>CM077665.1:458533696-461492030 GCA_039707655.1 Elymus sibiricus | reverse complement strand
TTGCGACGTTAACAATCAGAGTCATATAGGTGTGTTCTTCAAAAGATGTTCTGCAAGACAACATATCTGCTTAAATAAGCCACTTAGAACACATTAAGATATATATCAACATGTCATGCAGATTAGGAAAGTATTGCATCTTCATGGAGTGGTATTATTAATAGTAAGGATACTTTCCTTTCAGTTGACCAACAGCTTGTCTTCCACATCTAATTCACGGGATCTCCGATCACATAGAATAGGTTACCACTGTGAACAACTCATGTTGTGGGTCTCATACCCATCTCCTTCGATGCATTATCTATCACATTACGTGATAGACCCTTGGTAAAAGGATCTGCCAGATTTTTAGACGTTTGGATATAATCCAATGCAATAACTCCGAAGTTTCTCATTTTCCTGACAGACTTTAACCTTCTCTGAACATGTCTTGACGACTTCATGTTATCCTTTGAACTACTCACTTTGGCGATCACAGTTTGATTGTCACGGTTCATAAGAACACCCGGTACAGGTTTCTCCACAACCGGTAAGTCATTCAAGAGCCGACGAAGCCAATCTGCTTCGACCGTAGCTGTATCTAGTGCTGTGAGTTCTGCTTCCGTTGTTGACCTCGTTAAGATGGTCTACTTGCAAGACTTCCAAGAAACAGCGCAACCACCATGATTGAATACATATCCGCTCGTGGCCTTTATCTCATTAGCATCAGAGATCCAGTTTGAGTCACTATACCCTTCAAGCACCTTTGGGTACCCAGTGTAGTGAATTCCATAACTAGTAGTGCCCTTCAAATAGCGCATAACTCTTTCTAGAGCTTTCCAATGATCATCTCCTGGTTTTGAGACAAACTGGCGCAGTTTGCTAACAGCAAAAGAGATGCCAGGTCTCGTGGCACTGGCTAAGTACATAAGTGAGCCAATAATCTGAGAGTATTTCCATTGATCTCTAGCAATTCTTCGATTCTTTCGAAGTAACACGCTAGCATCATAAGGTGTTGGAGAGGGCTTGCAGTCACTATAACCAAAGCGACTCAAGATCTTTTCCACATAGTGAGATTGAAGCAATGTAATCCCACCATCATCATATCTCAGCAGCTTGATATTTAGAATAACATCAGCTACTCCTAAATCCTTCATCTCGAAACAACGAGATAGGAAATCCTTGACCTCCTTAATAACGTTCAGATTTGTTCCGAAAATCAATATGTCATCAACATACAGGCAATGGATAACTCCCTCGCCCCCACCATGGCGATAGTACACACATTTGTCAGCTTCGTTTACAACAAAGCCTGCAGGTGTTAAAGTTCTTTCAAACTTCTCATGCCACTGCTTAGGTGCTTGTTTAAGTCCATACAAAGATTTCAACAATTTGCACACCTTTCCTTCTTGACCGTCCACTATAAACCCATCTGGTTGTTCCATGTAAATTTCCTCGTCCAACTCTCCATTTAGGAAAGCAGTCTTAACATTCATTTGATGAACGAGAAGACCTTGTGAGGCAGCTAGTGAAAGTAGCACTTGAATAGTGGTTAGTCGAGCCACAGGTGAATAAGTATCAAAGAAGTCTTCTCCTTCCTTTTGGGTATAACCCTTGGCCACGAGTCGTGCCTTATACTTCTAAATTGTACCATCAGGCCTAAGCTTTTTCTTGAATACCCATTTGCACCCTATAGGTTTGCACCCATAAGGTCGATCTGTTATCTCCCAAGTTTCATTTGCCAAGATGGAATCCATCTCACTACGGACCGCTTCCTTCCAGTAGTCCGCGTCTTCAGATGCATATGCCTCTGAAATAGAACTGGGAGTGTCGTCTATGAGATATACAAGAAAATCATCACCAAAGGACTTTGCAGTCCTCTGTCTCTTGCTCCTTTTAGGAGTCTCATCATTGTCCTCCATGGGATCTTCAAGATGTTGTGTCGAAATGATAGGTTTAGAAATTGCAACTACATCTTGACTCGATGAACTAGGCAACTCTTGATTTGATGAGCTACCCATATCCTTCATGGGAAAGATATCTTCAAAGAAAGTCACATAATTCGACTCCATGATTGTACCGACGTGCATGTCCGATACCTCAGATTTTACAATCAAGAATCTATAACCAATGCTATGAAAAGCATAGCCCAGGAAAACACAATCCACAGTTTTTGGTCCAAGCTTTCGCTTCTTTGGAATTGGTATATTGACTTTTGCCAAGCAGTCCCAAGTACGTAGGTAAGAGAGTTTTAGCCTTTTCTTCTCCCATTCCTCGAATGGAGTTATCTCTTTGTTCTTTGTGGGAACTCGGTTTAGGACATGACATGCAGTCAATATCGCCTCCCCCCACCATGCCTTGGAGAGACCCGATGTGTCTAACATGGCGTTAACCAAATCAGTTAGAGTACGGTTCTTTCTTTCGGCTACCCCATTTGACTGAGGTGAATAGGGAGGCGTCCTTTCATGGATTATACCATGTTCCACACAAAAAGAATCAAATTCATTGGAAAAATACTCTCCACCACGATCGGACCTAAGCCTCTTGATTTTCTGATCAAGTTGGTTTTCCACTTCAGCTTTATAGTACTTGAAAAAGTTCAAAGCCTCATCTTTTGATTTCAAAAGATACACATGGCAATATCTAGTGGAGTCATCAATTAACGTCATGAAATATTTCTTTCCACCTTTTGTCAAAACACCATTCATTTCACAAAGATCTGAATGTATGAGTTCTAGTGGTGCAAGATTTCTTGTTTCCGCAGTTGTATGAGACTTACGAGGTTGCTTAGCTTGCACACAAACTTGACACTTAGATCCCTTAACAACGGTAAAATTAGGGATTAAGTTCAACTTGGCTAGCCGCGTCATACAACCGAAATTAACATGACAGAGACGTGAATGCCAGATATTTGATTCACTATTGTTGCAAACATGATGAACAACTTTATTACAAACATCTGACAAAGATAGTCTGAACAAGCCTCCTGACTCATAACCTTTACCAACAAAAGTTCCATACTTGGATATTACAAATTTATTGGACTCAAAGACAAGCTTGTAGCCATCTCTACACAGAAGAGATCCGCTAACAAGATTTTTATTGACGGAGGGGACATAATGCACGTTCTTCAGCCGCACGATCTTCCCCGAAGTAAACTTCAGATCGACCATGCCAACACCATGAACAGAAGCACTTGAACCGTTTCCCATCAGCACGGAAGTAGTTCCTGCGGCCTGATAGGAAGAAAACATGGAAATATCACTGCATACATGCACATTAGCACCCGTGTCAATCAACCAATCAGGAGAACGACATACTGAGAGAATAGTGGGAAGTATACCATACCCAACATCCTTCATCTCAGCGTCACCAATGACAACATTGGCGATCTTGTCGCCTTTCCCATGTTGACGCTTGTCATAACGGTTAGGGCAGCTAGGGGCCCAATGATCAAGATCTCCGCAGACATGACATACACCTTTCTTCTTGCCAGTCTTCTTCTTGAAGTTGGTGTGTTGCGAAGCCTTATTCTTCCCATCAAACTTGCCCTTGTTCTTGAACTTGTGGGGCTGGAAGTTTTTCTTCTGTACCAGATTGGCACTAGAACCTCCCTCAATACCTCGAGCACGTATGTATTTTGCTCTCGCCTTTTCTTCCACATCAAGAGTACCAATGAGATCCGGAACGGAAAACTCCTGTCTCTTATGCTTCAGAGAGGTAGCAAAGTTCCTTCATGACGGAGGAAGCTTAGTAATGATACCTCCGGCAAAAAACTTGTCCGGTAACATACAATTGAAGTGCTCAAGTTCTCTAGCAAATGACTGTATCTCGTGAGCTTGCTCAACCACGGAGCGCTCATCAGTCATCCTGTAGTCATAGAATTGTTCCATGATATACAGCTCAGTGCCGGCATCCGAGACCCCACACTTGGCCTCGAGTGCATCCCACATATCTTTTCCATTATCAATTGACGCATAAGCATCAACTATGTTCTCACCAAGAACACTCAAAAGAGCAGCCTTAAACAAGGTATCCATTTTCTGAAAAACTTGTTCCTCTTGAGGATTAAGATCTCCTTCGGGTTTGCCAAGAGTGGCGTCATAGCAACTCATGGTTTGAAACCATAGAACAGCCCTCACACGCCACCTCTTATAGTGCACACCCTCAAACATAGGAGGCCTCATGGAAGCAGCAAAACCACTCGGGGTAAATTGCCTATCATAAGGTTTTTGGATTGTTGGATATATGAGCAATTTACCGAATGATTTAAACGAAACAAACAGTAGATAAAACAAGATCATGGTAACAGAGGCAACACTAGTCATGCAACGTAGAGGAGAGTATCCCACAATAAGAGGATCAAAACTTATCAGGGAAACTAAAGGATAGTAGGTGAAAATTATGTGAATATGTGAACTATACCGAAACATATGTAGAACAGAAACTAGACCAAGAATCTCTAGCAGAACCTCGAACAAGAAGGACATGAACATGTATTGAGCGGTGGCAGCAGCAGGATGGGCGTTGACGTCGTCACCGGCCATGTCGTCGAAGAGGTTGTTGACGTCGGGGAAGAAGTCGTCGTCTGGGAAGTGATCGTCGGCGTCCGTGGCGTCTGTGGCGTCTGTGATGAAGAAGCCAGTAGTTGCGCAGAGCGGTCCCCAAAAACCTTATCACCCTTCTCCCGTACAGGACTCAAAGTGGTGGGGTTTCAGAGGCCTACTGTCCCGACCTGCGGTGCACGCCACAAGCCGGGATGGGGAAGAACCTTGCAGCAGCTCAGGGATTGGAACTCGATGGCATGAGGAAGAGGAAGTTCTGGTGTGTCTCTCTAGAGAGGAGCGACCTCCCTTTTATAGGCACAGGAGAAGGAGGCGAACAGGAAGCGATGGGAGGCGAAGCAAAAGAGGGAGACGAAACGAACAGGCAGCAGCCGAAGGGTGCAGCGTTCGTATTCAATCTCCACTACAGCAAAGCCTTTCAGCTCCCGAGTGACCTTTCGTATACCAGTCGTGCGTGGCAAAAATTTAGACATCGGCTCGGCTCATTCCCGCAACCCGCGGCGCGTCGTGACGAGGCGTGGCGAGGCAGGCGGCGGAGGAGGAGCGCTGGTGTATGTACCTCTTGTTCTCATGCTCATACATGTGGGTAAACATCCTCCCTTATAAGGAGGTCCAACTCCTACTAAACTAGCAATGTGGGACTAAACTTTTGTCCCACCTCTTGCCTTGCACGAATGGGCTTAGTGGGCCTCTAGGATTTATTAGGAATTCTGAAAAATGCTATTGGGTTGGCCCACGTTTAGATCAAATTCCAGCACTTAATACACTAGATGCATGCTGGATAGCGGTCGATGTGTGGAGTAATAGAGGTAGATGCTGGCAGGAGTCGGTCTATCTATCTTGGACGTGATGCCTATATAATGATCATCGCCTTGGATATCGTCATGACTATTCGATTTTCTATCAATTGCCCAACACTAATTTGTTCACCCACCATGCGCTATACTCATGAGAGAAGCCACTAGTGAACCCTACGGCCCCCGGGTCTACTTTTTCCAACATATTGCTTTCAGATCTATCTTTTTGCATCTTTGTTTTCAGATCTACAAAACCAAAAACCCAAAAACATATTGCTGCATATTTACTCATTTTATTTGTGTTCTTGAGAGATCTATCTCTCCTATCTATCACTACCTAATCTATCTTTTTACCGTAGAGAGATTGACAACCTCTCTTTCGCGTCAGGTTGCAAGTATTTGTTGTTTGTGTGCAGGTGCTACTTATTGGGTGGTGGTGATCCTCCTACTGGTTCAATAACCTTTGTTTCATAACTGAGGGAAATACTTACCGTCGCTGTGCTGCAGCATCCCTTCCTCTTTGGGGAAATACCGACGCAGTCTCAAGCCACGTCATGCATCATTTGCATGGCAATCCCTACTCCTCGCATTGACATCTATCGATGGGCATCTCCATAGCCCGTTGGTACGCCTAGTTGATGTGAGACTCTCTTCTCCACTTCCTACCCCTTTGATATCTACCACCATACTCTATTCCATTTAAATGCTATGTCCAATGGCTCACGCTCATGTATTGCGTGAAGAATAAAAAGTTGATGCATATTGAAAAAGTACGAACCAATTGCCTAACTTGGACGCCTTGGTGCTTAACATTTGTATTAATGTGGTGAAGATGGAGCCATGCCTTGCTAATACAATAAGATGAATGGGGGATTAAACATTTCATAAGAATCATATACTTTTAGGAATTAACGATTCTGTTTCTTACACTTTGAATATTGCTATGTTAATATTTGTTGATTCATCTTTTCTCAATGAGCATACCTGAATAAGAGTACATAGTGGATAGCATGTCACATCAAAAATTCTATTTTTATCATTTACCTACTTGAGGACGAGCAGGAATTAAGCTTGGGGATGCTTGATACGTCTCCAACGTATATATAATTTTTGATTGTTCCATGCTGATATATTATCATTCTAGGATACTTTTTGGGTCATTATTTACCAATTTATAATATTTTTGAGCACTAACCTATTGACCCAGATCCTAGTGCTAGTTGCTGTTTTCTGCATGTTTTTTGCTTTTCAGGTTTACAGTACCAAACGAAGTCCAATTTCCACAAAACTTTTTGATGATTTTTTCTGGACCAAAAGAAGACCTGAAAGCTTTGGAAGGAGGCCGGGGGCCGCACGAGGGCCGCACAAGCCAACAGGGCGCGCCCTAGGGGGGTCTCCCTAATGGCATGTGCCTCCCTCGGTTGCCTCCCGACGCCCCTCTCTGGCCTATAAATTCTCTTTCACCCTAAAAATAACAGAGGCAGTCCTGAAACCCTTTTTTCACCACCACAAGTCTTTGTTCTGTTATGAAGCTATCTGGAGCTCCATTCCGGCACCCTGCCAGAAGGGGGATCAATCACGGAGGGCCTCTTCATCAACCTTGCTGCCCTCATGTTGATGTGTGAGTAGCTCACCATAGACCTATGGGTCCATAGCTAGTACCTAGATGGCAATCTCTCTCTCTTATGATCTTCAATACAATGATCATCGCATCTTCGCTTTGATCTATCTGATGTAATCCTATTGTGCGGTGTGTTTGTTGGGATCCGATGAATTGTGGGTTTATGTTCAGATTATTCATGAAAAGTATTTGAGATGCCTCTGAATTATATTATCTCTTATGTGCATGATCATTATAGCTTCGTAATGCTCTCCGATCTATTGATGTGATTTGGCCAAGTAGATTGATATTTCATCGGTGGGAGTGGTGCGTTGTGGTAGGTTCAACCTGGCGAGTTTCTATATCCCAGTGACAAAGTAGGGGACAAGATGCGCCTTTGTGTTGTTACTACTAAGGATAAAACGATGGGGTTCATTCATATTGTTTGAGTTTACTTTGTCTACATCATGTCATCGTTCTCCAAGCATTACTCTGTTTTACTTAATACTCTAGATGCATGCTGGATAGCGGTCGTTGAGTAGAGTAATAGTAATAGGTGCGGGTAGGAGTCGGCCTAGTTGCTTATGGACGTGATGCCTATATATACATGATCATTGCCGTGAACATCGCATAACTATCCACTTTTCTATCAATTGCCCAACAGTAATTTGTTTACCCACCGTATGCTGCCTACATGAGAGATGTCGCTAGGGAACACTATGGCCCCCCGGGTCTATTCACTTATATATTCGCAAACGCTATATTTACCTTGCTGCCTTTATTTACTTTTTATTTATTTTGCAATTTATATTTATCAACAATTTTCTACACAACTCATTTGCTTGCAAATAAGGAGATCAACGGGATTGACAAGCCTCTTGCCCGCGTTGGGTGCAAGTTGTTTGTTCATTTGTGTGCAGCCGCTGAAGACGGTTGATGATCAATATTACTATTGGTTCGATAAACCTGGTTTCATAACTGAGGGAAATACTTATCCGCTTTGTGCTGCAATTACCCTTTCCTCTTCACGGAAAACCCAATGCAGATCACACCACCACCTCCACCACCATCACAACCATCACCACGACCACCACGAGCTATCCCATCATGAGATCGAGGTTTCCCTTGCCTCCCCCAACCCTCTAGAATGCAACCATGGTGGAAAATGGGGAAGAAATCGGCTCAAATTCTGGTATTAATTCGACCCGTGTTCGTGTCGGTGAGAGAAGAAAGTAAGGAGAAAGAAGAAGAAGAAGAGAGGAGAAAGAAGGCTCAGGCCTGGGCAATGTGGCCACTAGTCAGCCGTGGCGAAGCTGACTCGCCCACTGGTGTTGGCCAAACTGACTGCAGGCCGCCCCGAGCCGACTGACGTGGCTGAGCCACTAATCGGCTGCCGCTTGGCTGAGTAGGACCACTCGGGTACGCCCTGACCGACTGGACTCTAATCGGCTTTGGCTGGACCGACTGAATCCAATCGACTGCGGCTGGACTGAGGTTGTGCTACTTTTGCAAATTTGCAGATCCGTGTATTATTTCTCAAAAAATGGAAAAATAAGTATTATTTAAAAAAATTCGCTCGATTACACATGAGTTCATCAAAAGGTTTATAGTAGAACTAGAGATGACAACACAAAAGGAGACAAGGACACCAGCTGAGATTAGGAGAATAGTGGCAAGGCCTAGGGCGCCACCTCAGGGATTTACAAAAATCCATGTTGATGCAAGTGTAGCAAAGTACGAGATGAAAGGAGCAACATCCGCAGTGTGCCGAGAAGATGTTGGGCGATATTTGGACTGCTCCTCTCTCGTTGTCTGGGGGATCATTGATGTGCCTACACTCGAGGTGATTGCATGCAGAGAAGCATTGACTCTGGCAGAAGATTTGATGATTCAAAATTTTATAATCGCCTCTATCGGGGAAACGACGATCTATGGATCCAGCAAGGACCCTTTGTAATCAGGTGGGTAGATTCCCGGCACAAAGAGCATCAGATATCCCTGCGTACGCGATGGTTTAGACAGGTTCGGGCTGCCGGAGTGTAAAACCCTACGTCGTGTGTTCTTGTGGTTTATGCGTGTTCACAGTACAAGGCGCAACAACCCTGACAAGAGGTGCCTTGGGAGTGCAGCTACGCATGTAGAATGAACAGGGTTTCGACCTTTCTAAAGGTAGCCATGGGCCTCCGTTTATAGATAAGGGGTTACCACAGTGGCAAAATGGTCCTTACACCTGGCAAACAGTGGACACTGCCTCCTGCCAGAGTGTCAGCAGAGGAGGTAATGGGAAGTACCTAACCCTGACGGACTAGGACATGCGCATTGAATGCATGGTGAGGTGTCAAGCTAGCAATGTCGCCCGGCAAGGATTGCATCTCCTTCTGTGTCGTCCGCCCAGCTACATTCTATTCTTTTGCCACGCCATGGGACGGGTGTCGTTAAAGCTGCTGTAAATCCCTCCATGCTGCCACGTGCCCTGGACGGTTCCACCTACCCGCCTGCCCGCTCGCCACCTGGTCGATGTAGACAACCAGCCTGGCTACGTGGAGCGGGGCCTTGGCGGGGGAGTCCTTGGCGGGCGCGTGCGTCCTTGAGCCCCCGGCAAGGCATCCTGCCGGGGTTATTGGGCCTTCGCTTGTTGTTGTTGGAGGAATGCTTGTGCCCGGCAAGGTCTTGCCGGTATGGAGGCTGCGGCGTTTGGTGCATAAGTCCGGGTGCTAAGGACCCCTTTTCTTAGTACACCGACAGTAGCCCCTGGGCCTGGGCCACACATTCGTCCGTGACGTTTGTTGGGCTAGGCCCAAGAAAACAGTGCACAGGTGCACGCGGCCTCAATCTTTTGTAGTTATGATGACTTCTATTTACCTTTCCCACGATGCGCAGCAATTGCGGGTCGGGGGAGTGGTGGAGCGGGGCGGTTGCTCCGAGGAGGCACGCCTGGGAAACCGCGTCGTGCCTGGGCCAGAACAGGTGGCCCTTGCACCTCCCATCCCTATTAAGAGGGGAGTTTTTCACAAGTCGTGCCGTCCATTCCGGTCACAGCCTTGCAGTGCCATCGCCCCTCCTGGTCTTTTCCCCTTCCGCCACCGAAAGAGCTCGGAGTTCCTTCTCCACCCCTAGTCGCCACCTTCTCCCAAGCTCGCCATGGCGCCCAAGCGAGCGGCCTCCTCCTCCCCCTCCGGCCTGGCGAAGAAAGCAAAGAGGTCGGCGGAGGGCGAGGCAAAGGATGCCTTGGCGGCAATGCGGAGGAAGTGCGCCGTTTTCTCCCCTCCCGTGCTGAAGGAGAGCGACCTCGTGTCGAAGTACGCGTCGCTCCGATGTGGGGGGAGATCAAGGCGCACCCAGCACCGGTGGTGCTTCCGGGGGACTGCAAACCCAACGGTGAGAAGTACCCATTCTTCGCGGCGTACTTCTACTATGGGTTAGTTCCCCCTACTCCGCCTTCTTCACGGATCTGATACTGACGTACGGGTTTCGTCTGTTGGATTTTACCCCCAACGCAGTGACGACCCTTTCCGTCTTCGTGCATTTGTGCAAAAACTTCGTGGGGATTGCCCCCAATGTTTCCCTCTTCCGCCATTTCTTCACCCTGCGCATTAAGGGTGAGGGGGCCCTCTCTGGCAGCATCACCTGGATTCCTCGTGCTTCCCACAAGGAGGTGTACCCCACCGGCAATTTGCACAAAAGGTGGGAAGAATGGCGAGCAGATTGGTGCCTCATCGCCGATTAGGAGCCCCCATCCTTCTACGAGGTTCGGATGTACAAACCTGTTCGAGACGAGGGGTGGAGCGCTCTTGCCGTCGATGATGAGAAGCTGGAGATCACCAGCGCCCGTATACTCCAGTTGAGGGCCGTCGGGCTCACCATAGAAATGGTGGGCTCTGATTTCCTTGCCCGGCGGATTGCTCCCCTCCAGGACCGGAAGCGCTTCGCCTGGGAGTATACCGGACCCGTTGACATCATGCGGGTCCATTTGGGTCTTGACAGCGACCCGACCTTCCTGCAGCTCACCTTTTTCCGCCACCAGCTCTTCCGCCCCGATAGCAAGTTCATTCTACCGACGTCCATCATCCCGCTCTGCAACAAATCCTGCAAAGATACAATCGTTGCGATGATGCCGACGTGCAATGCGCACGGGGTGGAGCCCACGTGGCAGGTGCTGATGGAGGACGTGGTGCAGGCTTGGTTCGACGGCTTGTCGGAGGCGCACATCAGGGACGAGGGGTCGTTGATCCACGCCACTACTAAAGTGGAGCTGGAGTTCATCGGGCGGCGGGCCATGGAGGCAGGCCTAGGCATAGGCGGCAGCGGCTTGGGGGCCACCGCGTCCGACAACAACGAGGCCGGCCACGAGAAAAGGCGCGAGGAGGAGTTGCCGGCGCAAAACCCGCCGGAGGAGGTCGCCGGCACTGGCACCGTCACGGAAGTGGGGATCCAGGAGCCCTTGGCCCGCGACGGTTCCAGGAGGACGTGCGTGCTCCGCAAGGCTAGCACCGAGGAGCCAGTCCGCCGGGCCGAGGTTCCTCCGATCGCCGAGGGTGAGGAAGAGGAGGACCCTACCGCCAACGTTGGCCGCCCGCGGTGGTCAAGGCGAGTTGCCACACAAGGCCCGCCTGTCACGGCAGTGCGAAGGGAGGGGTTGGTCGGCCAAGTCGGGCTCCCAGCGCGTCCTAGCGCCCCCGCTCCGGCCCCCGCCCCCGTCGCTCACGGGGGAGGAATGTGGGACTTCTCGGCCTTTAGCTCATCTGAGGAGGAGGAAGAGTGAGCGCCCATCCTCGCACTCGTTTTTATTTTCGTCTTGAGCTTTTCTGATGTTATTTTCCCTAGGTGCTGACAGTTTTGCAGGGAGGAAGAGACCCTGGCTCAACGGATGGCCAGGGTGGCAAACCTCGAGCATGTCGCACCCCCGGCGAGAGCTTCGCAGGAGCGTGGGGTGGCCGAGCCTGGTGCCTCTGCCAGCCCCCGGCAAGAGGTCCTGCTCTCATTTCCAACGGCGAGCGCAGGCGCCAACATCGTCACCTCCGTCCCTCTACCGACGGGTACGGAATGCCCAGAGCAGACCCCCGCGCGCTCGACCCTAGAGGGGAGATCCGCGATGAGGGCCTCCATCGTCGATCGGATCCTTGTGGAGGATGACTCGCCTACGGACGAGGCGGCCGACGATACCGTGGCAATGGAGGATGCTGCTGGAGGGGGAGAAGCTCCTCTTCAGCGAGGGCTCACAGGTAAGCTCCGCGCGGCTTTTCTCCCCTCCTCCCTTCTCTCTTTTTTTGTCTTCTTGTACTTCTTGTTGTTCTTGACCCTGCCTCCCCCCTTGCTGCCGCAGGCTTGTCCTCGCCCTGGGACCTTGACCTCAACGCGGGCGTTGAGGAGGTCGCCAGGAAGGCTGCCGCGGAGGCCAGCCGGACCGCGGCCGAAGAGGGTGTCGGCCAGGTCGCGACTGAGAAGGAAGAGGTTGCACGCCGCCTTGCCCGGGACACCAGCAAGCGGGTCGTTGACGGTTCGTCCTCCGAGGTAGGGGCGGATGTTGGTGACATCCCGCTCCCTGATGTGCCAGAGGGCGGCGTGTTCTTCACGGCTCCGAGGGCGCGGCCTTTCTTTGCGATGGGGACCGCCAGCGTTTCTGCCGTCGGTCCGTCCTCATCCGTGGAGCCGCCCCGAGCCGCTATTTATGGGTTGGTGACTTCCAGTTCGTCCTCCTCCCCGGCGAGACTAGCCCTGGAGTTTTCTTCGAAGAGGCGGCGGTCAACGGGGCGGTGGTCGCTTCTGGTGGTGGCGCGACCGTTGATCCCCTGGGCGGAGGTGACAGGGCCAACGAGCATGCCATCCTGTCTTCCCTCAGCAGGGATTTCCGCCAGCTGCAGGCGTTCTACGCCTGCCACTCGGAAAGGTCGGACCGCCGGGAGGCTCTTCTCGCGGCAGCAGAGGAGAGGTTCTAGGAGCTCCTCCCTGAGAAGCGGAATTGGTTCACCGAGCAACGCCAAGACCTCACCAACCAACGGATCGAGCTCGCCAAATCCAAGGCTGAGTTCATCAACCGGGAGGCCGAGGCGAAGAAGATTTGGAGGAGACAGAAGAGATCTTCTCCACCACGGAGGCGAAGCTGACCTCTCACAAGATCCAGCTCGACACCCATGAAGAAGAACTCGCGGCTCGGGAGAAATATCTTGCCGACAAGCTTGGCGTCAAGATGGGGAAGCAAGTCCAGGCCCTGGAAACGAAGCACAAGGATGCCACTAAAAAGCAAGCCGCCGAGTACGCTGGCAAGCTCCAGGAGGCCGTCCAGGCTGCCGAGGCCGCTCGCTCCACCCAAGCCGAGCTTGAAGGCAAGGTGCATCAGCTGGAGTTAGACCTTGCCGCCTCCAACATGGAGGTCCTGAGGCTGAAGGAAGAGTCCCTAAAAGGGGCAAAAACCATGATGGACCTCCAGCTGGAGCTCCGTGGCAGGACAGACGAGCTGAAGGCCGCTGCAGATGCCAATGCCGACTTGCGGGTGAAGGTGAGCACCCACGAGGATAGTCTCCGGGCCGCCCAGAACAGAGAGTGCGATCTGCGCGAGGAGCTTCACAAGGAGAAGGATCTATTTGCCTCCGTTACACGCGCATCTAACGAGCTTCAGACGAACGTCCAGCTGTGGACAGAGCAGCTCGTTGACATTGCCAGCAAGCTTTCCGCCCAGCTTAGCGGCATGGGCCTACGGGAGTGCGCCCTCTCCGGCGATGCCTATGGCACGGCGAGCGTGGGGCTATCCATCTTCTTCGGGAGGCTTGTCGAGGTGTTGGCAAAGTATGAGGCGGGGCAAGCCGACAAGTTCCTCCACGGATGTCGTGAGCTATGCCGCGGCGCCCTCCACAAGGTCCTCGTGAAGCTCGCCTACCACAACCCCGGCCTCGACCTGAGCAAGGCATTCGCCAAGCTGCCCAACAACTTCGACACCAGCGAGCTCGATGCCCTTGTCGCTCCCTTCTTCGACAAGGCCGACTCCGTGACCCTGAAGCGTTAATTCTACCTTCTCCCCTTCTTCTTTTTTCCTACAGCGCATGTACCAAGAGTCGGTTTCCTCGTATTAGCATCACAACTTTGTTGCTCTTCAGCTGTAATACACTTTAATCGCCCGATGGAAGGCCCCCCTCCTTTTAACATAGTTCATACTTTGTGTGCTTTTGTTTATCCCTACGCTTTCTGAAAACGCCTGTCGGTGCATGCACCCATACCGCAAGGGCTAAAAGGAGCGGATCCTTAGCAGCCTATTGGTGGTGCCACTACCGTCACGCCTCCTTGTTGTCGTTGCCGCGACAGTTTGAGATGTTGAGCGGACTCGAAACATCCCAACACGCGAACAAGATCGACAAGGGTCCTCCGCGTGCTGGTTTTCTCACACAAGCATCAACTCCGTTCAAGGTGGTGGCTTCCTGAATTTATTTTAAAGGTTTGCTCAACTTAGCTTTTTCTTGTTGCGTTTATTGCCGTCGAACGCTTCCGTAGGTGCCCGCACTATTACTCCCCCCAGGAAGATTTGCGCGCGGGGTCCCTTCTCCTTTTTGAGAGCAAACAAAAAGAAGAGGAAATAGAGTAGGCGGGGGGCTCTGGTAGTCCAACAGGCCCCTCACACAACATGCCGTGAAAGATACACGGAATAAATATGTACTTAGACAGAGGTTGCGGAGTACTTAGCTTTTACTGCTTATGCACAGGGTCATCACCTGGCTTAATACGAGGGATTGCATGCTCTTCTGGCACAACTCGCACAAAAGAAAACAAAGGGATGGGGGCACCGCACCCAGCAGGTGGAACTTCTGCGGAAGCGCCCAGTATATACGCGAGTAGCGCATGCTGGGTGTCGCTTTCGATGGTCGTGCGGGTGTCTTCCTTGCGCCTGTCCTTTAGGATTTGGCGCTGGTCTTGGTCCCATCGCGGGTCCGGCAAGGCATACGACGCCTCGTCTTGAACGTCGATTTGGCAGGAACTCCGCTGCGGAGGCGACTGGACAGTATGCGCCCTGCCGGCCTCGCGCCCGGTGGCTGGGCCTCCCGGGGCCGCTCGACGTGTGTGCGATGATCCTGCCCCCTCCGGCTTGTCGCGGTTCGCGAAGCTCAGCAGGCTTTGTATGGTTACCCTCTAGTCCTCCATCTTCTCCGGCACATGCGAGAAGTTCAGCAACAGTTGTGCCTGCGCTAGAGCCTCTTTCGCAGTCCTAGGCATGGAGCGGCGCGAGGCATGGGTGGCGCTCTTACTCCTGACAGTGTGAGGAGGAGCGTTCACCCGTGCCGTCGTGCGCCGCTCATCAACTCTAGGAGGCTGCTGTCGAGCTTGGCCCTGCGCACCTTGGGAGGGACGCTCAGGGGTCTTGTCCGTGCGGCGCCCGGGCTCGCCGCCTCGGGGATGTTGGTCGCGGTCGTCTTGTGAAGGGCGCGGCGGAGGCGCAGTCACCTTCGTTGCTGCCGTAGCCACCACTGCGATCGCCTCTGCTTTGGCCTCAGCCCCCGACGCCGCTGGTGCGTTCTTGGCCCCCACGACGGCGGGGTCTGGGTCACGGCTCGCGGAGCTCCGCGTGTCATTGTGACTGCGCTCACCAGCAGGGTGAGCGTGGTGATCTCCTCCGTCGGCACTTGGATGTGGTCGCAGCAGGAGTCGCCGCATCCTTGGCCTTCTTGGGAGCCATGGGCAACAATGAAGCTGCTGGTGAAGGTGCGCAAAGACCGGTGAAGGTTCATGCCAGAAACTTCCCCCTACCTGGAGCGCCAAAGATGTCGGGGAAACGACGATCTATGGATTCGGCAAGGACCCTTTGTAATCAGGTGGGTAGATTCCCGGCACAAAGAGCATCATATATCCCTGCGTACGCGGTGGTTTAGACAGGTTCGGGCCGCCGGAGCATAAAACCCTACGTCATGTGTTCTTGTGGTTTATGGGTGTTCACAGTACAAGGCGCAACAGGTCCGGCAAGAGGTGCCTTGGGAGTGCAGCTACGCGTGTAGAATGAACAGGGTTTCGACCTTTCTAAAGGTAGCCATGGGCCTCCTTTTATAGATAAGGGGTTACCACAGCGGCAAAATGGTCTTTACACCTGGCAAACAATGGACACTGCCTCCCGCCAGAGTGTTAGCAGAGGAGGTAATGAGAAGTACCTAACTCTGACGGACTAGGACAGGCGCATTGAATGCGTGGTGAGGTATCAAGCTGGTGATGTCTCCTGGCAAGGATTGCATCTCCTTCTGTGCCGTCCGCCCAGCTACCTTTTATTCTTTTGCCACGCCATGGGACAGGTGTCGTTAAAGCTCCTGTAAATCCCTCCATGCTGCCACGCGCCCCGGCCAGTTCCACTTACCCGCCTGCCCGCTCGCCACCTGGTCGATGTAGACAACCAGCCTGGCGACGTGGAGCGGGGCCTTGGCGGGGGAGTCCTTGGCGGGCGCGTCGTCCCTGAGCCCCCAGCAAGGCGTCCTGCCGGGGTTACTGGGCCTTCACTCGTTATTGTTGGAGGAATGCTTGTGCCCGGCAAGGTCTTGCCGGTCTGGAGGCTGTAGCATCTGGTGCATAAGTCCGGATGCTTTTTTTTAAAGGAGGATGTACCCCCGGCCTCTGCATCTGGACGATGCATGCAGCCAATTTATTAATTATTCACAAAGACTTACAAAGTAATACATCAGTAAGCCTGGAGCCACCATCTTGGCAACACTTGTCGCTACTCCTAACCCCTTGATATAGGGGTGCCGAATGTTCGAGCCTAATACCAAACAGACATCACACCAAAACCTAACATCTAATGCCGTATGCCCCGCCCCAGCCACATACCGGGACTGGGTCACACACCGGTCCGGCTCACTCACCGAGGCCGCCACCGCCGTCTTCCACCGATCCATCTCCAGAGCAGATACTGACGCACAAACCTTGCCAGCCTGCCGTCGATGCCACCATGGCGCCAGACAGCGCCACCGCCCTGCGTTGTACTATCCAGCCGCATCCATCGACAATATCCAGCTGCACCATGCCGCCAATACTCGACGTCACGATGCGGTAGATACAACGCCGCACCAACTGGCAACCTCCACACCATCTCCACTGTTGGAGCTACGTGGAGCCCACCACCCATAGCACCTCTCCCCCGAACACGAGGTCCTCCCAAGACGGCGCCTCCATGGAGGATACGACGCATAGGACGTCGCCGCCGCCCAATCTAGATGAATTTTAGACTTTCGTCCGGGAGGGGTTCGGGGGTGGATAGGACAGACCTCGGCTTCGCCTCCACGGAGGGTAACGGCGTCTAGTGACATCGCCGATGCTGGGCCGAACAAGCCGACCAAAGTTTCCTCCGGTCCCATCCTATACCACCAAACATCCGTCTGCTCCAGATCTGGCAATGAGTTGAACCGCAACCTGCAGAGATGAAAGTGTTGGGGAACGAAGCATGGGAAACAAAAAATTTCCTACGCACACGCAAGATCTATCCATGGTGATGAGCATCTACGAGAGGGAGAGTGAATCTACATACCCTTGTAGATCGCTAAGCGGAAGGGTTAAGAAACACGGTTGATGTAGTCGAACGTCTTCGCGATCCAAATCGCCGAGCGTCCCGCGATCTCATCACGATCCGTCTCGCGATCCAATCACGATCACGGTCCTTCCGATCTAGCGCCAAACGGACGGCACCTCCGCGTTCAACACACGTACAGCTTGATGACGCCTTCACCTCCTCGATCCAGCGAGCGATGGTGAAGTAGTGGATGAGTTCCAGCAGCACGACGGCGTGGTGATGGTGGTGAGGAACAATCTCTGCAGGGCTTCGCCAAGCACTACGGAGATTGTGACGGGAGGAACTAGAGGGTTAGGGTTGCCGGCACACGGCTTGGGAAATCTTGATGTATCCCGTGTGCTAACCCTGCCCCTCAATTTATATGTTGAGCCCTGGGGTCTAAACTTGGAGAGAAAGCATCCACAAGGTCGGTTTTGCCCGCACAAGGTCGGTTTGGCCCGCACGGAAAGAGTCCCACTCGGATTCCAGCAGTACCGCGCACAAGCGGTAGTACCGCTCACGAGCGGTAGTACCGCTTCACACAAGCGGTAGTACCGCTTATGCGGTAGTACTGCCTTACAAGCGGTAGTACCGCTTAAGGCAGCAGCAAAACTTCCTTTTGCACTTTCCAATACCTCGTGGGCTTTACCCCTTTGGCCCATATAAAGTGTTGCTGCACCCGAACACTTCGGTAAACATCCGGAACCCCTTCCGGTGAATTCCGGAACACTTCCAGAGATCAAAACACTATTATCACATATATCAAACTTTACCTCCGGACTATTCCGGAGATCCTCGTCATGTCCGGGATCTCATCCGGGACTCCGAACAACCTTTGGTCACCAACATAACAACTCAACTATACTTATATCGCCACCAAACGTTAAGTGTGTAGACCGTGCGGGTTCGAGAACTATGCAGACATGACCGAGACACCTCTACGGCCAATAACCAATAGCGGGACCTGGATGCCCATATTGGTTCCTACATATTCTACGAAGATCTTCATCGGTTGAACCTCTATGTCAAGGATTCAGTTAATCCCGTATACTGTTCCCTTTGTTCTTCGGTATGTTACTTGCCCGAGATTCGATCGTCGGTATCTCTATACCTAGTTCAATCTCGTTACCGGCAAGTCTCTTTACTCGTTCCGTAATACAAGATCCTGTGGTTAACTCTTTAGTCACTTTGCTTACAAGGCTCATTGTGATGTTGTATTACCGAGTGGGCCCTGAGATACCTCTCCGTCACACGGAGTAACAAATCCCAGTCTTGATCCATGCCAACCCAACAGACACCCTCGGAGATACCTGTAGAGCACCTTTATAGTCACCCAGTTACGTTGTGACGTTTGATACACACAAGGTATTCCTCCGGTGTCAGTGAGTTGCATGATCTCATGGTCATAGGAACAGATACTTGACATGCAGAAAACAATAGCAATAAACTGACACGATCATATGCTATGTTCGTAGTTTGGGTCTTGTCCATCACATCATTCTCCTAATGATGTGATCCCGTTATCAAATGACATCTCATGTCTATGGCTAGGAAACCTTAACCATCTTTGATCAACGAGCTAGTTAACTAGAGGCATACTAGGGACACAGTGTTGTCTATGTACCCACACATGTATTTGAGTTTCCAATCAATACAATTATAGCATGGATAATAAACGATTATCATGAACAAGGAAATATAATAATAACCAATTTATTATTGCCTCTAGGGCATATTTCCAACAGTCTCCCACTTGCACTAGAGTCAATAATCTAGTTCACATCACTATGTGATTTACATTGTAATGAATCGAACACCCATGAAGTTCTGGTGTTGTTCATGTTTAGCCCTTGGAAGAGGTTTAGTCATCGGATCTGCAACATTCAGATCCGTGTGTACTTTGCAAATATTTATGTCGTCCTCCTTGATGTAATCGCAGATGTACTTGAAACGTCGCTTTATGTGTCTGGTCCTCTTGTGAAATCTTGGTTTCTTGGCTAGAGCAATGGCACCAGTATTATCACAAAAAAGAGTCATTGGGTTAAGCGCACTAGGCACTACTCCAAGATCTGTCATGAACTCCTTCATCCAGACACCATCCTTCGCCGCCTCCGAGGCAGCGATGTACTCCGCTTCGCATGTAGAATCAGCTACCACGCTTTGCTTGGAACTGCACCAGCTAACCGCACCCCCATTAAGAATAAATACGTATCCGGTTTGCGACTTAGAGTCATCCGGATCAGTGTCAAATCTTGCATCGACGTAACCCTTTACGACGAGCTCTTGATCACCTCCATAAACGAGAAACATGTCCTTAGTCCTTTTCAGGTACTTCAGGATATTCTTGACCGCCGTCCAGTAATCCACTCCTGTATCACTCTTGTACCCCTTGACAGAATCATGGCAAGGCACACATCAGGTGCGGTACACAGCATGGCATACTATACAGAGCCTGTGGATAAGGCATAGGGGACGACCTTCGTCCTTTCTCTTTCTTCTGCCGTGGTCGAGCTTTGAGTCTTACTCAACTCCACACCTTACAAATCAGGCAAGAACTCTTTATTTGACTGATCCATTTTGAACTCTTTCAAAATCTTGTTAAGGTATGTACTCATTGAAAGTTTTATCAGACGTCTTGATCTATCTATAGATCTTGATGCCCAATATTTAAGTAGCTTCATTCCAGGTCTTCCTTTGAAAAAACTCCTTTCAAACGACCCTTTATGCTTTCCAGAAATTCTACATCATTTCCGATCAATCAATATGTCAACCACATATACTTATCAGAAATTCTATAGTGCTCCCACTCACTTTATTGTAAATACAAGTTTCTCATAAACTTTGTATAGACACAAAACCTTTGATCACCTCATCAAAGTGTATATTCCAACTCCGAGATGCTTGCTCCAATCCATAGAAGGATCGCTGGAGTTTGCATACATTTTAGCATCCTTAGGACTGAGAAAACCTTCCGGTTGTATCACATACAACCTTTCCTCACGGATACCATTAAGGAAACGATGTTTTGACATCCATCTGCCAGATTTCATAATCGAAAAATGCAGCAACTGCTAACATAATTCCAACAGACTTTAGCATCGCTACGGGTGAGAAAATCTCATCGTAGTCAACTCCTTGAACTTGTGAAAAACCCTTTGCCACAAGTCGAGCTTTATAGACGGTGACATTACCGTCCGTGTCCGTCTTCCTTTTAAAGATCCATTTGTTTTGAATGGCCTTTCGCCCTTCAGGTAATACTTCCAAAGCCCATACTTTGTTTTCTTACATGGATGCCATCTCGGATTTCATGGTCTTAACCATTTCTCGGAATCCGGGCCCATCATCGCTTCTCCATAGCTCGTAGGTTTGGCGGTGTCCAACAACATGACCTCTAAGACAGGGTTGCCGTACCACTCAGGAGCAGTACGCATCCTTGTCGACCTACGAGGTTCGATAGTAACTTGATCCAAAGCTTCATGATCATCATCATTAACTTCCTCTTCAACTGATGTAGGCTCTACAGAAACATCTTTCTGTGCTGCGCTACTCTCAGGTTGAAGTAAAGGTTCAACAACCTCATCAAGTACTATCTTCCTCCCACTCAATCTTTCGAAAGAAACTCTTTCTCGAGAAAGGACCCGTTTTAGCAACAAACACTTTGTGCTTGGATCTGAGATAGAAGGTTTACCCAACTGTTACGTTAGGGTATATTCTATGAAGATGCATTTGTCCGCTTTGGGTTCGAGCTCATTAGGTGAAAACCCTTTTTCACATAAGCGTCGCAGCCCCAAACATTAAGAAATGACAGCTTAGGTTTCCGCCAAACCAAAATTCATACGGTGTCATCTCAACGGACTTATGTGCCCCTTTTAAAGTGAATGTGGTTGTCTCTAATGCATAGCCCTAAAACGATAGTGGTAAATCGATAAGAGACATCATAGTTCGCACCATATCCAATAGAGCATGACTGCAACGTTCAGACACACCATTACACTATGGTGTTCCAGGTGGTGTGAGTTGTGAAACAACTTCCACATTGTCTTAAGTTGTATACCAAACTCGTAACTCAGATATTCACCTCCACGATCATATCGTAGATATTTTATCTTCTTGTCACGATGATCTCAAACTTCACTCTGAATTTGCTTGAACTTTTCAAACGATTCAGACTTGTGTTTCATTAAGTAAATATACCCTATATCTACTCAAATCATTAGTGAAGGTAAGAAAATAACGATATCCACCGCCCGCTACAACATTCATTGGACCAAACACATCAACATGTATCATTTCCAATAAGTCAATTGCCCGCTCCATCATACCGGAAAACGGGATCTTAGTCATCTTGCCCATGAGGCATGGTCCGCATGTCTCAACCGATTCGAAATCGAATGAGTCCAAAGATCCATCAGCATGGAGTTTCTTCATGCGTTTTACACCAATATGACATTTAGCGGCAGTGCCACAAGTATGTGGTACTATCATTATTAACTTTGTATCTTTTGGCATCAATATTATGAACATGTGTATCACTACGATCAAGATTCAATAAACCACTCTTATTGGGTGCATGACCATTGAAGGTATTATTCATGTAAACAGAATAACCATTATTCTCTAACTTAAATGAATAACCGTTTTTCAATAAACATGATCTAATCACGTTCATGCTTAACGCAAACACCAAATAACATTTATTTAGGTTCATCACTAATCCCAAAGGTAGAGAGAGCGCGCGATGGTGATCACATCAACCTTGGAAACACTTCCAACACTCATCGTCACCTCGCCCTTAGCTAGCCTCCGTTTCTTCCGTAGCTTTTATTTCGAGTTACTAACATTTAGCAACCGAACCGGTATCTAATACCCAGGTGCTACTAGGAGTACTAGTAAGGTACACATCAATAACACGTATATCAAATATACTTCTGTCGATGTTGCCAACCTACTTATCTACCAAGTATCTAGGTTTGTTCCACTTCAGCGACCGTTCTCCTCATAATAGAAGCACTTAGTCTCGGGTTTGGGTTCAACCTTGGGTTTCTTCACTGGAGCAGCAACTGACTTGCCATCCATGAAGTTTTCCTCCTTACCCTTGCCCTTCTCGAAACTAGTGGTTTCACTAACCATCAACATTTGATGCTCCTTTCTGATTTCTACCTTCGCAGTGTCAAACATTGCGAACAGCTCAGGGATCATTATTTCCATCTCTGGCCTTTTATAGTTCATCACGAAGCTCTAGTAGCTTAGTGACAGTGACTTGGAGAACTATATCAATCACTATCTTATCTGGAAGATCAACTCCCACTCGATTCAAGCGATTGTAGCACCCAGACAATCTGAGCACATGCTCAACGATTGAGCTATTCTCCATCATCTTGCAGGCAAAGAATCTTGTTGGAGGTCTCATACCTCTCAACACGGGCACGAGTCTGAGATCCCAATTTCAGCTCTTAGAACATCTCATATGTTCCGTGACGTTCAAAACATTTTGGAGCCTCAATTCTAAGCCGTAATGCATGACGCACTGAACTATTAAGTAGTCATCGGAACGTGCCTGTCAGATGTTCACAACATCTACAGACGACGCTAGAGGGGGTGGCACACCGAGCGGTGCATTAAGGACATAAGCCTTCTGTGCAGCATTGAGAACAATCCTCAGATCACGGACCCAGTCCGCATTATTGCTACCATCATCTTTCAAATCTATTTCTCTAGGAACATATAAAAATTCAAGGGAGCTACAGCGCGATCTAGTAATCTACAACATAATTTGCAAAGACACTTAGACTATGTTCGTTAATCATATTACTTAAAAACTCCCACTCAAAATGACATCCCTCCGGTCATTCGAGTGACACATGATCAAAATCCACCAACTCAAGTCCAATCATCACGTGAGTTGAGGTGGTTTCAATGGTGAACATCTTCATGTTGATCATATCTACTATATGACTCATGTTCGACCTTTCGGTCTCTTGTGTTCCGAGGCCATGTCTGTACATGCTAGGCTCGTCAAGTTTAACCTGAGTGTTCTGCACGTGCAACACTGGCTTTGCACCCGTTGTATGTGAACGTAGAGTCTATCACACCCGATCATCACGTGGTGTCTCAAAACGACGAACTTTTGCAACGGTGCACACTCGGGGAGAACACAATTTTATCTTGAAATTTTAGTGAGGGATCACCTTAAAATGCTAGCGTCGTCCTAAGCAAAATAAGATGCATAAAAGGATTAACATCACATGCAAATCATAAGTGACATGATATGGCCATGAACTTGTGCTTTTGATCTCCATCTCCAAAGCACCGGCATGATCTCCATCGTCACCGGCATGACACCATGATCTCCATCATCTTGATCTCCATCAACGTGTCGCCATGAGGTTGTCGCGCCGACTGTTGCTTCCACGACTATAGCTAACTCATAGCGATAAAGTAAAGCAAAAACGGCGAAAATAATTAAAGACAACTCTATGGCTCCTGCCAGTTGCCGTACTCATCGACATGCAAGTCGTGATATTCTATACAATACATGATCATCTCATACATCACATATATCTCATCATGTAATTGGCCATATCACATCACAACATACCCTGCAAAAACAAGTTAGACGTCCTCTAATTGTTGTTGCAAGTTTTACGTGGCTGCTACGGGTATCTAGCAAGAACGATTCTTACCTATGCAAAAACCACAACGGTGATATAAAAATTGCTTTTCAACCTTCTCAACAACCGCCTTTGTCAAATCCGATCCGACTAAAGTGGGAGAAACAGACACCCGCTAGCCATCTTTATGCAACGAAGTTACATGTCAGTTGAAGGAACCGGTCTCTCGTAAGCGTACGAGTAATGTTGGTCCGAGCCGCTTCATCCCACAATACCGCCGAAACAAGAAAAGACCAAGGGAGGAAGCAATCTGAATATCAATGCCCACAAAACCCTTTTGTGTTCTACTCGAGATCTCATCTACGCATAAACCTGGCTCTGATACCACTGTTGGGGAACGAAGCATGGGAAACAAAAAATTTCCTACGCACACGCAAGATCTATCCATGGTGATGAGCATCTACGAGAGGGAGTGAATCTACATACCCTTATAGATCGCTAAGCGGAAGCGTTAAGAAACGCGGTTGATGTAGTCGAACGTCTTCGCGATCCAAATCGCCGAGCGTCCCGCGATCTCATCATGATCCGTCTCGCGATCCAATCACGATCACGGTCCTTCCGGTCTAGCGCCGAACGGACGGCACCTCCGCGTTCAACACACGTATGGCTTGATGACGCCTTCACCTCCTCGATCCAGCGAGCGATGGTGAAGTAGTGGATGAGTTCCGACAACACGACGGCGTGGTGATGGTGGTGAGGAACAATCTCTGCAGGGTTTCGCCAAGCACTACGGAGATTGTGACGGGAGGAACTAGAGGGTTAGGGTTGCCGGCACACGGCTTGGGAAATCTTGATGTATCCCGTGTGCTAGCCCTGCCCCTGTATTTATATGTTGAGCCCTGGGGTCTAAACTTAGAGAGAAAGCCTCCACAAGGTCGGTTTTGCCCGCACAAGGTCGGTTTGGCCCGCACGGAAAGAGTCCCACTCGGATTCCAGCAGTACCGCGCACAAGCGGTAGTACCGCTCACGAGCGGTAGTACCGCTTGAGCGGTAGTACCGCTTCACACAAGCGGTAGTACCGCTTACGCGGTAGTACTGCCTTACAAGCGGTAGTACCGCTTAAGGCAGCAGAAAAACTTCCTTTTGCACTTTCCAATACCTCGTGGGCTTTACCCCTTTGGCCCATATAAAGTGTTGCTGCACCCGAACACTTCGGTAAACATCCGGAACCCCTTCCGGTGAATTCCGGAACCCTTCCAGAGATCAAAACACTATTATCACATATATCAAACTTTACCTCCGGACTATTCCGGAGATCCTCATCATGTCCGGGATCTCATCCGGGACTCCGAACAACCTTCGATCACCAACATAACAACTCAACTATACTTATATCGCCACCAAACGTTAAGTGTGTAGACCCTGCGGGTTCGAGAACTATGCAGACATGACCGAGACACCTCTACGGCCAATAACCAATAGCGGGACCTGGATGCCCATATTGGTTCCTACATATTCTACGAAGATCTTCATCGGTTGAACCTCTATGTCAAGGATTCAGTTAATCCCGTATACTGTTCCCTTTGTTCTTCGGTATGTTACTTGCCCGAGATTCGATCGTCGGTATCTCTATACCTAGTTCAATCTCGTTACCGGCAAGTATCTTTACTCGTTCCGTAATACAAGATCCTGTGGCTAACTCTTTAGTCACTTTGCTTGCAAGGCTCATTGTGATGTTGTATTACCGAGTGGGCCCTGAGATACCTCTCCGTCACACGGAGTAACAAATCCCAGTCTTGATCCATGCCAACCCAACAGACACCCTCGGAGATACCTGTAGAGCACCTTTATAGTCACCCAGTTACGTTGTGACGTTTGATACACACAAGGTATTCCTCCGGTGTCAGTGAGTTGCATGATCTCATGGTCATAGGAACATATACTTGACATGCAGAAAACAATAGCAATAAACTGACACGATCATATGCTATGTTCGTAGTTTGGGTCTTGTCCATCACATCATTCTCCTAATGATGTGATCCCGTTATCAAATGACATCTCATGTCTATGGCTAGGAAACCTTAACCATCTTTGATCAACGAGCTAGTTAACTAGAGGCATACTAGGGACACAGTGTTGTCTATGTACCCACACATGTATTTGAGTTTCCAATCAATACAATTATAGCATGGATAATAAACGATTATCATGAACAAGGAAATATAATAATAACCAATTTATTATTGCCTCTAGGGCATATTTCCAACAGAAAGAGCCATGGGGCTCAACCCACCAGGAAGTAGGATCGAGAAGAGCCCATCGTAGATCTCCAGACGCCGAATCCAGCGATCCGACATGGACAGCGACGACCACCACCACCCCGCAGCGGCCGACGGCATCCAAAGACAGGATCAAGATGGATCCGATCTGGATCCGGCGGCACCCGCGATCACCGGTCATGCCCAACGCAGCCACAACCTCGGCACAAGCAGGCCGCCACCGCCGCGCCGCCGGACCCCATGCTCGCCCGGCGCTCCTCTCGATCCCGCTGTCTTGCGCCAGCCGAGACGGAAAGGGCGGGGAGAAGCCCCGCCGCCGCCTTGCCGGCCAGGCCCGTCGACGCTGCGGACGGCGGCGAGGAGGGGGAGAAGTGAAGGAGGGCCGAGAACGACGACAAGGGTTTCCCCCCGGGTCGCCTGCGGGGGCGGCGCGAGGGGTGAGGGGAGAGGCCCTATGCAGAACACACAAGAATGGATGACATTGACAAAGGAACTAACAGTACTTATGATTGTATCATTAGCGAGATAAAGCAGCGAGCTAGTTTAGTTAATTGCAAGTTTACTTTTGAAGGTCGCGCAATGCAGATAGGCTAGCTAAGTTTTTAAGTACTCTTGATGAGGGGCGACATCTTTGGATGGTCCATCCCATGATCCTTTTTTGTATTCCACTTCATATAAACTATGATCAATAAAGCTAAGCTATACCCCTCTAAAGAAAGGTTGCACGAGGACCACACCATCGCTCTCTCTCTAAGGCCAACTCCAGCGCATGACCCCATCCCATCCGTCCTAGTCCGTTTGGGGTAGAACGAACGAATAGCGCGGCCCAACGCGCGGCCCCAAACAGACAAATGTCTGGTTTTCGTCCGTTTTCGACCCATTTCCGGCCCAAACATGTGCCGCGTTTGGGGTGAAACGGACAGCGCGCGGACGGGCGGACGCACTCCCTTGTCCTCCCCGTGGCCCGCCTGTCGGGGACACTAGCGCTTCATTCACCTCCAACGCCTCCACCCGCCCTCCCCGCCCCACCCCCGCCGCCGGCGCCGCCACTATTTTCGGCCGCCTCCTCACTGCTCACCCCCCGGCCGTCCATACCAAACCACGTCTCCGCCACCATGCCCGCGCTTTCGTAGGAGTTTTGGCCGTCGTTTGGAGGAGTTTTGGCCGTCGCCGTCGTATCCGGTGCCAGAGGGGATACGACCGCCGGCGACGCCTATGGACCACGGCAGCTTCCGCCGGGTGCTCTAGAGCGACCTGTAGCCGGCCGGCAAACGCCCCTGCTGCATCGAGGTGATCTTCGCGACCTATTTGCCACCACGACCGCAAGGTGTTTGACACTTTGCCCACAAAGGCATGGACAGTGGAGATGAATTTTTCTTCAACCACTTCATTTATTCATCGGATGATTCGTCCTCGGATGACGAAGATCTTGTGGTGGCTGCACTGGTCGTTCACGACCACATTGAACGGCAGCGGCCTCGGTACAGGGGGTCGGTCCCTGGTCGTGCTCCCAACCTGAACCGCAACAGAGAGAGAGGCCACGCCCTGCTCTATGCCGATTACTTTGAGAATACCGCGCTCTTCAAACCGAAGAAATTCCGTCGCCGTTTTTGTATGGCAAGGCATGTGTTCAATCGTATCCGAGAGGGAGTGGTTGCTCATGACCCAATCTTCGAGTGCAAAACGGATGCCCTTGGCAAGCTTGGATTCTCCTCTTATCAGAAATGCACTGCGGCAATCCGCATGCTTGCATATGGAATTCCAGGCGATCTGGTGGATGAGTACGTGCGCATGAGTGAGTCCACAAGTCTGATGTCAATGTACAACTTCTGCAAGGCCGTGGTGGCAGTGTTTGGCCCTGAGTACTTGAGGCAGCCAAATGCCGTTGATACAAAAAGGCTGTTGGCGATCAACGCCGATAGATGCTTTCCAGGCATGCTTGGCAGCATAGATTGTATGCACTGGAAGTGGAAGAACTGTCCATTTGCTTGGCAGGGCCAGTACAAGGGGCATGTTAAAGCGTGCACTGTCATATTAGAAGCGGTGGCTTCGCAAGATCTTTGGATATGGCATTCTTTCTTCGGCATGGTAGGTTCTCACAATGATATCAACGTGTTGCAGCGTTCTCCAGTCTTCGCAAGGCTTGCAGAAGGCCACTCCCCACCTGTCAACTTTGAGATCAATGGCCACCACTACAACAAGGGATACTACCTAGCTGATGGTATATATCCTCAGTGGTCAACTTTTGTGAAGACAATCTCGGACCCCCAAGGTGAGAAGAGACAGAGATTTGCCCAAATGCAAGAGAGTGCTAGAAAGGATGTGGAACGTGCTTTTGGTGTGCTTCAATCCCGATGGGGTATCGTTCGAAACCCTGCACTGACATGGGATGAAGGGAAGCTTTGGGAGGTGATGACTGCTTGTGTGATCATGCACAACATGATCGTCGAGGACGAGCGTGATGACAGCATCTTCGACCAAGGATTTGATTTTCAAGGTGAAAATGTTGAGCCCCTGCACTAAGAACCGGCCACGTTTGAACAGTTTACCCAATTCCATCGTGAAATGCGTGATTGGCACACTCGTTTGGCACTTCAAAATGACTTGGTTGAGCACATGTGGACTCACATTGGCAACCAATAGATGTATTGGTTCATTATGTTTATTCAAGACAATTTCGATTTGGTTGTAAAACTATTTTATTCGAGACAATTTTGATTGGGTTGTAAAACTATTTTTATTTGAGACAATTAATATTTGAACGTGCAAACTTGTTTTAAACATTGAAATATTGAATATATGGGCATATTAGCCGTGACGGACAGGATGGGGCCAAAGGATGCGTCCGCGCGTTGGGCGCACGGCCACCGCATCCCAGGAAAGGCCCGGACACGACCCCATTGCCCTACCTAAACGGACAGAATTCGGACAAAACGAACGTCCGTTTAGGGTCGTGCGCTGGAGTTGGCCTAATCTCTAGAAGTAGTTCTCCGCCCTGTGTTCCTGTGAGCGTGGCCAATTGAATCGCGACCTTTCTCATGCGTCCACCACACATGTTGCCCGCAGCACGACAGTAGCTAGATACTACTACATGGAAGACACATGGATGGATAGCACGCCCGTCGGGGGACCAACGCAAGTCGCAAGGATTACCACGTCCGTCCTACTCCTACGGTCGACCCAACTCGACCGCAGGAAGAGAGCGGAGCGGTTGCGTGATCGCGGCGCGCACTCGCCTGGGCGCACATGCCCCTCGTCGGTCCTGCCGGGCGTTGCGAAACCGCACGCACGTACGTACGACGCACGGCCGTGCCGCGCCCACCGACCGGCCTGGACACTTGCCGACGGTAGGTACCACGCGTCCATCCGCCGGATTCCACTGCCCATGCAGACATGCAGTGCGTGGATGGATAAGCCCCGACCGCAGCCCCAGAGGCCCAAAGCCATAGCTATTCGATGCGATGCGGTGCGAGGCTTCGCTTTCCGTCGCATGATGCGCCGTCGTCCCGTCGTCCCGTCCACTCCTCCTGCACCTGCACCTGCACCTGCACCTGCACCAGGAACAAAGAAAGAGAGCATCCTGAATCCTGGACCGTCCGCGCCGAACCATACACACAGCGAGAGATACCAGTACACCGCTGACGTGTAGCAGCTAGTACCCTGGTCAGGCACCCTGCACGGACAGAGTTAAATGAACCGGGTACTGCCGCGTCGCCTGCTTCCAAGACCAGCAACACGCAGTTCAGAGAAACGATAATAAAACAGAACTCGTCCGCCTTCGCCGTGTCCATGTCCGGCGGCCGGCTGCACTCCCCAGAGTGTTGGTCCGAACACCGACTAGGTAGAGTAGGACATGGGACACTAGCCGGTTTACGGGACTCGAGCTCCCGCCGTCTCCCATGCCCTACTCTTCTTCGTCGGAGCCCGTAACTCGAACGGTGCCGGTGGACATGAGATCAATGACGGATCCCTTCAGAGAAGAGCCGACGTCCACCACGAGGCGGTTGCGGCGCCTGCACTGGTGCACCATACGGGAGGCCGAAGCGTGTGACTCCGCCTCTCCAACGTCCACCGCTGCCTCCCGCGCCCGCTGCCTCGCACGATGGGCACGCGACGTCATGCTAGCGTCCGCGGACGCCATGGTGCGTCCACGGCGCGCCAATGGAGGGGTTGCACGTCCGTCACGACGTTCGGACGCCAGACGGACCGCACCGTCTCCGGTGAGGCAGTGATGCCGGATCCAAACATCGGTTATGCCGACGCAATGAATTTTCGACGTTGCGAGTCCGAGCGCTGCCGTCGGGCGGCCGCCTCCCGGGAGCGGCGGAGCGCAAGCCGGACGGCCATCTCTTCCTCGGGGCCACGTGGGATGAGCTCGTGGTCAACGGATCTGGAGGTGAAGGACTCGGATCTGCTGCCCGCCATGCCGAAGAAGGCCAGAGATCGCTGGTTGGGGGCTTGGGTGGCGGATGGGAGCGGAGTGAAATGACTAAGGTTTGGTCCGGCGAATGGATGGGGACGAATATATATGGGGTCGTTGCGGGCCACATGCTCATATCCATCTCATATTTGGACTGGATATGAAGGCTGTTGGTCAACCCGGACATTTAAGACACATTTGATACGTCCGGCTAGGTCGAAATTTTATGACCGGTCAACAATCGATCTGACTATCCAGACATTTAAGACGGATACGAAGGGTCTCTCACGCACCCGCCCCACAAACACAAGGAAGGGCTTATTACAGCCTGTTCCTCCACCAACTACGGATGCTTTGCGCGGGCAGATCCAGCGTCAATGCATCATTGCACTTTCTCCTCCCCCTTAAGTAAGCCCATGCATGCATGACCAGGAGAGGCGAACCGTGTCTCCTTGCGTCTCAACACGCCGAAGCAAGTCGGAAAGAGGAAACACGAATGTCCATCTATGCCCCGAATGCTCCCATAACTCGTTTCCGGCAAAAGAAAAAAAGATGCTTACTCGTCTGAGGATTGCGCAGGAAGCTTGCCCGGATCGGGGCTTTGCCGCCACCACGAAGCAACACGCGAGACGCTGCTGAGAACCCTACCCGGGCATGTGATGTGATCCATCCAAGGACCGATTAAACATTTAAACAGCAAGCGAAAGAGCATCGCATCTTCAGCTAGTTCGCAGGTTTAAACAAGGAATTCACCGGACATTAATAGCCAAAAAAGGAAGATTATTTCGACAGCAAGTGATTGGGAAACAGTCAACGATGTCGTGCATGACCATCGAGGCTAGAAAACTTCATACAGTTCCGGCCGACACACGGCAAAAAAAAAGAAAGGAAAAATAAGCAAAACGTTGTGAAAATAAAGAAAGAAAAATTAACGGAGCAGTGTTTTGTTGCTGCTGCACGACGATGATAATTAAGGCAGCATCCATACAAAATGAGCAAGCAGGCAGAGGCGGCAGTCAGCTCACACACACATTTGATCGGGTCGGTCGGTTCACTCATCTGTGATGATTTGAGGACGTCCGTCGTGGATCAGACCAGAGAGCTTCGGCAAATCAGCAGAGATCAGACCGGCCGACGCCGTTCACCGGGAGTATATACCGTTGGGCGAGCGGGAGCCGGCGGTGGTGCCGGAGAAGTCGGAGCTGGTGACCGGGATGGAGATGGACAGCTTGGTGGCCGAGAAGGCGTTGCTGTTGTTGGCGTCGTGGTTCTGCAGCTCCGGCCACGAGTCCCTGTCCTTGGGCCACTCGTCGAAGAAGGGCCGCAGCGTCTGGTTCTCCTGCTTCACCGCCGACTCGTCGTCGAAGTCGCCGCTGCCGCCGCCGCCGCTGAAGAAGGACAGCGGCTCCCTCTCCGTCTTCGCCAGCGAGCAGATCGCGCTCTGGTCCAGGTCGCTCAGCGTTCCCAGCATGGGGTAGCTCGAGAGTGAGAACGCCGAGGCCTGGGACGGCATCAGGCGCCACGAGTAGTTGTCCATGGCGGTGTCCATGGCCACGGTGATGAACTGGTTGTGCTCCTCCATCGCCGACGTCCTCACCCCATAGGCAGAATACCTGAATTGCACAAGTTAGCTCAGATAGCATTTGATCATTCATGCACACATAATGGGGTTCTCCTCACTGTACTGAAGTTCTATAGCTGAAACTTATTGGACAGTAATAATGATCCAGGATACACAGTAGCCTTCACGTTATCTCTGAACTTGTAAAGCTTTTCTTGTCTACTACCAGTAGACAAAACAAAAGGGACATACTAGCGATTGTTGCTGCACATTTTAAAGCAGGAGCTCGTGACAGGAGAAAAACAAAACAAAACAAAAATAGGAAGCCAGACATCCAAGCAAACATGATTGGCAGCAACACAGCATCATGCATGTGCTGGCTGCCCCGCAGGTAACCCTACTACAATGACAGAGCTTGGGCAAAGGGACATTGCTGGTAACTCATCACAAAGTTCTGATGAAGCAAACCCCAGAAATAAAAAGCTTGAGGATGGATGGGCGAAAGGTGATGGGCTTCAATAATCATGCTAGCCTTTTCAGATGGTTTCAGGTGTAGGATGAGATGAGGCGTCCCCGGACAGAAAGGCAGAAACTGGCAAGTTTTTACTGGAGCAGAATTGTCGTTAGGGCATGGCCAATGCGGTGATGCCTCGTATGGCATGTAGGATCGGATGCCAGAACAAGTAGGTTCGGATAAGGAAATGGGATCCTTTGCAGGACGCGGGTGCTTGGAGAGAAAAGGCGTGGTCCGGTGTAAAAAGCTAAAAAAGTTGAGTGGAAAGTAGAGATGCATGTGTAATAGAGTCTTTATTTTCTATTCTTTGATGATACCCACTAGTGTTAGCTTGCATTGAAGAGAAAAAGTTAATATAGATGCCTCAAGCTATTTTTTGTCATGGGGCATCTGTATTCATATGGCACCATTGTACATGCCCTTATTTTCTCTAAGTGCAGACCCAAACAAGAAGAAAGAAACAGGGGTCAGCAGAGGGAAGAAAGCAGCAAAATAAATGTCAGGTCTAAGATGGAGCAGGAGCAGAGAGCAGCAGGCCCTAGCTATGAGCATACGTAAAACCCAGATAAAGTTTCAATGCGTGTGAGTCTAGTTTACAACACTCTGCTCTGAACTTGCATCAGAGCAGAGCACCACACTGTTTTGCGATCTTCCCAGGCTAAAATCCGGCCCCAGGATACTGCAAAGCAATTACCTAAGCAAGCACAGATCATACTAACAGTGTCAGAAGAGCACTAGCACTAGTCTGATCAACACATGCTGTACTGTCTGCTGATGCAACCAAGCACAAAAATGGGAACATCACATGTTATCGGCCATTTCATCAATTCTGACACCAACGAATAGGTAAAAATAAAACTAACCAACACGACGGCAGCAAAGTATGCAGAGAAGGTAAATGGAATTCACCTGAAATCTTTGTTTCCGGCAGCACCAGCGGTCGCGTAAGGCGCAGCATTGTCCATGTGCAGCTGAGCAGACCCCAGGGCGAAGGAGCCAGCCGCGCCGCCGCCAGTGGCGATCGCCGGATACGGCGAGTGGCTGTGGAACGCGGCGGTGGCGGCGGGGGCGTGCTGCTGCAGCTGCTGGGAGTGTGAGTGGGAGTGGGCGACGAGCTGCGTTTCCACAGGCTTTCTTGAACGGTTGCGGCCGCGGTGCATGTGGCGCTCGCAGTACTTGGAGTCCTGGGCGGCCTCCTTGGAGCACCGCCACTTCTTGCCGTCCGTCCGCCGGCACCGCCCCGGCTCCGGATCCAGCTTCTTCCCGAAGTAGGACCCGTACCCAACTGCAAACAGAGAAAACCACCCAGGTCAAGAGTGATGCGATGATGCTCCATCCATCTGTACGTACCACGAATGTGTCGGTGCACATCCGGAGGGACCAAAATACCAAGAAATCAAATCAGGAGGAGACGCGTCCAGTCCAAGCCCGGCAGTAGCAAGCAATCATGCCGCCGGCCGGCCGGCCGGCCGGACGGACGGACGGAGACGGCGTCGCGGTCGGTCGTCCTAGCCCTGGATCTATCTGCCCGTCCACCCCACCAAACCAATCATTCACCCCGCAAGAACGAACGAACGAACGAACGACGTGTGCGAAATAATTTCCGGGGAAAGGAGGAGGAGCTGTGTGATCTTTTTCTCGGGGTCGGGGGTCCATGTGACGCGACGCAGGACGGATCGTGGGAATCGGCCGTGGCAGGACCAGCGAGGGAGCGAGTGAATGCGTGGGTAGGGCTCCCAACAACCAGACAGGAATAACCCCCTTGACAAGGAACGACCAATGAAAACCAACCCACCTCTTTTCGTTTCCGTTGCCAAGACTCGACCAGCGCCATGCCATCTAATCAAATCATAGGCTTCTTGAATGGATCCCGAATAAATTAAGAGACCCGCTGAGGCTGGAGATGGTGGATGGTGGATTGGTGGTAGGTGGTAGGAGCAAATCTTGAGCATGGCACGCGGGTTTGTTTGGGTTAGAATAGTGAGGCTTTTGCTCGGCCGAATCCGGGGGAGGATTAAGAAATGACCGGAGCAACCATTAACAAAGAGTTGGGATGGGGGTCGAGTACACCTGAATCTCTCGATCCGAATAAACAAGCCGAGCAAATCGCACGGGCGAATGTAAAAGCATGGTCGGGGTAGGAGGAGGAGGAGGAATGGACGGGGGCGGGGTACGTACGGGCGTGGTGGTGGTAGAAGCGCGAGGCGAGGGACTCGAAGCCGCGGCGGATGGGGAGGAGGAGATCCGGCGGGACGGGGACGCCGGCGACGAGGTACTTGTAGATGAGCGCCTGCTGCTCCAGCTCCTCGTACTGCGCCGCCGTGAAGGGCGCCGGCCTCGCCGCCCACCTCGCGCCGCTCATCGCGTGCTGCTGCTGAGGATGCTGATGCGCCGCCTCCTCCCCTGCCCTGCACACACGAACACAGACGCCGGAGCGGGTCACCGCATTAGCTAACACCTCGAGCTAAGATAGAAGTTGATACAAAGAAAGAGAGGGAGTTGGCCGGCCGGCTTACGAGTAGAGAGGGGAGGAGCGGCAGAAGGGGAAGATGGGGGAGGAGCGGTGGTGGTCGGCTGCCGGCGACAGGGAGGCAAACGGCATCGCCATATATGCTGCTCTCTCTCTCCTCTGCTGCTGCTGCGGCTGCGGCTGCGGCTGCTGCTTGGCTCCGGTCCGGTCCGGTCCGGCCTGGCCTCTCTTTTAATGTGCCGTGCTTTTCCCTTTTACTACTTGCCTGGTGGCGCTGTGTGTGTGTGTGTCTCTTTCCCTCGCTGCGCAGGGCTCGATCTGCCTGGTGAGGGGCAGTGGGATGGATATATAGGAGCCCTGGTGAAGCGCTGGTGATGTGGTGATAGGCACAGCAGCGGCAGCGCCGTGTGCGGGTGAGGCCGACACCGCAGGGTTACACGTTAAGACCAGCTCCGACGCACCACCTCAAATCGTACGTCCGTTTTAACCGAATTTCGTCCGTTTGGGTGGGAATGGGGAGGCCGATGTCCGTGTCGGGCCGAGCCGGCGTCGAGGCGCCCAACGCGAGGCCCCAACCACAAATTGTCCGCGGTGGACACAGGGGAAAAAAAATTATGCAACGGCTAATAAGGCATTTTAACATAGCTAAAAAACTTAATATATATAAAAAGTCCACCGTCCTCATGGCCCAACCACAGCTCTTAGATTAATAGACATAAAAAAAGAGATAATGCGGCCGCCCCGTGCACCGCAGAAGACCTTGCCGTCGCCATCGCAGTCGCCCTCTTCAACCGCCACCGTCCTCGTCGCTCTCGTCGCTCGTCAGGTCGATGTACGGCGGGGGCGCCCAGAGGTGCGGCGAAGGCCCCCAGATTGGGCCAGGGGCGTATTGCGCAGGCGGCGGGGGCGGCGGTGGCGGAGGTGCTGGGGGTGGTGACCACGGTGCCCATGCACGCTCCTCCGCGGGCTCCTCCTTGACCTCCTCCTTGATCACCGCCTCCTCCTTGTCCTCCTGATTGACGTCCAGCTTCGGGACGTACACGTCCCCGGAGGCAGACAACGCGATCATGTACTAGAGGCCCTGCCACTCCTCCTCCTGCTGCCGCTTGTACTCCCTCTCGGAGTCCTCCATGACGGCCTGCAGGAGCCGCTCCTCCTCCTCGGTCGTCATGGCGGGTGGTGGCGGGGGTGGCGGCGATGGGGAGGGAGAGGGCGTCGGCGTCAGGCCACGGATCCGCGTGCGGCAGTGCACCCTGGGCGGGCTCGGTGCACGCACACGAGGCGCAGGACGCGCGCTCTGGGACGCACGGGGCGGGCTGCCACGGCCAGCGAAGTACGTGGCGCGGCGCATGTCATGCTCGTCCTGGAACCAAGTGTCCCAGAGCGGCGAGTCCACGGCGTACCTGCCGTCGACGAGGAGCTCGCGCGGGATCCTGGCGCGGCGACGGACGATCTCCTGGAGACGGGCGCGGCCTGACGCCGGCACGGGGGGAATGGGCACCCGATCCGGGCTCAGATGCCACCCATTGGGGAGGTGGGCATCTGACCACGGCAACGGAGTGTCGGTCTCCCAGTACCGGCGGCACACCTCGACCTTCGCGTAGGGCCGGAAGCGTGGCGCGGCCGCCGGAGGGGAGATGTAGAAGGAGGCCGGAGAGGTGGAGAGGCTGGCCGCGCTACCAGACGAGGACCCTGCCTCGTGGTCGTGCTTGGCCTTCTTCTTGCCGATGGAGTGCCACTTCCAGAACCCCATGACCGGCGGGGAAGCGAGGTCGACGGTGGCTAGGGTTCGGTGTCTTCGATGGGGGGCAGTGGTGGGGGAGTGGGATGGGGACGGCGACTGGAAGTCCACGGCTTCCCCATAAAAAAGGATGTGGCCGGGGGCAGCTGGGTGGCTGACTTGCGGGCCCAACCACCCGTGCGCATTGACTACGGTCGGTGGGAGGTGGTTGGACCACAGACATGCGGGCCCGACGTGGACGCGAAGAGGCCGCGTGCCCGTCCGTTCGGTGTTCGTTTGACTGCAAAGCCAGCTCAAGTATGCGCCTGTAATGGGTCGAGACGGACCGAAAACGGACAGGATTTGCGGATGCGGTTGCGCGTTGGGCCGTCTCGTTTGTCCGTTTGGGCCCAAACGGACGCGGGCGGACGATTTGGGGTCTAGCGTTGGAGTTGGCCTAAGAGCATCTCCAAAAGACGCCCCGGCATAAAATAAAATTTTGAACGTCGAAATAGCGTTTTATCGTGCGCGGACGTGTGATAGGTTTAGCAGGTGCTGCAAAATTTAGCACGAACAGGCGCAGCAAAAATACATGCGCGCGTCCAGCCACCGCTTGGCACATATGAAACACATCACATATCAATTTTTGACGATCAAAACAACATGATCTTGAACATTTAAAATTTGCAAAATGATGAGTTGAGCAACATAGCATAGTTCAAATTCATGGCATAGTTCAAATTCATCTAACCACAAGCAATTCATGACAAATAAGTTCACACAAACGAATAAAACATCAAGAATCATGCTCCATCTTCTTCCTTCTCTTCTTCCTCCTCTTCTTCCTTGTCGTCCTCCTCATGTTTGGCCTCCTCTTCATCATCTTCAAGCACCTCAATATCATTGGAACCTTGAAGGTTGTTTGCATTATCTCCAAAGGCATGTGAGGCATCATGTGAAGGCATGTGAGACATCATGCGAGGTGCTCCCATGCCGCCCATGAGAGACCCAAAACTCATGCCTCCCGTAGGTGCTTCCATGCCGCCCATGGTAGCACCCATGCCTCCCGTAGGTGCTCCCATGCCGCCCATGGTAGCACCCATGCCTCCCGTAGGTGCTTCCATGTCGCTCATGGTAGCTCCCATGCCGCCCATGGTAGCTCTCATGCCTCCCGTAGGTGCTCCCATGCCGCCCATGGTAACTCCCATGCCTCCCATGGAAGATCCCAAGCCACCCATGGTAGCTCCGAAGCCTCTCATGGTAGATCCCATGCCTCCGAAGCCTACCATGGTAGATCCCAAGCCACCCATGGTAGCTCCGAAGCCTCCCATGGTAGCTCCCATGCCTCCGAAGCCTCCCATGGTAGATCCCAAGCCACTCATGGTAGCTCCGAAGCCTCCCATGATAGTTCCCATGCCTCCGAAGCCTCCCATGGTAGCTCCCATGCCGCCGAAGCCTCCCATGGTAGATCCCATGCCTCCCATGCATCCCATGTCAATCATCTTTTTTGGAGAAAGAGTTGATCACGACAAAGGTTGATGTACTCCTTTTGCCTATCATCGAAGTTATATGTGTCCATGAAGAAGAGGTGCTTCTCATATTCCAACAATCTAACTTGCTCCTCCATGGCCAATTTCTTCTCCTCCAATGCCACCTTCCTCTCCTCGGCCGCCAACCTCCTCTCCTCGGCCACCGACTCTTGGCTCCTTGCCACCCTCCTCTCCTCGTTTGCTTCCTTTCTTGCCATCACAATAGCCTCCATAGCATTCTTTATGTCATCATCTCCTCCCTTCTTCTTCTTCTTCTTCTTCTTCTTCTTGTCTTTTGCAACTCCACTTGGTCTTTTTGGCTTGGAGTAGGCAACTGAGTTTGGTGTAGGGCTCCTCTTGGCGCCATCACTTGATGCCTCCTCCTCATCATCATCTAAGACCACCGCATCAACATTGGCTTTTGTCACAGCCCTAGAATTTTTGCTTGTACCTAGTTGCATTGTGATCATCATGTCATCATATTTATTCTTTTAATTGAATTGAGGATTTGTGAAAGCCTCAAATTAAATAAAAGGAAAGAATCCCAAAAATTGCATTCAATGTTTCCAAAATGCCTTTCAAATAGTTCTGAGAATTTTGGCAAGGGTTATATATCAAACCAAAATTCAGGAACATTTTATGGAATATTTTGGGCATTGAATTTAAATCAATATCATATTTGAATTTGGATTTATATTCATATTATAAAGAATATATCTTCAAATACTCTGAGGTATTTTATGTATTCTTGGAAAAGCCCATTGAGTGACATGAACATATCCAGAGAAGTTTTGGCATCCTTTTTGAATCTGTTTGAATTCAAAACAGTGTCAAAAGAAATAGATAAATAGCAAACAGAAATAGAAAACGAAAAAATAAAAAGAAAGGGGAACGTACCTGTTTGGCCTAGTACTGTAGCCGGTCCAGCCCAGCACGAAACCGACGCCACTCGTCATCTTCCTCGCGCCAGGAGGATGCGCGTGTGGTTGCCGCGCGTGGGCACGCGCCTCGGCCACCTCCTGCCTGCTAGCTTGCGTGGAAGCCGGGGATAACCTCGCCGCTTCCGTCCAGATCGAGCCGATCCCCTCTCTCTTCCCCTTTCCCTCTCCCTCGCTCGTTTCTCTCCATGGCCAAGCCGGCCATGAGCGTGCCGCCGACGTCTTCGCGCCCACTGCAGCTGCTTCGCCCAGAGAGCTCGTCCAGAAGCTCCGCCGTGATGCTCATCGTCTCCACGCCGACGCCTGTATCCCTGGAAGCGCTGCAACCCCGCCATCGCCTTCGTCTTCCACCTCCGGCTCCGACGACCACCGCGGTAGATTCGCCGTCTCCAACGCTTCCCCGAGCCAGCTGAGCAGCGCATCGAGTTCAACGTGAGCCCCTGGTCCCTTTCCCCCTGCCCCTCTGCTCGAATCCTTGCCGTAGTCGTTGCCCCGCGAGCACCCGGAGCCGCCGTCTTCCATGGCCGACGGGAACCTAGCCGTCGTGCCCTGCTGCGCGATCCAACGAGACCCACGAGCTCCTGGAGCTCCCTCAAGGCTGGCTAGCCCCTCAGCTCGCTCCCTGGTGGAATGCAACCCCGCGCACGACCGCACCCGAACTCCGGCCGCCGCCGCAGTCGACGCCGTGCTCGAACCCGACCACCCCGCAACCTCCCATGGCCTCCAATGGATGCGGGCGAGTGACAGCAAGCCGTAGCCGCAAAACCGCACTCGAAACCATGGCCTACAGCTCGATCCCGAGCGTCTTCGCCATCGTTTTGGGTTGCCGGCGGCTAACCGCCGGCGACGCTGACGTGGACGTCATTAGCACTATCCTAACGGCCCTTTAGGTCACTGATAAGTGGGCCCCGGCTGCTAATTAACATTGTTTTAAAAATAACCTTTCGGTTAAGTTTAATCACCGTGGCCCCACTGGTCAATTTGACCTGGCCACGTCACGGTTGACTGGAACCACCGGTCAGTGACTGACTGGGTCCCCTGTTGACTGCTGAGTCAGCAGTTGACCTGGTCCCACTGGTCAGCCTCAGTAGCTGACCATGTGACACTGACGTGTGGGCCCTGCTAGTCAGGTTTGACCCTGGTCGGCCCTGTTGACCTGATGACGTCACCCCTAGGTAATGCTGACACAATATATACTTCTGGAATTAAAATAAATCATAAATGATTTGTTTATTTTAGAAAATATTTAAAACTTCTAAAAATCATAGAAAATAATCTGTAAGTCAGATGAAAATAATTTATATATGAAAAATGATCAGAAAAATCCAATGAATCTGTTTATGCCATGATCATGAATGTTTGAGCAAGTTAACATCACCTAGTAGGACATTTCATGATTAGGATAACTAATAAATAGTGATGGAGTTGATATTTGGTATATATTTGAATTCCACTTCACTTAATATGACTATCTATTGCACTAGGTCAATTCAATGCTCTAGCATGCCATATCATACATCATGTTTGTTGCATTGCTTGAATGTGTTCCTTTCCTGTTTGTCGGTGATGTTCCTTCCCGGTAGACGATGGTTCCGACGTAGAGATCGTTGTCACCGATGAAGACTCATTGATATCTTCAGAAGTGTCAGGCAAGCAACCTCCCCTTGAGCATACTGATATGAACCCACTCTCTCGCACCTACTCTCTTTTACTGCATTAGGGCAATAACGATTCAACAGTTACCTGTTCTCGGTAGTTGAACCCATTCCTTTGCATGACCTGTCTTTGCCACAGTAAATAGTTGAAACCACTCAGCATGAGTAGAAACTGCTTGAGCCTTGTTGTGCTTACTCATCCATGCTTGCTTACTGTGCCTGCTATGCTTAGAGTCGTGTCGTGTCGGGTCTGATCCATCTGGGCGATGAATCGGAATGGCAGTGTTCATGTCCTATTGTGTGAGAGCTAAGTGTGTGAACACGATTTAGTAAAGGTAGCGATGAGAGGCCATGTAGGAGTACATGGCGGATTGTCTCATTGGGACCGTCCTTAAGAACTGAGTTATGTGTATGTTATCCAAGACAAGATACTACCACACATTGGGCTCCAGTAACTCGACTCCTCTCGGCTTATTAATCGCCTTGATCTCTGTCCAGGAGTTGCAACTAGTTTCTGGTGTTTGTAGGAAAAGTGTTGGCGGCCATGCATAGCGCTGCCCGACGGGGTGGGCTGTGATGCGGTAGATACACAGTGGCACGGTGTACCAAGTGGCACCCGAACGGTGGGCTTGGGAACCCTGCGCACATCGTTTGAGGCCATAGCGAAAACCTCGGCCGGACTTCCGTGCGGGTTCAGTCTCAAATAGGCGATAAACCTGGACTAGGGTCTTGTGTGATTGACGGTCGTGGCCGACTCCCTCGCTGGGCTTCCGCTTGAAGGTTGCCGAGGTGCCTTTTTTACGTGCACATGGCGATAAGTGGCGAGAGCGTGTGTGAAGAAGTATACCCCTGCAGGGTGTAATAATCTGTTCGAATAGCCACGTCCTCGGATATGGACTACTTGGAGAACTTATGTGGTTCATAGTCAAGTGAAATGTATACTCTAAAATACGCAAGATAAGTGTGAGTGCTATGGATGGCCTTCTCGTAGGGAGACAGGAGTGGATCCATAGTGGTGTATTGATATGGTGAATATGTGGACTCGTGTGCGCTACCCCACCTCAAAGAAAGTACTTGTACTCGTAGTACATGTTAGCCAAGAGTCAAAGCTGGCTTGCTGCAATAAACTCCACAACCCCCTTTGTTGACAATGATGCATATGTAGATAGTTCTGATGTAAGTCTTGCTGAGTACCTTTGTACTCACGGTTGCTTCATTTATGTTTTTGCAGATGAGACGTCAGTCTCATTAGTGATTCGTACGACGTGAAGTTCGATGTTGACCGGATTAGCTTGGGAATCCCATACAGAGGTCTGGTTTCTCTGGTAGGGTCGTTGTAGCTTTTCAGGCTCCTCCAGCCACTTTTAATAGATGTCTGTACCCAGACATATGTCTTCCGCTTGTTGGTTGTATGCTCTGAATGATGGGTCATGTGACCCCTGTTTGTACCATTATTCTATGGAGGTTCTCTGGAGCCTTCTAAATAAAAGATATGTTGTTGTATGGTTATGTTGTGATGCCATAGTTGTATCTATGCATATCGGGCATGTCGTGCGTACGTGTGACGTGAAACGGTATGTATGGGATCCGACACCTAGTTGTGTGCCTTAGGAGTACTCTTTACAGGGAACTGCCTCTTTGTGCTTCCACCGAGCCTTGGTAGCTTGCTACTGCTCCGGACACATAGATTGACCGGCGTGTATCCTTCTTTGCTGCTGTGTCTATCCCTTTGGGGAAACGTCTCGCGGTGTAATGGAGTCCTTGTAGCCTGCTATGACTCGTCTACGCACAGTTGATGACAGAAATGTCTCATGGCGTAATGGAGTCCATGTAGCTTGCTACGACTCGTCTACACACGCTGGAGGCTGACACCTGCATTGTTGGGTTATGTGTGCCTGTCCCTATACGGATGTGCTACTTGGGTTCTATGACTAGTCATGTCGGCCCGGGTTCTTTGACATTTGAATGCTAGCGACATATTCACATACGTGAGCCAAAAGACGCAAACGGTCCCGGCCCAGGTAAGGTGGCAGCCGTGGGGATAACCGTGCGTGAGGCCGCAAAGTGATGTGATGTGTTACATGCTAGATTCTTATGGCTTAGGATCGGGGTCCTGACAGCGTTGGTATCAGAGCTTGACTGCCTGTAGGATTACCAAGCCAAACTGGTCGATGCTTGAGTCTAGAACTGCTTTAGTTATATAAGGGAATTGATTGTGGAAGGGAACGTAAGATTATTTTACTCCTTTCCTCGTGTCACTCTAAATCTGAGTCACCCTCTCCTTTATTCTACGGGGTTAAGAACTAGGCTTTCCCATCTATCTATTAGGATGATGAGATACTATGTCGGAGACTTATAGGAAAGTTGTTGCCTTCCTGGATCGATGTCTTCATAGGAATTCAATGTTATGTTGTCCGTTTTCATGCAGGTTGCCTCATATTTCATGCCCGTATAGCTGTTATGCTGTCTGAGTTATCCAAGGTCACCAAATAATCTGATGCAATTACAAACTCTTTTATCCTTAATCGATGTCTTTTGGCCAGACAAAGCACACTAATTGCTAAGTTGAGGTATTCTATTACGTCGACGTATATGTTAAAGGTGTCTAGGAAACCATGTTATTCACGTGAACCATCCAACAGTCTAGTTGTGTCTTTTGTTCCCAGTGTGATAATTCTAGCCATCGTTATCGATAGCATGCTGTGATGCTACTTAGTGAGTAAGTATTCTATTTCTGGGTTCTTGAACCCAAGAATCATTCCGCTCACTCCCGTTGATAGTATTTGCTCGTTCCTTTAGGATATTAGTAACCTTGCTCTTGTCTTCAAGGTTTGTGGTACATCATTCTTCCAATACCATGAACCAGTTATGGCAGAAGTTCCTCGTGAACGAAAGGTCACAACATGAGTGCTCATGATGAGTCCTCCATTCTATAGTTGTGAGTCTTCCAATCCTACCTTTCTGCATGGGTTATTTGGAAGAAACATGTTGAACGTTGTTTGACGTATTCAATCTATGCATCTACAACTCAGAAAATCATGTTCTCTTGAGTTGCCCCTCTTCAATTGTATTCTGACCTTCATCTGTCAATGGATAGTCAAGGGTATGTCATGCATTTGTTTATCGATGTCGACTATTCTTGTGGTTCGTCAAGCCATTCTTTTCCCGAACGACTAGGAGAAACAAACTCCGGTACCTTATCCATTTCTTGGATTGGGTCAAAGCAGTTTTATTCCACAGATCAAAATGCCAATCCAGCTTTTGCTCTGTTCTACCTTGAAGTGTTAACCTCTTCATGCCGAGATTGTCATGAGAATTGCACAACCTCTTATGGACTCTTGATGCCGTGATACATCTCGCCATCATTGTTCATTCCTTGGTCTCCGTGCTGGTTGTAGCCAGAACGCTGACAAGTGAACCGTGACGTGTGAAATCAATAATCCTAGCAACTTTGTTGCTTGGTAGTTAATGGACAATAACCTCATTCTTAGCGTGTTGGTTATTGAATCACCATTCTAAGATTGATCGTGCTACCTAGTCCATTTTCCATGGTGCACTTTTTGATTAATGAGTTAGGATTGTGTCAATCCTTTGCTCTTTTGATCACATCGTCTTGCCTTGAAAAGCAAGATTGTTCTCGAGCTCAATAATATATCGGTGGTTCGTGATTTTCCGAATATCTTCTCGGAAGTATCACCAAGTTGTCCCCTGACCGTTATGTTGAGTTCGTGATCAAAATGGTTTCCTATTTCTCCAAGACCCTGTGTTAGATACCCCTGAACTAGTTGGTTAAGCTAAACAACAACTTGGAGAGTTGGAAGATAAATGCTTCACCTGACTTAGTTCATTCCAAAGGGATATCTTCGTATGTGTTCGTGTGTGTAGAAGAAAGATGATATCTTGATCGGTTGATCCTTGTGATCAATTGTTGCATCTATTGTCTTGTCAAACCCTTGATTTGGATATGGGCTATTGTCGAATCAAACTCAGAACCAAGGGTTCTCGCAATGTTGTCTTACTTGTGGCTAATCCCTCGAGCTTACATCATTATACCCTTTCGGTCTGACCAATGCTATACTCTTGCTCACATGGTTGTGGAATTCCGTCTTCATGGATATTTTGATGAATTGTTGTTGAGCCCATCGACAACATTTTCATTGTTCACAACTCATGTTGGACATTAAGTTAGTATTGGAAATTTTGTAGACAATATCTTCGTGTCCCATACATGGGGTATATGTTAGGTGTAAGAAGTGACTTACTCTTAGTTTACGTGCATATGGTGCAAGTTGCCGCCGTGAACTCGAGAAAGGTCGTTTTGTTTTCTTGGAATCATCCCAAGTCAGTCATGCCCGTGCGAAATATTCTATGGTTTGATAGACTGATCATCTCCAATCCATATGTATTGCCTAGCACTCCAAGCCACTGAATGATTTGTTCAAGGAAAAGAAGTTCCTTCTTAAGAGCTAATCCGGACTTATGTAAGGACTTCGCTACCTCCATTGATGGTTCCTAACCCAAACTCGGTGGTGTTTTGTTGTAAGAATTCCATGTGGTCATGTTGTGCCCACGTGAGTCTTACAATCCAGCTCATGTTTTGGAGTTGGCTCCCGCAGTTCATCTTCTGAGAATCTCGCAACATCATCTCGTCGATTTGTGTTGCAAACTTCCTTTCAGACATGCTGAGTCTGAAACATCTTATCACCAACCAGATCTGAATCTCAGGCAGACATGATGGTTGGTACGTTTCCCAAGAATTATAATATTGGTCTCCAGCCCGGTAAGGTGATGTCATGGCTAGCACACCTAGCCGGAAGACCTATTGTTGTAATATCTTATATCAGTAATTTAGCCACTTCCCCATGAGGATTCCATATGATTTATTCTAGAAGTTATTCCTCATGGACCCTTTGAGATCCCGAAGTCCGACCTTTACTTGATGTCCTACACGTTACCTTTAATTGGGTTACGCTATTTCATCAAGGAGAACATTAGAAGCGGAGTGCTAAATATCTCTCGGTCGATCATCCAGATTTCATTCTTTGGCATAGCTAAGGTGAAATCTGAGAAAGTGCTGTCTTCCTTTGCAACTGCATTCTCCATTGTTATTCATCATGGTAGTATGATGTGTTGCCAGGATCCTTGGCATGGATATTGGTAAAACCTTGGTGAATATGGAAATGCTCAAGTTCTTGAGAGCACGCTCAGACACTAGGTTATACCCTCGGTATCAACCGGAATGTGCCATCCGTTACCGAGTTGTTCTATAACTCTAGTTTCCTTTCAACTGAGTATGCCATTCTTTCGAATTCCTTCAAACGATCGTTTGTGAATTTCCTTAGGCTGTTATGAAGAGTTTCAATGATCTCTGGATCAAAAGTAATTCTTTTTGCCACTCAAGGGAATAGCTCTACGAGTCACTTTCCCAATGGTGCCCCGTAATGGTATTATGGCAACTAACTCCTCGCTACTTTGAAACCCATTCACCATATCGTTAAGCGTGGATTTGTTGCCTACCAATTGAAACTCCGTCATCTACCTCGTTCCATTCGTCTTGTTATGTGATTTGTGTCTCAGCTCGAGAGATGTTTTGGCGTCTCATTTCATGAGTTGATCATGAGTTGCTCGATCTCTGAGAAGATCGATTCCTGTAGAGTTTTCTTTTCCTCTTGTCATGTTTGGATGAAGGTCCCGAAGCAAAAGTTGTCAAGAACAACATGATGCAATGAATCAACATCTTCGAGAAGGGCAATTGGATCGTGAAGATTGGTATAGATAGTGTTTCCTTTGTCCTTTACCCTATGCCTGAATCTCGGGACGAGATTCTTGTTTAGTGGGGGTGAGTTGTCATAGCCCTAGAATTTTTGCTTGTAACTAGTTGCATTGTGATCATCATGTCATCATATTTATTCTTTTAATTGAATTGAGGATTTGTGAAAGCCTCAAATTAAATAAAAGGAAAGAATCCCAAAAATTGCATTCAATGTTTCCAAAATGCCTTTCAAATAGTTCTGAGAATTTTGGCAAGGGTTATATATCAAACCAAAATTCAGGAACATTTTATGGAATATTTTGGGCATTGAATTTAAATCAATATCATATTTGAATTTGGATTTATATTCATATTATAAAGAATATATCTTCAAATACTCTGAGGTATTTTATGTATTCTTGGAAAAGCCCATTGAGTGACATGAACATATCCAGAGAAGTTTTGGCATCCTTTTTGAATCTGTTTGAATTCAAAACAGTGTCAAAAGAAATAGATAAATAGCAAACAGAAATAGAAAACCAAAAAATAAAAAGAAAGGGGAACGTACCTGTTTGGCCTAGTACTGTAGCCGGCCCAGCCCAGCACGAAACCGACGCCAGTCGTCATCTTCCTCGCGCCAGGAGGATGCGCGTGTGGTCACCGCGCGTGGGCACGTGCCTCGGCCACCTCCTGCCTGCTAGCTTGCGTGGAAGCCGGGGATAGCCTCGCCGCTTCCGTCCAGATCGAGCCGACCCCCTCTCTCTTCCCCTTGCCCTCTCCCTCGCTCGTTTCTCTCCATGGCCGAGCCGGCCATGAGCGTGCCACCGTCGTCTTCGCGCCCACTGTAGCTGCTTCGCCCAGAGAGCTCGTCCAGAAGCTCCGCCGTGATGCTCCTCGTCTCCACGCCGACGCCTGCATCCCTGGAAGCGCTGCAACCCCGCCATCGCCTTCATCTTCCACCTCCGGCTCCGACGACCGCCGCCGTAGATTCGCCGTCTCCAACGCTTCAACGAGCCAGCTGAGCAGCGCATCGAGTTCAACGTGAGCCCCTGGTCCCTTTCCCCCTGCCCCTCTACTCGAATCCTTGCCGTAGTCGTTGCCCCGCGAGCACCCGGAGCCGCCGTATGCCATGGCCTCCGGGAACCTAGCTGTCGTGCCCTGCTGCCCGATCCAACGAGACCCACGAGCTCCTGGAGCTCCCTCAAGGCTGGCTAGCCCCTCAGCTCGCTCCCTGGTGGAATGCAACCCCGCGCACGACCGCACCCGAACTCCGGCCGCCGCCGCAGTCGACGCCGTGCTCGAACCCGACCACCCCGCAACCTCCCATGGCCTCCAATGGATGCGGGCGAGTGCCAGCAAGCCGTAGCCGCAAACCGCGCTCGAAACCATGGCCTACAGCTCGATCCCGAGCGTCTCCGCCATCGTTTTGGGTTGCCGGCGGCTAACCGCCGGTGACGCTGACGTGGACGTCATTAGCACTAACCTAACGGCCCTTTAGGTCACTGATAAGTGGGCCCCGGCTGCTAATTAACACAGTTTTAAAAATAACATTTCGGTTAAGTTTAATCACCGTGGCCCCACTGGTCAGTTTGACCTGGCCACGTCATGGTTGACTGGAACCACCGGTCAGTGACTGACTGGGTCCCCTGTTGACTATTGAGTCAGCAGTTGACCCGGTCCCACTGGTCAGCCTCAGTAGCTGACCATGTGACACTGACGTGTGGGCCCTGCTAGTCAGGTTTGACCCTAGTCGGCCCTGTTGACCTGATGACGTCACCCCTTGGTAATGCTGACGCAATATATACTTCTGGAATTAAAATAAATCATAAATGATTTGTTTATTTTACAAAATGTTTAAAACTTCTAAAAATCATAGAAAATAATCTGTAAGTCAGATGAAAATAATTTATATATGAAAAATGATCAGAAAAATCCAATACATCTGTTTATGCCATGATCGTGAATGTTTGAGCAAGTTAACATCACCTAGTAGGACATTTCATGATTAGGATAATTTAATAAATAGTGATGGAGTTGGAATTTGGTATATATTTGAATTCCACTTCACTTAATATGACTATCTATTGCACTAGGTCAATTCAATGCTCTAGCATGCCATATCATACATCATGTTTGTTGCATTGCTTGAATGTATTCCTTTCCTGTTTGTCGGTGATGTTCCTTCCCAGTAGACGATGGTTCCGACGTAGAGATCGTTGTCACCGATGAAGACTCATTGATATCTTCAGAAGTGTCAGGCAAGCAACCTCCCCTTGAGCATACTGATATGAACCCACTCTCTCGCTCCTGCTCTCTTTTACTGCATTAGGGCAATAACGATTCAACTGTTACCTGTTCTTGGTAGTTGAACCCATTCCTTTGCATGACCTTTCTTTGCCACAGTAAATAGTTGAAACCACTTAGCATTCGTAGCAACTGCTTGAGCCTTGTTGTGCTTACTCATCCATGCTTGCTTACTGTGCCTGCTATGCTTAGAGTCATGTCGTGTCGGGTCTGATCCATCTGGGCAATGAATCGGAATGGCAATGTTCATGTCCTACTGTGTGAGAGCTAAGTGTGTGAACACGATTTGGTAAAGGTAGCGATGAGAGGCCATGTAGGAGTACATGGCGGATTGTCTCATTGGGACCGTCCTTAGGAACTGAATTCTGTGTATGTTATCCAAGACAAGATACTACCACACATTGGGCTCCAGTAACTCGACCCCTCTCGGCTTATTAATCGCCTTGATCTCTGTCCAGGAGTTGCAACTAGTTTCTGGTGTTTGTAGGAAAAGTGTTGGCGGCCATGCATAGCGCTGCCCGACGGGGTGGGCTATGATGCGGTAGATACACAGTGGCACGGTGTACCAAGTGGCACCCGAACGGTGGGCTTGGGAACCCTGCGCACATCGTTTGAGGCCGTAGCGGAAACTTCGGCCGGACTTTCGTGCGGGTTCAGTCTCAAATAGGCGATAAACCTGGACTAGGGTCTTGTGTGATTGACGGTCGTGGCCGACTCCCTCGCTGGGCTTCCGCTTGAAGGTTGCCGAGGTGCCTTTTTTACGTGCACATGGCGATAAGTGGCGAGAGCGTGTGTGAAGAAGTATACCCCTGCAGGGTGTAATAATCTGTTCGAATAGCCACGTCCTCGGATATGGACTACTTGGAGAACTTATGTGGTTCATAGTCAAGTGAAATGTATACTCTAAAATACGCAAGATAAGTGTGAGTGCTATGGATGGCCTTCTCGTAGGGAGACAGGAGTGGATCCATAGTGGTGTATTGATATGGTGAATATGTGGACTCGTGTGCGCTACCCCACCTCAAAGAAAGTACTTGTACTCGTAGTACATGTTAGCCAAGAGTCAAAGCTGGCTTGCTGCAATAAACTCCACAACCCCCTTTGTTGACGATGATGCATATGTAGATAGTTCTGATGTAAGTCTTGCTGAGTACCTTTGTACTCACGGTTGCTTCATTTATGTTTTTGCAGATGAGACGTCAGTCTCATTAGTGATTCGTACGACGTGAAGTTCGATGTTGACCGGATTAGCTTGGGAATCCCAGACAGAGGTCTGGTTTCTCTGGTAGGGTCGTTGTAGCTTTTCAGGCTCCTCCGGCCACTTTTAATAGATGTCCGTACCCAGACACATGTCTTCCGCTTGTTGGTTGTATGCTCTGAATGATGGGTCATGTGACCCCTGTTTGTACCATTATTATATGGAGGTTCTCTGGAGCCTTCTAAATAAATGATATGTTGTTGTATGGTTATGTTGTGATGCCATAGTTGTATCTATGCATATCGGGCATGTCGTGCGTACGTGTGACGTGCAACGGTATGTATGGGATCCGACACCTAGTTGTGTGCCTTAGGAGTACTCTTTACAGGGAACTGCCTCTTTGTGCTTCCACCGAGCCTTGGTAGCTTGCTACTGCTCCGGACACATAGATTGACCGGCGTGTATCCTTCTTTGCTGCTGTGTCTGTCCCTTCGGGGAAACTACTCGCGGTGTAATGGAGTCCTTGTAGCCTGCTATGACTCGTCTATGCGCAGTTGATGACAGAAATGTCTCACGGCGTAATGGAGTCCATGTAGCTTGCTACGACTCGTCTACACACGCTGGAGGCTGACACCTGCATTGCTGGGTTATGTATGCCAGTCCCTGTATGGATGTGCTACTTGGGTTCTACGACTAGTCATGTCGGCCCGGGTTCTTTGACATTTGAATGCTAGCGACATATTCACATACGTGAGCCAAAAGACGCAAACGGTCCCGGCCCAGGTAAGGTGGCAGCCGTGGGGATAACCGTGCGTGAGGCCGCAAAGTGATGTGATGTGTTACATGCTAGATTCTTATGGCTTAGGATCGGGGTCCTGACAGCTTTATTGGGCTCCTCATCATCAGGACGTTTCTTCCATTTCTCCTGATCCTTTAACACTTCGTAGCAATGGGGCAACACAAATGCTCTCCCTCTCTTAACCTTGCCTTTCTTGGTCTTCTTTTCTTCTCCTCGAAACAAGATTTGTGCAATATTGTGCTACACAAAGGATGAAAGAACTAGTTACCACTTGAAACACAAAAGAACAAGCATGAACATGGAACATAAAGAAATGGCACTTACCCTATCTATATCATTAGTGCCACTTGGGTTTATCTTGTCAACCGACGTCATTGCCGCCGACTGCTACCTCTTGAGCTTGCGTTGGTTTTCCCTTGAAGAGGAAAGGGTGATGCAGCGAAGTAGATAAGTATTTCCCTCAGTTTGGTGAGAACCAAGGTATCAATCTAGTAGGAGGAACAAGCAAGGCACCAATATTTGCACCTACACAAACAATCAAACTCTTGCACCCAACGCTATAAAGGGGTTGTCAATCCCTTCACGGTTACTTGCAAGGATGAGATCTGATAGAGATAGATATAAAAGATTGCCAAAAGTAAAACTAAAAGAAAAGTAAATAAAATTGCAGCAAGGTATTTTTGGTTTATAGATCTGAAAATATAATATGGAAAATAGACCCAGGGGCCATAGGTTTCACTAGAGGCTTCTCTCTTGAAGGAAAATAATACGGTGGGTGAACAAATTACTGTCGAGCAATTGATAGAAAAGCGCATAGTTATGATGATATCCAAGGCAATGATTATGCATATAGGCATCACGTCCGTGTCAAGTAGACCGAAACGATTCTGCATCTACTACTATTACTCCACACATCGACCGACTCCTGCCTGCATCTAGAGTATTAAGTTCATGAAGAACAGAGTAACGCATTAGGTAAGATGACATGATGTAGAGGGATAAAGTCAAGCAATATGATGAAAACCCCATCTTTTTATCCTTGATGGCAACAATACAATACGTGCCTCGCTACCCCTACTATGTCACTGGGTGAGGACACCGCAAGATTGAACCCAAAACTAAGCACTTCTCCCATTGCAAGAATTACCAATCTAGTAGGCCAAACCAAATCAATAACTCGAAGAGACTTACGAAGATATGAAATCATGCATATAAGAATTCAGAAAAGACTCAAATAATATTCATAGATAATCTGATCATAAACCAACAATTCATCGGATCTCGACAAACACACCACAAAAGAGTATTACATCGGATAGTTCTCCATGAAGATCATGAAGAACATGGTATTGAAGAACATAGAGAGAGAAGAAGCTATCTAGCTACTAGCTACGGACCCGAAGGTCTGAGGTGAACTACTCACGCATCATCGGAGGGGCAATGGAGTTGATGTAGATGCCCTCCGTGATCGAATCCCCCTCCGGCAGATTACCGGAAAAGGCTCCAAGATGGGATCTCACCGGAACAGAGGCTTGCGGCGGCGGAAAAGTATTTTCGTGGCTCTCTTTGGTATTGGGGGAATATTTGGGAATTTATAGGACGAAGATTAGGGTTGGAGGGCCTGCAGGGGGCCCACAAGCCAGGGGGGCGCCCCCCCCCCCTAGGGCGTGCCCCTGTGGCTTGTGATCTCCCGGCAGGTCTCCTGCCTTCATCTCCAAGTTTGGTAGGTTTCTTCTGGTCCAAGAAAAATCATCCCGAAGGTTTTATTCCGTTTGGACTCCGTTTAATATTCCTTATCTGCAATACTCAAAAACAAGAAAAAAAACAGAAACTGGCACTAGGCACTAGATTAATAGGTTAGTCCCAAAAATAATATAAAATAGCATATTAATGCATATAAAACATCCAAAACAGATAATATAACAGCATGGAACAATCAAAAATTATAGATACGTTGGAGACGTATCACCGACCACCTCTGATAATCTCTGTTGATCGTCGACCACCGGGAGCGAAGAGATCAATCGGTGCGCTCAATTCCACTCTTGTTTTTTTTTGCATCAAAGTACTCCTTCATCCTAAACCAATATGTATCTCTAGTTTGGTCACACGCAATGGTGTCATCCATAGACACATTCAACCATGTATTGCATAGCAAGATGTCTTCGTCCACGGTGTAGTTGCACCCCCGTCCTCTTGGTGCATCAACCAAACCCTCACCCGCTTCATCCACTTCATATTCATGATCTTCTTGATGCACTTCATTGGTTTGAGACCAATGGGAATTGTTGGAGCCAACACCTATAGTTGACAAATATGCATCATCATTGATACTACAAAGTATGGCAAAGAAAACTACATCAAGCTATTCATATGTACACATTTCTAGCAACAACAAAAAAAGAAAAAAATCTTACCTTGCGGGCATTTCATTGAACAACATTTGCGCGTCGGCCGCCGGCGGTCCAATTGCGAGTACTCAGGCACTTCGGGCGGCGGTGGCGGAGGCCGCGGGGCCGCAGGCGCTGCTGGTTTCTTCCTCCCCACCACCTTCTTCTTCTTTTGTGTCGCCGCCGCCTGATACGTCTCCAACGTATCTATACTTTTTGATTGTTCCATGCTATAATATTACCATTCTAGGATGCTTTTTGGGTATTTATTTACCAATTCATATTACTTTTGAGCACTAACCTATTAACCCAGTGCCATGTGCCCATTGCCAGTTGTTGTTTTCTACATGTTTTTGGCTTTTCAGGTTTACAATACCAAATGAAGTCCAATTGCCCCAAAACTTTTTTATGATTTTTTTGGACCAAAAGATGACCTGAAAGCTTCGGGAGGAGACAAGAGGCCGCACGAGAGAGGCACCACACATCAGGGCGCGCCCGGCGGGGGTGGACGCGTCCTGTTGTGTGGTGGCCCCTCCTGGCACCTCCCGACGTCCCTCTCTGGCCTATAAATTCTAATATTTCACCCAAAACCCTAGGAGCCTCCCGAAACACTTTTTTCACCGCCGCAAGTCTCTGTTCCGCCGTGTGCCCATCTGCAGCACTGTTTCGGTGCCCTGCCGGAGGGGGGATCGATCACGGAGGGCCTCTATATCAACCTTGCTTCTCCCATGGTGATGTGTGATTAGTTCCCTACAGACCTACGCGTCCGTAGTTAGTACCTAGATGGCTATCTCTCTCTCTTGATCTTCAATACAAAGTTCACCGCATCTTCGCGGTGATCTATTAGATATAATCACTTTGTGCGGTGCGTTTGTTGGGATCCGATGAATTGTGGGTTTATGTTCAGATTATTCAAGAAAAAGATTTGAGTCTTCTCCGAATTCTATTATGATTCTTATTTGCATGATTATTATAGCTTTGTAAATCTCTCCGATCTATTGAAATAGTTTGGCCAACTAGATTGATATTTCTTCAGTGCGAGGGGTGCGTTGTAGTGGGTTCAATCTGGCGGTGCTCTATATCCCGGTGACAGAAGGGGACAAGACATATCTTTGTATAGTTGCCACTAAGGGTAAACGATGGGGTTAATTCATATTGATTGAATTCTCTTTGTCTACATCATGTCATCGTTCTCCAAGCATTACTCTATTTGTCATGAACTTGATACTTTGAGAGGCAAGCATGTAAGCGCTCTCGACGTGGAGTAATAGTAATAGGTGCAAGTAGGAGTCGGCCTATTTGCTTATGGACGTGATACCTATATACACATGATCATTACCATGAATAAATACTGCATAACTATGCGCTTTTCTATCAATTGCCCAACAGTAATTTGTTTACCCACCGTATGCCTACTACATGAGAGATGCCCCTAGGGAAAACTACGGCTTTCAGGTCTATTCACTTATATATTTACAAAAGCTTTCATTACCTTGCTGCCATTTATTTGTTTTCTATTTATTTTGTAATTTAAATTATTCAACTATCATCTACACACTTTATTTTCTTGCAAATAACGAGTCCAAGGAGATTGACAACCCTCTTGCCCGCGTTGGGTGCAAGTGTTTGCTTCTTTGTGTGCAGTCGCTGAAGACGGGGGTTGCGTGCTACTCCTATTGGTTCGATAACCTTGGTTCTCACTGAGGGAAATACTTATCTATATTGTGCTGCATCACCCGCTCCTCTTCGCGGAAAACCCAACACAGATAACAAGTATCAGGAAGGATTTCTGGCGCCGTTGCCGGGGAGTATCACCAACCTACTATCAAGTACCTTCGCACAAATTATCATTCAATTGTTCTACTTTTCATTTGCTGTTATATTTTGATTGCTTCATAAAAATAAAAAATACAAAAATATTTATCTTTGCTAGTTGCTAGTTTACTTCTTTGCTTGCTTGTTTACTTGTCCTGCTTGTTACTTTGCTTGCTCGGTCACCATGTCTCAAGTTACTACCAAGTTGTGTGGCTTCTCAAATACTAATAACAATGATTTTATTAGTACTCCTATACCACCCGCCACTAGTGCGGAGTTTTATGATATTAATGCTGCATTGCTGAATCTTGTGATGAAAGAACAATTTTCGGGAAGTCCTAATGAGGATCCTGTTGCTCATCTTAATACCTTTTTTGAATTATGTGATATGCAAAAGAAAAATGATATGGATAATGATGTGGTCAAATTAAAATTATTTCATTTTTCACTACAAGATAAAGCTAAGGCTTGGTTTTCATCCTTACCACGCAATAGTATTGGAACATGGGATAAGTGTAAAGATGCTTTTATTGCCAAGTATTTTCCTCCTGCTAAGATCATCTCCCTTAGAAATCAAATTATAAATTTTAAACAACATGATCAAGAACATGTTGCACAAGCTTGGGATAGGATGAAATTGATGATTAGAAATTGCCCTGCTCATGGTTTAAACTTGTGGATGATAATCCAAAATTTCTATGTTGGACTAAACTTTGTGTCTAGATATCTTTTAGATTCTGCTGCAGGTGGTACCTTCATGGAGGTGACATTAGGAGAGGCCACCAAACTTTTGGACAACATCATGACAAACTACTCTCAATGGCATACCGAAAGAACTCCAACTGGTAAGAAGGTAAATTCTGTCGAAGAAAATGCTACTGTGAGTGAAAAAGTGGATGCTCTTATGAAAATGGTTGCTAGTAAAAATGCTCATGTTGATCCCAATGATGTGCCTTTGTCTACCTTGATTGAGAAAAATGATGATGCTATTTATGTAAATTTATCTCGCGAAACAATTTCAACAACAGTGGTTATAGAGGAAATTTCAATGCTAGACCGTATCCCGGTAAATCCTCAAATAATTATGGAAACTCTTATGGAAATTCTTCTACAAATAATAATAGGACATCCACGGATATTGAGAACACCATTAAAGAATTTATTAGTTATCAAAATATTTTTAATACTATGGTAGAAGAAAAACTGCATAAAGTTGATGATTTAGCTAAGAACTTGGATAGAATTGCTCTTGATGTGGAAACTCTTAAAAATAAAACTTTTCCACCCTTGCATGATTTTAATGATACTATTAAATCTATCCAAATATCTATTGATGAAAGTAAGGAGAGGACCGCTAAGTTGAAAGCTAAGCGAGAATTCTTAGAAAAAGCTCTTCCACCCGATTTTTACCAGAATCATGATGAAGATCTTAAAAAGATTGGAACGTCTCCTATTCAATATTTGTTTACTAATCTGAAAGTAAACGATAAAGGGACTGGAGATGAGTCAAATTTAGCTAGAAGGAGCCCCGTTTGCTTGGAGGGTGATGATTCTAATGATAAAATTGAAAAAAGTGGGTTTGGAGAGGTTAAAACATTAACTAGTGATGTGCCCACTAACTTGGATTAGAAGGACTTTAATTATGAAAGTTGTTCTTTAGTAGAATGTATTTCCTTGTTGCAATACATTATTAGCTCACCCAATGCTTATGAACAAAATAAGGCTTTTACTCCACATATAGTAGAAGCGATGATAAAAGCTTATGATGAGAAACTTGAACTAGAAGTTTCTATTCCTAGAAATTTGCATGATGAATGGGAAACTACTATAAAAATAAAACTAAAAGATTATGAATGCAATGCTTTGTGTGACCTTGGTCCCAGTGTTGCAACAATACCTAAATCTCTTTGTGATGTGCTTGGTCTCACCAATATTCAAGATTGTTCCCTTAATTTGCATCTTGCGGATTCTACTATCAAGAAACCTTTGGGTAAAATAAATGATGTGCTTATCATTGCAAATTGAAATTATGTGCCTGTAGATTTCACTGTGCTTGATATTGAATGGAATCCTACTTGTCCAATAATACTTGGAAGACCTTTCTTGCGAACTATAGGTGCAATTATTGATATGAAAGAGGGGAACATAAGGTTCCAATTTCCATTAAATAAAGGGATGGAACACTTCCCTAAGAATATAATTAAACCACATTATGAATCTATCATGTGATCTACTTATGGGTGGAGTGTTAAAGATGAAAACGCTTGATCCTATGCATTATGCCTAGCTAGGGGCGTAAAACAATAGCGCTAGTTGGGGGGCAACCCAATAGTTATCTTTCCTTTTTTTTAATATCTGTTTGTTTTTTATAACATGATTATTACCTCTGTAATTATTTTGTTCTTATGTTTAAATTGATGTTTGTGTCAAGTAAAGCCTTTGGGATGACTTGCATGATGAGTAGAATTGATACGGTGCAAAAACAGAAACTTTAGCATCCAGTGCAGAATTTATCCGATTTAACTGGAATGTCTTTTTGATCTGAAATTTTTACACAGTATTTCTATACAAATTACACATGTTTTACTAATTTTTACGATTTTTTGGTGTTACATAAATATAGGTTCTCTACAGATCATTACAGACTATTCTGTTTTAGACAGATTCTGTTTTTGCTTGCATAGTTTGCTTGTTTTGATGATGCTATTGATTGTATCGGGGGGTATAAGCCATGGAGAAGTTAGAATACAGTACCTTATGCAATAATAAAATATGAATCAATTTATAACAGTACCTTAAGTATTTGATATGTTTGCTATACCAACGGATCTCACGAAGGTTTTTATTGAGTTTTGTGTGCTAAAGTTTTCAAATTTTGGGTGCTATCACGATGGATGATGGAATAAGGAGCGGCAAGAGCCTAAGCTTGGGGATGCCCAAGACACCCCGAGGTAATATTATAGAAAGACTCAAGCTTCTAAGCTTGGGCATGCCCCGGAAGACATCCCCTCTTTCGTCTCAATCCATCGGTATGTCACTTGGAGCTATATTTTATTCATCACATGATATGAGTTTTGCTTGGAGCATCGCTTGCTTTAGTTTGCTTTAGTTTTAGTTTTCCACAATCATTATTTTCTGGACACACCCACTTGAGAGAAACACAAGATCACCTTGATTTATTAGGATACTCTTTGTGCATCACTTATATCTTTTGAGCTTAGCAGTTGCTCTAGTACTTCACTTATATCTTTTAGAGCACGGTGACGTATAGATTTTCAAGAAATAATTGCACTCTCGTTCTTCACTTATATTTTTTTGAGAGTTAATAAATAGTGACGATAATTTTCATGGGTTATAAGACTAGTCCAGAAATAATAGGTATTCAATGAGTTCATAATCAAAACCTTCATGTATCACATAAAAGAGAAATTGTGGGTTAATGATATTGATGTGGTAATGTGAAAGGGCATGAGTGCATGATCATTGGTTAGTAAGAATATTGTGAATTAGAGGGTGCTAAATATTTTTTATGGCATGGTGATGATGTGTGAGCATTCCTATTCCTCGTTGAAATCCTAGTGTTGTTTAAGTTGAAGGCGCGCGATGGTTAACTCCTCCCAACCTCCTCCCTAGGGGCATGCGAGTAGTACTTTGCTTCAAGAGAGCTAATTAAACATTGCGGTAAGTATGTGAGTTCTTTATGACTAATGTGAATCCATGGATGTTCGCACTCTCACCACCTCATATTTGCTAGCCTCTTCGGTACCGTGCATTGCCCATTCTCATCTCGATGATCGGTGCAACCTTTGCCGATGCATCCAAACCCCGTGACATGATACGCTCTATTGCACATAAGCCTTATTATATATTCCTCAAAACAGCCACCATACCTACCTATTATGGCATTTCCATAGCCATTCCGAGATATATTGCCATGCAACTTCCACCGTTACATCATATGACTAGTACTTTCATTGTCATATTGCTTTGCATGATCATATAAGCTGACATAGTATATGTGGCAAAGCAACCGTTCATCATTTTTTATACATGATCATTGCATATCCTGGTACACTGCCAGAGGCATTCATATAGAGTCATACTATAGTTTTTCATATTGAGTTGTAAGTAAATAAAAGTGTGATGATCATCATTATTAGGGCACTGTCTCAGTGAGGAAAGGATGATGGAGACAATGATTCCCCCACAAGTCGGGATGAGACTCCGGACGAAAAATAAAAGAAAACGAAAAAAAGAAAAAGAGAGAGAAAGGAAAAAAAGAAAGAAAAAAGAGAAAAAGAAAAAAAATAAAATGAGAGAAAAGAGAGAAGAGACGGTGTTACTACCTCTTTTTCCACACTTGTGCCTCAAAGTGGCACCATATTCTTCATATAGAGAGTCTCTTGTTTTGTCACTTTCATATGCTAGTGGGATTTTTCATTATAGAACTTGGCTTGTATATTCCTATGACGGGCTTTCTCAAATGCCAGAGGTCTTCATGAGCAAGCAAGTTGTATGCACACCCACTTAGTTTCATTTGAGCTTTCATACACTTATAGCTCTAGTGCATTCGTTGCATGGCAATCCCTACTCGTCGCATTGATATCTATTGATGGGAATCTCCATAGCCCGTTGATACGCCTAATTGATGCGAGACTTTCTTCTCCACTTTGACCCCTATGAAACCTACCACCATATTCTATTCCACCTTTATGCTATATCCATGGTTCACGCTCATATATTGCAGGAGTAATAAAAAGTTGAAGCGCGTTAAAAAGTATGATCCAATTGCCTGACTTGACACCGTGGTGCTTGACATTTGTATTTATGTGGTGAAGACGGAGCCATGTCATTCTAATATGATAAAATGAATAGGGGGCGAACATTCTTTAAGGATCGTATATTTTGAAACTTGCTGATTATGTTACTTATGTTTATGAATTTTACTATGTTGATGTTTATTAATTCATCGTTTCTCAATGATCATACCTGCAATAGATTACATGTTGGGTAGCATGTCAGATCAAAAATTCTGTTTTTATCATTTACCTACTAGAGGATGATCAGGAATTAAGCTTCGGGATGCTGATACGTCTCCAACGTATCTATATTTTTTGATTGTTCCATGCTATAATATTATCATTCTAGGATGCTTTTTGGGTATTTATTTACCAATTCATATTATTTTTTAGCACTAACCTACTAATCCAGTGCCTAGTGCCTGTTGTTGTTTTCTGCATGTTTTTGGCTTTTGAGGTTTACAGTACCAAACGAAGTCCAATTGCCCCAAAACTTTTTTATGATTTTTTCTGGACCAAAAGAAGATCTGGAAGCTTCGGGAGGAGATCGGAGGACGCACGAGACAGGCACCACGCATCATTCTAACAATTGCCCAACAGTAATTTGTTTACCCATTGTATGCCTACTGCATGTGAGATGCCACTAGGGAAAACCACGGCCCCCGGGTCTATTCACTTATATATATACAAAAGCTTTCATTACCTTGCTGCCAGTTATATGTTTTCTATTTATTTTGCAATTCACATTATTCAACTATCATCTACACACTTTATTTGCTTGCAAATAACGAGTCCAAGGGGATTGACAACCCTCTTGCCCGCGTTGGGTGCAAGTGTTTGCTTTTTTGTGTGCAGTCACTGAAGACGGGGGTTGCGTGCTACTCCTATTGGTTCGATAACCTTGGTTCTCACTGAGGGAAATACTTATCTATATTGTGCTGCATCACCCGCTCCTCTTCGCGAAAAACCCAACACAGATATAAAGTATCAGGAAGGATTTCTGGGGTCGTTGCCGGGGAGTATCACCAACCTACTATCAAGTACCTTCACACAAATTATCATTCACTTGTTCTACTTTTTATTTACTGTTATATTTTTCTTGCTTTGTAAAAATCAAAAATACAAAAATATTTATCTTTGCTAGTTTACTTGTTTCTTGTTTCGCTTGCTTGAAAGTAGCGCGTTTAGTGGACCGGCGCTGCTACCAAGTGGGGCAGGCAACCTGGGCCCATGCTGGCCACAGTAGCAGTGCGCGCCATGGGCCGCCACTACAACTAATTGGCTTAGCAGTAGCGCGGGAAACTGTGTAGAGCTACTACTGTGGCCAGTACGGGGAGCACTGTGTGGCCCGCTTAGTAGTAGCGCGTGTTGTCCATGCACGTGCTATTGCTAATTATCAGCAGCATCGCTGGTGTTTTGCCCGCGCTACTGCTAATTAGCAGTAGCGCTGCCTATTAACCCGCGCTGTTGTTACCTGTCCACCTATAGGCTTTTTCCTAGTAGTGCCATGTGACCACAGTACATGGGCTTTTGCATAGGGGGGCGAAGCAGCTCACGGGCAGTTACCTAGCTAGAAAATAAGCAACGAACTAATCGCTCTTAAGGTGACTGATACGTCTCCAACGTATCTATAATTTTTGCTTGTTCCATGCTGATATATTATCATTCTTGGATGTTTTATAATCATTTTATAGCAACTTTATATCATTTTTTGGGACTAACCTATTGACATAGTGCCAAAGTGCCAGTTGTTGTTTTTGCTTGTTTTTCACTTCGCAGAATATCAATACCAAACAGAGTCCAATCGCGACGAAACTTTTTGGAGATTTGTTTTGGGCCAGAAGACATCCAGTGGGCCAAAGAAGTGCCAAAGGGGATGGTCGAGGAGACCACAACCCACCAGGTCACGCCAGAGGCCCCGGGCGCGCCCTGATGGGTTGTGCCCTCTTTGGGACCCCTCTCCACCGCCTCTGACGCCTATAAATTCCCAAATATTCCAGAAACCCTAGAGGAGTTGACGAAAAACACATCCAGCCGCCACAAGTTCCAGAACCTCGAGATCCAATCTAACACCATCACGGAGGGGTTCATCATCCTCATTGGTGCCTCTCCGATGATGCGTGAGTAGTCCACCATAGACCTACGGGTCCGTAGGCAGTAGCTAGATGGCTTCCTCTCTCTCTTTTGATTCTCAATACAATGGTCTCTTGGAGATCTATTTGATGTAAACTTTTGCGGTGTGTTTGTTGGGATCCGATGAATTTTGAGTTCATGATCAGTTTCTACGCATGAATATTATTTGAGTCTTCTTTGATCTCTTATATGCATGATTACTTATAGCCTCGTATTTCTTCTTCGAATCTTTGGTTTAGTTAGGCCAACTAGATCGATTTTTCTTTCCATGGGAAGAGGTGCTTTGTGATGGGTTCGATCTTGCGGTGTCCTCTCCCAGTGACAGAAGGGGCAGCGAGGCACGCATGTATCATTGCTATTAAGGATAACAAGATGGGGTCTATTCCTACATGAATAGATCTTGTCTACATCATGTAACCGTTCTTATTGCATTACTCCGTTTTCCCATGAACTTAATACACTAGATGCATGCTGGATAGCGGTCGATGTGTGGAGTAATAGTAGTAGATGCAGAATCGTTTCGGTCTACTAATCTTGGACATGATGCCTATATAATGATCACCGCCTTGGATATCGTCATGATTATTTGATCTTCTATCAATTGCCCAACAGTAATTTGTTCACCCACCGTGTGCTATACTTATGAGAGAAGCCACTAGCGAAACCTACGGCCCCCGGGTCTACTTTTCCAACATATTGCTTTCCGATCTATCTTTTTGCCTCTTTTGTTTTCAGATCTATTATTCCAAAAACCCAAGAATACCTTGCTGCACTTTTTATTTGCCCTTTTTATCTTCTGTTCTTGAGGGATCTATATCTCCAATCTATCATATCCTAATCTATCTTTTTACCGTAGAGAGATTGACAACCTCTCTTTCGCGTCGGGTAGCAAGTATTTGTTCTTTGTGTGCAGGTGTTGTTTACGTAGTGGTAGTGATCCTCCTACTGATTCGATACCTTGGTTTCATAACTGAGGGAAATACTTACTATCGATGTGCTGCATCATCCCTTCCTCTTTGGGGAAATACCGACGCAGTCTCAAGCCACGTCAAAGAAATTTCTGGCGCCGTTGTCGGGGAGGAAGCGGTCTCTTCTTCGTGCCAATCTCTGGCACCGAGAAAACACCATCATCATCTACCAGGTTCCTAATCACAAATCTCATCTCCTTGCAATTACATTATTTTCCATTTGCCTCTCGTTTTCCTCTCCCCCACTTCACCCAATTTGCCGTTTTATTCGCCTTATTTTTTGTTTGCCTTTTTCTCGTCAGATCTCGCGCCTTGTTATTATGGCTAGTTCTTCCTCTATTGCATGTACTCCTGAGAATGAAGTTCTTAATTTTAAGCAAAGGGGAGGGGAGAACCTAAAAGATGCCTGGTATAGGATTTGCAATGCTGATAATAGATCTATTCATAAGGAGTCTACCATTGTTCTCCTTCGCAGTTTTTATGTGGGCATCACCACTTGGTATAGATTCGTCCTTGATACGATTACCGGTGGGAATTTCTTGATGTGTCCATCTTTGGACGCTTTTAATGCTATGGGAAGTTTAGTGGGGTCGCCATCTCTTACAATCAATGATACAACTCTAACCCTCGAACATGTTATGGAGAGGTTAGATGCTATTGAAAAGAAGATGATTACCAAGGAACATCTTGAAAATTTGGAGAAGAAAATGCATAATCTTGCTAATAAAATTGGGTCAAAAGCGGGAGATGCCTTTAAATTGTTAAAGGAAAAAGAAACCATAGTTAACGAAAGGATAGAAGAGAGTCCTTACCGGATTGATAAATTAGAAGAAATTTTTAGTAACTTAGGTTCAGCTTTTTCTTCTGTCAAAACTGTTGAAAAAACTCCCGTAAAAATTTGCAAGACCACGCAAGTCACTAAGAACAAAGTTGCTACACCTAGTATCCACAAGGGAGATTTTAAAATGATTAGTATTCATCCCGATTTTGTTGAAATAGTAAGAGACCCTATTTACAAGAATGAATTTTTTGGACTTATTCCTAGAAGTGTTGTCATTGAGAATATGCATGCTAAATTCTTGAAGAAATCTAGTTGTGTGATTGAAGAGTTGAAAACCAAAGATGACAATACTTGAATCTATGCGTTATGCCTAGCTAGGGGCGTTAAACGATAGCGCTTGTTGGGAGGCAACCCAATGAATAAATTTATTTTCATCCTTTTCTTTCTGTTTTTGAGTGTTGACACAATTATGCCTCTGTTATGTTGTGTTTTTATGTTTTATTTATTGTTTGTGCCAAGTAGAGCCTTTAGGATAATTCATAAGATGAGTAGAAACAATGCTGAATCTGAAACAGAAACTTTGCCTCCAGTGTTCGAATTTTCATTTTTTACTGGAACGTCATATTGAGCTGAAATTTTAACACAGTATTGCTATACAAATTCGTTACGCTTTCCTAATTTTTCAGAATTGTTAGATTTACAGAAGAATGGTTAGAGTACAGATTACTAAAGACTGTTCTGTTTAAGAGAGATTCTGTTTTCGTTGCATTGTGTGCTTGTTTTGATGAATCTATGAGTTGTATTGAAGGGTATGAGACATGGTAAAATCAAAATATAGTAGTTATAATGCAATAATAAAATATGAATGGGTTTGCAACAGTACTTAAAGTAGTAATTTGCTTTATTATACTAACGAATCTCACGAAGATTTTGTTGAGTTTTGTGTGATTGAAGTTTTCATGTGTTGGGTGAGATCACGATGGATGAAGGAATAAGGAGTCAAAAGAGCCTAAGCTTGGGGATGCTACAGCACCCCCAAGATATATCCAAAGAGAAACAAGCAACTAAGCTTGGGGATGCCCCGAGTGGCATCCCCTCTTTCTTCTAACGACCATCGGTATTTTACTTGGAGCTATATTTTTATTCGTCACATATGATGAGTTTTGCTTGGAGCGTCTTGTATCATTTGAGTATTTGCTTGCTTTGATTTTTAGTTTGTCACTTGTATCCTTGCTGGACACACCTATTTGAGAGAGCCAAAATTATGCTATGATTTGTTAGAATTGCTCTATATGCTTCACTTAAACCTTTTGAGCTATAGAATTGCTCTAGTGCTTCACTTATATCTTTTTGAGCACGGTGTGCTTGGAAATTTTTGTAGAAAACACTTGCTTCACTTAGATTAATTTGAGAGTTAGTAAATTTTGAAGAAATCCTCTCATGCTTCACTTATACTATTTTGAGAGATGAAATATCTATGCTCATGTGCTTCACTTAAATTTGTTTGAGCTTGTCAAAAGCAATGGCAATACATGAAACTAGTCCCAAAGTGATAGATATCCAAGGAGGATATTATAAAAAAAATCCTGAAGATCATTGGAAAAATTAAACTTGATTCCTTGTAATAGTTTTGAGACATGATGATAGTAATATGTGAGTCATGTTAGTGAGTAATTATGCTTTAGTAGGAATATTGGTGTTAAAGTTTGTGATTCCCTATGCAAGTACGAAAGTCAATAGTTATGCAATGAAATTACATCCTACTTATGGTGCATTATTCGGTGTTAGTTATGCTCAATGCACGCTTATCTAAATTTTCATTTCTTGGTTGGTTGCTTCTTAATCTATTTGCTAGCCTCCACTTGTACTAAGTAGAAATACTACTTGTGCATCCAAAATCCTTAAACCCAGTTTTGCCTTATGAGTCCACCATACCTACCTATATGCGGTATTTACATGTCGTTCTAAGCAAATTTGTATGTGCCATCTCTACTTTTCAAAATAAATTTCCTTTTTGTGTGCTCGTACCGCTCATGAAACGGTAGGGGGTGTCCAATATTTTTCCATGCTAGATGTGTTATTCTCAAGATGAGTGTTTATTCACTTGTCATAGCACGTGAGTATGGCGGTAATAGGGATGCCCAGTCCCGAATGAAAAAAAGAAAAAAAATTACTTTATGTTGTCAAATAATAAATTCCTTGGAAAGTGTTGGTATGGAAGGCAACCGTGGATACGGCCTGCCATGGATTGTGAAAGAATGGTGGAAAAAGGAATAAACTTTATTTTCTGTTTGGGAACCGCCTATGATATATCTAGCTTGGAAAGTATTGTGAACTACTTTGTCGTTTTCGTTGACAGGAAAGGCATGCCACTCAAAATATTTTTCTCTCTCAATTTAAACTTTGAGCTCTGGCACCTCTAAAAATCCCTACTTCCCACTGCGAAGGGCCTATCTATTTACTTTATGCAATTTTTATTTTTATTTTGAGTCTCCATCTTCTCTTATAAAGCACCAACTAGGGGGCACTATGATCGTACTTGAGCATTGGGTGTAGCTAATATTTGAGTGTGTTTCATGAATGGATCAATGATTGAGCATGATGGGCTAGGGATAACTTTCTTTAGTGTTGATATTTTGAAAGACATGGTTGCTTGTTGGCATGCTTGAGTATTGAAGTCGTTATGTTAAAACTAGACTATTGCTTTGAATCATCTAAAAGTCCAAATGTACATGCTACAAAAGAAAAGAATATGTGATGAACATGTTGGGCAGCATTCCACATCAAAAATTCTATTTTTATCATTTACCTACGCGAGGACGAGTAGGAATTAAGCTTGGGGATGCTGATACGTTTCCAACGTATCTATAATTTTTGCTTGCCCATGCTGCTATATTATCATTCTTGGGTGTTTTACAATCATTTTATAGCAACTTTATATCATTTTTTTGGACTAACCTATTGACATAGTGCCAAAGTGTCAGTTGCTGTTTTTGCTTGTTTTTACTTCGGAGAATATGAATACCAAACGGAGTCCAATCGCGACGAAACTTTTTGGAGATTTTTTTTGGGCCAGAAGACATCCAGTGGGCCAATGAAGTGCCAGAGGGGAGGGTCGAGGATACCACAACCCACCAGGGCGCTCCAGAGGCCCCGGGCACGCCCTGATGGGTTGTGCCCTCCTCGGGACCCCTCTCCACCGCCTGTGACGCCTATAAATTCCCAAATATTTCAGAAACCCTAAAGGAGTCGACGAAAAACACATACAGCCGCCGCAAGTTCCAGAACCTTGAGATCCAATCTAACACCATCACGGAGGGGTTCATCATCCTCATTGGTGCCTCTCCGATGATGCGTGAGTAGTCCACCATAGACCTACGGGTCCGTAGGCAGTAGCTAGATGGTTTTCTCTCTCTCTTTCGATTCTCAATACAATGGTCTCTTGGATATCTATTTGATGTAAACTTTTGCGGTGTGTTTGTTGGGATCCGATGAATTTTGAGTTCATGATCAGTTTCTATCCATGAATATTATTTGAGTCTTCTTTGATCTCTTATATGCATGATTACTTATAGCCTCGTATTTCTTCTTCGAATCTTTGGTTTAGTTAGGCCAACCAGATCGATTTTTCTTGCCATGCGAAGAGGTGCTTTGTGATGGGTTCGATCTTGCGGTGTCCTCTCCCAGTGACAGAAGGGGCAGCGAGGCACGCATGTATCGTTGCTATTAAGGATAACATGATGGGTTCTATTCCTACATGAATAGATCTTGTCTACATCATGTAAACGTTCTTATTGCATTACTCCATTTTCCCATGAACTTAATACACTAGATGCATGCTGGATAGCGGTCGATGTGTGGAGTAATAGTAGTAGATGCAGAATCGTTTCGGTCTACTAATCTTGGACGTGAAGCCTATATAATGATCATCGCCTTGGATATCGTCATGATTATTTGATCTTCTATCAATTGCCCAACAGTAATTTGTTCACCCACCGTGTGCTATACTCATGAGAGAAGCCACTAGCGAAACCTACGGCCCCCGGGTCTACTTTTCCAACATATTGCTTTCCGATCTATCTTTTTGCCTCTTTTGTTTTCAGATCTATTATTCCAAAAACCCAAGAATACCTTGCTGCACTTTTTATTTGCCTTTCTTATCATCTGTTCTTGAGGGATCTATCTCTCCAATCTATCATATCCTAATCTATCTTTTTTACCGTAGAGAGATTGACAACCTCTCTTTCGCGTCGGGTTGCAAGTATTTGTTCTTTCTGTGCAGGTGCTGTTTACGTAGTGGTGGTGATCCTCCTACTGATCGATACCTTGGTTTCATAACTGAGGGAAATACTTACCATCGCTGTGCTGCAACATCCTTTCCTCTTTGGGGAAATAACGACGCAGTCTCAAGCCACGTCAAAGGAATTTCTGGCGCCATTGCCTGGGAGGAAGTGGTCTCTTCTACGTGCCAATCTCTGGCGCCGAGTGACGGTGTCCTGGACTAGGGGTACTCACCACGTCGTCTCCCGACCTATGGGTCAGGCCGAGGACCCCCATGGCGGTTTACTAATGGGCCACTTCGGGCAGCCCATGTTGCATACAAGGGAGATTCCACCAGACTTGGCGCTTAAGACAAGGACTCTTCTAAACCCTAGGCCTCTGGTGTATTATATAAACCGAGGCCAGGCTAGTCATTAGACGACCTCAATCTCATATTCATTACAACAATCTCGTGGTAGATACATGTACTATGTACTATCCCCCATATGAATACAATCAAAAGCGGGACGTAGGGTATTATCTCCTCGAGAGAGCCCGAACCAAGGTAAAATCCCGTGTCCATGTTACCATCGTTCCAAGACGCCTAGCTTAGGACCCCTACTACGAGATATGTCGGATTTGACACCGACATTGGTGCTTTCATTGAGAGCCTGTTGGGCGATCGTCGCGGATCGATGGGATGATCAGGTGATATTTTTTCAATCAAGATCTATTCCGCGCAAATTGTTTTCTTTGGGAATTATTGTTGTCAGATTGCGATTTTATTCCACAGGCTCATCCAAGATCGATTTGAACTTTAGATCGGATCAGGGATTTATGCACCGGGCAGGCAGCCGCTAAAACATCAAGAGATCGGCACGACCGAGGACATGAGCGCCTTGCCGATTAGGTCGGCTGAGCTCTGGCCTCACTGCCCCACGCGGTCCCGGGTCCCATGCGACCACGAGGAGCGTGAAACAGCCCTCCCCAGGCAGCGCATGCACTGGATAATCCACTACTCTTATTTTTCTTTTTTATTATTATTCAAGTAGAGACACCATCGCTCGTTGTATGCTAATGTACAACCATGTCTAATTACTCTATTGATGTGGCTAATGCATCACGTGGAGGTCAAGGTCCCTTGGAAATAGATTGGAGTGGTGTTGGAGACGTGAAGCACCATTACGCCTTGGACTACTAGTACAAATCCACTGGAAGGTTCACGTAAAGGACTCCACTCATAAATACTTACAGTACCAGTCAGTCATCACGTCGTTCGAGGCGTGATTGATCTCCAAACAAGGCAGTAGTAGTCTGATATTTCTCAGGCTCTTTTCACCTCGGATTTTCACGCCGTGATACCCAAACAAGAATACCAGATCTTTGCCGACCAATTTATATTTCCGCCCGCTGCCTGTGATTGACGTGGTGGTCCGGTCGGCTCCAAACCGGCGGCGCTTTGTGCTCAACCGGCTTCATTAGTGATCGTTGCGGTTCGATGTGTGTTGTTCTCGTCTACATCGGTTCTGACCTCGTTGATCGCGATCAGAAGAAATTTCGACGGTAGCATGAACCAGGTGATATTGTTCTGATTAGATCGTTCTTCGGTGTACAATTTGTTTCAAACTTTGCTACTTGTTTGCACTATGACTTCGCAGATCATTTGGGACCTAGAAGAATTTTTACTATTGACCAGGTGATATTGACCTAGAACAATTTCACCTGGTCAACTCTTCTAGATCTAGTTTAATACTAGGTCATTTGGACCCGGGGAGAATTTTCACTTCGGTCCGCTGCATTCAGAATAAGTCTAGTTTTTGCAGAGATATTCTACCAATATTTGTGTGTGACGTTGGTTGGCCAAGCTCTTGCGGATTTCCGACCTATGTCAATATCGACTTCGCGCCAGATAACCCACCTCGACTACGCGACGCCGCTACTTCGGCAAGCCGACGTCGCCGTCCCGCCTTTGCCGACCTTGGCACCCAGGCCATTTTTCTTCAATTACTTACTTCACCTAAGTTAATTAAGTAGAAGCCTTTTGTTATTATTATTATTACTACTTTTAGTTTGCACTATTTGTGTGCATAGGTGAACCGGCGTCAACTGGTCTCCATCGCTACCTCGACAATCCGAGGTCGTCGTCCCTCCAACATCGGGCGAACCGCGTCGTCACCTCGGCTTCACCGGAGGCTTCGCCATTGCTTCACGTAAATTAATTAAGCAGAAGATTTTTTTCCTAATATATTATTACCTTTATTTGTTATTACTCTTGGTTTGCACTATATTGTGTGCACAGGAAATTAACTTCGACTGCATCATGCGATCACCTCAGCGTGCCGACATCATCGTCCCGCCTTCACCAACCAAATTGCATCGTCGACTGACATGGGGGCTTCGCCCTGACGCTGCCGAACTACTCTGTCTCCTTGGCTAGACTGGAGGTTCCGCCTCGTCCCTTCGGCCGTACTGCATCGCCACTTCATCAGGCCGAGCTCTTCGCTCGGGCACCTCAGGACCGGCTTGGGGGCTCGGACCTCGACCCGCCGCAAGCTCGGACCGCATCATCAACACCGAGCACATTAACCAGCTAAGTCACTTTCATGCTCACCTTTTTTTTCTCAATTTTAAATTTTTTGTTCGGTTCAACCAAACATTATATTTGTGTTAAACAAAAAAGTTGTTTGTTAAAAACTTAGCTTGTTAAAAGCGTTATTAATTAAAAACACTTCCTTTTCCCATGTTAACTGGGGGCTTTTAAATTTATATGAGCCGTTTTATAATAAGTTATTATTATTTTTTCTTGGTCATTGCAAAGTCTTTTTCTACTACTCCTTTTTCCGACGCGAGTGTGTGGTCAATAGCCGGGTATCCTCGTTTCTTTCTAAAGCCGCTCAAGTTTAGTTTGCTAAACAGGCCTCGGAGAAACACTCCGCCTTCGGGATATGGAGGTTGAAGCCGAAGGCTGACCCGCTTGAAGTCTGGAGATTGGATGTATCATGTTAAAGCACGACCAAAACACATATTAATTTTAAGACCAATTTTCGGATTGGCACCAAGAAACATGATTTAGTTCGGACGTAAAGTTTTTGCTAGAGTTTTTTGGTTTTCCGAGCTTATGGCACCTTTAACCTATTGTTATGTTTTTTGGAGGAGGGACATCGTTTTGACCGAGGTGCCCTACATAATAATTTGGATCGGGAAGTCTTTTCCGACCCACAGTTCGGCATCTTCCCTGCCGGCCTGCGCCTCGACACGGATAGATCCGGACTCTTGGAGAGCTAACATATCATCAGCGTTTCAAGCGCTGCTTTCCGTAATCATCGTTATAAAGCCATAAATATACATCGATTTGACTTAAGGTTTTGGCCAAGCTGGGTTGCCTGGCTCCTGTACTTACCCCCTACGTTCCCGATTGTTCGGCTAGGGGTAAAGGGAACACCTCTGTGATTGTTACTTATGGGTCATCCGGGTTAGTACCTCAGACTGGGTGAAGCCAAAAGCTAGCAATCTTAAGAATATAATTGGTCGGCAATGACGGAAGTGAAAATTTTGGTTCATTAAAGACCACAGAGTTCGGGAACATTCCCCAAACTAAATCCTCAATATTTTCCTCCCACATTGATCGGAGTTGAGGTTTCACGATCATGGTCAACATGATATCCTGGGAAAAGGAACATATAAATGAACTATTTTTCCTAGAAGATGTTTCTTACGTTAAATAGTAATATAACATATCTCTCTGCGTACCTTTGTTTATAAAACCGTATGGCTGGATTGCCTTGTTTGCTGTAAATTTTTGCCCTTATAAAGGCTTTATAAAGTAGGACAAACACTCCTCGGCTACTGGCCGAGGAGGTTGAAGCCGATGGCCGGTCAAAAAAGTCTTGTACAATGCGGATCCGAGCATTAATGATGAAAAGTACTTGGATACATAGAATCATTACACATGAATTGTGTCAAACATAACAAAGTTTGTGTCAAACAAATATCGATCCTTAATTCAACCACCCGTGCCTAAATTAAGTCTCGGGGGCTACTGCATTGCCTATTCAATGCAGCAAATGCAAAGTGCAATATGGTTCCCGAGGAGATTCGATCCTCAGGTTGGTCGGCCGCACCCAACCCGAGTCTCGGAAACTACCGCGTACCGCGTTTCCATCCCTAACGTATGCCGCCGAGCAAGAACTTGATACTCAGGCCGATTTTGCAAATCGACCTAAGTTTCAGGGGCTACTGGGATCAGTGGTTTTATTTTGATTATTATTTTTTCCTTCAGGTGCATCTCGGGTTATAGACTGCCACACACCTTGAGGGCTACTGGCTATAAATCTCGGTAGTAAATAAATTGCAGCGATCGGAAATAATTTCCACAAAAAATCAGTCCACTGCCGAGGTGGTGCACTATTTCCGAAGCAGTCCGGTGTAAAGTTTGGATGCAGGTGGTTGGCTCAATGGAGGGCATTGCCGGCATTAAGCTCGGCCAAACTCGTTCAAACTTTTCAAAGACCGAAGTAATCTATGACACCTCGGATGCTGACCAGCGTTGGAGCTCGGCTGCAAAAAACACCTCGGAAGCAGTCCGGCATATAGCTCGGTTGCGAATGGCTGGCTCTATAAAAGACTATTCCGACATTTAAGCTCGGATGGACTCCTTCAAATTTTCAGAGACTGAGGTAGTCCATGGCACCTCAGATGCCGACCAGCGTTGGAGCTCGGACGCAAGAGGACACCTCGGATGTAGACCGATGTTGGAGCTCGGCTGCCAAAAGATACCTCGGATGCAGTCTAGCGTTGGAGCTCGGATGCAAAAAAGACACCTCGGATGCAGTCCGGCGTTGGAGCTCGGACGCGAGAGGAGACCGCCGCACGGGAAACACCACAAACCCGAGGTGTGGCGTAAAAAATAACAAGGCATTAATAAAGGCCGAGAACTTAAAGGGGCTCCTCGGATGCCCGACGTGTGAACTCTTCGGATACACTTCGGCGATCCTCAAGATCAAAGATGGGAAGATTTGTTGAACCAGTTTTCAAGACCGACAACCGAAGACAAAGAAATGTTCGGAAGAACCGAGGAGCGTCCCCAACTTGAAGACCGGTTCAGGGGGCTACTGACGGTGTCCTAGACAAGGGGGTACTCACCACGTCGTCTCCCGACCTATGGGTCGGGCCGAGGACCCCCATGGCGGTTTACTAATGGGCCACTTCGGGCAGCCCATGTTGCATACAAGGGAGATTCCACTAGACTTGGCGCTCAAGACAAGGACTCTTCTAAACCCTAGGCCTCTGGTGTATTATATAAACCAAGGCCAGGCTAGTCAATAGACGACCTCAATCTCATATTCATTACAACAATCTCGTGGTAGATACCTGTACTATGTACTATCCCCCATATGAATACAATCAAAAGCAGGACGTAGGGTATTATCTCCTCGAGAGAGCCCGAACCTGGGTCAAATCCCGTGTCCATGTTACCATCATTCCAAGACGCCTAGCTTAGGACCCCTACTACGAGATATGTCGGATTTGACACCGACACCGGGGAGACACCATCATCATCTACCAGGTTCCTAATCACAAATCTCATCTCCTTGCAATTACATTATTTTCCATTTGCCTCTCGTTTTCCTCTCCCCCACTTCACCCAATTTGCCATTTTATTCGCCTTCTTTTTCGTATGCCTTTTTCTCGTCAGATCTCTTGCCTTGTCGTTATGGCTAGTTCTTCCTCTATTGCGTGTACTCCCGAGAATGAAGTTCTTAATTTTAAGCAAAGGGGAGGGGAGAACCTAAAAGATGCCTGGTATAGGATTTGCAATGCTCATAATAGATCTATTCATAAGCAGTCTACCATTGTTCTCCTTCGCAGTTTTTATGTGGGCATCACCACTTGGTATAGATTCGTCCTTGATACGATTATCGGTGGGAATTTCTTGATGTGTCCATCTTTGGATGCTTTTAATGCTATGGGAAGTTTAGTGGGATCGCCATCTCTTACAATCAATGATATAACTCTAACCCTCGAACATGTTATGGAGAGGTTAGATGCTATTGAAAAGAAGATGATTACCAAGGAACATCTTGAAATTTTGGAGAAGAAAATGCATAATCTTGCTAATAAAATTGGGTTAAAAGCGGGAGATGCCTTTAAATTGTTAAAGGAAAAAGAAACCGTAGTTAACGAAAGGATAGAAGAGAGTCCTTACCGGATTGATAAATTAGAAGAAATTTTTAGTAACTTGGGTTCAGCTTTTTCTTCTGTCAAAACTGTTGAAAAAACTCCCGTAAAAATTTGCAAGACCACGCAAGTCACTAAGAACAAAGTTGCTACACCTAGTATCCACAAGGGAGATCTTAAAATGATTAGTATTCATCCCGATTTTGTTGAAATAGTAAGAGACCCTATTTACAAGAATGAATTTTTTGGACTTATTCCTAGAAGTGTTGTCATTGAGAATATGCATGCTAAATTCTTGAAGAAATCTAGTTGTGTGATTAAAGAGTTGAAAACCAAAGATGACAATACTTGAATCTATGCGTTATGCCTAGCTAGGGGCGTAAAACGATAGCGCTTGTTGGGAGGCAACCCAATGAATAAATTTATTTTCGTCCTTTTCTTTCTGTTTTTGAGTGTTGACACAATTATGCCTCTGTTATGATTGTGTTTTTTATGTTTTATTTAGTGTTTGTGCCAAGTAGAGCCTTTAGGTTATTCATAAGATGAGTAGAAACAATGCTGAATCTGAAACAGAAACTTTGCCTCCAGTGTTCGAATTTTCATTTTTTACTGGAACGTCATATTGAGCTGCCAGCGCAAAAAAACGTCATATTGAGCTGAAATTTTAACACAGTATTGCTATACAAATTCTTTACGTTGTCCTAATTTTTCAGAATTGTTAGAGTTACAGAAGTATGGTTAGAGTACAGATTACTACAGACTGTTCTATTTAAGACAGATTCTGTTTTCGTTGCATTGTGTGCTTCTTTTGATGAATCTATGGGTTGTATTGAAGGGTATGAGACATGGTAAAGTTAAAATACAGTAGTTATAATGCAATAATAAAATATGAATGGGTTTGCAACACTGCTTAAAGTAGTAATTTGCTTTATTATACTAACGGATCTCATGAAGATTTTGTTGAGTTTTGTGTGATTGAAGTTTTCAAGTTTTGGGTGAGATCACGATGGATGAAGGAATAAGGAGTGAAAAGAGCCTAAGCTTGGGGATGCTACAGCACCCCCAAGATATATCCAAAGAGAAACAAGCAACTAAGCTTGGGGATGCCTCGAGTAGCATCCCCTCTTTCTTCTAACGACCATCGGTATTTTACTTGGAGCTATATTTTTATTCATCACATATGATGAGTTTTTCTTGGAGCGTTTTGTATCATTTGAGTATTTGCTTTCTTTGCTTTTTAGTTTGTCACTTGTATCCTTGTTGGACACACCTATTTGAGAGAGCCAAAATTATGCTATGATTTGTTAGAATTGCTCTATATGCTTCACTTAAACCTTTTGAGCTATAGAATTGCTCTAGTGCTTCACTTATATCTTTTTGAGCACGGTGTGCTTGGAAATTTTTGTAGAAAACACTTGCTTCACTTAGATTAATTTGAGAGTTAGTAAATTTTGAAGAAATCCTCTCATGCTTCACTTATACTATTTTGAGAGATGAAATATCTATGCTCATGTGCTTCACTTAAATTTGTTTGAGCTTGTCAAAAGCAATGGCAATACATGAAACTAGTCCCAAAGTGATAGATATCCAAGGAGGATATTATAAAAAAAATCCTGAAGATCATTGGAAAAATTAAACTTGATTCCTTGTAATAGTTTTGAGACATGATGATAGTAATATGTGAGTCATGTTAGTGAGTAATTATGCTTTACTAGGAATATTGGTGTTAAGGTTTGTGTTTCCCTATGCAAGTACGAAAGTCAATAGTTATGCAATGAAATTACATCCTACTTATGGTGCAATATTCGGTGTTAGTTATGCTCAATGCTCGCTTATGTGAATTTTAATTTCTTGGTTGGTTGCTTCTCAATCTATTTGCTAGCCTCCACTTGTACTAAGTAGAAATACTACTTGTGCATCCAAAATCCTTAAACCCAGTTTTGCCTTATGAGTCCACCATACCAACCTATATGCGGTATTTCCATGCCGTTCTAAGCAAATTTGTATGTGCCATCTCTACTTTTCAAAATAAATTTCCTTTTTGTGTGCTCGTATCGCTCATGAAACGGTAGTGGGTGTCCAATATTTTTCCATGCTAGATGTGTTATTCTCAAGATGAGTGTTTATTCACTTGTCATAGCACGAGAGTACGGCGGTAATAGGGATGCCCAGTCCCGAAATGAAAAAAAGAAAAAAAATTACTTTATTTTGTCAAATAATAAATTCCTTGGAAAGTGTTGGTATGGAAGGCAAACGTGGATACGGCCAGCCATGGATTGTGAAAGAATGGTGGAAAAAGGAATAAACTTTATTTTCTGTTTGGGAACCGCCTATGATATATCTAGCATGGAAAGTATTGTGAACTACTTTGTCATTTTCGTTGACAGGAAAGGCATGCCACTCAAAATATTTCTCTCTCTCAATTTAAACTTTGAGCTCTGGCACCTCTAAAAATCCCTACTTCCCTCTGCGAAGGGCCTATTTATTTACTTTATGCAATTTTTATTTTTATGTTGAGTCTCCATCTTCTCTTATAAAGCACCAACCAGGGGGCACTATGATCGTACTTGAGCATTGGGTGTAGCTAATATTTGAGTGTATTTCATGAATGGATCAATGATTGAGCATGATGGGCTAGGGATAACTTTCTTTAGTGTTGATATTTTGAAAGACATGGTTGCTTGTTGGCATGCCTGAGTATTGAAGTCATTATGTTAAACCTAGACTATTGCTTTGAATCATCTAAAAGTCTAAATGTACATGCTACAAAAGAAAAGAATATGTGACGAACATGTTGGGCAGAATTCCACATCAAAAATTCTGTTTTTATCATTTAACTACTCGAGGACGAGTAGGAATTAAGCTTGGAGATGCTGATACGTCTCCAACGTATCTTTAATTTTTGCTTGTTCCATGCTGTTATATTATAATTCTTGGATGTTTTACAATCATTTTATAGCAACTTTATATCATTTTTTGGGACTAACCTATTGACATAGTGCCAAAGTGCCAGTTGCTGTTTTTACTTCGGAGAATATCAATACCAAACGGAGTCCAATCGTAACGAAACTTTTTGGAGATTTTTTATGGGCCAGAAGACATCCAGTGGGCCAAAGAAGTGCGAGAGGGGAGGGTCAAGGAGACCACAACCCACCAACCCACCAGGGCGCTCCAGAGGCCCTGGGTGCGCCCTGATGGGTTGTGCCCTCCTCGGGACCCCTCTCCACCGCCTCTGACGCATATAAATTCCCAAATATTCCAGAAACCCTAGAGGAGTCGACGAAAAACACATCCAGCCGCCGCAAGTTCCAGAACCTCGAGATCCAATCTAACACCATCACGGAGGGGTTCATCATCCTCATTGGTGCCTCTCCGATGATGCGTGAGTAGTCCACCATAGACCTACGGGTCCGTAGGCAGTAGCTAGATGGCTTCCTCTCTCTCTTTTGATTCTCAATACAATGGTCTCTTGGAGATCTATTTGATGTAAACTTTTGCGGTGTGTTTGTTGGGATCCGATGAATTCTGAGTTCATGATCAGTTTCTATCCATGAATATTATTTGAGTCTTCTTTGATCTCTTATATGCATGATTACTTATAGCCTCGTATTTCTTCTTCGAATCTTTGGTTTAGTTAGGCCAACCAGATCGATTTTTCTTGCCATGGGAAGAGGTGCTTTGTGATGGGTTCGATCTTGCGGTATCCTCTCCCAGTGACAGAAGGGGCAGCGAGGCACGCATGTATCGTTGCTATTAAGGATAACAAGATGGGTTCTATTCCTGCATGAATAGATCTTGTCTACATCATGTAAACGTTCTTATTGCATTACTCCATTTTCCCATGAACTTAATACTACTTATTTGGTCTCTCGTGTTCTTGAGATGTCACGATCTTGAAACCGACCGGAGAAGAGCCACGAGGTGGGCACAACCCACCAGGGTGCGCCAGAGGGCCCAGGCGCGCCCTGGTGTATCGTGCCCTCCTCGTGACCCATCTTGGCATGAAACCGACGCCCAAAAATCCTATAAATATAGAAACCAGCAGAAATAACCCTAGACTCTCCGCTCCGCCGCCGCAACTCTCTGTATCGACAAAAAACCAATCTGGAGACGTTCTAGTACCCTGCCGGAGAGGGGAATCCATCTCCGGTGGCCATCTTCATCATCCCGGCGGAGGCCATGAAGAGGAGGTAGTAGTCCACCGTCGGGGCTGAGGGTATGTACCAATAGCTATGTGTTCAATCTCTCTCTCTCGTGTTCTTGAGATGTCATGATCTTGATGTATCACGGGCTTTGTTAATATAGTCGGATCACATGATGTTATTCCCTTGCTATCACGTTGTGATGAATTGAATCTTTCCCTTTGAGATATCGTTATGTTGGATTGAATATTGGATTTGAGAACACTTGATATATGTCTTGCATGCGGATACCCGTGGTGACAATGAGGTGTTCTATTGATTCACTTGATATATGTTTTGGTACTCAACTTGTGGATTCCCGCGGTGACATTGGGGTAATCTATGCATAGGGGTTGATACACGTTCTTGTCCTACGTTCTCCGATAGAAATCTTGGGGCACTCTTTGAGGTTCTTTGTGTGGATTGAGTATTATGAATCTGAAATTGTTTGATGCGTATCATATAATTAACTCATGGATACTTGTGGTGACATTGGAGTATCTAGGTGACATTAGAGTCGGTTGATGCGTATCATATGGTGTTATTCTAGTACGAACTCTTAGATAGATCGAACGGAAAGGATAACTTTATGTTATATTAGTGCGAACTCTTGAATAGACCGATCGGAAAGAATAACTTTAAGGTGGTTTCGTACCCTACAAACAATTTCTTCTTATGTTCTCCGCTAGATAAGAACTTTGGAGTGATTCTTCATTGCACGTGTTGGAAATATGCCCTAGAGGCAATAATAAATTGGTTATTATTATATTTCCTTGTTCATGATAAATGTTTATTATCCATGCTATAATTGTATTGATTGGAAACTCAATTGCATGTGTGGATACATAGACAACACTGTGTCCCTAGTATGCCTCTAGTAGACTAGCTTGTTGATCAAAGATGGTCAAGGTTTCCTGGCCATAGACATGAGATGTCATTTGATAATGGGATCACATCATTAGGAGAATGATGTGATGGACAAGAGCCAAACTATGAACGTAGCATATGATCGTGTCAGTTTATTGCTATTGTTTTCTGCATGTCAAGTATCTGTTCCTATGACCATGAGATCATGCAACTCACTGACACCGGAGGAATACCTTGTGTGTATCAAATGTTGCAACGTAACTAGGTGACTATAAATATGCTCTACAGGTATCTCCGAGGGTGTCTGTTGAGTTGGCATGGATCAAGACTAGGATTTGTTCCTCCGTGTGACGGAGAGGTATCTCAGGGCCCACTCGGTAATACAACATCACAATAAGCCTTACAAGCAAAGTGACTAAAGAGTTAGCCACGGGATCTTGTATTACGGAACGAGTAAAGAGACTTGCCGGTAACGAGATTGAACTAGGTATAGAGATACCGACGATAGAATCTCGGGCAAGTAACATACCGAAGAACAATGGGAACATCATACGGGATTGACTGAATCCTTGACATAGAGGTTCAACCGATAAAGATCTTCGTAGAATATGTAGGAGCCAATATGGACATCCAGGTCCCTCTATTGGTTATTGACCGTAGAGGTGTCTCGGTCATGTCTGCATAGTTCTCGAACCCGCAGGGTCTGCACACTTAAGGTTCGGTGACGTTTCGGTATAGTTGAGTTATGTATGTTGGTGAGCGAAGGTTGTTCGGAGTCCCGGATGAGATCCCGGACATCACGTGGACCTCCGGAATAGCCTGGAGGTAAAGATTGATATATAGGAAGTCCCGTTTTGGCACCGGAAAAGTTTCGGGTAACTCCGGTAATGTACCGGGGGTGCCGGGAGGGTTCCGGAGGACCATCGGGAGGGGCCACTCACGCCGGGAGGCCACGTGGGCCTTAGGGATGGCGCATCAGCCCTTAGTGGGCTGGGTAATCCAGCCCCTAAGGGCCCATGCGGCTAGGGTGAGGGGAAAGGAAAAACCACCAAGTGGGGAAGGGAAACTCCAAGTAGGAAAGGAATCCTACTTGGAGTAGGATTGGAGGTGGACTCCTCCACCTCCTCCTGGTTCGGCCGACTCCTAGGGGAAACCCTAGGGGCACCAGCCCTTCCCCTCCCTCCTATATATACTAGAGGGGAGAGAGGGCCAAGACACCCAAGCCACGGTGCAGCCCTCTCTCCCCAATAGTTTGTCTCCTCTAGTTTTCGGCAGTGCTTAGGCGAAGCCCTGTCGGAATAGTTCCACCACCATCGCCGCCACGCCGTCACGCTGCCGGAGAACTCGTCTACCTCTTCGCCCCTCTTGCTGGATCAAGAAGGCGGAGATCGTCATCAAGTTGTACGTGTGCTGAACGCGGAGGTGCCGTCCGTTCGGCGCTAGATCGGGACGGGTCGTGGGACGGCTACGATTTGGATCGCGAAGACGTTCGACTACACCAACCGCGTTTCTTAACGCTTCCCGCTTAGCGATCTACAAGGGTATGTAGATCCACTCTCCCTCTCGTAGATGCTCATCACCATGGATAGATCTTGCGTGTGCGTAGGAAATTTTTTGTTTCCCATGCAACGTTCCCCAACAGTGGCATCATGAGCTAGGTCTATGCGTAGATGAGATCACGAGTAGAACACAAAGGAGTTTGTGGGCGTTGATGCTCAGATTGCTTCCTCCCTTGGTATTTTCTTGATTTAGCGGTATTGTGGGATGAAGCGGCCCGGACCAACCTTACTCGTACGCTTACGAGAGACCGGTTCCATCAACTGACATGTGACTTTGTTGCATAAAGATGGCTGGCGGGTGTCTGTCTCTCCCACTTTAGTTGGATCGGATTCGACAAAGGCGGTCCTTGAGAAGGTTGAATAGCAATTTGTGTGTCACCGTTGTGGTTTTCGCGTAGGTAAGAATCGTTCTTGCTAGATACCCGTAGCAGCCACGTAAAACATGCAACAACAATTAGAGGACGTCTAACTTGTTTTTGGAGGGTATGTTGTGATGTGATATGGCCAATTACAAGATGAGATATATGTGATGTATGAGATGATCATGTTTTGTATAGAATATCACGACTTGCATGTCGATGAGTACGGCAACCGGCAGGAGCCATAGGGTTGTCTTTAATTTATTTTCGCCGTTTTGCTTTACTTTATCGCTATGAGTTAGCAATAGTCGTAGAAGCAACAGTTGGCGCGACAACCACATGGCAACACGTTGATGGAGATCAAGATGATGGAGATCATGGTGTCATTCCGGTAACGATGGAGATCATGCCGGTGCTTTGGAGATGGAGATCAAAAACACAAGTTCATGGCCATATCATGTCACTTATGATTTGCATGTGATGTTAATCCTTTTATGCATCTTATTTTGCTTAGGACGATGGTAGCATTATAAGGTGATCCCTCACTAAAATTTCAAGATAAAATTGTGTTCTCCCCGAGTGTGCACCATTGCGAAAGTTCGTCGTTTCGAGACACCACGTGATGATCGGGTGTGATAGACTCTACGTTCGCATACAACGGGTGCAAGCCAGTGTTGCACGTGCGGAACACTCGGGTTAAACTTGATGAGCCTAGCATGTACAGACATGGCCTCGGAACACAAGAGACCGAAAGGTCGAACATGAGTCATATAGTAGATATGATCAACATGAAGATGTTCACCATTGAAACCACCTCATCTCACGTGATGATCGGACTTGAGTTGGTGAATTTGGATCATGTGACACTCGAATGACCAGAGGGATGTCAATTTGAGTGGGAGTTTTTAAGTAATATGATTAACTAAACTCCTTATCATGAACATAGTCAAAGTGATTTTGCAAATTATATTGTAGATCAATAGCTCGCGCTGTAGCTCCCCTGTGTTTTTTTCTACGTTCCTAGAGAAAATAGAGTTGAAAGATGATGGTAGCAATAATGCGGACTGGGTCCGTGATCTGAGGATTGTCCTCATTGCTGCATAGAAGGCTTATGTCCTTAAAGCACCGCTCGGTGTGCAATCCCCTCAAGCGTCGTCTGTAGATGTTGTGAACGTCTGACAGGCACGTTCTGATGACTACTTGATAGTTCAGTGCGTCATGCATTACGGCTTAGAATTGAGGCTTCAAAACATTTTGAACGTCACGGAACATATGAGATGTTCTAAGAGCTGAAATTGGGATCTCAGGCTCGTGCCCGTGTTGAGAGGTATGAGACCTCCAACAAGATTCTTTGCCTGCAAGATGAAGGAGAATAGCTCAATCGGTGAGCATGTGCTCAGATTGTCTGGGTGCTACAATCGCTTGAATCGAGTGGGAGTTGATCTTCCAGATAAGATAGTGGTTGATATAGTTCTCCAAGTCACTGCCACAAAGCTACTAGAGCTTCGTGATGAACTATGAAATGCCAGGGATGGAAATAATGATCCCTGAGCTATTCGCGATGTTTGACACCGCGAAGGTAGAAATCAAGAAGGAGCATCAAGTGTTGATGGTTAGTAAAACCACTAGTTTCGAGAAGGGAAAGGGCAAGGAGGGAAACTTCATGGATGGCAAGCCAGTTGCTGCTCCAGTGAAGAAACCCAAGGTTGAACCCAAACCCGAGACTAAGTGCTTCTATTATGAGGAGAGCGGTCGCTAAAGCGGAACAACCCTAGATACTTGGTAGATAAGAAGGCTGGCAACGTCAACGGAAGTATATTTGATATACGTATTATTGATGTCTACCTTACTAGTACTCCTAGTAGCACCTGGGTATTAGATACCGGTTCAGTTGCTAATGTTAGTAACTCGAAATAAAAGCTACGGAATAAACAGAGACTAGCTAAGGGCGAGGTGACAATGTGTGTTGGAAGTGTTTCCAAGGTTGATGTGATCACCATCGCATGCTCCCTCTACCTTCGGGATTAGTGTTAAACCTGAATAAATGTTATTTGGTGTTTGCGTAGAGCATGAGCATGATTAGATCGTGTTTATTGCAATACGATTATTCATTTAAGTCAGAGAATAATAGTTATTCTATTTACATGAATAATACCTTCAATGGTCATGCACCCAATGTGAATGGTTTATTGAATCACGATCGTAGTGATACACATGTTCATAATATTGATGCCAAAAGGATGCAAAGTTAATAATGATAGTACCACATACTTATGGCACTGCCGCTAAATGTCATATTGGTGTAAATCGCATGAAGAAAACTCCATGCTGATGGATCTTTGGACTCACTCAATTTTGAATCGGTTGAGACATGCGGACCATGCCTCATGGGCAAGATGACTAAGACCCCGTTTTCCGGTATGATGGAGCGGGCAAGTGACTTATTGGAAATGATACATGTTGATGTATGCGGTCCAATGAGTGTTGAAGCATGCGGTGGATATCGTTATTTTCTTACCTTCACTGATGATTTGAGTACATATAGGTATATTTACTTAATGAAACACAAGTCTAAAATGTTTGAAAAGTTCAAGCAATTTCAGAGTGAAGTTGAAGATCGTCGTGACAAGAAGATAAAATGTCTACGATATGATCGTGGAGGTGAATATCCGAGTTACGAGTTTGGTACGCAACTTAAGACAATGTGAAAATTGTTTCACAACTCACGCCACCTGGAACACCATAGTGTGATGGTGTGTCCGAACGTCCTAATCGTGCTCTATTGGATATGGTATGTACTATGATGTCTCTTATCGATTTGCCACTATCGTTTTGGGGTTATGCATTAGAGACAACTACATTCACTTTAAATAGGGCACCATCTAAGTCCGTTGAGATGACACCGTATGAATTTTGGTTTGGCAAAAACCTAAGCTGTCATTTCTCAGAGTTTGGGAATGCGACGCTTATGTCTGATAAGCTCGAACCCAAAGCGGAAAGGTGCATCTTCATAGGATAACCTAAGGAAACAGTTGGGTATACCTTCTATCTCAGATCCAAGGGCAAAGTGTTTGTTGCTAAAAACGGGTCCTTTCTCGAGAAAGAGTTTCTCTCGAAAGAATTGAGTGGGTGGAAAGTAGAACTTGATAAGGTTGTTGAACCGTCACTTCAGTTGGATAGTAGCACGACGCAGAAAGATGTTTCTGCGACGCCTACACCAAGTGCAGAGGAAGCAAATGATGATGATCATGAAGCTTCGGATCAAGTTTCTACCGAACCTCATAGGTCGACAAGAACTCATACCGCCCTTGAGTGTGTACGTCAATCCTGTCTTGGAGGTCATGTTGTTAGACAACAGTGAACCTACGAGCTATGAAGAAGCGATGGTGGGCCCAGATTCCAACAAATGGCAAGGAGCCATGAAATCCGAGAAAGGATCCATGTACGAAAAGCAAGTATGGACTTTGGTAGACTTGCCCGTTGAACGGCAGGCCGTTGAGTACAAATGGACCTTTAAGTAGAAGACAGATGCTGATGGTAAATGTCACCATTTATAAAGCTCGACTTGTCGCAAAGTAATTTCCGACAAGTTCAAAGAGTTGACTACGATGAGATTTTCTCACCCGTAGCGATGCTAAAGTCTGTTGGAATTATGTTAGCAGTTGCTGCATTTTTCGATTATGAAATTTGGAAGATGGATGTCAAAACATAGTTTCCTTAACGGTTTCCGTGAGGAAAGGTTGTATGTGATACAACCGGAAGGTTTTGTCAGTCCTAAGGATGTAAAAGGTGTGCAAGCTCCAGCGATCCTTCTATGGACTGGAACAAGCATCTCGGAGTTGGAATATACGCTTTGATAAGTTGATTAAAGTTTTTGGGTATATACAGAGTTTATAAGAAACTTGTATTTACAATAAAGTGAGTGGCAGCACTATAGAATTTCTGATAAGTATATGTGGATGACATATTGTTGATCGGAAATGATATAGAATTTCTGGAAAGCATAAAGGGTTGTTTGAAAGGAGTTTTTCAAAGGAAGACCTGGATAAAAGGCTAATTAAATATTGGGCATCAAGATCTATAGAGATAGATCAAGACGCCTGATAAGACTTTCAGTGAGTACATACCTTGACAAGATTTTGAAGGAGTTCAAAATGGATCAGCCAAATAAAGAGTTCTTGCCTGATTTGTGAGGTGTGAAGTTGAGTAAGACTCAAAAGCTCGACCACGGCAGAAGAAAGAGAAAGGACAAAGGTCGTCCCCTATGCCTTATACATAGGCTCTGTGTAGTATGCCATGTTGTGTACCGCACCTGGCGTGTGCCTTGCCATGAGTCTGTCAAGGGGTACAAGAGTGGTCCAGGAGTGGATCACTGGACAGCGGTCAAAATTATCCTTAATAACTAGAGGACTAAGGAAATGTTTCTCTATTATGGAGGTGATAAAGAGTTCGTCGTAAAGGGTTACGTCGATACAAGCTTTGTCACCAATCCGGATGACTCTGAGTAGCAATCCGGATACGTATAGTGGAGCAGCCATTTGGAATAGCTCCAAGTGGAGCGTGGTAGCATCTGCAGTATGACATATAGATTTGCAAAGAACACACGGATCTGAATGTTGCAGACCATTGACTAAAACCTCTCTCACATGCAAAACATGATCGAACCGCAGAACTAACTGGGTGTTAGATTCATAACAATGTAAATCACATAGCGATGTGAGCTAGATTATTGACTCTAGTGCAAGTGGGAGACTGTTGGAAATATGCCCTAGAGGCAATAATAAAATGGTTATTATTGTATTTCCTTGTTCATGATAATCGTTTATTATCCATGCTATAATTGTATTGATTGGAAACTCAAATACATGTGTGGGTACATAGACAACACTGTGTCCGTAGTATGCCTCTAATAGACTAGCTTGTTGATCAAAGATGGTCAAGGTTTCCTGGCCATAGACATGAGATGTCATTTGATAACGGGATCACATCATTAGGAGAATGATGTGATGGACAAGAGCCAAACTATGAACGTAGCATATGATCGTGTCAGTTTATTGCTATTGTTTTCTGCATGTCAAGTATCTGTTCCTATGACCATGAGATCATGCAACTCACTGACACCGGAGGAATACCTTGTGTGTATCAAATGTTGCAACGTAACTGGGTGACTATAAAGATGCTCTACAGGTATCTCCAAGGGTGTCTGTTGACTTGGCATGGATCAAGACTGGGATTTGTTACTCCGTGTGACGGAGAGGTGTCTTAGGGCCCACTCGGTAATACAACATCACAATAAGCCTTGCAAGCAAAGTGACTAAAGAGTTAGCCACAGGATCTTGTATTATGGAACGAGTAAAGAGACTTGCCGGTAACGAGATTGAACTAGGTATAGAGATACCGACGATCGAATCTCGGGCAAGTAACATACCGAAGAACAAAGGGAACATCATACGGGATTGGCTGAATCCTTGACATAGAGGTTCAACCGATAAAGATCTTCGTAGAATATGTAGGAGCCAATATGGACATCCAGGTTCTGCTATTGGTTATTGACCGTAGAGGTGTCTCGGTCATGTCTGCATAGTTCCCGAACCCGCAGGGTCTGCACACTTAAGGTTCGGTGACGTTTCGGTATAGTTGAGTTATGTATGTTGGTGACCGAAGGTTGTTCGGAGTCCCGGATGAGATCCCGTACATCACGAGGAGCTCCGGAATGGTCCGGAGGTAAATATTGATATATAGGAAGTCCCGTTTTGGTCACCGTAAAAGTTTCGGGTAATTCCGGTAATGTACCGGGGGTGCCGGGAGGGTTCCGGAGGACCATCGGGAGGGGCCACTCATGCCGGGAGGCCACGTGGGCCTTAGGGATGGCACACCAGCCCTTAGTGGGCTGGGCAAGCCAGCCCCTAAGGGCCCATGAGGCGAGGGTGAGGGGAAAGGAAAAAACCCCAAGTGGGGAAGGGAAACTCCAAGTAGGAAAGGAATCCTACTTGGAGTATGATTGGACGTGGACTCCTCCACCTCCTCCTGGTTCGGCCGACTCCTAGGGGAAACCCTAGGGGAGCCAGCCCCTCCCCTCCCTCCTATATATACTAGAGGGGAGAGAGGGCCAAGACACCCAAGCCACGGTGCAGCCCTCTCTCCCCAATAGTTCGTCTCCTCTAGTTTTCGGCAGTGCTTAGGCGAAGCCCTGCCGGAATAGTTCCACCACCATCGCCGCCACACTGTCGCACTGCCGGAGAACTCGTCTACCTCTTCGCCCCTCTTGCTGGATCAAGAAGGCGGAGATCGTCATCAAGCTGTACGTGTGTTGAACGCGGAGGTGCCGTCCGTTCGACGCTAGATCGGGACGGATCGAGGGACGGCTGCGATTTGGATCGCGAAGACGTTCGACTACACCAACCGCGTTTCTTAACGCTTCCCGCTTAGCGATCTACAAGGGTATGTAGATCCACTCTCCCTCTCGTAGATGCTCATCACCATGGATAGATCTTGCGTGTGCGTAGGAAAATTTTTGTTTCCCATGCAACGTTCCCCAACAGGACGTTGTGGGATGGTTATGTGATCCAATTATATTAGCATTGTTGAGAGATTGCACTAGCGAAAGTACGGACCCTAGGCCTTGTTTTAAAGCATTGCAATACCATTTGTGCTCACTTTTTTTACTTACTACCTTGCTGTTTTTATATTTTCATATTACAAAAACCTATATCTATTATCCATATTGCACTTGTATCACCATCTCTTCGCCGAACTAGTGCACCTATACAATTTGCCATTGTATTGGGTGTGTTGGGGACACAAGAGATTTCTTGTATTTGATTGCAGGGATGTTTGAGAGAGACCATCTTCATCGTACACCTCCCATGGATTGATAAACCTTAGGTCATCCACTTGAGGGAAAATTGCCACTGTCCTACAAAACTCTACGCTTGGAGGCCTAACAAAGTCTACAAGAATAAAGTTGCGTAGTAGACATCAGGCAGCGAGGCACGCATGTATCGTTGCTATTAAGGATAACAAGATGGGGTCTATTCTGACATGAATAGATCTTGTCTACATCATGTCACCGTTCTTATTGCATTATTCCGTTTTCCCATGAACTTAATACACTAGATGCATGCTGGATAGCGGTCGATGTGTGGAGCAATAGTAGTAGATACAGAATCGTTTCGGTCTACTAATCTTGGACATGATGCCTATATAATGATCATCGCCTTGGATATCGTCATGATTATTTGATCTTCTATCAATTGCCCAACAGTAATTTGTTCACCCACCGTGTGCTATACACATGAGAGAAGCCACTAGTGAAATCAACGGCCCCCGGGTCTACTTTTCCAGCATATTGCTTTCCGATCTATCTTTTTGTCGCTTTTTCATATCTATTATTCCAAAAACCCAAAAATACCTTGCTGCACTTTTTATTTGCCCTTTTTATCTTGTGTTCTTGAGGGATCTATCTCTTCAATTGTCGGTGTACTAAAGTTTGGGTCTTTTAGTACCCCGTACTTGTGCACGGACGGTTGTAGCCACACCAGCGGCAAGGCCTGCCGGGAGGACAGCTGAATACAAGCACAAGAATACCAAGGAAGCATTCAAGTCAATAATCGGAAGACAGAAGACCGAAGGATGGGCTCCCGGCAAGATCTTGCCGGGATGGCCTGTGAAGCCCCGGCAAGATTCGCACCCGGCAAGACCTCGCCACCCTGTCACCGCTCCAGCGCAGCCACCAGCTTGTCTTTTAGCTGTTGTCCTCCTGGGCGCGTGTCAGGCGCTAACGGCGGATGGGCTTAAGTGGTGCAGATGGGACGGCCCCTTTTTCCGTCCCCAAGAAGCTAAGGGACACCTAAACGGAGCATTTAATGCGTTTGTCCTAAGCCGTCAGTATTAGGTATGATAACACTGTAGCAACTTTACACCTCATGTATGTTCTGTACGCCACTGTTTGTGACCCCTTCGAACATATAAAAGGAGGCCCAAGGCGGAGCTACAAGGAGGAGGACCCTCGGGCCCAGTTTGCATGCGTAGCGGCTGTGTACTGTTCATCACATAGAGCTCCTGGAGCCAGAGCTAAACACATCCAATACAACTAAAGCAGGAGTAGGATTTTACGCTTCTCAGCGGCCCGAACCTGGGTAAAAATCCCTCGTGTTGATCGTTAGATCTGCTCTTCGTGCAAGCCTTTCTCCCTGCCGAACCGTAAAGGGATCCACGCGATCCCATAGGTGTCGTTCCCCGACATCTTTGGCGCGCCAGGTAGGGGAAGAGGTTGCGTGAACCTGATCTAGCGATCAGCGTGCCAGTTTCTTCATCATCTCCATCGCCATGGCCCCCAAGAGGAAGGGTTTTACGGCGGTTGGTCCATCCGCGTCCGGTGTGCCTGTAGCTACACAGACGGGCGACGGTGTGGACGCAAGCGGAGGAGACGGAGGTCTTGAGCCTCCACGACGCTCTGGTGATCATAGCCAGGCGAGCGGCATCGTTCGCGCCGCTAGATCTAAGGACGGAGCTGTGCTCCCAATGGGCGGCATAGCAAACTCCAGGGACGGAAGGGCGCCTTCTAAGACACCCATGCCGGCGCATGCGCCGCGGCCTTCTCAGGTCGCGCGCGATGAACAGCGTCCTCATGGAAAGACTCCTGAGCATCACTCTCGAGATGCGCGGGACCAGCATGCATGTCAAAACGCTGGTGGAAGCGGCGCGCGGTCGCGGGACTGTGATGGAGCTCCTTCTAACACGGTTAGGAGTCAGAGCACCTCACGTTCCTCGCACCTTTCGCCACTGCCTACACCGGAAGAAGCGTTAGCGCGAGCACAGCTGCTCCTGAATTATCCTCCTGCTACGGAGAAGCTCGAAGAATGGAGAGACGCTATTCAGAGCCTTCTGCAGCAGGCGGAGCCTTCGCGGCGGCAATCCATCGAGCCGGCGCGCGCCGATGGCGAAAAGACTGGAGGTGGTACGACCACGGTGCACTCTCCTCCACGGCGGCAACAGCGGTCGCCGACTCGACGGACCGATGCTTGCGATGACGATTCAACAGCGTCGTCTGATCCGCGAACTCGCCGCGATCAACATCAAGTTCTTCGGGAATGAAGCAAAGAAGATGCCCGGACTACCATCGAGAGGCGGGGGGAAGCACGCCATCAATCTGATAGGCGCGCGGGACCCACTGTGGACAAGCCTGCGCCGGGGTATCCTGTTGACCTACCTTACGAGGTGGGTTGTCCAGCTTTTACCCGTGAGCTGCGGCGAGTCCAGTGGCCCAATTCCCGAACGTTCAAGCCGGAGGTCCCGGAGAAATACGATGGCAAGACCCACCCGTCGGACTTCTTGAGCATCTACACCATTGCGGTGCAGGCTGCCGCGGCTCGCGACGACAAGATACTTGCCAACTACTTCCCGTTGGTGCTTAAGCCCAACGTTAGGTCATGGTTGTTCGCACACGAACACGTCACCGTGTACCTCCAACATCGAGGGTGATGCACCGCAGCTCACGTCGAAGGAGACCCGTCCGGAAGCGCGGTACGCAAGCAATTCGGCGGGCGCTTTTGTAGACCCGAAACCCCACACGCCCGGGAGGGACCCCGTCAGGGCACGCGGCGGCTAAGGGCTGCCCTAGGTCGACCTGATCGCCCCTAGGGCCTCGTGGATCGCTGGCCTTCAAGAGAAGAACCAACGAAGAACGAGAAGAAAGATACAAGGGTAGGAGATAGATGAACACGAAAAAGTAGTAGATGTGTTTGTTCGATTGTGTGTTGTTCAATCGGCCGTCACCCCTTAGGTATATAAGAGGCGGCTGGACTTCCCGTGCAAGGAAAAGGTTTGGATTCACGTCCAAAACCCTAGTCAAATTCGGATGGTTTTTGTCCGAACTTTCCAAAATTAACCGAACTCGGATTTAGGTAAGTCTGGGACAACAGTTCGGTTTTTATGTCCCACGGGCCACAAACGACCTCGGATGAAGATGAGCCCAAAAACAAACTTGACCGTTTCGACGAGACGAACAACTTTCGTGTTGAACGTTTTTCGATTCGAGGCTATCTTCAGGGCCGACTCGCTCACGCAAAACAGGTTATTATTCGCGCTACCCATCAGACACCGTGTCTGATGGGGCGCGCCACTTCTGGCTCGTGACATGGCCGCACTCAGATGGCTCTAACTTTTACATACGACCTTGGATTGAGACGATTTTTATATCAAAATCGACCGTTTCAACGAGATGAAGACAACTCGTGTAGAAAGTTTTCTCATTTGAGGCTTCCCTTGAGGCGTAATCGGCCGAACAGTGCTCTGAATATAAAATCTCAGTATTTCGAACACAATTTCGGCTTTCGAGATGAGATCGGATGGCAATGGCCCAAACTTCAAAGTTTCTCCTTTTGACGATACAGAACTTTCTCACTTTGAGCACTTTTCCATTTGAGGCCTTCTTAATTGTGTTTTGTATCGTGCCAAAATCAGGTGTCAACACATGCCCCCCCTGTTTTCTGGCAGAGCTTGCGTGCCAGAAAATACTTTGCCTAGTGTAATGTTGAAGCACGATGTCAACACTCCATCGGCTGTGCGTGCTGAGGACGATAATTATTATCGGCCATATGCTCAGGTTTGCTGCCACTTGGGATTTCTTTAGATATTTGCCGCTTCAAAGCCCATGACGGGTGTATAAAATGTCTCTGTGTATGCATCCTATGGGAATCTTTGCTTGGTTCGAACAACTTTGCCCAAGCACCTCAACAGAATATTGTCAACCGTTCGGCAACACAAATCATCAAATATCGAAGGGTATATTAAGTCATGTGCCGAACAATCTTGCTTCACTCGGATCCTGCAAATGGCTGATACTCGGATTTCTCCAGTTAGCTTTCTGGCTCGCACTAGATCCTTCATTACTGGCTGAATCGACTAAGGAGTCGGCCACACCTGACCGATTCAAAGATGAGTCAGCCGTACACTCCTCACAAGCCGAGTGAATAAATAAGTCGGCCTTGCTGGTATTGCAAAGACTGAACATCGGCTATAGGAGTACCAGACAAACCATGATGAACACCGCTAGCCAGATGCCCGCTTTGCCAATACAATGAACTCTCAGGGCGATATGAAAATATCGGCCATGCGTTCTTGTCTCAAAGGAGCTTAGGAATCCGTCCACCAAAGTGTGAATAGCCGAAATAAATCAGATATTTCAGCTGGGGATAAATTGTTGGGCACAAACTCTGATGGGAAGGTTGCAGAACATGCATGATGCGCCGTTTGGAGTCTTGTATAGTGACATAAAAATCGTTATTTTCGCCTACCGGCTTCACGTTTGTCCTCCCTTACTCCTGCCGGCTTCACAACAGGAGCTTGCACATCATTCTCGACTTGACGGCTTCCCTTGGGGATCCATGCCATATTTCTCTCCTCCAACTCTTTGGCCCTGAGCTGCTTCAGCTTTCTTTCTTGCCAATGTGATAAGCCGAGTGAGCATCCCGTCTGTGATTTTGTTTTATGCTCTAGCACCTCTTTCTTGGCTTTGGGCACCTCCGGCTTGGCCTGTCCAAACTCAGTGATTGGGTCTTTGAATGTTACTCGCTTCACTTCCTTTCCCTTAGTAGCCAACGTAGACTCGGCTGGCTTTTTGTCTTTCGGAGTCGGATCTAAAACAGCACAGTTGCGGCCATCCTTTTTCACTCGGTAAACTTGCTTGACCATGTTAATCTTCTTCGCCGAGCTCCAGACCGATTCTTTTTGGTTGAGTCGATCTTTAACATGTGGTTGTTGAACAAACGATGATCCTCTCGGAGCTGCATAATTTTTGTGAAGCGGCTTAGAACATGATGTACGGTGTGCCCTCGATTTATACCTGTCCCATGATTCATATGTAATAGTCAGCATGAGAAGGTACGTATGACATCGGCATTGGTGACCCAAAAGGAGGATACGGAGTCAACTCCTTCCTTCGCCAATCCTGGTGTTCAGATTTATTCCTTGGGGGTGACTTCGATGCCTTTGTTTCACTCGGCCGATAAGCACTCTTCTCCTCACTTAACTTCTGATATTTTTCCAATAACTGCGCGAAAGCGACTTTCGGCTTTTTACCTTTGTGCTTACCGTGGCCTTTTCTTTCTTTGGTTGTGTGTGCATCGGTCTTTGAATTTTCTTGTTGCCCCCAGTGCTAGAAGTGTCAGTTGTAGCTTTGATGGAATTCCCGTCTTCAATATTGTTGCTGATGCACTCTTGAATGATTACCTCGCTTGAAGATTTGATCACATCATCATTAGCATATACGAGTCCGTCTTTAGATGAGCCGGCTTGAGGTAGCCGAGTCAATACTTGATCGCCATCAAGACCAATCTAAGTCGACTGGCCGTATGCTTGTGCCTCAACGAGCTCCAATCATCCTTTGTTGGCCGATTGTGTGGCTTGATAAATCACATTGTTGTCTTTGACATTCTGTTCAAACGAACATTGCATTTGTTCTTGTCTTGACAGCTCGACATCGTGATCAATTATAATAATAGGATTAGTTGGTGATGCACGGACGACATGATCACCTATTCTCGGACCGAAGGTACACTGCTCATCCATTAACCGATACTGTGATACCGGCTCTGAAACAAAACAACCGAGTGGTGATGGCTTAACGTCATCTGACTCGTCTATACATTGATTTTCGTCCTCCTTTCCCGATGCTCTTGAATCGGCTATCTCGGAGGACTTTGGACCTGGCTTTATGTTTCTGCAACCAAAATAATTACAGAATATACGTCTCATCTGAGACCAAATGTTAGCCAGACATAAAACAAACAAAGTTGTCCATATGAATATAAAGTTTAGCCGACATGATGGGAACAACTTTGGTTGTGATAAGTTGTCACTATTAGCTTCTGTGAATGGTGCCATGTGTTGATCAGCATGATTAGTGACAAGATTATTCCAAACAAACAGATTACTCATCTCGATTGGTCTTTCAAAATTAATTAGAATCTTGCTAACGGGTGGATCAACAATATGATTTTGACCGAATCGAAAATTGAGTAAACTGTCAGCTAGGCGTACCTTTGTGAAGACGTTGGGAGGAGAAGATGGTTGCATAACTGGAACAATATCTTGCTCCACTTCTAAGTAATTCTCCAATGCCCCTTCCTCTTCTTCTGGATCTCGTGTCTCATCACTTGGATTTCCTATGTAGATTTCACTCGGACTATCCGAATGGATTCCACTCGGACGCTCTTTGTCAGCTGAACTTTGCTTAGCAACATGTTCTTGTTCTTGATGTTCATCGTTAACCGAACTGTGTTCGGCCATATTACTTTGTTCTTGATGCTCATCAATTTCTTTAGCACGAAACTCATAGGGCAGCATGTAAGCTCCCTCATATCCAGAAAAATCAAGCACAGCCAATTTGCTGCGTTTGTCGTTCCTTTGCTCGGTGAAGCTTGCATCATCTGTTTTGGTACACTCGGCAATAACTGGCTCGATGCACTCGACATTAGCCGGTGATGCACTCGGATGACTTGATGCACTCGATATTGACTCTATGCACTCGACCTTGGCCGTCTCGGTGCTCAATCTGGTTTCAACCGAATCCATCATTGTCTTGGCTTTAAAGGAACCGTTTGACTCGGCTGTAGACGACTTAGTCATATTTGACTCGGTTTCAACCGAATCAACCGTATTAACCGAGTGAATCTTTTTTTGTGGTTCGGCTTGCAAAGCTTCTGTTTTATCTTGCCTCAACATCGCAGAGGAACCAACATGGTTGCTGCATAGAGGAAGGGACTTGACGTATTCTTGCAAATCTTCCTCCTCACGCTTCTTCTTGAGTGCTTCATAAGCGTGTCGATATTCTGCTAGTAACTCCTCAAGAGTCGGTGTGGTAAAATTGTTGATGCAATTCCATGTGAGCTTTGGCTGGATCTTGTCCATTCGGGCCACATATTTTTCTGTAAATTCGTCCCTTCTTAGATCGGCTTGCCCCCCAATGCCTCTAGGATCTTTCGGCAATGAATTGATGTTGCCGAAATTTTGCAATTGTATAGGGGGTGTATGACATGCTCCAATGATAGGTGAAGACATATGCACTGTTGTTGAACCATATTTCTTCTCGCCAATTTGGTCAATTGGCAACACATCATCTTCTTGCAAAACCCTAGCTCTTATTGCCTCATAATCAGGAACCATCCCCTTATCATGTTGCTCAAGGCAAAGAGCGCTAATCTTCTTGTTTTGGGCTAAACTTTTTAAAGCAGACAGAGCCACCTCATCTCCTGCAATATTAGGCACAGATGCTCCTGTATATTCTTCATTCACTCGGCCATAACCACGAAGGTGAGCCGAGTCATGAATATTTTGAGTTGTATTTTTTGCCAAAAAATTAATCTCATGAGGTGTAGTATATGATGACTGGGGATAACCGGCCAAATTGCTAATGGAAGCATGGCCGATTCCCCCATCCATCGGCATGTTTGGGGATGAACCCGCATATTGCGAGCCGGCTGCCGATGGGTAAAACTGTGAGACACTCTCCTGTACATGTAGTTTCCTATATTGATCACTCGAACTCATCGTGTTGTTCATCGGCATATTGAAAGGAATTGCCGATGCACGAAAGTTCGGATCCATAAGTTGCATGTCATGATTATGTAATTTCCAAGCTTCTCCAACATGATACTTAGTCGGCCTTTTCTCGTTAGAGCTAGCCGACATGGTATGCCCATCAAAGGATCTAGTGACAGCAATATAATGGCTATTTGCATCTACATAAGCAGATTTATGATACATGTTACCGTGTAGATTGCAGCCGCTTGATGACGCTCTCCTCGTAGCAAGAACGGGTTGGAGCCGTCCGAAGCTTCGTCCCCAGCGGAGTCGCCAAAAAGTGTGTTCGCACACGAACACGCCACCGTGTACCTCCAACGTCGAGGGTGATGCACCGCAGCTCACGTCGAAGGAGACCCGTCCGGAAGCGCGGTACGCAAGCAATCCGGGGGGCGCTTTTGTAGACCCAAAACCCCACACGCCCGGGAGGGACCCCGTCAGGGCGCGCGGTGGCTATGGGCTGCCCTAGGTCGACCTGATCGCCCCTAGGGCCTCGTGGATCACTGGCCTTCAAGAGAAGAACGAACGAAGAACGAGAAGAAAGATACAAGGGTAGGAGATAGATGAACACGAAAAAGTAGTAGATGTGTTTGTTCGATTGTGTGTTGTTCAATCGGCCGTCACCCCTTAGGCTGTGTTTGGTTGAGCTACAGATTCTGTAAAAGCTGCTGTGAGCTGTGAGCTGTGAAAAAACTGCTGTGAACTTTTAGCTGTGGAAAAGTTGGAAGCTGTTTGGCTGAAACGGCTGTTTGGCTGAAACGGTTGTGAAACACAACGAAGAGGTATGACTTACCAGTGACATTGATGGGAAAATACTACTCGGTTTTAGGGGACAGCCAAATATGGTTGGTTTAGAAGCTGAGAAGCTGAGAACTTTCGTGTTGAACGTTTTTCGATTCGAGGCTATCTTCAGGGCCGACTCGCTCACGCAAAACAGGTTATTATTCGCGCTACCCATCAGACACCGTGTCTGATGGGGCGCACCACTTCTGGCTCGTGACATGGACGCACTCAGATGGCTCTAACTTTTACATACGACCTTGGATTGAGACGATTTTTATATCAAAATCGACCGTTTCGACGAGATGAAGACAACTCGTGTAGAAAGTTTTCTCATTTGAGGCTTCCCTTGAGGCGTAATCGGCCGAGCAGTGCTCTGAATATAAAATCTCAGTATTTCGAACACAATTTCGGCTTTCGAGATGAGATCGGATGGCAATGGCCCAAACTTCAAAGTTTCTCCTTTTGACGATACAGAACTTTCTCACTTTGAGCACTTTTCCATTTGAGGCCTTCTTAATTGTGTTTTGTATCGTGCCAAAATCAGGTGTCAACACATGCCCCCCCTGTTTTCTGGCAGAGCTTGCGTGCCAGAAAATACTTTGCCTAGTGTAATGTTGAAGCACGATGTCAACACTCCATCGGCTGTGCGTGCTGAGGACGATAATTATTATCGGCCATATGCTCAGGTTTGCTGCCACTTGGGATTTCTTTAGATATTTGCCGCTTCAAAGCCCATGACGGGTGTATAAAATGTCTCTGTGTATGCATCCTATGGGAATCTTTGCTTGGTTCGAACAACTTTGCCCAAGCACCTCAACAGAATATTGTCAACCGTTCGGCAACACAAATCATCAAATATCGAAGGGTATATTAAGTCATGTGCCGAACAATCTTGCTTCACTCGGATCCTGCAAATGGCTGATACTCGGATTTCTCCAGTTAGCTTTTTGGCTCGCACTAGATCCTTCATTACTGGCTGAATCGACTAAGGAGTCGGCCACACCTGACCGATTCAAAGATGAGTCAGCCGTACACTCCTCACAAGCCGAGTGAATAAATAAGTCGGCCTTGCTGGTATTGCAAAGACTGAACATCGGCTATAGGAGTACCAGACAAACCATGATGAACACCGCTAGCCAGATGCCCGCTTTGCCAATACAATGAACTCTCAGGGCGATATGAAAATATCGGCCATGCGTTCTTGTCTCAAAGGAGCTTAGGAATCCGTCCACCAAAGTGTGAATAGCCGAAATAAATCAGATATTTCAGCTGGGGATAAATTGTTGGGCACAAACTCTGATGGGAAGGTTGCAGAACATGCATGATGCGCCGTTTGGAGTCTCGTATAGTGACATAAAAATCATTGTTTTCGCCTACCGGCTTCACGTTTGTCCTCCCTTACTCCTGCCGGCTTCACAACAGGAGCTTGCACATCATTCTCGACTTGACGGCTTCCCTTGGGGATCCATGCCATATTTCTCTCCTCCAACTCTTTGGCCCTGAGCTGCTTCAGCTTTCTTTCTTGCCAATGTGATAAGCCGAGTGAGCATCCCGTCTGTGATTTTGTTTTATGCTCTAGCACCTCTTTCTTGGCTTTGGGCACCTCCGACTTGGCCTGTCCAAACTCGGCGATTGGGTCTTTGAATGTTACTCGCTTCACTTCCTTTCCCTTAGTCACTCGCTTTCCGTTGCAGCGGATTTTGCGGAATCCAGATGCAACCGGCAGGATTGTGGAGTGGGCTTTGGAACTGTCAAGTTTTGGTCTCAAGTTTGAAAGTATTTCAACTATTCAGAGCAGAGCTTTGGCAGAGTTCATTGCGGAATGGACCCCAACGCCAGACGAAGAGACTCCGGAGACAACTCTCCCCGGCAAGGAAACGAGTCAAGAATGGATTATGTATTTTGATGGGGCTTTCTCGCTGCAAGGCGCCGGTGCTGGCGTGCTGCTTGTTGCACCCACCGGAGAGCACCTCAAATACGTAATTCAGATGCACTTTCCCCGGGAGAGGTCGACAAATAACACCGCAGAATATGAAGGGCTGCTTGCCGGTCTCAGGATCGCGGCAGACCTTGGAATTAGGAAGCTCATCGTCAGAGGTGATTCACAGCTTGTCGCCAAGCAAGTCAATAAGGATTATCAGAGCCCGTTGATGGAAGCTTACGTGGATGAAGTGAGGAAGTTGGAGGAGCGCTTTGACGGTCTGCAAATGGAGCACGTTCCTCGTGCAGAAAATAACATTGCCGACGACCTGTCAAAGCGTGCTGCCCTCAAGTTACCTGTGGAACCAGGGACTTTTGTGCTTCAATTGACTCAGCCATCCGTAGCACCATCAGCAAAGCAAGATAAGAGAAGAAAGTTGAGTCCCGGCAAGTATTTCCCGGCAGAGCTCCCAGAGGCCGCCGGCAAAGAAGTTGCCGGGAACAACACCAAGCTTGCCGGTGATCGACAGGCTCCGGCAGGGCCTCAAGCTCTTGCCGTGGAGACAAACGCTCCCGCCGAGCTTGCCGGGGAGCAACAGGCTCCGGCAGGGCCTCGAGCCTTTGCTGTAGAGACAAATGCTCCCACGGCAGAGGACATGCCTTTAGTCCTTGTTGTCGAGCCTCAGGCTCCAGCATGGGCACAGCACATCGTCCATTTCCTTCAGACAGGAGAACTTCCCGAAGAACAGGAAGAAGCGGAGAAAGTAGCCCGTCAGTCTAATATGTACCAGTTTGTGGACAATGTCTTGTACAGAAAGAGACCGAACGGTGTGAAATTGAAGTGCATTCCTTGGGAGGATGGACTGGAGCTGTTGGCGAAGATACATGGAGGCATATGTGGTTCCCACATAGGATCAAGAGCTCTTGCTGGTAAGGCATTCCGGCAAGGTTTCTTTTGGCCCACTGCTCTCCAGGATGCAACTGCACTAGTAACCAAGTGTGAAGCGTGCCAATTCCATTCAAAGAAATTGCATCAGCCGGCTCAAGCTCTTCAGACGATCCCTCTTTCCTGGCCATTTTCGGTCTGGGGGCTCGACATATTGGGCCCTTTCCCCCGTGCTACCGGGGGCTTTGAGTACTTGTACGTTGCAATCGACAAGTTTACAAAGTGGCCGAAAGTAGAGGCAGTGAGAAAGGTGACAGCACAGTCAGCCGTCAAGTTCTTCAAGGGACTAGTTTGCCGTTTTGGTGTGCCAAACAGGATCATCACCGACAACGGCACGCAGTTCACAAGCCACGCCTTCATGCAGTACGTCCAAGACCTTGGCGGCAAGATCTGTTTTGCTTCTGTTGCTCATCCGAGAAGCAACGGACAGGCGGAAAGGGCAAATGCTGAAGTGTTGCGGGGTCTTAAGACAAGAACTTTCGACAAGCTGCGCAAGTGCGGAAGACGCTGGATTGATGAGCTGCCGGCGGTTCTTTGGTCAATCAGAACGACACCAAATCGAGCCACCGGTCAGACACCCTTCTCCCTAGTATACGGGGCGGAAGCAGTTCTCCCCACGGAACTCATATACGGGTCACCTCGAGTGCTCGCTTATGATGAGCTTGAGCAAGAGCAGTTGTGGCAAGATGACATTACGCTCCTTGAGGAAGATCGTCTTCAGGCTGCTGTGCGAGCTGCACGCTACCAGCAAGCCTTGCGCCGCTACCATAGCCGCAAGGTTCATGCCCGAAGTTTTGAGGAAGGCGACCTTGTTCTTCGGCGCGTTCAGTCGGCCAAGAATTCCAACAAGTTGACGCCGAAGTGGGAAGGCCCTTATCGGGTAGTGCGAGTCACCAGGCCCGGCGCTGTCCGCCTGGAGACCGAAGATGGCGTTCCAGTGAGCAATTCCTGGAATATCGAACATCTTCATAAGTTCTATCCATAAGGCGCGGTTGCCGGGTCTCCCGGCAACCACCTTTTGTACGAGTCTTGCCGCCGAGGCATGTAATCCTTTGTACAAAGCCAGGCGCAGACCCTGTGCATAGTTGAATAAGATTAAGTGTTTTACATTTCTTGTTGATTTTCATGTTTACTTATATGCATGCTTATCTGAGATATTGTATTACACCTGCTTCCGGTAAGCATTAACGAACCGCCAAGGTTCCATATCTCTATTTTCTCTTCTTTCTTTTTCTCAAAAGACAGAAGGTTCCCTCGCCCACAAGTTTGCCGGGGGGGAAGGATGGTATGGATACCGACAGGCGACGTTCAAGGTTGACATCTTGCCGGAAGGAGTACAGCAACGAAAAGCTAAGTTGCAGAAACTTTAAACAATTTTTTGTTTTGTAAGGTTATTCTCCTTGAACGATTTCGACTTTTGTATGGAAAACCTGCACGCGAAGGAACCTTGTCATGATCGGTCACGCCCTTACTCTGTTTCGAGTCCGCTCAACAGTTTAGGTGGCTGCACTGAAAACGTCAAGGTTCTTGCCGGTAGCGGCACCTCCAGCAGGCTTCTAAAGTCCCGCACCTAGCGCTCGCGGCAAGGTTGCGCGCGCCGGCAAGTTTCCAATAAAGCGTAGGGCGTATACATACAGAAAGAAATCAAACGAGGGGAATAGCATACATTCATCCAGAGCACAGCAAGTTATATTACATTAATAGTTGCCGCGATTCTAACCCAAGATAAAATTGTCTTTGGCATGGAACGGTGGCGACAAAGAGAAGTGAAGCGGCTAGTCCCTGCGCTGGCCTTCGACCCTCTTGACTTGGTTCACCTTGTCGACGATGGGCGCGACAAGTTCTTCAAGTGCCTTGACGTCCACATCCTTCGGCAAGCGGTCAAGAACGTTGGTGAGGTTGATGCCGGGGTTCTTGTGCGCCACTTTGACGAGCACCTTGAGGAGGACGGCCTGGCAGAGTTTGCGGGATTCGTTGGCCAGATGGGTTGCACGATCAGAATGGAGCTGCTTCAGGGCGTCAATCATGCCATCGAAGAACATCGTCAGCTTGGCGCTCGTGGACACCCTATCGTCAGAAGAATAGTTGAAGCCCCGCAGGCCCATGGTGGACAGCTATGCTGTGAGCCTCTCCGCGACGTCGATAAGGCGCTCAGTCCAGATCTGTACACCTGCCACATAGTCGTTATGGGTGACGGCGGCGCTCTTGAGCAAGTCCTTCTCATTCTGGAGATCTTTGATCAAGACCTTCTCACGAGCCGTGCTGCTCTCAAGGGACTGCTCCAGCGTGGTCAGCTTCAGCTTCAGATCGGCGATGGAGTCATTGGCTGAGGAGAGTTGTTTGATCTTGTCGGACATGGAGGTTTGCATCTCCATCAAGCTGTGGAGAGTTTTCTCTCTGTCAGCTTTGAGCGTCGAGAGCTCCTTGCCGTGATCCTCAAGACCTGCTTCCAGCCTCTTCACCTTCTGCTCCAGTTCGTTCTTGGCGGCCTCTGCAGCTTCGGCAGCATTGACGGCTTCCTTTAGCTTGCCGGCGTGATCTACAGACAGGGCTTCGAGCGTCTCCTTGTGTTTCTGCTCTAGCTCCTGGGTCCGCTGCGCGACAAGCTTTTCGATCTCCTCGTCCTTGCTGCGGAGCTTGGCGGCAAGCGCCTTCTTGCGAGCGGCAAGGTCATCTTCATAAGCGTCGAGCCCGACGCGGCGCTCTGTTAGGCGAGCCTCCTCTGCAGCAGCCTGTTGTTTAGCCTCCTCTTGTGCCTTCTCAACATCAGACTGCTTCATGAGGAGCTCGTTCCAGCTTTGGTTCAGCTGTTCCTGATTCGCCTTCAGCTCCTGAAAAGCTTCGGCGTACCAGACTTGCGTTTCTTCGACGCGCTTCTGGAGATCCGCCTCCGCTACTTCAACAACCGATGCCCTGGAGTCCAACTTCTCCTTTTGAGTACGGTAGAGCGCCTGGAGCTTTTGGAAGTTGTCGCTCTGTTGGAAATATGCCCTAGAGGCAATAATAAGTTGGTTATTATTATATTTCCTTGTTCATGATAATCGTTTATTATCCATGCTATAATTGTATTGATTGGAAACTCAAATACATGTGTGGGTACATAGACAACACTGTGTCCCTAGTAAGCCTCTAGTTGACTAGCTCGTTGATCAAAGATGGTTAAGGTTTCCTAGCCATTGACATGAGATGTCATTTGATAACGGGATCACATCATTAGGAGAATGATGTGATGGACAAGACCCAAACTACGAACGTAGCATATGATCGTGTCAGTTTATTGCTATTGTTTTCTGCATGTCAAGTATCTGTTCCTTTGACCATGAGATCATGCAACTCCCTGACATCGGAGGAATACCTTGTGTGTATCAAACGTCGCAACGTAACTGGGTGACTATAAAGGTGCTCTACAGGTATCTCCGAGGATGTCTGTTGGGTTGGCATGGATCAAGACTGGGATTTGTTACTCCGTGTGACGGAGAGGTATCTCAGGGCCCACTCGGTAATACAACATCACAATGAGCCTTGCAAGCAATGTGACTAAAGTGTTAGCCACGAGATCTTGTATTACGGAACGAGTAAAGAGACTTGCCGGTAACGAGATTGAACTAGGTATAGAGATACCGACGATCGAATCTCGGGCAAGTAACATACCGAAGAACAAAGGGAACAGTATACGGGATTAACTGAATCCTTGACATAGAGGTTCGACCGATAAAGATCTTCGTAGAATATGTAGGAGCCAATATGGGCATCCAGGTCCCGCTATTGGTTATTGATCGTAGAGGTGTCTCGGTCATGTCTACATAGTTCTCGAACCCGCAGGGTCTACACACTTAACGTTTGGTGACGATTAGTATAGTTGAGTTATTTTGTTGGTGACCAAAGGTTGTTCGGAGTCCCGGATAAGATCCCGGACATGACGAGGATCTCCGGAATAGTCCGGAGGTAAAGATTGATATATGTGATAATAGTGTTTTGGTTTCCGGAAGGGTTCCGGAATTCACCGGAAGAGGTTCCGGATGTTTCCCGAAATGTTCGGATACGAGAACACTTTATTTGGGCCAAGGGGTAAAGCCCACGAGGCTTAGGCAAGGTGCAAAAGGAAGTTTTGCTGGCGTCTGGGGCGGTACTACCGCTTATCGTAAGCGGTACTACTGCTACGGGCGGTACTACCGCTTATCGTAAGCGGTACTACCGCTACAGGCGGTACTACCGCTTATCGTAAGCGGTACTACCGCTTGTACGCGATACTGCAGGGATCCGAGTTGGATTCTTTCCCTGCGGGCCAAACCGAGCTTGTGCGGGCAAAACCGACCTGGAGGAGGCTTTTACTCCAAGTTTAGACCCCAAGGCTCAACATATAAATAGAGGGGCAGGGCTAGCACACGGGATACATTAAGATTTCCCAAGCCGTGTGTCGGCAACCCTAACCCTCTAGTTCTCCCGTCATAATCTCCGTAGTGCTTGGCGAAGCCCTGCAGAGATTGTTCCTCACCACCATCACCACGCCGTCGTGCTGCCGGAACTCATCTACTACTTCACCATCGCTCGCTGGATCGAGGAGCTAAAGGCGTCATCAAGCCGTACGTGTGTTGAACGCGGAGGTGCCGTCCGTTCGGCACTAGTTCGTAATCGGATCGAGGGACGACTTGCAATTTGGATCGCGGAGACGTTCGACTACATCAACCGCGTTTCTTAACGCTTCCGCTTAGCGATCTACAAGGGTATGTAGATTCACTCTCCCTCTCGTAGATGCTCATCGCCATGGATAGATCTTGTGTGTGCGTAGGAAAATTTTTGTTTCCCATGCAACGTTCCCCAACAGTGGCATCTGAGCTAGGTCTATGCGTAGATGAGATCTCGAGTAGAACACAAACGAGTTGTGGGCGTGGGTGTATACATATTGCTTGCCGTTACTAGTTGATACTTGATTCAGCGGTATTGTGAGATGAAGCGGCCTGGACCGACATTACGCGTACGCTTACGCGAGACAGGTTCCTTCAACTGACATGTAACTTCGTTGCATAAAGATGGCTAGCGGGTGTCTGTCTCTCTCACTTTAGTTGAATCGATTTCAATGAAGAGGGTTCTTTTAGAAGATCAAAAAGCAATCACTACACCACGTTGTGGTATTGCGTAGGTAAGAACGGTTCTTGCAAACCCGTAGCAGCCACGTAAAATTTGCAACAACAATTAGAGGACGTCTAACTTGTTTTTGCAGGGTATGTTGTGATGTGATATGGCCAATTACATGATGAGATATATGTGATGTATGAGATGATCATGTGTTGTATAGAATATCACGACTTGCATGTCGATGAGTACGGCAACTGGCAGGAGCCATAGAGTTGTCTTTAATTATTGTATGACCTGCGTGTCAATCATTAAGCGCTATGTAATGCTTTACTTTATCGCTAAACGTTAGCAATAGTCGTGGAAGCAACAGTCGGCGCGACAACCTCATGGCGACACGTTGATGGAGATCAAGATGATGGAGATCATGATGTCATGCCGGTGACGATGGAGATCATGCCGGTGCTTTGGAGATGGAGATCAAAAGCACGAGTTCATGGCCATATCATGTCACTTATGATTTACATGTGATGTTAATCCTTTTATGCATCTTATTTTGCTTAGGACGACGGTAGCATTATAAGGTGATCCCTCACTTAAATTTCAAGATAAAATTGTGTTCTCCCCGAGTGTGCACCGTTGCGAAAGTTCGTCGTTTCGAGACACGCCGTGATGATCGGGTGTGATAGACTCTACGTTCACATACAACGGGTGTAAGCCATGTTGCACGTGCGGAACACTCGGGTTAAACTTGACGAGCCTAGCATGTACAGACATGGCCTCGGAACACAAGAGACCGAAAGGTCGAACATGAGTCATATAGTAGATATGATCAACATGAAGATGTTCACCATTGAAACCACCTCAACTCACGTGATGATCGGACTTGAGTTGGTGGATTTGGATCATGTTACACTCGAATGACCGAAGGGATATCAATTTGAGTGGGAGTTTTTAAGTAATATGATTAACTAAACTCATTATCTAGAACAATAGTCTAAGTTGTCTTTGCTATATTTATGTTGTAGATCATGGCTCGCGCAGTAGCACCCCTGAATTTTAATGCGTTCCTAGAGAAAGCTAAGTTGAAAGATGATGGAAGTAACTTTGTGGACTGGGCCCGTAATCTAAGGATTATCCTTACGGCTTCCCAGAAGGCTTATGTCCTTGATGCACGGCTTGGTGATCCACCCGCTCCAGTTGAGTCTCTAGACGTTGTGAACGCCTGGCAGGCTCGTTCTGAAGATTACTCAATAGTTCAATGTGCAATATTGTATGGCTTAGAACCGGGACTTCAAAGACGTTTTGAACGTCATGGAGCATATGAGATGTTCCAGGAGTTGAAGTTTATCTTTCAAAAGAATGCCCGGATCGAGAGATATGAGATCTCCGATAAGTTCTATGCTTGCAAGATGGAGGAGAACGGATCTATCAGTGATCACGTGCTCAGAATGTCTGGGTACCCCACCCGTCTGGCTGAATTGGGGATGCCCCTTCCGCCAGAGGCTATCACTGACAGAGTTCTTCAATCATTGCCACCTAGCTACAAGAGCTTCGTGTTGAACTATAACATGCACGGGATGAACAAGTCAGTCGCCGAGCTGTTTGCGATGCTGAAAGCCGCTGAGTCTGAAATTCAGAAGGAGCATCAAGTGTTGATGGTCAATAAAACCACTAGTTTCAAGAAAAATGGCAAGGGTAAGAAGGGTAACTCCAAGAAGAGTGGCAAAGCAGTTGCTCCTCTCGTGAAGAAACCCAAGGCTGGACCCAAACCAGAAACTGTGTGTTTTCATTGCAAGGGAACTGGACACTGGAAGCGGAACTGCCCCAAGTATTTGGCTGACAAGAAGGCGGCCAACAACAAACAAGGTATATATGATATACATGTTATTGATGTGTACCTTACCAACTCTCGTTGTAGTGCCTGGGTATTTGATACCGGTGCGGTTGCTCATATTTGCAACTCAAAACAGGAACTGCGGAATAGACGGAGGCTGGCAAAGGACGAAGTGACGATGCGCGTGGGAAATGGTTCCAAGGTTGATGTGATCGCCGTCGGCACGCTCGCTCTTCGATTACCATCGGGATTAGTGATGAACCTGAATAAATGTTATTTGGTGCCTGCGTTAAGCATGAACATTATATCTGGATCTTGTTTATTGCGAGATGGTTACTCATTTAAATCAGAGAATAATGGTTGTTCTATTTATATGAGTAATATCTTTTATGGTCATGCACCCAATGTGAGGGGTTTATTCTTATTGAATCTCGATAGTAATGATACACATGTTCAAAACATTGATGCCAAAAGATGTAGAATTGATAATGATAATACCACTTTCTTGTGGCACTGCCGTTTAGGTCATATTGGCATAAAACGCATGAGGAAGCTCCATGCTGATGGACTTTTGGAGTCACTTGATTTTGAATCACTTGACACATGTGAGCCATGCCTCATGGGCAAGATGACTAAAACGCCGTTCTGTGGAACAATGGAACGGGCAAGTGACTTATTGGAAATCATACATACTGATGTGTGCGGTCCGATGAGTATTGAGGCACGCGGTGGTTATCGTTACTTTCTCACCTTCACTGATGACTTAAGTAGATATGGGTATATTTACTTAATGAAACACAAGTCTGAAACATTTGAAAAGTTCAAACAATTTCAGAGTGAAGTTGAGAATCATCGTAACAAGAAGATTAAATTCCTACGATCTGATCGAGGAGGAGAATATCTGAGTTATGAGTTTGGTAGTCACTTAAGACAGTGTGGAATTGTTTCACAATTGACACCGCCTGGAACACCACAGCGTAATGGTGTGTCCGAACGTTGTAATCGAACTTTATTAGATATGGTGCGATCTATGATGTCTCTTGCCGATTTGCCACTATCGTTTTGGGGCTATGCATTAGAGACAGCTGCATTCACTTTAAATAGGGCACCATCGAAATCCGTTGAGACGACGCCATATGAACTTTGGTTTGGCAAGAAGCCAAAGTTGTCGTTTCTTAAAGTTTGGGGATGTGATGCTTATGTCAAAAAGCTTCAGCCTGAAAAGCTGGAACCCAAAGCGGAGAAATGCGTCTTCATAGGATACCCAAAAGAGACAGTTGGGTATACCTTCTACCTCAGATCCGAAGGCAAAGTGTTTGTCGCTAAAAACGGAACATTTCTTGAGAAAGAGTTTCTCTCAAAAGAATTGAGTGGGAGGAAGATAGAACTTGATGAGGTTGTTGAACCTTTACTTTAACCTGAAAGTAGCGCAGCGCAGAAAGATGTTTCTGTAGAGCCTACATCAGCTGAAGAGGAAGTTAATGATGATGATCATAAAGCTTTGGATCAAGTTGCTATCGAACCTCGTAGGTCGACAAGGACGCGTACTGCTCCTGAGTGGTATGGCAACCCTGTCTTAGAGGTCATGTTGTTAGACAACGATGAACCTACGAGCTATGGAGAAGCGATGATGGGCCCGGATTCCGAGAAGTGGTTAGAGGCCATGAAATCCGAGATGGGATCCATGTATGAAAACAAAGTATGGACTTTGGAAGTATTACCTGAAGGGCGTAAGGCCATTCAGAACAAATGGATCTTTAAGAGGAAGACGGACGCGGACGGTAATGTCACCGTCTATAAAGCTCGACTTGTGGCAAAGGGTTTTTCACAAGTTCAAGGAGTTGACTACGATGAGACCTTCTATCCCGTAGCGATGCTTAAGTCCGTCAGAATCATGTTAGCAATAGCTGCCTTTTTCGATTATGAAATTTGGCAGATGGATGTCAAAACAGCGTTCCTTAACGGTTTCCTTAAGGAAGAGTTGTATATGATGCAAACAGAAGGTTTTGTCGATCCAGAGAATGCTGACAAAGTTTGCAAACTCCAGCGATCCATTTATGGACTGGTGCAAGCATCTCGGAGTTGGAATCTTCGCTTTGATGAAGTGATCAAAGCGTTCGAGTTTATACAAGTTTACGGAGAAGCTTGTATTTACAAGAAAGTGAGTGGGAGCTCTATAGCGTTTCTAATATTATATGTGGATGACATATTGCTGATTGGAAACAATATAGAAATGATGGAAAGCGTGAAGGAATATTTGAACAAGAGTTTTTCAATGAAGGACCTAGGAGAAGCTGCTTTCATATTAGGCATCAAGATCTATAGAGATAGATCGAGACGCTTAATAGGACTTTCACAAAGAACATACCTTGACAAAGTTTTGAAGAAGTTCAAAATGGATCAGTCCAAGAAGGGGTTCTTGCCTGTATTGCAAGGTGTGAAGTTGAGTAAGACTCAATGCCCAGTGACTGCAGAAGATAGAGAAAAGATGAATGTCATCCCCTATGCTTCAGCCATAGGCTCTATCATGTATGCAATGCTGTGCACAAGACCCGATGTCAGCCTTGCCATAAGTATGGTCGGAAGGTTTCAAAGTGATCCAGGAATGGAACACTGGACGGCGGTCAAGAATATCCTTAAGTACCTGAAAAGGACTAAGGACATGTTTCTCGTTTATGGAGGTGATCAAGAGCTCGTCGTAAAGGGTTACGTCGATGCAAGCTTTGACACTGATCCGGATGACTCTAAGTCACAAACCGGATACGTATTTATTCTTAATGGGGGTGCGGTTAGCTGGTGCAGTTCCAAGCAAAGCGTGGTAGCTGATTCTACATGCGAAGCGGAGTACATCGCTGCCTCAGAGGCGGCGAAGGAAGGTGTCTGGATGAAGGAGTTCATGACAGATCTTGGAGTAGTGCCTAGTGCGCTTAACCCAATGACTCTGTTTTGTGATAATACTGGTGCCATTGCTCTAGCCAAGGATCCAAGATTTCACAAGAGGACCAGACACATAAAGCGACGTTTCAATTCCATCCGCGATTACATCAAGGAGGACGACATAAATATTTGCAAAGTACACACGGATCTGAATGTTGCAGATCCGATGACTAAACCTCTTCCAAGGGCTAAACATGAACAACACCAGAACTGCATGGGTGTTCGATTCATTACAATGTAAATCACATAGTGATGTGAACTAGATTATTGACTCTAGTGCAAGTGGGAGACTGTTGGAAATATGCCCTAGAGGCAATAATAAGTTGGTTATTATTATATTTCCTTTTTCATGATAATCGTTTATTATCCATGCTATAATTGTATTGATTGGAAACTCAAATACATGTGTGGGTACATAGACAACACTGTGTCCCTAGTAAGCCTCTAGTTGACTAGCTCGTTGATCAAAGATGGTTAAGGTTTCCTAGCCATTGACATGAGATGTCATTTGATAACGGGATCACATCATTAGGAGAATGATGTGATGGACAAGACCCAAACTACGAACGTAGCATATGATCGTGTCAGTTTATTGCTATTGTTTTCTGCATGTCAAGTATCTGTTCCTTTGACCATGAGATCATGCAACTCCCTGACATCGGAGGAATACCTTGTGTGTATCAAACGTCGCAACGTAACTGGGTGACTATAAAGGTGCTCTACAGGTATCTCCGAGGATGTCTGTTGGGTTGGCATGGATCAAGACTGGGATTTGTTACTCCGTGTGACGGAGAGGTATCTCAGGGCCCACTCGGTAATACAACATCACAATGAGCCTTGCAAGCAATGTGACTAAAGTGTTAGCCACGAGATCTTGTATTACGGAACGAGTAAAGAGACTTGCCGGTAACGAGATTGAACTAGGTATAGAGATACCGACGATCGAATCTCGGGCAAGTAACATACCGAAGAACAAAGGGAACAGTATACGGGATTAACTGAATCCTTGACATAGAGGTTCGACCGATAAAGATCTTCGTAGAATATGTAGGAGCCAATATGGGCATCCAGGTCCCGCTATTGGTTATTGATCGTAGAGGTGTCTAGGTCATGTCTACATAGTTCTCGAACCCGCAGGGTCTACACACTTAACGTTTGGTGACGATTAGTATAGTTGAGTTATTTTGTTGGTGACCGAAGGTTGTTCGGAGTCCCGGATAAGATCCCGGACATGACGAGGATCTCCGGAATAGTCCGGAGGTAAAGATTGATATATGTGATAATAGTGTTTTGGTTTCCGGAAGGGTTCCGGAATTCACCGGAAGAGGTTCCGGATGTTTCCCGAAATGTTCGGATACGAGAACACTTTATTTGGGCCAAGGGGTAAAGCCCACGAGGCTTAGGCAAGGTGCAAAAGGAAGTTTTGCTGGCGTCTGGGGCGGTACTACCGCTTATCGTAAGCGGTACTACCGCTACGGGCGGTACTACCGCTTATCGTAAGCGGTACTACCGCTACAGGCGGTACTACCGCTTATCGTAAGCGGTACTACCGCTTGTACGCGATACTGCAGGGATCCGAGTTGGACTCTTTCCCTGCGGGCCAAACCGACCTTGTGCGGGCAAAACCGACCTGGAGGAGGCTTTTACTCCAAGTTTAGACCCCAAGGCTCAACATATAAATAGAGGGGCAGGGCTAGCACACGGGATACATTAAGATTTCCCAAGCCGTGTGTCGGCAACCCTAACCCTCTAGTTCTCCCGTCATAATCTCCGTAGTGCTTGGCGAAGCCCTGCAGAGATTGTTCCTCACCACCATCACCACGCCGTCGTGCTGCCGGAACTCATCTACTACTTCACCATCGCTCGCTGGATCGAGGAGGTAAAGGCGTCATCAAGCCGTACGTGTGTTGAACGCGGAGGTGCCGTCCGTTCGGCACTAGTTCGTGATCGGATCGAGGGACGACTTGCAATTTGGATCGCGGAGACGTTCGACTACATCAACCGCGTTTCTTAACGCTTCCGCTTAGCGATCTACAAGGGTATGTAGATTCACTCTCCCCCTCGTAGATGCTCATCACCATGGATAGATCTTGTGTGTGCTTAGGAAAAATTTTGTTTCCCATGCAACGTTCCCCAACACGCTCATGGTTTGGAGGAGCTGTTCCTCTTTGGATTTGCTGCTGCTGGCGCTTGGTTCATCAACAATCTTGAGCCCAGCAGCGGCGATGAGGTCTTCGTCAAAGATTTCCCCTTCAGTTGGCACCCCCATGCTTGTCGTTCCTGGTACGCTAACGAACAGGTTGTCGCCAACCTTGAGGTATTTGCTTGACGGGGGGCGCTGGATGTTGATGGCTGATCCTCAACAGTCGCCTCACCGGCAGCTGGGGGCTCCGTGGCCGGCGTAGCGCCTGGCACTCCTGCGGCAGGAATGCCGTCAGTATGGTCACCGGTCTCCTTGCCGGCCCTCTCAGCAGATTCCTTGGTAGCCCTTTCTTGTGCGGCCTTGGCAGCCTCGGCGGCAGCATTCTTGGCGGCCTCGTCAGCGGCGATTCTGTCGGCCTCGGCGGCGGCATCCCTGGCGGTCTCCTCGATAACAACATCAACATCCATGTGTTCCGTCGAGGGAAGATCTGAAGGTCAAGAAAACAAACAAGATAAGGCTGAGGAGGAAGTTCAAGAAGACAAAAAAAAGACAGAATGACAAGTATTCTGAGGCAAGCGGTTTACCTGCGCCAAGCTGTTGAGAGGCGGTTTCTCCTTTCCCGGCAACATTAGTTGCCAATGTAGGACTGCCGGTGCCTGTGCTTGCCGGCTCCTCCTCAACAAGGATGGGCTCGCTAGCGGAAGCCCTTGCCAAAGATCCATCTCTGGGCAGCGTAGTTGACGGAGGCGGCGCATCAGGGGCGGCCTCCAATGGCTCTTCTTGTCGCCGCTCCCCTCCTACAAGCCCGGCGATGTCAGTAGCAAAGATACACACCCCGACACTTGCCAGCGGAAAGTGAGTAGCGAACTCACGCTGGGGACTGCGTCGGGGGCTGCGTTGAGGGATTGACTCCGGGCTGATGGTGATCGGCTCTGGCGCACCTGTGGTGCTCGCCGGCGGCTCATCGCCCGTTGAAGTCTTCGCCTTCTTCGCCATCCTTTGTGCCAACGTTTCCGTATCTCTACGGGGACAGGCCAAAGCAAGACAAACAAGTTAAGCAAAACCAGAAATCCAGAAGTTAAGAGATGAGACAGGACCCTTACTCTTCTTCTTCCGAGCTGAAGGCGGAGAGATCGAAGTCAACCTCCGCCACGGCGTCCATAGGAGGAGGTGAAGGAGTGCTCCTGGATCGCTTGGCTGCGGCAGAAGCGGCGGGTTGCTGTTGAGCTTCTTGCCGCTGCGCAGTCTTGCCGGCCGCCTCCTTGCCGGGGGCTTCACCACTCGAGGAAGGTTGGTGAGCTGAGGCACCAGAGGTGACTTTCCGAAGAGCACGCTTCCTCTTCTTCTCGGGAGCTGGGGGCTCCTCGTGCAGCTCCTCCTCGGCTGTATCTTCAGCAGAAGGGCCCCCGGCAGATGTGCCACTCTGCTCCCCGGCAACCTCGCCTTGCCCGGCAGGCTTTCCCTCTGACAGCACTTCTTCCTCATTGGCTTCCCCTTCCACGAAGCCAGCGCTGCCGGCCTCCTCGGCAAGATTCGCCTCTTCCGCCCTGTTGGCGATATACGCCACTTCTTCATCAGTGGTGGGGCGGATGAGGTTCGCTTCTTCCCGGATGGCCCTCTCCGACAGATTGTCGAAGAACACATGTGCCTGCTCTGCGGATGGCTCAACCCAAGTTCCGTCAAGGCCGTGGGCATTAAATACCGGCATCATGGCGATGATCGAGCCCAAGGCGGAGTTGTTGCACAGAGGAATTATGCCAGCCGGCAACTTGTGTTTCGCGTCAGATCTGAACAGCTTCTGGCAGAGAGATGTGTGCTGCATGACCGTCAAGTTGTTGTTCAACCCAGGGCGCAGCCTCATGATGTCTGCCGCGTTCCGGAACTCCCAGGCTGGTCTCCCCCTGTTCTGCAGAGGGGCGATGCGCCGGCGGAGGAAATCAGCGCCAACCATCTCTATTGTGAGCCCGGCAACTCTGAGGCGGTGGATCCTGGTAATTGTGATTGTGAGCTTCTCATCCTCAGGGTCGAGGGCGCTCCAGTCGTTGCCGCGCGCCATCTTTGTTTGCCGAGGCGAACAGAAAGGCTGGGGGTCCTTCTCCTGAATCCAGCACCACTTGGCCCGCCATTCTTCCCACTTCTCGCGGTAGACCCCGTCTGGGTATATCTCGTTGTTCCATGTCCTTGGAATCCAGGCGATAGAACCAGAGAGGGCGTCTCCCCTTTGAATGCGAGGAATAAAATAGTGGCGAAAAAGGGTTGTACTAGGGACTACTCCGGCAAAATTTTCGCAAAGATGGGCAAAGACCGACATGCATGTTACGGCATTCGGCGTAAAATCCAAGAGTTGGAAGCCGTATGTGTACATGATGTCGTTGAAGAAATCAGAAAACGGGGGACAGAGCCCGCAGTAAAAATAGTCGGCAAAGAAAGGGAATTTATCTCGGCCACCCTTGGAAGAACCTGGGCTCACGAGAGTAGCAGGATGAGCCTTCGTCTCCTTCGCCCACATGCACTGGTATCGCTCCTTCAGAGTGCTCGCATCGAGCGCCGGAGTGAAGACGACGTGCTCCTTCCGCATCTTCGCCAGTTCGCTCCCCGAGATGACGGCTTCCACCTCCTTGCCCTTGCTCACCTTGGGCGGCATGGCGTCTGTGGGAGCAGCGACCAAGGACGGAGAAGGCGTGGAGGCGGCGGACAGGTGGGAGAGGCTCTGTTTTGGGCTCAATGAGGAAGATGACGGCGGTTCCCAGATTGGAAAGGACAGGAGGTAAATGAGCAGCGCCTCTGCGGTTTCGTTTTTATGGGGAAGGCGCGAGGCTGCCTCTTTACTAATCGATATAGAAACGCTTTCGCGAGCGCGCTGCAGGTACGGTCGCTCCGCGCACGTCCCCCACGTCCCGCATTCAATGGGCGTCGTGGGGGGCGCAGTAAACGGAATGATTACAATAGCTAACTCCTGCCACGCGTGCCCGTGCACTGTTTGGGCCTAGCCCAACAACACCTCGCACCCGTGTATGGCCTAGGCCCGGGGGCTCCTGTCGGTGTACTAAAGTTTGGGTCTTTTAGTACCCCGTACTTGTGCACGGACGGTTGTAGCCACACCAGCGGCAAGGCCTGCCGGGGGGACAGCTGAATACAAGCACAAGAATACCAAGGAAGCATTCAAGTCAATAATCGGAAGACAGAAGACCGGAGGATGGGCTCCCGGCAAGATCTTGCCGGGATGGCCTGTGAAGCCCCGGCAAGATTCGCACCCGGCAAGACCTCGCCACCCTGTCACCGCTCCGGCGCAGCGACCAACTTGTCTTTTAGCTGTTGTCCTCCTGGGTGCGTGTCAGGCGCTAATGGCGGATGGGCTTAAGCGGTGCTGATGGGATGGCCCGTTTTTCCGTCCCCAAGAAGCTAAGGGACACCTAAACGGAGCATTTAATGCGTTTGTCCTAAGCCGTCAGTATTAGGTATGATAACACTGTAGCAACTTTACACCTCATGTATGTTCTGTACGCCACTGTTGGTGACCCCTTCGAACGTATAAAAGGAGGCCCAAGGCGGAGCTACAAGGAGGAGGACCCTCGGGCCCAGTTTGCATGCGTAGCGGCTGTGTACTGTTCATCACATAGCGCTCCTGGAGCCAGAGCTAAACACATCCAATACAACTAAAGCAGGAGTAGGGTTTTACGCTTCTCAGTGGCACGAACCTGGGTAAAAATCCCTCACGTTGATCGTTAGATCTGCTCTTTGTGCAAGCCTTTCTCCCTGCCAAACCATAAAGGGATCCACGCGATCCCATAGGTGTCGTTCCCCGACATCAATCTATCATATCCTAATCTATCTTTTTACCGTAGAGAGATTGACAACCTCTCTTTCGTGTCGGCTTGCAAGTATTTGTTCTTTGTGTGCAGGTGTTGTTTACGTAGTGGTGGTGATCCTCCTACTGGTTCGATACCTTGGTTTCATAACTGAGGGAAATACTTACCGTCGCTGTGCTGCATCATCCCTTCCTCTTTGGGGAAATACCGACGCAGTCTCAAGCCACGTCAGTGACACGCCATCGTTAGGGGGGGTCTCGCCCCCATGAATCCGCCCCTTCTTAGAAGCAGAGCCTGATGTCTACTACACAACTTTATTCATAAAAAAGTTTTGGCCGATTCCGAGAACTTTTATTTTCTGAACAAAAACAACAACACGGTAATTCTGCTGAAAACAACGTTAGTCCGGGTTAGTTCTAAATAAATCATATAAAGTGCATCAAAACCATATAAAAGTATTTTAAACATAGGTAAACATGCAATGAATACTTCATAAATTATCGATACGTTGGAGACGTATCAACATCCCCAAGCTTAATTCCTACTCGTCCTCGAGTAGGTAAATGATAAAAGAAGTAATTTATGAAGTGGGAATGCTAGCATAGTGTATAATATTGATCAATAATAATTCCAGTCACTTTTTTCTAGCATCATAAGAAGCAAGTCTTTTCTCATAAAACTTCTCATGATCAAGTAGCAAGCTATTCACATGTTAACGTATATACCATAAACTTTCTTGGAAACCAACAAAATATGTTTTCAGTCATCAAACAATTACAATTCATCTTATTTTCAGGAAGGGTCCATGTAAGAGCTTTGATTTAGCAAATTCCACATACTCAACTATCATTCAGTCTTTCATGATTGCTGACACTCAAAGCATGTTTTTAGAACGAACAGTTTTAGTCAAACACATAGGAAGATAGGGGCATAATGTTCTGCCTCCCAACTTATTTACCTCAGGGATAATGTCAACAATAATGAATCATGATCACCTATATTCAACTGGATATATGTGCCTAGATCCTTCCCCACCACATGATGCTTGCCAACTAAAGAATTAATAGATTGGAATAGGGATGAACATGATTGACTCTTGCATAAAAGTAAATATAGAAAAGTAAATTCATAAAAGTAAAGATAGGCCCTTCGTAGAGGGAAGCAGAGGTTGTTATGCGCTTTTTATTTTTGGATGTGCAAGCTCTTAATGGAAAGGAACGTCACTTTATAATGCCCCTTGTGATAGCAACCTTTTTTATGCAGTACGTCGCTTTTATTTCTTCACCATCACAAGTTCGTACAAAGCTTATTTTCTATTCCAATAAAAGAGCATACATATTTAGGAGCAATCTTTATTGCTTTTTGCGCCGATGACAACTTACTTGAAGGATCTTATTCAATCCATAGGTAGATATGGTGGACTCTCAATGCAAGAAACTGGGTTTAAGGGTTTTTGGATGCACAAGTAGTATCTCTACTTAGTACGAATTTTTGGCTAGCAAAAGATCCTAAGCAAGCACCACATGTTAGAGGATCCATGACTATATAACTTCTATGTGAATATAAACAAACATAACCATTACATTGTCTTCCTTGTCCAACATCAACTACTTGATCAAGTTTGAAAATAATTAATGGGGGCTCACAATCATAGAAGATGTCTAAGATAGTATATTTATATGTGAAATCTCTCTTCCTTCAATATTCTTTCATGAATTGTTCAAGTGACCAATGCTATGTTTGTTAACTTCCAATAATTTTTACCGATTATACTTCTCGTATGTGAAGTCACTACTCCCCATGGGACAAGCATATGAAGCATATATAATTTCATATTCAAGACATTCAACTCATTCAACATTTTCTCTTAGGATATAAGTGAAGCACAAGAGTGAACATCAAACTACTCTCAAAAAGATATAAGTGAAGAACAATGAGTAGTCAAACAATCAAGTAGCTATGTGAGGACTCTCTCTCAACAAAGATTTTCAGATCTGATTATTTTATTTAAAACAGCAAACTAAACAAAAAAATACACTCCAAGAATAGCACATGTCATGTGAACGAATAAAAACTTAGGATCAACATAGTCTAACCGATATTTGTTGACGAAGTGGGGTGGGATGCGTAGCATCCCCAAGCCTAGATGCTTGAGACTTCTTGTAATATTGACTTGGATAGCCTTGGGCATCCCCAAGCTTGAGATTTTGTGTCTCGTTAATTCCTCTCATATCACGGTTTCACCTAAATCTCAAAAACTTCATCCACACAAAACATGAAAAGAACTCGTGAGATAGGTTAATGCACATAAGAATAAATAAGCTCTTTATGTACTGCCAAGACAAGTTGCATAATAATTTTCAAACATTATCTACTGTATACTATCATTTCCATAATTTATATCTATCAATATAAGTCATGAAAACTATAGGAGAAGTAGATATCAAAATTATGACAGCAATCTGTCTAAACAGGACAGTCTGTAGCAATTAATTTACAAAGTGCACTTCGGCAACTCCAAAAATTTGGAAATTTTAGGACATTATAAAAAAATTATATGAAATACTATGTAAAAAATTTAGAAACTTTCCACATTCCAATAAAATATGAAAATTCAAACACTACAACAAAAGTTTATTTTTTTACACAACACACATCAAACATGTAATTCAAACACACTAGAAGGCAATTCTTGGAACTTTTTATTGGAATACAAGATTATAAATAATAGCAAGAAAAGTTTAAGAAAATAAAACGACGCTCCAAGAAAAACTCATATTATGTGATGAATAAAAATATAGTCTAAGTAAGATATACCGATAGTGTTGAAGACGAAAGATGGGATGCCTTCCAGGGCATCCCCAAGCTTAGATGCTTGAGTCTTCCTTGAATATTACCTTGGGGGTGCCTTGGGCATCCCCAAGCTTAGATGCTTGAGTCTTCATTGAATATTACCTTGGGGTTCCTTGGGCATCCCCAAGCTTAGGGTCTTACCACTCCTTATTCTCCTCATATCGGTGTCTCACCCAAAACTTGAAAACTTCAATGACACAAAACTTAACGGAACTTCGTGAGATGGGTTAGCATAATAAAGAAAGATCATTCACTTAGGTACTGTCAATACAAGATTCATAATTGTTATCACATAATACCTACTGTATTCTATCATTCCCATAATTTATACCACTAAATATAAGCTATGGAAACACTAAAACAAGCAAACTATGCATGCAAAACAGAATCTGTCAAAAACAGAACAGTCTGTGAAGATCTAAATGAAATCCATATTTTCCTATCTCTAAAAATTCTGAAAAATTAGGAAAACTCAGATAATTTGCATAGTAAAACTATGTAACAATTTCAGAATTCTTTGACTCTCCAGTAAAATCAGAGAAATTCTGCACTGGACGTAAAATTTCTGTTTTTGCACTGAATCAAACTAGCAAGTATCCACACTATCCCAAAGGCTTTACTTGGCACTTTATTGAAATAAAAGACACAAAACATTATTACTAAAGTATCTTAAGCATGTGAACACACAAAAAAAGAAAGTATAAGTGTTGGGTTGTCTCCCAACAAGCGCTTTTCTTTAAAGCCTTTTAGCTAGGCATGATGATTTCAATGATGCTCACATAAGAATAGTATTTGAAACATGCAAAAGAGCGTCATGGATCACATGACAAGACCATTTAAGTCTAACTCACTTCCTATGAATAGGGATTTTGCAATCAAACAATTTATGGGAGCAATAATCAACTAGCATGGGAAGGCAAAACAAGCATATCTTCAAGACTTTCAACACATAGGGAGGAAACTTGATATTATTGCAATTCTTACAAGCATATGTTCCTCCCTAATAATAATTTTCAGTAGCATCATGAAGGAATTCCACAATATAACTATCACATAAAGCATTCTTTTCATGATCCACAAGCATAGAAAATTTATTACTCTCCCCACAAGCAAACTTCTCATATATAATAGCGGGAGTATCATGGGAGACTTGAATACTATAAATTGTTTCCACATTAAAAGAATAATATTCAGAAAAAGGGTATTCATAATTGTGACAAGTTTTATAATAATAATCATCACTACTTTTTATAACATAAGTATCATCACAATAATCATCATAAGTACTAACTTGGTTCTCATAATAATCAATTGAAACCTCTTCCAAGATAGTGGAATCATTACTAAACAAAGTCATTACCTCTCAAATCCACTTTTATCATTATAATAAGATTCAACACCCTCCAAAATAGCAGGATAATAATCATCTAAATCTAACACTCTTCCAAACCCACTTTCATAAAAAATGCAATCATCATAAATAGGAGGCATGCAATCATCATAACAAATTTGAACATTGAAAGTAGGGGAACTAAAAAGATCATCTTCATACAACATTGCATCCCCAAGCTTGGGATAAACATTATTTTCAGCAAATAAATTCTCAAGCATGTCATTTTCATCAAACATAGAATCCCCAAGCTTGTGGGTTTGCATATCATTAGCATAATCATCAATAGCATGAATGGCACCAATAGTATAACAATTATTATCATAATAATTTTCCAAGTTAGTGCCAAAAAGATTTTCAATATTATAAGGAGTTTCATTATCTTCCCAATCATCCTCATCACAACAAGTAGTAGGCATAAAAAAATAATCATCAAGTGTATCATCGTCCACACTACTTTCGAATTCATTCTCAACAATTACAGGAGCAACATTATTTGGTAGAGATACCTTTTTACCTTTGCTTTTCCTTCTTTTCTTCTTCTTCACCACCTTATGTGTGGGTTTAAGTAATTTATCCGAGCTTCTTATTGAAGAGATGAGAAGCTCCTCCCTGCAACCTGATTCATTACGAGAAACAATAGGAGGGTATTGGGAGACCTTTACCCTTTCATTAGTATTCCTTTTATATTCTATTGGTTTTCCCATCTTTCTATAGTTGGCAATATAAGCATTCTCATTGCAATTTACAATAAAAACATATAGATTTCTTGTAGATTAATTTCATTATAATTAGTGATAAGGGGTATATCAAACCAATAATTTTTATGTGACAATTCTTCACTCCCCAAAAATAAGCAAAGTTCATTATAGAGTTCACCGGAGATCAAATTATCACAATTTTTGGAAACGGTTTGATCATGAAAGTGCATGCATTGGAAATTAATGTGACCAACCCTATTGCAAAGTTCACAAGTAATGGGATGAAGAGAGCATAATCTTGTGGCAAATTCATCTATGACTTTAAGCCACCAATTAGTTTGATCACGTTTATGCTTCTTACAAAATCTATCATCCCTATATGGCATGTCTTCACAAATTTTATTCACTTCACAAAAATTGACTTGCTTATAGGAAATCTTTTTATCATGACTAGTGCAATCATCATTAGCATCATGGATATTCAGAGAATTCATACTAAAAATATTGCTATCATGCTCATCATTCAAGGATTTAATGCCAAACATTTTATTGAACTCTTCTTCAAACACTTTGGCACAATTTTCCGATCAATCATTTTCAAGAAAAACATCATAAAGGTAAAGAACTTGATGCAACATCAATTCCATTTTTTGTAGTTTTCTTTTATAAACCAAACTAGTGATAAACAAGAAACTAAAAGATTTAATTACAAGATGTAAATATATACCTTCAAGCACTCACCTCCCCGGCAACAGCGCTAGAAAATAGCTTGATGTCTACTACACAACTTTATTCTTGTAGACTCTATTGGGCCTCCAAGCGTAGCGTTTTGTAGGACAGTAGCAATTTTCCCTCAAGTGGATGACCTAAGGTTTATCAATACGTGGAAGGTGTATGATGAAGATGGTCTCTCTCAAACAACCCAGCAATCAAATACAAGAAATCTCTTGTATCCCCAACACACCCAATACAATGGCAAATTGTATAGGTGCACTAGTTCGGCGAAGAGATGGTGATACAAGTGCAATATGGATAGTAGATATAGGTTTTTGTAATCTGAAAATATAAAAACAGCAAGGTAACAAGTAGTAAACAGCGAGCAAAACGTTGTATTAATGCTTGGAAATAAGGCCTAGGGTTCATACTTTCACTAGTGCAATCTCTCAACAATGCTAACATAATAGAATCATATGATCATCCCTCAACGTTCAACAAAGAATCAGTCCAAAGTTCATATCTAGCGGAGAACATAAGATGAAATTGTTGTAGGTAGTAAGAACCACCTCAAAGTCACCCTTTCCGATCAATCTATTGGGCTATTCCTATAGACGTCACAAACAGCCCTAGAGTTCGTACTAAAATAACACCAATGATACATATCAATCAACCCTAATGCACCTAGATACTCCAATGTCACTTCAAGTATCCGTGGGTTAATTATTCGACATGCATCAAACAATTTCAGATTCATCATATTCAATCCAAAACAAAGAACTTCAAAGAGTACCCCAAGATTTCTATCGAAGAAGGTAGGACAAGAACGTGCAATCAACCCCTATGCATAGATCCCCAATGTCACCAGAATCCGCAAGTTGATGCCAGAACATATACAAAGTGAATCAATAGAATACCCCATTGTCACCATGGGTATCCACATGCAAGACTGATACGTCCATTTTGCATCATGATTTCCTACAGTTATTTATTATGTTTTGTTGAATAATAATGCTTTAGGGAGTGATTCTAATGCCTTTTCTCTCATATATGCAAGGTTTACACAAAGAGGGAGAATACCGGCAGCTGGAATTCTGGACCTGAAAAAAGCACATCAGAGATACCTATTCTGCACATCTCCAATGGAGCTGAAACTTTACGGAGGTTATTTTTGGAATTAATAAAAAATACTGGAGCAAAGAACTACCGGAGGGGGCCACCCTGGTGGGCACAAGACACCAGGGCGCGCCCTGGTGGGTTGTGCCCTCCTCGGACCACCTCCGGTGCCCATCTTCTGGTATATATTCACTTTTGACCTAGAAAAAATAAGAGGAGGACTTTCGGGACGAAGCACCGCCCCCTCGAGGCGGAACTGGGGCAGGAGCACTTTTGCCCTCCGACGGAGCGATTCCGCCGGGGGAACTTCCCTCCCGGAGGGGGAAAATCGAAGCCATCGTCATCACCAACACCCCTCTCATCTTTGGGAGGCCAATCTTCATCAACATCATCAACAACACCATCTCCTCTCAAACCCTAGTTCATCTCTTGTGTTCAATCTTTGTACCGGAACCTCAGATTGGTACCTGTGGGTGACTAGTAGTGTTGATTACCTTGCGTAGTTGATTACTATATGGTTTATTTGGTGGAAGATTATATGTTCAGATCCATTATGCTATTCAATACCCCTCTGATCTTGAGCATGTTTATTATTTGTGAGTAGTTACCTTTGTTCTTGAGGTCACGGGAGAAGTCATGTTGCAAGTAATCATGTGAATTTGATATGTGTTCGATATTTTTGATGATATGTATGTTGTGATTCCCTTAGTGGTGTCATGTGAACATCGACTACATGACACTTCACCATTCATGGGCCTAAGGGAATGCATTGTGGAGTAGTTATTAGATGATGGGTTGCTAGAGTGACAGAAGCTTAAACCCTAGTTTATGCGCTACTTCGTAAGGGGCTGATTTGGATCCAAACGTTTAATGCTATGGTTAGATTTTATCTTAATACTTTTCTCGTAGTTGTGGATGCTTGCGAGGGGGTTAATCATAAGTGGGAGGTTGTTCAAGTAAGAATAGCACCCATGCACCGGTCCACCCACATATCAAATTATCAAAGTAGCGAACACGAATCAAACCAACATGATAAAAGTGACTAGATGAAATTCCCGTGTACCCTCAAGAACACTTTGCCTATTACTAGAGACTGTTCTGGCCTGTCCTTTGCCACAAAAGGATTGGGTTACCTTGCTGCACCTTATTTACCGTTACCGTTACTTGCTTGTTACCAATTATCTTTTAATCAAACTATCTGTTACCTACAATTTCAGTGCTTGCAGAAATTACCTTGCTGAAAACCGCTTGTCATTTCCTTCTGCTCCTCGTTGGGTTCGACACTCTTACTTATCGAAAGGACTACGATTGATCCCCTATACTTGTGGGTCATCAAGAATCTTTTCTGGCGCCGTTGCCGGGGAGTGAAGCGCTCTTGGTAAATGGAAATCGGTAAGGAAAAACTTATACCACGTGCTGAAATTTATTGCTACTTGCTACTATGGAAAACAATCCTTTGAGGGGTTTGTTCGGGGTATCTTCACCTCGACCGGAACCACAATTAGTTGCCCCTCAACCTACTGCACCTACTGAAAATATTGGTTATGAAATTCCTTCGGGTATGGTAGAACAACTGCTTGTTAAACCTTATGCAGGAGATGGAACTGAACATCCTGATATGCACCTATTATATGTGAACGAAATTTGTGGATTATTTAAGCTTGCAGGTTTACCCGGAGATGAAGCTAAGAAGAAGGTTTTCCCTTTATCTTTGAAGGGAAACGCATTGACATGGTATAGGCTATGTGTTGATCTTGGATCATGGAACTGGAATCGTTTGCAATTGGAATTCCACCAAAAGTTTTATCCCATGCATCTAGTTCATCGTGATCGGAATTATATATATAATTTTTGGCCTCGTGAAGGAGAAAGCATCGCTCTAGCTTGGGGGAGGCTTAAGTCAATGTTATATTCATGCCCCAATCATGACATCCCGAGAGAAGTTATCATTCAGAATTTTTATGCTCGGCTTTCTCATAATGATCAATCCATGCTCGATACTTCTTGTGTTGGTTCTTATATGAAGAAAACTATTGAATGCAAGTGGGATCTCTTAGAAAGAATTAAACGCAACTCTAAAGATTGGGAACTCGACGAAGGTAATGAGTCAGGTATAAAGCTCGAGTTTGATTGTGTTAAATCTTTTATGAATACCGATACTTTTCACAAGTTTAGCACTAAATATGGACTTGACTCTGAGATAGTAGCCTCTTTCTGTGAAGCATTTGCTACTCACGTTGATCTCCCTAAGGAGAAGTGGTTTAAATATCATCTCGCTATTAAACAAGAAATTAAAGAACCGGTCATAGATAAAGACGAAACCATCATTTACAATGTCGATCCAGTTGTGCCTACCACTTATATTGAAAAACCACCTTTCCCTATTAGGATAAAGGAACATGCTAAGGTATCAACTGTGGTTCATAAGAGTAATATAAGAGCACCTAAACCCCCTAAACAAATTAAAGTTGAACCTAGTGTTGCTATGGTTAAAGATCTCTTGGTAGAAAATATTGATGGGCATGTTATCTACTTCTGTGATGAAGCTGCTAGAATTGCTAAACCCGATGAAAAAGATAAACATAGACCCATAGAAGGCAAGCATGTTGTCTAAGTTAAAATAGGAGATCATTGCTATCATGGTTTATGTGATTTGGGTGCTAGTGTGAGTGCTATCCCTTTTACCTTATACCAAGAAATTATGGATGAAATAGCACCTGCTGAAATAGAAGACATTGATGTTACTATTAAATTTGCTAATAGAAACACCATCACACCACTTGGGATTGTTAGAGATGTTGAAGTGTTGTGTGGGAAAGTAAAATACCCTACTGATTTTCTAGTTCTTGGATCCCCACAAGATGACTTTTGTCCCATTATCTTTGGTAGACCATTCTTGAGCACCGTCAACGCTAAGATAGATTGTGAAAAACAAACTATCGGTGTCAGTTTTGGTGGTGTGTCTCATGAGTTTAATTTTTCCAAGTTCACTAGACAACCTCGTGATAAAGCATTATCTAGTAAGGACGAAATAATTGGTCTTGCTTCTATTGCCGTGCCTCCTACTGATCCATTAGAACAATATTTGCTTGACCATGAAAATGATATGCACTTGCGTGAAAGAAATGAAATAGATCAATTTTTCTTTGAACAACAACCTCTCCTGAAACACATTTTGCCTATTGAAACTCTTGGAGGTCCTCTTCCACCTAAAGGTGATCCTGTGTTTGAATTGAAGCAATTGCCTGACACTTTGAAGTATGCTTATCTTGATGAGAAAAAGATATATCCTGTTATTATTAGTGCTAACCTTTCAGAACATGAAGAAGAAAGATTACTAAAAGTTCTAAGGAAGCACCGGGCTGCTATTGGATATACTCTTGATGATCTTAAGGGCATTAGTCCCACTCTTTGTCAGCACAAGATTAATATGGAACCTGATGCTAAACCCGTTGTTGATCATCAATGGCGATTAAATCCTAAGATGAAAAAAGTGGTAAGAACTGAAATATTAAAGCTTCTAGAAGCAGGTATAATCTATCCCATAGCTGATAGTAGATGGGTAAGTCCCGTTCATTGTGTCCCTAAGAAAGGAGGTATTACCGTTGTTCCTAATGATAAAAATGAACTCATTCCACAAAGAATTGTCACTGGTTATAGAATGGTAATTGATTTCAGAAAGTTAAATAAAGCTACTAGAAAAGATCATTACCCTCTGCCTTTCATTGATCAAATGCTAGAAAGATTATTTAAGCACACACACTTTTGTTTTTTGCATGGATATTCTGGTTTCTCTCAAATACTTGTGTCACAATTCGATCAAGAGAAAACCACCTTTACTTGCCCTTTTGGAACCTATGCTTATAGACGTATGCCTTTTGGTTTATGCAATGCACCTGCTACCTTTCAAAGATGTATGACTGCTATATTCTCTGATTTTTGTGAAAAGATTGTGGAGGTTTTCATGGATGACTTTTCCGTTTACGGGACTTCTTTTGATGATTGCTTAAGCAACCTTGATCGAGTTTTGCAGAGATGTGAACAAACTAATCTCGTCTTGAATTGGGAGAAGTGCCACTTTATGGTTAATGAAGGTATTGTCTTCGGGCATAAAATATCTGAACGGGGTATTGAGGTGGATAAAGCTAAAGTTGATGCAATTGAGAAAATGCCATGTCCTAAAGATATTAAAGGTATTCGCGGTTTCCTTGGTCATGCTGGTTTCTATAGGAGGTTCATTAAAGACTTCTCTAAAATTTCTAGGCCTCTTACTAATCTTTTGCAAAAGTATATTCCTTTTGTTTTTGATGATGATTGTGTGGAAGCCTTTGAAACACTCAAGAAAGCCTTAACCTCTGCACCTATCGTTCAACCACCTGATTGGAACTTGCATTTTGAAATTATGTGTGACGCTAGTGATTATGCTGTTGGTGCTGTTCTAGGACAAAGAGTTGATAAGAAATTGAATGTTATCCATTATGCTAGCAAAACTCTATGCAGTGCACAACGAAATTATGCTACTACTGAAAAAGAATTTTTAGCAGTTGTGTTTGCCTGTGATAAATTTAGATCCTATATTGTTGGCTCCAAAGTTATTGTTCACACCGATCATGCTGCTATAAAATATCTTATGGAAAAGAAAGATGCCAAACCTAGACTCATTAGGTGGGTTCTCTTGCTTCAAGAATTTGACTTACATATCGTTGATAGGAAGGGAGCTGAGAACCCCGTAGCTGATAACTTGTCTAGGTTAGAAAATATTCTTGATGACCCACTACCTATTAATGATAGTTTCCCTGACGAACAGTTAGCTGCAATAAATGTTTCTCAAAACACTCCTTGGTATGCTGATTACGCTAATTACATTGTTGCTAAATATATACCACCTAGCTTCACATACCAACAAAAGAAAAAAATTCTTCTATGATTTAAGACATTACTTTTGGGATGACCCACATCTTTATAAAGAAGGAGTAGATGGTATTATTAGACGTTGTGTACCTGAGCATGAACAGGAACAAATCCTACGGAAATGTCATTCCGAAGCTTACGGAGGACATCATGCGGGAGATAGAACTGCTCACAAGGTATTGCAATCTGGTTTTTATTGGCCTACTCTCTTCAAGGATGCTCGTAAGTTTGTCTTGTCTTGTGATGAATGTCAAAGAATTGGTAATATCGGTAAGCGTCAGGAAATGCCTATGAATTATTCACTTGTTGTTGAACCTTTTGACGTTTGGGGTTTTGATTATATGGGGCCTTTTCCTTCCTCTAACGGGTACACTCATATTTTGGTTGTTGTTGATTATGTCACTAAGTGGGTAGAAGCTATTCCAACTAGTAGTGTTGATCACCACACCTCCATTAAAATGCTTAAAGAGGTTATCTTCCCGAGGTTTGGAGTCCCTAGATATTTAATGACCGATGGTGGTTCACACTTTATTCATGGTGCTTTCCGTAAGATGCTTGCTAAATATGATGTTAACCATAGAATTGAATCACCCTATCATCCTCAATCTAGTGGTCAAGTTGAACTTAGCAATAGAGAAATAAAATTGATATTATGCTACCTCTTGAGCTTGCGTTGGTTTTCCCTTGAAGAGGAAAGGGTGATGCAGCGAAGTAGATAAGTATTTCCCTCAGTTTGTTGAGAACCAAGGTATCAATCCAGTAGGAGGAACAAGCAAGGCACCAATATTTGCACCTACACAAACAATCAAACTCTTGCACCCAACGCTATAAAGGGGTTGTCAATCCCTTCACGGTTACTTGCAAGGATGAGATCTGGTAGAGATAGATATAAAAGATTGCCAAAAGTAAAACTTAAAGAAAAGTAAATAAAATTGCAGCAAGGTATTTTTGGTATTTTTGGTTTATAGATCTGAAAATATATTATGGAAAATAGACCCGGGGGCCATAGGTTTCACTAGAGGCTTCTCTCTTGAAGGAAAATAATACGGTGGGTGAACAAATTACTGTCGAGCAATTGATAGAAAAGCGCATAGTTATGATGATATCCAAGGCAATGATTATGCATATAGGCATCACGTCCGTGTCAAGTAGACCGAAACGATTCTGCATCTACTACTATTACTCCACGCATCGACCGACTCCTGCCTGCATCTAGAGTATTAAGTTCATGAAGAACATAGTAACGCATTAGGTAAGATGACATGATGTAGAGGGATAAACTCAAGCAATATGATGAAAACCCCATCTTTTTATCCTTGATGGCAACAATACAATACGTGCCTCGCTACCCCTACTATGTCACTGGGTGAGGACACCGCAAGATTGAACCCAAAACTAAGCACTTCTCCCATTGCAATAATTACCAATCTAGTTGGCCAAACCAAATCAATAACTCGAAGAGACTTACGAAGATATGAAATCATGCATATAAGAATTCAGAAAAGACTCAAATAATATGCATAGATAATCTGATCATAAACCCACAATTCATCGGATCTCGACAAACACACCGCAAAAGAGTATTACATCGGATAGTTCTCCATGAAGATCATGAAGAACATGGTATTGAAGAACATAGAGAGAGAAGAAGCCATCTAGCTACTAGCTATGGACCCGAAGGTCTGAGGTGGACTACTCACGCATCATCGGAGGGGCAATGGAGTTGATGTAGATGCCCTCCGTGATCGAATCCCCCTCCGGCAGATTACCGGAAAAGGCTCCAAGATTGGATCTCACGGGAACAGAGGCTTCCGGCGGCGGAAAAGTATTTTCGTGGCTCTTTTTGGTATTGGGGGAATATTTGGGAATTTATAGGACGAAGATTAGGATTGGAGGGCCTGCAGGGGGGGCACAAGCTAGGGGGCGCCCCCCCCTAGGGGGCGCCCCTGTGGCTTGTGATCTCCCGGCGGGTCTCCTGCCTTCATCTCCAAGTTTGGTAGGTTTCTTCTGGTCCAAGAAAAATCACCCCGAAGGTTTTATTCCGTTTGGACTCCGTTTAATATTCCTTATCTGCAATGCTCAAAAACAAGGAAAAAACTGAAACTGGCACTAGGCACTAGATTAATAGGTTAGTCCCAAAATTAATATAAAATAGCATATTAATGCATATAAAACATCCAAAACAGATAATATAATAGCATGGAACAATCAAAAATTATATATACGTTGGAGACGTATCATATTACCAAAAACTGTCAATAGGTCTCGAAAGAATTGGTCTAAGAAATTAGATGATGCACTTTGGGCCCATAGAACAGCTTATAAAAATCCTATGGGTATGTCTCCATACAAAATGGTATATGGAAAAGCTTGTCATTTGCCTCTAGAATTAGAACATAAAGCATTTTGGGCAATTAAAGAACTCAACTATGATTTCAAACTTGCCGGTGAGAAGAGGCTATTTGATATTAGCTCGCTAGATGAATGGAGAACCCAAGCCTATGAAAATGCCAAACTATTCAAAGAAAAAGTAAAAAGATGGCATGACAAAAGAATCCAAAAGCGGGAATTCAAACTAGGAGACTATGTTCTTTTGTTCAACCCTCGTTTAAGATTTTTTGCAGGTAAGCTTCTCTCGAAATGGGAAGGACCATATATTATCGAAGAGGTTTATCGTTCTGGAGCTATCACATAAGGAAAAGTATAAGTAGTAAAATTTATTGGAGATTGACAAACATAGCATTGGTCAATGATGCAATTCATGAAAGAATTAATAAGGGAAGAGAAGATTCACATGCAAATATACTATCTTGGACATCTTTTATGATTGTGAGCCCCCATTAAATATTATATGTCAAAATTGTTGATGTTGGACAAGGAGACAACGTAATGATTTATGTTTGTTCATATCCACATAGAAGTTATATTGTCATAGATCCTTCAACATGTGGTGCTTGCTCAATGTCTTTGCTAGCCAAAAATTCTGCACTAAGTAGAGATACTACTTGTGCATCCAAAAACCAAAAGCCAAATTCATTCTTCGAGAGTCCACCATACCTACCTACGGATCGAGTAAGATCCTTCAAGTAAGTTGTCATCGGTGCAATAAGGCAATAAAAATTGCTTCTAAAAGTGTTTTGATCAATTAGTGTAAGAGAAAATTGAGCGCTATATGAACTTATGATGGCAAAGTAATAAAAGCGATGGACTGCATAATAAAGGTTGCTATCATAGGGGGCAATATAGCGTGACGTTCTTTTACATTAAGGGATTGGGCATACAAACCAAAAAGCGCATGACAACCCCTGCTTCCCTCCGCGAAGGGACTATCTTTTACTTTTATGTATCTAGTTTTATTCCGTTTGGACTCCGTTTAATATTCCTTATCTGCAATACTCAAAAACAAGGAAAAAACAGAAACTGGCACTAGGCACTAGATTAATAGGTTAGTCCCAAAATTAATATAAAATAGCATATTAATGCATATAAAACATCCAAAACAGATAATATAATAGCATGGAACAATCAAAAATTATAGATACGTTGGAGACGTATCAAGCATCCCCAAGCTTAATTCCTGCTCGTCCTCGAGTAGGTAAATGATAAAAACAGAATTTTTGATGTGGAATGCTACCTAACATATTTATCCATGTAATATTCTTTATTGTAGCATGAATTTTCAGATCCATAAGATTCAAAACAAAAGTTTAATATTGACATAAAAACAGTAATACTTCAAGCATACTAACAAACAATCGTGTCCTTTCAAAATAACATGGCTAAAGAAAGTTATCCCTAAAATATCATATAGTCTGGCTATGCTCCATCTTCCCCACACAAAGTATTTAAATCATGCACACTCTCGATGACAAGTCAAGCAATTGTTTCACACCTTTTATGTTCTCAAACGTTTTCAACTTTCATGCAATACATGAGCGTGAGCCATGGATATAGCACTATAGGTGGAATAGAATATGGTGGAGGTTGCAAGGAAAAAGGAGAAGATAGTTTCACATCAACTAGGCGTATCAACGGGCTATGGAGATGCCCATCAATAGATATCAATGTGAATGAGTAGGGATTGCCATGCAACGGATGCACTAGAGCTATAAGTGTATGAAAGCTCAAAAAGAAACTAAGTGGGTGTGCATCCAACTCGCTTACTCACGAAGACCTAGGGCAATTTGAGGAAGCCCATCATTGGAATATACAAGACAAGTTATATAACGAAAAATTCCCACTAGTATATGAAAGTGTCAAAATAGGAGACTCTCTATCATGAAGATCATGGTGCTATTTTGAAGCACAAGTGTGGAAAAAGGATAGTAGCATTGTCCCTTCTCTCTTTTCTCTCATTTTTTTTATTATTATTATTTTTGGTGGGCATATTTGGCCTTTTTTTTATATATATATATGGGCTTCATTGGCCTCTTTTATTATTTGTAAAGTCCAGAGACTCATCCCAACTTGTGAGGGAATCATAGCTTCCATCATCCTTTCCTCGCATGGGACAATGCTCTATAATGATGATCATCACACTTTTATTTACTTACAACTCAAAAATTACAACTCGATACCTAGAACAAAATATGACACTAAAGCAATATGAAAATGATGGTGCGTGTCATAATAAACGGAACGGTGGAAGTTGCATGGCAATATATCTCGGAATGGCTATGGAAATGCCATAATAGGTAGGTATGGTGGCTGTTTTGAGGAAGGATATATGGTGGGTTTAATGCACCGGCGAAAGTTGCGCGGTACTAGAGAGGCTAGCAATGGTGGAAGGGTGAGAGTGCGTATAATCCATGGACTCACATTAGTCATAAAGAACTCACATACTTATTGCAAAAGCCTATTAGTTATCGAAGCAAAGTATTAGACGCATGCTCCTAGGGGAGAGGTTGGTAGGAGTTAACCATCGCGCGCTCCCGACCCTCACACAAAGGATGACAATCATTAAACAAATCATGCTCCCACTTCGTTACATAACGGTTCACCATACGTGCATGCTACGGGAATCACAAACCTTAACACAATTATTCTTACCAATCCACAATTACTCACTAGCATGACTCTAATATCACCATCTCTATATCTCAAAACTTTATGCAAGGAATCGAACTTCTCATAGTATTCAATGCACTTTATATGAAAGTTTTTATTATATCCCTCTTGGATGCCCATTATATTAGGACTAAATTCATAACCTAAACCAATTACCATGCTGTTTAAAGACTCTCAAAATAATATAAGTGAGGTACGAGAGTTCAATTATTTCTATAAAATAAAACACCACCGTGCTCTAAAAAGATATAAGTGAAGCACTAGAGCAAAATTGCCTAGCTCAAAAGATATAAGTGAAGCACATAGAGTATTCTAATAAATTCACGATTAATGCGGGTCTCTCTCAAAAATATGTGTGCAGCAAGGATGATTGTGGCAAACTAAAAAGCAAAGACTCATATCATACAAGACGCTCCAAGCAAAACACATATCATGTGGTGAATAAAAATATAGCCTCAAGTAAATTTACCGATGGATTGAAGACAAAAGAGGGGATGCCTTCCGGGGCATCCCCAAGCTTAGGCTCTTTGGTATCCTTGAATATGACTTGGGGTGCCTTGGGCATCCCCAAGCTTAGGCTCTTGCCACTCCTTATTCCATAGTCCATCAAATCTTTACCCAAAACTTGAAAACTTCACAACACAAAACTCAACAGAAAACTCGTGAGATCCGTTAGTATAAGAAAAATAAATCAACACTTTAGGTACTGTTGTGAACTCATTCTTTATTTATATTGGTGTAATATCTACTGTATTCCAACTTCTCCATGGTTCATACCCCCCGATACAACCCATAGATACATCAAAATAAGCAAACAACACAAAGAAAACAGAATCTGTCAAAAACAGAACAGTCTGTAGCAATCTGTAGACTTCGAATACTTCTGTAACTCCAAAAATTCTGAAAAAATAGGAAAATCTAGGAAATTTGTATATCAATCTTTTTAAAAAAATTCAGAACCATTAGACGCTCTGGTAAATTTTTAAAATTCCTGGACTGAGCGCAAAAGTTTCTGTTTTTCAGCAAAACCAAATCAACAATCACCGTAAACCATCCCAAAGGTCTTACTTGGCACAAACACTAATTAAAACAATAAAACACAATTACTACAGAGGTAATAATGTGTGAAACACTCAAGAACAGAAGCAAAAAACAAGAAACATAAAATAAAATTGGGTTGCCTCCCAACAAGCGCTATTGTTTAACGCCCCTAGCTAGGCATAACGCAATAGATCTAGGTATTGTCATCTTTGGTATGCAATCCATAAGTAGCTCTCATAATAGATTCATATGGTAATTTAATTCTCTTTCTAGGAAAGTGTTCCATGCCTTTCCTTAACGGAAATTTGAATCTAATGTTTCCTTCTTTCATATCAATAATTGCACCAATCGTTCTAAGGAAAGGTCTACCAATAATAATAGGACATGTAGGATTGCAATCTATATCAAGAACAATGAAATCTACGGGCACATAATTCCTATTTGCAACAATAAGAACATCATTAATTCTTCCCATAGGTTTCTTAATAGTGGAATCCGCTAGATGCAAATTTAAAGAGCAATCATCAAGTTCATGGAAACCTAGCACATCACATAGAGTTTTCGGAATCGTGGAAACGCTAGCACCCAAATCACACAAAGCATGGCACTCATAATCTTTAATTTTGATCTTAATAGTAGGTTCCCACTCATCATAGAGCTTTCGAGGTATAGAAACTTCCAACTCAAGTTTTTCTTCAAAAGATTTCATCATAGCATCAACGATATGTTTTGTAAAAGCTTTATTTTGATCATAAGCATGCGGAGAATTCAACATGGATTGCAACAAGGAAATACAATCAATCAAAGAACAGCTATCATAATTAAAGTCCTTGAAATCCAAAAGAGTGGGTTCATTGCTATTTAAAGTTTTGACCTCTTCAATCCCACTTTTATCAATTTTAGCATTAAGATCTATAAACTCCAAATCATTGGGACGCCTTTTAAATAAAGTTGACTTATCTCCAGTCCCATATTTATCAAGATTTATATTAGAAAACAAATATTCAATAGGAGTCACATCAATCACTTTAAGATCTTCATCATTATTATCACGAGAACACACTTTTTCAAGCCATTCACGCTTAGCACGCATTCTAGCGGTTCTTTACTTACACTCATCAATAGAAATTATCATAGCTTTTAAAGATTCATTAATATCACGCTTGGGTGGAGTAGATCTAATTTTCAAAGAATCAATCTCAAGCGAAATTCTATCAACGTTCCTAGCCAAATCATCAATCTTGAGCAATTTTTCTTCAATCGTAGCATTGAAAACCTTTTGCGAGCTAATAAATTCTTTAATATTATTCTCAAGATCAGAGGGCATCTTATTATAATTTCCATAAGGATTGTTGTAGGAATTGCCATAATTATTAGAGGAATTACTAGGAAACGGCCTAGGATTGAAATTACCTCTATACGCGTTATTACCAAAATTGTTCCTACCAACAAAATTCACATCCATAGATTCATTATTATTTCCAATCAAAGAAGACAAAGGCATATCATTAGGATCAATAGGAACACTCTTACTAGCAAACAATTTCATTTATTCATCCATCTTTTCACTCAAAGTATTTATTTCTTCAATAGCATGCACCTTTTTACTAGTAGGAGATCTTTCGGTATGCCATTGAGAGTAATTTGCCATAATATTATCTAGGAGTTTAGTAGCTTCTCCTAATGTGATTTCCATAAAAGTACCACCCGCGGCGGAATCTAAAAGATTTCTAGATGCAAAATTCAATCCCGCATAAAAAAAATTGTATAATCATCCATAAACTCAGAACCATGTGCAGGGCAATTCCTAATCATTAATTTCATCCTCTCCCAAGATTGTGCAACATGCTCGTGATCAAGTTGCTTAAAGTTCATTATATCGTTCCTAAGGGAGATGATCTTAGCGGGCGGAAAGTACTTGGAAATAAAAGCATCTTTACACTTATTCCATGAATCAATACTATTTTTAGGCAAAGATGAAAACCAAGTTTTGGCACGATCTCGTAGTGAGAATGGAAATAGCTTCAATTTAACAATATAATTATCCACATCTTTCTTCTTTTTCATATCACACAATTCAACGAAGGTATTTAGATGGGATGCGGCATCTTCACTAGGAAGGCCAGAAAATTGTTCTTTCATAACAAGATTAAGCAAAGCGGCATTAATTTCATAAGATTCCGCACTAGTGGCGGGAGCAATTGGAGTACTACTAAAATCATTGTTATTAGTATTGGAGAAGTCACACAACTTAGTATTCTCTTGAGTCATCGTGACAAACCAAGCAATCTAGCACACAAGCAAACAAAAAGCAAACGAGAAGACGAACGGAAGAAGGGCGAATAAAAAGGCAAATCTTTTTGGTTTTTTCTGAAAATCGTTTTAGAAGTGGGGGAGAGGAAAACGAGAGTCAAATGGCAAATAATGTAAATGCAAGAGATGAGTTTGTGATGGGTACTTGGTAGGCTTGATGTAGATCTTGTCTTGCTATGTATCCTCCCCGGCAACGGCGCCAGAAATCCTTCTTGCTACCTCTTGAGCTTGCGTTGGTTTTCCCTTGAAGAGGAAAGGGTGATGCAGCGAAGTAGATAAGTATTTCCCTCAGTTTGTTGAGAACCAAGGTATCAATCCAGTAGGAGGAACAAGCAAGGCACCAATATTTGCACCTACACAAACAATCAAACTCTTGCACCCAACGCTATAAAGGGGTTGTCAATCCCTTCACGGTTACTTGCAAGGATGAGATCTGATAGAGATAGATATAAAAGATTGCCAAAAGTAAAACTAAAATAAAAGTAAATAAAATTGCAGCAAGGTATTTTTGGTATTTTTGGTTTATAGATCTGAAAATATATTATGGAAAATAGACCCGGGGGCCATAGGTTTCACTAGAGGCTTCTCTCTTGAAGGAAAATAATACGGTGGGTAAACAAATTACTGTCGAGCAATTGATAGAAAAGCGCATAGTTATGATGATATCCACGGCAATGATTATGCATATAGGCATCACGTCCGTGTCAAGTAGACCAAAACGATTCTGCATCTACTACTATTACTCCACACATCGACCGACTCCTGCCTGCATCTAGAGTATTAAGTTCATGAAGAACAGAGTAACGCATTAGGTAAGATGACATGATGTAGAGGGATAAACTCAAGCAATATGATGAAAACCCCATCTTTTTATCCTTGATGGCAACAATACAATACGTGCCTCGCTACCCCTACTATGTCACTGGGTGAGGACACCGCAAGATTGAACCCAAAACTAAGCACTTCTCCCATTGCAAGAATTACCAATCTAGTTGGCCAAACCAAATCAATAACTCGAAGAGACTTACGAAGATATGAAATCATGCATATAAGAATTCAGAAAAGACTCAAATAATATGCATAGATAATCTGATCATAAACCCACAATTCATCGGATCTCGACAAACACACCGCAAAAGAGTATTACATCGGATAGTTCTCCATGAAGATCATGAAGAACATGGTATTGAAGAACATAGAGAGAGAAGAAGCCATCTAGCTACTAGCTATGGACCCGAAGGTCTGAGGTGGACTACTCACGCATCATCGGAGGGGCAATGGAGTTGATGTAGATGCCCTCCGTGATCGAATCCCCCTCCGGCAGATTACCGGAAAAGGCTCCAAGATTGGATCTCACGGGAACAGAGGCTTCCGGCGGCGGAAAAGTATTTTCGTGGCTCTTTTTGGTATTGGGGGAATATTTGGGAATTTATAGGACGAAGATTAGGATTGGAGGGCCTGCAGGGGGGCCACAAGCCAGGGGGCGCCCCCCCCCTAGGGGGCGCCCCTGTGGCTTGTGATCTCCCGGCGGGTCTCCTGCCTTCATCTCCAAGTTTGGTAGGTTTCTTCTGGTCCAAGAAAAATCACCCCGAAGGTTTTATTCCGTTTGGACTCCGTTTAATATTCCTTATCTGCAATGCTCAAAAACAAGGAAAAAACTGAAACTGGCACTAGGCACTAGATTAATAGGTTAGTCCCAAAATTAATATAAAATAGCATATTAATGCATATAAAACATCCAAAACAGATAATATAATAGCATGGAACAATCAAAAATTATATATACGTTGGAGACGTATCATATTACCAAAAACTGTCAATAGGTCTCGAAAGAATTGGTCTAAGAAATTAGATGATGCACTTTGGGCCCATAGAACAGCTTATAAAAATCCTATGGGTATGTCTCCATACAAAATGGTATATGGAAAAGCTTGTCATTTGCCTCTAGAATTAGAACATAAAGCATTTTGGGCAATTAAAGAACTCAACTATGATTTCAAACTTGCCGGTGAGAAGAGGCTATTTGATATTAGCTCGCTAGATGAATGGAGAACCCAAGCCTATGAAAATGCCAAACTATTCAAAGAAAAAGTAAAAAGATGGCATGACAAAAGAATCCAAAAGCGGGAATTCAAACTAGGAGACTATGTTCTTTTGTTCAACCCTCGTTTAAGATTTTTTGCAGGTAAGCTTCTCTCGAAATGGGAAGGACCATATATTATCGAAGAGGTTTATCGTTCTGGAGCTATCACATAAGGAAAAGTATAAGTAGTAAAATTTATTGGAGATTGACAAACATAGCATTGGTCAATGATGCAATTCATGAAAGAATTAATAAGGGAAGAGAAGATTCACATGCAAATATACTATCTTGGACATCTTTTATGATTGTGAGCCCCCATTAAATATTATATGTCAAAATTGTTGATGTTGGACAAGGAGACAACGTAATGATTTATGTTTGTTCATATCCACATAGAAGTTATATTGTCATAGATCCTTCAACATGTGGTGCTTGCTCAATGTCTTTGCTAGCCAAAAATTCTGCACTAAGTAGAGATACTACTTGTGCATCCAAAAACCAAAAGCCAAATTCATTCTTCGAGAGTCCACCATACCTACCTACGGATCGAGTAAGATCCTTCAAGTAAGTTGTCATCGGTGCAATAAGGCAATAAAAATTGCTTCTAAAAGTGTTTTGATCAATTAGTGTAAGAGAAAATTGAGCGCTATATGAACTTATGATGGCAAAGTAATAAAAGCGATGGACTGCATAATAAAGGTTGCTATCATAGGGGGCAATATAGCGTGACGTTCTTTTACATTAAGGGATTGGGCATACAAACCAAAAAGCGCATGACAACCCCTGCTTCCCTCCGCGAAGGGACTATCTTTTACTTTTATGTATCTAGTTTTATGCAAGAGTCAAAGTATTCTTCCCTATTCCTTTTTACTTCTTCCTTTTCCAAGCATCATGTGGTGAGGAAAGATCTAGGCACATATATCCCATTGGATATGGGTGGGCATGAGTTATTATTGTTGACATCACCCTTGAGGTGAATATGTTGGAGGCGAAACTATAAGCCCTTACCTTCCTATGTGCCCGGTTGAAACTTTTTGCTCATGGGTATTCTGTGAGTGTTAGCAATCATAGAAGACTAAATGATGGTTGAGTATGTGGACTTGCCAAAAGGCTCCGACATGAGACCCTTCCTGAAAATATGATGAATTGTAGTTGCAAAGTTGACTGAGAACATAGTTTGTTGGTTTTCAATAAGGTTTATGCTTTATAATTCTATGTTGTGATGAATTGTTACTTGTGCATGAGAAGTTATATGGTGAAAATTATATGAATAAGTTTTATGATAAAGTTTGTTGCTGTTATGATAATAAGCATGATGCTTCTATGTCTGTATTTTGTTTTTATCGACACCTCTCCCTCAAACCATGTGGACATGCTTTTCAATTTTGGCTTTTCACTTGAGGACAAGCGAGGTCTAAGTTTGGGGGAGTTGATACGTCCATTTTGCATCATGATTTCCTACGGTTATTTATTATGTTTTGTTGAATAATAATGCTTTAGGGAGTGATTCTAATGCCTTTTATCTCATAATATGCAAGGTTTACACAAAGAGGGAGAATACCGGCAACTGGAATTCTGGACCTGAAAAAAGCACATCAGAGATACCTATTCTGCACATCTCCAATGGAGCTGAAACTTTACGGAGATTATTTTTGGAATTAATAAAAAATACTGGAGCAAAGAACTACCGGAGGGGGCCACCCTGGTGGGCACAAGACTCCAGGGCGTGCCAGGCCCCCCTGGGCGCGCCCTGGTGGGTTGTGCCCTCCTCGGCCCACCTCTGGTGCCCATCTTCTGGTATATATTCACTTTTGAACTAGAAAAAATAAGAGGAGGACTTTCGGGACGAAGCGCCGCTGCCTCGAGGCGGGACTTGGGCAGGAGCACTTTTGCCCTCCGGCGGAGCGATTCCGTCGGGGGAACTTCCCTCCCGGAGGGGGAAATCGAAGCCATCGTCATCACCAACAGCCCTCTCATCTTTGGGAGGCCAATATTCATCAGCATCTTCAATTGCACCATCTCCTCTCAAACCCTAGTTCATCTCTTGTGTTCAATCTTTGTACCGGAACCTCAGATTGGTACCTGTGGGTGACTAGTAGTGTTGATTACCTTGCGTAGTTGATTACTATATGGTTTATTTGGTGGAAGATTATATCTTCAGATCCATTATGCTATTCAATACCCCTCTGATCTTGAGCATGTTTATTATTTGTGAGTAGTTACCTTTGTTCTTGAGGTCACGGGAGAAATCATGTTGCAAGTAATCATGTGAATTTGATATGTGTTAGATATTTTGATGATATGTATGTTGTGATTCCCTTAGTGGTGTCATGTGAACGTCGACTACATGACACTTCACCATTCATGGGCCTAAGGGAATGCATTGTGGAGTAGTTATTAGATGATGGATTGCTAGAGTGACTGAAGCTTAAACCCTAGTTTATGCGCTACTTCGTAAGGGGCTGATTTGGATCCAAACGTTTAATGCTATGGTTAGATTTTATCTTAATACTTTTCTCATAGTTGCGGATGCTTGCCAGGGGGTTAATCATAAGTGGGAGGTTGTTCAAGTAAGAACAGCACCCAAGCACCGGTCCACCCACATATCAAATTATCAAAGTAGCGAACACGAATCAAACCAACATGATAAAAGTGACTAGATGAAATTCCCGTGTATCCTCAAGAACATTTTGCCTATTACTAGAGACTGTTCTGGCCTGCCCTTTGCCACAAAAGGATTGGGCTACCTTGCTGGACCTTATTACCGTTACCGTTACTTGCTCGTTACCAATTATCTTGCTATCAAACTATCTGTTACCTACAATTTCAGTGCTTGCAGAAATTACCTTGCTGAATACCGCTTGTCATTTCCTTCTGCTGCTCGTTGGGTTCGACACTCTTACTTATCGAAAGGACTACGATTGATCCCCTATACTTGTGGGTCATCAAAGACATATATCAAGTGATCTCAAATCCAATATTCAATCCAACATAACAAAATCTCAAAGGGAAAGATTCAATTCATCGCAACAAGATAGCAAGGGAAGAACACCATATGATCCAACTATATTAACAAAGCCCGTGATACATTAAGATCGTGCCATCTCAAAAACACGAGAGAGAGAGAGAGAGAGAGAGAGATTAAGTACATAGCTACTGGTACATACCCTCAGCGCCGAGGGTGAACTACTCCCTCATCATCATGGCCTCCGTAGGGATGATGAAGATGGCCGCCGGTGATAATTTCCCCCCTCCGACAGGGTATTGGAAAGGCTCCATATGGGTTTTTCTTCGATATAGAGAGTTGCGGTGGCGGAGCGGAAATTCTAGGTTAATTTTTGAAGGTTTCTGTATATATAGGATTTTTCAACGTAGGAATCACGCCAGCCGGAGCCACATGGGCGCCACAAGCTAACAGGGCGCGCCCAATGGGGTGGGAGCGCCCTGTTGCCTTGTGGCCCACAGGTGGCTCCCCTCCGGTGGTTCTTCGGTCCGGTATTTCTTAGTTTCTCCAGGAAAAATCATAAAAAAGTTTCGGGCGATTCCGAGAACTTTTATTTTCTGTACAAAAACAACACCACGGTAATTCTGCTGAAAACAGCGTTAGTCCGGGTTAGTTCTAAATAAATCATATAAAGTGCATCAAAACCATAAAAAAGTATTGTAAACATAGGCAAACATGGCACGAATACTTCATAAACGTTGGAGACGTATCAGAGCTTCCTAATTAGTCATGTTGAACCATGGAAACTAGGTTCGGTTTGATCTCATACTCAGCGGCTGCAGCATCAGGTTGTGCTATTGGTTCACGCATGAAGTTGTTACTCGGAGTAGCAAAACTCCCAATATTACGAGCCATAGTAACTTTTTGGTTTTTCAACTAACAAAACTTGCAACAAAAATAAAACTTAAACTAAAAACAGGAAAGTAAAAAAACTAAAAATTAACTTTAACAAAAACTCTAAACACAAAGACTAGGAATACTAAACTCCTCCTCGACAACGGCGCCAGAAAAAGGGCTTGATATCTACTTTTTATTGATCCGGTCTTGAACATAAAAGGGTATCCCGCACCTATTTCCTCAAAGGTGACCTTTGGTTATCGAACCCACGAGAAGAAGATTCCCTTGAAGCAATGGTCTCTAGCAAGCTTTTGCCAAAGTGTCAAATCCAGCTTTTGACCGGATCGGCAAGCAAATAGTGATTCAAACACTTATAATAAAAAGAGTTACGGGTAATGCTTACAACCATGTATTTACGCTGGTATCAAATAAGATATTAATTTGTGCTCGGGAAGTCACCCATCGAGATGTGCTTATTTCATATTAGAGTGGGGCATGTGTCCAAATAACATCTTGACCGACACGAGTCCTGCATCAAGAATCAGTTGTACTACCGAAAGCCCTATTTGTCTCGTGGGGTTTCTCTGATAATTAAGATAATCAAATCAGACAAAAGCATTGGGTGTTTAATGACTACGCCTCATGTATCCCCAAGGATATGATCCATGTTACCCTACTAAACCTTACTGTCACCGGTGTTCGGTATAACACTTCATGGTCTCCTTGCTCCTAGCCTCATCGGTGCTCGATCTACATGCTCCTGGCTACCTTCAGGGATGAAGATCGCGAACAAGACAAGAGTAACATCACGAAACAATTTCATTTCACACATACGGGACGTTATGTCAAAGACTTCCATTGATCTCTTCAACAAATATCTGGGGTTGCAAGGCTAACGCCTCAACCCATACCTTACCGAACTACTCACACATGGAGATTGGATCGCAAGAAGAAAACATTGAAGAATACATCTTGAATTGATTGATTGCAATATGTGTAGCGACCCGACCCAAAACGGTCGAATCTCCGGTGTTTCCGTACCATCCCAAGATCATGCTGGTACACGCGCGGTACATCAATGTATATATCAAAGGGAAATCACACAGCTTTATTAATAAAAATCTCATATCGAGTCCTTTATTACAATAAAGATTACAATAAAGTGGCTGAAGGCCAACTCATGAGATAAAACTAATCCAAAACTTGTGGAAGCTTCAAAGGTAGTTGAGTCCATCTGACTCCAAGGGCATCTCACCGAGCGTAGAGCGTATCCTCACTCCTGGTCGGAAAAGTACTCTGCAACATGATACGTTGCAGCCGTGTAGGTCAGCATATTGAATATGCCGGCAAGTCATAAAAGAGAGGGTGAAAATAATCATCTATTCTATATGCATATATGGCAGGTGGGGCTGTAAGTTTAAGTTTAGCGTAAAGCCAATTTTTCCTACAACAAGAGAGGGGGCAAAAGCAAAATAATTACTACATTGTTGGTTGATTAATGAGAAGGTTCCACCAACCTTTTCTCATACCCAAGTTATCAATAATACCCACATCATTAAATTATTTGTGTTGAGAGTTCCTGATAGTTTCAGTTCCTTTGGCTCAAGTTGTCCATGACCGTGGACACGGCTAATCGATTAGGTTTGAGTACTCTGCAGAGTTTTGCACACGTTCCCCACAAGATTTGATCGTCTCCGTTGAAGTCCTAGCACTGCAGGGTGTTTGAGAACAGGATGATCAAAACATGGTCTTCCAAAGGGTTCCTCTGAGCCACTGTCGGTGCCCATCCAATCCTACCGTTCTTCTACATCTCGTAGCACCGCCCGTCCAGAGTCACCACGATGTCCAACCAAGCCAGAGCCCATAATGGCTTGTGGCTGTGCAGGTAAGCCTCGGGTCTTGAAGTATCCATCCATCTCTTTGTGCCTGGGTGGACCTTTCCGCGTGAATACTGGCACTTCTCCAGCAACACCTAGGCTAACCACTGGTTTCTCCAGGGCGTCGTTCAACCAACATCCACCCAGAGGTATATTGTATCATGAGGTCTTGAAAAATAATATCTTGAAGTCTTGAGGTCTTGATCATCAATTAATTCTCACAACTCTCATGGTAAACACTCAACCAAACCCCGTCTACTAAAAGCATAGCAAAATAAAAATAACGTTCCCGGGGCCAAAGTAACAAAGGGTTTATGGGTACCTACCACATGCCACTACTCAAGAACCAAGTTTCCAAGTACCTACTTTGCATGCAATGGTGGAGGAGGTTCAACTAATGCAATAAAAACCATAGGTAAAATATGATCAATGTGAACTTGCCTTGTTGACGATCTTCGAACTCGAGTAACTCTAAATAGCAAGCCTCGCACTCCGGATGATCTAACGAATCAAACGATACACACAATAAGCATAACCATATCACAACAATACATAACAGCAAGTAAAACTAATAATACTAAAACAATTCAATAATGCAAACAAAGAAAACAAAACCAAGGGAAACAAAGATTCATCCAAAACTCCCTTGCAAAGCTTCTTCTAAAGTAAATCGACTATAAATAGTTTTCTGCATCTAATATTTTTTTAACAGAGAGAAAATTAAATTTTTAATAGAAAAACAGAAAGGAAATTTACTACAAATTTCTAAGCAAAAAGAATCGATTGAAAAGGTTTTATAAAACAAAAGTTATGGCCTAACTAAAATAGACCTTGAATCTGTCCAGATCGAAAATTTACAAAAACAAACGTTATTTTTATTAGTCCTCTGAATAGGTATAACATATAGAAATCAGTAGCAAAAAGAAACACTCAAAAATCAATTTTTAAATAAAGTTATACCTAAATTAGTGATTTATACAAATCTGTTTGAACTCATAATTTAAAAGTTCAAAAAATATTTTTCGTTGGTTTCTCTGGAAAGATGGGATTTTTGTGAATCCGCAGCAAAAAGAATCATTAAAAACGGAGTTGTAAAACTAAAGATACAAAAAAAAACGCATCTAATCTGAAAAACGGGATTTTTCTGAAAAGCGCTATATAGTGATCGTTCGCTACTAGGGCATAATGTGGCCGGATAGTATTGGTTGGTCATGTTCGCTGCGGAAATTAAGAAGTGAACGATCTCTACTTAACATTTCGGGAAGGGCATCTAATAAATAAATAAAAACCGCGAGCCGGTTCGATCTAAACCGGACTAACCGAACAAAACCATTTTAATCTAATAACCCGTAACTTTTCGATCTAAAGAAGAAAAAAAACTAGCTAACTGGAGAGTACGAACGCTTACACAGAAGGGTTGTGCGTAGGCACAGAAGAGGGTGGCGATTGGGCGGCGGCTCCGGCGATCAACGGCGTCGGTGAGGTTGTCCAACGGATGCAGGACGTCGGGGGCGACCGATTTTTGCTGAAGGTGGAGGTTCGTGGTGACCGAAGCTAGCGGGGCGTCGAGGTGAACTCCGTGAACTACGGCGGCGTTGCGAGCTCGATGCGGTCTCTGTAGATGGAGAGTGTTAGAAGGGACAGAGGGATTTGGTGGATTAGTTGTTGTATTGCTTGAGCCTCGTGGGCATATATATAGGAGTACATGATCATCTTGGAGTACAAGTCAAGGCAGGAACAAATCCTAGTCTATCTATGTTTCCTAAATAATCACGTTACTCAACATCCCACCGCAGTCACAACGGTAGCGACGCAGACGGTGAGACTGGAGAAGAATCTGAAGGTAGGCCGACGGTCATCCTCCCACAGTCGTAACGGTCGATGCATCGCGGAAGTCGTGGCTGGAGTAGAAACCAACAAGGTTGCTCAAGCAAGGCGGTAGCCCTTTGTGCCGATGTCGAGGTAGCCGAGAGCGTAAGGTGGTGTAGCCGTGGTCGAGGTAGCCGTGCAAAGAATGCCGTGGTCGATGTCGAGTCGGGGTAGCCGGTGTCGAGGTAGTCGCCGAGGAGCCGCGGGCGCAAGGAGGCGCCGAGTTAGTCATGGGCGCAGTGATGTCGAAGTAGTGGTGCGCCGGGAAGAAGACGAAGTTGAGACGCGTCGCGCCGGGATTGCCAAGTCCGGGGACACGTCGTGGACGAAGGCACGCATCGGTGTTGCCAGCACCGGGCATGCGTAGACGGACGAAGACGAAGTTGACGAAGCGCCGCTCCAGGCTTGCCAGGCCCAGGGACACGTCGTGGACGAATGCATGCATCGGTGTTGCCATGTCGGAGAAGTCGGAGGGGCCAGCAGAGAAGAACTCGACGACAATTGCGGCGTCCATCGGCGCGGGACCAATGTCACCAACGGTGGTCGGAGTAGACGAAGTGGTCGGGGTAGATGACGGCGACGCTGGCGACGGGCTGGTGCTGGACGAAGATGAAGGGGGTGGACGGGCGGCGCGGCTCAGGTGAGTGAGCTGCAGCGGCGCCGAAGAGGAGCGGCGGCCGCAGCCTAACGGCGGCGGCGACGGCTGGTTAGGAGCGCGGCGGCGATGCTCGAAGTAGGCGAGGAAGAACCCGACAACGTGACGAAGACCGGCGCAGACGGTGGCGTTCCTGCGCCGAGGGAGACGGCGCGGCGCATACCACGGGAAGTTCACGCGCAGGTACGACAGAGTAGACCGCGGGCCGCGGCGCTACGGCCCGAAGGGGCGACGCAGCGGCAGCAGGCGGGTCGGGGTGACGGCGGGAAAACCTCGGGCGGCGGCGGTGACCGCGGGCCGCGGCGCTACGGCCCGAAGGGGCGGCACGGCGGCGAAGCGCGGGTCGGTGCGACCGCGGGGGACGGCCTCGGGCGGTGGCGGAGACCGCGTGCCACGCTCGCTACGGCCCGATGGGGCGACGCAGCAGCAGCGCGAGGGTCGGTGCAGCCATGGGGACGGCCTGGAGCGGACGGCCTCGGGGCGGCGGTGGACCGCGGGCCGCGACACTACGACCCGAAGGGGCGTTGCAGCGGCAGCACGCGGGGCGATGCGGCCGCGGGGAGAACCACTGGGCGGCGGCGCTGCGGCCCGACGGGGCGGCGCAACGGCAGCCCGGTGCTCGATCGGTGGAGGGGCGCGCTTTACTCGGGACAGTCTTCACGGGACCTGCGGAGGCGCGCGCAACCGACGGGCCAGGTTGGTCGCACGGCGTAGATGAGGCGGATCGCGGTGGTGGGCGGGTGATCAATCCGATCGCGCGCGAGGTCGGGGACGCCGCTTGATGGAGGCGGGATGGCGGCGAAGTCCGAGATGAAGTCGGCGACGACGGTCGGTAGGGCGGCCGTACAGGCACGGCATAGATCGACGGGCGGGCCGGCGCGCAAACGGCGGCTGTGATGGGCCGCCGCATGGCGCGAGGCCGCCGGGTTGGGGCGATGCAGGAGTCCCAATCCGAGCAGGGCGGTGACGGCCGGCGTAGGGCGACGGGCGAGCAGACGCGCGGGCGACGGCCATGAGGGGCCGCCGGGTCGGTGTAGACGCCGGGTCGCGCCGATGTCGGAGTAGACGCGTGGGGTCGACGGCGGCGGCGGGCGACGCAAACCGATCTTAGATCGGAAACCAAAAAGGAAACGCCAATCAATGCGACCGGCGGAAGAGAGAAAACCCCGGATCAAGAGATCGGGCAAAAGACTCTCTAGGGCAGCCGGTCAACACGACCGGCGGACGAACCCTAGGTACGGGCGGCGCGGCCCCCGGCGGCGGTCATGGAGGCCGACCGCCCCGGGGGCGGCGCGCGGTGCGGAAGCGGTGGGCGGCGGCTAGGGCTAGGAACTTGCGGCAGATACCATGTTAGAAGGGACAGAGGGATTTGGTGGATTAGTTGTTGTATTGCTTGAGCCTCGTGGGCATATATATAGGAGTACATGATCATCTTGGAGTACAAGTCAAGGCAGGAACAAATCCTAGTCTATCTATGTTTCCTAAATAATCACGTTACTCAACAGAGAGAGATCACAAGATTATGTCAAATAGGATCTAGGGATCGATAGAAATCGAATTACAGAAGATGGAGTCTCGGGATGGCTCACGGGCGTCGGAATCCGGCAATGAACCGCAGCTTCTGCGGCGAGATCCAAACGACGAACGCGAGAGGTAGAGGTGGTTTTGGCGTGGGGTTTTTAGGGGAATCGGTCGAGAAATACACCGAGTATTTATAGGACATCTTTCTTGGATGAGGGGAAGACTAGAGATAGGGTTCCCACGGGTTTAAGCCGAAGTCGGCGTGTGTACGCGTACCTGCGGGAGTTTGTTTCATGTTCGTGAGGAAGAAGGAAAAGTGGGTCCCTCTGTCAGAAAAAAAATTGAGAGAGAGAGGCGCACGTGGGAGGGAAGGGATCGAGAGGACCTTCTGGCGGCGGCGCTGGGAGCGCTCCTGGCTGGCTAGATCGCTAGGGTTGGCCTCCCCCTCGCTAGCGTGGGCTTGGCCCTTTTTTCTTAATTCGTTTTTTTTTAAATCCGTTTTTTTACAGAAACAAAACAGGATGCAGTAAATTAAATGAACAATAAAATATAAGGTATTATATACCAAAACGATCGGAAAAATAAATCCTATAACGTGAACATTTTAGATGCAAAATAAAAACTTTATAAAAAATTGTTTTTCTTAAAATCAAATAAAATCAAATTTGACTTTCAAATAAATTGGCACTATTTTCTTCTGACTTTTGGGGTGTCATGTTACCTCCTCTCATACTTTTTGTTCAAAGTATTTTGTCAGGGATTTGAATATAGAAAAGAAAAAAAATCAAATGCCATTGATATGAAATCGAATTCAAAATAAAATTCAATTGTCACATCCATTTCACTCAAAATGCATAGATGCATAACTATAATTGTAAAACATTCCAAATTGAAAATTTAGGATGTTACAATATGTCTTACAATGGATGCCTTGTGCGATGCACGATTACAAGTATGAACTAGATGCAAGAGCGCTATGGTGGTGGTGGAGATGACTATGGAGATGGAAATGGCGGCGGCTAGGGTTTGTGGATGATGATGATGAAGAGGTTCTGGCTTCCGTGCTCGATGTTCTATTGACATTTCGATGGGGTCCCCTTTTATAAAAGTTGTTCGGATAGACGACCTTCCTCAAAATCCACGCCAAACGACCGCTCATACGGGCACTCGCGCCCGTATGGAACACCGTCTTTTGCTATCGCTTCGTTCCGGCACCTCCTCTTGAGTCTTTCTTCCTCCACTTTCCTTCCTTTCCACCCCACGTGATTTCTTCCTTTTTTTAGCCCATTTATTGTGGAAAAACATTAAAGCGAGGATTTGTTGAATCCTTTGCATTCATTAGTCATTAGTGGCAATATCGGAACAAATATCTCTTTTTAAATAAAATATCTCGGTTTAAGCAAAGGTGCAATGAGTGTAAAAATATCACTTATCAGCTGTTAATGAAATGAACCAAAGCAACACTCGAGGGAGGCATAGCAAGAACATCAAACGCTCGCATTCACAAGTGATCTAGATTGCAACTTGTATCTACTCGTAGAACCACTCGGATACCATTGTTGGGAAACGTAGTAGAAAACAAAAAAATGCCCTATGATCAACGAGGAACACTATGAATATACGATAATGGTTGGGATCACGATCGTTACCATCACCGAGTTGTAGCACAAGAAGAACGTAACAATGTAGATCATACTTGCAGTCCCTCGAACCGTAGATGAATGATACCGCGAACCGTCCACAAACGATCCCTCGCACTGAAGACCAAAACTATCGCCTCTCTACTTGGTTGCAAGCGTACGATCTTCACGATCTGGCAGCGCTTCGCCGTCTAGAGCTAATCATTGCTGGAGAATTAGAGGGAGGATATTAGAACCACACTGGGCTTCTAATTATGAGGATTAGAGGAACTCGGCCTAGCTCTAATTAGTCAACTAGGACCAACTAGAACTAAAACTAGAAGAAATAGAGGAGGCTCCGAAACTTGTGTATCCAAAGGGCCAAAGTCCTCAAGTATATAGAGGTTGGAGGGAGGGGGAGAGGGGCGCCACAAGGGAGGAAAATCCCTCCCTTTGGCTGGCCTAAGTGTTGGAAATATGCCCAAGAGGCAATAATAAATTGGTTATTATTATATTTCCTTGTTCATGATAATCGTTTATTATCCATGCTATAATTGTATTGATTGGAAACTCAAATACATGTGTGGGTACATAGACAACAATGTGTCCCTAGTATGCCTCTAGTAGACTAGCTCGTTGATCAAAGATGGTCAAGGTTTCCTGACCATAGACATGAGACGTCATTTGATAACGGGATCACGTCATTAGGAGAATGATGTGATGGACAAGACCCAAACAATGAACGTAGCATATGATCGTGTCAGTTTATTGCTATTGTTTCTGCATGTCAAGTATCTGTTCCTATGACCATGAGATCATGCAACTCACTAACACCGGAGGAATACCTTGTGTGTATCAAACGTCGCAACGTAACTGGGTGACTATAAAGATACTCTACAGGTATCTCCGAAGGTGTCTGTTGAGCTGGCATGGATCGAGACTGGGATTTGTTACTCCGTATGACGGAGAGGTATCTCAGGGCCCACTCGGTAATACAACATCACAATAAGCCTTGCAAGCAATGTGACTAAAGTGTTAGCCACGGGATCTTGTATTACGGAACGAGTAAAGAGACTTGCCGGTAACGAGATTGAACTAGGTATAGAGATATCGACGATCGAATCTCGGGCAAGTAACATACCGAAGAACAAAGGGAACAGCGTACGGGATTAACTGAATCCTTGACATAGAGGTTCAACCGATAAAGATCTTCGTAGAATATGAAGGAACCAATATGGGCATCCAGGTCCCGCTATTGGTTATTGACCGTAGAGGTGTCTCGGTCATGTCTACATAGTTCTCGAACCCGCAGGGTCTGCACAATTAACGTTCGGTGACGTTTCGGTAGTATTGAGTTATGTATGTTGGTGACCGAAGGTTGTTCGGAGTCCCGGATGAGATCCCGGACGTCACGAGGAGCTCCGGAATGGTCCGGAGGTAAAGATTGATATATAGGAAGTCCCGTTTTGGCCACCGGAAAAGTTTCGGGTATTTCCGGTAGTGTATCGGGAGTGCCGGAGGGCCATCGGGAGGGGCCACCCACGCCGGGAGGCCACATGGGCCTGAGGGGGGGTGCACCAGCCCTTAGTGGGCTGGGAAAACCAGCCCCACAAGGCCCATGCGGCTAGGAGGTGGGAGAAGGAAAAACCCCAAGTGGGGGAAGGAAAATCCAATTATGGAAGGAGTCCTACTTGGAGTAGGATTGGAGGTGGACTCCACCTCCTGGTTCGGCCGACCCTAGGGGAGGAACCCTAGGGCGCCAGCCCCCTCCCCTCCCTCCTATATATACTAGAGGGGAGAGAGGGCCAAGACACCCAAGCCACGGTGCAGCCCTCTCTCCCCCCGTCTATACAGTTTTCCTCTAGTCTAGTTTTTGGCGGTGCTTAGGCGAAGCCCTGTCGGAATAGCTCCACCACCACCGCCACCACGCCGTTGTGCTAGTAGAGAACTCATCTACCTCTCCGCTCCCTCTTGCTGGATCAAGAAGGCGGAGATCGTCATCGAGCTGTACGTGTGTTGAACGCGGAGGAGCCGTCCGTTCGGCGCTAGATCGGAAGGACCGTGATTGGATCGCGGAACGGTTCGTGATTGGATCGCGGGACGGTTCGTGATTGGATCGCGAGACGGCTAGCGATTTGGATCGCGAAGACATTCGACTACATCAACCACGTTTCTTAAACGCTTCCCGCTTAGCGATCTACAAGGGTATGTAGATCCACTCTAACTCTCGTAGATGCTCATCACCATGGATAGATCTTGCGTGTGCGTAGGAAAATTTGTGTTTCCCATGCAACGTTCCCCAACACTAAGAGGGGGAATCCCCCTCCAATTCTGCCTCCCCTTCCTACTACAAGGAGGGCGCCTCCACCTATTTGGGCCCAAGTAGCCAAAGTCGCTCTCCACCTCTTGGCCTTTTAAGGCCCGTTGATATTAAAGTAAATATAAAAGCCTTTTAATAAATAGTATATCCTTATATATATAATTTTACAGCCTAGGAAACATTTTTTATCTATATATTATTTATCAGTAATACCGGAAATTACCCGATACTCTCCAAAACCCTTCCGGTGACCCCGAAACGCTTCCGGTTCCTCTCAAAACTATTTCGAATATTAATGAAACAATTCCACAAATAAATCCTTGATACTCTCATCCTACTAACACTCGGAAGATCATGATTACTTTAAGCTTGTGACCGTAGGTTCCATAACTCATAGACATGAACGAAACCCCTTCGTTCAATGACCAAGCGAAACGGCGGACGTCCACATCGATCCCTATGAGTATACGAAAGATATTCGAGTGAACCTTTGGTTACCATGTGACATTACCTTTGCTTCGCGATACTTTGATAAACCCGTGAAGTGTCGGTATCGTCTTGAGTCATTCACATGCTCACTATACCGTTATTCTCGTTGCCGGTTTTGTTCTTCTTTCTCGTTGATGTATTTCGGCACCGCCGTGACATAGTCACCCGTGTGTGGCCAGACGATGAACCTCGAGGCAGGCATGGCCGCTCGTCGGGATGGGGGAATGGGCATCCGATCGGGCCTCAGATGCCACCCATTGGGGAAGTGGGAATCTGACCACGGCAGCGGGGTGCCGGTCTTCTTGTACGGATGGCAGACGGCGACCTTGACGTAGGGCCGGAAGCGTGGTGCGGCCCCCGAAGGGGAGATGGAGAAGGATGTCGGCGAGGTGAAGTGGTTTACCGCGCTTCCAAACGAGGCGGACGACAACCCCACCTTGTGGTCGTGCTTGGTCTTCTTGCCGGTACGCCATTTCCAGAACACCATGGCCGGCGAGGAGTGAGGTGGGCGGTGACGCTAGGCTAGGGTTTCCTGTCTGGGAGGGAGGGAGCAATGGAGATGGTGGGGAAGTGGAAGTGGAAGTCCACATCTTCGTCATAAAAAGGGCGTGGTCAAGGTCGTCTGGCTGGCTGACCGGCGGGCCCGCCCATCCGTGTGCATTCACTCGGGTAGGTTGGAGGTAGTTGGACGGCCGGCATGCGGACCCGAGGCAAACGATGAGAGGCCGTGTGCGCGTTCGTTCTGTGTCCGTTTGACCGCAAAGCCAAACTAATTTTGCGCCGAGGATGGGGCGAGCCGGACCAGAAACATACGTTTTTTTGGATGGGGTCGCGCGTTGGGCCGCTTCATCTGTCCGTTTGGGCCAAAACGGACATACCCGCACGATTTAGAGTCGTGCGTTGGAGTTGACCTTATAAGAGCATCAACAATCGGGCACCCCCAAACCCCCCTCAAACGCCCGGGCGGGCCGCCCGGTCACTGACCGGTCATGAAATTTCGACCCGCGCCTCAAACAGGCCTCAAACGCTCGGGGTGACCGGCATCCCTCAAATCCAGCCCAAATATGGGGCGGATATGGGGGCGTCCGGACGCGCCCGTTGCGTCGCACCGCAACGACCCCACATATATTCGTCCCGCTCGTCGGACCAAATCGTAGTCACTTCACACTCCACTGCCCTCCACTCCCTCCGTCACCCAAGCTCACCATTGACGATTTCCAGCAGTCTCCGGCATGGCGGGCGGTGGATCTGACTCTGACCAATCCAGATCCATCGACTGGGGCGTCATCCCATGCGAGTTGGAGGAGGCAATAGCGGTCCGCATTGCAGTCCGCCTCTCCCGAGATGACAGCGCCCGACCGATGGAAGGATTGGTCTGGCACAACCCATAGTGTCGGCTCAATGGGCTCTCAGGTCCTCTGGGGCTGGATCATCGTGGTCCCGGCAACCGGAAAATCTCTCCTTCCCCATTACCGATCGGGCAAACTATGAGTCCCATTGGGAACAGGCCGACGAAGGAGGAGAAGGAGGACATCGACGACGAGAATAGCTGCGGTGACGAGCAGATCCGACTCGATCCCTACTGCGCCTTCGATCTGTACTTCCGCGAGAAGGACGGCAAGGGCAGCCATGGATGATCTCCATCATAGCCAAACATGTCAAATTTTGGTAGTCCGATGACATGTTAGTAGTGATGGAGTAGCCGGACGATGTGTGTAATGCATCGACGTAGTTGCATGAGTTTGTATGGATTTGAGATATGATAATTGAGGTGTCCGTTGTGAAAAATTTAAGGCTTGACCGGTCAGTGTCCGCGGACGCGCCTGGACGCGTCCGCGGGTGTTTAAGGGGTCAGATTTGCAAAATCCGGCCGTAAATTCTCTAAGAGCATCTACAACCAGACCCCTCAAACCCGTCTCAAACGTCCGGGCAGGCCGCCCGATCACTGACCGGTCACAAGAATGCGACCCAGATGGGCCTCTCAAATCGGCCTCAAACGCCCGGGCTGACCGGCACCCCCCATATCCAGACCAAATATGAGGCAGATATGGGGGACCCCGAGTGCGCCCGGGCATGCCCGCCACGTCGGCCTGACGATGGGGTCCCACGCGGACTCGTTCGGAAACCCGACGGTCTGAAGCTCGTCTCCTCCGTTGGACCAATGTAGCCCCAAGGCGTCGCTCCGGCGGGGCGCGTACTACCTATCCCGGCTAATTAAGCCGACCGCCGGCACCGAAACCCTACCCATCCACAATTTCCTCCTCCCGCCCGCCACCACCACCACTTTCTTACGTCGTTGCGCCGACTATTTAGCCATGCCCCCCCCCCGCCGTTGCCACTTTCTAACGTCGGAGCACTGGCTGCAGCTCCTTGAGCAGGTCCGGGCAAAGCGCGAAGCCCAGATCTCTGCGGGGCTACCTCCGGATGTAGTGGATCCAAATGAGGAGTTGGAGGAGGAGGGGGGTTGAGGAGGAGGACGAGTAGGAGGAGGAGGAGGATGTAGGGGACGTCGGGGACGCGGATCTGCAGGCGAAGCAGGAGGCCATCCTCAACTCCATCCGTTCGGAGTCGGATGCGGAGGCCAGACGACATTGTCGGCAGGAGACGGAGGCGAAGCAGGCCGCGGAGGAGGCGAAGATGCTCGCCTACATGGATGAGGTCGAGGAGGAGGACGAGGAGCCGAAGCCCTCCAACGCGCCCGTCTATCAGCCGCCCGGCACCGACGTCATGGACATCTCCAATGACGAAAACTAGGATAGTACGTAGTGTGTAGTACGTGAGTTTATTTTACATGCTTTGTATGGATCTCGGGGGTCAAATATAAAAGACTCGGACGTGAAGGAGAAGATTTAAGGGCCATTTGCATTTCTGTCCCTAACTCGAACCACCTACTTAGATTTGCCCCTAATTTCGAAGCCTGCTCAAATTTGCCCCTCTGCCGTCAAATGCACTTATAGAAATGCCCCTCCGAGCCGTTTCCATCCAGTCAAGGTTGTTTGACCGCAAACTGGCCATTTCTTTGACATTTTTACCCCTCTATTCTTACAGCTGGGCCCAACTTACCGGTTCACTCTCTCCTATCGCTCTCTCTCGCCAGAGCTTCTTCTTCCTCGCGATGGCCCGGCGATTTTGGCGGACCAAAACTAGATCCACGTCGGGGAGAGAGAGGAAACGCTGTGGTGATTGATGTGCATCTAGGGCATGTCATCTGCGAGCTCCTCGGTGGCCGGCGATGTAAGTTTCAGTGTAGATTTCCGGGATTTTTGGGCATATGGCAAAACTAGGGTTCATCAATTTGGGTTTTTTTGCTGCTAGGTTGATTGTGTGGGGATAGTTCAGTTTGAATCGGAGTTTTACATTCCCGATCCGACATTTTGTGGGCTCGAGTTGCGCACGACACGGCGGTGCCCCGGGCACGGGCTTGTTCCTGCTCATCGCGTCGTCTGGGGAGGAGCAAGCCCCGGTAGAAGGTTTCTGGGGTGCCCTCTTGATGTAAGTGTCTCGTGGCTAGACTTTTTTCTTGGTTGATTATTTGCAAATAATAGTTTGTGTTTTGTATTAATTTTGCATCTCCCTCATGAATGTGACTGGGTTGTTTGGATTGATCCACCACCGATTTAACGTATTGCTCATGCATTTGAGGAGCTCCATGCAGGATTAGAGAAGAGCTGGCTCAAAGCTCATGCTTTAGAGAGGAGGGTGATGTATCTAACCGAGAAGAACAGGAAATTGAAGCTCAAGATGAAGAAGAGAGTCGAGCTTATGCAAGCATAGGGATTTATCGTAGTTCTTGGCATTAGCATTTTGGCCACATTAGTTTCTGGGCGGTCTAATAATCCATACTAAGTGGATATTGGTTTGTAATGTAATGATATTATGCAATCAAATGATATCCATGGATGTTTGCTAAATGAGATGATATTATGCAATGAATGTTTGAGAACAGAAATGCATGGACTGATAGACAGTTGTATCATATCTTCCAACAGGAAATGATCTTGCAAACAGATTTGACAGCAAATAATTGACAGAAAATTGAGAGCAAACATTTGACACCAACATACCACAAAATAACCACTTAAGATAGCAGTACTCCACAGATCAGTTTTACATAGTTCACCAAACCACACTTAAGATAGCAATACTCCAGAGATCAGTTTTACATAGTTCACCAAAGATCAGATCACACTTAAGATAGCAAACCAAACTAAAAATAGTTGTTTTACATAGTTTTTACAAACACAGAATGACCACAAATCAGATCATAACTCTTTCATTTTTTTTCTTGCTCCTTGTGTTGCAAGCAGGGTTAGATGAGAGCCTTGAACTCATCCTGGTGGTGACTTTTTTGCTCACATCTTTGCTGAGCTGGTTGCTTCCAGTTACAGATCCTACAGTATGATCTGGTGCACACTTCAGCTTCTTATTGGCTGGTGACATTCCTCTCTCAGCTGCCTTTTTATAGTTTTTACTTGGGCTACAATTGAAATGAGACATGAAAGTTAGGAAACAACAATAATAAGCAAGAAAAAGAAGAAAATTGAAACAACAAAACATCTTACTGCACTGGAGATTGTTGGTGCATCACTTGTTGGGGCTGGCACTACATCATTTTCTGTATCAGCTTCTGCAGCTTCTGTATCTGTAGCAGCTTTTGCATCAGCTTCTGCAGGAGCTTCTGTTGTAGTTAAAGGATCATCTATTGCATTTTCATCCCCCCAATGTTCTTCCTCCCCAAAAGCAGGGTCAATGGAATCTTTGCAGTGAGTTCCACGATGCCCAAGTCTTCCACACCTTCCACATTTCTTCCTCCTTCCTCCAAGTCATTTTCCCTCAGATTTTGCTCTAATTCTTGTTTTCCTAGGTCTACCAGGGGCCCTATTTTGCGATGGAGCAGAGAGTTTAAAGCCTGGATCCACTACATCCCACTGTTGCTTGCCCTCCACTGCAGGCAAATTATCTGCATAAGTTTCATTGAACTTGGCCACAGAAAAGAACTCATGTACATATCGATCAATCTCACTTACTAGACCTCCCATTGAAGTAATAAAATACAAAGCATGTATGCAAGGTTGTCCAGTTATCTACCACTTTCTAAAACTACAGGACCTTGCTTCCAAATTAACTGGATATCTCCACTCTCTCTTTTCTTTGTCTATTGTAGAGATCTCTGCCTCATATGTGCATCTTTTTACTATCTCCATATCCATGTCCTTAGATTTTGCATGAATCATTTTCATGACCTTGGGGATTATGATGTGCCCAATGAATGTTGCAGCTGCAATCTGCTGTGTGAGGTCAAAATTTTCCATTATAAACTGTCTTATTTTATCAAGCAAGTCCACAATGTGTATTCCCTTCCACTTCTTAATTTATGAATTGAAGGACTCAGCTAGATTGTTGTTAACATAATATACTTTGCAAATTTCATTGAACAGTGACCTGGCCCATAGCTTGGTGTGATGCTTATCTAGCTACTCCTTCACACTAGCTTTAGTGTGCAACTGCCTAAGATGGTAGTTGTGTTTCTTTATGCTATATGTCAATGAACAGGGCCATAAATTTTCATCAAAGAATTTCCCTCTGAACTTCTTTGAGAAATGCTGCCAAATGCCTCATGCATTCTCTGTGCTCCACTGCTGGGAACACGGCTTCCACTGCAGACTCTAGTCTTTTGCATGCATCTGTGTGGATAACAAGACCTAGTGGGTGTCCTATAAGCTCTCTTAAATTCTAGAAAAACCAAGTCTAGCTCTCTATGTTTTCAACCTCTAGAACTCCATATGCAACTGGGAAGATCTAGTTGCAAGCATCGATCTACAGCACATGCACTCACTAATTGTCCTCTAAATCTTCCATTTAATGCAGTGGCATCTACTGCAAGATAAGCCCTACATCCATTGAAAAAAAACCTGCCAACATGCTTTGAAAGAAACAAAAACTCTCCTAAAGCACTCTTTCTGTCTAGTTTTCCCATTTATTTTGTACTCTACAGTGTGTTTATCAATGCTAACTACACTTCCAGGAGATGCCTTCTCCACTTCTGCCTTGAAAGTATACAACAACTGGAAAGAGTTTGTCCACGTCAAGTGCCATTTGCTTCCCATAGAAAACTCTCATGTATGGAACTGCCAGGCCATACTTCTTCTTTAGATTTTTCTGCAGTTATGTTGGACCCACTTCTGAATCCTCTAAAACCCAGTTTTTCACTGCATCAGCAACACATCTACTCTTAGCTGACCTCAATCTTTGCCTCCTATTGACACTTGGACATGTATGAGCAGTTTTGTTCACCTTAACCTGCATTCATTAAAAGAGTTTAAACACAAGTCAGAACTTGATGTGCTGCTACAAACAAAAAAAACAAACAAACAACCATATCAATGAGATTTTGTACACATGCACTGCTATTACCTGAAACAGTGTACTATGTCTCATTAAGGAGGCATGCATCCTCCATTGACACCTCTTATAAGCATAGTGCACTGTCAACCTACTACTGTCACTCTTGTCTATGACAAATTCACTTTGAGTTTTTATTGAGAAAGTTGCAAGGGCATTCCTACAGTCTAAAGCACTTGAAAAAATTGTTCCCTCTTTTAATGAAGGATCATCTCTGTTGTATTGCACATCAGGCCTTTCCTCATCAGATGTCTCAGAATAACCCATTTCCCTGTCCTCCTCCTTCTCATCTTCACCTGCCTCAGCAAACATGCCTTCTGGGGGTGGAACATAATCATCATCACCTTCATCAACTTTCTCCTTGCCCTTCTTCCTTATAACAAACTGTGGAAACAACCTTTCATCCTCATCATCAGTTAGCCAATCATCAGGTAGTCCCTCTTCAATATTGGGATCAGCAGAATCTCTGTTGTTAGTGGGAGCTGCATGTTTAGGAACTTCTTCAGAAGGTGTTCCTGGTACCTGTATGGAGCTGGCTCCTACTTCTCTAACTCTACTATGCACTGCCATTGTTTTTTCTGCCCCTGGATGGGCTGCTCCTAGCTCTACCTCTAGAACTAGAGTGTGATCTTGTTCCTCTGCTCTCTGACTGTCCTCTTTTCCTTTGTATAACATTGATTTCTAGTTTAGCAGGGACATACTCATGTATTGAACACATTTTTCTCAGCTCATCATCACACTGGACAGGGACCCAAACTGATTTAGCAATGTCCCAGTACCTGAATTCCACTGCATCATATAGTCCCCATGGATATTGAGCGCATATGGCAGATCTAAACTGATAAAACGTCCATTCACTGTCCGCAACAAAAGGAAATGAGAAGCCTGTACTGGCAGCTTTTGTACTAGCACTAGCTAGAAGTGTGATTTCCATTCTATATTTCATCCCAATTGCTCTATTGGGATCCATCCTACGATGACCATAAAAAACAGAAACAGAGCCGAATGCCATGAGCACTACGAACTAGGTCAACAAATTAAACTACAAGAACAAATCCAGGTACGAACGCCATGAGGATGCACCAGATTTGAGATGAACTTACCCCGTCGAAGCATATTTCTCTAGCTGCGTTGAGATCCCTGGTTCGCCACCAAGAGCATTGCCGCCCTCCATCCTGTGGCCCCGATGCGTCCTTCTAGCCGTCGCAGAGCGCCCGACGGAGTCAGATCCAAAGCTCCATCGCGGCCGCCATCAGTAGCTCGAGCGCGCTAGGGTTAGAGTTTGGGAGGTGCGGTTTGGGGGGAGAGTGACAGCGTGCTGCTCAAGCGAGAGAGAATGAGAGGGATAGGGTTGGGCCCAGCTGTAAGAACGGAGGGGTAAAAATGTCAAAGAAACGGCCGGTTAGCGGTCAAACGGCCTTGACTGGACGGAAACGGCACGGAAGGGAAATTCTATAAGTGCACTTGACGGAAGAGGGGCAAATTTGAGCAGGCTTTGAAATTAGGGGCAAATCTGAGTAGTGGGTTCGAGTTAGGGACACAGATGTAAAAGGCCTAAAATTTAAGGACTAACCGGTCAGTGTCCGCAGACACGCTCGATCGCGTCCACGAGCGTTTGAGGGTCCGAATTAGCAAGTTTCGGTTGCAGATGCTCTAACCTTTTATCTACGGGTACCTGAAAACGAAAACGTTTTTTTTTTTTTTTTGAGCTGAAAACGAAAACGTTTTACTAGGGTCAAGATCGTCACCCCCACATCCCACTCCCATGGAAAGGGACCTGCCGTGAAAGCCAAAACCGGTGCGGGCGTCCGGTACGGGGCTCACGTGCCGGCAGGCCATCTCATCATCGTCCGTGGAGTGAGCGCAACTTCACCTAAAACAGGCGGATGTTTCTTTCACACACAAGCTCGAAGGAAGATCTCCTCGCGCGCAGGCGTACAGAACAACAAACACGGAGACGGCAGGTCGCGCCTGACACAACGCAACTTTCCGTTGCCTTACGGCTGATGCAAAAGGGTTAAAGCAGCTAAGGCTAAGCCAAGCTCCCCCGCTTTCGATTCGATGTGGTTCCATTCCATGCTTTGCGTGCCAGGAATGAACATGTGTAGGAACAGGACCCCCTATCTACCGCCCACGCCGCATGGGTCCGCTCCGGCCATGTTGCCCTGCTTCCTCGATATTTTCTCCCTTCAACGTTGTTGCCACACACGCGACAGGATAAAACGCTGGTGTGGATTTTCCCAGTGCGTGCGTGACAGTGTCGATCAGCCTGACCCCGGACCGGAAGAGCGAGACAGCCTAGGCAGAGCAGAGCTGAAACGCAGGTGTCTCGGCACGGCAGAGATGCATGGCGAACGAGCACAGGCCAAGCCTGAAACGAACTGCCTGGCGGTCTTGCATGGATGCATGCATGGGGACGAGGGGCTGCCGGAACGAATAACTTTTCGTCCATCTCGGAAATATCTGTGTTGCACCGTGGCAGGATAAGGAAACAGCGGGGACAGCTCGTGGTTTGGGATAGGGATCGGAAGGGAGGAAGGAAGGAGCACAGGAATGTGGGGAGCAGTGTTTAAGGGGTGTGGCCATGGACCATCCGCGGCGCGGAGGTCCATAGGCCACCTCACCGCCGGATCATACCCCGGATGAGGGCACCTGTACGCGGCGAGCATCATGGATGTTGCGACGGTCCCTGCGTAGGTGTCCGGTTCGGCTTTGCTGGACAGCTGGTGCACGCGATGGGGAGCCAGGAGGCATGCCGCTTCTCCTCCATCACCCAATCTATCTTTAGCTGTACTACTACATGTTGATAACTGATGTAATCAATGAGTCTACTTTATGCTTCGAGTCTTCTTTACTACTCCACTTTTCTTGCGTTTTGAATTCGAAATTTTAAGCTAGGTTTGCTCATGTGTACTCTAGCCTTGTATAGACCGTACGTACTTTGCATGTCCACATGCGAATATGCGATGCGAGGACGCCATCCCAAACATGTCTTGTCACCAAGACACCAAGTCGTTGGTTGCACACAGCCGCCATCAATGCATCCCCGTCTCTCTCGTACTACAACAGCTCCATTTTCTCCTAGTGCTACATTGGCAACATTGCGGTGCTCCCTTTCTCACTACATGAGCTCCAAAAGCGACTCCACATCGTTTTTGCGGCATCCAACTCCAACCCCCTTTGTTGACCTGTCGCGGGAGAAGGGGAAGCACAAGTTTCCACGGACAGTTGGCCTGTTAAATCGCTGCACTGTGGTGGTACACGGAATAACATAATTTCGCCTTTTTATCGACCTCGCCAGCTGTTTCCCCCAGTGGCAGGACCCACGTTTACAGTCCGCATAGCGAGAGTAGGAGTACTACTTTGACGGGTCCCATGGCTATAGGCTTGTTGAACTTGAGAATGAACCGTTGCTTGATGAACAGCAACGACGTTGCCCCATCAAATGTTCACAAGTCAAGTCACGGTGACCGGGTTACAGTGCCATGACTCCTGATCTACGGACCCCTTCCTCCGGTTGGTTGAGTAGCTCACGTCCGATCGCTCTCCATGCACAACAAGTCACGATACTGCATGCATGGCTCTACCCATGGGCACGTCTCGATCCTTTTTGCCTCAGCATCCGTCTGCCATCTGTGGCCGGAAGTGACCACGGCCGCCGTCGAGGCCACTGCACGATGACATGCCTTGCCCGTTGGCGAGCAGCTGGCCTATCGTGTTCGGCGGCACTGTGCGCGCACGCGGCGCGAGCGCCCCCAACCGGCAGCGCCGTCGTGCATGCGGCTGGTGCGCCCAGTCCAGGGTATGTGGACGGTGGTTGGCGGCGAGGCCAAGCGAAAACCTCCCATCCCCATGGCAATAATGCAAAGGGCGGGTAGTACGTACATACGTGGACCGGCGGACGACGTCTTTTGCGGCGCGGGGTGTGCCGGTGGGTGCGACTGCGCGAGCGCGAGCGAGCCAGCGGCCCACGTGACGACGCGCTAAAAGTCGAGTTGGTTGGCCCGATCTCGGGCTGTGTTTGGAGTTGGTGCTCGGTAGGGCAGGGTTTACTTCGTCTGGTGGTATCGGACGTGGTACGGGGAGGAGTGGGGAGTGGAGGCCGGTGCGCGTGTCCCCGGCCGGCCAGCCGTCGTGGTGACCACCCAGTGTATACGGCCGCAGCGCACGCGCCGACAACCTGCCACCGGAGCCAAATTTTTCTGGCGGGTCGTTGCACTCCAAAGTCGCATTTCATAGGAGGAAAAAGAGAAGCGTACGCGTAGTACTTTGGATCACAACCTTCTACTGTAACGGTTATAAGGCCAACTCCAGCGCACGACCTCGTCCTGTCCGGGTGCGTCCGTTTGGGACAAAACGGACATACCAGACGGCCCAGCGCGCGGGCGCAAACAGACTTTTGTCCGTTTTCTGTCCGCTTTTGACCCATCCCCAGCCCAAGTTTGGACCGTCTTTGGGGTGAAACGGACAACGCGCGGACGGGCGGAACGCGCGCGCTTGTCCTCCCGTGGCCCGCCCGTCGGTGGCACAAAGCACCCGCCCCGGCGCCCCATTTCGCGCCATTTCCCCTCCCTTCCCCCCAAAACCCTCCCACGTCCCGATTTCCCCTTCGCCCACCGTCCTCCCGCCATGGCCGATGACCCGCCGAATTTCGGCGGCCAGGCTGTCGACCCGCCCCGAAAGGTGAAGAAGAAGGCGGCCAAGGGTCCGAAGAAGTCTCGGTCGGAACTCACGCCGGCGGAGCTCGCAAAGTTGGACGCGGAATCGGCCAAGAGGAGGAACCGGCGGGCGGCGCAAAAGGGCAAGAACGCCGCGGCCATGCTCGCCGCCGAGCGCGCTGCGTTGGAGGCCGCGCGGCACAAGGCCGACGTCGACGAGAAGGAGGCCATCGTCAACAAAGCGCACGCCCTCCTCATGCTTGGGCTGTGCCGTCCGACGAGCTTTCCGGCAGCTCCCGTCGGCCCGGCGAGCACATGCTCGTCGGTCGCCCGGCCTCCGCAGTGCCCCTCGCCGACATCGAGGACCACCCCATTGCCGCCAAGGTACGAAGGCCAGACCCGTTTCTCGGGGTCGTCGGACGTTGGCGTGATGGCGCCGTCCACCCTGCGCCCCTCGGCCGTCATCGACCTCAACGTCACGCCGGGGTCCAGCAGCGGCGGCCGCCCGTCCGTCGAGATGCAAAGAAAGCAAGCACGGACGCTGTCTACGGCCACCATGTCGTCGCCCCGCGTCCTGTTCGGCGGAATGCCAACACCAACGTCGACGGTCGTGAGGGTCGACTTGAGCAAGATGAGCGAGAAGACGAGGAGCTGGTTCGAGGCCCGGCAGAAGGAGATGTTCGACGCCGACGGCCTGAACTAGGTGGTCTGTTCGGCTGTGGCCGTTCTTTTTGAAGGCTGGCATGGATGCCGGCCGCTGGCTGTGTGCCGGCGACAAACCTATTCATTTTGGAGGCTGGCTGTGTTGCCGGCCGCTGGCTGTGTTGCCGGCAACAAAACTATTCATTTTGGAGGCTGGTTGTGTTGCCGGCCGCTAGCTGTGTTGCCGGCGAGGGGCGTGTAGGCTGGCTGTGTTGCCGGCGTGAACTAGGGCCGCTGGCATGAACTACGGACCGTGGTTTTATTTGAATATTGGCGTTTGAAAAGGAGGCGGACAGGATGGGGCCAAAGGATGCGTCCGTGCGTTGGCCGCACGGCCACCGCATCCCAGGAAAGGCCCGGACACGACCCCATTGCCCGCCCCAAACGAACAGAATTCGGACCAAACGGACGTCCGTTTGGGGTCATGCGCTGGAGTTGGCCTAATCGCTTCAAAAGAGTTGGCACCGGCGAGCAGGTGCAGCCGCGGCTCCTGCAATGGTCCAATGTCCTCTGCCTGCGTCGTTGGTCTGGCGCCGCAGCGCGCACAATGACCCGGACCAAACTGGCGCGCGGTACTCCTGTACGAACGGAAAGCTTTTGGAACTCAGGCACGCGAGACGCGAAATCACTAGTTAGCGAGTACACCTTCCGATGATTACTCCCACCTCCCCAGGTTGCGACAAGTGGCTTGTCGCGACCTGAGAGTTTTCCCTTTTTTCGTAGATCCGTATTTTCAAAACGTTTTATCTCCTAAACCGTGCGTTCAAATCTCGAACCGTTTTCACCGTTGGCTTTCTCGCGTCGAGATCTTCAAAACTAGATCCCATATTGATAGGTTTTGACGAACTTTTTTTTTCACGAAAAAACCGGACGAAAAAAACTGGACGAAAAAACCGTGCCTCACGCGATAGAAAAAAAAACCAGAAAACACGTTGTTTTCCCTTTTCGAGAGGCACGGCCGTGCCTCTCGCGGAAGCAAAACCGTGCCTCTCGCGAAAAAAACAAAAAACGCGGTTTTTCGCGAAAAAAAAAAATTGAATTTTTTTTTCGTCCAAAAGCTACGAAAGACCGGTGGAAAACCGGAACACCAAAAAAATCCGGAAAAAATCACTCCAAAAAAGCGAAAACGTGTGCGAAAAAATTTAAAAAAATAAAATCCGAAAGGAACGCTCAGAGCGCGACACGTGACGGCGACTGGAAACGCGCCAAGTGACGGCGCGTGAGAGTGATCGCGAAAACGCTTGTGAGGAAGTGCTCGCTAACTAGTTGCTCGCCACGAGACGTCACCACCCACACGCGACGTTCCTGCCGGGCCCGCGCATGCTTCGAGAAACGAGAGGAAAAGATCTCGCGAACCAGACCACCTCTCGTTTGCATGCTGCCACCGCCACCAGCCACCTGATGGACGGAGTAATTTTAGTAGTCAACCGCTCGTACATACATTGCAGAACAACCCTGCAGCGGCATGGGTGTGCAATGATTCGTGTATCTCTCGACGTGCACATACGTACTACGTGTTAGGTGAGGTGGCGTCCAAGCGAGCTGCGCCGTACGCGCACTTAAAACCGTGTGCCGGCCATGTGCGGGGATCACAGTAGAGATCAATCACAAACCCCGGGACGCCAAGAAGATAAGACTGGCTGGACGTGTTTGAATCATCTCATCTCATCTCATCTCATCTCATGAGGCATGTCCAAAGATGAGGTAATAGCACCGCAGGTCCTAGAACTTGCGCGGAAGGTGATGGTTTAGTCCTACAACTTGCAAAACAACACTATCTAGTCCTACAACTTGTTTGAGATGTGCATGTTTAGTCCTGATCCAATCACAAGCTGCCAAGTGGAGCAGGCTGGCTGAGCCGGTCAACTATGGTCTTCTTGCCAATACGCCCCTGCCGTTCATCGAATTCAATCCGCAGAGGCAACACCATCCCTCATCGAGCGAAGAAGCCGTTGCCGGCCGCGCCCGAGGAGAGGAGGGCAGGCACACGCGGTACGGCTGCGCGTTCGAGGAGGAGGCGTCGGCGGATGAGGGCTACCCGTGGTGGCCGGCAAGTGTTCGACCTGGAGGATGCGTCGGCGCTCGCGCTGCGAGAGCGACGGGCGAACGGGGCCGCCCTGGTCGCGTGCTTCGGGGACCGGTCATTCGTGTGGGCCGGCGCGGCGGACCTTTGCCTGCTCCTCGTCGGCGTCGGTCTCCGGAGCAACTGCAAGGCCGAGCTCGCCTTCGCCCTGGACGACGCGCTGGCCGAGGTCGTTCGCCGCGTGGACGCCAGCCTCTCCTGCGGGTGCTGCGGCGCCACCGCCATGAGCACGAAGCAGGTCTTCCAGAACGCCGGTCTCCGGAGAGGCTCGTCCGGCGCCTCGGTGGACGCCGGCTCCACTGTTGCGACCCCACGCACACGCACGCACGCACTGCCTGCGGTCTCTGGCGCGCATGTACAACCAGCCGCTGCAACGTGCTCGTGCACGCACGCGCACAGCAGCGGAGCGCTTCGGTGACTTACGACGCGCTCTGCGCTCAGCCCGCGTCTGCCAAAGGAGGACGGCCGAGCCGCAGTTCGTTGGCGAGCGCAGCGGAGGAGCGAGGCGTGGAGGCCGGGTCTCGTGGAGGAGTTCGTGGCCCCATGCACGAGGGCGGCCGAGTTGCCGGGAGAGCGCGTGCGTGTGCGTAGAGTTCGCTGGTGTGCAGCTGGCGTGAAAGCACACGCTGGGGGGGGGGGGGCGGCGGAGCGGGGGCGCTGGGGGACTGGAGGCCGGCGGACAAGTCGCCGTGCCGGTGGAACGACGTGCCATGATAATCATGTTGCTTTGGCGTATATGGTCCTTACGGAATGACCGGCTGCATCACAAAGTCGTTCCACCCCTTGAGATCACAAAAGACTTTTTGTGCAGCTATCTATCTTCATTTGATCAAGCCCAGAAGTACAGCATCGATGATATCATTAAAGGAAAAATGTCCATGGATGAACAGGTGGTCACCTCGGCTCCTGTTACTGCCCAACGTGCACCCTGGCCAAAACCTCCCATAGGCTGGGTTGCACTATCTACGAATGGATCATTTGTGAAGGAGACAGGACTAGCTGGGTCCGGCATGGTGCTTAGGGATTCTGAGGGGGTGGTTATTTTCTCGGCTTACCGGTACCTGTTTAACTGCAAAGATGCCCTTGAAGCAGAGATTAGTGCTATTCTCGAAGGACTGTCAATTAGTATACATCGGTCGGATTTGCCAATTGTGATCCAATCCGATAACACGACGGTTGTTGCTGCATTGACCGACGACTCGCTAGACCGTTCTGCATACGGTCATCTCATGTTAGAGATCAAGAAAACTCTCGAGTCGCGTGGGTTTATTCCGTTGAAAATTGAGCGTCATCAAAATAGAGTTGCTCATAGTTTAGCTAGTATAGGAAGATCTGGTGGTAGCACCGCATGTTGGTTGCGCCGGGTGCCAGACAGTGTTGCTCATGTTGTACTAGCTGACTGTAATTCTGTTTCTGAGGAATAAAACCCACTTTTTCCCCGCAAAAAAAAAAGCAATCATGCATGCACGAACCGAGTTGGACGAGGAGCCACCGGGCCCACGCTGCACGAACCGACTGGGAGGACCTGCGCCTGGCCACCCACCGGGCCCATGCATGGCAGCTCCACGGCCGAATAATTGGATGGCTCCAAGAGGAGGGATCCAGCAAATCCAAATGGATGGCCTGCAGGTTTATTTTCACAAACGGAAGGGGGTATCTGCAAAATGTTTATTTTCACAAACGGAAGGGGGTATCTGCAAAATGTTTAGCGACGACCGGACCGGACCAGCCGGCGCCACTTGGTCGTCTTTGATTGGCTCAGGACTAGACTTATACCTCCTGTGCAAGTTCTAGGACCAGTTAGTCCACTTTTACAAGTTGTAGGACTAAACCATCACCTCCCGCGCAAGTTCTAGGACCTCCAGTGCTATTACCTCTCCAAAGATCCACATGAGCGCGGGGGTCCCCGGAAGGCCCTGCGTCACAGTAATGCAAAGGTGGTGCTGGTCCCGTGTATTGTACGTACGTACGTCGAGTCAGTCGGCCGGCCGCAGTCACCAGTAACAGTAATCGTCGGGGTAAAAACAGGGGAAGACGACGAGGAGGCCTGGCAGTGGCGGAGCTAGACAGAAAACATTGGGGGGGCGAAACGCAAAAGATGAAGAGTTGGGGGGGCCAAACGCTACTTTTTTCCTAATCTAAGCCCTTCAAATAAAAAATTCTTCAGGGATATCACCAAGGCTGGGGGGGCTGTGATAGCTCCGCCGTTGAGGCCTGGAACAGCTCACGCACGCGATCGCACGGGGGGAGAGGAGGCATGCCCCCCCCCCCCCCCCCCCCTCCTGGCCAGGGCTCCGTCACCGCGCTGGCGAGTGGACCCGCATGCCAGTCTCAGTTTAATGTGCGTCCAGGATGGAGAAGGACCAAACTGGTGTCACGAACGGCTCTGTCCTTTTGAAAAAAGTGAAACTTGCGGGCTCCGAAACCTCCGTGACGTTCGTTTGTAATTTGAACTGTACTTGGTACGAGTACTGTATAAGAGGGGGGCTGGAAAAAGAGGGCGGCGACTGGGCGGGTCAAATGGTCAGAGATCGATGCCTGCTTCCCACATTCAGAAAATCCCAGTTGTTAGATTGGAGCATGAAATGGAGCCTTCTCAGCCCGTTTGAAATCTGGACCGTCCGATTGCCTTTCCAAACAAACCCCAGCCGTTAGATCTTCGGGCGAAATGATCCTGGCCGTTGGATCGGGTTTGATCCCTGTAGCAATGAATAGTGCCCTGTGTTTTACACCCTGGCTTTTTTCGTTTATTACGATGACAGGCGGGCCCCGAGCGAGGTGGGCTCCAGCCGTCAGTGACTTCATGGGGTGTTGCGTCCGGTGCTGGTTATTATCTGCGCGGAGCCCGTGCCACCGCCAGTAATTTTGGGTGTCCCTCAAGGGTAGTTCCGCGATTTCATGTCTCCCCCTTGTGTGGCGTTCTGTGGATGGCTGGGCTGCACGTAAAGGTGAGGAAAGCGACCCACCCTATTCGCTGCTCCATCCCGAATCGGGTGAGATGCTAGGGTTTGTCTCTTTCCTCTCGTTTCTCCCTCCCCCTGGCATCTCTCTCCCGCTGCCGCAGCCGCCGCCGCCGCCGCCTCCTCCTCTTCCTGTCCCGTCCCTCTCTCTGCCGCTCGCGCAGCCGCTTCCCCGTCGAGCTTCACGTCCGCGGGAGGAGAGGAAGCTGGCGCTGCCCTTCCCGAGGAACACGCCGTCGAGCCGTCGCGCCGTTGCCACCGGCTGGCGCGTGGACGGGAGGAGGCCAGGCGGTGCACGTCGTTGCCACCGGCTGCGTCCTGGGGGACTCCTCTGCCACCTGCACTTCTCCTCTGCATCCTCTCCCCGTCGCGGCGCACCTCGGCCATGCCGGTACGTACGCCACATCCACCCCGCCCCTGCCGCGGATAGGTTGGATCGATTTTACTCTCTTCAGTCCACGACGTGATTGTTTGATCCGTGGGTTCTTGATGTCAGGTGCAGATCGGACGGGGATGGAGGAGCTGGACATGGATGTTGAGAAGGCGGCCAGACCAGAGTTCGTCCATCCCTACTGCTGCGAGGACCGTGACTCGCATCCTTGTGTTGGCACCTCGAAGAGGAGCACCCCTTCGAACCTAACAACACGGTTTGTACCCCCAAGTAACCTGTTCTTCTTGAATTATTAATTATTAGGGGCAACACAGATGGAGTTTGTAGTATAATTTGAGTTTGAGTGGCATGGAGATATAGTTTGCACAATGTTCTGGTCTGGCAATGATTCTTTATGTGCAAAAGGGTGGTAGGATTTGTAGATGGTAATAATCGTGAAACCTGGAGATAGAAAAAAGAGTTTTTCACACTGATTGCTGCTGGATCCTGAAGCCGGTTATCAACCGCTGCTCCTTCCCTGTCCCACGACATCCAGGACAGCTGTGCATTTATCCGCAAAACAAGTTGATAAGAAAATCACAAGCTCATCAAGTTGTCTGCCCATCGTGTGCGTCTATTGCTCGTTCAGGCATAAACTGAAGGCATCAGTCACAATCTGAAATACTGAAACATTAGTAAATTAAATCACACGCATATTGAATGTCAGGTGGGACTGGTTTGTTTGGTGTACATGTTGTTGGGACTGGTTTGTTTGGTGTCGTATGTCAGGTGTAGTATATCAAGTTTGTTTGTTCTGAGGAATTCTATATGCCAATGGTTTTTGAATTCTTGCATGACGTGATTAAGGTTCTTAACTGACAATATATATGTAATGTTTGGCTGGTCAATATATATAATGTTTGGCTGGTGTATTTATAGTTTACCTTTCTTTGCAGCTTTAGAATATACACTAAGGTCAATGGTGCTGGAAATAGCCGTACAATGGCAATTCAGGATTCTTGGCTGTCCAATTACCCAGAAACTTTGAGGCGGGCTTTCTCTTAATTTCTTTTGAGATATATTTATTTGGAGCAGCGATGTTTATATCTCATATGTATACCTACAAGTAGTGAGCTCTCTCTTTATTCTATGAGTAAACAGCAGATGCCTGGATACATGGATACATGGTTACATGGTCAAACTGCATATTTACGCGAGCTTTTAAAGCTGGCAAAAATGTCCTCTTGATATATATATATATGAATATATCACATTTCCAGTTCTACGTTCCCTTTTGGTTTTCCACTCCCTCATTCCCTTTTGGTTTTTGGTTTAATGTACTGTAATATCTATTGGAAGGAGAGGAAAGGGAGGCTCTCTGCCGCCGAAGCTAGCGAGGGCACCGTTGATCTCTCAAGCACAACATCCCTCAAGGTATGTTTGTTAGCTGCCAAGTAATTTCATCTACATAAAAATGAAGATCCTCAACTCTCAGATGTACCGAAGCGTATGATGGATTTTTGTGAAGATAGTGTTGTTTTGGCCTCCGTGTTAGATTGCACGCATGATCATACTTATAAGAGGTCGACTGGTTCGGAAATTAGCTGATAAGCACTTAACTGCAGATGGTTATCCTTTGCCACTGCCCTTTAGTAATATAGCTGATTATGTTAATCAGGAATATAAATTCCAGCCTCCTCTGATTTATTTACATACATATTTTGCTCTGTACTAAAGTTGCTGTAAACTAAACATTTTTAGAGAATGATCAAAAGAGGCGTTCAAATATAACACTCGATTTGTGGGTGGCTAATTAGTTCTCTTTTGCATTAGTTTCAGAGAAAGGATAAGAAGAGGCATTCAAATATACTACTGGATCTGGCGAGTAGCTAATTACTTATCTGTTGTATACAGTTTCATAGAAAGGATCAAAAGAGGCATTCGGACATACCACTTGATTTGCCGAGTAGTTAATTAGTTATCAGGATGCATTTTCACGTGTGTCGTTTCATTTCTTTCCCTGAATGTTCTTGTCCAGTTATGGTTAATTTGTTTTTGCTAGGCCACGATTTATTAGTGAAGCATGTATGTGCAGTTCAAGAGCTATGCTGTTTTTTCGGGTAAGCTTGATGTACACTCAAATTCTTCCGCAGTCATGTTCAATTTTTAGATAGTAATACAGTGGACTTTGATTCTATTGTTGCCATTTTGGTTTAGAGATTTGCAGTTCCAATCATATCTTATGGTTTAGGTGAATATAATTATATAGCAGAATCAATGAGAGATGATATCTGATGTTGCTCATTTTTCCTTCTTTCAGAATGAAAAGTTCCTTCTCATGTCTCATTAACTGAATGCCGATGTGCTTTATTAGTAATTAGATGGTAAATTTACTTACAACAATTATTTTTCCTTAATTCTGTTTGAAAACAAGTTCTTTTGATGTTCTCACAAGCGAATGTGCCGTAGTTGACCCACCGTAGTGAATCTACTAAGTCGGGTTTTGATTACAAATCCTACTATTTTTAAGGGAAAACTTTGTTTTTGCCACTCTAGTTTTTGCCCACTTTGCTTATGCCACTCTAGAATTTGACATTTCACTTTTGCCACCGTTAGCTTTTGACAATGCATCACAAATGCCATTCTGTGGCAAAAACAATAATTCTAGAGTGGCAATTGTGATACATTGTCTAAAGCTAAGAGTGGCAAAAGTGATTTTTTTTTTATTGCTTTTGCCACATAATGGCATTTGTGATGTATTGTCAAAAGCTAAGAGTTGCAAAAGTGAAATGTCAAATTCTAGAGTGGCATAAGCAAAGTGGGCAAAAACTAGAGTGGCAAAAACAAAGTTTTCCCTATTTTTAACTGCGGTAGTTTGTACCTTTAACACAGCTAAATTTCTTATAGTACTACAGGTGTTGCTACTATTTTTGCTACAAGGAATTTCCTTCCTAACAAACTCAATAGATTCTCCTTGCAATTTTCTGTGCCGTTCTTGGTCATGCAGTACATATAGCTGCCTTCTCTCATATATATACTATATTTAGTTTTTCAAATTTAGCTTTTCTGTTCTGTGAATTTCTTTAGTAGCTCATAGATTTTGGACTATTTGTATGTTTTGCTTACCTAACAATACAGTAGGAGAATTAGAATGGAAGTCGTGCAGGCTTGCCGACCCAACAAGACAGTAGGAGAATTAGAAACATTCATTCTCTAATTCAACGCAAATATTAAATAGATTATTTACTTAAATTTAAAAAGTTCCCTAAATGGTTCAGGCTTGCCCGGATCTTTCTTTTGGGTACAAACCTCCATGCATTTTGGGTTCATATTAATTGTGATGCCATTTAATTATGCGAATACTGCTCTGCCTTGCATAGTTGCCTCTTATATACTCTGCCTAATTAGTAAATGCCTTTTACAGCCAGTAAAATTACTAAATTTCTATTGTTTAATCTTGGTATGAACACTATACCAGTTTTTCATGTGCATCACTGTGACACTGTCCTACCAGTTAGTGTATTGCTTCGATATTGATAATTCCTTGTGTTTTTATGCTCACTGCCTCACCTTGATTTTCTATTACCTCATACCAGTAGAGATGTGTCAGTTATTTTATTATAGATCTTCAATTTTTCCTATGCAGATTGCACACCTATTTGTTGTGTCGGAGGAAGTAAGCCAGAGGCGAGAAATAGAGCATGCCATGTGTGTGTTTTCATTACAGGTGTCTGTTTCATGTAATTACTGTAGTTGCATCTAATATGGTCATGAAGTATGTTTATAAGATATTAACCGAGGATCTTGCGGATACCCGGCCTAAGAAAATCGCTTATGTTCACAATATCAGTAATGGGGGTTTGTTGCGGGAGGGGTGTCTGCTTGAGCTCTCTCTGCATTTGTTGCTTAGGGTTCTGGGGTTTCGTAATGTACTGGGCCATTAATTTTTAGGATAAGAGGTCAACACACTGTTTCCTGCCACCTTGACATTTGTTTTCATTTAAATTCAGAATATGCTAGCACTTCTGTTTATAGCTGAATTGAACTGAACTGTTTGAAACATTTTTATTGAATGTACATATGTGAGACCGTAGCAGTTTTGATTAGTTCATATCTCCTATGCTTTGCTGGTTCTTATGCGCGCACCCAGTTGGTCTATGTAATGATTCTTCCCTCTCCTTGTGAAGCCTGAAGGTTTCAGATGCACTGTCGTCATAAAAATATGGTCCCTGGGGAGTCATGGTGGTTTGTTGCCTGCAATAGATGTGGCAAAAAATCTCTGCCACATGGAGATGGCTACTGCTACACTGCATGTGGATACAAAGGAAAGAAGTTCAGGTATGTTTAACCATCACAACTTACTTCCCTTCTTTCTTTGGCTCACAATCTGATATAATGATTGGCATCACCGTGTTGCCACCTAATTAGGTTCAAACTGTGCGTCACTTGCATTGCCATATACTATATATATTGAAAGTAGTTTTATCTATCTTTACAACTTGATATATTTTCTAAAACCACCTCTTATGTTTCTATCTGTATCTATGACATTTTCTGTGTTTTTCTCATGTTGCCAGGTTTTAAAAGGGTTGCCAGCCTGGTAATTTTAAAAGGGTTGCCAGGTTCCTTTTCCTAAAAGGGTTGCCTCCTGTTAGCTCGCAAACAAAAATGAGCTCAGTTTAATCAGTGTCATGTACTGAAGTTTTTTAATTCCAATTACTGGACCACACACACGCGCGCGCGCGCACACACACACACAGCAAGGAGTTCCTGTCAACAGAGTAAGTGATCCCATATTCCCATTGGATTGAGATACCTCTTTTTTTCATTATTAGAAGCATGTGAAAGGAACACTGAAAACTTTTAGATTTGGATTATCTGATGCCTTTCTATGCTCTCCAAAATGATAATCTTTTTCTTTTTTCATATTCAGGCTCGATATTGGTGAGGGAAAAGATGTGGATCTTCCAGACTGTTCAAGGGCTCTGCTGAAAAAGCAGTGCATAAAATATCTTGGTCCAGTAAGATCATTTGCATAATGGATGCTATCTTTATTTTGAAATGATACCGTTCTTGCTGAAAATATTTCATTGAGAGGTTAAAATAGGAAGATGTTGACAGGGTTTGCATGGAATGATATTTAGTTAGGTTATAATCAAGTCACCATGTGTTTGTACGCCTGGCATGAAGCTTCTGTTAACTCTGAAACTTGTGGTCAAACTGCCCACTCAAAGTTTAATTAAACTTCTTTGCAAACATGTGTTGTGCTCTCAAACAAACCTGAACACTGAAATTTGTGCATTCTTTCTCTTTCTTTCCATTTCCTTGCTTTGAAGTGTAGAAGTTTCTTGCAGATCCTGGTTGTAACCAGTAATTTTTACTGAAGATGATCTTAGTGGTGATACTGTCAATTTTAATCTTAGTGGCATAAAGCAAAACCTATTGTAGTCCAGCTGTGAGTATCTTCAACAGTACACAGATGAGGCTCTGGTTAACCTTCAGGAGACTGGTGTTTATCCCTATGGCCAGGTGCAGTCAACGGATGAAGATGATGACATGTCAACCTAGAGCGATGGAAATCCACTGTATGACCCAGAAATGAGATATGTTTTTTTTATGTCAATCAGAAATGTCGACCTAATGCATGGAACTTGGTATGTATTAAATGTGTATGTATGGTAGCATTTGATATGTTTCCTGAACCAATTGCTATGTATTGAATGGGTATGTATCATTACAATACTATTGATTCAACTACATTATGCTTTTCTTATATTACAATATTTTTTTGGAAGCATATATTTGCAATGCTTTAATTACGAGGTTGGATATAACGATACCCGGCAGCGAGAGCCGCACTTCCTACCTAGTTGAATGACAAACGGGTGACTTTCTCGCCATGCCCGAGCCCAGCTGTATCATCAATGATGCCACAGTGGCATAATGAACGTAGATTTTTTTTTCAAGCGCAGCAGTAAATTACTGTACGTACAGTTGAGTACTACCTGTCGTAGCACCACCACGCTATATCTGTACGTGCCAGTAGCTGTATCTGTACGTGCTTAAATTTTACTCAGAGCTACTGTACAGCCTACTGATATACATATGCAGAGTACTAATGCAGAATTGATGATTCCGCTAGTACACTGACCTGTGAGGGGAGTCGGGAGACCATCCAGCACGTCCCACCGCATGCCGCAATGCCGAAGGTGGACGACTTCTTTTGCTTTGTTTTTGTGATGCTGTTGATGATGATAGGAGTATGGGGCGAGTGGCGGCCGGCTCGATTGACGCCCAGCTAGGCCAAACTAGCTAGAGTAGCTAGCTAGCTGTGGCCGTCAGGAGGCCAGATCGCTTCTGGGTGACAAGACATGTACCAGTACTACCTATCAGACCCTACGCGCCCAGCCCAGCTGACCCATGCCATGCATGCTTCCATCACCGGCAACAGCACCTGAACTCACCCTCCTTAAAGCTGGCATTATCAACATCTCAACACCTTTTCTTTCGTAAAAATGGAGCAACTAATCCTTTGAGACCCATCATTGGTTCAGTTTTAGTCTCATTCACTGACATCCAAGCTGAACCTTTTATTTCCTGCGACTGAACCCTCGTCCTGTTGACGCGGCAGTAACAAGAGCAAGCAAACGAGGAGTAATAGCATCTCCACTCGCGCCCCCAACAGGCCCCCCAAGGCCCTTTTTTATCGCCGGTTGAGAAAAATCGGCCCAGCCGCGTCCCCAGAAGTCCAATTTTCGCCGGTTAGGGTCGAAATTGGCGCCGGCGTACCCAAGCCGAACCCGGCGCGCTGGGGCGCCTAGGGGCGCCGGACGAAACCTTTTTTGGCGCGAAAACGGGCGGGCCCGCCGAGTCAGCGACCGAGAGACGCTTCGTCGTCCTCATCGCCTCGGTTTCCCGCGGGGAATCAATGCGAAGGCTGCCCGCCGATCAGCCTTCCATTGATGCCTCACGGGCGGCGCGGTCAGAGCGGGCGACGCGCGTCCACACCTCTCCCTCCACGCGGCCGCACGGTGCCGCCCGCTCGCCGCTATAAAAGCCGCTCCTCCTCGTCGGTGGCTGGGCACTCCTCGCCGCACTCTCCCCCCCACTCTCGCCACCGACGCCCCTCTGCCCCTCCCTCCCTTCTCCGGCGAGCTTCCTCTCCTCCCCGATGGCTGAGCGCTTCCCAAGCGACGGTGTGGCGGCCAACGGCTTCGGCCGCCGCCATCTGCACGAGGACGAGGCGCGCCTTCTCTACGAGGCGGAGTACCCGGCGGCGCCCGACATGCGGGTGCCGGGCTCGTGGAGGCTCAACGCCGGCGGGGTCCCGGTGCCTCCGGTGCTCAGCGGCGCCGAGCGGCACGCCGAGATCGCGCGGATCCGCTCGTCTCTGTCGGAGACGGTGCGGCAGCAGCCGAGGTACGCCCCCGACAGCCACAACTTGTGGACGGCGTACTTCGAGCGCTGCCACGAGGAGCAGCTCGTCTCCACAAACGGCGCGCCGCACAGCCGTGGCCGCCACAACTCCGAGGGGCGGCGGCAATGGTGGGGCGTCCCCGGCCGCACCCTCGAGGCCGTGCTCGAGCACATCGAGGGCGGCAACACGCCGCGCCTCGACTACCCCCGCGCCGTCCTTCTCGCGCCAGACCGGCTCGTCCTGGCGGCCGAGGCGCATGGCCGGGACGTCGTCGTCGTCGTCCGGCTCCCACACCTCCGGCGCATGGACCCCGCTCGTCGCCGTGAAGGCCGAGCCCGGCGACTCGCCGCTCCGGCGCAGCGGGCGCAGTGGCGGTGGCGGCATCACCATCAACGAGGGTCGCCGCCGCCAACCTTCTCCCCCTTCCCGCGGCCACCTCCGCCTTGTCAGGCCAAAGACCGAGCCTGGCGTGGAGGCGACGGTCGCCGTCAAGCAGGAGCATCTCGACATGGCTGCCGACGACGAGACCGCCCTCAAATGGGCGCGCGACAACTACGTCCGCGAGGAGATGGTACGCCAGCGGCGCGTCCTCGAGGAGATCGCCACTCGCCGCCGCGGCCGCAAGGAGGGCGGCGTCGTCATCCTCGACAGCGACGACGAGGAGGCGCCCGGGCCGTCCAACCAAGAGCTGCACCGCCACGGCGACCCAGGCCAGGGGTGCAGCAGGGACGGCGGCCGGCAGGACGGCGACGGGGGCGACGACGGAGGCGACGACGACAGCGGCGACTACACCGACTTCTACAAGCTCCTCGGCATGTAGAAGACGTCGGCGGTGGCGTATCGACGACGTAGTTTAGGTTTAATTATGTTTTTTTTAGTTTTTATCACCTTTTGTATAAAAATCGTATGAATCGGCCAAACTTTGCCTGAATTTGTCTGAATTTGACCATATTTTGTTTTCAAAAAACGGCGTGGGGGGGGCGGCGTGGGGGCGCGACTGGGAATCAAACCCGCCCCACGCCGAATTTTTCGCCGGTTGACCCCCACGCGCCGAACGGCTGGAGATGCTCTAACATGCATGCAACGAATACGAATGAAAGCCAGCCGAACGAAGTACGCAACACTCAAGCGATCGCCACAGCTGAGAGGAGCTTGCGTGAGGCGACGAGCGACAGGTTGGAAATGGCGACGGAGGAGGCCCCATCGAATCATGGAACGGACCAACCCCTTTCGCTTCGCGTCGGTCGGTCGACGTCGACGTGGGCTGGGCTGCGCGCCCGAAACGGGGGCCGCCTCACGTGCCGCAAAGGCGACCCGGCAGAGGGTCGTGGAAGTGGAAAAGGAGGCGGCAGAGTTCAGTTTAGTTGGCTGCCGGTGGTTGGGTTGGGTCGGGTGGCACGTCGTCGGCCGGTGAGTACGACGGCTGCTGCCGATGCGCGGACAGGCTCGCCCGCTCGGGCCTGCGGGGCGTAGTTCATTCAGAAAGAAAAGGCTAGGTCCCGATCCCTGGCCCTGCCTGCGTGTAATGTTTGATCCACTAAATTGTGGGCCGTTCTGAAGGAAGTGTGCTTGTATGACGATCTAGATCCTCTGTTCAGGGGCGACAATGATGTGTGAACCGCTGTGTCGTGGGGTATTTTCATCGTTTATTTGTTGTTTAGGGCATGTGCAATAATTAATAAGAGCTTTAAAAGAATTGCAGAATAAGTTATCTCTTAGTCTTATCACTACTAACTAGATATACCTAGTAGCTCAGCTAAAAAGAAAAAAAAAAGATGTACCTACTAGCTTAGCTGTCAAATTGGCATCCTTGAATGCACAGCTGTGTCTCGCTTATCGCGAGAGCTAGTTTTTTTTTTTTTGGAATCGATCGCGAGAGCTAGCTCTGTCTTCCCTGAAGCCGATCGGCAATTTTGCTCGCCTTAGTTGACCGGCCCATAGAGATTTTGAGATGGATCTATACAACGGTACAAATCGATTTTAGAATCTTTCGTGCAATTTTTTTATCTTTTCTGTTTTCTGTGTTGTTTTATCGTCCTCTTCATTTTTCTTTTTTGCGTGATCTCTATTTGTTTTCATCGGGTATCTTTCAGTTTTCTTTCAGAGTATTTCTATCGATTTTTTTTGTATTTTAATTTTAACTTTGTTTTCACTCTTTAAATAAAAATCAATTTTTATTTAGATTAACATTAAATTTTCTTCATGTACATGTTTAACATTTATCTGATACACATATAAAATTTTCGGAATATATATCTTAAAAATTAATATAAATTTTCCGAAAAATTCAAAGACACGCTGACCATTTTTTTTAGTACAATGAACATTTTTTGAACACACATTAAACATTTTTCATAAATGCCATGAATATTTTAGTGAACACAAGTAAAACATTTGGTAAGTGTTAGAACATTTCCTTAAATTCTTGGAACAGTTTTTCTGGATGGTATGAATTTTTTTATTTTAAACATGTGAACATTTTTCTACAATGTATAAACATTTTCTAAAAATATCGTGAACATATTTTTGAAACCCATCAACATTTTTGAAACAGAACAATTATTTTAAGGTATTATTTTACAAATGATGTGAATAGTTTTTTAGTTTTATTTTTTTTAAAGTCACAAAATATTTCTCAAAACCATTAAAAAATACCACAAATATTTTTACTACCAAGATTTTTTAAAACTCAAGCAAACATTTTTTTCACATTGTATGATCTTTTCTGAATATGCGATGAACATTCCTCAAATATAAGTAAATTACTTTTCTAATATATGTATTGAGAATGATTCAAACCTATAAATGTAAGAATAAAAAGATGGAATAATAATGAATGAATGTAAGTAAATTTGAAAAGGTAACGTACCAGTCATTTCCGACTAACGTGTTTCTTTGAGGCGAGTAGAGCCACCGTCTTGCAATAGGCGAGACGTAGCCGCACCCCTTCTCAATGGGAGCACCTCCTGCCGAGATTTTTCTAGCCAAATTGGTGGGCGTAGAATAATCTCAGTTGACCCCACGTATGGTATTTCATAGGACACCATTTATCTTTTGTTTTTAGTAGTTTCATTTTTTATTCTTTTGCTGGTTTCATACAATTTACTATAAACACAATTGGTTCAAAGATATTTTATCTTGAAAGCAAGTATATTTTACTAAAAATGAACTAAAAAAATATGAACATTTTATTAAAAAGAAAATAATTTTGAATTATGAACTATTTAAAATATATTTCTACAGAACAAACAATTTCTGAAATTATAAACATTGTTTGAAGTGGTGACATATTTTAATTTTGATTTATTTATTTTTGAAATTTCGGATACTGTTTAGTACTAGAACACATTTTAAATTACAATTTATTGAAAAATTTAAATTTCTAAAAATGAATAAAAATATTATAAAACAGGCCTTTTTCTAGAAAACACGGACATTTTATGAAATACCGCACATTATTTTAGAAATCGGATTGTTGGAGTAATTGTAGATTTTGTTTTGGAAAATCAAGGATTTTTTATATACTAAACATTTTATTTTATCATTTTGAACACTTTTAAATCTAAATATTTTCAAATTTTCGATTTTTTTAAATTTGTGAAAAGTAAAATAAAACTTGAAAGAGAACAAAACATGTTTTGAAAGTATATAAAATCATTATTTTATGGAATGGAAATCAAACTGAAAGAGACCGAAACTTTTCGTAAGGTTCCCTAAACCAGGTAAACAAGAAAAGCTAAATCTGGTCGGCCGAGTCAACGTCACACGCTCCCAACCGAGTGTGATTCAAAGGGAAGACCTCTTTAGGGCACCAGTAGGCGTAAAAACTGTAGAGGCGACACGTGAAAGCAATAGCAAACGGGCCAAAACTGTTTGTCTCCAGCGTTTTTATTTTCATTTTCTGTTTTTACTCAGTTCTTTTTAAGAACACTTGTTTTTTTAAGAACACTTATTTATTAAATTTTTCATTTTTCATTTTAGGAAAGTTCATTCTATACTAAAAATATGTATACCGTATATTATAAAAGGTTCACCATATACTCCCTCTAGTCGTTTTAATCTGCATATAAGATTTGTGTGAAGTCAAACTTTATAGAAAAAATATCAACATTCAAAATACTAAATCAAAATCATTAGATGCAACAAGAATTTAATTTCTACATTGTATAACTTTAGTGAAAAAAAAATTACGTGGCGCTCACACGCCTGGTTCTCATGGACGGCCCATGAGACCTGACAAGTCTCACAGGCCTGGTCAGTCGCTCAGTTTCAAGGTTTAACGGGTTGACCGTTAACCGTTGATCGTTGACCATTGACTTTGAAGAGAAACATTGCAGATTTTTTATAAAGTAATAAATATTTTTTTTGCATGTATTTCATTTTTTTGGAAAATGCGAGAAAGTTCATGAATTAAAAAAAACATGTTTTGAAAAAAGTTCATAAACATTTAAAAAAGTTCACGCATACAAAAGAATGTCCATGGATTCAAAAATGTCCATGAATTTGAAAACAAGTTCATGGATTTACAAAAAGTTGATGTATTCAAGAAATGTTCACAGGTAAAAAAAGTTCATGAGTTTAGAAACAAAATTGAATTTGAAAAAAGTTTGTGAATAAAAATAAAATCAAAAAAGGAAAAAAATTCTTGAAAAACCCATAAAAAATTGCCCTAGAAAAAACCGTTGGAACCAGTGTTGACAAAAACAACAATATGGGACGACCTAATGGACGTCCTCATCTATGAGTGCTCTATACGGATTGCCCTGTAACCGAAATCACTAAAGGTTACCCCTTGCAAATGACTCCCACCTCTTTTCATGGTTAAAAGTGGCGTGCTGCATTTACAACACTTGTCGCAATCTTAGTTTTTTTATAGATAGTTGTTTTTCTTCCTTTCTTGCTATTTTTTCATTTTTCATTCTTCTATTGGATTTTCCATTCAAAATTCGTGTATGTGTCAAGAATTAAGGAATATGCTAAAAATGGGAATAATTTTAAAATTTCAAGAATTTTTAAAAAATTGGTAATATTTTAAGTTTGAGAACAATTTTTAAATTTGTGAACATTTTTAAAATTCACGGATATTTTAAAAATAGATGAATGTTTTAAAAAATCAAAACATTTTTAAATTTCATGAATATATTTTAAAATTTATTAGTTTTGTGAAAAAATCATGAAAATATAGATTCAATGGCATGTTTTTTTAAAATGTAAACATAGTATTTTTTAACAGAACTTTCATATTTGTCTTCTAAATTTTCATGAACGCGAACTGCTGCAAGTGTGGACGGAGACAATGGACGCAAACTGCTATGATCAGCGTTGACCAAAGTTGGAACCGGCCACAGACACAACTGCAACCAGCGTCTATCGAATCTGGGGGCGGCCATGGGGCACAACAACAACCGGTGTCAAGCTAACCTGTAGTCGGCGTCGATAAAATCTGGGACCAGCCACAGGCACAACTACAACCAACGTCGAGAAAAGTTGCAACTGCGTTGACCGGGCGAGCACAGTGCTACAAAGAACAAATTGTGTTTCCTACGACCGAGGTCGACAAATGGTGCAACAAGTCACGATGGTGCCATGCCCCGGGTCAGCGGTGCTGCAACTGACTACAACAGTGCTATGATCATGGTTGGCGGAAGTTGTGACCGGCATGACAATGCTCCTGCGGCTGAGCTCGACGACCATGGCCATGGCGGCGCCCTTGCGCGGGAGCTCGAGGACCATGTCCACGTGTACCCATCATGCGGGAATCGAGTACCATGGTCACGGTGTGCCCCTCGCGCGAAGCTCAACGACCCATAGCCACGATGACGGGGCAACTCTACGGCGGGCGTTGACGGTGTTACGGTGATATGCGGGGACGTTGTGCCGCGTGAGCAATACATGCATTGTTTTTTTTTCATTTTTCTACGACATGTGCGGGTGGAGGATGATGAAGATCCAATGGCTTACGCAAGGTGCAACATGCGGTTTGAATGCGACCGATAGGGTGGATGGCACATTGGCCTAAAGACATGCATGGTGGTTAGTAAGACGGTTTTATTTTGGGTCCCGATATTCACCACACGTGTGGCATATTAGATATGCGCCCACACATCGTGTGTGGCATACGTAGGAGGCAGCCCACACGGGTCGTGTGTGGACGAACAATAGAACTGCCCACACGTGTGGACGCAGCTACTTCGTGCCACACGCCCAACAAGTACTAATCATCTCCACCCGCGTGTGTGGCACGAAGCAAATCTGTCCACACGTCCTCGCGCAACTACGTTAGTTACCCGCGGGATGACAACTCTAGTTACCCCTGGGGATGGCAACTCTAGTTATCCCGGATGGCAACTGTAGTTGTAAAAGCATGGCAACTCTTTCTGTTTTGGTTAACTATAGTTACCCGCGGGATAACACTTTAGTTACCCGGGGATAGTTGCCATGTGTGTTTACCTAGTTGCCGCGTGTGGTTCAACCATAGTTGCCATGTATGGTTAATCGTAGTTGCCATATGTGTTTACCTGGTTGCCGCGGGCGCGCAACTGCAGTTGCCATCTAGCAACGAATCGTAGTTGCCATGTGTGTTTACGTAGTTGCCACGTACGCGCACTGCAATTGCCATCTAGCAACGTACGAGTGATGTGTGGGCGAAGAGCAGTTCGCCCACACGCGGTGGACTAGGTGATGACTGTGTGGGCAGAAACCGGTTCGCCCACACGGCGCAGCTAGCAACCGCGCGTTGTGGGTCGTGTGAGCGAACTCTCCAACGCCCACACACACGATGATGCCTACGTGGCACAGAAATTCCAACAAATTCCTTTAAGATTCGTGCAAAATAGAATCAATGTGGATAGACGCGTGTGGGCGAAGTGCAAACTGCCACACGTGTGGGCGTTATCTTTTCCTTTTATTTTAACCCCGCCACGTAATGTAGAGAAGGTAATAACTCGTACAAAAGAAAAGAGATGGAAGTAAAAACTAATGTACAATGGGTGATATCTTAGTCTTATCTTTGATAACTACATATTTTCTAAATACGTGGTGAGAGAAGCTGTGCCGAGAGATCATCTCTTACTCAGTTAGAAAAAAGATCATCTCTTACTCGCAAGCCTTTTTTTTATGATTTCTCTTTCTTTCATCTCAATATTTATTCTACGACGTCTATTGTACACGCCCTAAGTTTTAGGCAATCTACGTGACATTTTTTTGGTAGTACGGAGCTCCCTCCGTACTTTAGTGATCTATATAGACACTCTTATATTAGTTTACGGAGGGAGTGTCATTGTACACGCCCTAATTTTAGCAATGAACTGATGCTGGATCTTTTTTTTGAGGGGGATCTGCTAGAGCTGTAAGGCCCGGGGCCGGAAATGGGCTGGAGCCCAGAGGTAATCCTCCTCAAGCGGGCTGCACCACTGACCAGTCCTTTCCCCGAACTCGGATTTCCGCCTTTCCTGCCGCGCCATGGCCGGAACCACCGCCGCCGCTCGGATGGACATCGACGCCTCCGCCGTGCGGCCGGCCTACAAGGGCAAGGCGACCCTCTCGGCCGCCGCAGCCGTCAAATCTTCTCCATGGGTCGAGAAGTACCGCCCCCAGTCCCTCGCCGACGTCGCCGCCCACCGCGACATCGTGGACACTAGTGAGTGCCCCTCTCCCGTTGGTTCTGGTCTTCACTACCTCTACGATTTTTACCACATGATAGGAGTAGTTGAATATGATGTATGGATTCGGTGGAGTTGTCATGTAGTATGGCTTCGCTAGTGATTTGATGAATTTTGGTGGTTAGGATTTTGGACTTGTCAAATATAGTAGTGTGCCGTTTGAGACTTATTTGACGCTTTAGAGGTTAGATTAGACACTATGAGTAGTAAATTTGCGATTTACATGTTCAATGTGACCTGTGATTTGGGTGTGAAGAGTGGTTTTCTCAAGTGATTTCATGTGTATCTGTTTGTCATATTGGGTATTTTCGCCCCAAAATCAAGCCGTGTAAGCTGTAACACATTTTGAGACTGTTAAGCTGTAACATTTTATTATTACATGTGTATCTGTTTGTCATATTGGGTATTTTAGCCCCAAAATCAAGCTGTGTAAGCTGTAACACATTTTGAGACTGTTAAGCTGTAACATTTTATTATTTCCTAGTACTAGCTTGGCCACACAAAAAAGTACTTGTAATGCATGATCCTGTTTCCGTACTTTGATTCTGTGAGGTAATCTAATAAGTTTGTGTCATTTTATTTATTGTAGTTGATAGGCTTACAGATGAGAATAGGCTTCCACATTTGTTGCTCTACGGTCCACTTGGCACTGGGAAAACATCAACGATACTAGCTGTCGCGAGGAAGATATATGGCTCACAGTATGGCAACATGATTCTTGAGCTCAATGCATCAGATGAACGTGGGATTGGTGTTGTAAGGCAGCAGATACAGGACTTTGCTAGTGCACACAGCCTCTCTTTTGGGTATACACTAAGTGCTATATTTCGATGCAAAACAATGTTACTATTCTTACCATTCTTTTGTTGCATGGATGTTGGTGGGGGGTGTTCCTTGTATTGTGGCTGGCTTAGTAGATGATTTCCATCAGCCCTATCATCATTGTTCTAATATGGAACTGCAGTAGCTTTCTAAGAAAAGGACCCCTTAGTTTTAACATGAAGCCGTATGTTTGTAAGTATGCAGTTACAATCTGAATTAAATACCTGTCGAAGAGTTGCTTACTTGCATACGTTTATTGATGCCCACACTTGATTCCTTAGCTGCATTGGGTTGCTCGTATGGTTGAATGAACTGTTGAAGAATCAAGATTTACTACAGCATTAAGCAATTATAGTATTGTTCTTCACTTCTTCACAATGCCGTTAATTTCTGTAGAGCAAAGCCTGCTGTTAAGTTGGTCCTCTTGGATGAAGCAGATGCCATGACCAAGGATGCACAATTTGCATTGCGGAGAGGTTTTTCTATTGTCTGGTCCTTTTTTTTTACCCGTATGATATTATTATTTTCATTAAATCTACTTACATTGATCCGACTTCCAGTCATTGAGAAGTATACAAGGAGCACAAGGTTTGCTCTGATATGCAACCATGTGAACAAAATAATCCCAGCACTACAATCAAGGTGCACTAGGTTTAGATTTGCTCCACTTGATGGCACTCATGTTAGTGAGCGTCTTCAACATGTAATAAAATCTGAGGGGTAAGAACTTACCTTTTTCTTGTAAGATTATGTTAGGAATCTGGACCTATTGTCAGGTTCCTCAGTTTTCTATCCTTAAGTCTTAACTTCCTTCAGTACTCTGTTGGGACTTTAGAAGTCAGTAATTTTTCTATATATTTGAGTATGACAACACTAGGTTTATGCTTGTTCTTGCAGACTTGATGTCGATAAGGGTGGCTTGACAGCCCTCATGCGGTTAAGTAACGGTGACATGAGGAAGGCTTTGAATATATTGCAGGTTACGTCTGAGTAATCTCAATCCTTTTTTTTTTTTTTTGCATTCCAAAGCTGCTGTATTGGTATCCATAGTTTTGTTCCATGAGCTGATGTACCTTTGGTTTGATACGACATGCATTGCCTTTTATGTGCAGTCAACACACATGGCATCCCCACAAATAACAGAAGAAGCTGTGTACCTTTGCACAGGAAACTTAGAGATATTGAGCAGATAGCGTCTTGGTTACTAAATGAACCATTTTCAACCAGCTTCATATGTACTCCTAATTACCATTACCATCTTTCACAATTCATGATCTAAATGTGTGCTTAATGTGCAATTTGTGTCCTTATCTTTTCAGATATATCTGATATGAAGATGCGAAAAGGACTGGCCTTGATTGATATCATACGGGAGGTCACTATGTAAGTGTTCCCTCCTGCCTTTTGTTCCTTCTTAACTTCATTATTCTCCAAAACCTACTAAGCTTCCTTTTAATTATTTTAATTCTTTCTGCAGGTTTGTGTTCAAAATAAAAATGCCATCCAGTGTACGAGTAAAGTTGATTAATGATTTGGCAGACATCGAGTATGTCCTGTTTATAAAGTTGAATTTTAACCAAAGTTGTCATCAATTAGTTATATTTTATTGATTATTCTGCTCAAATTGACATCTAACTGTAATAGTAACACTGTATGCTTACTTATCAGAAGTTAAATTGGCATAGTTTTTTAGATGATTTATGCCTATTATGTTATTCTGATAGTCATGTTTGTATGACCAGGCTGGCTTGACGAGTATGGTCATTCTTTTAGACTGTAGACTTTAGTGAACTAACTAAAGCAACAAGTCACACAAATCATGTTGCCGAAACTGTACCACACTCCAAAGCATAATTTGCATTTGGTTAACTTGGCATGTATTTTCTATACAGCATGTATTTTCTATACACGTACAACATGTTGATTTTCAGAAAGTGAAAACTGTGGAAGTTTAGACGAAGCAATTACGCATAGGAAACCATTGCCTATCTGGAATATTTTGGGTTTGTACTGTACTGGATTCCTTATATTGTCTAAAATAAAATGGTCCAGAAATATTCCCCAGGAATGAGCTATGATTTTTTTTCTTTTGACTTGTTGAATTGTTCTATTCCTGAAATTCTGGGACCAAAAGTTGGATAATTCTTTTGGCAGTGCCTCTTCAAACAGTCATCAACGTTATTGACATCATTCCTGTGCAGGTATCGGCTAACCTTCGCCTGCAACGACAAACTGCAGCTTGGGGCATTGATCTCGACTTTCACGACTGCTCGCATGGCTATGGTTGCTGCCGCCGCCTAATTTGAACACCCACTGCAGATCCGGAAATGATGTGGCAGTTTTTTTTTATCTTCTCTGTCTTTAGCTTAAAGCACATCGAGGAGAATTTTCATGCTAGAACTGCCTGTCTGCTTGGGACCTTGGGGAGGGTTTTAGAACTCGACTGTAACTGATTGCTATCAGGTTTAGGTGATGTACATGATGGATGCAGCATTTTGTGCAGTAGGGAGTCACTCACGACTAAGGCCTTGTGCAGTGCTGGGTGCTTATGCACCGGTGCTTAAGGAAAGAGAGTATTGCTGCATCTCAAGAAAATGTTGTCACACAATGGAGACTGCTTCAGATCGGTGCTTAGTCGCTTTAAATCTGTAGCACTCGTGAGAGGAGAAGAGCAGTTATATACCCTAAGCACCGGCTAGCACCGGAAGCCAAAGTTTGCTTCTCTCCCACTTCTAAGCACCTGTGTAAGCACCTGCTGAAAAAAAGAACCGGTTTTTTAGCTGAGGCACCTCTGTAAGCACCCGCGTTGTACAGGGCCTAAACTAATCACTGTTATGACATTGGAAAAAACATTCTGATCATCTATTAGTGTTGCAAAGCGAGGAAACACAATCATTCCGAACCGAAACAAGGTGACACCAACAAGGAACCGGCGTCTCCTTCCCGAAAACGGTGAGTCCTGTAGTATCAATCCTGTTAAGACATTTGTATTTCGTAAGTCATTTCAAAAGGGTAAAAAAAGCAACAGAAAGGAATAAATTTGTTAGCTTCCGAGAAATGGCGTAGCATGTATTATTCCACCGAGACATATCCATTCCCATACAGCTCCATTGCTGTGTTTTCGGCGTTAGCAGAAAAGGAAAGAAAAACAGCAAGCAAGATTACCTGAGCAATGCAAACATAGCATTTTTGAATTTTGGAAATAATATTTTGGCATTTTAAAAATTTGGAAATAATTCTTGTATATTACTCGCATTTCTTAATTTTGCATAAGACTGTTTAGAGAAGCACCATGGGGATGTATTAGGATGTGTTTGATACTTTCCCTAAATATATATGAACATATCACATCCTGCCGTTATTATCTTTTTTCCAATTTATTTTTTGTTTTGTATTTCTTTTTTTTTTCTTCTGTATATTTTGTATTTCTGGAGGGACATATGTGAACATTTTTTTAAACAATTCATGAACGATATATTCTAACGCACATGAACAATTTTTCTGAAATACATGAACTTTTCAAAAGATAGCTGAAATAAAAAATATCATTCATGGTGAACAATGTTTAATTGACATGAACTTTTTCGTGCATATAAGAATGTTTATTTCTAGGAACATGAGCATTTTTAATTTTTAAATTTCTCCATTGCAATATTTTTAAGATTTATATAAATTTTTAACAAAAATAATTATTAATGAGCTGCACAATGGCCGGCCCACTATCCTTTCCCATCAGGCGGCACTCGCATACCAGCCACTACAAAACAGTGTTAATTGAATATTTCTAATAAAACAGAATATTTCTCAAAAAACAAACAAACGTGTTAGCAGAAACTGTGTTCCCCTAATGGCCGGAAAGAGTTAACAGAACCTCTCAAAAGAAAAGAGTTAAGAGACTGAAAGAAAAGATAGAGTTAACAGAACTCTCATCAAAAGAAAAAGAGTTAAGAGACTGAAAGAAAAAGAATATATCGTCCATCAAAAGAAGGGCAATCTCAAAGCAGCAAAGCACCGCCAGGAGTAGCAGGACCACGGCTTTATTCAGTTCAAGAATTTATCATGTCAGGCAGCGAATACTGTCTTTTGGAATCCAACCAGGCTAGTAGAGAACACCAAGAAGCACAAGCCGTAAGATATTACAGAAAAAATACAAGTCCCACAGGGCAAATCACAGCACGTTTACAACCCCACTGGCTGCCAGGTGCATCTACAGTTCACGGCGCAATGCCGGTGATGCTGCTTCTACTCGACGCCCTCGGCGGATCTCTGGATGAGCACGGCAGCCAGGGTGATTGCGGAGGCGTAGATGGCATTGGGCACCTTGTGCACTACCTTGCCGACGCCGGGGACGCCCTCGGTTGCCCTCTTGGTCGCCAGCGCCAGGGCAGGGGCGGCGACCAGCGTGATGATCAGCTTGAGGCTGATCGCGCAGAGTGACTCGGCGGTCAGCTTCCGGATGAACTCCGCGAACTCCTCGCGGTCCAGGAGACCGTTCATGTCGATGTCAAACTCCTGCGTGTTCGAGATATCCATCAAAGCTGTAACTTGTTTGTCTATAAAAATCAAAGCTGTAACTAATCCACCAAACAGTGGGCATTTCGTCGACAGAAAAGAAAGATACTTAGAGGTATCAAGGTGACTAGTTCACAATTATAAACAATACTAACTCCCTACAAATATACTCTATATGACAGCATCGTAGACGACAGCACATAAAACAATGGAAAATTCCGCTGGCAAGAAAATGGTATTCAGAGCTATTTGGGTGATAAGTTAAGACTTGTGAACAATATATACGAACTTTAGCATACAGATACAAGGCACATCATAGATAACAGAGTGCACATGAATAGTTAATCAATCTAATATAGAGAGTATTCTTGATATGTTCAGTGACGAAAAGCAGAAACCAAGATAACTTTGCTTCTTCAAGTAGTAGAATACACAGGTGAAGAAGACGATATCCAGTTGACCAAAATAAGTGCCAAAAACTTGATAAAGGGAAGGGAAGATTGTGATTACATTCATGAGAGCCTTGAGCCTCTCCTTGGACGGGGGGTCGTAGTGCGGCCCCGGCAAGTACTTGTTGATGTCACTGCCGACCGACCAAAAACAGCAATCAGTCAGGAACATCTCATAAAAATTCAGAGGAACAAATGGAAGCTGAAACAACATGTAGGATTGGGCGGGCTGCTGTACTTGTAGACGCAGAGGACGGCGATGTAGACCTCCTCGAACTTGAGCGCCTCCTTCTCGCGCCTCTGCGTGTCCTCGGTGAGCCGGTCGAACACCCTGTCGGTGATCTTCCTCACCTGCCGCTCCTTCCAGTGCCGCCCTGCGCCGATTCGATTCGTGGTTCAGCTCCGAGAAGAAGGGGCGGACGGATCGAATGGATGAAGCAGGGGGGTGTACCTTGGAGCTTCTCTTGCAGAGACGCCCAGGCCTGCCCCATGGCGTCGGGCGTCGGCGGAGGCTGGGGAGATGGGTGTGGAAAAGGGGGAAGAAGAGAACAGAAGTAGTATCTCAGTTCCTCCGGGTGGGGTGTGATTCTGGTTTTGGCTTTGGCTAATCTAATCTCGTGGACGCTTTCTGTCAACAGATCTCCCTCACACCTTTGGTGACTATGCTAAGGGTACACAGAAGTTTTACGCAGCACATGCTCCAGGCTCAGAAATATATTTCCCGTCCTTTCGGTTTTAATTCAAAAGAATATTAACTTGTAGAAGATGAGTGAGCATTATGTGCATATAAGTTTCATGCAATGTTTCGCATTCTTGTGGCACATATATATGAAATAAAAATAAAGAACCCTGCAATACCGGTCAGCTCATCATTTAGTATCTTATAGGTACTATGCGCACAAATAAAAGGTTTTCATGATAATTTGGAGATACCTACTTTATACCTACCTTATTCTTGTACTTACTTTTGACATTTGTCTGCTCATATTTTGAATTTTGAACAGAAAGAGATGACACTTATATGCAGTGGCGGATCCAGATATTGAGGTTTGCTGGGACGGTGGATGACGATGGAGCTTCATTGCACTGCGCCGATGGTCGCTAGGCATGAAAGATACCCTGCTCCATCGTCGAAGTGTCGGGGCGGCCGCCCCAGCTCGCCCCAATGGTGGATCCGCCACTGCTTATATGTGCTGCCGCAAAGATATCTTCCTCCCATCTATGCACACTACCGGTGGTACTTTAACCAAACTTAACTTTGACATACAAAAGGGGCTAGACTAGCTGTTAGTACCAAACACTCCAAAAAAGCCATGTTGGGCCAACCCTCCATCTCACTTCCCATTTTTGGAAGAGGGTACACACATCCAAAATCTGGTCATCTCCTAAGTTGGTTGTGCCACTCTGGGCACGGAATGGTGGAGGCGTTTCGGTTGAGGTGGTTTTAGGTGTGGAGACATGAGACAGAGTGGAGGTGGTGTCACTAGTGACCATGAGATCCACTACGACTTCTATCTTGCCCATGAGATCCATGGTGATCTCCCTCAAGTGGAGGTGGAGGCATGGAGGAGCCGAGAGAGACTGAGGTGGTGGTGTGCGAAAGTTGCAGAGCCGGTGAAGCGAGCACATGAAAGACGAGGACTTGGAAAAAAAGGTAACATAAGCGGGACGTATTGATATATTTGTCTAGTCAGAAGTAACCACATACATGATCACCCACCATGAAACTTTCACGCTTGCAAACATATAAATAGAAACAAGTGGACAACACTTCATAGAAGTAAAGTGGATAAAAATTCCACTGTGCCTTAGAACATGCCACATGGCACAAATTTATTTTACCTTCTTAAAATTCAATGTGCTCCAAGATAACTGATCAATTGTGCCAACAATGTGATATGTATACATTCAAACCTTTCAGTTCATCCACCGCTAGTAATAAAACCCGTTGAAACAATTCTTTGTAGTGGATTGCACCCGTAGGATACACCCCACCTTTTTAATCAGAATGAAGGGGGTGTTATCTTAAATGAGCCTATCAGTAATATGAATTGGTAGTGATTTTCCTTCTCTTTCCTTTGCTTAGTTGCTTTGACAAGATGATAACCAATACTTTATATTAGAATGAAGGAGCAGTTTTTTATTTCCTCTCTTCTTTTGCCTTCTAGGGCTCCTTTGATTCAAAGGAATTCTATATAGTTTTTGGAGGATTGAGATCCTTAGGAATTTTTCCTACATTGGTATTTTGATTCATAGGATTGGATCCCATAGGATTTTTTCCTATGAAATCTTTTGTACTACATTTCATAGGAAATTTAACATCCACTCCAACATTTTTTTTTACAATTTCTTTGTTTTTTCTGTGGCATCAAACACTCATTGCTATTCCTATAGGGTTCAAATGGACATGCCACTCCAACCCTATACTTTTCCTATTCCCGCGTTTTCAAAATCCTAATAATCAAAGAGGCCCTAATTTGTGTTTGGATCCACTTTAGCAGCTTTCCAGTTAGTAGGTATGGCTATAGAATAAAAGAAACAGTCAAACTTTAATATTTTATGCGGCATTATTTTTATATCATTTCAACTCATCCTATTGTTATGAAAAAGATAACATGAAAACAGAGTAGAATGCTCTTAAGAACTGAAGTTGGCAATGCCCATTGCGTGCAGCTTCTTTTGAATCATTGTATAACTTGTTAAATAGTTAAACAAAATGCACTACCTTTTTTATTAGTTGATGATCCTCGTAATCAATGTATAATGGCTTAGTATTAAGTAGTATGCACAACTAGTTTACTACTATAAATTTCCATTCATATATCTGATGAACCGGCTAAGGATAAACAGAGTAGTATTACGTACTATGCACCATCCCTTCAAAATTTCAAATGCAGGGACACTGAACTTGTACGAATTAAGTTGTGGAGCCGCCGAGAAATGATGACCACATTAAGATTGAATGCCATTACGTACAGCCCTTTACCACTCTGTTTGGCTACAAATTTCTCCATGGAGATGCCTGCAATGCATACACATTTCCAATAAAGGTACACATTCATCTTTAGTACATGTACATAGCGCATTGCCTGTCTACACATCAGAAAAGCAAAGCGGCGCCCGGACCGGTTCAGGTGTTCACTGCTTGCCTGCCCGGATGTCCTGCAGGAGCATGAGCCCGGCGGAGAAGACGACGAAGAGCAGCGGCGTTGGCACCTTCTCCACCGCGCCCCTCATCCTCGGCACCTGCCTTCCGGCGTTCTTTGCCGTGACGGCGAGCAGTGGCGCCGCCAGGATCGCCACCGCGGCCTTGTTGGCGAGGACGAGGCGGAGGTCCATCCTCACCCACTCCATGATCAGCTCCCGGAACTCCTGCTGCGTTATCCCCTTCGTCTCCTTGGCGCCGTAGCCCTGCAGTCGCTCAAACCAAATTATCTCCATAGCCGAGCAGAACGCCATCCATGGATATAGAAATTTCAGAAATACGAAGAGAGCAGACAGAGACCTCCGCTTTTTCCTTGACGACCTGCATGCATGGAGGGTCCTTGTGAGGCCCGACCAGTTGCCTGTTGATCGAGCTGGATGAGATGTCCAACGAGACGGATCAGATCAAAGCTAATTAGGAAAGAGATCGATGCTAAAACACGAACGCGGCATCCTTCTCACTTGTAAACCATGAGGGTGGCGACGTGCAGATTTTTCACTTCCAGGAGCTTGGCCTTCTTCTCGGCGTCCGGGACGGCCAATTCGTCGAACACCTTCTCACATATCCTTACGACATCCAGCTTGCCTGCGATCGACCAACCAACCAGTTACATCTCGCATTCAGAAAACCAGAGCAGCTCGCGTACCATGCATCAAGAAAATGGCAGGATCTCGTTAGTTAGTTACCTTGAGCTCTGTCCCACAGGCGGCCGAAGAAGCGCGCCATGGATGCTCCTCCTTCTCTGTCTCTGGCCGCGGCGGAGGGGAAAGAACACGTACTACAAATAGATAAGAGAAGAGATTAGGAGGCTATGGCAGAGAGCATATTTATGCTGCTGCTGATTGGGCTGTCTATCGGCAGTGGCTTGCAGGGAAGGTCAGAATCGGCTAGCAGACCAGGGTGCGTATTGGTGACTGACCGAGCATTTGCGGGCCGGCAGTCCTTCCCTTGCCTTGCTCCTCCGGCAACATTGAAAATTCTCGATTCCTGCCTTTTCCTCGCGTGAACGTGAACACCAAATCCAAGCACCAAGGCTGCACCTAGTAGCCTAGTACGGACACCGTGACGCAAAGCTCAACCTTTGCCTTAAAGAAATCCTAATGAACTTTCTCTTTTGAGCAAAAAAGTAATAGTAACCCTAATCAACTTTGGAGCGTTCCTGTGGAAGAATCACGCTCACACAGTAGGTTAGTTACCTTTCTTTCGAACATTATGTCAGTTGCCAGTTTTTTTTTATGGTTAGAGCATCTCTAGCAGATCCCGCAAAAAAAGACCATTCAATAAAATAACCGCCGATTTAGCGGATGAGGTCATTTTTTCCACCCGAACGGATCCCGCAAAATCGGTTGTTCGCTATATTTTGTACGGGGTCCTGCAAAGTCCGGGCCGTTTCCGCCATATCTATGGGATCCGGCCCTTTTTTTGCCGGTTCCACTATTTCTTCCACGCCTTGGTGCCAAGGAAGTTTTAAATTATGTGGCCTTCCCCGCCGTCTCTTGCTACCCTCAGACGTCCCGTGCCTATTCCATTGGAGGACGGGGGTGGCCATTTTTCTCCACGGGCAAGCGGCGGCCGCCGGCGCCATGGATCCGCCCCGAGATTTCCCGCGCGGCCTTGTAGCGGGCAGCTCCCGTTGGTTCCGGCGCCGGTGAGCCTCAGAATCCCCCGAGGGACAGCCACGCGCGGCGGGGCCGTAGATTTGGGCCGTGGTGAAGAAGGGGTTTGCCGGCTTTCCTTCGTACGGCGGAGGAGAAGAAAGGGGCGGCTTACTTGATTTCGGATCGCAGAATTGCATCGAGGGAAGCTAAGTTCAATGCCTGCTGATTTGTTGATTCAATTTTGACAGGTGAGATTCCGGAAAAATCACATGCGTGCTTTTTTTAGATGAATTGGGGCTCATCGTCGTCGTGTTCGTCGAATGATTCCGACATAGAGGAGATGATTTTGGACGACGATGTCGACAACCTAGTGTTGTTGCATCTTGTGGATAAGTTAGAGAAGGGTTCGGAGAGAAAGCGTCGCGGATCCACGGTTGGCCGGCCATGCATTCCACGCACCGAGCTCTCAGCGACAAGATGTTCATGAAGGCAATATCGAGTGTGTAGATCTCTTTTTGTTCGCATCGTTGAAGCTTGCGAGCAAAATTGCCGTGTTTTTCACTCGGCGAAGGAATGCCGCCGGTTTGCTTGGGTTTAGTGCATATAAAAAAATATCGGCGACGATGAGAGTGATTGCATATGGCATCCCCGCCGATTATACCGACGAATATCTTCGCATTGGCAAAGATTCCACAATTAAATGCGTGCGGGTGTTTGCGAAGACAACGATCCGGGTTTTTAGCCCGTAGTATCTTCGAGCTCCAAACGAGGAGGACGCAAAGAATATCATGGCGATGAATGCAAAGAGGGTGACCGGGCATGTTTGGAAGTATTGATTGTATGCATTGGAGGTGGAAAAAATACCCGGTAGCTTGGGTAGGGCAATACACCGGCCACAAACGCAACCTACCATTGTGCTTGAAGCCGTGGCTTCACGCAATTTATGGATTTGGCATTGCTTCTTTGGTTTTTCGGGGTCTCTCAATGATATTCATGTCTTGCAACGATCTCATATTTTTGCTCACCTAGCCAGTGGAAAAACTCCTGCTTGCAACTATACCATCATTGTCCATGACTATACCATGGGGTACTATCTAGCCGGTGATATTTATCCTCTGTGGTCAACATTTGTGAAGAGCATTAGTGACCCAATACCAAGAAGCACATTTTTTTTGCCGAAGCACAAGAGGCATGCCAAAATGATATTGAGAGGGCATTTGATGTGTTGCAAGCTTGGTTTGTCATTGTCAAGGTCCTACTCGTTTCTGGGATAAGAAATCTCTCGAAAACATTATCTGTAATTTTACGTAATATGATCATCGAGGATGAGAGTGATTTGAACTTGAAGTTTTATTATGATAATGTTGATAGCCGTGTGAAATCTGCCAGAGACGCAGATGAGATCACTGCATTTCTTGACACATACCGGAAGATTGAGAATATTGCTTCACACTACCAGCTCCATGATGATCTTGGTGGGCATCATTGGAAACTCTATGGGAGATAGACTTTCATTTTAATTTAATGCATTTCATATCAGGGCCGGGCCGGCAAATTCCGGGGCCTGTGCGAAACTAAAAAATGGGGCCCTATCCATAAAAAGTGAACTAACGAGCAATTATAATGTATATATATTTTGCAGATTTTTTTATAGCTGACAGAGGTAGTCAAATAGGTGGCTTTGTGTTGATCCATGTATTTGCTTTGTCAGACTCTGTTGAATAAGTTAATAAAAAATGGTTATGTGCATCCTAGGATGCAGAGGCCGGGGGTTTTAACCTCCATTTAGAAAGAAAAATTACAATATAATATTTTACATAACAATTGGACATATAAAAAATCATATCTATTCAACTCCCGGTTGCTATTTATTTGAACCGAACTTAATTGAAAAGAAGGACTCGCTAAGCACCTGGAGACTGGAGTTGGTCATAGATCGATCCGACGAGGCAACGAGTCTAAAATTTGAAAGAGGGAGCTAGGAAGGCAACAATGGCAGCGGCCTGAATCCGATCGATCTGATGAGACGAAGGCGACGAGATGATTCCGTTTCCTGTAGCAAAGTCGACGCGACCAGCCTCCAGATTGATAGACGAAACGATCCCGATGGACTTCTGTAGCGATGGCCTTTTTTTTAACCGACGGTAGCGTTTCCATATTATCGATCGAAAGATTGATCGAGCACCAGCGCTCCTGCGCTCGATGGCCTCGAGGCCCAGCTCCAGCGCCTAGGATTTTTTTTCCGAAGTATTACTAGGCCTATATACAAAATTTGCCCCCCCCCCCCCTAAAATTGCGGGCCCCGTGCGGGCAGCACATTTGGCATCACTATGGGCCCGACCTGTTTCATATGTATTTGTGTGAGATTTGAACAATTTGTTGTTGTAGTAATTATTCGAATTCAAACATTTGTTGTAATGAAGACAATTGTTGTATTGTGAATTGCCTTTCGGATCATTTATATTCATATGTTTAATTTATATTATGATTATATTTGGTTTACATTGTTGAAAATTGAGAATTTGCACAGCTTCGAAAAAACTGCGGTACCGCGACGACTCCGGCGCGAAACAGATCCTCTAAACTCGTCCCACAAAATATATTTACAGGACGGGAGTAAGTATATTTTTTTTACAGGCCACCCGTAAACGAAATTTGCGAAACAGATGCTCTTACCGGTTTCCTTTTAACAGAATGGTAACGGCCTTGGGTATTACTTGGGCCTCATGGGAACGGGCCACCCTACTACTACTACTTTCCGGCCCATGAAGGCGCGTATCCAGCGTCCCCTAAAAAAAGGTTACTCTCCAGCGGGTTCTCGCGGCACGCAACACCATCGTCAGTCGTCCACAACACGAGCACTAGAATTCTGGAACCGCCTGTTCTTCCCACCGGAGAACTGCTAAATTCGCTTGACGCTGTCGAATGTCGAAGATGGAGCAGGCTACGTCGATCTCGTCGTGTTCCCGTGACCCTGGTTCGTTCCTGCTCTCTGTCTCCGTTTTGGTAGGATATAGAGAAAGTTTCGATCCATCCGTGTTCATGCATGAATGAATCATCACGATCTGTATTCTTACTTTTCATGTGACGTTACCGAAGCGCCGGCGCCGGATGAGACGGGGATGGAGCAGGTTTTGGCGGATCTGCAGGCGCTCAAGGGGCTCTACGGCCTGCTTCACAGGGGCCCCCAGCCAAATGAAAATGTAAGATTGCTTGAACATCAGTCACTATGCTACTGCCTAATCCATTGCTTCTTCGACTCCATTTGTCGATGCGTGCATTTGGTTTTTGGATTTGCTTACTCTCGGTTGATTGAGGCTTTCTTAACGCTCCGCCGGACCTGTTTTTTGAATTTCAGTAGCAAATGCTGCCCCCCCCCCCCCCCCCCCCCCACACACCACCACACACACATACACTGGATTAACAAATTATTACAACAAGCTGAATGTTTTCTTAGATTTATATGAACAAAGTTCTAAAGTAGACTGGGGAATAAGATGTTCGAAGTCCTCTGAGATGATACTATACTGTTTTGCAACAAATTATTTCAATAATATGAACATTTTATTTTTCAATCTGCATGAATAAATTGAAAAATAAGATTATTTTATTGCCTTCAGACGTGTTTGGGTACCAAAGATTTAGGAAGACCATAACATAACGGAAGACGATGATTCTATTGCAAATTAGTGCATTGTTAGGTATTTTTGCATGACGAACAATTTTCCACACAAAAGTGGAAACATGCACACTGTTGCCTCTGTTTCAAAAGAAGTGCGAAGTTTGCTATTTCTAAGGAAAACTGTTACCAAAAGGCACGTTGTGAGGTTTACCGTTGTCTTGTGCTAGTTTTAGGTGTAGAAATAAGCAACTATCCAGCTGCATATTTGTAAAGAAGTTGAACATGACTTTTAAAATGCATGACCATCCAATTTTTAACAAATAAAAAATAAATAAACATTTGATATGTAGGATTAGAAATAAGAATTCCTCGCACAACTTAGAAACGGACACTCTCAAGAAATAAACGAGAATGCTTTTTCTACCGTCTATCCTTACTAGGAGATTTGTGCCATGTTTTTTAGTTATGTCAAAATATTTGCCTTGTTTCTGAGTATTACACAATGTTTCATTGGGTTGTTTGCATTTTTCATAGTGTATCATAATGTTAGACCATTGAAGAGTGAAATTTTGTGCCTCTGTCGGATCCTCTATATCTTCTGATCGAGTATGTATAGGTTAATATTACCTGGCTGCATTGTTTGGGATGGAGTCAGGGCCTTTGTCACCCCTAGGAGTCATCTGCTGGAAAACTATTTCCGAGTGGGGTAAAAGAACTTGGAATAGCCAATGTCTTCCTTTTAAAGTTGACATGAATTGATCTCGGTCGACGGAGCGAAATTGCTTCCTGCGTCGAATTCCAAAAACCAGCAAGAGGTTCTTTGATCCTGAGGGCGAGCGCCCAAGCCTCAAGCTGAAGTTTCGTCATATTTTGATCAAGTTCCATGGAATTTCCCCCTATTTTAGAGTATATCATAATGTTTCATCATATATTATCAAAAATGGTTGCACGAAATATCCAACACACCAAACAGTAGATGAAAATGCCGTGCATTGTAGATAATAATTTCTTGGAAACTACTCCCTCTGAACTTCAAAAATGTCTTATATTTAGTTACAGAGGTTGTAACATGATAATTGCCAATATTATTTTTGTTTCAGTTGCAACTCTAATTAAAACCCAACATTGTTGCAGTTGAACGAGGCATCAAGGGCTCTTTTAATGAAGATGCTAGACAACGCTACTCAGCAGGTTCTCCTAAGACAGGCAAAGGTAATACGTAACAAATTTGCAGCAATTGTGAATTACTGCCTTCTTGGGCAAATGCTGATAAGCAGAGCGATTGTTTGTCTGTACGCTTGCAGCTGCTGTCAGGCCCCATGATGTCTCCTGCTCTGGAGAGGAAGCTCTCCATCCAACCAGAACCAGGCCGCCGGACAAGCGGCAACGCCGAGAATCGCCTGAAGCCGATCGCGTCGCCCAGCCTCAGCCTCTGCGCCAGCGAGATGTCCCGGAGGCTGAAGCCGCAGAGCTCGGTGAGAAGCCGGGACACCCGCCGCGTGTACGACGACCATCGCCGCCGCGAGAGGGACGACCGTCTCCTTGCTCGCGTCGACTCCATCCGCTCGTCAAGAACCGCCATGCCGCGGCTCCATCCGAGCACTCCGGAGCAGCGCCTTTCCCGCCTCGCCTCCCACCGTTCGTCCAGGGTCGCCGAGCCACGGCGCGTCGACTCCATCCGCTCGTCAAGAACCGCCATGCCGCGGCTCCATCCGAGCACTCCGGAGCAGCGCCTTTCCCGCCTCGCCTCCAACCGTTCGTCCAGGGTTGCCGAGCCACGGCGCGGCGTGGCGAGCGGTAGCGCTCCGCGCGCCGACCGTAGAGACCGGCATAGCAGGCTGCGCGGGAGCTCTGGTCGTGGTGATCGTTCGTCGTCGTCGTCGTCGCCGGATCCAGAGCGCAGCAGAAGGCGCCGCTCCGTCTCCCGCGCGCCGTCGTCGCATGGTCGCGCCACGGTCCGAGGAGTAGGGGCGTATGGCTCCTCGACGCGTCGTTACAGCGGGAGGCTCGACTCTGGGTTATCCATGGGCGTGAGGTCACGCCGCGGCTCCGAGCGGGCCGGACACGGCGCGGCCACGCCGAGGCGGTCGTCGTCGAGCGACGGCGAGGCGGTCACGATAAGCAGCCGCATCAGGCCGAACCGAGAACTCACAGAGCGCCGCGTACGCGAATCTGAAGAAACCGGAGAGCGGAGCCTTCGGCGGCGACAGAGGAAGGAAGGTGCTGTCGGTGGCAGCACTAGCATGGGCTGGTCAAGCCGCCGGCCGCGACGAGCGCTGGACCCAATCGACTCCGGCAGCACGTACAGCAGCAGCTCGTCAGCTGCCGCTAGCCCGTCTCCCTCCACCAGCCCCACGGCGCCACCATCAACATCGGCCCCTTCAGCTTCTTCCTGCTCCTCGTCGGTGTCAGTGCCAAGGCGAGGCAGTGCGCTGCCGGAGTACGAATTCAAGGAGGCATCGAGCGCGTCAAGAAGCCGTCGGCGCCGGGAACGACAGGAGAGAAGGGAAGGGCGGCTGCGAAGGTTCAAGGAGAAGCTCGCGCTGGTGTTCCACCACCGCCACGACCATCACCACCACCACCACATCGGTGGCGGGCGCTCCGGCAGCCCCGTGCCCAGGCGCGACCGCCGCAGCAACAACAGTAAGTCGCCGTGGAGCTACCTCGGCGGCATGTTCCACCGCAGCACTGGCCACGACGCAAAGGCAAACCACGACGCAAAGACAAACCACGACGCAAAGAAAAAGACCACGAGCCGGACGGTGGTGCCGGTGCCGGCGAAGAGGCGCGGCGGGGGACAAACGCAGTCGCTGTTCGACGCGCTGGTGAAGCACAAGTTGGGAGCGCAAAAGGCACCAGCGCGAGCTCCGATGGCGCGCGCGGGTACCCTGAGCAGGATGCAGGTCAACAAGATGCACTGGTGGCAACGGCTGAGGCAACAGCGCGGCCGGGCAGAGGTTACCGGCAGGCCACGTCGTCGTTTAGGACAAGGGAAAGCACTGTAGTTCTATGCGCACGACTGTGCAAGCATTCTCGTGCAACATATGTAGTACTGCAACAATTTGTGTTCAATTTTTTTTTTGCTTGGTTTGGTTGATATGTTGACCTGCTGTGTTGTATGTTCTGGCAATTAATTTGCCGTTGCATCGACGGTAGAAGATAAATTTGGGGGACTTCAACCTCCTAAGAGAAACCCGCTACTATCCCTAGCCGCCATCGTCGGAGGGCCGCAGGACAAAGCCCGAGAGGGGGATGATGGCGGCGGCGAGGCCTTCCTCCAGTGGCGGACCTAGAATGTCAGCTTTGGGGGTGCCACAGTTCAAATTTTACACTAAACATCATTATAATCTCAACAAATAGTTTTAAAATTGCATCAGTTTCATAGATATTTAGTGCTTCATACATAGTAATTTTTAGTTTACAATTTTGAAGGGGGTGCCATGGCATCCAGGGCACCCCCACTAGATCCGCCCCTGCCTTCCTCCGTCGGGCGTGGTCGTGGTGGAGCCCCGCGTGGGTGCCTCGATGTGTCCTCGTGCGTCCGGTCCCCATCACGGCTGCGAGAAGATTTGGTGGGGGTTGCTCGGCTCGGCGACACGTCTTGGTGCTCCTTCGGCCGCAGTCGGCGTCCTTCCTAACCACACCTTGGTGCCGGCGGTTGGTGCTTCGGCTCCAGCGCGTGATGGGGCGGGATGGCAGTCACCCATCCTTCCCGATGGAGGCCTTGGCCGCCTATGAAGGTGTCGCGATGTTGCTTTTGCTTCAGTAGGGTCTGGCCCATCAGTTCTGCTGGCGGCGACGAAGGAGAGGCGTGACTGCCAGTGAAAATCGAGCCGACTCCGGTCTTGGTGGACGATGGCGGCGTCTATGTTCGTTACCCTGTTGAAGGCATCGTCATTGCAGTTCTCGTCTACTCGCTCCCAGTGGAAACCCTAAGATTTGGGTCTTTCGAATTGAATGATGGCAACACTTGGCGTCATTCTGTTGGGGAACGTTGCATGGGAAACAAAAATTTTCCTATGCACACACAAGATCTATCCATGGTGATGAGCATCTACGAGAGGGGAGATCGGATCCACATACCCTTGTAGATCGCTAAGCGGGGAGCGTTAAGAAACGCGGTTGATGTAGTCGAACGTCTTCGCGATCCAAATGGCAAGCCGTCCCGCGATCCAATCACGATCTAGCGCCGAACGGACGGCACCTCCGCGTTCAGCACACGTACAGGTCGATGACGATCTCCGCCTTCTTGATCCAGCAAGCAAGGGCGGAGAGGTAGATGAGTTCTCCGGCAGCACAACGGCGTGGTGGCGGTGGTGGTGAACTAATCCGGCAGGGCTTCGTCGAGCTCTACCGAACTAATCTAGAGGAGAAAGACGATCTAGAGAGGAGAGTGCAACACGTGGCTTTTTCAGGTGTTGGGCTGCCCTCAAACCTCCACTATATATAGGAGGAAGGGGTGGGAGGAGGTGCCCTAGGGTTTCCCCTGGGGCCTTGGCCGCCGGCCAAGAGGTGGAATCCACCTCCAACAAGGAGGTGGGGCGCGGGGGAGGAGTCCTACTCCTACAAGGACTCCTCCCACCCTCCACCCTTTTCCTCTTGGGCGCATGGGCCCTCATGGGGTCGGCTGCCTAGCCCACCAGGGGCTGGTGCGCCACCTCTTGGGCCCATGTGGCCCCCCGGGGTGGGTGGGCCCCCCGGTGGACCCCCGGAACCCATTCGTCACTCCCGGTACACTACCGGAAATACCCAAAACTTTTCTGGAACCCAAATACCACTTTCCTATATATAAATCGTTACCTCCGGACCATTCCGGAGCTCCTCGTGACGTCCGGGATCTCATCTGGGACTCCGAACAACCTTCGGTCACCAACATGCATAACTCAATAATACCGAAACGTCACCGAACGTTAAGTGTGCAGACCCTGCGGGTTCGAGAACTATGTAGACATGACCGAGACACCTCTACGGTCAATAACCAATAGCGGTACCTGGATGCCCATATTGGTTCCTACATATTGTACGAAGATCTTTATCGGTTGAACCTCTATGTCAAGGATTCAGTTAATCCCGTACGATGTTCCCTTTGTTCATCGGTATGTTACTTGCCCGAGATTCGATCGTCGGTATCTCCATACCTAGTTCAATCTCGTTACCGGCAAGTCTGTTTACTCGTTCCGTAATACAAGATCCCATGGCTAACACTTTAGTAACTTTGCTTGCAAGGCTCATTGTGATGTTGTATTACCGAGTGGGCCCTGAGATACCTCTCCGTCACACGGAGTAACAAATCCCAGTCTTGATCCATGTCAACTCAACAGACACCCTCGGAGATACCTGTAGAGCATCTTTATGGTCACCCAGTTACGTTGTGATGTTTGATACACACAAAATACTCCTCCGGTGTCAGTGAGTTACATGATCTCATGGTCATAGGAACACATACTTTGACATGCAGAAAACAATAGCAATAAACTGACACGATCATATGCTACGTTCATAGTTTTGGGTCTTGTCCATCACATCATTCTCCTAATGATGTGATCCCATCATCAAATGACAACTCTTGTCCATGGCTAGGAAACCACAGCCATCTTTGATTAACGAGCTAGTCCATTAGAGGCTTACTAGGGACACATTGTTGTCTATGTACCCACACATGTATTTGAGTTTCCAATCAATACAATTATAGCATGGATAATAAACATTTATCATGAACAAGGAAATATAATAATAACCATTTTATTATTGCCTCTAGGGCATATTTCCAACAGTCTCCCACTTGCACTAGAGTCAATAATCTAGCTCACATCACTATGTGATTTACATTGTAATGAATCTAACACCCATACAGTTCTGGTGTTGATCATGTTTCCCTCGTGGAAGAGGCTTAGTCAATGGATCTGCAACATTTTGATCCGTGTGTACTTTGCAAATCTCTATGTCATACTGTAGATGCTGCTACCACGCTCCACTTGGAACTATTCCAAATGGTGCTCCACTACACGTATCTGGATTACTACTTAGAGTCATCCGGATTGGTGTCAAAGCTTGCATCAACGTAACTCTTTACGGCGAACTCTTTATCACCTCCATAATCGAGAAATATTTTCTCAGTCCTCAAGTTACTAAGGATAGTTTTGACCGCTGTCCAGTGATCCACTCCTGGATCACTCATGTACCCCTTGACAGACTCATGGCAAGGCACACACCAGGTGCGGTACACAACATGTCATACTATATAGAGCCTACGGCTAAGGAATAGGGGACGACCTTCGTCCTTTTTCTCTCTTCTGCCGTGGTTGAGCTTTGAGTCTCACTCAACTTCACACCTTACAAATCAAGCAAGAACTCCTTCTTTAACTGATCCATTTTGAACTCCTTCAAAATCTTGTCAAGGTATGCACTCATTGAAAGTCTTATCAGGCGTTTTGATCTATCTCTATAGATATTGATGCCCAATATTTAAGTAGCCTTTTATCCAGGTCTTCCTTTTGAAAAACACCTTTCAAACAACCTTTTATGCCTTCCAGAAATTTCGGCATCATTCCTGATCAACAATATGTCATCCACATATACTTATCAGAAATTCTATAGTGCTCCCACTCACTTTCTTGTAAATACAAGTTTCTTATAAACTTTGCATAAACCCACAAGCTTTGATCACCTCATCAAAGCATATATTCCAACTCCAAGATGCTTGCTCCAGTCCATAGAAGGATCGCTGGAGCTTGCATACCTTTTAGCATCCTTAGGACCGACAAAACCTTCTGGTTGTATCACATACAACCTTTCCTCATGGAAACTGTTAAGGAAACTTCTGTTTTGACATGCATCTGGCAGATTTCATAATCGAAAAATGCAGCAACTGCTAACATAATTCCAACAGACTTTAGCATCGCTACGGCTGAGAAAGTCTCATCGTAGTCAACTCCTTGAACTTATCGGAAACCTCTTTGCGACAAGTCGAGCTTTATAAATGGTGACATTTACCATCAACGTCTATCTTCTTTCTTAAAGATCCATTAACGGCCCGCCGTTCATCGCCCAAGTCCACCAAAGTCCATACTTGGTTTTCATACATGGATCCTATCTCGGATTTCATGGCCTCTAACCATTTGTTGGAATCCGGGCCCACCATCGCTTGTCCATAGCTCGTAGGTTCATCGTTGTCCAACAACATGACCTCCAAGACAGGGTTACCGTACCACTCAGGAGCAGTACGTGCCCTTGTCGACCTACGAGGTTCGATAGTAACTTGATCCGAAGCTTCATGATCACTATCATTGGCTTCCTCTTCAACTGATGTAGGCTCCACAGAAACATCTTTCTGCGTTGCGCTACTCTCTGGTTGAAGTGAAGGTTCAACAACCTCATCAAGTTCTATCTTCCTCCCACTCAATTCTTTCGAGAGAAACTCTTTCTCGAGAAATGACCTGTTCTTAGCGACAAACACTTTGCCTTCGGATCTGAGATAGAAGGTGTACCCAACCGTCTCTTTTGGGTATCTTATGAAGAAGCATTTCTCCGCTTTGGGTTCCAGCTTTTCAGGCTGAAGCTTTTTGACATAAGCATCGCATCCCCAAACTTTAAGAAACGACAACTATGGTTTCTTGCCAAACCACAGTTCATACGGCGTCGTCTCAACGGATTTAGATGGTGCCCTATTTAAAGTGAATGCATCTGTCTCTAATGCATAACCCCAAAACGATAGTGGCAAATCGGCAAGAGACATCATAGTACATATTATATCCAATAGAGCACGACTACGACGTACGGACACACCATCGCACTATGGTGTTCCAAGCGGCGTGAGTTTGTGAAACAATTTCCACATTGTCTTAAGTTGCATACCAAACTCGTAACTCAGATATTCACCTCCATGATCATATCATAGACATTTTATCTACTTGTCACGATGATCTTCAACTTCACTCTGAAATCGCTTGAACTTTTCAAACGTTTTAGATTTGTGTTTCATTAAGTAAATATACACATATCTACTCAAATAATCAGTGAAGGTAAGAAAATAACGATAACCACCGCACGTTTCAACACTCATTGGACTGCATACATCAACATGTATCATTTCCAATAAGTCACTGACGTGGCTTGGACTGCGTCGGTATTTCCCCAAAGAGGAAGGGATTATGCAGCACAGCGACGGTAAGTATTTCCCTCAGTTATGAAACCAAGGTTATCGAACCAGTAGGAGGATCACCACCACCCAATAAGCATCACCTGCACACAAACAACAAATACTTGCAACCCGACACGAAAGAGAGGTTGTCAATCTCTCTACGGTAAATAGATAGATTAGGTAGTGATAGATACGAGAGATAGATCTCTCAAGAACACAAATAAAAAGAGTAAATATGCAGCAATATGTTTTTGGGTTTTTGGTTTTGTAGATCTGAAAACAAAGATGCAAAAAACGTAGATCGGAAAGCAATATGATAGGAAAAGTAGACCCGGGGGCCGTAGGATTCACTAGTGGCTTCTCTCATGAGTATAGCGCATGGTGGGTGAACAAATTACTGTTGGGCAATTGATAGAAAATCGAATAGTCATGACGATATCCAAGGCGATGATCATTATACAGGCATCGCGTCCAAGATAGATAGACCGACTCCTGCCTGCATCTACCTCTATTACTCAACACATCGACCGCTATCCAGCATGCATCTAGTGTATTAAGTTCATGGAAAAACGGAGTAATGCAATAAGAACGATGACATGATGTAGACAAGATCTATTCATGTAGGAATAGACCCCATCTTGTTATCTTTAATAGCAACGATACATGCGTGTCTTGCTGCCCCTTCTGTCACTGGGAAAGAACACCGCAAGATCGAACCCATCACAAAGCACCTCTTCCCATGGCAGGAAAAATCGATCTAGTCGGCCTAACTGAACCAAAGATTCAAAGAAGAAATACGAGGCTATAAGTAATCATGCATATAAGAGATCAAAGAAGACTCAAATAATATTCATGGATAGAAACTGATCATGAACTCAAAATTCATCGGATCCCAACAAACACACCGCAAAAGTTTACATCAAATTGATCTCCAAGAGACCATTGTATTGAGAATCATAAGAGAGAGAGAGAGAGAAGAAGCCATCTAGCTACTGCCTACGGACCCGTAGGTCTATGGTGGACTACTCACGCATCATCGGTGAGGCACCTATGAGGAAGATGAACCCCACCGTGATGGTGTTTAGATTGGATCTCGAGGTTCTGGAACTTGCGGCGGCTGGAATTGTGTTTCGTCGGCTCCTCTAGGGTTTTTGGATTTCTAGGGAATTTATAGGCACGATAGTCGGTTGAGGGGGTGCCCGAGGTGCCCAGCACCCACCAGGCCGCACCAGGGGGCCTCTGGCGCGCCCTGGTGGGGGCTGGCCACCCTGGGCCCCCTCTTCTGATGTTCTTTGGCCCATCTGGTTTCTTCTGGTCCATAAAAAAATCCACAAAAATCCCCGCAACGTTTCATCTCTGTTTGGTACTGATTTTCTGCGAAGTAAAAAAAAACAAGCAAAAACAGCAACTGGCACTTTGGCACTATGTCAATAGGTTAGTCCCAAAAAATGATATAAAGTTGTAATAAAAAGATTGTAAAACATCCAAGAATGATAATATAACAGCATGGAACAAGCAAAAATTATAGATACGTTGGAGACGTATCAGTCACTTGCCCGCTCCATCATACCGGAAAACGGGGTCTTAGTCATCTTGCCCATGAGGCATGGTCCGCATGTCTCAAGCGATTCAAAATCGAGTGAGTCCAAAGATCCATCAATATGGAGTTTCTTCATGCGCTTTACACCAATATGACCTTAGCGGCAGTGCCACAAGTATGTGGTACTATCATTATTAACTTTGCATCTTTTGGCATCAATATTATGAACATGTGTATCACTACGATAGAGATTCAATAAACCATTCACATTGGGTGCATGACCATTGAAGGTATTATTCATGTAAACAGAATAACCATTATTCTCTGACTTAAATGAATAATCGTATTGCAATAAACATGATCTAATCATGTTCATGCTCAACGCAAACACCAAATAACATTTATTTAGGTTCAACACTAATCCCGAAGGTAGAGGGAGCATGCGATGGTGATCACATCAACCTTGGAAACACTTCCAACACACATCGTCACCTCGCCCTTTAACTAGTCTCCGTTTATTCCGTAGCTTTTATTTCGAGTTACTAACACTAGCAACTGAACCGGTATCTAATACCCAGGTGCTACTAGGAGTACTAGTAAGGTACACATCAATAACACTTATATCAAATATACTTCTGTTCACGTTGCCAACCTTCTTATCTGCCGAGTATCTGGGGCAGTTCCGCTATGAGTGACCGTTCCCCTTATTATAGAAGCACTTAGTCTCGGGTTTAGGTTCAACCTCAGGTTTTCTTCACTGGAGCGGCAACTGGCTTGCCATTCATGAAGTTTCCCTTCTTGCCCTTGCCCTTCTCGAAACTAGTGGTTTTACTAACCATCAACACTTGATGCTCCTTCTTGATTTCTACCTTCGCGGTGTCAAACATCGCGAATAGCTCAGGGATCATCTTCTCCATCCCTGGTATGTTATAGTTCATCATGAAGCTCAAGTAGCTTGGTGGCAGTGACTTGGAGAACTATGTCAATCACTATCTTAATTATCTGGAATATCAACTCCCACTTGATTCAAGCGATTGTAGTACCCAGACAATCTGAGCACACGCTCACCGATTGAGCTATCTCCTTCATCTTGCAGGCAAAGAATCTTGTTGGAGGTCCCATACCTCTCAACACGGGCACGAGTCTGAAATCTCAATTTCAGCTCTTGGAACATCTCATATGCTCCGTGACGTTCAAAACGTTTTTGGAGCCTCAATTCTAAGCTGTAATGCATGACACACTGAACTATCAAGTAGTCATCAAAACGTGTCTGTCATATGTTCGCAACATACACAGACGACGCTTGAGGGGGTGGCGCACCGAGCGGTGCATCAAGGACATAAGCCTTCTGTGCAGCAATGAGGACAATCCTCAGATCATGGACCCAGTCCGCATAATTGCTACCATCATCTTTCAACTTACTTTTTCTCTAGGAACGTATCAAAATTTAAGGGTGCTACAACGCGAGCTATCGATCTACAATATAATTTTGCAAATACAACTTTAGACTATGTTCATGATAATGAGTTCAATTAATCATATTACTAAAGAACTCCCACTCAAATTGACATCCCTCCGGTCATCCGAGTGTTACATGATCCAAATTCACCAACCCAAGTCCGATCATCACGTGAGATGAGGTGGTTTCAATGGTGAACATCTCCATGTTGATCATATCTACTATATGACTCATGTTCGACCTTTCGGTCTCTTGTGTTCCGAGGCCATGTCTGTACATGCTAGGCTTGTCAAGTTTAACCCGAGTGTTCCGCATGTGCAAAACTGGCTTGCACCCGTTGTATGTGAACGTAGAGTCTATCGCACCCGATCATCACGTGGTGCCTCGAAACCACGAACTTTCGCAACGGTGCGCACTTGGGGAGAACACAATTTTTATCTTGAAATTTTAGTGAGGGATCACCTTATAATGTGACGTGGCTTGGACTGCGTCGGTATTTCCCCAAAGAGGAAGGGATGATGCAGCACAGCGACGGTAAGTATTTCCCTCAGTTATGAAACCAAGGTTATCGAATCAGTAGGAGGATCACTACCACCCAATAAGTAGCACCTGCACACAAACAACAAATACTTGCAACCCGACGCGAAAGAGAGGTTGTCAATCTCTCTATGGTAATAAGATAGATTAGGTAGTGATAGATACGAGAGATAGATCTCTCAAGAACACAAATAAAAAGAGTAAATATGCATCAATATATTTTTGGGTTTTTGGCTTTGTACATCTGAAAACAAAGATTGCAAAAAACGTAGATCGGAAAGCAATATGATAGGAAAAGTAGACCCGGGGGCCGTAGGGTTCACTAGTGGCTTCTCTCATGAGTATAGCGCACGGTGGGTGAACAAATTACTGTTGGGCAATTGATAGAAAATCGAATAGTCATGACGATATCCAAGGCGATGATCATTATATAGGCATCACGTCCAAGATAGATAGACCGACTCCTGCCTGCATCTACCTCTATTACTCCACACATCGACCGCTATCCAGTATGCATCTAGTGTATTAAGTTCATGGAAAAACGGAGTAATGCAATAAGAACGATGACATGATGTAGACAAGATCTATTCATGTAGGAATAGACCCCATCTTATTATCCTTAATAGCAATGATACATGTGTGTCTTGCTGCCCCTTCTGTCACTGGGAAAGAACACCGCAAGATCGAACCCATCACAAAGCACCTCTTCCCATGGCAAGAAAAATCAATCTAGTTGGCCTAACTAAACCAAAGATTCGAAGAAGAAATACGAGGCTATAAGTAATCATGCATATAAGAGATCAAAGAAGACTCAAATAATATTCATGGATAGAAACTGATCATGAACTCAAAATTCATCGGATCCCAACAAACACACCGCAAAAGTTTACATCAAATAGATCTCCAAGAGACCATTGTATTGAGAATCATAAGAGAGAGAGAAGAAGCCATCTAGCTACTGCCTACAGACCCGTAGGTCTATGGTGGACTACTCACGCATCACCGGAGAGGCACCTATGAGGAAGATGAACCCCTCCGTGATGGTGTTTATATTGGATCTCGCGGTTCTGGAACTTGCGGCGGCTGGAATTGTGTTTCGTTGACTCTCCTAGGGTTTTTGGATTTCCAGGGAATTTATAGGCATGATATTCGGTTGAGGGGGTGCCCGAGGTGCCCAGCACCCACCAGGCCGCGCCAGGGGGCCTCTGGCGCGCCCTGGTGGGGGCTGGCCACCCTGGCCCCCCTCTTCTGGTGTTCTTTGGCCCATCTGGTTTCTTCTGGTCTGTAAAAAATCCACAAAAATCCCCGTAGCGTTTCATCTTTGTTTGGTACTGATTTCCAGCGAAGTAAAGAACAAGCAAAAACATCAACTGACACTTTGGCACTATGTCAATAGGTTAGTCCCAAAAAATGATATAAAGTTGTAATAAAATGATTGTAAAACATCCAAGAATGATAATATAACAGCATGGAACAAGCAAAAATTATAGATATGTTGGAGACGTATCATCATCCCCAAGCTTAATTCCTACTCGTCCTCGAGTAGGTAAATGATAAAAACAGTATTTTTGATGTGGAATGCTGCCTAACATGTTCATCATATTCTTTTCTTCTTTGTATAGCATGGACATTTGGACTTGTAAATGATTCAAAGCAATAGTCTAGTTTTAACATAATGACTTCAATACTCAAGCATGTCAACAAGCAACCATGTCTTTCAAAATATCAACACTAAAGAAAGTTATCCCTAGCCCATCATGCTCAATCATTGATCCATTCATGAAACACACTCAAATATTAGCTATGCCCAATGCTCAAGTACGATCATAGTGCCCCCTAGTTGGTGCTTATAAGAGAAGATGGAGACTCAAAGCAAAAATAAAAATTGCATAAACTAAATAGATAGGCCCTTCGCAGAGGGAAGTAGGGATTTGTAGAGGTGCCAGAGTCCAAAGTTTTAAATTGAGAGAGAAAAATATTTTGGGTGGCATGATTTTCCTGTCAACGAAAACGACAAAGTAGCTCACAATACTTTCCATGCTAGATATATCATAGGCGGTTCGCAAACAGAAAATAAAGTTTATTCCTTTTTCCACCAAACTTTCACTTTCCATGGCGGGCCGTATCCACGTTTGCCTTCCATACCAACACTTTCCAAGGAATTTATTATTTGACAACATAAAGTAAATATATTTTTTCTTTTTCATTTCGGGAATGGGCATCCCTATTACCGCCGCACTCTCGTGCAATGACAAGTGAATAAACACTCATCTTGAGAATAACACATCTAGCATGGAAAAATATTGGACACTCCCCACCGTTTCATGAGCAGTACGGGCACACAAAAGAGAAAATTTATTTTGAAAATTTAGAGATGGCACATACAAATTTGCTTGGAACGGCATGGAAATACCGCATATAGTTAGGTATGGTGGAATCATAAGGCAAAACTTGGTTTAAGGATTTTGGATGCACAAGTAGTATTTCTACTTAGTACAAATGAAGGCTAGCAAATAGATTGGGAAGCAACCAAACCAAGAAACGAAAAATCACATAAGTGAGCATTGAACATAACTAACACCGAATCATGCACCACAAGTAGGATGTAACTTCATTGCATAACTATTGACTTTCGTGCATGCATAGGAAATCACAAACCTTAACACCAATATTCCTACTAAGCATAATTACTCATTAACATGACTCACATATCACTATCATCATGTTTCAAAACTATTACAAGGAATCAAGTTTAATTTTTCCAATGATCTTCATGAAAGTTTTTATTATATCCTCCTTGGATATCTATCACTTTGGGACTAGTTTCATATATTGCCATTGCTTTTTAGCAAGCTCAAACAAATTTAAGTGAAGCACATGAGCATAAAGATTTCATCTCTCAAAAAGGTATAAGTGAAGCATGAGAGGATTTCTTCAAAATTTTACTAACTCTCAAATTAATCTAAGTGAAGCATGAGAGTATTTCTACAAAAGTTTTCCAAGCACACCGTGCTCATAAAGATATAAGTGAAGCACTAGAGCAATTCTATAGCTCAAAAAGTTTAAGTGAAGCACATAGAGCAATTCTAACAAATCATAGCATGATTTTGGATTTATCAAATAGGTGTGTACAGCAAGTATACAAAGGAAAAACTAACAAACAAAGCAAACAAAGATACAAGACGCTCCAAGCAAAACACATGATATGTAACGAATAAAAATATAGCTCCAAGTAAAATACCGATGGTCGTTAGAAGAAAGAGGGGATGCCACTCGGGGCATCCCCAAGCTTAGTTGCTTGTTACTCTTTGGATATATCTTGGGGGTGCGGTAGCATCCCCAAGCTTAGTCTTTTGCTACTCCTTATTCCTTCATCCATCGTGATCTCACCCAAAACTTGAAAACTTCAATCACACAAAACTCAACAAAATCTTCGTGAGATCCGTTAGTATAAGAAAGCAAATCACTACTTTAGGTACTGTTGTAAACCCATTCAAATTTTATAATTGCATTATACCTACTGTATTTTAACTTTACCATGGCTTATACCCTCCAATACAAACCATAGATTCATCAAAACAAGCACACAATGCAACAAAAACAGAATCTGTCTCAAACAGAACAGTCTGTAGTAATCTGTACCATACCCATACTTCTGTAACTCTAAAAATTCTGAAAAATTAGGAAAACGTAATGAATTTGTATAGAAACACTGTGTTAAAATTTCAGCTCAAGATCACGTTCCAGCAAAAAATTAAAATTCATATACTGGACGCAAAGTTTCTGTTTCAGATTCAGCATCACTTCTACTCATCCTATGAATCATCCTAACGGTTCTACTTGGCACAAACACTAAATAAAACATAAAAAACACAATCATAACAGAGGCATAATTGTGTAAACACTCAAAAACATAAAGGAAAAAACAAAAAATATATTTATTCATTGGGTTGCCTCGCAACAAGCGCTATCGTTTTACGCCCCTAGCTAGGCATATTGGATAGATTCAAGTATTGTCATCTTTGGTTTTGGATGAAGCGCTTTTGTCAAGAGGTTTTGCAAATAAAACTTGAAACACATCATCCATAGCAACCTTAGCACTATCAAGTTGTCCCTCTACGTAACCCCTTTGATTACCGGCCACGATCCAAGAATATTGTTGGTTCACATCGTTGAAAATTTGTTGGATCATGTCTAAAACGGGCACTTCCTTTTTAAGATTCCCATCAAAGATTTGATTATTTCCAAGAAAATATTTCATCATGTAATCATTATTGCAAAGGATTTCTCCTATTACCAATTTTTTCACGGCTCATACCATAAAAATCAAAGATTTCCCTAGCTTCCCATACTATGTGATCAAATTCATTCATAAGAACAAGGGTAGCTAACTTCTTAGCTTTGGGATTCTTTATGATGGGTAGCTCATAAAACAATCTTTGCAAAGTAGGATGGGTACGAATAAATCTATTTTCAAGTTTTAAAACTAGCGCCGAGATAGCTTCCGCATAAGATTTAGTTCTTTTCAATATAGGAGTATCATCGAGAGTCAAATTCCCAACGCAATTGAAAAAATCTTGGATATTTTCTTTTCCTATAACGTTCCCTTGCCCCAAAACAAAAGTTTTAGAATCAAGATTGGCAGAACGTCCAATTTTAAGAGTCCTTCCGTCATCCGTTTCTGCCATACCAAAATCACTCATGGTGACAAGCAAACAAGAAATCTGATGAGAAAAAGGGCAAACGAAAAAGAGGGCGATGAAAACGGCAAATTGGTGAAGTGGGGGAGAGGAAAACGAGAGGCAAATGGCAAATAATATAATTGCAAGGAGATGAGATTTGTGATTAGGAACCTGGTAGATGATGATGGAGTCCCCTCGCCGCCTACGATAGGCACGTGGAAGAGACTGCTTCCTCCCCGGCAACGGCGCCAGAAATTCCTTTGATGTGGCTTGGACTGCGTCGGTATTTCCCCAAAGAGGAAGGGATGATGCAACACAGCGACGGTAAGTATTTCCCCCAGTTATGAAACCAAGGTTATCGAACCAGTAGGAGGATCACCACCACCCAATAAGCAGCACCTGCACACGAACAACAAATACTTGCAACCCGACGCGAAAGAGAGGTTGTCAATCTCTCTACGGTAATAAGATAGATTAGGTAGTGATAGATAGGAGAGATATATCTCTCAAGAACACAAATAAAAAGAGTAAATATGCAGCAATATGTTTTTGGGTTTTTGGTTTTGTAGATCTGAAAACAAAGATTGCAAAAAACGTAGATCGGAAAGCAATATGATAGGAAAAGTAGACCCGGGGGCCGTAGGGTTCACTAGTGGCTTGTCTCATGAGTATAGCGCACGGTGGGTGAACAAATTACTGTTGGGCAATTGATAGAAAATCGAATAGCCATGACGATATCCAAGGCGATGATCATTATATAGGCATCACGTCCAAGATAGATAGACCGACTCCTGCCTGCATCTACCTCTATTACTCCACACATCGACCGCTGTCCAGCATGCATCTAGTGTATTAATTGAAAGGACGTGGATGTCGCCTAGCGGGGGGGGGGGGGAGGGGTGAATAGGCGCTTTCAAATAATTATGGTTTAGGCTTGAACAAATGCGGAATAAAACTAACGTTTAATATGTCAAGCACAAAACCTAAAACAACTAGGCTCACCTATGTGCACCAACAACTTATGCTACGCAAGATAAACAACTAAGTGATAGCAAGATATAAAGCATGAAACAATATGTCTATCACAAAGTAAAGTGCATAAGTAAAGGGCTCGGGTAAGAGATAACCGAGGCACGCGGAGACGACGATGTATCCAGAAGTTCACACCCTTGCGGATGCTAATCTCCGTTCGGAGCGGTGTGGAGGCACAATGCTCCCCAAGATGCCACTAAGGCCACCATAATCTCCTCACGCCCTCGCACAATGCAAGATGCCGTGATTCCACTAAGGGACCCTTGAGGGCGGTCACCGAACCCGTACAAACAAGGTTGGGGCAAACTCCACAACTTAATTGGAGGCTCCCAACAACACCACGGAGCTTCACCACAATGGCTTATGGCTCCGAGGTGACCTCAAATGCTCGGGGCAATGTCCACAACTTAATTGGAGATCCCGACGCTTGCCCGGAGCTTTGCACCACAATGATTGAGCTCCGAGGCACCACCAACCGTCTAGGGCGCCAAAGCACCCAAGAGGAACAAGCTCTAGGGTGCTCAAACACCCAAGAGTAATAAGCTTCTCAACTTCTCACTTCCACGTATCACCGTGGAGAACTCAAACCTATGCACCAAATGCAATGGCAAGGGCACACGAAGTGCCCAAGTCCTTCTCTCCCAAATCCCACCAAAGCAACTAATGCTAGGGAGGAAAATGAGAGGAAGAACAAAGAAGAACACGAAGAACTCCAAGATCTAGATCCAAGGGGTTCCCCTCACATAGAGGAGAAAGTGATTGGTGGAAATGTGGATCTAGATCTCCTCTCCCTTTTCCCTCAAGAACTAGCAAGAATCATTGGAGGTATTGAGAGTTAGCAAGCTCGAAGAAGGTCAACAATGGGGGGCAAACTCGAGCTCAAAGGATAAGGTTCAATGGGGAAGAAGACCCCCTTTTATAGGTGGGGAAAAATCCAACCGTTATGCTCACAGCCCGCACAGAGCGGTACTACCGCTCATGGGAGCGGTAATACCGCTAGGGCGGTGGAAGCCCTTTGAAAAACAACAGCGAGGAGGCAAAAGGCCAGTAGAACCGCCGGAGCGGTACTACCGCTCGTCCTCACGGTACTACCGCTAGGGATAGCGGTACTACCGCTAAGGGTAGCGGTACTACTGCTTGCGAGCGGTACTAAAAAAATACATCCGTGCCTACCACCGCTGGACTTAACACGAGATTTTGGTCCGGAGCGGTACTACCGCTCTGGAGCGGTAGTAAAAAATTACATCCGCTCCAAGCGGTAGTAGCCGTGGTAGTACCGCAGCAGCCTTTTAAGAACACCAAAACTGCCACAACTTCTGCAAACGGACTCCGAATTCAACGAAACCAAGTTTGCTGGAAAGCTAACGACACGGGCTAACACAATCTTGATAGAAATATCAATAAGAAGCAAATGAGAAAAGGCCCATAAGAAAATGGTGAGAACCCTTCCTCGGATAAGACCGGTAAAACCTCCAACACCGAAAATGCAATAGAAGAAGCATATGAAATCCGTTTTCGATGTACTAGAGCTTGTCACGAAGATAACCACAAGCTCTAAAACCTAAAAAAGAGAAAATACAAATAAGAATCAAGAAATATGATGCAAGGATGCAATGGTTTGAGCTCTCGACGAACGATACGATCAAGCTACTCACTTGAGAGCCCCCCTTGATAGTACGGCTATCGATCCTATAACCCGGTCTCCAAACTATCACCATGAGACCGGTAAAATAGAAAACCTATCAAGGGAAAACCTTTGCCTTGCGCATAGTCCACTTGAGTTAGATGATGACGATCTTGACTTCCTAAAGATGAACCACCTTTCTTGATTGCGCCGGCTTGATGAAGACTAGTTGATTGCTCCCCCATACTCCACTATGGGTGAGCCACTCTTCGGCACATCTTCACAAGTCCATTGTCACCACAATGGACGGCAAGCTTCAAGCATGATCTCTCCGTGATGCTTCACTTGAGCTTGCACATCGCATCCTTGATGACGATCTCCACTTGATGTCATCTTCCATGGGATGTATGTGATCTTCCTCTTGATGCAAGCCCATGGAAATATACCTAACCCCACAAAGTACTCTCACGTAGACCATGGGTTAGTACACAAAACGTAATGGACAATGCTTACCACACCATGGGATCACTTGATCCCTCTCGGTACATCTTGTATGCTTTGTGTGTTGATCAACTTGATTCACTTTTTGAATTAGTCTTGATCAACCTTGTATCTTATCTTCTCTCTTCATAAAGATGATGTCTTGAAGGTAAACATGAATGCTCACACAATCTTCTTCTTCAAGACATGCTTGCAATAAGCTCAACTCCCACATGACCAATCTTTGGATAAACCTTGAATACCACCTTGGTCACCATATAAACTCCTTGAAACCAACAGATGGACTTCAAGAAGTACCTACGGACAAATCCTTCAAATATAACTCAAGGCAACCATTAGTCCATAGGGATTGTCATCAATTACCAAAACCACACATGGATAAATGTGCTCTTACATTAAGTTCATGGAAAAACGGAGTAATGCAATAAGAACGATGACATGATGTAGACAAGAACTATTCATGTAGGAATAGACCCCATCTTGTTATCCTTAATAGCAACGATACATGCGTGTCTTGCTGCCCCTTCTGTCGCTGGGAAAGAACATTGTAAGATCAAACCCATCACAAAGCACCTCTTCCCATGGCAAGAAAAATCGATCTAGTTGGCCTAACTAAACCAAAGATTCGAAGAAGAAATACGAGGCTATAAGTAATCATGCATATAAGAGATCAAAGAAGACTCAAATAATATTCATGGATAGAAACTGATCATGAACTCAAAATTCATCGGATCCCAACAAACACACCGCAAAAGTTTACATCAAATAGATCTCCAAGAGACCATTGTATTGAGAATCATAAGAGAGAGAGAAGAAGCCATCTAGCTACTGCCTACGGACCCATAGGTCTATGGTGGACTACTCATGCATCATCGGAGAGGCACCTATGAGGAAGATGAACCCCTCCGTGATGGTGTTTAGATTGGATCTCGCGGTTCTGGAACTTGCGGCGGCTGGAATTGTGTTCCGTCGACTCTCCTAGGGTTTTTGGGTTTCCAGGGAATTTATAGGCACGATAGTCGGTTGAGGGGGTGCTCGAGGTGCCCAGCACCCACCAGGCCGTGCCAGGGGGCCTCTGGCGCGCCCTGGTGGGGGCTGGCCACCCTGGGGCCCCTCTTCTGGTGTTCTTTGGCCCATCTGGTTTCTTCTGGTCCGTAAAAAATCCACAAAAATCCCCGCAGCGTTTCATCTCTGTTTGGTACTGATTTCCTACGAAGTAAAAAAACAAGCAAAACAGCAACTGGCACTTTGGCACTATGTCAATAGGTTAGTCCCAAAAAATGATATAAAGTTGTAATAAAATGATTGTAAAACATCCAAGAATGATAATATAACAGCATGGAACAAGGAAAAATTATAGATACGTTGGAGACATATCATAATGCTACCGTCTTTCTAAGCAAAATAAGATGCATAAAAGGATTAACATCACATGCAAATCATAAGTGACATGATATGTCCATGATCTTGTGCTTTTGATCTCCATCTTGAAAGCACCGACATGATCTCCATCGTCACCGGCATAACACCATGATCTCCATCATCTTGATCTCCATCAACGTGTCTCCATGAGGTTGCCGCGCCAACTATTGCTTCTACAACTATTGCTAACTCATAGCGATAAAGTAAAGCAAAAAAGGCGAAAATAAATTAAAAACAACCCTATGGCTCCTGCCGGTTGCCGTACTCATCGATATGCAAGTCGTGATAATATATACAAAACATGATCATCTCATACATCACATATATCTCATCATGTTTCTGGCCATATCATATCACATCATACCCTGCAAAAACAACTTAGACGTGCTCTAATTTGTTGTTGCATGTTTTACGTGGCTGCTATGGGTATCTAGCAAGAATGATTCTTACCTACGCAAAACCACAACGGTGATATACAAGTTGCAATTTCAACTTCTACAAGGAACGCCTCTGTCGAATCCGATTCAACTAAAGTGGGAGAGATAGACACCCACCAGCCATCTTATGCAACAAAGTTACATGTCAGTCGATGGAACCGGTCTCTCGTACATGGACGAGTAAGGTTGGTCCGAGCCGCTTCATCCCACAATACCGCTGAATCAAGAAAAGATTAAGGAGGGAAGCAATCTGAATATCAACGCCCACAAACTCCTTTGTGTTCTACTCGTGATCTCATCTACGCATAGACCTAGCTCATGATGCCACTGTTGGGGAACGTTGCATGGGAAACAAAAATTTTCCTACGCACACACAAGATCTATCCATGGTGATGAGCATCTACGAGAGGGGAGATCGGATCCACATACCCTTGTAGATCGCTAAGCGGGAAGCGTTAAGCGTTAAGAAACGCGGTTGATGTAGTCGAACGTCTTCGCGATCCAAATCGCAAGCCATCCTGCGATCCAATCACGATCTAGCACCGAACGGACGACACCTCCGCGTTCAGCACACGTACAGCTCGATGACGATCTCCGCCATCTTGATCCAGCAAGCGAGGGCAGAGAGGTAGATGAGTTCTCCGGTAGCACAACGGCGTGGTGGCGGTGGTGCTGAACTAATCCGGAAGGGCTTCGTCGAGCTCTACCGAACTAATCTAGAGGAGAAAGACGATCTAGAGAGGAGAGGGCAGCATGTGGCTTTTTCAGGTGTTGGGCTGCCCTCAAACCTCCACTATATATAGGAGGAAGGGGTGGGAGGAGGCGCCCTAGGGTTTCCACTAGGGCCTTGGCCGCCGGCCAAGAGGTGGAATCCACCTCCAACAAGGAGGTGGGGCGCGGGGGAGGAGTCCTACTCCTACAAGGACTCCTCCCACCCTCCACCCTTTTCCTCTTGGGCGCATGGGCCCTCATGGGGTCAGCTGCCCAGCCCACCAGGGGCTGGTGCGCCACCTCTTGGGACCATGTGCCCCCCCGATGGACCCCCGGAACCCATTCGTCACTCCCGGTACACTACCGGAAATACCCGAAACTTTTCCGGAACCCAAATACCACTTTCCTATATATAAATCTTTACCTTCGGACCATTTCGGAGCTCCTCGTGATGTCCGGGATCTCATCCGGGACTCCGAACAACCTTCGGTCACCAACATGCATACCTCAATAATACCGAAACATCACCGAACGTTAAGTGTGCAGACCCTGCGGGTTCGAGAACTATGTAGACATGACCGAGACACCTCTACGGTCAATAACCAATAGCGGTACCTGGATGCCCATATTGGTTCCTACATATTCTATGAAGATCTTTATCGGTTGAACCTCTATGTCAAGGATTCAGTTAATCCCGTACGCTGTTCCCTTTGTTCATCGGTATGTTACTTGCCCGAGATTCGATCGTCGGTATCTCCATACCTAGTTCAATCTCGTTACCGGCAAGTCTCTTTACTCGTTCCGTAATACAAGATCCCGTGGCTAACACTTTAGTCACTTTGCTTGCAAGGCTCATTGTGATGTTGTATTACCGAGTGGGCCCTGAGATACCTCTTGTTGGAAATATGCCCTAGAGGCAATTAATAAAGTGTTTATTATTATCATATTTCTCCGTTCATGATAATGGTTTATTATTCATGCTAGAATTGTATTGACCGGAAACTAAATACATGTGTGGATAATAGACAAATACTATGTCCCTAGTATGCCTCTACTAGACTAGCTCGTTGATCAAAAGATGGTCAAGGTTTCCTGACCATGGACATGAGTTGTCATTTGATAACGGGATCACATCATTAGGAGAATGATGTGATGGACATGACCCAACCGTTAGCATAGCAAATGATCGTTCAGTTTATTGCTATTGCTTTCACTGTGTCAAATACACGTTCCTCTGACCATGAGATCATGCAACTCCCGGATACCGTAGGAATACTTTGGGTGTATCAAACGTCACAACGTTACTGGGTGATTATAAAGGTGCACTATAGGTATCTCCGAAAGTGTTTGTTGAGTTGGCATGGATCGAGATTGGGATTTGTCACTCCGACTATCGGAGAGGTATCTCTGGGCCCTCTCGGTAATACAGCATCACAGAAGCCTTGCAAGCACCGTGACTAAAGAGTTAGTTGCAAGATGATGTATTACGGAATGAGTAAAGAGACTTGCCGGTAACGAGATTGAACTAGGTATTGGATACCGACGATCGAATCTCGGGCAAGTAACATACCGCCAGACAAAGGGAACAACGTATGTTGACATATGAGGTTCACCGATAAAGATCTTCGTGGAATATGTAGGAACCAATATGGGCATCCAGGTTCCGCTGTTGGTTATTGACCGGAGAGTCGTCTTGGTCATGTCTACATCATTCCCGAACCCGTAGGGTCCGCACACTTAAGGTTCGATGACGATTTAGTATTATATGAGTTATGTGATTGGTGGCCGAAGTTTGTTCGGAGTCCCGGATGAGATCACGTACATGACGAGGAGTCTCGAAATGGTCGAGAGGTAAAGATTCATATATTGGAAGGCTATATTCGGACGTCGGAAAGGTTCCGAGTGATTCGGGTATTTTTCGGAGTACCGGGGAGTTACGGGAATTCACCGGGAGAAGTAATGGGCCTTATTGGGCCATACGGGAAAAGGAGAGGCAGGCCACGTGAGGAGGCGCGCGCCCCCCCTTTGCCCAAACCGAATTGGACTAGGGGAGGGGGCGCAGCCCCCTCTTTCCTTTCCCTCTCCCTTCCCCCTTTCCTACTCCGTATGGGAGGTGGAATCCTACTAGGACTAAGGAGTCCTAGTAGGACTCCCCACACTTGGCGCACCCCTAGGGGGCTGGCCTCCTCCCTCTCATCCTTTATATACGGGGGCAAGGGGGCACCCCAAAGTACAACAATTGTCCCATAGCCGTGTGCGGTGCCCCGATCTCTGTTTTCCACCTCGGTCATATTTTCGGAGAGCTTAGGCGAAGCCCTGTCGGAATCACTTCACCGTCACCGTCGCCACGCCGTCGTGCTGACGGAACTCATCTACTACCTCGACATCTTGCTGGATCAAGAAGGCGAGGAACGTCACCGAGCTGCACGTGTGTAGAACTCGGAGGTGCCGTACGTTCGGTACTCGATCGGTGGAGCTCGAAGGATTGTTTGACTACATCAACCGCGTTGTGAGACGCTTCCGCTAATGGTTTACGAGGGTACGTAGACACACTCTCCCCTCTCGTAGCGATGCATCTCCATGGATAGATCTTGCGTGAGCGTAGGAAATTTTTGAAATTCATGCTCCGTTCCCCAACAGTGGCATCCGAGCCAGGTCTATGCGTAGATGTGATTTGCACGAGTAGAACACAAGTGAGTTGTGGGCGTGGGTGTATACATATTGCTTGCCGTTACTAGTTGATACTTGATTCGGCGGTATTGTGAGATGAAGCGGCCCGGACCGACATTACGCGTACGCTTACGCAAGACAGGTTTCACCGCTACGTGCACTCGTTGCATAAAGGTGACTGGCGGGTGTCTGTCTCTCTCACTTTAGTTGAATCGGTTTCAATGAAGAGGGTTCTTTTAGAAGATCAAAAAGAAATCACTACACCACGTTGTGGTTTTGCGTAGGTAAGAACGGTTCTTGCAAACCCGTAGCAGCCACGTAAAACTTGCAACAACAAAGTAGAGGACGTCTAACTTGTTTTTGCAGGGTATGCTGGTGATGTGATATGGTCAAGACATGATGTGATATAAGTTGTTGTATGAGATGATCATGTTTTGTAAGTTATCAGGCAACTGGCAGGAGCCTTATGGTTGTCTCTTTATTGTATGCAATGCCAACGCTATGTAATCGCTTTACTTTACCGCTATGAGTTAGCAGTAGTAGTAGTAGCAATAGTCGGCGAGACGACCACGACGCTACGATGGAGATCAAGATGTCACGACGCTACGATGGTGATCAAGGTGTCAACCCGGTGACGATGGAGATCATGACAGTGCTATGCTGATGGAGATCAAAAGCACAAGACGTTGATGGCCATATCATGTCCCATATATATTGAATTGCATGTGATGTTAATCCTTTTATGCATCTTATTTTGCTTAGGACGACGGTAGCATTATAAGATGATCCCTTCACTAAATTTCAAGATAAGTGTTCTCCCCTAGTATGCACCATTGCGAAGGTTCGACGCTTCTAAGCACCACGTGATGATCGGGTGTGATGGATTCTTTCGTACGCATACAACGGGTGTAAGCCAGTTTTACACACGCAGAATACTTGGGTTAAACTTGACGAGCCTAGCATATACAGATATGGCCTCGGAACACAAGAGACCGAAAGGTCGAACATGAGTCATATAGTAGATATGATCAACATGAAAGATGTTCACCATTGATAACTAATCCACCTCACGTGATGATCGGACGTGGTTTAGTTGATATGGATCATGTTACACTTAGACAACTTGAGGGATGTTAATCTAAGTGGGAGTTCTTAAAGTAATTTGATTAATTGAACTTCAATTATCATGAACATAGTCTAAATAATCTTTGCAATTGTATGTTGTAGATCAATGGCCCGCGCTGTAGTTCCACTGAATTTTAATGCGTTCCTAGAGAAAGCTAAGTTGAAAGATGATGGAAGCAACTATGCGGACTGGGTCCGTAATCTGAGGATCATCCTCATTGCTGCATAGAAGGCTTATGTCCTTGATGCACCGCTAGGTGTCGCGCCCCCTCCCTTGTCTGTCGACGTTATGAACGCCTGGCAGACACGTGTTGATGACTACTCGATAGTTCAGTGTGCCATGCTTTACGGCTTAGAACCGGGGCTCCAAAGACGTTTTGAGCATCACGGAGCATATGAGATGTTCCAAGAGCTGAAACTTGTATTTCAAGCTCATGCCCGGGTCGAGAGATATGATGTCTCCGACAAGTTCTTTAGCTGTAAGATGGAGGAGAATAGTTTTGTCAGTGAGCATATACTCAAGATGTCTGGGTTGCATAACCGCTTGACTCAGTTGGGAGTTAATCTTCCAGATGATTCGGTTATTGACAGAATTCTCCAATCACTGCCACCAAGCTATAAGGGCTTTGTGATGAACTATAATATGCAAGGAATGGAAAAGTCTATTTCCGAGCTCTTCGCTATGCTCAAAGCCGCGGAGGTAGAAGTCAAGAAGGAGCATCAAGTGTTGATGATAAAGAAGAGCACTAGTTTCAAGAAGGGCAAGGGAAAGAAGGGGAACTTCAAGAAGAACGGCAAATCAGTTGTTGCTCCCACAAAGAAACCCAAGTCTGGACCCAAACCCGAGACTGAGTGTTTCTACTGCAAGGGGACTGGTCACTGGAAGCGGAACTGCCCCAAGTACTTGGCAGATAAGAAGGCTGGCAACGTCAACAAAGGTATATTTGATATACATGTTATTGATGTGTACCTTACCAATGCTCGTAGTAGCACCTAGGTATTTGATACTGGTTCAGTTGCTCATATTTGTAACTCGAAACAGGAGCTACGGAATAAACGAAGATTGGCTAAGGACGAGGTGACGATGCGCGTCGGGAACGGTTCAAGAGTTGAAGTTATCGCCGTCGGCACGCTACCTCTACATTTACCCTCGGGATTAGTGATGAACCTAAATAATTGTTATTTGGTGCCTGCGTTGAGCATGAACATTATATCTGGATCTTGTTTATTGCGAGACGGCTATTCATTTAAATCAGAGAATAAAGGTTGTTCTATTTTGATGAATAATATCTTTTATGGTCATGCACCGCTTGTGAACGGTTTATTCTTGTTGAATCTCGATCGTGGTGATACACACATCCATAATATTGATGCCAAAAGACGCAAAATTGATAATGATAGTACCACATATTTGTGGCACTGCCGCTTAGGTCATATTGGTGTAAAACGCATGAAGAAACTCCATGCAGATGGACTTTTGAAATCACTTGATTATGAATCATTTGAGACGTGCGAACCATGCCTCATGGGCAAGATGACTAAGACTCCGTTCTCCGGAACAATGGAGCGAGCAATAGACTTGTTGGAAATAATACATACCGATGTATGCGGTCCGATGAGTGTTGAGGCGCGCGGTGGATATCGTTATGTTCTCACGTTCACAGATGATTTGAGTAGATATGGCTATGTCTACTTGATGAAGCATAATTCTGAAACATTTGAAAAGTTCAAAGAATTTCAGAGTGAAGTAGAGAACCATCGTAACAAGAAAATAAAGTTCTTACGATCTGATCGTGGAGGAGAATATTTGAGTTACGAGTTTGGCAATCACTTAAGACAATGTGGAATTGTTTCACAGCTCACGCCACCTGGAACACCACAGCGTAATGGTGTGTCCGAACGTCGTAATCGTACTCTATTAGATATGGTGCGTTCTATGATGTCTCTTACCGATTTGCCACTATCATTTTGGGGTTATGCATTAGAGACAGCTGCATTCACTTTAAACAGGGCACCGTCTAAATCCGTTAAGACGACACCGTATGAACTGTGGTTTGGTAAGAAACCTAAGCTGTCGTTTCTGAAATTTTGGGGATGCGATGCTTATGTCAAAAGGCTTCAGCCAGATAAGCTCGAACCCAAAGCGGATAAGTGCGTCTTCATAGGATACCCAAAGGATACCGTTGGGTACACCTTCTACCACAGATCCGAAGGCAAAGTATTCGTTGCTAAGAATGGATCCTTTCTAGAGAAGGAGTTTCTCTCGAAAGAAGTGAGTGGGAGGAAAGTAGAACTTGATGAGGTAATTGTACCTCCTCTGGATAGTAGTACGCCACAGAAAGAAATTTCTGTGACATCGACACAGACTAGAGAAGAAGTTGATGATGATGATCATGAAACTTCGGATCAAGTTGTTACTGAACTTCGAAGGTCAACCAGGACACGTTCCGCACCAGAGTGGTACGGAAATCCAGTCTTGGAGGTCATGTTGCTAGACAACGATGAACCTTCGAACTATGAAGAAGTGATGGCAAGCCCGGATTCCGACAAATGGCTTGAGGCCATGAAATCCGAGATTGGATCCATGTATGAGAACAAAGTATGGACTTTGGTAGACTTGCCCGATGAACGGCGAGCTATTGAAAATAAATGGATCTTTAAGAAGAAGACGGACGCTAATGGTAATGTCACCGTCTATAAAGCACGACTTGTTGCTAAAGGTTATCGACAAGTTCAAGGAGTTGACTACGATGAGACTTTCTCACCTGTAGCGATGCTAAAGTCTGTCAGAATTATGTTAGCAATTGCCGCGTTTTATGATTATGAAATCTGGCAAATGGACGTCAAAACGGCATTCCTTAATGGATTCCTTAAGGAAGAATTGTATATGATGCAACCGGAAGGTTTTGTCGATCCTAAAGGTGCTAACAAAGTATGCAAGCTCCAGCGATCCATCTATGGACTGGTGCAAGCATCTCGGAGCTGGAATACTCGTTTTGATGAAGTGATCAAAGCGTTTGGGTTTATACAAACTTATGGAGAAGCTTGTATTTACAAGAAAGTGAGTGGGAGCTCTGTGGCATTTCTCATATTATATGTGGATGACATATTATTGATGGGAAATGACATAGAATTTCTGGAAAGCATAAAGGGTTATTTGAACAAAAGTTTTTCAATGAAGGATCTCGGAGAAGCTGCTTACATATTAGGCATCAAGATCTATAGAGATAGATCAAGACGCCTCATTGGACTTTCACAAAGCACATACCTTGACAAGATTTTGAAGAAGTTCAAAATGGATCAGTCAAAGAAAGGGTTCTTGCCTGTATTGCAAGGTGTGAGATTGAGTAAGACTCAAAGCCCGACCACGGCAGAAGACAAAGAGAAGATGAGTGTCATCCCCTATGCCTCAGCCATAGGCTCTATTATGTATGCCATGCTGTGTACCAGACCTGATGTGTGCCTCGCTATTAGCTTGGTGGGAAGGTACCAAAGTGATCCAGGAGTAGATCACTGGACAGCGGTCAAGAATATCCTGAAGTACCTGAAAAGGACCAAGGACATGTTTCTCGTTTATGGAGGTGACAAAGAGCTCGTCGTAAAGGGTTACGTCGATGCTAGCTTTGACACAGATCCAGATGACTCTAAGTCACAATCTGGATACGTATTTATTCTTAATGGTGGAGCGGTCAGTTGGTGCAGTTCCAAGCAGAGCGTCGTGGCGGGATCTACATGTGAGGCGGAATACATAGCTGCTTCCGAAGCAGCACATGAAGGAGTCTGGATGAAGGAGTTCATATCCGATCTGGGTGTCATACCTAGTGCATCGGGTCCAATGACTATCTTATGTGACAACACTGGAGCAATTGCTATAGCAAAGGAGCCCAGGTTTCACAAGAGAACCAAGCATATAAAGTGTCGCTTCAACTCCATTCGGAATTTGATTAAGGATGGAGACATAGAGATTTGCAAAGTACACACGGATCTGAATGTGGCAGACCCGTTGACTAAACCTCTTCCACGAGCAAAACATGATCAGCACCAGAATGCGATGGGTGTTAGATTCATTACAATGTAATTGACTCTAGTGCAAGTGGGAGACTGTTGGAAATATGCCCTAGAGGCAATTAATAAAGTGTTTATTATTATCATATTTCTCCGTTCATGATAATGGTTTATTATTCATGCTAGAATTGTATTGACCGGAAACTAAATACATGTGTGGATAATAGACAAATACTATGTCCCTAGTATGCCTCTACTAGACTAGCTCGTTAATCAAAAGATGGTCAAGGTTTCCTGACCATGGACATGAGTTGTCATTTGATAACGGGATCACATCATTAGGAGAATGATGTGATGGACATGACCCAACCGTTAGCATAGCAAATGATCGTTCAGTTTATTGCTATTGCTTTCACTATGTCAAATACACGTTCCTCTGACCATGAGATCATGCAACTCCCGGATACCGTAGGAATACTTTGGGTGTATCAAACGTCACAACGTTACTGGGTGATTATAAAGGTGCACTACAGGTATCTCCTAAAGTGTTTGTTGAGTTGGCATGGATCGAGATTGGGATTTGTCACTCCGACTATCGGAGAGGTATCTCTGGGCCCTCTCGGTAATACAGCATCACAGAAGCCTTGCAAGCACCGTGACTAAAGAGTTAGTTGCAAGATGATGTATTACGGAACGAGTAAAGAGACTTGTCGGTAACGAGATTGAACTAGGTATTGGATACCGACGATCGAATCTCGGGCAAGTAACATACCGCCAGACAAAGGGAACAACGTATGTTGACATATGAGGTTCACCGATAAAGATCTTCGTGGAATATGTAGGAACCAATATGAGCATCCAGGTTCCGCTGTTGGTTATTGACCGGAGAGTCGTCTTGGTCATGTCTACATCATTCCCGAACCCGTAGGGTCCGCACACTTAAGGTTCGATGACGATTTAGTATTATATGAGTTATGTGATTGGTGGCCGAAGTTTGTTCGGAGTCCCGGATGAGATCACGGACATGACGAGGAGTCTCGAAATGGTCGATAGGTAAAGATTCATATATTGGAAGGCTATATTCGGACGTCGGAAAGGTTCCGAGTGATTCGGGTATTTTTCGGAGTACCGGGGAGTTACGGGAATTCACCGGGAGAAGTAATGGGCCTTATTGGGCCATACGGGAAAAGGAGAGGCAGGCCACGTGAGGAGGCGCGCGCCCCCCCTTTGCCCAAACCGAATTGGACTAGGGGAGGGGGCGCAGCCCCCTCTTTCCTTTCCCTCTCCCTTCCCCCTTTCCTACTCCGTATGGGAGGTGGAATCCTACTAGGACTAAGGAGTCCTAGTAGGACTCCCCACACTTGGCGCACCCCTAGGGGGCCGGCCTCCTCCCTCTCATCCTTTATATACGGGGGCAAGGGGGCACCCCAAAGTACAACAATTGTCCCATAGCCGTGTGCGGTGCCTCGATCTCTGTTTTCCACCTCGGTCATATTTTCGGAGAGCTTAGGCGAAGCCCTGCCGGAATCACTTCACCGTCACCGTCGCCACGCCGTCGTGCTGACGGAACTCATCTACTACCTCGACGTCTTGCTGGATCAAGAAGGCGAGGAACGTCACCGAGCTGCACGTGTGTAGAACTCGGAGGTGCCGTACGTTCGGTACTCGATCGGTGGAGCTCGAAGGATTGTTCGACTACATCAACCGCGTTGTGAGACGCTTCCGCTAACGGTTTACGAGGGTACGTAGACACACTCTCCCCTCTCGTAGCGATGCATCTCCATGGATAGATTTTGCGTGAGCGTAGGAAATTTTTGAAATTCATGCTCCGTTCCCCAACACCTCTCCGTCACACGGAGTAACAAATCCCAGTCTTGATCCATGTCAACTCAACAGACACCCTCGGAGATACCTGTGGAGCATCTTTATGGTGACCCACTTACGTTGTGATGTTTTATACACACAAGGTACTCCTCCGGTGTCAGTGAGTTACATGATCTCATGGTCATAGGAACACATACTTTGACATGCAGAAAACAATAGCAATAAACTGACACGATCATATGCTACGTTCATAGTTTTGGGTCTTGTCCATCACATCATTCTCCTAATGATGTGATCCCATCATCAAATGACAACTCTTGTCCATGGCTAGGAAACCACAGCCATCTTTGATTAACGAGCTAGTCCATTAGAGGCTTACTAGGGACACATTGTTGTCTATGTACCCACACATGTATTTGAGTTTCCAATCAATACAATTATAGCATGGATAATAAACATTTATCATGAACAAGGAAATATAATAATAACCATTTTATTATTGCCTCTAGGGCATATTTCCAACACATTCTCCCTCAGAGGGCATCTTTTGGAGCATCCACTGAAGGGGTCAGGAGGTGGAGTGGCGTTGTAGCTACCGCGTCAACGATGTCGGTCTCGGCGGCACAACGCAACAGAATCTCGATGGCGGATGCGTCTTGAAGGATGGGCGCATGGCGGTGGTGCTGTTTGGCATCGTGACGGCGTCGACGACTGGTTTGGCAAGGATAATGCATATATCTACCCTGGAGATGGATCGACTATTTGATGGTGGTGGCGGCTTCTGAAGCGTGTACATGTGATCCATGCTTAGGATGTGCTAGACCGGATGTGTGATCCCGATACGCCATGTGGGCAGTACGGTGATGACCCCGGTTCTAGATGGTGAGGCGTTTGATGACATCTTTCATTGTCAAGTTTGTAGCTGTTGAGTGGTGGCTTCAGGTTGTTTGTGTATATTGTTGCGAGAGATTTGTGGAATAATTTAATAAAAAAGTATGCGTGCATCTTTTGATGCACATGCTGAGGATTGCAACCTTCTTTCTAAAATAAATAAATAAAAAGACAATAAATTTGGGGGAAAACGCTCTCCTCCATCTAACTGATTTCTCAATCACTTTCGATGTGCCCCTATGGGACCACACAACTCTTCCTCATCCCCCAATTCCCCAACTGCTCGGTTGTTGCATTCCTCTCTCCAACAATCATTTCCCTCAACTAGCATGCCGATGTATGCTCCTTCTCCACAACAATGACATGAATGCTCCTCTCCCTAGTGATGCTGCCCAACTAGATGGCATGTGCCCCCTTTCCCAACCGAATCATGAGAATAGTGTTCCTCAACATGGCTGGCGCATGCTATTGCAAAGAACGGTGGTGCTACAAATTCTTCGGTGAGTCATTGCTACGACACAGCCGTCGTGCTACAAGCTCAATGTTGCTTGAGGCGATGCAAGGTCGTTGGCTGCTGCTAGTGTTGCAACCGGGATCTTGCCTAAGCCGCACCCGATGGTCGGTGTTGTAACGGTGCTTGCCGGTGCGCGGTGGGTTACAATGGTCATTGGGAGTTTTAACATTGCCTATTTTGCAGCCACAACATGCCTTGTTCGCACGCGAGCGATGTTAGGAGAGTCATGCAAGTTGGATGTGACCAAAACATGGTCCATGTCGCAACAGGTGACCGCAACATGGTCCATATTGTATTAGGTGACCAAAGACCCACGTGTTTTGCAAGGTGACCGCAACATGGTCATGTTAGAATGGGTGACTGCAACCTTATCATGTTGTAATGGGTGACTACAACATGATTCGTGTTGTGATGATCCAATGGCTACATAGAAAAATATAATGACACGCAACCCAGTTGACCTTTGCCAAAGCTTAGGCAATCGACACGTAGCGTGGTCCATAAATTTGAGGCACCCTCTTACGGTTTACGAAGACTTAGAGTGGGATGCATGGAAATCTTGAGGCGGAGGTGCACCTGCTCGTAGGTCAATTGACAGACTTGATGCCAACAACTTCTGCTAGCCACCAAGAAACGAATAGAGCTCTCTATATTGAAGTATTTCCACCTTTGAAATGGAGCGAGGGCTCCCCAGTTTATAGGAAAATGAGGAGACTCGGCCCTTTGGGCTACAACAAGAAGTGGAAGGTATTATGGCTTTTACTGTGGATCCCGAAGGAATATTCCATCGCAATATCTCGACACAACATATTAAGTAATCCTTGTGGGTGAGGCGATCGGCGATCCTTATGCTAAACATAGCCCTGACGATGATGCAACACAACCTTGACAGTGGGCATATGCCCTAGATGTGTCATGCTACAACACGCTTGTTCAGAAGGATCATTAAGGGTATGTCTGGTTCTAGCCATGCTTGTCGCATCAATTATCCGGCGAACATTTTTGTTGCACATTAACTATTCAACACTAGATGATACCCTACACACTTGTTGCCAAAATGCTTTGCACTATATTTCAATGATAGTTGATTTGATGGAACATGGATATTTCAAGTAATAATATGGACACTAAAACTTAAATACACATGATCTAATGTGTTTGATTATTGTACATTTGTAAATATTTATTGAATATAAATTGCATAATAGAATGGAAATTTTGTATGTTGAGAGAAATATGTTGATGTGAGCCACTTCCTCCGTCCCACAATATAAGATCGTTTTTTAAACTATGTTAGCTTAAAAAACAATCTTATATTGCGGGGCGGTGGGAGTAGCTTTTTAGGTACGAAAATTGGCAGAATATTAAACTAAAGTAATAAAAAGGCAAGCCAAATAACTGGAAACCAACCAAACAAAGGCCAAGTATTGGTAGGTAAGTTTAGCACCAACAATGCACATACAATGGCAGATTAGAGGTGCATTGCGATTTGAATCAGGATGCATTTCCTGCATCCAAAAACTTCCCGGGCGTCTAAATTAATGCATCCAAAAACTTTCAAGCGCCTAAAACACCATTTTCACCAACCCGTTTCTGTTGTCAGAACAACACTAGCTTTCCGAAGTTCACCATGGACTTAAAACTTATTTACTCTTATGAGTGACATATCTCACAAAAAATACAATAGTTGTAGCCATACAAGGGGGAGAGAAAAAGGGTTTAAATCGACAAAATTTACGAACTAATCACCAAATGTTTAGCAAGTAGTATCAGACATGGCTGCTGCTGAACTGTAGCAGCTTATTTCCAGGACAAAGGACATGGAATTACAGCTGGAAGTGGCAAAAGCCATTTCTTATAACACCTCCCAAAGAAATAAACAGATAGTACAAAGTTGCCATCATCATATGCAGGGCTGACTCATGAACCTTTAGTTCTTCACAGTGGTGACGTGCCTCAGAAGCATCTGAATCACCTCTGGGGAGATGTTTGCGGCCTGCTGCTTGAGCTGTTCAATTTTTACGTTTGTCTCTTGCTCAAGGCGTTTGACATTTGCACCAGAGTCACCGCTAGTCTGGAAGTGGAAATGACAAGAATATAAATGATCAGAAGCCTTGTTACTATCTTATAAACAAGCAGATTGAATGAGCCAATGCACTGTACAAGTATACATACCTCAGTGAGCTTTCTCTGGAAATCAGCCTCCATCTGCGCACGGTACTCAGCTATTTCTCTCTCAGCCTCTTCTTTGGCTTGCCTAAGCCTTGCCGTTTTAGCTGCCAAAGACATCAGATTTCAATTGATAGGCAAAAGTAGACACTTTAATTTCAGCTCCATACTGAATAACAACAATCATAGAAGTTCAGATATTTCTATGGTAAATGCTTTCATAAATGTAACAGATTTTACCAACTTAACAATGCAATGCAATGCAATGCAAAATTTCCACTTTCTTTCATCATACTCCTACCCAAAAACAGAACTAGATGATATGGCCTATCAAGTATCAAAGGCAATATTACTAGGCAAAGAGGTTACAGAGTGCTAGCAACTGTGCTGTGCTATAAACCAGTTGATGATTTCATAACAACTCACAAGGGAACAACATGTATCATAACTTTAAAGTGTGATTTCAGTTAGTATGGCAGGCAAGACATAGCAAATACACTGGAAAATGACATCACATCATGACAAATCCTACAAGAATCGGTGAACGCATCAAAATATTGAATATGGTCAATTCATAATGTTATCACTCCACAATGTTATGCTCGATACAAAATTAATCAAGCCAAAAGTAAGAGAACTTTACCAGCCCTGGCAGTATTTACAATTTGCTGAGCCTCTTGCTCTGCAGCAAGCAATTGCTGGATTCCACTTGGGCGCCTGCTTGCGTCCATGTTTGGGCTGCGGAATGAAGAACAATAATCAGTGAAATGCAAATGGTACGCAATATTGTTACATGGTCAGGAGTGTCTAAAACATAGTATGAAACATTCCAAAACTCCTAGCAAAAGAGAAGCCTATCTCGATATCCATGATGTCAGATTTGTAACTACCTGCAGTTTTACAGACAAATACAGCTGGAATTAAAATCCCACAAATCTGCTGCTCCTCAGAATACCAAATGTTAACAGTACCTCCACACGGTGGAGCTAGAAAACTACCACAGAAGTGGTATTTCGCTTCAAGCGGCTTAAACATTCATAAGCAGTGCCTGATTCCAGGACCTAACTACCTTAGAACAGCTAGCTAATCGTGTTAATTTAGCCTACATAGCAATAACCACTACAGAATAGTTGGATCTACCTAGGCAGTTCTACACAAGCTTACACGCCAGCTAGATGCCCACACATGATGGACTTTCCCCTACCTCAAACTGCAAGTCCAGATCAGATCAACTAAGATCCAGCAACCGAGGCTAACTTCCCAACAGATCAGCAATCCCCGAACCGCTTTGCTTATCCTCAAATCGACCGGATCATCAAACAAACAGCGCCCAATTGCAACAGGATCGAATCGATGAAACGACCAGGCATCAAGCGCGGCTGGTTCCGGCCCAGATCCGCCCAGATCGACGCGACGGGACAAGAAATCAACGGAGAATCCCGCCGCGGGGAGGCGGATCGAGTTCGTACCTGACGGAGAGAGGCGACTCGAATCACGTGGAGGACGAGAAGGATCCGTGGGGAAAAGCTAAATCCTCTGCTGCTCCTCTCGCCGTCGTGGCCCCGACCTTTCAATCCTATTTATTACTACCGCAGAAATAATTGTATCCTTGTCTTGTGCCAGGTTGGGCCGGGCCGGGCCGGTCGTTTCCAGATCCACTCGGTTACGAATAGGGCCCGTTAGCACCAAGGCCCAGAGGCGCGGGCAGCAAATAATAATATCTCTTCTTCCTGTCCCGTGCTCCCAAACCCCCAATCAAAACCCCATCCATTCCGGTTCCACCTCCTCGTCCTCTCGTCTCCTTCGCCAGCGGCCACTCCCGCCATGGCCACCGCTGCGCGCGCCGTCGCCGCCGCCGCGCGCCCGGCGCACCCGGTGCTCCTGTCGCGGCAACTCGCGTGCCCCTCCGCTCGCCCCGCGCGTCGGCCTCGCGTGGGCCGCGCCGTCCGCTGCATGGCGCGGCGGCCCGACGCCTCGTACTCGCCGCTGCGGCCGGGGCAGGGCGGGGACCGCGCGCCCACGGAGATGGCGCCGCTCTTCCCCGGCTGCGACTACGAGCACTGGCTCATCGTCATGGACAAGCCCGGCGGCGAGGGCGCCACCAAGCAGCAGATGATCGACTGCTACATCCAGACCCTCGCCAAGGTCGTGGGGAGGTAATCCGCGCGCGTTTGGCTCGATTTCTGTCCGCCCCGACCGTGGGCGCTTCGCGGAGTGAGGCTAATTTTTGGTTTTGTTGTTGGTCGCCGGTGTAGCGAGGAGGAGGCGAAGAAGAGGATGTACAATGTGTCCTGTGAGCGCTACTTTGGTTTTGGGTGCGAGATTGACGAGGGAACATCCAACAAGCTGGAAGGTACAGCCCTGTGAAATGCTTACTTGTTTCCATGTTTGAAGCACACATTGCGATAATTGGATTTGGATACCAGCATAGGGTTCAGTTTCCAATTGATACAGTCATGTGTCAGTGTTCAGTTGTCTGGTTGAGTAACATTATTAACATATCCTTTTGCTAACTGCGAGTCAAAACATTTCAAGTGCAAAATGTGTGAATGCCAATTGCCAAGGTCCAAGGATTACATAATACTGAGAAAAGGGCAAGTTGTAACATGCTCATGTCTGTCCCATATTAGTAGAGAGTGAATTGTGCTTTTGTTGGTGTGTATCAGGGATTTGATTTGTTGATATCTTGATTCTAGAAGGTTTATATGTGACATGTCCTGTCCCAAACAGCCTTGTGTCTGACATATACTTGTTTGTCGAATGTTCAGTAGCTAATCTGAAGAGAAAATTCGCTATTCAGTAGCTTAAATGTTATGGTATTTATATGTTTATCTGCATATGTACATTTGTTTAATGTCAGTACCTATTATTAAGAGATACTTTGCTGTTGGATATTGTCTGGTGGTTTCATGACCATAGTTTGTATTTCAATGTACAGGCCTCCCGGGTGTTCTTTTTGTGCTTCCAGATTCCTATGTTGATGCTGAGAACAAGGATTATGGTGGTAAGCTTATTGCTTATGTGCTCTCTATTCCATTGTTTTGTTGAATTTTCCGAATTTTATGCTAGCTGTTGGTAGGCCATAGTTTTTTTTTTTGCAACATACTTTACTATTTTCCTTAAAGTAGAATTGCTCCATCAGATTTGTGATACCTGATTCCAAGTGACCATTCCCTTCCAGTTATTCTTATCAACTTGATTCTACTTAATGAAACCACTGTCAGTTCTGTGCGGTTGATGTGTTCACTGCACAGTTTGATCCAATATAGTTACTACATGAATGAGGAAAACCTTATTTAGGAGTAAAGGTGCATCAGTTTATTTATCGGTGCTAAGGTAGTAGTCCTCAAATGATCCTTGTGGAAAGACTGTCCCATCAATCATTATTTGCTTGGCTTTCATTCAAGGGTTTTGACCAATCTCAGATTGTTCATTTGCCTCAACCATTAAATGGAAAACACTGCAATTGACCCTTTCAGACCTGAACTATATATTTACCCCTATACATACTTCTGTTCTCCATCAAGAACATTTCTCACAAATGTGATCATATTTGTCCTGGATATTCATCATACTGCCCTTCTTTGCAGCCGAGTTATTTGTGAACGGAGAAATCGTCCAGCGATCACCGGAAAGACAGAGAAGGGTGGAACCGGTGCCTCAGAGAGCTCAAGATAGACCACGTTACAGTGACCGGACTCGCTATGTGAAGCGGAGGGAGAACCAGGCCTACCAACGGTGACATTTTGGTCTACTGGTCTACTGCAAGAGCCCCATTGCTATCGCTCGCTGTTGCCCTAGATGTAGCAAGTGTTGCACGCCCGAAATGGCCCTCGTTGTCTTTGCTGCATTGTAGCCTCGCCATACCTGGGCGTTTGTTTTCTTCATGAACTGTAGGTTAAGAACTGCATGTACTACTGTAAGTGACTTTGTTTCGTTGTTTTGGTGACGGTATGTGGTTTGCGGCGGAAAGAAAAAAAAAGTTCATGTGTTTGGAGCTGCGAGAGACTGTTTTCCCAACTCTCCTTTCTCTGTTTCAGCTCCATTAATCCCCTGCAGTTACCTGGCGTAGGTAGTAGTGAGTTCACCATTTCTCTGAGCCGAGAGCCGAGTAGCAGCAGGGAACTCATTTTCAGAAATCACGCATCTCTGTGTTCTCGCACCAGCCAATGAGGCAATTAATGGCCGCGGTAACAAAGGGGAAGCCAATCGGGGACGCGGAGGAAGCACCGCGGGCGCAGCGAACGTGTGGTGGTGGTGGAGACAGGGGAGAACGCAGGTGCTGGCCCGTGATTGGCCGCCTTATCCGCCGAATCCTCCCGCTGCATGCCGAGCGCACAACACGCGCGCCAGCCAGCCAGCCAGCCAGCCCAGTGACCGTGCGAGCGAGCGCTCAGGTCGAACGGGGTGAGGAAATGGCGGGCGCGACCTTCCTCTCGGCTCCCGCGCTGCTCGGCCTCCCTTCCGTCTCGTCGCCGGCGCGCAGACACGCGCACGTACGTCTGCTTCCAGATTCCGACTCCGAGTTTCCTCTGAGGCTCTGATGCAGGTTAACAGGAACATCTCTCGCTTTCTCCCTGCAGATTCAGGTGTGCTGCCAGGCCAAATCCGGGGGCTCCGAGCCTTGCGAAGAGGCTCTGCGGCTCCGCAGAAGGGATCTGATCGGGGGCTGCTTCGGTGCCGCCGTTGGCTTGGTATGTACTACTCCCGGTACAAAGTTAAGTTAGTACAATGTTGAGTCACTTATTTTGGGACGGAGGGAGTATGTTCCACTGTATATGCAGTAGTCCTGTGTTTTTTTCGTTTTCAGTTTGGACTGCTAAACAAATGTAGCATGAATGCATGATGGAAGAATGCTGACAATCCAATCCATGGTTCTATCCATCGTAATTACGGTTAGTTGTTTATATGCCGTGTGTTAGGAAATCGCCGAGGCCTCGACGAGGTCCACAGGAGGGGCCGCTGCGGCCGACCTGATCGAACGCCGGCAGCGCTCCGAGTTCCAATGTAGGTCGCCTCAGCTCCCTCTTTTCGCTTCAAACGCTAGTACATATATGCTTCTCAATGACCTTCCGCGTTGATGCACTCTGCTGTTTTGTTTCTTCAGCAAGCATCAAAAGCACCCTCACGGCAGCCATAGAGGTGAGATAACTGAACATTATGTACACTCAGATCGTTGTCCATTTCACCTCTCTGTCCCTTTTGTCGGCTGAAACTTGGATGTCTTCTGCAGGCAAAGCCGGAGCTCGTCCCTTCTCTGCTGACCTTGGCACTGAATGATGCTATGACATATGACAAGGTATGCTCTCTAAATGGCTTCTGGCAATTGGTTACCAGTTCACATGGAAATAACCGGTGACACTACTGGCTGTTAACTGAACTCTTCTGCAGGCAACAAAGACAGGAGGCCCAAATGGATCCATCAGGCTAAGGTAGCAGCTACCACCTTCTGTCTCTACAGCTTTGTAGTTATGCTACAGTTATGCCCTGCAGGTGACAGCCTAACAAAGTGCTCGGCCTTGTTGTTTGATCAATTCCTGTTAAACAATAAAGTGCAGAAATAAGCAGACCTGAAAACAGTGGCCTTTCTGCTGCCTTGGATCTGCTAGTAGAAGCAAAGAAAGAGATTGATTCCTACTCCAAGGGAGGCCCCATTTCATTTGCAGATTTGGTCCAAATAGGAGGTATGCTAACTAGCATAGTTTGATTAGCAATATGATCTGTGTGTGTGCTGCGCCAGAGTTGTATACTCAAATCAACTTTTTACCTGCAACAGCATCACAGGCACTTAAGAAGACGTTCCTTGATGCGGCCATTGCCAAGACCGGTGGGAACCAAGAGAAGGGAAGAACCCTATACTCGGCATACGGTTCAAGTGGGCAGGTACTCAGTCACTCAGCCAGACCGGAGTCTGTCTGTTCATTTCTTTTTCTGTAATATAGGCCTAGGTTGCTAATATACAAGTTTATGCACATTCATTGTAGTGGGGTTTCTTCGACAAAATATTCGGGCGAGATGACGCACAAGAACCTGATCCAGAGGGCAGGGTGCCTCAGTGGGAGACCGCTTCCGTGCAGGAAATGAAGGACAAGTTCATCTCCGCCGGTCTCGGTCCTCGTCAGGTCACTTCTACTCGTTGATCGGTTCATAACTTCTTCTTTTGCTATAGACCACTTTTTCTATTGGACTGCAAAAGCTGTGATTTTCAGTCTAACCCATGCCAGGAGAATTCTGCTGCAGGTTGCTGTGATGTCGGCCTTCTTCGGACCAGACCAAGCTGCCACGGAGGCGAAACTGATTATTGATCCGGACTGCCGTCCTTGGGTCGAGAAGTACCAACGCAGTCGCGAGACAGTCTCCCGGACCGACTACGAGGTAAGGGGTTTAATCGACATGTTCAAAAGCTGCCAATGCCAATGCCAATGCAACAGGACATATAGTTCTGAAATCCTCACCTCTGGTTTTTAACCTCTGCTTCTGAATGTATGTATGGCAGGTTGACCTGATAACCACGGTCACCAAGCTGAGCTACCTGGGCCAGAAGATAAACTACGAGGCCTACACATACCCCAAGCAAAAGATTAACTTGGGTAACCTGAAGCTGTGATTGATGATTGCTCTGGGTGTTTCTGTGAGCAATGGCGTCATTCGAGAATTGAGAGCTCCATCCATCTGGTACTGTTGGGTGTCTACGGAGAGCGGGTTTGATTTGGGGGGAAAGATTCATGTTTTGGCTGTGTCTTTGTGTGTTTTTAGGAAAAGAAAGAGGAATATATATTGCCTCTGGCCTCTGTATCATGGATGCACCCAGGTATCGTTTAGAGCATCTCCAATAGCAGCCCTAAAATTGGTCACCAAAAGAGATTGGATTAAAAAAATTGGGCACCAAAAGGTGCCTTTTTTGGGCTCGAGTAAGTGTCGTCTCCAACAACTCGAAACATCCAAAACTGAACCTACCGTCGTCTCTGAACTTAACTATCGGAACAGAATTTTACTGTCAAAGCATCCAAAACTGAAACTATGTGGAAGGGGGAGTATTTAAAAAAAACATTTGGGGCTTTGGTCCCACAGAGCTTCCACTTTTATCTCGTCAACAAGAGACTACCAGTTTCATCAAATTTTGTGGCAAAAAACTACAACTTTCGGGTAGTGGCCGTTTTGCTTGTTTTAAACTCGATTGTGACAGGTTTAAAATCGAAGGTTTGACGCTTGTAAAAAACTACCGCATGTCAGGGCCACGTGGGCATAACGCTTGACGGCGGCCACCCGACGACCGTTAGAGTCGGTGCGTGGTCAGACCTGGTCCACCAGGTCAAAGCATGGCCTGGTCTTTTCTTCCCCTACCTATCTCGCTCTCCTGAGCTCACTCACTCACTCACAGCTTCTCCTCTCATCTCCTTCTCCTCGCGCGCTGTCAACACCGCAAGTTGTTGATTGATGCCTTCATGGAATGACATCGAGGAGAGCACGAACGGCGGCATGAGTGATGTCAGCGGCATGTTGATGGAGTATTCCGTAATTCATTTCCTCTGTTAGGGTTAGGGTTACATGATATTTGGGATTTCTTCGATTTGAGCTCATATCGGTCAGTTACTCACACATGATTTTGCTATCATGGTTGCAGCAAAATCCTGACACGGTTGTGGAGCCTAGTTTCTGTGGTGTCGTGGTTGAATCTGAGCCTAAGTGCATCCTGCACAAACAGAGGCCCAACAAGTTTGTTGCTTTTGAAGGCACTGACACCGGGAGGAGATTCATAGGGTGTGCTGCTCAGGTAAGAAGAATTAGGCCATGCATGTGATTGTTTGCTATGTATGTTTGTAATGGATACATAGCACTTTGTGGCCTGTTTGAGAATTAGCTCATGCATATTCCCAATTTAACTGTAACCGAATGGTGCCACCTATTACTGTTGGAAATATGCCCTAGAGGAAATAATAAATTGGTTATTATCATATTTCCTTGTTCATGATAATCGTCTATTGTCCATGCTAGAATTGTATTGATCGGAAACTCAGATACATGTGTGGATACATAGACAACACCTTGCCCCTAGTGAGCCTCTACTAGACTAGCTCGTTGATCAAAGATGGCTAAGGTTTTCTAACCATGGACATGAGTTGTCATTTGATAACGGGATCACGTTATTAGGAGAATGATGTGATGGACAAGACCCAACCATAAGCATAGCATTTGATCGTATCACTTAGTTTATTGCTACTGCTTTCTTCATGTCAAGTATATGTTCCTAAGACCATGATATCATGCAACTCCCTGACACCGGAGGAATACCTTGTGTGCTATCAAACGTCACTTCGTAACTGGATGATCATAAACGTGCTCTACAGGTATATCCGAGGGTGTCTGTTGGGTTGGCATGGATTGAGACCGGGATTTGTCACTCCGTATGAAGGAGATATATCTCTAGGCCCTCTCGGTAATACAACATCACAAGAAGCTTGCAAGCAATGTGACTAAGGAGTTAGTCACGAGATCTTGTATTACAGAACGAGTAAAGAGACTTGTCGGTAACGAGATTTAACTAGGTATGGAGATACCGACGATCGAATCTCGGGCAAGTAACATACCGTTGGACAAAGGGAACTACATACGAGATTGATTGAATCCTTGACATCATGTTCGATCGATAAAGATCTCCGTGGAATATGTAGGAACCAATATGGGCATCCAGGTCCCGCTATTGGCTATTGACCGGAGAGGTGTCTCGGTCATGTCTACATGATTCTCGAACCCATAGGGTCCGCACGCTTAACGTTCGGTGACGCTAGAGTATTATTGGGATATGTACGTTGGTGACTGAATGTTGTTTGAAGTCCCAGATGAGATCCCGGATGTCACGAGGAGCTCCGGAATGGTCCGGAGGTAAATATTTATATATGGGAAGTCATATTCAGGGTTCCGGAAAATGTTCGGGATTTTTCGGTATTGTACCGGAAAGGTTCTAGAAGGATCCGGGGTGGGACCCACCTGCATGGGGGGGGGGTCCACATGGACGTGGGTAGTGGGGAAAGTCCCCACACCCCTGGTCTAGGCGCAGGAAGATCCCCCCTTAAAAGGAATAGGATCATATCCCGAAGGGATAAGATCAAGATCCCTAAAAAGGGGGATAGCGATCGGTGGGGAAGGAAAGGATGGATTTACTTCCTTCCCCCTTGACCAATGACCCTAGGGGCTTGGAGGGAAATCCACCAGCCCCTCCCACGCCTATATAAAGGTGGGGAGGCGCAAATGGGCAGAACGCCTTCCCACGGCCGCGGCTCTCCTCCCGTCTCTCCCAAGTTCTTCCTCGTTCGTTGTTCCGGAGTCACTTGGTGAAGCCCTGCTGGCACTGCTCCACCACCATCTCCACCATGTCGTCGTTCTGGTTGAGATCCCATTTACTTCTCTGCCCACGCTTGCTGGATCGAGGAGGCAGAGACATCATTGAGCCGCACGTGTGCTGAATGCGGAGGTGTCGTATGTTCGGCACTAGATCGGATTGGATCGTGAAGAGTACAACTACATCAACCGCGTTATATACGCTTCCGCTTAACGGTCTACAAGGGTACGTAGACACACTCTCCCTCTCATTGCTATGCATCTCTGTTGTGGTTTTGTCACGGCAAGATGTCCTCGTGAGAGAACTTAGGTGTGAGGCCAACGCAACTAGATGGCGGCTTGAGAGGGGTTGGTTGGAATCGAGAGACGCGAGTTTACCCAGGTTCGGCCCCTCCGATGGAGGTAAAAGCCTACGTCCTGCTTTGTGTATATTGATGATGAGGATGATCTCGATTACAAGGGTGCGGGATCGCTACCTCTAATCTCGAGAGCCTCTAGTTTGTCTATCTCTACTGACTTGAACTTGTCCCTCTTGGGGCGCCTTACCCCTCCTTATATAGGTTGAAGGGGTAGGTTTACATGTAGAGTCCTACTAGGAGTAGGATTAGGACTAGTCTCTCTTGAATCCTAATCCGGGTCTTGTTTCCTTTGTGAGGGAATCCTTCCTCATCTTGGGCCTTCTCTGTGAGCCGGCCCACCATAACATGAGTCGGCCCTCCCATGAGCCGCCCTCCGGGCCGTTTGGTCTTGTCGTTCGTCTGACCCGCCTGCCGGGTCACCAATGAGCCGCCAAGCTTGGCCGGGTCACCAGTGAGTCGCCAAGTCCCGGCCGGGTCATACTTCAGGCCGGGTTATACCGCAGGGTAATATCCCCGACATTAGCCCCCAGGTTAGCTTGAATTTATTCATGGTAAGCTCCTGGAATAAGAATAACAAATATGTTAAGGGACCGGCCTGCTCCACTGGCCGACTTAATTTAATGAGGTGGCTCCTTGAAAATCCGGGTTTCTTCTTCATATTAACGAGCCGTCTTCACAGACATCTTGCAGGTCCGTGTCCTTTGCAAAATATTGGGAATAAAACACCCATATGCCGTTGAGTCGACCTCCAATGCTTTTGGCTTGATGAAATCTTAGGAATAAGAAATCCACATGATGTTGAGCCGGCTTTCCATTGCTTCGATTAAAAATAGAAATTCGTCCATTGTTAAACCACTTTCAACTTGTGAAGCCGGGTTGCTTATATAGACTCTGCCGGGTTATGATCTTTTGATACTGCCGGGTCATGATTGTTGGTGACGCCGGGTCAAACAACTGGACTCTAGCTGACTTGATAAAATTATTGAGAATAAAGGAATCCGTGCGGTGTTGAGCCGGTCTTTCAATGCTTCAGCTCCATGAAGAAATGAGACCTAGCTCACTCAAAATTTGATAGCTTGAAAATGTTCTGCTATTTTTTTACCTCCATATTATCTGTAGCCCCCAAGTCTTAAGAGGGGAACGTAGTGATAGCTTTAATACTTGCTTCAATATAAATATTGCAACCCTAGAGAAATCCGGATTGTTCATCTGAGTCACCAGTCATAAGTTGAATGTTCCACATATGCAGCCCCTAAGTACCGGGTTGTCTTCCCTACAGCAACCTGGGACTTGTAAATGTCTTATGCTCATAAAACTTCAGCCATTGTAGCCCCCAAGGGTCGGGTCATTATGCAATAATGAGCAGGAACTTTTTGTAGATATGATCATATAGACGTGAGGATCAATGTGTAGCCCCCAAGGGTCGGCTCATCTTTATATGATGGGTCGGGTCTTCATATGATTCCTCAACATGAAAATGATAGTACATTAGCCCCCAAGGGCCGGCTCATCAGTATGTGATAGGCCGTGTCTTCACTTTGGACCTTTATAATCGGTTTGTGCAACTGAGTACTGTAGCCCCCAAGTGCCGAGTCGCATGCCTGCAGCGACTTGGGACTTTAGAAAATTTGATATGAGTGGTGTAGCCCCCAAGTGCCGGGTTGTATGCCTGCAGCGACTCGGGACTTACATGCGCTTCTCCTCTGAAAAGAAAAACATCATATGATGTAGCCCCCAAGTGCCGGGTCGTATGCCTGCAGCGACTTGGGACTATGTGAGAATAATATAACTCATCATAATTTGTTGAATGACTCCTTGACCGTGGTTGTAACCCGGTATTTTGTCGAATATCCTAGAATAATGCCTTTGTCCTTGAAATGAAAATCCCTGCTCATGGTTGCGGTGCAACCCGGCAAATATATGTTTGAGAAATCCATAAGTGTTGTAGTTTACTACAGAGCACAAGTTGGAAAAAATCCAAGAGCCGGTCCATTAGATGACACGGCATTATATGTGATAGGGCGGCTCTTCGAGAATAGTAATTTCTTCCGAGCTGGCTTGAAAAGCCCCAATTATTTAATACTGGTTATGATAAACCATGATGAAGATCCAGCCATTTTGGCTATCAAAGATCTATTTGCTCATGCAGAAGTTTATGCTTTGACCCAGTTTGAAGACCGGCATGATATGTATGTATGATGCATGATGATGTATGCATATGATAAAAACAACTAACAGAGAATATATACATGTATATCTCAAATATTTGTAAGTCGGCTTTGAAGGCACAACCAGAAGAGATCAACTCTTGTTCTTTTTTGAAAAAAACTCAAGGTTTTTTGCTTTCAAGAAGCTTTGGCATGAAAGCCTTTTAATCCTGTAGGCTGGCTCTCACGTGACATAAATCCGTCGTTTTAACCTTAACAAGTTCAGGGTCTTAAAAAAGATTGACTGTTAAGAGTACGAACGGGCCACATAGTGGAGAGACTACAGCGGACATGTGAGTTTATCCTAGCTCACTGTAAGCCGGCTCTCTCGTGACAAGAGCCGTCGTTTTAACCTTGACAAGTTCAGGGTCTTATTGCGAGATTGACTGTCAAGTTCATGGTCTCTTTGCAAGATTGACTGTCAAGAGTTCGGCGGGTCACCTGGTGGAGTAGCAAGTTGCAAACAGGCATGTTTAACTCATATATGGCATGGAAGCCGGTCAAGAGGGTATGAAAGCTAAACTCATTGAGTTGGAAGCCCCCAAGTGACCTTATGATGATCCAATAAATCCGGGCACCCATGTTTGAACGACGCATCATGGCGGCTCGTCCCGACTCGTCCTCTTGGGCAACTTTTTAATTTTCTGCCAATAAGGTAGGGCACCCATGTTTGAACGGTCGCATCATGGCGGCTCGTCCTCTTGGGCAACTTTAAATCTTCCGCCAATTATGGCAGCAGCCCCCGGGACCGGGTTATCTTCCCTGCAATGATCCGGGGTTCCAGAATATTTGAGCCCGATTGAATCTGCCAAGTCATGTCTGTGCAGCCCCCGAGTCTTAAGATGACTCGAGGAGTTGGCTTGAGATTCTTCACACTTGGCCGTGGCATAAGTCGGCATATGGTTGACGGCTGATAACTGAAATTTATTGAAGCCAAAAGCGTGTGGCGAGCTGATGATCTCCGCGACACTCATTGTATGTCCTTGGCGTTGATAACGCAACATGAACCCGCGGGAGGTTGAGATGGCGGGTTATAAATGATCCCATATGAGTTTTGTCAGTAACTCGGCCGATGGTTCGAACCGGTTGGTTGTTGAAGTTAACCAAACCACAGTGACGGCGACTTGTACACCTGTCCATTGAGCCATCTGATGCGAGCAGAAGCTGATAATATATTGTTATTTGCTCCAGAGTTTGTTGGAATAGACCGGACCGCGGGGGCGGCGGCTTGCGCGCGTCCGTTGGGCGGCTCGTATGGGCGGGTGCGGCCCCGGTGTATTGATGTAGACCGGATCACAGGGGGCGGCGGCTAGCACACTTGTCCATCGAATAGTGCGGCATGGATGGATGCTGGCGCATGATAATGTTGATGCAAGCCCCATATCCACAATAGTATATCACCTTTGTAGTGTACCATTGTCCTGCAATTTAGAAATATTGCAAACAGAGTAATTATTCTCAGGGAAAGTAATACTATGTATTAATAGAACCGGACGGATGGATATCACCTGATTTATCTGGACGACAGATGATCTATGTGCAATTTCCATCGGAATGTCCAATTGATAAGACTCGCCCTGGTATTTGTATATTGACCCACATTTTAAGGTTGCCAAAACGTCGGCCGACAGACTGCTTATATGGTCGTCGGGCAAGCCGGCGCGCCACTGATGCGGGTACAATCTCCACGGGATGACGTCGGTGAGGCGTGGCAACATCGAGGTCGACCGAGTCCTCCTGGCGCGGTAATGTTTTTCACCTTAACGTGGTACCTTGTCCATCCGGCCCCCACCTCTCTCCTTTACCTTATCCTCCCATCGACCGTACTACAGGGGAGAGGCGAAGCACGACGCGACGACAGCAAGCGGCCGGCTCAAAATCGTGCCACGCAGGCCGGAGCGGCGGCTTGGGTGTTCGTAGGAATTCTTTTGTTTCCCATGCAACATTCCCCAACAGTGGTATCAGAGCTAGGTCTATGCTTAGATGATATGCATGAGTAGAACACAAAGAAGTTATGGGCGTTGATGTTCAGATTGGTTACCTCCTTAGTCTTATTTCGATTCGGCGGTATTGCGGGATGAAGCGGCCCGGACCAACTTTACTTGTCCTCGGACAAGAGACCGGTTCCACCGACTGACATTGTTTTGCATAAGGTGGCTGTCGGGTGTCTATCTCTCCCACTTTAGTTGAATTGGATTCGACAGAGGCGGTCCTTGTAGAAGGTTAAAAGGCAATTGATTATCACTGTTGTAGCTTTGCGTAGGTAAGAACGGTTCTTACTAGTTGCCCATAGCAGCCACGTAAAATATTCAAACAACAAAGTAGAGGACGTCTAACTTGTTTTTGCAGGGTATGTTGTGATGTGATATGACCAAGACGTGATTTGATATACGTAGATGTATGAGATGATCATGTTTTGTAATAGTTATCATGACTTGCATGTCGATGAGTACGACAACCAGCAGGAGCCATAGGGTTGTCTTTAATTTATTGTATGACCCGTGTGTCAATCTTTAAACGTCATGCAATTGCTTTTACTTATCGCTATGCATTAGCAATAGTTGTAGAAGCAATAGTTGGCAATACAATCACGTGACGACACGACGATGGGGATCATGATGATGGAGATAACGGTGTCATGCCGGTGACGATGGAGATCATGCCGGTGCTTTGGAGATGGAGATCAAAAGCACAAGATGATGATGGCCATATCATGTCACTTATTTGATTTGCATGTGATGTTTAACTTTTATGCATCTTATTTTGCTTAGGACGACGGTAGCATTATAAGATGATCCCTTCACTTAATTTCAAGAAAATGTGTTCTCCCTAAGTATGCATCGTTGCGAAAATTTCGTCGTTTCGAAGCACCTCGTGATGATCGGGTGTGATAGACTCTTCATTCGCATACAATAGGTGTAAGCCAGTTTTACACATGTGGAATACTTGGGTTAAAATTGGCGAGCCTAGCATGTACAGACATGGCCTCGGAACACGGAGACCGAAAGGTCGAACATGAGTCATATAGTAGATATGATCAACATGGATATGTTCACCATTGAAACCACCTCATCTCACATGATGATCGGACTTGGATTGGTTGATCTGGATCATGTAACATTTAGACAACTTGAGGGATGTTGATTTAAGTGGGAGTTCATTAGTAATTTGATTAATTGAAGTAATTATCATGAACATAGTCTAAATTTGTCTTTGTAAATTATGTTGTAGATCAATAGCTCGCGTTGTAGCTCCCCTAAATTTTAATACATTCCTATAGAAAGGCTAAGTTGAAAGATAGTGTAAGTAATTGTGCAGACTGGGTCCGTAATCTGAGGATTGTCCTCACTGCTGCATAGAAGGCTTATGTCCTTGATGCACCGCTTGGTGTGCCAACCCCGTTAGCGTCGTCTGTGGATGTTATGAACGTCTGGCAGCCACGTTCTAATGACTACTTGATAGTTTAGTGCGCCATGATTTACGGCTTAGAATCGGGGCTCCAAAGACATTTTGAACGCCATGGAGCATATGAGATGTTCCAAGAGCTGAAATTGGTATTTCAGGCTCATGCCCGTTTTGAGAGGTATGAGACCTCTGACAAGTTCTTTGCCTACAAGATGGAGGATAATAGCTTAGTCAGTGAGCATGTGCTCAGAATGTCTGGGTGCTATAGCCGCTTGAATCAAGTGGGAGTTAATCTTCTAGATAAGATAGTGATTGACAGAGTTCTCCAGTCACTACCACCAAGCTACTAGAGCTTTATGATGAACTATAACATGCAAGGGATGGAGAAGATGATCCCTGAGCTATTCACGATGTTTTACGCCGCAGAGGTAGAAATCAAGAAGGCGCATCAAGTGTTGATGGTTAATAAGACCACTAGTTTCAAGAAGGGCAAGGGCAAGAAGGGAAACTTCAAGAATGGCAAACCAGTTGCCGCTCCATTGAAGAAACCCAAGGTTGGACCCAAACCCGAGACTGAGTGCTTATATTATAAGGGGAACGGTCATTGCAAGTGGAACTACCCTGGATACTTGGCAGATAAGAAGGCTGGCAACATTAACAAAGGTATATTTGATACACATGTTATTGATGTGTACCTTACTAGTTCTTGTAGTAGCTCCTGGGTATTTGACACCGTTTCAGTTGCTGATATTAGTAACTCGAAACAGGAGCTGCGGAATAAACGTGGACTAGTTAAGGACGAGGTGACGATGCAAGTTGGAAGTGTCTCCAAGGTTGATGTGATCGTCATCGGCACGCTCGCTCTACCTTCAAGATTAGTTTTAAACCTAAATAAATGTTATTTGGTGCCTGCGTTGAGCATGAACATTATATGGATCTTGTTTATTGTGAGATGGTTATTCATTTAAATCAGAGAATAATGGTTGTTCTATTTATATGAGTAATATCTTTTATGGCCATGCACCCAATGAATGGTTTATTATTATTGAATGTCAATTGTAGTGATACACATGTTCATAACATTGATGCCAAAAGATGCAAAGTTAATGATGATAGTACCACATGCTTGTGGCACTGCTGCTTAGGTCATATGGGTGTAAAGCGCATGAAGAAACTCCATGCCGATGGATCTTTGGACTCACTCAATTTTGAATCGATTGAGACATGCGAACCATGCCTCATGGGCAAGATGACTAAGACCCCGTTTTCCGGTACGATGGATCGGGCAAATGACTTGTTGGAAATAATACATATTGATGTATGCAGTCCAATGAGTGTTGAAGCACGCGGTGGATATTGTTATTATCTTACCATCACAAATGATTTGAGTAGATACAGGTATATTTACTTAATGAAACCCAAGTCTAAAATTTTGAAAAGTTCAAGCAATTTCAGAGTGAAGTTGAAAATCATTGTGACAAGAAGATAAAATGTCTATGATATGATCGTGGAGGTGAATATGTGAGTTACGAGTTTGGTATGGATTTAAGATAATGTGGAATTTGTTTCACAACTCACGCCACCTGGAACACCACGGTGTAATGGTGTGTCCGAACGTCATAGCCGTACTCTATTGGATATGGTGCGTTCTATGATGTCTCTTACCGATTTGCCACTATAGTTTTAGGGTTATGCATTAGAGACAAATACATTCACAAATAGGGCACCATCTTAGTCCATTGAGATGACGCTGTATGAATTATGGTTTGGCAAGAAACCTAAGCTGTCGTTGCTTAAAGTCTGGGGATGTGATGCTTATGTCAAGAGGCTTCAACCTGATAAGCTCGAACCCCAAGCTAAGAAGTGCATCTTCATAGGATACCCTAAAGAAACAATTGGGTATACCCCCTATCACAGATCCAAAGGCAAGTCTTGTTGTCAAGAATGGATCCTTTCCAGAGAAGGAGTTTCTCTCGAAAGAAGTGAGTGGGAGGAAGGTAGAACCTGATGAGGTTATCAATTGAATTGGAAAGTAGCGCAACGCATAAAGGTGTTCCTGTGATGCGTACACCAATTGAAGAGGAAGCTAGTGATGATGATCATGAAACTTCGGATCAAGTTACTACCGAACCTCATAGGTCGACAAGGACACGTGCTGCCCCGAGTGGTGCGGTGATCCTGTCTTGAAAGTCATGTTGCTAGACAATGATGAGCCTACGAACTATGAGGAAGCGATGATTGGCCCGAATTCCGAAAAATGGCTAAAGGCCATGAAATCCGAGATAGGATCCATGTATGAAAACCAAGTATGGACTTTGGTAGACTTGACCGATGACCGGCAGGCCATTAAGTACAAATGGAACTTTAAGAAGAAGACATACATTGATGGTAATGTCACCATTTATAAAGCTCGACTTGTCGCAAAGAGGTTCCTGACAAGTTCAAGGAGTTGACTACAATGAGAACTTTCTCACCCATAGCGATGCTAAAGTCTGTTGGGATTATGTTAGCAATTGCTGCATTTTTTGATTATGAAATCTGGCAGATGGATGTCAAAACAACGTTTCCTTAATGGTTTCCTTAAGGAAAGCTTGTATGTGATACAACCAGAAGGTTTTGTCCATCCTAAGGATGCTAAAGGGTATGCAATCTCTAGCGACCCTTCAATGGACTGGTGCAAGCATCTCAGAGTTGGAATATACAGTTTGATAAGGTGATCAAAGCTTTTGGGTTTATACAAAGTTTATGAAGAAACTTGTATTTACAAGAAAGTGAGTGAGAGCACTATAGCATTTCTGATAAGTATATGTGGATGGCATATTGTTGATTGGAAATGATGTAGAATTTCTGGAAAGCATAAAGGGTTGTTTGAAAGGAGTTTTTCAAAGGAAGACATGGATAAAGTTGCTTACATATTGGGCATCAAGATCTATTGAGATAGATCAAGACGCCTGATAAGACTTTCACAGAGCACATACCTTGACAAGATTTTGAAGGAGTTTAAAATGGATTAGTCAAAGAAGAAGTTATTGCCTGTATTGTAAGGTGTGAAGTTGAGTAGGACTCAAAGCTCGACCATGGCAGAAGAAAGAGAAAGGACAAAGGTCGTCCCCTATGCCTCAGCCATAGGCTCTATATTGTATGCCATGCTGTGTACCACACCTGATGTGTGCCTTGCCATGTGTCTCGCAAGGGGGTACGAGAGAGAACCATGAGTGGATCACTGGACAGCGGTCAAAATTATTCTTAGAGGACTAAGGAAATGTTTCTTGGTTATGGAGGTGATAAAGAGTTCGTCATAAAGGGTTACGTCGATGCAAGCTTTGACACCGATCCGGATGACTCTAAGTAGCAAACCGGATACGTATAGTGGAGCAGTCATTTGGAATAGCTCCTGACGTGGCTTGAGACTGCGTCGGTAGTTCCCCAAAGAGGAAGGGATGATGCATCACAGCTACAGTAAGTATTTCCCTCAGTTATGCAACCAAGGTTATCGAACCAGTAGGAGAACCAAGCAACACTATGTAAACGGTACCTGCAAACAAAGAACAAATACTTGCAACCCGATGCGTAAGAGAGGTTGTCAATCTCTCCACGGTAAAAAGATAGATTAGTTTGTATGAGATTGGATAAATAGATCGCACAAGGACACAAAATAGAAGATGTAAACAAAAATTGCAGCAAGGAATTTTTGGGTTTTTGGAATAATAGATCTGAAAACAAAAGCGGAAAAAGATAGATCAGAAAGCAATATGTTGAAAGAATAGACCCGGGGGCCGTAGGTTTCACTAGTGTCTTCTCTCATGAGTATAGCACACGGTGGGTAAACAAATTACTGTTGGGCAATTGATAGAAGATCAAATAATCATGACGATATCCAAGGCGATGATCATTATATAGGCATCACGTCCAAGATAAGTAGACCGACTCCTGCCTGCATCTACCACCATTACTCCACACATCGACCGCTATCCAGCATGCATCTAGTGTATTAAGTTCATGGAGAAACAGAGTAATGCAATAAGAACGATGACATGATGTAGACAAGATCTATTCATGTAGGAATAGACCCCATATTGTTATCCTTAATAGCAACGATACATGCGTGCCTCGCTGCCCCTTCTGTCACTGGGAGAGGACACCGCAAGATCAAACCCATCACAAAGCACCTCTTCCCATGGCAAGAAAAATCGATCTAGTTGGCCTAACTAAACCAAAGATTCGAAGAAGAAATATGAAGCTATAAGTAATCATGCATATAAGAGATCAAAGAAGACTCAAATAATATTCATGGATAGAAACTGATCATGAACTCAAAATTCATTGGATCCCAACAAACACACCGTAAAAAGTCATTACATCAAATAGATCTCCAAGAGACCATTGTATTGAGAATCAAAAGAGAGAGAGAAAGCCATCTAGCTACTACCTACGGACCCGTAGGTCTATGGTGGACTACTCACGCATCATCGGAGAGGCACCAATGAGGATGATGAACCCCTCTGTGATGGTATTAGATTGGATCTCGCGGTTCTGGAACTTGCGGCGGCTGGAAGTGTATTTCGTTGAATCCTCTAGGGTTTCTGGAATATTTGGGTATTTATAGAGCTGAGAGGCGGTGGAGGAGACCTCCGTGGGCCTCACAACCCATCAGGGCGCACCAGAGGCCTCTGGCGCGCCCTGGTGTCTTCTGGGCCCCACGGGCCTCCTCCCAGGTGCATCCTTGGCTTCCAAGTCGTCTTCTGGTCCAAAAAAAATCTCCAAAAAGTTGAGTGGCAATTGGACTCCGTTTGATACTGATATTCTGCGAAGTAAAAAACAAGCAAAAAATAGCAACTGGCACTAGGCACTATGTCAATAGGTTAGTCCCAAAAAATGATATAAAGTTGGTATAAAATTATTGTAAAACATCCAAGAATGATAATATAATATCATGGAACAATAAAAAATTATAGATATGTTGGAGACGTATCAGCATCCCCAAGCTTAATTCCTACTCGTCCTCGTGTAGGTAAATGATAAAAACAGAATTTTTTATGTGGAATGCTGCGTAACATGTTCATCGCATATTCTTTTCTTTTGTAGCATGGACATTTGGACTTTTAGATGGTTCAAAGCAATAATCTAGTTTTGACATGAAGACTTTAATACTCAAGCATACCAACAAGCAACCATGTCTTTCAAAATATCAACACTAAAGAAAGTTATCCCTAGCCCATCATGCTCAATCATTGATCCATTCATGAAACACACTCAAATATTAGCTACACCCAATGCACAAGTATGATCATAGTGCCCCCTAGTTGGTGCTTTATAAGAGAAGATGGAGACTCAAATTAAAAATAAAAATTGCATAAAGTAAATAGATATGCCCTTCGCAGAGGGAAGTAGGAATTTGTAGAGGTGCCAGAGCTCAAAGCTTAAATTGAGAGAGAAAAATATTTTGGGTGGCATGCCTTTCCTGTCAACAAAAACGACCGAGTAGTTCTCAATACTTTCCATGCTATATACATCATAGGCGGTTCCCAAACAGAAAATAAAGTTTATTCCTTTTTCCACCATTCTTTCACAATCCATGGCTAGCCGTATCCGCGGTTGCCTTCCATACCAACACTTTCCAAGGAATTTATTATTTGACAACAAAAAGTAAATTTCTTTTTCTTTTCGGGACTGGGCATCCCTATTACCGCCGTACTCTCGTGCAATGACAAGTGAGTAAACACTCATCTTGAGAATAACACATCTAGCATGGAAAAATATTGGACACCCCCTACCGTTTCATGAGCGGTATGAGCACACAAAAAGGAAATTCATTTTGAAAATTAGAGACGGCACATACAAATTTGCTTAGAACGGCACGGAAAAACCGCATATAGGTAGATATGGTGGACTCATATGGCAAAATGGGGTTTAAGGATTTTGGATGCACAAGTAGTATTTCTACTTAGTACAAGTGAAGGCTAGCAAATAGATTGAGAAGCAACCAACCAAGAAGCAAAAATTCACATAAACGGGCATTAAGCATAACTAACACCGAATAATGCACCATAAGTAGGATGTAATTTCACTGCATAACTATTGACTTCCGTGCTTGCATAGGGAATCACAAACCTTAACACCAATATTCTTACTAAAGCATAATTACTCACCAACATGACTCACATATTACTATCATCATGTCTCAAAACTATTACAAGGAATCAAGTTTAATTTGTCCAATGATCTTCATGAAAGTTTTCATTATATCCCTTTTGAATATCTATCACTTTGGGACTAGTTTCATATATTGCCATTGCTTTTGACAAGCTCAAATAAATTTAAGTGAAGAACATGAGCATAAAAGTTTCATCTCTCAAAATAATATAAGTGAAGCATGAGAGAATTTCTTTAAAAATTTAAAGCACACCGTGCTCAAAAAGATATAAGTGAAGCACTAGAGCAATTCCATAGCTCAAAAAAAATTAAGTGAAGCATATAGAGCAATTCTAACAAATCATAGCATAATTTGGGCTCTCTCAAATAGGTGTGTCCAGCAAGGATACTTGTGACAAAATAAAAAGCAAATCAAGCAAAGACTCATATAAGACAAGACGCTCCAAGCAAAACTCATGATATGTGACGAATAAAAATATAGCTCCAAGTAAAATACCGATGGTCGTTAGAAGAAAGAGGGGATGCCACTCGGGTCATCCCCAAGCTTAGTTGTTTGTTTCTCCTTGGATATTATCTTTGGGGTTCCATAGCATCCCCAAGCTTAGGCTATTTTCACTCCTTATTCCTTCATCCATCGTGATCTCACCCAAAACTTGAAAACTTCAATCACACAAAATTTAACAAAACCCTTCGTGAGATCCGTTAGTATAATAAAGCAAATCACCACTCTAAGTACTGTTGAAAACCCATTCATATTTTATTATTGCATTATATCTACTGTATTTTTACTTTACCATGGCTTATACCCTTCAATACAAACCATAGATTCATCAAAACAAGCACACAATGCAACGAAAACAGAATCTGTCAAAAACAGAATAGTCTGTAGTAATCTGTACTCTAACCATACTTATTTAACTCTAAAAATTCTAAAAAATTAGGACAACATAAATAATTTATATAGAAATACTGTGTTAAAATTTCATCTCATTATCACTCTCCAGTAAAAAATGAAAATTCCTGCACTTGAGTCAAAGTTTCTGTTTCAGATTCAACATCGTTTCTACTCATCTTGTGAGTCATCCTAAAGGCTTTACTTGGCACAAACACTAATTAAAACATAAAAACACAATCATAACAGTAGCATAATTGTGTCAACACTCAAGAACAGAAAGAAAAAGATAAAAATAAATTTTATTCATTGGGTTGCCTCCCAACAAGCGATATCGGTTTATGCCCCTAGCTAGGCATAATGGATAGATTCAAGTGTTGTCATATTTAGTTTTTGCTACCTTTGTGAGGGCTTTCTCAAACCCGTGAGGCTCCTTATGCTTCCCCAAATTTTTAGGAGAAGAGACCATCTTGAGATCTAAAATATCCAAACGCTTATTGCAAAGAGTAATCAAAGTATTCATGCGATTGAGGTTTCCACTAATATGTTTAAGAGGTTCATTATATTTTTGCAACTCAACCAAATGTTTATGTAAATCACCCAATTTGTCTATAATTTGAACCCCTTCTTGTGTAAAAGAAAACCCCTTTTTTGGTGGAGGAACCCCCAATATCCCTTCCAAAATTTCGTAAGCGGTATTGGCATCAAGCTCAATAAAGCTCCCTTTAGCGGCAAAATCCAAGAGCTGTCTATGATGCAAAGCTAATCCTATGTAAAAATTTCGAAGAAAAATCTTTGTATCCCCCTTTAGATTGCAAATGCAATAGGATTCCATTAACCTATACCAAGCATCTTTCAGATTTTGCCCTTGTTTTTGTTTGAAGTATGGAACTTCAAAATCTGGTGACAAAGGGGGGGTAGTGGTGCTAGTCATAGCAACAAGATAAGCAGACAAGAGATCTGACGAGAAAAAGGCAAACGAAAAAGAGGGCGAATAAAATGAAAAAAATTTGTGAAGTGGGGGAGAGGAAAATGAGAGGAAAATGGCAAATAATGTAAATTGCAAGGAGATGAGATTTGTGATTAGGAACCTGATAGATGTTGATGATGTCTCCCCGGCAACAGCGCCAGAAATTCTTTTGACGTGACTTGAGACTGCGTCGGTATTTCCCCAAAGAGGAAGGGATGATGCAGCACAACTACGGTAAGTATTTCCCTCAGTTATGAAACCAAGGTTATTGAACCAGTAGGAGAACGAAGCAACACTATGTAAATGGTACCTGCACACAAAGAACAAATACTTGCAACCCGACGCGTAAGAGAGGTTGTCAATCTCTCCACGGTAAAAAGATAGATTAGTTTGTATGAGATTGGATAAATAGATTGCACAAGGACACAAAATAAAAGATGTAAACAAAAAGTGCAGCAAGGTATTTTTGGGTTTTTGGAATAGTAGATCTGAAAACAAAAGCGGAAAAAGATAGATCGGAAAGCAATATGTTGAAAGAATAGACCCGGGGGCCGTAAGTTTCACTAGTGGCTTCTCTCATGAGTACATCACACGGTGGGTAGACAAATTACTGTTGGGAAATTGATAGAAGATCAAATAATCATGATGATATCCAAGGCGATGATCAATATATAGGCATCACGTCCAAGATTAGTAAACCGAAACGATTCTGCATCTACTACTATTACTCCACACATCGACCGCTATCCAGCATGCATCTAGGGTATTAAGTTCATGGAGAAACGGAGTAATGCAATAAGAACGATGACATGATGTAGACAAGATCTATTCATGTAGGAATAGACCGCATCTTGTTATCCTTAATAGCAACAATGCATGCGTGCCTCGCTGGCCCTTCTGTCACTGGGAGAGGACACCGCAAGATCGAACCCATCACAAAGCACCTCTTCCCATGACAAGAAAAATCGATCTAGTTGGCCTAACTAAACCAAAGATTCGAAGAAGAAATACGAAGCTATAAGTAATCATGCATATAAGAGATCAAAGAAGACTCAAATAATATTCATGGATAGAAACTGATCATGAACTCAAAATTCATCGGATCCCAACAAACACACCGTAAAAAGTCATTACATCAAATAGATCTCCAAGAGACCATTGTATTGAGAATCAAAAGAGAGAGAGAAAGCCATCTAGCTACTGCCTACGGACCCGTAGGTCTATGGTGGACTACCCACGCATCATCGGAGAGGCACCAATGAGGATGATGAACCCCTCCATGATGGTGTTAGATTGGATCTCACGGTTCTGAAACTTGCGGTGGCTGGAAGTGTATTTCGTCGACTCCTTTAGGGTTTCTGGAATATTTGGGTATTTATAGAGCTGAGAGGTTGTGGAGGAGACCTTCGTGGGCCCCACAACCCATCAGGGCGCGCCAGGGGCCTCTGGCGCGCCCTGGTGTCTTCTCGGCCCCATGGGCCTCCTCCCAGGTGCTTCCTTGGCTCCCAAGTTGTCTTCTGGTCCAATAAAAATCTCCAAAAAGTTTCGTGGCAATTGGACTCCGTTTGGTACTGATATTCTGCGAAGTAAAAAACAAGCAAAAAACAGCAACTGGCATTGGGCACTGTGTCAATAGGTTAGTACCAAAAAATGATATAAAGTTGCTATAAAATGATTGTAAAACATCCAAGAATGGTAATATAACAGCATGGAAAAATCAAAAATTATAGATACGTTGGAGACGTATCAGCTCCAAGTGGAGCATTGTGGCAGCATCTACAGTATGTAGAGATTTGCAAAGTACACATGGATCTGAATGTTGCAGACCCGTTGACTAGAACATCTATCACAAGCAAAACATGATCAAACCCCATAACTCATTGAGTGTTAATCACATGGCGATGTGAACTAGATTATTGACTCTAGTGCAACTCGGAGACTATTGGAAATATGCCCTAGAGGCAATAATAAATTGTTTATTATCATATTTCCTTGTTCATGATAATCGTCTATTATCCATGCTAGAATTGTATTGATCGGAAACTCAGATACATGTGTGGATAGATAGACAACACCGTGTCCCTAGTGAGCCTCTACTAGACTAGCTCGTTGATCAAAGATGATTAAGATTTCCTAACCATGGACATGAGTTGTCATTTGATAACGGGATCACATCATAGGAGAATGATGTGATGGACAAGACCCAACCGTAAGCATAGCATTTGATCGTATCACTTAATTTATTGCTACTACTTTCTTCATGTCAAGTATCTGTTCCTAAGACCATGAGATCATGTAACTCCCTGACACCAGAGGAATACCTTGTGTGCTATCAAACGTCACTTCGTAACTGGGTGATCATAAAGGTGCTCTATAGGTATCTCTGAGGGTGTATGTTGGGTTGCTATGGATCGAGACTGGGATTTGTCACTCCGTATGAAGGAGATGTATCTCTGGGCCCTCTCCGTAATACAACATCACAAGAAGCTTGCAAGCAATGTGACTAAGGAGTTAGTCACTTGATCTTGTATTACGTAACAAGTAAAGAGACTTGTTGGTAATGAGATTGAACTAGGTGTGGAGATACCGACAATCGAATCTCGGGCAAGTAACATACCATTGGACAAAGGGCATACGGGATTGACTGAATCCTTGACATCGTGGTTCGACCGATAAAGATCTTCATGGAATATGTAGGAACCAATATGGGCATCCAGGTCCCGCTATTGGTTATTGACCGGAGAGGTGTCTCGGTCTACATGATTCTCGAACCCGTAGGGTCCGCACGCTTAACATTCGATGACGCTAGAGTAGTATTGGGATATGTACGTTGGTGACCGAATGTTTTTTGGAGTCCTATATGAGATCCCAGACATCACTAGGAGCTCCGGAATGGTCCGAAGGTAAAGATTTATATATGGGAAGTCATATTCAGGGTTCCGGAAAATGTTCGGGATTTTTCGGTATTGTACCGGGAAGGTTCTAGAAGGTTCCGGGGCGGGCCCACCTGCATGGGGGGGTCCACATGGACGTGGGTAGCAGGGAAATTCCCCACAGCCCTGGTCTAGGCGCAGCAAGACCCCCCTTAAAAGGAATAGGATCATATCCCGAAGGGATAAGATCAAGATCCCGTCTCTCCCGTCTCCACCATAGCCGCGACCCTCCTCCCGTCTCTCCCGAGTTCTTCCTCGTTCGCAGTTCCAGTGGCGCTTGGCGAAGCCCTGCTGGCACTGCTCCACCACCATCTCCACAATGCCGTCGTGCTGGTCGAGATTCCATCTACTTCTCCGCCCACGCTTGCTAGATCAAGGAGGCGGAGACGTCATCGAGCCGCACGTTTGCTGAACGCGGAGGTGCCGTCCATTCGGCGCTAGATCGGATTGGATCGCGATTGGATCGTCAAGAGTATGACTGCATCAACCGTGTTATATACGCTTCCGCTTAACGGTCTACAAGGGTATGTAGACACACTCTCCCTCTCGTTTCTATGCATCTCCATAGAATAGATCTTGGGTGTTCGTAGGATTTTTTTTTGTTTCCCATGCAATGCTCCCCAACAATTACTGCTATGTTTGTAGTAGATATAGAGCACTTTGTGGTTGTATGTAACTATGTAGCTAGTCTGGTTGTGAAGGGCACATTAGTGTAATCATAGTATTGAGCTAGTGTTGTTGTGTCTGAATTATGCTAATGTTGCTCTATCAGTTTTAGTGTTCATTTATGTTTTTCACTAATCGTTAGGATATTATTGCTATGTCAATTCGCGGTGTAGTTCAGTGCATATGAATTATGCTTTTCACTGAATTTAACTCAAACTAAATGTCACAGAAATTAATTGAAATATGTTTTTCAGTCCCTTAGTGCTTGTCTCTAAGTTGCCCTTTTCTGCTAGTAACTGAATGATTGTGTGTTATGATAAGTCATGGCAGTGTTGTGAATGTGGTAGTTCAATTTTAATATAGGTGTTGATTATTTAGATTAAGTGTGTCTAATTTTTATTTTGCATTAGCAGAGTGGTGTTAACTGTGGAGTTGTGGAGTGGGTAGATGGCCCTTGACCCGACATATTTCAAAAGTGCCTAACCACGCTTTGGGACATGTACCATGAGCAGAACTGTGGCAGAGTCATGGGCAATGAGGCTCATAAAGGAGAGGTGGCAAAGCTTAAGAAGGAGAATGAATATGTGGGCAATTAGTACAACCAGTTTATGGATGATGTATCCAAGTTGTTTGACTACCAAGATGGCCTATAGTCTCATGACATGGATTACGCCAGCCAGGCAATCATAGAACTTAAGCAGAAAGGGCAACAACTTGAGGATCATGCTAAGATTAGATACAAACGGAGAAGCTCAAGCTGGAAAATGAGTAGAGGTGCATCCTACCAACTCAAGTTGATATCGTCCACAACACTTCTAAGAAGGCCATGAAGGAGATAGATGTGGACAAGGACCTGCTTAAAGAAGAGAAGAAAAACTGGAGTTTGTCATTACTGAGCTACCGAAGGCTGATCATGGGAGCAAGAAAAAGTTGGACATGATCAAGGAAATCATGGAGGAGTGAATTGGTAGCTATGATGGGTAAGTAAATATCAGACCTATATATAACTCGCCTTGGAAGCTGATGCAGATGCAGGTTAGGTTTATATTTTTGGGAGGTGCTATGTCGTGCCTAGGAACTGAATTGTAATGCTTTAAGATTATCTACATTGTAATGACCATGATGCTAATTATGGACATTTATGCTGAGTTAAGAACAATAATTTATGATGAAGTTCATCCTGTCATTGTGTAACTTATTTTTTGCATCCCTCACTTATAATGTGTTGTTAATGTTGCTATGGTATATCCTAAATTGTTGAGACAACAACACATCAAGCATGTAGTAGTCAAAATTATAGCAAAAAATGCATTGTTCACTGAAAGCACAACTTCTCCCTAGGTGGTTTTGGTAATTAACAACAACATATAGTTCATTAAACTAATGAGCCTATCAAGAATATTTCAGGAAAAGTTCAACGAATGGATTGGCTAGGAATTATGAGGAGGGTTCCCATGATACAAGGAACACCTATTGGCAAGAGCTTCAAGACTCTACATTTTATTTTATGTGAGAAATCACTATTGAGTCCATAGGAAAGCCAATAGGGGATGAGGTATTGATAATGATCTGGTTGCTCAAGTGCTTAGAGATATGCCACCAAAAACCTCAGCCAAACTCTCACAAAAACATTTTGTCCAAAACCCAAAACGCTAAAATCGGTGCCACCAACTATTCCATATCGGCCCCACCGAGTTTTCCTTAGACAGAACCGAAGCCAAACCCTAGCACCTCGGTAGAACTGAGATTTGCTTCGGTACAGCCAAAAAACAGTGACCAACTTGCTGGTATCTGATTGTTAAAATTCGAAATTTCCGAGTTTTACTTTTTGGTGCCACCGAGACACTGGGACTGCCTAGGCCAACCAAATAGGTCGCACTAAGTTGTTACCCTTCGGTCTCACCGAGAACCCAAAAGTTAGGAAATTTTGCACTAGTCGGTAGAACCGAGTTTTTACTTCGGTTTCACCGAGTTAGGCAATAATGTTGTAACGGTTGGATTTTTGGAGATGGCTATAAATGCCACCCACCCCCTCTCTTTCGTAGAGAGAGCCCTCAGAACATTTTCACAGTTCCACCATTCATTTTCTAAGAGAGAACCACCTACTCATGTGTTGAGATCAAGATATTCCAATCCAACCGTATGAATCTTGATTTCTAGCCTCCCTAAGTTGCTTTCCACCCAATCATCCTCTTCTACCAAGCCAAATTCTGCGAGAAAGTGATTGAGTGTTGAGGAGACTATCTTTTGAAGCACAAGAGCAAGGAGTTCATCATCCATACACCATCTATTACCTTTTGGAGAGTGGTATCTCCTAGATTGGTTAGGTGTCGCTTGGGAGCCTCCAAATCGTGTGGAGTTGAACCAAAAAGTTTGTAAGGGCAAGGAGATTGCCTAATTCGTGAAGATCTACCCCGAGTGAGGCTAGTCCTTCGTAGACGTAAGCCATGATGGCATATACAAGGTTGCTTCTCCGTGGACCCTTCGTGGGTGGAGCCCTCCATGGACTCGCGCAGCTGTTACCCTCCATGGGTTGAAGTCTCCATCAACGTGGACGTACGATAGCACCACCTATCGGAACAATGCCAAAAATCTACGTGTCTTCATTGCGTTTGATCTTCCTTACCCTCCTTTACTTACACTTGCAATGTCATTACTTTCCGCTGCTATACTCGTAGACTTGCATGTGTAGGGTGTGCTAGACTTGGTAAAATTGCTAAAACTTGCCAACCGATAAAATTGGGAAAAGGTTAAGTTTTAATTTGGTCAAGTAGTCTAATCACCCCCCCCCCTCTAGACATACTTTCGATCCTACAAGTAGTATGAAAGCTTTGGTCTCCATTACATTGGTTTCACAACCTAGGAGAGTATGACGTCTAGTGAGGGAAATTACCACCGTAGAGGTCCATATTTTGATGGTACAAACTTTGCTAGTTGGAAGCATAAAATGAAAATGCATATTCTTGGTCATAATCCTGCCATTTGGGTTGTTGTTCGTGTTGGCTTGCAAGGTGAATTCTTTGGAGATGGAAAGGAACCAGATCATGAAGCGACCACGAAAGAATTGAAGATGTTCCAATACAACGCTCAAACATGTGATATTCTATTCAACTGCCTTTGCCCCAAAGCATTCAACAAGATAAGTAGTCTAGAGAACGCTAAGGAAATTTGGGATACTTTGGTTGATATGCACGAAGGAACCGAATCCGTCAAGGAATCTAAGTTGGATGTGCTCCAAAGCCAACTTGAAAAGTTCAAGATGAAGGATGGTGAAGGAGTCGCGGAAATGTACTCTAGGCTTGCTCTCATCACCAATGAGATTGCCGTCTTTGGAAGTGAAGAGATGACCACAAATTCATCATCAAGAAGATACTTAGATCCTTGGATGAAAAGTACGATACCGTGTGCACATTGATCCAAATGATGCCAAACTACAAAGACCTCAAGCCCACAAGAGTCATTGGTAGGATTGTTGCTCATGAAATGTCACTCAAGGACAAAGAAGAGCTTCACAACAAGTCAAGCGGTGCTTACAAAGCCACAAGTGATACTCCCGCAACTTCAAGTGACAACCTTGTTATCGATAAAGATATAAGCCTCATGGTCAAGAAAGTCAACAAGTTCTACAAGAATAGAGGCAAGGAAAGAAGCTCCAACTCAAGATATGAAGAGAAGCGTTCTTCTAGTCGTGGCCGAAATTGCTACAATTGTGGAAGACCCGGACACTTCTCAAATGAGTGCACGACTCCTTCCAAAAGGAGAGATGAGTCACCAAGGAGAAGAAGCTCAAGAGATGAGTCACCTTGTAGAGAGAGAAGGAGTAGAGAAGATAGATATTAACGAAGACCCTCCCAGAGAACCAAGGACTCGGAGAAAAAGTACAAGTACACCAAGAGCTACACAAGAAGAAGACATCAAGCTCATGTTGGTGAATGGGTTTCCGGCTCCGACTCCGACAATCAATCCGAGATAAGTTACCACTCCAACTCCGACTATAGTCAAGATGAAGGTGTTGCCGGACTAGCACTCATATTCTCCAACTCCTATGATTTATCTAACTTGCCAAATGAATGGATTGGAAGCTGCTTCATGGCTAAAGGCCTCAATGTATCACACCCCAAATACATTGACTTTAATAGTGACGAGGATGATTTGCTAGGAGATGATGATTTGCTCTTTGAAAAATTAGTGATGTTAGTCAAAGTGAACTTGCTAATAATCATGATGGTCAAGATGAATCATTTGAGGATGGTAAGGATATTGAATGCTTAACTAAAGAACTAAACACTCTTAAGTTCGCTCATGAATCTACTCAAGAAGATCATAGAGAGCTTCTAAGAACTCATGAGAAGCTATGATTTGAGAAGCTAAATTTAGAGCAAGAGCATGAGTTTCTTAAAGCTATAAATGATGATCTTCTAAAGAAGAGTTCTTCTTATCTTGCCAAATGATTACTCTTGTCTACCTTTATGCATCAAGTTAAATCAAGCAAACTAGTAACAAAGGCAAGAAAGGCTCTTCATCTAGTAGCACCAATAAAAATGCTAATTCTAAAGATGTTGCTTCTAGTAGATCTATTGATTTCACTAATGATTCTCTTAGCCAAGTTACACTTGAGAAAGAAAATGATTTATTGAAAGGAATTATAGAGAAATGTGTACAAAAGTCTTGCCGGAAGCAAACAATTTGAGGAGATTGTACGCAAGCAAGGATGGAAACGGAAGAACCAAGGTGTTGGTTTTGAACGAAGGTTCAATGCCAATGGAGTTGAATGGGAAAAAGATCAATACCCCAAGATGAACTTTGTTCCTCAAAAAGAGAACTATGATCCTACTCTCTTCAAGGGAACGCAAGCTCAAGACGATCTTCCACCATAAGACCACAAGCTCAAGGGCAAGGACAAGCTTCAAGAGGAAATTGACTCATTTGAAGAAGAACCTCAAGCCATGGTCAAGTGGGTTCCCAAGGCCGCCACTAGCTCTACTTCATCAAGTGCTACTTCAACTCCAAGGATTCCCATCAAGTTGATGTGGGTCCCAAAGAAGAAGAACTAGAGAGTTCTTGAGGGGTTACTCCTCCAACAAACTTCACTCATATTCACCTTTGGCGAGGACTTGTGCAAACAACTCCAACCTTATGCACTAGTTCAAGGAGTCACAAACCCCTCGTTGGTAAGCAAGGTACAAGGTACTCAATGCATCAATGGACATCATCACATGACCACTTCACTCCATGTCCATAGATATCCTTGTTATTGTTCCTTGTGTGGGACTGACCCATGTAGGTGTGAAGAGTATTGAAACAACAAGGATTGCTCCCAATTCTAGATGATCTTCATCAACAATGAGCATCCACTACTACAACATCTACATGAAGTCTTCAACAACAAAACCCTAGGCCAGTTCATCCCTATTAGGGGGGATATCACATCTAAGGGGAGCTTTGCTCTAAGACTTGAGCTAAAGCATCTTTAAATGATGTGAACACATTAATGCATTATGGAAAAGTGGCAGCCCGACATATGCTTAAACGATGAGTATGACCTATGATCAAGTGTTCTCACTTGGCTCCTAAGTCAATATACTCATATAAAGATGACTTTGTCATCGACAATTTCTTGATAGATACTAGAGTGGTTTTCATGTTTGACATATTTTATTTGATATCTTATTGTGTGAGCATGTTGGTATGCATATTTTTCTTCATTCAAGGACATCCAATTGTAGTTATTTGGGTTTTAATTTTCTAGCCAATTGGATGTACAAGAATGAGTAGGTACCTCGTCTAGCTATCCATTCTATCTTGTCTCAATTTCCATTCATGCTTTATCACAAAATTTGAACAAGCACTTTTTGGACCCTCTGGGTGAGGAGCATTCGGAGCCACCGATTCGACTAGGGCTGACTTCCAAAACTTCCTAAGTATTTTTCGGTGTAACTAACTCTTACAAACTCGGATCCACCGAAGGCATTTTAGGTTGATCAGGTTTTCTATCTCGGTGTAACCGGTCGGAAAATCTCGGTGTCACCGAGTTCCTCTGTCAACTGACAGTTAAGAACTTTGGTGCCACCGATATTTTCTTCTCGGTGTCACCGATAACAAATGGGTATATATATCCGCGCGATGGACTTTGAAAAATTCCTTGAAAGGTCACACTCCCGCACCCCATTGCTGCCGCTGCGCTGTCCACGGACGCTCGCCATTGTCTCCAGAGCGCCCTCGCCGCCGGAATCCGTCGCCGTAAATGGGAATTCCCTCCGCCTTTGCCACTGTAGAGAGGCTCCGCCAAGCTAGGGTAAAGCCTCGATCCCTCTTGCGTTCCATGTATAATTCATACGCAATATGCCATGCTAATCTTCTTGCCACTATTTGCAATGATCCATCCTCTCAAAAATTCTGTTAGAATAGATTGAACAAAAAAATTAGGGTTAGGTTTTCGTGATAAGTGAACTGGGACCCTCAGAGCGGAAACACTTCAGAGTCACCGACGTGGTTTCAGCCACAACACAAAGGACTTTTCAGCAAAACCGAAAGTGTCCTATCGGTGTCACCGAAGTGGGATCCAGGAGATCTGTGAGCAACTTCGGAGGAACCGAAAAAATAAGCTGTCAAGTTTGTGTTGTTGCCTCAAATTTCCAAAATCTGAAACTCGGTTTTGCCGACTTGCATATTGTGAAAACCTGAAACTAAGATTTTGAGTTCAAAACTTTGCAAAAATATCTGGATTTTGTGATGCTCGTCTATTCCACTCTTCTATATCTAATTCACAGGGTCAGAGGTCAGCATGTCAGGTTCAGATGATAGTCAGAACAGGTTTGGAGAACCAAGTGTTGACTTGGATGCAGACACTAGTTCTAAGCAGAGTTCTGAAGACCCAGGCACCCCTAGTTCTCATGGCTTGCCCAAGGAAGCTACCAGGGCAAGAAAGCACAAGAACTCAGATGAAGAAGATGAAGATTTCATGCCTGATGAGGTAACCTCTAAGAAGCAGCTAGAGAAGAAGGAAAGAGGTGTCACTAGCAAGATGCCTGAGTCAGTTGCTGCTAAGAGGGATCTCTCTCTGTCTCTAGAGAACCTTGGAGGATCAAACAGGAGCAAGTCTATGGCTAAGAAGCCAGGGAAGAAGATGGAGAGGACTTAAACTATCTATGTGTTGAGAAGACCTACTTTCATGCACATTGATCAAGAAGAGGAAGAGGAAGAACCTGCAGCTAGTCCTCTCACCAAGCAGAGGAAATTGATGGATGATGCTATGCCAAGCAAGCCTGCTCCTAAGGCCAAGCTTGCTGCTGCTCCCAAGGCAAAGCCAGTTGCACCCAAGCCTAAGAGGACAACCAGAGATATTTCTGCTGCAGATAAGGACAATGCCCGAGTGCCTGAGAGAAATGATGATGTTGATGTTTTGAAGAAGCTCAAACCCAGTCTCCCAGAGCACATTGATACACATCCTGTTGCTGAGGACATGAAGGAGAGGAAGGACAAATGGCTGTGGAAATGGAGAGCTATAGGTCCCTACTCCATCAGGAAGAAGACTGCAGTGGATTATCGTTTTCACACAAGGGAGCAGCAAAGACTTCTATGAGACAATACTCCTGGATAAGAACCCTGCAATCAATGACATGAGATATGTTGATTGGAAATTCATCAAAGCAAATGAAGACTATTTTACACATGTACATGTGAGCTTTAGACTGATGGGCATTGATAAGTTCATTGGGACTGAGATGACTGCCTGGAATGACGAGCTTATCATGCAGTTCTACTCCACAACTCACTTCTACCCATATGGGAGGATCATATGGATGACTGAGGGAACCAGATACCAGTCAACAGTGGATGAGTGGGCTGCACTCATTGGTGCGCCCAAGGTGGACGATGGAGACTTGGATGTCTATTCTGAGTCAAAGATGAACCACAACTCCATGGCCAACATGTATACTGCCATTCCCCAAGAGTATGTGAAGACACACAAGCTTGGTTATGTGTACCATTTGCTTGCTGGCCTACCCACCTCCAACACCATTCTGAGGCACACCTTCATGTCCAAGTCAGGAGATGGGAAGATGATCCGAGGATACTCCATTAATATGGTACATCATGTTGACAGACACACCAGGATCAGAGTGATGGATCTCATTGTTGAGACCATCAAGAGGATAGCTCCTGACCAGAAGAGGTTTTGTGGATATGCACCATACGTTCAGATGTTGATCAACTCCAAGCTAGGGAGTTAGGTATATCTGCTTGATCGACCACACCTGTCACTCCAGCCTGAGCTCGAGGATAACACTGTGACGATGGACCGTTCCCATCGTACCTCAGCTACCGCACATGCAGAGATTGAGGCTGAGGCCCAGGCAGAGGCAGCTAGAGACACTAGTGCTCTAGTTCTGAAGACGAAGAATGACCAGATTGCCTACCTTGTGAGTGCCACGCAGAAGATGGAGAAGTCTATTGTAGACATTCTCAAGAACCAGCACAACCTAGATCGGATTGTGGAGACAAAATTCCATTCACTTGAGATCAAGGTGACTGAGCTAGCTACTACAGTTTAGACTCTAAAGAAGGAGGTAGATGCAGTTGGGATGAGTTCAGAGGACGATGATGCTCCACTTCCTATGACCACCCAGTTCACTACCATGGCTAGATCTTCTACAGTGCCAACCCCAGAGATGAGACCCTTAGTGTTTGCACCGGCTCTGACTTCTTTAGCTCATCCTTCAGCACCTCCAGTATCCACTCCACCAACATAGAGGACATCCGCAGAGGCATTCGCTGTCGCTCTTCTTTTGTCTCCTTCGAAGACCACTGGAGCGGCTACTTCATCGCCATGTGGAGGAGATCCAGCCTAGAGCGACGTTTAGCTCTATACAATTCAAGTTTTTTGGTAACTTGTTGCCAAAGGGGGACAATGTGTATATTTCATAGGGTTTCGAGAGAGTGTGTGTTGCTTTCTGAGTTGCTTCTCTTGCTCTTCAAAATATTTGGCTTATTCTTTTGCTCGTGACTTCAAACTACGTCGTGTTTGATCATATGCCTTGTGGTTGATGCTACTACTTCCTATCTTTTCGATATATCTTATGGTCATTCGCCTGTATGCTTGGTGTTGTGTGCAATGTATCTCATTCCATTCTTTTATGCACTCCACCAAGATGTATGTGACAGAGAAGAGTGGCCTATGATCCTAATCAATTATGCATTTTCATTCAAACGCAAATTCAAAATAATGCACAAATTTAGGGGGAGCGCTTGCTTATCACATACTTCTCAAAGCGACGATATTATGCATTGATTATATCTTTTGTCGAAGCTCTGATCTATATGTTGTCATCAATTAACAAAAAGGGGGAGATTGAAAGCACAACTTCTCCCTAAGTGGTTTTGGTAATTAACAACGACATATAATCCATTGAACTAATGAACCTATCAAGAATATTTCAGGAAAAGTTCAATTAATGGATTGGCTAGGAATTGGGAGGAGGATCCCCATGATGCAAGGAACACCTATTGGCAAGAGCTTCAAGACTCTACATTTCATTTTATGTGAGAAATCACTATTGAGTCCATAGGAAAGTCAATACTAATAAAAGGGCATGGTATTGATAATGATCTGGTTGCTCAAGTGCTTAGAGATATGCCGCCAAAAACCTCAGCCAAACTCTCACAAAAACATTCTGTCCAAAACCCAAAATGCCAAAATCGATGCCACCAACTATTCCATATCGACCCCACCGAGTTTTCCTTAGAGAGAACCCAAGCCAAACCCTAGCACCTCGGTAGAACCGAGATTCGCTTCGGTACAGTCGAAAAGAAGTGACCAACTAGTTGGTATCTAATTGTTAAAATTAGAAATTTCCAAGTTTTACTTTTTGGTGTCACCGAGACACTGGGACTGCCTAGGACAACCGGATCGGTCTCACCGAGTTGTTACCCTTCGGTCTCACCGAGAACCCAAAAGTTAGGACATTTTGCACTAGCCGGTAGAACCGAGTTTTTTACTTTGGTCTAACCGAGTCAGTCAATAATGTTGTAACGGTTGGATTTTTGGAGATGGTTATAGATACCACCCCACCCCCTCTCTTTCATAGAGAGAGCCCTCAGAACATTTTCACACTTCCACCATTTATTTTCTAATATAGAACCACCTACTCATGTGTTGAGATCAAGATATTCCAATCCAACCATATGAATCTTGATTTCTAGCCTCCCCAAGTTGCTTTCCACCCAATCATCCTTTTCTACCAAGCCAAATTCTGTGAGAGAGTGATTGAGTGTTGAGGAGACTATCTTTTGAAGCACAAGAGCAAGGAGTTCATCATCCATACACCATCTATTACCTTTTGGAGAGTGGTGTCTCCTAGATTGGTTAGGTGTCGCTTGGGAGCCTCCAAATCGTGTGGAGTTGAACCAAGAAGTTTGTAAGGCAAGGAGATCGCCTACTTCGTGAAGATCTACCCCGAGTGAGGCTAGTCCTTCGTGGACATAAGCCATGATGGCATAGACAAGGTTGCTTCTCTGTGGACCCTTCGTGGGTGGAGCCCTCCATGGGTTGAAGTCTCCATCAACGTGGACGTACGATAGCACCACCTATCGAAACCATGCCAAAAATCTTCGTGTCTTCATTGCGCTTGATCTTCCTTACCCTCCTTTACTTACACTTGCAATGTCATTACTTTCCGCTGCTATACTCGTAGACTTGCATGTGTAGGGTGTGCTAGACTTGGTAAAATTGCTAAAACTTGCCAACCGATAAAATTGGGAAAATGTTAAGTTTTAATTTGGTCAAGTAGTCTAATCACCCCCCCTCTAGACATACTTTCGATCCTACATTCGCACGTGTGGGATTCACGTTGTAGGGTTGTTGTAATATGTGATTGATTTTCTCATGATGGGTTGCCAGAGCGACAGAATCCTAAACCCTAGTTGGTGAGTTGTTGCATACGGGATAAAAAGGGGACATTAGATCTTAATGTTATGGTTGAGTTTTACGATGAACTTGTTGTTGAGTTGGTTAGCTAGCAACAATGTGGGAGACAAACATGTGAGGTGGTAACAAAACCTTGGGGTTGTCACTGCCCCAAGTGTTTGCAACATTTTTCTGGGCTTGATGAATAGCTCCTGCAATGTGGTTACGAAGAACATTGGTCGGATCGTTCGAACTGAGGAATTACTTTGTTTGGTTCCGGACTTCCCTTCATCCCAACAACTACGACAATATGGGTGAATCATATTTCCTTCCCTTGTATAGAACCTTTTCTTTCTTCCCGCGACATTTTGGGGAGCATTGTGCCTCCACAGTGCTCTAACGGAGATTAGCATCTTCAAGGGTGTGAACTTCAGGATACATCGTCGTCTCCGCGTGCCTTGGTTATCTCTTACCCGAGCCATTTATTTATGCACTTATTTTGTGATAGCCATAGTGATTCATGTTATATATCCTGCTATCACATAGTTGTTTATATTGCTTAGCATAAGTTGTTGGCGCACCTTGTTGAGTCTAGTGTATTTAGGTTTTGTGCTTGGTAAATTAAACATTAATTTCATTCAGTATTTAGTCAAGCATAAACCTTAATTTTGTTAGAACGCCTATTCACCCCCCTCCATCTAGGCGACATCCACGTTCTCTCAGATGTATATTTATATAGCTGCAAATACTGATGGCGTGCCACTTCTAGGAACATCATTACAACATTTGTGACCTAAGAGTGGACCCCACATTATACACCGGTGACATTTCACAACATTTGATGCCACAAGTATATGTAATAGTGTTGTCGTTGGATTTTTCACCATGTCAGTAAGTTGCACATGGCCAGAATGGTGGGTCCCACCTACAAGGGGCGTGCAATAATATTCCAACACCCTCACTAAGTGCATAGTGATGACATACCAAATATGCCAACGCCACCACTATTTTAAAAATAGTGTTGACGTTGATTGAAAATGGCGTGCCACCAATTAAAGTTGTGGCTAGCCATTTCTCTACTAGTGAGAGGGCCAAAACCTCTAGTATATGTGTAAGGGAGAGGGGGAGGAGTGGACGACTTGGGGAAGGGGCTCCCCTACACTTGTGCTGGTAAAGGAGGAGGTGGAGCCCCCCTCCACCTCCAATTCGACCCCTAGGGGGGCGCCATCCACTAATGGGCCTTAGGGCCCATTATCTTTTCCCCTGTAGGACCTTTATTATTTTCTTTTGCCCAATGACTTTAAATAAATTCTCAGTGTGTCCCAATAATATTGGAACCCTTTATAATTTTTATTTAAGTCCCTCGAAACAATTTCTACCTATATATTATTTCCTGGTATTACCCGGTACTGCCCGGTAACCCCGAAACGCTTCCGGTTTCTCTCGAAACAACTTCTTTTATTTCCAAAACTTTTCCGGTAATATTTTCTCATATTCATAACTCCTATAGAACTCAACAGATCGTAATCTCTTAAGTGTGTGATCTTGCATGTTTGGTACAAAATAGACATGAACAAAAATACCTTTCGTTCAATGATCAATAATGAAATCGTCGACATCCATATTGATCCCTATACTTACATGAATGATATTCGGATGAACGGTTGGTTATCATACGTTGTTCTTTTGCTCCGTGATACGTTACAAAACTCGAGGTGAGATATATCGATATCCCTTGAGATCAACTCATGTTCACTATACCAGTCTTCCTCGTTATTGGTTTCGTTCTCTTTTCTCGTTCTCGTGTTTCCGCATCCCCATACTCTATTCATGCATTGTTTGGCCAGGCGATGATGGATGATGCTGCACCAAGATGGCCCTAAGAATATCTCTGCATCGTCGGAGGGGCAAATCCTAGTCTCGAACTATCTAGTCTCTCGTCATCTGTTTCCAATGAACCATTAAGTTGCCAGTATGATAATCATGTTACAGATGACGTTGGAACAACCCCAAAGTGCAATGTAAGGTATGGAGTGACTTGATACTCTCACGATCTAAGGAATCATACATATGTCAACCCATGTGTTATGAACTAAAGACTTCAGACGATATAATCTATTAAGTATAACAAACAACTTGGGGTCAATTCAACTCGAGTGTTCTACCAACATCGTGCTCTCAAAAGTTATTGGCATATGCCATGATTAGAAAAACGAAATGATCAAATTAACAATTGAGTTAGTCCTAGAGGCAAGACTAGGAATATGTTTTTACCGTTTATGCTTCTACACATGCTAATGAGTTTTTCTCTGCATGCATATTCCAGAGCCATAACAACTATATCATAGAATATAAACATTGATTATAAACATGGAAATAAATAATACAAATATTATTGCCTCTAGGACATATTTCCAACAAAGTGGGATGGCCTCCTCAGGTTATAGGTCATCACCCATCGCTCGCCTCGTGTTGATGCAGATCTGGTCGGCACTGGCTTGTTGCGGTGCGGTTGCCACCGGAAGGTCTTCGTGAGGATTCCTTCCTCCAGATATGATGGTTGACATCGACAGTGAGATGCAAACTATGGACGATAGCTTAACGCAGAGGGATAGTTATGCAACGACGACGGTCACATCACATGTAGCTGCTGGATCGTGGAAAATGGTGGCAATAATACATGAGTGACGTCGATGGTGGTGCTACTAAAACTCCGAGGTGAAATCCTAGGCCTGACCGGAGGTGGTTATACCAGGAAAAATGACGATATTTTTAGTTGTTACCTCCTTGAAGGCATTGCTCGGACTGCTTCTTAAGGGTGAAAACCTAGATCTGGCCTTGGTGGTTGGATTCGGTGACGACGGCGCTTGAGCGTCGCTCCCTTTCAGAAGGCGGTGTTGTTGAGAACTTTGTCATCTATGTCATGTCATGAGATGGTTGGTCTGGATATGGTCATTATTGTAGTTTCGTCGAAAGTAGATCTGATCGCTTTGGTGTTTTTTTGTTTTTTTCCTTGCCTATGCATAGTTTTGGTCGTATCTGACTTTGTTTTGTGTGTGGTGTGTTCGTGTTGACTGTGTGCATCCTATTTATACAGAGGCCGGATGTGTACTCACTATGTTTGTATCATCTTAATGCTTCATTTTGAGCTAATAAAATCCACCTTTTTTTTACCATAGTACAGGCGCAAGCGCTCATATAAACGCGCATACGCTCATCCCTATAAACGCACACACACACCATACTCTTGTGAGCACCTCCAAAAAACAGAGCCGGCATGTCATCTTGAGATTTACGAAGTCACCGTAGGCGCCTCGTTGTCGATGGAAACGTATCCTCCCACCGAATGCGCATTGTCGGGAATCCTGAAATAAATCCACGAAATAATATGAGCATCAGGACTTGAATCCTGGTGGGCTGGGGATACCACTGTCCCTCTAACCATCCAACCACATGTTGGTTCGCAATCCACCCTTTTGTTGAAAATCCTACTAAATTGATTTTGACCTTTTTTGAGGGAATGAATAAACAAGTTCATGACTTACATCAGATCACTTACTGAGTTCTTGGCCCAAAATGTGCAACTACTTTTAAGTAATTGATCATTCTTTTTTGAAGGATTAAAGATAGAAGTTGACAAGGAGGTAGTAACAAATAAGTTTACACGGACAAAGAAATTTCATCGCCAGGCCGACTCTGTCCCGCCCTCCATCTCTCTCCGCTAAAAAGCAGAAGACCGCCGCCCCTCGATCTGCTTCTCCGGCTATCTCCGCCGCCGTCGCCGATGACGTACACGGAATTCCCCTCTTCCCTATTGTTATTGCCGCCGCCGCTGCTGTCCAAAACATCGACATTGCCAAACCCGTTAGGCACCACTGGTGTGTGTCGCCGCCACTTCCATTGTCTCATACGGCGCCGCCCCCATTCCCGGTGGCGACCATGACGCCTACTTCCTCTCGTCTCTCCCTTCTCCGTGCCGGCTCCGGAGAGGGACGACTACAGATGAGGAGCCGTTGCCCGATCCCGAGCCACATGTCGAGACGGGTCCAGGCTCATTGGAGATATCAGGTGATCACGAAGGCAAGAAAAAGAAGGAGAAGCACCTAACAGATCTCTACCAACCTAGTAAGTCAAGTCAGAACCATCTGAACCTTCCCACAAAAGCCAAAACGCAAAGCCAGTAGCACCAAGGCAGCATACATCCAACCAAAACATTACGGTAACGGGTAGTACGGAACAAGTTTCTCCAATGCAGGCAACGGTTTGCAGGTGGGAAACTGCACCATGGGCGACAGCTACAGCTACAGCCTACAGCGGCTCACTTCTTGCCACGGCCTTTGGGTTTCTTGGTTTTCTTCTTGTTCTTCTTTTTCTGAGCCCCCTTTTGTGTGGCCGCTTCTTCCTTCACCGATTCCGCCTCGTTGCCCGAACATCCAGTCTGCCCGTCTGCCCCGTCAGTCTGCGGCTGGATGGCGGCTGTGGCTTCATTCGTTTTGGCATCTTCTTTCGTCGACGCCCTTGCGGAACGCAGGAAGCTGATGATTGTCTGCAATTTCTTCTCGCCATCTTGCCACATCGAGTATAGATCTTCCAGAGTCAGACAAGCTGTCTTATCTGCCCTGCACAAATGGCAAATTTTCACAGGAATTCAGGATCACCTAGTCATGTTTTTTACAAGATGTTACTCGTACTTGTCTGTCTGTAATACCATAAAGAAATTTAGAGCTGGACTAATTTAAAATTAGCCTACCTGGCAGAACGTTCTTCGAATTCACTGCAGATGTGCCTGACCTCTTCCCGCAATTGTGCATCAGCCAGCCATGGAACAGCAATCCTAAGGAACTGAATAATAAACCTTGCATCTTTCTGCATAAACTTAGCTTTTAGAATAAGTTGGCAGCTGCGAAGCAATGGGGCAAAGTAAAAAAATATCAAAACAAGCATTGTAACATGTGAAACACACCTGGCCTTCCTTGTTGACCTGAAAAGTCTCAACCATCTCCCAGAAGGCAGCACTCTCACCACTTCCTCCACTTAAATCTATCTCTCCAGTACTCTCCATCTTGGTATCATGTACAGCCTTAGGAACGTTTCCAGCAACATTGCACAATTTGTTACCATCAGATTTTTCTGGCAGTGCAGCCTCTTGCTTTACAGAACTTGCCTCTTCGTGACGAAGAAGAGCCATTACCTTCGGGACATCATACAAATCCTCCTTGCTAATCATATCAGCATTTATGTTCTCACAGATTGCTGGGCCTTTGGACAAACCCATAACGACCATACGATCTCCAATTGCAGCAAGTGCATCGGCAACCACTCGTATGAAGTTTCTTGGTGTGCGAGGTCTTATTTCCAAAGCATTTACAATCTTCTGAGAGAACTCCCGGGGTAAATCCTCGAAGACTCTACGCTCCAGAAGAGTATTTGTGACCTTATAATAGGAAATCCCCAGATCATGAGTTAGGATCAGTGGATAAAGTGTGACCACTAGTTTCAGGAGGACTTCAGTGTATGAACTACTAGGAGTTGAAGTCCTCCGGACCCACTCCCAAAGCATTTGCTTCTCTGTCAAGATATTCATAATTGTCTGATATATGAAACGGCCTGATTCAAATATTGTATGATCAAGATCGTAATGTTGTCTTGCCAGGCAGGTTTCAAGGTAAACTTTGCTGGTGCGGCACTCCAGCATATTAACCAACTGAGATTTCGTGCAGTACAGACAACCTTTCTGTAGCAGGTGTGCTGAAGACAAAAAACCAAGGCACTCCATCAGACCCACATAGCATATTGGGGATATGTAGTCTAGTTCATCCCTCCACATCACACTATTGAAGGTAAAATCAAGAGCAAGCCTGAAGTTCGAGATCAAGGAGGTATCGACACCAGTATCAAGAAATCTCTTCAAACATCGATAAAAATCTGCCCACCCAGAATCATTGTCTAGGTACTGTAGCAACCTTGAAATTAGTGCATCATCCAATCGTGCTGCATGGAGCAGAAGTATGGTTGTCCTCCCAAGATGCCCATGAGTCAATTTTCTATTTATTGGTTGAAGATTTGCACCAAGGGAATCAGCAATCAAACCATGAGTCAATTTTCTATTTGTTGGTTGAAGATTTGCACCAAGGGAATCAGCAATCAAACCATATGAAGCTGGTGAGTCAAGTATATGCAAGAGGCTCCTCCTTGCCCCATCTCTCCAGACAAGAAAAATTAACTCGAAGAAGCGACGCTCCCAGAGAACAGAGAAGCTTCTTAACTTCATTGTAATTTTCGGCATACTGAACTCTGGTTCTTCTAGAAATTTAGCTATCTCCTTTACAATAAGGATGGTCCTCACCAGGGCATATGAAGATGCTGGCTTTGGAGAAATTTGAGCAATGGACTCCAACTTCTTAAGTACACTGAAACCAACAGAAGACAACTCATTCATCAAGAAAGACTGGGCACATGAATGATACTGAAGGACATCCAGCCAACATCTGTTGCCATCTTGCTGCAAAGAATTTCTGCCTGCGTTAGAGAGCCAACTTGAGTTCATGTTTAGCACAACATATCGGCCATCTTCACCATCTTTCCTCAACCCAAAGTACTTAGTGCAAAGATCTTCATACTCATTTAATTCTGGACCATCAGTGTGGCGAAGATGAGATAGTAGTTTGATTATAATTGACTTCCAGTGATTCCAGGCATACGCTAGGGTTTCGGGTGATATCTGGTTACGAGCAACCATATCATTACAGCTACTTTCATCTTCAGATCCTGGCCCTAATTCCAAATTGTATCCAGAGAGTTGAGACTGAAGATGAACATGAAGAATTGAACGGGAAGCAATGAATTCAGCGAACAAGTTTCCACATCTTCTGCCGTCAAGAAAAGTGCAATTTAAACTGGCAAGAGACTTGTTCATATCTGATAGTGCATCAGCTTGCAGGCAAACAAAGCAGTAGAAGTCCTCAGAGACCTTTTTTGCCATTTCTTTGGTTCTTACAAGCAACTGTTCCTTCTCTGGATACCTTTTGGGAGGCCACCCTCTACTATTTGAAGACCAAAAGGAATCTGCAATGATATGGAGGAGAAGCCGCGTTGCATCCTCAATCTGATCTGCCTTCTCAAGCATGTCTACCTCCCGTATGATATGTCCTTTATGTTTTGCTATTCCGGCAGCTTCAAGGAAATTACCCCTATCCACCTCTAAGCTAAACAGTTCTTCAAGAAGATTCTTGGACTTCAAGAATGCCCGTACATGATCCATAGAACTGAAAGCCCTAACAAAAGGCATCATACGCTTTATGTCACCATGCTCGAAATAATGCTGAGCACAACTTTCAAGATACGCCTTTCTAATAGCAGAAACCTCCAAGGAGTTTGAATTCTCAAGCAAATGTTCCTCCTTCAACTGTTGCAGGAACTGCAATCCAAGATCGAATAGTTTTCCTTTCGAGCACATTGATAAACACTTGGTGTAACATTTAGCTTTGAAGAACACTTCAGCTGCCTCTGGCCAGCACTCAGTCATGGCAAAACAGTCTCCAGCATCCTCAAGCCTGGAAGCACCACATTTTTTCATATAGACCATACCTAGGGAAATGAAAAGAAAATAATGTTTAGTCAGATAGAGCAGCGTGGAGTGCATACGAAAGCTAAAAGACATGCATAAATGTTCTAAAAAATAAAGGTGTTCACTTGTACGGTAACTCTTTAGGAACAACTTATATTAATAACGTTATGGAATGAAAAATCTCAGAAGTAATGGATACAGCTTGAAAATTATGGAGAGTCAGCAGACCTGCTTTTTTGTAGTCGCCTAATTTGATATAACAGGTAGCAGCTTTCTCATGCATGCCTATGGACTCGTAGATTTCCGATGCTTTTTGCATTGGAGCCCTGCCATTCTCCAAATTTGAGGACGTGGCACGTTCAGAAATTGCTACAAGTCCGGCAGCTCTTGCCCACTTCTCTCGGTATGCATCACCAGCCTTTTCAAAACACATCGTAGCCATTTCAAATTGCCCCTCATTGAATAACTACAAGAAAAACGAGCACTTCTGATATGGAATAACAACCTCAAAAGAGAAGTACAGTAAAATTGAAAGTGCGTATGCACAATTACACCTCTAAACAGAATTTATGTGCATAGATCAATTGTCAGACAAAAAAGGCCCATGAATTTCATGAAAATTAAAAGTTCCAAACAGATAACGCATGGCAAGGTCAACTGGCTTTCCACAGAAAACAAGTAAAGATCACTAACCTTGGTTCCCCGTAGTCTCCAATCATCAGTACTGCTTCCTGTCTGCATTGCTTGAATGAGGGAAGGATCAAGTAATCTAACCTCTACAAGACACAACTTTTTCCAATAGTCAAACATTGGTTGACAGTAATCATCTGTATTCTCACATATCCAGAGTCTTTGCCTCGTGCGTGTGACTGCAACATAGAGTTGCTTCAGCTCTGAGCAGAGAAGATGATGCTTGCTTCTGTCGAAATCCGGATGAGAGATCTGCTCAGATTGTGCTATAATATCTTTATCTTTCATGTAGCTGTACAGAACTCTCCATTTGTTCCTCAAAGGCGATGAGCTGAAAAAGTTGTACAGCAGCACATCCTACACCATGTCTTTAAAGTCAGTAAGAATATTCAAAATCTTAAAAGTTAAAACATAGCATTTTACAATTAATTATTTTTGCAAAATGAACACAGATGGAAGTGAATTTATATGCTTATACCTGGAACTCGAGGCCCTTGCATTCAACAACAGTCAAAACAAGAGCCTGTTTGCCAACAAGATCAGCAATTTGTTTTTTGGTAGCATCATCACGAACTAATATGACTTGCTCAGCACCAAACCCTTGCGTGTTACCATGCTTACTTTTGATTTCTCCAAATATAGTCATAATTGCACTTTCATCATTATCAGACTCCAGCAGCACGGGAGCTTCTCCATATACTAGTCCAGTCTCTGGATTAAGCTTGTCAACACTTGACGGGAAAAAGAAGTAGAGCAGGCTCATGATACTTTGTGCCATGTGAAGGATGCCACAATGTGTGCGGAAATTTTGAGTAAGTTGGAACATATCGGAGAGTTGGACTTGTTTTCCATGTTGAATTCCCTGATTAAACGCCTCAGTTTCTGAGAGAAATGCAGTATAAAAAAGTGAACGGATATCTTCAAACCTGAAATCGATACCCCTTGCTATAGTCTGTGCAGTGTCACCAGCAAAAAGGAAGCCTTCCTTGAAGTTCCTGCAGACATACTTAAGAAGGGCAATCTGTGTCATGGTTAGATCCTGCACCTCATCTATGTATACAAAATCAACCAGATCTCCACTATAGCCCTCGGATACAAGACTGGTGTGAAGACTGTTGACAAAATCTGACAAATCAAACTCTCTGGCAGTGGATTTCATACTCTCATAAGTATTGAAAATATTATAAATCCTATCTCTCTTCTCACTGTTCAGAGATGAAAATCTTTTGTCCGAGAGCATCACATAATCTTGTCTCCCAAGCTTGCCAATATAAGGGTTGCTTGCTTGATATCTACCCTTTATATGAGAAATTATTTCAGTGAAGACAGTGGATGCATCAAGATTCTTCGTCAGGTCTGCATTAAAACGAGGCCAATAGGAAGCAGCAAATTTCTCATAGGTAACTTCCTTTGATTCAATAAAAGTTTGCAGCGCCCGGGAGTTTGAATGCCGTCTATCAATGCTAGACATCAGTTCACCAGAAAACACATCAAAAAATGATATCCGGAATGTTCCATCAAGCATCATCAAGAACTTCCGATATGTTATAGTAAGAGGATAGTGCTCATGAGGCAGATTGCTAAAATTGTCAGGTATTTCTGTAAACTCTTCCTGGTCATCAAAGATGTCGTGCATATGAAGAATACTAGGCTGATCAGAGACATCACCAGAGCCAAACCAATAAAAAAGATTGAGATAACTTACAACTAATATGAGGAATATGGTTGATATAACTCATAAAATAATCAAAGTGAATATCATTCGAAGAGTGTAAATTTTGACGAAAGAAAAACGGAGAGTCCCTCAGTTGGCTATCTGTGAGAGTGCAAGCCACCCACAAGGGCTAGTCCCCATAGGTATAGTGTTTTTTATAATTATTAAAGTATATAAAGAGAAAATGTAATTAAGATGTATAAAACCGCTAACACTTCGAAAGGGCATAACAAAGGAAGAATCTAAAGAGTTTGAAGTTATAAATAGGTACCCTCGCAAATAAAAAAAGTCGTAAATACAATAAATTTGAGTGAGTACAGTTAAAATATATCTTGAACCAACTTGCACACATATTCCTTTCACTTTAAATATATTTACAAACATTTTCGAAAATGCTAAGCACATGTAAACTTCTAAATAGAGGGCTAGTTCAACCAACTTACTTTTTGAGTCCGTAAATGTGATTCTTTATGGCTGAACACAACTTTGGGCTTACAGTTATAAACACTTGTTTCACAAAACTTTCTTCTATGTCCTTCAGTGGCATAATATTTTTTTCATCCATCCCAGATAAATCAACTCCATCCAAATTTAGACCTTGGAATGCAATCAATGAGTGTTGCTCTTTTTGAATCAGTTTCATTGTCAATACAGTGGTTTTTCCGGTGCCTGACCTCCCAAGTATAAAACTAGTGAGCGGGAATTGGATTATCATATTCTCTTCATCAGTCAGTTCAAAGGGGATATCAATTTCAGAACCATCAGCAGCTGTCAGCAAATGTTTTGCCACTCCAGATGATAACGAGTAGAATTTCATCAGCAAGAAGCTTTCGCGAACTTTTGAATTTTCCATAGCATATGATGCATCCACTAGATCAAGCTCTTCCTGGGCATCAACTCTGCAATCCTTCTTATAGCGAATAATATCATGCTCAACATCCCAAATCACAGGAACCTCCAGTTTCCTGTATTACACCAAAAAAGGAGGCTACAAATAAGAAGAATGTCTACAAGAAGCCCATTCATAAGCATGATTATTTACAAACAGTTCATTTTCAAGCATCAAAGGTAAAAGAATCCTAGTAACAAAGAATAGCCCAATAACAATGAACAATGCATACCCGAGTGTCTGCACGCTTCTGCAGTGATCCATGTAATCATCTGTGTACATGGAAAAAAGGTTCTCAAGACGTTGAATGGTTCTAGAAACATGCTGTTGTGACAGTAGCTCCCAAATCCTTATCATCTGGATATACCTTCCTTCACTTTTCTCCACGTCAGTACTCCAAATAAGATAAAGGTCCCTGATCTTGTATACTTTTGCAAGATGGGAAACACCAGGTATATCTAAGTTCCTAACTGTTGTCCTCCAACCATCACCAAGTTTGATAAGCTTTTGGAGTATTTCCCTCCTGAGTTGTGATGATTTTAGCTTGGTGAAAGACTTTCTAAACTCGTCGCTAACAATGACCTGTTGAATTTACCAGTACAAAAATAGTCTGAGAAAGAATGAATCAAAAATATATCAACAGGTACACAAAAATAGAGTATGAGAAAGAACGAATTCAAGAATATATCAAGGTGAAGCCAGGCCAACCAACAGAGAAAAAAGCTATATGACATAAACTACTAACAAAACGATAATGAGGAAAAGAAAGGCACACGTAGAGGGAGCACATGAATGTATAGTCAAAGTCAAACTGACTAAACATCACGATGTTATTTACCTTCCATCTGGTATTGCTGAAAACAGCCGAATCAGCATTAAGAAGATCCTCAAGTTCATCAAGCTCTTTCTTTACTTGCAATACCAACTTACATAAGGCCGCGTCATTAGTGGCATTGAAAACACATTTACGTCTTTGAGCATCAGAAACAAGGTCTGCCCAGACAGTTCCACTTTTGTATAGTGTATGAGCATTATTAGAGTATAGGTCGGTTACGTTACCATATCCGGCAAGGTTTGGAATTGTAATCTATCTCTATTAGTCTTGGAGTCCAAGTCTTGTAATCTATATAAACAGCCCTTTGAGGCCCCAATCAATACAAGTTATTATTCTCCAAACTATCATGGTATCAGACGCCTAGGTTTTCCGCACCTGGCATGGCACCGCCACCCGTGCCGCCGCCCCGGCCGACTCGGCCCCTCTTCTCCATGGCCGAGTTCCGCGCCGCCGGCGCTCCCACTTCTTCTTCCTCCTCCACAACTACCCAAATACCTCCCCCTCAATTCCCAATTATCTCCCTCGCCGACACCATTGCCGACGTCTCCCCCTTCATCCCGATCTCGTTAGATCTTGGCGCCCACAACTACTACCATTGACGCCACCTCTTCACCATCCATCTCGGCCGCTGCGGCCTCCGCCACCACATAGATCCATCCTACCCTCCGCAGCACGCCGATCCTCGCTGGGTGAAAGATGATCTCACCATCATCCAGTGGATTTACACACGCATCTCCACGGAGCTCTTCAATCTGGTCTCCTCCGACGACGCCACCGTCGCCGAGCTTTGGGCGTCCCTTCAGCAGCTGTTCCAGGACAACTCCGACGCGCGCATCAACGCCCTCAACACCGAGCTCCGTACGATCGTCCAAGGAGACGCCCCGGTCACCGTTTTCTGCCAGCGAATCAAGGCGATCGGCGACGAACTTCGTGAACTCGGCGATCACGTCGACGATCGCGCCCTCATCAACGCTCTCCTCGTCGGCCTCGGCGAGCAGTTCGAGAAGCAGCAGTCCTTCATCCCCATGCTCAAGCCCTACCCCACCTTCAAGGAGGTTCGCTCCCTCCTCCAGCAAGAAGAGAAGAATCAAGCTCGCAAGGCGCAACGGCCGTCACAGGTGTTTCACGCTGCCGATTCTGCCGCGGCCAGGCTTGCCGGGGCCGCGCCTGGCGTGCCGCACCAATCTGCCGCACCCTCCCCTCCTACCGCGGCGGCAGCAGCTACTCCACCGCCTCCAGGCTGGCGCACGAGCCCGAACTACCGGGGCAAGAATCCGATCTACCGGCCCCCTGCATCTCGCTCTGCCGGCACTGCTCCAGCTCCGCCATCGGCCTCTCCATCCCCTCCGGGCCCCTCCACGTGGCAGCCTCCGCACGATCCCTGGACTGGGCTTGTTCAAGCTTGGCCGATGCCCTGGTCGGCTCCTTCGCCGTACGGTGCCCCGCCTGCTTACACGAGCACGTGGAGCCCTGGCCTCCGCCCGGCAACCGGCTCTCCTGGACTCCTTGGGCCCAAGCCGCCGGCGCATGTCTACACCGCCACTCCTACGCCACCTCCCAGCGCGCCAGGACTACCACCACCCTACTATACCTTGCCGGCTTCTTACGGCACTTTGCCGGGCTTGCCGGGCTTGCCGGCCTCTTACGGCACCTTGCCGGGCTTGCCGGGCTTGCCGGCCCCGCCGGCATACTACCAGTCGCCGACCCTGCCCTACGCTCCCATGCACGCTCCTGGCCCATCTGCTCCTCCCCAGCAGCCGGCCTGGGATCAAGCCGCCTTCCTCAACGCCATGAACAACTTTACACTCAATAACGAAGGTACGGATTGGATTTTCGATTCTGGTGCATCCTCGCATATGTCTTCAAATATGAATTTGCTGTCAGCTTGCTCTTCTTCTATTTTTTCTACGATCACCATTGGTGATGGTTCCACCATACCTGTTTCCGGCACCGGTCACTCTTACATCCCTTCCTCTTTCGGCAATTTTCTTCTTCGCAATATTCTTGTTTCTCCTTCCCTCATCAAAAACCTTATTTCTGTTCGCCAATTTTGTATTGACAATCGAGTAATTTTGGCTTTTGACCCTTTTGGTTTGTCTGTGAAGGATCTGGCAACGGGGGAGGTACTCGCTCGGTACAATAGCACGGGCGATCTTTATCCGCTTCATGGCACACCTACGTCCACTCCCCGCGCCATGCTTGCTTCCGTGGACTTGTGGCATCGTCGTCTCGGACACCCCAATAAATCAACCTTGTCATCTTTGCTGCAAGAATTTTGTATCCCTAGTTCTAGTGTTCCTCATAATCCCTCTCTTTGTACTGCCTGTCAATGTGGCAAACATGTTAGATTACCTTTTGGAACCTCTACTACCATTACCACTTTTCCTTTTGAGTTAATTCACTGTGATTTATGGACTTCTCCCGTTCCTAGTGTCTCTGGTTACAAATATTATCTTGTGATTTTGGATGACTATTCTCATTATATTTGGACTTTTCCTCTCCGTGCTAAATCTGAAGTACATGCCATCTTTCTCAATTTTCGACAATATGTTCTTACACACTTTGGCTTGCCCCTTAGATTTATTCAATGTGATAACGGTCGAGAATTTGACAACACTCAAAACCGCACCTTCTTTCTCTCTCAAGGCATTCTTCTTCGTTTTTCTTGTCCTTATACCTCCCCTCAAAACGGTAAAGCTGAACGTTCTCTTCGCTCCATTAATGATATTCTTCGCACCTTGCTCCTACAAGCTTCTCTACCCTCTCGTTTTTGGGCCGAAGCCCTCCGCACTGCCACTCTACTTCTAAATATTCGTCCCACTAAGACTTGTCCTCTTTATTCGCCTTTTCAATCTCTTTTTCTCTCTCATCCCGATTATTCTTTTTTACGTGTTTTTGGCTGTCTTTGTTTCCCAAACATTGCCTCTACCGCCCCCAACAAACTCGAACCCCGTTCACTTCCTTGCATTCATCTTGGCCTTTCTGATGATCACAAAGGATATCGCTGTTTTGATCCATCTTCTGGTCGCGTGCTTGTCTCTCGCCACGTCACATTTGATGAAAACACGTTTCCTTTTTCTGTCACTCACACTGCATCAATACCTACCACCACTCCCTCTCCCGCGGCAAGGCCGGCAAGCCTGGGCAGCCCGGCAAGCCTGGCACCGGCCCGACCGGCCAGCCCAAACCCGGCAAGTCCGACCAGCTCGCCAATCACAGCACCGACAGGCCCGGCAAGCCCGGACCCGGCAAGCCAGGAAACCACGCCACCAGCAGACCCGGCAAGCCCGGTCCCGGCAAGCCCGGCACGCCAGACAAGTCCGGCAAGTCTGGCACCCACGCCACCAGCAGACCCGGCAAGCACGGTCCCGGCAAGCCCGGCACGCCAGACAAGTCCGGCAACTCCGGCAACCTCGGCACCGCCAACCTCCCCGTCACCACTACCACCCAACGCCGTCCCCATTCCACCACCCACTAATGATCACGTCATGTGCACCCGCGGCAAACGCGGATTTCTTCTACCCACCAAACGCCTCAACCTCACAGCCACCCCAACCCCGGCAAGTCCGTCCAGTCCGGCAACCCCGGCAACCACGGCTTCGCCAAGCACGGCAACCCCGGCAACCTCGACCCTTTCTCCTATTCCCTCTTCTTACAAACGAGCTCTTCTTGATCCTCTTTGGCTCTCAGCTATGCGCGATGAATTTAACGCTCTTCAGCAAAATAATACATGGACTCTTGTTCCCACACCTCCTGGCGTTAATGTTGTTTCTGGAAAATGGGTTTTTCGTCATAAATTTCATTCTGATGGCACTCTTGCTCGTTACAAAGCCAGATGGGTGTGTCGTGGTTTCTCTCAGCAACAGGGCATTGATTTTGATGAAACTTTTTCTCCTGTTGTTAAACCCAGTACTATTCGAGTTGTTCTTAGTCTTGCTGTTTCCTCCACTTGGCCCATTCATCAGCTAGACGTTAAAAATGCTTTTCTTCACGGCACTCTTAATGAAACTGTTTATTGTCAGCAACCATCTGGTTTTGAGGATCCCTCTTCTCCCAATTCTGTTTGCCTTCTTCACAAATCTCTTTATGGTCTTAAACAAGCTCCTCGTGCATGGTTTCAACGTTTTGCTACCTTTATTCAAACAGTAGGCTTCATTCCCTCCAAATCTGATTCTTCCTTATTTATTTTTCGCTCCTCTTCCCACATTGCCTATCTCTTGCTTTATGTTGATGATATCGTTCTCACGGCTAGCTCTGACTCTTTTCTTCAACATATAATCTCTTCTCTTAATCATGAATTTTCCATGACTGATCTTGGTCCTCTTCATCATTTTCTTGGCGTTACCGTTTCTCGTACAAAATCTTCTCTTTTTCTCTCTCAACGATCCTATCTTTTAGACTTGCTTTCTCGTGCTGGTATGTCTGATTGTCAACCCACTCGTACACCGGCCGACGTTGGTGCTAAGCTATCGGCTGATGGTGATCCAGTTTCTGATCCCACTTTGTATCGTAGCATCACTGGTGCTCTCCAATATGCCACTCTCACTAAGCCCGACATTTCCTACTCCGTTCAGCAAGCCTGTCTTTTTATGCATGATCCTCGTGCTCCTCACCTTGCTCACGTCCACCGCATTCTTCGCTATTTAAAAGGAACTCTTGATCATGGTCTTCTCATTAATTCTTCTTCCCCGACAAGCTTGACAGTTTATTCTGATGCAGACTGGGCAGGTTGTCCAGATACTCGACGGTCCACATCCGGATTTTGTGTTTATTTGGGTGATAATCTTGTTTCTTGGTGTTCTAAAAGGCAGGCAACGGTTTCCAGGTCTTCTGCTGAGGCTGAGTATAGGTCGGTTGCTCATGCTGTGGCTGAAGCGGTGTGGCTGCGTCAGCTTCTCGTGGAACTTCATCGTCCACTGGATCGTGCCACCATCGTTTATTCTGATAACATCTCCGCAGTATACATGGCTTCCAATCCAGTTCAGCATCGTCGCACCAAGCATATTGAGATTGACATACACTTCGTTCGCGAGAAGGTGGCTCTTGGCGAGGTTCGCGTTCTTCATGTACCTACCAGTGCTCAATTTGCTGACATTTTCACCAAAGGACTTCCGACTGCATCTTTCACCGACATACGCTCCAGTCTCAACATCGTTACTCCTGACGCTGAGACTGCGGGGGGATATTAGAGTATAGGTCGGTTACGTTAGCATATCCGGCAAGGTTTGGAATTGTAATCTATCTCTATTAGTCTTGGAGTCCAAGTCTTGTAATCTATATAAACAGCCCTTTGAGGCCCCAATCAATACAAGTTATTATTCTCCAAACTATCAAGCATTACCAACAATCCAAAGACAGTGCCTGCATCAAATAAAGCATCCATTAATTGAATTATATTATCAATCTGACATACTTTAAACAGTACCAAAACAAAGTCCTGAAAAAAAATGCTCACTTTGCCCTGGTAAGAGCAACGTTTGTTCTTTGGTTATCAGCAAGAAACCCAACAATCCCATTGGCGTTGGATCTAACCGTTGATAGTATTATTATATCATCCTCTTCTCCTTGAAAACCATGAATAGACTTGACACGCACATGAAAGCCATCGCATGTGTCGTATTTTTTCCCAAGTCTAGCTTTAATTGCATCAACTTGAGAACTATATGGAGAGACCACACCGATGCTAAGCGCTTTGCCTGTAATTTTCCAACCTGCATAAAAAACTAAACTCGTAAGTCTTTACTGATCTATTGGGGTCGATTTTGCACACGGCTAGCAAGAGAATTTTCTTAAGCAAACAGAAGTTGATTCTGTATTAGCTTACAATTGACATAGCATTACTTTTCAGCTCTGAAGGTAAAAACAAATATCAAAAAGTGAGTACATGTTGTGGCCAGCAACTCTAATAGAGCTATGTTTCATCTTCCATGTCATCTACTTAATGTTCTCAGTTTTCTAAATAAAAATGTAACTTTATCTATAAAACAGGGAAGTAGATGACAGTGGACTTGCTGACAGACATAAGTAGGCATTGAATTTTCATAAACCCAGATTGATGGAGTTAACAAATCACAAGATATACACAGGTAACAAACTGGATTGTTGAACATGAAGTATTGCAGTGATCACCTTTCTACCAATGAAGGTTATGCAACATGTACTAGGAGAAAGGAAGAACCTATAAGCTTCTAAAGATGCCATGTTATATCAGCGAAGTTGCTTAATGCAGAAACAAATTAATAACTACCTAAGTATCGAGATAGGATATACTCCCTCCGTCCGAAAAAGCTTGTCCCTCAAATGGATGTATCTAGTACCAAGTTAGTGCTAGATACATCCATTTGAGGGACAAGCTTGGGACAAGTTTTTTCGGACGGAGGGAGTACTAAGGTTTTTTTTTTACGCTCAGGATATACTAAGGTTGCAAGAAAAGATAGGGTTTAGCTTAGACATACATTTAAAGATGGTTTGGATGAGATGCAGAACAACAGCAACTTCAACCATGTTTCGTCGACTGCTTCCTGCGCCCTCTTTGTCTTCCCGTCCATCCGTGACATTTATAAGAGTGTAGGTGCCAAACGGGAGGCATGTATAATCCTTGTTATAGCTAGGAGACAGGACATTTGAACCATCTAAAATCTTCCTCTCATAAAACTGAGCATTTGGAAACAGGCTAATACAAGGATTCATGCGATATTGTATATTCAGCAAATGTTTATCGAATTTCAGTGTAACCAATCTCCCAAAAAGACTTGTACCAAAGCCAGCTTCTTTGCATACCTAAGGATAACAATGAAAGGTGAGAACTACGATTATCATGAATAAGATGTGCATTGACGTGCGTGATCACTAGTGTTGTAGACAGATACGCCAATAGCAAACAAAATATATTCCCTCCGATCCATATTAGTTGTCGCTCAAACGGATGTATCTAGCACTGAAATACGTCTAGATACATCCACTTCAGCGACAATTAATATGGATCGGTGTACCATTTTATTATCAGAAGTTGATGGTGTAGAGAACTGAACTGATGAGTATGGGATGACAGTATGACAGAACTTACTTGACTTTTAACCATTGCACTCAGCTGACAGTCATCTCCTACCAAAACAACATGCTTCAACCAATGCAAACGTAGTGGGATCACCAACTCACACTCCCGCACTTGAGCAGCCTCGTCAACGATTAAGACGTCAAGCGGTGCAATCTCCATGTGATGCAACCGATAAGAGCTGGAGGTAGTACAGAAAAGAAGTGTAGCATTGCGTATGCAGTAGCTCTGGACCCAGTTTTCGTCTACTCCAGTGGGTAAACTGAGTGATTGTTGTAGATCTTTAAGCAATTTAAGGCATGCAGATCTTGCTCCATCCAGTTCCTTCTCAATATAAGATATAGGCTTTGCGCAAACGGAGTTTTCAGTTGAGAAACAACCAAGGGCCCTTTTCAAGCCCTCGTCGGTCAAGTCTGCGTCGCACAAAAGGCCGCCAAATTTTTCCAGCATATTAAGCAATGTAGATATATTTATGACACTATTGCGAGAAAAGCACCTTTGAGGAAGGTGAACCGACAAATTCACTATGCATCTCTTAAGAGCTATTGCTGCCACATCAAACTGCTTCTTTATGAAGTCCAGAAAGCTGACAGGATCACTATTTCCATCACCCTCAAGAAGCATATCGTAACGTGAAGCAGTCATCAAAAAAGGACAGCATTGAAGCTATTCTGTATTTCCATCCAGACAACGAAGAAAAGCACTCTAGAAGTTCATGCACGCGAAAATCCAAGAAAACTTCCTGAAGATCCTCGGTGATGTCCATTCTCTGCTTGTTCCCAAACAGCACAACATCTCCAAGAGAAAAGGGTAGACCGTTTTCGTCAATGTGCTTGTTGAAATCCTTCAAGTTTTGAAGGAAACGAGTGCAAACTCCAACAACAGCAACATTAGTGGGAGCACAAGTAAGAGTTCTGCATTTCATACACGCCAAAGCCCATAGTAAAGCACTAACAGTCTTGGTCTTTCCAGTACCTGGTGGACCCCATATAAGCTTCAAGAGGTTCATATGCCTACATCGTACAGCTGAGATCACAGATTCAATAGCATCCACTTGTGATTGATTAAGTTTAATTGAATGTAATTGCTCTGTCAAAGAAGACAAGCCCCCATCCTGTTCAATGCAGATACCACACACATCTTCACCCTGCAAAAGACCCAACAGAGAGGAGCTCAAAAAGTTAAGAGACCAATTTTTAGCGGTAAAGAAAAAAGCAAGTAAAACTAAATCACAACTATCCAGGTTATATTACCAAATTTGTTGGGGCTAACAGCGACTTGATTACTGCGAAATTGTTATCCATGTGCGTGTCATAGGAAAGTGCTTTCCATATCCGTATGCTTGTCATGATATTACTGAGAAATATTGCATGTCTGAATTTACTCAAGTCTTCTGCCAAACCAATATCATTTGCAACTTTAACTCTGAAACCCTTCTGGTATTCATCATCGAAAGAAACCTTAGTAACCATTGCCAAGCAATATATCACACCATAGCGGTTGAAGTCCTCCACGGCTTCAGGTTTCAAGCTAGACAAAATGAAAATATCACCATTCCTTGCCGTATATGCCTCGGTAGAATAACCAGCACCATTGTCCCAAAAGTCCACGTCCATGAAGTATAATCCTGATTTTTCTGCTACCCCCATGGAAAGTATCTTCGATGAGGGCGCTTCACTGATGAGTTGAAGGCATGAGCATAGATCTGACCTTGTCTCTTCAATCAGTGGCGCACGATACGATTGAAGATAGTGATCAACTGAACTGAATTGGCAGGGAATAGTCTCAACCTACAGAAAAAGGTTATGACAAAAACACAATTATAGCCAGCAGAAGATCCTTTAATAATTGCTTGAGCACAGAAATTGCATGCAACTAATTTTGGCACCTTCTAAAAAAAACTAATGCTATAGCCCATAGTCAATTTCATATACTGCAAGATCAAGCAAGGATAAATATAGTGCACAGATAAGCTGCTCATCACCTAGGATGTTAGGTAATTGCAAAAAAGTCTGCACACACAACTTGTCAAAGAAAATAAATTAAAATTTGTGTCACCAACATATCACAACGTACGTATACCTTTCACATTAGCATACCTGTCTAATCCAACCACATGTATATCACTTTGTCTACAGTATTTGGAATGAGACAGGCTCGATTATGCTACGACGACCACGACCAGTGGTCATTTTTTTAAACAGCAGTGGACACCATCACGAATCAGTCACAAATGGCACCAGCAAGCAACGTGTAAATTTTCAGAAATACTACCATGAATCGCCAAATTCGCAACAAGAACCAGTGCGTGACCAGCACTAGAAGCCAGAGACTAATCAATCACCGATTCACCGGATTTAAGCACGGCTGGAGACCTAACGCGCATGTGCATGCATACAACTTCACCCGTTCGGGGACTGCGTGCGTGCGCACAGATTCAGAAAGAAGAAGCTCAAACTGGCAACCGCGCGCTCGCGAGAAACATCACCGGAACTAGGATCGATGGCGCACGTGCGTACCTTGCCCCTGTAGAGGTCGTCGTCGTTGATGTCCCGGATGGACCAGGAGAGCACCACGTCGCCCAAATCCATGTCGCCGGAGACCGGGGCTATCGCACTAGCTATCCCCGGCCGTCCTCTCGCGCCCTAGCCGCGGGCTCACGCGCCAACGCCGGAGCGAGCAGGCGGCATTTGCGAGGAGGAAGCGGAAGGAACTCGGAGAGGAGTCGCACCGAGTCAAAGGGGGTGGCTGCTGCGGGCGACTGCGCTGTGTGGAGAAAAGCAGGAGCGGTGGACGCCTCGACGGGACGTGGGAGGGGAGTGCTACTGCCGCGCAGGCTGAAATCTTTCGCTTCTGGGAGAAGATAGTAGTGTACTCCTACGGGGCTAGGCTTTTAGGAAGTTGAGGGAGTGATCAATGCGACGCTTGGGAATCGGCACTTTTCTCACGGGGAAGGTAAACCGCGGTGAATGGACAGGTGCACAGTGCGCGTAGTGGCTCCGGTTTTACGGAGCTGGCTAGTACGGTTAAATTCGTGGCGGTAAAAATACCGGTAGTACTTTTTTCTAACAGCGTGTTTGTTTCGGGGTATTTAGTACTAGGGAATGGGAATTAGAGGGGCGTAGGACTTAAAGTCCCTTGTTTGACTGGGGGCAGGGGAATTAAAGAGGGAAGAGGAAAGGGAGTTACGGGGTCCAACTCCCCCTTAGAGCATCTCTAGCCGACCCGTATATAGCCGCGACCCGCAAAATAACCGCCAAAATATGAGTCGGTGTGGAAAATCTTGCCCGACCAGACACCGCAAACGCGTCCGACCTGTAAAAAATTTTGCGGGGCGCGGCAAAAGATCTCCCCCAACCTTTAGATTCACGGGGTGGGAGGCCGACCCGAGCTCGACCCCTATCCGCAGCGAGATTTGGCGCGAGGGACATTTCCGCGCGGCCGTTCCCGCTCCCCCACCCCTCCGCCACCATTGCCCCCGCCACCGCCCGCTCCGGTGCATCTTCCCCGGCAGTCCTTCGCCGCCATGGATGACTCCCTGCCGTCCCCCATCACCGTCGAGGTCGCGCACGCTCAATCCCCTCCGGCGGTCGTCGCGGGCCATGTTGGCCCCGCCCTCGCCCAAGGCACCACTGCGCCTGCCCGCAAGCGGCAGGGCAACGTGGTCGTGCAGGGTGGGAATCCGGCTGGCCTCGCCGGGAAGGCCCGCGCTCCGGGCGCCAACGCCGTTGCGCGATCCCGGCCGGCGGCAGAGAAGGCCGACAAGGTCTCGGGCGTAAAGCGGAAGAGGATTCCGGCTACAAAGAGGATTCCGGCTCCTTCATCCACTCCCTCCGCCCCGACAAGAGTTTCCCCGGCGATGCCGTTCAACGGTGCTGCTTCCCCCGCTAGCGAGGTGTTTGACGAAATGGCCGGAAGGTATGCCTCTTCGGTCCCTTCAATTATCTTTGCTTTTCGCCATTGCGGTAGCTCGTGACTTGTTGTCGCTCACTATAGCGGTGGTTCGAACAATGCCACTGCCGAGTTCGTGAACATGTTGGACACGAACGCCGTTGACATCGATCAAGCCCCGTTCACTGCATTCGATTACAATGAAACGGAGGGCGGCGTGGATGATCACGGTGGTGAAGAAGAATTGGCCGAGATAGATGAGGAGGCGTATGAGCAAGCGCAAGCAAAAAAAAAAGCCAGAGATCGAAGAACTACACGATCTTGGAAGATCAAATCTTGATCAAGGCTTGGGGTGCGGTTTCTCTTGATGCTTGCACGGGTACGTCTCAAACCGCCAAGATGTATTGGCAAAGGATCGAAGATCAATACTTCCGCATGATGGCAAAGTATCCCAATAGGACTCCACGCACCTTTCGGTCACTCCAAGGGCGTTGGGACGTGATCAAGCCGATTTGCAGCCGTTGGGCAGCTTGCTTGGAACAAGTACGCAATGCACCTCCAAGTGGAACCGTGGAAACCGACTATGTGAGTTCGTTTTCACGTCCCAAGTTGTGCACATTATATTGCATCATATGAAATGATTGCATCATTTGACTTTGTTTAAATTGTGTAGGACAAAATTGCCCGACATAGATACAAAGACATGGAAGCTTCTGAAGGCAAATTCTTCAAACTAGAGCATTGTTGGGAGTTGCTCAAAGCGTGCGACAAGTGGAAGTTGATTGACAAAGAATCCCCACCGAAGAGAGGTTCACTTACGAACATGGATGAAGATGAGGATGATGATGGCCCAAGAAACTTGAACAAACCCGATGGTGACAAGAAGACTAAGGAGAAGATGAAGAGAGAGCACGAAGCATCGAGCTTGCGGGACAAGATTGATGCCATGGTGCAATCAAATGAGTTGATGTTAGCGAAAACGTTGGACATAAAGAAAGAGTTGGCTGAGAAGAAGGCACGGGAGAAGCAAGAAAAATGGCAATTGCTCAAGGACAAGGGGCTGCGCAAAGCGGCCATTGAGGAGAGAAGAACACGTGCCGAAGAGAACAAAGCCATGTCCAAGTTGCTTGCCGAAGAGAACAAGATCATGACCTTGAACCGCAATGACATGGACGACCTCACCAAAGAATGGCATGATATGGCAAGAAGAGATATCTTGAAGAGGAGAATGCTTGCGTCGGCCAGTGCGTGTTACAGTGCCGGAGATGTTTTCTCAACGGGGTTTGGAACCAATGTCGCCGATGCGTTCAGTGCACCAGCCGACGATTTCGGTGCCGGAGTTGGAACAAGTGCCGGAGGTGGACTTGGTGGTTGCGATGACCTCGATGGACTCGGTGGCGCGGAGTGAAGATCGACCAAGATGATGCCGGACTTGGTCGTCACCTTTGCAAGACACCCTTTTGCATTTGTCCTACAAAACTAAGCTTTTATTTGCGTGTGAACTGTGTTCTATTGTTTGAATTTGAACTTATTTGTCGGAATCGATGTCAAATTCGATAATTGGGCGTCTTCGGTTTGTGGGTCGACGCGGCGGCGCCCGAGCAGACCCCGCGTAGCCGACCCGTAAAAGAGCATATTCACCGAATATCCTTTTTTACGGGTCCGTTTTGCGGGTCTGAGTCTGACCTCGCCCGCGCCGGCCCGCATATACCCTTTTCCGCGAACTGCAAAAGGCTTATGCGGGTCGGCTATATACGGGGTCTGCTAGAGTTGCTCTTATCTCTTCCCTGGGTGGGGTGGGAATTGAGCGAGGGAATGGGAAATAGAGAGAAAAAAGCTTGGCGATTTCCTTCCACTCGCTCCGTAAGATGCGGAAACAAGAAAGCCCGCGAAAATCTTCTCTAATCCGCGGGAAATCGCAGCTACATAAGCCCCGGCGCGGTATCTATTTCCCCCGCAAAATATCGAGCGCTAACCACCTCTCTTGATCTGGAGAGGCGACGGCAGGGGAGAAGAGCTCAGGTAATCCCGTTCATGTTTTGCAATCCCGATTTCTTATCTAAATCTCATCCAAATCGTACCATAGACTTATTTCTTTTGCACCGGTTAACTTACTCATCAGACTACGCCAAAATAAATCTGATGCGTGTAGCTTTTCCCTACAGATCGATCCAGATATATTCCCTTTTTAATTTCGTTTTTCTCCCTGTTTATGAATGGTCTGATTAAGGCATACAGTATTCATACTTGTAATTTATCTTGTGCAGATCTCAAGCGAAGAACAAGAGGTACAGATGACGTTTGTATCCAGTTTTGCTGGCTTTCTGTACCACCCATCATTTATTTTAGTCAGATGTTGTATTGCAGACCTCGACAAAAGGCCGGTTCTGTTACATCAACCATATCATGTGAACAACTCTCATCCCTACACCCCTGAACCAAACAGAGGAAGCTAATTTTCTGTCAAATTCCCACAAATAATTCCCACCCCACACCAAACGTGGGATTGGGACTAATAGTCCACCTCCCATGTCTAATCCCTCAGCCAACTCCCACTTACAAATTCCCATTCCCTTTCCCTCAAACTGCCAAACACGCTGTAAGGAAAACAAATACAGGTAGTAGAACGTGACGTCAGTCATCTCATCAAAAAAGAAAAAAAAACGTGTTGTCGGTTTGGTCTTGACCGGCGAGCCCCGTGGTTTCGTCTCTCCTTTGCCTGCCGCTCGACGGCCGGTGACGGGGAGGGGAATCCCGGTGCTCCGCTCTGGTTAGTTGTTTAGGTTAGGGTTTCGTAGTCCTCGCAGGTGTGGCGCTTTGATGGATGGTGGCGCTTCTTCGAGTTTGTCTTTCAGGCTCCGATCCTCCCGGGGTTCGTCTGTCTGGACGTAGTTCGACGTAGATTCCTGTCGTTTCCTTGAAGCAGTGAGGTTAGGGTTTCTCGTCATGTGGCCAACAATCACAGGACACACAACATTTCCCTCGGTTCACTTGAAGAGATAGAGATCAATCAATTCACGGGATCAGATGAACAGTTGGAATTCCTAAAGCTACTTGTATCCATATGCAGTGCAACTAGGACTATAAGTGTGGAGCTTAACAAGGGTGATTTTGCTCCTCCACCAAACAAGGAGATCACTGAGAGGGACACGGCTCCTTTTCCCCATCCGCTCCCGCACCCGCGTCGCTCCCGCGGGCGGCCGGGGCGGGCCAACCCTAGCTGCCGGCAGGGGCCGCCTCCTCTCCATACCCTCTCCTCGCCGTCCGCCAAAGCCCAGACGGCGTCGGTGGCGGCGGGAGCTCCTCTCCCCACGGCTGGCGGGTCCGTCGCGGGCGGGCATCTCCAGCAGGTGGAGGCACACTGGTGGCGGGGCGTGGCGGCGCGGCCATGGGCGTCGGCGACGGGGTCATGCGCGTGCCGCGTGCCCGCTACGACTCCTGGTGGCGGCGTGGGGGACCGTCCGCTGCGCGCCCGGGGTGGCCGTCATGGCTCGATCTGGTGCGGCTAGATCTGGTCGCCGGCACCTCGGGTGCCGCTGGGCTCCCCACCGACGGCAGTGGCGGCCCCTGGCTGGGCTTTCCCTCTAGGTGGTGGCTCCGGATAGGACTTCCCGTGCTTCGGGTCGACGCACTGCTGGTAGGTCGGGGGGGGGGGGGGGCTTGACGTGGCTTGAGATTGTGTCAGTATTTCCCCAAAGAGGAAGGGATGATGCAGCACAGCGACGGTAAGTATTTCCCTCAGTTATGAAACCAAGGTATCGAACCAGTAGGAGGATCACCACCCCTACGTAAACAACACCTGCACACAAAGAACAAATACTTGCAACCCGACGAGAAAAAGAGGTTGTCAATCTCTCTACGGTAAAAAGATAGATTAGGTAGTGATAGATTGGAGAGATAGATTTCTCAAGAACACAAAATAAAAAGAGCAAATAAAAAGTGCAGCAACGTATTTTTGGGTTTTGTAATAATAGATCTGAAAACAAAAGCGGCAAAAAGATAGATCGGAAAGCAATATGTTGCAAAGTAGACCTGGGGGCCGTAGGTTTCACTAGTGGCTTCTCTCATGAGTATAGCACACGGTGGGTGAACAAATTACTGTTGGGCAATTGATAGAAGATCAAATAATCATGACGATATCGAAGTCTATGATCATTATATAGGCATCACATCCAAGATTAGTAGACCGAAACGATACTGCATCTAGTACTATTACTCCACACATCGACCGCTATCCAGCATGCATCTAGTGTATTAAGTTCATGGAAAAACGGAGTAATGCAATAAGAACGGTGACATGATGTAGACAAGATCTATTCATGTAGGAATAAACCCCATCTTCTTATCCTTAATAGCAATGATACATGTGTGCCTCGCTGCCCCTTCTGTCACTGGGAGAGGACACCGCAAGATCGAACCCATCACAAAGCACCTCTTCCCATGGCAAGAAAAATCGATCTAGTTGCCTAACTAAACCAAAGATTCGAAAAAGAAATATGAGGCTATAATTAATCATGCATATAAGACATCAAAGAAGACTCAAATAATATTCATGGATAGAAACTGATCATGAACTCAAAATCCATCGGATCCCAACAAACACACCGCAAAAGTTTACATCAAATAGATCTCCAAGACACCATTATATTGAGAATCAAAAGAGAGAGAGGAAGCCATCTAGCTACTGCCTACGGACCCGTAGGTCTATGGTGGACTACTCACGCATCATCGGAGAGGCACCAATGAGGATGATGAACCCCTCCGTGATGGTGTTAGATTGGATCTCAAGGTTCTGGAACTTGCGGCGGCTGGATGTAATTTTCGTCGACTCCTCTAGGGTTTCTGGAATATTTGAGAATTTATAGGCGCCAGAGGCGGTGGAGAGGGGTCCCGAGGAGGGCACAACCCATCAGGGCGCGCCTGGGGCCTCTGGCGCGCCCTAGTGGGTTGTGGTCTCCTCGACCCTCCCCTCTGGCACTTCTTTGGCCCACTGGATATCTTCTGGCCTAAAAAAAATCTCCAAAAAGTTTCATCGTGATTGGACTCCGTTTGGTACTGATATTCTGCGAAGTAAAAAACAAGCAAAAACAGCAACTGGCACTTTGGCACTATGTCAATAGGTTAGTCCCAAAAAATGTTATAAAGTTTTTATAAAATGATTGTAAAACATCCAAGAATGATAATATAACAGCATGGAACAAGCAAAAATTACAGATACGTTGGAGACGTATCAACATCCCCAAGCTTAATTCCTACTCATCCTCGAGTAGGTAAATGATAAAAACAGATTTTTGATGTGGAATGTTGCCTAACATGTTCATCACATAATCTTTTCTTTTGTAGCATGGACATTTGGACTTTTAGATGGTTCAAAGCAATAGTCTAGTTTTAACATAATGACTTCAATACTCAAGCATGCCAACAAGCAACCATGTCTTTCGAAATATCAACACTAAAGAAAGTTATCCCTAGCCCATCATGCTCAATTGTTGATCCATTCATGAAACACACTCAAATATTAGCTACACCCAATGCTCAAGTACGATCATAGTGCCCCCTAGTTGGTGCTTTATAAGAGAAGATGGAGACTGAAAGTAAAAATAAAAATTGCATAAAGTAAATAGATAGGCCCTTCGCAGAGGGAAGTAGGGATTTGTAGAGGTGTCAGAGTTCAAAGTTTAAATTAAGAGAGAAAAATATTTTGAGTGGCATGCCTTTCCTGTCAATGAAAACGACAAAGTAGTTCACAATACTTTCCATGCTAGATATATCATAGGCGGTTCCCAAACAGAAAATAAAGTTTATTCCTTTTTCTACCATTCTTTCACAATCCATGGCTGGCCGTATCCACGGTTGCCTCCATACCAACACTTTCCAAGGAATTTATTATTTGACAACATAAAGTAAAAAAATATATCATTTCGGGACTGGGCATCCCTATTACCGCCGTACTCTCGTGCAATGACAAGTGAATAAACACTCAACTTGAGAATAACACATCTAGCATGGAAAAATATTGGAAACCCCCTACCGTTTCATAAGCTGTACGAGCACACAAAAAGGAAATTTTATTTTGAAAAGTAGAGATGGCACATACAAATTTGCTTAGAACGGCATGGAAATACCGCATATAGGTAGGTATGATGGACTCATAAGGCAAAACTGGGTTTAAGGATTTTGGATACACAAGTAGTATTTCTACTTAGTACAAGTGGAGGCTAGCAAATAGATTGAGAAGCAACCAACCAAGAAACAAAAATTCACATAAGCAAGCATTATGCATAACTAACACCGAATAATGCACCATAAGTAGGATGTAATTTCATTGCATAACTATTGACTTTCGTGCATGCATAGGGAATCACAAACCTTAACACAAATATTCCTACTAAAGCATAATTACTCACTAACATGACTCACATATTACTATCATCATGTCTCAAAACTATTACAAGGAATCAAGTTTAATTTGTCCAATGATTTTCATGAAAGTTTTTATTATACCCTCCTTGGATATCTATCACTTTGGGACTAGTTTAATAGATTGCTATTGCTTTTGACAAGCTCACACAAATTTAAGTGAAGCACATGAGTATAGAGATTTCATCTCTCAAAATAGTATAAGTGAGGCATGAGAGGATTTCTTCAAAATTTACTAACTCTCAAATTAATCTAAGTGAAGCATGAGAGTGTTTCTTCAAAATTTACTATCTCTCAAATTAATTTAAGTGAAGCATGAGAGTGTTTCTTCAAAATTTTCCAAGCACACCGTGCTCAAAAAGATATAAGTGAAGCACTAGAGCAATTCTATAGATCAAAAAGTTTAAGTAAAGCATATAGAGCAATTCTAACAAATCTTAGCATAATTTTGGCTCTCTCAAATAGGTGTGTCCAGCAAGTATACAAGTGACAAACTAAAAAGCAAAGCAAACAAAGACTCAAATCATACAAGACGCTCCAATCAAAACTCATGATATGTGACGAATAAAAATATAGCTCCAAGTAACATACTGATGGTTGTTAGAAGAAAGAGGGGATGCCACTCGGGGCATCCCCAAGCTTAGTTGCTTGTTTCTCTTTGGATATATCTTGGGGGTGCTGTAGCATCCCCAAGCTTAGGCTCTTTTCACTCCTTATTCCTTCATCCATCGTGATCTTACCCAAAACTTGAAAACTTCAATCACACAAAACTCAACAAAATCTTCGTGAGATCCGTTAGTACAATAAATCAACTCACTACTTTAAGTACTATTGCAAACTCATTCAAATTTTATTATTGCATTATACCTACTGTTTTTTAACTTTACCATGGCTCATACCCTTCAATACAACCCATAGATTCATCAAAACAAGCACACAATGCAACGAAAACAGAATCTGTCTTAAACAGAACATAGTAATCTGTACTCTAACCATACTTCTGTAACTCTAATAATTCTGAAAAATTAGGACAACGTAAAGAATTTGTATAGCAATACTGTGTTAAAATTTCAGCTCAATATCATGTTCCAGTAAAAAATGAAAATTCGAACACTGGATGCAAAGTTTCTGTTTCAGATTTAGCATTGTTTCTACTCATCTTATGAATCATCCTAAAGGCTTTACTTGGCACAAAAACTAAATAAAATATAAAAACACAATCATAACAGAGGCATAATTGTGTCAACACTCAAAAACAGAAAGGAAAAGTCGAAAATAAATGTATTCTTTGGGTTGCCTCCCAACAAGCGCTATCGTTTTACGCCCCTAGCTAGGCATAACGCATAGATTCAAGTATTGTCATCTTTGGTTTTTGCTCCATAGGATGCTCTCATGATTGATTCATATGATGGCTTAATTCTTGTTATAGGGAAATGTTCCATACCCTTTCTTAGTGGAAACTGAAATCTAATATTGCCCTCTTTCATATCAATCACGGCACCTATAATGCGTAAGAACGGTCTACCAAGTATAATGGGACAAGACGGATTGCAATCAATATCAAGAACAATAAAATATATGGGCACATAGTTCCTATTTGCAAGAATAAGAACATCATCAATTCTTTCCACAGGCTTTTTAATAGTAGAATCCGCCAAGTGCAAATTAAGAGAACATTCTTCAATATTGATGAGACCAAGCACATCACATAAAGACTTCGGAATCGTGGAAACACTAGCACCCAAATCACATAAAGTAAAGCACTCATAATTTTTAATCTTGACTTTAATGGTAGGTTCCCACTCATCATGTAATTTACTAGGAATAGAAATCTCCAACTCCAACTTTTCTTCAAAAGATTTCATCATGGCATCAACGATATGTTTAGTGAAAGCTTTATTTTGTTCATAAGCATGGGGTGAGTTCAACATGGATTGCAGCAAAGAAATACATTCAATCAAAGAGCAACTATCATAATTAAAGTCTTTGCAATCCAAAATAGTTGGGGCATCACTAGTTAAAGTTTTGACCTCTTCAAACCCACTTTCATCAAAATCTTCATCAAGATTTTCACCCTCCAAATTATTGGGACGCCTTCTAGCTAAAGTTGACTCTACTTCAGTCCCTTTATCACCAATCTTAATATTACTAAACAAGGAATTAATAGAAGAAACACCAATCACTTTAACATCTTCATCATTTTTATCCTCTAGAGAGATTGGTTTAGCAGCCATTTGATTTGTTAAAGTGGCTTGTGCATCGGAGATTTTACCTCGCAGATTTTCAGCATGAGCATACTTAGATTGGAGATTACAAACTTCTCTACTAATATCATCAAGGTGTTTTTGTTATGGCATCTAGTACGGTACAGTGTTATTTAAGCTTCTCGGTAAAATACTTGTTATGCTCAAATTGTGTAGTCATATATTTCTTAGTACTTTTCTCAATTTCAAACAAAATATTGGGGTAAGGAACATCATAGTACTTTCGTTGAGGCATCATGACTACGCAAACAAGATTGCAAGCAAGCAAGAGATCTGACAAGAAAAAGGCAAACGAAAAAGAGAGCGAATAAAACGACAAATTTGGTGAAGTGGGGGAGAGGAAAACGAGAGGCAAATGGCAAATAATGTAATTGCAAGGAGATGAGATTTGTGATTAGGAACCTGGTAGATGATGATGGTGTCTCCTCGGTGCCAGAGATTGGCACGTAGAAGAGACCGCTTCCTCCACGGCAACGGCGCCAGAAATTCCTTTGACGTGGCTTGAGACTGCGTCGGTATTTCCCCAAAGAGGAAGGGATGATGCAGCACAGCGACGGTAAGTATTTCCCTCAGTTATGAAACCAAGGTATCGAACCAGTAGGAGGATCACCACCACTACGTAAATAGCACCTGCACACAAAGAACAAATACTTGCAACCCGACGCGAAAGAGAGGTTCTCAATCTCTCTACGGTAAAAAGATAGATTAGGTAGTGATAGATTGGAGAGATATATCTCTCAAGAACACAAAATAAAAAGAGCAAATAAAAAGTGCAGCAAGGTATTTTTGGGTTTTTGTAATAATAGATCTGAAAACAAAAGCGGCAAAAAGATAGATCGGAAAGCAATATGTTGGAAAAGTAGACCCGGGGGCCGTATGTTTCACTAGTGGCTTCTCTCGTGAGTATAGCACATGATGGGTGAACAAATTACTGTTGGGCAATTGATAGAAGATCAAATAATCATGACGATATCGAAGGCGATGATCATTATATAGGCATCACGTCCAAGATTAGTAGACCGAAATGATTCTGCATCTACTACTATTACTCCACACATCGACCACTATCTAGCATGCATCTAGTGTATTAAGTTCATGGAAAAAAGAAGTAATGCAATAAGAACGGTGACATGATGTAGACAAGATCTATTCATGTAGGAATAGACCCCATCTTGTTATCCCTAATAGCAATGATTGCCCCTTCTATCACTGGGAGAGGACACCGCAAGATCGAACCCATCACAAAGCACCTCTTCCCATGGCAAGAAAAATCTATCTAGTTGGCCTAACTCAACCAAAGATTCGAAGAAGAAATACGAGGCTATAAGTAATCATGCATATAAGACATCAAAGAAGACTCAAATAATATTCATGGATAGAAACTGATCATGAACTCAAAATTCATCGGATCCCAACAAACACACCGCAAAAGTTTACATCAAATAGATCTCCAAGAGACCATTGTATTGAGAATCAAAAGAGAGAGAGAGAGGAAGCCATCTAGCTACTGCCTACGGACCCGTAGGTCTATGGTGGACTACTCACGCATCATCGAAGAGGCACCAATGAGGATGATGAACCCCTCCGTGATGGTGTTAGATTGGATCTCGAGGTTCTGGAACTTGCGGTGGCTGGATGTGTTTTTCGTCGACTCCTCTAGGGTTTCTGGAATATTTGGGAATTTATAGGCGTCAGAGGCAGTGGAGAGGGGTCCCGAGGAGGGCACAACCCATTAGGGCGCGCCTGGGGCCTTTGGCGCGCCCTGGTGGGTTATGGTCTCCTCGACCCTCCCCTCTGGCACTTCTTTGGCCCACTGGATGTCTTCTGGCCCAAAAAAATCTCCAAAAAGTTTCGTCGTGATTGGACTCCGTTTGGTACTGATATTCTGCGAAGTAAAAAACAAGCAAAAACAACAACTGGCACTTTGGCACTATGTCAATAGGTTAGTCCGAAAAAATGATATAAAGTTGCTATAAAATGATTGTAAAACATCCAAGAAGGATAATATAATAGCATGGAACAAGCAAAAATTATAGATACGTTGGAGACGTATCAGGGCTGTACGGGTCATCGGCAGGGGCGCGACACGGCGTTTGGTGTTGGACGACAGGGTGCGGGTGGCGATTGAGACCTCCCTTCTCCTGGGTACGGGTCGGCAGCGCGCGTCTCGCTCTCGTCAAGGTGACTACTACCTAGGGTTTGTGCTCGTGCCGACTAGATCTGGGCCCGAGGTAGATCGGAGCTTGTGCTGCTCCGGGTAGGTGAGGTTGGGTGCGGTCTGGATGGTGCTCGCGGGAGGTGCTTGTGCTCTTCTCGCGGGTGCGCGGTTGGTGGTGGTGGTCGTGATTCCGTTGCGTTTTTACACGGGTTAGCGCCGTGGCCACGGACATGGCGTCGTGTGAGCTCGCCTCGGCCAGGACTTGAGGCTTGCTCACTGACGGTCGTCGGCAGTCATGGAGTCGTGCCCCCCTAGTCCACCGAGACTAGCTGGGGACGCAGGCGTGGGCGCCTGCTACGGTGGAGGCGCTCACCCAGAGTCGATGGCTGATGCCGGGCAGAGAGTATGTGGCGTGCATAGATAGCGTGCCTCTGCTCTTCCTACTGTGGTTAAGTGTGTTGTGAAGTGTGCGGTGTACGGTGTCTTGCGACGGGGATGTCGGGGTGGCGGCCCCGGATGGCGGTCCGCATGGCTTGCTCTCCAGCGGGCAACATCACGGTGATGGTGGCTCCCCTTCCGGGTCGTGTGTGCGACGGGAGGTGTAGCGGTGGGTGGCCCGGGTGTGCCCTCTGTCTCGCAGGGGTGATGCCCTGATCCAGATCTGGGGTTCTGTCCTCGTCGCGCTTTGTATTGGAGACCTCATGGTGGCACGGATGAGTTGCCGAGCGAAAGCTCTGCGCCTTGGCGCCGACGACGGCGATGCCCGCGGGTGCCTCTCTCTTCTTGAAGACGTTGTCGTGGTTCTTCTCTCCGTGTCAAGGCTCCGGGTGAAGACCTTTGTCCATGGTAGACTCGGCATCGGCCACGCTTTGCGCCGTTCTCCCTCCTCAGGGAGTTGTTGTGGAGCTTAGGTGCACTAGGGCATAGCGTGGCGTGTTCAGTTCTTCTTGTGTTCTCTTTCGGTTGCGTAGTCGCATGCATTTTGCGTGAGCCGGTTATCCTGGGATCGACTTTGTAAGAGGGCTACCTCACCATCTTGTATAGTTCGGCCGTGTACTTTCTTTGGTTGTTGCTTTATCTATAAAGCGAGGTGAAAGCCTGTTTTGAGAGGAGATCACCGAGAAAATCTGCAAAATTTGTCGTCCGAATTTCAGGGTCAGATCATATGCAAGTGTGGGTCGATCCTATACATGTACTGAACTATTGGATGTATATAGTTAGTAGCCGTTCGAAAAAAAAGACCTGATGAGCTTCATATCGATAGGTGTGTGATCTAGCTAATAACTCGGTTTGAAGTCTAGCATAATTGGTATCTCTTGCAAGAGAAGAGATTTAGGACCATGGCTCACTGGTTACCGTCCGATGTAGTACATGTCGCATGTGGATTCGGGCTCTGTCCGCATTCAAAAAGAAAATTACCATGTGCTCGTAGACCTGCATGGGCTTGATTTAATTTGTTTGAACGTGATGGGTAGGCATGCCTCCCAATGTTAATGTAGTACAACAAAATATTTCAATTTATGCTAAGAACAAAAAAATCAAGGTTATTTGTGTCGGGGTCTGGGATCTGCGTCCAAGAACTTCTCCGTGAACAAGATTCGAACACTGGGGGGCTTGGCTTGCCTACCTACGGTTCGACGGTGAACTTAAGAGGATCGACGATGAGCTCGCTGCTGCTGGCCGGACACAACAGTGAGACACGAGCTACCCAGGTTCGGGCTATCGTTGCAGTGTAATACCCTACTCCCGTTGTGTGTGTATTCTTCTCTGTGTGAGAGCTGTGCTCGAGGTACAAAGAAGTCTTGGGGAGAGAAAAATGGCTCCCTCCCCTTACATGGAGGCCATCCTCCCCCCTTTGTAGTGCCTTGGTCCTCTTCCCCGAAAACAGAGGCGGGAAAGGGCAGCCACTAATACTTGTGATCTGCGTTGGGTTTTCCATGAAGAGGAACGGGTAATTGCAGCACAGTATGGGTAAGTATTTCCCTCAGTTATGAAACCAAGGTTTATCAAACCAATAGGAATATCAATCAACAACCGTCTTCAGCGGCTGCACACAAAAGAGCAAATAACTTGCACCCAAAGCAGGCAAGAGGGTTGTCAATCCCCTTGATCTCGTTATTTGCAAGCAAGTAAAGTGTGTAGATGATAGTAGATAATTGTAAATTGCAAAATAAAATAAAAAGAAATAGAAGGCAGCAAGGTATTGTAGCGTTTATCAATATATAGATGAATAGACCCGGGGGCCATAGTTTTCGCTACTGGCATCTCTCATGAAAATAAGCATACGGTGGATAAACAAATTACTATTGGGTAATTGATAGAAAAGCGCATAGTTATGTGATATTCACGGCAATGATCATGTGTATATAGGCATCACGTCCAAAACAAATAGACCAACTCCTGCCTGCACCTATTACTATTACTACACTTCAAGAGCGCTTCTATACTTGCCTCTCTACGTATTAAGTTCATGACAAACAGAGTAATGCATGGAGAACGATGACATGATGTAGACAAAGTAAACACAATCAATATGAATAAAACCCATCGTTTTATCCTTAGTGTCAACAACACAAAGACGTATCTTGTCCCCTTATGTCACTGGGATATAGAAACCCGTCGGGTTGAACCCACTACAATGCACCTCTCCCACTGAAGAAATATCAATCTAGTTGGCCAAACTATTTCAATAGATCGGAGAGAATTACAAAGCTATAATGATCATGCAAATAAGAATCATAATATTCAGAGGTGACTCAAATACTTTTCATGAATAATCTGAACATAAACCCACAATTCATCGGATCCCAACAAACGCACCGCACAAAAGAATTACATCGGATAGATCAAAGCGAAGATGCGATGATCATTGTATTGAAGATCAAAAGGGAGAGAGAGATAGCCATCTAGGTACTAACTATGGACCCGTAGGTCTATGGTGAACTACTCACACATCATCATGAGGGCAGCAAGGTTGATGAAGAGGCCCTCCGTGATCGATCCCCACTTCGGCAGGGTGCCGGAACGGAGATCCAGATGGGATCGCGACGGAACAGAGACTTGCGGCGACGGAAAAAGAGTTTCGGGATGCCCTTTATGGTTTTTGGATTATATGTGAATTTATAGGCCAGAGAACGGGGTAAGGAGGGCCACTAGGGGGCACAAGCCATCACGGCGCGCCGGCCCCCCTGGGCGCGCCCAGATGGCTTGTGCCTCCCTCGTGCGGTCTCCGGTCTTCTCCTGAAGCTGCCAGGTCGTCTTTTGGTTCAGAAAAAATCATAAAAAAGTTTCGGAGGAATTGGACTTCGTTTGGTACTGTAAACCTGAAAAGTAAAAAACACACAGAAAACAGGAACTGGGACTGGGCACTGGCACAGTCCCGAAACCCTTTTTACGCCGCTGCAAGTCTCTGTTCCGCTGCGAAGCCATCTGGAGCTCCGTTCCGGCACCCTGTCGGAGGAGGGATCGATCACGGAGGGCCTCTACGTCAACCTTGCTGCCCTCATGATGATGTGTGAGTAGTTCACCACAGACCTACGGGTCCATAGCTAGTACCTAGATGGCAATCTCTCTATCTCTTGATCTTCAATACAATGATCATCACATCTTCGCTTTGATCTATCCGATGTAATCCTATTGTGCGGTGTGTTTGTTGGGATCCGATGAAGTGTGGGTTTATATTCAGATTATTAATGAAAGGTATTTGAGTCACCTTTGAATATTAAGATTATTATTTGCATGATCATTATAGATTCGTAATGCTCTCTGATTTATTGATGTGCTTTGGCCAAGTAGATTGATCTATCATCAGTGGGAGTGGTGCGTTGTGGTAGGTTCAACCTGACGAGTTTCTATATCCAAGTGACAAAGTAGGGGACAAGATGCGTCTTTGTGTTGTTTCTACTAAGGATAACACGATGAGGTTTATTCATATTGCTTGAGTTTATTTTGTCTACATCATGTCATCGTTCTCCATGCATTACTCTGTTTGTCATGAACTTAATACGTAGAGAGGCAAGCATAGCAGCGCTCTTGAAGTGGAGTAATAGTAATAGGTGCAGACAGGAGTCGACCTATTTGTTTATGGATGTGATGCATATATATACATGATCATTGCCGTGAAGATCGCATAACTATCCGCTTTTCTATCAATTGTCCAATAGTAATTTGTTACCCACCGTATGCTGCCTACATGAGAGATGCCGCTAGGGAAAACTATGGCCCCCGGGTCTATTCACTTATAAATTTAAAAACGCTACTATAACCTTGCTGCCTTTATTTACTTTTTATTTTATTTTGCAATTTACAATTATCTACACACCTCGTTTGCTTGCAAATAACGAGATCAAGGGGATTGACAACCCTCTTGCCCGCGTTGGGTGCAAGTTGTTTGTTCTTCTGTGTGCAGCCGCTGAAGACGGTTAAGGATTGATACTCCTATTGGTTCAATAAACCTTGGTTTCATAACTAAGGGAAATACTTACCCACTTTGTGCTGCAATAACCCGTTCCTCTTCACGGAAAACCCAACGCAGATCACAAGTATCATGCAGCAAAGGTAGCCCAATCCTTTTTGTAGCAAAGGACAGGCCAGACAATTCTCTTATATGAAGCAAAGTGCTCTCGAGGACACATGGGAATTTCTGTCTAGTCATGCTCATCATGTTGAGTTGATTCGCGTTCGTTACTTTGATGATTTGATATGTGGGTGGACCGGTGCTAAGGTGATGTTCTTACTTGATCAAGCAACCCACTTATGATTACCCCCTCTCGCAAGCATCCGCAACCATGAAAGAAGAATTAACATAAATCGAACCATAGCATGAAACATGTGGATCCAAATCAGCCCCTTATGAAATAACGCATAAACTAGGGTTTAAGCTTTTGTCACTCTAGCAACCCATCATTGATACGTCTCCAACGTATCTATAATTTTTGCTTGTTCCATGTTGTTATATTATCATTCTTGGATGTTTGACAATCATTTTATAGCAACTTTATATCATTTTTTGGGACTAACTTATTGACATAGTGCCAAGTGCCACTTGCTGTTTTTTCCTTGTTTTTTACTTCGCAGAATATAAGTACCAAACGGAGTCCAATCACGACGAAACTTTTTGGAGAACTTTTTTGGACCAGAAGAAGGCCAGTGGGCCAAAGAAGTAACCAGGAGGGAGCCCAGGCCGCCCACAACCCACCAGGGCGCGCCAGGGGCCCCGGGCGTGCCCAGATGGGTTGTGGCCGCCTCGGGAGTCCCCTCCACCGCCTCTGAGCTCTATAAATACCCAAATATTCCAGAAACCCTAGAGGAGTCGAAGAAAATACATCCAGCCGCCGCAATTTCCAGAACCATAAGATAGAATCTAACACCATCACGGAGGGGTTCATCATCCTCATTGGTCCCTCTCCGATGATGCGTGAGTAGTCCACCATAGACCTACGGGTCCGTAGGCAGTAACTAGATGGCTTCCTCTCTCTCTTTTGATTCTCAATACAATGGTCTCTTAGAGATATTTGATGTAAACTCTTGCGGCGTGTTTGTTGGGATCCGATGAATTTTGAGTTCATGATCAGTTTCTATCCATGAATATTATTTGAGTCTTCTTTGATCTCTTATATGCATGATTACTTATAGCCTCGTATTTCTTCTTTGAATCTTTGGTTTATTTAGGCCAACTAGATCGATTTTTCTTGCCATGGGAAGAGGTGCTTTTTGATGGGTTCGATCTTGCGGTGTCCTCTCCCAGTGACAGAAGGGGCAGCGAGGCACGCATGTATCGTTGCTATTAAGGATAACAAGATGGGGTCTATTCCTACATGAATATATCTTGTCTACATCATGTCACCGTTCTTATTGCATTACTCCGTTTTTCCATGAACTTAATACACTAGATGCATGCTGGACAGCGGTTGATACGTCTCCAATGTATCTATAATTTTTGCTTGTTCCATGCTGTTATATTATCATTCTTGGATGTTTTACAATCATTTTATAACAACTTTATATCATTTTTTGGGACTAATCTATTAACATAGTGCCAAAGTGCCAGTTGTTGTTTTTGCTTGTTTTTTACTTCGCAGAAAATCAATACCAAACGGAGTCCAATCACGACGAAACTTTTTGGAGATTTTTTCTGGACCAGAAGACACCCAGTGGGCCAAACAACTGCCGGAGAGGTGGGCTGTGGAGAGCACAACCCACCAGGGCGCGCCAGGGGGGCCCCGGCGCGCCCTGATTGGTTGTGCCCTCCTCGGCCCCCTTCCGCACCGCCTCTGATGCCTATAAATTCTCAAATATTTGAAAAACCCTAGAGGAGTCGACAAAACACAATTCCAGCCGCCGCAAGTTCCAGAACCACGAGATCCAATCTAAACACCATCACGGAGGGGTTCATCTTCCTCATAGGTGCCTCTCCGATGATGCGTGAGTAGTCCACCATAGACCTACGGGTCCGTAGACAGTATCTAGATGGCTTCTTCTCTCTCTCTTATGATTCTCAATACAATGGTCTCTTGGAGATCTATTTGATGTAAACTTTTGCGTTGTGTTTGTTGGGATCCGATGAATTTTGAGTTCATGATCAGTTTCTATCCATGAATATTATTTGAGTCTTCTTTGATCTCTTATATGCATGATTGCTTATAGCATCGTATTTCTTCTTCGAATCTTTGGTTTAGTTAGGCCGACTAGATCAATTTTTCTTGCCATGCGAAGAGGTGCTTTGTGATGGGTTCGATCTTGCGGTGTTCTTTCCCAGTGACAGAAGGGGCAGCAAGACACGCATGTATCGCTGCTATTAAGGATAACAAGATGGGGTATATTCCTACATGAATAGATCTTGTCTACATCATGTCACCGTTCTTATTGCATTACTCCGTTTTTCCATGAACTTAATACACTAGATGCATGCTGGATAGCGGTCAATGTGTGGAGTAATAGAGGTAGATGCAGGCAGGAGTCAGTCTATCTATCTTGGACGTGATGCCTATATAATGATCATCGCCTTGGATATCGTCATGACTATTAGATTTTCTATCAATTGCCCAACAGTAATTTGTACACCCACCGTGCGCTATACTCATGAGAGAAGCCACTAGTGAACCCTACGGCCCCCGGGTATACTTTTCCATCATATTGCTTTCCGATCTATGTTTTTTGCACTCTTTGTTTTCAGATCTACAAAACCAAAAACCCAAAAACATATTGCTGCATATTTACTCTTTTTATTTGTGTTCTTGAGAGATCTATCTCTCCTATCTATCACTACCTAATCTATGTTATTACCGTAGAGAGATTGACAACCTCTCTTTCGCGTCGGGTTGCAAGTATTTGTTGTTTGTGTGCAGGTGCTGCTTATTGGGTGGTGGTGATCCTCCTACTGGTTCGATAACCTTGGTTTCATAACTGAGGGAAGTACTTACCGTCGCTGTGCTGCATCATCCCTTCCTCTTTGGGGAAATACCGACGCAGTCTCAAGCCACGTCAGCGGTCGATGTGTGGAGTAATAGTAGTAGATGCAGAATCGTTTCGGTCTACTAATCTTGGACGTGATGCATATATAATGATCATCGCCTTGGATATTGTCATGATTATTCGATTTTCTATCAATTGCCCAACAGTAATTTGTTCACCCACCGTGTGCTATACTCATGAGAGAAGCCACTAGTGAATCCTACGGCCCCCGGGTGTACTTTTCCAACATATTGCTTTCCGATCTATCTTTTTGCCGCTTTTGTTTTCAGATCTATTATTCAAAAAAAAAACCAAAATACCTTGCTACACTTTTTATTTGCCTCTTTTATTTTGTGTTCTTGTGAGATCTACTATCCAATCTATCACTACCTAATCTATCTTTTTACCGTAGAGAGATTGACAACCTCTCTTTCGCGTCGGGTTGCAAGTATTTGTTCTTTGTGTGCAGGTGCTATTTACATAGTGTTGGTGGTCCTCCTGCTGGTTCGATACCTTGGTTTCATAACTGAGGGAAATACTTACCGTCGCTGTGGTGCATCATCCCTTCCTCTTTGGGGAAATACCGATGCAGTCTCAAGCCACGTCAAAGGAATTTCTGGCGCCGTTGCCGGGGAGGAAGCAGTCTCTTCTACGTGCCAATCTCTGGCGCCGAGGAGACACCATCAACATCTATCAGGTTCCTAATCACAAATCTCATCTCCTTGCAATTACATTATTGGCCATTTGCCTCTCGTTTTCCTCTCCCCCACTTCACCAAATTTGCCGTTTTATTCGCCCTATTTTTCGTTTGCCTTTTTCTTGTCAGATCTCTCTTTTGCTTGCAATTTTGTTTGCGTAGTCATGATGACTCAAGAAAATACCAAATTGTGTGTTTTTTCCAATACTAATAATAATGATTTTATTAGTACTCCGATTGCTCCTCCCGCCACTAGTGCGGAGTCTTGTGATATTAATGCCGCTTTGTTGAATCTTGTCATGAAAGATCAATTTGCCGGTACTCCTAATGAGGATGCCGCGTCCTATCTAAACACAATCGTAGAATTGTGTGATATGCAAAAGAAAAAAGGTGTGGACAATGATATAGTAAAGTTAAAACTATTTCCTTTCTCCTTGCGGGACCGTGCAAAAATTTGGTTTTCTTCTTTGCCTCGCAATAGTATCGATTCTTGGAATAAGTGCAAGGATGCTTTTATTACTAAGTATTTTCTGCCCGTGAAAATTATTTCCCTTAGAACAAAAATCATGAAATTTAAGCAACTTGAGCATGAACATGTTGCACAATCTTGGGAAAGAATGGAATTGATGCTAAGAAATTGTCCTACTCATGGTTTAAATCTTTGGATGATCATACAATTTTTTATGCGGGATTAAATTTTGTCTCTAGAAATCCATGGGTGGTACTTTTATGGAAATTACTTTGGGTGAAGCTACTAAATTGCTAGATAATATTTTGGCAAATTATTCACAATGGCATACTAAAAGAGCACCTACTGGCAAAAAGGTTAATTTGGTTGAAGAAATTAGTACTTTGAGTGAAAAAGTTGATGCTTTAATGAAGTTGGTTGCTAGTAAAAATGCTCCTATTGATCTTAATGATTTTCCTTTTTCTACTTTGATTAAGCAAAATAGTGATTCCGTAGATGTGAATTTCGTCTTGCGAAACAATTTCAAGAACAATGCTTATAGAGGTAATTTTAATCCTAGGCCTTTTCCTGGAAATTCCTCTAATAATTATGGTAATTCCTATCGTAATTCTTCTTACAATAATAATAGGAACCCCTCTGATCTTGAGAGTAATATTAAAAAATTTATCAATGCGCAAAAAGTTTTAAACACTACGATAGAAGAAAAGTTGAATAAGATTGATGATATGTCTAGAAGCATTGATAGAATTTCTCATGATGTAGAAAATCTCAAGTTGAAAGCTTTTGCACCTAAGATTGATGAATCAATAAAAGATTTATATGTTTCTATGGATGAAATTAAGAAAAGAACCGCTATGCTTAGAGCTAAAAGAGAATTTTTAGAAAAAAACATTTTCTAGTGATTGGTGTTTCTTCTATTGATTCCTTGTTTAGTAATATTAAAGTTGATGATAAAGGGACTGAAGTAGAGTCAACTTTAGCTAGAAGGCGTCCCAATGATTTGGAGGGTGAAAATCTTGATGAAAAAATTGATGAAAGTGGGTTTGAAGAGGTCAAAACTTTAACTAGTGACGTGCCCACTATTTTGGATTGCAAAGACTTGAATTATGATAGTTGCTCTTTGATTGAATGTATTTCTTTACTGCAATCCATGTTGAATTCACCCCATGCTTATGAACAAAATAAAGCTTTTACTAAACATATCTTTGATGCCATGATGAAATCTTTTGAAGAACAGTTCGAGTTAGAGATTTCTATTCCTAGAAAATTACATGATGAGTGGGAACCTACCATTAAGGTCAAGATTAAAAATTATGAGTACTTTGCTTTATGTGATTTGGGTGCTAGTGTTTCCACGATTCCGAAATCTCTATGTGATGTGCTTGGTCTTACCAATATTGAAGAATGTTCTCTTAATTTGCACTTGGCGGATTCTACTATTAAAAAACCTTTTGGAGGAATTAATGATGTTCTTATTCTTGCAAATAGGAACTATGTGCCCATAGATTTTATTGTTCTTGATATTGATTGCAATACGTCTTGTCCCATTATACTTGGTAGACCGTTTTTACGCACTATAGGTGATGTGATTGATATGAAAGAAGGCAAAATTAGATTTCAGTTTCCACTAAGAAAGGGTATGGAACACTTCCCTAGAACAAGAATGAAGCCACCATATGAGTCAATCATGAGAGCATTCTATGGAGCAAAAACCAAAGATGACAATACTTGAATCTATGCGTTATGCCTAGCTAGGGGCGTAAAACGATAGCGCTTGTTGGGAGGCAACCCAAAGAATAAATTTATTTTTGACTTTTCCTTTCTGTTTTTGAGTGTTGACACAATTATGCCTATGTTATGATTGTGTTTTTATATTTTATTTAGTATTTGTGCCAAGTAAAGCCTTTAGGATGATTCATAAGATGAGTAGAAACAATGCTCAATCTGAAACAGAAAATTTGCCACCAGTGCGCGAATTTTCATTTTTTTATGGAGCGTTATAATGAGGTGAAATTTTAACACAGTATTTATATACAAATTGTTTACGTTGTCCTAAGTTTTCAGAATTTTTAACGTTACATACGTATGGTTAGAGTACAGATTACTACAGACTGTTCTGTTTAAGACAGATTCTGTTTTCACTGCATTGTGTGCTTGTTTTGATGAATCTATGGTTTGTATTGAAGGGTATAAGCCATTGTAAAGTTAAAATACAGTAGGTATAATGCAAAAATAAAATATGAATGGGTTTGCAACAGTACTTAAAGTGGTGATTTGCTTTATTATACTAACGGATCTTACGAAGATTTTGTTGAGTTTTGTGTGATTGAAGTTTTCAAGTTTTGGATGAGATCACAATGGATGAAGGAATAAGGAGTGAAAAGAGCCTAAGCTTGGGGATGCTACAACACCCCCAAGATATATCCAAAGAGAAACAAGCAACTAAGCTTGGGGATGCCCCGAGTGGCATCCCCTCTTTCTTCTAACGACCATCAGTATTTTACTTGGAGCTATATTTTTATTCGTCACATATCATGAGTTTTGCTTGGAGCGTCTCGTATCATTTGAGTCTTTGCTTGTTTTGCTTTTTAGTTTGTCACAATTGTCCTTGCTGGACACACCTATTTGAGAGAGCCAAAATTATGCTATGATTTGTTAAAATTGCTCTTTATGCTTCACTTAAGTTTTTTGAGCTATGGAATTGCTCTAGTGCTTCACTTATATCTTTTTGAGCACGGTCTGCTTTGAAATTTTGAAGAAATACTCTCATGCTTCACTTAGATTAATTTGAGAGTTAGTAAATTTTGAAGAAATCCTCTCATGCTTCACTTATATTATTTTGATAGATGAAATCTTTATGCTCATGTTCTTCACTTAAATTTGTTTGAGCTTGTCAAAAGCAATGGCAATATATGAAACTAGTCCCAAAGTGATAGATATTCAAGGAGGATATAATAAAAACTTTCATGAAGATCATTGGACAAATTATAGTTGATTCCCCGTAATAGTTTTGAGACATGATGATAGTAATATGTGAGTCATGTTGGTGAGTAATTATGCTTTACTAGGAATATTGGTGTTAAGGTTTGTGATTCGCTATGCAAGTACGAAAGTCAAATATTCGTGCAACGAAATTACATCCTACTTATGGTGCATTATTCGGTGTTAGTTATGCTCACTGCCCTTTTATGTGAATTTTCGTTTCTTGGTTGGTTGCTTCTCAATCTATTTGCTAGCCTCCACTTGTACTAAGTAGAAATACTACTTTTGCATCCAAAATCCTTAAACCCAGTTTTGCCTTATGAGTCCACCATACATACCTATATGCGGTATTTCCATGCCGTTCTAAGCAAATTTGTATGTGCCATCTCTAATTTTCAAAATGAACTTCCTTTTTGTGTGCTCGTTTCGCTCATGAAACGGTAGGGGGTATCCAATATTTTTCCATGCTAGATGTGTTATTCTCAAGACGAGTGTTTATTCACTTGTCATTGCACGAGAGTACGGCGGTAATAGGGATGCCCAGTCCCGAAATGAAAAATAAATTTACTTTATGTTGTCAAAGAATAAATTCCTTGGAAAATGTTGGTATGGAAGGCAACCGTGGATACGGCCAGCCATGGATTGTGAAAGAATGGTGGAAAAAGGAATAAACTTTATTTAATGTTTGGGAACCACCTATGATATATCTAGCATGGAAAGTATTGCGAACTACTTTGTCATTTTCGTTGACAGGAAAGGCATGCCACTCAAAAATATTTTTCTCTCAATTTAAACTTTGAGCTCTGGCACCTCTACAAATCCCTACTTCCCTCTGCGAAGGGCTATCTATTTACTTTATGCAATTTTTATTTTTTATTTGAGTCTCCATCTTCTCTTATAAAGCACCAACTAGGGGGCACTATGATCGTACTTGAGCATTTGGTGTAGTTAATATTTGAGTGTGTTTCATGAATGGATCAATGATTGAGCATGATGGGCTAGGGATAGATTTCTTTAGTGTTGATATTTTGAAAGACATGGTTGCTTGTTGGCATGCTTGAGTATTAAAGTCTTTATGTCAAAACTAGACTATTGCTTTGAACCATCTAGACGTCCAAATGTCCATGTTACAAAAGAAAAGAATATGTGATGAACATGTTAGGCAGCATTCCACATAAAAAATTCTATTTTTATCATTTACCTACTCGAGGACGAGTAGGAATTAAGCTTGGGGATGCTGATACGTCTCCAACGTATCTATAATTTTTGCTTGTTCCATGTTGTTATATTATCATTCTTGGATGTTTTACAATCATTTTATAGCAACTTTATATCATTTTTTGGGACTAACCTATTGACATAGTGCCAAGTGCCAGTTGTTGATTTTCCTTGTTTTTTACTTCGCAGAATATCAGTACCAAACGAAGTCCAATCGTGACGAAACTTTTTGGAGAATTGTTTTGGACCAAAAGAAGGCCAGTGGGCCAAAGAAGTAACCAGGAGGGAGCCCAGGACGCCCACAACCCACCAGGGCGCGCCAGGGGCCCCGGGCGCGCCCTGATGGGTTGTGGCCGCCTTGGGAGTCCCCTCCATCGCCGCTGAGCTCTATAAATACCCAAATATTCCAGAAACCCTAGAGAAGTTGACTAAAAATACATCCAGTCGCCGCAAGTTCCAGAACCGCGAGATCCAATCTAACACCATCACGGAGGGGTTGATCATCCTCATTGGCGCCTCTCCGATGATGCGTGAGTAGTCCACCATAGACCTACGGGTCCGTAGGCAGTAGCTATATGGTTTCCTCTCTCTCTCTTAATTCTCAATACAATGGTCTCTTGGAGATCTATTTGATGTAAACTTTTGCGGTTCGTTTGTTGGGATCCGATGAATTTTGAGTTCATGATTAGTTTCTATCCATGAATATTATTTGAGTCTTCTTTGATCTCTTATATGCATGATTACTTATAGCCTCGTATTTATTCTTCGAATCTTTGGTTTAGTTAGGCCAACTAGATCGATTTTTCTTGCCATGGGAAGAGGTGCTTGACGTGGCTTGAGACTGCGTCGGTATTTCCCCAAAGAGGAAGGGATGATGCAGCACATCAACGGTAAGTATTTCCCTCAGTTATGAAACGAAGGTATCGAACCAGTAGGAGGATCACCACAACTACATGAACATCACCTTCACACAAATAACAAATACTTGCAACCCGACGCGAAAGAGAGGTTGTCAATCTCTCTACGGTAAAAAGATAGATTAGGTAGTGATAGATTGGAGAGATAGATCTCTCAAGAACACAAAATAAAAAGGGCAAATAAAAAGTGCAGCAAGGTATTTTTGGGTTTTTGGAATAATAGATCTGAAAAGAAAAGCAGAAAAAAGATAGATCGGAAAGCAATATGTTGGAAAAGTAGACCCGGGGACCATAGGTTTCACTAGTGGCTTCTCTCATGAGCATAGCACACGGTGTTGAACAAATTACTGTGGGGCAATTGATAGAAGATCAAATAATCATGACGCTATCCAAGGCGATGATCATTATATAGGCATCACGTCCAAGATTAGTAGACCAAAACGATTCTGCAACTACTACTATTACTCCACACATGATATAAAGTTGTTATAAAATGGCACAAGCAAAAACAGCAACTGGCACTTTGGCACTATGTCAATAGGTTAGTCCCCAAAAATGATATAAAGTTGTTATAAAATGATTAAAAACATCCAAGAGTGATAATATAATAGCATGGACCAAGCAAAAGTTATAGATACGTTGGAGACGTATCAGCATCCCCAAGCTTAATTCCTACTCGTCCTCGAGTAGGTAAATGATAAAAATAGAATTTTTGATGTGGAATGCTGCCTAACATGTTCATCACATAATCTTTTCTTTTGTAGCATGGACATTTGGACTTTTAGATGTTTCAAAGCAATAGTCTAGTTTTAACATAATGACTTCAATACTCAAGCATGCCAACAAGCAACCATGTCTTTCAAAATATCAACACTAAAGAAAGTTATCCCTAGACCATCATGCTCAATCATTGGTCCATTCATGAAACACACTCAAATATTAACTACACCCAATGCTCAAGTACGATCATAGTGCCCCCTAGTTAGTGCTATATAAGAGAAGATGGAGACTCAAAGTAAAAATAAAAATTGCATAAAGTAAATAGATAGGCCCTTCGCAGAGGGAAGTAGGGATTTGTAGAGGTGCCAGAGCTCAAAGTTTAAATTGAGAGAGGAAAATATTTTGAGTGGCATGCCTTTCCTGTCAACGAAAGCGACAAAGTAGTTCACAATACTTTCCATGCTAGATATATCATAGGAGGTTCCCAAACAGAAAATAAAGTTTATTCCTTTTCCACCATTCTTTCACAATCCATGGCTGGCCGTATCCACGGTTGCCTTCCATACTTACACTTTCCAAGGAATTTATTATTTGACAACATAAAGTAATTTTTTTTTGTTTTTTCATTTCAGGACTGGGCATCCCTATTACCACCGTACTCTCGTGCAATGACAGGTGAATAAACACTCATCTTGACAGGGGCGGGCCCGGGAATTGAAGCGTGTGGATTCAAATTCTTAAAACTTTTTTTGAAAGCCTATAGCTTTCCTTTTGGCGTGTATAACCGATTATAGCGACATATTGTACTAGCTATAAAATATGTATTAAAAAAGCTATCTTGTAATCGACGCGGATTTGGTGAACATGGGTGCGCGCGCACCCTTTATGAAAAATAAATTCAAAAAATGCTAGAAAAAATCAAAAACATCTGAATTTATTTTTGTAATATACATAGTCAACCAGTATACTCGCGTATGAAGTTTCACGAAGAAATCACATCGGTGGTAATCTAGGCAAAAATGACAAAATTGAAGCTATATTAAAAACACTGTTTGATGAATAGTATGGTCACAATTGTATTTTCTTCACTAAGAATACCATGGGTATCAATACATCATGAAACTTTCCACGCGAGTAGAATGGTCGACTAAGTTTCTGACTGCGAACTTTCAGATTTTTTAAAAAATTTCTAGTATTTTTTATGAATTTACTATTCAAGTGGGTGCACGCGTACCCATGTGCACCTTTGTATTTTCGTCTTGTAATATATTATATATATTTATAAAAATTGATCATAATTTGGAATTGTCGAGCATATACAAGTAATAATTTTTCAACATAGCATGGCAAAAACTGAGATATATAGAGGATAGAAATAGCAAATGATAAGAAAGCTTACAAATTACATGATAAATTTGCGATCCCCGATGCTTTGAAAATAAGTGATGATGTCTTCACCCTTAACTTCGAAGAAAAATTCCCTTTCAATGACTAATCTTTATAGATTATGCTCATTGTAACAAACTCAAAATTTGTGCACACTCTCACATTACAAATTCAAATGAAAAGTTGCAAATTATCATGTCTAAACAACTCATAATTGACTGCAAACAACTCTCTATTTTCACTATAATTAAATAGATAGACAAGTGGTCAAACTAACTTACTTAGTCTTGTATGTTTGTACTACAGCCTGCTGGACAGTACGAGAAGAAAACCATGCCCCTGCCAGCAATGAGAAATAAATTCAGTTCGACTAAGAAATAAGAATCGACATGAGAGAAGAAATCCCAATTTCAGAAGCCGAAGGATTAATCTAACTAATTATAAATTATACCTGAATCTGTTCTCTGGGTTGGCTTTGAAATTGCATCGATGCCTGCTGCCCGTTGCGGACTGCAGGGATAAGAATCAAAGGGGGCGAGGGTGGATTTGTTTCGTCGTCCGCGCCGCCGCACGCATATGCGATCGCCGATCAGGCGATGGCAGCAGCTTTGGCCGCCTGGCGGCTCACGTGCGAAGAGATCGAACAGGGGAAGGGAGGTGCCAGTAAGCCTGCTGGGCCAAGTCCTGGAGTTGAGGGAAAATAGAGGGTGGGCTAGCCTCTGTGTTGGGCTGAAATGCCTAACTAGCATGTATAGCATATCAGTTTCGTTTTTTCCTTATACATACAAAGTACATATACAATATATACCTAGTTTTTCTGCAAAAATCAAGGGTATTCAACTGAATACCCTTGAATTGAGGTGGGCCCACCCCTGCATCTTGAGAATAACACATCTAGCATGGAAAAATATTGGTCACCCCCTACCGTTTCATGAGCGGTACGAGCACACACAAAGAAAAATTATTTTGAAAATTAGAGATGGCATATACAAATTTGCTTAGAATGGCATGGAAATACCGCATATAGGTAGGTATGGTGGACTCATAAGGCAAAACTGGGTTTAAGGATTTTGGATGCGCAAGTAGTATTTCTACTTAGTACAAGTGGAGGCTAGCAAATAGATTGAGAAGCAACCAACCAAGAAACAAAAATTCACATAAGCGAGCATTGAGCATAACTAACACCAAATAATGCACCATAAGTAGGATGTAATTTCATTGCATAACTATTGACTTTTGTGCATGCATAGGGAAGCACAAACCTTAACACCAATATTCTTACTGAAGCATAATTACTCACTAACATGACTCACATATTACTATCATCATGTCTCAAAACTATTACAAGGAATTAAGTTTAATTTGTCCAATGATCTTCATGAAAGTTTTTATTATATCCCCCTTGTATATCTATCACTTTGGGACTAGTTTCATATATTGCCATTGCTTTTGACAAGCTCACACAAATTTAAGTGAAGCACATGAGCATAGAGATATTATCTCTCAAAATAGTATAAGTGAAGCATGAGAGGATTTCTTCAAAAGTAACTAGCTCTTAAAATAATCTAAGTGAAGCATGAGAGGACTTATTCAAAAGTTTCCAAGCACACCGTGCTCAAAAAGATATAAGTGAAGCACTAGAGCAATTCTATAGCTCAAAAAAGTTTAAGTGAAGCATATAGAACAATTCTAACAAATCATAGCATAATTTTGGCTCCCTCAAATAGGTGTGTCCAGAAAGGATACTAGTGACAAACTAAAAAGCAAAGCAAGCAAAGACTCAAATGATACAAGACGCTCCAAGCAAAACTCATGATATGTGACGAATAAAAATATAGCTCCAAGTAAAATACCAATGGTTGTTAGAAGAAAGAGGGGATGCCACTCGGGACATCCCCAAGCTTAGTTGCTTGTTTATCTTTGGATATATATTGGGGGTTCTGTAGCATCCCCAAGCTTAGGTTCTTTTCACTCCTAATTCCTTCATCCATCGTGATCTCACCCAAAACTTGAAAACTTCAATCACACAAAACTCAACAAAACCTTTGTGAGATCCGTTAGTATAATAAAGCAAATCACTACTTTAAGTACTATTGCAAACCCATTCAATTTTTTTTATTGCATTATACCTACTGTATTTTAACTTTACCATGGCTCATACCCTTCAATACAACCCATAGATTCATCAAAACAAGCACACAATGCAACGAAAACAGAATCTGTCTTAAACAGAACAGTCTGTAGTAATCTATACTCTAACCATACTTCTGTAACTCGAAAAATTAAGAAAAATTAGGACAACATAAAGAATGTGTATAGAAATACTGTGTTAAAATGTCAGCTTAATATCACGCTCCAGTAAAAAAATGAAAATTCGCACACTGGAGGCAGAGTTTCTGTTTCAGATCCAGTATTGTTTCTACTCATCTTATGAATCATCCTAAAGGCTTTACGTGGAGCAAACACTAAATAAAACATAAAAAACAATCATAACAGAGGCATAATTGTGTCAACACTCAAAAACAGAAAGAAAAAGATGAAAATAAATTTATTCATTGGGTTGCCTCCCAACAAGCGCTATCGTTTTACGCCCCTAGCTAGGCATGATGATTTCAATGATGCTCACATAAAAAGTAGTAATTGAAATAAGCAAGAGAGCATCATGAATCTCATGACAAACACATTTAAGTCTAACCCACTTCCTATGCATAGGGATTTTGTGAGCAAACAATTTATGGGTACAAGAATCAACTAGCATAGGAAGGCAAAACAAGCATAACTTCGAAACTTTGAACACATAGAGAGGAAACTTGATATTATTGCAATTCCTACAAGCATATGTTCCTCCCTCATAATAAATTTCAGTATCATCATGAAGGAATTCAACAATATAACTATCACATAAATCATTCTTTTCATGATGCACAAGCATAGAATTTTCATTATTGTCCACATAAGCAAATTCCTTATCATCCATGGTAGTGGGAACAAACTTAACAAAATAACTATCATGAGACACTTGATTGACATAACCACATTGCAAATTTAAACCATGATGATAAGTTTCATTGTTATCATTACTCATTATAGCATATATGTCATCACCATCATCATAAATAGGAGGCATGCAATCATCATAATAAATTTGCTCATCAAAACATGGGGGACTGAAAATATCATCTTTATCAAACATAGCATCCCCAAGCTTGTGGCTTTGCATATCATTAGCATCATGGATATTTAGAAAATTCGTACTAGCAACATTGCAATCATGCTCTTCAATCAAGGAGCTATCATGAATCACCTTATAAATTTCTTCTTTCAATACTTCATCAAAATTTTCAGATTTCTGATTTTCAAACAAAACTTCGTAGAGATAATCAAGTTCACTCAACTCACTAGCAATTGGTTCATCATAATTTGGTCTTTTGAAAAGATTAGCAAGTGGATGAGGATCCATGTCAATAGATTTTTAGCAAGCGAAGATGCAAGCAAATAGAAGGCACATGTCAACTAATGTGGCTTGAGACTGCGTTGGTATTTCCCCAAAGAGGAAGGGATGATGCAGCACAGCGACGGTAAGTATTTCCCTCAGTTATGAAACCAAGGTATTGAACCAGAAGGAGAATCACCACCACCTAATAAGCAGCACCTGCACACAAATAACAAATACTTGCAACCCGACGCGAAAGAGAGGTTGTCAATCTCTCTACGGTAAAAAGATAGATTAGGTAGTGATAGATTGGAGAGATAGATCTCTCAAGAACATATAATAAAAAGAGCAAATAAAAAGTGCAGCAAGTTATTTTTGGGTTTTTGGTATAATAGATCTAAAAACAAAAGAGGCAAAAAGATAGATCGGAAAGCAATATGTTGGAAAAGTAGACCCGGGGGCCGTAGGTTTCACTAGTGGCTTCTCTCATGAGTATAGCACACGGTGGGTGAACAAATTACTGTTGGGCAATCGATACAAGATCAAATAATCATGATGATATCCAAGGCGATGATCATTATATAGGCATCACGTCCAAGATAAGTAGACCGACTCCTGCCTGCATCTACCACTATTACTCCACACATCGACTGCTATCCAGCATGCATCTAGTGTATTAAGTTCATGGAAAAACGGAGTGATGCAATAAGAACGATGACATGATGTAGACAAGATCTATTCATGTAGGAATAGACCCCATCTTGTTATCCTTAATGGCAACGATACATGCGTGCCTTGCTGCCCCTTCTGTCACTGGGAGAGGACACCGCAAGATCGAACCCATCACAAAGCACCTCTTCCCATGGCAAGAAAAATCGATCTAGTCGGCCTAACTAAACCAAAGATTCGAAGAAGAAATACGAGGCTATAAGTAATCATGCAAATAAGAGATCAAAGAAGACTCAAATAATATTAATGGATAGAAACTGATCATGAAATCAAAATTCATCGGATCCCAACAAACACACCACAAAAGTTTACATCAAACAGATCTCCAAGAGACCATTGTATTGATAGTCAAAAGAGAGAGAGAGGAAGCCATCTAGCTACTGCCTACGGACCCGTAGGTCTATGGTGGACTACTCATGCATCATCGAAAAGGCACCAACGAGGATGATGAACCCCTCTGTGATGGTGTTAGATTGGATCTCGAGGCTCTGGAACTTGTGGCGGCTGGATGTGTTTTTCGTCGACTCCCCTAGGGTTTTCTGAATATTTGGGTATTTATAGGCATCAGAGGCGGTGGAGAGGGGCCCCGTGGAGGGCACAACCCATCAGGGCGCGCCGGGGGCCCTCTGGCACGCCCTGGTGGGTTGTGCTCTCCACAGCCCACCTCTCTGGCACTTCTTTGGCCCACTGGGTGTCTTCTGGTCCAAAAAAATCTCCAAAATGTTTCGTCATGATTGGACTCCGTTTGGTACTGATATTCTGCGAAGTAAAAAACATGCAAAAATAGCAACTGACACTATGTCAATAGGTTAGTCCCAAAAAATGATATAAAGTTGCTATAAAGTGATTGTAAAACATCCAAGAATGATAATATAACAGCATGGAACAAGCAAAAATTATAGATACGTTGGAGACATATCAGCATCCCCAAGCTTAATTCCTACTCGTCCTCGAGTAGGTAAATGATAAAAACAGAATTTTTGATGTGGAATGCTACCTAACATGTTCATCTCTTATTCTTTTCTTTTGTAGCATGGACATTTGGACTTTGAGACGATTCAAAGCAATAGTCTAGTTTTAACATAATGAATTCAATACTCAATCATGCCAACAAGCAACCATGTCTTTCAAAACATCAACACTAAAGAAAGTTATCCCTAGCCCATCATGCTCAATCATTGATCCATTCATGAAACACACTCAAATATTAGTTACACCCAATGCTCAAGTTCGATCATAGTGCTCCCTAGTTGGTGCTTTATAAGAGAAGATGGAGACTCAAAGTAAAAATAAAAATTGCATAAAGTAAATAGATAGGCCCTTCGCAGAGGGAAGTAGGGATTTGTAGAGGTGCCAGAGCTCAAAGTTTTAAATTGAGAGAGAAAAAATATTTTGGGTGGCATGCCTTTCCTGTCAACGAAAACGACAAAGTAGTTCACAATACTTTCCATGCTAGATATATCATAGGCGGTTCTCAAATAGAAAATAAAGTTTATTCCTTTTTCCACCATTCTTTCACATTCCATGGCTGGCCGTATCCACAGTTGCCTTTCATACCAACACTTTCCAAGGAATTTATTATTTGACAACATAATGTAATTATTTTTTTCATTTTTTCATTTTGGGAATGGGCATCCCTATTACCGCCGCACTCTCGTGCAATGACAAGTGAATAAACACTCATCTTGAGAATAACACATCTAGCATGGAAAAATATTGGACACTCCCTACCGTTTCATGAGCGGTACGAGCACACAAAAGAGATTTTTTTTTCAAAATTAGAGATGGCACATACAAATTTGCTTGGAACGGCATGTAAATACCGCATATAGGTAGGTATGGTGGACTCATAAGGCAAAAGTTGGTTTAAGGATTTTCGATGCACAAGTAGTATTTCTACTTAGTACAAATGGAGGCTAGCAAATAGATTGAGAAGCAACCAACCAAGAAACGAAAATTCACATAAGCGAGCAATGAGCATAACTAACACTGAATAATGCACCATAAGTAGGATGTAATTTCAATGCATAACTATTGACTTTCGTACTTGCATAGGGAATCACAAACCTTAACACCAATATTCTTACTAAAGCATAATTACTCACTAACATGACTCACATATTACTATCATCTTGTCTCAAAACTATTACAAGGAATCAAGTTTAATTTTTCCAATGATCTTCATGAAAGTTTTTATTATATCCTCCTTGGATATCTATCACTTTGGGACTAATTTCATATATTGCCATTGCTTTTTGACTAGCTCAAACAAATTTAAGTGAAGTACATGAGCATAGAGTTTTCATCTCTCAAAAAGGCATAAGTGAAGCATGAGTGGATTTCTTCAAAATTTACTAACTCTCAAATTAATATAAGTGAAGCATGAGAGTATTTCTACAAACATTTCCAAGCACACCGTGCTCAAAAATATATAAGTGAAGCACTAGAGCAATTCTATAGCCCAAAAAAGTTTAAGTGAAGCATATAGAGCAATTCTAACAAATCATAGCATAATTTTGGCTCTCCCAAATAGGTGTGTCCAGCATGGATACAAGTGAAAAACTAAAAAACAAAGCAAGCGAAGACTCAAATGATACAAGATGCTCCAAGCAAAACTCATGATATGTGACGAATAAAAATATAGTTCCAAGTAAAATACCGATGGTCGTTAGAAGAAAGAGGGGATGCCACTCAGGGGCATCCCCAAGCTTAGTTACTTGTTTCTCTTTGGAAATATCTTGGAGGTGCTGTAGCATCCCCAAGCTTAGGCTCTTTTCACTCCTTATTCCTTCATCCATCGTGATCTCACCCAAAACTTGAAAACTTCAATCACACAAAACTCAACAAAATCTCCGTGAGATCCGTTAGTATAATAAAGCAAATCACTACTTTAGGTGCTGTTGCAAACCCATTCATATTTTATTATTGAATTATACCTACTGTATTTTAAATTTATCATGGCTGATATCCTTCAATACAACCCATAGATTCATCAAAACAAGCACACATTGCAACGAAAACAGAATCTGTCTTAAACGGAACAGTCTGTAGTAGTCTGTACTCTAACCATACTTCTAAAACTCTAAAAATTCTGAAACATTAGGACAACGTAAAGAATTTGTATACCAACACTGTGTTAACATTTCAGATCAATATCACGTTCCAGTAAGAAATGAAAATTCGAACACTGGACACAAAGTTTGTGTTTCAGATTCAGCATCGCTTCTACTCATCTTATGAATCATCCTAAAGGCTCTACTTGTCACAAACACTAAATAAATCATAAAAACACAATCACAACAGAGGCATAATTGTGTCAACACTCAAAAACATAAAGAAAAAGACAAAAATAAATTTATTCATTGGGTTTCCTCCCAACAAGCACTATCGTTTTACGCCTCTAGCTAGGCATAACACATAGTTTCAAGTATTGTCATCTTTGGTTTTGGATCCATAGGATGCTCTCATGCTTGATTCGTATGGTGTCTTAATTATTGTTCTAGGGAAGTGTTCTATACCCTTTCTTAGTGGAAACTGAAATCTAATATTGCCTTCTTTCATATCAATCACGGCACCTATAGTTGTAAAAACGGTCTACCAAGTATAATGGGACAAGACGGATTGCAATCAATATCGAGAACTATAAAATCTATGTGCACATAGTTCCTATTTGCAAGAATAAGATCATCATTAATTCTTCCCAAAGGCTTTTTAATAGTGCAATCCGCCAAGTGCAAATTGAGAGAGCATTCTTCAATATTTGTAAGACCAAGCACATCACATAAAGATTTCGGAATCGTGGAAACACTAGCACCCAAATCACATAAAGCAAAGCACTCATAATTTTTAATCTTGACCTTAGTGGTAGGTTCCCGCTCATCATGTAATTTTCTAGGAATAGAAATCTCCAACTCCAACTTTTCTTCAAAAGATTTCATCATGGCATCAATGATATGTTTAGTAAAAGATTTATTTTGTTCATAAGCATGGTGTGAATTCAACATGGATTGCAACAAAGAAATACATTCAATCAAAGAGCAACTATCATAATTAAAGTCTTTGCAATCCAAGATAGTGGGCACATCACTAGTTAAAGTTTTGACCTCTTCAAACCCACTTTCATCAAATTTTTCATCAAGATTTTCACCCTCCAAATTATTGGGACGCATTCTAGCTAAAGTTGACTCTACTTCAGTCCCTTTATCATCAATCTTAATATTACTAAACAAGGAATCAATAGAAGAAACACCAATCAATTTAAGATCTTCATCATTTTTATGAAGGCAATCACTAGAAACCAATTTTTCTAAGACTTCTCTTTTAGCTCTAAGCATAGCGGTTCTTTTCTTACTTTCATTCATAGAGACATATAATGCTTTAATTGATTCATAAATCTTAGGCACAAAAGCTTTCAACTTGAGATTTTCAACATCATGAGAAATTCTATCAATGCTTCTAGACATAACATCAATCTTATTCAACTTTTCTTCTATCATAGTATTGAAAGCCTTTTACGCATTGATAAATTCTTTAATATTATTCTCAAGATAAGAGGTGTTATTATTATTAATGTAAGAGGAATTACCATAATTGTTAGAGGAATTTCCAGGAAAAGGCCTGGGATTAAAAGTACCTCTATAAGCATTGTTATTGAAATTGTTTCGCGAGACAAACTTCACATCTATGTAATCACTATTTTGCTCAATCAAGGTAGACAAAGGCACATCATTAAGTTCAATAGGAGCATTTTTACTAGCAACCAACTTCATCAAAGCATCAACCTTATCACTCAATGTACTAATTTCTTCAACCGAATTAACTTTTTTTACTAGTAGGTGCCCTTTCGGTATGCCATTGTGAATAATTTGCCATAATATTATCTAGAAATTTAGTAGCTTCACCCAAAGTAATTTCCATAAAAGTACCACCCGCGGTGGAATCTAAAAGATTTCTAGAGACAAAATTCAATCCCGCATAATTTTTTTGTATGATCATCCAAGGATTTAAACCATGAGTAGGACAATTTCTTAGCGTCAATTTCATTCCTTCCCAAGATTGTGCAACATGTTCATGCTCAAGTTGCTTAAAATTCATGATTTGTGTCCTAAGGGAAATAATTTTCGCGGGCGGAAAATACTTAGTGATATCAGCATCCTTGCACTTATTCCCAGAATCGATACTATTGCGAGGCAAAGAGGAAAACCAAATTTTTGCACGATCCCGCAAGGAAAAAAAAACTTCAACTTCACTATATCATTGTCCACATCTTTTTTCTTTTGCATATCACACAATTCTACGAACGTGTTTAGATGGGATGCGGCATCCTCATTAGGAGTACCGGCAAATTGATCTTTCATGACAAGATTCAACAAAGTGGCATTAAATCACAAGACTTCGCACTAGTGGTGGGAGGAGCAATTGGAGTACTAATAAAATCATTGTTATTAGTATTGAAAAATCCCACAACTTGGTGTTTTCTTGAGTCATCGTGACTACGCAAACAAGAGTTCTGACGAGAAAAAGGCAAACGAAAAAGAGGGCGAATAAAACGGCAAATTGGTGAAGTGGGAGAGAGGAAAACGAGAGGCAAATGGCAAATAATGTAATTGCAAGGAGATGAGATTTGTGATTAGGAACCTGGTAGATGATGATGGTGTCTCCTCGGCGCCAGAGATTGGCACGTAGAAGAGACTGCTTCCTCCCCGGCAACGGCGCCAGAAATTCCTTTGACATGGCTTGAGACTACGTCGGTATTTCCCCAAAGAGGAAGGGATGATGCAGCACAGCGACGGTAAGTATTTCCCTCAGTTATGAAACCAAGGTATCGAACCAGTAGGAGGATCACCACCACCTAATAAGCAGCACCTGCACACAAATAACAAATACTTGCAACCCGACGCGAAAGAGAGGTTATCAATCTCTCTACGGTAAAAAGATAGTTTAGGTAGTGATAGATTGGAGAGATAGATCTCTCAAGAACACAAAATAAAAAGAGCAAATAAAAAGTGCAGCAAGGTATTTTCGGGTTTTTGGTATAATAGATCTGAAAACAAAAGAGGCAAAAAGATAGATCAGAAAGCAATATGTTGGAAAAGTAGACCCGAGGGCCGTAGATTTCACTAGTGGTTCTCTCATGAGTATATCACACGGTGGGTGAAAAAATTACTGTTGGGCAATTGATAGAAGATCAAATAATCATGACGATATCCAAGGCGGTGATCATTATATAGGCATCACGTCCAAGATTAGTAGACTGAAACAATTCTGCATCTACTACCATTACTCCACACATCGACCGCTATCCAGCATGCATCTAGTGTATTAAGTTCATGGAAAAATGGAGTAATGCAATAAGAACGATGATATGATGTAGACAAGATCTATTCATGTAGGAATAGACCCCATCTTGTTATCCTTAGTGGCAACGATACATGCGTCCCTTGCTGCCCCTTCTGTCACTGGGAAAGGACACCGCAAGATCGAACCCATCACAAAGCACCTCTTCCCATGGAAAGAAAAATCGATCTAGTCTCCCTAACTAAACCAAAGATTCGAAGAAGAAATACGAGGCTATAAGTAATCATGCATATAAGAGATCAAAGAAGACTCAAATAATATTCATGGATAGAAACTGATCATGAACTCAAAATTCATCGGATCCCAACAAACACACCGCAAAAGTTTACATCAAATAGATCTCCAAGAGACCATTGTATTGCGAGTCAAAAGAGAGAGAGAGAGAGGAAGCCATCTAGCTACTGCCTACTGACCCGTAGGTCTATGATGGACTACTCACGCATCATCGGAGAGGCACCAATGAGGATGATGAACCCCTCCGTGATGGTGTTAGATTGGATCTCGAGGCGCTGGAACTTGCGGTGGCTGGATGTGTTTTTCGTCGACTCCTAGGGTTTTCTGAATATTTGGGTATTTATAGGCATCAGAGGCGGTGGAGAGGGGCCCCGTGGAGGGCACAACCCGTCAGGGCACGCAGGGGGCCCCCTGGCGCGCCCTGGTGGGTTGTGCTCTCCACAGCCCACCTCTCCAACACTTCTTTGGCCCACTGGGTGTCTTCTTGTCCAAAAAAAATCTCCAAAAAGTTTCGTCACGATTGGACTTCGTTTGGTACCGATATTCTGTGAAGTAAAAAACAAGCAAAAACAACAACTGGCACTTCGGCACTATGTCAATAGGTTAGTCCCAAAAAATGATATAAAGTTGCTATAAAGTGATTGTAAAACATCCAAGAATGATAATATAACAGCATGGAACAAGCAAAAATTATCGATACGTTGGAGACGTATCAGCAACACAAGCAAAGATAACAAACAAACAAAAGGGCAAACTGAAAAGAGGGCGAATAAAACGGCAAATTTTTGTGAAGTGGGGGAGAGGAAAACGAGAGGCAAATGGCGAATAATGTAATTGCAAGGAGATGAGATTTGGGATTAGGAACCTGGTAGATGATGATGGTGTCTCCTCGGCGCCAGAGATTGGCACGTAGAAGAGACCGCTTCCTCCTCGGCAACGGCGCCAGAAATTCCTTTGACGTGGCTTGAGATTGCGTCGGTATTTCCCCAAAGAGGAAGGGATGATGCAACACAGCGACGGTAAGTATTTCCCTCAGTTATGAAACTAAAGTATCGAACCAGTAGGAGGATGTCCACCACTACGTAAACAATACCTGCACACAAAGAACAAATACTTGCAACCCGACGCGAAAGAGAGGTTGTCAAACTCTCTACGGTAAGAAGATAGATTAGGTAGTGCTAGATTGGAGAGATAGATCTCTCAAGAAAACAAAATAAAAATGGCAAATAAAAAGTGCAGCAAGGTATTTTTGGGTTTTTGGAATAATAGATCTGAAAATAAAAGCGGCAAAAAGATAGATTGGAAAGCAATTTGTTTGAAAAGTAGACCCGGGGGTCGTTGGTTTCACTAGTGGCTTCTCTCATGAGTATAGCACACGGTGGGTGAACAAATTACTGTTGGGAAATTGATAGAAGATCAAATAATCATGACGATATCCAAGGCGATGGTCATTATATAGGCATCACGTCCAAGATTAGTAGACCGAAACGATTCTGCATCTACTTTTATTACTCCACACATCGGCCGCTTTCCAGCATGCATCTAGTATATTAAGTTCATGGAAAATGGAGTAATGCAATAAGAACGGTGACATGATGTAGACAAGATCTATTCATGTTGGAATAGACCCCATCTAGTTATCCTTAACAGCAACGATACATGCGTGCCTCGCTGCCCCTTCTGTCACTGGGAGAGGACACCGCAAGATCGAACCCATTACAAAGCACCTCTTCCCATGGCAAGAAAAATTGATCTAGTTGGCCTAACTAAACCAAAGATTTGAAGAAGAAATACGAGGCTATAAGTAATCATGCATATAAGAGATCAAAGAAGACTCAAATAATATTCATGGATAGAAACTGATCATGAACTCAAAATTCATCGGATCCCAACAAACACACCGCAAAAGTTTACATCAAATAGCTCTCCAAGAGACCATTGTATTGAGAATCAAAAGAGAGAGAGGAAGCCATCTAGCTACTGCCTACGGACCCGTAGGTGTATGGTGGACTACTCACGCATCATCGGAGAGGCACCAATGAGGATGATGAACCCCTCCGTGATGGTGTTAGATTGGATCTCGAGGTTCTGGAACTTGCGGCGGTTGGATGTGTTTTTCGTCGACTCCTCTAGGGTTTCTGGAATATTTGGGAATTTATAGGCATCAGAGGCGGTGGAGAGGGGTCCCGAGGAGGGCACAACCCATCAGGGCGCGCCCGGGGTCTCTGGAACGCCCTGGTGGGTTGTGGTCTCCTCGACCCTCCCCTCTGGAACTTCTATGGCCCATTGGATGTCTTCTGGCCCAAAAAAATCTCCAAAAAGTTTCGTCGCGATTGGACTCCGTTTGGTACTGATATTCTGCAAAGTAAAAAAACAAGCAAAAACAACAACTGGCACTTTGGCACTATGTCAATAGGTTAGTCCCAGAAAATGATATAAAGTTGTTATAAAATGATTGTAAAACATCCAAGAATGATAATATAACAGCATGGAACAAGCAAAAATTATAGATACGTTGGAGATGTATCAGTGCTTTGTGATGGGCTCGATCTTGCGGTGTCCTCTCCCAGTGACAGAAGGGGCAGCGAGGCACGCATGTATCGTTGCTATTAAGGATAACACGATGGGGTATATTTGTCGGTGTTCTGGGAACGGGGGTACCCAGACCTGCCTGCCTGCGGCCTAGCACGTGGCCCACCTCGACGGCCCAGTGCGGCCTTGCAGCAAACCCCCCAAGACAAGGCCCTCGTGAGGCACCCGGCCTCGCGAGGCGAACAACGCCAAGACCTCCAGAGGAGCGGCCTCCCCAAGCTGCCTCCCGAGGAGCGGAGATTCCTATGCAGTGCCCGGCCTCATGAGGCTTGGATGACGTGAGCCATGACGACCAAGGCCAGGCGGGCGCCAGCGGGCGCAGAGAGGACAATTTCCTCTTTGGTGCTAAGGAGGCAAGGACGGACGCGGGTTCCCAAGGAACCCCCAAAGGTTTCCATTCCAGTGCAACAAGACCAAGACCACGAGCTCGGCAGGACGAATGTCATCGCCAAGCCCACCTCTGCATCATGCTCAGAAGCTTTGCAGGCAAAGACCACCTTTAGTCAGGATAAGATGTACTTCTTGTCCCCTTTCAAATTTGGCCATTGTGGGATCCCTTCCCGCCTGTGCGATAAGGGAAGATAACCAAGGCCACTATAAATAGGGACTAGCCTCGACCATAGAAGGGGCGGATCGATCCATCCTCACCCAAGAGCCCTTGCGAGGTCGCTCACCCACTGTACTAGTTCATCCCAAAACCTCCTCGTGAGGCCAATTCACCAAAAGCAGGAGTAGGGTTTTACACCGCAAGGTGGCCCGAACCTGGGTAAATCTCTGTGTTCATCTTCTCGTTCGCTCACACGTATTCGACGAGGCTTGGCCGTGGGGTGACGAGCTTGAGGCTAGCGTGGGTTGAGATCTTCGCACATGCCCCAGAGTTCGAACCTTTTTGTGTTTGCAGAGCCCCGATTTCCGACATTTTGTGCGCCAGGTAGGGGCGTGTCGAAGCTCCTTCTTCATCAGCTGCGCTCCTCCCTCGCCTCGTCATCTCCATGGCAGGTGCAGCTCACCAGGCTTGGTAGCCCGTGGCCAATGGGGACGCTGCGGGCTGCCCGGCCGTGCCGGCGGTAGCTTGTATCCTCGGCGGGTCGCAGGCGCCCGCGTCCGGTTGCCATGTCAAGTAGCTTCTCCGCCAAGCGGGCACAGCTCAGCCGTGGCCCGAGGCCCCGCGGAGCAGGGCGAGGCCGGAGACCGACATCACCTTCGACTCCAGGGACCATCCCAGGACGGCGGTCGCTCCTGGTGCGCTCCCCATGCTGTGCACGCCCACCATTAGTAATGTTGCGGTCACCAAGACCCTCATCGACGGCGGCGCCGGCCTCAACGTCCTTTCCGTGGAGGCCTTCGACATGCTCCAAGTGCCCTACGACCAGCTCGCGCCCTCCAGGCCCTTCTTAGGGGTGGTTAGAGGCTCCGCCACCCCCTTGGGGCAGGTGCGCCTCCCCGTCACCTTCGGCACCCGCGACAACTACCGCACCGAGCTGATCGACTTTGACGTGGCCCACATCAGCCTCCCGTACAATGCCATCCTGGGATATCCGGCCCTCGCCAAGTTCATGGCGGCAATGCACCCAGGCTACAACATCATCAAGATGCCTGGCAGCAGCGGCATCATCACCGTGGCCGGAGACACCAAGGACGCGGTTCGGGCCCTCAAGCTCGTCTACAAGGCCGCAGCGGCCTCACGCCCCGACGCCGAGAGTGTCGCGCAGGGTCCGAAGGCCGCACCCGCGAAGAAGAAACAGTTGTTCTCTTAGGACCGAGGTGAGACGAAGCAGGTGCTTGTTGATGACGGGAGCCCGGGCCACACCTTCACCGTTGGCGCCGGCCTTCCCCTGGAGCAGGAGAAGGCGTTGGTTGACTTCCTCCGCGTGAACAAGGACGTGTTTGTGTGGGAGGCGTGCGACCTGGTAGGCGTCCCGAGAGAGGTGATCGAACACGACTTAATGGTGCGCCCCAGTGCGCGCCCGGTGAAGCAAAAGGCAAGAGGACAAGCAAAAGAGAAGCAAGCGTTCATCGTCCAAGAGATCAGCAAGCTGCATGAGGCTGGTGTTATTCGGGAAGTACGGCACCCGGATTGGCTAGCCAACCCAGTGATTGTCCCCAAGAAGGGTGGGAAGGAGCGCATGTGCGTCGACTTCACGAGCCTCAACAAGGCTTGCCCTCAGGACCCCTTCCCACTCCCGCGTATCGACCAGATCGTGGACTCCACCACCGAGTGTAATCTGTTATGCTTTCTGGATGCTTTCTCGGGTTACCACCAAATCAATATGGCAGTGGAGGACGTCGAGAAGATGGCCTTCCTCTCCCCGTGCGGCGTGTACTGCTACATTTGCATGCCCTTCGGGCTGCGGAACGCCGGCGCGACCTTCCAGCGGTTGATGCGCATTGCCCTGGGTCAGCAGCTCGGGAGAAATGTGGAGGCGTATGTCGATGACATCGTGGTCAAGTCGCGAGAGGCAAGGACCCCGATCGAGGACCTGGAGGAGACGTTCGCCAGCCTACGTCGAGTGAACCTGAAGCTCAACCCTGAAAAGTGCATTTTTGGGGTCCCGTCGGGCAAGCTACTCGGTTTCTTGGTATCGCACCGAGGGATCGAGGCCAACCCAAAGAAGATCAAAGCAATCTGGAAAATGCGCCCACCTCAGACCCTCAAGGAAATGCAGAAACTCGCGGGCTGCGTGACCTCTTTGGGACGCTTCATCTCCAAGCTGGGCGAGCGCGCCCTCCCCTTCTTCAAGGTCATGAAGAGGAAGGGCCCCTTCGAGTGGACCCCTGAAGCGGAGGCAGCCTTCGAGGACCTCAAGCGGTACCTCACGAGCCCGCCCGTCATGGTGGCGCCTCGTCCTCGCGAGCCCCTGGTGCTCTACTTGGTGACCACCCCCACTCGGCCAGCGCAGCGCTCGTGGTAGTCTGAGAGGAGCGCGCTGGCGCAGGCGCAAAGCAAGGCGGCCCGTGCAACGCTTGCCGCCTCAGGATGGCGCTCCTGAGGCCCTCATCACTTCATCAACCCACGGGGCACCAGAGCCCCTCGCGCTCCATGCGGAGCTGTGCGGCGCCAACACCTCGTCCCTCATCGAGCACCCGGTGTACTACGTCAGCACCGTGCTGCGGGACGCGTGTGCGCGCTGCCCTATGCAGCAGAAGCTCCTGCTCGCACTCCTCGTCGCCTCAAGGAAGCGGCACCATTACTTCCAGGGCCACCCCATCAAGGTTGTCTCCACATATCCCCTAGAGAAAGTGCTGCGCAGCCCCAACGCCGCTGGAAGGGTTGCAGAGTGGAACATCGAGCTACAGGCCTTCCACCTGGAGTTCAGCACAACCAGGGTCATCAAGGGCGCAGTCCTCGCTGACTTCGTGGCGGAGTGGACGGACGCTCCCGACCAGGGGCTGGATGAGGGCCTGTCCCTCGTGCCTGGCGATGAGGCGCCCGACGGCTGGGTTATGCACTTCGACGGAGCCTTCGAATGGCGGGGCGCGGGGGCTGGAGTTGTACTCATCTCCCCGACCAAGGACAAGCTTTACTACGCCATGCAGCTTTGCTTCCAACATGGCGAGAAAGTCTCCAACAACATTGCGGAGTACGAGGGCTTGATCGCTAGTCTCAAGGCCGGTGCCGCTCTGGGGGTCAAGCGCCTCACCATCAAGGGCGACTCCCGGCTCCTCGTCAACTTTTCCAACAAGGAGTAGAAGCCGAAGGACGAGCACATGGAGGCATACTTGGAAGAGGTACGTAAAATTGAAAAGCGTTTCCTGGGCTTGGAATTGCAGCATGTCCTGCGTGGCGCGAACAAGGAAGCAGACGACATCGCCAAGAGGGCGTCGCGTCGCGAGCCTCAGGAGCCTGGCGTCTTTGAGGAGAGGCTCTTCAAGCCATCGGCGGCACCCCCGGCCGCAGGCCCGGCGTCACTTCAGGAGGAGTTGCCACCGGCCCCGCCCTCAGGTGCCCCAGCCTGTGGTCCGGCCTCAGGAGCCCGACTGCTCCTGGCGCTGGAACCTTAGGCCGGTGACTGGACCGAGGAGTTCAAGGCGTACCTGCTCCGCGGCGCCATGCCGGAGAAGGAGGAGGACGCGGAGCGCGTGGTCCTCCAAGCCACTGCTTATTGTTTGCAAGACGGCGAGCTGTACCGCAGGCGCCCCAACGACGTCTCGCTGCAGTGCATATCCGAGGAGCAGGGGCGCGAGCTGTTGGCCGACGTCCACGGCGGCGATTGCGGGCAACATTCTTCGTCTCGCACCCTCGTGGGGAAGGTGTTCCGCAGCGGCTTCTACTGGCCCACGGCGCTCCACGACGCCACCGAGCTGGTCCGATCCTGCGAGGCCTGCCAATATCACACCAAGCAGATTCATCAGCCCGTGCAGGGTCTCCAGACTATCCCGCTCTCCTGCCCTTTCGCGGTCTGGGGGCTGGATATACTGGGGCCTTTTCCTCGGGCAGCCAGCGGTTACCGATACCTCTACGTCGCCATCGACAAGTTCACCAAGTGGGCGAAGGTGGAGCCCGTGCGCACCATCCCCGCCGGCTCGGCCGTCAAGTTCATCAAGGGCCTCGTGAGCCGCTTCGGTGTCCCCAACCGTATTATTACCGACAATGGCTCACAGTTCACAAGCAATCTCTTTAGGACATATTGTGCTAACCTTGGAACCCAGATATGCTACGCTTCGGTGGCGCACCCACGGAGCAACGGCCAGACTGAGCGCGCCAACGCGGAGGTCCTGAGGGGCCTCAAGATGAGGAGCATCAAGAAGAAGCTCGAGGCCTACGACAGGGGTTGGCTTGGTGAGCTTCAGTCCGTGTTGTGGTCCATCCGCACCACCGCGACTAAGCCCACCGGCGAGATGATAACCCACAAGTGTAGGGGATCGTTTGTAGCCTTTTTCGATAAGTAAGAGTGTCGAACCCAACGAGGAGCTAAAGGTAGAACAAATATTCCCTCAAGTTCTATCGACCACCGATACAACTCTACGCACACTTTAACGTTTGCTTTACCTAGAACAAGTATGAAACTACTTTGTAGGTGATAGGATAGTTTGCACGAATAAAAGTAGAAGTAATTTGCGGGAAATAAAACTATGAATAAAAAGCAAGATAATAAAAGTTAGTTGTTTAGTAGAAAGCTTTTGTCAAACAAGAAGGTTATTTGTCCCTAGGCAATTGATAACTAGACCGGTAATCATTCATGCAATTTTACATGAGGGAGAGGCATGAGCTAACATACTTTCTCTACTTGGATCATATGCACTTATGATTGGAACTCTAGCAAGCATCCACAACTACTAAAGATCATTAAGGTAAAACCAACCATAGCATTAAGTATCAAGTCCTCTTTACTCCCATATGCAACAACCCACCTACTCGGGTCTGTGTATTCTGTCACTCACGCCACCCACCATAAGCAAATCATGAACACATTGCAACACCCTACAGCGAGGATCCCTCATGTTTGCGCAAGATGGAGGGCACCGTAGGACAACACCATAATAAAATATACAATCATACCAACCACGATCATCAATTAGCCCATAGGACAAAGCGAATCTACTCAAACATCATAGGATAGCCATATATCATTGGGAAATAGTATATGGAGTTGAGCACCATGTTTAAGTAGAGATTATAGCGGAGAAAAGGGGAGTTACACCGCTGCATAGAGGGGGAGAGAGTTGGTGTTGACGGCGGCGAAGTTGTTGGAGTAGATCACCGTCACGATGCTTGCCCCGGCGGCGTTCCGGCGTCACCGGGAGAGAGGGGGAGAGAGCCCCCCCTCCTTCTTGTTCTTCTTCCTTGGCCTCCACCCTAGATGGGAGGAGAGTTCCCCCTCTGGTTCATGGCTGCCATGGCAGCGGAGGGGCAGGAGCCCCTCCTAGATTGGATCTCCCTCTCTGTTCTCTTCTGTTTCACGTTCCTGTTTTCTGGCCGAAAACCGTTTCTTATATTTTCGGAGATCTGTAACTCCGATCGGGCTGAAATTTTGAGGGGATTTTTATCCAAAAATTAGCTTCCTTGCGGCCAAAGGAGAGCTCCAACCGACATACGAAGTGAGCACAACCCACCAGGGCGTGCCTGGCCCCCCTGGCCGCGCCCTGGTATCTTGTGGGGGCTGTGGGCCTCCGATTGCATTGATTCCACTTCTAAAAATTCACAAATATTCCAAAAAAATCTCCGTAAATTTTTATCGCGTTTGGACTTCGTTTGATATGGATATTCTGCGAAACAAAAAGCATGGAACAAATAGGAACTGGCACCAGGCACTGGATCAATAGGTTAGTCCAATAAATCATATAAATTCTTGCCAAAAGTATGTGAAAGTTGTATAATATTGGCATGAAACAATCAAAAATTATAGATACGACGGAGACGTATCAGCATCCCCAAGCTAAATTCCTGCTCGTCCTCGAGCAGGTAAATGATAAAAAAGATAATTTTTGATGTGGAATGCTGCCTAGCATAATCTTGATCATATATGTAATCATGGCATGAATATTAAGACACAAGTGATTCAAAGCAATAGTCTAGTTTTGACATGAAGACATTAATACTCAAGCATCCCAACAAACAATCATGTCTTTCAAAATATCAAGGCTAAAGAACGCTATCCCTACAAAATCATATAGCCTTGTCATGCTCTGTCTTCTTAACACAAAGTATAAATCATGTACTACCCCGGTGTCAGCCAAGCAATTGGTTCATACTTTTTAACGCGCTTCAGCATTTTAAACTCTCACACAATACATGAGCGCAAGCAATGGATATAGCACTATGGGTGGAATAGAATATGGTGGTAGGTTTCAAAGGGGTAAAAGTAGAGAAGAAAGTATCGCATCAACGTGCTATGTAGATGCCCATCAATAGATATCAATGCGAGGAGTAGGGATTGCCATGCAACGGATGCACTAAGAGCTATAAGTGTATGAAAGCTCAATACGAAACTAAGTGGGTATGCATCTAACTCTATATGAAAAATTCCCACTAGTATATGAAAGTGACAACACAGGAGACTATCTATATGAAAAACATGGTGCTACTTTGAAGCACAAGTGTGGAATTAGCATGCCCCTATTCCTTCTTATTTCATTTTTTTTCTTTCTTTTCTTTTTTTTCTATTTTTTTGTATTTTTTGTATTTTTTTTTCTTTTTTTTTCTTTCTTTGTCTGGAGCCTCATCCCGACTTGTGGGGGAATCATAGTTTCCATCATCCTTTCATCACTGGGGCATGCTCTAATAATGAATAATGATGATCATCACACTTCTATTTACTTACAACTCAATACTACAATGATAGTAGAACAAAGTATGACCCTATATGAATGCAATGATCTAGCGTAGCAAAGATATCAAAAAACGGACAAGCCATGAAAACATCATGCTAGCTATCTTACGATCATGTAATGCAATATGAAAATGAATGCACAAGTCATCAAAACGGAGGCGGTGGAAGTTGCATGGCAATATATCTCGGAATGCCTATGGAAATGCCATAATAGGTAGGTATGGTGGCTGTTTTGAGGAAGATATAATAAGGCTTATGTGTGATAGAGCGTATCATATCACGGGGTTTGGATGCACCGGCGAAGTTTGCACCGACTCTCGAGGTGAGAAAGGGCAATGCACGGTACCGTAGAGGCTAGCAAATTGCGGAAAGGTAAGAGTGCGTATAATCCATGGACTCACATTAGTCATAAAGAACTCACATACTTATTGCAAAAGTTTTATTAGCTCTCTCGAAGCAAAGTATTACTATGCATGCTCCTAGGGGGGAGGTTGGTAGGAGTTAACCATCGCGCGCCCCCGACCTTCACACAAAGATAGACAATCAAGAATAAATTGTGCTCCAACTTCCTAGCATAACGGGAGACTATACGTGCTTGCTTCGGGAATCACAAACCTTAACGCGAATATCTTACTAAAAACGATCATCCACTAGTACCTCCCACATATTATCATCTCTATATCGCAAAACTATTGCAAGGAATCAAACATATCATATTCAGCGATCCATAAGTTTTATGTAGGATTTTATGACTAACCATGCAAATGACCAATTCCTGTTGACTCACTAAATAGATTTAAGTGAAGCAAGAGAGTTTAATTCTTTCTACAAAAGACCATGCTCTAATAAATATAAGTGAAGCAAAAGAGCATTCTACAAATAATGGTTTTCTATGTGAAGAGAAACACGCAATCCAAACTTCAAATGATATAAGTGAAGCACATGAAGCATTCTATAAAGCCATACTCAAAAGATATAAGTGAAGTGCAATGAGAATTCTATAAATCAACCATGGACTATCTCATACCAGCATGGTGCATAAAAGAAAAGTGAAAACTAAACACAAAAGATGTTCCAAGATTTGCACATATCACATGAATGAAACGAATCCGAAAACATACCGATACTTGTTGAAGAAAGATGGGATGCCTTACGGGGCATCCCCAAGCTTAGACGCTTGAGTCTCCTTGGATATTTACTTGGGGTGCCTTGTGCATCCCCAAGCTTGAAATCTTGCCTCTCCTTCTTCTCCTCATATCGAGACCTCCTCAATCTTCGAACACTTCATCCACACAAAACTTAACAGAAGACTGGTAAAATCCGTTAGTATAATAAAGCAAAATACTACTTTAAGTACTGTTGAAAACCAATTAATATTTTATATTTGCATTATCCCTGCTGTATTATAACTTTTCTATGGCTTACACCACCGATAAAATCGATAGTTTCATCAAAACAAGTAAAACAATGCATCAAAAACAGAATCTGTCTTAAACAGGACAGTCTGTAGTAATCTGAACTTTGACCATACTTCTGTAACTCCAAAATTCTGAAAAATTAGGAAAAATTAAAAAATTTGTATAGAAATACTGTGTAAAAAATTCAGAAACTTTTGACGTTCCAGTAAAAAATGAAAATTCACGCACTACAGCCAAAGTTTTTGTTTTTACACCGCACATACCAACAAGCAATCTAATCATCCTAAAGGCAAATCTTGGCACATTATTTTTATAATACAATGGATTTGTACAAGGGAGTTATTATTTTTGTTGGAAAAGTTTCTGTGATTCAATATTCACAAAGTTTCCATGGGCATGAACAAAAGTTCAAGGACGTCCCCCACTTCAACGATGCTTATTATATCTCTCACTTTCACCTTTCCTTTTGTGAAGTTTTAGGTTCCTCCCTATATTTTTTTTGTTTTCAAACTTTATAAAAGCACAAAACAGAATAAAATGACTCTCTAAAACTTCCGGGTTTTCTCCCTGGCAGTGCTTTCTTTAAAGCCATTAAGCTAGGCATATAGTGCTCAAGTAATGGATCCACCCGGATCCCAAGGTATATCAAAGCCAATTTTAATTGACAATGATTTGTAATTTAGTAGTGAGCACAAAGTGATATATATCATGTGACAACGAAGTCTAACTCTCTTCCTATGCATCAACATGTCATACAAGAACAATTCATGCACATTAAGTAAAGGCCAATGCATAGTATAAACGGTTTCTTGCAATTTTATAGTATTGGAAACATAGAGAGGTGAAGATTTGGTTCCTCTCTCATAATAATTGCAAGTAGGAGCAGCAAGCACATGCATATTATATTCATTAAAATCATCATGTGTAGTAGCAAAATGCAACCCATCAATGTAATCCTTAATAAGAGAAAACTTCTTCGATATAGTGTAGTTGGGAGAATGCAAAAAGACAATAGGACTATCATGTGTGGGTGCAATAGCAACAATTTCATGCTTAACATAAGGAACTATAGCAAGTTCATCTTCATAAGCATAATTCATATTGGCATCATGGCCACAAGCATAGCAAGCATCAAGTTCATCAAAAAGGGATATTTCAAAAGAATCCAAGGGATCATAGCAATCATCATAGCATTCATCATGGCATTCATCCTTCGGTATGTGCGAAGGGTAATTAAACAATGTATGAGTTGAAGAGTTACTCTCATTAGAAGGTGGGCACGGGTAGCTAATCCGCTCTTCCTCCTTTTGTTCTTCGCTCTCCTCCTCATCTTTTTCATCTAATGAGCTCACAGTTTCAGCAATTTCTTCTTCCATAGATTCCTGAAAAATATTAGTCTCTTCCAAGGCAGCGGGCATTTTCTCAATAAATTCAATAATATCAGCATTGTATTCATAATCTCATAGCAATATTTAAGTATGGATAAATTTTCAAATTCGTAAGGAACATCATCATCATACTTTTCAAGCAAGGAAGCAATTTCATAAGCACCTTTAAACGCAACAAATTCTTCTATTCGTTCCATATCATAATAATCATAAATACCTTTAGCATATGATGCCAAGGTTTCATTATCGTTGAATTTACATTGAAAGGGAAGGTGTCGAGATTCTATCTTAGAGCAACAAGTAAAGTCACATCTCGAGCATGCATCCCAAGCAAACCATTGCAATGTTCTAATTTGATCCCATAAGTGTTTCCCTTTTTGAGACAAGCGATAATCCCTAAAGTACTCACGTTGATCCAACGTGTCTCCCATTATAAAGTTTAATGATGATTTCTCAGGATTATCAAAGGAGTAATTAATGCGTCCCACATAACTAGCATCGAGGGTTTTAGGAGGTTCCCCATCTCCATGAGTAGCAAGTACCACTAATTTTTTTGGTGTTTCGTGTTCCATATCCATAACTAAAGATATAAAACAACTAATAACAGAAAATAAAAATTACTTAGTGATAAAGCAAACAAGCACACACGAGAATATTCACCCCACGCTATTGCTCCCCGGCAACGGCGCCAGAAAAAGGTCTTGATAACCCACAAGTGTAGGGGATCGTTTTAGCCTTTTTCGATAAGTAAGAGTGTCGAACCCAACGAGGAGCTAAAGGTAGAACAAATATTCCCTCAGGTTCTATCGACCACCGATACAACTCTACGCACACTTTAACGTTTACTTTACCTAGAACAAGTATGAAACTACTTTGTAGGTGATAGGATAGTTTGCACGAATAAAACTAGAAGTAATTTGCGGGAAATAAAACTACGAGTAAAAAGCAAGATAATAAAAGTTAGTTGTTTAGTAGAAAGCTTTTGTCAAACAAGAAGGTTATTTGTCCCTAGGCAATTGATAACTAGACCGGTAATCATTCTTGCAATTTTACATGAGGGAGAGGCATGAGCTAACATACTTTCTCTACTTGGATCATTTGCACTTATGATTGGAACTCTAGGAAGCATCCGCAACTACTAAAGATCATTAAGGTAAAACCCAACCATAGCATTAAGTATCAAGTCCTCTTTACTCCCATATGCAACAACCCACCTACTCGGGTCTGTGTATTCTGTCACTCACGCCACCCACCATAAGCAAATCATGAACACATTGCAACACCCTACAGCGAGGATCCCTCACGTTTGCGCGAGACGGAGGGCGCCGTAGGACAGAACCATAATAAAATATACAATCATACTAACCACGATCATCAATTAGCCCATAGAACAAAGCGGATCTACTCAAACATCATAGGATAGCCATATATCATTGGGAAATAGTATATAGAGTTGAGCACCATGTTTAAGTAGAGATTACAGCGGGGAAAAGGGGAGTTACACCGCTGCATAGAGGGGGAGAGAGTTGGTGTTGACGGCGGTGAAGTTGTTGGAGTAGATCGCCGTCACGATGCTTGCCCCGGCGGCATTCCGGCGCCACCGGGAGAGAGGGGGAGAGAGCCCCCCTACTTCTTCTTCTTCCTTGGCCTCCCCCCTAGATGGGAGGAGAGTTACCCCTCTGGTCCATGGCCGCCATGGCGGCGGAGGGGCAGGCGCCCCTCCTAGATTGGATCTCCCTCTCTGTTCTCTTCTGTTTCACGTTCCTGTTTTCTGGCCGAAAACCGTTTCTTATATTCCCGGAGATCCGTAACTCCGATCAGGCTGAAATTTTGAGGGGATTTTTATCCAAAAATTAGCTTCCTTGTGGCCAAAGGACAGATCCAACCGACATACAAGGTGAGAACAACCCGCCAGGGTGCGCCTGGGCCCCCTGGCCGTGCCCTGGTGTCTTGTGGGGGCTGTGGGCGTCTGATTGCGTTGAGTCCACTTCTCAAAATTCACAAATATTCCATAAAAAATCTCCGTAAATTTTTATCACGTTTGGACTTCGTTTGATATGGATATTCTGCGAAACAAAAAGCATGCAAGAAACAGGAACTGGCACTGGGCACTAGATCAATAGGTTAGTCCAATAAATCATATAAATTGTTGCCAAAAGTATGTGAAAGTTGTATAATATTGGCATGAACAAATCTAAAATTATAGAGACGACGGAGACGTACCACGAGACCCCGTTCTTTCTCGTCTACGGGGCTGAGGCGGTCCTCCCGCACGAGGTCAATCATCGCTCCCCGCGGGTCTTGGCATTCGACGAGGAGCGTCAGGATGCCTCGCGGGGAACATATCTCGTGCTCGGGGAGGAGGCCCGCCGCCAAGCCTCGCTCCGCATAGCGAGGTATCAGCAGGCGCTGCGGCGTTACCACTACCGTAGCATCTGCTCCAGGACCCTCGAAGTTGGAGACCTCGTCCTGAGGCGGGTCCTCTCTAGGGAGGGCTTGCACAAGCTCTCGCCCTTGTGGGAGGGCCCATTTAGGGTCGCCCGTGTCTCCAGGCCTGGCGCTGTACGCCTGGAGATGCAGGAAGGGGTCCCCATCCAGAATGCCTGGAACATCCAGCACCTCCGAAAGTTCTACCCGTGACACTCTCACGTAATAATGAGTGGGCTGTATACGCCCGGGGTCCCCCGAGGACGCGGAGGGGCCCCCACCCACGCCCAAGTGGAAGCCCCATGCTCCGCGCTGGTGGACGACACGGTCTTACAACGACTATGCCCATGCCTAGTGGAGGCCCCATGCTCCGCGCTGGTGGGAAGACTAGCTTAGGTGCCGGACGCGGCTGTTCTTTGCTCTCTTTTGTAACCAAATTTGCCATTTTTTGGAATGAAACTTGAAGTTTTCGGGTCTTTGCGAAAAAGGGGTGGGAATTTTTCTCCTTGCAGCGTTTCCCGTTTGGATGTCTCGTTTTTAAGAGGTTTGGCACCTGCCAGCTTTCTCTCGCGCGCGTGCCCCGCGAGCGGGGGCTGGATACGGTGTGCACCTCGCCAAAGCCTTGACATCCTAATCCTCGTGCGACGCTCTCGAGCGAGCCAGCAGGCGCATGTTGCCTCAGGCCCCTGGCCTTGCCGGGCATCATGACCCGACATACCAGTGACGATCGACCCTCGCTCGGGGGCTCCAACCAAAAATGGTCGCTGGGAGGAGGACGACCAAGGAAAGGGAAATCATGATTTGGCTCGTGCTACCTCTTGAGCTTGCGTTGGTTTTCCCTTGAAGAGGAAAGGGTGATGCAGGGAAGTAGATAAGTATTTCCCTCAGTTTGTTGAGAACCAAGGTATCAATCCAGTAGGAGGAACAAGCAAGGCACCAATATTTGCACCTACACAAACAATCAAACACTTGCACCCTACGCTATAAAGGGGTTGTCAATCCCTTCACGGTTACTTGCAAGGATGAGATCTGATAGAGATAGATATAAAAGATTGCCAAAAGTAAAACTAAAAGAAAAGTAAATAAAATTGCAGCAAGGTATTTTTGGTATTTTTGGTTTATAGATCTGAAAATATAATATGGAAAATAGACCCGGGGGCCATAGGTTTCACTAGAGGCTTCTCTCTTGAAGGAAAATAATACGGTGGGTGAACAAATTACTGTCGAGCAATTGATAGAAAAGCGCATAGTTATGACGATATCCAAGGCAATGATTATGCATATAGGCATCACGTCCGTGTCAAGTAGACCGAAATGATTCTGCATCTACTACTATTACTCCACACATCGACCGACTCCTGCCTGCATCTAGAGTATTAAGTTCATGAAGAACAGAGTAACGCATTAGGTAAGATGACATGATGTAGAGGGATAAACTCAAGCAATATGATGAAAACTCCATCTTTTTATCCTCGATGGCAACAATACAAATACGTGCCTCGCTACCCCTACTTTGTTACTGGGTGAGGACACCGCAAGATTGAACCCAAAACTAAGCACTTCTCCCATTGCAAGAATTGCCAATCTAGTTGGCCAAACCAAACCAATAACTCGAAGAGACTTGTAAAGATATGAAATCATGCATATAAGAATTCAGAAAAGACTCAAATAATATTCATAGATAATCTGATCATAAACCCACAATTCATCGGATCTCGACAAACACACCGCAAAAGAGTATTACATCGAATAGATCTCCATGAAGATCATGAAGAACATGGTATTGAAGAACATAGAGAGAGAAGAAGCCATCTAGCTACTAGCTATGGACCCGAAGGTCTGAGGTGAACTACTCACGCATCATCGGAGGGGCAATGGAGTTGATGTAGATGCCCTCCGTGATCGAATCCCCCTCCGGCGGATTACGGGAAAAGGCTCCAAGATGGGATCTCACGGGAACAGAGGCTTCCGGCGGCGGAAATGTATTTTCGTGGCTCTTTTTGGTATTGGGGGAATATTTGGGAATTTATAGGCCGAAGAATAGGGTTAGGAGGCCTGCTGGGGGGACACAAGCCAGGGGGGCGCGGCCCCCCCTAGGGCGCGCCCCTGTGGCTTGTCGCCACCTGGCATGTGTCCTGCCTTCATCTCCAAGTCCGGTAGGTTTCTTCTGGTCCAAGAAAAATCATCCCGAAGGTTTTATTCCGTTTGGAATCCGTTTAATATTCCTTATCTGTAATACTCAAAAACAAGGAAAAAACAGAAACTGGCACTAGGCACTAAATTAATAGGTTAGTCCCAAAAATAATATAAAATAGCATATTAATGCATATAAAACATCCAAAACAGATAATATAATAGCATGGAACAATCAAAAATTATAGATACGTTGGAGACGTATCAAGCATCCCCAATCTTAATTCCTGCTCGTCCTCGAGTAGGTAAATGATAAAAACAGAATTTTTGATGTGGAATGCTACGTAACATATTTATCCATGTAATATTCTTTATTGTGGCATGAATGTTCAGATCCATAAGATTCAAAACAAAAGTTTAATATTGACATAAAAACAGTAATACTTCAAGCATACTAACAAACAATCGTGTCCTTTCAAAATAACATGGCTAAAGAAAGTTATCCCTACAAAATCATATAGTCTGGCTATGCTCCATCTTCCCCACACAAAGCATTTAAATCATGCACAACCCCGATGACAAGTCAAGCAATTGTTTCACACCTTTTATGTTCTCAAACCTTTTCAACTTTCACGTAATACATGAGCGTGAGCCATGGATATAGCACTATAGGTGGAATAGAATATGGTGGAGGTTGCAAGGAAAAAGGAGAAGATAGTCTCACATCAACTAGGCGTATCAACGGGCTATGGAGATGCCCATCAATAGACATCAATGTGAGTGAGTAGGGATTGCCATGCAACGGATGCACTAGAGCTATAAGTGTATGAAAGCTCAAAAAGAAACTAAGTGGGTGTGCATCCAACTCGCTTGCTCATGAAGACCTAGGGCAATTTGAGGAAGCCCATCATTGGAATATACAAGCCAAGTTATATAACGAAAAATTCCCACTAGTATATGAAAGTGACAAAATAGGAGACTCTCTATCATGAAGATCATGGTGCTACTTTGAAGCACAAGTGTGAAAAAAGGATAGTAGCATTGTACCTTCTCTCTTTTCTCTCATTATATATATATATATATATATTTTATTTTGGTGGGCATCTTTGGCCTCTTTTTTTTTGGGTTTCATTGGCCTCTTTTATTATTTTTAAAGTCCGGAGACTCATCCCAACTTGTGAGGGAATCATAGCTTCCATCATCCTTTCCTCACATGGGACAATGCTCTATAATGATGATCATCACACTTTTATTTACTTACAACTCAAAAATTTACAACTCGATACCTAGAACAAAATATGATTCTAAAGCAATATGAAAATGATGGTGCGTGTCATAATAAATGGAACGGTGGAAGTTGCATGGCAATATATCTCGGAATGGCTATGGAAATGCCATAATAGGTAGGTATGGTGGCTGTTTTGAGGAAAGATATATGGTGGGTTTAATGCACCGGCGAAAGTTGCGCGGTACTAGAGAGGCTAGCAATGGTGGAAGGGTGAGAGTGCGTATAATCCATGGACTCACATTAGTCATAAAGAACTCACATACTTATTGCAAAAGCCTATTAGTTACCGAAGCAAAGTATTAGACGCATGCTCCTAGGGGAGAGGTTGGTAGGAGTTAACCATCGCGCGCTCCCGACCCTCACACAAAGGATGACAATCATTAAACAAATCATGCTCCGACTTCGTTACATAACGGTTCACCATACGTGCATGCTATGGGAATCACAAACCTTAACACAAGTATTTTTACCAATCCACAATTACTCACTAGCATGACTCTAATATCACCATCTCTATATCTCAAAACTTTATGCAAGGAATCAAACTTCTCATAGTATTCAATGCACTTTATATGAAAGTTTTTATTATATCCCTCTTGGATGCCCATTATATTAGGACTAAATTCATAACCTAAACCAATTACCATGCTGTTTAAAGACTCTCAAAATAATATAAGTGAGGTACGAGAGTTCAATTATTTCTATAAAATAAAACACCACCGTGCTCTAAAAAGATATAAGTGAAGCACTAGAGCAAAATTGCCTAGCTCAAAAGATATAAGTGAAGCACATAGAGTATTCTAATAAATTCACGATTAATGCGGGTCTCTCTCAAAAAGATGTGTGCATCAAGGATGATTGTGGAAAACTAAAAATCAAAGACTCATATCATACAAGACGCTCCAAGCAAAACACATATCATGTGGTGAATAAAAATATAGCCTCAAGTAAATTTACCGATGGATTGAAGACAAAAGAGGGGATGCCTTCCGGGGCATCCCCAAGCTTAGGCTCTTTGGTATCCTTGAATATTACTTGGGGTGCCTTGGGCATACCCAAGCTTAGGCTCTTGCCACTCCTTATTCCATAGTCCATCAAATCTTTACCCAAAACTTGAAAACTTCACAACACAAAACTCAACAGAAAACTCGTGAGATGCGTTAGTATAAGAAAAATAAATCACCACTTTAGGTACTGTTGTGAACCCATTATTTATTTATATTGGTGTAATATCTACTGTATTCCAATTTCTCCATGGTTCATACCCCCCGATACAACCCATAGATACATCAAAATAAGCAAACAACACAAAGAAAACAGAATCTGTCAAAAACAGAACAGTCTGAGGCAATCTGTAGACTTCAAATACTTCTGTAACTCCACAAATTCTGAAAAATTAGGAAAATCTGGGAAATTTGTATATCAATCTTGTGTAAAAAATTCAGACTCATTCGACGCTCTGGTGAATTTATAAAATTCCTGGACTGAGCGCAAAATTTTCTGTTTTTCAGCAAAACCAAATCAACAATCACCGTAAACCATCCCAAAGGTATTACTTGGCACAAACACTAATTAAAACAATAAAACACAATTAATACAGAGGTAATAATGTGTGAAACACTCAAGGACAGAAGAAAAAAACATAAAATAAAATTGGGTTGCCTCCCAACAAGCGCTATTGTTTAACGCCCCTAGCTAGGCATAACGCAATAGATCTAGGTATTGTCATCTTTGGTATGCAATCCATACTTGATCAAACCATCAAAACCTTTTCTAAATAGATCTATCCTTTCCTTTATTTATCTTCTAGTAGATGAACTTAATTCATGAAAAGGACTTTGACTAGTAATTTTAACATTCATAAACCCGTAATCTGGATCATCACCATAAATATCATCGTATAAAACACGTATCTTGTTTCTAACGGGTTCCCTAGCCATCTTTTCCAACCAATCATCCTTATACCCTACAAAAATTCCCCTTGTTATCCAATCAAATTCATCATAAGTCTCGAGATACAAGGTTTGAGTGACTTCCGCGTAGGGAACTCTCCTCCTGAGTTTTTCACTATAAGATTGATAGTCTCTAGATTCCAGACTACGCAAAGTTTCTTTATCATGGAGAATTTGTTCAATTGGAGGGTGTTCAACATCTTTATTATAGAAAGCAAAAATCTCCCTAGCTTCTTGTACAATGAAATCAAATTCTCGCATAAGGATGATAGTAGCAATCTGTTTAGCTTTAGGATGATTAATATTGGGAAGTTCATAAAACACCTTTTGTAAAGCAGGATGGATGTGCACAAATTTTCTCTCCAATTTTTCAACGAGAATGACAATAGCATCCGCATAACAATTTGTGCTCAGAAGAATAGATCTCTTATTTATAGGCATTACTCCCGTACAATCAAAGAACTCTTGAATAACACTCTTCCCAATAATATCACCGTCTCTCACTTGAAAAGTTTTAGCTTTATAATTAGGAGGGGGTTCAGTTTCATGATCTAGAGAGCAAGATCCAATTTTTTCCTCAAAATTTGTACTAGCAATACCCTCAAAATTTTCAATGATAACCTTCCCAGATTCAGACATGGTGGCAACGAATCGATCTAGCACACAAGCAAGCAAAACGAAACGACGAACGGAAGAAGGGCGAATAAAAAGGCAAATCTTTTTTGTTTTTTCTGAAAATTATTTTAGAAGTGGGGGAGAGGAAAACGAGAGGCAAATGGCAAATAATGTAAATGCAAGAAATGCGTTTGTGATGGGTACTTGGTAGGCTTGATGTAGATCTTGTCTTGACTTGCTATGTATCCTCCCCGACAACGGCGCCAGAAATTGGTAAGTTGATGGGAGAGTTCTTGTCTTGACTTGCTATGTATCCTCCCCGGCAACGGCGCCAGAAATCCTTCTTGCTACCTCTTGAGCTTGTGTTGGTTTTCCCTTGAAGAGGAAAGGGTGATGCAGTGAAGTAGATAAGTATTTCCCTCAGTTTGTTGAGAACCAAGGTATCAATCCAGTAGGAGGAACAAGCAAGGCACCAATATTTGCACCTACACAAACAATCAAACACTTGCATCCAACGCTATAAAGGGGTTGTCAATCCCTTCACGATTACTTGCAAGGATGAGATCTGATAGAGATAGATATAAAAGATTGCCAAAATTAAAACTAAAAGAAAAGTAAATAAAATTGCAGCAAGGTATTTTTGGTATTTTTGGTTTATAGATCTGAAAATATAATATGGAAAATAGACCCGGGGACCATAGGTTTCACTAGAGGCTTCTCTCTTGAAGGAAAATAATACGGTGGGTGAACAAATTACTGTCGAGCAATTGATAGAAAAGCGCATAGTTATGACGATATCCAAGGCAATGATTATGCATATAGGCATCACGTCCGTGTCAAGTAGACCGAAACGATTCTGCATCTACTACTATTACTCCACACATCGACCGACTCCTGCCTGCATCTAGAGTATTAAGTTCATGAAGAACAGAGTAACGCATTAGGTAAGATGACATGATGTAGAGGGATAAATTCAAGCAATATGATGAAAACCCCATCTTTTTATCCTCGATGGCAACAATACAAATACGTGCCTCGCTACCCCTACTTTGTCACTGGGTGAGGACACCGCAAGATTGAACCCAAAACTAAGCACTTCTCCCATTGCAAGAATTACCAATCTAGTTGGCCAAACCAAACCAATAACTCGAAGAGACTTGCAAAGATATGAAATCATGCATATAAGAATTCAGAAAAGACTCAAATAATATTCATAGATAATCTGATCATAAACCCACAATTCATCGGATCTCGACAAACACACCGCAAAAGAGTATTACATCGAATAGATCTCCATGAAGATCATGAAGAACATGGTATTGAAGAACATAGAGAGACAAGAAGCCATCTAGCTAGTAGCTATGGACCCGAAGGTCTGAGGTGAACTACTCACGCATCATCGGAGGTGAGGGAGTCCTAGTTTAAGGGGTCCTCGGGAGGCCGACCTATTTCTTATGGGCCGAACTATATGGTCCGTTTGCCGGACACTAGATGGATCGAAGACCCTGTCTCCAGGATGGAAGCCTCGAGGATCGTGGCTTATCCTCCAAGTTTAAAGTATTGAATAGGCATGTTTATCCCTTCGACGTGTAACCGACCATGTGTAAGCCCTAGGTACCCTCGGCGTCTATATAAGCCGAAGGGTTTTAGGTTGTAGACCAACAGAACTCATCTAGGGTTTTAGCTATACGATCTCGAGGTAGATCAACTCTGTAACCCTTATACCATCAATATAATCAAGCAGGACGTAGGGTATTACCTCCATAGGAGGGCCCAAACCTGGGTAAACATCGTCTCCCTCTTCTCCTGTTACCATCGATTCTAGTCTCACAGCTCGGGACCCCCTACCCGAGATCCGCCGGTTTTGACACCGACATTGGTGCTTTCATTGAGAGTTCCGCTGTGATCGTCAAAGGAATCGATGGCTCGCCTTGTCATCAACGAAGAGGTCCGCACTACGGGCACTTCGTCCCCGGACAGATCTTCGCTTTCGGCAGCGTTGTGCTGCACGCCGACCCGACCGGCCATCTAGACCGTGTCGGAAGTTTCGCCCCTGATCAAGAGGTTAGATTCGGGAACTTAGAGTTCTCCGTAGATTCTCGGGGCCATCTATCGCTAACCGGGCTCACAGTCTTGCCTGCCACGCCCGAAGACTCTGAGGCTTTAACCTCAGACCCATCCTTCGGCCCCGCCCACGGGATCTGCCCTGGTGAGGATCCAACTTTCAGCCCGGACCCGGTCGTAGTGCCAGACGTCCGGACACCTGTTCTTACCGAACACTCCCCCTGCGCGGACGCATTGGAGGTTAACTCCGGAAGCTCTGAGCAGGCCGATCCGATCGAGCTCTCAATACTCAACGAGGCCCTAGATCGGATCTCGTCAATGAAGATTGCCGACGACACAACCCCGATCTATGCTTGGATCGGGCCTAAGACGGGTCAGGACGAATGTTTTGTCCCACCCACCACCCACTTAGTAGCCACTGTCGAGGATTTAACCGACATGTTGGACTATGCATCTGAGGAGGTAGTTTACATGGATGAGGAGGACCACGCCCTCACCCCCGTTAACACCGGGCGGTGGACTGCGACCTCCAGATACGACGTCTACATGGAGGACACTCCGAAGAACGATGGCGACAAGTCGGATGAAGCGCCGTCAAGATGCCGAAAGCCGCATAAACGGTCAAAAGGGAAAAAGGGAAGAAGAGCTATCGATGGCACCGGGGACGGAAACACCCCGGAAGACCCCGGCAATCCCGAAGTCCCAGAGCACCCGTTAGAGGGTCAGGAGAGGCCGGAAGACCGGCGCAATCCCGACGATCTAGATGATCCCGAGGACGACGACTACCTCCGCTTTGTCGAGGGGGAGGACAATGCGGAAGCCGATGACTTCGCCATCCCTGATAATCCCGAAGATCAGGAGCTGTTCAGGCAACAGCTTATAGCCACGGCCCACAGCCTGAAAGCAAAAGAACGACAGCTTAAAGCCGAACAAGACGACCTCAACAATCGATGGACGAGAGTCCTCTCAGCTGAGGAAGGATACGGTACCGATCTATCGGACCAAGCTAAGAGCTATCCGCGCAGAAGGCTGCTGCCACAATTCGATGACGGGCTCACTGATACGCCGTCTCCCGAACATACCCCATACGACAAGCCAGACCGCCCTCCTCGAGGATGAGATAGGACGGTTGACAACACCGGCTATAGGCCGACGATACCCCGTAGACGGGGAAAGGAGCCGCAAGAGCCCGACGACAGGTTCGACCTGCGACAAGACCTTGACCACAGAGCTGGTCGTACGCGATCCATCTACGGATCCAGAGGATACTCACCCGATAGACGGGAAGGGTACCGGCCCTGGCTCGACCGCAACCATAACGGACGGGAACAAAACTGGGCTAGGACAGACGCCGATCACCGGCGCATCATAGCTCGGGTTAGAGGCGCTGCCCACCCATTGTGCTTCACGGACGAGGTGATGCAGCATCAGTTCCCGGAGGGGTTTAAACCCGTAAACATAGAACAATACGATGGGACAGCTGACCCAACCGTATGGATCAAGGATTTCCTCCTCCACATCCACATGGCACGAGGAGATGACCTTCACGCCATCAAGTACCTACCCCTGGAGCTCAAGGGGCCAGCTCGGCACTGGTTAAATAGCCTCCCCGAAAACTCTATTGGGTGCTGGGAGGACCTAGAGGATGCATTCCGATCTAACTTCCAGGGCACTTATGTTCGGCCGCCGGACTCCTCCGACCTAAGTAACGTCGTCCAGAAGCCAGGAGAGTCCGCGTGGCTATTCTGGAATCGTTTCTTGACAAAGAAAAACCAGATCGTGGACTGCCCGGACGCCGAAGCAATAGCCTCTTTCAGGCACAATATTCGGGACGAATGGCTGGCTCGTCAGCTCGGCCAGGACAAACCAAGGACAATGTCCGCCCTCACATCACTCATGACCCGCTTTTGTGCGGGCGAGGATAACTGGCTAGCAAGACGTAGCCACAACCCCGAAGACCCCGGAACCTCCGAAGTTCGGGATGGAAACGGGAAACCGAAGCGCAACAAGAACAAGCGCCGGCACAACAATAGTGATGCCGATGACATGGCTGTTAACGCCGGCTTCCGCAACTCCCGACCTGGGCAGCGGAAGAAGCCTCCTAAAGGCAAACACGACGGACCCACCCCGCTGGACAAGATCCTGGAGAGGCATTGCCAGATCCATGGCACTCAAGAGAAGCCCGCCAACCACACCAACCGTAACTGTTGGGTCTTCAAACAGGCCGGCATGCTCGCTTCTGAGGACCAAGGCAAGAGCCCGCGCAGCGAGGACGAGGATGAACCCCGTGGTCCGATCGGTGGCAGACAAAAGAAATTCCCTCCAGAGGTGAAGACAGTAAACATGATATACGCCACTCATATACCCAAGAAGGAGAGGAAGCGTGCCCTTCGAGACGTCTACGCCGTAGAGCCTGTAGCCCCGAAGTATAACCCATGGTCGGCATACCCGATCACCTTCGATCGCCGTGACCACCCGACCAGTATCCGTCATGGAGGTTCGGCCGCCCTCGTCCTCGACCCCATCATAGACGGGTATCACCTCACTAAAGTCCTAATGGACGGAGGAAGTAGCCTCAATCTGATTTATTCAGATACGGTGAAAAAGATGGTCATAGATCCGTCAAGGATCAAGCCCAGCAACACTACCTTTAAAGGAGTGATCCCAGGCGTCGAAGCCCGGTGCACAGGCTCTGTAAGCCTGGAAGTAGTGTTCGGCTCGCCCGATAACTTTCGAAGTGAGGACTTGATTTTCGACATCGTACCTTTCCGCAGCGGCTATCACGCCCTGCTCGGCCGTACAGCGTTTGCCCGCTTCAACGCCGTCCCGCACTACGCATACCTCAAGCTCAAGATGCCCGGCCCCAAGGGGGTCATTACTGTCAATGGCAACACAGAGCGCTCCCTCCGAACTGAGGAACATGCGTTGGCCCTGGCGGCCGAATTCTATTACACTGATGATCGGCAAACGCCGACATCTACCGTAAAGGCACCCAAGGCTGGGAAGCGAGCTCGGTTTCAACCCGAAGTCCCAGAACCTTCTTCTCCCCATAAATAGGGACTCGCCCCCCATCGCACGGCCCTAGAACCAGCGAAGTACGTGCCGAGGAGGCACAACTTCGCGCTTAAAATTCCATGGGCGGCGGTGGGGAAACGCTATCAAAGGGTAAGTGTTCGGCTAGACCGAACTATCACCATCAACATGTCTTCGGACACACTACAGTTACCATAAAGTACCTGCTACGGCGTAAAGCTCATTCATCAGCTGCTTCTCAAGACTTTTCTCCAAAGTCCGTTCGCCGAACAGTACACCTATAGCGGTATACAACTCCTTGGGAGACGCAGGAGCGGACAAGCGATAGGGCACATCGAGGACATCAGGTCACCTATCGAAGACCCTTGGTACAACCCCTCCTTTAAGGTTTATATTTCATTTTTCATACCTGTAAATAGTTGCATCGGCACTTCGAATAATATAAGAGTTGTTGAGCAAAATACAGATCCTTTATGTATGATGGTTTCGCTGTCTTTTTTGGACACCCCCCTATTTTCTCCCTCTTCTTGAGAACCTGTTTGGGTATATTTCACGATGCAACCGGCTAATAGACCGGGGGCTTGAGCTTACAAAATCGCCCTAAGCACAACTGATTTTGCGTCCGGCGTCTTGGAAATCCGCTTTATATGCATTGGTTCCGAACTATGTCTTGGGTCAATAGTTGGGTTGCCCGGCTCCTGTGCTTGCCCCTTTATGTTCTGCTCGTTCGGCTAAAAGGGCAAAGGGAGAACCGCTGCGATTGTGCTTCCGGCTAGCCTGGTCAAGCACCTCAGTGGAGAAAGCTGAAAACTGACTGTCATGTTATGCGAGAACCGGTCTGCGAATCCGAGCTTAACTAAATCTCGTCAGAGGTTATTCCGTGTCATACGATGGGTTTGGTATTAGTACAAACCATGTGATATAGGCTTTGGCCACAGCTCATCCGAACATCACAAACACCTGGGGGCTAGTCATCAGCCTCCCGCACTCCTTTCTCGCGCCCCCACGGCTAAGTGAAATTAATAAAGCATTATAGTCCGATTGCCTTGTCCGCCCCACACTACCGCCTTTGGGTACCGATAGCTCAGCTAAGGGTCACAGTGCGTTGGCAGAGACACCCCACGTAGTATCTACATGGGGGCTGAAGCCGACGACTCGCAACTTTCAGTTTCAACAGCCACACAGGAGTTATAAAGGATGCAAAACATTAAAGACATGATAAACCATGCATCTCAAATATAAACGCGTTAAAAGGTCTTCGGACATATTACAACGCATTTACTCATAAACATTTTCCCCCGAACACTGAGCCTCTATTGACCGAGCACCCTCCATTACGCCGGAGAAGTATAGCTCGGGGCGCCTATGCTCTTTTCCAGGAGGCGGAGGGGCGGTGGCTATCTTCATCGGATCCAGCCCCGGCCAGTGCACCTTGGTCTTCGCAAAGGCCATCCGAACCCCCTCGATGCAGGAGGACCGCCTTAGTGCGTCGATCCGCGGCGAGGCGTCTCTCAGCTTCTGCACCAGGCCAAAGTAGCTGCCCGGCAGTGGCTTGTTGGGCCATAGCCAGATGCAGACATCCTTCATGGCCGGCTCCACCTTCCGGTGTAGCTCCATCAGCTGCTTCAGCTGCTAAACAAGTAGAGGGGAACGCTCGGGGGCTCCGAACTGCGCCCAAAACTGCCGAGCTGCATCTTCCTCTCCCCGCGAAGCATAGAACTGATTCGCGTCTGCTGTGCTCTTCTGGAGGTCCGAGCAGGCGCCTGAGGAACGCCACACTTGAGTAAGCAATTTGAACTTGCTATCCCCGAAGACACACTGCAATAAATATGGCTTACCATCCATGATAGCCTTTGCCCGGCTGACTTGCTCTTCAAAAGACCGCCTATCCACCCGCTCCTTTTGGAGATTGGTTTTCAAGGTGGATAGTTCGGCGGCCTGCTCCTTGCCTTTCCGCTCAAAGTCCTCGCACTTTTGGCCAGCGTCCTTGAGCTCCTGTTGGATTTCCTCCACCCTAGCCTCATGCTTGTCGCTGGTAGCTCTCAAGGCGGATAGAGCGGTAGCCGCTTCTTTGGCCGCCGCCCTCTCAACAACAGCCTCCTGCTTCACCTTCTCAAGCTCGGCCTTGAGCTTCTCAATTTCCTTCGCCGAGGCTGCGTAAGCATTAAACATATCAACAATATTGCTTTGACAGTACGGTAATGGAGAATTTGGATACTCCAATCCGGCTTACCTTGCGCCTCGTCGAATCTCTTGTGCAGAGCGTCAAGCTCGTCTTCGGAGCTCTTGAGCTTCCGATTTAGTTCATCTAGTTCGGCGGCATTAGCAGCCGCCGCTGTCGACGAAGCCTATAAAAACAAAACCATATCAAGTTATATGGGCTCAAAGCCTCTGAACTGTCAACAATATGATCCTGTGACCGGTCGTTTAAGGACTGTTAGAACATTCCGAACACATATTGTCTTGTACATAGTTCGGACTATGATCTATCGTTGACCCCCAGGTGAGTTTTTCCAAACTCACCGAGTTTTTCCAAACTCACCTGGGGCTCGAGGGCTGCCATGTATATAATCATAACTAAAAGAAAATAGTATTTCACAGACAGAGCATTACATGGTTTACATGAAAGCCCGTCAGGAGACCGTTGAAAGCCTCCTTCAGTCTGCTGTCCACAGACTGAATGCTCTGCAATACCGCACCCATAAGGGTGCGGTGCTCCCCGGAGATGGAGGCGCTTGACAGAGCCTCCCCCATAGCCGGCCACCCAGCGGTCGGCGGCGCCGGTGGGGATCGGTTGACCCGATCTCCAACCGGAGATTGAACCGGTGCCTCCGGAGGCATAGTGCGCTTCGGAAACTGCCTTGGAGGTGACTGGACATCTCCTCGTCCGGTCTCCTCAGTATCCGGGAGAGGCCTCTCCCCCGGGTCTTCGGCGGCCGAGGTGTTAGCCTCGACCATGACGTCGTCGCCTCCACCTCTGGTGTCCGGCTCCAAAGGAGCCTGTTGGGATGACACCTACGCGGCATCCTTCGCGGCGCACGGAGGGGAGGGGTGCGACGCGGTCCCGCTCTCCGCTAGTTCGGCGGGCGGGGTCTCCCCGTCCAAAATTGATCGGTGGGGAGAACACGCGGTGGGCTGCAAGTCAACAGGCGCTCACATGTTAACAACGCTTAAAACTTAGCACTAATAGCTCGGGAGGTCTTCGGATTTGTACCTTCGAGCTGGGGGCTTGACCCTGAGGCTCTTTCGTGGAACCCTCTCGAAGTCTTCGGACTCAGTATCCGAGTCCGAACTGTCGTCGGGCAGAGCTGCCTGCGTCCGACGTGCTTTCTTCGGGGCGGGAGGAGGTATATCCTCCGAGGCGTCCGATGACGCCGCCCTCTTTCCTGTGAGGGGGGAATCGCCTCCCCCCTCGACCTCGTGCTCCTCCTCTTGATTTGAGGAGGCATGGGTTTCCTCGGACACAGCCCCTGGCTGGTCCCTGATGCGCAGGCCTGCTCGGCCTGTCTTCTTCTTTTCCTTCTTTTCTGGCGCCTTGTAAGGCGCCACGACGAGCATCTCCGACAGCAGCTGGGACCTAGGGTCTTTGGGCTGTGGAGCCGGACACTTGATGCCCGTAGCCTTGCTCAACCATTCCTGCGGAAGTGATCGGAAAATGCTTACACTTTCTTTAGGAAAACAGAGCCGATCAAATAAAACTGTGCTATACCTCGGAAGGGGGCTTGTCGGCGCTCAAGCCCAGGTCCTCCTTCTTTGCCGGCCACTTCTCCCGCGCCTTGAATAGCGCCTTCCATAGCTTCTCCCGAGTGGTGCGAAAGAGCTGACGGATCGTAGGATCATCATTGATCCGGTAAGCCCACATGGGAGAGGTCTGGCGCTGGCAAGGGAGGATGCGCCGCCGGAGTATAATCTGGACCACGTTGGTCAGCCCGATCCCGTCCTTGATAATGGAGGTGACGCGCCTCTGCAGGTCGTCCACCTCCGTATCCGACCCCCAATCGAGGCCCTTTCGGACCCACGAGGTCAATCTGGCCGGGGGGCGGATCTGAATTCGGCAGGAACAGTTCCGGATTCAGCAGGAACAGTTCCGCCCTCCTCCCTTGGCTCGGTGATGTAAAGCCACTCTTTTTGCCAAGTTTTGATGGTGTCGATGAAGGTGCCGGACGGCCATACTGCGCGGGGAAGCTTGCTGATAACCGCACCGCCGCAGTCTGCCTGTTCGCCCGCGGCACACTTCGGCTTGATGTTGAATACCTTGAGCCATAATCCGAAGTGTGGCTCGACCCGTAAGAAGGCCTCGCAGACGATGATGAAGGCCGATATATGCATGAAAGAGTTCGGCGGAAGATCGTGGAAGTCGAGTTCGTAGAAAAACATGAGGCCCCTAACAAAGGGGTGGAGCGGGAAGCTCAATCCTCGGATGAAATGAGGAATGAAGACCACCCTCTCGCCTGGTTTGGGGGTGGGGATCACCTGGCCCTCCTCTGCAGCGCGGTGGAAGATATTGGCGGGGAGGTAGCCGGCGTCCTTGAGGTCCCGGATGTCCTGGTCTGTGACCGTGGAAGCCTCCCACTTGCCGCTGGCCATGGCTGAGCTTGGAGGAGAAAGGGTGGAAAACCTAGATCTGGGCTCTGGAGGCTCAGGAGATTGGGGAAGCGGGGATGCGAACGGGAAGTGCGGTTAAGCCTTGGGGTTTTCTTCCCCTTTTATTGGGCTTGTTACCGGTTAGCCTCCCTTCACTGCGCCGTGAATCCCTCCGCTTCCCAAGACATGCGTGCCGTTATACGCGCATGATTAAACATATCCCGTGTGAAACGGAGCACGATCTGTGCATTAATGGATTGTGCTGATGAAAACGGCCTCGAAACGCGAATCGAGTCTTTACGACTGGTTTAGCGGTCGTGGTGGGCCGTGACCCTTCATCAGAAAGGTTGTCAGGGAGCACTATTTACCCTTTGACGTTTGGCCTTCATGGCCGAGCTATTCATGGTGCTCGGATGATCAATGATCGGGAAAACTACACGTCGTCGGAGGCCGAACTAAACTCGGCCGATCGCTATTTGGAGAAAGGAACTCGCCTCGCAAGCCGAAGACTCTGATTATATGAAGCGGCTGGAGCTAAGACCCTTGGTGTTGGAGGCTAGTTCGGGGGCTACTGAGGGAGTCCTGGTTTAAGGGGTCCTCGGGAGGCCGACCTATTTCTTATGGGCCGAACTTTATGGGCCGTTCGCCGGACACTAGATGGATCGAAGACCCTGTCTCCAGGATGGAAGCCTCGAGGATCGTGGCTTATCCTCCAAGTTTAAAGTATTGAATAGGCATGTTTATCCCTTCGACATGTAACCGACCATGTGTAAACCCTAGGTACCCTCGGCGTCTATATAAGCCGAAGGGTTTTAGGTTGTAGACTAACAGAACTCATCTAGGGTTTTAGCTATACGATCTCGAGGTAGATCAACTCTGTAACCCTTATACCATCAATATAATCAAGCAGGATGTAGGGTATTACCTCCATAGGAGGTCCCGAACCTGGGTAAACATCGTCTCCCTCTTCTCCTGTTACCATCGATTCTAGTCTCACAGCTCGGGACCCCCTACCCGAGATCCGCCGGTTTTGACACCGATAGGAGGGGCAATGGAGTTGATGTAGATGCCCTCCGTGATCGAATCCCCCTCCGGCAGATTACCAGAAAAGGCTCCAAGATGGGATCTCACGGGAACAGAGGCTTCCGGAGGTGGAAAAGTATTTTCATGGCTCTTTTTGGTATTGGGGGAATATTTGGGAATTTATAGGCCGAAGAATAGGGTTAGGAGGCCTGCTGGGGGGCCACAAGCCAGGGGGGCGCGGCCCCCCACTAGGGCGCGCCCCTGTGGCTGGTCGCCACCTGGCATGTCTCCTGCCTTCATCTCCAAGTCCGGTAGGTTTCTTCTGGTCCAAGAAAAATCATCCCGAAGGTTTTATTCCGTTTGGACTCCGTTTAATATTCCTTATCTGCAATACTCAAAAACAAGGAAAAAACAAAAACTGGCACTAGGCACTAGATTAATAGGTTAGTCCCAACAATAATATAAACTAGCATATTAATGCATATAAAACATCCAAAACAGATAATATAATAGGATGGAACAATCAAAATTATAGATACGTTGGAGACGTATCAGCTCGTTATCAAGGAACCCTAACCCTATGTAAAGCACGTTTCAGCACCGTCGCGGGATGCGGTGCCTTGAGGAGGCACCTCCGGAGGCCTTGACTCCTCGCCAACCCCCCAGGGGCCTCGCGAGCAGCGGGCATCTCTCGAGGCCCCGAAGCCGTCTGCTCCGCAAGGAACAAGCAAGATCTCTAAGCTGCCCCGGCGCCCCAACTGCACCTCACGACGCAGGGACCCGCCACGAGTACACCAAGCTAAGTTATCCTAATCGCGACATGCAGGAACTTGAAAATGCTAACGCCACCACGAGTATGAGACGAAAATGCTAACATGAAAGGCGCAAGCGCCATAGTTCATTACACGCCCTCGCAGGGCCCTCCATGGTTCTTAATGCGGGAAGTAAAAAAAGGCGGCCTCCCGAGGACCGCCATTCCCGAGGCCTGGCTCCGGCGCGGCCCGCGCCAGTCATAGTCGTCCTCCTCCTTGATGGGGGCGCGGCGGTATGGCGGCTCAACGGCCTCCTCGGCAGGGGTGCGGCGCCGCGGCGGCTCGCCGTACTCCTTGGTCCTAGCGCGTCGATGTGGAGGCTCGTCGTAGTCGTCGTCGCTCGAGCTCCCTACGGAGGAGGCGTCGCTGCTGCTGGAGGTGCTGCGACCGTCGCCAAGGGCAAGTTCGCCGCCGAGGGCGCCGCCACCGCGATGGCTATCGTCGGCGGAGAGGTGGTCGCCGTCGCCGCCGTCGCCCTCCGGGTAGCACCCCAAGCTCCTGCCGTCCTCCCCGAAGATCTTGACAAAGAGTGTTGCCGCCCCGTCATGCTTGAAGTGGAGGGTGCACCTCTCGTGTAGGCCGCGAGCGCGGGCGAACGTCTACCACCCGCGGTTCAGGAACACGTGGCCCGCGGGAGTGACCTCGACCTCCACCCATGAGGCCTCGCTACAGCAGCCATCGGCCTGCAGCCATAGGCCGGCCGGCCCTCCAGCCGGCAGCGCCTCCACGAAGAAGCGCGGGAGCTGGAGCCAGGTGATGGTCGGCCTCTCCACCCACACCACGAACTCCTGGGCCGCGTCGGCCGAGTGGGATCATGGGCGGGGCGGTCGGGCACCCGCCACGAGCTTCCCTCCTCGAACGTGGGCGCCACGGCTACTGCTACTGCTACTGCCTGCGCGGGAGGGAGCCTTCCTATGGTCGCCGGAGCTAGCACCGGCCTTCACGGGAGTGCGCCCGCGCCCACGGGGGACCACAGCCGGCGTCGCGGTGTACTTACGGGGACGGCCGCAGCCCATCTTGGCCGGCGGCGAGTCCAGTCCCTCGAGGTGGGCCTTCCCTTTCTCGGCGGCTGAGAATCTCCTCACTAGCGCCTGATAACCCACAAGTATAGGGGATCGCAACAATTTTCAAGGGTAGAGTATTCAACCCAAATTTATAGATTCGACACAAGGGGAGCCAAAGAATACTTGAGAGTATTAGCAGTTCAGTTGTCAATTCAACCACACCTGGAGATTAAATATCTGTAGCAGAGTGATTAGTAGCACAGTAATATGATAGTTTGATAGCAGTAGCAACAGTAACAGTAGCAGTAACAGTAGTGGCAATAGTTTGGTAACAGTTGGAACAACGGTAACAACAGTAGTACTTAGAAAGAACAATAAGTGGAAAGCTCGTAGGCACTGGACCGGTAACTCGTTGGATGATATTCGTCATGTAACAGTCATAACCTAGGGCGACACAGAAATAGCTTCAGTTCGTCAATGTAATGTAGGCATGTATTCCGTAAATAGTCATACGTGCTTATGGAAAAGAACTTGCATGGCATCTTTTGTCCTACCCTCCCGTGGCAGCAGGGTCCATAAGGAAACTAAGGGATATTAAGGCCTCCTTTTAATAGAGAACCAGAACAAAGCATTAACACATGGTGAATACATGAACTCCTCAAACTACGGTCATCACCGCGAAGTATCCCAAATATTGTCACTATGTGGTTGACGGATCATAACACGTAATAGGTGCATATGACTAGGCAAGATCGGATCAAGAACATGGATATTGAGATGATAACATAAACGGTTTAGATCTGAAATCATGGCACTCGGGCCCTAGTGACAAGCATTAGGCATAGCAAAGTCATAGCAACATCAATCTCAGAACATAATGGATACCAGGGATCAAGCCCTAACAAAACTAACTCGATTACATGATGAATCTCATCCAACTCCTCACCGACTAGCAAGCCTACGAAGGAATTACTCACTCCCGGTGGGGAGCATCATGGAATTGGCGATGGAGAAGGGTTGGTGATGACGAAGACCGAAGATTCCCCTCTCCGGAGCCCTAAACGGGCTCCAGATCTGGCCTCCCAATGAAGAACAGGAGGTGGCGGCGGCTCCGTATCGTAAAACGCGATGAAACTTTCTCTCTGATTTTTTTCTCCGAAAATAGGAAATTATAGTGGCAGAATTAGGGTCAGTGGGGCCAGGAGGTGGGCACAACCCACCAGGGCGATTCCAGGGGGCCTGGCGCGCCCTGGTGGGTGCTGCTCACCCTGGCCCCCCTCTCCGTTGGATTTTGGCTCCAATAATTCTCATATATTCTGAAATAGTTCTCCAAAATTTTTTGTTCCATTCCGAGAACTTTTATTTCTGCACAAAAACAACACCATGGTAGTTCTGCTGAAAACAGCGTCAGTCCGGGTTAGTTCCATTCAAATCATGCAAATTAGAGTCCAAAACAAGGGCAAAAGAGTGATGAAAAGTAGATACGTTGGAGACGTATCAACTCCCCCAAGCTTAAACCTTTGCTTGTCCTCAAGCAATTCAGTTGACAAACTGAAAGTGATAAATAAAAAACTTTTATGAACTTTTTGTTCTTGTTTACATATATATGCTTAAGTAGCACCCAGGTTTTCAGCAAAGATTATGACTAACCATGCCAGCAATAACCCTTAGAAATTATATTAACTCATAACAATAACATAAGCAGCTAGCGAGTAATAATAATATATCTCAAGCGCCAACACTTTGTCAAAACAATCATGATACAATATGACAATAGTGGTATCTCGCTAGCCCTTTCTGAGACCGCAAAACATAAATGCAGAGCACCTCCAAAGTTCAAGCAGCGACTAAACATTGTAATTCATGGTAGAAAAGATCCAGTCATGCTGCACCCAACATCAACTATACACAATGCATGAGGATGACAATAGTGCTCTCAGGTCTGGCGCTTATTTGAGAAGGTGATGACTCAACATAAAAGTAAATAGATAGTCCCTTCGCAGAGGGAAGCATGGATTTGCAGCGGTGCCAGAGCTCAAAGTTTAAAACAGAGATAGATATAATTTTGGGAGGTACACCCTTCCTGTCAGCGTCACGACCAAGAGTTATCAATATCTTCCATGCTAAACAAATTAGCGGCGGTTCCCAAGCGGTAAAAGTAAAGGTTTACTCCCCCTCCACCAACAATCACACTCCATGGCTAGCCGCATCCACGGGTACCGTCCAAACCAACAACATTCCTGGGGGAGTTTTGTTTAATTATTTTTGATTTATGATTTCGGGACTGGGAATCCCTATTACCGCCCCTCTCGTGTAAGGACAAGTGAATAAACACGCATCATGAGAATAACCCGCTTAGCATGGAAGATATTGACCGCCCCCTGTCGCTCCATGAGCGGTCCAGGCACACAAAACAGATGTTCATTTGAATTTTTAGAGATGGCACATGCAAATTTACTTTAGAACGGCAGGGTAATACCGCATATAGGTAGATATAGTGGACTCATCTGGCACAACTTGGTTTAAGGGTTTTGATGCACAAGCAGTATTCCCGCTTAGTACACGCGAAGGCTAGCAAATAGATTGAGAAGCGGCCAGCTAGAGAGCGAAAACGGTCATGAACATGCATTACATATAATCAACATTGAATACTAGCATGAGTAGGATATGGACACCATGAACATAAATATCATGAAGGCTATGTTGGTTTTGATTCAACTACATGCGTGAACATGTGCCAACTCAAGCCACTTGAAACATTCGGAGGAAGATACCATATCATCATACTACATCACAACCATTTTAATGCATGTTGACACCCAAGATAAATCATTATCCACTCCTAGCTACTTAAGCATGGCATGAACAACTATAATCTCTAATGGTCATTGCAAACATGTTTGATCATAATAAGCTCAATCAAGGATACTAGGTTAAACATATTTACAAAAACAAAAACAAGTTGAGTTCATACCCGCTTTTCTCTGCCACAGTCAATTCATCAAATGTCGTCATTATTGCCTTTCACTTGCATGACCGAATGATAAGAAAATAATAATAGTGCAAGAGTGCCGTGGACTAAGCTGGAATCTGTGAACATTTTATTCAAGAGGAGAAGACAAAGTAATATGGGATCTTTGTTAGATAAACAATAATGCAGATGAGAGCCACTCAACAGTTTCATTGTGGTCGTCTCCTTGGTACGACTCAAATAAAAAGAAAAGAATTTCAGAGAAACAAACTGAAATATTTTTGGAGTTTTTGGCTTTTCTTTAAGAAAGCAAATTAAAGAGGAAAAACAAAAACGAGAAATCTATTTACACGGGAAAGCTCCCAACAAGTAAAAGAAGAAGTGAGAAATCTTTTTGGGTTTTCTTTTGATGCAACAATTAAACTAAGCTAGAAAGAAAAACTAAAAACAAGTAGGAAATATTTTTGGATTTTCTCAAAGTTTTTCAAACACACAAGAAGAAAGCGAGAAAACAAATCTAGCATGGATATTACAATGAAAAAGTGTGAACACCGACAACTGGAATAAATGTGTGAACATGAATGTAATGTCAGTGGAAATACGTACTCCCCCAAGCTTAGGATTTTGGCCTAGCTTAGTAATCACCATCCATAGTAGCCGTCCGGTCCCAAGTAGTAGTGGGGTGGAGGAGGCACCTAAGCATCCCACCCCTGGGGCTCCTCCTGAGCAGCTGCTAGGTTGTTCCGGTAGGATGTAATGTCATCTGGCATGATCCTGTATCCGTTCCTGGCAATAGAATCAAACAAAGCAGGTGTAGCAAACGGAATAACATCACGGGTTTCCTTGCTGAATACTAGGTTGTAATGAATGTCACGGGGAGAATCAGTTACATCGAGGAATTGGTGATCTTGTAGTGACTTGTGATCAAGGTAAACTCGAGACAAGAGATAATCATGAGGGCGAAACTGAACATTAAAGTGTCTCGCTAAGCGAGTAGCATAAATACCACCATGTATCTTTCCCTTAGTTTTGTTAAGATGTAAGCGACGAGCAATAATAGCCCCCAATTAAAGGTGTGATCATCATAAAGTGCACGACATAAAATAGCAAGGTCAAGGGCACTGAGTGCGCCGACCTTCTCCCTAGCGGTTAAACACTTAGCGATGACCAAAGCGAAGTAATGCACTGAGGGAAACTGCAAGCTGGTAGCAGTGGCGCTCGACACGCCTCTATCCTCACCCACTGTTAAAGTGAGGAGAAAATCCTCAAACTCAGATGGCCTAGGTTCTCTCAATTCCCCATCAGAAGGGATCAAGCATATGTTGCAGAAGACTGTTAGCGGCATTTTGTAAGTTTCAGCATAAAGATTAAACTGCACTTCAGGAGGATCGTTTCTCCCTAGATAATAAAATCCTTGCACAAAGGAATTTGTAAGGATGTGATATTGGTCACACTTAGCTGCGAGGAACTCGGTCAACCCAACATTTGCAACAAACTGAGCGAACTCTTGATGGAATCCGGCCTCCTCCATGAAGGCATCATGCGGCCATTCACACGGCCGCACCTCCGCCCTTCTTGGGGTATGAAGGTCATTGTCCGATGACTCCCCAATGACTCCCTTGGCATTTTTCTTGGAGGAGAACTTCCTAAAGATTTGCATTTTTATTCCTATAAAAATTCTGAAAAATTTTAGTCCACAAAAATTTTGTCAACAAAACTTTGTAAGATTGTTAGCAACTACTCCCAAGCATGCATAGAGGCCATATTGAGCATTCAAACTACTTAGAACTCTAGGAATTCAACATGCAAGCTCATCTACAGCAGCACCAAGAGTAGCTAATTACTCTAAAAATAACCCACTAAATCAAAAACTAATTGGAGCAATGGAGGAGTCACATACCAAGTAGCAATCCCTCCAAACAGTTTCAAAAACGGAGCTTCGAGCTAAGAGATCGAAATCCGCGAGTTTGAGAGCAAGAACACGGGAATGGTGGCTGTGGTGAATTTTTTCCGGAGGTAGGTGATGTTGTGGGCTAAAGAGATAAGTGAGGGGGGCCACGTGGGGGCCACAACCCACCAGGGCATGCCTGAGGGTGCTGGCGCGCCCTGGTGTCTTGTGGGCACCAGGTGTACCCCCCTCTGGTATTATTTGCACCAAAAATTCATAAATATTCGGGAAAAAAATCATGTTTAATTTTCAGGGCATTCTGAGAATTTTTATTTTTGGGACATTTTTTTATTGCACGGAGAAAACAGAAAACATGATAATCATGGCATTTCATTTTATTTGACTAACTAAAATAGAAAATAAAAGGTGGGAGCAGAGAGTTGTGCTTACTAGATTCATCAATTTCATACCTCTCAAAAATGATTCATTAATAAGGTTGATCAAGTCTTATTAACAACTACTTTTGATTAGCATGAAACCGAAGAACTTTCGTAAAACACTAAGTTACCTCAATGGGGATGTGCATATCCCCAACAATAAGTATATCATATTTCTTTTTGGCAGTGGGAAGAGGTAATTGAAAACTTCCAATAGTGTTGGTCGAAGATTCTTCAATAACATTTATACCATTCACTTGGAATTGTTTCTTCGGAAAGTGCACCGTATGCTCATTACCATTGATATGAAAAGTGACTTTGCTTTTGTTGCAATCAATAACAGCCCCTGCAGTATTCAGAAAGGGTCCAAGGATAATCGACATGTTGTCATCCTCGGGCATCTCAAGAATAACAAAGTCCGTCAAGATAGTAACATTTGCAACAACAACGGGCACATCCTCACAAATACCGATAGGTATGGCCGTTGATTTGTCAGCCATTTGCAATGATATCTCGGTAGGTGTGAGTTTATTCAAATCAAGTCTTTTATATAAGGAGAAAGGCATAACACTAACACCGGCTCCTAAATCACACAAAGCAGTTTTGACATAGTTTCTTTTAATGGAGCAAGGTATAGTTGGTATTCCAGGATCTCCAAGTTTTTTAGGTACTCCATCCTTAAAAGAATAATTAGCAAGCATGGTGGAGATTTCAGCTTCAAGTATCTTTCTTTTATTTGTGATGATGTCTTTCATATACTTTGCATAAGGGGCCATCTTCAAAATATCGATTAAACGGGTACGCAAAAAGACTGGCCTAATCATTTCAGCAAAGCGCTCAAATTCTTCATCATCCTTTTTCTTAGATGGTTTAGGTGGAAAGGGCATGGGTTTCTGAACCCATGGCTCTCTTTCTTTACCATGTTTCCTAGCCACAAAGTCTCTTTTATCATAACGTTTATTTTTAGACTGTGGGTTATCAAGATCAGGAGCAGGCCCTATTTCAACATCATTATCTGGTTCTTTATCATTATTAGGTTGAGCATCTTCATGAGCATCATCATTATCATTTTCATTATCACTAGGTGAATGTTCATTACCAGATTGAGTTTCAGCATCAGAAATAGAGACATCATTATTATCAGGAGGTTTTTGTATCTCAGGTTCACTAGAGGTATGCAAAGTCCTATCATTTTTCTTTTTCTTTTTCTTCTTAGAAGGACTAGGTGCATCAGGATTAACTCTCTGAGAGTCTTGTTCAATTCTTTTAGGAGGACCCTCAGGATAAAGTGATTCTTGGGTCATTCTACCTCCTCTAGTTACTACTCTAGCAGCAAAATCATTCATATTATTATTCATTTCATCAAGCAATTCTTTTTGAGACTTAGCAACTTGTTCTAACTGAGTTTGAACTATAGAGGCATGCTTTCCTACACCTCTAACATCATTACTGATTCTAAATAGCAGGTCACTCAAGCGAGCAATCATCTAAGAATTATATTTCAATTGTTTCAGAACATGAGCATTGAAATGATCTTTCTTCATAATATAGTTGTCAAACTCATATAATCATTGACTAGGATGTTTATTGTGAGGGATGTCACTTTCATTAAACTTTAGTAAGAATTTACCTCTACCACCTATGGAGGTGGTGGTGTGTCAAGGCCATGTATTTCTTCAATAGCTGGCAAATTCTTAACATCCTCAGCTTTAATACCTTTTTTCTTCATAGATTTCTTTGCCTCTTGCATATCTTCAGGACTGAGAAATAAGATACCCCTCTTCTTCGGAGTGGGTTTAGGAGGTGGTTCAGGAAGAGTCCAATCATCATAATTCTTCAATATGTTATTCAATAATTCCTCAGCTTGTTCAATAGTTCGTTCCCTGAAAACACAACCAACACAACTATCTAGGAAATCCCTAGAAGCATCGGTTAGTCCATTTTAAAAGATATCAAGTATTTCATTTTTCTTGAGAGGATGATCAGGCATAGCATTAAGCAATTGGAGAAGCCTCCCCCAAGCTTGTGGGAGACTCTCTTCTTCAATTTGCACAAAGTTAAATATTTCCTGTAAGGCAGCTTATTTCTTATGAGCAGGAACATATTTTTCAGAGAAGTAGTAAATCATATCTTGGGGACTACGCACACAACCAGGGGTAAGAGTATTGTACCATGTCTTAGCATCACCCTTTAATGAGAACGGAAATAACTTAAGGATGTAATAGTAGCGAATCTTCTCATCATGAGCAAAGAGGGTGGCTATATCATTCAGCTTAGTAAGGTGTGCCACTACAGTTTCAGTTTCATTGCCGTGGACAGGATCAGATTCAACCAAAGTAATTAACTCTGGGTCGACAGAGAACTCATAATCCTTATCGGTAACAAAGATAGGTGAAGTAGCAAACTTAGGATCATATTTCATTCTAGCATTCAAAGTCTTTTCCTTATACTTGCGTACCAATTTCTTAAGATCGTTTCTATCCTTGCAAGAAAGAATTTCTCTAGTTATCTCTTCGTCCATAACATAACCTTCAGGTATCTTAGGCATTTCAAATTTAGGAGAGCTAGGACGGGTAGGTGTTTCATAGTCATCATCAGTTTCATAGGCTTCATCAGTTTCAACAATTTCATCAATTTCAGTAGTTTCATTCTCTTTAGCTCTAGCAATTTGTTCATCAAGAAATTCTCCTAGTGGCACATTATCATCAAGCATGGTACTACCATCATCAATAGCATAATTCATAGCAGAGGTAGCATTATCAATAACTTGCGACATATCAGGATTACTAGCATGTGGTGGTGTTGCAAGCTTACTCAAAACAGAAGGTGAATCAAGTGCAGAGTGTGATGGCAATTCCTTACCTCCCCTCGTCCTAGAGGGAACGATCTTGGTCTTTGGATCCTTCAAATTCTTCATAGTGATAAATTGATATAAATCCCAAGTGACTCAACAAATATTGCTATGCTCCCCGGCAACGGCGCCAGAAAAAGGTCTTGATAACCCACAAGTATAGGGGATCGCAACAGTTTTCGAGGGTAGAGTATTCAACCCAAATTTATAGATTCGACACAAGGGGAGCCAAAGAATACTTGAGAGTATTAGCAGTTCAGTTGTCAATTCAACCACACCTGGAGATTAAATATCTACAGCAGAGTGATCAGTAGCACAGTAATATGATAGTTTGATAGCAGTAGCAACAGTAACAGTAGCAGTAACAGTTGGAACAGCGGTAACAGCAGTAGTACTTAGCAAGAACAATAAGTGGAAAGCTCGTAGGCACTGGATCGGTAACTCGTTGGATGATATTCGTCATGTAACAGTCATAACCTAGGGCGGCACAGAACTAGCTCCAATTCGTCAATGTAATGTAGGCATGTATTCCGTAAATAGTCATACGTGCTTATGGAAAAGAACTTGCATGAAATCTTTTGTCCTACCCTCCCGTGGCAGCGGGGTCCATAAGGAAACTAAGGGATATTAAGGCCTCCTTTTAATAGAGAACCGGAACAAAGCATTAACACATGGTGTCGGGGATATTACCCCACGGTATAACCCGGCCTGAAGTATGACCCGGCCGGGACTTGGCGACTCACTGGTGACCCGGCAGAGCTTGGCGGCTCATTGGTGACCCGGCAGGCGGGTCAGACGAACGACAAGACCTAACGGCCCAGAGGGCGGCTCATGGGAGGGCTGACTCATGTTATGATGGGCCGGCTCACAGAGAAGGTCCAAGGAAAGGAAAGACTCACGTCTCCAATGTATCTATAATTTTTGATTGTTCCATGCTATTATATTATCTGTTTTGGATGTTTTATATGCATTAATATGCAATTTTATATTATTTTTGGGACTAACCTATTAATCTAGTGCCTAGTGCCAGTTTCTGTTTTTTCCTTGTTTTTGAGTATTGCAGATAAGGAATATTAAACGGAGTCCAAACAGAATAAAACCTTCGGGATGATTTTTCTTGGACCAGAAGAAACCTACCAAACTTGGAGATGAAGGCAGGAGACCTGCCGGGAGATCACAAGCCACAGGGGCGCGCCCTAGGGGGGTGGGCGCGCCCCCTGGCTTGTGGCCCACCTGTAGGCCCTCCAACCCTAATCTTCGTCCTATAAATTCCCAAATATTTCCCCAATACCAAAGAGAGCCACGAAAGTACTTTTCCGCCGCCGCAAGCCTCTGTTCCCGTGAGATCCCATCTTGGAGCCTTTTCCGGTAATCTGCCGGAGAGGGATTCGATCACGGAGGGCATCTACATCAACTCCATTGCCCCTCCGATGATGCGTGAGTAGTTCACCTCAGACCTTCGGGTCCATAGCTAGTAGCTAGATGGCTTCTTCTCTCTCTATGTTCTTCAATACCATGTTCTTCATGATCTTCATGGAGAACTATCCGATGTAATACTCTTTTGCGGTGTGTTTGTCGAGATCCGATGAATTGTGGGTTTATGATCAGATTATCTATGAATATTATTTGAGTCTTTTCTGAATTCTTATATGCATGATTTCATATCTTTGTAAGTCTCTTCGAGTTATTGATTTGGTTTGGCCAACTAGATTGGTAATTCTTGCAATGGGAGAAGTGCTTAGTTTTGGGTTCAATCTTGCGTTGTCCTCACCCAGTGACATAGTAGGGGTAGCGAGGCACGTACTGTATTGTTGCCATCAAGGATAAAAAGATAGGGTTTTCATCATATTGCTTGAGTTTATCCCTCTACATCATGTCATCTTACCTAATGCGTTACTCTGTTCTTCATGAACTTAATACTCTAGATGCAGGCAGGAGTCGGTCGATGTGTGGAGTAATAGTAGTAGATGCAGAATCGTTTCGGTCTACTTGACACGGACGTGATGCCTATATGCATAATCATTGCCTTGGATATCGTCATAACTATGCGCTTTTATATCAATTGCTCGACAGTAATTTGTTCACCCACCGTATTATTTTCCTTCAAGAGAGAAGCCTCTAGTGAAACCTATGGCCCCCGGGTCTATTTTCCATATTATATTTTCAGATCTATAAATCAAAAATACCTTGCTGCAATTTTATTTACTTTTCTTTTAGTTTTACTTTTGGCAATCTTTTATATCTATCTCTATCAGATCTCATCCTTCCAAGTAACCGTGAAGGGATTGACAACCCCTTTATATCGTTGGGTGCAAGTGTTTGATTGTTTGTGTAGGTGCAAATATTGGTGCCTTGCTTGTTCCTCCTACTGGATTGATACCTTGGTTCTCAACAAACTGAGGGAAATACTTATCTACTTCGCTGCATCACCCTTTCCTCTTCAAGGGAAAACCAACACAAGCTCAAGAGGTAGCAGGACTCTACATGTAAACCTACCCCTTCAACCTATATAAGGAGGGGGTAAGGCGCCCCAAGAGGGACAAGTTCAAGTCATTAGAGTTAGACAGATTAGAAACCCTCGAGACTAGAGGTAGCGATTCCGCACCCTTGTAATCGAGATCATCATCATCATCATCATCAAATACACACAAAGCAGGACGTAGGTTATTACCTCCATCGGGGGGGGGGGGCGAACCTGGGTAAACTCACGTCTCTCGATTCCGACCAACCCCTCTCAAGCTGTCACATAGTTGTGATGGCCTCACACCTATGTTCTTTCATGAGGACATCTTGCCGTGACAAAACAACGACAGTTGGCGCCCACCATGGGGCCAGCGCATGGTGGTATTGTGTTCTTGAAGGGAACCCTTCTGGGGATTGAGAGGTACGCGATCGCCGGATGACGAAGAGCCAAGGGATAAAGATTCCAGTGGGTTTAATTTATATCAACATCGTCCTCGTGCGCGACTAGCATTCTCCATTGGCCTCATGGTTGAGTGGTACGTACAATTAACCAACGAAGTAGATGTCATAGTCGCGCTAGTGCGGATATCATGGACACCTACAATGTTTCATCAACGCAGACGTGGGGCTCGTCATCAAAAGTGTCCTGCGCGTGCAAAAAAGCCAAGTTGTAACTGAGGTCAACAAAGAATTAGGGACGCACGTCTGTGCGCCGCTGCAAGTCGCCGAGTCGAGGCTGTCAATAATTTCCGTCGTGTCTGACTCCTAATGCATCTCCCCCGTCCACATGCAAAGCAGAGGATCAAGTCCCGAGATTGCGAGAAGCCGAGTCCGCCAAGTTGTGGTGCTGGTGCTGCTGCTCTCCACGTCATCAAAAGAAAAATCATACAGCGGCAGCGAAAGCAGAGCAAGCCGCAGCTAGCAACGGCTCAGGCATGCAAGGTCGAAAGGAGAGACGCTGTGGAAAAATAAAAAATTCCATCACGCGGCAGCCCACAGCGCTGCTGTCGCTCATGTGCTATCAATTGGTTTTAGGAAAATAAGGACAAAGTGCTATTAGTGTTAGCATGGAGATCGAGGATGGATGGATATAATATTCCACACGGAAGGCCAGTACTAGTGCTTCGGCAATACTAGTACTACTTCTCTGACCGAATAAATATTAACACAGGAACAATTGCATCCGCTACTCTGGCTCTACGTCCGCGTTTATCTTGGAAAAATGTTCGCGTTCATCCAATAAAAATATCAGGTGCTATCCGTTCCATCTATTTTATGAGCACATATTAATTTCTTTGAGAACAATTACTTTGCCCTGCAATATATTTTATGCAGGATAATTGTTCAGTATAAAAGTGGTGTTATATTGCGCATGGAGCACAGTATACATCAACAACGCCGCGGCCGCCTCGCGCGTCCGCACTGTTTTATAACGTCGCTGCCGCCTCTCGCGTGCGTACTGGTTTACAACGCCGTGGCCGACTCGCGCGATTCGCGCCGACTTACAACGCCGTGGTCGGCTCGTGCGTCCGCATCGGTTTTCAACGCCGCGGCTACCTGTCAGCCGTCAACCGTATGCCGCTTTATGCCGCGGCCGACTCACGCGCCTGTGTCGATTTACAACGCCACGGCTACCTGCCCGCTCGAGCCGCCCAACGGATGAGCGCGAGCCGCCACCCCCGCGGTCCGATCTACATCCTCACGCCGGTGCCGTGACTGCTCGCTCGAGCCTCCCAACGGATGCGTACGAGCCGCCGCCCCCGCGGTCCGGTCTAAATCAACACGTCGGGGCCGCGCCCGCCGTACGAGCCGCCCAATGGACGCGCTAAAGCCGCCGCCCCCGCGGTCCGGTCTACATCAACACGCTGGTGCCGCGCTTGCTCACTCGAGCCGTCCTACGGACACACGCGAGCCATCCCCATGGCTTGTCTCCTCCAACAACATTGGAGCAAAGGAAAAAATGGCATTCATGTATTACGCAACGTCACCAAAACCGTCAGCTTCCACTTGCATCGGGTTTCTCAATGGATAGACGCATTGGCCTGTTATCCCAATGATATGATCTACTTCAAACATATCAAAAGAAACATGAGAGCTTGCCATAAAGGAAACATCTCTGGAGAAGCTACAATTTGAGCCGGCTATTATTGAGCTAGCAATTCAAAAGTCAGCGGCAAAGAAAAAGAAAAAAATGGCCCTGGAGGAGCCAGGAGAGACGGACTACATGAGAATAAAGCATGGGTCAAGAGGCATATGCGCTCAATTTGGCCACGATATTTGTCAAAGACATATGATGAGCATCACGAAGATCATCAGCTCACTACATCGTCTCCAGTTTGGATAAGATCCATCGTTCAGCTGTCAACTTTGTGCCAGCTTAAGCAACAAGCAAGGTTTGAAGACTCTTAAGCCGCCTCCTCGAGTCGACTTAAGACTCGGGGGCTACACTGACATGACTCGGCAGATTTAACCGGGCTCAAATATTCTGGAACCCCGGGTCATTGCAGGGAAGATAACCCGGTCCCGGGGGCTGCTGCCTTATTGGCGGAAGATTTAAAGTCGCCCAAGAGGACGAGCCGCCATGATGCGACCGTTCAAACATGGGTGCCCTACCTTATTGGCGGAAGATTTAAAGTCGCCCAAGAGGACGAGCCTCCATGATGCGACAGTTCAAACATGGGTGCACTATCTTATTGGTGGAAGATTTAAAGTCGCCCAAGAGGACGAGTCGCCATGTTGCGACCGTTCAAACATGGGTGCCCTGATTTATTGGATCATCATAAAGTCACTTGGGGGCTTCCAACTCAATGAGTTTAGCTTTCATACCCTCTTGACTGGCTTCCACGCCATATATGAGTTAAACCTGCCTGTTTGCAACTTGCTACTCCACCAGGTGACCCGCCGAACTCTTGACAGTCAATCTTTCAATAAGACCCTGAACTTGTCAAGGTTAAAGCTCTTGACAGTCAATCTTTCAATAAGACCCTGAACTTGTCAAGGTTAAAACGGCGGTTTATGTCACGAGAGAGCCGGCTTACAGTGAGCTAGGATAAACTCACCTGTCCGATGTAGTCTCTCCGCTATGTGGCCCGTTCGTACTCTTAACAGTCAATCTTTTTTAAGACCATGAACTCGTTAAGGTTAAAACGACGGATTTATATCACATGAGAGCCAGCTTACGGGATTAAAGGCTTTCATGCCAAGCTTCTTGGAAGCAAAAACCTTGAGTTTTTTCAAAATAAGAACAAGAGTTGATCTCTTTTGGTTGTGCCTTCAAGGCCGACTTACAAATATTTGAGATATACATGTATATATTCTCTGTTAGTTGTTTTTATCATATACATACATCATCCTACATTGCATCATGCATCATACATGCATATCAAGCCGGTCATCAAACCGGGTTACATCGTAACCTCTGCAGGAACAAATAGATCTTTGATAGCCACAATGGCTGGATCTTCATCATGGTTTATCATAACCAGTATTAAATGATTGGGATTTTTCAAGCCAGCTCAGAAGAATTGACTATTCTCGAAGAGCCGCCCTATCACATATAATGCCGTGTCATCTAATTGACCGGCTCTTGGATTTTTTCAACTTGTGCTCTGTAGTAAACTACAACACATGGATTTCTCAAACATATATTTGCTAGGTTGCACCGCAACCATAAGCAGGGATTTTCATTTCAAGGACAAAGGCATTATTCCAGGATATTCGACAAAATACCGGGTTACAACCACGGTGAAGGAGTCATTCAACAAATTATGATGAGCTATATTATTCTCACATAGTCCCAAGTCGCTGCAGGCATACGACCCGGCACTTGGGGGCTACATCATATGATGTTTTTCTTTTTTCAAAGAGAAGTGCATATGAGTCCCGAGTCGCTGCGGGCAAACGACCCGGCACTTGGGGGCTACATTGCTCAGAGCAAAATTTTCTAAAGTCCCACGTCGCTACAGGCATGCGACCCGGCACTTGGGGCCTACAACATTCAGCTGTTCAAACAGATTACAAGGTCCAAATTGAAGACTCGGCCCATCACATACTGATGAGCTGACCCTTGGGGGCTAATGTACTATCATTTTCAAATTGAGGAATCATATGAAGACCCGGCCCATCATTTCAAGATGAGTCGGCCTTTGGGGGCTACATATTGCTCCTCAAGTCTATATGATCAGATCTACAAAAATTTCCTGCTCATTATTGCATAATGACCCGACCCTTGGGGGCTACACTGGCTGAAGTTTTATGAGCATAAGACATTTACAAGTCCCAGGTTGCTGTAGGCAAGACAACCCGGTACTTAGGGGCTGCATATGTGGAACAGTCAACTTATGACTGGTGACTCAGATGAACAATCCGGATTTCTCTAAGGTTGCAATATTTATATTGAAGCAAGTCTTAAAGCTATCACTACGTTCCCCTCTTAAGACTTGGGGGCTACAGGTAATATGGAGGTAAAAAAATAGCAGAACATTTTCAAGCTATCAAATTTTGAGTGAGCTATGTCTCCTTTCTTCATGGAGCTGAAGCATTGAAAGACCGGCTCAACATCGCACGGATTCCTTTATTCCCAGTAATTTTATCAAGTCAGCTGGAGTCCAGTTGTTTTGACCCGGCGTCACCAACAATCATGACCCGGCAGCATCAAAAGATCATAACCCGGCAGAGTCTATATAAGCAACCCGGCTTCACAAGTAGAAAGTGGTTTAACAACGAATGATTTTCTGTTCCCAATCAAAGCAATGGAAAGCCGACTCAATGTCATGTGGTTTTCTTATTCCCAAGGTTTTCATCAAGTCAAAGTATTGGAGGCCGACTCAACGACATATGGATGTTTTATTCCCAATATTTTATTGCAAAGGACACATACCTGCAACATGTTTGTGAAGACGGCTCGTTAATATGAAGAAGAAACCCGGATTTTCAAGGAGCTACTTCATTAAGCCGGCCAGTGGAGCAAGCCGATCACTTAACATATTTATTATTCTTATTTCAGGATCTTACCATGAATAAATTCAATCTAACCTGGGGGCTAATGTCGGGGATATTACCCCGCGGTATAACCCAGCCTGAAGTATGACCCGGCCGGGACTTGGCGACTCACTAGTGACCCGACAGAGCTTGGCGGCTCATTGGTGACCCGGCAGGCGGGTCAGACGAACGACAAGACCTAACGGCCCAGAGGGCGGCTCATGGGAGGGCCGACTCATGTTATGATGGGCCGGCTCACAGAGAAGGTCCAAGGAAAGGAAAGACTCCCTCCAAAGGAAACAAGACCCGGATTAGGATTCAAGAGAGACTAGTCCTAATCCTACTCTTAGTAGGACTCTACATGTAAACCTACCCCTTCAACCTATATAAGGAGGGGTAAGGCGCCCCAAGAGGGACAAGTTCAAGTCATTAGAGTTAGACAGATTAGAAACCCTCGAGACTAGAGGTAGCGATTCCGCACCCTTGTAATCGAGATCATCATCATCATCAAATACACACAAAGCAGGACGTAGGCTATTACCTCCATCGGGGGGGGGGGGGGCGAACCTGGGTAAACTCACGTCTCTCTATTCCGACCAACCCCTCTCAAGCCGCCACATAGTTGTGATGGCCTCACACCTATGTTCTTTCACGAGGACATCTTGCCGTGACAAAACCACGACACATGGTGAATACATGAACTCCTCAAACTACGGTCATCACCGGGAAGTATCCCAAATATTGTCACTATGGGGTTGATGGATCATAACACATAATAGGTGCATATGACTAGGCAAGATCGGATCAAGAAATGGATATTGAGATGATAACATAAACAGTTCAGATCTGAAATCATGGCACTCGAGCCCTAGTGACAAGCATTAGGCATAGCAAAGTCATAGCAACATCAATCTCAGAACATAATGGATACTAGGGATCAGGCCCTAACAAAACTAACTCGATTACATGATGAATCTCATCCAACTCCTCACCGACCAGCAAGCCTACGAAGGAATTATTCACTCCCGGTGGGGAGCATCATGGAATTGGCGATGGAGAAGGGTTGGTGATGACGAAGACCGAAGATTCCCCTCTCCGGAGGCCCAAACGGGCTCCAGATCTGGCCTCCCGGTGAAGAACAGGAGGTGGCGACGGCTCCGTATCGTAAAACGCGATGGAACTTTCTCTCTGATTTTTTTCTCCAAAAATAGGAATTTATAGTGGCGGAATTAGGGTCAGTGGGGCCACGAGGTGGGCACAACCCACCAGGGCGTGCCCAGGGGGCCTGGCGCGCCCTGGTGGGTGCTGCTCACCCTGGCCCCCCTCTCTGGTGGATTTTGGCTCCAATAATTCTCATATATTCTGAAATAATTCTCCAAAAAAGTTTCGTTCCATTCTGAGAACTTTTATTTCTGCACAAAAACAACACCATGGTAGTTCTGCTGAAAATAGCGTCAGTCCGGGTTAGTTCCATTCAAATCATGCAAATTAGAGTCCAAAACAAGGGCAAAAGAGTGAGGAAAAGTAGATACGTTGGAGACGTATCAGCGCCATGGCCGTAGAAGCGGCGGCTTGGAGTGAGGAGGCAAGGAGATGAAGAAGGGCTAGGGGGCTTTGTCTCCCTCGCCCACTTATAGTTGATCGGAGGCCAACCGGCGTCCCTCCGCATCCTGGGCAATGATGGCCCCGCAGCACGCGCCAGCCTTTGCCAGTCAGGGCGGTTGCCGAGGCGACGTGGGGAAGTGGAGGCGTCCGTGTCCCATCATGCGCCACGCGTCGAGCCTGTCCCGCAGGCGGTTGGGGCCCGCGGCGCTTTGGTCTTCCTTCCTTGGCTTCGCCTCGAAGCCAGGACAGGCATGCCTTGGGCCCGGTTGCTACTATCGGCGTTCTGGGAATGGGGGTACCCAGACCTGCCTGCCTGCGGCCCAGCGCATGGCCCACCTCGACGGCCCAGTGCGGCCTTGCAGCAAACCCCCCAAGACAAGGCACTCATGAGGCACCTGGCCTCGTGAGGCAAACAACGCCAAGACCTCCAGGGGAGCGGCCTTCCCAGGCTGCCTCCCGAGGACCGGAGATTCCTATGCAGTGCCCGGCCTCATGAGGCTTGGATGACGTCAGCCATGACGACCAAGGCAAGGCGGGCGCCAGCGGGCGCAGAGGGGACAGTTTCCTCTTTGGTGCTAAGGAGGCAAGGATGGACGCGGGTTCCGAAGGAGTCCCCCAAAGGTTTCCATTCCAATGCAACATGACCAAGACCACGAGCTCGGCAGGACGGATGTCATCGCTGAGCCCACCTCTGCGTCACGCTCAGAAGCTTTGCAGGCAAAGACTACCTTTAGTCAGGATAAGATGTACTTCTTGTCCCCTTTCAAATTTGGCCGTTGTGGGATCCCTTGCTGCCTGTGCGATAAGGGAAGAGGACCAAGGCCACTATAAATAGGGACTAGCCTCGACCATAGAAGGGGCGGATCAATCCATCCTCACCCAAGAGCCCTCACGAGGTCGCTCACCCACTGTACTAGTTCATCCCAAAACCTCCTCGTGAGGCCAATCCACCAAAAGCAGGAGTAGGGTTTTAAACCATAAGGTGGCCTGAACCTGGTTAAATCTCTGTGTTCATCTTCTCGTTCGCTCGCACGTATTCGACGAGGCTTGGCCATGGGGTGACGAGCTTGAGGCTAGCGTGGGTTGAGATCTTCGCACACGCCCCAGAGTTCGAACCTTTTTGGGTTTGCGGAGCCTCGATTTCTGACAATATTCCTACATGAATAGATCTTGTCTACATCATGTCACCGTTCTTATTGCATTACTCCATTTTTTCATGAACTTAATACACTAGATGCATGCTGGATAGTGATGTGGCTTGAGACTGCGTCGGTATTTCCCCAAAGAGGAAGGGATGGTGCAGCACAGCGACGGTAAGTATTTCCCTCAGTTATGAAACCAAGGTATCGAACCAGTAGGAGGATCACCACCACCTAATAAGCAGCACCTGCACACAAATAACAAATACTTGCAATCCGACGCGAAAGAGAGGTTGTCAATCTCTCTACGATAAAAAGATAGATTAGGTAGTGATAGATTGGAGAGATAGATCTCTAAAGAACACAAAATAAAAAGAGCAAATTAAAAGTGCAGCAAGGTATTTTTGGGTTTTTGGTATAATAGATCTGAAAACAAAAGAGGCAAAAAGATAGATCGGAAAGGAATATGTTGGAAAAGTAGACCCGGGGGCCGTAGGTTTCACTAGTGGCTTCTCTCATGAGTATAGCACACGGTGGGTGAACAAATTACTGTTGGGAAATTGATAGAAGATTAAATAATCATGACGATATCCAAGGCGATGATCATTATATAGGCATCACGTCCAAGATAAGTAGACCGACTCCTGCCGGCATCTACCACTATTACTCCACACATCGACCGCTATCCAGCATGCATCTAGTGTATTAAGTTCATGGAAAAACGGAGTAATGCAATAAGAACGATGACATGATGTAGACAAGATCTATTCATGTAGGAATAGACCCCACCTTGTTATCCTTAATGACAACGATACATGCATGCCTTGCTGCCCCTTCTGTCACTGGGAAAGGACACCACAAGATCGAACCCATCACAAAGCACCTCTTCCCATGGCAAGAAAAATCGATCTAGTCGGCCTAACTAAACCAAAGATTCAAAGAAGAAATACGAGGCTATAAGTAATCATGCATATAAGAGATCAAAGAAGACTCAAATAATATTCATGCACTACAGGAATCAGCTTCTTTGCCATCCGCCGTAGCAGACGGCAAAGGACCAGTCCACGGACGGCAAACCTCTTTGCCGTCAGCTGGCTGAAGGCACCAGTTTCGGCACTGCGGGCGCCGGCAATGAGCCTGTTTACCGTCAGCCAGGACACAGCAAACGGCAAATACTTTTTTCCGTCAGCTGCCAGACGGCAACGAACATGGACGGCAACAAATGGCTGTTAGCCCCGTTAGGTGGCTAACGTCATACGTTGCCTTCTGCGAGCTGACGACAAAGTTTGTCGTCTGCCGATGACGTCATGACACTGGTGGCAACACGTCACCCCCTACCCAATCTTTGCCGTCTGCGAGGCTTATCTTTGTCGTCTGCCAGCAGACGACAAAGTGACCAAATTGGTTAGACCTGGTGCTCCCAGGTTGCACAGGCTGCTGCCACGTGGCACCTTTGCCGTCGGCTGGCAGATGACAAAGGTCTTTGCCGTCGGTTGGCAGACGGCAAAGTGCATGTATTGCATCTTTTTTGTTTGTTTTCTGTTAATTCCCTGCATTTGCACAGCACATATATGATATATATACATTTTCAGAAAAGAGGCATAGGCCATGTATCCAACATCATCATGAAAGAGGCATAGGCTATGTAATCCAACATCATCATGGAATATTTCACAAGAGAACACATAGGCTAGCAAAATACATAGTTTCCAAGTGAATCAAAACACATAGGCTAGCAACATATCCATGCTTCCATCAATGAAAACATAAAGTAAACACTAGCAGTCCATCAATGGTAGCTTCCAAGTGAATCAAATCTGCAAAAAAAGAAGTAATTAAGATAGTTAGAAGAAGAAGAAGACTAGAAGAAGAAGAAGAAGAAGAAGAAGAAGAAGAAGACTAGAAGAAGAAGAAGACTAGAAGAAGAAGAAGAAGAAGAAGAAGGAGAAGACTAGAAGAAGAAGAATAATAAGAAGAAGAAGAAGAAGAAGGAGGAGGAGGAGGAGTAGAAGATGAAGAAAAAGAGCTAACTTAGGTAAATAGGGCAAGTATTAGGTCATTATTAAGGTAATTATGCCATTTTTGAGCTAACTAAGCTTATTATGTCAATTTGGAGGAAAACAAGCTAAGTATATGACATTTATGACCTAACCAAGGTTATTATGCTATTTTTGACCTAACTAAGCTAATTATGTCATAAATGAAGTAAATAAACTAAACTATGTCATTTTGGAGGATAATTAGCTAAGTATGTCTTTTTTGGGAAAATGAGCCAAGTAAGTGGCATATTATGGCTTATCGTCCTCGTCATCACGTAGGTGAAGCACCGGGGTTGCTCGGGCCGGTTTCACCTATAGAAGGATACCCTGGAGAAGGATCGTGCGATGCGGCTCGAGAGTTATGCTGCACCAAAGATCATTTGCAATGTCTCGTTAGCATGATTACACTCAAATGTAAAGACTAGTAACTAATGACCATTCAAATGAAACTCACCGTTCCCTCTGCGGTAATGACTCGCATCGGTGAAGGGGTCTGACCGGTCTTCTCGCACATAGACTGCACATTTGGTTTTCATAAGTCAATCATATTAGTTATTAATGAAACAAACATTACATGCATGATTTGGCTAATGTGAACTAGAAACTTAGCACGAAGAGCTCGTACATGGCCCTGTGAGACGCCTCGTTCTGTTCCCTCTCCTCCTCCAACAACCGAGCCATCCTCTGCTCTGTGGCCAGTTGCTGCTCCGTCGCCAACCGGTCCCTCTCCTCCAGAAGCGCCTCGGTTTTCGCCCTCTCGCTCTGAATAGCAGCCTGCAACACCACTCCTCGTTAGCATCGTAATCATCGATAGCCACACACACAATGTAATGGAGGAAAGATAGATGACTCCGTATAACTAACCTCGATGGCGAGATCGACTAGCCGTGGACGAGGCCTTATCTCTGGACAGGAGCTCGTTTGGCGTGCCTTGATCTCCGAGAGAGTGAGAGGACAACGTATCAGTCCATCTCCAATAGCTATCGAGCCATGGGGCCTCCCGCCACCAGATATCATCACCAGCTCTGGATCGAAAGGATGCTGGCTTGGGTTAAAGTCCTCCCCTTTCCTCGCCTTCCCCTCCTGGTTGTACCTCACGAGCTTGTGGTGGGAGGAGATGTTGGTGAAGTTTTCCGGATGATCGAGGTCAGATTCAGAGATTGCGTTGGCCTTCTTGTACGAGGCAGTATGGGCCATGGCATAGAGGTCGTACACCTCTGCACCTCCGTGTTATTGTACTTTGCCTAAAAGATAGGAACAAAGCATTACTAAAGGGCTCAAGCTAGCATGAAGAATGAATTGCATGAAAAATGAAGCAAACCACTTACCCATTTCCGCTCGAACTGAAATAAGTTGGCGCTGCCTTGATGGTGTGGCACAACAACCATTTGGGCACGCCGGTCCTTCGCATTGTCGTGGACGGCTCGCCATTGGCCTGTGCACCACCCATCCACCAACGCCTCCCAACAATCCATCTTATCCGCACACCATCTCGGGGGTACCTAAGTTAGTAAAGAAAAATTTGAGCGCTACGCCTACAAATCAAATCAAGGAAACTATGTACAAGGCCTTAAGAATAGGTAATTACCTTCATGTACTGAGGCTTCTTCACAAACTTATCGTGGCACGACGACTTGTCCTTCTTTGTACCACGCGTGGCGTAGTAGTCTCGAACAGCCTGCACCCGAGCCTCGTGGCGTAAGTTCTTTAATAGGGGCTGGCACTCGGTATCGATAACAGTTGCAGCAGCCTCCTCGTATCCCTCCTGACACCTGTAGAAGGTCTGCAATCAAATGAGACAACACTTAGTAGTACAATAACTAGCTATTTTTAATTTTTAATTGCGTAAAGGAGAAATTACCCAAAAGCTATTGATCACCATGTTGGCCCTCGTGTGGCACAAGACATCGTTGATCACCTCCCCCGGCGGGGCCTCGGTGGCCTTGTAGTGCTCCCAGCTCCATCCTACGTCTGGAAGCTGACCCTCACCGGGCAACCTGACAAACCCCGGGAAATTTTGCTGGCAAAGCACACCAAGGATGGTGTTGGGCCTGTGGACTCCATCGGCGTGATCCCAACCCCTGCAGTATGACAAGGCCAACGCATTAGATATTTGAAGAAACGTGAAGTCAAAATGTACAAAAGGAGTAAATGCACTTACTTCTCCCCATCGGGCCTAATCACCGGCCTCTGCTCGCGGGTCGCCAGCAGGGGCGGGAGCCGTGTACCACCACGCTGGTAAACTTTCACCCCCTCAACCACCTCGCCCTCACTATCAGTAGACTCAGCCCGCCACCATCAGCATGGCCACCCGGCCCCTCAGACGGATCCGGCCAGGTATCCCATTCGGACGTCTCCTGGGACGTAGCCCCTGTATCCGGAGTCTCGTGGGCCGAAGCCTCTGGGAACGGAGTTGCCTGGGACGTAGCCCTGGGACCGGACTCTTCGAACGCCAGTCTACCCGAGGCTCGTGGTCCGGTGTCCCCATAGCCTCCACCTCAGACGGGTCCACCCTAGCAGTCATGTGCTCGGGTGAACGAGCTGGGGGTGGCAGCGAGGAAGGCGTATCAGTCCGCCTACCTCTCCCGCGGCCACGTCCTGTACCTCTCTGATACGTCCATTTTGCATCATGATTTCCTTCTGTTATTTACTTTGTTTTGTTGAATAATAATGCTTTGGGGAGTGATTCTAATGCCTTTTCTCTCATAATATGCAAGGTTTACACAAGAAAAGCACAACTCCAATGAAGCTAAAAATTTACGAAGATTATTTTTGTATTTATAAAAATTACTGGAGCTGAAAACTACCGGAGGAGGGACCCCAGGTGGGCAGAACCGACCAGGGCATGCCCTGATGGGTTGTGCCCAGCCTGGCCCGCTTCCGGTGCCCATCTTCTGTTATAAATTCCCAAAAAACCTAAAAAAATAGGAGGAGGACTTTCGGGACGAAGCGCAGCCGCCTCGAGGCGGAACTTGGGCAGGAGCACTTTTGCCCTCCGGCGGAGCGATTCCGCCGGGGGAACTTCCCTCCCGGAGGGGGAAATCGAAGCTATCGTCATCACCAACACCCCTCTCAACTGGGAGGCCAATCTTCATCAACATCTTCAATAGCACCATCTCCTCTCAAACCCTAGTTCATCTCTTGTGTTCAATCTTTGTACCGGAACCTCAGATTGGTACCTGTGGGTGACTAGTAGTGTGGATTGCCTTGCGTAGTTGATTACAATATGGTTTATTTGGTGGAAGATTATATGTTAAGATCCATTATGCTATTTAATACTCCTCTGATCTTGAGCATGATTATTATTTGTGAGTAGTTACCCTTGTTCTTGAGGTCACGGGAGAAGTCATGTGGCGAGTAATCATGTGAATTTGATATGTGTTCGATATTTTGATGATATGTAAGTTGTGATTCCCTTCGTGGTGTCATGTGAATGTCGATTACATGACACTTCACCACTCATGGGCCTAAGGGAATGCATTGTGGAGTTGTTATTAGATTATGGGTTGCTAGAGTGACAGAAGCTTAAACCCTAGTTTATGCGCTACTTCGTAAGGGGCTGATTTGGATCCACATGTTTAATGCTATGGTTAGACTTTGTCTTAATACTTTTCTCATAGTTGCGGATGCTTGCGAGGGGGTTAATCATAAGTAGGTTGTTAGTTCAAGTAAGAACAGCACCTTAGCACTGGTCCACCCACATATCAAATTATCAAAGTAGCGAACACGAATCAAACCAACATGATAAAAGTGACTAGACGAAATTCCCGTGTACCCTCAAGAACACTTTGCCTATTACTAGTGATTGTTCTGGCCTGTCCTTTGCCTCAAAAGGATTGGGCTACCTTGCTGCACCTTGTTTACCGTTACCGTTACTTGCTCGTTACAAATTATCTTGCTATCAAACTATCTATTACCTACAATTTCTGTGCTTGCAGAAATTACCTTGCTGAAAACCGCTTGCCATTTCCTTCTGCTCCTCGTTGGGTTCGACACTCTTACTTATCGAAAGGACTGCAATTGATCCCCTATACTTGTGGGTCATCAAGACTCTTTTCTGGCGCCGTTGTCAGGGAGTGAAGCGCTCTTGGTAAGTGGAAATCGGTAAGGAAAAACTTATAGTACGTGCTAAAATTTATTGCTACTTGCTACTATGGAGAACAATCCTTTGAGGGGTTTGTTCGAGGTATCTTCACCTCGACCGGAACCACAATTAGTTACCCCTCAACCTACAGCACCGACTGAAAATGTTACTTATGAAATTCCTTCGGGTATGCTAGAACAACTGCTTGCTAAACCTTATGCAGGAGATGGAACTGAACATCCTAATATGCATCTCTTATATGTGAACCAAATATGTGGATTATTTAAGCTTGCAGGTTTACCTGGAGATGAAGTTAAGAAGAAGGTTTTCCCTTTATCTTTGGAGGGAAAAGCATTGACATGGTATAGACTATGTGATGATCTTGGATCGTGGAACTGGAATCGTTTGCAATTGGAATTCCACCAAAAGTTTTATCCCATGCATCTAGTTCATCGTGATCGGAATTATATATATAATTTTTGGCCTCGTGAAGGAGAAAGTATTGCTCTAGCTTAGGGGAGGCTTAAGTCAATGTTATATTCATGCCCCAATCATGACATTCCGAGGGAAGTTATCATTCAGAATTTTTATGCTCGGCTTTCTCATAATGATCAATCCATGCTCGATACTTCTTGTGCTGGTTCTTATATGAAGAAGACTATTGATTTCAAGTGGGGTCTCTTAGAAAGAATTAAACGCAACTCTGAAGATTAGGAACTCGACGAAGGTAATGATTCAAGTATAAAGCTTGAATTTGATTGTGTTAAATCTTTTATGAATACCGATATTTTTCACAAGTTTAGCACTAAATATGGACTTGACTCTGAGATAGTAGCCTCTTTTTGTGAAGCATTTGCTACTCATGTTGACCTCCCTAAGGAGAAGTGGTTTAAATATCATCCCCCTATTAAAGAAGAAATTAAAGAACCGGTCATAGCTAAAGAAGAAACCATCTTTTATAATGTTGATCCAGTTGTGCCTACCGCTTATATTGAAAAACCACATTTCCCTATTAGGATGAAGGAACATGCTAAGGTATCAACTGTGGTTCGTAAGAGTAATATAAGAGCACCTAAACCCCCTGAGCAAATTAAAGTAGAACCTAGTGTTGCTATGGTTAAAGATCTCTTGGTAGAAAATATTGATGGGCATGTCATCTACCTTTGTGATGAAGCTGCTAGAATTGTTAAACCTGATAAGAAAGATAAACATAGACCTATAGAAGGCTTTCCCATTGTCTCAGTTAAAATAGGAGATCATTGCTACCATGGTTTATGTGATTTAGGTGCTAGTGTGAGTGCTATCCCTTTTACCTTATACCAAGAAATTATGAACGAAATAGCACATGCTGAAATGGAAGATATTGATGTTACTATTAAACTTGCTAATAGAGACACTACCACACCACTTGGGATTGTTAGAGATGTTGAAGTCTTGTGTGGGAAAGTAAAATACCCTACTGATTTTCTAGTCCTTGGTTCCCCACAAGATGACTTTTGTCCCATTATCTTTGGTAGACCTTTCTTGAGCACCGTCAATGCTAAGATAGATTGTGAAAAACAAGCTGTCGGTGTCAGCTTTGGTAATGTCTCTCATGAGTTTAATTTTTCCAAGTTTAGTAGACAACCTCGTGATAAAGCGTTACCTAGTAAGGATGAAATAATTGGTCTTGCTTCTATTGCTGTGCCTCCTACTGATCCATTAGAACAATATTTGCTTGACCATGAAAATGATATGCACTTGCGTGAAAGAAATGAAAAAGATCAAATTTTCTTCGAACAACAACCTCTCTTGAAATACAATTTTCCTATTGAAATTCTTGGAGGTCCTCCTCCACCTAAAGGTGATCCTGTGTTCGAATTAAAACAATTGCCTGACACTTTGAAGTATGCTTATCTTGATGAGAAAAAGATATATCCTGTTATTATTAGTGCTAACCTTTCAGAACATGAAGAAGAGAGATTATTGAAAGTTCTAAGGAAGCACCGGGCTGCTAATGGATATATTCTTGATGATCTTAAGGGCATTAGTCCCACTCTATGTCATCACAAGATTAATATGGAACCTGATGCTAAACCCGTTGTTGATCACCAACGGCGATTGAATCCTAAGATGAAAGAAGTGGTAAGAACTGAAATATTAAAGCTTCTGAAAGCAGGTATAATCTATCCCATAGCTGATAGTAGATGGGTAAGTCCCGTTCATTGTGTCCCTAAGAAAGGAGGTATTACCGTTGTTCCTAATGATAAGAATGAACTCATTCCACAAAGAATTGTCACTGGCTATAGAATGGTAATTGATTTTAGAAAATTAAATAAAGCTACTAGGAAAGATCATTACCCTTTGCCTTTCATTGATCAAATGCTAGAGAGACTATCTAAGCACACACACTTTTGTTTCCTAGATGGATATTCTGGTTTCTCTCAAATACCTGGGTCACAATCCGATCAAGAGAAAACCACCTTTACTTGCCCTTTTGGAACCTATGCTTATAGGTGTATGCCTTTTGTTTTATGCAATGCACCTGCTACCTTGCAAAGATGTATGACTGTTATATTCTCTAACTTTTGTGAAAAGATTGTGGAGGTTTTCATGGACGATTTTTCCGTTTATGGAACTTCTTTTGTTGATTGCTTAAGCAACCTTGATCGAGTTTTGCAGAGATGTGAACAAACTAATCTTGTCTTGAATTGGGAGAAGTGCCACTTTATGGTTAATGAAGGCATTGTCTTGGGGCATAAAATATCTGAACGAGGTATCGAGGTGGATAAAGTTAAAGTTGATGCAATTGAGAAAATGCCATGTCCTAAAGATATTAAAGGTATTCGAAGTTTCCTTGGTCATGCTGGGTTTTATAGGAGGTTCATTAAAGACTTCTCTAAAATTTCTAGGCCTCTTACTAATCTTTTGCAAAAGGATATCCCTTTTGTTTTTGATGATGATAGTGTGGAAGCCTTTGAAACACTCAAGAAAGCCTTAACCTCTGCACCTATCGTTCAACCACCTGATTGGAACTTGCCTTTTGAAATTATGTGTGATGCTAGTGATTATGTTGTTGGTGTTGTCCTAGGACAAAGAGTTGATAAGAAATTGAATGTTATCCATTATGCTAGTAAAACTCTAGACAGTGTCCAACGAAATTATGCTACTACTGAAAAGGAATTTTTAGCAGTTGTGTTTGCTTGTGAGAAATTTAGATCCTATATTGTTGACTCCAAAGTTATTGTTCACACCGATCATGCTGCTATAAAATATCTTATGGAAAAGAAAGATGCTAAACCTAGACTCATTAGGTGGGTTCTTTTGCTTCAAGAATTTGACTTACATACCGTTGATAGGAAAGGAGCTGAGAACCCCGTAGCTGATAACTTGTCTAGGTTAGAAAATATTCTTGATGACCCACTACCTATTGATGATAGTTTCCCTGACGAATAGCTAGCTGCAATAAGTGTCTCACACAACACACCTTGGTATGCTGATTATGCTAATTACATTGTTGCTAAATATATACCACCTAGTTTCACATACCAACAAAAGCAAAAATTCCTCTATGACTTGAGACATTACTTTTGGGATGACCCACATCTTTATAAAGAAGGAGTAGATGGTATTATTAGACGTTGTGTACCTGAGCATGAACAGGAACAAATCCTACGGGAATGTCATTCCGAAGCTTATGGAGGACATCATGCGGGAGATAGAACTGCTCACAAGGTATTGCAATCTGGTTTTTATTGGCCTACTCTCTTCAAGGATGCCCGTAAGTTTGTCTTGTCTTGTCATGAATGTCAAAGAATTGGTAATATCGGTAAGCGTTAAGAAATGCCTATGAATTATTCACTTGTTGTTGAACCATTTGACGTGTGGGGTTTTGATTATATGGGGCCTTTTCCTTCCTCTAACGGGCACACTCATATTTTAGTTGCGGTTGATTATGTCACTAAGTGGGTAGAAGCTATTCCAACTAGTAGTGCTGATCATCACACCTCCATTCAAATGCTTAAAGAGGTTATCTTCCCGAGGTTTGGAGTCCCTAGATATTTAATGACCGATGGTGGTTAGCACTTTATTCATGGTGCTTTCCGCAAGATGCTTGCTAAATATGATGTTAATCATAGAATTGCATCACCCTATCATCCTCAATCTAGTGGTCAAGTAGAACTTAGCAATAGAGAAATAAAATTAATATTACAAAAAACTGTCAATAGGTCTCGTAAGAATTGGTCTAAGAAATTAGATGATGCACTTTGGGCCTATAGAACAGCTTATAAAAATCCTATGGGTATGTCTCCATATAAAATGGTGTATGGGAAAGCTTGTCGTTTGCCTCTAGAACTAGAACATAAAGCATTTTGGGCAATTAAAGAACTCAACTATGATTTCAAACTTTCCGGTGAGAAGAGGCTATTTGATATTAGCTCACTAGATGAATGGAGAACCCAAGCGTATGAAAATGCCAAGCTATTCAAAGAAAAGGTAAAAAGATGGCATGACAAAAGAATCCAAAAGCGGGAATTCAAAATAGGAGATCATGTTCTTTTGTTCAACTCTCGTTTAAGAGTTTTTGCAGGAAAACTTCTCTCAAAATGGGAAGGACCATATATCATTGAAGAGGTCTATCATTCTGGAGCTATTAAGATTAATAACACCGAAGGTACTAATCCGAAGGTAGTCAATGGACAAAGAATTAAGCATTATATCTCAGGTACGCCAATTAATGTTGAAAGCAATGTTATCCAAACCATGACACCGGAGGAACACATAAAAGAAATCTTCCAGAACACTCCAGAATACTTAAAATTAGGAGGTACGTGATACGGTAAGTAAACGGACTCCGAAAAATCCACAAAAATATTTTTTGTCAGTTTTGGAATATTTTAGAATTTTGGAAATAAAAAATAAACCGGAAGGTGATCGAGGTGAGCACGATACACCAGGGCATGCCAGGCACCCCTGGGCGCGCCCTGGTGGGTTGTGCCCACCTCGGATGCCCTCCCGACTCCGTTTTCCTTCCAAATACTTGTTTCCCAAGAATAAAAATTCTCTATATATACCCCCGACTGTTTTGACGACCGCATCGCAGAAAAATCCTCTGTTCTTGTTTCTTATTGTTTTCTCGCTAGATCTAAATCTCCATGGCTCCACAAAGTTCCTCCAAGGACAAGTTCTTCGAGAAGGTCATCAACCCATACTTGCCAGAGGTGATGAATCACCCTCAAGCCATTGAGATGCGTGAAGGGGTGCTCCACATCCGTGATGTTCAAGGACCCAAGAAGACCGGAAGCGTGGAGGCTAGGCTTGAGGCGGTGGAGCAGGAAATCTTCAAGTGCCAGAAGATGGTGGAGCGTGGACTTAGTGCCAATCACTCCATGATCACGGAATTCACCCGTGATCTGACGGTGGATGGCCGGTCCGTGAAGGACATCATCTCCACCCTCAACGAGCAAATAATTTTCTGTAGAGCCAAGTTTATGATCTCCAAAACCAAGTCTTCGAATATGAAGCAAGATTTAAAGGTATGAGTTTCGCTGCCAGTTGCAGGACTCAGGGGACTCTCGCGTCCACCTTTGATGGGGAGCCCTTACCATGGAAGCTGGAGGACAAGCTTACTACATCAACACCTCCACCTACTTCATCAGCACCACCAAAGGAGACTTGAGCACGGGCACTCCCCTTGGCTTGAGCCAAGCTTGGGGGAGGTGCCCCGGTATCGTATCACCATCACTTTTATTCATCTTTACCTATTTTGGTCCTATCTTTAGTTTCCCTTTGCCTTAGTCAAATAAAAGTTTAGCGTGATCTATTTTTCGTGTGTTAGTTTCGTGGCCTACCTATCTATATAATTGAGTGAAAGTTATATAATAAAGCTTAGTTTGAGTTTTTGCTTCTCTACTTTCTTGTTGCAATCAAATAAAAGAAAGACAAATAAATGAAAAGAATCATATGCTAATCTTATGGTGAGTAATGACATCACATAAGGAAAGGTATAAGTAGTAAAAAATATTGGAGATTGACAAACTTAATGATGCAATTCATGAAAGAATTAATTAGGGAAGAGAAGGTTCACATGCAAATACACTATCTTGGACATCTTTTATGATTGTGAGCCCCCATCAAATATTATATGTCAAAATTGTTGACGTTGGACAAGGAAGACAATGTAATGATTTATCTTTGTTCATATCCACATAGAAGTTATATTGTCATAGATCCTTTAACATGTGGTGCTTGCCCAATATCTTTGCTAGCCAAAAATTCTGCACTAAGTAGAGATACTACTTGTGCATCCAAAACCCAAACCCAAACTCTTTCCTTGAGTGTCCACCATACCTACCTACCTATGGATCGAGAAAGATCCTTCAAGTAAGTTGTCATCGGTGCAACAAGGCAATAAAAATTGCTTCTAAAAGTGTTTTGATCAATTAGTGAAAGAGAAAATTGAGCGCTATACGAACTTATGATGGCAAAGTAATAAAAGCGACGTACTGCATTATAAAGGTTGCTATCATAGGGGGCAATATAGCGTGACGTTCTTTTACATTAAGGGATTGGGCATACAAATCAATAAGCGCATGACAACCTCTGCTCCCCTCTGCGAAGGGCCTATCTTTTACTTTTATGCACTTACTTTTATGCAAGAGTCAAAGTATTCTTCCCTATTCCTTTTTACTTTTTCCTTTTGCAAGCATCATGTGGTGAGGAAAGATCTAGGCACATATATCCAGTTGGATATGGGTGGGCATGAGTTATTGTTGTTGACATCACCCTTGAGGTGAGTGAGTTGGGAGGCAAAACTATAAGCCCCCCTACGTGTCCGGTTGAAACTTTTTGTTCATGGGTATGCCGTGAGCGTTAGAAATCATAGAAGACTAAATGATAGTTGAGTATGTGGACTTGCCAAAAGGCTCTGACATGAGACCCTTCCTGAAAATATGATGAATTGTAGTTGCAAAGTTGACTGAGAACATAGTTTGTTGGTTTCCAATAAGGTTTATGCTTCATACTTCTATGTTGTGATGAATTGTTACTTGTTCATGAGAAGCCTTATGATAAAAATATATTGAAATATGTTTTTATGTTAGAGTTTGTTGCTGTTATGTTAATAAGCATGATGCTTCTATGTCTGTATTTTGTTTTTATCGACACCTCTCTCTCAAACCATGTGGACATGCTTTTCAATATCGGTTTTCTCTTGAGGACAAGCGAGGTCTAAGCTTGGGGGAGTTGATACGTCCATTTTGCATCATGATTTCCTACTGTTATTTACTTTGTTTTGTTGAATAATAATGCTTTGGGAGTGATTCTAATGCCTTTTCTCTCATAATATGCAAGGTTTACACAAAGAGGGCAGCTGGAATTCTGGACCCAAGAAAAGCATGTCAGAGATACCTATTCTGCAGAACTCCAATGAAGCTAAAAATTTACGGAGATTATTCTTGTATTTAATAAAAATTACTTGAGCTGAAAACTACCGGAGGAGGGACCCAGGTGGGCACAACCCACCAGGGCGCGCCAGGCCCCCCTGGGCGCGCCCTGATGGGTTGTGCCCAGCCTAGCCCGCTTTCGGTGCCCATCTTCTGGTATAAATTCCCAAAAAACCTAAAAAAATTAGGAGGAGAACCTCAGATTGGTACCTGTGGGTGACTAGTAGTGTTGATTACCTTGCGTAGTTTATTACTATATGGTTTATTTGGTGGAAGATTATATGTTCAGATCCATTATGCTATTTAATACTCCTCTGATCTTGAGCATGATTATTATTTGTGAGTAGTTACCCTTCTTCTTGAGGTCACGGGAGAAGTCATGTTGTGAGTAATCATGTGAATTTGATATGTCTTCGTATTTTGATGATATGTATGTTGTGATTCCCTTAGTGGTGTCATGTGAATGTCGACTACATGACACTTCACCATTCATGGGCCTAAGGGAATGCATTGTGGAGTAGTTATTAGATGATGGGTTGCTAGAGTGACAGAAGCTTAAACCCTAGTTTATGCGCTACTTCGTAAGGGGCTGATTTGGATCCACATGTTTAATGATATGGTTAGACTTTGTCTTAATACTTTTCTCGTAGTTGCGGATGCTTGCGAGAGGGTTAATCATAAGTAGGTTGTTAGTTCAAGTAAGAACATCACCTTAGCACCGGTCCACCCACATATCAAATTATCAAAGTAGCGAACACGAATCAGACCAACATGATAAAAGTGACTAGACGAAATTCCTGTGTACCCTCAAGAACACTTTGCCTATTACTAGTGATTGTTCTGGCCTGTCCTTTGCCTCAAAAGGATTGGGCTACCTTGCTGCACCTTGTTTACCGTTACCGTTACTTGCTCATTACAAATTATTTTGCTCTCAAACTATCTATTAGCTACAATTTCAGTGCATGCAGAAATTACCTTGCTGAAAACCGCATGCCATTTCCTTCTGCTCCTCGTTGGGTTCGACACTCTAACTTATCGAAAGGACTACGATTGATCCCCTATACTTGTGGGTCATCACTATCGTCTTCCCTCCCCGACCTCCTCTCCCTATGGTCGTCATCGTCACCGACAAAGAAGAGCCCGCCGGTGTCCCAATACAGTGTATCAAAGCTCTCCGGAGAGATAGGGGTGGAATGGAAGTACCCCTCGCGCGGGTCGTCGCCCGCTCTGGACCTGCGCCCACCATCTTTCAACACCTGCCATGACAAAGAGTAAACGAAATTAGTAGAACATAAAAAATGAATACCTGACATTAATAATAATATGTACATAATTAAAGTTGAGATGCGTACGAACTTATAATAGTCTGGATCGTCGTCATCAATAAATGCATCATCATCATCACTATCACGTGTGTCGTCATGAATCTCGTGCTCATCGGGTTCAGCGGCATCAACATGTGGAAGGCCTTTCTGCAATCGGTCAAGCATTGACATGTCATCCGCAGCAGTAACCTCTTCTTCTTCCAGCTCTTCTTGTTCCGGCTCAGAGGTGAAGTCGAATTCACTGTCGATGTCTACTTCTATGTTCTGGGGTAAAGTAGAGCGGTTTTGGAAACATTTTTTTGGAAAGACGTGTTTCTTGGAAGAATTCTCCTTCATATGTGTCTGGGTTAATGTGAGGTTGATAATCCTCTTCATTGGGAGGAGTTGGTCTAACATGTGGTGGCACTTCATACACGACATCCCAACCATTCAGTTTTTTATCAGTTTGGCAGGCCCACGGTAGATAGAAAACTTGGGTCGCCTGTTGAGCCGTAATATAAACATCGGGAACATCTAAATGGGTGCTTTGTTTGATTTCGACTAGCCCTATATGTTCATGAGTCCTTCTAGTCTCCTTCGGCTGGAACCAATAACATTTGAAGACTACGACGTTCGGTGGGTTTTCACCATAGAATAGAAGTTCATAAATTGCTTCAACTCTTCCATAATACTCGGTACCTCCTTCGCCGATAGCGGAGACACTACAATTTGTAGTTTTTCGGTCGGCCATATATTGCTCTTTGCCAAAGGTATGAAAGCGATACCCGTTGATGGTGTATTTCTCAAATGAGCGGACCTTATAGTCAAAACCATTAGCGGCTTGTCTCAATTCGGCGTCCATAGACTCTGAATTAGCCTACAAGTTTAATATGAAATGATAGTTGTATTAGCCACAAATTAGACCAAGAAATGAAATGGTCTATTAATGGTAATTACTGTTTGTTTGAACCAAGAGATGAAACCGGGATAGCCGCCTCCATGCTTTGCCAAAAGCTCATACTCTTTGATGGAATCCTTTTCGATCACCGCTCCATCCGAGAATTTGGCGACGTATCAACTGTATCAAAATCCGGGAATAAGAGCAGTTCAAAGGAATTAGAAGTTGCGAAACAATGTACCGAGAACTTGCTCGATATACGGCCGCACTTCTGCTAGGTTGTTGAAGATATACAACGAAATGGTCCGCCATTCTTCGACATCCAACACTAATGGTTTCCAAGCACCGGCTGGTGCAAGCTTCCCTTTGAATAGGCTGAGGTTCGATCCACCTTTTCTAGGGTCTTCAGCATTGTACCGAGGCTTCGGATTATGCAAATGACGATTTTTGGCTTCGTAGTGTGCTTTCACGAAGTTTGCCGCCTCCTTAGTAATGAATGCCTCGGCCATCGATGCTTCAATTCTATGTTTATTTTTACATTTTGCTCGAAGCGTCTTCTGCATCCTCTCAGTTGCATAGCACCAACGATTTTGCACGCCCCCCCAATCTTGCCTCGGTCGGGAGATGTAAAATCAAATGCTGCATTGGATTAAAGAAGCCCGGTGGAAAGATCGTCTCTAACTTGCAGAGCAACTCCGGCGCCAACTTTTCCATGTCATCTAGCACGTGAGGCGATATTTCTTTCGCACAAAGAACATGGAAGAAATAGCTCAGCTCTGCCAGTACTAGCCATTCAGCCTTAGGGATAAAGCCACGCAACATCACCTGCATTACCCGCTCAAGCCATATGTGCCAATCATGACACAGGAGACCAAATATTTTCAATTTATCAAGACTCGCTCCCCTCTTTAGATTCGCTGCATACCCATCGGGGAACATCAACTGAATTTTCACCCACAAGAGAATTTCCCTCATAGCTCCCCTTGGAAGATTGAACCAGGCCTTTGGCTTTGACCAGTTCTTCTTTCCTTTCGGTTGTCGCATGTTCTGTGACGGTCTATCACACAGAGTCTGCTGATCGACTCTAGCCTTAGGATTATCCTTTGACTTCCCCTCTATGCCGAACAATGTACCAAAAATGGCCTCTCCGATATTCTTTTCAGTGTGCATCACGTCGATGTTGTGTGGAAGAAGGAGGTCTTTGAAGTAAGGCAGATCCCACAAGCATGTCTTGTGAGTCCAGGCGTGTTCATGGATAACGAACCCAATCTACACATACTCGGGCTGTCCACGGATAACGCTGGACAATTCGAAAGAATCACGGTTATAAATATGCAAATGCATGCATATTTATAACTGTAACCCTTTCGAATGGGAGACACATACTGGTCACGCATACTGATGATTTAATCTACCTATAGCTAGCAAGTTTCATCGGCACGAAGACCGAAACAGAGCAAATGAAGGGGGGAGGAGGTGATGTCATTTGTGCTCACCCACGAACGCAAGGGCGGAGCTCGTCCAACGCACGGGGAGGTCGTCGAACATCAGACCCTCACAGCGACGAAACAACTGCACAGTGAAATCCACCCGATCAACACAAATATGATGTTTTTATAACAAAATCAGAAAATATATGACCTAACTCATAATTTACAAGACTATGACCCCGTCGGCCTCTGGAAGGCCGAAGAGCACCTTTTCGGTCAAAAGGAGGCCGAAGAGGTGTCGGGGGTCGGGGTGTCGTGTCGGGGTGTCGTTTTCTTCTTCTTCCTCTTCTTCATTTTTTCCTCTTCTTCCTTTTCTTCTTCTTGCTCTTCCTCCTGTTCTTGTTCTTCTTCTTCTTCTTCTATTCTTCTTCTTCTTCTTCTTCTTCTTCTTCTTCTTCTTTTCCTTTTTCCTCTTCTTCTCCTCCTCTCCTCCTCTTCTTCTTCTTCTTCTTCTTCTTCTTCTTCTTCTTCTTCTTCTTCTTCTTCTTCTTGTTCTTCTTCTTCTTTCTTCTCCTCCTCTTCTTCTTCTTCTTCTTCTTCTTCTTCTTCTTCTTCTTCTTCTTCTCCTTCTTCTTCTTTTCCTTCTTCTTTTCATTCTTATTCTTTTCATTCTTCTTCTTTTCCTTCTTCTTCTTATTTTTCTTATTTTCCTTATTCCTTTTTCCTTTTTTTCCTTCTTCTTTTCTTCTTTTTTTTCTTCTAAGTTTTTTTCTTTTCTTCAAAATTTTTCTAACCTAATAAACTAACTAACTAACTAACTTAACAGAAAAAAACAGGAAAAAACAAAAAAAGGTGGGGGGTGGACGGGCGCTCACCGGAGTTGGGTGGGGGCGGCGGGGGCGGCCGAGGGCGGCCGGGGCGGCGGTGGGAGGGGGGCGGCGCAGGGAGCCGGCGAGGGGAGGGGGCGGCGCGATGAGGGGGGCGACGCGATGGTGGTTGCCGGCTCGGGGAGGGGGCGGCGCGAGGAGCTGGCGAGGGGAGGGGGGCGGCGCGGGGAGGGGGCGGCGCGGTGGTTGGGGCGGCATGGTGGTGGTGGGGCGGCGCTGTGGTGGCGGGGAGAGAGAGAGAGGTGGGGAGAGGGGGGAGAGAGCGCAGGGAGGGGGCCGGCGCGGGGAGCCGGCGAGGGGAGGGGGGCGACGCGGTGGTGGCGGAGTGGCGCGGTGGTGGTGGGGAGAGAGGGAGGTGGGGAGATGGGGGGAGAGAGAGGGGGGTGGGGAGGGGCCGGGGCATCATGGCCGTTATGTGGGCATCCTCTTTGCCGTCCGCTAGCAGACGACAAAGAGGGGGGAGGCGGACGACAATGACATACCTGATGGCAACCATGCCGTCCACTTAACCCACAGTGCAGTGGGGCCTGCCTGGGCTCTTTGCCGTCTGCCTGGCCCATCATTGCCGTCTGCCAGCAGACGGCAAAGAACAGGCTGATCAGTTCGTACTTTGCCGTCTGTTTTTCAGAAGCTGACGGGACGGCAAAGACCTGGCAGCCGGCAAATGCTCTGATTCTAGTAGTGATGGATAGAAACTGATCATGAACTCAAAATTCATCGGATCCCAATAAACACACCGCAAAAGTTTACATCAAATAGATCTCCAAGAGACCATTGTATTGAGAATCAAAAGAGAGAGAGGAAGCCATCTAGCTACTGCCTACGGACCCGTAGGTCTATGGTGGACTACTCACGCATCATCGGAGAGGCACCAATGAGGATGATGAACCCCTCCGTGATGGTGTTAGATTAGATCCCCTAGGGTTTTCTCAATATTTGGATATTTATAGGCATCAAAGGCGGTGGAGAGGGGTCCCGTGGAGGGCACAACCCATCAGGGCGCGCCGGGGGCCCCCTGGCGCACTCTGGTGGGTTGTGCTCTCCATAGCCCACCTCTTTGGCACTTCTTTGGCCCACTGGGTGTCTTCTGGTCCAAAAAAAATCTTCAAAAAGTTTCATCGCGATTGGACTCCGTTCGGTACTGATATTCTGCGAAGTAAAAAACAAGCAAAAACAGCAACTGGCACTTTGGCACTATGTCAATAGGTTAGTCCCAAAAAATGATATAAAGTTGCTATAAAGTGATTGTAAAACATCCAAGAATGATAATATAACAGCATGGAACAAGCAAAAATTATAGATACGTTGGAGACGTATCAGCATCCCCAAGCTTAATTCCTACTCGTCCTCGAGTAGGTAAATGATAAAAACAGAATTTTTTATGTGGAATGCTGCCTAACATGTTCATCACATATTCTTTTCTTTTGTAACATGGACATTTGGACTTCTAGATGGTTCAAAGCAATAATCTAGTTTTGACATAAAGACTTTAATACTCAAGCATGCCAACAAGCAACCATGTCTTTCAAAATATCAACACTAAAGAAAGTTATCCCTAGCCCATCATGCTCAATCATTGATCCATTCATGAAACACACTCAAATATTAGCCACACCCAATGCTCAAGTACGATCATAGTGCCCCCTAGTTGGTGTTTTATAAGAGAAGATGGAGACTCAAAGTAAAAAATAAAAATTGCATAAAGTATATAGATAGGCCCTTCGCAGAGGGAAGTACTCTCATAATATGCAAGGTTTACACAAAGAGGGCAGCTGGAATTCTGGACCCAAGAAAAGCACGTCAGAGATACCTATTCTGCACAACTCCAATGAAGCTGAAAATTTACGGAGATTATTCTTGTATTTAATAAAAAAAACTCGAGCTGAAAACTACCGGAGGAGGGACCCCAGGTGGGCACAACCCACCAGGGCGCGCCAGGCCACCCTGGGCGCGCCCTGATGGGTTGTGCCCAGCCTAGCCTGCTTCCGTTGCCCATCTTCTGGTATAAATTCCCAAAAAACCTAAAAAAATTAGGAGGAGGGCTTTCGGAACGAAGCGCCGCCGCCTCTAGGCGGAACTTGGGCAGGAGCACTTTTGCCCTCCGGCGGAGCGATTCCGCCGGGGGAACTTCCCTCCCGGAGGGGGAAATCGAAGCTATCGTCATCACCAACACCCCTCTCATCTTTGGGAGGCCAATCTTCATCAACATCTACAACAGCACCATCTCCTCTCAAACCCTAGTTCATCTCTTGTGTTCAATCTTTGTACCGGAACCTCAGATTGGTACCTATGGGTGACTAGTAGTGTTGATTACCTTGCGTAGTTGATTACTATATGGTTTATTTGGTGGAAGATTATATGTTCAGATCCATTATGCTATTTAATACTCCTCTGATCTTGAGCATGATTATTATTTGTGAGTAGTCACCCTTGTTCTTGAGGTCACGGGAGAAGTCATGTTGCGAGTAATCATGTGAATTTGATATGTGTTCAATATTTTGATGATATGTATGTTCTGATTCCCTTAGTGGTGTCATGTGAATGTCGACTACATGACACTTCACCATTCATGGGCCTAAGGGAATGCATTGTGTAGTAGTTATTAGATGATGGGTTGCTAGAGTGACAGAAGCTTAAACCGTAGTTTATGCGCTACTTCGTAAGGGGCTGATTTGGATCCACATGTTTAATGCTATGGTTAGACTTTGTCTTAATACTTTTCTCGTAGTTGCGGATGCTTGCGAGGGGCTTAATCATAAGTAGGTTGTTAGTTCAAGTAAGAACAGCACCTCAGCACCGGTCCACCCACATATCAAATTATCAAAGTAGCGAACACGAATCAAACCAAAATGATAAAAGTGACTAGACGAAATTCCCGTGTACCCTCAAGAACACTTTGCCTATTACTAGTGATTGTTCTGGCCTGTCCTTTGCCTCAAAAGGATTGGGATACCTTGCTATACCTTGTTTACCGTTACCATTACTAGCTCGTTACAAATTATCTTGCTATCAAACTATCTATTACCTACAATTTCAGTGCTTGCAGAAATTACCTTGCTGAAAACCGCTTGCCATTTCCTTCTGCTCCTCGTTGGGTTCGACACTCTAACTTATCGAAAGGACTACGATTGATCCCCTATACTTGTGGGTCATCACTCTCGTCTTCCCTCCCCGACCTCCTCTCCCTATGGCCGGCAACGTCGCCGACGAAGAAGAGCCCCCTAGCCCATCATGCTCAATCATTGATCCATTCATGAAACACACTCAAATATTAGCCACACCCAATGCTCAAGTACGATCATAGTGCCCCCTAGTTGGTGTTTTATAAGAGAAGATGGAGACTCAAAGTAAAAAATAAAAATTGCATAAAGTAAATAGATAGGCCCTTCGCAGAGGGAAGTAGGGATTTGTAGAGGTGCCAGAGCTCAAAGTTTTAAATTGAGAGAGAAAAAATATTTTGGGTGGCATGCCTTTCCTGTCAACGAAAACGACAAAGTAGTTCACAATACTTTCCATGCTAGATATATCATAGGCGGTTCCCAAATAGAAAATAAAGTTTATTCCATTTTCCACCATTCTTTCACATTCCATAGCTGGTCGTATCCATGGTTGCCTTCCATACCAACACTTTCCAAGTAATTTATTATTTGACAACATAAAGTAAATATTTTTTCTTTTCATTTCAGGAATGGGCATCCTTATTACCGCCGCACTCTCGTGCAATGACAAGTGAATAAACACTCATCTTGAGAATAACATATCTAGCATGGAAAAATATTGGACACTCCCTACCGTTTCATGAGCGGTACGAGCACACAAAAGATAAATTTATTTTGAAAATTAGAGATGGCACATACAAATTTGCTTGGAACGGCATGGAAATACCACATATAGGTAGGTATGGTGGACTCATAAGGCAAAACTTGGTTTAAGGATTTTGGATGCACAAGTAGTATTTCTACTTAGTACAAATGGAGGCTAGCAAATAGATTGAGAAGCAACCAACCAAGAAACGAAAATTCACATAAGCGAGCATTGAGCATAACTAACACCGAATAATGCACCATAAGTAGGATGTAATTTCATTGCATAACTATTGACTTTCATACTTGCATCGGGAATCACAAACCTTAACACCAATATTCTTACAAAAGCATAATTACTCACTAACATGACTCACATATTACTATCATCATGTCTCAAAACTATTACAAGGAATCAAGTTTAATTTGTCCAATGATCATCATGAAACTTTTTATTATATCCTCCTTGGATATCTATCACTTTGGGACTAATTTCATATATTTCCATTGCTTTTTGACTAGCTCAAACAAATTTAAATGAAGTACATGAGCATAGAGTTTTCATCTCTCAAAAAGATATAAGTGAAGCATGAGAGGATTTATTCAAAATTTACTAACTCTCAAATTAATCTAAGTGAAGCATGAGAGTATTTCTACAAAAATTTCCAAGCACACCGTGCTCAAAAAGATATAAGTGAAGCACTAGAGCATTCTATAGCTCAAAAAAGTTTGAGTGAAGCATATAGAGCAATTCTAACAAATCATAGCATACTTTTGGCTCTCCCAAATAGGTGTGTCCAGAATGTATACAAGTGACAAACTAACAAGCAAATCAAGCAAAGACTCAAATGATACAAGACGCTCCAAGCAAAACTCATGATATGTGACGAATAAAAATATAGTTCCAAGTAAAATACCGATGGTCGTTAGAAGAAAGAGGGGATGCCACTCGGGGGCATCCCCAAGCTTAGTTTCTTGTTTCTATTTGGATATATCTTGGGGGTTCTGTAGCATTCCCAAGCTTAGGCTCTTTTCACTCCTTATTCCTTCATCCATCGTGATCTCACCCAAAACTTGAAAACTTCAATCACACAAAACTCAACAAAATCTTCGTGAGATCCGTTAGTACAATAAAGCAAATCACTACTCTAGGTGATGTTGCAAACCCATTCATATTTTATTATTGCATTATACCTACTGTATTTTAACTTTGCCATGGCTCATACCCTTCAATATAACCCATAGATTCATCAAAACAAGCACACAATGCAACGAAAACAGATTCTGTCTTAAACAGAACAGTATGTAGTAATATGTACTCTAACCATACTTCTGCAACTCTAAACATTCTGAAAAGTTAAGATAACGTAAAGAATTTGTATAGCAACACTGTGTTAAAATTTCAGCTCAATATCACGTTCCAGTAAAAAATGAAAATTCGAACACTGGACGCAAACTTCTGTTTCAGATTCAGCATCGCTTCTACTCATCTTACGAATCATCCTAAAGGCTCTACTTGGCACAAACACTAAATAAATCATAAAAACACAATCATATCAGAGGCATAATTGTGTCAACACTCAAAAACAGAAGGAAAAAGACAAAAATAAATTTATTCATTGTGTTGCCTCCCAACAAGCGCTATCGTTTTACGCCCCTAGCTAGGCATAACGCATAGTTTCAAGTATTGTCATCTTTGGTTTTGGATCCGTAGGATGCTCTCATGATTGATTCATATGGTGGCTTAATTCTTGTTCTAGGTAAGTGTTCCATACCCTTTCTTAGTGCAAACTGAAATCTAATATTGCCTTCTTACATATCAATCACGGCACCTATAGTTCGTAAAAACGGTCTACCAAGTATAATGGGACAAGACGGATTGCAATCAATATCAAGAACTATAAAATCTTTGGGCACATAGTTCCTGTCATGGTTTTATCAACCCGGCAGATGTCCTCGTAACAGGACTTAGGTGTGAGGCCATCGCCGCTTGGTGGCGACTCGAAGGGGTTAAACGAGAGAGAAAGTCGGGTTTACCCAGGTTCGTCCCCTCCTATGGAGGTAATAGCCTACATCCTGCTTTTTGTGTATTGGATGAATAGATCTCAATTACAAGGGTGCGGAATCGCTAACCTAGCTATCGAGAGGTGGTAACTTGACCCTTTTCCCCTAGGGGCCTGCCTTTATATATAAGGCCAAGCCATAGGGTTTACAACAAAGTCCGGGTCATAATATGACCCGTGATCTACTACATCTCTAACTTATCTTGCATCTTGAGGAAACTTTGACGGCGTCCTTAGCTTCATGGGCTTTAAGCCGCCGTCTTCTGATGGTGGGCCGCCCGGCGTCTTGGTCAGCCGTCACCTTACTTATTTTGTACTCAGGACACGGCCCACTCAATCTTGGTTGCAGAGTCGTTGATTCGTTTAACCCGGCCCAGTATGGCGGGTTACACCGTGAAGTTATATCCCCGACATTAGGCCCCAGATTGACTTGAATTCATTCATGTCAATAAACCTTTCCTTCCTGTGGCGGCTCATCTTTGAACTGGTATCTTTAACAGATTTCATTACACCGGCTTGTTCTGCTCCCACACTTGTCATTTTCCCAACGTTCATTTATTATGACATCATCTTTGCTGACCGTTGTTCTTCAAAGTCATCATAACGTATCCCCTCGAAGATTGCGCCAAATCTACGTGGGTGCAAAAATCGAGGCACGCTTGTAGCCACAAATTTACCATGGTCGCTTCATTTTTCGCGGTGCCGCTTCACTCACTTCTTCTTATAAATAGGCTCCGCTGGACCCCACTGGAACCTTTCCTCATCGTCTTCCTCCTCCTGCTTCTCCATTGACCAAACACCAGCAAAGCTCCTAGGGCGACTTCGAGGTCCTTCGACTCCATTGCCGGATCGTCAAGCCCTCTCGCGACCGTTGAAGGGAACTCGATCATCTTCGTCCCTGCTCCGACGCCATCTAGTATGAATCCCTGCCATTTAGGGTTTTGGTATTTTTGGTGTTCTTGCCGCCCTCATAGTGTTCATCTGAAACTTTATTAGTAGATCCACATATAATCCGCTCATTGCGGTGTATTCTCAGAACGTCCTCCGCTCCATTTTCTTTTAAAGTAGATCTAAAACAAAACGTCAAGGGTTATCCTTTGGACTGCTGCAATTTCGGTCGTTCCGTCAGTAGAACATATATACCACTATTTTTTCTTCGTTTAATTAGATCCGCCCGGAGAGAATCTTTTCATAAAAACCTGTTTGTGACCCAATGTCGCTGCTAAGTATTGAAGATATCCCTTTGACCTTCCTAAATTTCGCCGGCTCGTAACAGTACTTTTAATATAGGCGACTTATAATCTACTCTGGCTTATTCTTCTCACTACTCTTGTAGCTACTGCATAACCCGCCATGGCTTCAAAAAACTCCAAAGTTTGTAACTGAGCGAAAAGCAAAGAATCCAAGCTTACCCTCGAGAACCTTGCGGATCAGGGCTTTTGCCGACTCGAAAGACTATAAAATGGCGAGCTCCTGAAGAAGAGCCGGCTCCACAACCACAACTAGGAGAAGTGGTAATATTTATTGATCATTTGCGCAGGGGCTTCCACCCTCCCGGCTCAAAATTCTTTAGAGACCTCTTGCACTTCTTTAAGCTCGGGTCTCAAGACATCGGTCCGAACTCCATGACAAACATATGTCAATTCCAAGTGTTATGTAGAGTGTACCTTCAAGTTGAGCCGTCTGTTACTATGTTCAGAGAGTTCTTTTATCTTAACCGTCAAACAGAAACAAAGAACGGTGCTTCCTGCGAGCTTGGTGGCGTTTCCATCCAGAAGAGAACGAAAAACGGCTTCCTAGAATCAAAGCTGGCAAGTCATCCCAAAGGGTGGAACAAAACCTGGTTCTATTGCAGAAATACTTCACCTGAAGGGGAAAATCCCTTGCCAGGTTTCATATTGGAAAGACTTGGTAAAATGGAACTTCCAAGTTGGCCAACTGGCGAAGAGAGAGTAAATTTGGCACCTCTTCATGCCAAGCTGAGAGCCCTGACCGCACATGGCTTGACCGGGTTAGATCTAATTCGTTGCTGGTTAAAGTGGCGAATCCAACCCATCAGCTTAAGGGACGGCCTGATGTGTGATTATTCGGGCGCCTCAAACGATCCTCAACGATTTTCCCATGAAAATCTTACCGATAGCGTTCTTACCAAGGAAACAAAGAAGTTCTTCTCTGTCTCAAAAGAGTTGTGCAACATCACCGGCTTGGGTCCATTTTACCTTCTCAACCTGCCACCTCAGGTATTAACTATTTTCATTGACACTTATCCATGCTTTTCTCGACTCGCCATTCACTCATTACATGTTTCTTGTATCTGCGGGCGGATTCTAACTTTTGGAAAGTTGAACCTCAAGCCTCCCTTCCTACTACGGGGAAAAAGAATGCCCCAGTCTCTGTGTCATCTTCAGAGGAGGAATTTGAGGTAGAACTTGACTCTCTCGGCCGCCTGTTTAATGAACTTGCTGACGCGCCTTCTTGTCAGGACGACTCAGAATGTAGCCAAGCCGGCGAAACTGAGGTAACTCCAATCTCCCTCAATTCCTTCGGAAATGCTTGCTCCTCAGAAACCAAGACAAGCTATTCGGAAAGTTAAATTATCACACCCAGAAGCTCATTTGGCTCCTGACTTTCTTTTGAAGAACACACAGTTTGCCGGCTCATCGAAACGCAAGAATCGGGATGATGAAGACCCTAGTTTGTCTTATGCGCCGCCGGCTCGCAAACCACGCCATGAGGTGCCCCATAGTCCAACTAATTCTTGCCCTAGAGCCGGTTTGTTTAAGCAACCTCTCGGTCCTTCAAATTCCCTTTATCAGGAGTCTCCTTAATCATCAGGCGACTCAAGCGCGTCATAGCTTCCCGCTTTTAATGTCAATCGCGGGTAAGCTTATATTTTTTGTGAAGTTCGTGTTGTACTTTCTTCCTCTGTTTTGACCTCAATCTTATGATAACTTCTATTATACCAATAATCCAAGGCCAAAGTTGTTGTGTCCAAACGGAAAGGCGGGTCATCCTCTGGACCAACAGGCCAAGAGACACCAATTTTACTGAAGATGACTCCAATAGTTGACTCTTCAGCTGAAAAGGAACTTGATGTGAGGGTAGAGTCGGAGGCTGCCACTGAGATACCTGGAATAAACGAGCCGGTTTTTATGGATGCTACCCCTAAGATTGAGTCATCTCACCACAACATTCCAGACATTGTGTTTGTCAAAGAAAATTTGCAAGCCCCCACTGCTTCCACTTCCTTAGCTAAAATTATGAGCAAGGATGAATCAGCGACTTTGGATAAGGGAAAGGCCAAAATGGAATTCCTGGATTTATCCACACTTGGTGTTGAAGACTTGTATCAAGAATACTTGACGTGGATGTCTGAGAGCCGAGAAATTGAAAAGAGCATGGTAAATGCTATGAAGGAAAAATATGAGGTAATCTCCTCCTTTTACCATTATCGTGCATACTACCATTAGCTTCCAAAGACCAGCTTGTTATGATAAGCCGGTTTTATAGTATAACTAAAAACCTGTAATATCCATGTAGCCCCCAAGGGCCGACTCACCTGCTTGAGACGAGTCGGGTCTTTTAAGATAAAAGAACTTCGACCTGTAGCCCCCAAGGGCCGACTCATCTTCTTGAGATGAGTTGGGTCTATTAAGATAAAAGAACTTCGACATGTAGCCACCAAGGGCCGACTCATCTTCTTGAGATGAGTCGGGTCTTTTAAAATAAAAGAACTTCGACCTGTAGCCCCCAAGGGCCGACTCATCTTCTTGAGATGAGGCGGGTCTTTTCCATTCTTTACTTTAAAGAGAGCTGAATTACATTAGGCCCCAAGTGTGAAGGATATTTGCTTGCAATCGTCTTGAGACTTGTAAACCAAAATTGCTAATGTTCGTTATTCATCCATCAGGGATATTGTGAAGATGCTAAGTCTGTTGCTGTGAGACTGCAGAAACAGCTCAAGGCGGAAAGGAGATTGAAAACCGAAGCCGAGTCCATGGCGGCTCACTTTGAAAACTCTGCCCGCGAGGCCAACGAACGTCTAGAACAGGCCATAAAATTGATCGAGGCGGAAAAAACTGTCTTGACCAAACGTGCAGAGAAAGCAGAAAAGAACCTTGAGCCTATGAAAGAAAAATATGCCACCCTCGTAAAGCAGATCAATGATATGTTGACAGCAATCTTCGGTATGTGTTCTGACCCGTCTTTGTCAAAGCGCCAGTTTTTTATCCTTGTAGCGACTTATTATGCTTTCTCTTATGTGCGGGGTGAAAAAACCACAACCTTGTAGAGCTGCCAATTGCAAAATTGAAGACCATTTTCACCTACGTAGAACAGCTGTTTACGGGCTCCGTATATTCCATCGTGGCTGTGAAAAACTTGAAGTATCCTCCGAGAAGTATCAAAGACAAGTTGAAATAGCTCTCTATAGTGCCACAATGGGTGATTGAAACTCGAAAATCGGCGGCTCGTGTAGGAGCGAACATGGCGCTTGCTCGGGCAAAGGCTTATCTGCCAGAATTGGATGTGGAGCAGCTAAAAGGCGGCTTCCCAGAATTTAAACTTGACGGGTCAGCCTTCACTCGTGAAGATTACGCCAAGTGTCTTTTGAATACCCGGCCACTGGCATCTTTGATAGCCGACGAGGTAGATCTTTCAAAGTATCATCCAGCCTACAATGCTGATAATCAGCGCATCAGCGCGCCCAAGGACGAGCCGTCTGACCTGGTGCCGCCTCGCCGTAAGACAACTTTTGCTCCTGACATTGACGCGTCAGCTTTTGTTGAAGGGACTGCAAATTTTGAATCTTTGTTCTCAATTCGTTGGCAACAGAAAGGCCAGCAGGCAGAAGATGATGACGAGCCGACGGGGTCAGGTCCAAAGGCGGCCGATGATGCAGGTTGGATGAGTCGCCTCGTCAGACGAGCCCCTTGGTGTAAGACAAACTTTTTGTGAAGGATTATGTGGCTCCACTATGAGCCTGTAATAGGAGTAGTGTTCTTCATAACTTTGAATTTGCTTTGTCGTGCCATCGTGCACGTTTGGCGCCTTTTGCCAGTGCTAAATTCTGATTTGACAAGCTTCTTGTTAATATGTTCATGGCATTGTTCATTCCCGCACCTTCCTTGCTTAATTTCTGGTCATTTTTGACCATAAAGCAAATCTGGAGTAAGCCGGCACCATAGCCTGATTTTGCGGAACTTGAGTCAATCGATTTTCTCCTTAATAATATTGAAGACGGATGATCCGGAAACTGGTCATGATATGAACTCAGTTATGTAACCTGGCCGTCCAAATATAAGCCGGTGGCAAGGATAATATTGTACCTAAAAAACGTAAGTATATATGTAATAATCCGGCTTAGTGAGACTCGGAAAAAGGAGACTGGCTTTCGAGGCTCACGTCTTGCTTTCATGAAGCGGGCATAATAACCCATGGTTTGTCCTAGCTTTCTGTATGCCGGCTCTCACATGACTCAAGCCAATGTTTTAACCTTAAAAGTTCAGGGTCCAGAAAAGGATTAACTTTTTAAGAGTACATGGGCTCATCTGATCGGAGTCGCATCAAACACACAGGGGGGTTTAACCATATATTAGTGGCGTCTTTGCCGGGTCAAGAGGGTGAGAAAGCTAAACTCGATGAGTTGGAAGCCCCCAAGTGACCTATGTTTCAAAAAATAAAGACTCATGCTCAATTTATAGGCTGAAACGGCAGAGGCCCTGAGTTTCGGGGATGCCGACTTTATTATATTTGAACATAAAGAAGTATATACAGAATTTTGCAGGGGGGGAAGAATTACAAAAAGGTGAGCCGGTGGCTCCTAAGTGTAATGAGGCCGCAGGTGTGCGATATTCCAGGGCCGGGCTGTTTCCTCCTGAGAAGTGTATGAATCTTCTCGTAAGTCGACCAGGTAATACGAACCATTGTTGAGGTTTCGACTGATTACGAAAGGACCCTCCCAAGGCGGGGAGATCTTGTGCATCCCTATTGGTCTTGAATCAGACGGAGAACTAAGTCGCCTTCTTGAAAGGTACGGCTTCAGATTCTACGGTTGTGGTAGCGACGTAGGTCTTGCTGGTATATCGTAGACCTGGCCGCTGCTAAGTCACGTTCCTCTTCCAAGGCATCCAAAGAATCTTGGCGTGGTTGCTCATTATCCGCCTCAACATAAGCAGTCACCCGAGGTGAGTCATGACGAATATCGCTCGGGAGAACCGCCTCAGCCCCGTAAACCAGGAAGAATGGAGTGTATCCTGTGGATCTGTTGGGTGTTGTTCGAATACTCCAAAGTACTGAGGGGAGTTCTTCAACCCAACAACCCGGCGTTCGCTCGAGGGGCACCATGAGCCAGGGTTTGATTCCTCTCAAGATCTCTTGGTTGGCTCTTTCAGCTTGCCCGTTGGACTGCGGATATGCTACTGTTGCTAAATCGAGCCGGATGTGTTCCTTCTGGCAGAATTGCTCCATGGCTCCCTTGGACAGATTTGTACCATTGTCGGTAATGACGCTATGAGGGTAACCGAAACGAAAAATCAGTTTCTTTAGAAATTTGAATGCGGTCTCCGCGTCGCAATTGCTGACCGGCTCCGCCTCAACCCATTTGGTAAACTTATCAACCGCCACTAGTAAGTGGGTCTTTTTGTCAGAGGATGGCTTGAACAGACCAACCATATCTAGCCCCCAGACTGTGAACGGCCAAGTAATCGGTATCATACGCAATTCCTGAGCCGGTACATGAGCCTATCGACCAAACTTTTGGCACCCATCACACTTGCGCACAATCTCCTCAGCGTCGGCATGAGCCGTCAGCCAATAAAATCCATGCCGAAAAGCCTTGGCGAGCAATGATCGTGAGCTGGCATGGTGTCCGCAATCACCAGAATGGATTTCATTAAGTATTTCCTGGCCTTCCTCAGGCGAAACACACCGTTGAAACACGCCAGTGCTGCTTCGGCGATGTAACTCGCCATTGACGATTGTCATGGACTTTGATCGCCGGATGATTTGGCCAGCGTCGACTTCGTCTTTTGGGAGCTCTCCTCGGGTCAGATAAGCCAAATATGGCACAATCCAATCAGGGGTAACACGCAGAGCGGCCACCAACTGTGCCTCCGGGTCAGGAATAGCTATGTCCTCCTCCGATGGTAACTTGACTGATGGATTGTGAAGGACGTCCAAAAATACATTAGGTGGTACCGGTTTTATCTGGGAGCCAAGTCTAGACAAAGCATCAGCCGCCTCATTGAGCTGGCGATCTATATGATCGACCTGATAACCTTGGAAATGACCCGCCACATCAGAGACTGCCCGTCGGTAAGCCGCCATGAGAGGATCCTTAGAGTCCCAGGTCCCTGAAACTTGCCGTGCCACAAGATCTGAGTCGCCCAGACACCTGACCCGGCTAAGATTCATCTCTTTGGCTATCCGAAGCCCGTGTAGGAGTGCTTCATACTCCGCTGCATTGTTTGTACACGGGAACATGAGCCGTAAGACATAACAAAATTTGTCACCTTTTGGAGAAGATATCACGACTCCAGCCCCCAAGCTTTCCAGCTGCCTAGACCCGTCAAAGTGTATAGTCCAATACCTGGTATCTGGCCTATCCTCTGAGACCTGTATCTCTGTCCAGTCGTTGATGAAATCCACCAATGCTTGAGATTTGATGGCGATTCGGGGCATGTACTTCAAGTGGTGGTCACCAAGCTCAATGGCCCACTTGGCTATTCTGCCCGTGGCCTCTCGGTTTTGTATGATATCACCAAGAGGTGCCGAACTAACCACAGTTATTGGGTGTTCCTGGAACTAATGCTTCAACTTTCGGCTCGCCATGAAGATCCCAAAAACCAGCTTCTGCCAGTGCGGGTACCACTGTTTAGATAAGGTTAAGACTTCGCTGACGAAAAAAACCGGATGCTGAACCGGATATTCCTTTCCCTCTTCTTTCCGCTCGACCACAACTGCACCACTCACCACCTTGGAGTTGGTAGCAATGTACAGGAGCATAGGCTCTTTTTCCCTGGGAGCAGCTAAAACGGGCGGGTTAACAAGTTGTTGCTTGAGCGCTTCAAATGCTCTGCCGGCTTCGTCCGTCCACTTGAAGTCGCCTGATTTCTTCAATAACTGGTAAAAAGGGGTCGCCTTCTCCCCCAGGAGGCTTATGAACCGGCTTAAACTTGCGATGCGTCCTGTGAGCCGCTGAACTTGATTCACGTTGGCCGGCTCGGATAATGACGTCACGGCCTTGATCTTGTCCGGGTTGGCCTCGATGCCTCGCTCAGAGACCAAAAACCCTAACAACTTGCCCGCAGGAACGCCAAAAACACACTTCGCCGGGTTAACCTTCATCTTGTATACTTGGAGATTGTCAAAGGTTTCCTTGATGTCATCCAGTAGTGTTTCTTTCTTCTGAGATTTCACCACGATGTCATCAACATATGCATGAACATTACGCCCGATCTGCGGCTTGAGGCAATTCTGGACACAGTGTTGGTAAGTCGCCCCAGCGCTCTTGAGCCCAAAAGGCATGGAGACATAGCAAAAGGCCCCAAAGGGAGTGATAAAAGCCGTCTTCTCTTGGTCCTCAACAGCCATCTTGATCTGATGATACGCAGAGTATGCATCCAAAAAGCATAAACGGTCACAACCCATCGTAGAATCAATGATCTGATCAATACGCGGAAGGGCAAAAGGATCCTTGGGACAGGCTTTGTTGAGATCTGTGTAGTCGACACACATGCGCCAAGTGCCGTTTTTCTTCAAAACTAGCACCGGGTTAGCGAACCACTCAGGATGAAAAACTTCCACAATGAACCCGGCAGCTAGGAGCAGGGCCACTTCTTCTCCAATGGCCCTGCGTCTCTCTTCATTAAAATGACGGAGGTACTGGCGCACTGGTTTCATCTTGGGATCTACGTTAAGGTGGTGCTCAGCAAGTTCTCTCGGGACTCCAGGCATGTCAGATGGCTTCCATGCAAAGATGTCCCGATTCTCACGGATGAACTTGATGAGCGCACTTTCCTATTTGGGGTCCAAGCCGGTCCCAATGGTGAACTTCTTAGACGAGTCGCCTGGAGTGAAGTCGATCTGCTTCGTATCTTCAGCCGGCTTGAACTTGAGCTCGGGTTCCGACTCAGTATTCGGCTTCTTGAGCGGGCTCATATCATCCGGGTCAACATTAGCAGTGTAGAACTTTAACTCCTCTGCGGCACAAGCTGACTCAGCGTAGGCCGCGTCTCCTTCCTCGCACTCCTGGGCTATCTTCCGGTTTCCGTCCACGGTTATGGTCCCTTTAAGTCCTGGCATCTTGAGCTTGAGATAGACGTAACACGGGCGGGCCATGAAACGAGCGTAAGCCGGCCGCCCAAAAAGAGCATGATAAGGGCTCTTGATCTTGACCACTTCAAACATTAATGACTCGCACCTGTAATTGGACTCATCTCCAAAGGCCACATCGAGCTTAATCCGACCGATTGGATAAGCCGACTTTCCAGGGATGATCCCATGAAAAACTGTTGTTGAAGGAAGTAATGTGCTCTCTGACAGGTTCATTCGTCGAAACGTCTCGTAGTACAATATGTTTATGCTGCTGTCTCCATCCATGAGAACCTTGGACAGAGTGTATCCTCCAACTTGCGGTGCCACCACCAACGCCAAACCAACTGGATTGTCAACCCGGGGGGGGGGGATGATCCTCTCTGCTCCAGCTGATCGTGTGTTCGGACCAGTTAAGGTACCTAGGGACCACCGGCTCAGCCATATTGACAGCCCTGCTCTTGACCTTGCTGTCCCGCTTGCAGATATTGGTGGTGAAAACGTGGTATTGACCACAACTTGGTTGCCTCGGACTCTTCTGAAAGATGCCTTGTCCAACAAGCCGCTGGAGCTCCTTTCCTGAGTCACCGCGCGCTTCATCAGAGCTGCCAGGGGCTACAGGTGTGAGTGGTAGCTGTGCCGCCATGCTTACCATAGTATGAGCCGGGACATGCTGAGGGAGATCATGACGTTCCTCGCAAATCTCCGTCCCAAGCGAGACTCCGAGTTTAGAGTTCGAGTTGATGACGATCGCTTCTTCGACGGCCGGCTCGTCCAGAGGATCAACCCGCCGAGAAGATCCGATAGTGTCATGGCTTCGGCCGGCTCGACACCGGTCGGATTGAGTACGCCGAGCCAGCTCGACGATGTTGGAGTAGATGTCCAGCTCGGGCACCGTCGCGCCGATCTTGCCGATGAAGACTTGGATCTTGCCGAAGGGGACCTGTAACCATACTCAATTGAGTCGGCGTCGGGGCCCCAGCCAGAGTCGTCGATGTAGATCTTGCCGCTGTGGCTCTTGGTCATGCGACCGACCACGTAACTCCCGAACCCCGGAAGGGCTCCCTTCGAGAACTCAACTCCACCGGGTGTGAGCCCCATGGTGGGTGCCAACTGTCGTGGTTTTATCAACCCGGCAGATGTCCTCGTAATAGGACTTAGGTGTGAGGCCATCGCCACTTGGTGGTGACTCGAAGGGGTTAAACGAGAGAGAGAGTCGGGTTTACCCAGGTTCTCCTATGGAGGTAATAGCCTACGTCATGCTTTTTTTGTATTGGATGAATAGATCTGGATTACAAGGGTGCGGAATCACTAACCTAGCTATCGAGAGGTGGTAACTTGACCCTTTTCCCCTAGGGGCCTGCCTTTATATATAGGCCAAGCCCTAGGGTTTACAACAAAGTTCGGGTCATAATATGACCTGTGATCTACTACATCTCTAACTTATCTTGCATCTTAAGGAAACTTTAACGGCGTCCTTGGCTTCATGGGCTTTAAGCCGTCGTCTTTTGATGGTGGGCCGCCCGGCGTCTTGGTCAGCCGCCACCTTACTTATTTTGTACTCAGGACACGGCCCACTCAATCTTGGTTGCAGAGTCGTTGATACGTTCAACCCGGCCCAGTATGGCGGGTTACACCGTGAAGTTATATCCCCGACAGTTCCTATTTGCAAGAATAAGAACATCATTAATTCTTCCCAAAGGCTTTTTAATAGTAGAATCCGCCAAGTGCAAATTGAGAGAGCATTCTTCAATATTGGTAAGACCAAGCACATCACATAAAGATTTCAGAATCGCGGATACACTAGCACCCAAATCACATAAAGCAAAGCACTCATAATTTTTAATCTTGACCTTAATGGTAGGTTCCCACTCATCATGTAATTTTCTAGGAATAGAAATCTCCAACTCCAACTTTTCTTCAAAAGATTTCATCATGGCATCAACGATATGTTTAGTAAAAGCTTTATTTTGTTCATAAGCATGGGGTGGGTTCAACATGGATTGCAGCAAAGAAATACATTCAATCAAAGAGCAACTATCATAATTAAAGTCTTTGCAATCCAAAATAGTGGGCACATCACTAGTTAAAGTTTGGACCTCTTAAACCCACTTTCATCAAATTTTTCATCAAGATTTTCACCCTCCAAATTATTGGGACGCCTTCTAGGTAAAGTTGACTCTACTTCAGTCCCTTTATCATCAATCTTAATATTACTACACAAGGAATCAATAGAAGAAACACCAATCACTTTAAGATCTTCATCATTTTTATCCTCTAGAGAGATTGGTTTGGCGGCCTTTTGATTTATTAAAGTAGCTTGTGCATCGGAGATTTTACCAAGCAAATTTTCAGCATGAGCATATTTAGATTGAAGATTACAAACTTCTCTACTGATATCATCAAGTTTTTTCGTTATGGCATCTAGCACGGTAGAGTGTTCTTTAAGTTCATCGGTAAAATAGTTATTATGCTCAAATTGCGTAGTCATATATTCCTTAGTACTTTTCTCAATTTCAAGAAAAATATTGGGGTAAGGAACATCATAGTACTTTCGTTGAGGCATCATGACTACACAAACAAGATTGCAAGCAAGCAAGAGATCTGAGGAGAAAAAGGCAAACGAATAAGAGGGCGAATAAAACGGCAAATTGGTGAAGTGTGGGAGAGGAAAACGAGAGGCAAATGGCAAATAATGTAATTGCAAGGAGATGAGATTTGTGATTAGGAACCTGGTAGATGATGATGGTGTCTCCTCGGCGCCAGAGATTGGCACGTAGAAGAGATCGCTTCCTCCCCGGCAACGGCGCCAGAAATTCCTTTGACGTGGCTTGAGACTGCGTCGGTATTTCTCCAAATAGGAAGGGATGATGCAGCACAGCGACGGTAAGTATTTCCCTCAGTTATGAAATCAAGGTATCGAACCAATAGGAGGATCACCACCACCTAATAAGCAGCACCTGCACACAAATAACAAATACTTGCAACCCGACGCGAAAGAGAGGTTGCCAATCTCTCTACGATAAAAAGATAGATTAGGTATAGATAGATTGGAGAGATAGATCTCTCAAGAACACAAAATAAAAAGAGCAAATAAAAAGTGCAGCAAGGTATTTTTGGGTTTTTGGTATAATAGATCTGAAAACAAAAGAGGCAAAAAGATAGATAAGAAAGAAATATGTTGGAAAAGTAGACCCGGGGGGCGTAGGTTTCACTAGTGGCTTCTCTCATGAATATAGCACACGGTGGGTGAACAAATTACTGTTGGGCAATTGATAGAAGATCAAATAATCATGACGATATCCAAGGCGATGATCATTATATAGGCATCACGTCCAAGATAAGTAGACCGACTCCTGCCTGCATCTACCACTATTACTCCACACATCGACCGCTATCCAGCACGCATCTAGTGTATTAAGTTCATGGAAAAATGGAGTAATGCAATAAGAACGATGACATGATGTAGACAAGATCTATTCATGTAGGAATAGACCCCATCTTGTTATCCTTAATGGCAACGATACATGCATGCCTTGCTGCCCCTTCTGTCACTGAGAAAGGACACCGCAAGATCGAACCCATCACAAAGCACCTCTTCCCATAGCAAGAAAAATCAATCTAGTTGGCCTTACTAAACCAAAGATTCGAAGAAGAAATACGAGGCTATAAATAATCATGCATATAAGAGATCAAAGAAGACTCAAATAATATTCATGGATAGAAATTGATCATGGACTCAAAATTCATCGGATCCTAACAAACACACCGCAAAAGTTTACATCAAATAGATCTCCAAGAGACCATTGTATTGAGAATCAAAAGAGAGAGAGAGAGGAAGCCATCTAGCTACTGCCTACGGACCCATAGGTCTATGGTGGACTACTCACGCATCATCGAAGAGGCACCAATGAGGATGATGAACCCCTCGGTGATGGTGTTAGATTGGATCTCAAGGCTCTGGAACTTGCGGCAGCTGGATGTGTTTTTCGTCGACTCCCCTAGGGTTTTATGAATATTTGGGTATTTATAGGCATCAGAGGCTGTGGAGAGGGGTCGCGTGGAGGGCACAACCCATCAGGGCGCGCCGGGGGCCCCCTGGCGTGCCCTGGTGGGTTGTGCTCTCCACAGCCCACCTCTCTGGCACTTCTTTGGCCCACTGGGTGTCTTCTTGTCCAAAAAAATCTCCAAAAAGTTTCGTCACGATTGGACTCCGTTTGTTACTAATACTCTGCGATGTAAAAAACAAGCAAAAACATCAACTGGCACTTTGGCACTATGTCAATAGGTTAGTCCCAAAAAATGATATAAAGTTGCTATAAAGTGATTGTAAAACATCCAAGAATGATAATATAATAGCATGGAACAAGCAAAAACTATAGATACGTTGGAGGTGTATCAGATAGCGGGCGATATGTGGATTAATAGTAGTAGATGCAGAATCGTTTTTGTCTACTAATCTTGGACGTGATGTCTATATAATGATCATCGCCTTGGATATCGTCATGATTATTCGATTTTTTATCAATTGCCCAACAGTAATTTGTTCACCCACCGTGTGGTATACTCATGAGAGAAGCCACTAGTGAATCCTACGGCCCTCGGGTCTACTTTTCCAACATATTGCTTTCTGATCTATCTTTTTGCCGCTTTTGTTTTTAGATCTATTATTCAAAAAACCCAAAAATACCTTGCTGCACTTTTTATTTGCCTCTTTTATTTTGTATTCTTGTGAGATCTATCTATCCAATATATCACTACCTAATCTATCTTTTTACCGTAGAGAGATTGACAACCTCTCTTTCGCATCGGGTTGCAAGTATTTGTTCTTTGTGTGCAGGTGTTGTTTACATAGTGTTGGTGATCCTCCTACTGGTTCGATACCTTGGTTTCATAACTGAGGGAAATACTTACCGTCGCTGTGCTGCATCATCCCTTCCTCTTTGGGGAAATACCGACGCAGTCTCAAGCCACGTCAATCATCTACTTATTACTCTACAATGCCTTCCCCTAGGCCCAAGATATGGTGAAGTGTCATGTAGTTGACGTTCACATGACACCACTAAAGGAAGCAACAACATACATATCATCAAAATATCGAACGAATACCAATTTGACATGATTACTTATAACAAGGATTCTCCCATGTCCTTGAGAACAAAAGTAACTTCTCACAAATCATCGCCATGTTCAAGATCATAGGTGTAATAAATATGAATAAGGATCTGAACATATTATCTTCCACCAAGTAAACCAACAAGCATCAACTACAAGATGTAATCAACACTACTAGCAACCCCCAGGTACCAATCTGAGGTTTTGAGACAAAAATTGAATACAAGAGATGAACTAGGGTTTGAGATGAGATGATGCTGGTGAAGACGTTGATGAAAATTGGTTCTCCCACGAAGGAGGAAGCATTGGTGATGACGATGGCTTCGATTCCCCCCTCCTGGAAGGAAGTTTCCCAGCCAGAGTCTCTCTACCGAAGAGCAAAAGGGCTTCTGTCCAGGTTCCACCTATAGACAGCGGTGCTTCGTCCTGAAAGTATCAGTTTGATTTTTTCTAGGTCAAAACACATCATATAGAAGAAGAGTGGGGCATGGGCCTGCCTGTGGGCTTCCCAAGCCATCAAGGCGTGCCCAGGGGGTGGTCGCACCCTGTTGGCATGGGAGCCACAGATGGCCTCCCTCTGGCACTTCTTTGCTCCATAAATTCAGATATATTCCACACAAAAAAACTCTTGAAGTTTCAGGTCATTTGGAGTCCAGAGAATTTTCAGCCTTTTTCTTAGTTTTCAGGTCCAGAACTCCAGTTTCCGGCAATTTCTCTCTTTGTGATGCACCTTGTAAATTAAGAGAGAAAAGACATTAGAATTGTATCATAAAATAGAATAATGGCCAAGAATAATATAAATATCAATAAGAAATCATGATGCAAAATGGACGTATCAATATACTATGTTACTCACACTATGAGTAACATCACACATACCAAATAAGATAAGTTTACAACCTAATAAATAAAGTGCTGCATGACACCACAGATGTATTACTCCTCACTATAGAGATACTACACACATATGTTACTCTCGCCTAAATCGCAGAGCTCCTCCTCAGGTGCCCAATGCATGATGAAGGGAATACTAGTCTAAGTTACTTCCCATTGTGACCGGGCTAAGATAACTAGCAGAGAAAGAGAAAGATTAAGATTGAGCCGATGTTGCTCGCGGGAGCGACGCGGGGCCTCTATGTACTCCATCTGTTCCTTTATATAAGGTGTATTTGTTTTCTTAAAAATCAAAAGTGCATTGTTTGATTGAGTTTTTAAAAAAATATATCAATATCCACAATACTCATTTATTATTTGACCCATCATGAAAAATAGTTTCATATTTTATCTATTAGGTATTGCATATGTTGTTATTTTATTCTATAATTTTGATCAAACATTCAAATGGTTGACTTGCATGAAAATCAATACACCTTATATATTGCAACCACTACTGGAATCAACATATACGCCGAGTGCCACGGACACTCAGCAAAGGGCCAATAACCGCCGGCAAAGGCTTTGCCGAGTGTCGCAGTCGGCAAAGGACACCCGGCGTACACCTCTCAGGCAAACAGAAATTTGCCGTGAGCCAATACACGGACTCTCGGCAAAGCTTTTGCCGAGAGCAATACACGGCCCTCGGCAAAATAAAGTAGCTAACGGACGGCAGACGGGGCTGGCCGTTGCCACGTGGCCACAACCTGACATGTGGGGTCTACAGAGTTTTTACCGAGAGTAGCCCTCGGCAAAGACACCCAGTAGGAAAACGCCACATGTCGGGCGCCTGACATGTGGGTCCGCAGGGTATGCCGATGGCCGTGTTTGCCGAGAGGCGCCCTCAGCAAACATACCCAATAGGAAAGCGCCACGTGTCGGTAGCCTGACATGTGGGTCCGCAGAGTACGCCGGGTGCCGTGTTTGCCGAGAGTCGCCCTCGACAAAAACACCCAATAGGAAAGGGCCACATGTCGATGGCCTGACATCTGGGTCCGCAGAGTACGCCGAGAAATGTATTTGCCGAGAGGTGCCCTCGGCAAAGATACCCAATAGGAAAGCGCCACATGTCCGTCGCCTGACATGTGGGTCCAGAGTATATGCCGAGCGCCCTGTTTGTCGATAGTCGCCCTCGGTAAAGATGTCAGACGACGCTACTGGTTGGTATCCTTTTGCGAGAGGCCTCTCGGTAAAGATTGTATCTTTGTCCAGTTTTACAGGCTTTACCGAGAGCCACTCTCGGCAATGGTTTGCCCAGCAGCCTTTTTTGCTTTTTTGTTTCTTTCCTGCAGCAAAACATATACAGCAGCAGCATATAGTGCATCACACATATAACATCTCACATATAGGCATCATTGAACAAAAGATGAAATGATTCTCAAGAACAGCCCACATAAAAGAAATAGTGCATAAAACGTGCAATAGTTGTCAAGCACACTCGACTACCACAAGTTTAGAAGTCTCAAGATCACACAAGATGCAATAGTTCTCAAGCACATATAAGGAATAGTTTCAAACACAACATAACATGAAGTTCACACGGTTTTGGAGATTGGAGTGGTAACATTAACATCAGAAGACGTCATTACGTTTGGTACTCCAACTCCACCAACTTGAGGTGGAACTACCGGAACATTGTTCGACCTTTGCGATGGATTGAGCTGTGATGGATTGACCCAATAAGATGAATGCATATGGTAATGCCAAAAATGGTGATAGAAATAGTTCAAACGAAACTCACAATGTTCCACTCTGGCGTCGGTGGCATCTCTGGCACTGGTTTGCCTTGCATAGAATAAAGATTGACCACCATATGTTGTAAAGACTTCACTAGATCATCTTGTGCCTTCAGCTTAGCCCGGTCTTCATCTCGTTCTTTCTGGGTGTCATTCAGTCGAGTCTACAATATGGCAATGAACATGTCATTCGTGTTGAAATGCAAACATGCAGGACCATGAACGATCAATGAAGAAGCACTGACCTGAATTTCCTCAATAATGGCCACGGTATGTGGTACGTGACGCTCTATGGTAGGAGTAGAGCCAGTACTCATAGCATGGAGCGCGTTGACTCTCGGAAGGGAGGAGATTATGAAAGAATCAAGGTGAGCCGCCATCCGGCCCTTCGGTCTACCGCCTGCCGCGGCAATGGCCACAAGAGGGTCAAACAGCAGCACGTGAGGATCAGCCTCTTGCCCGTACGTCTCCTTCAATTTTTTGGTGTAGTTCTCCCCAGCTGACCGGGCTTTAGAGCTGATCCAGTCCCTCTCCGGGTGGAGAGGGTCCTTGTCCTTGTCGTCTTTGGTACGTTTGTTGGTCCATGCCTTGAAGTAAGAGATATCCTTGCCAGTGTCTTCTTTCTGCAAAAGAAAGCGATCCAAACAATCAAGGTAATGCTCACAAATGAAAGAGAAACATGATGAAAAGAAAAGGATGTTGTTGCCTCCATGTTTGCAGACGACAGCTGGGATGGTGAGGTTGCCTTGACGGTGTCCTGGACAACCCATCAACTTACGTCGTTCCCCGAAGGTCTTGTGTTCATCCTGCCACCCTAGATCTGTCCAACGTTCGACGATCTTCTCCCAGCACGGACGTTTGTCAGCGCACCACCGAGGAATTACCTGTAATAAGTAAACAAATGCATCTTAGTAAGGAATCTAATTTGCTGGGATGTTGGGAATAACAAGCATCCATCGTCACTTGCCTTGAAGTACATGTCTCGTGTAAGATGCTTCCCTCGAGCCACCTCTTTGGAAATCTTCTGGTTGAGATAGTCCGCGTGATACTTGACCACTAACCGGATGCGCTCCTCATAGTGCATGTCATGGACTAGTTTCTTGGCAATATTCTCAACCACCACATTGGCGCGATCCTTCTCACCATCTACGCATGTAAAGAAATCCTATAATTATGCACACATGTGAGAAGGGTAAAATCATGACTATGGCAAATTTAAACCTTTTGGTATTGACATTGCGGTGATTGAAAGGACTCACCCAGAAATCGTTGACCACTCGCAAGGATCTGGTATTATAAACCCTCTGACGCATATCCAGGAAATCCGGAGCGAGTTTGTAGTGATCCCATGACCAAGATGGCTCAATGACACCGTTCGGCAAAGTGACCAGTCCAGGATAATTTAACCTACAAAGACCCCCAATGATGCCACTCGGCGGACGTGGCGGACGCCTCTCACCAGCTTTTATTAAGCTCCTGCATTAGGAAGAGTGAAGTCATATTATATGTGATGAAATGACAAAGGTACAATTTATATGGGATGAGTCGATATAACCACTTACTTCTCTCCCACTGGTTTAATCAACACGTTTCTATGCACATATGGACGTTTTGGAAGCTTTGAAGGACCACGCAGCCACACTTTCCGTGTGGAAGTAATCTTGATAGTCGAACCGCCCGGCTGTGAGCCGCTCACCTCGTGGTGCTCCGTCACTCGTGAGGGTCCATCCCCACCCTCAGAAACCTAACGAACAACCAGCCTCCTCTCGGCGGCGTCGTCCTCCACCACCTCCTCCTCATCCTCCTCATCCTCACCCGCCTCCTCCCCATCCTCTATTTCCTCCTCCAGCCGTCGTGAATCCTCCTCCTGAGGCTGGCGAAGCACCGCATCAGAGGGTCCAGGAGAAGAAAGAGGTGCTCCACTACGGGCTGCTCTACGTTCTCCTCGTCCCCCTACTCGTCCTCCTCGTCCCCCTCCTCGCCCGCCTCCTCCTCCTACCTCATCTACTCCGCCTCCTCGTCCGCCTCCTCGAGCCACCTCCTCTCCGCCTCCTCCTCCTCCTACCCCGCCTCCTACTCCTCCTCCCCCGCGTCCTACTCGACCTCGTTTCACCCGGTTTTTCGAAGGGGGGTCTAGACCCGCCGGTCGTTTGGCCTTCTTGGCGGCTGTGGCAACCGATGCAGGAGCGGCCACCTCTTTCACCGGTCGAGCAAGTTGATCATTGTACAGAGCTGCCACATCTTTCAAACTTTCCTTTGGATTCTTGTGGCCACCTATCATGTTTCAATCACCTGATACGACGAAGAACAAACCAGTTAGTACAGATGATACAACTTGATGTAAATACATTAAATATATCACATGTGAAGAATAAATGGAGTTGTCACAATAATACATATAGTTGTTACACACACGAATACATAGAGTTGTTGCACACACGAATGCATAGAGTTGTTACACACACGAATACATAGAGTTGTTGCACATACGAATACGTAGAGTTGTTACACACATGAATACATAGAGTTGTTGCACATATGAATACGAAGAGTTGTTACACGAATACATGGAGTTGTGACACGCATACATAGTTCTCACACGATTACATGGAGTTGTTAGAAATAGGGGTCAATATTAGGTGCAACATTTGGATCAGGGCTGTCATCATCGCTATCACGCCCGTTCATACATTCATCCTCGAAGTCTTCAGGGGGACCCTCATCATCATCTAGCCCCATTTGCCATCGCTCAAGTAATGCCAAATCTTGAGGGTCAGAAACATCCTCGTATCTGTCCTCCGCATTATCTATTTCCATGTCATCCATGGCCTCATGTTCCATAGCATCTTCTTCATGATGCACGCCATCATCTTCCTCTGCATCATCTTCGTCTTCGTGATTGTTTGCTTCTTGATAGAACTCTCCCTCGTATGTGTCAGGGTTTATGTGGTGATCGTCCTTGTTTGGGGTAGGTACCTTGGTATGCGGGGTACCTTGTACACGACATCCCATTTCAAGAGATCGATATGTTCCGTAGATGTGCACGCGTACGGGAGATAAAACACTTGTGTAGCCTGTTGATCCATAATATAGACATCATTCCCTGCATATTTCGATGCTCGTTCAACTTCGACCCAGCCAATACTAGGGGTCCGTCTCACTTTCTCAGGATCGAGCCAACTGCATTTGAATACGACGGGCTTCACACCTTGTAAACCACAGTATTGCAGCTCATAAATTTCTTCGATAGTTCCATAGTAGTGACGTCCATCTGTCCCTAGACAATGGACACTACTATTTATTGACCTTCGATTGGGCCTCTCAGGCGTGTGTTTATCAGTGTGGAAGCGATACCCATTCATGTCGTAAGCCTTAAATGACTTGGCCTCGTATTCAAAACCTTTGGCTACTTCTCTCATTTTGGCGTCCATATCAACCTCCTGGTATGCCTACAAGATTAATAGGAGATTGTCTGGTTCATTAGTGGAAGCATTACCGGCAAGTAAGAACAACTTGAAGTGTACATAAAGTTAGGGAAGTTACTTTTCGTGAGAACCAAGAAATGAAACCGCCATCAGCATTGTTATCTTCAAGAAGGTTTGCTGATTCTTCGTCGCTAGGGGGCCGTGGTAGCTTCCAGAATTCGTTCTGGAATTCCCTAGCAATGAGAAGAATTCGAGTTAGGACTCAAGAATAGTGAGTACTTGTCAATGAAGGTGTTCTACACTTACGTTATGTATGGCATGTTGGTCAAGACATAGATCATAAGAGTCGACCACTCGGTAGGTGAAAAGGTCTTCCGCTTCGGTCCACTTGCTTTGCCACCATGGCCTTCGAAGAGGCTAAGGTCGGGAACATTACTGGTGGGTTCTTCATTGTAACGAGGAGCTGGATTTAACCTAGTCTGAATACTGTCATGATAGTACTTTGTCGTGGTCGTTGTCACCTCCTCGTTCAGGTATGCCTCGGCTATGGAGGCTTCGATGCGGGCTTTATTCTTACATTTGCCATGAAGATGCTTGAACTCCCATTCAGGTGCATACTGCCATCGGAACTGCACAGGTCCTCCCATTCTAGCCTCATACGAGAGATGTAAGATCATATGTTGCATCGGATTAAAGAAACCTGGCGGAAATACCTTCTCTAACCTGCATAGCAAGTCAGGTGCTTGTTCCTCCAACTTTGCAACCACTTCATAATCTAATTCTTTGGCACAAAGCTGGCGGAAGAAGTAGCTCAACTCTGCCAGCACTCGCCAAATATCCTCTCTGACATACCCTCGAATCATCACAGGCATTATCCGCTCAAGCCATACATGATAGTCATGATTCTTGAGGCCTCCTATTCGCTTTGTAGCCATATTCACTCCCCTCATGATGTTAGCTGCATATCCATTAGGGAAGTACAACTTGTTCACAATCCATTGGAGAATTTCCTTCCTTTGGGGGATTGAAGGGGTAAAAGGGGCTGCTGGCTTCTTCCAAGAATTACCTTTTGCACGAGGCACCAATTTTAATTTTGGCATGTTGCATAGCTGAGCTTGATCGATCCTAGCCTTAATGTTATCCTTTTTCTTCTCGGTGTCGAGGAGTGTGCCGAGTAAAGCCTCCGCAATATTCTTTTCAGTGTGCATTACATCAATGTTGTGTGGAAGGAGAAGATCTTTAAAGTAAGGGAGCCTCCATAAGCTTGGAATGTGAGTCCACTGGTGTGTCTCTCCATATCCCACAAAACCTTTCCCATTGGGATTTTTCTCGAGAGCATCAAACTCATCCTTAAGCTCGGCACCGGTCATAATAGGTGGTGGCGGGTCATCAATAATAACACCTTTCCGGAAGTTCACAGTGTCTTGTCTGTATGGGTGATCAAGACGAAGGAACTACCGATGTTGGTCAAAGCATACATACTTGCGACCCTTAGCCAGCCAAATGAAAGTCACACGCTGTCGGCACACTGGGCAAGGCCACTTCCCCTTTACACACCAACCACAAAATATCGCACGTGCTGGTAGGTCATGTAGCGATGTGTGGTACCATATATGCATATTGAAGTGCTTCTTTGAAACGGCATCGTATGTCCTTACCCCAGTGCTCCAAGCAACAAGTAAGTCGTCCACCAGTGGCTCCATGTACACACTCATATTCTTCCCCAGATAGTTAGGCCCTGGAATTATCAGCGTCAGGAACATGTGATGTCGTTGCATGCAAACGCCAGGGGGCAGATTCAGGGGGATAACATATACTGGCCAACAACTGTATCTGGCAGCCATCAAACCATATGGATTGAACCCATCGGTTGTTATCCCAACAGCTGCACTCTTCCAGTCATCCACTTTCTTATGAATTTGAACAAATTTCTTCCATGCTTCACCATCTCGTGGATGTTGCATCTTTTTTGTATTGTACATCTTCCCTTCGGCGGCCCATCTCATATATTGGGCAGTTTCCTCGGTCATATAAAGCCTCTGGATCCTTTCTATGAATGGAAGATATCGAAGGATATTGACGGCAATTTTGAGCTGCCTCTTGCTACCGTCATCATTTTGTACCTCAATATACCTACAGGGTTTGCACTTGACACAGTAGTTCGTATCTTTATGTTCATTTCTAAATAACATGCATCCGTTTGGACAAGCATGTATTTGCAAATACGGCATCTTAAGTGAACCGAGGATTTTGTTCGACTCGTACATGTTCTTTGGCAATATGTTTTCTTTAGGCAGCAGGCTAGCAATAACTGACAAAAACTCATTGAAGCAAACTATGCTTATGCAGTGGGTTGCCTTCAGGGCCATTAGGTGTGCGATGCCATCTACTTGAGTAACCTCTGTATGGGCGTGAAGGAGTTTCTGTGCCGCAAACAAAGTTGCATGATACTCTTCTGTGCTTTCCGGCGGCTCCTCGGAGTTTGGGTCCTCCCGCGGATGTCATCTAACAGGTTTTCAATCCGAGTATCATATTCGCCGGTGCGCTGTCGCACCACCTCCGCTCTGGACTGTTCTGTCTCACCGTGAAAGATCCACCGGTAATAGTCTGGCGTAAACCCATATTTGCCTAAGTGTTTACTCATAGTAATCTTATCTCTTTCAACCTGGTTATCGCACTCCGTGCATGGGCACCAAATTCCACGAAATGACATTTCGGCAGCAAATACTAATTCCAGGAAATCATTGGTCTTTGACCTCCACTCAGGGGTCATACCCTCCAGGCTGGGATGTCCGGTGTACATCCACTCACGATCTTACATCCTCTGATATAATGTGAAACACACACATAATGTATTTTATGTAACAAGTGGTTCCATCAAGTTTTACGACATGCACTGAGCTATCTAATTGGTAAAGATATGTCCTAATTCCACCCGAGGATGTGTAGGCTGGGTCTGTTTCCATGACGTACTCCGATCCGAGACAAAATTTTGGCAGCACCTCCCCGCTGTTCTCCAAATACATGTCTCGGCAATAAGCCGAGCGGATGTGTATCCAGAGAACAACAAGGAGACACCGTCGAAATTCTGTCTCAGATCGAAGTACGGCATGAAAACGACCAACCTACACATCGTCGGGCTGTCCATGGAAAACGTGGACAATTCGAAAGAGTTGAGGTTATAAATATGCAAAGACTTCCATATTTATAAATACAACCCTTCTGAATGGGAGACGCCTAGGTTACGCGACTATTTAGGTGATCTACAAAAAATGGAAACCTACATATGAACGGGAAGAGATTACCCTTGAAGTGTGCAACGGAATTCACTCTCTATTGTCAAAATAGATGCATGTCCCGCACGAAAGAATGAAGTAGTGTCAATCATATGTCCAACACACACACATCAACAACACTCACTCACACACACATACACAACACACACTCACACTCCTCTCTCCCTATTGGCTGGAGCTTGCTACTGTTGGACTCACCAACGGGGCAGGGGGACGGCGCGGGAGGTGGAGCACGGCGGCGGCGGCGGCGGATCTGAGGGGCGGTGGTGGTGGAGCACGGCGACGGCGGCGGTGGCTGTGAGGGGCGGAGGCGGAAGCGGGGGCGGCGCTGAGGGGCGGGGGCGGTTGTGCAGCACGGCGGACGGGGTGGTGGTGGCAGTGCTGGAGCACGGCTGCGGCGGCGCCGACTCTAAGGGCGGAGGCAGACGAGGGGGGCGGACGGGGACAGAGGGAGAGGGAGAGTGAGAGATGAGTGTGGGCGTGCGACTTAGAAATTTTGGATAAGTCCCCGCGGGAACTATTTTCGAGAGTCAACTCAATTAGTGTCGTCGTTTTCTCACGGCAGATGCCATGGGGTGGCTTATCGAGAGTGGTTGGGGCCGAAGGACGCCGGCGGGCTCCGGGAGCGGGATTGGGTACAAGCAGTGAGGGACACTATCGGCGTTCTGGGAACGGGGGTACCCAGACCTGCCTGCCTGCGGCCCAGGGCATGGCCCACCTCACGAGCCAGGCATGGTTTGGCGCAGCCTCACTCAAGACAAGGCCCTCGCGAGGACCCGAGCTGGCGAGGGAAGCAGCACCAAGACCAACAGGGAGCGGGCCTCCTCAGGCCCCCTCCGGAGCGGCGGTGATCTCTATGCAGAACCCGGCCTCAGGAGTCAAGGATGACGCAAGGAAGGACAGGCGGGCACCAGCGCGCCACACGGTGCAGTTTCCCCTTTGGTGCAAAGGGAGCAAGGACGTACGCGGGTTCCCAAAGCGCCCCCCAAAGGTTTCCATTCCGGTGCAACAAGACCACGACCACGAGCCCAGCAGGACGGATGTCATCGCCGAGCCCACCTCTGCATCATCGACAGCTACTTTACAGGCAAAGACCACCTTTGGACAGGGTGGGGATGTACTGCTGTCCCCCTTCGAATTTGGCCATTGTAGGATCCCTTCCCACCATTGCGATAAGGGAAGAGGACCCGGGCCGCTTCTATATATAGAGGCTAGGTTGCACCGTAGAGAAAAAAATGAAGAAGAGACAAGGGGACGAGAGAGAGAGACAACAGACAAGGCAGAGAGCCAAGAACACCACTCGAGAGCCCTCACGAGGCTCCTCACCACTGTACCAGTTCATCCACCATACCTCCTCGTGAGGCAATCCACCAAAGCAGGAGTAGGGTATTATGCTTCGCAGCGGCCCGAACCTGGGTAAATCACCGTGTGCATCTTCTTCCTCGTCATCGTGCGAGTTCATCGTCCTAACCATCGAGTAGCGATCTAGGTGATGTCTACTATGCAACCTTCTTCTTGTAGACTCGTGTTGGGCCTCCAAGCACAGAGTTTTGTAGGACAGTAGCAAATTTCCCTCAAGTGGATGACCTAAGGTTTATCAATCCGTGGGAGGCATAGGATGAAGATGGTCTCTCTCAAACAACCCTGCAACAAATAACAAAGAGTCTCTTGTCTCCCCAACACACCCAATACAATGGTAAATTGTATAGGTGCACTAGTTCGGCGAAGAGATGGTGATACAAGTGTAATATGGATGGTAGATATAGGTTTTTGTAAACTGAAAATATAAAAACAGCAAGGTTGCAAGTAACAAAAGTGAGCAAAAACGGTATTGCAATGCTTGGAAACAAGGCCTAGGGTTCATACTTTCACTAGTGCAAGTTCTCTCAACAATACCAACATAGTTTAATCATATGTAAATCCCTCACGTGCGACAAAGAGTTCACTCCAAATTCACAAATAGCGGAGAACAAACGAAGAAATTATTGTAGGGTACGAAACCACCTCAAAGTTATCTTTTCCGATCAATCTTATGAGCTATCCCTATAAGTGTTACGAACAGCCCTAGAGTTTGTACTAAAATAACACCTTAAGATACACATCAACCAAAACCCTAATGTCACCTAGATACTCCAATGTCACCACGAGTACCCATGGGCTTGATTATACGATATGCATCACACAATTTCAGATTCATCATGTTCAATCCAACACAAAGAACTTCAAAGAGTGCCCCAAAGTCTCTACCGGAGAGTCAAGACGAAAACATGTGCCAACCCCTATGCATAGATTCCCAAGGTCACGGAACCCGCAAGTTGATCACCAAAACATACATCAAGTGGATCAATAGAACATCCCATTGTCACCACGGATATCCCATCGCAAGACATACATCAAGTGTTCTCAAATCCATTAAAGACTCAATCCGATAAGAAAACTTCAAAGGGAAAACTCAATTCATCACAAGAAGATAGAGAGGAGAAAACTCCATATGATTCATCTATATTAATAAAGCTCACGGTACATCAAGATCGTGTCATCTCAAGAACACGAGAGAGAGATCAAACACATAGCTACTGGTACATACCCTCAGCCCCGAGGGTGAACTACTCCCTCCTCGTCATGGAGACCGCCGGGATGATGAAGATGGCCTCCGGTGATGGTTTTCCCCTCCGGCAGGGTGCCAGAACGGGCTCCCGATTGGTTTTTTGTGGCTACAGAGGCTTGCGGCGGCGGAACTCCCGATCTAGGTTTCTTTCTGGGGGTTACGGGATTTATAGGAGAACTTGGCGTTGGAATCAAGTCAGGGGGACTCCCGAGGGGCCCACAAGCCAGGGGGGCGCGCCCCCTAGGCTTGTGGCTGCCTTGGGACTCCTCTCCGGTATCTTTTTGCTCCAGTATTTTTTTTATTTTCCAAAAATATTCTCCGTAAATTTTTATTCCGTTTGGACTCCGTTTGATATTCCTTTTCTGTAAAACTCAAAAACAAGGAAAAAACAGAAACTGGCACTGGGCTCTAGGTTAATAGGTTAGTCCCAAAAATAGTATAAAATAGCATATTAATGCATATAAAACATCCAAAACCGATAATATAATAGCATGGAACAATAAAAAATTATAGATACGTTGGAGACGTATCACTAGGTAGGGCAAGGCTGCGGGGGATCTTCGCACACGCCCCTGTGTTCAAACTTCTTGGGGTTTTGCGGAGCCCGAAATCCGACATTTGGCGCGCCAGGTAGGGGGCGTGTCAGAGTCTTCCTCAAGCCAAGCTCTTCCTCCGCCTCGCCTCTCCGATGTCTGACGCTCGCCGAGCCGGCGCCGAGCGCCGAGCTGCCCGCGTCGCACAGACGGCGCCCGTGGGCCGCGCCGCCGCACGCCGGTCCCCCTCACCTGTGGCCAACGCCGCCACGGGCCCGGAGGCCCACGAACAACAGGACTCCTCCCAGCCGGTCACCGCGCGGCGCGACGGCCACACCGCCACTCCGTCGATCATTCCGGCTACCGGTTCATCCTCCCACGCTCGACCGGGGCCGCCGCGCGGCTCGGGTGCACTCGCCATGGCGCACGAGTTGCTCCGCTACTGCCCTGCCCCCGACTGCCATGACGACTGGCTTCGGGGCATCGCGGAGCTCGTCAGTGCTGCCGGCGACGCTTCAGCGCTCTCCAACTCGTTTTGACCCCGGCCTTCCCTGGCAGACGACGTGGCCCGCGTGACCAGCCCCGCAAACCGCGGGCAAGGGCGAGAGAAGAAGTAAGCTGTCTGGTGGTGCCCCGGCCGCGCGTCGACGCACGTGTGCTCCCCGCGCTACCGAACCAGCGTCATGACCGGGCACCGCTCGAGGTGGCCCCTCAGGAGAGTCAAGACCGGGTCCCTCCCACACACGCATCACCCGTCGAGCCGGTGGGGTGCCATGCCATCGCCCCGGAGCTCTATCTAACCACGTGGCCCTGCAAGTTCAAGCTTGACCTACCCCCTCGCTACGATGGCACCCCGGATCCCGCCGAATTCCTACAGCTCTACTCGCTGAGCGTCCGGGCGGCCGGCGGAAATGACAAGGTCATGGCATGCTGGTTCCCCATGGCGCTCAAGGGCGGCGCGCTCTCCTGGCAGCTCAACCTCCCGGAGGGGTCCATCACCTCCTGGGACGACCTGCGCAAGCGCTTCGTCGCCAACTTCCAAGGTACCCGCGACCGAGTGCTCACCGTGAACGATCTGCGACGTGTGAAGCAGCAGGAGGGAGAGACCCTGCACAAATTCATACAGCACTTCACGACCACCCGCCTCAAGATCCCGAGGGCGTCGGACGAGGCTATCATCTCCGCGTTCATCGACGGTGTCATGGACCTCAAGATGAAGGAGGAGCTCGCCATGAACGACGAACTGTGCTTAGCCCTAGAGATGTTCAACCTGGCGAACAGGTGCGCCAAGGCCGAAGAGGGCCGCCTATCGCTCCGCGAGCCTCCGGCGGCAGAGCCAGAGGACAAGAAGACCAAGGCCAAGGAGGCGAAGCGCAAGGCCCCCGCGGTGCTTGCGGCCGAGCCTGAGGCGAAGCGCGGCCGAGGCGAAGAACCCCCCGCAGGAGGGCGGCCGTCCTGCATCTTCCACGGCACCAACAACCACAACACCATCGACTGCCAGGAGCTCAGGCTGGTCCGCGACGAGCACTTCGGCCGGCGCCCTGGACGCGTGGACCATGGCTTCGGACGCGGCGGAGGCCGCGGCGGAGGCCGTTGGGATAACCGGGAGCCGCGTTAGGAGTGGCGAGACCGGCCTCGGGAGGACCGCTGGCATGATCAAGCTCGGGAGGACCGCTGGCGTGACAACCCTCCGGAGGGGTCACGTCGTGGCCCGCCTCGTGAGGCCCGCCCTTGTGAGGCTGGCCTACCACCACTACCGCCGCCACCCAGAAGGAAGGAAGAGGACAGGCAAGACGGTGGGGCTGGGGGCTTCCAGGAGGTCAGGGCGATAGCCTGTATCCTGGGCGGCGCCCAAGCCCCGGCGTCGAACCGCATCTTCAAGCAGTTCACGCGGGAGGTGAACGCAGCTCTCCCGAAGCCCGAGGCCATGCGCCCCCTCAAGTGGTCCCAGACCGCAATCACCTTCGACTCAAGGGATCAGCTCAGGTGCTCAGCCATGGCCGGCACGCTCCCCATGTTGTGCACTCCGACCATCAGCAACGTCCTCGTCACCAAGACCCTCGGCGACAACGGAGCGGGGCTCAATGTCCTCTCCATTGAGACCTTCGAGACGCTCCAAGTACCGTACGACCAGCTCATGCCGACCAAGCCCTTCTCGGGAGTCACTGACGGGTCCACCGTCCCCATTGGGCAAGTGCGCCTGCCCGTCACCTTCGGCGGACGCAAGAACTACCACACCGAGATCGTCTTCGACGTCGCACACATCCACCTCCCGTACAATGCGATCCTTGGGTACCCGGCCCTCGCCAATTTCATGGCGGTGACTCATCATGGCTACAATGTCCTCAAGATGCCAGGGAGTGGCGGCGTCATCACCGTCGCCTGCGATGAGAAGGATGCCCTCTGCTCCCTTGAGCGTGCTTACCGCGCCGCGGCGGCCGAGCGCTCGGACGACGAGGAGGATGCCCTGCCTCGTGAGGATGCACGCAAGAAGAAGAAGCAGCTCCTCCCTGTGGGGCGCCAGGGGGCTGGAACCTCCAAGGACAGCGCCTCAGGCTCTACGCCCCGGTACGGGGCCCCACCCTCCATTGCATACGAAAGCGCGCTCGGCGCCCCCCTTGGGTCGGGCTCGGGGGCTTCCATCCGGGGAGCTTCCGGCCTGGCCGGTGAGACAAGGGAGGCACTCGGGCACAACCTGAAGGCGCGTCCTGACGCGCGTCTGCCTGAGCCAGGGGCACGGCGCGAGGCGCCAAGGTCGCAAGAGTTCGTCATCAGAGCGATCGAAGAGCTTCAGGAGGCACAGGCCATGTGAGGCGGGAGCTGCCCTGCACCACCAACCGCAGCCGCCATCGTCGGCCCGGTCAACAAGCCGCGCGTCTACGTCAACACGCTCGCAATCAACAGGGCCGTGTCCCAGGACCTCTTCTGGTCGACGCGCGCCGATCGCGGATGGGTCTACCCGCGCAACTACGTCCGCATGCCAATCGGCCTGGCGAACGCAGGCGCCACGTTCGAGCGCCTTGCCCAGGCCATGCTCATACCTTGCCGGGCGAGGCGCGAGGAGGAGTTGGAGGAGATGCCCGGGCCGAGCGGGGGTCCCGGGCCTCAGGAGGCGGCGAACCCGTCAGGGACATGCTCACGGAGGTACAAGATCAGACTACAATGGCAGCTTCGACTCCTCAGCGGCATGGCCGCCAGGTGATTTTTTGGTTTGTGTCAGGTAACTTTTTGGTTTACTCCATTTGAGGGCGCCCACTGGGCCGCATTATCCTCAGGCGACCAGGGCATACCCCTGCAGCCGCCTCATTTGCACGTATTTCAGCAACTTTCCATGCATGTGATCTATTTTCTAACGTTTCACCTTGCCTGCACGGCTCTTTGCCGGCGTGAATGTTGCCGTACCCGAATGATCCTACCTTCAACCGCCTCATGAGAGGACTAGGCACGGCGTCTGTGCTCGGGTCCGTCCCTGCAGCGTCGATAAATCCAGTGGCTGAGCTCTGTCTGGCGGGCCAGCCCCGTTCACGTCACCTCCTGGGGTCACTGGTGCTTGGCCCTCTCATGCGATGGCCCTCGGGAGCACATTCAGCGCAGGCTTCTCCAAAAAATTTGCAGGACCTTGGACGGCGCTATCTACAAGAAGATCCAGGCGCAAACTGCCTTTGAGGTAGGGACCTCGCGAGGCCAAAGCGCCCTCGCGAGCTCACAGATACACCTCCCAGTTCTACCGTGCAAGCCACGCGTACGAACTCAATGGGCTGTACACGCCCGGATCCCCCCGAGGACGCGGAGGGGTTCCTTCCCACGCAATGTGGAAGCCCCATGCTCCGCGCTGGCGGACAACACGGTCCACCAATGACTATGCCCACGCAAGGTGGAAGCCCCATGCCCCGTGCTGGCGGACAACACGGTCCACCAATGACTATACCCACGCAAGGTGGAAGCCCCATGCCCCGTGCTGGCGGACAACACGGTCCACCAATGACTATGCCCACGCAATGTGGAAGCCCTTCGCTCCGTGCTGGGGATAAACAACTGAGGGCACCCCAGCGGCTGCATCCAACCTCAGGAAGGCCCATCGTGGCCCCGTCTCGCTGCATTCCCCTAGGATGTACGCGTGAGGGGGTTGCATGGGGGCTACTACCGGGCCAAGCCTGGTACATGCCACCTTCCCAGGTCTGCCAAACCTGGTCTTCACGCGCCCCTCCCAGGAAAAGCTAGCGAGGAAAGGTATGGGAGCCGCTCGTACGTCAAGGGGGACTCCTAAGCATCGCGACTCAGGAGCCTCACTGGCCACGTAGCCCCTCACCCCTTGGCACCGTCCTGGCGATCTGGATGGCCCAACGGCGGCTGAGGTATGTGCGGGGCCGGGCCCTGCCGAAACAGAGCTCAAAGCGCTCAAAACCACTAAGGAGGACGCTGGAGCTCGTACGTCAAGGGGGACTCCTGAGCATCGCGACTCAGGAGCCTCACTGGCCACGTAGCCCCTCACCCCTTGGAACCGTCCTGGTGATCCGGACGGCCCAACGGCGGCTGAGGTATGCGTGGGGCCGGGCCCTGCTGACGCAGAGCTCGGAGCACTCAAAATCCCTAAGGAGGACGCTGGAGCTCATACGTCAAGGGGGACTCCTGAGCATCGTGACTCAGGAGCCTCACTGGCCACATAGCCCCTCACCCCTTGGAACCGTCCTGGTGATCCGGATGGCCCAACGGCGGCTGAGGTATGCGCGGGGCCGGGCCCTGCCGACGCAGAGCACAAGGTGTTCGAAATTTCCAAGTTAACCCAATCTTCACCATGTTCCCTTCATGAGGGCTGCTCGTACGTCAAGGGGGACTCCTGAGCATCGCGACTCAGGAGCCTCACTGGTCCTGTAGCCCCACACCCCTTGGCACCGTCCTGGTGATCCGGACGGCCCAACGGTGGCTGACGTATGCGCGGAGCCAGGCCCTGCCGACGCAGAGGATCACAGCAAGCAAGAAGGAAACAAGGCGAAGAAAGCAATCACACAGTTCAATAGTTATTACAAAGCATTAAAAGTTTTCGCGAATACAAACAATTTTAACGCCTTCGCGAGGCACGATGAACATTGTAGGAAAGGAACAAGGAAGAGGAATTAGGAGGAGCCGCCGCCACCACTTGTCCCGGCCGCGGGAAACTCGTCGTCGACATCGCTGGCGTCGTCTTCTTTGCCGCTAACCCTTGCAGCTTCAGGAGGCGGAGGAACGATGACGCAGGTGAACTTCTTCACCAGCGCCTCCACGACGCCCTTCACTGCCGCCGCAGCACTGGTGCGGACCTCGGGGGCGACCGGGCGGATCACAGAGTCGAAGTCAAACCCCGGCTCGCGAAGGTGAAGATGGTTGAAGACGCGTGTCGCGGCCTCAGAAAAGAGATCACGGCACTCGCTTTCCAAGACCCCCTCCACCTTGGCAACGGCGCCCTCCAGCGCCTCGGCGAGCCTCAAAGCGAGCTCCGTGAAGCTGCTTTCTGGAGCCGCCAGGGGCTCCGAAAACCCATCCCGGCAGAGGGAGTGGAGCGCTTGGCGAAGCCTGAGCTCGACGGAGGGAAAGGTGTTGAGCTCCGTAGCCTTCTTCTCCTCGTCCGCGACGAGAGCCTTCTCCCTGGTGTGGAGCCGGGCCTTCTCCGCGGCAGCTTCTCCCTCCCGCGCGTCCAGGCGCTCTCGCTCCGCGGCCTGGCTGGCCGCCGCCTAGGACAGCTCGAAGTCCCGAGCAGCAAGCTTGGCCTCGCGGGTCTCGAAGGCTTCCTCCTGCTGACGCAGCTGCTCCGCAAGTGCGAACTTCTCCTCCTAAAGAACCTTCAAGCGGGCCTCCACTTCGTCACGACGCCTTGCAGCAGACGCCGCGTCGGTCAGTGCCGCCTCGCGGGCTGCCTTGGCTGACGCGGCCTCCTTCTCGCTCTCCGCCGTGGTGGCCTTGGCCTGGCCCCAAATCGCCACGACAGAGGCGTCGGCCTGGAGCCACCCGGAGAGGAGCCCCAGGCGCCCACTCGCGAGGCGATCGTTAGCGCCCCCGAGGGTGTCCCGAACCTGACCCAGAGCGGTGTAGGCCCCATCCAGGACGCTGGGAATGCGCAATGCGGACACCAAGGCCTCGTCAGGGGGAGTCGCCTGTGCCGTCACAGGAGACGCCCCTGGGGCGGCAGAAGCACGAGGAGCAGGAGGCACCGGAGGCTCCGCTACGACCACAGGGAAGGTGGGTGCAGACGAGTCCAAGGGCAGCTGGCCCTCGGGGGCTGGCTACCGGGACAGCGACACCGACACGCCCTCGAGAGCAGGAACAGCAGCACCAACGCGCATCGGGGGCTCAGGGGGCTCCGCGGCGGTGACCGGGAGGGTTGCCTCGCGAGCCCCCGCCCCCACGGCATCAGACGCCTCGACAGGCGACGGCAGAATGATAGGAGCGGGCGATGCACTGGAAGGCGTCTTCGGCTTGACGCCCGCCTTCTTCTTCCTCATCCTCAGCACGGCGGCGTTCCTGGTCACCAAGCAAAGGAAAAAATCATCAGCGCACGAGCTACCGGCAAGCGACCAAGGTCGAGCCAGATTACTCACTCTTCAACGTCGACCCACTTCCTCTTCTTCTCTGCCTCGGCGACAACAGGGGCGCCCTCGCCCTTCACCGGGAGGGCGCCACCACGCGGAGCAGCAGGAGCACTGTCCGAAAGGGCAGCGGCTGGAGGGGTCACCATGGCCCCGGCCTCGTCCGCCTTGCCCGCGAGCCACGATTCGGGCGGGGGCAAGACCGGCACTTCAACCGCCTTGCCGGCAGAGGCAGGGCACGCCGGAGGAGACTCAGCCCCGCGCTTCCTGGGGGTCGCCAGGCCGGCAGACCGAGCGGTGCGAGGAGTGAGCCCTCTTCATCGTCCTCAAGGCCACGCAGGAGCGAGCTATGTGACGGCGGGGACGCCTCCACCGAATCACCATCCGCCATCTCCTCCGAATCCCCCCCCCCCGCCTGTGGTGTCGCCGGAGGACACCGCCACCGTGGAACCGTGGCCCTCGGCCGGGGAGAGCCCCAGTTCGTCGAAGATGGGCATCGCGGCGACCAGAACGTCTCTGTCATCGTGACGGTACAGCGGGGCATAGGCGTCGGGGGGATCGCCGGGGTCGCCGTTGAGCAGGGTTGACACAGCCCTGTTCAGCTCCTCGGGGGTTACGCACGCGGACCGCAGCCTGAGGTTGTCGCCGCTGCCCTGATAGTCCCACAAGGGCCTATAATGAGACTGGAGGGGCGCCAGGCGCTGCGCCAAGAACTCCTTCACTATCATACCCCCAGTCAGCTTCCTGGCATTGATATCGCGAGAAATCCGCTCCAGGACGGGCCTGGCCCAGGGGTCAGAAAGCTTCGCGGAGCTCCACGCGCGGGTCTTCTCCGGCAGCCCCTTCGGCAGATCCAAGTGGGGGCTGGTGCTCTTGAGATCCATGAAGACCCAGCGGTTCCTCAAGTTCTCCACCTTCTTCCCTGTCTTTAAGAGCATGTTACCGCTCTGGACCGCGACGAAGGAAACACATGCCGACCGCTGAGCGCCATCGTGCATGCGCAAGCAGAAGAAATGGCGGAAGAGGGCCACCGAAGGCTTCACGCCCATGAAAGCCTCATAGTAGAAGGCAAAGAGGCTGAGCTCTGGGCCTCTGGCTTCGACTTGCCGGCGGGAGCCTTCGGGAAGTTCACGGGGCCGACGTGGCAAGGAGGAGGACGGAGCGGCACCGGGATCTAGAGAGGTCTCTGCTAAGGCCGGGATCTGGGAGTAAGAGCAGGTACGTAGAAGAGGAAAGCAGTAATGGCTCGGCGCTACAAGTCAGGCTTTTGTCGATTCGAGCGGTGGCCGAAGGGGCGCTGGATGCCCGACATCAACTGCACGACGTGTGCTAGTCCTGGCCCGCATGCGTTTGGGGCCCGCGGCGCTTCGGGCCGTCCTCGGCGGCTTCACCCAGAAGCCGGCTCGAGCGCGCCTTGGGCCCGGGGGCTACTTCAGCGTTCTAGGAACGGGGGTACCCAGACCTGCCTGCCTGCGGCCCAGGGCATGGCCCACCTCACGAGCCAGGCATGGCCCGGTGCAGCCCCACTCAAGACAAGGCCCTCGCGAGGACCCGAGCTCGCGAGGGAAGCAGCATCAAGACCAACAGGGAGCGGGCCTCCTCAGGCCCCCTCCGGAGCGACGGGGATCTCTATGCAGAACCCGGCCTCAGGAGTCAAGGATGACGCAAGGAAGGACAGGCGGGCACCAGCGCGCCAGACGGTGCAGTTTCCTCTTTGGTGCAAAGGGATCAAGGACGTACGCAGGTTCCCAAAGCACCCCCCAAAGGTTTCCATTCCGATGCAACAAGACCACGACCACGAGCCCAGCAGGACGGATGTCATCGCCGAGCCCACCTCTGCATCATCGACAGCTACTTTGCAGGCGAAGACCACCTTTGGACAGGGCGGGGATGTTCTCCTGTCCCCCTTAAAATTTGGCCGTTGTGGGATCCCTTCATGCCATTGCGATAAGGGAAGTGGACCCGGGCCGCTGCTATATATAGAGGCTAGGTTGCACCGTAGAGAAAAAAACGAAGAAGAGACAAGGGGATGAGAGAGAGAGAGACAACAGACAAGGCAGAGAGCCAAGAACACCACTCGAGCGCCCTCGCGAGGCTCCTCACCAATGTACCAGTTCATCCACCATCCCTCCTCGTGAGGCAATCCACCAAAGCAGGAGTAGGGTATTACGCTTCGCAGCGGCCCAAACCTGGGTAAATCACCGTGTGCATCTTCTTCCTCGTCATCATGCGAGTTCATCGTCCTAACCATCGAGTAGCGAGCTAGGTAGGGCGAGGCTACGGGGGATCTTTGCACACGCCCCTGTGTTCGAACTTCTTGGGGTTTTGCGGAGCCCGAAATCCGACAGACACACGATGTACCCAGGTTCGGGGCCCTCCGCGGGAGGTAATACCCCTAGTCCAGCCGGGCTAGTTGATGGGTGTTTGGTTTTACAATGGTGCTCCTTGAGCTGTTGTCTAGAGGAAGAAGAATGAGCAGTCGGCTCTTCTTTCCTTGCTACGTGGGTGTGAGGGTGTGAGATGAGATAATGCTCTTGTGCTCGCCCCCCTGATGCATGGGAGCCCTGGGGGGTTTTATAGGCCAACCCCCCGGCTTACAATATTCACATGGTACAAAGGGGGGGGCAGCTGGCAGTCTCTCCAGCCGGCCAGGGGCCCCACCGGCAGGACCGTCTCGTCGCCCGTAGGGCCCGCGGGCTATGAGGTCCCATCGCTGAGTAGGACCCACCAGCCGGCTCTTCTATTGGCCCGCACCTACCTGCCGCGGCACGGGCCGCCCAGCGCGGCGTCGTCTTGCGCCTGCCGGCCAAAGTCAGAGGTTCGGCCGGCTACGCTGTAGCCACGCCGGGGCAGGTAATGGTGTGGACGGTGGAGTGGCGGCACTGTTGCCCTGCCGGGTCTCGATCGGGGACGGTCAGCGGTACGACCGCCCGGACAGTTGCCACGCATGCCCGTGCGTCAGCGGTCGCTGTAGCCACGCCGGAGCCCATCGTGGGGGTCGCGTCTTGTCGGCGTACTTGGACGCAGTAGGAGGGGACGGGTGCCTGCCCGTGCACAGGTCAGCGGGAGGACCGGCCGCGGGGCGACCGGTCGCGGGCTAGCCGAGGGCCAGGCGGCCGGCTCCTGTTGAGCCGGCCATGGGCCAGCCGGCCAGGAGCCAGCCGGCCGCTCACCAGCCGGCCATGGACCAGCCGGCCGTGGGCCAGCCAGCCAGGGGGCCAGCCGGCCGTTCGACAGCCGGCGGGAGCCATCGGGAAGTTCGCGGGGACGACGCGGCAAGGAGGAGGACGGAGCGGCGCCGGGATCTGGAGTGGTCTCTGCTAAGGCCGGGGACCTGGGAGTAAGAGCAGGTGCGTAGAAGAGGAAAGCAGTAATGCCTCGGCGCTAGAAATCAGGCTTTTGTCGATTCGAGCGGTGGCCGAAGGGGCGCTGGATGCCCGACATCAACTGCACGACGTGTGCCACTCCTGGCCTGCATGCGTTTGGGGCCCGCGGCGCTTCGGGCCGTCCACGACGGATTCACCCAGAAGCCAGCTCGATCGCGCCTTGGGCCCGGGGGCTACTGTCAGCGTTCTGGGAACGGGGGTACCCAGACCTGCCTGCCTGCGGCCCAGGGCATGGCCCACCTCACGAGCCAGGCAAGGCCTGGTGCAGCCCCACTCAAGACAAGGCCCTCGCGAGGACCCAAGCTCACGAGGGAAGCAGCACCAAGACCAACAGGGAGCGGGCCTCCTCAGGCCCCCTTCGGAGCGGCGGAGATCTCTATGCAGAACCCGGCCTCAGGAGTCAAGGATGACGCAAGGAAGGACAGGCGGGCGCCAGCGCGCCAGACAGTACAGTTTCCCCTTTGGTGCAAAGCGAGCTAGGACGTACGCGGGTTCCCAAAGCGCCCCCCAAAGGTTTCCATCCCGATGCAACAAGACCACGACCACGAGCCCAGCAGGACAGATGTCATCGCCGAGCCCACCACTACATCATCGACAGCTACTTTGCAGGCGAAGACCACCTTTGGACAGGGCGGGGATGTACTGATGTCCCCCTTAAAATTTGGCCGTTGTGGGATCCCTTCCCATCATTGCGATAAGGGAAGAGGACCCGGGCCGCTGCTATATATAGAGGCTAGGTTGCACGGTAGAGAAAAAAACGAAGAAGAGACAAGGGGATGAGAGAGAGAAAGACAACAGACAAGGCAGAGAGCCAAGAACACCACTCGAGCGCCCTCGCGAGGCTCCTCACCACTGTACCAGTTCATCCACCATACCTCATCGTGAGGCAAAACACCAAAGCAGGAGTAGGGTATTACGCTTCGCAGCGGCCCGAACCTGGGTAAATCACCGTGTGCATCTTCTTCCTCGTCATCGTGCGAGTTCATCGCCCTAACCATCGAGTAGCGAGCTAGGTAGGGCGAGGCTGCGGGGGATCTTCGCACACACCCCTGTGTTCGAACTTCTTGGGGTTTTGCGGAGCCCGAAATCCGACAGACCCACGATGTACCCAGGTTCGGGGACCTCCGCGGGAGGTAATACCCCTAGTCCTGCCAGGCTAGTTGATGGGTGTTTGGTTATACAATGGTGCTCCTTGAGCTGTTGTCTAGAGGAAGAAGAAGGAGCAGTCGGCTCTTCTTTCCTTGCTACGTGGGTGTGAGCGTGTGAGATGAGATAATGCTCTTGTGCTCGCCCCGCTGATGCATGGGAGCCCTGGGGGGTTTTATAGGCCAACCCCCCGGCTTACAATATTCACAAGGTACAAAGGGGGGGACCTGGCTGGCAGTCTCTCCAGCCGGCCAGGGGCCCCACCGGCTAGGCCGTCTTGTCGCCCGTAGGGCCCGCCGGCTGTGAGGTCCCATCGCTGACTAGGACCCGCCAGCCGGCTCTTCTATTGGCCCGCGCCTACCTGCCGAGGCACGGGCCGCCCCACGCGGCGTCGTCTTGCGCCTGTCGGCCGAAGTCAGCGGTTCGGCCGGCTACGCTGTAGCCACGCCGGGCCGGGTAATGGAGTGGACGGCGGCGTGGCGGCACTGTTGCCCTGCCGGGTCTCGATCGGGGACGGTCAGCGGTACGACCGCCCAGACTGTTGCCACGCGTGCCCGTGCGTCAGCGGTCGCTGTAGCCATGCCGGAGCCCATCGTGGGGGTCGCGTCTTGTCGGCGTACTTGGACGCAGTAGGAGGGGAAGGGTGCCTGCCCGTCCACAGGTTTGCGGGAGGACCGGCTGTGGGGCGACCGGTCGTGGGCTGGCCGAGGGCCAGGCGGCCAGTTCCTGTCCAGCCGGCCGTGGGCCAGCCGGCCGCTCGCCAGCCGGCCATGGACCAGCAGGCCGTTCGCCAGCCGGCGGGAGCCATCAGGAAGTTCGCGGGGCCGACGCGGCAAGGAGGAGGAAAGAGCGGCGCCGGGATCTGGAGAGGTCTCTGCTAAGGCCGGGGATCTGGGAGTAAGAGCAGGTGCGTAGAAGAGGAAAGCAGTAATGGCTCGGCGCTAGAAGTCAGGCTTTTGTCGATTCGAGCGGTGGCCGAAGGGGCGCTGGATGCCCGACATCAACTGCACGACGTGTGCCAGTCCTGGCCCGCAGGCGTTTGGGGCCCGCGGCGCTTCGGGCCGTCCTCGGCGGCTTCACCCAGAAGCCGGCTCAAGCGCGCCTTGGGCCCGGGGGCTACTTCAGCGTTCTAGGAACGGGGGTACCCAGACCTGCCTGCCTGCGGCCCAGGGCATGGCCCACCTCACGAGCCAGGCATGGCCCGGTGCAGCCCCACTCAAGACAAGGCCCTCGCGAGGACCCGAGCTCGCGAGGGAAGCAGCACCAAGACCAACAGGGAGCGGGCCTCCTCAGGCCCCCTCCGGAGCGGCGGAAATCTCTATGCAGAACCCGGCCTCAGGAGTCAAGGATGATGCAAGGAAGGACAGGCGGGCGCCAGCGCGTAGAGGGTGCAGTTTCCCCTTTGGTGCAAAGGGAGCAAGGACGTACGAGGGTTCCCAAAGCGCGCCCCAAAGGTTTCCATTCCGATGCAACAAGACCATGACCACGAGACCAGCAGGACGGATGTCATCGCCGAGCCCACCTCTGCATCATCGACAGCTACTTTGCAGGCGAAGACCACCTTTCGACAGGGCGGGGATGTACTGTTGTCCCCCTTAAAATTTGGCCGTTGTGGGATCCCTTCCCGCCATTGCGATAAGGGAAGAGGACCCGGGCCGCTGCTATATATAGAGGCTAGGGTGCACAGTAGAGAAAAAAACGAAGAAGAGACAAGGGGACCAGAGAGAGAGACAACAGACAAGGCAGAGAGCCAAGAACACCACTCGAGCGTCCTCGCGAGGCTCCTCACCACTGTACCAGTTCATCCACCATACCTCCTCGTGAGGCAATCCACCAAAGCAGGAGTAGGGTATTACGCTTCGCAGCGGCCCGAACCTGGGTAAATCACCGTGTGCATCTTCTTCCTCGTCATCGTGCGAGTTCATCGTCCTAACCATTGAGTAGCGAGCTAGGTAGGGCGAGGCTGCGGGGGATCTTCGCACACGCCCCTGTGTTCGAACTTCTTGGGGTTTTGCGGAGCCCGAAATCTGACAGACACACGATGTACCCAGGTTCGAGGCCCTCCGCGGGAGGTAATACCCCTAGTCCTGCCGGGCTAGTTGATGGGTGTTTGGTTTTACAATGGTGCTCCTTGAGCTGTTGTCTAGAGGAAGAAGAAGGAGCAGCCGGCTCTTCTTTCCTTGCTACGTAGGTGTGAGGGTGTGAGATGAGATAATGCTCTTGTGCTCACCCCCCTGATGCATGGGAGCCCTGGGGGGTTTTATAGGCCAACCCCCCGGCTTACAATATTCACAAGGTACAAAGGGGGGGACCCGGCTGGCAGTCTCTCCAGCCGGCCAGGGGCCCCACCGGCTGGGCCGTCTCGTCGCCCGTAGGGCCCGCCGGCTGTGAGGTCCCATCGCTGACTAGGACCCGCCAGCCGGCTCTTCTATTGGCCCGCGCCTACCTGCCGCGGCACGGGCCTCCCCGCGCGGCGTCTTCTTGCGCCTGCCGGCCGAAGTCAGCGGTTCGGCCGGCTACGCTGTAGCCACGCCGGAGCAGGTAATGGAGTGGACGGCGGCGTGGCGGCACTGTTGCCCTGTCGGGTCTCGATCGGGGACGGTCAGCGGTACGACCGCCCGGATTGTTGCCACGCGTGCCCGTGCGTCAGCAGTCGCTGTAGCCACGCCGGAGCCCATCGTGGGGGTCGCGTCTTGTCGGCGTACTTAGACGCAGTAGGAGGGGACGGGTGCCTACCCATCCACAGGTCAGCGGGAGGACCGGCTGTGGGGGGACCGGTCGCAGGCTGGCCGAGGGCCAGGCGGCCGGCTCCTGTCCAGCTGACCGTGGGCCAGCCGGCCAGGAGCCAGCCGGCCATGGACCAGCGAGCCGTGGGCCAACCAGCCAGGGGGCTAGCCGGCCGTTCGCCAGTCGGCCAAGGACCAACCGGCCGTGTAGTTTTTTCTGAAAGGAGGGCTCGAACTCCTTTATCTTGGCATACCCAGGGGTAATATCCCCGTTGGTAGTCCCCGAAGCTGGCAGGGGCCCGCGTTCTCCTGACGAGGGGGAGCCGGTGGCTTCACCCTGTGGTATCGTCCTGTCGCGGGGGGTCGATCGACCAGCCGCGTCGACAGCCGCTCCCGTCGCCTCGGGTCCTGTTGTGCCGCCTCGGGACCCGTGCTGGACTGCGGTTCGCCACGCGGAGCGCAGCGGTGCTGAGGGCCCCGCATCCTGGGGCCTGACGGGACGTCGCCTCGGGCCTAGCCCGGTAGGCCAAGGGCCTATCCCAGTAGGCCTCGGGCCGCAGGCAGAGATCCTCTGCGCCCGTGCTCCAGCAGCCGCGGCCCACGGCGCCCATGTCTCGCGGATTCCCCGAGGGATTGGGCACAGTTAATCCCCACGTCCCCCAGGCGTCGCCCTCTTATTTATAAGGGGAGGGGAGAAGCGGAGGCAGTTCGCGCACCTCTCTCCCCATCGTCTTCTTCCTCTCATAGTCCGACGCTTTGGCCCGCGCTGCCGCTCTGCTCGCCCAATTCTTCGCATTCGTCCGCCTCAGAGATGGCCGACGGACCCTCTGGCCGCTGGGGTGGCTCCATCATCACCGCGGAGGACATCGTGCACCTTCACCGCGCCCGCATGCTGCCGACGGAGGACCGCGTCGTCGCCCGTCCTCCGAGCAGCGAGGTGGTACCCGAGCCCGAGGAGGGGGAGTTCGTGGTGTTCACCTCGCACTTCTCGCGCGGCTTCGGCCTGCTGGTGAGCCAGTTCTCCCGCCTCTTTATGGACACCTTCGATCTCCAGCCCTATCACCTCGGGCCCAATTCCATCCTTCAACTATCGAGCTTCGTAACTCTCTGCGAGGGCTACCTCGGACTTTTCCCCTTCGTGGAGTTGTGGAGGAAGCTCTTCTACCTCAAGGCCTTGAGGAACAATGACGAGGCGTATGCCTGCGGGGGCGCGGTGTTGTGCGTCCGCGGCCCGCTATTCCCCTGCATCACCCTCATCGAGTCTATCAAGAAATGGAACCGGACGTTCTTCTACGTGAAGAACGTCGACCCGGTGCGGGACTACATTCGGCTGCCGACCTTCGTCAACGCCCCGTCCTCGGGGATGAACTGGACGGCCGACGGGCCACCTGGAGATCTGGTCCGAATGCTGGGCCGGCTCCAAACCATGAGGAGTGGAGAGGGGCTGGTTGCGGCCGATCTGGTGGCCGCCTTCATCGATCGCCGGGTGCTGCCCCTGCAGCAGAGGCCGCACCGGATCTGCGACATGTCGGGCCGGCGGGACCCCTGCCGGCTGTCCACCTTCGAGCTGACGGCAGCCCAGGTGGCGAAGCGGGTGAACGCCATCACCAACTTCAAACTGAAGCCGGGGACCTGGAGCTTCGGCAAGTTGCCGTACAGCCGGCACGACCCGGCGCCCCTGGTACGCCCCGTCGAGGTGGTTTCCTTTCCGTCTGTTCACACGCCGTGCTAACCGCAGCACTTTGTTCGACAGAACACGCCGGACGGCCCGCACCCCAGATATTTGAGGCGGAACGCGCTGATTCCGACCCAGAGGACTTCGAGCTGGGAGGCGGCGTCGAGGAGGAGGTCGACTCTTCAGGAGAGGTTGAGGCAGACGGGACGATGGGTGACCCGGGAGCCGGCGGGTCTAGAGCGGCTGGTGAGTTCCCCTCCGGACCCTCGATCAAAGATTGGACTGACGATGATGATGATGATGATGATGTCCGGGTCTTGGACGCGCCTCCCCCCACAGCTCGGCGGGAGCCACGCGGGCGGAGCGAGGAGCATCCGGCTCGTGGCCGGACAGCCGAGGCCTCCCGTCGGGAGAAAAAGCCGGCTTCGGGGCAGCCGTCGATGCAGCCGCCGGCTCGCAAGAGAGTGCGAGCGGCCGTCGCGAAGCCGCCGCCTCGGGCCAGGCAGGCCCTTCCCGTTGTCACCGGGTGAGTGCTTTTTCCTAGTTCTTGTGGGTTTTTCCGAGTTTTCGAGCCGGCAAGCGCCTGAGGGCCCAGCCTTTGTTTGTTCCAGGGATGACATCGAGCTCCATGATACGGAGTCGACCGCCGACCCGGTGGACGCTACCAGCCTGCAGGCCCAGGAGCACGTGGCCACGATGCGGGAGGAGAAGAGGAGGCTCGCAGAAATGCGAGCCGCGAAGGCAGGGGCGAAGGGCGTGCCCTCGCCTTTGGGGGCCTCGAGTGATGGGAGACGGAGGCGGCCCGCAGACCCGGCACGTGCGTCGGTCTCGGCGGCGGAATCGACGCGGATGTCGAAGCCTCCATCGAGCGAGCAGCGAGAGCCGGTCGAGGAGACGGCCGTGGCCCCGCCCTTGGCGGAGGTGGCCCGGCCGGTGGGCGCGGTGCCCGAGCCGGCTCAGGAGACGGCCCAGCGGGGGGAGATGGTAGTGATCCTACCCCCCGTCGAGCCGGCCGCGGTGGATGTGCCCATCGCCCCGGCTGCGCCGGAGGCGGCACCGGAGACAACGGTCGGTGGGAGGGGCGAGCCGGTCCAGCCGGCTGCCGAACCGGTCCGGCAGGTGGTGGAGCCGGCCACGCTAGCCGCAGAGGGGCCCAAGGCCGGCTCCCGAGCCCTGGTGGTTACCACCAACCTCCCGCCGGCCGCCGCCGAGGCGGGCGCCGGGTCGAGCGGCGGGGCGAGCCGGTCGAGGAGGACCATGCTCGACGTGATCCGGGACTGGAGAGCGCTGGCCCTCGTCCCACTCGCCCCGGCCCCGCCCGCCGGCAACCAGGTCCTTGCGCCTAGGGAGCCAGGCCGCATCATGGCGCACTGCCGTGAGGGGCTGGCTAGGTTTGCGGAGGCCGCCGAAAGCAACTTCCGGCACGTGGAGGAGGCGGTGGAGGTGAGATTCTTCCATCTTGCATCAAACTTTCAGTGGGGGCGCGCGAGCGCACCCACTGGGTGTAGCCCCCGAGATTCGGGCCGGCTGCACGGCTGCGTGGCAGCCGGGCCGAATCTATCTCCTTTTTGCTTGTCTAACTTCTCGTTTCTTGGCGCGGAGCAGGCTGAGAACGCTAAGAGGCAAGCGCTTTTTGATGAGACGGTTGCCATCCACAACCGCGGCAAGGTCGGCTTTTATCAGGTCCAGGAGGAGCTGAAGAAGGCACAAGGTATGCTTTATTCCAGTGGGGGGGCGCGAGCGCACCCACTGGGTGTAGCCCCCGAGAGTCGGGCTGGCTGCTCGGCAGCCGGCCCGGGTCTTCCGCATTTGATTAACTTGTGTTGGGTTTTTTCGCAGAGGAGCTGACCCCAATTCGGCAGAAGAGGGATGAACTGGCCTCCGAATGGGACCGGCTGGGGCAGGAGCTCCAGGCGGTCACGTCGGAGCGAGACTGGCTGGGCGGCCTGGTCGTGGATGGGCAGGCGGCCCAGGAGCGCCTCACCGCGGAGCTGCAGAAGGAGGTGGCAGCCCGGGAGGAGGCCGCCAAGCAGGCAGCCGACGCCAGCCAGCGGGTCGCCGCCCTACAGAACGAGGTTGCTCGTCTTGGTGGCGAGCTTGAGAGGCGTGAGGCCGCCCTTGCCCAGGCGGAGGAGGCGCGCGAGAGGGAGCGGAGCTCGGGCCTCCAGTTTGCGATCGAGGTGGACGAAGCCTTCCAGCGTAAGCTTCTTATTCTTGAGTCTTCTTTCCTTGCCGGCTGCCTCTCTCCCTGCTTTTCTGATTCTTCCCTTTCCCTTAGATCAGTTCCCGGACACTTAGCGCCGCGCCGAGCGGGTCGTGGCAGAGCATCGGGAGTGCCTGCGGCAGCGCGGGTAGGAGATTGAGGAGCACGCCGACTGGGACTTGCCGGAGTTTGCGCTGGCCATCAAGAACCGGCTGCTCTTCCTTCAGCGCAGTATGGATCGGCTCCATACGGCCGGCTCGGAGGTGATTCCGGCCCTCTGGCCGGGTCGCGGGGCCCCGGCGGGCCGCGTGGCGCTGTGGCTAGAGAACGTGGTGGCCCGGCTCGAGGTTTGGAAGGCATCGGCGGCCCGCGCCGGGGCGCAGATGGCCCTCCGGTTCGTCACATCGTGGTACCTCGGCATCAACTTGGACCGGCTGGCCATGATGCGCGAAGTCCCCGACGCGGAGCGAGCCACCCGCGAAGGCGCCCTCGTCCGCCGAGCCAACGAGCTGGCCACTTACGTCGACCCAGACGAGCTCCTGGCGGCGCTGGGTGAGGACGGCGAACCGGTTGCCGAGGACTCCTTCGGCATTCCCCAAGGGCCCGGGGACGAGGAGGTTGCCGATGAGAGCACCGCCTCCAGCACCGGCAGCGACACTGAGGCCACGGAGGCCATGGAGGAGGAGTCGGCGGCCGCTCCCGGGCAGTCTGCCGGGCCGGCTGGCGGGCCGGCCGATGGTGTGCCGGAGGCTTAGGCGGCCCTTCTTTACCGTATCTTTTTCTTTTGCTGCGAGACTTGTTTTCAGATGCATTTCCACCCACTGGGGGTGTATTGTAAAGAATCCTCGGCCTGTGGCCTTTTGTTTATAACTTTGCTTGAAGCAAAAATATTTGCGTGCCGGCTCATCTTTTGCTCTTTTTTCTTTCGACTCATATCTCACGCAAGGATTCCTTCCGGCTTTCGCCCCGCCTGTCAGCCAGCCGGGAGCCGGTCTAGGACAGGGACGGGGCGTCGTCCTTGGGGAAACCGTGCACGCCTTAGAGCCGTCTGGCCAGGGTTGGGGTGAGCCGGTAGAGGCTGGTTTCTAGAGACGACATGGTCCGGTTGGACCTGTCCGGCTGCTACTCCTTAGCTGGCGTTCGCGTGACAAGTTTCTTCCCGTCCCACGGTTCCGCCAGCCGGACAGCCGGGAGCTGGTCAGTGGCTGGGTGGGGGGGAACTGCTTGTTCACGCTACTTGACCGCCTTGGAGAAGAGCCGGCGAGCCCCCGGGCCCAGGGAGCCGGGCCCGGGTGCCTTGCTCAAGGGATGACAAGCTTTTGATGGAATTGAAAAGGGACGTGCCCCAAGTGCCGGCTTGGGGCCCCCATTGCATTCATTAAGTTCCAACAGAAGGGAAGATACCTACATACACGGGTTTTTCCTTAGCAGTAGAACGGTCGAAGGAGCGCCGCATTCCACAGGCGCTCCGTCTCCTCGCTGGAGGCGTCTCTTTTGCGCTTCTATGACTTCTGGGCATCTATCAGGTAGTAGGCATTGTTGTGCAACGCCTTGCTGATGATGAACGGGCCTTCCCATGGGGAGGATAGTTTGTGCTGGCCGGCGGTCCGCTGGATCCGCCTGAGCACCAGGTCCCCTTCACGGAAAGAGAGGGGCCGAATCCGCTTGCTGTGGTAGTGCCGGAGCTTCTGCTGGTACATGGCCGTCCGGCTCAGGGCCAGCTCGCGTTCTTCTTCGAGTAGGTCGACGCCATCTTCTCTTGCCTCCTTCGCGTCCTTCTCCGTATACAGGGTGACTCGAGGCGAGTCGAACTCGATGTCCGTGAGGATGATCGCCTCGGACCCGTATACGAGAAAGAAAGGGGTGTAGCCGGTCGACCGGTTGGGCGTGGTTCTGAGGCTCCAGAGGACGGTCGGCAGCTCATCGACCCAGCAGCCGGCCGACCACACGAGGGGCGCCACGAGTCGAGGTTTGAGGCCGGCCAGGATCAAGCCGTTTGCCCTCTCCGCCTGGCCGTTCGATTGTGGGTGGGCCACCGACGCGAGGTCGAGCCGGATGCCTTCCTGGGAGCAAAAACGCGCCATCGCGTCCTTGGCGAAATTCGTGCCGTTGTCGGTGATGATGCTGTGGGGAACGCCGTAGCGGACCGCGACGTCTTTGATGAACTGGACAGCAGTGGGGCCGTCCAGCTTCTTGATGGGCCTGGCTTCGATCCACTTGGTGAACTTGTCAACAGCCACTAGCAGATGCGTCATGCCGCACCGCGCGGTTTTGAAGGGTCCTACCATGTCCAGCCCCCAGACGGCAAAGGACCACGAGAGTGGGATGGTCTGGAGGGCTGTTGCCGGCAGGTGGCTCTGTGTGCTGAAGCATTGGCACCCCTCGCATTTATCAACCAGCTGCTTGGCCTCCTCCAAGGCCGTCGGCCAGTAGAAGCCATGGCGGAATGCCTTGGCCACCAGGGTCCTGGAGGCGGCGTGATGCCCGCACTCGCCCTGGTGAATGTCGGGGAGGATTTCTTGCCCTTTCTCCGGCTCGACGCAGTGTTGGAAAACGCCGGTGGTGCTGCGATGAACCAGCTCGTGGTTGATGATGCTGTAGGCCGGGGCCCAGCGCTGGATTTATCTTGCCGTGGCTTCGTCAGGGGGGAGCTCGCCACTCAAGAGGAAAGCCAGAATGGGCTGGGCCCACGAGGGGGCCGAGAGGGGAGCCGGCTCGAGCTTAAGTGGAGCGCCGGAGGCAGCCGAAGCCCCGGGTCTGGCTTGTCAGTCCCCGGGACCGGCTCGCCAACCCCCGGGACCGGCTTGCCATCCCCCGGGACCGGGGCGCCAGTCCCCGAGATTGAGACAGCGGGGGGTGCGTCGATCTCCATCATGACGGCCGTGGAGCCGGAGCCGGTCGCCGTGGGGGCGTTGGATGCTGGGGCCGACGGAACCGGCATGGCAGCTGGAACTGATGGTGCCGGCAGAGCAGCCGGAGCCGATGGTGCCGGCAGAGTAGCCGGATCCGGCGAGGAAACGGCGGCGTCGGCCGGCACGAAAATAGACTCTGATTCGGGGGATGGCTTGATCGAAGGCTTGAGCAGCCGTTCGAGGGAGACGCCGACTGGGATGGCCTGCTGGGTGGAGCCGATCTTTGCCAACGCATCGGCCGCCTCGTTGTCCGCCCGGGGGACGTGGTGGAACTCAACGCCCTCGAAGGAGCCGGTGAGCTGCTGGACGAGGAAGCGATAGCTGGCCATGTTGGCGTCCCTGGTGTCCCATTCGCCAGAGACCTGTTGAACCACGAGGTCGGAGTCGCCAAAATAGAGGATGCGCCGGATCCCGATTTCCTTGGCGAGCCGGAGGCCGTGGAAGAGCGCCTCGTACTCGGCCACGTTGTTGGAGGCGGCGAAGAGGATCTGGAGTGTGTACTTGAGCTGGTCCCCTTTTGGGGACGACAGGCCGATGCTGGCTCCTAGGCCGGTTCGCATCTTCGAGCCGTCGAAGTGCATGCGCCAGTGTGTGGAGTCTGGGGGAGGCGGCACGAACTGGGTCTCGGCCCAGTCGACGAGGAAGTCGGCCATCGTCTGCGACTTGATGGCGGTGCGCGGCTCGTACCGAATCTCGTAGTCGGCGAGGGCGATGGCCCATTTGGCGATCCGGCCGGTGGCGTCCCGGCCGCTCATGATCTCGCCGAGTGGCGCCGTGCTCACCACGGTGATGGTGTGCTCCTGGAAGTACTGCTTGACCTTCTTGGCGCCGAAGTATAGGTCGTAGCACATCTTCTGGTAGTGGGGGTAGTTCTTCTTGGAGGCGGAGAGGACCTCGCTGAGGTAGTAGACGGGGCGCTGGACCGGTAGCGCCCTGCCTTCCTTCGGTCGCTCTACCACCAGAACGACGCTGATTACGCGGGTGGTCGCCGCGATGTATGCGAGCATCGGCTCCTTCTCAGCCGGGGCCGCCAGGACGGGAGCGCTAGAGAGCGCGCGCTTGAGATCGCGGAATGCCTCGTCTGCCTGGTCGGTCCACTCGAACTTGGGTGTCTTCCTCATGAGCTGGTAGAGGGGCAGCGCCTTCTCGCCCAGCCGGCTGACGAACTGGCCGAGCGAGGCAAGGCAACCGGCGAACTTCCGGACGTCGCGGAGCTTGGACGGCTTGTGCATGTGCTCGATGGCTCTGATCTTCTCCGGAATAGCCTCGATCCCGCGGGCGGACACGAAGAAACCCAGGAGCTGGCCAGCTGGCATGCCGAAAACGCACTTCTCCAGGTTGAGCTTGATCTTGTATTCGTGCAAGTTAGCGAAGGTCTCCCGGAGATCGTCGAGGAGGTTGAAATGCCTCTTGGTCTTGACGACGATATCGTCCACGTAGACGTGGACGTTCCTACCGATCTGAGGCAGGAGACACTTCTGCATGCAGCGCTGGAAGGTAGCGCCCCCGTTCTTCAGGCCGAAGGACATGGTGATGTAGCAATAGGCCCCGAAAGGGGTGATGAAGGAGGTCTTCAGCCGGTCGGCTGGGTCCAGCTTGATCTGGTGGTAACCGGAATAGGCGTCCAGGAAGGACAGCAGGTCGCAGCCGGCCATGGAATCAATGACTTGATCGATCCGGGGCAGGGCGAAAGGGTCCTTGGGATAGGCCTTGTTCAGGCTGGTGTAGTCGATACACATACGCCAGGTCTTGTTTTTCTTCAGCACCAGGACTGGGTTGGCCAGCCAGTCCGGGTGGAACACTTCCATGATGAAGTCGGCTGCGAGCAGCCGGGCGATCTCCTCTCCTATAGTACGCCGCTTCTCCTCGGAGAAACGGCGCAGGGGTTGCTTGACCGGCTTGGCATCCGGCCGCAAATGAAGTTTGTGCTCTGCGAACTTCCTCGGAACACCCGGCATGTCTTTTGGAGACCACGCAAAGATGTCCCGGTTCTCACGGAGGAAGTCGACGAGCTCGCCTTCCTATTTGCTGTCGAGGCGGGCGCCGATGGTGACGCACAGCTTGGGGCTGGCCGGGTCGAGTGGCACCTGCCTGGTGTCCTTGGACGGTTGGAACGACGCCTCGTTGGCGGACTGGGACGGAGGAGCCGGCATGGCCGGCTGCTCTGAGGCGTGAGCCATGAGCCGGTCGAGCTGCCGCCTCTCCTCTGCTATCTCCAGGGTCTCGGCCTGCCGGCTGCTGTCGCGCGCGCACTCGATCGATATTTTGTAATCGCCGGCGATGGTGATGATGCCCTTGGGACCCGGCATTTTGAGTTTGAGGTAGGCATAATGGGGGATCGCCATGAACTTGACGAGGGCCGGCCTACCCAGCAGCGCGTGGTAGGGACTGTCGAGGTCCACCACCTCGAACCATATCGGCTCGCGGTGGAAGTGGACCTTGTTGCCGAAGAGAACGTCGAGCTCGATCTTGCCGATGGGTGTGCAGGACTTCCCCGGCACGATGCCGTGGAAAACCATGCGGCTCGCCCGCAGGTCTCTTTCCCCGAGCCCCAGTTTGAGCAGCGTGTCGCGATAGAGGATGTTGATGCTGCTGCCCCCGTCGATCAGTACCCGCGAGAAACGGCAGGTGCGCCTCTCGGAGGCGATGGTGGGATCGAGGACGAGGGCGTAACTGCCGGGGTTTGGCATTATGGCCGGGTGGTCCGCCCGACTCTAGGTAACCGGCTTTTCGGACCAGTGCATGAACTGGGGGACCGAGGGAACGGTGGCGTTCACCTCGTGCCGGCGCTGGCGCACGCTGTGCTTGTCAGTTCCCTCGCTGGTGAAGATGACGTATGCTCCGTCCTGGTCGGGGAACTGATCATGGAGGTGGCCGTTGTTGGCAGCCGGAGCCGGCGCGGGTGGCTGGGCCGGAGCCGGAGCCGGTGTGCGGGAAACCAGAGGCGGAGGAACCGGAAGGCCCATGCCTTGGGCCAGCCGCTGGGAGAAGCTGCACTGCCGCATCGTGTGCGTGGCTGGCTTAGCCCCGGAGTGCATTTTGCGCGGGGCGTCGAGCATCTGCTCGAAGGTGAGCTTGGGCTGCCAGGCGTCTTTGTCGGTTCGCTGACGCTGGCTGGAGGCCTGGGCAGCCGGCTGCTCTTCCTCGATGGTCGCGGCCTGCCGGCTCCCGTAGCGGGGATCCGGTTGGTCGGCCTTGCGCTTGTTGTTCTGTTGTGGCCGGTTGTCGGCAGCCGCCCGCGGTGCGGCAGGCGGCGGAGTCGGCCGTGGCGTACTTGTCCGCCTTGGCCATTAGGTCCGCCAGGGTTGCCGGCTCGGAGCACAAGAGCTTGTGCTTGAGGTGGGTGCCGTCGCGGCAGCCCTCGATGAAGTACTGGATGGCCTGCACGTCGTGCACCCCTTCGCAGGAGTTGCGGAACTCGGTCCAACGCGTGAGGTAATCGCGGAGGGGCTCCTCCGGCCCCTGGACACACATGGCCAGCTCGCGGGGCCGGCCAGGCCGCTTGTAGGTGCCGGTGAAGTTGCGGACGAACGCTTCCTCGAAGTCCGTCCAGGTGTTGATGCTGCCGGCCGACAGGCTATTAAGCCAGGTCCGGGCCGAGCCGGTCAACATTAGGGGGGCGTAGCGTACGGCTACGTGCTTGTTTCCCCTGGCGATGCCGACTGCGGTGGTCTAGTCGATCAGCCAGTCCTCCGGCTTGGCGGTGCCGTTGTACTTCGGGGTGTCGCGAGGGAGAGTGAAGCCGGCCGGGAACGGCTCGTTGCCGTAGCTGGGTTCGTTGTAGGCGCGACGGGGGTGCTGAGGCCCAGAAGAACGGAGCCGAGGGGGTCGGAAGTGCCAGCGCGGGCGGCCGCGGCGGCCGCCTCCGCCTCCGCCCTGACGCGGCCGGAGGTCGAGGAGGAGCCGGTGGCCATCACCCCCGCGCGGATGCGGGAGTCGTTGGCCTCGCCCGGGGCGAGCGCGCCCACAAACGAGGGTGGTTCGAGGCAGTCGAGTACCTGGCTAGGGTACTCGTCGGCAGTCGGCTCATCGGCAGTCGGCTCGTCGGCGAGTCTCAGCCTGCTGACGCGCTCGGTGAGGACGGCGATGTCGAACAGAGGGTCGCTGCCGAGCCACTCGTCGGAGAGGCCGGCAGCGCCGCCCGTAGGGCTGACGGGAACGGGGTCCCGTCCCGCGGGAGCAAGCCCCACGAGCGTGCGGTTCCGCCCGGACGCGGGGCGGCCGAGGGAGGTGGTGAAGGGTCCCACCCGGAGCGTGACTCCGGCCGGCGCCGCGGACGGCCCCACGGTGGGCGCCAACTGTCGTCGTTTTCTCACGGCAGATGCCATGGGGTGGCTTATCGAGTGTGGTTGGGGCCGAAAGACGCCGGCGGGATCCCGGAGCGGGATTGGGTACAAGCAGTGAGGGACACACGATGTACCCAGGTTCGGGGCCCTCCACGGGAGGTAATATCCCTAGTCCTGCCGGGCTAGTTGATGGGTGTTTGGTTTTACAATGGTGCTCCTTGAGCTGTTGTCTAGAGGAAGAAGAAGGAGCAGCCAGCTCTTCTTTCCTTGCTACGTGGGTGTGAGGGTGTGAGATGAGATAATGCTCTTGTGCTCGCCCCCCTGATGCATGGGAGCCCCGGGGGGTTTTATAGGCCAACCCCCCGGCTTACAATATTCACAAGGTACAAAGGGGGGGGACCGGGCTGGCAGTCTCTCCAGCCGGCCAGGGGTCCCACCGGCTGGGCCGTCTCGTCGCCCGTAGGGCCCGCCGGCTGTGAGGTCCCATCGCTGACTGGGACCCGCCAGCCGGCTCTTCTATTGGCCCACGCCTACCTGCCGCGGCATGGGCCACCCCGCATGGCGTCATCTTGCGCCTGCCGGCCGAAGTCAGCGGTTCGGCCAGCTACGCTGTAGCCACGCCAGGGCAGGTAAAGGAGTGGACGGCAGCGTGGCGGCATTGTTACCCTGCCGGGTCTCGATCGGGGAGGGTCAGCGCTACGACCGCCCGGACTGTTGCCACACGTGCCCGTGCGTCAGCGGTCGTTGTAGCCACGCCGGAGCCCATCGTGGGGGTCGCGTCTTGTCGGCGTACTTGGACACAGTAGGAGGGGACGGGTGCCTGCCCGTCCACAGGTCAGCGGGAGGACCGGCCGCGGGGCGGCCGGTCGCGGGCTGGCCGAGGGCCAGGCGGACGGCTCCTGTCCAGCCGGCCGCTCGCCAGCCGGCCATGGACCAGCCGGCCGTGGGCCAGCCAGCCAGGGGGCCAGCCGGCCGTTCGCCAGCCGGCCAAGGACCAGCCGGCCGTGTAGTTTTTTCTGAAAGGAGGGCTCGAACTCCTTTATCTTGGCATACCCACGGGTAATATCCCCGTCAATTAGGCACTCGGTAAAAGTCTTAACCTAGATCTAGGGTTCACCTTTTTCCGAGAGCAGCTCTCGATAAAGTACAAACCCTAGATCTAGGTTTCACCTATTACCGAGAGCGGCTCTCGGTAACGTGTACCTTTACAGAGCGTTACTCTCGGTAAACTACCTAAACCTAGTTCTTAGCCGAACCCCTTTCTTTCTACCACACCCTTCACTCACTTCAGATATCATTTTTAGTAGCTAGCTTTGCATTTAAAGAAATTTATTGCACTGCTAGGGTTTCATCGCCGGAAATTCCAAACCTACAAGGCACCACATGAAATCATGCCCGGAAGCGGCATGGGAAATCCTTTGTGATGTCCTTGCGGCATGCCTAGGCCTTACGCAGACGAGGGAGGGGCATGCCATGGCACCTAGGGGCGAAAGTACCTCACAGGCATGCGAGATGCAAAAGTTTAAATCCTCAGAAAATCGTACAATGCCGGAATTCCTCGAGAGCTGGCACGGTGTCATCACATGGCCCATGTAGGGTGTGGTAAAAGTTTGGGCGCTTTTCGAATAAGCCTCCCCTCAGGCCACTTGTAAACCGCACCATCTCCGAGCTAGTCTCTGGGTATCGAGAGGGAACGTGTCCGGTTTGTGCAGGAAGTGCGGGTCCTGTTGCTCCGTTGGCCCCGAAACTTCTCGTGCTCTCAAAGGAGACCATCGCATGACACGTGCCACGCCCCCGCATTTTTCGGACCTGCTTGCAATATTCGAGAAATTTAGTGCTCTGCTAGGGTTTCATCGCCGAAAATTCCAAACCTGCAACGCAGCACATGAAATCATGCCCGGAAGCGGCATGGGAAATCCTTTGTGATGTCCTTGCACAGACAAGGGAGGGGCATGCCATGGCACCAGGGGCGAAAGTACCTCGGTGGCATGCGTGATGCAAAATTTTAAATCCTCGGAAAATCGTACGATGCCGGAATTCCTCGAGAGCTGGCACGGTGTCATCACATGGCCCATGTAGGGTGTGGTAAAAGTTTGGGCGTGTTTCGAATAAGCCTCCCCTCAGGCCACTTGTAAACCGCACCATCTCCGAGCTAGTCTCTGGGTATCGAGAGGGAACGTGTCCGGTTTGTGTAGGAAGTGCGGGTCCTGTTGCTCCGTTGGCCTCGAAACTTCTCCTGCTCTCAAAGGAGACCATCGCATGACACGTGCCACGCCCCCGCATTTTTAGGACCCACGTGCAATATTCGAGAAATTTATTGCTTTGCTAGGGTTTCATTGTCGAAAATTCCAAACCTGCAAGGCACCACATGAAATCATGCCCTGAAGCGGCATGGGAAATCCTTTGTGATGTCCTTGCGGCATGCCGAGGACTTACGCAGACGAGGAACGGGCATGCCATGGCACCTAGGGGCGAAAGTAGCTCGGTGGCATCCGTGATGCAAAAGTTTAAATCCTCGGAAAATCGTACGATGCCGGAATTCCTCGAGAGCTGGCACGGTGTCATCACATGGCCCATGTAGGGTGTGGTAAAAGCTTGGGCACGTTTCGAATAAGCCTCCCCTCAGGCCACTTGTAAACCGCACCATCTCCGAGCTAGTCTCTGGGTATCGAGAGGGAACGTGTCCAGTTTGTGCAGGAAGTGCGGGTCCTATTGCTCCGTTGGCCTCGAAACTTCTCATGCTCTCAAAGGAGACCATCGCATGACACGTGCCACGCCCCCGCAATTTTCGGACCTGCTTGCAATATTCGAGAAATTTAGTGCTCTGCTAGGGTTTCATCGCCGAAAATTCCAAACCTGCAAGGCAGCACATGAAATCATGCCCGGAAGCGGCATGGGAAATCCTTTGTGATCTCCTTGCACAGACAAGGGAGGGGCATGCCATGGCACCAGCGGCGAAAGTACCTCGGTGGCATGCGTGATGCAAAATTTTAAATCCTCGGAAAATCGTACGATGCCGGAATTCCTCGAGAGCTGGCACGGTGTCATCACATGGCCCATGTAGGGTGTGGTAAAAGTTTGGGCGTGTTTCGAATAAGCCTCCCCTCAGGCCACTTGTAAACCGCACCATCTCCGAGCTAGTCTCTGGGTATCGAGAGGGAACATGTCCGGTTTGTGTAGGATGTGCGGGTCCTGTTGCTCCGTTGGCCTAGAAACTTCTCGTGCTCTCAAAGGAGACCATCGCATGACACGTGCCACGCCCCCGCATTTTTAGGACCCACGTGCAATATTCGAGAAATTTATTGCTCTGCTAGGGTTTCATTGTCGAAAATTCCAAACCTGCAAGGCACCACATGAAATCATGCCCTGAAGTGGCATGGGAAATTCTTTGTGATGTCCTTGCGGCATGCCGAGGCCTTACGCAGACGAGGAACGGGCATGCCATGGCACCTAGGGGCGAAAGTAGCTCGGTGGCATGCGTGATGCAAAAGTTTAAATCCTCGGAAAATCGTACGATGCCGGAATTCCTCGAGAGCTGGCACGGTGTCATCACATGGCCCATGTAGGGTGTGGTAAAAGTTTGCGCGCGTTTCGAATAAGCCTCCCCTCAGGCCACTTGTAAACCGCACCATCTCCGAGCTAGTCTCTGGGTATCGATAGGGAACGTGTCCGGTTTGTGCAGGAAGTGTGGGTCCTGTTGCTCCGTTGGCCTCGAAACTTCTCATGCTCTCAAAGGAGACCATCGCATGACACGTGCCACGCCCCCACATTTTTCGGACCCGCGTGCAATATTCGAGAAATTTATTGCTCTGCTAGGGTTTCATCGCCGAAAATTCCAAATCTGCAAGGCACCACATGAAATCATACCCGGAAGCGGCATGGGAAATCCTTTGTGATGTCCTTGCGGCATGCCGAGGCCATACGCAGACGAGGGCGGGGCATGCCATGGCACCTAGGGGCGAAAGTACCTAGGTGGCATGCGTGATGCAAAAGTTTAAATCCTCGGAAAATCGTACGATGCCGGAATTCCTCGAGAGCTGGCACGGTGTCATCACATGGCCCATGTAGGGTGTGGTAAAAGTTTGGGCACGTTTCGAATAAGCCTCCCCTCAGGCCACTTGTAAACCGCACCATCTCCGAGCTTGTCTCTGGGTATCGAGAGGGAACGTGTCCGGTTTGTGCAGGAAGTGCGGGTCCTGTTGCTCCGTTGGCCTCAAAACTTCTCGTGCTCTCAAAGGAGACCATCGCATGACACGTGCCACGCCCCCGCATTTTTCGGACCTGCTTGCAATATTCGAGAAATTTAGTGCTCTGCTAGGGTTTCATCGCCGAAAATTCCAACCTGCAAGGCAGCACATGAAATCATGCCCGGAAGCGGCATGGGAAATCCTTTGTGATGTCCTTGCACAGACAAGGGAGGGGCATGTCATGGCACCGGGGGCGAAAGTACCTAGGTGGCATGCGTGATGCAAAATTTTAAATCCTCGGAAAATCGTACGTTGCCGGAATTCCTCGAGAGCAGGCACGGTGTCATCACATGGCCCATGTAGGGTGTGGGAAAAGTTTGGGCGTGTTTCGAATAAGCCTCCCCTCAGGCCACTTGTAAACCGCACCATCTCCGAGCTAGTCTCTGGGTATCGAGAGGGAACGTGTCCGGTTTGTGTAGGAAGTGCGGGTCATGTTGCTCCGTTGGCCTCGAAACTTCTCGTGCTCTCAAAGGAGACCATCGCATGACACGTGCCACGCCCCCGCATTTATAGGACCCGCATGCAATATTCGAGAAATTTATTGCTCTGCTAGGGTTTCATCGCCGAAAGTTCCAAACCTGCAAGGCACCACATGAAATCATGCCCTGAAGCGGCATGGGAAATCCTTTGTGATGTCCTTGCGGCATGCCGAGGCCTTAGGCAGACGAGGAAGGGGCATGCCATGGCACCTAGGGGCGAAAGTACCTCGGTGGCATGCGTGATGGAAAATTTAAATCCTCGGAAAATCGTACGATGCCGGAATTCCTCGAGAGCTGGCACGGTGTCATCACATGGCCCATGTAGGGTGTGGTAAAAGTTTGGGCGCGTTTCGAATAAGCCTCCCCTCAGGCCACTTGTAAACCGCACCATCTCCGAGCTAGTCTCTGGGTATCGATAGCGAACGTGTCCGGTTTGTGCAGGAAGTGTGGGTCCTGTTGCTCCGTTGGCCTCGAAACTTCTCGTGCTCTCAAAGGAGACCATCGCATGACACGTGCCACGCCCCCACATTTTTCGGACCCGCGTGCATTATTCGAGAAATTTATTGCTCTGCTATTGTTTCATCGCCGAAAGTTCCAAACCTGCAAGGCACCACATGAAATCATGCCCGGAAGCGGCATGGGAAATCCTTTGTGATGTCCTTGCGGCATGCCGAGGCCATACGCAGACGAGGGCGGGGCATGCCATGGCACCTAGGGGCGAAAGTACCTCGGTGGCATGCGTGATGCAAAAGTTTAAATCCTCGGAAAATCGTACGATGCCGGAATTCCTCGAGAGCTGGCACGGTGTCATCACATGGCCCATGTAGGGTGTGGTAAAAGTTTGGGCACGTTTCGAATAAGCCTCCCCTCAGGCCACTAGTAAACCGCACCATCTCCGAGCTACTCTCTGGGTATCGAGAGGGAACGTGTCTGGTTTGTGCAGGAAGTGCGGGTCCTGTTGCTCCGTTGGCCTCAAAACTTCTCGTGCTCTGAAAGGAGACCATCGCATGACACGTGCCACGCCCCCGCATTTTTCGGACCTGCTTGCAATATTCGAGAAATTTAGTGCTCTGCTAGGGTTTCATCGCCGAAAATTCCAACCTGCAAGGCACCACATGAAATCATGCCCGGAAGCGGCATGGGAAATCCTTTGTGATGTCCTTGCACAGACAAGGGAGGGGCATGTCATGGCACCGGGGGCGAAAGTACCTAGGTGGCATGCGTGATGCAAAATTTTAAATCCTCGGAAAATCGTACGATGCCGGAATTCCTCGAGAGCTGGCACGGTGTCATCACATGGCCCATGTAGGGTGTGGGAAAAGTTTGGGCGTGTTTCGAATAAGCCTCCCCTCAGGCCACTTGTAAACCGCACCATCTCCGAGCTAGTCTCTGGGTATCGAGAGGGAACGTGTCCGGTTTGAGTAGGAAGTGCGGGTCATGTTGCTCCGTTGGCCTCGAAACTTCTCGTGCTCTCAAAGGAGACCATCGCATGACACGTGCCACGCCCCCGCATTTTTAGGACCCGCATGCAATATTCGAGAAATTTATTGCTCTGCTAGGGTTTCATCGCCGAAAGTTCCAAACCTGCAAGGCACCACATGAAATCATGCCCTGAAGCGGCATGGGAAATCCTTTGTGATGTCCTTGCGGCATGCCGAGGCCTTAGGCAGACGAGGAAGGGGCATGCCATGGCACCTAGGGGCGAAAGTACCTCGGTGGCATGCGTGATGGAAAAGTTTAAATCCTCGGAAAATCGTACGATGCCGGAATTCCTCGAGAGCTGGCAAGGTGTCATCACATGGCCCATGTAGGGTGTGGTAAAAGTTTGGGCGTGTTTCGAATAAGCCTCCCCTCAGGCCACTTGTAAACCGCACCATCTCCGAGCTAATCTCTAGGTATCGAGAGGGAACGTGTCCGGTTTGTGCAGGAAGTGTGGGTCCTGTTGCTCCGTTGGCCTCGAAACTTCTCGTGCTCTCAAAGGAGACCATCGCATGACACGTGCCACGCCCCCACATTTTTCGGACCCGCGTGCAATATTCGAGAAATTTATTGCTCTGCTAGGGTTTCATCGCCGAAAGTTCCAAACCTGCAAGGCACCACATGAAATCATGCCCGGAAGCGGCATGGTAAATCCTTTGTGATGTCCTTGCGGCATGCCGAGGCCATACGCAGACGAGGGAGGGGCATGCCATGGCACCTAGGGGCGAAAGTACCTCGGTGGCATGCGTGATGCAAAAGTTTAAATCCTCGGAAAATCGTACGATGCCGGAATTCCTCGAGAGCTGGCACGGTGTCATCACATGGCCCATGTAGGGTGTGGTAAAAGTTTGGGCACGTTTCGAATAAGCCTCCCCTCAGGCCACTAGTAAACCGCACCATCTCCGAGCTACTCTCTGGGTATCGAGAGGGAACGTGTCCGGTTTGTGCAGGAAGTGCGGGTCCTGTTGCTCCGTTGGCCTCGAAACTTCTCGTGCTCTCAAAGGAGACCATCGCATGACACGTGCCACGCCCCCGCATTTTTCGGACCTGCTTGCAATATTCGAGAAATTTAGTGCTCTGCTAGGGTTTCATCGCCGAAAATTCCAACCTGCAAGGCACCACATGAAATCATGCCCGGAAGCGGCATGGGAAATCCTTTGTGATGTCCTTGCACAGACAAGGGAGGGGCATGTCATGGCACCGGGGGCGAAAGTACCTAGGTGGCATGCGTGATGCAAAATTTTAAATCCTCGGAAAATCGTACGATGCCGGAATTCCTCGAGAGCTGGCACGGTGTCATCACATGGCCCATGTAGGGTGTGGGAAAAGTTTGGGCGTGTTTCGAATAAGCCTCCCCTCAGGCCACTTGTAAACCGCACCATCTCCGAGCTAGTCTCTGGGTATCGAGAGGGAACGTGTCCGGTTTGTGTAGGAAGTGCGGGTCATGTTGCTCCGTTGGCCTCGAAACTTCTCGTGCTCTCAAAGGAGACCATCGCAAGACACGTGCCACGCCCCTGCATTTTTAGGACCCGCATGCAATATTCGAGAAATTTATTGCTCTGCTAGGGTTTCATCGCCGAAAGTTCCAAACCTGCAAGGCACCACATGAAATCATGCCCTGAAGCGGCATGGGAAATCCTTTGTGATGTCCTTGCGGCATGCCGAGGCCTTAGGCAGACGAGGAAGGGGCATGCCATGGCACCTAGGGGCGAAAGTACCTCGGTGGCATGCGTGATGGAAAAGTTTAAATCCTCGGAAAATCATACGATGCCGGAATTCCTCGAAAGCTGGCAAGGTGTCATCACATGGCCCATGTAGGGTGTGGTAAAAGTTTGGGCGCATTTCGAATAAGCCTCCCCTCAGGCCACTTGTAAACCGCACCATCTCCGAGCTAGTCTCTGGGTATCGAGAGGGAACGTGTCTGGTTTGTGCAGGAAGTGTGGGTCCTGTTGCTCCGTTGGCCTCGAAACTTCTCGTGCTCTCAAAGGAGACCATCGCATGACACGTGCCACGCCCCCACATTTTTCGGACCCGCGTGCAATATTCGAGAAATTTATTGCTCTGCTAGGGTTTCATCGCCGAAAGTTCCAAACCTGCAAGGCACCACATGAAATCATGCCCGGAAGCAGCATGGGAAATCCTTTGTGATGTCCTTGCGGCATGCCGAGGCCATACGCAGACGAGGGAGGGGCATGCCATGGCACCTAGGGGCGAAAGTACCTCGGTGGCATGCGTGATGCAAAAGTTTAAATCCTCGGAAAATCGTACGATGCCGGAATTCCTCGAGAGCTGGCACGGTGTCATCACATGGCCCATGTAGGGTGTGGTAAAAGTTTGGGCACGTTTCGAATAAGCCTCCCCTCAGGCCACTAGTAAACCGCACCATCTACGAGCTAGTCTCTGGGTATCGAGAGGGAACGTGTCCGGTTTGTGCAGGAAGTGCAGGTCCTGTTGCTCTGTTGGCCTCGAAACTTCTCGTGCTCTCAAAGGAGACCATCGCATGACACGTGCCACGCCCCCGCATTTTTCGGACCTGCTTGCAATATTCGAGAAATTTAGTGCTCTGCTAGGGTTTCATTGCCGAAAATTTCAACCTGCAAGGCACCACATGAAATCATGCCCGGAAGCGGCATGGGAAATCCTTTGTGATGTCCTTGCACAGACAAGGGAGGGGCTTGCCATGGCACCGGGTGCCAAAGTACCTCGGTGGCATGCGTGATGCAAAATTTTAAATCCTCGGAAAATCGTACGATGCCGGAATTCCTCGACAGCTGGCACAGTGTCATCACATGGCCCATGTTGGGTGTGGTAAAAGTTTGGGCGTGTTTCAAATAAGCCTCCCCTCAGGCCACTTGTAAACCGCACCATCTCCGAGCTAGTCTCTGGGTATCGAGAGGGAACGTGTCCGGTTTGTGTAGGAAGTGCGGGTCTTGTTGCTCCGTTGGCATCGAAACTTATCGTGCTCTCAAAGGAGACCATCGCATGACACGTGCCACGGCCCCGCATTTTTAGGACCCGTGTGCAATATTCGAGAAATTTATAGCTCTGCTAAGGTTTCATCGTCGAAAATTCCAAACCTGCAAGGCACCACATGAAATCATGCCCTGAAGCGGCATGGGAAATCCTTTGTGATGTCCTTGCGGCATGCCGAGGCCTTACGCAGATGAGGGAGGGGCATGCCATAGCACCTAGGGGCGAAAGTACCTCGGTGGCATGCGTGATGCAAAAGTTTAAATCCTCGGAAAATCGTACGATGCCGGAATTCCTCGAGAGCTGGCACGGTGTCATCACATGGCCCATGTAGGGTGTGGTAAAAGTTTGGGCGCGTTTCGAATAAGCCTCCCCTCAGGCCACTTGTAAACCGCACCATCTCCGAGCTAGTCTCTGGGTATCGAGAGGGAACGTGTCCGGTTTGTGCAGGAAGTGTGGGTCCTGTTGCTCCGTTGGCCTCGAAACTTCTCGTGCTCTCAAAGGAGACCATCGCATGACACGTGCCACGCCCCCACATTTTTCGGACCCGCGTGCAATATTCGAGAAATTTATTGCTCTGCTAGGGTTTCATCGCCGAAAATTCCAAACTTGCAAGGCACCACATGAAATCATGCTCGGAAGCGGCATGGGAAATCCTTTGTGATGTCCTTGCGGCATGCCAAGGCTTACGCAGACGAGGGAGGGGCATGCCATGGCACCTAGGGGCGAAAGTACCTCGGTGGCATGCGTGATGCAAAAGTTTAAATCCTCAGAAAATCGTACGATGCCGGAATTCCTCGAGAGCTGGCACGGTGTCATCACATGGCCCATTGAGGGTGTGGTAAAAGTTTGGGCTCGTTTCGAATAAGCCTCCCCTCAGGCCACTTGTAAACCGCACCATCTCCGAGCTAGTCTCTGGGTATCGAGAGGGAACGTGTCCGGTTTGTGCAGGAAGTGCGGGTCATGTTGCTCCGTTGGCCTCGAAACTTCTCGTGCTCTCAAAGGAGACCATCGCATGACACGTGCCACGCCCCCGCATTTTTCGGACCCGCATGCAATATTCGAGAAATTTATTGCTCTGCTAGGGTTTCATCGCCGAAAATTCCAAACCTGCAAGGCACCACATGAAATCATGCCCGGAAGCGGCATGGGAAATCCTTTGTGATGTCGTTGCACAGACGAGGGAGGGGCATGCCATGGCCCCGGGGGGCGAAAGTACCTCGGTGGCATGTGTGATGCAAAAGTTTAAATCCTCGGAAAATCGTACTATGCCGGAATTCCTCGAGAGCTGGCACGGTGTCATCACATGGCCCATGTAGGGTGTGGTAAAAGTTTGGGCGCGTTTCGAATAAGCCTCCCCTCAGGCATGGGCCACACGCATGTAGGGTACGGTCCCCCCCCCCCCACCTCCTCGGCGGTTTCCGGCCGTGCACCCATCTGGTGGCCCCGGCGGTCTAGGTCATTGACCGGCACCGAGAGGGGGTAGGCCACGGTGAATACCTCGTTCTCCGTGTTACCGCAGCTCTCCGTCATCATGTTTTTTTAGTTTACAATGCTTAGAAGTTGAGATTTTTAAAGTCATGGTATTTTCAAACTTTAGTTATAAAAAGGTATGAAATATCAGACACAAAAAGGAAGTGCCAAAAGAAAAACACAAAAAAGAAGGAAAATAAAGTAGTGGCACAATAGTTACCGAGAGTCGATATACGGCTCTCGGTAAAGTGAACCGTTACCGAGCGTTACTCTCGGTAAACTACCTAAACCTAGTTCTTAGCCGTTCCCCTTTCTTTGTTTCCCTCACTTCTTCCCCTTTCCGCCGCGCCCGTCCCCATTTGTCGCCGCCGCAGCGCCACCATCTGTCGCCGCTGCGAGCGCCAGCTGCTGACGCCACCGCCCCCGCCTCCATCTGCCATCGCCGCCGCCATCGCCACCTGTGTCGGCGCCTCATGGTCGGCGCCCGGCGTGGTGGTTCATCGCCACGAACTGCCATCCGCCGCCGAGCGCAACCGGTGGCGCGCCAGTTGGCCATGCTTACAGGTACTCCACTCCTCTCCTTTCCTCTCCCTCCAGTCGTCCTCCATGGTGGTTCCTGCCAGTGCTAGTGGCGGAGGATGGAGAGAGCTCACTCTGCTCCGGCCATGTCCACCAAAATGTTTAGCCACTCTACAATTTATCTGATGTTTCCTGTAAGAACAGATATCATGTTTCTAATAATGAAAAACGGAAGATAGGTGTGAAGGAATTATCACAGGAATTGTCAGATGTTTGGCAACTAATATCTGGTGTTGTTTGTAAGAACAGACATTGTGTTAACTAAATGTTTCATATCTAGTTAAAAGCGACGATTTTGGTGGACATGAGTTGATTTCCTTCTTTCTGCAGTCACATCCTTCTATGAACATGACCAACTTTTCAAACCTTATCCACCTTCAATAAATGGTTCTTGTTGTTGCATGACTAACATAATTTATTTTGTTTTCAGATTCGGAGGGGGGCTCTAGCGGTAAGTATCGAAGAGTCATGAGCCGTAGGTTGACCCACACCAGCAACTCTGGTACGATCGAGTCGTCCGGCTCCCACCAGCTCACTGCCGATGAGAACCCATCATCGGATGACGATATCGGAGGGTCCTTTCAAGGAGATGATCCGCTCGCTACCGAGTCAAGCGACATGGTGCCCTCGGACGGCTCGGGGTCTACGTCGAGCAACACTTCCAAGAGGAAGAAATCCTGGCGTGGTCCGGGGAAGGTCCGGGAACCAACGGCTCCCACCGACCGTCCTCTCATAACTCCGAGGGGAGATTGGTAAGCATTTGATTTGCAAATTATTTTGAATACCACAACTTTTCCACTCACATATGCTTGTCTTTTTCATCATGCAGTCAGTGGGAATTTCTCCCTACCAAGCCGCCAAAGGCGCGATTGCCGAACCACATCATCGGCTCCCTCATGAGGAAGTACTTCCCTGGGTTGGCCAAGCCAAATGATGACGACCCGCCGTCGCCAGGTTTCACCTGGGAGCACTACCAGCACACCAAGGATGAGCACGATGTCACCATGGCCGCCCGGGTCATCGATGGTTTTCATGTAAGCATCTTTGCCACTTCATTGTTCCATATCCGAATTATTGTAATTAACTGCCATATGCTTTCTTGTAGGAAGCATTTTCTTGTGTGGATGGTGATAAAGACAAGGCAACAAAAGCCCTCGTGAAATCAGCCCGGAAGATACTCTCCGACGTCAAGCACACGCTGCGGTACAAGGCCGTGATGCAGTGTCGGCTGCTCGATGACAAGTGTGAGAAGATGATGAGGAAAACTGCTTGCCAGACGAATTAGGAGAAAGAAGAATACTTGTCGGTGGTAAGTGACACTATTGGCTGTTAGTACTTTGAGTCATCGGCCACTTGTTTGATGCATCAGTCAATGGTTCATTTTTGTCTGACTAGCCGATGGAAAACTGGATGAAGGAAGATTGTTGGGAGGCCCTGGCTGACATGTGGTGTGACCTGGCATGGCAGGCGCAACATGTGGAGAAGGGTAACGAACGCGCCAAAATGCCAGGCCCGTCACATGTCTAGGGGAGCCGGAACCTAACCACTCTGAAGCAACACATGGTATGTGGAATGAGATGTTAACTTTTTCGCATGGTGCATCTCCGTTCATTAAGGTTGATGGTTACTTTTGCAGGAGTCGGAGCTTGGTCGCTCGGTCCACATCTTGGAGGCCTGGAAAGAAGGCCACAAGGGGAAGGATGGCGCCGAGTTCTGCAGCCAGTCGACGCAGGAGAGGTACGAGACCTTCAGAGAGGTCTTCCAGGAGGTGCACGGGCAGGACACCGAACCCACGTCCAAGCCACTTGATCCAGAGCTGCTTATCATTGCTGGTGAGGGGAAGGGCCATGGCCGCCACCTCCTTTGCAACGGGGCAATCGCCACCTCCTCGCATCGCAAGCTCCACGAGATACGCACGTCGAGCACAAGCTCAACTCCGTCCATACGGAGTCGCCCGACCGCCGCGTCACGTGAGATCACGCGTCTCAAGGTTAGCATCATAACCGTTCATTTATGCCCATGCCTCGAAATACCACCCTTGCAACCTATATGACCGTAATGCATATTACAGGAATTATTGGAACAACGGGCTGCTGAAGAGGAGCAAAGGCGGCAGGTTGAGGAGCAAAGGCGACAGGCTGAGGAGGAGAAAAGAGAGAAGGAGAGCGCAAAAATGAATGAAAGGTTCAAGCTTCTCAAGAAAAAACTAGAGGTAGAACATTCTCTAAATTTTGCCCCATTCATTATTTAGCGACGAACAATGCTAATGGGACTATACTATTATAGGCTCTTATGCAATCTCAAGGCGTTGGAAATGATGCCCCTCCTCCTCCTCCTCCTCCAGGAGCTTAACCCGATGGAAATGATGCCCCTCCTCCTCCTCCTCCTCCAGGAGCTTAACCCGATGGAAATGATGCCCCTCCTCTTCCTCAAGATGGTTGTATGATGTGAACCTCTATGTGATGTGCACGTGTTTTGCAAGTAGTGAACTTTCACAAGTAGCGAACTTGCGTGTCATGTGTCCTAGTATGAAACATTCGCCTATATATGTGGACTACTTTAAATTATGCCTATGTGTGATGTGTTACTCGATGAATTTCTAGGGAGCTAGGAGCTCCCACATTCATTTGTTATGATAACATTTTCTGCACTGCATATATATACAGAAATTGCCCTGTAGTTGTTTTCAGTTGCAGGGATCAGATAAGAAATAGCTTAAAAACAGAAGCAATGTGACACATTTCCGAGAGCTACACTCGAAAAAATACATATTGCCGAGAGCTGCTCCCGGAAAAGGTGTCGCCTGAACTGAAACTACGGTTGTGCCACTCCTTTTCCGAGTGTAGCTCTCGAAAAAGGAGTCAGCTGAGCACTTTATTACTCTGTTCTGTTTCCCTGTTCTGTTTTTAAGAAATAGCTTTAAAACAGAAGCAATGTGACACGTTTCCGAGAGCTACACTCGGACAAATACATATTGCCGAGAGCTGCTCCCGGAAAAGGGGTCACCTGAACTGAAACAACGGTTGTGCCACTCCTTTTCCGGGTGTAGCTCTCGGAAAAGGAGTCAGCTGAGCACTTTATTACTCTGTTCTATTTCCCTGTTTTGTTTCTTCTGTTTTGTTTCCCTGTTATGTTTCTTCTGTTTTTCCATCTAGCTAGATCAAACATGCATGCATAGATATCTCCATCAATTTGAATACATACCCAACAATATATACATATATCCATCAAGTGCATACATATATATCCAACAATATATAGATATCTCCACCAAGTGCATACATATATATCCAACAAATTCGGAGCCAAAAGCAAGTTCATGAGTGCAAATAGGTAAACATAAGCTCCATGAGCTCCACCGGTATGAACATAGCATGTAAGTGCATCAAGTTCGCATCCATGAGCTCCATCGTTCACATTTGATTAAAGCATCTGCAAAATAATCACGAAACATATTTCATCAGTTATATAAAAAGAATAACGAAGTGAGACAACAATAGAAAAGAAATAACATTTATCCCAATGTATACTAACCGTGCACAAGATATCATCAACACCAAAATAACGACGAACTGGACGAAGATTATCAGATTCTTCATGCCACCAAACCAAGTCTGACATACACCCTTGCTTACTCCATCATCGCGCTTCGCGCTGCACCGGAGCTGGGAGCAATGATACTCAAACGAATCGTACATTTCAGGACGACTCGCTTTGAGCAGGAACTCGGAGTAATGATCCTCTGCCTGCTGCCTAGTTGGAAATCCTTTATAGTCGGTATTGCTGTAACCGTTCACCTGTTCACGACATTCCTCCCACGAATCGTACACTCCAGGAGACCTCCCTCTACACACCGCATACCACCTCATCTACCAATAGAAGAATATGATTTGAACAAGCATAACACGAGAAGCAACAAAAGTTTAGAAGAGCACAAGCAAAACATATCCAACATAAGCATTAATGATTCATATACCCAAAAGCAACATCACAAGTTCTATTCAAGTTATACTCTGAGGCTACATCAGCAAGTACATTCACTACACTTCTCCTAAAGTGGGGTGATCGGTGGCCGGTGGGGTGGAGGAGGGTGCCAGCCTATGGGAGATGGGGGGCACCTATGGGGGAGGGCACCGGCCGGTGGAGGGGTCCGAGATGTAGTCGGTGAAACCAGTGATCATGGAGTCGGAGCACGTGGGGCCATCCCCCACAATGGAGGACCAAGCGTCGTCGGGAATGATGGTCGGTGGACTCAATGGTGGGGCCTTGCTCTCCTTCCGCGGTGGGGCCTTGCTCTCCTTACGCGGTGGGGCCTTGCTCTCCTTAGCTGGCGGATTCTTCTTGGCCAAATCCTCAAAAAACTTTATTAGTATCAGCTGCGGGTTCTCCTCAAGGAGCGTCTCCAAGCGGTCATCGGCACGCTTCTCCTTAACCGCGGAGTCGACGCTATAGGAAGCTGCGTCGTCGGAGGAAGCCATGGCCACGAAATCGATCGGTGTTAACACCTTGCTTCACACAATGAAAAATAACATAAGAATCAAACATCAAAGATCACTTATAAGAAAAAGTCGATTTTCTCCCTCCAAGAACAACTATCATCGACACTCTAGCTGGTGATGGTATATATGGTGGACACTCTCTCACGGGCATTTCGACTTTCAGTGATGGTCAAGCTGGGCGAGTCCATCGTGCGCGACAAATGTACATCACAGGACGAACTCGCGAAGATTGACCGCCATCGGCAAAGTCGATTTTCTTCCTCCAAGAACAACTCTCATCGACACTCTCTCTGGTGATGGTATATATGGTGGACACTCTCTCACAGGTATTTCGACTTTCGGTGATGGTCAAGCTGGGCAAGTCCATCGTGCGTGACAAATGTACATCACAGGACGAACTCGCGCAGATTGACCGCCATCGGCAAAAGTCGGTTTTCTTCCTCCAAGAACAACTCTCATCGACACTCTCTCTGGTGATGGTATATATGGTGGACACTCTCTCACAGGTATTTCGACTTTCGGTGATGGTCAAGCTGGGCAAGTCCATCGTGCGTGACAAATGTACATCACAGGAAGAACTTGCGCAGATTGACCGCCATCGGCAAAAGTCGATTTTCTTCCATAGCACTCATCCATATAGCATTCATGCAAACAAACATCTAGCATACATTCATCTAGCATTCATCTAACTTCTAGCATTTCATCCAACATGTAGCATTCATCTAACATGCATCTAGCATTCATCTAACATTTCATCCAACATGTAGCACTCATAACATCTAGTAAACATCTAACCATCTAGCATTCATCTAACATATATCTAGCATTCATCCAAGCTCACCAAAAATATGAAGGCGCCGTCCGGAGAGGGGTGGGGGCGCCGGCGGGGAGGGGAGGGCGCCGGGCGGGGAGGGGGGGCGCCGGCCAATCGGGGAGGGGAGGGGAGGGCGCCGGTCGGGGAGGGGAGGCCGGCCGGTGGAAAGCGTAACTAAAAGTGAAAAGCCCCATGGGGAAGAAACTTAAGTGTCTCGCAGACGTTTCCCGAGAGTCTGTCGGTGCAGCTCTCGGCAAAGGTCAAACCCTAGATCTAGGGTTCACCTTTTGCCGAGGGTGGCTCTCGGTAAAGATAAAACCCTAGATCTAGGGTTCACCTTGTACTGAGTGTTGCTCTCGGTAAAGAGCAAACCCTGGATCACCTTCTGCTGAGGGCATTGTCGAGATTAGCTCTCGGCAAAGACATAGTCATATTATTCATTTTATATATTTAGCAAATAATTTAAAACTTTTACTGATAAATGTGACCAGTGGGACCCCATGTCAGGTACGAAAATGTTTCTTTGACGTGTTTTTACCGAGAGCGATGTCGCCGCTCTCGGTATAATTGAACCAAGTGACGGCGCCGTCGGTTCCCAACGGCCATGCCACGTGGCTTCTCTTTGCCGAGAGTGGCTCTCGGCGTATGCCCCGTTTGCCGTTCGGTGCTTGTTCGCCGTGAGCCACTGTCGGCAAAGGTTCTTAGTTGCCGTGAACCCGTGTTTGCCGAGGGTGGCTCTCGGCATATATTTGTTTGCCGAGTGCCCGTGGTTTGACTCTCGGCGAAGAGCCTGACACCCGGCGTATAAGAAAATTCCAGTAGTGAACAGAGGGGGTATGAGTTAGAGCTCAAAATATCCAGTGACGCCTCGGATTTGCAGAACAGAGCACTTCATATTCTCCTACCGCAGAGCTATGGCCATACCACCCATACACCTTCCATCCATGGGAAGACCCATTCTCTTGGGAAATGAAAAGATCGACACTATAGAGACTCTTCGCACGAAGCCTTCAATTTAGCCCCTTCAAATTCCGCCCAACCATTTAATTGTGCTGTTAGCCTGTTACCAATGCCACGCAACGCAGCCAAGCGTGGAGGCAGCGCGGGATACTTAAGGGATCCATATGCAACTCCCAAACTCATCTCTCTGACTCTCACCAGAGACTGGTGGAACTTAGAACATCTGACAACTCGACCATGTCGAGCGGCGGCGGGCCAACTGTAGCCGTGAAGCTGTTCGTCGACAAGGAGAAGAAAAGGGTGCTGTTCGCGGAATCCGACAAGGAGTTCGTCGACGTCCTCTTCAGCTTCCTCACGCTGCCTCTCGGCACGATTGTTCATCTTCTCGGCAAGCAGTCTTGGATAGGGTGCCTTGATCAGCTGTATAAGAGCGTGGAGAGCCTCAACGAAGATCACTTCCAAACCAAGGAGTGCAAGGCCATGCTTCTTAGTCCTCTCAATGCTGCGGCATTTCACTTGGAGCAGCTTAAGGTAAAATTTGACGATACCAATCAAAGTGGATTTTACAGCTGCGTGCACAGGGCGTTTAGCTCTTTAAATTATTGCAAACATGGCTCCTCGTCAAGCTTTTGGAAATGTCCACCGCATCTTCTTGCTGCTGTTGGAGGCTATGAAAATGGGGTGTTTGTCAAACATGGTCCGAAGTACATCATCACTGATGATCTCCAAGTGGCTCCTGCTTCTACGAGACTCGTCTTTTCCCTGCTCGACAGGTTTGGGATACAAGACCAAGCCAAGATGGAGGACAAGATTCTTGAACTCGGTGCTAACAAAGTTAGCCTCTCTCTCTCTCGGTAACCCCTTATCATTTTATGTTTCTACGAAATGCAAGAATTCATTGGTATATCGTCATTTTTCTTGCAGATAATTAGCTTGCTTAAGAACGTATTGATGTCCAAGCAACCCTTGACTGCACTATATTTTGACGTCTGCGTCTCATTCCCACTGAACGCAACACATTGGGATCAGTTACCTGAAAGTCTGTTTCCCAAAGAAGCGAGTGACGATCCTAAGCCTGTTTAGTGCAGTCGAAATAACGCTCGTCCATACAAAGGACAAGGCATCGGTGTTGTATGCCGAAGTCGGAGGGGATTTTGTTGATCTTCTCTTCGGTTTGCTTTGCGTTCCCCTTGGATCCATAATCAAGTCCTACGGTGAATGGTCATCAAACGGCTCCATCGATGGTCTTTACAGAAATATTGACGAGAGCGCAAGAACATGGATGAAACAACAATGCCAAAGGGTACTTCTAACTCCCAAGTTGGCACCCTTCTTTGGTTGCAGCCGCAATGTACTACAAACAGAAGAATTGAGTCCAAGAAGTTTGATCTTCAGATGCTTTAGGTGTCGTGCAGTTGAAGGTGGATACGCAAGCGCTTGCCATTGCACTTACCGTGATAAGAGAACTGTTGCAGAATCGAACCCGAAGTCCCAAGGCTTTGGAATTGACAGCGCAGCATATGTCAAGGGAGAGCTCAGAAAGCTCCTGGTGACGAGTGACCTGCGCGTCCTTGATTTCACCCTGACCAACACTCTGCAAGTCATGTGCGCGGCGAAGATTCCCAAGGAGAAGCTTGTGGAGAAAGATGTCACTCTCGACAAAGCCCAGGTAATAAACCCCACAAATGCTAAACAGATCGCGCCTGAAATGTATAGTTTTTTTGGTAGTTGACCGTCACTCATGAAAACTAGTGCTCCCTCTGTAAACTTTTATAAGACGTTTTAGATCACTAATTTAGTGTTCTAAAACGTCTTATATTAGTGTACAGTGGTAGTAGCAATCTGTTCTTGGTTATTTCAGCTTCTGTGTCCAACACTGACTGAAGTTGGTCTCCTTGTCGACAGGTTCTGAAGCTGCTAAGGGCTGCGATGCTGACTCGCCACGCACTCACCAGCTTGCTCCTGCCTCACAAGAAGTAGCGCATCGCCTGCACCGTGGGGGTGGGGCCTCCTGATCTGAAGCCAGAGCATGCGACCGATGAAGATATTAGTACCAGTTCAGTTTACTATAATGTTCCGTCTTATGAACTAATGTTGGAACCGCCTCGTACCTCTTTGCTCCTGGTATCATGTCTCGAATGAATAGAAGAGCCATTTGCCGCAGTGCCCGCAGGCCCTGCTTTATTCATGCCCGTTCCAATTGCTTCGTTTTTTCTAGTAATTCATATTTTCTTTCCTTCATGGGTTATTTCACAAACATTGGGACAACATCGTATCAGAGCAGTGGCGATTCTACTTGGCATGCTTCAACAGGCTCAAGCCTGAAACTGGAAAACGAAAATTTACTACTAGTTCCTACTTCCTAGCCCATCGCAACCCACTGTCTAGTGTTAGCCTATTGTTTACCCGTTCCAACTTCCAACCCTTGTACTGAGAAGTTGAGCCTGCCCTTCATTTTTATCCAAGATTTGCCACCGTATCAAAGGGCTTTTAAGAATGAAGGCTCAAGACGAGTCCGGATGCCCATGAAACACCAACTTGCAAACAGAAGAAAAAGAAAGGAAAAATGACCCAACGGCTAATAAAAAGAGCTGAAGAAAAGATAACACACCACAAACAAAGAAGCAAAAGGCTATATCATCGAGGCCCTCTTCCACCAACACACACATTAGGGGGTGGTACAACAGTCATGAGGGGAGTCACGCCATCGAAAATGGATCCCTACGATGCTGTTAGATGTGTGTTTGGTGTGTTCTGTGCGGTACTACCGCCCGAGGCGGTACTACCGCTCCGAGTGCGGTACTACCGCCCGAGGCGGTACTACCGCTCTGTGTGCGGTACTACCGCTTGTAATACCTCACATGTATATGTACTGGCCTTTGGCCCACAGTGAATACTAGTTGCTCTTTCCTAACATGGTATCAGATGCTTAGGTTACATCCCACCCTGCACGCCGCAGCTCCGTGCTCTCCTCCTCCACCGCCGCCGCCGCTGCTAGCTGTGAGCTAGCTGCTCCGGCCGCCCCTCCCCTCGTCTGGCTGCCCCCTGGGCTCGCCGCCTCTGCCGCGCCACCGGAGTCCGCCTCCGCGCGCCGTCCGGCCTCGCCGCCCCCGCGTGCTGCCGGCCTCTTCCGCGAGCCACCCGGCCGCCGCCGCCCCTTGCTCCGCCCGGCCCTCCTCGCCGCGGATCCGGTCGCCCCCGTCGCGGATCCGGCCGCCCCGTCCCGCCCACTGCCTGGCTCGGCCCGGCCGCCGCCGCCCGCAGCGAGTACCGCGCAAGCGGTACTACCGCTGGAAGAGCGGTACTACCGCTGGGAAGAGCGGTACTACCGCCTGAAGCGTTACTACCGCTCTACTTCCGCTTGAAGGCCAGGCATACCAGAAGACATAAAATAAGCGGAAGTGCCCACGGCACTGGACCGCGGAAGTACCGCACAAGCGGTACTACCGCGTAGCATAGCGGTACTACCGCCCTGTGCAGCGCGGTACTACCGCTGGCAAGGGCGGTACTACCGCCCGAAGCGGTACTACCGCTGAGAAGAGCGGTACTACCGCGCACTCAGGCGTCATGTCTTCGTCGGGCTATGTGGCTGTTCCTCGGTGCTCGGTGATCTTCGATGGCACCAACTATGCTGAGTTTGTGGGTTTCATGCGCATCCACATGCGCGGTCTTCTCCTGTGGGGCGTTCTCTCTGGCGAGGTTCCCTGTCCGCCTTGCCCTGTTGCACCTGTGGCTCCTACCCCGCCGGTGCCGCCTGTTCTTGCTGCTGATGCTTCTCAGGCTGATCGGGATACAGCCAAGGCCCTTGACGATGCTGCGGTTGATGCTTATGATCAGCAGGTATCTGCCTACTCAGATGCTCTTTCTGCTTACCGAGATGATCTGTCTGCTTACACTCAGTGGTGCAACGATGATGCTCGAGCTGCTGCTGTTCTTACTGCGAGTGTCTTACCTCAGTTTGCGTCTGAGTTCATGGGTCTCGGTCCTGTTGCTGCGATGTGGTCCTATCTTTGTCAGCGATATCAGCCATCTGGTGATGCTCCCTACTTATCTGTGGTGCGTCAGGAGCACGCTCTTCATCAGGGTGACTCTTTTGTTGATGAGTTCTACTCACAGAGCTCTGCCATCTGGCGCCAGCTTGACTCTCTCAGGACAGTTGTTTGTGGTACTTGCCGGTGTTGCCAGACTGTGCGGTCTGACTTGGATTTTCATCGCCTCCATGAGTTCTTATCTCGCCTTCGTCCAGAGTTTGAGCCTCGGCGTGCTCACCTGCTTGCTCGTGGTCGTGTTCCTATTTCGGAGGTGCTTGCAGAGCTTCGTGCTGAGGAGACACGCCTCCGTTCTGCTGGTCTGCTTGTGGTTCCCACTGTTCTTGCTGCCCGAGCTCCTGTGTCGTCTGCTCGCCTCACCACTCCACCGCTCCTGCCTACACCTCCAGGGGGGGCGGGTCACCCTCCTTCTTCAGGAGAGGGTCGGCCGCGCTCGCACACCTTCTGTGGCTACTGCAACAGGCCAGGTCACCCAGAGTCTGATTGTCACAAGAAGCGGAAAGACCTGAAGCGCTCTTCTTCTAGTGGGACTCGTGCATCCTCCTCGACTTTGTCGCTCACTGACCAGGATATTGTGCGGCTCAAGCCCATGTTGGCTTCCTCTGGTTCTTCCTCGACGGGTTCTGTTGCCGCTGTGACTGCCACAACCACTCCGCCCCCGCCGGAGCCTACTCAGTCAGGTACATCCTCGTGGGTTCTGGATTCTGGAGCTTCTTTCCATATGTCTCCTGATTCTTCTGCTTTATCTTCTCTTTGACCTCTTGATTCTCCTCTTAATGTTCTCACTGCCGATGACACACCTCTTCCTGTTGCTAGTCGTGGCATCCTTTCCACTCCGTCTTTTTCGGTTCCTAGTGTTTCTCATGTTCCTCGTCTTACCATGAATCTCTTTTCCGCTGCCCAACTTACTGATTCTGGTTGTCGTGTCATTCTTGATGCCGACTCTTGCTCTATTCAGGATCGTCGCACTCAGGCTCCGGTTGGCGGTGGCCCTCGGCGCCGTGAGTCTGAGGGCCTTTGGGAGGTTGACTGGCTTCGTGTTCCTTCCGCTGCTACCACATACGCCAGTTCTCATGCTCTTGCTGCCTCCTCTTCTGCGTCCTTCCAGCAGTGGCATCATCGACTTGGTCACATCTGTGGCTCTCGCTTGTCCTCATTAGTACACCAAGGCGTCTTAGGGTCTGTCTCCGGTGATGTTTCGTTGCATTGTGAAGGTTGTAGGCTTGGCAAACAGACTCAGTTACCGTATCCTACCAGTGAGTCTGTATCTCAGCGTCCTTTTGACTTAGTTCATTCTGATGTATGGGGCCCTGCTCCTTTTGACTCGAAAGGGGGTCATCGCTACTATGTTCTGTTTATTGATGATTTCTCTCGCTACACTTGGCTTTATTGTATGAAATCTCGCAGCGAGGTTCTCCCCATATACAAACGTTTTGCTGCCATGGTTCGCACTCAATTTTCCACGCCTGTCCGTATCTTCCGTGCTGACTCAGCTGGAGAGTATATCTCTCACATGTTGCGTGGTTTTCTTGCGGAGCAGGGCACTCTTGCCCAATTCTCTTGCCCTGGTGCCCATGCTCAGAATGGAGTTGCTGAACGCAAACATCGCCATTTGCTTGAGACGGCTCGGGCGATGATGATCGCCGCCTCTCTTCCTCCCCATTTTTGGGCTGAGGCCGTTTCCGCATCCACCCACCTCATCAACATTCAGCCTTCGGCTGCCTTGAAGGGTGGTATTCCTATGGAGCGTCTCTCTGGTCGCTCTCCTGACTACTCTGCTCTTCGTATGTTTGGATGCGTATGCTATGTTCTTCTTGCTCCGCGAGAACGAACCAAGTTGACTGCTCAGTCAGTTGAGTGTGTTTTCCTTGGCTACAGTGATGAGCACAAGGGTTATCGCTGTTGGGATTCTGTTGGTCGCCGTCTGCGCATTTCTCGTGATGTGACGTTCGATGAGTCTCGTTCTTACTATCCGCGTCCCTCCTCCTCGAGCTTTTCCGCGGAAGATATTTCCTTCCTTCTCCTTCCTGACACATCTCCCACTGTGCCTCCTGTTCTTCCCTCTCCCCCGGTGCGTCCCCCTACACCACCGGTTCTACCATCCCCTCCCTCCTCCTCCTCCTCTCCCTCGTCTCCACCATCCCCTCCCTCCCCACCCTCCTCCCCAGTCTTTCGACCTCACTCCCCGTTTCCTCTCCACTACACTCGTCGTCCTCGTGCTGTGGATGATCCTACTGATGTGCCCTCTACTTCCAGTGCACCTCCTCTCACGCCTCCTCCGGTCCATAACCTCCGTGTTAGGCCTTGTCCCCCTCCTGATCGCTATTCTCCTGACCGGTATGGTCTTTCTACCATTGCTGAGCCCACCACCTATCGGGCTGCCATGACTCAGCCTGAATGGCAGCTTGCGATGGCCGAGGAGCTTGCGGCGCTTGAGCGCAATGGCACGTGGGATCTGGTTTCTCTTCCCTCCGGTGTTCGTCCCATCACCTGCAAGTGGGTCTATAAGATTAAGACTCGCTCCGATGGTTCCCTTGAGCGATACAAAGCTCGTCTTGTGGCTCGTGGCTTTCAGCAGGAGCAGGGACGCGATTATGATGAGACATTCGCTCCTGTGGCCCACATAACCACTGTCCGCACTCTCCTTGCTGTGGCTTCTGTTCGTCATTGGTCTGTATCTCAGCTTGATGTCCAGAACGCTTTTCTCAATGGTGAGTTGCGCGAGGAGGTTTATATGCAGCCACCACCGGGGTACTATGCTCCTGATGGTATGGTCTGCCGACTTCGCCGCTCCCTCTATGGTCTTAAACAGGCCCCTCGCGCCTGGTTCTCGCGGTTCGCCTCTGTCGTTACTGCCGCTAGCTTCTTGCCGAGTGATCATGATCCAGCACTGTTTGTCCACACCTCTTCTCGTGGTCGGACTCTTCTCCTTCTATATGTGGATGACATGATCATCACTGGTGACGATTCTGAGTATATTGCCTTTGTTAAGGCCCGCCTCCGGGAACAGTTTCTGATGTCTGATCTTGGTCCTCTTCGCTACTTTCTTGGGATCGAGATTTCTGAGACCTCTGCAGGCTTCTTCATCTCCCAGGAAAAATATATTCAGGATCTTCTTACTCGTGCCGCTCTCGGTGATGAGCGCACTGTTGTGACTCCTATGGAGCTCAACGTTCAGCTTCGTGCTTCTGACGGTGACCCTCTTCCTAATCCCACTCGCTATCGCCACCTTGTTGGGAGCCTTGTCTATCTTGCTGTTACGCGTCCTGACATCTCCTATCCTGTCCACATTCTCAGTCAGTTTGTTTCAGCCCCCACCTCTGTCCACTATAGTCACCTCCTCCGTGTTCTACGATATCTTCGTGGCACAATCTCTCATCGCCTTTTCTTTCCCCGCTCCAGTTCTCTCGAGCTCCAGGCCTACTCTGATGCTACGTGGGCTAGTGATCCCTCTGATCGACGCTCGTTGTCTGCTTACTGTGTCTTCCTTGGTGGCTCTCTTATTGCCTGGAAGACAAAGAAACAGACTGCGGTTTCTCGCTCGAGTACAGAGGCTGAGTTGCGAGCGATGGCTATGCTGACGGCTGAGGTGATCTGGTTACGATGGTTACTTGAGGACTTTGGTGTGTCTGCTACTACATCGACTCCCTTACTGTCAGACAGTACCGGTGCTATCAGTATTGCGCGTGACCCGGTGAAGCATGAGCTCACCAAGCACATCGGTGTGGATGCCCACTTTGTACGTGCTGCTGTGCAGGATCAGACACTGGCTCTTCACTATGTGCCCTCTGAGTTACAGTTGGCGGACTTCTTCACGAAGGCACAGACTCGAGCGCAGCATGGCTTCTTTCTCTCCAAACTCAGTGTTGTTGATCCACCATGAGTTTGAGGGGGGGTGTTAGATGTGTGTTTGGTGTGTTCTGTGCGGTACTACCGCCCGAGACGGTATTACCGCTCTGTGTGCGGTACTACCGCTTGTAATACTTCGCATGTATATGTATTGGCCTTTGGCCCACAGTGAATACTAGTTGCTCTTTCCTAACAGCAACATCTCATGGCCATTCGCATCCACCTCCGAAAGAAGGCACACCCTCTCACACTCGATCGAAGGGCGCTACACCATCAGTAAGGTAGAGCTGCTCACCCACGAACAATGGAGTAGCTGACAAATAAACGGAATATTGCGCACGACCACCTCACCAAGAAAACTACCCATAGACCAATGCCACCACCCACATCATGGATCACGTCGAAGATGCTAGCTTTAGGAATGAGATTGCCCAAAAAAGGCATGCTCGAAGAATTGAGCAACAAAGCCATCAGGATGGGTCGGAGCCGCCAAGACCACGGTCGGTCATCATCACTGTTGTGTCGTTGACGCCGTAGAGCGTTGACACACGAAGAACGCGGTGGTCAAGGAGGAAACCAACCCTCCACGAAGGTGCGTTACCACTGGAAAATGAAAAACGCCTCCACCAGGAGCACACCGAATAAACAACTGGCCACACACTGCCACACATACCCAAAACGGTACCTCCAAGGAGGTGACGACGCTGGGCGCCGTCGCCGTCGCCGTCCAATTCCAGGGATCGAGGGTCTCACTTGGGTGCATGGGAGGGAGAAGGGGATATCTACCTCAACGTCGCCTTCAGGGGGGGATGTGCCCAAAGCGTTGGGCGTTGTGGCCGCCACCGCCCAAGGTAATCCCCTTATCCATACCTTGTCGTCTTCAGATCTAGCACTGGAGGAACGCGGGATACCCCGTACCATAAGCCGCACTCACCGTCGCCCACAGAGCCGGGGAGGCGACCCCGGCACCAGCGCACGCCACCGCCGTCTGATGGACACCGTCCTCTCTGCCGAGGCGCTGCCTCGGAGTCCATAGCCCTCACACCCAAACAGCGGAGTGGCCGAGAACCTCGCCGCCACCTTCACCGGCGCCAACAAAGTCTACTACAAGAAAAGAAAAACATGACTGAAAAGGATTACATCATGTGATTTACATACATGACTTACTCACATAATCTATTATTATCCCTAATAATCACCTCTGCGCACATCCATCTAAAAAACATACTACTCCGGAGCGAGCATGGAGGAGGCTGGGAACGACGATCGCATCAGCGGCCTCCCCGACGACCTCCTGCGCGACGTCCTCCTCCGCCTCCGCTCGCTCCCCGCCGCCGCGCGGACCAGCATCCTCTCCCACCGCTGGCGCCACGTCTGGACCAGCTTCCCCGAGCTCGTCATCGACGAGCTCCACGTGCCGGGCCGGCGGCCGAGCTCCTTCCTGCGCGCCGTGGAAGGCACCCTCGCCGCCTACTCCGCCTCCAACGTCGACGTCGCCGCCCTCACCATCGCCGTGCCGGACGTCAAATTCTGCCGAATCGAAGCTCGCCGCGTCTCCTCGTGGCTGCGCGTCGCCGGCACGCTGTCCCTCGCCTTGCCCCGCTCCAAGCCCATCACCCACGGACAGGAGATCGAACTGCCTCCTTGCGGGAGGGCGACGGCGATCGCGCTCTCCCTCGCGGAGCGGTTCGTGCTCCGGCTCCGGCCGGCGGCTTCGTTCGCGGCGCTCACCGTCCTGACGATACAGTCGGCCGCCATGGACGGCCGGGAGCTCGGGGCGTTCGTGTCGTCCATGTGCCCGCGCCTGACGGACCTCACCCTGCGCGTCAACCTAGTGGCCTGCTCGGACGTCTCCATCCGCTCCGCCTCCCTCAAACGCCTAGAATTCGACGCCGGAGCCGGGTACGCCCAGCGGCTCGGGGTGGCCGCCCCTATGCTCGAAGTGCTCGTCGCGTCGTTCCTCCACCACGCCAACATCTCGGCCCCGAGGCTCGCCGAGGCCAAGGTCCAGCGGCTGCACCGGCACCACTTCGCCGACGACGTGCCTCGTCGTCTCCGGCGGCTGGAAATCACGCAGCTGTACCTAAACGCGGTGGCGCCCCCGAGGGTGCGGCGGTTCGATGCGGTCGGCGAGCTGAGACTGTCTGCCCTCATTGTACGTCCAACTAATTGGCTTCTCTCCGTATGAATCCATGGATTTTTTTTTTGCTCTTGCTCAGGCGATCCATGTTAATTGGTCCTTCCGATTTTGTTTTTCAGGGAATGGAGGGATACATTAGCTTCCTGGATGATGTAAACAATCTTCCCGTGTGTGAGACCATATTATCGGTATCGTTAACAGGGGATCACCACGGCTTCGTTCCAACCATGCTGCATCTCCTCAGGAGAAGCAACGGTATAAGGAAGCTTGTGCTGGAGTCATACTCTCAGCTGGTACGTAATTTCTAGGGTTCCCTTTTATCGGTTCATTCGTAGACCGAAGCTCAAACATTTACGATTTTGAAATTGAGGAAACATGTTTACTCAGTTCGGCAAATAATGCTGACATGCTGGAGTATAATACTGTACGATTTGGAGGCCAATTGTAAATCATAGCATGATTAACGCACCATGCACTCAAGCACTTCGCCTAATGTACCCACTGTATTTTGTTTAAAAATTGCAACTCATGAATAATATTACGTCTACATTTTTTTCAGAAAGACCCATGCTCGACGGCTTGTCCATGTCGCTTGCCGGAGAGTTACAGGGCCGACAACATTACCCTCGATTCACTTGAAGAGATAGAGATCAATACTTTCATGGGAGCAGATGACCAGGTGGAATTCCTAGAGCTGCTAGCATCCAGATGCAGTGCAACAAGTCCTATAAATGTGGTGCTCAACAGGTCGTACATTGTTCCTTTACCAACCGAGAAAGTGTCCGAGATGATCCGCAGCATCTCTCGTCCGAATCTCAGAGTCGAATTACATTAGATCTCAACGAGAGGTTTGCGGAAGTGGTACTGTAAGATGTGGATCCTACGCATTGCCTCAACCATTGGTTTGTTAGTGGCCGTCTCGGAAAAATACTGATGACTGATGAATAGGCGTGTGCTCTAAAATCTCGATTTCAAGTCTAGCACGGTTGATATCTTTTGCAGCATATTTCCAAGCAAACCGCCGCGTGGTCTCTGCACTCTCGACATCAACCACTGGTAGTCACCCACCGCTTTGTCCGATAGAGGTTCTAAGAACTCACATTTTTCCAGGATTTCTGGGGGAGGCACTCCCCTGACAAGGTTAGTCTCCAGCTTTGGCTGCTTCTTGTTTCGATCTTGAGGAACATCTGGCGCTGGGTGCTCAAGGAACAGCGGCGATGCTCCTGGGATGATTTCCTGGCGAAAGGGTAAGCTTCTGGCACTCTGCAGGCAGAAGTCGAACCACTGGTGGATGAGTGGAGATGGACCTCTAGTTCTGCCCCCGATTCGATCAGTCTGAAACCTTGTCGCACCAGGTATCGCCTGCAGTGCATAAAACCAATGCAACCAATAAGACAGTAGGCCAACTATTGACAGTCACAGAAGTATGAAATTAAGCGTGGGAAAATCATAACATACCCATAAATCAGCCCAGAGGCTACTGCCTGACTTGGGAACTACAACTGCGACATTGGACATTCGCTTTGCAGCAGGGATGACATCGCTGCTCCAACCCACTGTGACCCAAACATCCCCAACTCCAAACGATTTCAGATAGTTCATGCTGTCAAATAACTGGACCTACAGAAGGATACCCAAATTAAATCCAACGCAACACATCATAATTCAAGATTTTGCTAATTGCTGTTCCTAATATTAAAGGGTCATTTTGCCTTTTGCACAAAATTATTTTGGACCATCACTTCACTTGCCAGATCAAATACAGTAGATGGAAAGCAAGAAACATACAGAGAAGATGGGTTAGCTGGTCGAAACCTGTTTTTGTAGCTGTGTAAAGCTGTTTAGGACTGCTTCCCTACCACCATTGACTTCTGTTTCCATGTCAATCGTGTTATATGATGATCCCAACTGCTTAAGAACTGCACCAATTACTTCTCTAGGAGAATCAATCATTGAAATCTTCCCAGCAAGTTCAGGCCTCCACAAATCCTCCCAATCCTACAGATAATACATCTATATGAGTAGTTACCACGTTGATGTCTGCGTGCAGAATGCCATCATCTATATGTGTGTCTTTACTCACAAAGGCGTTACATCTATATGAGTAGTTACCACGTTGATGTCTGCGTGCACAATGCCATCATCTATATATGTGTCTTTGCTCACAAAGGTGTTATAAATAGCAAAATAGTTGACCTCAATCAGTACTAGCAAAAGGCTTGTTTCAGTACTATGTTACGTCTTTTATTTAACTCCAAGGTAAGCTTTTAAGGATAAGTTAATCACTGTATAGTTGACAATGTATCTTCAGCATAATGCTGCATCTTCTCTGAAGAATATTTTTTACCTGTATTGGCTTCAAGTTATGCTGCTTAAACTTGCTTTTCTTGTACGCAATGACCACTGTGCCCCATCTGTATGGAACACCCCATACTGAGCCATTAGAATCTGCCTCTCCATTCTGGTTCCTGCACAAATGAACCTGATAGACTATAATGAAAATGGAAACTACACCTCGGGACATCTTCACTTGAATTGACTAATTCATTTCAGCCTATTCAGGAGGTACATTTAAGTTATGCTTCACAAATATGATATTTTCTGGAAGAAAATGAGTATGCCTGAAGTAAATAATGAGCATGGGAGATGTTCTTCTAGTTATGAAGATTGCACTAGAAAGCTACATGTCATTGCGATTCACATGATAGAATATCGTTCTTATTATAAGTTTTGTCATCTACACAAATTAAACAACACTTCTTCAGTTGTCGGCATTCGTTATCACAGCATACAAGGCAACACGAGGTTAACAACAGGGACCAGTGTAACTATCAGAATTGTTAAGAGAGGAAGGATGCTCCAACTGTCAATTCTCACCTTCCATCTGTCACTCAGGCTCCGATACCAATCCTGCTCTTCAGCGTTGTTGATAGGTTCTACCAGTCCCTTCCGGACGGCGTAGCCGAGCCAAGAGTCCCCAATTGAGACGACATCAGCTACCATGGCGGATTTGGGCTGAACCTGACCTTTGTCCACACATTTTGACAACTCAGAGAAGAGCGCGTCGATACTAGGGCGGAACTCGGGGCTGAACTTGAGCCTCTTCCCCTGCGCTTCAACGAAATCCTATACACAACAAACCGAAATTATACTAATCGCCCGGTAGTCAAAGCAAATGGTGTACAGTGCGGGGGAGGAGAAGGGGCCGAGACCTTGATCCATGCGGGAGGGAAGGAGCCGCGGAGCGCGACGACGCGGAGGGGCACGGAGAGCGCGTAGGTCTTGGACTTCCACTGCTGCAGCGCGGCCTCCCACTCCTCGTCGCCCTCCTCCTGCTCCTTGGCCTCCACGGCGGTGGGGGGATGGGGCGGCTGGACGCACGCGCGTGCCGCCAGGGTGGGGAAGAGGATGAGGAGGGAGCAGACGGCCAGGTGGAGCGCCAGCGCCCCCGTCGCGGAGGCGCTCCGCGCCCACTCCCAGCCTCCCCGGCCGGGCGCGTCCGATTGGCTGTTGGGCGGCCGGGAGAAGGCGAGCTGCTTCGCCTTCGGGTTGCGGTGGTGGAGGGAGAAGCGGAGGCGGGGTCTGGGGAGGGGGGCTGGGGTTGGGAATGGGAGGCGAGGGTGGGGGAGGAGGAGATGGGGATACTTCCCCGCCATCGCCGATCAGGCTGCCGCCGGCGGCCGCCTATTGGCCTCCGTCTCCGACCTCCGACCTCCGCGGCTTATCCAGTGGCCTACTAGAACGTGTCAAGTGGTGATTTTTTTTTTTAATATAAAAGGGGTTCCCCCTGCTCCATCTTTTTATTAATGAAGCAAAGCAGTCTCAGTTCACATCCAAAACGAAAGATGGTTCAAACCACTTAGAACCTATTACAGATCATAGACCAACTCCAGACGCAACTAACCGCAGCACACCGCTACAAGTCCTGCAATTTTATTACAGGAACCAGCTAGAACAGAAAGCAGCAACAGAAACTACTGAGAGCCCGATCCAGCTGGGGGGATCCTCATCTCCAGGCGATACGAAGAACCTCCCCCGGTGCTTGTCCAAGAGACGGATGAATTGTCGAAGGAGGGCCGTCTGTGTGTCGTCGCAGAGAACCACCCATTGTTAAAGAAAGCCGCGGAGTTTCACAAGCACGCAATTCAAACTTCTCCACGTTCGTCCCTGAAAACAAAACTCATTCCTCAGTCTCCATATACTCCACAAGGAGGCAGTTGTAACCATATTAAGAACAGGTTTTTTCTTATTCATATGCCACAAAGCACAAATATCACTAAAACAGCAGATCTGATTGATTTGAAATGATTTAGAAATCAATGACCACACATATTTTGCTACAATACAGTTAAAAAATAGGTGTTGAATGTTTTCAAATTCAGTACAGAAAAGACAAGTTGGATCCTCAACATTCCTGCGCTTAGCTAGGTTATCTCTAGTTAGAATCTTGTTATAAGCACACAACCATAGGAATACATGAATGTTGCGGGGGCAAAGCACTTTCCACAATTTCTCATCCGTGGTAGAAACCACTCCCCCAAAGTTAATGGCATTATAAAAAGATTTTACTGAATATAGCCCATTAGTTTCCAGCATCCAAATAGGAGCATCCAAATCACTAGTCACGGGGACTTGTTTGACAATATCTATCATTTGGTGCCATCTATCCATACCATTCCTATCGACACACCTCCTAAATGATAGTTTCAAGGTAACCCCATCCCAAACCTAAGCCACCGTGCACTCAGGTTGATTGCAAATTTCATACAGATCCCAGAATTGTGTTTTTAGGGAACAATCCCCCACCCAAGTATCATGCCAGAATTTTATATTGACTCCATTACCAATTTTCCAGCGGTAGAAGGTTTTAGAAGCATGTAAGGCCCAAGTAACACCCTTCCAAAAGGGGGAGCCATTATCTGGCTTAGCCCACAAGATGTTAGGAGAGCAAGTATTATATTTGAACTCGATGATTCTTTTCTAGTCTTTATCAGTCTGATCGAAATATCTTTTCCCCCACGAGGCCAATAAGGCCATATTGAACTCTTTAAGGTTAGGAACACCTAAACCTCCAAAACTTTTTTTCCTAGTAATTAGCCCCCATTTAGCCAAATGATATTTGTGCTGCTCATCAATATTACCCCAAAAGAAGTGTGCCATCTGAGAGTTGATAGCATTAATAGCCCATTTTGGAACTTAATAACAATCATTAGATAAGCAGGGATACTAACAATGCAAGCACATAATAAGATCAGCTTCCCTCTATAAGATAATAGTCTCCCCAACCAACCAGAGATCGCTTTGACAATCCTATCAATAATAGGTTGAAGGTCTTCTTTCTTAAGCATCTCATAATGCAGGGGAACCCCTAAATATTTAATTGGAAAGGAGCCAAGTTCACAACAGAAAATCTGGGCAAAGGACTTTGCTACTTCGTCATCTATATTGATTGTTAACAAGTCACTTTTATGAAAGTTAATTCTCATCCCAGAAAGGTTTTCAAAGCAAGATAAAATCCATTTAAAGTTCCTAGCTTTCTCACAAGAGTTTTCAAGGAACAGGAGGGTATCATCCGCGTATTGCAGGCTAATGATCCCCCCTGGAATTATATGAGGTAACAACCCTGAAATAAGCCCTTGTCGGGAGGCTTTACTAAGCATCTTAGAAAAGACATCTGCTACTAGATCAAACAGGAGGGGGGAACCTGGGTCTCCCTGCTTAAGTCCCTTCCCTCCCAGAAAGTAAGGACCAACAGTGTCATTAATTTTCACACTGAAAGTACTTTGTTCAAGAATTTTCCTAAACCACGAAATCCATTTGGGACCAAACCCTCGAGAAGCCAGCATCTCATATAAAAACTCCCAACGAACTCTGTCATAGGCTTTCTCATAATCCAGTTTGAGAATAAGCCCTTGGGCATTAGATCTTTTAACCTCGTGGATAGCCTCGTGGGCTAAAACCACACTCTCAAGGATGAACCGCCCTTTAATAAAAGCTGTTTGGTTGGGGGAAATTAACCTGTCTCCAAGAGGAGACACCCTGTTAGTCATAGCCTTAGAAAAGATCTTAACCGCGCAATTACCAAGGCTGATGGGTCTGAATTTTTTCATGTCTACAGCATTTTCTTCCTTAGGAATCAGGACAATCAAGGCAAAGTTCAGTCTATGAATATCTAATTTCCCTTCCTCGAAGTCTCTGACCATAGCCATGAAGTCTCCCTTAAACAGTTCCCAAAAAATTTGGTAGAACAGGAAGGAAAGCCCATCAAGACCAGGCGCACCATGTGCATACGAGCCAAAAATGGCCTCCTTAATTTCTTCTTCAGTAAAATTCTTTTGAAGCATCTCATTTTCCTTGGGGGTAACCCTTTCCTCCGGCCTCCAAAAGGAGGGACCCAGATGAATGTTATGTTTTTGTTCATACCCAAACAGTTTCTTATAATAGTTAGTGGCTACTTCTAACATCTCCTTAGTGGTATGAACAGGGCCCTCATCTCCATTCAGCACGAATAAATGATTCTTCCTATGTCTATGATTAGCTAATGCATGAAAATATGCATTATTCTTATCCCCATCTTTAATTCTACGATCTCTCGATCTTTGCCACAAGGCAATCTCCTCTTTATGCCAAATAGTATCCAGTTCTTTTTTGGTCTCCCCCATACGAATCTTATCCTCTTCATCAATCTGGTTAGTTTTAGAAAAAACATCTAATATATCATATTCTCGTAACAAGTCTCTCTTCTTTCTCTTAAGATCAGCCTCTATATTGATAGCCCAGCCTTTGATTTTCTTACGTAATTTTTTTGTTTTGTTCAGCCAGGTGTCAATGGCCGAACCCATCTTAGGAGTTTTGTTCCAAATGTCACAGACTAGTTCTTTGAAACCTGGTTGGTCCAGCCACCATTTTTTAAAACGAAACGTTTTCGGGGAGGTAACCCTCCTAGCCTTGGTATCTAGGATCAGCGAAGTATGATCGCTACCCACTCTCAGTAAGGCTGACACGACAGATAAGGTAAAGTGAGTATCCCATGCAGCGGACACGAACACCCGATCGATAGTAGCAAAAATAGGATTCTCCTGATTATTACTCCAAGTATAGCATCTGTTAGCAATCTTAATCTCCATAAGACCCCATTTGTTAACCCAATCATTAAAGAGGAAAGCAAATTGACTATTAATCACCCCATTGTTCTTGTCAGCAGCAGTTCTAACAAGATTAAAATCTCCACCCAAAAGGGCTGGGTAGGAGAGCAAACTCATAACCTCATGAAGTTCAACAATAAATTCAGTTTTCAAATCATAATAAGCTGTTCCATAGACAGCCACAAGGTGCCATAGGAAATTATCTACCTTATTCTTAACAGTAACAATTACACAATATTTCTTATTGACAAACCCAATTATTTCAAAAAGATTATTCTTAAGCCCCACAAGGATACCACCAGCAGTATTAACAGCAGGTTAAACGTGCCAGCAAAAGTCATTGCCCCCTGCAATTGTGTTAAGAATGTTCCTATCAATTATCTCTCTTTTGGTCTCAAAGAAACCAACAAAATCCACATGATTGCTATTGAGGAAATCCCTAAGGCACTGTAGCTTACCATGCTGCCCAAGACCTCTAATATTCCAAAAGGCTCCTATCATTTAACTTTAAAGGGGTGGGATAAGCCACAAGGCAAGCTTTTGGTAAGAAGAACAGGACTGTTCTCCCCCAGGCCAGCAGTGCCCTCTAACCTGAGAGGAGAAGTTTCGTCCATATAGGATTCATGTTTATCAATATTAATATCTAGGTTGTCAGGGAGAACAATCTCCGGATTTTTATCAGCAAATTGTAAGCATCTTAATTTCTCAGTTTCAATCATATCCACAAGGATACTTTCCTGTTCCAGCCCATTATATCCAATGCAAATATCAATTTTATCAGATTGGGAAATAAGATCATCAGTGTCCAAGCAAGCAAAAGATTTACCTTTAAAGGTCTTGGGAATCTCCAGGTTTTTCTTCTAAAGATAGGCCTTGGCCTTGTCCATAATGTTGATGTTCCCATGATTCCTAGTGACAGGTCTGTTGGACAGAGTGGGCCCCCATTTAGCAGCAGTATCCTCATTAACTTTCATTTTCTTCTCAGATTCAGCATTTTCCAGAATTTCCAACAAAGACCTTTTTGCAGATCCCAAAGCACAAGCTAAGTCCTTCGGAAGATATTGCATATCTGGGAGATCAACTTCCTCCTCTCCATCAGAGTCAGCCATATCAATTTTCCTCAATTGCTTAGAGAATACTCCATATGAGCAGACATGGGATCAGACTCCAGGTCCACCTGATTATAACCAGCAGCAGGGGAGCTGTTTTGGTCATCATCAGTAGAAGTATGGACAGGCCCAGATTTAGCTTCTCGGATAAACTCCTCATGGACATAATTTATCAAAACAGGAGGGTGGAACTCAACAGCATCATTAGACAGATTATGTGTACCTCTGGTTTTGTTGGATAAGCTAGTTTGATCAGTAAAGTTGGCTTTGTCTAATTCATCAATTGGGCTTTCAGGATCCTCTCCCCCACTGTCTCTGTCCGAGGGGTCAATGTCCTTGTCCATCCCATCCTCGCCATCTTGGTTTTCATAGTTGTCATCATCAGGGTTGTCACCATCCTCCCCATTGTCAACCCCCACTTGTTCAAAACCTTCAACAGTGAAGAAAAGAATGTAGAGCTTCTTTTTCATTTCCACCAGTCTTTCAAAAGGAATTTTGGTGGGATCTCTACACGCCACCTTGACCCTGATATTCTCATAGAAAATTTTGAAGATACCATTCCAGTCAACATCGACTAAGATACCAAAGCAGGAGGTAATCTGTGCGAACACCTTCCAAGCACACCATTTGGGTGGGATGCCATCAATTTGCACCCATGCTTCTGTTAACTCACCAAATGGATCTTGCATTCCTTCCCATTCACAAATTTTCACAGAGACTCCATCAATTGGGAGATCAAATGCTGGGAATTCAATGAGGTCCTCAACTTTCTTCCATGGTGGGAACCGAAGAAGAAACTTCTTGTGTTCCAGTTCTCTGATTTGCCACGGCCACTCCTTGTTCTTGCAGAAAATCCCATTCAATTGCATAAGCAGTTCAGAGGCAAAAACCTCACCCTTGACCACCCGGAGTAATGCAACATTTTTGTAGTTGAGCCAGCTCGACTCCGAAGACACAGGCACATCTATATGGTAGAAACCCAAACCTGCAGCTGCGCTTCCAAAGTAGGTAGCTGTTGGATGCTGTCTAGCCCAAGCCACACAATTGTTGACATTGTGATTACCAGCACAGATAAAGCACTTCTTGGCCTCAATGCAGTTACCTATATAGTGGCCAGGCCAGCTACAGTTAAAGCAGGTCATATCCTTGTACCTAGGATCCAGGGCTTGAACTGCCGGTTGGGGGGAGGGGTTGGTGTTGTTGTACCAGAAGGACCAGCACCCTGGATCTTGGACACCCCAGCCGGGGCCTTGGCAGCAGCCTGGGTTGGCTTGGGGGGGGGGGCTGAGGTTGCCCCCCATGTGCTGGCGCAGCCTTCTTGGGTTGTTGCCGCCGCACAGGCCGTTGTTGATGAGCCCCTCTGTTCTCCATCTTCTTCCCCACAACCTCAGAAAAGGACTTAGATCCGGGTCCAATCCCTTCCACCGAGAGCCTGAAGCAGGTAGGGGTTGGATCGAATTGACCTAGGCGATTGATAGGGAAACAATCGTCCCTAGAGAATTTTTTGGACAGGAATAGATCTTTCCTGGCCCAGAAGAGTCTGGGAATGGCGAAGGTAGGGTTTGGGGGAAGGGGTGGGTCACGTTTATAGGGTTTGCGCCGTCGGGGGGAGGGAATAGCCCACAACTGCCCAAAAAACTCTGTTATCTCCTCCTCAAAAGCACCATCTCCGCTGCAAAGCGTTTTTCTAAAACCCGCTTTCCCCCTGGTCACACATCCACGAATCAACGGTGCGGGTACTGGGGCAGGCCCACTCGCACCACTGTTCGAACCATATTTTGCCTCTCCCGCACAAGCAGGCTCGTCGCCGGCATTCATGGTCGCCGGAGATGGAGAACGATCACGGGCAGAATTTGACAAGTCCATAGCTATTATGTTACTAATCGTCGCCACATCAACCAAATCCCTGACCACAAGGTCATCCACGCATGTTTTTTTTGGACTGAATGCAACTGGTTCGGATCTGAACACGACGTACCTGAGCGAGATGTGGAGGGATCTCACCTCGATCTCCCGGCCATGGCGGTGGCTCCAAACGAAGACCTCGCCTGCCGGGAGCACCCCGCCTTACGGGACGCGAGGAGGGCTGACCCCCGAAGGCAGCATGCCTGGAGGAAGGTTGGCCAGCCCCACCACCGACGATGGCCGGATGTTGAGGCGGGAGGGGCTCGACGACTTGAACCTCCTCCACTTGGAGGCTTGGATCGGATCCCGCGATTCCGCCTCCTGGATGGCCCAGAAGATCATCTGGTAGTCCATCCCTCCATCGTCGCCGGCGAATCGCGCCCGCTCCGCTAACGTCGACATGCGGATGATATCCACACACACCTCTGGCCACTTGTTTCGGTTGGGGAAATGGCCCCGCACCACCCGCTGGATCTCCGCCTGTGCTTCCGGCGACTCCGCGTCGATCAGTGGCAGGAGATGCACCGGAATCGGCGGCTGCATCTCTGGGACCGGCAGCGAAGGTGCCACCGGCGCCGCTGGGTTTGCCCTCCGAGCTCGAGATCCGTGACGCGCACCGCCAACCATCGGAACAGAGAGAGAGAGTGGGGGAAGTGCTGATGGGCGCTGGGTGGTGTGTGGTGATATCGAGGGAGCGGCCATTAATGGCGGAGGTTGGTAGGTGTGGGTTCGCCGCGCAGTCGCCCGAGCTGGGAGCGGACCGGTCCATCCTCTTTCTTTTCCCAAGAATGATACCTGCAGCCCTGCAGGTAGCAGCTCTCAGCTCTCAAGGCTGAGCCAAACTTGTGTCTCAATACACACAATTTGTATACCAATGTCTTTTTAAATGTACACCAATGCTCTTGATTGAAAGGTTTCACCAGAAAATGAGCACAATAATTTTGGAGAGGGGTAGACAAGAAAGGAAATAGGGGCTTTTTTTTTTCAAAACGGAGACAAAAGATTTGCCTCATCGATTAATTAAAAAGAAAAAAATGTTTGGTTAATTAACAAAAAACTAAGCAAAAACCGATACAAATCAATCACATGCAGACCACTCACAAAGCATATGACCCATGCGATCAGCCCGACAACTATACCCAACATAAACAACAACCAACCCTCACGCTGCTACATTGCAAAGAAACACCCAAAAGTACATCGTTCAAAGAGCACTGGCACCACCAAATCCACATAGACAAGCCAAGCCGTAAGGACAACCCAAGAGACTGATGGACATCCATCAAGCAGCTGCAAACGCCTTTTCCGTGGCGCCATTCTTCTTTCTTTTGCTCATGAAAGCTTCCTCCACAATCGTCTTGCCAGATCCAGGGCTAGCCGACTCCAAACGTGCAAGCAAGTTGTGAAGCTCTATCTCGAAGAGAATCTCATCGACCTTGCGACTGGGTGACTGCAACATCAGAACCTCCACAGTCCACAAAGGTGAGCGGCCTGCTAGGCTCCAAAGGATCAGATGCAAACATGTCGACCACCTCGACATCAGCAACCACAGGTACCGCCGACACGATGGACACCGGCGGTGGTGGTGAGGGTGTCGTGGGCATTGTCAAGGTCCCTAGTGAGTCCATCTCCTTCGAAAGCACCATCGATACAAGTGAAGTAGGGGTCCACATAGCTTATGTAGCTCAGGCATAATTTGCAGAACTGGAGTCACGACCTCGATGATGGCTACACTCCCAGAGGCAGTTGGCATCACAGACATCGGCGAGGGGCTAGCACGAGGGGAGAAATCTCCATAGAGACATGTTTCCCCTCCGTCAGCAGCCTAGAGCTCAAGCAGCGGGGGCGCAACAGGCATAACCTGCAGTTTGCCAGGAGCGGCCTCAGCTCTTACCAAAACAGTCCCAACACAGGCAATGCAGTCACGAAGCTCAGTGCGGAGCAACTTGGCCTCCTCGACAAGGGTGTGCTACAGAGGCCGTTTGATTCGGCCTCCTCGACAAGGAGCTCCTTTGATTACAATGAATTTTATAAGATTTTCTAGAAGATTCTGTTCCTCCGAATTTTCTAAACACAGATCATTTGATTCAAGGACTAGAATCCTTTAGAATTTTCCGTGAGGATCCCCCTCAAAAAAGATGACCTCCAACCTCTTGCTACAAGTCATTTGTTTTCCATGTGGTGTCAAGCACTCTTTGATCCAATTTTATGTAGTTTTCTAATCGTATTAGATTTGAACAGATATGCCACTCAATTCATTCATTTTTCTTTCCTACATTGTGGTAATCTTGCGAACCAAAGAGTCTTCAGGTTCCTACGGAATGGAGATCAAAGGAACGCATTCTATAGAAATTTGTTAACCACTATGTGATTGAACGGCTCTTATCAGAAAGTTTCTTACAAAGATTATAAGGTTCCTACAAAATTCTACAGCCACAATTTGACAACCACTATGTGGTTTGAAATTCACGTGTTTTCTGTTCATGTTTAAACCTGAACAAAAGAATGAAGAAATTAATGTGTTTCAACAGTCACATTTAGCTCACAAAAAGCTGAGAAAACTTCACTGAAAGGTAGTGCCAAGATTGATGAGTTTGAAACTCCTTTTCCCAAATCGAACTACTTTTTCAGGTAAGGTCTCTTGTGGGCTAAAACCAAACAAGCTCCATTCGGTTTACATGGCACATGTATCACAAATTCTGTAGTAGCAGCAACATAAATCCAGTCTACATTACAAGTTTACAACATAAAGGACAACGTCATGAAGATGCAAGATGAGTGATGGGCTGAAAGCCTAATGTCTTTGAAAATCACACAGATCAGTAGATCACCTATCTGGCATCTGATACTTACATCTCTAATAAATTAGTATACAAATATAACTCAAATAACGAATTGGCAATGAGCCCTATAAAGTTAATAAGCTACATTAAACATTTCCTTCTGGACAATAGCATGTTGCAAGAGCTAAAAAGAATGGATTAAACATGGTAAGAAAAATGATGTCTAGTACATTATCTACCCGTTGACGAAGAAGCTTTGCCTTCTATAGATCTTCTTGTAAGAGTTTGTTCAACAGGGTGGTCATGAGCGAATCCCTTTTCTGAGCTCTTGCTTCTTCTCTCATCCTTCTCTTTTCCTCTTGCTCTATCCATGACTGCTCCAGCATCAGCCTCTCCTGCTCCAGCTTCTGCATTGACTGCCTCCATTCTTGTTCGAAAATGAGTCGCTCCTGGGCGCGCCGCTCCATCGTCTCATGCCATAGCATATCGACATGCTGTTGCTGCACTAGGAATTCCTGCAACAGATCATGGATGCTTGAACTGCCTATCCTTGAGTTTTCTGCCATTCGTTGCGATGGCTGCCCCTTATCACCGGCCTTCCGCTTTTTGCTTATGATGGGTTTCTCATCATCGCTGACTTCAACGCCATATCCGCCGTCATCAGACTCCCCAGATGACTGGTCACCATTAGGTCGCTTTAATTTCCCTTTAACTGAAGTTCCTGATTCAGACTGAAGGAGTTGACGTTGCATATTTCTAGCACGTTCGGTGAAGACTGCATGTAATTCTTCAAAGAAGGGACATTGTCTACCGGTTTCTGGGTCAGATGTTTCTTTCCCCTGATGAAAAAGAAAGAGTTATCGCCCCATAAACTAAACAATGAAGGTATTATAAATCTTAGTTGCAATCACACAGCAAACTTATAATAGCAAAGGTGTCCAAACAAGAGGGATGTAGTGGAATGTCGTCACGAGAAAGACAATACCGAAACAAATTAGGCGACACATTGCAGGAGCATCCTAATGGAACATTTTTACCTGAAAGCTTGAAATTGGTTCCAACACACAACAAACCCAAATCAGCATCATTCTAAACCTAACATGGAAATTTCAAACCTCCTCTGGAAAAAATATAGTACATGTCTATCCCCTGAATTTTCACCAATTTCCCTGGTTCTTTCTCAATAAACCTAATTAAACCATCTGAATGCCATCTATTTCTCCCCCGGAGTGTTCAACTTCATTCTCCATCTTTTTTCTGAGATGCCCCTACCTTTTGCTATGCTACACTTTAAAATTTTATAGCAGTAAACTAGTGCTGTTAAAAATAAGCGATGAAATTAGTTCAACAGACAGAGGCCACACACAAAAATAGTAGTGTATCTTTTTCTGAAAAAACTTGCGACCTCCATTCTGGATAGTTTGTCACTGAAGTTTCCCTTAAAGCAAAGAGATTCCACCCTGGCTTTTCCTTTACACTTGCCAATCTGACAATATTCACCTGAGCTGACATGTTTCCCCCTTTCTATCAGGAGCAATTATCCATTATTGTTGATGATTCCTTGGGTTATCCTAGCCTCATACGGAACAGTCGTGTCATGTTGGATTAGCTTTTACCCCAAAATACAACAAAGTGGAATGCTAAAAAAAAGAAGCTGAATACTAAACAAAAGCCTCAGTCCCAGTCCTAGGGCAATATCTATAAGAAGAAGACGGAAAAAGAAAATGCCTTGTAGTTTAGCATTACAGGCAACTACATTAGGCTAACATGGATTTTAAACTCCGGGTATCTATTTGTAAACTATAATAAGACGTTTTAGATCACTATGAGTATCTGCGAAATTAAAGGTGTGCAATTCAACACACCACTTGTCAAACAATGCGAGACATTCATTAGTCGTTTCAGGTTGCCTAGGGCCAAAAAGTATTCAGCTTCTCTTCCAGAATTAGAAGGGATAAACAACTAATTCAACAGGACCAGAGATGCCTCCCTTTGATTGAAACGTCAGCCATTTAAGCAGCAAAGGGAACTTGTCCTACCAATCCCAAAAGGAGCTCTTGAGATAGAAGAGAGCATTTGGTCGGGAACCAGAGCGCAACTACAAAAATGCTGCAAATTGACAGGTAAGAACATCACATGGGAAATTGTCGCTCAGAGAAGGATTCAGAGCACAACAATTAGCCTAACAAAATGGAGACACCAGACAGTTATATACTCCATTAGAGAGGCGGAGCCAGGGAGGTGCAAGGGATAAGGAGCGGCGGCGGGCAGGGAATAACACGCTGGTACCTTGTATCTGTTGACGAGGTTCTTCCACTTGCACTTGCACTGGTCGGCGGTGCGGCGGTACCCGCGCGCCCGGAGCGCGTCGGCCACGGCCTCCCAGAGCGTCTTGGCGCTGCGCCCCGCGGCGGCGGCGCCGGCCGCGGCCTCCCGCTCCAGCTCCCCGCGCGCCGCGATGAGCTCCCGCGTCTCCTGCACGCCCCACTGCGGCACCCGCTCGTCCCTGAACCCTGCTCCCCCTCCGCCGGCCTCCGTCATCCCGCCGCCGACTGTACGCCCGTGACGCGGCGGTGCTCGCTGGCTTTCTGGCTTGGATTGATTTGGGTTGCTTGCGGTGCCACGCGACCTTCTGGCCCGTGGCCTCGCCCCGCTTTTCGTTTCGTTTTCTCCTCGGTCTCGCCGGTGGATGCCGCTGCTGCAGCAGCTGCCTGCCGTTTCCCACTTTTCTGCCCATTCACACGCCTCTCTCTGCGCGGAGACGACGGAGCGGGGCCCCTTCCGTTCACACTGGCCGTCCGTCCGTCCACCGGCCCGCGCCTCGTTTCCGCGGTCTTACTAATCATCGTTTTACTGGACCGGATTTTTTATTAGGCTGGCCTTGACTGGACTGGACTGGACTGGACCTGGCCCGGGCCCGCTGCCGCCCACCCACTCACTGACCCACTGGCCTCCCATCCCATCCCCAAGAACAAACAAAAGATATTCCCACCCTTTTACTGTAGTACAGATTATTCTTCTGCCTAAACAAACAGGAATGATTATATTTTCACATTTGATTTTAAGACGCTGGCTTACCACCACCAGCTTGCCATATGGAGTAATGAAAAAATGATCCAATGCTTGCTAGCAGTGCAAAGTTGAAGGATGCACAGGTCACCATGAGAACACAGCTGCTCTAATTGTTCCATATATTTGCATGACATGCCTTCATGAGCTGCTGGTAAACTTTATTCAAGATGAGAAGAATGCAAGCTTTTTTTTCCTTACAATGAATAGAATAGATCTTACCCGCAAAAAAGAAAAGAAAAGAAAAAAGAATAGATCTCAGTCCTCCTCCACTGTACCCTTTCTGCCGGATGCGCAGGCAAGCTGCCCCCGGTGCCGGTCGACGGTGGTGGTCACTGGTCACACCACACGGTAGCTTCTGCTACCATGTGAACTTCCACGGCGCTTTCTGCAAGCTGGTGCGGTGGGACTACTGCTCGTCTCGGCGGTTCACCACGGCCACAGAGCTGTCAGCCACGGCGGTACCCTTCTTAATTTTCACCTCTATATGCTATGCCTACCAAGATTTCACCGCGCCCGGCTTGTTCTTGCCTGCCGGTGCCGGTCACCAGAAAATTATTGTAGGAGGGCTTTCCTGGTTCCTACTACCCCGGAAGCAGTCAGCTGCTTTCAAGTTCTTGCTGGTAAAATGGTCATCACTTCCCGAAGACCAGCTCCTTCAGAGAAGTCATGGGTGAGCTGTTGCCGTAGGCACCGGTATCCCTCGCGAAGGTGAAACCTGGGACACGGCGCGACTCGCGGTTAGGAGACGAAATCCAAGGAGTTGCAGATCATAAAGAAAGAAAAGTAACAGATTGGTTAGAGATGGAGTGGGGAGGAAACCTAGCCACACAAACAATCCAAATGTCGTCGCGAAGAAAAATTCTCTGCTGATGCTGTTGCAGCTGGAATGGGCAACAGCTCAGGGTTAGGTCTTGTAGAAACACTTGCTATATGTATAAATCAGGGGTATCATAGCTGCGAAAACATACCAGTACATGCAGGCCAGGTTACCCCATCCTTGTAGGCCACATGCCCAAATAGAACCGGTGAACCTAAATGGATTAAGAGAATCAAGAGTGCCCCGCCAAAAAAGAAGAAGAGAGAATCAAGTTTGAGTGGTCATATAAGAAACTGTGGATAGATAAAAATGGCATTTGATCGACTGTATTGGGAAACATCAAAGAGAAATGGACTTCTTATCTTACAATGGAACTGCATTCGACCTCTATCAATGTCATGTTAATAGTTCTCTCAATCACAATTTCACAAAATAAGCAACCAACTTTTAACATAACGTCATCTTCTCTGTTTTCCATAATAAATAAGCCAAACTTATCTCGTCTACAGTGGATGTTTCTAGGAGATTTAATGTAACTCAACTAGTAATTGATCCAAGAGAGCTCCTGCTTCAGATACTTTTCTCATTAATCAGGCTCACCATAACACATCTGATTAAACTATAAATTTCGATGTGCAAAGCATGCAAAACTCTTAAATGGTGATTAGGAAGATATTGACTGTTTCTGTTGGGGAAGTAGAAAGCAGGTTGTGGAAGTTGACTCTTCAGATGAGAATCATTCCCCTTTGTATATTCTCATGCAGTTGTGCTCGGATTTTAAAAATGGGTAGGTTGAAACTGAAAATACCACATCAGATCTCTGATAAATACAGAACGAGGAATCATGAGTCCATTTCCAATCATTGCAAGCAGCATTGAGAACGCTGACAGCCCTTCGATGTTACTTGGGTTGAGGTAGTTTGTCGACTGCATAACCCACCAAATAAATTGTAAGTGAATGTCTTCCTGTTAAGGGATACTAAATACTTAAGATTCAAATGCTACGAGTGTAAAAGTTTGAGTACCATCTGAGCAACTGGCATCCACATGAACAAAAATGTGGCAGTCCAACCAGACAACGACCCCACAAATTTAGTTCCTCCTTCGGAGAGCTTGCCCATCCTTGCCTGAATTTAGCGTAACACAAAATCAAGGGCTAACATATGCAAGGACAAATACAGTAGAAGTGGATATTGTGTCATAAGTCCAGCACGAAAACTCTAATGCAGAGGTATATGAACAGAAATAGAAAGGATAGAGTAGAGTAAATACAATGGACATTCTTATACCTAGAATGTTAATAAGCACTAGAAATTTTATTGAACATTTTTTTCTTGTGAAGCAAGTGGGCCTAAGTACAGATCAAAACATCCTAGTAAACTATTGCCAAATAAAGAATCATTGATCAGATTTGTACTGTGCTAAGAGAGAAACAAACCTACCACACTTAAAGAATCGAAAACACCTGTAATATGAACTTTTATCCTGATTCGTAATTTGGAACTGGGCTTAATTTTTCTGCACTCAAGCTTCTTAAATCCACATGCTATTTTGCAACCTCAAATTTATTATGGGACTCTTAACTAAAGTCATGCAAGTGACAATAGGTTGTCTACAATTACCTCTTTGCACAGTATAACTTAGATGTTTTATGCAAGAGGATGTATCATACCATCGCAACAGCAGCAACAGCCAAAGAGCCACAGATTATGCCAGGCAGTATGCTACTGGGGACGAGGGGAACAAATGTTGACCACATGACCTGCATTTTCAATTCACCATTGAGATAATCACGCTTAACATGACACTGGATGGAATAGCTAGCAGGAGCATCAGCTGGATCTGCACGGTGACAAAGAAGAAAAGTAAGTGTCACCTGGGGGAGCACGGTAAGGCCACCAATTGTCGTGAAATCCTCCCATAGCAACCAGAGGGTCTCAGGGAGCCACCCAATGTAATTGAGCAGGTTGAGGAGAAGCCCGGCAGCGACAACAGCCGAAGTGACCAGAAAGTGCGGCATCGGCATGGACTCCGCCATGGCAAGCTGGACGATGACCACATAGGTGGAGAAAACGCCCAGCGTCTGCACGATGACAGCCTCCGTCTCCCTCTTCTTGGCGAAGTAGGACACGAGCGCCAGGTTGCCGAGCAGCCCGGTGAGCATCCCCTGGAGCGACCAGACAGACAATGCTCGCGGTAAATCGACCAATCGGAGCATAAGAAACTAAGGAGGGGAAATGCGCGGGGAGGATTGGGGGCGTACGAGCCATGGGACGGCGTAGAGGGCGGTCTTGTTGCCGTCGACGAGGTTGCGGTAGTTGAGGAAGATCTGCGGGAGCTGGAGGAGGAGGAAGGGCAAGTTGGCGCTGCCGGCGAGCGTGGCCGTCAGGGAGTCCCAGTCCTGGTACTTCTTGGTGACCTGCGCGCGCAAAACCCAAGCGTCGTCAGGCAGCAGGCGGCCTTAATGAGGCGACATTTCCCCAGCGACATTCGCCGCCGATGTCGGGAGGAGAAGAGGAGAGGAGAGCAGACCTTGGGGTCCGGTTCGGGGACGGCGGTCACCGCGGCGGTCTCGGGCAGCGCATGGCGGCGGCGGTGGAGGAGGAGCGCGGAGCGGTAGGAGCCGCACGCGGGCGCCTTGAAGACGAGGGGCTTGAGGGCGACGGCGGGGGCGGGGGATGCCGCGAGGGAGCGGACGGGGCCGCCGCGGCGGGAGAGCGGCGATGCTGGCGCGGCGGGGGACGGGTGCAGCGGGAGGCGAACGGAGGGCAGCGACGGCGACGACATGGGAGGCAGGCAGCGGGGGCGGGCGCAGGGGTTGGATTCAGGCGAGGCGAGGCGAGGCGAGGAGGGGCGCTTCACGACGTGTGACGGTGGGAGTGAGTGAAGTAGTAAAAGGGAACGTGAGGACGGGAGGACGGGGCGGTGGCGCGGGGAACGCGCGCAGTGCTCGCGGCGGGGGAAGTGCCTTGGCCTGCGCGCGCGCGATCCGATGGACCCGGGACCCCGCGCCGCCGCCCGTTCTCTCATGTCCCCGTCCGTAATCTTCACTGCTCTCCTTTTTTTTTATATTATATAAAAGAATTCTTTTTTTGGGATCTTCTAAATTTTCTAAAAAAGATTCTTGGGTCTTCACTGCTCTCGTAATTCTCGCGCCCGGGTGGGCTCTGAAACGGGGATTGGCCCGGTTTAGACAAGTTTACACCGATGATGGGCCATAACTGCGGTGTAATTCGATGGAAAAGAAAGAAGTTCATTTCCCACCTCAATCACATTAATTCCTAAGGCACGCCATCCACAGAACATTTCTCGATATCGACCAATTGCATTGTGCCCAGTGCTTTACAAGATTGTTGTCAAAGTGATCACCAACCGGTTAAGGCCTTGCATGGATGAGATCATCAGTGAGGAGCAAAGTGCTTTCGTTCCAGGTCATCTAATCACAGACAATGTCCTTATGGCTTTTGAAAGTGTTCATACGATGAAGAGGCGAAAGAAAGGGAAGAATTTCTCTTGTGCAATTAAATTGGACATGATGAAGGCTTATGACCGAGTTGAATGGCATTTCCTTGAAGCTATACTGTTGAGACTCAGCTTTACTGGCAACTTGGTCAGATTAATTATGAAGTGTGTCACATCGGTTCGCTTCTCTGTTCGGGTCAATGGAGAACTGTTGCCTTATTTCACACCGTCGAGAGGCCTACGGCAGGGGTGCCCCATCCCCCCATATCTCTTTCTGCTATGCGCCGAAGGGTTCTCGTCTCTATTGAAGCACTATGGCAATTATGTTGATCGGGGCATTCGTGTAAACTTCCGAGCCCCATGGGTGAGTCACCTTTTATTCGCGGATGATAGTTTGATTTTCATCAAGGCGAGCACAGAGAGTGCATCTCGTTTGAATGACATTCTCAGAATCTATGGTGAGGCCTCCGGTCAGTGTGTTAGGCCCTGTTTGGAACCACTCAGATTATGATAATCCAGTTTTTATAATCTATACTATCTCCAAACAGGACAGATTATGTTGTAGATTATAAAAACTAGATGGACAGATTATTAAAAACTCACAATCTACTCTACCCCAGATAAAACCAGATTATGGATTGCTAATGACCCATTATCCTTGTAAAGTTGGAGGTAATTACTAATTTCTGCCACCGCCACCCTCCTCCTTTTTTCTCCTCAGCGCAGAGGGCAGACAGGTCATTATGCAATGTAAAAACCTGGATTACAGTTTATATAATCTGGCCTCCAAACATGCCCACCTAGATTATTTTTATAAACCTGATTATATAATCTATCTTCATAATCCAGATTATCATAATCTATTGTGGTTCCAAACAGGGCCTTAATAGAGCTAAAAGTTCTATCTACTTTAGTCCAAACACACCGGCGGCGCTCAAAGGTACTCTCAAACAGCTTTTGAACGTCCATTCAGAAGCTTTTTCTGAGCGCTATCTTGGTCTACCTACTGCTGTCGGAAGAATCAATAGTGGAACTTTTGAACACATTGGGGATCGGACGAGGGAAAAAATGCAGGGTTGGTCTGAACGGTTCTTTGCTTGTGCAGGTAGAGAAACATTGATCAAATCTATTGTTCAGGCTATACCAAAGTCTTGTTTTCTGCTAACCAAAAAAGTGTGCAAAAACTTGACCTCAAGCATGGCAAAATTCTGGTGGGGGAGTTCTGTGGATAGACGTTCTCTGCATTGGATCGCTTGGGACAAACTTGCCACACCAAAGATTAAGGGAGGGATAGGATTTCGTGATCTCCGTCAGTTTAATCTAGCGCTTCTTGGGAAGCATGGCTGGAGGTTCATGACAAAACCGGATGCTCTCTGCACTAAAGTGATGAAGGGAAGATACTTTTCCTAACTGTGACTTTATGCAAGCTACAACACCCAAATCATCATCAGCCATATGGAGGGCCATCATAGCTGGGCGCGAAGCTCTCAATGTTGGCCTGGTAAAGCGTATTGGTGACGGCGTATCCACCTCCGTTTGGGAGGACCGATGGATCCCGTCGACTGTCTCCATGAAACCTCTATTCAGGCCGTCGTCTACTGCGATCGCCACGGTCAATGATCTGATCGACGTGGACAATTGGACCTGGAAGCGTGATCTTGTACGCGCAACTTTCATCGCACCGGACGCGGAGGCAATATTAAACATTCCACTCCGGCAGGGCAGTGGAGAGGATTTCCTTGCTTGGGCACATGAGAGATCCGGCATCTACTCTGTTAAAACAGCCTATCGAGCTCTAGTGAATCAAAAAGAGCAGTTAGCTCTAGAAGAAGGGCAAATAGCGGGGCCATCAACGAATGAACAACAGATGTGGAGCCAACTATGGAAACTCAAAGTTGTCCCAAAAGTAAGGGTGTTCTGGTGGAGGGTAATTAAAGGAATCATCCCTCATGAATGCACTCTCCAACACCGACACATCAAAGATACAAGCTTATGTAAGCTATGTCTTGCTATGGATGAGGACTTGATGCATGCTTTTGTACACTGCTCTCACGGAAGGTGCTTTTGGGAGGAGGCGAGACTGCTCTTCGAGGTTAGTTTGCCCCAGCTCCATCCCAACACTTAGGCACATGACATCCTTTGTGACATGTGATTCACAGATAAGGACCGCGCCACAATTATTACGGTCATGTGGGCCATTTGGATGTCTCACAACAGAAGGACACATGATCAAGAGATCATTGATCCAGCCAGCTCGGTGCGCCGCATTCGCGAAGATCTAGCACTGCTGGATATCCCCCGACAGAGTTTCATACCCCTGCCGGGCCATGGTTGGTGACCACCCGAAGCTACCTCTGTCAAAATCAACACGGACACGGCAATCCAGTCTGATGCTGGTACTGTCGGCATAGGGGGTGTAGCCCGCTCTTCCTCGGCATTCCTGGGTGCATGGTGCAAGCCCCATTTGGGGATAACGGATCCTTTCATTGCTGAGGTGCTCGCGCTGCGCGAGGGTGTCATCTTTGCCAAGCTTCGAGGCTATTTGCACGTGCAACTGGAAACCGACTGTCTTGAGGCAGTTAATCTCTGGAACTATAGCTACACCGACCGATCGGTAGTAGCACCGATCATTACTGAAATTAGAGAGCTCTCTGCTAGCCTTTTGTCTTTTGATATTTCTCATGTAATAAGAGCCGCTAACGGTCATGCACACATGTGTGCTAAGCGTGCATGTACGCTTACTATGCCCGAAAGCTGGCTGGACTCCACTCCTAGCTTCCTGGTCAGCAATCTTCTGGCTGATTGCCCAGCGAATGCCTTTACTTAATAAATCTCTCTGAAGTTCCCTGCAAAAAAAAATGTGCCACAAGAGACAAGGATGCCCATATCTGGCGATCCATTGCCAGGGGAGCTGGTGATCGAATCGTTCGCCCGATATTTCTTTTTCCATCAAACATTTTGTTTTGAGGTATGGCTAGGTCTCAATCATCTCTTCAATAAAAAATGCCATCTCTTAAAAATCAAAATGTCATCTCTTAATATGAAAATGCATCTCCTAAAATAAAAAATATCATCTACTTAAAAACAAAAATGCCATCTCCTAAAAAACAAAAAATACCATCTCTTAATATAAAAATGTCATCATGGTTAAACAATCATGTTTATTTTTCCTAGAAAAAATGTCATCATGGTTAAACTGTAATGTAACAAATTTAGCAAAAAAAATGTTAAAAAACTGCCGTGGCAAATTTTCTGAAAAAAGTGCCATGTAGCAAAAAAGAGGACGGTCTGGGATTCGAACCCAGGTCTAACATGTGAAATCACGATGCTGCCAGTGCGGTGCGGGAGTTTGATTTGAAAAGTAAAGCATTCGTTGGTTTTTATGGTACAACAAACAAGTTCAAAATTTGACGTGGCAACGACCCTGTTCCAAGATTCGTGCAACCAGATGTGACTGTAAGAAGGGGGCTCGCCTGCATCGGCCTCCCTGGACCCTCAGATATATTATTGTCCGATTGTACTTCATCAACAATTCTAAGTCACTTTCATTAGAAACTGATACGTCTCCAACGTATCTATAATTTATGAAGTATTCATGCCATGTTTACAATAATTTTATATGATTTTGGTATGATTTTATTAGAACTAACCCGGACTGACGCTGTTTTCAGCAGAACTACCGTGGTGTTGTTTTTGTGCAGAAATAAAAGTTCTCGGAATGAGCTGAAAATTTACGGAGAATATTTTTGGAAAATATAAAAAATACTGGAGCGAAGAGTCACCGGAGAGGAAGGCCGAGGAAGCCACAACCCACAGGGGCGCCCCCCCCCCCTAGGGCGCGCCCCTGGCTTGTGACTCCCTCGGGAACCTTCTGGATGGGGGACCGCCGCCAAAAATTCCTATAAATACAGAAAACTCCGAAAAGAAACCTAGATCGGGAGTTCCGCCGCCGCAAGCCTCCAGAGCCATGAAAAACCAATCGGGAGCCCGTTCTGGCACCCTGCCGGAGGGGGAAACCATCACCGGAGGCCATCTTCATCATCCCGGCGATCTCCATGACGAGGAGGGAGTAGTTCACCCTCGGGGCTGAGGGTATGTACCAGTAGCTATGTGTTTGATCTCTCTCTCTCGTGTTTTTGAGATGGCACGATCTTGATGTACCGCGAGCTTTATTAATATAGATGAATCATATGGAGTTTTCCCCTCTCTATCTTCTTGTGATGAATTGAGTTTCCCTTTGAAGTTTTCTTATCGGATTGAGTCTTTAAGGATTTGAGAACACTTGATGCATGTCTTGCGATGGGATATCCGTGGTGACAATGGGATGTTCTATTGATCCACTTGATGTATGTTTTGGTGATCAACTTGCGGGTTCCGTGACCTTGGGAATCTATGCATAGGGGTTGGCACATGTTTTCGTCTTGACTCTCCGGTAGAAGCTTTGGGGCACTCTTTGAAGTTCTTTGTGTTGGATTGAACATGATGAATCTGAAATTGTGTGATGCATATCGTATAAGCAAGCCCATGGGTACTTGTGGTGACATTGGAGTATCTAGGTGACATTAGGGTTTTGGTTGATGTGTATCTTAAGGTGTTATTTTAGTACGAACTCTAGGGCTGTTCGTGACACTTATAGGGATAGCTCATAAGATTGATCGGAAAAGATAACTTTGAGGTGGTTTCGTACCCTACAATAATTTCTTCGTTAGTTCTCCGCTATTTGTGACTTTGGAGTGAACTCTTTGTCGCACGGAAGGTATTTACATATGATTCAACTATGTTAGTATTGTTGAGAGATTGCACTAGTGAAAGTATGAACCCTAGGCCTTGTTTCTAAGCATTGCAATACCGTTTGTGCTCACTTTTATCATTAGTTACCTTGCTGTTTTTATATTTTCAGATTACAAAAACCTATATCTACCATCCATATTACACTTGTATCACCATCTCTTCGCCGAACTAGTGCACCTATACAATTTACCATTGTATTGGGTGTGTTGGGGACACAAGAGACTCTTTGTTATTTGGTTGCAGGGTTGCTTGAGAGAGACCATCTTCATCCTACACCTCCCACGGATTGATAAACCTTAGGTCATCCACTTGAGGGAAAATTGCTACTGTCCTACAATACTCTGCGCTTGGAGGCCCAACACGAGTCTACAAGAAGAAGGTTGTGTAGTAGACATCAAGCTCTTCTCTGGCGCCGTTGCCGGGGAGGTGAGTGCTTGAAGGTATATCTTTAGATCTTGCAATTGAATCTTTTAGTTTCTTGTTTTATCACTAGTTTGGTTTTATATAAGAAAACTACAAAAAAATGGAATTGAGGTTGCGTCATATGCTTCATCTTTTTAATGTCTTTCGTGAAAATGATGGAAAGGAAAATTGTGCTCAAGTGTTAGAAGAAGAAGTTATTAAAATGTTTGGCACTAAATCTTTGTATGATGAGCATGATTGCAATGTTGTTAGTATGAATTCCTTGAATATTCATGATGCTAATGATATGCAAAGCTACAAGCTTGGGGATGCTATGTTTGATGAAGATGATATTTTTAGTCCCCCAAGTTTTGTTGAGCAAATTTATTATGATGATGGCATGCCTCCTATCTATGATGATTATGATGATGACATGTATGCTATAAAGATTGATAGTAACCATGAAACTTGTCATCATGATTTTAATATTCAAAGTGGTTATGTCAATCAAGTATCTCATGATAGTTATTTTGTTGAGTTTGCTCCCACTATTATGAATGAGAAGAAAATTGCTTGTGTGGAGGGTAGTAAAATTTCTATGCTTGTAGATCATGAAAAGAATGATTTATGTGCTGGTTATATTGTGAAATTCCTTCATGATGCTACTGAAAATTATTATGAGGGAGGAACATATGCTTGTAGGAATTGCAATAATATCAAGTTTCCTCTCTATGTGCTCAAAGTTTTGAAGTTATGCTTGTTTTTCCTTCCTATGCTAGTTGATTCTTGCTCCCATTAATTGTTTGCTCACAAAATCCCTATGCATAGGAAGTGGGTTAGACTTAAATGTTCTTGTCATGAGATTCATGATGCTCTTTTGCATGTTTCAATTATTATTCCTATGTGAGCATCATTGAAATCATCATGCCTAGCTAAAAGGCATTAAAGAAAAGCGCTTGTTGGGAGGCAACCCAACACTTTTCCTTTATGTTTTTGTGTGTTCACATGGTTAAGATACTGTAGTAATCATGTTTTATGTATTTTATTTCAATAAAGTGCCAAGTAATGCCTTTGGGATGAAGTGGTTGATAGTTGACTTGATTCTGTGCAAAAACAGAAACTTTTGACTCCAGTACAGGATTTTTAATTTTTTACTGGAGAGTGATAATGATCTTAAATTTTTACAAAGTCTTTATATACAAATTTCCCAGGTTGTACTAATTTTTCAGAATTTTTAGAGACAGGGAAGTATGGCTACACTACAGATCTTCACAGACTGTTCTGTTTTTGACAGATTCTGTTTTGCATGCATAGTTAGCTTGTTTTAGTGTTTCCATAGCTTATGTTTAGTGATATAAATTATGGGAATGATAGAATACAGTAGGTATCATGTGGGAACAATTATGAATCTTGTCTTGACAGTACCTAAGTGAATGATCTTTATTTATTACACCAACCCATCTCACGAAGTTCCGTTAAGTTTTGTGTGATTGAAGTTTTCAAGTTTTGGGTGAGACACCGATTTGAGGAGAATAAGGAGTGACAAGAACCTAAGATTGGGGATGCCCAAGGCACCCCCAAGGTAATATCCAAGGAATACTCAAGCGCCTAAGCTTGGGGATGCCCCGGAAGGCATCCCCTCTTTCGTCTTCAACACTATCGGTATATCTTACTTGGAGCTATATTTTTATTCGTCACATAATATGTGTTTTGCTTGGAGCATCATTTTATTTTGTTTTTCTATGTTAGGTGTTATTTATAATCTTGTTTTTCAATAAAAAGTTCCAAGAATGGTCATTAGGATGCTTGCATTGCATGTTTGATGTGTGCTGTGTAAAAAACAGAAACTTTTGCTGTAGTGTTTGAATTTTCATATTTTACTGGAACGTGGAAAGTTTATGAAATTTTTACACAGTATTTTCATATAAATGTTATAGCATGTCCTAAATTTTCATAATTTTTTGAGTTACAGAAGTACACTGTTTTCATAATTTTCTACAGACTGTTCTGTTTGGACAGATTGCTGTCATAGTTTTGTTATCTACTTATCCTATAGTTTCCATAGCCTATATTGGTAGATATAAATTGTGGAAATGATAGTATTTAGTACCTAATGTTTGGAAATTATTATGCAACTTGTCTTGGCAGTACATGAAGTGTTGATTTATTCTTATGTGTACTAACCTATCTCACGAGTTCTTTTCGAGTTTTGTGTGGATGAAGTTTTTGAGAATAGGTGAAACCATGATATGAGAGGATTGAACGAGATACAAACGCTCAAGCTTGGGGATGCCCAAGGCACCCCAAGTAAATATTTCAAGAAGTCTCAAGCATCTAAGCTTGGGGATGCTACGCATCCCGCCTCTCTTCGTCAATTATCGGTTAGCCTAAGTTGAGTCTAAATTTTTATTCGTTCACATGATGCGTGCTATTCTTGGAGTGCTATTTTTCTTTTGCTTGCTGTTTAAATAAAATACTCAGATCTGAAAATCTTTATTGAGAGAGAGTCCTCACATAGCTACTTAATTGTTTGACTACTCATTGATCTTCACTTATATCTTTCGAGAGTAGTTTTGATGTTTACTCTTGTGCTTCACTTATATCCTTTGAGTAAATGGTTGAATAAATCTGAAATTAAATATGCTTCATATACTTATCCCATGGGGAGTAATGACTTCACACATAATAAGTATAGGTGGTAAAATTTATTGAAGGTTAGCAAACACCGCATTGGTCACTTGAACAATTCATGAAAGAATATTGAAGGAAGAGAGATTCCACATATAAATATACTATCTTGGACATCTTCTATGATTATGAGCTCACTAATTATTTTCAAGCTTGAGTAAATTAGTTGAAGTTGGACAAGGAAGACAACTTAATGAGTTATGTTTGGGTATATTTGTATAGAAGTTATATTGTTATGGATCCTCCAATATGTGGTGCTTGCTTCCACCTCATACTAGCCAAAACTTCCGCACCAGGTAGAAATACTACTTGTGCATCCAAACACCCTTAAACCAGTTTTGCCATGAGAGTCCACCATACCTACCTATATGCGGTATTTCCATGCCGTTCCAAGCAAATTTGTATGTGCCATCTCTAAACTTTCAAAATAAATTTTCTCTTTTGTGTGCCCGTACCGCTCATGAAACGGTGGGGAGTGTCCAATATTTTCCCATGCTAGATGTGTTATTCTCACGATATGTGTTGATTCACTATCATTCACGAGAAAGTGGCTGGTATTCGGGATGCCCAGTCCCATGCTCAAAAATCAAATCAAAATATAATGAAACAAAACTCCCCCAAGATTGTTGTTTGTATGGACGGTACCCGTGGATTCGGCTCGCCGTGGAGTGTGATTGATTGGTGGAGGGGGAGTAAAAACTTTATTTTCTGTTTGGGAACCGCCTATGATACATCTAGCATGGAAAGTGTTGTGAGCTACTTTGTCGTTTTCGTTGACAGGAAAAGCATGCCACCCAAAATATTTTTTTTCTCTCTCAATTTAAAACTTTGAGCTCTGGCACCTCTGCAAATCAATGTTTCCCTCTGCGAAGGGCCTATCTTTTACTTTCTAGTACTTACCTTTATGCAAGAGTCATGGTGATCTTCACCACTTCCTATATTTCGCCTTTTTCTCTTGGCAAGCGTCATGTGTTGGGGAATGATCTAGACATATATATCCACACAAATATATTTGATCATGAATTATTATTGTTGACAATTATCTATATGATAAATAAGTTGGGAGGCGAAACATTAAGCCCCTATCTTTCTCTGTGTTCGATGGATGCCATTTGTTCTAAAAATATGCTTTGAGTGTCAATAATCATGGAAGACTATATGATAGTTGAGTATGTGGAATTTGCTAAACCAAAGCTCTTACATAGACCCTTCCTGAAAATAAGATGAATTGCAATTGTTCGATGACTAGGAATATGGTTTGTTAGTTTTCAAGAAACTTTCTGGTCTATACTTTAACATGTGAATAGCTTGTTACTTGATCATGAGAAGTTTTATGAGATGAGCTACTGTTTATGGTTTATATTGATGCTAGAAAAATTGATTGGAATTATCATTGATCAAACTTGTGCACTTGCTAGCATTCACACTTCATAAATTATTTCTTTTATCATTTACCTACTCGAGGACGAGCAGGAATTAAGCTTGGGGATGCTAATACGTCTCCAACGTATCTATAATTTATGAAGTATTCATGCCATGTTTACAATGATTTTATATGATTTTGGTATGATTTTATTAGAACTAACCCGGACTGACGCTGTTTTCAGCAGAACTACCGTGGTGTTGTTTTTGTGCAGAAATAAAAGTTCTCGGAATGAGCTGAAAATTTACGGAGAATATTTTTGGAAAATATAAAAAATACTGGAGCGAAGAGTCACCGGAGAGGAAGGCCGAGGAAGCCACAACCCACAGGGGCGCCCCCCCCCTAGGGCGCGCCCCCTGGCTTGTGACTCCCTCGGGAACCTTCTGGACGTGGGACCGCCGCCAAAAATTCCTATAAATACAGAAAACTCCGAAAAGAAACCTAGATCGGGAGTTCCGCCGCCGCAAGCCTCCACAGCCATGAAAAACCAATCGGGAGCCCGTTCCGGCACCCTGCCGGAGGGGGAAACCATCACCGGAGGCCATCTTCATCATCCCGGCGATCTCCATGACGAGGAGGGAGTAGTTCACCCTCGGGGCTGAGGGTATGTACCAGTAGCTATGTGTTTGATCTCTCTCTCTCGTGTTCTTGAGATGGCACGATCTTGATGTACCGCGAGCTTTATTAATATAGATGAATCATATGGAGTTTTCCCCTCTCTATCTTCTTGTGATGAATTGAGTTTTCCCTTTGAAGTTTTCTTATCGGATTGAGTCTTTAAGGATTTGAGAACACTTGATGTATGTCTTGCGATGGGATATCCGTGGTGACAATGGGATGTTCTATTGATCCACTTGATGTATGTTTTGGTGATCAACTTGCGGGTTCCGTGACCTTGGGAATCTATGCATAGGGGTTGGCACATGTTTTCGTCTTGACTCTCCGGTAGAAGCTTTGGGGCACTCTTTGAAGTTCTTTGTGTTGGATTGAACATGATGAATCTGAAATTGTGTGATGCATATCGTATAAGCAAGCCCATGGGTACTTGTGGTGACATTGGAGTATCTAGGTGACATTAGGGTTTTGGTTTATGTGTATCTTAAGGTGTTATTTTAGTATGAACTCTAGGGCTGTTCGTGACACTTATAGGGATAGCTCATAAGATTGATCGGAAAAGATAACTTTGAGGTGGTTTCGTACCCTACAATAATTTCTTCTTTAGTTCTCCGCTATTTGTGACTTTGGAGTGAACTCTTTGTCGCACGGGAGGTATTTACATATGATTCAACTATGTTAGTATTGTTGAGAGATTGCACTAGTGAAAGTATGAACCCTAGGCCTTGTTTCTAAGCATTGCAATACCATTTGTGCTCACTTTTATCATTAGTTACCTTGCTGTTTTTATATTTTCAGATTACAAAAACCTATATATACCATCCATATTACACTTGTATCATCATCTCTTCGCCGAACTAGTGCACCTATGCAATTTACCATTGTATTGGGTGTGTTGGGGACACAAGAGACTCTTTGTTATTTGGTTGCAGGGTTGCTTGAGAGAGACCATCTTCATCCTACACCTCCCACAGATTGATAAACCTTAGGTCATCCACTTGAGGGAAAATTGCTACTGTCCTACAAAACTCTGTGCTTGGAGGCCCAACACGAGTCTACAAGAAGAAGGTTGTGTAGTAGACATCAGAAACCCCCTCGACTTTGTCGTCGCCAACATCACTATCGCTAGCATTTTCTACTTCCATGGCTTCGGTATCGTCAAGTCGATTATGAAATCCCCTTCGAGCACATCTTCTTGGAAGAACTCTTGACATGACGTATTGGGGCACTGTAGTCATCATCATTTGGGAGAGGTGATTTAGTATGTGAAGGTACATTGTACACAACATACCATCATAGGAGCTCTTCGTTACTTCTGCACGCATATGGGTGACGCAAAACTTCTGTGACATGTTGAGCCACAACAATGATATCGTCTCCTTCCATTTTGGAGTCTTTTTGAATTTTCACTTGCCCAACTTTAGGTCTCCTTCTCACATTAGTTGGATCGAACTCGCAACCTTTGAATATAACGGGCTTCAGAGGGACACGCCATTCGAAGTGTAGTACTCATATTTCTTCAATTTTCCCATAATAATCGACTCCATTATCCCCTTGATTATATACTCCGCTATTATTTGTCCTTGAATTGGGCCGAGTCTGATCGTTCTTTTTCTGTATGGAAGTGATACCCATTCACGTCGTAAACCTTAAACAACGTGACCCTATATTTACAACACTGCGATACTTGTTTCATTTTGGCACGCATCAACTTGTCTATTCTTCCCTGCAAGTTCAGCAATAGGAAAGCTTCGTGTATTAGTCGCATGCTAGAGCAGCTTGAAATGCAAAACTAGCAATGGGTCAAGTCAGGAAGTACCTTAGTCTTGAACCAAGAAACGAAATCAGGCTTGCCATCTTTAGCACCATGTCGAAGAAGGTAATTCGATTCAAGGACGCTCATTTCCCATGGTTCCGTCCAATATTGGTCATTGAATTCCCTAACTCAATAAGGAGGAGTGGGTTTAGACCCAAAGTTGGGAAGTGTTGCAACATAAGTTACGCGTCACTTATTTAATGTACGGTTTAACTCCAGCTAGGTTGGTGAGGAGATATACATCACATTGCGTTGCGTTTTAGGACTCCGATTTTTGGATTCTCCAGCACATCCACTCCCTAGGACACCTTGGAATGGACTAATATGTGATATGTTTTCTGGCTCACCAACATTGTAACAAAGGGATCAATTACTGGAAGAGGGCAAATTATGATGGATTTATAATGACGTGAAGTTTGAGACCTCCTCTTGGATAAATGCCTCGGCTATGGATGCTTCAATACGAGCTTTATTTCTACATTTGTCTTTAGATTTCTTTATTGTCTCTCAAGTGGATACATCCAGCCGTTCGGCACGGGGCCCCACATACGTGCCTATAAGGGAGGTACAAATATTGTGTTCCATTGGATTAAAAAAATACCAGGTGGAAATATCTTCTCTAACTTGCAGAGGAAAATAGGTGCAAAAAATTTCAACTCTCTTTTCTGACCGTTACTTTGAGTTCTCTCGCACAAGATGACGGAAGAAATAGCTCAACTCTGCCAACACAGTCCAAACTTCCTCGAGACAAAGCCTCAAATCATCGAAGGCATTAGCACCTACAACCATACATGATAGTCATGACTCTTGAGCTCATTCATTTTCAATGTTCCAAGATTCGCCCCCCTCCCCTACTCCAATTGGTTGAGAACCCATCGGGAAACTTGAGTTTATGCTTACACCAGAGGAGAGTTTCCTTTCTCTACTCCCTTTTAAGGAAGACACGTCTTGTTGGTTTCACCAAAGATTTTCTTCCTTTCACTTCGGTCAGTTTGAGTTTTTTTCTTGCATACAAAATCCTGATCGACTCTAGCCTTAACGTTGTCCTTCGTCTTCACAGTGTCGAAGAGGGTCCCGAAGATGGCCTTATGGATATTCTTTTCAGTGCATTACAACAATGTTATATGGAAGAAGGATATCCTAGAAGTAAGTGAAGTCCCACAAGCATGGTCGGTGAGTCCACATGTGTTCCTTGATACGTCTCCAATGTATCTATAATTTTTGCTTGTTCCATACTATTATATTATCATTCTTGGATGTTTTACAATCATTTTATAGCAACTTTATATCATTTTTTGGGACTAACCTATTGACATAGTGCCAAAGTGCCAGTTGTTGTTTTTGCTTGTTTTTTAACTTCGCAGAATATCAGTACCAAACGGAGTCCAACCGCGACGAAACTTTTTGGAGATTTTTTCTGGACCAGAAGACACCCAGTGGGCGAAAGAAGTGCCAGGAAGGTGGGCTGTGGAGAGCACAACCCACCAGGGCGTGCCAGGGGGCCCCCAGCGCGCCCTGATGGGTTGTGCCCTCCACGGGGCCCCCTTCCACCGCCTTTGATGCCTATAAATTCCCAAATATTCAGAAAACTCTAGGGGAGTCGACGAAACACAATTCCAGCCGCCGCAAGTTCCAGAACCTCGAAATCCAATCTAAACACCATCACGGAGGGGTTCATCTTCTTCATAGGTGCCTCTCCGATGATGCGTGAGTAGTCCACCATAGACCTACGGGTCCGTAGGCAGTAGCTAGATGGCTTCCTCTCTCTCTTATGATTCTCAATACAATGGTCTCTTGGAGATCTATTTGATGTAAACTTTTTCGGTGTGTTTGTTGGGATCCGATGAATTTTGAGTTCATGATCAGTTTCTATCCAGGAATATTATTTGAGTCTTCTTTTATCTCTTATATGCATGATTACTTATAGCCTCGTATTTCTTCTTCGAATCTTTGGTTTAGTTAGACCGACTAGATCGATTTTTCTTGCCATGGAAAGAGGTGCTTTGTGATGGGTTCGATCTTGCGGTGTCTTTCCTAGTGATAGAAGGGGCAGCAAGGCACACATGTAACGTTGCCATTAAGGATAACAAGATGGGGTCTATTCCTACATGAATAGATCATGTCTACATCATGTCATCGTTCTTATTGCATTACTCCATTTTTCCATGAACTTAATACACTAGATGCATGCTGGATAGCGGTCGATGTGTGGAGTAATAGAGGTAGATGCAGGCAGGAGTCGGTCTACCTATCTTGGACGTGATGCCTATATAATGATCATCGCCTTGGATATCGTCATGATTATTTGATCTTCTATCAATTGCCCAACAGTAATTTGTTCACCCACCGTGCGCTATACTCATGAGAGAAGCCACTAGTGAATCCTACGGCCCCCGGGTCTACTTTTCCAACATATTGCTTTCCGATCTATCTTTTTTGCCTCTTTGTTTTCAGATCTACAACCAAAAACTCAAAAATATATTGCTGCACTTTTTATTTGCCCTTTCTATTTTGTGTTCTTGAGAGATCTATCTCTCCTATCTATCACTACCTAATCTATCTTTTTACCGTAGAGAGATTGACAACCTCTCTTTCGCGTCGGGTTGCAAGTATTTTTTATTTGTGTGCAGGTGCTTCTTATTGGGTGGTGGTGATCCTCCTACTGGTTCGATAACCTTGGTTTCATAACTAAGGGAAATACTTACCGTCGCTGTGTTGCATCATCCCTTCCTCTTTGGGGAAATACCGACGCAGTCTCCAGCCACGTCAAAGGAATTTCTGGCGCCGTTGCCGGGGAGGAATAGGTCTCTTCTACGTGCAAATCTCAGGCGCCGAGGAGACTCCATCTTCATCTACCAGGTTCCTAATCACAAATCTCATCTCCTTGCAATTACATTATTTGCCATTTGCCTCTCGTTTTCCTCTCCCCCACTTCACCAATTTGTCGTTTTATTCGCCCTCTTTTTCATTTACCTTTTTCTCGCCGGATCTCTTCCTTGCTTACAATCTTGTTTGCGTAGTCACGATGACTCAAGAAAACACCAAGTTGTGTGATTTTTCCAATACTAATAACAATGATTTTATTAGTACTCTGATTGCTCCTCCCGCCACTAGTGCGGAGTCTTGTGATATTAATGCCGCTTTGTTGAATCTTGTCATGAAAGATCAATTTGCCGGTAATCCTAATGAGGATGCCGCGTCCCATCTAAACACGTTCGTAGAATTGTGTGATATGCAAAAAGAAAAAAGATGTGGACAATGATATAGTTAAGTTGAAATTATTTCCCTTTTCCTTGTGGGATCGTGCAAAAATTTGGTTTTCTTCTTTGCCTCGCAATAGTATCGATTCTTGGAATAAGTGCAAGGATGCTTTTATCACTAAGTATTTTTTCGCCCACGAAAATTATTTCCCTTAGGACTCAAATCATGAATTTTAAGCAACTGGAGCATGAACATGTTGCACAATCTTGGGAAAGAATGAAGTTGATGCTAATAAATTGTCCTACTCATGGTTTATATCTTTGGATGATCATACAAATTTTTTATGCGGGATTGAATTTTGTCTCTAGAAATCTTTTAGATTCCGCCGCGGGTGGTACTTTTATGGAGATTACTTTGGGTGAAGCTACTAAATTGCTAGATAATATCATGGCAAATTATTCACAATGGCATACCGAAAGAGCACCTACTAGTAAAAAAGTTAATTCGGTTGAAGAAATTAGTACTTTGAGTGATAAGGTTGATGCTTTGATGAAATTGGTTGCTAGTAAAAATGCTCCTATTGATCTTAATGATGTGCCTTTGTCTACCTTGATTGAGCAAAATAGTAATTCCGTAGATGTGAATTTTGTCTCGCGAAACAAATTCAATAACAATGCTTATAGAGGTAATTTTAATTCTAGGCCTTTTCCTGGAAATTCCTCTAATAATTATGGTAATTCCTATGGTAATTCTTCTTACAATAATAATAGGAACACCTCTGATCTTGAGAGTAATATTAAAGAATTTATCAATGCGCAAAAGGCTTTCAATACTACGATAGAAGAAAAGTTGAATAAGATTGATGATATGTCTAGAAGCATTGATAGAATTTCTCATGATGTTGAAAATCTCAAGTTGAAAGCTTTTGTGCCTAAGATTGATGAATCAATTAAAGCTTTATATGTCTCCATGGATGAAAGTAAGAAAAGAACCGCTATGCTTAGAGCTAAAAGAAAAATCTTAGAAAAATCGTTTTCTAGTGATTGCCTTCATAAAAAAGATGAAGATCTTAAAGTGATTGGTGTTTCTACTATTGATTCCTTGTTTAGTAATATTAAGATTGATGATAAAGGGACTGGAGTAGAGTCAACTTTAGCTAGAAGGCGTCCCAATAATTTGGAGGGTGAAAATCTTGATGAAAAATTTGATGAAAGTGGGTTTGAAGAGGTCAAAACTTTAACTAGTGATGTGCCCACTATTTTGGATTGCAAGGAATTTAATTATGATAGTTGCTCCTTGATTGAATGTATTTCTTTGCTGCAATCCATGTTGAATTCACCCCATGCTTATGAACAAAATAAAGCTTTCACTAAACATATCGTTGATGCCATGATGAAATCTTTTGAAGAAAAGTTGGAGTTGGAGATTTCTATTCCTAGAAAATTACATGATGAGTGGGAACCTACCATTAAGGTCAAGATTAAAAATTATGAGTGCTTTGCTTTATGTGATTTGCGTCCTAGTGTTTCCACGATTCCGAAATCTCTATGTGATGTGCTTGGTCTTACCAATTTTGAAGAATGTTCTCTTAATTTGCACTTGGCGGATTCTGCTATTAAAAAGCCTTTGGGAAGAATTAATGATGTTCTTATTCTTGCAAATAGGAACTATATACCTATATATTTTTATTGTGCTTGATATTTATTGCAATCCGTCTTGTCCCATTATACTTGGTAGACCGTTTTTACGCACTATAGGTGTCGTGATTGATATGGAAGAAGGCAATATTCGTTTTCAATTTCCCTTGAGAAAGGGTATGGAACACTTCCCTAGGACAAGAATTAAGCCACCATATGAATCAATCATGAGGGCATCCTATGGATCCAAAATCAAAGATGAAAATACTTGAATCTATGCGTTATGCCTAACTAGGGGCGTAAAACGATAGCGCTTGTTGGGAGGCAACCCAATGAATAAATATTTTTTTGCTTTTTTGCTTTCTGTTTTTGAGTGTTGACACAATTATTCCTATGTTATTATTGTGTTTTTATGGTTTATTTAGTGTTTGTGCCAAGTAGAGCCTTTAGGATGATTCATAAGATGAGTAGAAGCGATGCTGAATCTGAAACAGAAACTTTGCGTCCAGTATAGGAATTTTCATTTTTTACTGGAACGTGATCGTGAGCTGAAATTTTAACAAAGCGTTTCTATACAAATTATTTACGTTTTCCTAATTTTTAAGAATTTTAAGAGTTACAGAAGTATGGTTAGAGTACAGATTACTACAGACTGTTCTGTTTATGACAGATTCTGTTTTCGTTGCATTGTGTGCTTGTTTTGATGAATCTATTGGTTATATTGAAGGGTATGAGCCATGGTAAAGTTAAAATACAGTAGGTATAATGCAATAATAAAATATGAATGAGTTTTCAACAGCACCTAAAGTAGTGATTTGCTTTATTATACTAACGGATCTCACGAAGATTTTGTTGAGTTTTGTGTGATTGAAGTTTTCAAGTTTTGGGTGAGATCACGATGGATGAAGGAATAAGGAGTGAAAAGAGCCTAAGCTTGGGGATGCTACAGCACCCCCAAGATATATCCAAAGATAAACAAGCAACTAAGCTTAGGGATGCCCCCGAGTGACATCCCCTCTTTCTTCTAACGACCATCGGTATCTTACTTGGAGCTATATTTTTATTCGTCACATATCATGAGTTTTGCTTGGAGCGTCTTGTATCATTTGAGTCTTTGCTTGCTTTGTTTGTTAGTTTGTCACTTGTATCCTTGCTGGACACACCTATTTGAGAGAGCCAAAATTATGCTATGATTTTTTAGAATTGCTCTATGCGCTTCACTTAAACTTTTTTGAGCTATAGAATTGTTCTAGTGCTTCACTTATATCTTTTTGAGCACGGTGTGCTTGGAAATTTTTGTATAAATACTCTCATGCTTCACTTAGATTAATTTGAGAGTTAGTAAATTTTGAAGAAATCCTCTCATGCTTCACTTATACTTTTTTGAGAGATGAAATCTTTATGCTCATGTGCTTCACTTAAATTTGTTCGAGCTTGTCAAAAAGCAATGGCAATATATGAAACTAGTCCCAAAGTGATAGATATCCAAGGAGGATATAATAAAAACTTTCATGAAGATCATTGGACAAATTAAACTTGATTCCTTGTAATAGTTTTGAAACATGATGATAGTAATATGTGAGTCATGTTAGTGAGTAATTATGCTTTAGTAGGAATATTGATGTTAAGGTTTGTGATTCCCTATGCATGCACGAAAGTCAATAGTTATGCAATGAAGTTACATCCTACTTGTGGTGCATTATTCGGTGTTAGTTATGCTCAATGCTCGCTTATGTGAATTTTCTTTTCTTGGTTTGGTTGCTTCTCAATCTATTTGCAAGCCTCCATTTGTACTAAGTAGAAATACTACTTGTGCATCCAAAATCCTTAAACCAAGTTTTGCCTTATGAGTCCACCATACCTACCTATATGCAGTATTTCCATGTTGTTCCAAGCAAATTTGTATGTGCCATCTCTAAATTTTCAAAATAATTTTTCTCTTTGTGTGCTCGTATCGCTCATGAAACGGTGGGGAGTGTCCAATATTTTTCCATGCTAGATGTGTTATTCTCAAGATGAGTGTTTATTCACTTGTCATTGCACGAGAGTGCGGTGGTAATAGGGATGCCCATTCGCGAAATGAAAAAGAAAAGAAAAAAAATATTTACTTTATGTTGTCAAATAATAAATTCCTTGGAAAGTGTTGGTATCGAAGGCAACCGTGGATACGGCCCGCCATGGAAAGTGAAAGTTTGGTGGAAAAAGGAATAAACTTTATTTTCTGTTTGGGAACCGCCTATGATATATCTAGCATGGAAAGTATTGTGAGCTACTTTGTCGTTTTCGTTGACAGGAAAGGCATGCCACCCAAAAAAAAATCTCTCTCAATTTAAAACCTTGAGCTCTGGAACCTCTACAAATCCCTACTTCCCTTTGCGAAGGGCCTATCTATTTACTTTATGCAATTTTTATTTTTACTTTGAGTCTCCATCTTCTCTTATAAAGCACCAACTTGGGGGCACTATGATCGTACTTGAGCATTGGGCATAGCTAATATTTGAGTGTGTCTCATGAATGGATCAATGATTGAGCATGATGGGCTAGGGATAACTTTCTTTAGTGTTGATATTTTGAAAGACATGGTTGCTTGTTGGCATGCTTGAGTATTGAAGTCATTATGTTAAAACTAGACTATTGCTTTGAATCATTTACAAGTCCAAATGTCCTTGCTATACAAAAGAAAAGAATATGTGATGAACATGTTAGGCAGTATTCCACATCAAAAATTCTGTTTTTATCATTTACCTACTCGAGGACGAGTAGGAATTAAGCTTGGGGATGCTGATACGTCTCCAACGTATTTATAATTTTTGCTTGTTCCATGCTGTTATATTATCATTCTTGGATGTTTTACAATCATTTTATAGCAACTTTATATCATTTTTGGGACTAACCTATTGACATAGTGCCAAAGTGCCAGTTGTTGTTTTTGCTTGTTTTTTTACTTCACAGAATATTAGTACCAAACGGAGTCCAATCGCGCCGAAACTTTTTGGAGATTTTTTCTGGACCAGAAGACACCCAGTGGGCCAAAGAAGTGCCAGGAAGGTGGGCTGTGGAGAGCAAAACCCACCAAGGCGCGCCAGGGGGCCCCGGCACGCCCTGTTGGGTTGTGCCCTCCACGGGGCCCCCCTCCACCGCCTCAGATGCCTATAAATTCTCATATATTCAGAAAACCCTAGGGGAGTCGACGAAACACAATTCCAGTCGCTGCAAGTTCCAGAACCTCGAGATCCAATCTAAACACCATCACGGAGGGGTTCATCTTCTTCATAGGTGCCTCTCCGATGATGCGTGAGTAGTCCACCATAGACCTACAGGTCCGTAGGCAGTAGCTAGATGGCTTCCTCTCTCTCTCTCTCTCTCTCTCTCTCTCTCTCTCTCTCTCTCTCTCTCATGATTCTCAATACAATGGTCTCTTGGAGATCTATTTGATGTAAACTTTTGCGGTGTGTTTGTTGGGATCCAATGAATTTTGAGTTCATGATCAGTTTCTATCCATGAATATTATTTGAGTCTTCTTTGATCTCTTATATGCATGATTACTTATAGCCTCGTATTTCTTCTTCGAATCTTTGGTTTAGTTAGACCGACTAGATCGATTTTTCTTGCCATGGCAAGAGGTGCTTTGTGATGGGTTCGATCTTGCGGTGTCCTTTCCCAGTGACAGAAGGGGCAGCAAGGCACACATGTATCGTTGCCATTAAGGATAACAAGATGGGGTATATTCCTACATGAATAGATCTTGTCTACATCATGTCATCATTCTTATTGCATTACTCCGTTTTTCCATGAACTTAATACACTAGATGCATGCTGGATAGCGGTCGATGTGTGGAGTAATAGAGGTAGATGCAGGCAGGAGTCGGTCTACCTATCTTGTTCGTGATGCCTATATAATGATCATCGCCTTGGATATCGTCATGATTATTTGATCTTTTATCAATTGCCCAACAGTAATTTGTTCACCCACCGTGCGCTATAGTCATGAGAGAAGCCACTAGTGAATCTTACGGCCCCCGGGTCTACTTTTCCAACATATTGCTTTCCGATCTATCTTTTTCCCTCTTTGTTTTCAGATCTACAAAACCAAAAACCCAAAAATATATTGCTGCACTTTTTATTTGCCCTTTCTATTTTGTGTTCTTGAGAGATCTATCTCTCCTATCTATCACTACCTAATCTATCTTTTTACCGTAGAGAGATTGACAACCTCTCTTTCGCGTCGGGTTGCAAGTATTTGTTATTTGTGTGCAGGTGCTGCTTATTGGGTGGTGGTGATCCTCCTACTGGTTCGATAACCTTGGTTTCATAACTGATGGAAATACTTACCGTCGCTGTGCTGCATCATCCCTTTATCTTTAGGGAAATACCGACGTAGTCTCAAGCCACGTCATTCCTCACCATATCCCAGGAATTTACCAGGATGCGCGGGATCTGGCTGGAGCCCAAGTAACTAAGCATGAATCTGCGGACCGGTCATTTGGAGTAGTGCCTCGTGTGAGATAACTTTTTTGGAACAAAACACCCAAGACTTTATTCATTAGAAAAAAATAGTTGCATTGTTTATGAGGCGAGGTACAGTTTCAATTGGAGGTTCCTCAAACCAATCCAAAGTCAAAAAAAGTTAGCCATCCTAGCAAGCTCATGAGCAACTTTATTTGCGTCCCTACTACAATGGTTGAATCTAGCTATAGTAAAAATCACAAACAAGATGATAGAAATCATCAAAAATCACTGCCGCACCCCCACCGTGGCCAATAATGACCACTCATATTCATCGTTTCAATGAACTCTAGGTTGTCAGAATTAATAACGAGACGATTGCATCCTATCCTTTGCGCAAGGGCAAGACCAAATGTGAGCACTAAAGCTTCAGCCGTCAGGACATCCACACCATTGTTGATTTTTTGATTTCCTTCATCGCTGAAGTTTCATTTATCATCCCTCAAAACCGCCTCGTCGTACCCTTAGGAAGTCTTGATCAAAAGAAGCATCAGCATTAGGAAAACCCCTAGGGGGCGGATCCACCCCTCTTTTCTCATGGTGGCCTTTGGATAGGACACGGTAACATAGTTTGTTGCAATAACATGAATCCCCATAGTAACCTGATAATCGTGTGAGAAAACTTTGCCGAACGTATAGTGCTTCTTGTCCTTTCTGTATGCATAGTCTATATCAAGGAACGAGCGATGCTTGTAGAAGGAGGTATACTTCTTATCCTTGTCCAGCAACATGAATTTCAGGTCCGCCTTGCAATCTGGGCATTGCATCTTCTCATGAGTAGACGAGGTGGAGAATATCGCACCAGCCGATGCATCATGAACGGAGTATTGGTAACAACCATGCATTTGAAGTTTTGCTTCATAGCGCAGCGTACGTTGATACGTCTCAAACGTATCTATAATTTTTATTTTTAAATATTATTATGTTATCATTTTTATCTACTTTTTGTAGCAATTTATATTATCTTTCTGGACTAACCTATTACTTTAGCGCCAGTGCCAGTTCCTGTTTTCTGCTTGTTTCTGGTTTCATGGGAAATCAATATTTACGGAGGTAAAAATACAATGTCAATTTTGCATGCTTTTTTTTGGCAAAAAGAAACACTAGAAGCTTTGAGAAGCAGCGAGAGGCATAGGGAGCTCTCTAGAATTAAGTAGGATTTACATTCCACGAGCATACACGGTGCAAGTCTCTATGACTATAACACAGGAAGGATGAGGGAATACTCACCAAGAACTATCCATAATCAACATTCAAAAGTAGACACGGAATTAAGAATTAAGTAGCATTTACATTCCAACGAACATAGGAAGGATGGAGCAAGTCTCAATGACTATAACATAGTAAGGAGGGGCAATACTCACCAAGAATTAGGGGTGGTCACAAAAAAATTTGCAGGGGGCAAAAATTTACGGCCATATTCATGATCCGGCAAGGCAAAATCATCTGTATAAACTAAAACATGGACATAATCACGTCATTTTCCACATGGTAGCCAATTTTATTGAAAAGTGAAAGAAAACTAACCATTTGAGACAAAATAAATTATGTCAATATAACAATATCTTTTTTTGAAGTTGTTGGCCTATACATCAAAAACCATGAGGTGGTAGACAAAAGATCAAAATAAGAACAAAAACAAAGGGGGTTGGGGCTGCTCCAACACACAACTTCTCTGGGTTTTATTTCACATCATATAGGCCTGAAAAACCGACCCCGCGACCAAGACGGCCTACTAGACTTGCCCAAAATGTCGTGGCCCTGACCACCTTTCGGTCAGGTTTATACTCAACTTTGTGAAGAAGAGATTGATGCTAAAACAACTCCTAATGAGGTTCAATTTTTTTCTATCTTTACAGACTTAAGAATTGAAAAAGCTGCTATGTATGTGCTTATAAGGACTCACATTCACCCTGATAAGGACATAAACACAGCTATTTGACTGCATGCCTCTGTCTTCTCTCTGATCTTCTAAAACTTGATCATTAACTTTGTTCTTATGCCCTCCAACATAGTCCTGATTGGCTTGTTCCTAACATCCAATATCATTCTATTGAAAACTTCACTAAGGTCGTTCACAACCAGGTCTGTTTTGCACATAGTGTCCATTTTATATCTGGCCCATGTATGATCTGGTATCTGTGACAACCACTTCCAAGCTTCCAAGCTTTCCTTTTTCAAATTTGCCATGCCTATATCATGTCCATGCTTAGTGAAGGAATAAGATGCTTGATCTAAATGTTTCTTTAGTTCCTCTCCTCTAAAACCAGCTGATTGGAAGTTGGCATAAATATGTCTAAGACAAAACCTTTGTGGGGAGTCAGGGAATACATCATTGATTGCATTCAACAGTCCTTGTTAATATCTGGCTCAATCATCAATTGAAGCTAAAGTATGCTTAAAGACACATTACACTGTATGCATTGTTGTATCACATACCTTTTGCCTGTCAGACATAAATGTGTATTTGCCAAACTTGTTACCACTCCCAATAATTGTTCTCAGTTGTGTGAGAAACCATGTCCAGCATGTCTGTCCCTTCCTTGTCAACAACACCAAATGCTATTGGGAAGATGTTGTTATTCCCATCCCTGCCTGTAGCTGCCAATATATGTTGTCCAGTGCTGAGCTTGATGAAGCAACCATCAAGACCTGAAGATATGATCACATTAGTGCTAAATAACATGTATGCAACTATCTTAGATCAATGTGTATGATTCAATACCTATAAATGGCCCGCAACCATTGAGGAAACCCTCCTTGCATGCATACAAGCAGTAGAACATGTAATGAAACCTGGGTGTAGGAGCTGGAATTTGTGGGTCCATCATTGTTGTCACTATGCACCTATTGCCAGGGTTAGTATTTAGCACACACTGCAGGTAGTCCCTTAGTCTGTGGTACCATAGTTTGTGATCTCCTTCCACAACTTGCTTCCTTGCCCTATATGCCAAACTTTTAGGCACATGCACGCCAAACTTTTTCTTTGCATATGTCATAATTGTTTCAACACCAGCTCCAAGGTTGGATCTCACTATGTCCTCACAAACCTTGGCCACCCAATTGATTGTAACCTTGGTGTTCTCTCCACTAGCTCCACAAGTGTGATCCAAGTTCATCTTATTGATGCTAAAAGTTGCCTCATGAGCTATCCTAGAGGCAACTATGTAAAACTCACAACCATTCTTTCTCTCTGTGCACCAAGAAATAACCCTAGTTGGTTCATTTCTGTGGTACTCAAAATTCCTAAGAGTCCTAACATGGAAATTTCTAAGTGCTTCCCTGAACTCCACCACATTTTGGAAACATAAATGCATTGAAAACTGCTCATGTGCATCAGGCAGTGATGAATCATAGCATCTCCTCTCCTTCTTCTTCTTCACCCTACTCTTCCTTCCAGAAGGCAACCTTGGAACTTCTTCTTCATCAGTAAGGCCTAAATCACCTGGAAGCCAGTATTCATCAGGTTCAGGCACATAATCTTGAAACTTGATGTGTTCAGGCTCACTATGTGACTTGCTAGTTGGGCCCGGTTTTTTGACTGCCTTAACCTGCTTTGCTCCTTTTTGCAATACAGATGAAGGTTTCTCTGCTTCTTCCTCGGAAAGGATTTGATATTCCTCCCACAACTCAGAAGGTTCTGAGTTAGCTCCACAATAGTGCTCTACAGTATCTTCCTCTTCCCTCTGCTTCTGGCTAGTCCATGTGCCAGCCTCATCTTCACCCCTAGCCCAAGCCTTGTATGATATATTCTGCCCTCTATGATCACCCCTGAAAAACTCAAAATTTGAAGAGGATTTGTCCATCTCATCATCATCTTCATCTTGTTCTACATATTGTTCTTCTTCCTCCATAACATTTTGCCCTTGTTGAAATTGCAACTTTGTTGTGTGTTAAGATAGGGCGTAGCAGGGTTTACTGCTAGCAATGTTGAATCAGAGGCTGGATATAGTACACCTTCTTGGGAAACCCTGTAAACAACTGGATCACAAACATTTTCAATAGGAATCTGTTCCTCAAGGAAGATGTGATCCATATTAACATCTGCTGGGCTAGGATCAGTAGCTTTTCTGACAGAGATATTGAGGAGCTTCTTATCAACAAATACGTCAAGCATTTCCTCTACTTTCTCCTCACTATCCAGGACCTCCACCCCCTCCAAGCCCTTTCCCTCTTCCTTTACATAAGTCGGAAAAACATCCATTCCATAACCCTCCAACTCAACCAATGCTAATATGGTCAGATAACTGATTCTGAAGAAACCGAATACGTTCTCTCCATATTATCTGTTCCTTGAAAATGTAGCCCCATTTCCCAAATCTCATCATCTAAGTTGTATGAGATTAAATTGAAAAAAACAAGCTGATTTATTATAAAGCACTGAAACTCATTTGCAATTCTGCACTAACTAAAAACTATAAATCTCCAACAACTTCTAACAGTAGATACATTGCTGATTTGCATACTGCACTGTCTTATAAAACTATTTCCAAAATTATAACTTAACCTATGAATGTTGCTGAAAATGTTTACCTCACTCCACCAAACGACGACGCCCACCTGTGGCCGCTCGCCGGATCCGCGTGAATGCACTTCGCCACTGCCATGGCCGCACGGAATGTCGGATCCCACTGGACCTCGGGCGGTGACGGCTGCGACGACCGCTGCGTCGGGAAACTCGAGCTGCCCAGCCATTTGTCAACCTGTTCATGCCCACTGCCCTCATCGCCGGTGCCGCCTTGGCCCAAAGGCTTGCCACCATTGACATTTGACTACGCCGCCGCCATCGCACCTACGTCAAAAAGCGGGAGCGGGGGTGGGGAGGGGAGGAGGATAGCGAGGCAAAGGGCGGCCCGACTGGCGTCTTTGGTTCCGACCGCACCGGCCGTTAACGGCCGCGCCGTGAGCGCTCTGGGGCACGTGGCCTGACCGGTGGGCCCATTTGGTCAGAAAACGGCTTAAAACATTAGTCACGCGAGTTTTGGGTTTTTTGAAACAGCCGACCCCCGACTTGGTAGTTATCAGCGAAAAAAAATGGTAGTTTTCCGGAACGATAGCCCGAATTGTAGTAGTTTTATGCTATTTACTCCCCTAGATGGGAGGAGAGTTTCCCCTCTGGTCCATGGATGCCATGGCTCCCGGAGGGCAGGAGCCCCTCCGAGATTGGATCTATCTCTCTAGTTTCTCCTGTTTTCGCGATTGTTTTCTAACCCCTTCACCGTATCTTAAATATCCGGAGATCCGTAACTCCGATTGGGCTAAAATTTGAAGCAGATTTTTATCGGGAAATTATCTTTCTTGCGGAGAAAGTAGGGCCCCAACCTACTTACAGGGTGGTCCCAAGACATGAGCGCACGGTTGTTGGCTTGGGAGCACCTCGGGCACCGTGTTGTGTTGATTCTTCTTCCAAAAATTCACATATATTCTAAAAAAAATCTTCGTAAAATTTTATTGTGTTTGGACTCCGTTGGATTTTCTGCAAAACATTCAAAACAATAGGAACTGGCACTGGGCACTGGATCAGTAAGTTAGTCCCAAAAATATTATATAATGTTGTCAAAAATATATGAAAGTTGTAGAGTATTGACATGAAACAATCAAAAATTATATATATGACAGAGACGTATCAGCATCCCTAAGCTTAATTCCTGCTCGTCCTCGAGTAGGTAAATGATAAAAAGATAATTCTTGATGCGAAATGCTACCTAACATAATCTCGAGCAAATGTCTAATCATGGCATGAATATTAAGATACAAGTGATTCAAGGCAATAGTCTATCATTTGACATAAAGACATCCATACTCAGGTTTACTAGCAAACAATCATGACTTTTTAAAATAACAACGCTAAAGAACGCTATCCCTAAAATATCATATAGCCTGTCATGCTTAGTCTTCCTAGCATAAAGTATCATGAGCACCCCGGTGTCAAACCAGGCAATTGGATCGTACTTTTTAACGCGCTTCAGCATTTTATACCTCACTCAATACATGAGTGTGAACCATGAACATAGCATATAGGTGGAATAGAATATGGTGGTAGGTTTCAAAGGGGTAAAAGTGGAGAAGAAAGTCTTGCATCGACTAGGTGGATCAACGGGCTATGGAGATGCCCATCAATCAATATCAATGCGAGGAGAAGGGATTGCTACGGATGCACTAGAGCTATAAGTGTATGAAAGCTCAACTGAAGCTAAGTGGGTGTGCATCCAACTTGCTTACTCATGAAGACCTCGAGCATTTTAGGAAGCCCTTCATCGGAATATACAAGCCAAGTTCTATAATAAAAAAATCCACTAGCATATGGAAATGACAAAACATGAGACTCTCTATATGAAAAACATGCTGCTACTTTGAAGCACAAGTGTGGAAAAGGAGGTAGTAGCACAGCCCCTTCTCTCTTATTTATTTTTTCCTTTTCCTTTTTTTCTTTTTTTTCTTTTTTTCTTTCTTCTTCTTTTTTCTTTTTTTTTCCTTTTTCTTTTTTTCTTTTTTTTCCTTTTTTTCTTTCTTCTTCTTTTTTTCTTTTTTTCCTTTTTCTTTTTTTCTTTATTTTCCGTCCGGAGTCTCATCCCGACTTGTGGGAGAATCATTGTCTCCATCATCCTTTCCTCACTGAGACAGTGCTCTAATAATGAAAAGCATCAACTTTTATTTACTTACAACTCGACATTAAAAACTACTAAACAAGATGACTCTATATGAATGCCTCTAGCAGTGTACCATGATGTGCAATGATCTAGCGTAACATGTAAACAATGATGAACGGTGGCTTTGCCATAAATACTATGTCAGCTACATGATCATGCAAAGCAATATGACAATGAGTGCACAAGTCATATGATGTAACGGTGGAAGTTGCATGGCAATATATCTCGGAATGACTATGAAAATGCCATGATAGGTAGGTATGGTGGCTGTTTTGAGGAAGATATACTGAGGCTTATGTGCAATAGAGCGTATCATGTCGCGGGGTTTGGATACACCGGCGAAGTTTGCATCGATGCTCGAGGTGAGAATGGGCAATGCACGATACCGAAGAGGCTAGCAAATATGAGGAGGTGAGAGTGCGTATTAGTCATAAAGAACTCACATACTTATTGCAAAGCCTTATTAGCTCTCTCGAAGCATCCACAAAGCCTTTGTGTCGTTGCAGTTGTAGATGTAATTCAAATTCGCCATACTCTTCTGAACCCAGATTAACATTAGAGCATAACAGATGACGCGCTTATCACCACGATGAACAACTCTCTTGTGGATAAACATGAGCCACGCCTGAATCACAGTTATTAGTGTTGCTACCTGAACTACTAGCTTCATCTGGGCATCCATAACCTAGTCGACATCAAGGGTGCGTTGAGCAGTGGGGAAGTCGATCCTACACCTTGCCTAATAGACCTAACATAGGGGGAGGGGGTCCATGTTGCTTATCAGCTTCAAAGACGACGACGATGAAGGGGGGGAGGAGGACGACCAGACGGTGGCCAAGAGGAAGGTGAGAAGCAGCTCCCACTACTGGAATCAGGTACTTTGTTGTCTGCTGTGGCGGACGACAAAGAGCAGTTCCACTGACGGCAAAGGCCTTTGACGTCAGCCAGCAGACGGCCACAGTTTCGGCACTGTAAACTCCGGTAAAGGGGTTCTTTGCCGTCTGCCTAGGCTCAGCGGACGGCAAAGTATTTTTGCCGTCAGCCTACAGACGGCAAAGAGGTTGGACGGTGTAGCACTGACGTTAGCCCCGTTAGGTGGCTAACGGCATCCTTTGCCGTCTGCCCCCAGACGGCCACGTCACAAGCCCCTTTGGCGTCTGCCCTCGGATGGCCACGTCACAAGCCCCTTTGCCGTCTGCCCCCGACGGCCATGTCACAAGCCCCTTTGCCGTCTGCCCCCTTTGTCGTCGGCCCCCGGACGGCAAAGAGGCCAAATGGCCCCAGGCCTGGTGTTCCCAGGTTGCACAGGCGGCTGCCACGTGCCACCTTTGCCGTCGGTGGCAGACGGCAAAGAGGCCTTTGCCGACGGTGGCAGACGGCAAAGAGCCAGTATTGCCTCTTTTTTTCCTGTTTTTGTTATATTCAAGAATTTTCACAGGCAAATATATGATATATATATATATATATTTCACAGAAACAATATCCCTGCCATATGGATATGATCAACCAACAATTATACCAAATTGAAAGTATCAAATGTCACATTGTTCACCATATTACAATAGTTTCATCCATACATACATAGTTTCATACATAGGTAGAAAGTTTCACATAAGGTCATCGATACAAAATGAAAACAGAAAGTAAACACTAGCACTACATCAAAGCAAGCTACCGTGAAGTGAATCAAATCTGCAAAATTGGAAATAAGAAAGTTAGAAGAAGAATACCAGAAGAAGTAGAAGAAGATCTAGAAGAAGAAGATGATGATGATGATGAAGCGTTTTTCTTCTCTTTCTCTTTCTCCTCTTGTTTTTCTTCTTCTTATTGCTTATTTTGTGTCATTTTAGAGCTAACCTAGGTAATTATGCCATTTTTGACCTAACTAAGCTTATTGTGTCATTTTGCAAGAAAATAAGCTAAGTATATGGCATTTATGAGGTTACCAAGGCTATTATGCCATTTTTGAGTTAACTAAGCTTATTATGTCATTGTGGAGGAAACATAGCTAAGTATAGGTCATTTTAGAGCTAACCTAGGTAAAATAGGTCATTCTGGAGCTAAGTAAGCTTATTATCTCATTTTGTAGGAAGCAAAGCTAAGTATAGGTCATTTTAGAGCTAACTTAGGTAAAATAGGTCATTTCGGAGCTAAGTAAGCTTACTATGTCATTTTGGAGGAAACAAAGCTAAGTATAGGTCATTGATGAGCTAACCAAGGTAAACTAGGTCATTTTGGAGCTAAGTAAGATTATTATGTCCCTTTGGAGGAAAATAAGCTAAGTATAGGTCATTTATGAGCTAACCAAGGTAAACTAGGTCATTTTGGAGCTAAGTAAGATTATTATGTCCCTTTGGAGGAAAATAAGCTAAGCATATGACATTTATGAGCTAACCAAGGTTATTATGCCATTTTTGAACTAAGTAAGCTAATTATGACATAAATGAACTAAATAAGCTAAGTATAGGTCATTATGCATTTGTTAAGCAAAACACTAGAGAAAACTTACCGTCCTCGTCATCACGGAGGTGAAGCACCAGGGGTGCTCGGGCCGGTGTCACCTGGAGAAGGATGCCCTGGAGAAGGGTCGTGCGATGCGGCTCGGGAGTTATGCTGCACCAAAGATCATTTGCAAAGTCTCGTTAGCATGATGACACTAAAATGTTAAGACTAGTAACTAATGACCATTCAAATGAAACTAACCGTTCCCGCCGTGGTAATGACTGGCATCGGCGGAGGGGTCTGGCCGTTCTTCTCGCACATAGACTGCACATTTGGTTTTGACAAGTCAATCATATTGGTTATTAATGAAACGAACCTGTAGTGCATGATTTGACTAATATGAAGAAGAAACTTACCACGATGAGCTCGTACATGGCCCGGTTAGACGCATCGTTCCGTGCCCTCTCCTCCTCCAACAACCTAGCCGTCCTCTCCTCCAAATCCCTCTCTTTCTCCGCCGCCTGCCAGGCCCGTTCCTCCAGAAGCGCCTGGGTTGCCTCTCTCTCTTTCTGAAGAGCAGCCTGCAACACAACTACTCGTTAGCATTGTAATCATCTTTGTTCGCACACACAATGTAATGGAGGAAAACTATCTGAGTCTGTATGACTAACCTCGATGGCGAGCTCGACTGGCCGTGCACGAGGCCTTATCTCAGGACATGAGCTCGTTTGGCGCTCCTTGATCTCCCGGAGAGTGCTAGAACACCGTATAAGTCCATCTCCAATGGCTATCGAGCCATGGGGCCTCCCGCCGCCAGCTATCATCACCAGCTCTGGATCAATAGGATGCTGGCTCGGGTTAAAGTCCTCCCCTTTCCTCGCCTTCCCCTCATCTCTATACCTCACGAGCTTGTGGTGGGAGGAGATGTTGGTGAATTTCTCAGGATGATCGAGGTCAGACTCCGAGAATGCTTTGGCCTTCTTGTACGAGGCAGTATGGGCCATGGCATAGAGGTCGTACACCCCTGGCACTTCCGTCTTATTGTAGTTCGCCTAAAAGAGAGAGAGAGGAACAAAGTATTAGTAAAGGGCTCAAGCTAGCATCAAGAAATGGATTGCATGAATCATGAAGCAAACCACATACCCAGTTCCGCCCGAACTGATATAAGTTGGCGCTGCCTTGATGGTGTGGCACACCAACCATTTTGTCACGCCGGTTCTGGGCATTGTCGTGGACGGCTCGCCATTCGTCTGAGCACCACTGATCCACCAATGCCTCCCAACAATCCATCTTATCCGCACACCATCTCGGGGGCGCCTAAGTTAGTAAAGAGAAATTTGAGCGGTACGCCTACGAATCAAATCAAGGAAACTAAGTACAAGGCCTTAAGAATAGGTAATTACCTTCATGTACTGCTCCTTCTCCAGAAACTTTCCACAGCACGACGACTTGTCCTTCTTAACACCACGCGAGGCGTAGTAGTCTCGAACAGCCTGCCGCCGAGCCTCGTGCCGTAAGTTCTGTAGTAGGCGCCTGCACTCGCCATCGATAACCTTTGCCGCGGCCTCCTCGTGTCCCTCCTCACACCTGTAGAAGGTCTGCAATCAAACGAGACAACAATGATTAGTACAATAACTAGCTATTGTTGATTTTTAATTGTGTACAGGAGAAATTACCCAAAACTGTCTGATCACCATGTCGGCCCTCGTGTGGCACAAGACACCGTCGATCACCTCCGCCGGCGGGGCCGGGGCAGCCAAGTAGTGCTCCCAGGTCAATCCTAGCTCTGGAAGCTGACCCTCACCGGGCAACGTGACAAACCTCGGGAAGTTGTGCCGGCAAAGCACACCAAGGACGGTGTTGGGCCTGCGGACATCGTTGGCGTGATCCCAACCCCTGCAGTATGACAAAGCCAACGCATTATATATTTGAAGAACCTGAAGGCAAACGGTTAAAAAAGAGTAAATGCACTTATTTCTCCCCATTAGGCCTAATCACCGGCATCTACTCGCGGGTCGCCGGCACGGGCGGGAGCTGTGTACTACCACGCTGGTAGACGATGGCCCCCTCAACCACCTCGTCCTTGCTATCCCCACCACCATCAGCATGGCCACTCGGCTCCTGCTGACGTAGATCTGGCCAGGTATCCCATGGGGTCTGCTGGGACGTAGCCCCATCCCTGCTCTGCTCCGGAGTCTCATGGGACGAAGCGTCTGGGACAGGAGTCTCGTGGGTCGAAGGCTCGTCCACCCGAGGCTCATGGACAGGAGTCCGCGTAGCCTCCACCTCAGATGCCTCCACCCTAGAAGTCTTGTTCTCAGGTGAATCAGCTGGGGGTGGCGGCGAGGAAGGCGTATCAGCCTCCGTACGTCTCCCGCGGGCACGTGTACCTCTACCTCCTCCTCTCTTCTTCCCCCGACCTCCTCTCCCGGTGGGCATCGGCGCCGACGAAGAAGCGCCCGCCTGTGTCTGCAAACTAGCGAGCAACGCTCTCCGGAGATGCTCGGGTGGAATGGTAGTACCCCTCCCACCACGCGCCGACGAAGAAGCCGCGGATCGCTCTGGACCCGCGCCCACCATCTTTCAACACCTTCCATGACAAAGAGTAAACGAAATTAGTACAACATAAAAAAATGAATACCGGCATGAATAATAATATGTATATAATTTAAGTGTATCATCATCATGTATATAATAATAATTAAATACCTGACATGAACTAATAATAATCTTGATCGTCTATATATGCTCCGGGATCAATAAATGCATCATCATCATCACTATTATCAATAAATGCATCATCATCATCACTATCGGGAACAACATGTGAAAGGCCTCCTTTATGTAATCGGTCAAGCATTGACAGGTCATCCACAGCAGTAACCTCTTCTTCTTCCGGCTCTTCTTGTTCCGGCTCAGGGGTGAAGTCGGATTCACTATCGCTGTCTACTTCAATGTTCTGGGGTGAAGTAGAGCGGTTCTTGAAACGTTTTTTGGAAAGACGTGTTTCTTGGAAGAATTCTCCTTCATTTGTGTTTGGGTTAATGTGAGGTTCATAATCCTCTTCATTGAGGGGAGGTGGTCTAAAACGTGGCGGCACTTCATAAACGACATCCCAACCATTCAGATTTGGATCGGTTTGGCAGGCCCAGGGTAGATAGAAAACTTGGGTCGCCTGTTGAACCGTAATATAGACATCGGGAACATCTAAATGGGTGCTTTGTTTGATTTCGACTAGCCCTATATGTTCATGAGTCCTTCTAATCTCCTTCGGCTGGAACCAATAACATTTGAAGACTACGACGTTCGGTGGGTTTTCACCATAGAATAGAAGTTCATAAATTGCTTCAACTCTTCCATAATACTCGGTACCTCCTTTGCCGATAGCAGAGACACAATAATTTGTAGACTTTCGGTCGGCCATAGATAGCTCTTTGCCAAAGGTACGAAAGCGATACCCGTTGATGTCGTATTTGTCAAATGAACGGACCTTATAGTCAAAACCATTAGCGACTTGTCTCAATTCGGCATCCATAGACTCTGAATTAGCCTACAAGTTTCATACGAAAGAATTGTTGCATTAGCCGCAAATTAGACGAAGAAATGAAATGGTCTAATGGAAATTACCGTTTGTTTGAACCAAGAGATGAAACCGGGATAGCCGCCTCCATGCTTTGCCAGAAGCTCATACTCTTCGATGGAATCCTTTTGGATCACCGCTCCATCCAAGAATTTGGCGACGTATCGACTGTATCAAATATCTGGGAATAAGAGTAGTTCAAAGGAATTAGAAGTTGCGAAACAATGTACCGAGAACTTACTCGATGTACGACCACACTTCTGTTAGGTTGTTGAAGATATACAACGAAATGGTCCGCCATTCTTGGACATCTAACGCTATTGCTTTCGAAGCACCGGTTGGTGCGAGCTCCCCTTTGAATAGGCTGAGGTTGGATCGACCTTTTTTAGGGTCGCCAACATTGTACCGAGGCTTTGGATTATGCAAATGACGATTTTTGGCTTCGTAATGTGCTGTCACGAAGTTTGCCGCCTCCTCAATAATGAATGCCTCGGCCATCGATGCTTCAATTCTACGTTTATTTTTACATTTTGCTCGAAGCGTCTTCTGCATCCTCTCAGTTGTGTATCACAAAATAAGGCACATGGGACAATAGTTCAAGTCCTCTCATTTTGGAAGACTTGCAAATGGGACAATAGTTCAAGTCCGCACACTCAAGCCTAAATAAGGCACATCCATTCTCACAGGCATCTATCTTCTCATAGGGCATCTTAAGTACACGGAGGATTTTGTCCGACTGGTACAGGTTTGCAGGCAGTACATGGCCTTTGGGTAGAAAGCGTCCAAATATTGTCATCATCGCGTCGTAGCATTTTTTTCCCAGGTTGAATTGAGCCTTCAGAGCCATTACTTGCGCGATGGCATCCAGCTGACAAAGCTCAGTGTGCTCGTGGAGAGGACGTTTTGAAGACTCCAACATTTCATAAAAGGCCTTTGCAGATTCCTCCATCTCATTGTCCGAATCCCGAGCATCATCAAAGTCTTGCACCATGTCTTCGATCCCGGTACCATGCTCGTCGGTACGACGACGAACCACCTCAGCTCTGGCACGTTGGGCAGACTCACCATGAAAAGTCCACACCATATAATCAGGCGTAAAACCCCACTTCTGCAGGTGTTTACCCATTACACCCTCTGTCCTCTTTTTAAAGTTATCGCACCGGACACAGGGGCACCAGGTTCTTTCCTGGCCATTTGAAAATGCGGCTCTCACAAACCCCTTGGTTTTTGTAAACCATTCATTGGTCATGTCTTTCTGACTAGTGTGACCGGTGTACATCCACGCACGATCACTCATCTTGTCTAGCTACTGGACACACAAGAAATATATATATAATTCAACATATATATTCATCAGTTAATCAAGTTTGTCAGTTTTATTACGTCCATGCAACCTACACGCTAATAGGTAAAGATAGGTCCTAATCCCACCCGAGTATGTGTAGATTGGGTTCGTTTTCCCATGCTCTGCTCCGGATCCGACGCAGAATTTCGGCAGCACCTCTCCGCTGTTCTCCTGATACACGTCTCGGCAATAGGCAAAGAGGATGTGTACCCGGAGAATAATAGGGAGGCACTGACGAAATTCTGCATCGGATCCGGAGCAGAGCATATGGGAAAACGAACCCAATCTACACATACTCAGGCTGTCCATGGATAACGTTGGACAATTCGAAAGGATGGCGGTTATAAATATGCAAAGACATGCATATTTATAGATGCCGCCCTTTCGAACGGGAGACGCATACTAGTCACGCATACTGTTGAATTGAAGACACCTATAGCTAGCAAGTTTCATCGGCACGAAGACCGGAACAAAGCAAATTAAGGGGGGAGGAGATGTCATTTGTGCTCACCCACGAACGCAGTAGGGGAGCTCGTCCAACGCACGGGGTAGGTCGTCGAACAACTGCACATTGAAATCCACCCGATCAACACAAATATGATGTTTTTTATAACAAAATCGGAAAATATGTGACCTAACTCATAATTTACAAAACTATGACCCTGTCGGGGGTCGGGGGTCAGTGACGTCGGGAGTCAGTGGCGTCGCGGGTCAGTGGCGTCGGGGGTCGGAGGTCGGTGGCGTCGGGGGTCGGGGGTCGGTGGCGTCGGGGGTTGGGGGTCGGGGGTCGGTGGCGTCGGGGGTCGGTGGCGTCGGGGGTCGGGGGTCGGTGGCGTCGGGGGTCGGGGGTTGGTGGCGTCGGCGGTCGGGGGTCGGTGGCGTCGGCGGTCGGGGGTCGGTGGCGTCGAGGGTCAGTGGCGTCGGGGGTCGGGGGTTCTTCTTCTCTTCTCTTCTTCTTCTTCTTCTTCTTCTTCTTCTTCTTCTTCTTCTTCTTCTTTTCCTTTTTCCTCTTCTTCTTCTCCTCCTCTCCTCTTTTTCTTCTTCTTCTTCTTCTTCTTCTTCTTCTTCTTCTTCTTCTTCTTCTTCTTTCTCCTCCTCCTCCTCCTCTTCTTCTTCTTCTTCTTCTTCTCCTTCTCCTTCTTCTTTTCCTTCTTCTTCTTTTCCTTCTTCTTATTATTCTTTTCTTCTTTTCCTTTTTCCTTTTTCATTTTTTTCCTTCTTTTTTTTCTTAACTATTTTTTCTTCTTCTTCTTCTTTTTCTTATCTAATAAACTAACCTAACTAACTAACCTAATTAACCTAACTAATTTAATAGAAAAAAAATAGAAAAACCAAAAAAAATGGGGCGGCCGGCGGGGGGTTCTCACCGGCGTGGGCGGCGGGGCGCCGGGGCCGACGGGCGCGGTGGGGCAACAGCGCGGTGGTGGAGGAGGGGGCGCGGGGAGGAGGCCGGGCGGTGGTGGAGGAGGGGCGACGCGGGGGCCGACGGGTGCGGTGGTGGAGGAGGGAGGCGCGGGGAGGAGGGGGGCGATGGTGGAGGAGGGCTCGCCGCGGGGAGGGCTTGCTCCGACGGCGGGGCGCGGGGAGGAGGGGAGGGCTCGCTCCGGCGGCGGTGGGGAACATGCTGCGGGAAGAGAGAGAGAGAGAGAGAGAGAGAGAGAGAGAGAGAGAGAGAGAGTGAGAGAGAGAGATGGGGGAGAGGGGGGTTTGGGGTGGGGGCCGACGTCCGTTAGGGCGCCATCCTCTTTGTCGTCCGCCAGCCAACGGCAAAGAGGTAAAAGGCAGACGGCAAAGAGTGGCAGATGGCATCCATGACGTCCGGTTGACCAACGGTCCAGTGGGGTCCACCCTGTGCTCTTTGCCGTCTGCCTTCGGTCTCTTTGCCGTCAGCTGGCAGACGGCAAAGAGCTTACTGATGGCAAATTATATCTCTGCCATCAGTCAGATCTTTGCCGTTCGGTTTCTGGAAGCTGACGGCAAAGAGCCTCTTTGCCATCAGCCTGCAGACGGCAAAGAGCAGGCTGATGGCAAAGTACCTGATTCCAGTAGTGTCCTGCTGCCGGAGAGTGTTGTTGTCACGTCCGCCGTCTCCGCCCCAGCCGCTTAAGCAGATCTGAGTCATCGCCGCAGCCGGTGCTAAGAACAGAGGAAGTGCTTGTCCTAGAGCTAGTGGTGACCGAGTAAATGGAGCGGTGAGACTAGATTTCGCGCCATCCCGCCTTGGCCGATTTTCATCTCCACTCGATTTCGCCTTGCACCTCCGCCAACGCCAACGCGTCGTCTTCCTTTTGCATCATCTCCACTCGATTTCGCCTTGCACCTCCGCCAACGCGTCGTCTTCCTTTTGCATCACACTCAGTCTGGCTTGCTGGGCTGCTTTAAAGTTCGTGCCGATGCGAGTCAGTACACCCAGTTTGCAATCAAATGTGTTTTTTTGACCCAAATAGGCCTGGTTGGAGGTAACGGGGGCAACCAAACACGCCCTATGTACTGGAGAGCATATTAGCTCGCTACCACTGCTCTGCTCACTTCACTGGTGTACGCCAGCCAACGCAAACAGTTGTGCTCTGCAGGCGTTTGGATGCTACTTCACCACACGACACAAGCGAGCAGCTGGCCTCTTCACGTCATGTGTGCCCGTGATGCATAACATGGATATTAGAGAAAGAATTAGTACTGCAGAACACTAGTCCTTATCTGTGACCAGCAGCAATCCAATGTTTTTGTAAGTAACTTCTTTCCTTATGATAGCATTTGGTTTGATATACTCCTCTATACCAAGGAAGCAAGAATAGCCAAGAATCTGTGGGCTTACCATGCAGAGGAGAGGAGGGAGAAACTAATTCCACAGTTGAGCATTTACCGAGCGAACCATGGGTTGGATATATGCAATGCCTTGCTGCATGAAACGCCATGGGCATCACTCATCCATATATACCTTGCTTGATGCCACCGCCATTGTCGGCGCCCTCCCTCCTTTATTGCCACTTGCACAGGGCTGCTGCTGCTATTTATGTCGCTCCACCAAGACCAGATACGGTGACCACTGCCCAAGCCTGAGGCTGCGCAGCTCTTCCGCTCCACTTCTTCTGCCTCACTGTATCTCTCCTCCAGGATCCTTCCATCTCCATCTCTCTGCTTCTCTCCCACTCCTACGAGGCATCGTCTGATAGGAAGAAGAAGAAGAAGAGAAAGGTCCGGTACGTCACTGCATCGCGTCGCGTGATGATGGCATTTGGGCTGCCCCGCGCGGCGGCGGCGGTGGTGTCGCTGGTGCTGGGTCTCGCCGCGGCGGCGTCGGCCGTGTCGGAAGATGTGATATCGATGGTGTTCCTGAAAACCGCGATGGCCAAAGGAGCAGGTATCCGCGTCACTTCGTTTTGCGCCACCATGTCATTCTTGTGTTGTTGTTGTTCGGCCATGGTTAACATTTTGTGTGCGCCCCTGACGGGCGCAGTGTGCCTGGATGGGAGCCCCCCGGTGTACCACTTCTCCCCCGGCTCCGGCTCCGGCGCCGATAACTGGGTGGTTCACATGGAGGTAATTAAGCCAATGTGATTAAACGCTTTCTGAATCGGATGTATATGGACACATTTTATTTTAGTGTGGTTATTCACTCATTTCAGTTCATATCTAGTCAATGTCGAAATATCCAAAACATCTTATATTGTGAACGGAGGGAGTACATATCAGCAACGGCCTCATCATCATTGTCATTCGTAGGGAGGAGGGTGGTGCAAGACCCCTGAAGAGTGTGCGATCCGGAAGGGCAACTTCAGGGGCTCCTCCAAGTACATGAAGCCACTCTCCTTCTCAGGGATCCTAGGGGACAACCAGCAGTACAATCCCGGTATGGCATTTGCTCTTTGCCTTTGCCCAAATGCAGTCACAACTTTCCCATCCGAAACAAACTGACTGATGTAGTGCCACCTTACCATTTTCTTGTTTAATCACGTACGCATTGCAGATTTCTACAACTGGAACAGAGTCAAGGTCAGATACTGCGATGGATGATTAAACAAGTAGAGTAACAGTTAGTTACTGCGATGGTCAGATACTGCGATGCGATGGAACGCCATCATCGAAGATCTGCTCAACAGGGGGATGAACAAATCAAAGAATGTATGTTTACTCTTCACTGCTATTACCAGTAGAGTAACAGTTAGTTAATGATGCCAACATTAACTTTCACTTTGTATAATGATGCTGATTTTATGAAGAAGAAAAAAAGTTGCCACTAATGAATGTAAACGCATTTCAGCAATTAGGATCATGAACTATACCTGCAGTAGTGCATAAATTCCAATCTGCAGATCTTCCTGCATGAACCTTATGATCCTGAAAAATGAGGTGCTGCATCACACCTTTTCAGGCTATTCTTTCTGGGTGTTCGGCCGGAGGTCTAGCGGCAATACTGCATTGTGACAAATTCAAGGACCTCCTTCCACCGTCGGCACATGTAAAGTGCGTTTCTGATGCTGGTTATTTTATTGATGGGTAAGTTCCATACTCCTGGTGTTCAATTGGTTATGAGTAACCATTTCGTGTCAAGTGATCGTCGCCGTTATCATTGCAGGACGGATATTACCGGCAACAAGTTTGTCAGGACATCCTTTAAGAACGTTGTAGACCTACATGTATGTTGTTTTCTGACCTTACAATACTGGCCATTATACTAATTATCTGGTTCTAGATCTTGCAATCACAAGATTTATAATTCAGTTCAGTATTCTGCATTTTATACCATTTTTTCCAATGACAATTAAATGTACCTTTTATTTTCACCGGTTCTTCTTCCCTCACTACCATGAGCTTCATGACTGATCACCTGAATAATAATTTACGAAAATTGCATGCGATCTTTCACCTTTTCAAGCCTGATAACCATTTTAATCTCTTGCAGGGATCAGTTAAAAATTTGCCATCTTCATGTACCTCGAGGACGTCGCCAGAGCTGGTCAGTATTCTTCACTTAAGATTGAAGGGGACGCTCTTCTCCTAGCTAGCCTTAGCATGTGCACTAACATGAAGGAAAAAATGTATATGCAGTGCTTCTTCCCACAGCATGTCCTCCCAACATTGCGCACGCCGCTGTTCATACTCAACGCTGCGTATGATTCATGGCAGGTAAATTTTCATACCTTTTCCCAGCACTGCACAATGGCAGTAGTGTTTTCTTCTGCAGTATAATAAGCTGCCGAGTAAAAAAAAAAAGATTCGTTTAAGCAAGATGTTTCAGTGATGAATAGTAGTAACAAGCTGGCGCCTGCATTGCAGATCAGGAACATCCTGGTGCCTAGCGCCGCCGATAAGAAGAAGGAATGGGCCAAATGCAAGCTTGACATAAAGGGCTGCTCCTCCAGCCAACTAGTGACCTTACAACGTTAGTGATCTTTCCACCTGGCAATGATCTTCCTGGATGATCCAACTTATCTTCCTGGATGTTCATCTCGCTTGTTTGATCATGTTACTTATCTCTGTTGTTGTTTATTTTTGGCACAGATTTCAGGAATGAGTTTCTGTCAGCGCTCCCTAAACCGGAGCAGTTTCCTTCGGTAGGCATGTTCATAGACTCGTGCTTTGCTCACTGTCAATCTGGAGCCCAAGACTCGTGGAATGCCGACGGTTCCCCTTCGATTCAGAAGACGGTACGTCTAAGAGTTTTGTCATTGGCCCAACAGTTTCCTGACAATTCAGTTTCAAACAATTTCAAATCAAGGGAGATTCAGGGAAAATGTTGTGTGAAAAACTGAAAATCCCCGGTCGCAGTTTAGCTTATCTATGATCTTTTCCTGTCTGTTTGCAGAAAATTGGCACAGCGGTGGGGGACTGGTTCTTCGACCGGGCTGTGTCTCAGCGGGTTGACTGCGAATATCCCTGCAACCAGTCCTGCATTGACAATGAAGATGACTGAGCAATTGGGTCTGAACTCCATTCTCGAAAAGAAAAAATGTTGTGTGATGCATTGTTGTGCAGGAATAACTTGGATTAGACCACATCCATAGCTTCAGGTAGAATAGGTGATTCTTCATAGAAGGTTACTTATCCGTTCTGTGTTTGTTGATGCTTACTGCTACTGAGAATAAAATGGAGTTGTGGTGTGATCTTGCTGCGTGAAATGGTTATTTAGAATTGTCAGGAAACCACACTTGCTATTTATTGTTTAAAAAAAAAATCTTTGAAAACTGATAGTCACTGCCCACGCGTCATTAGCACATCAAGTGTCGGGGAGAACAATTAAATTCTTCCTAAAAAAGCACAAGATAATTAGGTGTTAGTTTTCTGAGACGGTGATAGAAAATTGTAGTTTTTTTGTTGCTCGAAGGGAAAATATTGTAGTTTTGAGAAATTATACAGAAAATGCTATTCTGTACATTTGTAAGGTTGTAACTATTTGTGACCTATGCAAAAAATAACATACGATGAATTTCTGCAATAGTTACGTAACTTGTACTTGACAATAATGTGTTCCATAATTTTTCACAAATTTCAAATGATCATATTGTTTTACCACAAAATTATAGGCACCATTTTCTACCTAATACTGATATGACTTACATTCCTTTATAATCTACAAAACTCAAAAGTATGATTTTGCTAAGTTTCAAAAAATGAATTGAACCAAAGTTGTGAAATTTTCATTCAATCTAAATATGAAATATGGTGAAAATGGAGATACCAACCGTCCCATCCAAATTTGGCTAATGGTTCTATTTAGTCCACGATTGGTCTTGGTCACCGACATTTGGACACAAAAACGATTTGACACTATAACGTATGACAGGAGTGATCACATGGCACGCTCTATCTTTCTCACACTCGTTCCTCCAGCTATCCCCCCCCCCCCCCCCCCCCCCCGCCCCTCGCGCTATATGAGGGGCAGCTTAGAATAAATATTATAGAAGTAAAATGATTTAATACTAAGTACATATGCTAGAATAATAAAAATAAATAAACTCAAACAAACTAATTGAAATCGCACTATTTTTCAAATAAATGAAAGCACTATTTTGAAAAAGTGAAATATTTTTTAAAAATAATTAAAATCACACTATTTTGAAATAATGAAATAATTGAAACCACTCTTTCGAAATAATTGAGATCACGTTTTAGAAATAGGTGAAATCAATGTTTTGAAAATAATGAATTAATGGAAACCACCTTTTAGAAATAATAAATCACTCTTTTGAAAAAATAGAATAATTATTTAAATAATTGTTTACATATAATTAAAATAATTGTTTTGAAATAGTTAAAATCTCTAGTTTGGAATGTAGAGTTGTGAAGTTACTAAAATAGTGGACATAGAATTTGTGAGTGACATTCACTAAGAGACCAATATTAGAAGTAGTTGCTGAAATCACTCAGATATATGTTTTTAAAATATTTAAACTTATCAAAATGTTACTACAAATATATGTTTTCAAAAAAAAAAAATAGTGGGGAAAAATCGTAATAACTGAAATCTCTTTTTTGATTTAAAGAAATTGTTTGTATCACTTGTTTGAAATAAATGAAATCACCTTTTTATTCAAAAGAGTTGGTTTTTGATAAATTAATAATTGTAATAAATATAAATAATTGAAATCGCTTTTTTGCACTAATGAAATTGATTGTATCACTTATTTAAAATAGTTGTAATCGCTATTTTGAAATAAATTATATTACTTTTTGAAGAAAAAATAGAACACATTTTTTTGGAATAATGAAATAATGCAATCACAATAGCTTGAAATAAAATGAAATCACTTTGTTCGAAAAATTAAATACGAATTGTTTTTTTTAACAATGAAGTAAGTGAAATCATTGTTTTGGAAAAATTGAAATTGCTGTTCTAAAATAACATAACTCAAGGTGTTTTAAAACAATATAATAATTGAAACCACCATTTTGAAACAATGAATCATGTTTTAATTATTACAGAGGTTGAATGAATCACTTTTTGAAAAAAAAAAGAATTAGTTTATTAAAATAATTGAAATTTGAGATAGTTGAAATTGCTACCAATTTGAAATACAGATTTAAGAAGTTACATAAATAATTGAGATTGAAATTTATCAGCAGGCTCTAGTGCAGAAAGTACAGAAATAAACGATGTTGCATACTCTTCTAAGAAAAAGATGCGCATACAACCACTCAAAATAAATAAACGATGCGCGCACAGAAAATACACTAGGCGCGCGTTTGGTTGCCCGCATATGGGCCAACCAGGCCCGTGCGGGAAGAAAACGGGCTGATTGATTGCCTGCATACACAATTCGGCCTGCATAGCATGAACTTTAAAGCAGCTCTGGGCCTGTCTCACGAGGCGCGCTCGAATCGGCAGTTTCTCACGAGGCAGGCCCTATCGAGGCACGTGGGCGATGGGGGCTGCACGCGAGGAGCCACCCTCGAGAAGCCGTGTTGCTTCCCGAAGCCCCGACAGTTATTACCCTCACCTTCCCTCACCGCTCTCTTTCCTCTCTCCACTCACCTACAGCGGTGGCGGCGTGCAGCAGATCAAAGAACAGCAAGTCGGCCTCCGGCCACCTTCACCGGCATCCGCGGCGCAGCACTTCGGCAATGGCGGCAAGCAATTTTTTTCCTCCGCACCTACTACTTTGCATTCGATTCGAGTTTAGGTTCGATCCGCGTTAGGGGAATGGGGAATAGGGGAATGAGGTTCCCGATCCGTATTGAGTACAATAGGGATGGGGATTAGGGTTCATATTACATAGTACGCACGGATCTTATCCTTGGGGACCCTGGACGCGATTGGAGCCGAGGGTGGCCTTGGCCTTGGCCTTGGTCTTGGTCTTGGTCTTCTCTGTCTCTTCTTCCTCGCCGGAGTCCAGCTCGATGATCAGGCTTCGGTGTCCTGCCACCGGCGCCCTTACAATCATGTCCACCGCATCTTCTTCCACCTCCATAGCCACCGGTTCTTGATCCTCCTCCAGAGGCACCACCATAGTGTTTGTGGTGAAGTACACTGATGCACGATGGTCATGAGGACGCCGGTATTGTATGTACTTGGCCCACTTTGCCCTCTGTCCAGTGTCGTCGGAGTCGGCCTGATTCATGGCCCAGCGAAGTATGTCCACTGACATAGCGCCCTTCGCTGGGTCAAGAATCAATTTATTCAACTCCTCTGACGTGGCCTTCTTGACAAGAGCGTATGACTAATTGTGCAGCTCTTCCATGCTGCTGAAGTTTGAGCACACTTCCATGGTGTTCTAAAACTTGATGCGGTCACCGAGCGAGCACCCTAGGAAGAATGCCCTCCATCCAATGCCTCAAGGGAAGGGGTTGGGGTTGGGGTTTGACTTGTTGCCGAAGTTCATGTCGATGGGTTGGAGGAAGAGTGAGAGACAGATAGGTGGAGTGGTGACCGTCAGGCTGGGTAAATAAAGGGGTTATGGGCGATAGGTTTTAATGACGATGTTGCAACGTTCATATTGCAGATCCTGACCGTTTGAACCTCTTCATAATGCAGATCGACACGGAGAGCAAGGGGAAGGAGGTGGTGCCATCAAAGGAGCAAGACAAGGGCAAGGACGTGGTGCCGCCCTCGGTGGTGAGGCCCGTCCAGACCCCTGGCCGGGACGACGACCAGCCGGAGGAGCCCCCCAGCGGCAAGCGCCGGAACTACGACCACTACCATGAGGTGGGAGGTCCAACCAACTTCTGCAAGGTGATCATGGCCCCCTAGCGGCAAGCGCCGGAACTACGACCACTACCATGAGTTGGGAGGGCCAACCAACTTCTGCAAGGTGATCATGGCCCCCCAGCTGGAGACCATACCTATGCCGCTGGACTTCACGAAGCACTTCCCGTCGGTGCCACAGGAGTTCAAGCTGAAGACGAACACCGGCTGCTCCTGGAGGGTGACTGTCCGGCTGTTGAACGATAGGGTCACGCTCGATCAGGGTTGGGCCACCTTCGTCGTTGCCCATCAGATCAAGATAGGCTTCATGGCGACCTTCAAGCTGCTCACTCCCGACATGCTGAAGGTCATCGTGTTCAATGACGACGACATTGAAGTGGTGACCAGGTGCGGGAAGCACGACGACGCCTTCGCCATGAACCCTTAAGACAGCCCCGACATGCTCCAGCTGCTTTACTTTAGTATCGAACTGCTACTTTGAACTGATCTGTTATGTGTGGCCAATATTTATATCTGCTCTATGTTCTGTTATGTGTCTTCTTCCTGAGGCCGCTGTGTGCTGGTAACCTCACCACCGCGCCGAAGAGGTTACCAGACAACAGGCGGTGCATGCCACCAAACAGCAGGCTGTGTGTTTGCACGTGCACAAGCGGGCAACCAAACAACATGCCGAGAGTGAATTCATGCAGCCTAGAGTGTATGCAGGCAACCAAACTAAGTACATATGTTAGTTTGTGCATGTTTTACCTCAGTCAGACCTTGTTTACCCAGGCTCCTCCACGGGACAGTCCCAGCAACTACGCCTACCAAACACGCCCTAGGCATGTGAATCCATACATTGCTAGCTAACGCCACGCTCCAACTGCTGCCAGTTTGTGCAACAGCTAGTGTTCTGTGGTTTTTTCAGTTTTATCAGATTGGTGTATACATGACTTATTTCTATGATCTTTATGACATAAACGAGACACATATTGTCAAGCAAAAAAAAAAAAAAATGATGCCACGCCAGCTCAAAAAAAAAAAACTGTTGCCACGCGGTGGGTGGTGGGCGTGTGGCACTGGACATGGTACATTCCAAGCCGTGATCCTTCCAGAAAGGAACCGGGGCACGCTGTGGGAGTGAGCATTCGAGTCACGGGTTGAGCCCGTGAAACCGAATCAAGCCTGCCTACCGTTTGTTGAATGGCGGCACGGCTTCATCACAACAAAAGGGTCCAAATGCCCTTCACATGCGCTTGTTCCTTGTGATCCTCGCTCCTCCCCGTCCCTTTCCGCTAGCTGCTCATCCTCAGCGAACTGCTCGCATAAACAAACTTGGATTGGGCTTTCAGAAAAGAAATTGATTGGATTTGGATGGATCATCTCCCACCCACCACTGGCCAAGGCATGGCTACCCGGATATAAAGCACGCCGGAGCTAGTGAAGGTTTATCAGCTACTAGCTAGCTTCTTCTCAGCTCGCAGCTCCCCTAAGCCACCATGAAAGAGAAGCAGCCATTGTTGCTTCTTGCGTTGGAGGTTCTACTGGTCGCCGCTCTGCTTCTTCCCGGCCAATGCCGGGGGTCTCAAGGAGCCAACCTCACGGTGACGGGCACGGTGTTCTGCGACGCCTGCTCCTCCAGCTCCTTCTCCAACCACAGCTACTTCCTGCCAGGTTCCAATGTCGCGCTACGCATTTCTTCCCTCGATTTCTCTTGCTGTTCTGCGTTTCATCAATGTCGTCCCGTGTTCTGAAGCCATTTCCCTTTGTTCGTTCGTCAGGTGTGAAGGTCAGGATCGACTGCGCGATCAGGGCGAGCTCGGCGTCCAGGGAGGAGATCAAGATCACGGCCGAGAAGACCACCGACAGCCACGGCGCCTACCGGCTCGACGTCCCGGCGGTCGCCGGCCTCGGGTGCACCACCGGCGGCGAGGCCGCGTCCTTCTGCCGGGCCGCCGTGCTGGACAACCCCTCGCCGCTCTGCGACGTGCCGGCCGTGACCACCACCGCCGGCCACATCTCCTTCTCGTCGGCCCGGGACCCCGACGCGTGCCTCTACAACCTCAACTCCCTCTACTACCGCCCGGGCAAGAAGGGGGACGCCGCCTGCGACGGCGCGGGGGCGTCGACGGCGTCGCCGGCCGCGCTGAACACGTCGCTCTTCTACTGCCCGCACTGGCCGTGGCCGCCCATCCCGTTCTGCACGCCCCGCCCGTGGTTCCCGCCCATACCGTTCTTCACGCCGCCGCCCCCGGCGTTCCAGTTTCCGCCATTGCCGCCGATACCGTTCTTCACGCCACCGTCACCGCCACCACCAGCTTTTCCTTTCCCTTTACCGCCGTGGCCATGGACCACCCCTCCGGCGTCGCCACCTCCACCATCGTTCCACTTCCCTCATCTGCCACCGATTTTCTCGGCACCATCTCCGCCGCCGCCGCCGCCACCGCCGCCTGCATTCCCATTCCCTTTGCCGCCGTTTCCACAGCTACCTCCCTTTCCGCATTTTCCGCCTCTACCGTCGTTGTATCCGCCACCGCCTCCTCCGCCCCCGCCACCGCCACCGCCTCCGCCGCCTTCCTTTCCTTGGCCTTTCCCGCCATTACCATTCTTCCCTCCAACCCCAAGCCCTTCGGTCCCATCTCCTCCACCTTCAAAGCATTATGGGAAAGATCCAGGCACCTGGTCCTCTTCCAAAACCCAACCATAAATAAATAAAGCAATAATAATAAGTAGAGTACATAATACTACGTACTAGGGGACGGATAATGGATGTACTGCTTGTTTTTTGAAGTGGATAATGGGTGTACAAGGCAAATGAATTCCTTCCTTTTCTGGTTGATTCACAGTGTGGGTCCGTGCCTATAATTATATGTCAGATTGTAAACAAAAGACTTTCTTTCCTTTTCCTTTGAAATGAAAATGACTTTTCTTTGCGGGGAGGCCATGGCTAGCTTTATTTAATTTAACGGTTTTGCTAAAACACATCTAAATATGAGATAAGTATTGCACATCTAAGTCCTATATCATTGATCTTACATGGAGATTCGTGTGGGTATTTTCTTTTCCTTTTTTCTTTTTTTTTATGCTTGATTTAGTCATTTAGATGTGCAATAACTATGTCACATCTAGATGTGCCCTAGACACACCCTTAATTTAAACAAGCATTACATCGTCCACGAGCTCGGTAATGTCGAAGTCTTCTTCTCTTGGAGAGATAAAGAAGACAAGAGAAGTCTTATTACAATAACAAAATTAGCTAGCACATGTGCCGCTTGATTAGCTGAAAAAAACAATGCTTAACATTGATCTACCAGATCAAAGGATCGAAGAAGTTAAGAAATTACGTCTACACACTCCCGCAAATATAGCTGAAGCCGCATCCCACCATTTAGAGCATCTAAAGCTGTAACATGCAAATCCGGCCTTTCAAACGTCCGCGGACGCGACCAGACGCATTCGCGTTCGCGGACACTGACCGGTTACCTCTCAAATTTTCACTTTCACATCCATGTTTCTCATTTTTTTCCCTATACGCCCGGTCACTTGCATGTGATTGGGGAAGATAACGTGAGAGAAAGAAAAAAATAAACAAAGAGAAAAGGTGGGCCAAATCCTATGTGACGGATGCAGGACCACTGACCGGACACGTCCGGACGCACCTCATACTCATCCCATATATGAGGGCAATATGAGAGATGGGCTATGAGGGGTCCGGTTGAATCAACTTTTTCCTTCTCTCTCTTGTCCGATCATTGGTCCCTACGCCCGCCCGGTCAAATTATGAGTCCGGTTGTAGATGCTCTTAGGGGGTCAGATTCTGCTTCCACACGAGGAAATCCTAAGAAGTTAGCAAAATTAAGCCCATCATGCATTGGCATTGCCTCGGTGGTGATCACATCAGCTGCAAAGGGAATATAACAAAAAAAAAGACTTTCTCTTTGGTAGCATCTAACAGACGATTTCGGTTCTTGTAGCTATACAAATGCAGTTAAACTGCATGTTCAGAAAAAATGCAGTTTTATTGCGGCTTAATAATACAGAAATACTATTTTCAGGTACTACAATTTTTTCCGGACCCATTCAAATTTCTATCGCAGTGTGATTCTTGAAACGGTCTTCCTTTTTTCACTAGACTAGAATGGCATGAGGAAGTAAGAAACTAATATGCATATTGCAATAGTTACCTTTTATGTATGCATCATGCAAATCATAATATGCATGAATACAACGGATGTAGTTCCAGTGATTTCTTGTAGCTTGAAGTCTCAAATGTTCGATATATAAGAAAAATAGAGAATTTTAGACCAAACTGTTGCATCACCATTATTCTAGAAACAATGGAGAGAAAATTGTCCATCGAGGATCAATAGTATGCAATACATATGTGAACATGGAGGTTTAATAACACAATACTATACAACGGAGAAGTTTTCTAGAACTTGTCCTAGTGAAGAGATGGACTAGGGATGCAAGGGACATTCTCCCATCTCATCTTTCACATTAATGCCCACAAAAATCCATCCAGTTTCCGGCATTTTGATATATACATGCGCGCTATGGAACTTTGTGCGGCTGGGCAACACAAGTGTGGAAGCATATGACCATCTATTAGCTTTGTTCAAGCACTGCACAACAGAAATGCAACGTTTCGCGGAAGCAAGAGATGGGCTGGGATTATAGGATAGAATTGCTGAAAATGTTTTCTTGTCAACCGAATTCAGGCAGAAGGGGTAATTGTAATTGGAGGAAAAGAAAGACAGAATGGTGACGTCAATGGGTATAATCAATCAACTAATGAGTCGGGTAATACATTAGCTGGATTACTGGACCTACGACAAGTAGGGAAAAGGCGCCATGCGAAGGTTCAGTAAACAGACAAGATTTTGCACCATTTGTCGAAAGCAGGGTCACAACTCACAAGAGAATGACGTGACCGGACCGTGGGATGTTCTGAAGCAGTCTCAAAGGCCTGTCTGGTGCAAGAACTATGGGGTCGAGGGTTACCGGCGAAACAACTGCACGTTTGCACCAAAGCTCCAGAGATGAGACTCACAGATATGCGCTTAGGTAGCATGTAAGACTAGGAAAGTTTGAGGAAGCTACGTGTCCACTAATTTGAAGAAACGATGTAATGGTACGTTCAGAATAGATTTTATGGTTGTTTGCTTATCAGTGTTGTTGTGCTCAATAAGTACTCCCTCCGTTTACAAATATAAAATGTTACCTTTTTTTTTCTGAATCGGATTTATAGACATGTTTTAGTGTGTTTGTTCACTCATTTCTGTCCATATGTAGTCCATATTAAAATATCCAAAACATCTTATATTTGTGAACGGAGGGAGTACCTCATTATCATGTACGGATGATTTGAGAGAAGTGTATTGTATTTGTACCGGTTGATTGGTGGTCAGGTTGGAAGTAGTTGTTTGGATGAGCTGCAACTTTGCAATGAACTCAATTTCAGATATTCTTGAAGGAATACACGAGACAGATTGCTTGGTGTACTACTCTCCAAACTGAAGGTACTGGGGAGAACTGAAGGTACAGCCTGGTTCAGTCATCCACCCAGCTGAAGCTGTACATCTCCAACAGAAATCACTGGATGGCTCCATCTCATTTCTCTGTGCCTCCACTGCAATCACGGGAGCGGGTGCAAGGTCCACTGATCATGGTGCTTTACCAGAGGTGAGGGCTAAGGCATGTGATTCAGACTGCAATCTTCTGTCAGTTAAAAATTTCTTTGGGTTCAGGAAGCGCTGCCGTTGGATCAGAATCTCACATCGTGTGCGACCGTCTGAGCCAGGCTAACTCAGACAAACGGAATACCTGGGCTTGTGCGCTGCCAGTTGAGAATCTCAGAGTGGAAGGACGAGATAGATAACCAGCACAACTGAGCTCGAGCTCAGAATATCGCTTTTGAAACCCAGCACTCCCATGCCAGACAGTAGCAATTGAGGTCAGCGCCGCGCCTCTCTCATGATGAGGCAATGGCCCTGCTCATACCCTTGGCGCCAGACCTACCAAGCGAAGACCCTCCTATTGAGATCACTTGTGTGCAGTAGCAGCCAACTGACTGGCTCCTTGACCACATTTCTGCTCAACCACATCGAGGTAGGCGCTGCAGTTCGGCACCCAGACACGAAGCAGCATCAGCAAGGCAGCTGTCATGTGAGCCCTTGAAAGCAGAGACAAGCGCTTCTACTCGCATCAAAGCTGGCACCGATACTGAGAGTATCATTCCTTGGGCTAGATACTGCCTGCAAGAGAATGCTAGGCTGTATAGCAGGCGAGTCAGCTGGAGGGAGACACCATGCTTCAGCGAGTCCAAAAGAGCGCTCAGTTTAGGAAGATTTGTCAGCAAGCCCATCGTGGCCTCTCGAGGTGCTGCCTTGAGCAGCAACACCACGCAATCTGACGCCAAATCGCTTATCTGTGGATCTGAATTTCCAACCACCTCGAGAAATATACCCATACTGCCACCGAGGTCGCATATATCCATGATGCAAGATTGTTGATCAACAGCAATGCTCATGCTGATGGCGCTGTCAACAAGGAGTGCAGGTTCTTTGGTAAGGGCGATACTTCTGTTGCTGCCGATGCCACGGATAATGAAAGCTCTGCAAAGTTCCAAGGTTGGTTCCAGAAAATCATCCATATCCTTGGCAGTCACAAACTCAACTAGATTCCCTATTCCTCTGACAACTTGAAGCTGTGAAAGAATATTGGAGTCCATGTCGGGAGCAGACGCTAGAGCAAAACAAAGCTTAACATTGCTTACGTTTGCATTTGAAAGATCTCCAAGCAAAAATTCAAAGCACTGGGATACTGTCGCTTCATTCAGGATATCAGATACCTTAACACAATCATGTTCCATCAGCATTACTAGAAGTTTCTGTGCATACATTGGTATTGGATCTTCATCCTCTGCAAATGAAGGGTACAGCGGAAGAAAATATTTGTGAGAGATTGTTTTCAGGTCAGCTAACGTTTGTTCTTCTGCAGTCAATGAAGAATCACTGAAGATCACAATCATCACATCAGACAGTATCTTCAAACATAGGAATCTGGCATCACAGTCTTTATTGCCCTTGTATAAGATGAATAAACTTGGAAGGAATCGACTTGTGAATATTTCGTGTTCCGTAAGTATAATAGAAGGCTCCTCCATAGCTACCTCTATAACTCGCAGCAATGTCATTTGGAAATCATCCCGAGCCTGGAAGTACAATAAAGTGTACACAAATGACCACAAAGGACAAGAGTTTAGTGAGCACATGGCGTAATGCAAAGACTGTGAAGGCAAGACAACATCAACACTAGGATGAGCTTATTTTAGACATTGCAATGCAAATATATAATGAATGGTCTCCATATTTTCTCATCAGGTTTGTTGGTACTAATCTTGTCATGGTCAGTTATGTGGAAGTTGTATCATGGCATGCAAAATGAGCTAGCTATGCATATTTCAGCAATGAGCAGCAGCTACACCTTTCAGATATAGGATATAGTTGTCAGCAGTAAAAAGCAAAATCTGATTTGACTTTGAGCTGTAGACAGATACCAGTATGTCCTAGACTGCAGTAAAAGTTTGCAGTGAGCTGTCCTAGCTCAGCTATCAACTTGATAGTATCAAGTATTGGGTACATGTCCTTTTATAGGACTAACCAAACCGACTATGCTGCCAATACTTGATAGTATCAAGTATTGGCAGCATAGTCGGTTTGGTTAGTCCTATAAAAGGACATGTACCCATGTTTGTAAAAGTAAGCTTGTGCTGTTGATATAAACCTACAGAGCTTCATACTAGTTCCTTGTGTGCATGTGTGTGAGAAAACAGTGAGTGAATCCTGGTTTGAGAACCTAGCATTTCTAAGAAGGTTGGGTCCAGATAGTTATAGGCCATACCTGAAATGGTGTCTCCAATATCTTCATAAGATTAGCCAACTGGAGCAATACTTGACTTGTCACAACTCTGTGATTGAAGGATGCACTCCCAAGAAGATGAAGGATAACAGGGAACAAATGAATTGTGCTCTTTGGATGAGCACGTCCCGTTAAAGCAGTAATAGGTCCATGACGTTTGCCACCCATGACCTGCTGTATATTGCTGGATACAGTGTCAAGAATGCCTGGGACCAACAAAGCAACTAACTGAACAAATGCTTCTGTACATTGATGAATAAAACCATCCTTCTCCTTTCCCAATCTATCGACTGCTGATAGCAGCTTTGCATTGCAAAAGAATTGTGGAAGCCACCTTCGACTGTTCTTGCAAAGAAGAGCAACAAATAGAAGGGTTTTTCCACGCAGAATGTCGGATCCCTGTTCTATCAGAGAAATAAGTCCAGGGACTAACTGTTTCTCCTCGGTGAACGACTGAATATAGCGGTTCATATTTGGTATGGTATGACTGTTCACTAATGCTGAATTCAGAAGATTCAGACTTATCTGTTGCTCACGTGGATTGCCCTTAAAGAGTGTGCATGCAATATCCTTGAACGATAGCTTCTCCAGTATTAAATGAGTACATGACGAACTGAATCGAGCTAGGCGGCTCAAACAAGAAATTAGAATAAGCCTTGTATTCTCCTGCTTCCCAATTGCTTTATAGATGTAGCAAAGATGACCAATTGCATCTTGGGAAGCAAACCGTGATGTCCAATCTGTCCCTTGGCTACATATATTATCAATTGTTCGTAAGGCATAAAGCTGGGCCAGATCGTCTTCCCCTTTACGCAAGATAGATGACACCAGTGCGATTACAGCACTAGGGACCTGCACAGTTTGCCAAGTTAAATCATGGGAAGACAGTAGTTTGAACTTGTAGCTGCAAATCAAAGGAAATGACTACATGACCACATACAGCTAAGATATTTATATAAATATCCTCATGTTCCAATACATACCCTTTTATGTACCTATAACAACTGCAGAAGCTCAACACACACATTAAAAAGTAAACTTGCGCCTAGACACATGAATAAACAATAGAGCATGTATTGGAACGTGAAGTCGGTATCTACCATCTATATATGGACATGTGTGCATTTAGTTCTTTCAGTTAATATACTTTCAACTCCTGATGAATTTCTACTTCAGTACATTACGGTGGGCAAAGAGAATATGCTCCTATAGAAGAATCAGTACCAACCATTAGAGATGTTGGAATCTAATTCCCAGTATCTTGCCACCACAGCTCATCTTTTCAGAACGTGATGCAGTATAGGGTAATACAAGGTAAGTCCATGTAAATCAACCACTAGCATGCAAAAAACATGTAGAGCTAGCATATTTTTCATTTGGAGTTTCTAACCTGCCACAAAGCACCAGATTTGTTGTCCTTCATGGGAGATTCTTTGGCATTGCTTTCTTTGCTATCCTGATCAGATTGGGTTGATATGTAGAACAGTAATTCTCCAAGTGTTGCCATACAGAATCTCCTCAGTTTATCGTGCCGGTCCCTTAAGCCATCTGACAAGGCATTAATAATTCCTGAACTAGCTAGCTCTGCATCAAGGATAGTGGAGTAGCGGATCAACAGTCTGGATGTAATTTTTATTATTTCTGGTGTTCGTTGTACTGCCATGATTGAAGATGAATAGATCGGAAGTTTTCTCGCAAAAAAAAAAAAAAAAACAGTCCCATAAGTGAAGCAACCTGGACACGCAAGACTGAGGTTTTTGATAGTCGGAGCATTTTTATAAGAAACGACATAATTGGGCCATTAGTGATTATATTTGCAGCATCAGAGTTCATGCTTAACAACTCCAGGTATCTGATGATATTCTGTTTCTCTGAAACCTGAAAAGATCCACTCAAACTCTGAATTATCTGGCTATTGAATGCATTCACCTGTTCTCATGGTAACTTGATGTAATCAGTAGCAGGAAGAGCTTCAAAAGGGAGCACAGAGACGGTCGCTGTAGCTTTATCTCCTTTTTTACTGGGCATGACTGGTTTAACTGCAAGATCTGTTGGATGCCACAATGCTTCAAAGATGTTAGACGGCTCAGAACCCATTGCAGCACCAGAAGTTATCTTTGGACGTGCTTTCCTCATACAGAAACTAGGTGGAGTGGCCACCATATCAAGATTCTCTGAACAGTTCTGCTCAGCTTTCAACACGGTATCAGGCTTAACAGAACACTCATCCGTGAGTATATCCACCTGATTTATGCAGTTCTCTTCATTTCCATCAGTTCCTTGAGTCATATGTTTTTCATCTGCTGTGGATCCAGCATTATCTGGTCCATCATTATCATCAGGTGCATCGCCTTCTGGATTTTCACCAAAATCAAGCTCCATGTCATTATTTTCGATCTTAACTTCAGCCTCATTTTCGTCTGTTTCTGTGAGAGGGCGCCTGTAGTTCTCCTTGGCCTTTTCCCTTTGCAAATTTTTCTTAGCTATGCGAGACATTCTAAGGACATTTACACCCTTCAAACCATCAGCCTTACAAGGTTTTGCATTATTTTTCTTACCAGTTTGCACATTCTTAACAGGGGTAGTGAACACCTTGGCTGAATTTTCATCTTTCTTGCGTAGGTGTTCACGAGTCTTGGGTGGCGTCAGCTGTCTGGAGAGTTTATCCCCATTTCGCACAGCTAAATATGGTGTAGTGGGAAGTCCAACCATGTTATCAAAGGCAGGCTGAGGAGGTAAAGGAACCATTGACATACTGTTCCTCCAAAAGTTGTGCACACACAGTTCAGACCACTGTAGTCTTTCAGCTGGGTCTTTCATGAGCAAGCAATTGATCAGATTCTGGAAAGACCTTGACGTGTTATCAGGTAAAGGTGGTGCAGGCTCTGAAAGTATGGATTTGACTAACTGGGTAAATTCACGGCCCACAAAAGGAGGTCTTCCTGCATAGCATTCGTATAGCACACAACCAAGAGCCCAGAAATCAGAAGCATATGAGTGGACCCCTCCCTCTTGGAACAACTCAGGAGCCATGTAACATGGTGTCCCCCTCATAGGTTGTGGCACCTAAAAGCCAGGTATTCGAACCGGGGGAAATCATTAAAATAAGATAAAACCAAATGAAACGAAATGCCTGAAGAGAAGGAAATGGGAGCTCACATCTCCAGGATTGGTCTTCTCAATGTCCTTTAAACGTCTTGCTAATCCAAAATCACACAGCTACAACAATAAGGGAAAATTACTGTTAGTTCCCAGCAATTGTCTATTCCTTTGTTGTCACTGTGGTCTACTGATTACCTTCATGCATCCAAACTCATCTAGTAGAATGTTAGATGGCTTCAGATCACAATATATAATTCCTTGTGAATGCAAGAACCTAACACCCAACATGTTTTCAGTCAATAAAAGTCCACCCAATAACACAAGAGATGTACTGAAACGAGGTTACAAAGAAACTTTACAGGAGGGCTTTGACAAGATCATAAGACAGATCGTGCATGGCAAATTCAGGCAGCTTCTTATCCTGCATGAAAATACATAGGATGAGACATGAGACAGAATACATAAAGGCAAAGCAAGCATAAACATGGGGTAGCATTTGTCTTCACTGATGTTACATATAGTAAAGTTCTACATGACTACTCACACAACAGGTCTCTGGAGCACAAATAGGTACCACAAAGAATTATGTGGGTCGCCCTTATCAACACGTGTTGTCTAGGATGACAAGCAAGCAGAAGAAAAATGGGGCAGCATTTGTCTTCACTGATGTTACATATAGTAAAAGATCTGCAAATCCAGGCTCTGGAACACAAACAACCACCACAAAGAATTATGTGGCTCGCCCTTATCAACACATGTTGTCTAGGATGACAAGCAAGCAGAAGAAAATGGGGTAGCATTTGTCTTCACTGATGTAAACGATCTGCAAATCTACTCACACAACAGGTCTCTGGAACACAAACAACCACCACAGAGAATTATGTGGCTCACCCTTATCAACACATGTGTCTAGGATGACAAGCAAGTACTAGTAAACAGGCTACCAAAAGCTTTGCGCCGCAATAATATAATAATACACTACTAAAAACAATAGAGCGGCATTATCAGGATAGCAAATAAATCAAGCACTTCTTAGAGTCAAAGAATATGCAGGGTGCTTTGAGTGTTTCCAAGTGGACAAAATGGAGAGTGGCGCTCTAGGTTCTCATCTTGAAGCAGTTAATTATCTACTCCCTCCGTTCCTAAATATAAGTCTTTTTAGACATTCTAATAGGGGACTACATACGGAGCAAAATGAGTGAACCTACACTCTAAAATATGTCTATATACATCCGTATGTAGTTTCCTATTGAAATGTCTTAAAAGACTTATATTTAGGAACAGAGGGAGTAATCCTTTTCCAGTGGAGCACAAGCGAGGCTAAAATTCATACTTCAATGCATGAACACAAAGTATAAAAACCGTAAATGCTATAAAAAGAAAAATAGAACTAAGATCGTAAAAGCAGGTGGTTTGGGCTGACCATACTTCGATGAAATGACAAATAATTTTCTCAAGAAAAAATAGTTTTAGTAGCATTCACAACTTCAAGTTGTCAGATTGAAGTTTCTTTCAATGTGCACAATTATAAATAGCAACAATAACAAGATTGTGTGAAACATCTATTCCTATTGGAAGAACAATTAGCAAGCTGTCCTATAAAGTTTCATGTGGGATTTTCCTAAAAGCTGATAAAAACGGTAAGTTTTGTCTCTTGTACTTCTAGTTCAATATTCCAAGCTCCTAAACTTTAGGTGCAATTTTTCTCACGTATCTGTGATATCTGGCTATCTGCAGAATATATCAGTTGCAAACGTACACAAAAGGATGCTTTGTGTTCCCTTCTTCAAATTAGAGAAATGCATACAATGCTTAAAAGGATAAGCAAGATACCTGCTCGAGCAAGCCCTTGAGGTCTCCACCAACACAATATTCCAATACTAGCCAAAAATGTGCTGAAGTTTCATACCTAGGGAGGAAAGCAAGGCATAGTTATGGTATGCACTAGACTGGTAAAATGTTAAGTGAACAATAAGGACAATCTCAACAAGACTAGCAAAGTAATTGTCATTGCTATACTGCAAAATAAGCACAGGCCAAAGTAATACGTCAATATGAATCCTTAAAAACTTACCAAGAGTAAAATTTCAGGACATTTGCATGATCTAAAGAATGAAGCATCCGGACCTGCAAAGATAAGTTCAGAAGCATCATTGGCAGAAAGGAACAAACCATAAATAAACAACCTATGAGCACAAGCATTGATCAAACTTATGATAGAACATCTAATCAAAGAATGCTTACCAAGCTTGAGAATGATTCTCTACCTGGTAACATTTTATATACCTTATTGATAATTACAATAACCAGAAACAAAGTACAAACCCGACCAAAGAACAGCATTTGCCAATAGTAAGTCAACAACATTCATTAGTGAGCGCAGGTTGTAACTTATCCTCATGGACACATCTCTTATATAGTTGAGTATGAGAAATAAACTCTGTGCAAAATTATTAGGAAGTTGATATTTTTCCAGCACTTGAAAAATAAGAATTCGTGATGCTTTGTGGCAGGAGAAAAACAGCAGGGCATTCAGCACATCAAGCTTATCATTATCTTAGACATGGTTACATCTAGCCTGGGGCAGTTAAGTTTCCCCTTCATACTGCATCATTCTCAAGCAAACAGTAACCAGAAATCAGAATGCTTGGGCAAACAACAATTAATCAGATACAGTAAAATATGTGAACCGCGACATATATACACGCACTAGCACGTGGATGCAGGTTGCCAGACCAACTAGCCGCTCCTAAACCAATGCAAACGCCGCACAACCTTGGATTTAAAATATCCCCCAAAATCGAGGCGGGGGGAGAGGGGTTGGCTCACCTCATTGAGGACCTTGGAGCGCTGCGACTTGTCGACGCTCTTGACGGCGAAGTACTCGATGGTTTTCTTCTTCCGCCCCTTGTACACCGTCTTCCGCACCACAACCCCAGCCCACCCAAAAAAAAAAAACAATCAGAGATCCCTCGCATTCGAGCCAGCCCCGGGCCGATAGGGGCGGATCCGAGGCCGGAATGGAGGAGGTGGGTGCGGAGGGTTACCGAGTGCTTGCCGCGGCCAATGGCCTCGTAGACGTGGAAGTTGTTCATGGCGGAGCAGCAACAGCTGGAGCCTGGAGGGCTCCCCCTCTGGTCGCCGGCTAGGTTTAGGGCTTGTTATCTGAAGTGGACGAAATGCGGAGCGGAGCAGAGAGGGGAGAGTGGGCGGGATTTCGACTTGAGATGGCCACCGGCTTTCGGTTTCGGAGGAGACGCTCCCGTTGATTTTTCGAATTTTGTTTCATTTCGCTTTCGGTTTGGCTGTGGTTGTTTCGTACAGTGCGAGACCTTGCCTTTGCGTCAAGGCATTTTTTTTAATATATGTTTTAACCCATACACTCATCCCTATGAATATACACACTTAAAAATCAAACATTGAAAATATCAAAGTAATGTATAGAAAAAAATGAATACTAGAGCTAGTTCTTTTGTAGCTTATTTTGGGCTTCTAAAATAAGCTGCTCCCCACCTAGCTTATTCTAGAAGCCGAAACTTAAATTTTATTTTAGAAGCCTACTAGTTGACCTTTAATTAGTAGGCTTCTAAAATAAATTTTTAGTTTGGGCTTCTGAAATAAGCTGCGTAGGGGCAGCTTATTTTCACAGCTCTAAATAAGCTATAAAAGAACTGGCATTTATCCTAGCTTGAGAAACTCCTCTAATCTCACCCACACATAAATCTCTCATAATTGCTCAAAGTCTCCACGACGGGGAACATCAGTGCTACCAAAGTAAAGAAAAAAAATGCAGGAAAAAGAATTTTTAATAACACTACAGAATTCTTCCGAAGTCAAACTCCGAGCTTGATCAAATAAATGAAATGCAACTCGTGGCTCGAGCACCATCACGTGACTAGTTTAAATGTGAGGTTAAATTTGTGATTGTCAATGGATAAGACATGAATCATACTCAATATTGTCCATAACACATGAAAAATGTAAAGGCGTTGGGGGGCGTTGGTGTAACACCAACCTACCCGACCTCTACGCCGAGATCCAGGCTTCCCCCCTTTCGGGACGTCACATTCGATGGCTGGTCATTGCGGTCCTCGCGTGGACGCTATGGACGGTCCGAAATAAGCTTGTAATTCAACGAGTTCCTCTCAGACGTGGCGACTGGCGCGGTGTTCAAAATGTGTGGTTTTATGCAGCTTTGGCGGCCGCTTAGCCGCCAACAGGATCAGGACGACATCAACTCCATCATCGCAGATCTTCGGACGATGGCCTTCCGCTTGGCGCCACCGCTCCCCCCCCCCCCCCCCCCGCCACCTCCAGAGCCAGATTAGCTACTGCTATTGCGGTCTCTCCGCACTGTTTTGTTTTTTAGGGCTTGTTGAGCTGTGCCCTCGGCAGAACCCCCCGTACTTGGTGTCGTGCTATCTTAGATGTGTGTGTGTGTGTGTGTGTGTGTGTGTGTGTGTGTGTGTGTGTCTGGATTTGGTCTTATGCTTGTACTCGTGGTTTGGTGGTTTGCTTTATATACAAAACGGGGCGAAAGCCTTTTTCGGTAAATCCGGCCACTATTTCATTGATCTTCTGGGTGCGTACCTAGAGTGGCACCAGTGCAAACCAGCGAACCCTAACTGATGGCAGGTCTTATTCAATTATCTAGAAATTGACGAAATTGTTACAGATATCTTCGTAGTCGACGAAAACATCTTCTCCAACTGAATGCACGTCGTCAGGAGACCTGAAATAATTGCGGGTATCAGTGTCAAGTCTATGACTTGAATCATGATGGATTGGGGATACCACTATCTTCCTAACCATCTAACTGTGGGTTGGTTCGCCTGTCAAGCCATTCTTGAGGGGCAACTGACCACGGACACCCCATGTGAGGAATTTCAGCGGACAGCACGGACTGCGCCACCTGGTACATGCTTTTTAAGCACATTTTTGTGGGTTTGGTTTTTGGGGTTTTTTATTATTATTTTACTTATTTTTACTCTTCTCATAAAGGAATATAAGAGCGTTTAGATCACTATTTCTTTACAGAGGGAGTATGTTTTTATTTTTATTTTTTTAGATGCTTCGGTTTTTTTACGTCTGGCAGGAGCGTGTGCTTTCGCGTGAAGCATAACCGTGCTTCTATGCTTTCAAAAAAGAGAAGCATAAATGTGCTTTCCCGTGAAGCACAAACTATAATACCCAGAAAAGGCAAAGAATAAAGAGAACTGTATATGTGCTTTCGTGTGAAGCACAACTATATTTTTTTTTGTTTTTTTAAGTTTGATTTTTCCCCAATTTCTAGGTTTTTGACTTTTTGTTTTTTTTGTTCTATTTGTTTTCTTTTTCTAAGTTTCCCTTTTCCGGTTTTCGCATGAATTACAATTGTGTTTCGCGCGTGATAAATGTGATTCCACAAAAGTGAAACATGGGCAGGCTTCTGTATGAAGCACAAGTTACTACTTGTTGGAAGCACATATAAAAAGTTCGTCAAAATCTATCGACACAGAATCTAGTTTCAAAGATCTCGATGCGATAAATGTAATGGTGAAAACGGTTCGTGATTTGGATTCATGGTGAAGATGATAGAACATTTTGAAAAACGACTCTACGAAAGTGGGAAAAAACACCCGTGGGTATGATGGCTCCACAATTTGACACTTTCAGTTAGGTATCTTGATCGGTTTTCCGAAGGATTTTTGTCGGTTCTCACCTTTTTACTACCGAGCACACTCACCTTTTTACTATCAATCACACTTCGAGTATGAAGAAACCTTGTTTCCTTACTATAGGTCCAAGCACTTATGAAAGGAAATGGATCAATATCCGAACTGATGGGACAACGGGAGGAAATTTGCCTTTAGGCAGAAGTGCATCTAGCGCACCAGGAGAGAAGACAGTGTCTAGTACAAGTGCAACGCTCATACCAGCAGTCGTCGCCTCCCTCTCATCTATACAAAAAACTTCCATGGAGACACGGAGAGAGGAGGAGGAGAGGATGACATCGCAATCGCCATCAGAACACTCAAGAAGAGATCCGGGATAGAGAGAACATCACCTAGATCCATTTCGGCTTCCTCCACGTCACACCCCCATCATTCATTTGCACCATCGCCATAGAAGATTAGTTCCAACTTGTAAGATTAGGGTTTGTAACCATATTCATACTTTGTTGAAAATTGAGATCGGATTGAGCATTCATCTTATTGCGCACTTTGCAATATCATCAATATGGTTTCCCCGAACTTGATCTTCGTGTTTGTTGGTTCTTCCCCTCTCATGCGTGAGTAATCCTCCATAGGCATGGGAGATGTGGCAGATTGGTGAGACTCATTCGTGCCTATTGATATGTTATTTGTGAAACTAGTTATATGTTTGAATATTAAGTTGTCTACGTGTGGGTGACCGAAAATGCGTGTTGTTCAATTTAAGGGTCCAGGCAACATGATCCAAAGACTTACACATGTAACACATATGATTTAGCGAATCCGCCCTGTGACGCCCCCATTTTGATCGTACGCTAATCATACATGCAAGTACGCACGATCAAGATTAGGGACTCACTCGAAGATATCACAACACAACTCTAGACACAAATTAAAGTCATACAAGCTTCATATTACAAGCCAGGGGCCTCGAGGGCTTGAATACATAAGCTCAAATACAAACGAGTCAGCATAAGCAAATAATATCTGAGTACAGACATAAGTAAACAAGTTTTGCCTTAAGAAGGCTAGCACAAACATAACATCAGATCGAAAAGGCAAGGCCTCCTGCCTAGGAGCCAACCTAACTACTCAGCAGCCTCCACGTAGTAGTAAGCTCCGTCCTGGTAGTAGTCGTAGTCAGCGGGATCAGCCATCTCCTGGGCTCTGTCATCTGGTCGCGGCAATCGTATCGAGAGGGAAAAGGGGAGCAAAGCAACGGTGATTACTCATCCAAAGTACTCGCAAGACTGACATGAGAACTATACTAAGTATGCATCAGTATCAAAGGAAAGGGGCTATATCTTTGGACTGACTGCAGAAATGCCAGAATAGAGGGAAGGCCTAGTCCTATCGAAGACTAGCATCTTCAGTGTCTTGCAGCATTAGAAGAGTGCAAATTAGCATAAATATAATGTGGCAAGTTTATTAAGTAACCACACCCAGAGATTCTTTCTCGACTACCTGCGAGAAAGCAACCTCGGAGCCAACATTTTATCTCAAAGTCACCATTTTAGTTATATAAGATCAGGATACAACTCCAAGCGTCCGTTACCGTGGACACGGCTATTCGAATAGATATACTTCCCTGCAGGGGTGCACAAACTTGCCCAACACGCTCGATTAACTCTGGCCGGACACACTTTCCAGGTCATGCCCGGCCTCGACTGATCGACACGTCGTAGTCCTACCTAGGCTCAACAGAGAGGCCACACGCCGGTCTACATCCTAATCGCAAAGGGGTCATGGGCCCATCTCCCTTCACAATCCTGCGCGTTACGTGGACGGCCGGTGTCAGTCCTTGAAAGCACATTTGCACCCTTGGTGGTTTTGGTAATTAATAACAACATATATGTCATTAGACTCATGGTTCCACTAAGTATATTTCAGACAAAGTCCAATGATGAGATGGCTATAAATTGTGAGGAGATACCCCAAGATGCAAGGAATGGATTGGCAAAGCTTCAAGCTAGAAGACTCTACATTTTACTTTGTGAGAAATCACTTTGAGTCCATAGGATAGCCAATACTATTAAAAGGGGGCAAGGTATTGTTGGTGAACAAATTGCTCCATGTGCACAAGTGCTAGCCACCAAAAACACCCACAAGCTCTCCCACAAATATACTCTGTCTAAACCCTACCACTCAAAATTGGTGCCACCAAGTATTCCATATCGGCTACACCGAGTTTAAACCCAAGACAGAACCCTAGCCAAAACCCACATCTCGGTACTACCAACATTCACATCGGTGCAACCGAGAATCAGTGACCACGACTCTGTTGGCTATTTTCATAAAATCGGAATTTCTGAGTTTTGTGTTTCGGTCCCACCGAGTCTTGGAAACTGCCTCGGCCACTGACTTCGGTACCACCGAGATTCCGAAAGTTGCCACATTTTGAACAGATCGTACAACCGAGTTTTGCATCGGTTTCACCGAGATGGTCAGTAATGTTGTAACGGTTGGATTTTTGGAGATGCCTATATATACCCCTCCACCACATCCCACTCGAAAGAGAAGCACTCAGAACTATTCCATACTTGTCCCATCCAATTTTCTGAGAGAGAACCACCTACCCTTGTGTTGAGATCAAGATCATCCACTCCAACCATATGGATCTTGATTTCTAGCCTCCCCAAGTGCTTTCCACCCAATCAATCTCTTCTACCAAGCCAAATCTGTGAGAAGTGATTGAGTGTTGAGGAGTCTATCATCTTGAAGCACAAGAGCAAGGAGTTCATCATCATTATCAAGCCTATTACCTTTTGGAGGGTGGTGCCTCCTAGATTGGTTAGGTGTTGCTTGGGAGCCTCCTACTTCGTGTTGTGGAGTTGAACCAAGAAGTTTGAACGGGCAAGGAGATCGCCTGCTTCGTGAAGATCTACCCATAGTGAGGCTAGTCCTTCATGGACGGAAGCCGTTATGGAATAGTCAAGGTTGCTACTTCATGGACCCTTATGGGTGGAACCCTCCGTGGACTCTCGCGACCGTTACCCTCCGTGGGTTGAAGACTCCATAAACGTGGATGTACGATAGCGCCACCTATCGGAACCACGGGAAAAATCTTCATGTCTACAATTGCGTTTGATCTTCTAACCCTTACCTCTATTACATGTGCTTGTCTTTACTTTCCGCTGCTATACTCTTAGACATGCATGTGTAGGGTGTGCTTGACTTGCTATCATTGCTAAAATCTGACTACAATTAAAATTGGGAAAAGGTAGAACTTTTAATTGGTCAAGTAGTCTAATCACCCCCCTCTAGACATACTTTCGATCCTACAAGTGGTATCAGAGCTTTGGTCTCCATTGCATTGGTTTCACAACCTAGGAGAGTATGGCGTCTAGCGAGGGAAATTATCACCATAGAGGTCCTTACTTTGATGGTACAAATTTTGCTAGTCGGAAGCATAAGATGAAAATGCATATTCTTGGTCATAACCCCGCCGTTTGGGCTGTTGTTCGTGTTGGCTTGCAAGGTGAATTCTTTGGTGATGGAAAGGAACCGGATCGTGAGGCGACCGCGGATGAATTGAAGATATTGCAATACAATGCTCAAGCATGTGACATTCTTTTCAACTGCCTATGCCCCGAAGAATTCAATAAAATCAGCCATCTTGAGAATGCAAAGGAAATTTGGGATACTTTGGTTGATATGCACGAAGGTACCAATTCCTTCAGAGAATCTAAGTTGGATGTGCTTCAAAGTCAACTTGACAAGTTCCAGATGAAGGATGGTGAACGAGTCGCAGAGATGTACTCTAGGCTAGCTCTCATCACCAATGAGATTGCCGGCTTTGGAAGCGAAGAAATGACCGACAAATTCATCATCAAGAAGATACTTAGAGCCTTGGATGGAAAGTATGACACCGTGTGCACATTGATCCAAATGATGCCAAACTACAAAGATCTCAAGCCTACGGAAGTCATTGGTAGAATTGTTGCTCATGAGATGTCACTCAAAGACAAGGAAGAACTTCACAACAAGTCTAGCGGTGCTTACAAAGCCACAAGTGATGCTCCCGCTACTTCAAGCGACAACCTTGTAACCAATGAAGAGATAAGCCTCATGGTTAAGAAATTCAACAAGTTCTACAAAAGTAGAGGCAAAGAGAGGAACTCCAACTCAAGATATGAAGAAAATCGTTCATCTAGTCGTGACCGGAATTGTTACAATTGTGGAAGGCCCGGACACTACTCCAATGAGTGCACGCCCCCCCACAAAAGAAGGGAAGAGTCACCTAGAAGAAAGAGCTCAAGAGATGAGTCACCTTGAAGAGAGAGAAGGAGTAGAGATGATCGTTATGAACGAAGACCCTGAAGGAGAAGTAGGGATTCGGAGAAGAAGGACAAGTACACCAAGAGCTACTCAAGAAGAAGACATCAAGCTCATGTTGGTGAATGGGTTTCCTGCTCCGACTCCGACGACCACTCCGAGAGAAGCTATCACTCCGACTCCGACTATAGTCAAGATGAAGGTGTTGCCGGACTTGCAATCGTTTCCTCCAACTCCTATGACATATTTGATTCACCGAATGAAGGGAGTGGAAGTTTCTTCATGGCTAAAGTCCCCAAGGTATCACACCCCGAATATCTTGATTTCAATAGTGATGAGGATGACTTTACTTGGAGATGATGACTTGCTATGTGATAAAGCTAGTGATATTAGTCAAAATGTGCTAGATGATGACCATGTTAATCAAGATAAGTCGTGCGATGAAGATAAGAAGGAAATAGAACGACTAACTAAAGAATTAAACACTCTTAAGTTAGCTCATGAATCTACTTTAGAAGATCATAGAGAGCTTGTAAGAACTCATGAGAAGCTACGCTTCGAGAAGCTCAATTTGGAGCAAGAACATGAGTTTCTTAAAGCAATCAATGACGATCTCCGAAAGAAGACTTCTTCTTATCTAGCCAAACGACTACTCTTGTCTACATTTATTCCACAAGTTAAGACTAAGCAATCTAGTAACAAAGGCAAGAAAGGTTCTTCAACTAGTAGCAATAAAAATGATAAATCCAATGATATTGCTTCTATTAGTTCTATTGATTCCACTAACGACGCTCTTAGCCAAGTTACACTTGAGCAAGAAAATGATCTATTGAAAGGGATTATAGAGAAAGGTATCTACAAAAGTCTTGCCGAATGTAAGAAATTTGAGGAGATCGTACGCAAGCATGGAGGATACCGGAAGAATCATGGCATTGGCTACTTCAACGCTAATGGAGTTGAATGGGAAGAAGGTCAATACCCCAAGCCCAAGTTTGTTCCTCAAAGGGAGAAGTATGAACATACTCTTCCCAAGGGAACAAAATCTCAAGATGACCTTCCACCACAAGATCACAAGCTCAAGGGCAAGGACAAGCTTCAAGAGGAGATTGACTCATATGAAGATGAATCCCAAGCTTTGGTCAAGTGGGTTCCCAAGGTTACTACAAGCTCAACTTCTACAAGTGCCACTTCAACACCGAGGATTCCCATCAACTTGATGTGGGTCCCCAAGAAGAAGAACTAGATAAGTTCTTGACGGGTGACTCCGCCAATGAAATTCACTCATATTCATTATTGTCAAGAACTAATTGCAATCAACATCAACATTATGCAATAGTTCATGGAGTCACACATTCCCTCAAAGGTAAGCAAGGGACAAGATAATAAATGAATCAATGGACATCATCATGTATGCTTTGCACTCCATGTCCATAGATATCCTTGTATTTGTCTCTTGTGCTTGGGACTAACCCATGTAGGTGAGGAGAGTAAGAAACACAAAGGATTGCTCTCAACTCAAGATGATCTTCATCAACTATGAGCATCCACTACTACATCACCCACATGAAGTCTTCCACGACAAAACCCAAGGTTAGTTTATCCCTCTTAGGGGGGATGTCACATCAAGGGGGAGCTTTACTCTAAGACTTGAGTCAAAGTATCTCTAAGAATGTGACAACATTAAATGCTTTATGTAAAAGTGGTAACCCCACTTGTGCTTAAACGATGAGTATGACCTATGATCAAGTATTCTTACTTGGCTCCTAAGTCAATATACTCATATATAGATGACTACGTCATCGCCAAAGTGCTTGATAGATGCTAGAATGATTGTGCATGTTTGCCATGATTCCATTTGATATCTTATTGTGTGAGCATGTTGGTCTGCATATCTTTACTCATTCGAGGATATCCAATTGTAGCTATTTGGTTTTTATTTTCTTTTTTGCCAATTGGATATACAATAATGCCCAGGACCCTTCTCTAGCTATCTATGCTTTCTCACCTCAAGTTCTATTCATGCTATATCACAAAAACTTGAACAAGCACTTGACAAACCCTTTGTGTGAGGAGCACTCGGAGTACCGTTTCGTCAAGGCTGACCTCCAAAACCTCCCTAAAGTGCAACTCGGTGTGACCAACCAGAAAATCTCGGTTCCACCGAATGCCTAGGGTTGATCTGTTTTTGCACCTCGGTACCACCGATACCATAATCTCGGTTGCATCGAGTTTCCCTGTCAACTGACAGTAGAGGAACTCGGTGGAACCAAAATTCTAGTCTCGGTGACACTGACAGTGAAGGGTACTTATACCGGTGGACCCGACGCTTTGAATTTCTATCTTCAAATGTCGCGCCCCCAACCCTAAGCTGCCGAAACCAGACCCCCCGGTCATCGCCTTTGTCTCCCCGAGCGCCTCCGCAGTTGGGAATCACATCGTCGACAGGAATCTTCTCCGCCGCCGCCGCCGTAGTCGGACCACCGCCAAGTTAGGGTATGGCTCCAAATTTCTTCATGCGTTCCCCTTCCAATTCTAACGCATTGAGATGATTTCGTCTTGTTCCACCATGTGCAAACTTCCTATCCCACAAAAACAATCCATAGATTAGAAAACAATGAAATTTTGGATCTGATCTCCCGCAGAATACATCTCGGTGACACCGAGTTGTAAGAATCGGTTCCACCGATTCAGTGTTTAGGGTTACTGAGAACCACTTCGGAGAGACCGAGTAGTTTTTTCGGTTCCACCGAAAATGGTTGCCAAGTTTCTGTTAATGCAGTGGTCAGTCTCGGTGACTCCGAAAACAACAACCCGGTGCTACCGAAATCTATCTTGCAGTAGTTCATACCCAAAGTTTCTGAGTTTGTTTTTGAAAATTTCTGTGTTTTTGTGATACTCAACTTTTCTGCTCTTCTATACTCCATTCACAGGGACAGTATGTCAGCTTCAGGTGACAGTTAGAATGATTCCAGAGAGCCTAGCATTGATGCTGATCCAGACACTAGTCTTGACCCAAGCTCATCTTCCTCAGAAGATCCAGGCACACCTAGCTCCCATGGTTTGCCCAAGGCTGCAACTAGAGCCAGGAGGAAGTTGAACTCAGATGAAGAGGATTCTGATTTTGTGCCAGATGAGGTCCTTGCCAAGCAAAGGCAGGACAAAGCAGACAAAGCTGCTAAGATGGTTGCATCTGAGGCCAGCTCATCTAGAAGACCTGTCAGGAAGGAGCATGCCAGTTCTGAGGCTGTGAGAGCACCAAAGAGTGCTAGGGCTTCCATGTCTATAGAGCCAGCCAGAAGCTCTATGCCCAAGAAGCCTGCTGAGAAGAAGAGAAGCAGGAAGAGGATAGTACATGTTGTTGGAAGACCAACTTCCATGTATGAAGATCCAGCAGAAGCTGAAGAAGAGGAAGAGCCAGCTGCCCAGGCTCCTCCTAAGAAGAAGAAGAAGTTGCTTGCTGATGCCATGGCTTCTCAGGCCCCATCCAAAAGCAAGGCAACTCCTCCTCCCAAGAAGCCCACAACTCCTAAAACCAAGAGGACAACCAGAGACATTCCAGCTGCAGCCAAGAACAAGGGAACCTCCTCCAGAGCTGCTGCTGAAGATGAAGAAATATTATTTTTGAGGAAGCTTAGACCTCACCTCCCATAACACAGTGACAACTATCCACTTGCTGAGGATATGAAGAAGAGGAAGGATTTAGGGCTGAGAGCATGGAGAGCCATAGATCCTTATTCTCAGAGGAGAAAGACAGATGTTGATTACAGATTCTACACTAAGGAGCAGCAAGATTTCTATGAGACAATTTTGCTTGATAAGAGCCCTGCTGTGAGTGACATGAGATATGTAGATTGGGACTACATTAAGGAAAATGAGGATTACTTTCCCCATGTGCTAGATAACTTCAAGGCTGTTGGTATTGATGTTTTGTTGGCAAGAAGATGACCCCTTGGAATGATGAGATGATCATGCAGTTCTATTCCGCTGCACACTTCTATCCAGATGGCAGGATAGTGTGGATGACTGAGGGTACCAGATATGAATCTTTAGTGGAAGAGTGGGCTACCATCTTAGGAGCTCCACAAGTACATGATGGTGATTTGGATGTGTACTCTGAGTCCAAAGCAAATCACAACTCCATGGCTAATATGTACAAGGAGATACCTGAGGACTATGTGCACTCACATAAGTTTGGCTCAATGTACTATCTGCAGGCAAGTTTGCAAACCACCAACACCATTCTGAGGTACACCTTGATGCCCAAGTCAGGAGATGAGAAGATGGTCAGAGGATACTCCATAAACATGCTGCATCACATTGACCTTCACACCAGATTGATAGTCATGGACTTGATAGTAGAGACTGTGAAGAGGACAACTGCTGACCAGAAGAGGTCATGTGGATATGCTCCATACATTCAGATGCTCATCAACTCCAAGCTTGAGAAGAATGTATTTGCTCTTGATAGACCCCACATGCCTCTCCAGCCTGAATTTGAAGACAATATAGTGGTGATGGACCCGGACCATCCTACTTCAGCTACTGTACAGGAAGCAGCTGAGGCAGCCAGAGCCACTAGTGCTCCAGTGCCAAGGACAAGGAACGAGCAAATGGATCTCATTCATAGCTCTATCCAAGGCATGCAAAATGACATCACGGAGATTCTCAAGAACCAAAAGAGCCTGGAAAGGATTGTTGAAGACAAGTTTCACTCTTTGAACAACAAGGTGGATGGGCTGACCAAGATAGTTGATGAGCTCAAGAAGGAGGTGGACTCAATACCCCTTCCCCACACCTTAGAGGATGATGATGATGATGATGATGACAGTCAACCTCTCAGGCCAAGCACTCAATTCAAGACACAAGCCAGATCTTTGTCAGTGCCAGCTTCTGAGATGAGACCATCTACATCAGCCCCTGCTGCAGCTCCTTCAGTCCCACCAGCTCCATCAGCACCTCCAGTGTCTGCACCAACCCCTTCCATGACATCGGCAGAAGTCTTCGCAAAAGCGGTTCTCTCAACTCCTACATCAACAACCGGAGGAGATCAACCCCAGAGAGACGATTAGTCCTATACCTTTGAACTTTTTGGTAACTTGTTGCCAAAGGGGGAGAAGTTGTATAGATCAATAGGGCTTCGAGAGAGAGAGAGAGAGAGAGAGAGAGAGAGAGTTGCCTTTTATCGCTCTCCAAAACTTCAAAATCTTTTGGTTGATTTGTTTGTGTTAAACTTGTTGGTGTTTGATCATGCACTTCCTATGTGTTGCTACTATTTCCTATCTTTTGAGATGCTTGTGAGATGATCATTCACTTCTTACTTGATGTGTTGTGCCATGTTATTCATTCATATTATTCTCGCACACCACCAAGCTGTATGTGACATGGAAGAGTGCCCCATGAACCTAATCGATTGTGCATTTGCATTCAAATGCAAATTCAAAATAGTGCACAAATTTAGGGGGAGCTCTTACTTATCACATACTTCTGAAAGCGATGACTCTATTCATTGATTATATCATATGTCGAAGCTTTGATCTATATGTTGTCATCAATTACCAAAAAGGGGGAGATTGAAAGCACATTTGCTCCCTTGGTGGTTTTGGTAATTAATAACAACATATATGTCATTAGACTCATGGTTCCACTAAGTATATTTCAGACAAAGTCCAATGATGAGATGGCTATAAATTGTGAGGAGATACCCCAAGATGCAAGGAATGGATTGGCAAAGCTTCAAGCTAGAAGACTCTACATTTTACTTTGTGAGAAATCACTTTGAGTCCATAGGAAAGCCAATACTATTAAAAGGGGGTAAGGTATTGTTGGTGAACAAATTGCTCCACGTGCACAAGTGCTAGCCACCAAAAACACCCACAAGCTCTCCCACAAATATACTCTGTCTAAACCCTACCACTCAAAATCGGTGCCACCAAGTATTCCATATCGGCTACACCGAGTTTAAACCCAAGACAGAACCCTAGCCAAAACCCACATCTCGGTACTACCAACATTCACATCGGTGCAACCGAGAATTAGTGACCACGACTCTGTTGGCTGTTTTCATAAAATCGGAATTTCCGAGTTTTGTGTTTCGGTCCCATCGAGTCTTGGAAACTGCCTCGGCCACTGACTTCGGTACCACCGAGATTCCTATATCGGTCTCACCGAGATTCCAAAAGTTGCCACATTTTGAACAGATCGGTACAACCGAGTTTTGCATCGGTTTCACCGAGATGGTCAATAATGTTGTAACGGTTGGATTTTTGGAGATGCCTATATATACCCCTCCACCACATCCCACTCGAAAGAGAAGCACTCAGAACTATTCCATACTTGCCCCATCCAATTTTCTGAGAGAGAACCACCTACCCTTGTGTTGAGATCAAGATCATCCACTCCAACCATATGGATCTTGATTTCTAGCCTCCCCAAGTTGCTTTCCACCCAATCAATCTCTTCTACCAAGCCAAATCTGTGAGAAGTGTTTGAGTGTTGAGGAGTCTATCATCTTGAAGCACAAGAGCAAGGAGTTCATCATCATTATCAAGCCTATTACCTTTTGGAGGGTGGTGCCTCCTAGATTGGTTAGATGTTGCTTGGGAGCCTCCTACTTCGTGTTGTGGAGTTGAACCAAGAAGTTTGTACGGGCAAGGAGATCGCCTGCTTCGTGAAGATCTACCCATAGTGAGGCTAGTCCTTCGTGGACGGAAGCCGTTATGGAATAGTCAAGGTTGCTACTTCGTGGACCCTTATGGGTGGAGCCCTCCGTGGACTCTCGCGACCGTTACCCTCCGTGGGTTGAAGACTCCATAAACGTGGATGTACGATAGCGCCACCTATCGAAACCACGGGAAAAATATTCGTGTCTACAATTGCGTTTGATCTTCTAACCCTTACCTCTATTACATGTGCTTGTCTTTACTTTCCGCTGCTATACTCTTAGACATGCATGTGTAGGGTGTGCTTGACTTGCTATCATTGCTAAAATCTGCCTACAATTAAAATTGGGAAAAGGTAGAACTTTTAATTGGTCAAGTAGTCTAATCACCCCCCTCTAGACATACTTTCGATCCTACAGTCCTGGCACCTCTTTATACAAAGACGATGCTTACGCGGGCCACCCGGGCGTGTGCCGCTCAACTGTGACATTTGAAAAGCTTTCGGGCGAATGTACGACGTAGAGTGCCCGTACTGATTCCCGCGTGGTGGTTAGTGCGAAACAGGCTAGAGGCCTTCTCAGATCACATATCCAAGCCCATTAATGTTTTGTTAATTGCAGCGACGATCGATGATCCACGATATGTGGTCCCATCGCCCCATCTCGAGGACTTGTGGCAAGGGCCAAGAATGCCCGGTCACGCCTCGTCATTATTACACCAACACCCTCCAGGTCACTCTGACCTCAACATGTTTCTATAGTAAAGTAAATGTAACCGTGTGTCTATAACACCAAGGGGGAAACCCGAGGAGTGATGTCTACTACACAACTTGTTCTTGTAGGCTCGTGTTGGGCCTCCAAGCAAAGAGTTTTGTAGGACAGTAGCAAATTTCCCTCAAGTGGATGACCTAAGGTTTATCAATCCGTGGGAGGCGTAGGATGAAGATAGTCTCTCTCAAACAACCCTGCAACCAAATAATAAAAAGTCTCTTGTGTCCCTAACACACCAAATACAATGGTAAATTGTATAAGTGCACTAGTTCGGCGAAGAGATGGTGATACAAGTGTAGTAATGATAGTAGATATTGATTTGTGTAGTAGTAACAATAAAAAACAGCAAGGTAGCAGGTAACAAAAGTGAGCACAAACGGTATTACAATGCTTGAAAACAAGGCCTAGGGTCCGTACTTTCGCTAGGGAAATCTCTCAACAATGCTAATATAATTGGATCACATAACCATCCCTCAACGTGCAACGAAGAATCACTCCAAAGTTCTTATCTAGCGGAGAACATAAGAAGAAATTGTTTGTAGGGTACGAAACCACCTTAAAGTTATCCTTTCCGATCGATCTATCAAGAGTTCGTACTAAAATAACACCAAGTTATCCTTTCCGATCAATCTATCTAAGAGTTCGTACTAAAATAACACCATATGATACGCATCAACCAACTCTAATGTCACCTAGATACTCTAATGTCACCACAAGTATCCATGAGTTAATTATACGATACACATCAAACAATTTCAGATTCATAATACTGAATCCAATACAAAGAACCTCAAAGAGTGCCCCAAGATTTTTACCAAAGAAAGTAGGACGAAAATGTGCATCAACCCCTATGCATAGATTACCCCAATGTCACCTCGGGAATCCGCGAGTTGAGTGCCAAGACATAGATCAAGTGCTCTCAAATCCATAAAAGTATTCAATCCGGTAATAACGAAATCTCAAAGGGAAAACTCAATTAATCACAACAAGATAGAGAGGGGGAAAACACCATATGATCCGACTATATTAACAAAGCCCGTGATACATCAAGATCGTGACATCTCAAGAGCACGAGAGAGAGAGATTGAACACATAGCTACTGGTACATACCCTCAGCCCCAAGGGTGGACTACTCCCTCCTCGTCATGGCCTCCGCCGGGATGATGAAGATGGCCACCGGAGATGATCTACCCTCTCCGACAGGGTACTGGAACGCCTCCAGATTGGTTTTTCGTCGATACAGAGAGTTGCGGCGGCGGAACTTCTCATCTAGGGTTATTTCTGGGGGTTTCTGAATATATATGATTTTTGGGCGTCGGTCTCACGCGAAGATGGGCCACGAGTGGACCACAAGACACCAGGGCGCGCCAGAGGGGCCTGGCGCGCCCTGGTGGGTTGTGCCCACCTCGTGCCTCTTCTGGCCCTCCAATGAAGCTTCTAGTGCCTCTTTTGTTCCAAAAAGAATCGTCAAAAAGTTTCGTTGCATTTGGAGAACTTTGATTTCTGCACAAAAAACAACACCACGGTAGTTCTGCTGAAAACAGCGTCAGTCCGGGTTAGTTCTAAATAAATCATGCAAAGTGCATCAAAACCATATAAAAGTATTGTAAACATAGGTGAATGTGGCATGAATACTTTATAAATTATCGATACGTTGGAGACGTATCAAGGAGTCACCCTCGATGGATCCCACCCGATGTAGTCGTCAAGGTGACCAGAGAGGAATCACCCTCGATGGTCTACGCTTGAGGTGTTGCACGACAGAGTCGTCGTCGAGAGTGGTGAAGGTGCAATCACCCTCGATAACCATGACCGACTAGCTATACTACAGAGTTAGCATCATGAGTACTTCACGAGGTGTCACCCTCGGTACTCGATAGTAGCTCTGCAGAGTCGTACAACTAAGGGGGTGTGCGGTGAATGTGACGGGCATGGCTTGTCGATCTGTTGATCGAGTCTTCAAATCTTCAGGTCTTCGAGTCGTCGAGTCTTCGATGATGATGCAGGGGCAACTGGGACAGTGGGGTCACAGGGGATTCATCAATCAACCTACACTAAGCATTTAATATGAAGTAAGGTACAATAGCAGTTTAACAAAAATAGGCTATGCATCAGAATAGGAGCTAACTATAACAGTAGCAAAATCTAATGCAAGCATGAGGGAGAAAGAATGGGTGATATCGGAATGATCAAGGGGGGGGGGGGGGTTGCTTGCCTTGTTGCTCTGCTGCAAAAGGCTGGTCGTCAGGGGCGTAGTCATACCCGGCAGCAGCGTCAGTCTCGTAGTCTACCGGAGAGAAGAGGAGGAAGAAACAATAAATATAAAGCAAGCAGATGTATCACGATGCATGTCATGACAATATGCAGTGCTAGGGGTGACCTAACGCAGTGCTACACGTTACAGACGAGGTGGAAGAATATCCGAGGATATTTCCCGGGTCTTTGGCAATTATCGAATAGATGAATCGGAGGGAAAAGTTCCATGTTCATCATGCTAGAGGCATGTGACAGATGAATGGATGGCATATTTGGACTCGTTGCATTTTTCTGATCAATTTTCATATATAAATTATTTTCATCTGACTTACGGTTTATTTTCTATGATTTTTCAAAGTTTTAATAATATTCTAAAATTCCTTTTATTCATTAATTCGAAATATCCAAAACAATAAATGCTAAGTGTACCCAGAGTTGTACCCAGTCAGCTCACACAGGGGCTGACTGGTGGGCCCTGTTGACTGGGTCAACTCCCAGTCAGCAGAGGCTGACTCGTGGGCCAGCTAACCAGTCAGCACGCTGACTGGGTCGACCTGATCCAGTGGAACAGTGGGCCGGCCCCACTTGTCAGTGTCAGGTTAGTTTAATTAGGGGTTTAATTAGTGGATGGGCCCCTTGTCAGCATCTATTAGCCTTAGATTAATTACTAATTAGCCCTAACTAATTATTGATAGCCCGGCCCCACCTGTCATTGAGACAGGGCCGGCCTAACAAAACCCACGCCGGCGGCAACCTACAGGGGCGGCGGCAGGACGCCGGCGACCGAATCCGGCGCCCATCTGGACGACCGCGGGCAGTAATCGAACCAGTGCAACGGGGCGCATCCAGCTGTGCTACGGGCGCAAGCTAAAGGGGACGGCAAACGCAGCGGCGATGATGACCGAACGGCAACGATGGCGACACACTCGAATCGGGGGCTACGTGGGCCGGGGAGGAGCACGAGGAGGTCAGAGAGGAAGGGGGGCTCACTATGAGGTCGGCGGAGGACTCAGGGGGAGCCGAGGCGATCGGAGGCGAGCAGACAGTCAACAATGGCGACAACGGCCGAGGAGATGGAACCGGTCGAAGGCGACGATGTCGCACGGCTCCCACTCGATCCTGTGCACGGGGATACGAGGCAGGCTCTGCGGTCCTCAGGGGCAAGGCGGCATGGCGAGGGAGCTCCAGTAGCCGCGTCGACGGTGAGAGCACGCTGGCAGAGGCGCTCGGGAAGCTTGGCAGAGAGGGGGGAGGTGAGTACGGGGGAAACTGGGTGTGCTAGGGTTTGCGGGGGAGAGAGAGAGACGCCGGGGGCTTGCCCTTATCCACCAGCGGCTCTCGATGGCCGTGCGAGCGCGCGTCGGTGGCCATGGCGAACACCGGCCTTCTCCTGGCGCAGCAAGAGGTAGGGGAAAGGCTCGCCTTAGCGGGCCAGGCCACCCTGTAGCAGCTAGGCCTAAGTGCCCAGTAGGTTTTGTCTTTTTATTTTATTTTCCTTTTCTGCTTCTTTTTATTTCTCTCTGTTTTCATTTATTTTCAGCACCAATTAGCTTTAGTAAAAAAAATGTGACTTAGCCCATTAAATACAATGCAATATTTAAGCTCTGCCACAAATAAATTGGGACTTATTTGCACAAGTTTGTATTTTTCATGAAATTTAAAGGGCATTTAAAATGCAATATGGTTCTGTTTTCAATGGCGGGGTCCACTCCAACTTGATGGTGATGTTGTTTTCCTTAACAGAGTTTGATTTGGAATTTTTGACAAGTATTCAACAATTTTCCCTCTCTGTTTGAGGTTTCATTTTATCACATTAAAATTTAATCCCTTTTAGTGGTGGAAATTGAAATGAGATATGAAATCCAAGTGGATCAAGTACTGTTTAGCAAAGTGTTTAGCTTAATCATGGTGATCACTGTTGCATCATTACATAGGGGTGTTACACGCCCCCTCTGGATGATAGGTCTTGGCATCTACGAGGAGCGAAGAAAATATGAGGATAACGGGACTCCACTAGACTTAGCGTTGGTTCGGTCTCACGACCTTAATTGTTCAAATGGTCATGCACATGGCAATGCCAATGCAGAACAATAGAGGAGAACAATTCCGGCATGGAGGATTTCGACTAATCAAGGGTGAGCCGCCTACTATGTATACTCCCTCTATAAAGAAATACTCCCCCCAAAATAAGTGTCATTACTCTAGTACAAATTTGTATTAATTTAGTGTTAAATGTGCGACACTTATTTTAGGACGGAGAGAGTATAATATTAGTGATCTAAAAAATCATATATTTTTTTACAGAGGGAATAGCATTTTGTGCTTTCTAACTGAGATATTCGTATTGTCGTACTACGAGAAGATGTTATCCTCTGTTTGTCATATTGCATAATTTTGCAGGGAATATCTTTCGAGTGATCATTGTATTTTAGATTACTTATTCAGAGTACAGAACCGTACATGTTATTGCCTTAAATGTCCAAAGTTAATGCATATTGTTGTATTTCTGGGCTGGATTTTCAAGACGGGAAGCTGAAAGGGTTCTCAATGGTCGAACTGGGTGAAAGAATGCAGTCGTTGGTTTCCATGCCCCTGCCTTTTACCAGAGGCTGGTAGATACACATCGCGGAAGACAGGGTAAAATTCAGGAACACTGGGCCAGCACGCCCTCCTCTCACAACGGCGCTGATGGCGTCAGAATATCTTGGATCATAAACAATTGCAGCACTGGAAACTTCTTCAGCTGCAGATTGGGAGCAGAAACACACTCACTTGCTTTTCCGGAGGTCACCACAATCTAAACATGAGAACGGAAGAAACACAGATAAGAAACACAAGCAATCGAAAGAGGTAAGAAACACGATGGCTCTCTCTGCTCATCAAAGATTTATTTGCCCGGATACAACAAACATACAATCAAGCTGCAACAACACGTACGCAGTAGCAAGAGACCAGGGAAGGGGACACATCTCCATCTCCCCTATCTACGAACAACACAAGGGGGATCGATCACAGCAGCAAAACCCTCCTCCCTCTACCTGAACGAACAACAACGGACTGGAGCCAAGAAGTGATGAGTGAGGGAACTCCATGGGAGACGACGGCCTCTCCTCCTCCTCCTACGGCACGAGGAAGAAGAGGGACGCCATCTCGCCTCTGGGAGTGATGCTTCACCAAAGCTACTTATGCTGCGAGCATCTCTTGGGAGGCTCGGCCGCTCCAATTTGACCCGCTCTGAAACTCGTCATCTGGCCGGGTTTCTGAACTTTGAACGACAGTATCGATCTCCTGCAGTGACAGGGATCGGGTGCTCTGAACCTGGACGCCTTCCTGTTGCTTTTTTCCTCTGTTGCAGCACAGTGGCGGCACAGGGCGCGCGCGCTGCCCCGTCGGCGTCCCTGCTTTTCTTATTCTCCCTTTATGCCGCCTGCCCATAACAGTCACGCGTAATGGGACAAGTAGCTACCTAGCCCATTGGATTAAACGGATTTTGTAATGGAAAATACCAGATTAGGTCTGTGTTCTCTGCCGTTAGGATTAACAAACGTGTCCTAGCTGCATCATTTGTCTACGTGGCAGCTGGCCTTTAATAATTAAAAAACACCGATGATGAACTTGCTGCAAACGACAGGTGAAACACTCTGTTTATGTGTGTGATGGTGATCTCACGCTCAGTTCAGAGGTCAGTAATACGAGACCAACTCGGTACTCTCCGGTCCTATTCGATCTCAACATGGATTAACCAGCCTGATGGCAGAAATAAGCCACGGCCTGTGAAAAGTAGAGTAGATTAGTAGGGCATCAAGTTAGTGAACCGACTGTACGTTTAAACTTTTTTATATAAGTAGAGGTGGCAGTGGCACCCGTGTCCTCCCGCTGCACCGATCGATGCAAGCCATGAACACAGCGTGAAATCTTCAGCATGTATCAGGTCGCGGAAAACATTTTGTCTTGGTCTACCTAAGTTCCTGATCACTTTATGGTTCTTCACCTAAGTTTGCTCACTTTATCAAAGATACTGCACCCACAGCACTACAGCAACCAACACGTCCACCCATGACCCATGAGATCTATGGAGCACTTCCTGCAGCGAATTATTAGCAAAGATTGCCCCGGATCCCAGCTCGTGTGCCAGTCTGGCCCCTGTCCTGTCTTGCAACTGGCGCGAGCTTTGCACTACTTGCATGCGATAATGATGATGGTTATAGGCTTATAGCGTGATCCCTGTAAAACTCCCTTGGCATGAGCTGACAGAAATGCTCGTGGACAGAAACCGAGCGACGACGACGATGGTCTCTAGCTAGCTGCTGGAGATAAGGAATTTGCAAGCACCTTTGCTCCATGAGCTTTTCTTCGATTCGGAGCTGCAAATCTTGCTGAGTAGTGCCGCCCAAAAAAAAGGACACATCACATGAGATTCCCTCCACTCTCCGGGTTCTAACCTAGGCTGCATCGCGGCTAGGTGCATTTCCAGGTTCATCTATCCGGCTCCAAGACATTGCATGCATTTGCACACCACAGTCTACAGGATGCAACAAGCTTGCTGCTGGAGTAGATCTTTAGTCTTTCGCCTACACTTATAAATAGCACCCGGCTATGTGCTCATCAGCAGGGTAGATTAGACAAATGAAGTGTGGTCCACGGGAGATGAGCAGAGTCCTGACTAAGTAGTTTGGTTGGTTGTCAACTGGAGTTCTCCTCAAATCACTTCAGTAGCTAGCTTAACTATGTCACTGACACTTTTGTAAGTGTGCGCAGTGAGCTTGATAGCTGTGCACAGTGAAGTGTTTGGGGGAACTCTGGGTGGCAACCAGCAATTTCAATACAGGTTTGAGAGTGCTTGTGTTTTAATTATAGTGGTAGGTCCATGTATGAAATCCATATGCATGATGACGGGTACATGAGAATTTAATCGAGTTTGGCCTCGTCGGGAGTTCCCTTCAAGCACTTCAGGAAGCACATTTTCCAGGGCATTTCTGAAGTGTTTGGGGGAACTCTTGTTGTCGCCAAGCATTTAGTAAACATATAGGCCATATGCCATAAGAGATACTCCCTCTATTCCCTTATACAAGGCCACTTCATATTTTTATGTCTAACTTTGACCATTAATTTAACCAACAAAAAGTGAGTTACATGTCACAAAAAGTATGTCACTGGATGCACGTTTCAAAGAACTTTCCGATGATATATTTTTTATGACATATAATCCATATTTTGTTGACCAAAATTACAAGTCAAAGTTTGACACGAAAAACGAAATGGCCTTGTATAAGGGAATGAAGGGAGTATGTACTAATGGAAAACCAAGTTTGGTATTACCGAGAGTTCCCTTCAAGCACTTTACGGAGCACCTCTTCAAGGTATTATGTGAAGTGTTTGGGGGAACTTTCGGTGTGGCCAAACATTTAGCAGATATCGCAGGTTATATAACGCGCTTGGTATTACCCGGAGTTCCTTTGAAGCACTTCACAAAGCATCTTTCTAAGGGCTTATGTGAAGTGTTTGGGGGAACTCTCGGTGTGGCCAAACATTTAGCAGATATTGCAGGTTATATACCGCGCTTGGTATTACCCGGAGTTCCTTTGAAGCACTTCACAAAGCATCTTTCTGAGGGCTTATGTGAAGTGTTTGGGGGAACTCTCGGTGTCACCAAGCACTTACTAGATACTAGCCACATGCCATAAGAGAGATGCACTAATAAGAAACCACATTTGGTATTACCGGGAGTTTCCTTCGAGCACTTTATGAAGCACCCTTTTGAGGTATTATGTGAAGTGTTTGGAGGAGGAGGGGGGGGGGGGGGGGGGGGGGTTAAACTAAGCATTTAGCCGACATTACATGTCATAAACCAAAAGAGAAGCACCAATGGCGGAGCACATTTGGTATTACCAGGAGTTCCCTTCAAGCACTTTACAAAGCACATTTTGAAGGGCTTATGTGAAGTGTTTGGGGGAACTCTCGGTGTAACCAAGCATTTACTAGATACCGCTCTTAAATGAGAAGAGACAGGGACGAAGCTAGAAAAGATATCCTATGATGTCATCTCTATAGCAATGGTGTCATTTTTAAAGAATCAATGGTGATTAAACTAAATTTAGTGAAGGATTTCAAAAAATCATTGGTGTCACTTGACACCAGTGGCTACACTAGAGCTTCGTCCCTGAGAAGAGTTGTACTATGGTCCTATGGAGTCTCAGCACGACGACTTCCCGACTATCTACTACAACAAGTTGTGTCCGGCTCTGACGAGTGAGGGGCAATGTGGAAGTTTCTGCAAGAAAAAAAAAAGCGAACATGCTAGGGCCTAAAATGTCATCCATTAATACCTGTGAAAATGTGAAAGTAGTAGTGATATTTTTTGGAAGCACAATTCAACGTCCATACGTTCTTGCTGCTAGCTAGGTCGATTCATTGCCAATTGCCCTAGGCTATGCGTCTCAACTATTACAACACACGGAGTCCTCTCAACTCAGATCACCAAACCGGCGGCTCGTATGTCTGATTGGATCCACAGGTACGTAGCATCCATCATGTCTTGCAGAAGTAGCCGAAGGGCACATTGGGGGTCGAGAACTCGGCCGAGAGAATCTTGGCCGCGACGACGGCGTTTGCGGCGTCGGTATAGTGCACTCCGTCCCAGCTGACGAACTTGCCGCCGTCCTCGCACACCCGGTAGCCGGCGCCGAGGCAGCTCACGTTGGCGTTGTAGTTGTAAGGCGGCCCGCCGTAGCCGCAGCACGCCATGAGCGGCTCCTCAAACCCTGAAACACCAGCGGCCCCGTAAACAAGAAAACAGAGCATGCATGCAGTGTCTCCAGGTTGATGGATTGGATTGCTCAACGATTGGCTCACCGTAGTCGCTGTGGTTGGCGATGAGGTCGTACTTGATGGACAGGATGTCGGTGTACACGATGGTAGCGCCTTTGAGCTGCGACGTGAGTTTGTGGCAGACGGAGCAGAGCTGGTCGTTGAACTCGTAGGAAGCGTTGTTGAGTGTTCTGAGGCAGCCGCTGTCGTCGAGATCGCCGTCGTCGTCCTCGTTCCTGGGCTCGGCGAGCTTCTGGGGCAGGCAGCCGAGCGGACCGGTGCCATGGACCCAGAAGTTCTTGGCTCCATTGTAGTACAGAGTCTGCATGCCATGAACAGACAGCAAGTAGTTACATGCTTTTAGCACTGTTTTACACCAGGCAAAATAGAGAAGAAATTGAGCGTCAAGATTTGGCAGTTGATTAATTTGCAGTACCACAATAGCATCCTGTATCTCAGAGAGTATGGCCGGGATCCTCTGATGGATCACGTCATCGTAGGTCAACCTGCTGGAAAAGGCGCCGGGGAGGTCGTTCTGCCCTATGTCGATGAGGTAGAGCGCGTTCCGGAAACCCTCGGCGTCCACCGGAGCCCTCTCTCCTGCAAACCAACTAGCAGTCGATCGGTCAGTAGATGATCGTCAGACACACAACCCTTCTGTGTACTACTGAAGTACTATGAGTCAAGAAGACTGAAGAACCATGGCTGATGAGCTGGAGAGAGCGCTGCTTGAAGTGGATGAACTGCTGCACCTGGACGTGGAGAGCAAAGGGCCTGTCACGCGGCATGGTGCCCGAGCCGGCGATGGCGAAGTTGGCGCCGTTGCTGAAGTCGGAGCCCAGCGCCTCCATGTACGGGCTCAGGTAGCTCATGTTCAGGCTCTTACCTGCACGTAAGCACGTTCGCCCACGCACGCAGTAATTATCAAGGCACTACCAAACAGCGTGCTACAAGAAGACCAGATTTTGCAAGGTGGTGAATCGGTAAGAAGAAAACCACTATTACCGTTGCAGACTATCTTGACAAAACTGATAAAAACCCTTATCATTTTGGTGTGACTCAGTGGCCGAGGCAAGATCGCTGAAATCCTAATGTTGAGGGAGGGGAGGGGGGCTATAGGATTTTTTCTTTAAACTACCGTTCACCTCGTTTTAACAAGCAAATTCAACTTCTTGAGGAGGGCCTTGCCCTAGCTGGCCACCAACCCCCCGCCCCCGTCCCCCGTCTCCACCCATGGCGGCTCGGCAACACACATACTCAGTCGGGAGCGACTGAGCGGCATGAAGACATGAATCCTAGCGGCTAGCACTATTGAATTAATGAGCCAGTTGCTTTAAAAGTCCGAACTGATGGAGAGAGGCGGGCAATATATTTCAACACTATCCCTCACGTCTAGGCTTATTTAGTTCTTACATGTGTCATCGATGTAGGCCGCAGAATCTTTTGTTTTAATACAACGTTGACAGGGTCTTGAACTAAAGACCTCTTGCTCTGATACCATATTGAATTCATGCTTCAGCCAGTTGCTCCAAAAGTCCGAACTGATGAAGAAAGGCGGGCAATATATTTCAACAAGCACGACAACGAATTGGGCAATCTAAAGGTGGGTGACGACAACGACACGCCAGCTAGCGTTGTAGCGCAGGCTCAACGGCAAGGCACCGATGAAGTTGTTGGGGGCAGTTAAGCTAACAACTACAATGCTACATGTGTCCACTCAACCTTAAGTTCTATCTGTCCTACGTCATTGTTGGGCATCGTTCACCTCTAAGGTGTTCCTTTCGGAGAATCATTCTCCTCGCCCATGTGTTCTCGAGGACAACGGTGTTATTGTTGCTTGTTTGTTGCGTTGGTCGTGTCAGTCATCTTTGTGTTTATTTACCTTTTGCAAATCTCTTTGTTGGTGTGTGTTTTTAATGTTTTGACTAGGTCTTGATATCCTGTTGTTCAGAGACCGGATGTTTTCCATATCTACTCTCTCCGTTTGAAAATAAGTGTCGTGGTTTTTTAATTCAAATCAGGTCTATCTCTCAAGGTGCTACAGTGCTTAGACAAAAACAAAAAAGAAAGACGATGACCAATGCCTTTTATAGCATCACCTACACAAAACGAGTGCCTGCCCCAAAGAACTGAACATGAAATAGACTGCCGTGCCGTCCCGAAGGTGCACAGTTGCTTTCATGCTACTGCTCCAACACTTTGATGCGATCGCGAGCGGGGCAGCACTTGACCACCAACCAGTTCACGCGAGTGCTTCTAACACCATGCTCAAACTTTTAAAGATGGAGGCACTAGCACCACCACCACCACCAAGCCATATGAACCAGGATTTGGGTGGGAACCCGTCGTTGCGCACTTGCCAATTCCTTGAGATGGACCGTGCATGCACGCGCGCTTGTCATATCGGAGATGCATAATTTTCTAGTAGTTGCTACTGCGCACTAATCATGCTTTCAGGCCACCAATTTATCCCGAAACAAATCGACAAGATCGACTGGCACGAACACGGAAGATAGAAAATGACAGCACTACGGCTGCATGCTGTGGAAAAGAGGAAACCGCGAAAAAGGACGGCATCTTACCATCGCCCAGCTGAGCAGTGACAAAGTCTCATGAAAGTATATATACACAGTAAAATTTAGGATTGTTTTATATAAAAAAAACAAGATTTAGGATGACCGTGGAGCAGTTGCTCTTTTTTCTTACGATTTTTGTGCGACAAGTGGAGCAGTTACTATTGTTCAAAGATACTTGAGCTAGCAGAGTGCACAACCAACGTGGAGGCGGCGGCAATGGATTTGCGTGTGCGACTTACAGAGGTAGTCGATGACGAGGCGGCCGTCGCAGAGCCGCCCGGTGGAGCGGCGGAAATGGGCGCGGCCCTCCGGGAGCGGCAAGTAGCTCCCGAGCGCCGCAGCGGCGCCGCCCGTGTCCGTGTTGGAGTCGCCGAACGCGAACACCACCGGCCGCCGCGTGCACCCCTCCTCCGCGGCGGCCGGCAGCAGCGCCGGCGAGGCGAGTAATACAACGACCGCGAGCACCGCTGGAACCGCCGCAGCAAGGGCTCTAGCGCTCGCTGCCATGCCTCCGGAGACGTCACCAGCTAGCTCCAGCTGCTTGCAACGAGTAATCGACTATACGAAAGCGTGACCACGAGCACAATCCGGCCCTGGGACGCACACCTATTTATAGCCGTGGTGTGGGTGGGTCCGTGGGTGCAGGCGTGCAGCACTACAACCACCTGTCACGCGTCATCGTATACCATCGGCCCTTCATCATGGCTTCGACTTTGCAGCAACAAACAGTCGAGGCACACCCACGGACACGCTGGAGAAGAAGAGCCGACTATCACGACCAAGACCATGCCTCCGACATTGCTCACCGCCGTCATCGTTGCCACAGAAGCCCCCGTGCGCGTCCAGTCGTAGGAAGTGTTGGCTTTTCACCTTCAGGATCGATCACATCAAATCACACGAACACACGAACAGAAAAACTTATAGCCAAGGGAACGTGTCGCGCCCCTCTTTTCTCTCTTTTTATTCCTCAAAAATTTTCACGGTGTTACAAAACTCACGACTACCGCTGCTTATATAGATGCAGCCTTGACTGCCAACCCAAAAGCTGACTCGTGAACTAAACCGACTCAAATACAAAGATCTGTCCAAGCTTTCCTAATCTAATCACATGGACTCAAACCGTACCTAGTACTATTCTTGGTAAAAACACTTGGACACGGACAAGACTCGTACTACTAACACACGACATGCAAATCCTATTGCAATTAATATTTATTCTACTACATCAGTTTGGATTAATCCAACAATCACCCCCTAATCCAAACAACCAACCTTTTTCTCGACGAGACACGCAGACGATCGCCTTTTCATCTTGTCACGCCGGTTACCTCCGATGACACAACTTATCGGACCACAACTTTTCCTTTTCTCGCAACGATGGCCACCACTTCATCACTATCTTTTTTTATGCCGACTTGTAGACTCGAACGAACGATTATCTGGACTACCAGCCACGCTGCCACATCTTAGCGTGCTACATGCAGACTAAACGCATAGCCTCATGCAGGAACTCGACTTAACTGGTCCGCGTCCATCTTTCCGTTGATCTTCATCTTCACATCGGTTGCTTGCACGCGAGGAGACACATCTCTTCACCCGCCACATCTTCTTTTTCTCTTTGTCGTTGGTGACACAACTTACCACCGAACGACACCTTCTGTCCAGCGGCAACACAACTCGTCATATACGTGCAACTCAACTTCACCGTATATGAACTCGCCAGAATTCCTTGATCACGAATGGAAACGCAAGGCACAATTTCCTTTTTCCATCCGCTCTCTCTCTCTATCTCAAGTATCTTCTGCCAGTGATGCATCTCTCAACTGTAGCAGAAGACTCCCACACCTGAGCTCTTGGACACATCTTGCAAGAACTCACGTGCACACCTTGACAACAACACGCAACTTTACCGTGTCCTCCTTGCACCCCCCAATGATGATCTCGATCATATTCTTAGTGCCACAACATCAGCACCACCACAACCATCAACGATCACCAGTACCTTGTCGACGACAACCTGTCGCCCTCCTCCAAGTCGTTCCGCCGAATGACAATCACCCGTGGCCTCACTTGCGACAAAACCTCGCCACCTTCTCGTTGTCGCTCCACCGAACGACTGTCGCCGCTCGAACGACGATTGCCCGAGCCTCCCTGTCGCTGCACCAGCGATTGCATTGCCCGTCCCTCCTTGTCGCTGCACCACCCAGCGACTATATTGCCCGCCCCGAGGCGCTAGTCGGGTCGCCACCCCGGGGCAAGCGCAGCTTCACCTCTGCCTTGCTCTAGATACCAATTGTTGGCTTTTCACCCTCAGGATCGATCACATCAAATCACATGAACACACGAACAGAAAAACTTATAGCCAAGGGCACGTGTCGCGCCTCTCTTTTCTCTCTTTTTATTCCTCAATATTTTTCACGGTGTTACAAAACTCACGACTACCGCTGCTTATATAGATGCAGCCTTGACTGCCAACCCAAAAGCTGACTCGTGAACTAAACCGACTCAAATACAAAGATCTGTCCAAGCTTTCCTAATCTAATCACATGGACTCAAACCGTACCTAGTACTATTCTTGGTAAAAACACTTGGACACGGACAAGACTCGTACTACTAACACACGACATGCAAATCCTATTGCAATTAATATTTATTCTACTACATCAGTTTGGATTAATCCAACATTCACCCCCTAATCCAAACAGCCAACCTTTTTCTCGACGAGACACGCAGACAATCGCCTTTTCATCTTGTCACGCCGGTTACCTCCGATGACACAACTTATCGGACCACAACTTTTCCTTTTCTCGCAACGATGGCCACCACTTCATCACTATCTTTTTTTATGCCGACTTGTAGACTCGAACGAACGATTATCTGGACTACCAGCCACGCTGCCACATCTTAGCGTGCTACATGCAGACTAAACGCATAGCCTCATGCAGGAACTCGACTTAACTGGTCCGCGTCCATCTTTCCGTTGATCTTCATCTTCACATCGGTTGCTTGCACGCGAGGAGACACATCTCTTCACCCGCCACATCTTCTTTTTCTCTTTGTCGTTGGTGACACAACTTACCACCGAACGACACCTTCTGTCCAGCGGCAACACAACTCGTCATATACGTGCAACTCAACTTCACCGTATATGAACTCGCCAGAATTCCTTGATCACGAATGGAAACGCAAGGCACAATTTCCTTTTTCCATCCGCTCTCTCTCTCTCTCTCAAGTATCTTCTGCCAGTGATGCATCTCTCAACTGTAGCAGAAGACTCCCACACCTGAGCTCTTGGACACATCTTGCAAGAACTCACGTGCACACCTTGACAACGACACGCAACTTTACCGTGTCCTCCTTGCACCCCCCCAATGATGATCTCGATCATATTCTTAGTGCCACAACATCAGCACCACCACAACCATCAACGATCACCAGTACCTTGTCGACGATAACCTGTCGCCCTCCTCCAAGTCGTTCCGCCGAATGACAATCACCCGTGGCCTCACTTGCGACAAAACCTCGCCACCTTCTCGTTGTCGCTCCACCGAACGACTGTCGCCGCTCGAACGACGATTGCCCGAGCCTCCCTGTCGCTGCACCAGCGATTGCATTGCCCGTCCCTCCTTGTCGCTGCACCACCCAGCGACTATATTGCCCGCCCCGAGGCGCTAGTCGGGTCGCCACCCCGGGGCAAGCGCAGCTTCACCTCTGCCTTGCTCTAGATACCAATTGTTGGCTTTTCACCCTCAGGATCGATCACATCAAATCACATGAACACACGAACAGAAAAACTTATAGCCAAGGGCACGTGTCGCGCCCCTCTTTTCTCTCTTTTTATTCCTCAATATTTTTCACGGTGTTACAAAACTCACGACTACCGCTGCTTATATAGATGCAGCCTTGACTGCCAACCCAAAAGCTGACTCGTGAACTAAACCGACTCAAATACAAAGATCTGTCCAAGCTTTCCTAATCTAATCACATGGACTCAAACCGTACCTAGTACTATTCTTGGTAAAAACACTTGGACACGGACAAGACTCGTACTACTAACACACGACATGCAAATCCTATTGCAATTAATATTTATTCTACTACATCAGTTTGGATTAATCCAACATTCACCCCCTAATCCAAACAGCCAACCTTTTTCTCGACGAGACACGCAGACGATCGCCTTTTCATCTTGTCACGCCGGTTACCTCCGATGACACAACTTATCGGACCACAACTTTTCCTTTTTTCGCAACGATGGCCACCACTTCATCACTATCTTTTTTTATGCCGACTTGTAGACTCGAACGAACGATTATCTGGACTACCAGCCACGCTGCCACATCTTAGCGTGCTACATGCAGACTAAACGCATAGCCTCATGCAGGAACTCGACTTAACTGGTCCGCGTCCATCTTTCCGTTGATCTTCATCTTCACATCGGTTGCTTGCACGCGAGGAGACACATCTCTTCACCCGCCACATCTTCTTTTTCTCTTTGTCGTTGGTGACACAACTTACCACCGAACGACACCTTCTGTCCAGCGGCAACACAACTCGTCATATACGTGCAACTCAACTTCACCGTATATGAACTCGCCAGAATTCCTTGATCACGAATGGAAACGCAAGGCACAATTTCCTTTTTCCATCCGCTCTCTCTCTCTCTCTCTCAAGTATCTTCTGCCAGTGATGCATCTCTCAACTGTAGCAGAAGACTCCCACACCTGAGCTCTTGGACACATCTTGCAAGAACTCACGTGCACACCTTGACAACGACACGCAACTTTACCGTGTCCTCCTTGCACCCCCCAATGATGATCTCGATCATATTCTTAGTGCCACAACATCAGCACCACCACAACCATCAACGATCACCAGTACCTTGTCGACGACAACCTGTCGCCCTCCTCCAAGTCGTTCCGCCGAATGACAATCACCCGTGGCCTCACTTGCGACAACACCTCGCCACCTTCTCGTTGTCGCTCCACCGAACGACTGTCACCGCTCGAACGACGATTGCCCGAGCCTCCCTGTCGCTGCACCAGCGATTGCATTGCCCGTCCCTCCTTGTCGCTGCACCACCCAGCGACTATATTGCCCGCCCCGAGGCGCTAGTCGGGTCGCCACCCCGGGGCAAGCGCAACTTCACCTCTGCCTTGCTCTAGATACCAATTGTTGGCTTTTCACCCTCAGGATCGATCACATCAAATCACACGAACACACGAACAGAAAGACTTATAGCCAAGGGCACGTGTCGTGCCCCTCTTTTCTCTCTTTTTGTTCCTCAATATTTTTCACGGTGTTACAAAACTCACGACTACCGCTGCTTATATAGATGCAGCCTTGACTGCCAACCCAAAAGATGACTCGTGAACTAAACCGACTCAAATACAAAGATCTGTCCAAGCTTTCCTAATCTAATCACATGGACTCAAACCGTACCTAGTACTATTCTTGGTAAAAACACTTGGACACGGACAAGACTCGTACTACTAACACACGACATGCAAATCCTATTGCAATTAATATTTATTCTACTACATCAGTTTGGATTAATCCAACAGGAAGCACCAGAGGGATCAAAGTCTTCAAGACGGCGCCCTAAAGAGGGGAACGACGTTGAAGACGACGCCACCGCCTGACCCTACAGCAGGATCTGGGCTTTCACCTGAAGAAATTGATCCGGGAGCAAAGGCTGCGAAATTCCCGATGATGCCTCCAAGCAGGATCTGGGCTTTCACCTGTCACGCGTCATCGTATACCACCGGCCAGTCTTTCACCCGGGGCAGCCACTCCCACTCAGCAGGCCGAGGTCGACCCGTGCCTCCACTGGACCGCGCACCCCCACACAGCAAGCGCGCCATTGCTGTGCAGGGCCACCAGCTAGCATCCTCGACGATGGACCTGCAGAGACCAGACCGGGTCCTGCACCCCGCATCCAACCACGGCCGGAGCCTCCCTGCTCCAGCAAGCGGCGTTCGGGCACCACCACCAGCCGGTAGTGCCCCTCCCGGGCCGCCAGCCACGGACGGCTTGCCAAGCCGCCGCGCCACGACCACCACAGCCACCGCCGTCGCCCTGCCGAACTGCCACCATCGGCCGCGCTCGCGAACCGGCCGCGGTCACCACGCGCCAGATCCGTTCTGCCTTGAGCCCCCCGCCCAGCAGGCCTCCTACGTGCCAGATCCGCGTTTCCCGTCGCTCCATGCTCGCCTCCCGCAACCGGCACGCCACAGATCCACGCGGGAGCGGCGCCTGAGCTCCATGCGCACGCAGCCGCCGCTCGCCGCGCTCCCCTGCCGCGAATATGGCCGCCGCGCCGTGGATCTGGCCGCTCGCCGCGCTCCCCTACCGCGAATCTGGCCGTGGATCTGGCCACCGCGCCGTGACGCAGCCGCGCTTGCCGCACTCCCCTGCCGCGGATTTGGCCGTTGCGCCGTGACGCAGCCGCCACTCGCCGCGCTCCCGCGCGCCCGTCGCCTCCGTCGGCGCCCGCTCGCCGCACCCTGCCTCGCGCCCAGCCTCACGCCTCCGCCGCGCCATGCGTGCAACCGCGCGCGCCCGTCGCCGCGCGCCTCCGCCAGCTCTTCGTGCCGTCCCCACCACACTTGCAGATGAGCGCCCCGCGCCGCCCGAGTTGCACGAGAGGGAGAGGCCCGCCACCGACGCCACGCAGGCTTTGCCCGACGACGCTTGCCGGTTGCGGCGGGGGGTGGAGTTCGGGCGCGGTTAGGGCTAGAGCCCGAGTCGCCCACGGGGGACGACGCGGGGCTCGGTTTAATTGCAACATTTTTTTGGACAATACTCCTCCGCAGTGGCGAATCTACTAGGGTTTTTTAACAGTCTCAAGCCCTCCTCCCCCCTTTCAGCTTTGTAAAATTAGTTCTTACTACTAATCTAAAGGCCCAACCCAACATATATTTGTATTACACAAGCAGTCCAGCCCACCCTTCATTTTCTTTATAGATCCGCCACTGCTCCTTGGCGTTAGCTGCAACTTGACATACCTATGGGATAGAGTACGACACCATCATCCCGTAGAGAAGTCCTTACAGGGCGAGATACCATCGCCCTGTACAGATGTCACTTCTCAAATGCTCTTCCAGCCTTAACTCCTTAAAACTTACAGGGCGAGATACCATCGCCCTGTAGAGACGTCACTTCTCAAACGCTCTTCTAGAACTTAACTCCTTAAAAAATACACTTGAATGTGCGTACTTTGTATTAAAGAAGGGATGGGAAAAGGAGCCCCTCCACGTTGGTTTTACATGCAAAAGATTACATGTGGACCAACTCCACCGATGCAAAGTAATGCTATGCTAACTACTCTCGCTTGCCCACCTCCTAAGCGCTCCGAATAGAGGTTTCACTTCTCGAAATAGGCTTTTGCCCCGCTTTATAAATAAAGCAACGGTCCATACAACCAACGTACAGGTTCAACCATAGATAACAGCCTCGGCAACGGCACACTCTAGCCCAAAGAAAGTAAAAGAAATAAGAAAAAAGCCACCTAGTGGCGGGAGCGCATCGGCTCTACTGGGAAGCAAGTCGAGGCGCCGTAGCCTGAAGCGCGTCCAGCATGCCATCAAGACGATCCCGGTCTCGTTGCCTATAGAGCGGGTGCCAGTGCTGCATAAAAGCAAGGAATTTGAAGAAGGAAACAGACGCCTGCCTCGGGACGATCCACTCAATAACCATCTTATTGTGGGTCGTCTAGAGGGTCCACGACATTGCAGCAAAAGATCAGCCAAAATAAGCGGCAGTGCCGCCCAGGTTGAGTGGCACTGGTCTGGAGAAACTCTGCGAGGTCCTGGGCCTCCTAGTCGTGCCCAAGAGCCTCGCGTATGAATTCCCATATAGCCCTTGCCATCGTACATGTAAAAATGATGTGGGTTGTTGTCTCCGGGACCGAGCATAAGGGGCACAAGCCATCCCCGGGGCCGTGCCGCTTAAGCACCTCCGTCCCCGAAGGGATGCGATCACGGAGCAGTTTCCACACAAAAAAATTGATCTTCAGGGGAAGGGATGCCTTCCATAAATGCGAGAGCCAAGGGATGATGGGGGCGACATAGAGCCTGATATGCTGAGCTTACCAAAAATTCCCTAGACGAGGATAGTCGCCAGGCCACTATGTCCGGATAGTCCGACAGTGCCTGTGCCAAGGCATCTAGCAGGCGGTTCCACTCCGCAGTTTTTACCTGGCCGGATGAGCGCCTAAATCTAATGTCCCATTGCCCTTGGCGGACGGCCACAGAAATGAGAAGGGACGGATCTGCGCATATGGAAAACATGACAGGGAACCCCGCCCTGAGTGGCTCATCCCCAACCCATGGGTCCAGCTAGAACTGGGTCCCTTCCCCATTACCTATAGAGAAGGAAATTCCTAAGCGAATTTTCTCCTTGATCTTTTGGATCGCGCGTCAGAATTGGCAGCCACCCACGCGAGAACATGCGAGGAGCGGCTCACCCCTTAGGTATTTTGCCTGAAGGAGTTGTAACCACAATCCACCGTCGCTTCGCAGGATCCGCCATACCCACCGTAGCATGAGGGTGATATTCATTATATGGGGGGCCGTGATCCCCAACCCGCCACGGTCCTTGGGCAAGCAAATATCTACCCACTTGACCATGTGGTACTTCCGGCGACCATCAGATGCCTGCCAGAAGAACCTGGCGAGCTCCTTATCGAACGAGCTATGAACGCTCTCCGGAAGGATATATAACCCCATCATATACATGGGGAGACTCGCCAGGTTAGCACTAATGAGAACCGCTTTACTCCCCTTGTAGGTAAACCGGCCTCGCCACGGCTCGGCCCGCGAAGCTACCCGACCAACTAAAGGATCAAATCCACTCGCCAAGATCTTCAACTCGGCCAACGACATCCCCAGATAAGTTGTGGGGAACATCGACAACTTGCAGTTTAGGTTATCTGCAACCCGGTGCTAGTCCTCTAGCGGGTAGCCAAGGACGAAAACCTCGCTTTTATCAAAATTGATCTTAAGGCCCGACATCGCTTCGAAGCACAGAAGAAGGAACTTCAGATTAACTATGTCGAGGTTCGACCCCTCTACCATAATCATGGTATCATCCGCATATTGGAGGTGGGTGACCCCTCCTCCAGGGATTAAGTGGCCAACCACCCTTGTAAGATGAACGGCCATCCATGCTTTATCTAGGATACCGGCCAAAGCATCAACAACAAGGTTGAAGAGAAGGGGCAAAATCGAGCCCCCCTGCTTCACTCCTGCCGAGGATGTAAAAAAAGGTCCCACCTCGCCGTTAATTTTAATGGTTGTCTTGCTAGACTGGACCAACTGCATAATCCAGGAGCACCATATGTCGTCAAAGCCCGAGCGTTGGAGCACCAACCTCAAGAAGGACCAATCCAGACGATCATATGCCTTATGGAAGTTCAACTTGAGGAAGACGCCCTTATGGCCACACGACCGGACCTCATGTGTGACCTCATGGAGGGCCAGGATCCCGTCATGGATCTTTCAGCCCTTCAGGAATGCAGTGTGGAGGGGGTGGTCGAGCCTCTCGGGCATAGGGGCTAGCTACGTAGCGCATACTTTCGAGAATATGCGCTCGAGCACATTGGTCACCGTGATAGGTCTAAAGTGCCTAATATCCGTCGCCCCAACTATTTTGGGGATCAAGGTAATCACACAAAAGTTGATCCGGGACGTGTCGAATGTCCCGATACAAAATTCATGGAACATCGGCATGATCACCGGCTTTATGACATGCCAGAATTTCTGGAAGAAAACCACTGGCAGACCGTCGGGACCCGGGGCCGATCCCGCCTTCATAGAGGCGATAGCCCTGCTCACCTCCTCCTCCGAGAATGGGAGGGTTAACTCCGCATTCTCAACATCCAAGGCTCTGTCGGTAAGGGACCAGAAATCCTCGGCCAACGAAAACCCACTACAGGGTGTCGCCGAGAAGAGCTCTGTGTAAAAGGTGTATATGTGAGTCTGGATCTCATCCGGGTGTTCTAGGAGGTTGTCACCCTCCCAAAGACACAGAATAGCGCATCTTCGCTGGCGTCCATTAGCAATGGCCTGGAAGTATGCGGTATTGGCATCGCCCTGAAGGAGCCACTTCTGCCCCCCCCAGCGTTGCCAGAATAGTTCCTCGCCCTTGAATATCTCCATCAACGAGGATTAAAGGGCGTAACGCCTCAGCCACTCGTCGACCGAGAAACCAGTTGAGTCGGCCACCGCATCAAGTGCCTTAATCTGGGCCAATAGAGCCTCTTTACGCGCTCTAGTATCCGCGCCTAGGTTGGCCCCCCACCCCTGCATGAACTAGCAGGCGAGCTTCAAGCAGTGGTGCCATATATAAGTAGCACAATAATCTCTAGGCGGGGAGGCCGCTATATCTACCTAGCGGTCCCGCACCATCTCAGAGAACCATGGCTGTAACAACCATGCATGCTCAAAGTGAAAACCGCCTCGTTCTAGAGGGAGCGTTGTCCCCCGAGGAGAAAAGCAAAGGAACGTGGTCGGACCCTATACGTGTGACCGCTCGAAGCGAGCACAATGGGAACATGACCTCCCACTGAACCGACACTAGGACCCTATCCAATACACTTCGGATTGGGTCCACTTGCTTATTAGTCCACGTGAATCTAGACCCTACTCGGGCTATCTCTCATAGAGCCAGGTCGGCAATCAGTCATTGAACATGCGCATACGCAGCCGATCCATATTCGGGGAGCTCTTATCAGCCTCGTGTTAAATAAGGTTAAAGCCTTTGGCCACCACTACAGGATTAGTGCAGCGTTCAACTTTATCCTTGAGCTCGGCCAGGAAATCAGCCGACCTACCGTGGTCAGCCGGGCCATAGACAATGATCACCTCCCAGTTGCGGTCACGTCGGTCCGTGATGGACATAGTAAGGAAGAACTCCCCCGGTCCATGTCCTCGACCGAGAAGGCGTCCTCCCGGACCCCAAGCAGGATGCCCCCCGAGAGACCAAATGAGGGCAGACACTGCCAGGAAAACGGGTGTTGGGAAAGCCCCTGGAGCTCCTGGATAGAGAAGTCCTGGCGAATCGTCTCCTGCAACCCAACAATATCAATCCCCTCTTGTCTAATGTACTCGATCAATTGCAGCTTCCGACCCTAGGTGCCCGAAGCCCCGTATGTTCCAGCATAGGAGCTTCATGATGGAACCATTACCGAGGAACTAGAAGGTCCCTCAGGGGGCCGAGCTAGCCCGACCGCCAACTGCGGACCGGGGACCTACTTGGTCGGGCGCCCACACCGCCCCTTCCTAATAGGGGAAGCCGCGACGTCGGTGTTCCGAGATGGAAGATCGACACTAATGCCGCGCCCCTCCACCCTCTTCTTAGTGGGGTGGAGGCGTGTGGGACACCTGCCACGTAGCACCCTACCTGTTGTAGGGCCGCCACAGACGGTAGGCGATAAGCCTCGGCGACCGGACCTGTCCTCGACCCTAGGCTCTCTATGCCCAGAGTCATCGGAGGCAGGGTTCACCACAGGCCCACTATGCCCGGGAGCGTTGTGGTTCCGGGCGTCAGCGGACTGCTGCTCAGCTCGAGCGCGAGCCTCGGCCAATGCCCCGTCCAACCACTCCTTGGCACAAATAGCTAAGATCTTCTCAAGGCGAGGACCCTTCTTGCCGTAGAAAACAATGTCACAATCGTACGTCACATCTCCAAGGTGTGAAAGCAGGACGAACCCAAGGATTGCAAACCAGGAACCAGAACAAGATGGACTAGGGCCGGGAGGAGTCGTACCTAGGGAGAGGTCCCGAGCAGTCGCACGCAAGGCCGCCTTCTCCGCGATGGTCGAAACCCGACCATCCAGCAGTGCCCTGGATCTGCAAAGCCGAGCGCTCTGCCTGGCCGCTACCGGCAGAGAGGAGAACAACCGGGACCTGGGGCCAGCCAAGGGAAAGGCGGAGTCGACCGTGGCCAGCCCCACACCTGGCGGTGGTGGTGTGGCGGTTACCAACACCGGGGACCCCAAGGCTGCAGCAGGTGGGGTCCCAGGAGAGCGAGTGTAGCAGACCGCCCCGGGAGAAGACGGAGGGAAGACGTCCAACCCAGGGCTCGTGGAGTCCCCCTCTAGCACAGGCGAGGACAGAGAGGCCAGGGGATCCGTCCGGGCAGACGGCCACACAGATGCCGACGGGTCAGGTAGGAGCGGGGCTGACCCAGGGGGGGAGTCATTGGCACCCAAGTCAGAGGAGTTGTCATCTGACTGATCCCCACCCCCTCCGGACCCACCTCCGTAAGGGTCGGCGGCGGGGGAGGGGGTCCGACTGCCATCCTCGCCTCCAGGTCCTCCAGATCGAGCTCGTAGGTGAGGCGGACCCCCTTGGTCCTCCCGAAGTAGAATACCAACGAGGGGCCCTCGACCTCGGCCGAAGACGGGCACAAGATCTCAACCCGCGCTTGCCCGTCACCCTCGAGGGAGTCCATGTCGACTGTCAGGAGCTTGCCAACCGGCTCCGACACCGCCTTGAGGATGTGGTCATGCTTGCCCCCCTCAAGGAGACCGAAGATATAAATCCACACCTGCTCAAGGGGAGGCACGGGTTCAGGCACCGCCTCGGCCTTCTTGATGGAGATCAGGAACTTATTGATGGGGCACTTGACAACGTCGCGGGTGCACACATTGAGCATCTCCGCGGATGGAAAGGGAACGGAGAAGACCAGCGGATCGTCTCCGAGATCACCCACGAGAAGGAACTCCTACTGTAGTCTCCGATGTAAGTGGAGAGCTCAGCCCGAATGACTTCGGCAATGACCAGTATGGCCGGGGGGGGGGCTCCTGCCCGTGGATGAGGGTGATCGTGACGAGCTGCGGCCGGGCCGGCCGGTCCTCCAAGGTAGCGTCCACGCAGTAGAACCCTTCCTCCCCAGCATCCCATACCCAAGGTAGGAAAGTGTGGAGGGGCACCGAGGAGGGGCCTCGCACTCTGACCGGAAGTGGCCAGCGCATCCGCGGTTGATGCACATGGTCTCCTCGCCCCTAGCCGGGGGGGAACCTCCTGCTCCGGTCCTCGATGATTGAAGGGGCCGTCACCAGCGCCGAGGACCCCTCGCCATAAAGATCACCGGCTCTCTTCTTATTATTCTTCTTCTTCCGTCGAATCGAGGGCCAGGAGTCCTGAGCCATCGGCGAAACGAGGTGGCGGAGAGGCCTGCGGGAAGTCGGACGCATGGCGGCACCGGTCACGTGAATCGCCGTGGTCCGGGGCCGAGTCCCCGACCCAGCCGCAAGCACCAGCGGCCACCGGGCGTCGGTCGGTCTAGCGCGAGTGCCGCTCAAAGTCTCGGCCGGGCCTATCCAAGCAGGAGCGGTCGACATCGGCAGTGGCACGCGCGAGGCGGCTACGGAGCTCCTCACACAACTCCGCCACCCACCGTAGGTTGTCATCCCGCCGCCGGTCTTGGGCCTCCCGTCAATGCGCGCCCACCGACCCGGGGAGGGGAAGGCATGGGTCACGGCCGGCGTGGCCAGAGCAGCAGCCCATCCCTGCCTCAGACGCGGCATCACAAGCCGGGGGACGATACGGGGCCGGAGCGGGAGCGCCGGGTTGTGCTCCAATCCTCCCTGGACGTCAGCCCGCGGTCGTCGGAGCACTGACGAGAGGGCCCCGCGGCGGTCGTGAGGATTCCGGGTGCTCAAGCGGCCTCTTCGGGTGGGGCGCGGCGTCACCAGCGAGACGCGACATCATCAGGACTGCGGGGTAGGAGCGGGGATGTCCGGCCATCGATGGGGGCAGCACGGTGGGGGCGGGGTTGAAGGACGGAGTCGGGGTGGCGGCGGCGCGGGGGAGACAGAGGAGCGAGGGTTAGGGCACAGGGTGGGCACCGGTCGGCCAGGAACCGGGCATTGACCCCGAACCGGGCGACATCCACTTGCGAAGCCAGGTACCCTCCTTCCGACCCGTTATCATCGCGGGCCACTCGCAGCCAGCGTTTCGGGTCTGCGGGTGCTAGCACCCACACCCGGATCGCCTCCGCTAAAGCCATTTGGGCCCCATGCGTCAGCACGGGCCGCTAGGACCGCAAGGCCCAGGTCGGGCGACCAGGCATGGGCCGGCCCAGCAGAGCCGCCCTAGCCGGCCCGGTCCACCCGGTCTTCTCCATCCGCTCTCCAGCGCGCGCTTCTCCCCTCAGCGGTGGCAGCGGTCGCAACCCCGCGCACGGCGAAACAACCCGCCCCGGAGGCCGTCCCGGGCACGGCGCCACTCCGACTGGACACCCCACCTCCAGCCTGCGCAGCTGGCCCACTGCTGCCCCTCAAGCAGCCGACGTTGACAAAGCCATGAGCCGCGTGGCGCAATTTGGCATGCCGGTCGTCACCGTCGGAGCCGGCGCGTCCGCCTATCGGCCAAGCCTCGGGTCCGGCCGAGCCCTAGTCAGGAACTCACCATAGACCGCCGGCGCCAGTGAAATCGGCACCTCAACCCGACCATCCGCCTCCTCCGAACCATCGCCGTCCTCCATGTCAGCCCACCGGAAAGGCTCCGATTTAGGGGCCCAGGTTGGAGCTGGCGCGGGGTGGGGGGGGGAGGCACTCTCTACGCGCCCCTCACCCCGCCCGAGCTCGACGGCCGCGGCACCCATCGGCACCTCGGCCCGGCCGTCCACCACCTTCGCGCCATCGTCGTCCTCGACGTCAGCCCACCGGAAAGGCACCGACTTTGGGCCCTAGGTCGGAGCCGGCCGGGGGGGAGGCACCCTCTACGCGCCCCCACCCCGCCCGAGCGCGACGACGATGACCCCCATTGGCCAGCCAAGGGAGAGGCGGAGTCGACCGTGGCCAGCCCCACACCTGGCGGTGGTGGTGTGGCGGGAACCAACACCGGGGACCCCAAGGCTGCAGCAGGTGGGGTCCCAGGAGAGCGAGTGTAGCAGACCGCCCCGGGAGAAGACGGAGGGAAGACGTCCAACCCAGGGCTCGTGGAGTCCCCCTCCAGCACAGGCGAGGACAGAGAGGCCAGGGGATCCGTCCGGGCAGACGGCCACACAGATGCCGACGGGTCAGGTAGGAGCGGGGCTGACCCAGGGGGGGAGTCATTGGCACCCAAGTCAGAGGAGTTGTCATCTGACTGATCCCCACCCCCTCCGGACCCACCTCCGTAAGGGTCGGCGGCGGGGGAGGGGGTCCGACTGCCATCCTCGCCTCCAGGTCCTCCAGATCGAGCTCGTAGGTGAGGCGGACCCCCTTGGTCCTCCCGAAGTAGAATACCAACGAGGGGCCCTCGACCTCGGCCGAAGACGGGCACAAGATCTCAACCCGCGCTTGCCCGTCACCCTCGAGGGAGTCCATGTCGACTGTCAGGAGCTTGCCAACCGGCTCCGACACCGCCTTGAGGATGTGGTCATGCTTGCCCCCCTCAAGGAGACCGAAGATATAAATCCACACCTGCTCAAGGGGAGGCACGGGTTCAGGCACCGCCTCGGCCTTCTTGATGGAGATCAGGAACTTATTGATGGGGCACTTGACAACGTCGCGGGTGCACACATTGAGCATTTCCGCGGATGGAAAGGGAACGGAGAAGACCAGCGGGTCGTCTCCGAGACCACCCACGAGAAGGAACTCCTACTGTAGTCTCTGATGTAAGTGGAGAGCTCGGCCCGAATGACTTCGGCAATGACCAGTACGGCCCGGGGGGGGGGGGGGTCTCCTGCCCATGGATGAAGGTGATCGTGACGAGCTGCGGCCGGGCCGGCCGGTCCTCCAAGGTAGCGTCCACGCAGTAGAACCCTTCCTCCCCAGCATCCCATACCCAAGGTAGGAAAGCGTGGAGGGGCCCCGGGGAGGGGCCTCGCACTCTGACCGGAAGTGGCCAGCGCATCTGCGGTTGATGCACATGGTCTCCTCGCCCCTAGCCGGGGGGGAACCTCCTGCTCCGGTCCTCGATGATTGAAGGGGCCGTCACCAGCGCCGAGGACCCCTCGCCATAAAGATCACCGGCTCTCTTCTTATTATTCTTCTTCTTCCGTCGAATCGAGGGCCAGGAGTCCTGAGCCATCGGCGAAACGAGGTGGCGGAGAGGCCTGCGGGAAGTCGGACGCATGGCGGCACCGGTCACGTGAATCGCTGCGGTCCGGGGCTGAGTCCCCGACCCAGCCGCAAGCACCAGCGGCCATCGGGCGTCGGTCGGTCTAGCGCGAGTGCCGCTCAAAGTCTCGGCCGGGCCTATCCAAGCAGGAGCGGTTGACATCGGCAGTGGCACGCGCGAGGCGGCTACGGAGATCCTCACACAACTCCGCCACCCACCGTAGGTTGGCATCCCGCCGCCGGTCTTGGGCCTCCCGTTAATGCGCGCCCACCGACCCGGGGAGGGGAAGGCATGGGTCACGGCCGGGGTGGCCGGAGCAGCAGCCCATCCCTGCCTCAGACGCGGCATCACGAGCCGGGGGACGATACGGGGCCGGAGCGGGAGCGCCGGGTTGCGCTCCAATCCTCCCTGGACGTCAGCCCGCGGTCGTCGGAGCACTGACGAGAGGGCCCCGCGGCGGTCGTGAGGATTCCGGGTGCTCAAGCGGCCTCTTCGGGTGGGGCGCGGCGTCACCAGCGAGACGCGACATCATCAGGACTGCGGGGTAGGAGCGGGGATGTCCGGCCATCGATGGGGGCAGCACGGTGGGGGCGGGGTTGAAGGACGGAGTCGGGGTGGCGGCGGCGCGGGGGAGACAGAGGAGCGGGGGTTAGGGCACAGGGTGGGCACCAGTCGGCCAGGAACCGGGCATTGACCCCGAACCGGGCGACATCCGCTTGCGAAGCCAGGTACCCTCCTTCCGACCCGTTATCATCGCGGGCCACTCGCAGCCAGCGTTTCGGGTCCGCGGGTGCTAGCACCCACACCCGGATCGCCTCCGCTAAAGCCATTTGGGCCCCATGCATCAGCACGGGCCACTAGGACCGCAAGGCCCAAGTCGGGCGACCAGGCATGGGCCGGCCCAGCAGAGCCGCCCTAGCCGGCCCGGTCCACCCGGTCTTCTCCATCCGCTCTCCAGCGCGCGCCTCTCCCCTCAGCGGCGGCAGCGGTCGCAACCCCGCGCACGGCAAAACAACCCGCCCCGGAGGCCGTCCCGGGCATGGCGCCATGCCGACCGGACACCCCCACCTCCAGCCTGCGCAGCTGGCCCACTGCTGCCCCTCTAGCAGCCGACGTTGACAAAGCCGTGAGCCGCGTGGCGCAATTTGGCATGCCGGTCGTCACCGTCGGAGCCGGCGCGTCCGCCCATCGGCCAAGCCTCGGGTCCGGCCGAGCCCTAGTCAGGAACTCACCATAGACCGCCGGCGCCAGTGAAATCGGCACCTCAACCCGACCATCCGCCTCCTCCGAACCATCGCCGTCCTCCATGTCAGCTGACCGGAAAGGCTCCGATTTAGGGGCCCAGGTTGGAGCTGGCGCGGGGGGGGGGGGGGGGGAGGCACCCTCTACGCGCCCCTCACCCCGCCCGAGCTCGACGGCCGTGGCACCCATCGGCACCTCGGCCCGGCCGTCCACCACCTCCGCGCCATCGCCGTCCTCGACGTCAGCCCACCGGAAAGGCGCCGACTTTGGGCCCTAGGTCGGAGCCGGCCGGGGGGGAGGCACCCTCTACGCGCCCCCACCCCGCCCGAGCGCGACGACGATGACCCCCATTGGCCAGCCGACCGGGATCTCGCTGGAGACGAGCGAGTTTCAAAGCGCCCACGTTGCCAGGCTCCGCATCCGTACCGAGTTTAAAATCTAGCCAGAGTCAACTCCCGCTTTCTTTAGTCCTCCCTAGAGGCTCCACTTCGCCCTTGAGGATCCCTGCTTTGCTCCAAGTACGTCCCTCCTCCTCGATGCGGTGAATGACCGTGCGTAGGGTGGGTGAGGTGTCGTCGAACACGATTGCATTGCGATGCTTCCATAGCTCCCACGTTGTAAGGAGAAAGACGGCCCTACCGTCTATTTGGTACTCCAATAGTTTAACTTTTTTTGTGCTTGTGGCAAGACTTAATCAAGCTCAGGAGAATAATTGTGATATATTTGTGTTCCTGTTCTAATTGCCATTTTAAGGACAAGTAAAAAAAAGTATCTTGCCTAATATAAGTAGGTTGGAGGCCTTATGGACTCGTAAAAAAACACTAGATGGCAACAATTTATTTGGATTAATATATTTTTTGGTCAAACTAATAGATGATGAATACATGTATAAATCAAGTTCAACATTGGATTGTTAAGTCAAGTATGCATTATCTTGTTTTCTCACTTCATGGATATAAGAAGGCGAAGGGGTCCTTTTTCTCGTCATCTTTACACCTATAAATTTATCTCATGATGTTGGTTTGATATACAAATGCATAACAAATATGGTAGCAAATACCCCGCAAAAAAAAATGGTAGCAAATAGGAGGTGGAGTTGTTGCTACCGCTAATGCACCTCCTATATATGTTGTGAGCAAAATTTGAGGTGGCGAGCTTGAATACTCCCTCCGTCTGGAATTAGTTTTCGCTCAAATGGACGTATCTAGAACTGAAATACGTCTAGATACATCCATTTGAGTGACAACTAATTCCACGGAGGAAGTATTATTTTGTTCCATGGACTTGCCATTCAAATAGCAAGAACAGTTTGTCAATTTGTGCTCAGAACCATTTGATTTGAAATCAGTTGGTCACCTAGCTATGTTTGGTTTGACAACATGTTTCTCTGTCTCAGGCACATGACAAATGCAAACAACCAGTTTTTCTAGGATGGCAGATCACACACTGTTTGTTGAGTGTCTCTTTGTGAGGCCCCTGAGTATTTCTTTTGAGTGAGAAATTTGGTAACTTCTCCCTTTGTAAACTAATGTAAGAAGTCAAAAATGTCTTCTATTAGTGTACAAAGGTTGTACTAACTTAACTTGTGAAGTCCCGCAACAGGAAGCCACCGTTTCTCTACAACTATTATTAAGTTCTTTTAGGATTAGTTTCTACATTCTTTTTTCCTTCTGTGTATTTAAACTTGGACTGCTAATTACACGGACAGCACATAGAAGACAGTGTTTGGGACTTTGTGGTCAATAAACCAATTTGAACATGGGTAACAAGAGTTCCAAAGGTTGTTTTCCTATGTGCTGTGGTTCTTCCCATATTTTTTCTGCAAGCAATTTAACAAGGGTTGCCTGTCGTTTGGTTCGTCTTTGCTCACAAGCTTTCGAATGTCTGCAACTTGAATACTCGTAAATTTTTAAATACTGGGCAGGTGTTGAGAACGAGGCCGAGGAGACGCTGGAACAAGCTTGCACTGCAAGTTCAAGCGCATAGTCTCCGGGGTTAGAATAGCGCCGAGATGAATGCAAGAGGTCAGGCTGATTTGTTGATGATACGATGGTGACGAGGTTGTTATGCAACTTGATAATTGACCGATAAGTTGGTCTGCGTTTGCCCTTTGGTCTATAATATGGCCATGAGAGTGGATTTTCAGCTCCCGGGTGCCTAGGCACCCTCTATGAACAGTAAAATCAAAACAAATAGAAATAAAAATCAAAAAAATTTGAAACTTTGCAACATCAAAGATGACCAATGTTTCTAGGTGCTTGCAAGTTTTCATGCCAAAAAAACATTCGAGGAGCTGTACACACAAAAAACATTTCAGTGCTTCAAGTTTTGAGCACTTTTAGCACTGAAATCTGAAACTTGTTTGTACACATTTCTCTACATGATATTTTGACATAAAAACTTGCAAGAACCTATAAAGTTTGACCACCTTTGATGCTGCAAAGTTTCAGATTTTTTTAAAATGTTTTCCTATTTTTTTTTGATTTTACTGTTCATAGAGGGTGCCTAGGCACCCGGGTGCTGTTACACCTTTTTCATATGGCCATCCGGAAGGATAAAACAGAACCTGGAGTATTTTATCTTGTGTTACTTTTTCTAGCAGTGATTGATCTCTTTATTTGTCGGATAAGGTAGCGAGAGCAGCAACGAAAGTTTAGTTTCTCTGGGATCATTAGGTTAACTAAGGCCCTGTAAGAAGTGAAAGTAAAACAGTACCTGCCATTTCTAAATTCAAGTTTCTGGAATGGAGCTTGTCGAGTACTCAGAATTAAGAACAAAATGATCGATTAAAAGTCAGACTTGTCGTGGTGATCTACTCTATCGTTTACATTCATTTCAGATTTTTCAATATGATAGTGAAGGGGGAAAAAGGTTAGCCCAGAGATTAGATGATAACCTCTAACGTGAATTAGGTTCCGTTATGATTTTAATTTTTCTTAGGATTCACGTATTCATGTTTGCAATCATTTTTATCTGGCTGTTTATCAATCGGCATTGCAAGTTACAAACGAGACTCTCTTCATTTCAGATTTTTCTCCATGCATGTAGTTGGGATTTATCTTGTGTGCCTTTGATCTTGGCAATGATCTGTCCATTTGCCAAATAAGGTAAGATCTGTCCGTTTGTCAAATAAGTTAAGCAAAAAGATCAGTATGTTAACCTGAATCTGGGAGACGGCTCGGAGTGTCGATGTCGTGCTTTGTGCTTGGCTGTCTTTCTCCGACCGATCAACGAGATGGTGATTCTGCTCTTTCAATGGTGTTTTCATCCTGTCTCTTTCGACATGCCTCCATTGCAGCATTTTAAAGCCTATGGTGGCTTTGTTGTCGCCTTTGGCGGCGTTGCACGATACGGTAAATTTCTTGGGTGAGGTTAATTAAAGGGATTTATCTTGTGTGCCTCTGTTCTTGGCAATGATCGGTCTATTTGCCAAATAAGGCAAGCAAAAGGATCAGTACGTTAACTTGAATCTTGGAGACGGCTCCGAGTGTCGATGTTGTGCTTTGTGCTTGGCTGTCTTCTCCAACCGATCAGCCAGACGGTGGTGATTCTGCTCTTTCAATGGTGTTTTCATCCTATCTCTCTCGTCATGCCTCCATTGCAACATTTGGTGGTGTTGCTAAGGGACAGCGTTGCCGCTGCTGCTACGACTACTTCAGGATTGCACTATGTTGCTTTCCATAACAGTCAACTGATGGAAACCTATGGGTGTTTTTTTCCGAAAAAAATAGCCAAACGATGAAATTGCTATAGACTTGCGGTTTCAAAAACGATCTAAGATCATGGGCTACTGGCAAATTATCTGTCCTGATATTTCATGGCAAAAGAGGGCTTCACAAGGGACTTGTCCTGGTAAAACTGCAGGATCTATTGCCAACTTCATGCCCTGGACAGGATGTACAGTGAACCTGAATCGTCAGGGGGGAAAACCCTTCCTAATCTGCCATCTACGGTTAGATTGTTCAGCGGTAACAGAAGCCAACCAGAACTTGGGGTTGAGCATTCAAGGACAACGATATTGTTGTGTGACAATTTGGGATCCCAAATCCCCGTACTTGTCGACGAATCAAATATTTCGTGCTAGGACAAAGCACATTGTTTTTTGTTGACTGGTCAGTCCAGGTAATTTGGTTTTCGTGGTGAAAATTTGAGTCAGCTGGCCAAGAAATACATAGCTAGACAAGTAGGAAGCAGCCAGTCAGCACCAGCAACATACCAAGCTGGTCCGATTGCATTTTTATTTCGGAATAAACTTACAGCAGAATCGAGCTAATTACATTATATTTTCAGCAAAGGTTTAGGGAACTTCAAACAGACGACATTCAGTTTGTTACACAAACAGATAGCATTCAGTTAATTACACAGTAGCGAAATTCGACAAAGTGGCGAATAAGCACACATAAATAAGTAACGGTATAATCCAGAGGCTGAGTGCACTAATTCAGAGTCCAATGCCGTCAGTACCTTAGCCTCGCCCATCCTCCAATTCACAGGAGAATTCGCAAGGAAGAGAGATCATCAGACAAATAGAATTCCAAATCCAACTTGTCGAAAAATTATAACAGAGAGCCATTATCGATCAATTAAAGCAAAGCTATAATGCAGCAAGGTGTTTGTACAGTAAAGTGACCTTGTTTTTAGGAACCAAGGGAGAACAACTGAAAGACCGATGCTTATTAGTGCAAGAATTAACCAAGCACGCTGTTATTCGGGCTGGCTGTTAGCAGAAAATGCTGCACCTGAAACCAAATTCCCTTTGCTCTCTTTTTCAAAAACACACTTGGAACAGCAAATAAAATGAGCATTAGGTATTTATATAACCTGACAAAAGCTCAGTCTCAAAGGCATTTTCCTAAGTATGTCTCAGAAAATAGAATTGACAATGTCGTTTTACCAACAAATGTAGAACTGCAAGACCGGCTTTGTGTACAGCGAGAAATAACCTGAGCAGGCTGCTGTTGAGGTTGGTTATTTAGAAATAAAGTGAAAGAATTCTTGGAGAAACATTTAGAAGGTAGAATAAAGAGGCGACACACAATATGCCTCGTGCCACAAAATCTTGGCAGACAACATGTACAGAGACAGTGCAGTACACTAATATTCTTGCCTGCCAGGTTGGTCAAAATATAGCCTATAAGTATACAGTGACAACCACTTTGACAGACACTTCACAAGAAAAACTTTCAGAAGATGAGTGTAGCAACAGTATGTCAGGCAACGTAAACTGCAGAATAAGATAATGACTACTAAGCCAGGAAATTATCAATTCGAGTCCTTTGTTTCAAAACGAACACAAACATCGTCATGACCAAAAAGAAAAGTACAAACTCTCTGTTCTGTGTGTGAATGCCGATTGGGGAATTCGAACGAAACATCCTCAGTGGACGATGATTTCTGTTCTCTTTTGTCCTGTTGGTCTCGAAGATGGCTGTCAGTCTTCAGTGGAACTATAATGAGCTAAATTAGGAAAGATGCTCAGTCATACACAAATCAAGCAAAGGAGTAGAAATTCTTCCAAAGTGCTCATGTGCATGCACCAATGAAATGAGAATCGGTTCTGCTTTTATTCATGATGCGAAATTGGGATCTAGAGGGAGAGGGTGGCTAGAGATGGCACAGTGCAGGGAACCACCACAACAAGTTAAGAACTAATATCTCAATAATATGTAGTCCTACATGCATCTACTGTGAAGAGCAACCAAGCATTTGATAGCAGCCACAAGAAGTTATAATACATTTATAATTGGAACAACCCTCTGGTTTACAACAGAAAAGGTCACTTTAAATCTATAATTAAAAACAATATGGGAAACCAAGTATGCTACTGATGATTTATTTCATATAAGAAAAAATGGAAAATAAAAAGAATTCAGGACACATAATTATATCTAAACTTAACAATGAGCTTACTCAATAGAAGTTTGAACTGGTGACTGAACTTCATCTCCAGTGTACCTAAGGACAGGCTGATAAAAAACAGCCATCGTCATGATTTGAAAGATAATCTGAGCATACTTTGGAACCTAGTAATGAACACCACCTGGGCACCAAACAACGAAAAAACAGATGGAAATCGCTATGCAAATCCAGAGAGAAAACAACGCATTAGTCAATAATTGCTTGGAGATTTCTGCTGTATCCCTTGCTCTCTTTTCCAACAGATGGTTGGAATGGCAAATCAAATGAGTGTTAGGTAATGCGGCTATTAGAAATCAAGCAGGCACAAAAAACACTGCCACAAAGGTAAACATCTCGCGGCTGATGCATGTGAATTGGCGCTTGACAAAAAGACATAAAGCAGGCACACAAACAGCAATGGAGCTTCTTAACTTGCATACTAAATTTTCTTTAGCAGAACTTAAAAAATATTCTCTGTACGAACCAGTTCATAAGACTCTGACACATCTAAATTATGAAACTACAACAATCAAGCTATCATCATCATTCCCACAAGGAACACGGGGAATGTTTCCTACGGGGAACAGTTAAACACAAAAGGTCTGATTTGACAAGAGCAAACGACAATACAATTCCCGACTTCCTTCTCCTCGCTGATACCTAGATTGCAGGAAACGCTCCCGAGATATAGCATCAAACACAATTTAAATCACACGATTAAATAGTGTAGTTCTTCTCATGCACTATACACAGTATGTGCTGAATAAGCTATATATTATATCAAGCTCATCTTCACTGTGAAATACATGAACTGAGAACATGCTGATGGATGACAATATCATGTGTTAACAGGCGTGATGGTCTACAAAGAAGATCCTATTACTGATTATTTGTATCCAACAGATCACAAATTGTCCCCACATTCTATAAGTTACTCTTGTCAGGGCTTCAGTTATTCCAAGATAATATCGTAAGGTCCAAACTTGGTTTTCCAACCAAAGAACATGACCATAACAACCTATTTAATATTGCCAACATATGCAAGATTGCTTGGCAAGGACTAACTAATGTTCTGCCAAAGCAACATAATAATCTTCTTAAACAGTCACTGTACATAGCAATCTGTTTTCGAGTCGAACGACTAGTCGCGACTAGTCGTCGACTAGTCGACGAGTCGTTACATGAAGGTCGACTCAACCTGTCGACTCGAATCATTGGATGAGTCGAGCGACTCGATCGACTAGTCCCGACTAGTCTCGACTAGTCGCGGTTTTTGAGTCGAACGACTCGATCAATCTGTCATGGAAGAGGAGCTGGGCAGAGAAAACGGAGCATGGAAGGAGGGGCGGTTCCAGGGAAGGATGGGGGAGGCGGAGAGGAAGGGGCGGAGGCAGAGAAGCCATGGAGGAGGAGCTGCAGCAAGGCCATTGCGGCTGTCGATTCGTGCCTGGGGGCTGGAAGGGGAGCAGGTGAGAGAGAGAGATAAGAAGAGAGTGGATGGACGGTGAAGATTAGAGAATATGGATGGTTCAGATTGAGCTAGGCAGGCTAGGGTTTCATTGGGCCTTACTGGGCCAATATTGCCTTGTGGGCCAGTATTGAAGGAAGATTGGAGCGTCTGGAAACCTAGATCGAACAGTTCCAGCCCCCCTCCCCCGACCCGACCCAGCCCTCTTCTGCAGCAGCCGCCGCCCCTGGCTTGCTGCTCGTCCCCTTCTCCCCTGGTTGCTGCTGCCTGCTGCTCATTCCTTGCTGCTGCTGGTCTGCTCCTCCCATCTCCTGGTGGCCTGGTCTTGGTTGGTTGCTGCGGCTCCTCCCTTGGTTGCCGCTGGCTGCTGCTGGTCTGCTCCCTACTGCTTAACTCACGTCGACTCATCGCATGTCGACTCGTCGACCATGAGTCTAGACTAGTCACGACTAGTCTAGAGTCGCCCCCCCTGAGCGACTCGTCGACTCATCGACTCGAAAACCTGATAGCATAGACTGAAGGAACTCATGACAGCAAATTTTAACTACACATGAGTACTTGTTTAGTCAAACACCAAACATTTTCGCAGGAATATTTAAAAAAACAAAGGCAATAACCACCAGCTTTGGAAATGAAATTCTTGAAAGTAAATTAGAAAAGATAAGATAAAGGCATATGGGTACCCGCAAGCAGAATATTAATAAACTGTACAGTCAAGAAAAGGGAAATAAATCACTGACCTTAGGATAAAAACTTGGTGAACTCTGGTAATGATTTGAAGGTCTCTTTGTGTCGTTATCCAAGCAAGGGAAATTATTTAACTTTTTGGCCTGCTCAATGATCATTCCCATACAGGTTGGATGGAACCTGCACAGGTTCAAAGGTACTGGTACAAACTAAATAAACATGTGAATAAAGAAGGTCAACAGTAGCAGAAATACTGAGAAGATGAAAAGAGGGAACGACTCACTAATTTTACCAACGGTTACCACCATCTTATTAACTTAGTAATCTTTGGAAATGTGAAACATTCTTTTGTGAAAGAACAATAAGCATGTAATGAAGGGAAAATTATTACCAATTGAAGGATTTTATCAGCAAGCAAAAGTCTCATTCCAATTTTGAAGCAAGCAGACAAACTCTGTGAATATATATGAAAGTTAAAAACAGCCTTTGTTCGGTTGTTAGTGCTTGGAACCTCATTATTGGATCTCTGGAAGAACTTGGGAAATAATGTATCCAGTAAGCAAAAATATCATATTTGCACTTTACCAGCAGTCATTCAATGGCGAAAATTAAGCGCCTCTAGAAGATCTTGTAAAAAATATCTATCCACTTGCCAGTGCACTTTGGGATTACAGGGAGTCCATTAGTATGTTATGATCTTACTACCTACAACATAATACACCAATCCGTAAGAAATTGCAACCAGCATGAAACTGAACCTCAAATATGATACAACAAAATGTAGCAGAGGATGGCTGCAAACACGTAACTAGTGGTGTTCTCCTTGACATGGCCTCATGGCAGATCTGATCGTGGAAACTTCTTCTGTGCCTCGCCGGCGATGGTTGTCTGCAGCTTCTACCACTGAATCTCAGGTCTGCAGCGGGGTAATTTCATTAGACCAAATCTCATAGACAAAAAACAAATAATTCATTTATAGATCCTGCTGATTAGATCTCATAGATCAATATGAAAAATATAGAGAAGTAAATTAGTAACACATTATAACAATCTATGTACTATAACATGAATCATAGATAGGGGGAGCAAGAAGGCTGCACTGCTTCCAAAAGTAGTCGTACAAAACAACAGAAACGTTACGAAGGTGAGCTTTACCTTTAATTGATTCGAACCATGCTACAGGAACGAAGGTCAGATGAACTTCTATGGCCGCCCGCCACCTTAAGCTGCACGGTACCAGCCACAACCCTGCCGCCGACCAACGAAACCACAATCAGCGCAGCAGTCACACGAAGCCACCGTCAACTCGCCGCGGAGACCACCTGCTGCTCACCTTCGGAACCGCTCGCCGCTAATTCCGCTCCCGATTCCAGAAACTACAAGGAGAGAGAGAGAGAGAGAGATGGTTGGGGCTTACCTGCGCACTTGGAAGCTTTCAAGACGCGAGCGACGTGTTGGCCGTCGGGAAGAGGACGGAAGGAGTCTGTGGTGGCTGCAACCGTGAACAAGGTCGAGCTCGGGAAGAAACAATGTCGGTGGAGGCGAGGGATGAGGCGGAGCTACACCGATTGTCGCACATGAAGAAGAGGGCGTAGCTCAGGGCGGCGAACGACTGAGCTGACACGTGACCCACTAGAGGCCGTCGTCTGGTTGGGCACCTCCTCAAGCGGGCTCATGGCCGTGAGGGCAAGGGCATGGGAGAGGCGCCAGAGGTGGGCGGGCGCAAGGGAGAAGAGAGGACGCGCAGTGGCAAGATGGAAGGAGGGTCGCGGGGGAGACCCGGGTTAGGTCATGGTCAAGGGCAATGATGCAAAGAGGAGTTGAGTCGGCTGCGGGGCTCATGGCCAGGTGGGGATCGATTTGTCCCGAATTTTTTTCTAGCTACAGTGGTTGCGGGTTGATTTCAATGAATAATTTCACGGGAGCAACGAGGCTAACTAGTGACCCTCTCATACTTTAGGACTTAAAATTCTTTCCTTGCTTACCCGATACACCTATCACCCATGTATTGTCCTCCACCACCCATCCAACCATGTCTTCCCGTACTAATGTTGTAGACCTTAGGCCGTCATCACCTGCAGTTTCAGGAGGTCGCGCCTCGTTGACATGTACAGAAGGTCAGCGCCTCACCGCCATCTCAGGGATGCCGGCGCCCCGCCGCTCTAGGAGGAGCAATCTTTGACGTCCGTTGTTGCAGGTCACGGTCTCTCTAGGGAACCATGCCCTACATTGCTCTTGCATGCTCTGTTGCTCTCTAAGATTGTTCTGTAAAAGAGAAGAGTAGACGAACAAAAAATAGGTATAGTGACTTCATTGGACATAGTCTCTTCCTTGTTGTCCAGTGATTTCTTAGGGTGTTCCCTACACTGACCCCACCTCACACATGCGTCGTCCATCAGTGTGATGACTTCATTGGACATAGTCTCTTCCTTGCTGTCCCATGATTTCTTAGGGTGTTCCCTACACTGACCCCACCTCACACATGCGTCGTCCATCAGTGTGATGACTTCATTGGACAGTCTCTTCCTTGCTGTCCCATGATTTCTTAGGGTGTTCCCTACACTGACCCCACCTCGCACATGCGTCGTCCGTCGGTGCGGTGTTCCTCCACCCATGACGCTCCCCTCAATTGTGTGCAGGCGATGGTGGTGGCTCCATAGTGACACCTCTCGCGACCTTTGTAGATGGGGATGGTCGCTCTACACAGACTTCCCTCATGGCTTTCATCGATAGTGTTGGTGCACATCACCCCACCAACTATGTCCCGCACATGCATCTTCCCATCGCGCTTGGTGTTTGTGTGCCTACGACGCCGTCTCCTCCCCGACTTCTACAATCGGTATTGGTCGTGCTACACCGCCTCCTCTAGCGGCTCACACAGGTGGTGTTGGCGGCCACTCCTCTTCTGGTGATTATACGTCGACCACTTCAGCGGTATCCTTCACCGCACAAAAGATTAGACAACTTTGACGCCTACTTATTGCTTCTGGTTTTTCATCGCCCGGTGCATACCCAGTTTTCCACTCATATATGTGTCTTCCATGCAGATTCTGCTTGTGACCGTACCTCTCAATTGTTGCGCGGATTCCTTGCTCAGCAGGGCACTTGCTCTCTTGGTGCTCATGCACCTCCTCCAGCTCAAAACCTACTATGGCTTCGCGCTCGCCCGCTTTCGCCTATTGTATGCTATGGTTATTCTGGTGTCGTGCTTGAGATGAATGCTCATGAAGGTGTTGTTCACCTCAAACAGCAACATGCGATGGCATAGGAGATTGTTGCTCGTGAGTGCATCAACACATGGGATCTCATTTTCCTTCCTCCTCAAGCTCGTCTGTCACTTGTAGGTGGGTCTACAATGATATGATGATGCATAGTGCCATGCCATGGTCGTGACCACAACAACACAATAGTTGTGGCACCTCACTCCACAACAACCATCCCATGCCATCATGAGTAGCAGAGCCATGTGTAAACATCGGATCTACCCACAATCGTCCACTGTCACGGCCGACACACGGGCATATGCCCGCTTCCTGTCTTCCTCACTTCCTTATCACCATCCCCTCTTTGCTCGGCTCTGGGTCCAAAGACTGACGGCAACGGCAGACTGCTCCCGACAACATTTTCACCCTTCCCCCGCACCTCCTGTGTACTCTCCACTTCCTGCCAGTCCGACAGGGCATCCTTCACATGACTGCAAGTTGCTTTGTGTGCTGCCTTGTTCCTACATCCTGTGCTCCTATGAAGGTTGCCCCAATAGCCACAAGCTCAGGCACCACCACTGGCGGAGCAAGAGCACGAGCAGTCGGCACCGTCTCCGTCTTACGCGAGGACGCATAGCGCCCAGGAGCACGACGCTACCTGTCGCCAAGGCCAGGGATGCCCAACAAGGGAACGTGGAATGCGGAATCAAGTCCGTGACACACAACCCGCAAACAAGGGAAGGACGCCAAGTCGTATCGGCAAGAAATGGAGTGCATGGGAGGTATGGGGATGCAATGGAGACGCTGTTAGGAGTGGCACGCCCTCGCCATCCTCTGTCTTTTCTTCACATGAACTTGCAAATAGGGGGGTATGGGGAAGCAATGAAAACGATGTCAGTAGCGGCACGCCCTCGCCATCCTCTGTCTTTTCTTCACTTGAACTTGCAAATAGGAACCCTGAGCTGAGTTGCTCGTCCCAGTTTTCCCTCATGGTATTCTACAAGAGTTGTCACTTCCTTTCCCCTAGCACCAAGGGAGGGTCATTAACCTACGCGGGTTGCCTGCAATCATAACCTCTTGCGAGGTGGCTTGGTACCAAAATCATAACCAAGGGAGGACCAACATCATCTTTCTCCTTATACATCAGGTCTGTTCAAGCTCGATTTTCTTTCCACGACCATCTTGGCACCTACTAGCCCAGCCACCTCAGGCCAAAATGCCAAAAATAGGAATAAGGCTCCTTGTTATTAGAAATGTCTAAAAAATATCATATAAGTGTGCTACCACGAGGTTGAGCGTTGAACTCATTTCTAGGCTGGAAGCACATCTTTCCATGGATCCTTGATATTGGAGCGTCTTTTCATATGACTCATGCTTCTTCCGGTTTGTCCTCATTCAAACCTCTAGACTCATGTTCGTGTTCTTACTGCCGATGGTACTTCCCTCCCATTCGATAGTCCAAGCACTATTAACACTTTGTTTTGTCATGTTCCTTGTTGCCACCGCCACTACTCTCTTCGCCTATGTTTCCTCGGCTACCGGCTCTATGTGGCATCATCGTGGGTCACTTGTATGGCTCTCGTCCCTCAACCTTAGTTCGACGTGGTTTTCTTGGATCTGTCTCGGGTGTTGTGTCTTTAAACCGTCAGGTTTGTCAGCTTGGTAAACAGATACGGTTACTTTATCCTCATAGAGGCGGTGTCTCAACGCCCTTTCGATCTTGCTCACTCCGATGTTTGGGGTCCAACTTCCTTTGTCTTGAAAGGAGGCCATCACTACCATATTATGTTTATAGATCATTACTCTGGAGTCTGGACACACATGGATATATTGTGTATCTTCTTGTAGTGAGATCTTATCTGTAAGAAGTTTATCGCCATGGTTCACACCCAGCTTTCCACTGCCATCAGTGTCTTTCATGAAAATTCTGCTCGTGAGTATATCTCTCATTTGTTGTGTGAATTCCTTGTTGAGCAGGGCACACTTGCTCAGTTATGTTCTGGTGCTGATGCTCAAAATGTTGTTGATGAGCGCAAGCATTGTCACTTTCTTGAGGCAACTCGTGCGTTGATGATCGTCGCCTCTCTTCCACCTCACTTTTAGGTTGGATTGTTCCTACTTCCACACATCTCATCAACATTCACCCTTCCTCTGCTCTGCAGGGTGACATTTCTCTCGAGCGTCTTTTTGGTCGTTCTCGTGACTACTCAACGCTTCATTTGTTTGGTTGCGGTTGCTACCTTTTCTTCGTCTGTTTCCTCGGCTATTGGCTCCCTGTGGCATCATCGTCTGTCACTCGTATGGCTCTCGTCCCTCATCCTTAGTTCCACATGGTTTTCTTGGATCTGTCTCAGGTGTTGTCATTAAACTGTCATGTTTGTCGGCTTGATAAACAGGTTTGGTTACTTCATCCTCATAGTGAGACGGTGTCTCAACGTCCTTTTGATCTTGTTCACTCTGATGTTTGGGGTCCAGCCTCCTTCGCCTCGAAAGGAGGCCATCGCTACTATATTATCCTTAAGATGATTACTCTCGAAACACATGGATATATTTTATATCATATTGTACTGAGATCTTATCTATCTGTAAAAGTTTAATCGCCATGGTTCAAACCCGGTTTTCCACTCCTATCAGTGTCTTCCATTTAGATTCTGCTCGTGAGTATCACTCATTTGTTGTGTGGATTCCTTGCTGAGCAGGGTACACTTGCTTAGTTCTCTTCTCCTAGTGCGCATGCTCAAAATGGTGATGGGCACAAGCATCGTCACTTTCTTGAGGCATGTCGTGTGTTAATGATAGTCGCCTCTCTTGCACCTCACTTTTAGGTTGAGATTGTTCATACTTCCACCCATCTCATCAACATTCAACCTTCCTCGAACGTCTTTTTGGTCATTCTCGTGGCTACTCATCGCTTCTTTTGTTTGGTTGCGATTGCTACCTCCCCCCCCCCCTTGCGTGAGTGCACCAAACTAGTTGCTCAGTCTATTGAATGTCAGTTCTTAGGATCATGTCGGTCATCGGATGCTCATTTCTTGGGATGTGGCTTTTGATGAGTCTCATTCTTCCTATCCACGTCCATCTTCCCATTACGGTATTTCTTTCCTCACTTTTGCAGATACACCTATCACTCATGCATTGTCCTCATCCACCCATCCCACTGTGTCTTCCTGTACTAATATTGTACACCCATACCACCGGAAAGAGAAGGAAGAAGCGTTGGTGTCACATGTGGCTTCCCCACCTCGTTCATTACCTGAGGCCACCTCAAACCTCGCTTGTCCCCTGAGGCTTCTCTAGTGATTCCCCCCATCCTCTTCTTACCACATTGGTCGTCCATGTGTTATGGATTCTTCTAATTCGCCATCTCCCTCGACTACCATGCCCCCTTCTATTGGCAACGCACCGCCTCCAACTCAACCTACTATGGCTTCCGTGCTCGCCCGCTTACCTCTATTGAACGCTATGGTTATTCTGGCACAAATCTTATTGAGACGACTTCTTACTTTGACGCTATCGAAAATGCCTTTCTTAATTGAATGAAGTGATATACATACTAAATGGGTAAGCAAGACATACTGCGACAGCATCCACGACGTCCGTACCGGCCCTCTTGTATGAATAATTGTAGTGATATAAAATGAGTGTCAAAAGAGGGCGGGCGAGACCCCCCACCCCCAACGATCGTGTCGTACCGTGATGGGGATGAGTTCATCGCTGATTTTTTGGGTTCGAAACCTGTACGTAACGTGGTTCGCTCCCCCCCCCCCTTATCCCTTCGGCCTTCGCAATTAATGTGAAGCCTCAGCGGCTCAGCCCATGTACAGCCCAATCCCATTTCAAGCAAAGCACAAAATCAAGGAAAGAAAAATGTCAGCCCATCGCTAGAGTTGGACTACGCACGGACGTAGTCACGCACATATTGCTAACCTCTTCGTTTCGCCGCTTCTGTGATCTAAACCGGCGCCCTACTGATCCTGATAAGCTGATCGAATCTCTCCATCTTGCCGCCATCGAGGAAGGCATAAGGGAACCGGAAGCCAGGACAGATAGCCAGCAAGCGGCGATCCATGGACAAGTTCGGCCTTGCCGGCAAACCGGACAAACGCGCGGATGATCGGGAACAACACCAGGAGAAAAGGTAGTTTATTTTCACATTAGATTGGTTTGTGCCTTTAAATTTTATAGAAGCATATTCATACAGACTATAGGTATTAAGAATATATCATAACATGTCTAATTATTTACTCGTTCTTGTGTAGACATGAGGAGGAAGAGAGCAGAATCATCAATTCATAAATTTAGCATTAGATTAGTGTTTGTCTTTCAAACCATGTGTTTTATTCCGTTATCTCTGGAACCCGGTCCCTTTTTTGGATTGAATGGAAAAAAATATATTAGTTTGTCTCTTTCAAACAGAAGAAGTGTAATGGTAGAACTACAGACATTAACAATCAGCTGAAAAATTTCTGATCTTTGATTCTGGTACTCGAAAATCCGATTTTGAATTAAGAGATATATACTTTTTATTTCTATCATGGAACAACGAACATATATAAGCTAGCTAGGGGCCTGTTTGCATCAGAGAAAAAAAAGCCTGACCAAAATATTTGGCGTTGACCAAAGGATAGCCTCTGTTTTGGTTGAGATAAAATTATTTGGCTCGTCGTACCCCCATCACATCTTCCAGTTTATTATGCAGCCAAATTTTTGGCAGAGCAGCCATTTCCTCCGCCAAAGTTTGGTGTGCCACTCATTGGCAGGGTGACCACAAGCACAATTCAAACGTACCTTAGATCTTCCAATATTCAGTACATCATGTGACTATTTATCTGGGTTATGATTTTGATGCTTCTAGTTCTTGCCCCCCCCCCCCCCCCCCTCACTATTTTCTGGCTCCGTCCCTGATGGATGGTACACATACCACATATATGCAGTCAGAATTTCATGAAAGAGGCAGGCAGGGAACAAATTAAGTGGTGATACTACATCCTGAAACGAATAAGACTGCTCCATGTGTGTAGTGGGAAACTACATACATATATGCATATATATTCGGGTGTGCTGCCTAGTTGTTGAGTGCGAAGAAGAAGAAGTGTTTCAGACTTTGAGTGGGATGGGAATCAACATGAACATGAGTTATACATATTTTATCAGTTGCTGCTCAAAGACATATATATTCAGCAAGTTTCTATCAGGCAGGCTAGTGGCAGCAAGGCAGAGAAACAAACAAACAGTAGCATTAATTTGGGGCAGGCTATTAACAACTAAATTCAGAAGAAAGTTTGTTTTTAGAATCTAATGATATGTTCATTTTTCTTGTAGGGTATGGAATTTGCGACTACTTTTGACTAAACATTTCATGACTTGACGGGCAAAGCATTAATGACCCTTCGGAGACCAGGAAAATAGCTCCATATATTCATTATTGACCTTCAGTATCAGCAAAGTTTCGAGATGTTTTCTCGAAATAATCTCAACAAAATCAAACCCGCGAACACCAATAGATCTGAATCATCTCTATTCTCAAGCAAAGCTGCAAAGGTCTCTAATTTTTCTCTCCCAAGTAACCACCGAATAGATAGATACCCACAAGACGTAGAGTTTTCAATTCACCTCTCGATCTAACAAGTTCTTGCTTAAGACATATAAATCTTGCAAATAAAGCACGCGGCATCAATATCATTCTCCAGGAGCTGATAAAAGGAGAAGCATACTCATCTAAAATAATTTATCTACTTGTGTGGAGCACTACAAGACACTCCACACACATGGTGGTATAATTATTCAGGAACTGCTAGCAGGAGAAGCATACTTAGAGAAATTTATTTATTTATTTGTGTGGACCATGCTAAAACATACAGGATAGGCAGGTTCTTGTGAATACCATCATATGAACAGGCAGTCTGCAAGTTTTCAATATTCCATGGGAAGGCAATGACTTATGATGTACTCTCTTGGTCTCCTCTCCCTACGGATATATGCTATTGTGACAACAAGCATTGCATAAAACAGCTCTGCCTAGTGCGTACACAGTCGGTGTCCAATTCCTTCTCTCATGGTCATATTTTTCAATTACACGGGACAGCAAATCAAAAGATCGCTTTAACAGGGTCTAGCTACACATATTTGAAGTAGAACATATACAACAACGAAAATTGATGGTATGCACAACAGAAGACCAAATTACCTGTAGTAGATCGAAAAGACCACGCCGAAGAATACTGGCATCTGCAGATATGTTGGCAATGAGACAAATCTGCAGTTCAGAACAGAAAGGTAAATTTCTGAAGTTCAGTGCCCTGTTCAGAACAAAAAGACAGATATGCTTAATTTGGATGTTCCTCCTTTCCAAATCTGCAGTTCGTTTCTTTACAAATCTACCAGACTGCTTGATTAATTTACAAACAAAGAAACTTCCGGTTGTTTGCAATGTCGTTGATGTGCTTAGGGAGTACCACTGCAAAGAAAGGAGGCAGGGAAACAAAACCCTAGAAAACATGTTGCTTGTGCCGCTTGTCGTGGAAGAGATGTGAAGCTCAAGATGTGGCTTCTGCCGCTGCCGTGAAAGAGACGGGGGCTTGCCGGCTGAGGAACAGAGCACCCTGAGCGAGCGTTCGAGGAGGAAAGGGGCATGCGCCATTGGTGGCCGTGGAAGAGGAGCGACGAACCTGCGTCATTGGTGGCCGTGGAAGCGTTGTCGACCCTTTGGAGCCGCCATCCGCCATGGACCCGGCCAGTTCAACCGCCTGGGCCACCCCAGGCATCGTGCTCTGTCGCAGCCGCGCGCCGAGGATCACCGATGCGCCCCTTGTCGCTGGAATCCGAAATTCCCCGCCGGCAGATTGAGGTGGAGTGAGAGGCTGAGACGGGAGGCGGGAGCAGCGGCGTTCATCTCTGCTCGCTCGCCTGCCGCCGGAGGAGTTGCTAGGGCGGGCGAAGGGGGAGCGGCGCCGCGGAGGGGAGATTAGGGGACGAGTGGATTCAATTTGGGGTCGGTTTCGTTGGGCGTTTCGGCCTGCCGTCGGTAACTATGGGCCGTCGTGTCTCTGGGCCGTCCTGTCTCCAGTTCTAGTCTAGGAATAAATTGGAACCCCTAAAAAATAAAAGATAAAAAGGAAAAAAATGGAACATGACCCTCAAAAAAGGAAAAAATGTAACACGGCTGAATCCTTCAAAAACAAACGTTGGTTGACCTTACGTGGACGAGGACCCTCTTGTTTTACGGTTACTAGGCCGACGATTCTGATTTGATCCACGTAGAGGCTACCGCCTCCTCTCATGGAAGGGGCTTCGAGTTCTTCAGGGGCAGCGGGGAAGAAAGCGGCGGAGGAGGACTTGGATGAGCTGACAAAACACTTGGAGTTGCAGGATGATGAGCTACATGAGTAGTGGTGGGAAGAGAGGAAGTCAAGAATTTTGAGAAGGAGGTGTAAATGCATCTAGTGCCACCACTTATTGGCTTGTAATATTAACAAAAAAACTTGGTTAAGGGACTAATGTGTTTGTGAGCGTGCATAGGATAACATAGATAGTAGTCTCTAGAGATTTGGTTTAACCGTCGAAGACGACCCCTAAGAATGTCCGAATACATTAAAGGCTTTGGTGGTTCACGAAGACTTTCGCGCGAAGACAATGGAAGGCGAAGACATAGTATTTTGGTAATTTCATTTTCTTATTTCTTGAGTCATAAAAACCACCGCACTGCTAAGTGGGGTCGAGGTAATACGAAATCAGAAACGAACGTGACGCTCAACCTAAAATCATATGTTTTCCAGTGAAGACTTTAAGAGAAAATCTCTTCAGAGTTGGTGCGTCTGTTTGAAATCTGACCATTGGTACACGTGTTGGTTGTCCATTGACCTAGGGTCATTTCGGTCATATCATGTCAGGTTGCCCCTGGCTATAAATAGCCGCCATAAGTTGGTGGCTACTCTGAGTTATTGCAGGGCTTTTGTCGTTTTACAGGAACCCACCTCCGAAGCTTTTGTGAGAGATTTCTTGCGAGGATAAACCCAAACACATAGAGCCCAAAGTGATTGAGTGTCACTGAAGACATTATGTTCTAAGTGAACCCAAGACTTGTTACATTTGAAGACTTTGATCTTTAAACGGTTAGGCATCACGTTCTGAGCATCCAAGAGTCATTGTGGATTGCCTGTTAACGATTTTGTGAATGCTTCGAAAGTCTACCTTGAAGACTTACTATAATGATTGGACATGGTCTAAGTGAACTTTGTTCAAGGAGAATAAGGTGATGTGCAGTTGTCAGTTTGTCACAACGGTTGGAACTGGTCAAACAAATCATTTGTATTCACCAAGTAACTGGTTCTCTCTTCACTATTTTACTTTATGTCTTGTATTGTGATGCTTGTGCTTGATCATTCATGTGTGAAGACATTGCTTGCAGACATCCATCCAGATACTCTTCTATGTCTTCTAGTTTGTTGTTCTTAAGGTTGTTTGCTTGTATATTCACATGTTCTACATTTACCGCTACCTTGTTTGCATGATATCTCTAGTCCTAATGTCTTTGGCTTCTCATTGATTGCATGCTTAGCGTACATTTACTCTAGTTTTCCTTGTCTTTGCTTCTGTTTAGCTTCCACATCTTCAAAGCCATTGTCTGTTTCAAAAACTTTCTTATAGATCTCCCATTCACTCCATCTGCTCAATAACTAGCACTTTGAGTGGTCCAAATGGTTGGCGATCGGCCGCTTGAACACAAACCAACCATTCGGTCATACTACTTTGATGCTCTGAAGTACGTTTGGGGGTTAACACAAACCCCGAAGTATCGTGATGTCTCTGGGATTGGAAGAAAGTGGCCTGATTGTGGATATGGCCTAATTGTGGAAGACTATGATGGACGCACTGATCCATCCATGATCAAACTCGATGGACTATACTGGTGGGCGCAAATTCACAAGATTCCAGATCTTTACTGTCATGACAGTGTGGTAGATCAACTTGTGAGGAGAAGTGGGAAGGTTCGAGAGGTCCAACTAGCCCCATCTATGCAATATGACTAAGATTATGTTAGGGTTTGCACCAATGTTTTGATAGGGAAACTGCCGAGTCGCTTTACTCTGTTGTCCGTGGAAGGAAAAGGAAGACAGTTACTGGTGGTGAAGTATGAAAGATCCCGTTCTTTTGTCAAGTTTTTGCCATGATGGGTCATGGGCATGAAGACTGTGGCGAGGGAGTTTGGTAGCAGAAGGATAAGCAGTTAGGCACCGAGATGATTGCACAGATGTGCATGGTACAGTATGCACCGTCGACTATGGAGAGAGTGCCTAGTGGCGATCATGGACGTGAATAGCTGATTACTCCCTTTGGTGATCCGAAAATGGAGCAGAAAGGATTCTCGCCTTTTTCCCCATAGGTGACCCTGAGTTATCGAACCCACGGGAGGAAGGACCCCTTTAAGCTAGAGTATCAAGCAAGCTTTTGTTAAAGAACAATTCCAACTTTTGGCCGGATCAAAATCAAACAAACTGAAGGGGGACACTTATAACAAAAATAGGCGTGGGTATGATGTCTTAATGATTACAACCATGTATTTGTGTTAGGACCAAATATGATCTTAATTTGTGCACTAGAAGTCACCCATTGAGATGTGCTTGTTACGGACATAAGTGGGGGGGTGTCCAAATTACGTCTTGACCGACACGCGTCTTGCATCAAGAGTCTGTTGGGGAACGTTGCATGGGAAACAAAAATTTCCAACGAACACCCAAGATCTATCTATGGGGATCAACATCTACGAGAGAGAGTGGATCTACATACCCTTGTAGATCGCTAAGCGGGAAGCGTTAAGAAACGCGGTTGATGTACTCGAACGTCTTCGCGATCCAAATCGCAATTCGTCCCACGATCCAATCATGATCCGTCCCGATCTAGCGTCGAACGGACGGCACCTCCGCATTCAGCACACGTACATCTCGATGACGTCTCCGCCTCCTCGATCCAGCGAGCGAGGTCGGAGTAGTAGATGAGTTCTCCGGCAACACGACGGCGTGGTGGCAGTGGTGGTGGTGCTATCCCGGCAGGGCTACGCCTAGCGCTACCGAAACCGCGAACGGAGGAGAAAACGATCTAGGGAGAGAGAGGGGCGCCAAGGGCTTCGTGTGTGCTCTTGGGGCGCCCCCTCCCCTCTATATATAGGTGGAGGGGCGTGGAGATCATCCCCTCCAAGCCCTAGGGCGCAGCCAAGGGGGAGGAGTTGGACTCCTAGTCCAATTCCCTCCCTTTCCATAAACAGGTGGACTTTCCACCTCTCCCAAGCCACATGGGCCTTGAGGGACTTGTGCGCCTGGCCCAATAAGGCCAGGGCACCTCCCCTCAGCCCATGCAAACCCTTGGGACGTGGTGGAACCCTTGGTGGACTTCCGGACTCCTCCGGGAGTTTCCAGAACCTTCTAGAAGCTTCCCGGTACAATACCGGAAAAACCCGAAACTTTTCCGGTCGCCAAAATATGACTTCCCGTATATAAATCTTTACCTCCGGACCATTCCGGAACTCCTCGTGACGTCCGGGATCTCATCCGGGACTCCGAACAACCTTCGGTCACCAACATACATAACTCAACAATACCAAATTGTCACCGAACGTTAAGTGTGCAGACCCTGCGGGTTCGAGAACTATGTAGACATGACCGAGACAACTCTACGGTCAATAACCAATAGCGGGACCTGGATGCCCATATTGGTTCCTACATATTCTACGAAGATCTTTATTGGTCGAACCACGATGTCAAGGATTCAGACAATCCCGTATGCAATTCCCTTTGTCCATCGGTATGTTACTTGCCCGAGATTCGATCGTCGGTATCTCCATACCTAGTTCAATCTCGTTACTGGCAAGTCTCTTTACTCGTTCCGTAACACAAGATCCTGTGACTAACTCCTTAGTCACATTGCTTGCAAGCTTCTTGTGATGCTGTGTTACCGAGTGGGCCCAGAGATACCTCTCCGTCATACGGAGTGACAAATCCCAGTCTCGATCCACGCCAACCCAACAGACACCCTCAGAGATACCTGTAGAGCACCTTTATAGTCACCCAGTTACGTTGTGATGTTTGATACACACAAGGTATTCCTACGGTGTCAGGGAGTTACGTGATCTCATGGTCGTAGGAACAGATACTTGACATTGATAAAGCAGTAGCAATAAACTAACACGATCATATGCTATGCTTACGGTTGGATCTTGTCCATCACATCATTCTCCTAAGATGTGATCCCATTATCATATGACAGCTCATGTCTATGGCCAGGAAACCTTGATCATCTCTGATCAACGAGCTAGTCTAGTAGAGGCTTACTAGGGACATCGTGTTGTCTATGTATCCACACATGTATCTGAGTTTTCGATCAATACAATTCTAGCATGGATAATAAACGATTATCATGAACTAGGAAATATGATAATAACTAATTTATTTTTTCCTCTAGGGCATATTTCCAACAGAGTCAGTTGTCCAACCGAAGGTCCTATCTGTCTCACGGGCTTGTGTTGATAATTCAGATTATAATAATCAGACAAGAGCTTTGGGTGTTTAATGACTACACCTCTTGAATCCCCAAAGATAGCACTACTAGGGATAAGCTTAGTAGTGGCGCGGGGTAAAAGGTTATTAGTAGCACGGGATGTCGCGCTACTACTAATGTGCTACAACTAACTTCCTAGTAGTAGCGCGGGGTTGTACCCCGCACTACTACTACTTCTGCTAGTAGTAGCGCGGGCTCTCCCCGCGCTACTACTACTAAGCTGTAGCAGGTATGGGCGTCGCACTACAACTAACTCTGTGTAGTAGTAGCGTTGCCCCCGTGCTGCTACTAGGCTCTTACCCCACGCCACTACTACTTTTTTCAATATTTTTTCTTCTTCTACGTATTTACGTTGTATATACAGGTATTTATACGAAACCAACATACACATACATCAATGAAACTATATGCACTACTGCAGGAATGTCCTAAGACAAACATCAATCAGAGACCCTTCGACCAAGTTGTGTGCGATCCATCAATCGCAAACGGTATATATAGTTATAGCTCCGTCGCCAATAACGAAAATTGTGTGCGGTGGCGGAACCATCAAATACGATTTAGAAAAGACTTACGTGTGTGATACGTGGCATACAGTTGGTTCTTCTGAACTGTTTGCGATTAGCCAAGATAACACAAAAGGTTAACAAAACACATATGTGTGCGAAGTACGTCATACAGTTCACTCGGATAAACTGTTTGCGCTGATCCAGCAGAACACAAACGTGTTCTCATGAGAATGTGTGTGTGATACCGAGCAAACAGTTCATTCATTAGAATTGCGTGGGAAGACCAATAATAACCAAAACGATTCATCTTGACAAGCTGTGTGTGTTGTGGGCAGACGGTTGGTGCTAAACAATTGTATGAGATGTGATTTGCTATGTTTGCACAACATCTATGCTCTGTCTACAGAACATCAGTATTGTTGCATAACCAACTTGAACATCCAATTACATAAGTGACTACACAACACATATACATTCCTCAATATAAATTTACAAGAACTAGACGATCATCAAATCATATTGTTCTTCTGACGACGGTTGCCACCACTACTCTGCTTGTGGCTATCCCTCGCCATCTACAGGAAGGAGGCACTTCCTCATGTCAACGATCCTCTTGTACATCTCGTAGCTTGTGTATGCGTCATTGGCCGCGTACTTGATGTGTTGTTCATCCAGTTCGTTCACCCAGGCCTTGTGCCAGACAGACTTGTCCTTGTCACACTCAGCCTTCATGTCTCTGTAGTAAGGGTCGATGATGGCCGCGGCGAGGTCAGCCAGGGAGTCCTTCTGCTTCTTCTTCTCGCTGCCCCAGACCCTGTACTGACCTTGGATGTTGACAAGCTTCTGGCAGGATAAGCCCGAAGTCTTGAGCACCTTTAGATCGTTGGTGGTGTCCACCGTTGCGAACCTGTAGTCGGGGCTGTTGACAAACCTGGCGAAACGCTCGCAAGGCCTTGTGGCCAAGCACTAGTGGTTGATACATCTCCAACGTATCTACTTTTCCAAACACTTTTGCTCTGGTTTTGACCTCTAATTTGCATAATTTGAATGAAACTAACCCGGACTGACGCTATTTTCAGCAGAACTACCTTGGTGTTATTTTTGTGCAGAAATAAAAGTTCTCGGAATTGCACGAAACTTTTTGTGAATTATTTTTGAGAATTATAATGAATTATGGAGCGAGGACCTGTCGGAGGGGGTGTGCCAGGGGGCCACCACACATCAGGGCGCCCCCTCCAGGCCGCGCCTTGATGGCTTGTGGGGCCCTCGTGGCTCCTCCGACCCTAATTCCAGTCCTATAAAATCACATCTTCGAAGAAAAAAATCATAAAGAAGTTTTCATCGCGTTTCACAAGACGGAGCCGCCGCCACCTCATGTTCTTCCTCGGGAGGGCTGATCTAGAGCCTGTTTTGGGCTCCGAAGAGGGGAAATCATCGCTGTCGTCATCACCAACCCTTCTCCATCAACACTGCCATGATGCTCACCACCGGGAGTGAGTAATTCCTTTGTAGGCTTGCTGAGCGGTGGTGGGATTGGATGAGATTGATCATGTAATCGAGTTAAGTTTGATAGGGCTTGATCCCTAATATCCACTATGTTCTGAGATCGATGTTGCTATGACTTTGCTATGCTTAATGCTTGTCACTAGGGCCCGAGTGCCATGATTTCAGATCTGAACATATTATATTTTCTCTAAATATAAGATTGATTTGGATCCTATCTTGCAAGTTGTATGCACCTATTACGTGTCATGATCCGCATACCCCATGGTGACAATAATTGGGATTCTTACCGGTGATTGCCGAAGTTTGAGGAGTTCATGTATTCACCATGTGTTAATGCTTTGTTTCGGTTCTCTATTAAAAGGAGGCCTTAACATCCCTTAGTTTCCAATAGGACCCCGCTGCCACGGGAGGATAGGACAAAAGATGTCATGCAAGTTCTGATCACAAGCACGTATGACTATATACGGAATACATGCCTACATTACATTGATGAATTGGAGCTAGTTCTGTGTCGCCCTAGTGTGTAAATGTTATATGATCAATGTCATCTAAATCATCATCCATCACCGATCTATGTGCCTACGCTTTACATATACTGAATCTTGCTAAGTTACTATTGCTACTGCTACTGTCACAACTGCTACAAAATTGATGCTGTCACTACTACTGTTACTTTTGCTACTACTATTTGCCGTGCTACTAAACCTTTGCTGCAGAGAGATATCCCAGGTGCGGTTGAATTGAGAACTCAACTGTCAAGACCAATAAATATTCTTTGGCTCCCCTTGTGTCGAACCAATAAATTAGGGTGAAATACTACCCGCGAAGACTGTTGCGATCCCCTGCACTTGTGGGTTATCAGTGGTAGACGAGCATGTGATGGCGCACACATAACTGGGCAACGGCAACCTTCTGATCATGCCCGACACGACCACCGGTGTACTCGAGGTCAAATCTGGCCACTTTGTGCTTGTCATCCCCAGCAAGCAGCTGCTCCAACGTGTTGATAGAGTTCTCCACCACGACCGGGTCGTTGGTGTACACCACCGAGAGGCCTGTCTTCTTTATGTGGGTGTCCACTTTGGCAATAATGACGAACTGCCGCTCGGCGCCGGCAGCCGCCATTGAATCCGCGCGGGAAGGTTGAAGCGATGAAGAGATGTGCATCCTCTCTCTATTATTTGTCGTCGTGGGTGTGCTTCTTGTGTTGTGTGGCGCGATCGGAAGGTGGAAGAGATGAAGGTAAATGGCCACGGGAATAAAAGGGTGGGCGCCCGACGGCCTGGAATTTCGGCACGTCCGCATGGCAAATTTTGCAGCGCTTAACTGCATGGTGGCGCACGTATAACTGCATGGTGGCACCGGGTGCGGCGCAACCGCATGCATATGGCGCCCCAAACGTACGTGATTGTTTGCGCTTGGGGGGAAGCCGGCAGAGCGTGCGCTCATGGACGCGAGCAGAGCGCGCCGCGGCCGCCTCAACCGCCTCATGCATAGAGCAGTTCGTGACACGTCTTGGTCTGGTCGTGGAACACAAACGAAGGACGCGAAGTTGCGGCTATGGCAAACTTTTAATCTAAAAAAAACCCAAATCTAAACGATGCCCTAAGGGCTATATATATGAGGTAATAGAGGGGTATTTCATGACCCGTTGGAGGAGGGGTCCGAAACAAACCCTAACTTGGTTTCCCCACACATACGGACTCTAAAAACAGCCTATAATGTGGTATTTCAAAATTATATGGGTCTGGCCCAATAATAAGGTGACGCAACACCTATAATAGCCTATGGACGAAATTTATGAAGTGGCATCTTGTATATTTCGTTCAAGCCTTCATGCTCTCCTTATGACGGCTTGAAAGTGCGAAAATCACCACTGGAAGCTCCATTATTCTTTCCCGTGCGCGCTCCTTCTTCTCCATGCTTGATCCCGCTCCAACAACCATCCTTCTTGCCCATGCTAGGTCCTTCATTCATAAGTAAAACAAAAGTACCTAATTTAGGCAGCATCATATGTTCATGAACATTACAAGGATTTCCAAGAAACTAAAGTACCTGGTAATTCAATTGGCATGCGCGAGATCTAGTAATTCTTCCAGTATGTATATCAGCAGAGGTTGTGGGTGTAACAATGGTATTGATATCCTCATCACCAGGTATGCTACCACTGTTTGTGCATAGGTCAGGGTATAAAACACCCATGTTTAATACACCGACATTGAACATCAAAGACAACACCAATCTAGCATGCCCATGAACACTAAGCATGAACACATTGTACATCATGAACACTAAGCATGAACATCTAACACAACACCAATCTACCTGCCTATGAACACTAAGCTAAGCATGAACACTACCCTGCCTATGAACAGTAACAGCAACACGCAAGAAGGAATTGAATCGATTCGATTGGAATCGAATTGATTCCTTATCATGCCTCATGCTGAAAACCCTAATCTACATCTACGAGGAGAGGGGAGAGGGGAGATTTGTAACTTACTGGAGCGGGTGGAGTTGGAGCGTATGCCGACCGGGGAGAAAACCCCGACATGAAGGAGATGGCGGGCGAAGAGGAGGAGGAGCCGGAAATGCCGACAGCCGTCGGCATTGCCCCGGTGCTGTGTGGATATAGCGGCAGAGCCGGAGCGGCCGGCATCGCATTGGTCGGACGAGCGGGCCTGGTGTAGAAAGGTGACAACGCGCGGAGGGCCGCCATCAGGTCGACCCCCGAGTTCGCGAGGCTGGCAACCCATCACTCCTGGATGTGGTTGCTGCCGGCGCTGATGGGGGTGAGCGGATAGTGCGGCGGTGTGCGAGTCATCGAAGGAGAGGAGAGGAGAGCAACGGGCGGTGAGGAGAGTGAGGGAGTGTGGTGTGAAAGGAAAGTGGGCGGTGACACGCGAGAGAGAGGGGGAGTTATGAGACGTCCCGTCCGTCTCCCACGCTCCCCGAAGCGTGCCACGAAGAGCCACACGTGGTCGCGCAGAGTCTAGCTGTGGAGAAACTGTCTATTCGGCAGTAGCTCGCGGGCCTGGCCCGGGACTGTGATACTTGTGATATGCGTTGGGTTTTCCGTGAAGAGGAACGGTAATTGCAGCACAAAGCGGATAAGTATTTCCCTCAGTTATGAAACCAAGGTTTATCAAACCAATGGGAATATCAATCCTGAACCGTCTTCAGCGGCTGCACACAAATGAACAAACGACTTGCACCCAACGTGGGCAAGAGGGTTTTCAATCCCCTTGATCTCGTTATTTGCAAGCAAATGAGTTGTGTAGATAATTGTTGATAAAATCAAAATAAATAAAAAGTAACTAAAGGCAGCGAGGTAATAATAGAGTTTGCAAATATATAAGTGAATAGACCCGAGGCCATAGTGTTCCCTAGCGGCATCTCTCAAGTAGGCAGCATACAGTGGGTAACAAATTACTGTTGGGCAATTGATAGAAAAGCGGATAGTTATGCGATTTTCACGGCAGTGATCATGTATATATAGGCATCACGTCCATAAGCAAATAGGCCGACTCCTGCCTGCACCTATTACTATTACTCCACTCATCGACTGTTATCCAGCATGCATCTAGAGTATTAAGTAAAACAGAGTAATGCTTGGAGAACGATGACATGATGTAGACAAAGTAAACTCAAACAATATGAATGAACCCCATCGTTTTATCCTTAGTAGCAACAACACAAAGACGCATCTTGTCCCCTACTTTGTCACTGGGATATAGAAACTCGCCAGGTTGAACCTACCACAACGCACCACTCCCACCGATGAAATATCAGTCTACTTGGCCAAAGCACATCAATAGATCCAAGAGCATTACAAAGCTATAATGATCATGCACTTAAGAGATAAAATAATTCAGAGGCATCTCAAATACTTTTCATGAATAATCTGACATAAACCCACAATTCATCGGATCCCAACAAATACACTGCACAATAGGATTACATCGGATAGATCAAAGTGAAGATGCGATGACCATTGTATTGAAGATCATAAGAGAGAGAGATTGCCATCTAGGTACTAGCTATGGACCCATAGGTCTGTGGTGAACTACTCACACATCATCAGGAGGGCAGCAAGGTTGATGAAGTGGCCCTCCGTGATCGATCTCCCCTCCGGCAGGGTGTCGGAATGGAGCTCCAGATGGCCTCACAACGGAACAGAGACTTGCGGCGGTGGAAAAAGGGTCTCGAGGCTGCCTCCAGGGTTTTTAGGATTTTAGGGAATTTATAGGCCGAAGAGGGACGTCGGGAGACCCACGAGGGGGCCACCACATATCAAGGCGCGCCCCCCCAGGGCGCGCCCTGATGTGTGGTGGGGCCCTTGTGTGCCTCCTGACCTCCTTCTGAAGCTTCTCGGTCTTCTTATAGTCCAGAAAAAATCATCAACAAGTTTCGTGGCAATTGGACTTCGTTTGGTACAATAAACTTGTAAAGGCAAAAACATGCAAAAGCAACAACTAGCACTGGGCACTGGGTCAATAGGTTAGTGCTAAAAAATATTATAAATTGGTAAATAATGACCCAAAAAGTATTCTAGAATGATAATATATCAGCATGGAACAATCAAAAATTATAGGTACATTGGAGACGTATCAAGCATCCCCAAGCTTAATTCCTGCTCGTCGTCGAGTAGGTAAATGATAAAAACAGAATTTTTGATGTGACATGCTATCCATTATGTAATCTTATTTAGGTATGCTCATTGATAAAATATGAATCAACAAATATTAACATAGCAATATTCAAAGTATAAGAAACAGAATTGTTAATTCTTAAAAGTATACGATCCTTAAGAAATGTTTACCCCCCTGATACGTCTCCAACGTATCTTAATTTTTGATTGTTCCATGTTGTTATATTATCATTCTTGGATATTTTACAATCATTTTTAGCAACTTTATATCATTTTTTGGGACTAACCTATTGACATAGTGCCAAGTGCCAGTTGCTGTTTTTTGCTTGCTTTTTATTTCGCAGAATATCAGTACCAAACGGAGTGCAATTGCCCCGAAACTTTTTGGAGATTTTTTTGGACCAGAAGACAATTTGGGAGCCAAGGAAGCACCTGGGGGGAGGCCCGTGGGGCCCACAAGACACCAGGGCGCGCCCTGATGGGTTGTGGGGCCCACGGGGGTCTCCTCCACCGCCTCTCAGCTCTATAAATCCTCAGAAATTCCAAAAACCCTAGAGGAGTCGACGAAACACAATTCCAGCCGCCGTAAGTTCCAGAACCGCGAGATCCAATCTAACACCATCACGGAGGGGTTCATCATCCTCATTGGTGCCTCTCCGATGATGCGTGAGTAGTCCACCATAGACCTACGGGTCCGTAGGCAGTAGCTAGATGGCTTTCTCTCTCTCTTTTGATTATCAATACAATGGTCTCTCGGAGATCTATTTGATGTAATGACTTTTTGCGGCGTGTTTGTTGGGATCCGATGAATTTTTAGTTCATGATCCGTTTCTATCCATGAATATTATTTGAGTCTTCTTTGATCTCTTATATGCATGATTATTTATAGCATCGTATTTCTTCTTCGAATCTTTGGTTTACTTAGGCCAACTAGATCGATTTTTCTTGCCATGGGAAGAGGTGCTTTGTGATGGGTTCAATCTTGCGGTGTCCTCTCCCAGTGACAGAAAGGGCAGCGAGGCACACATGTATCGTTGCTATTAAGGATAACAAGATGGGGTCTATTCCTACATGAATAGATCTTGTCTACATCATGTCATCGTTCTTATTGCATTACTCTATTTCTCCATTAACTTAATACACTAGATGCATGATGGATAGCAGTCGATGTGTGGAGTAATAGTAGTAGATGCAGAATCGTTTCAGTCTACTAATCTTGGACGTGATGCCTATATATTGATCATCGCCTTGGATATCGTCATGATTATTTGATCTTCTATCAATTGCCCAACAGTAATTTGTTTACCCACCGTGTGCTATACTCAAGAGAGAAGCCACTAGTGAAATCTACGGCCCCCAGATCTATCCTTTTAATATATTGCTTTCCGATCTATCTTTTTCTGCTTTTGTTTTCAGATCTATTATTCCAAAAAACCCAAAATACCTTGTTGCACTTTTTATTTGCTTCTTTTATTTTGTGTTCTTGTGCGATCTATTTATCCAATCTATTACAACCTAATCTATCTTTTTACCGTTGAGAGATTGACAACCTCTCTTACGAGTCGGGTTGCAAGTATTTGTTCTTTTTGTGCAGGTACCGTTCACATAGCGTTGCGTGGTCCTCCTCCTAGGTTCGATAACCTTGGTTTCATAACTGAGGGAAATACTTACCGTAGCTGTGCTACGTCATCCCTTCCTCTTTGGGGAAATACCGACGCAATCTCAAGCCACGTCAAAGGAATTTCTGGCGCCGTTGTCGGGGAGGAGGTACGAAAGTAGTCTCCCGTCAACTTGCCAATTTCTGGCGCCGTCGCCGGGGAGACATCATCAACATCTATCAGGTTCCTGATCACAAATCTCATCTCCTTGCAATTTACATTATTTGCCATTTGCCTCTCGTTTTCATATCCCCCACTTCACAAAATTTGCTATTTTATTCGCCTTCTTTCTCGTTCGCCTTTTTCTCACCGGATCTCTTTTTCTTTGCTTGTGTTGCCATGTGTCTTCTATTTGCTTGCATCTTTGCTTGCTAAAAAATCTATTGATATGGATCCTCATCCACTTGCTAATCTTTTCAAAAGACCAAATTATGATGAACCAATTGCTAGTGAGTTGAGTGCACTTAATTATCTCTATGAAGTTTTGTTTGAAAATCATGAATCTGAAATTTTTGATGAAGTGTTGAAAGAAAAAATTTATAAGGTGATTCATGATATCTCCTTGATTGAAAAGCATGATTGCAATGATGTTACTACAAATTCTATTAATGTCAATTATGTTAATGATATGCAAAACTACAAGCTTGGGGATGATAATTTTGTCATGTCCACTTCTTATTGCAATGATCATGATCAGGGTGATAATGCTTCTTATGATCTAGAAAATTTATTTAAGCCTCATGTTGAATATGTTATTGATAATAATGTTTGCAATAGTATCGAAAGTGGGTTTGGGAGAGCGTCAAATTTAGGTAAAAAGAATCCCACATATTTGGAGAGTGTTCAATCTTATGAATTTTTTTATAAAAGTGGGTTTGGAGAGGTCATAACTTTAGTTGATGATAATCCCGCTATTTTGGAAGATGATAAAAACTTTATGCATGTTGATCATAAAGAGAGTATTGTTTATGATAGCTATATTGTTGAATTTGATTATGATCCTACATGTAATTATTATGAGAGAGGAAATTATGGTTGTAGAAATTTTCATGATACTAAATTACCTCTCTTCATGTTGAGATTGCTATTGTCTCTTTCTTCTTTCTTCCATATGCTAGTTTTTGCTTGCATTGATAATTTGTTTGCTTATAAAATGCCTATGCATAGGAAGTATGTTAGACTTAAGTGTGTTTTCCATATGCTTCATGATGCTCTCTTTGTGTTGCCATTATTATCTTTCATGAGGGCATCATTGATATCTCAAGCCTATCTTAATGGCTATAAAGAAAGAGCTTGTTGGGAGGCAACCCAATGAATAAAATATTTTTTTTCTTTTTTTCTTTTTCTTTCTATTCTTGAGTGTTTGCACAATTATCCTACTATTATGATTGTGTTTTATGTTTTAATTAGTGTTTGTGCCAAATAAAGCCTTTGGGATCATGTTGGGTGATAGTTGATTTGATCTTGTTGAAAAACAGAAAATTTTGCGTCCAGTAAAAGAATTTTCAAAAATAACATAATTGACGAAAAATTCTGAATTTTTTACACAAGATTGATATACAAATTCTTTACGTTGTCCTAATGTTTCAGAATTTTTAGAGTTATATAAGTATGGTTAGAGTACAGATTACTATAGACTGTTCTGTTTTTGACATATTCAATTTTCCTTGCATTGTGTGCTTGTTTTGATGAATCTATGGTTTGTATTGGAGGGTATAAGCCATGGTAAAGTTAGAATACGGTAGATATAATGCAATAATAAAATATGAATGGGTTTGCAACAGTACTTAGAGTGGTGATTTGCTTTATTATACTAACAGATCTCACGAAGGTTTTGTTGAGTTTTGTGTGATTGAAGTTTTCAAGTTTTGGGTGAGATCACGATGGATGAAGGAATAAGGAGTGAAAAGAGCCTAAGCTTGGGAATGCTATGGCACCCCAAGTTAATATCCAAGGAGAAACAAGCAACTAAGCTTGGGGATGCCCCCAGTGGCATCCCCTCTTTCTTCTAACGACCATCGGTATTTTACTTGGAGCTATATTTTTATTCTTCACATATCACGAGTTTTTCTTGGAGCGTCTTGTATTATATGAGTCTTTGCTGGATTTTCTTTTTAGTTTGTCACAAGTATCCTTGCTGGACACAACTATTTGAGAGAGCCAAAATTATGCTATGATTTAGTAGAATTGCTCTATATGCTTCACTTAAATTTTTTGAGCTATGGAATTGCTCTAGTGCTTCCCTTATATCTTTTTGAGCATGGTGTGCTTTAAATTTTTGAAGAAATACTCTCATGTTTCACTTAGATTAATTCGAGAGTTAGTAAATTTTGAAGAAATTCTCTCATGCTTCGCTTATATTATTTTGAGAGATAAAAATTTTATGCTCATGTTCTTCACTTAAATTTATTTGAGCTTGTCAAAAGCAATGGCAATATATGAAACTAGTCCCAAAGTGATCGATATTCAAGAGGGATATAATAAAAACTTTCATGAAGATCATTGGACAAATTAAACTTGATTCCTTGTAATAGTTTTGAGACATGATGATAGTAATATGTGAGTCATGTTGCTGAGTAATTATGCTTTAGTAAGAATATTGGTGTTAAGGTTTGTGATTCCCTATGCAAGCACGAAAGTCAATAGTTGTGCAATGAAATTACATCCTACTTGTGGTGCATTATTTGGTGTTAGTTATGCTTAATGCCCGTTTATGTGAATTTTCGTTTCTTGGTTGGTTGCTTCTCAATCTATTTGCTAGCCTCCACTTGTACTAAGTAGAAATACTACTTTTGCATCCAAAATTCTTAAACCCAGTTTTGCCATATGAGTCCACCATACCTACCTATATGCGGTATTTCCATGCCGTTCTAAGCAAATTTGTATGTGCCATCTCTAATTTTCAAAATGAATTTCCTTTTTGTGTGCTCGTACCGCTCATGAAGCGGTAGGGGGTGTCCAATATTTTTCCATGCTAGATGTGTTATTCTCAAGATAAGTGTTTATTTACTTGTCATTGCACGAGAGTACGGCGGTAATAGGGATGCCCAGTCCCGAAAAGAAAAAGAAATTTACATTATGTTGTCAAAAAAAATCCTTGGAAAGTGTTGGTATGGAAGGCAACCGTGGATACGGCTAGCCATTGATTGTGAAAGAACGGTGGAAAAAGGAATAAACTTTATTTTCTGTTTGGGAACCGCCTATGATGTATCTAGCATGGAAAGTATTGAGAACTACTCGGTCGTTTTCGTTGACAGGAAAAGCATGCCTCTCAAAATATTTTTATCTCTCAATTTAAGCTTTGAGCTCTGGCACCTCTACAAATCCCTACTTCACTCTGCAAAGGGCCTATCTATTTACTTTATGCAATTTTTATTTTCAATTTGAGTCTCCATCTTCTCTTATAAAGCACCAACTAGGGGGCACTATGCTCATACTTGTGCATTGGGTGTGGTTAATATTTGAGTGTGTTTCATGAATGGATCAATGATTGAGCATGATGGGCTAGGGATAACTTTCTTTAGTGTTGATATTTTCAAATACATGGTTGCTTATTGGTATGCTTGAGTATTAAAGTCTTCATGTCAAAACTAGACTATTGCTTTGAACCATCTAAAAATCCAAATGTCCATGCTTCAAAAGAAAAGAATATGTGATGAACATGTTAGGCAACATTCCACATCAAAAATTCTGTTTTTATCATTTACCTACTTGAGGACGAGCAGGAATTAAGCTTGGGGATGCTGATGCGTCTCCGACGTATCTATAATTTTTGATTATTCCATGTTGTTATATTATCATTCTTGGATGTTTTACAATCATTTTTAGCAACTTTATATCATTTTTGGGACTAACCTATTGACATAGTGCCAAGTGCCAGTTGCTGTTTTTTGCTTGTTTTTTACTTTGCAGAATATCAGTACCAAACGGATTCCAATTGCCCGAAACTTTTTGGAGATTTTTTTTGGACCAGAAGACAACTTGGGAGCCAAGGAAGCACCTGGGGGAGGCCCATGGGGCCCACAAGACACCCGGGCGCGCCGGAGGCCCCATGCGCCCTGATGGGTTGTGGGGCCCACGGGGGTCTCCTCCACCGCCTCTCAGCTCTATAAATCCTTAGAAATTCTAGAAACCCTAGAGGAGTTGACGAAACACAATTCCAGCTACCGCAAGTTCCAGAACCGCGAGATCCAATCTAACACCATCACGGAGGGGTTCATCATCCTCATTGGTGCCTCTCCGATGATGCGTGAGTAGTCCATCGTAGACCTAGCGGTTCGTAGGCAGTAGCTAGATGGCTTTCTCTCTCTCTCTCTCTCTTCTTTGATTCTCAATACACTGGTCTCTTGGAGATCTATTTGATGTAATGACTTTTTTTGCGGTGTGTTTGTTGGGATCCGATGAATTTTGAGTTCAGGATCCGTTTCTATCCTTGAATATTATTTGAGTCTTCTTTGATCTCTTATATGCATGATTATTGTTAGCCTCGTATTTCTTCTTCGAATCTTTGGTTTAGTTAGGCCAACTAGATCGATTTTTCTTGCCATGGGAAGAGGTGCTTTGTGATGGGTTCGATCTTGCGGTGTCCTCTCCCAGTGACAGAAAGGGCAGCGAGGCACGCATGTATCATTGCTATTAAGGATAAAAAGATGGGGTCTATTCCTACATGAATAGATCTTGTCTACGTCATGTCATCGTTCTTATTACATTACTCTGTATCTCCATGAACTTAATACACTAGATGCATGCTGGATAGTGATCAATGTGTGGAGTAATAGTAGTAGATGCAGAATCGTTTCAGTCTACTAATCTTGGACATGATGCCTATATATTGACCATCGCCTTGGATATCGTCATGATTATTTGATCTTCTATCAATTGCCCAACAGTAATTTGTTTACCCACCGTGTGCTATACTCATGAGAGAAGCCACTAGTGAAATCTACTGCCCCCGAGTCTATCCTTTTAATATATTGCTTTCCGATCTATCTTTTTCCGCTTTTGTTTTCAGATCTATTATTCCAAAAACACAAAATACCTTGCTGGACTTTTTATTTGCTTCTTTTATTTTTTGTTCTTGTGCGATCTATTTATCCAATCTATTACAACCTAATCTATCTTTTTACTGTTGAGAGATTGACAACCTCTCTTACGCATCGGGTTGCAAGTATTTGTTCTTTGTGTGCAGGTACCGTTTACATAGCGTTGCGTGGTCCTCCTCCTAGGTTCGATAACCTTGGTTTAATAACTGGGGGAAATACTTACCGTAGCTATGTTGCATCATCCCTTCCTCTTTGGGGAAATACCGCCGCAGTCTCAAGCCACGTCACCCCCCATTCATCTTATTGTATTAGCAAGGCATGGCTCCATCTTCACCACATTAATACAAATGTTAAGCACCACGGTGTCCAAGTCAGGCAATTGGTTCGTACCTTTTCAATATGCATCAACTTTTTATTCTTCACACAATACATGAGCGTGAGCCATTGGACATAGCATTTAAGTGGAATAGAGTATGGTGGTAGATATCAAAGGGGTAGGAAGTGGAGAAGATAGTCTCACATGAACTAGGCATATCAATGGGCTATGAAGATGCCCATCAATAGATGTCAATGCAAGGAGTAGGGATAGCCATTCAAATGATGCACTAGAGTTATAGGTGTATGAAAGATCAAATGAAGCTAAGTGGGGTGTGCATCCAACTTGCTTGCTCATGAAGACCTCAGGCATTTGAGGAAGCCCGTCATAGGAATATACAAGCCAAGTTTGTAATATTGAATAGCTAATTCCCACTAGCATATGAAAGTGATATATCATGAGACTCTCTACATGAGGAACATGGTGCCACTTTGAGGCACAAGTGTGGTAAAAGATAGTAGCAAAGTCCCTTCTCTCATTTTCTCTCATTTTTTTTGAATGGATGGTGGGCTCATTTGGCCTACCCCATCTTTATTTTCATCCGGAGTCTCATCTCGACTTATGGGAGAATCATCGTCTCCATCATTCTTTCCTCACTAGGACAATGCTCTAATAATGATGATCATCACACTTTTATTTACTTACAAGTCAATATGGAGAACTGATATGAAGATATTACTCTGTATGAATGCCTCTGGCAGTGTACCAGGATGTGCAATGATCTAGCGTGACATGTATCAAAAAAATTATGAAGGTGGCTTTGCCACAAATACTATGTCAGCTCTATATGATCATGCAAAGCAATATGACGATGAACAAACTAGTCATGTGAAGTGACGATGGAATTTCATGGCAATATATCTCGGAATGGCTATGGAAATGCCATGATAGGTAGGTATGGTGGCTGTTTTGAGGAAGATATAATAAGGCTTATGTGCAACAGAGCATATCATGTCACGGGGTTTGGATGCACCAGCGAAAGTTGCACCGATCCTCGAGGTCAGAACGGGCTATGCACGGTACCGAAGAGGCTAGCAAATTATGAAAATGTGAGGTTGTGTATGTCCATGGTTTCACATTAGTCATAAAGAACTCATATACTTATTGCAAAGTTTTATTTGTTTATCATAAATCAAAGTACTACTCGCATGCCCCGAGGGAAGAGGTTGGTAGGAGTTAACCATCACGCACTTCCGACCCGAAACAACACTAGGATTTCAACGAGGAATAGAAATGCTCATACATCATCACCATGCCTCTTTAATTTTTAGATGAACAAAAAAGTCAACCCCTCTTAATATCGACACTTCTATGGTTTAACAATTATGAACTCACACCTATTTCATATTACTACATCAATATCATTGACTCACAATTTCTTTATATGTGCTACATGATGGTTTTGATTATCACTCATTGAATACCTAATATTTTTTGGACTATTATTTATGACCCATGCAAATTACCATCACTATTCATTAACTCTCAAACAAATATAAGCGAAGAACTGCACCGTGCTCAAAAAGATATAAGTGAAGTACTAGAGCAGCTGCTAAGCTCAAAAGATATAAGTGAAGCACATAGAGTATTCTAACAAATTATGATGAAGGTGTGTCTCTCTTAAATAGGTGTGTCCAGCTAACAATGATTGTGTCAAACTGAAAGTAAAAGCAAACTAAAGCAAACGACACTCCAAGCAAAACTCATATCATGTGACAAATAAAAATATAGTTTCAAGTGACATACCGATGGATTTGAGACGAAAGAGGGGATGCCTTCCGGGGCATCCCCGAGGTTAGACGCTTGAGTCTCCTTTAAAATATTACCTTGGGGTGCCTTGGGCATCCCCAAGCTTAGGATCTTGCTACTCCTTATTCCTTTGTCCATCAAGATAACACCCAAAACTTGAAAACTTCAATCACACAAAACTCAACAAAACCTCGTGAGATCCGTTAGTATAAGAAACATATTGCATACTTTAAGTACTGTTATAAATTGATTCAAATTTCATAAATTCATAATAGGTACTGTATTCTAACTTCTCCATGGCTTATACCCCCCGATACAATCCATAGCATAATCACAACAAGCAACTATGCAAGCAAAAATAGAATCTGTTTAAAACAGAACAGTCTGTAGCAATCTGTAGAGAGCCTATACTTATGTCACTCTAACAATTCTGAAAAACTAGTACAACCTCGAAATTTTTTATAGCAACACTGTGTAAATTTTTTAGATCATTATCACGCTCCAGTAAAAAATGAAAATTCCTGTACTGGAGTCAAAAGTTTCTGTTTTGTTTCAGCATCGATTCTACTTATCTTGTGAGTCATCCCAAAGGCTTTACTTGGCACAAACACTAATTTAAACACAAAAATATAATAATTACATAGGCAATAATCATGTTATAAAAATTAAAAAGAAAGTTTAAAGAAAAAATTTAAGATAACTATTGGGTTGCCTCCCAACAAGTGCTATTATTTTATGCCCGTAGCTAGGCATAATGATTTCAATAATGCTCACATGAAAGTAAAGAATTGAAACACAATGGGAGCATCATGAAGCATATGACAAGCACATTTAATCCTAACCCACTTCCTATGCATAGAAATTTTGTGAGCAAAAAATTTATGGGAGCAAGAATTAACTAGCATAGGAAGGCAAAACAAGCATAACTTCAAAATTTTGAACACATAGGGAGGACACTTGACATTGTTGCAATTCCTACACGCATATTGATACGTCTCCAATGTATCTATCATTTTGATTCTTCCGTGCTGTTATATTATCATTCTTGGATGTTTTACAATCATTTTATAGAAACTTTATATCATTTTTTGGGACTAACCTATTGACATAGTGCCAAGTGCCAGTTGCTGTTTTTGCTTGTTTTTTACTTCACATAATATCAGTACCAAACGGAGTCCAATTGCGATGAATATTTTTGGAGATTTTTTTCGACCAGAAGACAACTAGTGAGCCAAAGAAGCACCCGGGAGGAGGCCCACGGGGCCCAGAAGACACCAGGGCGCGCCAGAGGCCCCCGGCGCGCCCTGGTGGGTTGTGGTGACCTCGGGAGTCCCCTCCACCGCCTCTGAGCTCTATAAATACCCAAATATTCCAGAAACCCTAGGGGAGTCGACGAAAAATACTTCCAGCCGCCGCAAGTTCCAGAACCGCGAGATCCAATTTAACACCATCACGGAGGGGTTCATCATCCTCATTGGTGCCTCTCCGATGATGCGTGAGTAGTTCACCATAGACCTACGGGTCCATAGGCAGTAGATAGATGGCTTTCTCTCTCTCTTTTGATTCTCAATACAATGGTCTCTTGGAGATCTATTTGATGTAATGACTTTTTGCGGTGTGTTTGTTGGGATCCGATGAATTTTGAGTTCATGATCAGTTTCTAACCATGAATATTATTTGAGTCTTCTTTTGATCTCTTATATGCATGATTACTTATAGCCTCGTATTTCTTATTCGAATCTTTGGTTTAGTTAGGCCAACTAGATCGATTTTTCTTGCCATGGGAAGAGGTGCTTTGTGATGGGTTTGATCTTGCGGTGTCCTCTCCCAGTGACATAAGGGGCAGCGAGGCACGCATGTATCGTTACTATTAAGGATAACAATATGGGGTCTATTCCTACATGAATAGATCTTGTCTACATTATGTCATCGTTCTTATTGCATTACTCCGTTTTTCCATGAACTTAATACACTAGATGCATGCTGGATAGCGGTCGATGTGTGGAGTAATAGTAGTAGATGCAGAATCGTTTCGGTCTACTAATCTTGGACGTGATGCCTATATAATGATCATCTCCTTGGATATCGTCATGATTATTTGATCTTCTATCAATTGCCCAACAATAATTTTTTTACCCACCGTGCGCTATACTCATGAGAGAAGCCACTAGTGAAACCTACGACCCCTGGGTCTACTTTTCCAACATATTGCTTTCCGATCTATCTTTTGTCGTTTTTGTTTTCAGATTTATTAATCCAAAAACACAAAAATACCTTGCTGCACTTTTTATTTGCTTCTTTTATTTTGTGTTCTTGTGCAATCTATCTATCCAATCTACTACAATCTAATATATCTTTTAACGTGGAGAGATTGGCAACCTCTCTTACGCGTCGGGTTGCAAGTATTTGTTCGTGTGCCGGTACCGTTTACATAGTGTTGCGTGGTTCTCCTGCTGGTTCGATAACATTGGTTTCATAACCGAGGGAAATACTTACCGTAGCTGTGCTGCATCATCCTTTCCTCTTTGGGGAAATACCGACGCAGTCTCAAGCCACGTCAAAGGAATTTCTGGCGCCGTTGCCGGGGAGACATCATCAACATCTATCAGGTTCCTAATCACAAATCTCATCTCCTTGCAATTTACATTATTTGCCATTTGCCTCTTGTTTTCCTCTCCCCCACTTCACCAAATTTGCCGTTTTATTCGCCCTCTTTTTCGTTTGCCCTTTTCTCGTCAGATCTCTTGCTTGCCTACCTTGTTGATTATGTCTAGTTCTTCCTCTATTGCATGTACTCCCGAGAATGAAGTTCTAAATTTTAAGCAAAGGGGAGGGGAGAACCTAAAAGATGCTTGGTATAGGATTTGCAATGCTGATAATAGATCTATTCATAAGCAATCTACCATTGTTCTTCTTCGTAGTTTTTATGTGGGCATCACCACTTGGTATAGATTCGTCCTTGATACGATTACCGATGGGAATTTCTTGATGTGTCCATCTTTGGATGCTTTTAAAGCTATGGGAAGTTTAGTGGGTTCACCATCTCTCGTGATTCATGAAACAACTTTAACCCTCGAACATGTTATGGAAAGGCTAGATGCTATCAAAAAGAAGATGATTACCAAAGAACATCTTGAAAATTTGGATAAGAAAATGAATAATCTTGCTAATAAAATTGGGTCAAAAGCGGGGGATGCCGTTAAATTATTAAAGGAAAAGGAATCCGTAGTTAACGAAAGAATAGAAGAAAGTCCCTCCCGGATTGATACGTTGGAAGAAATTTTTAGTAACTTGAGCTCGGCCTTTTCTTCTGTTAAAACTATTGAAAAAACTCCCGTAAAAATTTGCAAGTCCACACAAATCACTAAGAACAAAGGTGCCACATCTAATAGCCACAAGGAAAATCTCAAAATGATTAGTGTTTATCCCAATTTTGTTGAAATAGCGAAAGACCCTACTTACGAGAATAAATTTTTCGGTCTTATTCCTAGAAGTTTTGTCATTGAAAGTGTGCATGCTAAATTATTGAAGAAATCTAGTTGTGTGATTGAGGAGTCGAAAACCAAAGATGACAACACTTGAATCTATGCATTATGCCTAGCTAGGGGCGTAAAACGATAGCGCTTGTTGGGAGGCAACCCAATGAATAAATTTATTTTCATCTTTTTCTTTCTATTTCTGAGTGTTGACACAATTATGCTACTGTTATTATTGTGTTTTTATGTTTTAATTAGTGTTTGTTCCAAGTAAAGCCTTTAGGATGGCTCACAATATGAGTAGAAACAATGCTGAATCTGAAACAGAAACTTTGACTCAAATGCAGGAATTTTCATTTTTTGACTGGAGCGTGATAATGAGCTGAAAATTTAACACTGTATTTCTATACAAATTCTTTACGTTGTCCTAATTTTTCGGAATGTTTAGAGTTATAGAAGTATGGTTAGAGTACAGATTACTACAGACTCTTCTGTTTTAAACAGATTCTGTTTTCGTTGCATTGTGTGCTTGTTTTGATGAATCTATGGTTTGTATTGAAGGGTATAAGCCATGGTAAAGTGAGCATACAGTAGATATAATGGAATAATAAAATATGAATGGGTTTGCAACAGTACTGAGAGTGGTGATTTGCTTTATTATACTAACGGATCTCACGAAGGTTTTGTTGAGTTTTCTGTGATTGAAGTTTTCAAGTTTTGGGTGAGATCACGATGGATGAAGGAATAGGGAGTGAAAAGAGGCTAAGCTTGGGGATGATACAACACCCCCAAGATAATATTCAAGGAGAAACAAGCAACTAAGCTTGGGGATGCCCCGAGTGGCATCCCTCTTTCTTCTAACGACCATCGGTATTTTACTTGGAGCTATATTTTTATTCGTCACATATCATGAGTTTTGCTTAGAGCATCTTGTATTATTTGAGTCTTTGCTTGCTTTGCTTTTTAGTTTGTCACAAATATCCTTGCTGGACACACCTATTTGAGAGAGCCAAAATTATGCTATGATTTGTTAGAATTGCTCTATATGCTTCACTTAAACTTTTTGAGCTATGGAATTGCTCTAGTGCTCCACTTATATCTTTTTGAGCACGATGTGCTTTAATTTCTTTTGAAGAAATACACTAATGCTTCACTTAGATTAATTTGAGAGTTAGTAAATTTTTAAGAAACACTCTCATGCTTCACTTAGATTAATTTGAGAGTTAATAAATTTTGAAGAAATCCTCTCATGCTTCACTTATACTATTTTGAGAGATGAAATTTTTATACTCATGTTCTTCACTTAAATTTATTTGAGCTTGTCAAAAGCAATGGCAATATATGAAACTAGTCCCAAAGTGATAGATATTCAAGAGGGATATAATAAAAACTTTCATGAAGATCATTGGACAAATTAAACTTGATTCCTTGTAATAGTTTTGAGACATGATGATAGTAATATGCGAGCCATGTTGGTGAGTAATTATACTTTAGTAAGAATATTGGTGTTAAGGTTTGTGATTCCCTATGCAAGCACGAAAGTCAATAGTTGTGCAATGAAATTACATCCTACTTATGGTGCATTATTCGATGTTAGTTATGCTTACTGCCGTTTGTGTCAATTTTCGTTTCTTGGTTGGTTGCTTCTCAATCTATTTGCTAGCCTCCACTTGTACTAAATAGAAATACTACTTGTGCATCCAAAATCCTTAAACCCAGTTTTGCCATTTGGGTCCACCATATCTACCTATATGCGGTATCTCCTTGTCATTCCAAGCAAATTTGTATGTGCCATCTCTAATTTTCAAAATGAATTTCCTTTTTGTGTGCTCGTACCGCTCATGAAAAGGTAGGGGGTGTCCAATATTTTTCCATGCTAGATGTGTTACTCTCAAGATGAGTGTTTATTCACTTGTCTTTGCACGAGAGTACGGCGATAATAGGGATGCCCAGTCCCGAAATGAAAAAGAAATTTACTTTATGTTGTCAAATAATAAATTCCTTGGAATGTGTTGGTATGGAAGGCAACCGTGGATACGGCTAGCCATGGATTGTGAAAGAATGGTGGAAAAAGGAATAAAATTTATTTTCTGTTTGAAAACCGCCTATGATGTATCTAGCATGGAAAGTATTGAGAACTACTTTGTCATTTTCGTTGACAGGAAAGCCATGTCACCCAAAATATTTTTCTCTCTTAATTTAAGCTTTGAGCTCTGGCACCTCTACAAATCCCTACTTCCCTCTGCGAAGGGCCTATCTATTTACTTTATGCAATTTTTATTTTCAATTTGAGTCTCCATCTTCTCTTATAAAGCACCAACTAGGGGGCACTATGATCATACTTGTGCATTGGGTGTGGCTAATATTTGAGTGTGTTTCATGAATGGATCAATGATTGAGCATGATGGGCTCGGGATAACTTTCTTTAGTATTGATATTTTGAAAGACATGGTTGCTTGTTGGTATGCTTGAGTATTAAAGTCTTCATGTCAAAACTAGACTATTATTTTGAACCATCTAAAAGTCCAAATGTCCATGCTACAAAGAAAAGAATATGTGATGAACATGTTAGGCAGCATTCCACATCAAAATTTTTGTTTTTATCATTTACCTACTCGAGGGCGAGTAGGAATTAAGCTTGGGGATGCTGATACGTCTCCAACATATCTATAATTTTTTATTGTTCCATGTTGTTATATTATCATTCTTGGATATTTTACAATCATTTTATAGCAACTTTATATCATTTTTTTGGGACTAACCTATTGACATAGTGCCAAGTGCCAGTTGCTGTTTTTGCTTGTTTTTTAATTTGCAGAATATCAGTACCAAACGGAGTCCAATAGCGATGAAACTTTTTGGAGATTGTTGTTGGACCAGAAGACAACCAATGAGCCAAAGAAGCACCCGGGAGGAGGCCCACGGGGCCCAGAAGACACCAGGGCGCGCCACAGGCCCCCGGCGCGCCCTGGTGGGTTGTGGTGGCCTCGGGAGTCCCCTCCATCGCCTCTGAGCTCTATAAATACCAAAATATTCTTGAAACCCTAGGGGAGTCGACGAAAAATACTTCCAGCCACCGCATGTTCCAGAACCGCGAGATCCAATCTAACACCATCACGGAGGGGTTCATCATCCTCATTGGTGCCTCTCCGATGATGCGTGAGTAGTCCACCGTAGACCTACGGGTCCGTAGGCAGTAGCTAGATGGCTTTCTCTCTCTCTCTCTCTCTTTTGATTCTCAATACAATGGTCTCTTGGAGATCTATTTGATGTAATGACTTTTTGCGGTGTGTTTGTTGGGATTCGATGAATTTTGAGTTCATGATCAGTTTCTATCCATGAATATTATTTGAGTCTTCTTTTGATCTCTTATATGCATGATTACTTCTAGCCTCATATTTCTTCTTCGAATCTTTGGTTTAGTTAGGCCAACTAGATCGATTTTTCTTGCCATGGGAAGAGGTGCTTTGTGATGGGTTCGATCTTGCGGTGTCCTCTCCCAGTGACAGAAGGGGCAGCGAGGCGAGCATGTATCGTTGCTATTAAGGATAACAAGATAGGTTCTATTCCTACATGAATAGATCTTGTCTACATCATGTCATCGTTTTTATTGCATTACTCCGTCTTTCCATGAACTTAATACACTAGATGCATGCTGGATAGCGGTCGATGTGTGGAGTAAAAGTAGTAGATGCAGAATCATTTCGGTCTACTAATCTTGGACGTGATGCCTATATAATGATCATTGCCTTGGATATCGTCATGATTATTTGATCTTCTATCAATTGCCCAACAGTAATTTGTTTACCCACCGTGCGCTATACTCATGAGAGAAGCCACTAGTGAAACCTACGCCCCCCGGGTCTACTTTTCCAACATATTACTTTCCGATCTATCTTTTGTCGTTTTTGTTTTCAGATCTATTAATCCAAAAACCCAAAAATACCTTGCTGCACTTTTTATTTGCTTCTTTTATTTTGTGTTCTTGTGCGATCTATCTATCCAATCTACTACAGTCTAATCTATCTTTTTACCGTAGAGAGATTGACAACCTCTCTTACGCGTCGGGTTGCAAGTATTTGTTCTTTATGTGCAGGTACCGTTTACATAGTGTTGCGTGGTTCTCCTACTGGTTCGATAACCTTGGTTTCATAACTAAGGGAAATACTTACCGTAGTTGTGTTGCATCATCCCTTCCTCTTTGGGGAAATACCAACGCAGTCTCAAGCCACGTCACATATGTTCCCCCCTCATAATAATTTTCAGTAGCATCATGATGGAATTCCACAATATAACTATCACATAAAGCATTATTTTCATGATCTACAAGCATAGAAAATTTATTACTCTTCACATAAGCAAATTCCTTTTCATTCATGGTAGTGGGAGCAACCTCAACAAAATAACTATCATGTGACACTTGATTGTCATAACCAAATTGAGAATAATGATGAAAAGTATCATGGTTGTCATTACTAATTATAGCATACGTTTAATCACCACAATCATCATGAATTGGAAGCATGCAATCATCATAATAAATTTGCTCAACAAAACTTGGGGGACAAAAAATACCATCTTCATCAAACATAGCATCCCCAAGCTTGTGGTTTTGCATATCATTAGCATCATGGATATTCCGAGAATTCATACTAACAACATTTCTATCATGCTCATCATTGAAGGAACTCACATTAAGCATTTTTATAAATTCTTCCTCTAACAATTGAGCACAATTTTCTGAATCCTTATTTTCACGAAAGACATTATAAAGACGAAGCATATGAGGCAACCTAAGCTCCATGTTTTTGTATTTTTGATTTTTATGAGACAAACTAAATATAACAGCAAATAAAAAGAGGAACAAATGAATGAAAATTTGTGTGAAGTTACTTGGTAGTTGATGATGATATTCCCCGGCAGCGGCGCCAGAAATCCTTCCTCATACTTGTGATCTGCGTTGGGTTTTCCGTGAAGAGGAACGGGTAATTGCAGCACAAAGCGGATAAGTATTTCCCTCAGTTATGAAACCAAGTTTTATCGAACTAATAGGAATATCAATCCTCAACCGTCTTCAGCGGCTGCACACAAATGAACAAACGACTTGCACCCAACGCGGGCAAGAGGGTTGTCAATCCCCTTGATCTCGTTATTTGCAAGCAAATGAGTTGTGTAAATAATTGTTGATAAAAGAAAAATAAATAAAAAGTAAATAAAGGCAGCGAGGTAATAATAGTATCTGCAAATATATAAGTGAATAGACCCGGGGGCCATAGTGTTCCCTAGCGGCATCTCTCAAGTAGGCAGCATACGGTGGGTAACAAATTACTGTTGGGCAATTGATAGAAAAGCGGATAGTTATGCGATTTTCATGGCAATGATCATGTATATATATGCATCACGTCCATAAGAAAATAGGCTGACTCCTGCCTACACCTATTACTATTACTCCACTCATCGACCGCTATCCAGCATGCATCTAGAGTATTAAGTAAAACAGAGTAATGCTTGGAGAACGATGACATGATGTAGACAAAGTAAACTCAAACAATATGAATGAACCCCATCGTTTTGTCCTTAGTAGCAACAACACAAAGACGCATCTTGTCCCCTACTTTGTCACTGGGATATAGAAACTCGCCAGGTTGAACCTACCACAACGCACCACTCCCACAGATGAAATATCAATCTACTTGGCTAAAGCACATCAATAAATCGGAGAGCATTACGAAGCTATAATGATCATGCACTTAAGAGATAATATAATTCAGAGACATCTCAAATACTTTTCATGAATAATCTGAACATAAACCCACAATTCATCGGATCCCAACAAACACACCGCACAATAGGATTACATCGGACAGATCAAAGAGAAGATGCGATGACCATTGTATTGAAGATCATAAGAGAGAGAGATTGCCATCTAGGTACTAGCTATGGAGCCGTAGGTCTGTGGTGAACTACTCACACATCATCATGAGGGCAGCAAGGTTGATGAACAGGCCCTCCGTGATCGATCCCCCCTCCGGCAGGGTGCCGGAACGGAGCTCCAGATAGCCTCGTGACGAGACAGAGACTTGCAGCCGCGAAAAAAGGGTTTCGGGACTGCCTCCAGGGTTTTTAGGAGTTTAGAGAATTTATAGGCCGAAGAGGGATGTCGGGAGACGCACGAGGGGGCCACCACATATCAGGGTGCCCCCCCAAGGCGCGCCCTGATGTGTGGTGGGGCCCTCGTGTGCCTCCTGACCTCCTTCCGAAGCTTCTCGGTCTTCTTATAGTCCAGAAAAAATCATCAAAAAGTTCCGTGGCAATTGGACTTCATTTGGTACAGTAAACTAATAACCCACAAGTATATGGGATCGCAAAAGTTTTCGAGGGTAGAGTATTCAACCCAAATTTATAGATTCGACACAAGGGGAGCCAAAGAATATTTGCAAGTATTAGCAGTTGAGTTGTCAATTCAACCACACCTGGATATTAAATATCTGCAGCTGAGTGATCAGTAGCATAGTAATATGATAGTTTTGATAGCAGTAGTAACGGTAACAATAACTGTAACAGTGATAGCAATGATTTTGTAGCAGTTGGAACAGTAGCAATAGCAATAGTAACTTAGCAAGAACAATATGTGGAAAACTCGTAGGCACTGGATCAGTGAATTCGTTGGATGATATTCATCATATAACAGTCATAACCTAGGGCGACACAGAATTAGCGCCAGTTCATAAATGTAATGTAGGCATGTATTCCGTAAATAGTCATACGTGCTTATGGAAAAGAACTTGCATGACATGTTTTGTCCTACCCTCCCGTGGCAGCGGGGTCCATAAGGAACTTGCATGATATCTCGCTAGCCCTTTCTGAGACCGCAAAATATAAATGCAGAGCACCTCCAAAGTTCAAGCAGCGACAAAACATTGTAATTCATGGTAGAAAAGATCCAGTCATGCAGCATCCAACATTAACTATACACAATGCATGAGGATGACAATAGTGCTCTCAGATCTGGCGCTTATTTGAGAAGGTGATGACTCAACATAAAAGTAAATAGGTAGTCCCTTGGCAGAGGGAAGCAGGGATTTGCAGAGGTGCCAGAGCTCAAGGCTTAAATCAGAGATAAATATAATTTTGGGAGGTGCACCCTTCCTGTCAACGTTACGACCAAGAGTTATCAATATCTTCCATGCTAAACACATTAGCGGCAGTTCACAAGCGGTAAAAGGAAAGGTTTACTCCCCCTCTACCAACAAACAGACTCCATGGCTAGCCGAATCCACGGGTACCATCCATACCAACAACATTCCTGGGGGAGTTTTGTTTAATTATTTCCACTTTTTGATTTTGGGGACTGGGAATCCCTATTACCGCCCCTCTCGTGCAAGGACGAGTGAATAAACACTCATCATGAGAATAACCCGCTTAACATGGAAGATACTGACCGCCCCCTGTCGCTCCATGAGCGGTCCAGGCACACAAAACAGATGTTCATTTGAAATTTTAGAGGTGGCACATGCAAATTTACTTGGAACGGCAGGGTAGTACCGCATATAGGTAGATATAGTGGACTCATCTAGAATAACTTTGGTTTAAGGATTTTGACGCACAAGCAGTATTCCTGCTTAGTACAGGTGAAGGCTAGCAAATAGATTGAGAAGCGGCCAGCTAGAGAGCGAAAACGGTCATGAACATGCATTATGAATAATAAACATGGAATACTAGCATGAGTAGGATATGGACACCATGAACATAAATATTGTAGAGGCTATGTTGGTTTTGATTCAACTACATGCGTGAACATGTGCCAAGTCAAGCCACTTGAAACATTCAGAGGAGGATACCATATCATCATACTACATCACAATCATTTTAATACATGTTGACATCCAAGATAAATCATTATCCACTCCTAGCTACTTAACCATGGCATGAGCAACTATAATCTCTAATTGTCATTGCAAACATGTTTGATCATAATATGCTAAATCATGGATACCAGGTTAAACATATTTAAAAAAACAAAAACAAGTTGAGTTCATACCCGCTTCTCTCTGCCACAGTCACTTCATCAAATATCGTCATTATTGCCTTTCACTTGCATGACCAAATGATATGAAAATAATAATAGTGCAAGAGTGCCGTGGACTAAGCTAGAATCTGCAAGCATTTTATTCAAGAGGAGAAGACAAAGTAATTTGGGCTCTTTGTTAGATTAACAATAATGCATATGAGAGCCACTCAACATTTTCATCATGGCCTTCTCCTTGGTACGACTCAAATAAAAGGAAAAGAATTTCAGAGAAACACACTGAAATATTTTTGGAGTTTTTGTTTTTTCTTAAAGAAAGCAAATTAGAGAGAGAGAGAAAAACAAAAACGAGAAAAACTATTTACACGGGAGAGCTCCCAACAAGCAAAAAAAGAAACAAGAAATCTTTTGGGGTTTTCTTTTAATACTGCTACTGATTAACTAGAAAGAAAAACTGAAAAGAAGCAAGAAATATTTTTGGATTTTCTCAAAGTTTTTCAAACACACAAAAAGAAAGCGAGAAAATAAATCTAGCATGGATAATACAATCAAAAAGTGTGGACACCGACAACTTGAATGAAATGTGTGAACATGAATGTAATGTCGGTGGAAATACGTACTCCCCCAAGCTTAGGCTTTTGGCCTAGCTTGGTGATCACCATCCGTAGCCTGGATAATAGTTTGAGTGATAGCCCACCGAGTCTCTTGGTGCAGCCCCCTCAGCCCGTTTGGCAGCTTCAACCTCCGCATTGTACGCGCGGGCCTCGCTCTCGAGAACGTAATATCTTCTCTTACTGTGATAATCAAAGAGAGCAGGAGCAGGCAAGACAACAGGTGTAATGGTGTCATTATTGAACCTCATGTTGTAAGTATAATTAGTGACTGTGCCCTTAAGGAACTTATGACGTTTCATGGCCTCAAAGTCTAAGTACTGAGTAGGTAAAATGAGGCCAAGGTGATACACGTAGCTTCTTAGCTACACGGGAGGCATAGATCCCACCGTAAAAGTGACCACTATTAGCATTGTGTTGCAATCTCCATGCAACGATTGCTCCAAGATTATAACGTTTAATTCCTGTTATAGCAGTGTGTATAAGACTCAAATCAGGGGTACACAGTGTGCTACAATCTTGCTTGCCTACGATGCATTTGCCATTAATGAGTGCAAAGTAGTGTATTGATGGAAAATGGATGCTTTTTATTCTACCTTGTGTCACTCCTCTATCTTCACCGTAGCAGAGATTAATCAAAAATGACTCATACTCAGATGTTGGTGGTTCGTCTAGCGAACCCCAATATGGAATTTTGCACGCTTCACAGAACACATCTAAAGGCATGGTAAAGGGATGGTCATAAAGTTTAAATGAAACTCTAGACTCACGAGGAAAATATTTAAATTTCTTGGTGAATGTTTTTGTGAGTTCGAGATGTTGAATGCACTCATCTGCGATGAAGGGTGCAAGTTCTGCATTGTCGATAAATTGCTCGAATTCCTCCTTGATACCTGCACCTACCATGAATTCGTTACATGGCAATAAGCATGATTTGGTAGCGGCATCCCGCATCGAGCTTGCACTTGGCTCAACATAAGACCGTCGTATTGAGCTACTACTCGATGATGCCTCCGAGGACCTTCTCCTCGAAGAACTCCTTTCAAAGAAATTCATTTTATTCCTATATTAAATTTCTGAAAAAAATTAGTTCCAAATTTTTTTGTCAACAAAACTTCGTAAGATTGATAGCAACTACTCCTAAGGATGCATAGAGGCCATATTAAGCATTCAAACTACTTAGAACTTTAAGAATTTAACATGCAAGCCCATCTACAGCAGCACCAAGAGTAGCTAATTACTCTAAAAATAAACCACTAAGTCAAAAACTAATTGGAGCAATGGAGGAGTCACATACCAAGTAGCAATCCCCCAAAATAGTTTCGGAAACGGAGCTTCGAGCAAAGAGATCGAAATCCGCGGGTTTGAGAGCAAGAACACGAGAGAGAGAGAGCTATGGTGATTTTTTTGTAGGTGGGAGATGGAATGGGATAAGGAGATAAGTGAGGGGACCCACGTGGGGACCACAACCCACCAGGGCACGCCTGGGGCTGCTGGCGCGCCCTGGTGTCTTGTGGACACCAGGTGGACCCCCTCCGATGTTATTTGCACCAGAAATTCAGAAATAATCAGAAAAAATCGTGTTAAATTTTCAGGACATTCTCAGAACTTTTATTTTTGGGTCATTTTTTATTGCACGGAGAAATTAGAAAACAGGATAAACATGACATTTTATTTTATTTTACTAAGAAAAACAGAAAACAAAAAGTGGGTACAAAAGGTGGTGCCTACTAAATTCATCAACTTCATACCTCTCAAAAATGATCCATTAATAAGGTTGATCAAGTCTTATTAACAACCACTTTCGATTAGCATCAAACCGAAGAACTTTCATAAATCACTAAGTTACCTCAATGGGGATATGCATATCCCCAACAATAGGTATGTCATATTTCTTTTTGGCAGTAGGTAGAGGTAGTTGAAAACTTCCAATAGTGAGTGTCGGAGATTCATCAACAACATTTATACCATTCACTTGGAATTGTTTCTTCAGAAAGTGCATTGTATGCTCATTACAGCCCATGCAGTATTCAAAAAGGGTCTACCAAGGATAATCGACATGTTGTCGTCCTCGGGCATCTCAAGAATAACAAAGTCTGTTAGGATAGTAACATTTGCAACAACAACGGGCACATCCTCACAAATACCGATAGGTATGGCAGTTGATTTGTCAGCCATTTGCAATGATATTTCAGTAGGTGTGAGTTTATTCAAATCAAGTCTTTTATATAAAGATAAAGGCATAACACTAACACCAGCTCCTAAATCACACAAAGCAGTTTTGACATAATTTCTTTTGATGGAGCAAGGTATAGTTGGTATTCCAGGATCTCCAAGTTTTTTAGGTACTCCATCCTTAAAAGAATAATTAGCAAGCATGGTGGAGATTTCAGCTTCAGATATCTTTCTTTTATTAGTGATGATATCTTTCATGTATTTTGCATAAGGGGCCATCTTTAAGATATCAGTTAAGCGGGTATGCAAAAAAGACTGGCCTAATCATTTTAGCAAAGCGTTCAAATTCTTCATCATCCTTTTTCTTAGATGTTTTAGGTGGAAAAGGCATGAGTTTCTAAACCCATGGCTCTCTTTCTTTACCATGTTTTCTAGCCACAAAGTCTCTTTTGTCATATCGTTTATTTTTAGGTTGTGGGTTATCAAGATCAACAACAGGTTCTATTTCAACATCATTATCTAGTTCTTTATCATCGTTCGGTTGAGTATCTTCATGAACAGCATCATTATCATTTTCATTTTCATTATCTCTAGGTGAATGTTCATTACCAGATTGAGTTTCAACATCAGAAATAGAGACATCATTATTATCTTTAGGAGGTTTTTCTATCTCGGGTTCACTAGAGGTATGCAAAGTCCTATCGTTTTTCTTTTTCTTTTTCTTTTTAGAAGGACTAGGTGCATCAGTGTTAATTCTCTGAGAGTCTTGTTCAATTATTTTAGGATGACCTTCAGGATAAAGAGGTTCTCGGGTCATTCTACCTCCTCTAGTCACTACTCTAATAGCATGATCATTCATATTATTATTCATTTCATTAAGCAATTCTCTTTGAGATTTAGCAACTTGTTCTAACTGGGTTTGAACCATAGAGGCATGTTTTCCTACACCTCTAACATCATTACTAATTCTAAATAACAAGTCACTCAAGCGAGCAATCATATCAGAATTATATTTCAGTTGTTTCAGAACATTTGCATTGAAGTGATCTTGTTTTCTAATGTAGTTGTCAAACTCATATAAGCATTGACTAGGATGTTTATTGTAAGGAATATCACTTTCATCAAATTTTAATAAAGAATTTACCTCTACCACCTATTGAGGTGGTGGTGTGTCAATGCCATGTATTTATTCAATAGGTGGTAAATTTTTAACATCCTCAACTTTAATACCTTTTTCCTTCATACATTTCTTTGCCTCTTGCATATCTTCAGGACTGAGAAATAAGATACCCCTCTTCTTCGGAGTGGGTTTAGGTGGTGGTTCAGGGAGAGTCCAATCATCATAATTCTTTAATATATTATTTAATAATTCCTCAGCTTGTTCAACAGTTCGTTCCCTGAAAACACAACCAGCACAACTATGTAGGAAGTCCCTAGAAGCATCAGTTAGTCCATTATAGAAGATATCAAGTATTTCATTTTTCTTAAGAGGGTGATCAGGCAAACATTAAGCAATTGGAGAAGACTCCCCCAAGCTTGTGGGAGACTCTCTTCTTCAATATGCACAAAGTTAAATATTTCCTGTAAGGCAACTTGTTTCTTATGAGCAGGAAAATATTTTTCAGAGAAGTAGTAAATCATATCTTGGGGACTACACACACAACCAGGAGCAAGAGTATTGTACCATATCTTAGCATCACCCTTTAATGAGAACGGAAATAATTTGAGAATATAGTAATAGCGAATCTTCTCATCATGAGCAAAAAGGGTGGCTATATCATTTAACTTAGTAAGATGCGCCACTACAGTTTCAGTTTCATAGCCATGAAACGGATCAGATTCAACTAAAGTAATCAACTCTGGGTCGACAGAGAATTCATAATCCTTATCGGTAACAAAGATAGGTGAAGTAGCAAACTTAGGATCACATTTCATTCTAGCATTCAAAGTCTTTTCCTTATACTTGCATAATAATTTCTTAAGATCATATCTATCCTTACAAGAAAGGATTTATCTATCTATATCCTCATCCATAACATAACCTTCAGGTATCTTAGGCATTTCAAATCTAGGAGAGCTAGGTCTAATAGGTGTTTCATAGTTCTCAGATTCAAAGACTTCATCGGTTTCAGTAGTTTCATCAGTTTCAGTAATTTCATTCTCTTTGGCTCTAGCAATTTGTTCATCAAGAAATTCACCTAGTGGCACATTATCATCAAGCATGGTACTAGCATCATCATAAGCATCATTCATACCATAAGTAGCATCATCAATAACTTGCGACATATCAGGATTAATAGCATGTGGTGGTGTTGCAAGTTTACTCATAACCGAAGGTGAATCAAGTATAGAGCTAGATGGCAATTCCTTACCTCCCCTCGTCTTAGAGGGAAAAATCTTGGTTCTTGTATCCTTCAGATTCTTCATAGTGATAAATTGATATAAATCCCAAGTGACTCAACAAATATAGCTATGCTCCCCGACAACGGCGCCAGAAAAGGGTCTTGACAACCCACAAGTATATGGGATCGCAACAGTTTTTGAGGGTAGAGTATTCAACCCAAATTTATAGATTCGACACAAGGGGAGCCAAAGAATATTTGCAAGTATTAGCAGTTGAGTTGTCAATTCAACCACACCTGGAGATTAAATATCTGCAGCAGAGTGATCAGTAGCACAGTAATATGATAGTTTTGATAGCAGTAGTAACAGTAACAGTAATGGTAACAGTGATAGCAATGATTTTGTAGCAGTTGGAACAGTAGCAATAGCAATAGTAACTTAGCAAGAACAATATGTGGAAAACTCGTAGGCACTGGATCGGTGAATTCGTTGGATGATATTCATCATATAACAGTCATAACCTAGGGCGACTGATATGTCTCCAACGTATCTATAATTTTTGCTTGTTCCATGCTGTTATATTATCATTCTTGGATGTTTTATAATCATTTTATAACTACTTTATATCATTTTTTGGGACTAACCTATTGACATAGTGCCAAAGTGCCAGTTGCTGTTTTTGCTTGTTTTTACTTCGCAGAAAATCAATACCAAACGGAGTCCAATCGCGACGAAACTTTTTGGAGATTTTTTCTAGACCAGAAGACACCCAGTGGGCCAAAGAAGTACCGGATAAGTGGGCCGAGGAGACCACAACCCACCAGGGCACGCCAGGGGGGGCCCGGCGCGCCCTGATGGGTTGTGCCCTCCTCGGGACCCCTCTCCACCGCCTCTGATGCCTATAAATTCCCAAATATTCCAAAAACCCTAGAGGAGTCGACGAAACACAATTCCAGCCGTCGCAAGTTCCAAAACCGCGAGATCCAATCTAAACACCATCACGGAGGGGTTCATCTTCCTCATAGGTGCCTCTCCGATGATGCGTGAGTAGTCCACCATAGACCTACGGGTCCGTAGGCAGTAGCTAGATGGCTTCCTCCAAAAACCATCGGTATTTTACTTGGAGCTATTTTACTTGGAGCTATATTTTTATTCGTCACATATCATGAGTTTTGCTTGGAGCGTCTTGTATCTTTACTTGCTTTGCTTGTTTGTTTTTCCTTTGTATCCTTGCTGTACACACCTATTTGGGAGAGCCAAAATTATTCTATGATTTGTTAGAATTGCTCTCTATGCTTCACTTAAACTTTTTGAGCTATAGAATTGCTCTAGTGCTTCACTTATATCTTTTTGAGCACGGTGTGCTTGGAAATTTTTGTAGAAATACTCTCATGCTTCACTTAGATTAATTTGAGAGTAGAAAATTGTGAGGAAATCCTCTCATGCTTCACTTATACCTTTTTAGAGATGAAATCTTTATGCTCATGTGCTTCACTTAGATTTGTTTGAGCTTGTCAAAAAACAATGGCAATATATGAAACTAGTCCCAAAGTGATAGATATCCAAGGAGGATATAATAAAAACTTTCATGAAGATCATTGGGAAAATTAAACTTGACTCCTTGTAATAGTTTTGAAACATGATGATAGTAATATGTGGGTCATGTTATTGAGTAATTATGCTCTAGTAGGAATATTGGTGTTAAGGTTTGTGATTCCCTATGCAAGTACGAAAGTCAATAGTTATGCAATGAAATTACATCCTACTTGTGGTGCATTATTCGGTGTTACTTATGCTCAATGGTCACTTATGTGAATTTTCGTTTTTTGGTTTGGTTGCTTCCCAATCTATTTGCTAGCCTCCATTTGTACTAAGTAGAAATACTCCTTGTGCATCCAAAATCCTTAAACCAAGTTTTGCCTTATGAGTCCACCATACCTACCTATATGCCGTATTTCCATGCCGTTCTAAGCAACTTTGTATGTGCCATCTCTAAATTTTAAAAATAAATTTTCTCTTTTGTGTGCTCGTACCGCTCATGAAACGGTGGGGAGTGTCCAATATTTTTCCATGCTAGATGTGTTATTCTCAAGATGAGTGTTTATTCACTTGCCATTGCACGAGAGTGCGGCGGTAATAGGGATGCCCATTCCCGAAACGAAAAAGAAAAAATATTTACTTTATGTTGTCAAATAATAAATTCCTTGGAAAGTGTTGGTATGCAAGGCAACTGTGGATACGGCCCGCCATGGAAAGTGAAAGTTTGGTGGAAAAAGGAATAAACTTTATTTTCTGTTTGGGAACCACCTATGATATATCTAGCATGGAAAGTATTGTGAGCTACTTTGTCATTTTCGTTGACAGGAAAAGCATGCCGCCCAAAATATTTTTCTCTCTCAATTTAAAACTTTGAGCTCTCGCACCTCTACAAATCCCTACTTCCCTCTGCGAAGGGCCTTTCTATTTACTTTACGCAATTTTTGTTTTTACTTTGAGTCTCCATCTTCTCTTATAAGCACCAACTAGGGGGCACTATGATCGTACTTGAGCATTGGGTATACCTAATATTTGAGTATGTGTCATGAATGGATCAATGATTGAGCATGATGGGCTAGGGATAACTTTCTTTAGTGTTGATATTTTGAAAGACATGGTTGCTTGTTGGCATGCTTGAGTATTGAAGTCATTATGTTAAAACTAGACTATTGCTTTGAATCATTTACAAGTCCAAATGTCCATGCTAAACAAAAGAAAAGAATATGATGAACATGTTAGGGAGCATTCCACATCACAAATTCTGTTTTTATCATTTACCTACTCGAGGACGAGTAGGAATTAAGCTTGGGGATGCTGATACGTCTCCAACGTATCTATAATTTTTGCTTGTTCCATGCTGTTATATTATCATTCTTGGTTATTTTACAATCATTTTATAACTACTTTATATCATTTTTTGGGACTAACCTATTGACATAGTGCCAAAGTGCCAGTTGCTGTTTTTGCTTGTTTTTTACTTCGCAGAAAATCAATACCAAACAGAGTCCAATCGCGACGAAACTTTTTGGAGATTTTTTCAGGACAAGAAGACACCCAGTGGGCCAAAGAAGTACCGAAAAAGTGGGCCGAGGAGACCACAACCCACCAGGGCGCGCCAGGGGGGGCCCGGCGCGCCCTGATGGGTTGTGCCCTCCTCGGGACCCCTCTCCACCGCCTCTGATGCCTATAAATTCCCAAATATTCCAAAAAACCTAGGGGAGTCGACGAAACACAATTCCAGCCGCCGCAAGTTCCAAAACCGCGAGATCCAATCTAAACACCATCACGGAGGGGTTCATCTTCCTCATAGGTGCCTCTCCGATGATGCGTGAGTAGTCCACCATAGACCTACGGGTCCGTAGGCAGTAGCTAGATGGCTTCCTCTCTCTCTCTTATGATTCTCAATACAATGGTCTCTTGGAGATCTATTTGATGTAAACTTTTGCGGTGTGTTTGTTGGGATCCGATGAATTTTGAGTTCATGATCAGTTTCTATCCATGAATATTATTTGAGTCTTCTTTGATCTCTTATATGCATGATTACTTATAGCCTCGTATTTCTTCTTCGAATCTTTGATTTAGTTAGGCCAACTAGATCGATTTTTCTTGCCATGGGAAGAGGTGCTTTGTGATGGGTTCGATCTTGCGGTGTTCTTTCCCAGTGACAGAAGGGGTAGCAAGACACGCATGTATTGTTGCTATTAAGGATAACAAGATGGGGTCTATTCCTACATGAATAGATCTTGTCTACATCATGTCATCGTTCTTATTGCATTACTCCGTTTTTCCATGAACTTAATACACTAGATGCATGCTGGATAGCGGTCGATGTGTGGAGTAATAGTGGTAGATGCAGGCAGGAGTCGGTCTACTTATCTTGGACGTGATGCCTATATAATGATCATCGCCTTGGATATCGTCATGACTATTCGATTTTCTATCAATTGTCCAACAGTAATTTGTTCACCCACCGTGCGCTATACTCATGAGAGAAGCCACTAGTGAATCCTACGGCCCCCGGGTCTACTTTTCCAACATATTGCTTTCAGATCTATCTTTTTGCATCTTTGTTTTCAGATCTACAAAACCAAAAACCCAAAAACATATTGCTGCATATTTTATTTGCTCTTTCTATTTTGTGTTCTTGAGAGATCTATCTCTCCTATCTATCACTACCTAATCTATATTTTTACCGTAGAGAGATTGACAACCTCTCTTTCGCGTCGGGTTGCAAGTATTTGTTGTTTGTGTGCAGGTGCTGCTTATTGGGTGGTGGTGATCCTCCTACTGGTTCGATAACCTTGGTTTCATAACTGAGGGAAATACTTACCGTCGCTGTGCTGCATCATCCCTTCCTCTTTGGGGAAATACCGACACGGTCTCAAGCCACGTCAGCGACACAGAACTAGCTCCAGTTCATAAATGTAATGTAGGCATGTATTCCGTAAATAGTCATACGTGCTTATGGAAAAGAACTTGCATGACATCTTTTGTCCTACCCTCACGTGGCAGCGGGTGATACGTCCATTTTGCATCATGATTTCCTACTGTTATTTATAATGTTTTGTTGAATAATAATGCTTTAGGGAGTGATTCTAATGCCTTTTCTCTCATAATATGCAAGGTTTACACAAAGAGAGAGAATACCGGCAGCTGGAATTCTGGACCTGGAAAAGCACATCAGAGATACCTATTTTGCACATCTCCAAACAAGCTGAAACTTTACGGAGAATATTTTTGGATTATATTAAAAATACTGGAGCGAATAACTACCGGAGGGGGCCACCCTGGTGGACACAAGACACCAGGGCACGCCAGGCCCCCCAGGTGCGCCCTGGTAGGTTGTGCCCTCCTCGGCCCACCTTCGGTGCCCATCTTCTGGTATATAAGGTCTTTTGACCTAGAAACAAATAAGGAGAGGACTTTCGGGACGTAACGCCGCCGTCTCAAGGCGGAATTTGGGCAGGAGCACTTTTGCCCTCCGGCGGAGCGATTCCGCCGGGGGAACTTCCCTCTCGGAGGGGGAAATCAAAGCCATCGTCATCACCAACACCCCTCTCATCTTTGGGAGGCCAATATTCATCAACATCTTCCACAGCACCATCTCCTCTCAAACCCTAGTTCATCTCTTGTGTTCAATCTTTGTATCGGAACCTCAGATTGGTACATGTGGGTGACTAGTAGTGTTGATTACATCTTGTAGTTAACTACTATATGGTTTATTTGGTGGAAGATTATATGTTTCGATCCATTATGCTATTCAATACCCCTCTGATCTTGAGCATGAATATTATTTGTGAGTAGTTACCTTTGTTCTTGAGGTCACGGGAGAAGTCATGTTGCAAGTAATCATGTGAACTTGATATGTGTTCGATATTTTTACGATATGTAAGTTGTCGGTGAGTAGTTACCTTTGTTCTTGAGGTCACGGGAGAAAGCATTTTGGGCAATTAAAGAACTCAACTATGATTTCAAACTTGCTGATGACAAGAGGCTATTTGATATTAGCTCACTAGATGAATGGAGAACCCAAGCCTATGAAAATGCCAAACTATACAAAGAAAAAGTAAAAAGATGGCATGACAAAAGAATCCAAAAGCGGGAATTCAAAATAGGAGACTATGTTCTTTTGTTCAACTCTCGTTTAAGATTTTTTGCAGGTAAGCTTCTCTCCAAATGGGAAGGACCATATATTATCGAAGAGGTTTATCGTTCTGGAGCTATCAAGATTAATAATGCCGAAGGTACTAACCCGAAGGTGGTCAATGGACAAAAAATTAAACATTATATCTCAGGTACGCCTATTAATGTTGAAAGCAATGTTATCCAAACCATGACACCGGAGGATACCATAAAAGAAACCTTCCGGAACACTCCAGAATTCTGAAAAATAGGAGGTACGTGATACGGTAAGTAAACGGACTCCGAAAAATCCGCAAAATTATTTTCTATCAGTTTTGGAATATTGGAAAAATTAGGAAAATAAGAAATAAACCGGAAGGCAACCGAGGTGAGCACGATACACCAGGGCGCGCCAGCCCTGCCAGGCACGCCCTGGTGGGTTGTGCCCACCTCGGACACCTTCCCGACTCCGTTTTCCTTCCATATGCTTGCTTCCCAAGAATAAAAATTCTCTACATATACCCCGACTGTTTTGACCACCGCATCGGAGAAAAATCCTCTGTTCTTGTTTCGTGTTGTTTTCCTGGCAGATCTGAAAATATGTCGTCTCAAGATTCAGAGGGGGAGAGCTATGTTGCTGACTATATTGCAAACCCCAAAATCTATGGAGAAGTGGAGCATTATGGATGGACCTCAGACGAGGAGGAAGACGCTGCCATGAAGGAAACAAAGGATGATAGCTCCGAGGAGGAGGATGACCTGCTACCTCAACCCGGACACATGCATGTGGAATTGAAGATGTCAAGCCTCCCTAGAGGATACAAACTTGATGTTCAATTTATTCCATCTCGTTTTCTGCAGGAGAGCAAGGCGGCGTTATGCAAAGAGATATTAAAGCTCGAGTTGGACAATGATGATCTAAGGGAGGAAAATTTTATGCTCAAATATAAGTTGAAGAAGAAGACCACATCATCATCACCACCACCTACTTCATCACCACCGCCAAATGAGACTTGAGCACACGGGTATGGGCACTCCCCTTGGCTTGAGCCAAGCTTGGGGGAGGTGCCCCGGTATCGTATCACCATCACTTTTATTCACCTTTACCTATTTTAATTCGATCTTTAGTTTCCTTTTGATTTAGTTGCTTAAGTCAATGTTATATTCATGCCCCAATCATGATATCCCGAGAGAAGTTATTATTCAGAATTTTTATGCTCGGCTTTGTCATAATGATCAATCCATGCTCGATACTTCTTGTACTAGTTCTTTTATGAAGAAGACTATTGAATTCAAGTGGGATCTCTTAGAAAGAAATAAATGCAACTCTGAAAATTGGGAACTCGATGAAGGTAATGAGTCAGGTATAAAGCTTAAGTTTGATTGTGTTAAATCTTTTATGAATACCGATGTTTTTCACAAGTTTAGCAATAACTATGGCCTTGACTCTGAGATAGTAGCCTCTTTCTGTGAAGCGTTTGCTACTCATGTTGATCTCCCTAAGGAGAAGTGGTTTAAATATCATCCCCCTATTAAAGAAGAAATTAAAGAACCGGTCATAGCTAAAGATGAAACCATCATTTACAATGTTGATCCAGTTGTGCCTACCGCTTATATTGAAAAACCACCTTTCCGTGTTAGGATAAAGGAACATGCTAAGGTATCAACTGTGGTTCGCAAAAGTAATATTAAAGCACCTAAGCCCCCTGAGAAAATTAAAGTAGAACCTAGTGTTGCTATGGTTAAAGATCTCTTGGTAGAAAATATTGATGGGCATGTTATCTACTTCTGTGATGAAGCTGCTAGAATTGCCAAACCCGATGAAAAAGATAAACATAGACTCGTAGTGGGCATGCCTGTTGTCTCAGTCAAAATAGGAGATCATTGCTATCATGGTTTATGTGATTTGGGTGCTAGTGTGAGTGCTATCCCTTTTACCTTATACCAAGAAATTATGAATGAAATAGCACCTGCTGAAATAGAAGATATTGATGTTACTATTAAACTTGCTAATAGAGACACCATCACACCACTTGGGATTGTTAGAGATGTTGAAGTCTTGTGTGGGAAAGTAAAATACCATACTGATTTTCTAGTTCTTGGTTCCCCACAAGATGACTTTTGTCCCATTATCTTTGGTAGACCTTTCTTGAACACCATCAATGCTAAGATAGATTGTGAAAAACAAATTGTCGGTGTCAGTTTTGGTGATGTGTCTCATGAGTTTAATTTTTCCAAGTTTAGTAGACAACCTCGTGATAGAGGACTATCTAGTAAGGATGAAATAATTGGTCTTGCTTCTATTGTCGTACCTTCTACCGATCCACTAGAACAATATTTGCTAGACCATGAAAATGATATGCACTTGCGTGAAAGAAATGAAATAGATAAAAATTTCTTTGAACAACAACCTCTCCTGAAACACAATTTGCCTATCAAAAATCTTGGGGGCCCTCCTCCACCTAAAGGTGATCCTGTGTTTGAATTAAAGCAATTTCCTGATACTTTGAAGTATACTTATCTTGATGAGAAAAAGATATATCCTGTTATTATTAGTGCTAACCTTTCAGAACATGAAGAAGAAAGATTATTAAAAATTCTGAAGAAGCGCCATGCTGCTATTGGATATACTCTTGATGATCTTAAGGGCATTAGTCCCACTCTATGTCAGCACAAGATTAATATGGAACCTGATGCTAAACCCGTTGTTGATCACCAACGGAGATTGAATCCTAAGATGAAAGAAGTGGTAAGAACTGAAATATTAAAGCTTCTGGAAGCAGGTATAATCTATCCCATAGCTGATAGTAGATGGGTAAGTCTCATTCATTGTGTCCCTAAGAAAGGAGGTATTACCGTTGTTCCTAATGATAAGAATGAACTCATTCCACAAAGAATTGTTACTGGCTATAGAATGGTAATTGATTTTAGAAAATTAAATAAAGCTACTAGAAAAGATCATTACCCTCTGCTTTTTATTGATCAGATGTTAGAAAGATTATCTAAGCACACACACTTTTGTTTTCTGGACGGATATTCTGGCTTCTCTCAAATACCTGTGTCACAATCCGATCAAGAGAAAATCACCTTTACTTGTCCTTTTGGAACCTATGCTTATAGATGTATGCCTTTTGGTTTATGCAATGCACCTGCTACCTTTCAAAGATGTATGACTGCTATATTCTCTGATTTTTGTGAAAAGATTGTGGAGGTTTTCATGGATGATTTTTCCGTTTACGGGACTTCTTTTGATGATTGCTTAAGCAACCTTGATCGAGTTTTGCAGAGAGGTGAGCAAACTAATCTTGTCTTGAATTGGGAGAAGTGCCACTTTATGGTTAATGAAGGTATTGTCTTGGGGCATAAAATATCTGAACGAGGTATTGAGGTGGATAAAGCTAAAGTTGATGCAATTGAGAAAATGCCATGTCCTAAAGATATTAAAGGTATTCGAAGTTTCCTTGGTCATGCTGGTTTCTATAGGAGGTTCATTAAAGACTTCTCTAAAATTTCTAGGCCTCTTACTAATCTTTTGCAAAAGGATATCCCTTTTGTTTTTTATGATGATTGTGTAGAAGCCTTTGAAACACTCAAGAAAGCCTTAACCTCTGCACCTATCGTTCAACCACCTGATTGGAACTTGCCTTTTGAAATTATGTGTGATGCTAGTGATTATGTTGTTGGCGCTGTTCTAGGACAACGAGTTGATAAGAAGTTGAATGTTATCCATTATGCTAGCAAAACTCTAGACAGTGCCCAACGAAATTATGCTACTACTGAAAAAGAATTTTTGACAGTTGTGTTTGCTTGTGATAAATTTAGATCCTACATTATTGATTCCAAAGTCATTGTTCATACCGATCATGCTACTATAAAATATCTTATGGAAAAGAAAGATGCTAAACCTAGACTCATTAGGTGGGTTCTCTTGCTTCAAGAATTTGACTTACATATCGTTGATAGGAAGGGAGCTGAGAACCCCGTAGCTGATAATTTGTCTAGGTTAGAAAATATTCTTGATGACCCACTACCTATTGATGATAACTTTCCTGATGAACAGTTAGCCGCAATAAATGTTTCTCAAAACACTCCTTGGTATGCTGATTATGCTAATTACATTGTCGCTAAATATATACCACCTAGCTTCACATACCAACAAAAGAAAAGAAAATCTTCTATGATTTAAGACATTACTTTTGGGATGACACACATCTTTATAAAGAAAGGGTAGATGGTATTATTAGACATTGTGTACCTAAGCATGAACAGGAACAAATCCTACGGAAATGTCATTCCGAAGCTTATGGAGGACATCATGCGGGAGATAGAATTGCTCACAAGGTATTGCAATCTGGTTTTTATTGGCCTACTCTCTTCAAGGATGCCCGTAAGTTTGTCTTGTCTTGTGATGAATGTCAAAGAATTGGTAATATCGGTAAGCGTCAGGAAATGCCTATGAATTATTCACTTGTTGTTGAACCATTTGATGTTTGGGGTTTTGATTATATGGGACCTTTTCCTTCCTCTAACGGGTACACTCATATTTTGGTTGCTGTTGATTATGTCACTAAGTGGGTAGAAGCTATACCAACTAGTAGTGCTGATCACAACACCTCCAGTAAAATGCTTAAAGAAGTTATCTTCCCGAGGTTTGGAGTCCCTAGATATTTAATGACTGATGGTGGTTCACACTTTATTCATGGTGCTTTCCGTAAGATGCTTGCTAAATATGATGTTAACCATAGAATTGCATCACCCTATCATCCTCAATCTAGTGGTCAAGTTGAACTTAGCAATAAAGAAATAAAATTAATATTACAAAAAACTGTCAATAGGTCTCGAAAGAATTGGTCTAAGAAACTAGATGATGCACTTTGGGCCTACAGAACAACTTATAAAAATCTTATGGGTATGTCTCCGTACAAAATGGTATATTGAAAAGCTTGTCATTTGCCTCTAGAGTTAGAACATAAAGCATTTTGGGCAATTAAAGACTTCAACTATGATTTCAAACTTGCCGGTGAGAAGAGGCTATTTGATATTAGCTCACTAGATGAATGGAGAACCCAAGCCTATGAAAATGCCAAACTATTCAAAGAAAAAGTAAAAAGATGGCATGACAAAAGAATCCAAAAGCATGAATTCAAAATAGGAGACTATGTTCTTTTATTCAACTCTCGTTTAAGATTTTTTGCAGGTAAGCTTCTCTCGAAATGGGAAGGACCATATATTATCGAAGAGGTTTATCGTTCTGGAGCTATGAAGATTAATAATGCCGAAGGTACTAACCCGAAGGTGGTCAATGGACAAAGAATTAAACATTATATCTCAGGTACGCCTATTAATGTTGAAAGCAATGTTATCCAAACCATGACACCGGAGGAACACATAAAAGAAACCTTCCGGAACACTCCAGAATTCTGAAAAATAGGAGGTATGTGATACAGTAAGTAAACGGACTCCGAAAAATCTGCAAAATTATTTTTTGTCAGTTTTGGAATATTAGAAAAAATAGGAAAATAAGAAATAAACCGGAAGGCAACCGAGGTGAGCACAATACACCAGGGCGCGCCTGCCCTGCCAGGCGTGCCCTGGTGGGTTGTGCCCACCTCGGACACCTTCCCGACTCCGTTTTCCTTCCATATGCTTGCTTCCCAGAAATAAAAATTCTCTATATATACCCCCGACTGTTTTGACCACCGCATCGCAGAAAAATCCTCTGTTCTTGTTTCGTGTTGTTTTCCTGGTAGATCTAAAATATGTCGTCTCAAGATTCAGAGGAGGAGAGCTATGTTGCTGACTATATTGCAAACCCCAAGATCTATGGAGAAGTGGAGCATTATGGATGGACCTCAGACGAGGAGAAAGACGCTGCCATGAAGGAAACAAAGGATGATAGCTCCGAGGAGGAGGATGACCCGCTACCTCAACCCGGAGACATGCATGTGGAATTCAAGATGTCAAGCCTCCCTAGAGGATACAAACCTGATGTTCAATTTATTCCATCTCGTTTTCTGCAGGAGAGCAAGGCGGCGTTATGCAAAAAGATATTAAAGCTCGAGTTGGAGAATGATGATCTAAGGGAGGAAAATTTTATGCTCAAATATAAGTTGAAGAAGAAGGCCACATCATCACCACCACCTACTTCATCACCACCGCCAAAGGAGACTTGAGCACACGGGTATGGGCACTCCCCTTGGCTTGAGCCAAGCTTGGGGGAGGTGCCCCGGTATCGTATCACCATCACTTTTATTCACCTTTACCTATTTTAGTTCGATCTTTTGTTTCCTTTTGATTTAGTTGAATAAAAGTTTAGCATGATCTATTTTCGTGTGTTAGTTTCGTGGTCTATCTATCTATGTAATCGAGTGAGAGTTATATAATAAAGTTTGGTTTGAGCTTTTGCTTCTCTACTTTCTTGTTGCAATCAAAATAAAATAAAAGAGAAATAAATGAAAAGAATCATATGCTAATCTTATGGTAAGTAATGACATCACATAAGGAAAAGTATAAGTGGTAAAATTTATTGGAGATTGACAAACATAACATTGGTCAATGATGCTATTCATGAAAGAATTAATAAGGGAAGAGAAGATTCACATGCAAATACACTATCTTGGACATCTTTTATGATTGTGATCCCCCATTAAATATTATATGCCAAAATTGTTGACGTTGGACAAGGAAGGCAACGTAATGATTTATGCTTGTTCATATTCACATAGAAGTTATATTGTCATAGATCCTTCAACATGTGGTGCTTGCTCAATATCTTTGCTAGCCAAAAAAAACTCCGCACTAAGTAGAGATACTACTTGTGCATCCAAAAACCCAAAACCCAAATTCATGCTTTGAGAGTCCACCATACCTACCTATGGATCGAGTAAGATCCTTCAAGTAAGTTGTCATCGGTGCAATAAGGCAATAAAAATTGCTTCTAATTGTGTTTTGATCAATTAGTGTAAGAGAAAATTGAGCGCTATACGAACTTATGATGGCAAAGTAATAAAAGCGACGGACTGCATAATAAAGGTTGCTATCATAGGGGGCAATATAGCGTGACGTTCTTTTACATTAAGGGATTGGGCATACAAACCAAAAAGCGCATGACAACCTCTGCTTCCCTCTGCGAAGGGCCTATCTTTTACTTTTATGTATTTACTTTTATGCAAGAGTCAAGTATTCTTCCCTATTCCTTTTTACTTTTCTCTTTTTGCAAGCATCATGTGGTGAGGAAAGATGTAGGCACATATATCCAGTTGGATATGAGTGAGAATGAGTTATTATTGTTTACATCACCCTTGAGGTGAATACGTTGGGAGGCGAAACTATAAGCCCCTATCTTTCTATGTGTCCGGTTGAAACTTTTTGCTCATGGGTATGCTGTGAGTGTTAGCAATCATAGAAGACTAAATGATGGTTGAGTATGTGGACTTGCCAAAAGGCTCTAACACGAGATCCTTAGTGAAAATCTGATGAATTGTAGTTGCAAAGTTGACTGAGAACATAGTTTTTTGGTTTTCAATAAGGTTTATGCTTTATACTTCTTTGTTGTGATGAATTGTTACTTGTTCATGAGAAGTTATATGGTGAAAGTATATGAATAAGTTTTATGATAGAGTTTGTTGCTGTTATGATAATAAGCATGATGCTACTATGTCCGTATATTGTTTTTATCGACACCTCTCTCTCAAACCATGTGGACATGCTTTTCAATATCGGCTTTCGCTTGAGGACAAGCGAGGTCTAAGCTCGGGGGAGTTGATACGCCCATTTTGCATCATGATTTCCTACTGTTATTTATAATGTTTTGTTGAATAATAATGCTTTAGGGAGTGATTCTAATGCCTTTTCTCTCATAATATGCAAGGTTTACACAAAGAGGGAGAATACCAGGAGCTGGAATTCTGGACCTGAAAAATCACATCAGAGATACCTATTCTGCACTTCTCCAAACAAGCTGAAACTTTACGGAGAATATTTTTGGATTATATTAAAAATACTGGAGCGAATAACTACCGGAGGGGGCCACCCTGGTGGGCACAAGACACCAGGGCGCGCCAGGCCCCCCAGGCACGCCCTGGTGGGTTGTGCCCTCCTCGGCCCACCTCCGGTGCCCCTCTTCTGGTATATAAGGTCTTTTGACCTAGAGAAAATAAGGAGAGGACTTTCGGGACGGAACGCCACTGTCTCGAGGCGGAATTTGGGCAGGAGCACTTTTGCCCTCCGGCAGAGCGATTCCGCCGGGGGAACTTCCCTCTCGGAGGGGGAAATCGAAGCCATCGTCATCACCAACACCCCTCTCATCTTTGGGAGGCCAATATTCATCAACATCTTCAACAACACCATCTCCTCTCAAACCCTAGTTCATCTCTTGTGTTCAATCTTTGTACCGGAACCTCAGATTGGTACATGTGGGTGACTAGTAGTGTTGATTACATCTTGTAGTTGATTACTATATGGTTTATTTGGTGGAAGATTATATGTTCAGATCCATTATGCTATTCAATATCCCTCTGATCTTGAGCATGAATATTATTTGTGAGTAGTTACCTTTGTTCTTGAGGTCACGGGAGAACTCATGTTGCAAGTAATCATGCGAACTTGATATGTGTTCGATATTTTGATGATATGTATGTTCTGATTCCCTTAGTGGTGTCATGTGAACGTCGACTACATGCCACTTCACCATCCTTGGGCCTAAGGGAATGCATTGTGGAGTAGTTATTAGATGATGGGTTGCTAGAGTGACAGAAGCTTAAACCCTAGTTTATGCGCTACTTCGTAAGGGGCTGATTTGGATCCAAACGTTTAATGCTATGGTTAGATTATATCTTAATACTTTTCTCTTAGTTGCGGATGCTTGCGAGGGGGTTAATCATAAGTGGGAGGTTGTTCAAGTAAGAACAGCACCCAAGCACCGGTCCATCCACATATCAAATTATCAAAGTAGCGAACACAAATCAAACCAACATGTTAAAAGTGACTAGATGAAATTCCCGTGTACCCTCAAGAACACTTTGCCTATTACTAGAGACTGTTCTGGCATGTCCTTTGACACAAAAGGATTGGGCTACCTTGCTGCACTTTATTTACTGTTACCGTTACTTGCTCGTTGCCAATTATCTTGCTATGAAACTATCTGTTACCTACAATTTCAGTGCTTGCAGAAATTACCTTGCTGAAAACCGCTTGTCATTTCCTTCTGCTCCTCGTTGGGTTCGACACTCTTACTTATCGAAAGGACTATGATTGATCCCCTATACTTGTGGGTCATCAGCGAGGTCCATAAGGAAACTAAGGGATATTAAGGCCTCCTTTTAATAGAGAACCGGGACAAAGCATTAACACATAGTGAATACATGAACTACTCAAACTACGGTCATCACCGGAAAGTATCCCAAATATTGTCACTATGGGGTTTACGGATCATAACACGTAATAGGTGCATATGACTAGCAAGATCGGATCAAGAAAATAGATATAATGGTGATAACATAAACGGTTCAGATCTGAAATCATGGCACTCGGGCCCTAGTGACAAGCATTAAGCATGGCAAAGTCATAACAACATCAATCTTAGAACATAGTGGATACTAGGGATCAAGCCCTAACAAAACTAACTCGATTACATGATGAATCTCATCGAACTCCTCACCGACCAGCGAGCCTACAAAGGAATTACTCACTCCCGGTGGGTAGCATCATGGAATTGGCGATGAAGAAGGGTTGGTGATGACGAAGACCGAAGATTCCCCTCTCCGGAGCCCCAAACGGGCTCCAGATCCGGCCTCCCGACAAAGAATAGGAGGTGGCAGCGGCTCCGTCTCGTGAAACGCGATAAAACTTCCTCTCCTATTTTTTCTCCAAAAATAGGAATTTATAGTGCTAGAATTAGGGTCAGGGGGGGCCACGAGGTGAGCACAACCCACCAGGGCGCGCCTGGAGGGGGTGGCGCGCCCTGGTGTATCGTGCCCAGCCAGGGCACCCCCTCCGGTGGTTCTTGGCTCCAGTATTTTTTATTTATTGTAAAATAATTCTGCGAAAAGTTTCGTCCAATTCCGAGAACTTTTATTTCTGCACAAAAACAACACCATGGTAGTTCTGCTGAAAACAGCGTCGGTCCGGGTTAGTTTCATTCAAATCATGCAAATTAGAGTCCAAAACAAGAGCAAAAGTGTTAGGAAAAGTAGATACGACGGAGATGTATCATAAACCTGCAAAGGCAAAAACATGCAAAAAACAGCAACTGGCACTGGGCACTGGGTCAATAGGTTAGTGCTCAAAAATATTATAAATTGGTAAATAATGACCCAAAAAGTATCCTAGAATGATAATATATCAACATGGAACAATAAAAAATTATAGATACATTGGAGACGTATCAGACTTCTTTAAGTTTCATGCGGATCAAGATGTGGATGCAGCCCAGGCAACCAAACACCTTATTCTTGTCCGGCACAGGTCTTATTAAGCCAACTGCGAACAACCAAACGCGTCCTATATGTAGCCCGTGTTTTGGGCTTGGACACCGGTAAAACTTACAACCGGAACATGGGTTGGACGACGTTTGGAGCATGCCTGCGCCTCGAGGCGGCCCATCTAGTAGCAGTGGCTCATCCGATCGTCGGTCATCTAGAGTGTGTTTGCTAGCCATCGATCGATTAGATAGTACTACCTCTGTAAACTAATATAAGACGTTTTAGAGAACTACTTTAGTGATCTAAAACATCTTATATTAGTTTACGGAGGGAGTACTATGTATGTATGTGTGTAACGTGCGCCAAGTCGGTTGTTGCCTTCTCGTCTCCTCTCATCGCGTGGTCACCCGTTGAGCGGGCGATAGCCGTCCGCCACTGCCCTCTCCTGCTAGCCCTGCAGATCGCTAAATAACTATACTATAACACTAAGCTCCTAGTTTAAAAGGCCCACATTTAATTGAGGTCTACAATTGACATTGGGTCACCCGATTGGGTGAACAATTTCTCAAAGCTCTCTCATTTAATTAGTTTATACCTCTATTGAAGAGTCTACATTCAATTAAGGTATCATTGGTTTTAAAGAGTCTACATTCAATTGAGGTCTCCAATTAAAATTGGATCACCCGATTTTGACCGGGTCAACAATTTCTCAAAGCTATATCATTCAATTCTTTGGACAATACACTATGCTTCCTAATGCGTTTGGTTTCCGATTTTGACCGGACCAACAATTTTTTAAATCAATCAATATCTACCGGTCTATAAAAACATATCAACCACGCACATGCAGCCATCAACGTAGAAATTTTCCCACATATAAGGTTGGTTAGCATATAATACGGAATCACATCACGAAAGGCTAATCAAATCACCGAATTATAAATAAAAATAAAACATCCTGTATCATCTCCCTCACCCGTCAAACTTAATATTCCTTTAATTTCAAATATAAGGGGTATTAGTTTTTTGGAAATTAAAATCTTCAACTCTGACCAAGTTAAGAGCAAAAATATCAACATCTACAATATTAAAGAAAAAAGTATGGAAACTCATTTCATGATGAATCTAATCATAGTGATTTGATATTATTGATTTTGATATATTTCTTTACAAAATTTATTAAACTTAAAAGGTTTGATTTTTCAAAAAAAAACATAGTGATTGGGTTTTCCTAACCTAACGGCGCAGCAAAGCACGCCAAACCCTTCTAGTTGAAGCTAAATAGGAACGGCTCTATGTAAGGTCACAAATTTCGTTCAAGCACTCTTGATTTTCTTTAATTGTTGTCTAAATTATATGTCTAGGGTTATCAAATTTAAGGGTGTTACAATTGAGAATCAGATTGCCGCGACTTGACAATTTCCCTTGGTGATTCACATCTGATTGAAAATTTTGATAGCTCGACCGCGTGCTTGCGTCGGTAGTAAGATGCAATGTTGAGTAAGTTTACCCTCATGAGCAGTTCAATCAATATGCTTTATTTACTGTTTCTATGCTTGCATCGACAAACACAAATAATGTAACTCGTTTGGCACTTGCGATGACATAATAATTGGTGGACTACAAGGGATTTATCTTGTGTCGTTGCTGATCATATTTGTTTTTACTGTTTGGAGTTCTTATGATTTATTATTCAACTTTACATAATCGACTAGTATTTCAAGTCAAACACTTCATCTTGGTATGAATTTTTACCATCGGATATTTTAAGTTGCGGGGTGTGATATTTTTTCCCGCAAAAAAAGTGTGCCATTTTTATGTATATTATTGGTTGATATCCATTGTGTATGTTCTATATGTGGACATCGGCTGATTTTGTTTTGGGTCCGCCCTGGGTGCAACACGAATGGATAGCCGTGGTCCTTCATGTCGTGTTGCGTGTATAACTCTTGGATGATAAGCACATACCTTGTGATTTGCACCCCACTCAGTGGTGTAATTTTGACTTGATCAACACAACTAAACCATGGGTTGCATTCCTATTGTATCACACAACACCGGTGAGCAAGAGCCTTGACTCCTTGAGTGTGGCGATAATGGACGGTCATAATGTTAGTAGTCTTCAATCCTACTTCAAAACTTCTCCTTCGTTTGATTTGTACCGAGCGACGCAGCAAGCAAGACATTCATCTAAGCAAGGCACAAAGCAATGTTCTCTTTTTTTTAGAGGAAAGCAATGTCCTCTTGGGCATCAAGGAGTCTTCGCCAAATTTTTCATTGGGTTTTCCACCTTTTTGACATATCACAACAAAACTAGCCATCTCCATTTTTTCCTAAATTTGGCAGTCTGTGACTGGAAATCCTTTCTCTTTTCAATAGAAAGAGAAGACCGAGTAAATCGGGAGGTAACTATCAAATAAGGCAAGTCAAATCTACAAACTCTTTTTATTTTTAATACCGATTACAACTCACACCACCACACGCACTCACAAAATGTTTACACCTGGATGGCTCGCTATCGACGAAAACATCTCTCATTAAAGAAATATTTCACATTAATAAGACACCAAAAAGGTCAAATGTGAGATTCGGTCGATGGTGTCTCGATACCACCTCACTACTAACCATTCAATCACTAGTTGGTTTTCTGTAACGAAAGAAAATGAAGCAACACAGACTGGAAACCGATAGTATATGAACATGTCGTCCAAAAAATCAGGATTCTTTTATACTAACAAGAAGATAGTGTAAAAAATACTATAATGTGTGCTCCCATCTTATAACGAAGTTAAAAAAGAAAAGGGTCCTGATATTGCCCACACGTGTGGGCGTTAAGTGGTCTTGCCACATGTTCCGTGTGGTATCTAAGAGGAACATCCCACACGCCTACGTGTGGGCAAAACAGGTAACGCCCACACGTCCGGCCTCCTACCTCGCGGTCCCGCCCACACGCCTACGTGTGGGCAAAACAGGTAACGTCCACACGCCCACGTCCGGCCTCCTATCTCACGGTCCCGCACACCCGCGTGACAGTCATCACGCGCCCTCACCCCAAACCTGTCCGGACTCTCTTACATGTTTGTTTAACTGCAGTTGCCATGGTTGCTGCACTGCAGTTGCCATGTCTGGACAACTACAGTTGCCATGGTTGCTCAACTACAGTCGCCATGTCTGAACAACTGCAGTTGCCATCTCAGGTCAAGTGCAGTTGTCATTTATGGACAACTGCAGCTGTTGCCATGTATGGCCAACTGCAGCTACCATGACTTATCACTTGCAGTTGCCATGCCTGGTCTACTACAGTTGCCATGATTTGAAAACTGTAGGAGTTGCCACCTACTAACACTAGGCAGTTGCCATGTAACACTGGAAAGACAAGGCAAAATAATATCTTGGAGTTGTCGTATGCTTCTAAGCACACTAGGCAGTTGCCACAGAAACACTGCAAAAAGACATGGCAAAATAATATATTCGGGTAAGAGAGAGAGTTGCCATCTGTTTACAAGCACACTAGGCGGTTGCCTTGTACCACTGCAAAATACATGGCAACTGATAGTTTGGGGTGTGGGAGAGGAGACGGGTGGCGATCGTGCGGGCGTGTGGGCGTGAAACAGGCGTGTGGACGAACTGATAAACGCCCACACGCCAGCCTGTCTGCGTGCGTGAAACAGACGTGTGGGCGAACTGATAAACGCCCACACACCAGCCCCTTCCTACGTGGCATAGAAAACTGACGAAAACTTGTCAAGATTCGTGCAAACATGAATGGACGCCGATCCATGCGTGTGGGCGAGTTGCAAAACGCCCACACGTGAGGGCGTTATCTTTTCCGAAAGAAAATAATATAGAGGCATAAAACAAAGAACAGAAATACTAACCGACGAACATTTTCTGGAAGGGGGTGTCAAGCGAGAGCATTTTCCTGACAGTTTTAGTTACGACACGAGATAAAACGGATGTCCCCTTTTGTCATAAAATTTATTTATTTATTTCAGAAACTGTCATATGTTTAAAATGGCATGTGTTTCTAAAAAAAAACTGGCAACAAAAACGTTCGCAAATGCCACCGAAAGTTTGCCGGTTATCGGGGAAGAAAGCGGGTTTTGCGAAGACGCTTCTGCCGTCGATGCGTCTGTGGCTCACCCTCCCCGCCGCTCGACCCGGCACGAGGCACAGCTCACAGTCACAGGGGATGAGGAGATGAGCGCGAGCTGCTAGGAGGAGCGACACCACCCCATGGCTCCTCCTCAGTGCGCCATCTCGCCACCGCCCGCCGCCACCAATGCAACCAATGCCGCCGCCGCCACCACCGTCGGAGGCAAGGGCAGGGCGCAGCTGGCGGTGGCGCAGGTGAAGAAGCTCTGCAAGCAGGGGCGGCTCGAGCAGGCGCGGCGGCTGCTGCTGGACGCGCTGCCGCGCCCGCCCCCGACGCTGCTCTGCAACGCGCTCCTCATCGCCTACGTCGCCGGCGCGCTCCCGGACCACGCGCTCCGCCTCTACGCGCTCCTCAACCACGCCGCGCGCCCCGCGCCCCGCTCCGACCACTACACCTACTCCTGCGCGCTCACCGCCTGCGCCCGCTCCCGCCGCCTGCGCCTCGGGAGGTCCGTCCACGCGCACCTCCTCCGCCGCGCCCGCTCGCTCCCGGACACCGCCGTCCTCCGCAACTCGCTGCTCAACCTCTACGCCTCCTGCGCGAGGTACCGCCACGGCGGCGTCGACGTCGTCCGCAGGCTGTTCGACGCAATGCCCAAGAAGAACGTCGTTTCGTGGAACACCCTCTTTGGCTGGTACGTCAAGACGGGGCGTCCCGATGAAGCCCTGGAGATGTTCGTGCGCATGCTGGAGGACGGCGTCAGGCCCACGCCGGTCAGCTTCGTGAACGTCTTCCCCTCTGCGGGGAGCGGCCATCCCAGCTGGCCATTCTTGCTCTATGGTTTGCTGATAAAGCATGGGGTGGAGTATGTCAATGATCTCTTTGTTGTCAGCTCGGCGATCGGCATGTTCTCTGAGATTGGGGATGTCCAGTCAGCTCGGATGGTGTTTGACCGTGCTGCCAAGAAGAACATTGAGGTTTGGAACACGATGATCACTGGGTACGTGCAGAATGGGCAGTTTTCTGAAGCCATGGATCTCTTTATCCAGATACTGGGGTCAAAAGAGGTTCCGTCAGATGTTGTGACTTTCTTGTCAGCCGTCACAGCGGCCTCGCAATCACAAGATGTCAGGCTGGGTCAGCAACTGCATGGCTACTTGATGAAAGGAATGCACAGCGCATTGCCTGTGATACTAGGTAATGCGCTTGTCGTGATGTACTCTAGATGCGGCAATGTTCAAACTGCATTTGAACTGTTTGATCGGTTGCCAGAAAAGGACATTGTTTCTTGGAACACCATGATCACTGCTTTTGTGCAAAATGATTTTGACTTGGAGGGTCTGTTGCTCGTTTATCAGATGCAGAAATCAGGTTTCATTCCTGATACGGTGACATTGACTGCAGTGCTGTCTGCAGCATCAAATACAGGAGACCTTCAGATTGGTAAACAGTCGCATGCTTATCTCATCAGGCATGGCATTGAGGGTGAGGGCTTGGAGAGCTATCTAATAGACATGTACTCCAAGTCTGGCCATGTAGACATGGCTCAGAAAGTGTTTGATGGCTATGGCAATGACAGAGATGAAGTCACTTGGAATGCCATGATAGCAGGGTACACACAGAGTGGCCAGCCTGAACAGGCGGTCTTAGCATTCCGAGCGATGATTGAGGCAGGTGTAGAACCTACTTCAGTGACACTTGCTTCAGTGCTTCCCGCGTGTGACCCTGTTGGAGGGAGTGTATGTGCAGGAAAGCAGATACATAGTTTTGCGCTGCGCCATTCCTTGGACACCAATGTCTTTGTAGGTACAGCTCTTGTCGATATGTACTCCAAATGCGGGGAGATTTCTGCTGCAGAGAATGTCTTTGGTGGCTTGACTGAGAAGAGCACTGTCACCTACACGACGATGATCTCTGGTCTTGGCCAGCACGGTTTCGGCGAGAGAGCACTATCCCTCTTCTACTCGATGCGAGACAAGGGTTTAAAGCCTGACGCTGTGACTTTCCTGGCGGCTATTTCAGCATGTAATTACTCTGGAATCGTCGATGAAGGTATTTCTTTGTACAGGTCAATGGAAACATTTGGGCTTTCAGCTACCCCTCAGCACCACTGCTGTATCGTGGATTTGTTGGCTAAAGCCGGGAGGGTGGACGAAGCATACAACTTTGTTGAAAGCCTGGGTGAGGACGGAAACTTCATCGCCATCTGGGGATCGCTTCTTGCATCCTGCAAAGCGCAGGGTAAGATGGAATTGGCGGCATGGGCGACTGAGAAGGTGCTCAACATCGAGAAGCAGTATGGTCATGCAGGCTACAACGTTTTGCTGTCGCAGCTGTTTGCTGCTGAAGGTAACTGGAGTAGCGCTGATAGTCTGAGAAAGGAGATGAGATTGAGGAGGCTGAGGAAAGAGGCGGGTTCTAGTTGGATCAAAGTCCAGAGTGCAGCATTGCAGGATAGGTCTATGGAGAGGAACCAAAAGCAAAATTTACCCAAAAATGGGCATGTGTTCTCGATGCTGGATGGGGATACTTACAGTACAGACACAATCATTTAACAGTTTAAGTACTTGTGGCACGAATAGATTGCAGATTTGTTGATATCTGGAGATTAGCAGGTGGTGATTAGCTCATACTGTCACGGATCAGAGCCCCTGTTACCCTCACTTATGTCATGATTTGTCTTCTCCCAGAATACAACAGCTCCTTTGGAGTCTTTGACTGGATGAAACATGAAACCCCAGCCTGCAGGCGACGACGCCATGGTGAAAAGGTGGGCAAGTGCGTCAAGACAACATTGCATGCTTCCCGGAAATGGAACAAGTTGAGATCAATACAAGCTTCCATCAGAGATGAAACAAGATGTCGAGGCCATGATCCGCTGGATGAAGAACCAGCTGCAGCATAGACTGCTTTAATTCTGACCTGACATGTGAGTACGCCACTGTGAATGAAGTGTACATCAAAGTTTTGTTCATACTTGTTGCTACTGAGGCGCTGTAAACATTCATGTAAAATGTCAATTAAAGAAAACTATCACAAGGTTATACTTATACAGCCAATTTAATGATGTAAATGTTTCTTGAGCATTCTAGATAGTATGAATGTAGTATCTTAAATTAAGATCACATGATTACCCTGCTTGCGCTCTTTTTTTTTTAAATGGAATCGCTAAGATCAAGGCAGCAAATTACTAAAGCCTCAAACGTACAGCCTGAAGCATCCCCGCGCTATAACTGGGAGAAGGCAAATCATGGCCTAGCTGCAGAGAACAGTAGCTCTAATCTGTCAACAAAACCAGCAAAAAAGCTGAAAAGTCAGAGCTACACCAAAGCACTCAAGTTCAAATGACACATTGAGCAAAAGAACCCAGCAGTGAAAAAATCATAGCATTTAATTCCAGAATAACATTGACACATATCATTGAATTCTACAACAATATCAGCAATATGATGATAAACTGTGATCACTGCAGTCGTACAAATACAATAAAAAAATCTCCACTGGATAAATCAGTCATCAGGATGGCAAACTACATGCCTAATTTGAGAGTTCCAGTCTCAAAGTTAGTTCGCTACAAGATAGTACAAAACTTGCTGGAATGGTGACACTATCTATTGGTTTGCTCAAATATGCTTCAGCTGACTTTCCTTAGTTGGAGTGGTTGTCCTATGAAACATCACCCACCAGATCACCAGCTCGTGATTGGTGATACCGAATTCGCCACTGGTGTAGCAGGTAATGTTCAAGATTTTATCCTCAAGCCCATGTTGAGACCTTATTACCTTACTTGCTCTGTGAATCACAAAATTGCCCATATTCACATTCGCACAGACCCATCCTCACCTGAAATTTTAATTCAAAAAGGGGATGAGTAAGCTAGGGCACTCTTTGAGTAAAGCTAGGAAGATGCTTGCAGAACCATGAACTAACAAAATGAATATTATCGCGCCATAATTGTGAATTCTTCCGTGAAACGAATGTGCAATTGACAGCAAACCTTTCGTAAAGTGAAGGAAACCCGCCGTGAATTTCTTTTAATGACTTGACCAGCCACATCATCAATCTACAAGAAAAGGATCACATCACAACTATTATACCATGGTGCGTCATTTGGTATTAAATACAACAGAAGAATTGGCAAAAACTTATTTATAAGGTTGATAACTTATCCAACATATGAATAAAAATGAAGTTCAGTAGTTAATTTATGTAGCTTGGCAGTTGAATTACTGTATGTGAAATGTCATGTTTAGAGCTGGAGTACGACAAGTTAACTATTTGGCACTTACAGAGATTGCTAACTTTTTGTATTCCTATTACTGTATGTTCAATGCCAGGGGCGGAGCTTCGTTGGGGCCCAACTGGGCCGTGGCCTGCCCAGGATTTCTACACATTTGCTAGTATGCTTCAGTGGCCAGCCCATCTACATTCCACTAACAACCAACCATCTCATAACATACATTATACCCAAAGCCTGAAAGCCTCCAAGGTCTCGCTCTCGCATGAGCATGTAGCAGCGCCCAAGAAGCGCCGCAGCTGCTACTAGCTAGTCATGCATATGCTTTATTAGTTTTCTAATCAGATGACAAAATCGCACCGTGACACTCAGAGAAGAATTGATTGGTTTTCTAATCTGATGACAAAATCGCTTCAAATGAGTCATGCATATATATGCTTCAGAATTTCAAATATGTTGTGTTCTCCTTTAGTCTGGCCTGCCCAGCTTTTTCTTTCAAGCTCCGCCACTGTTCAATGCTATGTTTAAAGGAGGAACAAAACACTGACTTGAACATTAAATACCTTATGGTGTGGTATATAGTGATGCCAAGCATATCGGCCTTCTCCAGACATGAGTAACATTGACCGAGGAGGTAGAAATACAGCTTTCCGTATGCACTGTGGATCTCGGATACTATCTTCATCAGTTCCACCGACCACACTTGGAGCACGCCAACTGCCTTTCGGGTATTGTCTGAACTCCATAATGCAAGGTCCAGCCAAGGAAAGACTGAAAATCATTTCTTCGAATGCTGAGTGTGTGTCTATGTGTGGAGACAAACCTACACCACAAGGATATTCGTTTACCTGTAAGCACAATCAGGTTAATCCTACCATCGGTTGTCAACAGCTAATACTGTTAGCGACAGTAAATAAGAAAAGAAATCCGTAATTAGGCTGTGACCAAACCAGCAACAGGATATTTAAGCTACAGTTGTCACGTTCAATGGAAAGCAACAGTGGTAGGAACGTGAAACTTACTGTCAATTGATCCACCAGTTTACCAGTACAATTCTTCACACCAGGGAATGTCACGATTTTCTCAAGTATTTTTGAAACAAAAGATGGCAATTCACCCAAGAACTGCTTCGAATCAACATTCCTGGTCTGTAAAGTCAACAAAACCTCGTTACAGTGTAACTTTGGGCAGCCTTCACATCAAGATTTGATGATTGAAGGTAAAGGATGGCAAAGGAGATATGAAAGTGTGGATCCCTCTCCGCAGAAAGAAGTTACGTTGACTGCGTATCGTTTCATGGTAAAACTTCATAAAGCATTCTTCTTTTATCCAATTTTCGTTTTGTACACTGACTCTTTTTTTTTTTTTTTTTTTGCTTTATGTTTTGTACACTGGAATAAGAGTTGCCAAAATGGCACTAACAGTGTGGAGGGCCATGGCAGGTTAGCATTGATGCCGCAGAGTTGACAAAAATCAGGCAAAATGCAATTGACGCTTATTGAGTGTGTGTGTTTTTCATTTCGTGCTGGAGAAAGAACTATATCCTCTGGAAAGTATAGGAACTTATATTGTACTCCTTCCGTCCCAAAATAAGTGACTCAACTTTGTATTAATTTAGTACAAAGTTGAGTCACTTATTTCGGGACAGAGGGAGTAGTACTAAAAGAACCAACTGACAGTGTGAACTTATTATACCAAACAAGGTAACCAATCTGACTAACTGATTGCAGAAGGGCAAACATAGTATTAGTCACAGAGGGAAGAACAATCCGGAAGCTCGTATACTTACAAGATCGAACTTACTTCATACAGAAACTCATAGCCGTAATGCTGAACTCGCCTTTTCGCCAATCTTTTCCAGGGCCTGCTGTCCACTGCTGCAAGAAGCTCCTGCAGAAGGACCAAAATCACGCACGCTACTCATCAACACAAATTTACTGCTCGAGCAAGTAAGCAAGCCGCCGATGCAAGACAACCCGACTGAGACTCCAGTTCACGGACCTGCTCCTCGGCGGGAGTGACGAACTCCTGGACCAAGTGAATGCCCGGGATGCCGAGCTCCGAGGACGAGATGGCCACCGGGGGAGCGGAGACGACGGCCGGGGCCTTGGGCGCGGCGGGCACCGAGTAGCGTATGTGCAGCACGCGCCCGGAGAGGCGGCCGCAGGTGCGCCCGTGGAGCGCGGCCATCGCGGCCGCCGCGGCGTCGGGCTCGCGGAACCGTACGATGACGCGCGCGCCGCTGTCGTCGGCGGCGCTGACCCCCTCCACCTCCCCGAAGGCGCCGAAGGCCGTGGCGACGTCGTCGTGGGTCAGCCCCACCGCCGGCCCGCAGTTGGCCACGTACAGGACGGCGTCCTCGGCGACGGGCGGCGGGCGCGTGTACCCAGACTTGGCCATCTGCTGTGTCGCGTCGCGGCAGCTGGAGATCGAGATAGAGGTGGAGGTGGAGGGAGGGGGGAAACGAGCACGCGAGCAGCGGCAGCGGCGGCGCGGCGGGCGGTCGTGTCGCGGCTTTTCCTTTCCCCCGCGCGACGGCCCAGCTTCGGCCGTTTTGCTCAGGGGAAGGAAAATACATGGATGAATCCAGGTACATATCAATTATTTTTTCGAAACGAAGGCAAAAGCTTTGCCTCATCTCATTAATAAAGAAGAGAATTGCCTGGTTAATTGTGGAAAACCGGACGAAAACCGTTACAACCCATGAAGGGGTAACACCGGCCAACCTGGCTATCCACACAAGACCCACACACGCCACTGAGAGAGGAGCATCGTCGAGGCGGACTACAGGTGTCATCGTCATCACTCCTCCGCGAGCCAGCGACTCCGACTTCACCGCAAATCCCCATCGAAGAGGCCCACACCGCAACAACCTGCACGAAGTCTGCATCGACCTATGCCAAACAGTTGGTCACCAGGAGCATTGACGAGACAGCTCCGACTTTGAGGACGACCAAATGCAGAAGAAATATGCATGACTCGCGCCGACGAAGACCTCCCCGAACACTACCGAACACCTGTCATCGTTGCCACCTAGGCTCTTCCGAGGCAGCTCCGACTCCGCGACGCCATAGCGATACCAAGAGGAAACCAGTCGGACACACCGGAAAGAGCCGACTACCGAAGCCCTGCTGCGACTCTGCACTGCACACCACCAGCATCGTTGCCAAACAAGTCATCACCCCGAACCTCCACATCACCAATTGACCGCTGCCAATCACGATGTTGTGTATGTCCAACCCTGGGGAAGCACACAGGGAATCACCATCTTCAAGACGACGCCCTCAGGAGGGGAAGCGGCGTGGATCGACGCCGTTGTCCGACCCTGCACTGCAGGGCCAAGGTCTTCACCCGAAGATGAGATCCGAGGTTGGGGAGACAGGAGAGCTCCACGACGACCCCCCAAGAGGGTAAGCGACGTCCACGGACGCCGCGTCATCAGGCTTTCGTCCGGAGCAACCCAGACTCCGCACCCCACGCAATCCAACAGCAACGCCGTCGACCTGCAAACCCGCTGGCCCAAACACCTCCAACGTGACGGCGGCGCCACCACCACGTCGGAGCCACCTACCTCGCCGCCAACACAAGCCAGCAGGCCAGATCAGGCGCGGACCAGATCTGGCACCCAACCAGCACGCTGACGCCGCGGCCGCGGCCGGCCAGGCTCCATGCCGCGCCATACACACCACCAGGAGCAGGGGGGCTGCCACCCCACCCCGACGCGCCGAGCAAGGGAGACTCGCTGGCGCCGCCGGACCTGGCGGACGGCCGAAGAAGCCGCCAGCCAAGGAGGCGCTGCAGGGGCTGGCGGCAGAGAGCGCGGGACGAAGCACAGGGCCGCCGGGAGCGCCGCGACGGCCGCAGCGCCGTGGGCCGAGCCTCCCCCACCTGGAGCCCGCGCCGCCGAGATCGACGCCGTGCGCGCGAGACGGGAAGCCCCGCCGCCGCCGTCCACCGCGCGGGCTTCGCCCGGCGGTTTCCTCCGGCGGCGGCGCGGTGGGTGGAGCCGGAGGGAGGTGGTGGCGGCGCGGCTGGTTAGGGTTCCCCCGAGTCGCCTGGGAGGCGACGCGGGGGTCGGGGAGACTGCACAGGGATTATACATACATATCAATTATCAACCCACTTTTAAAAAATGCATTTTTTAATTCCTTTTTTTTTTGGTTCTATGGGCGTGTAAAAGGTTTCAGAGGAAAACAACAATTTTTTGTGGCCCGTGCAAAAGAGATAAAAGAATTGTGTCGTGAAACACTATTGAAAGTTGTCTTATTTACGAAGACAAAACAAAAAGACATTATTTCACAAAACTTTGTGCTGCACACATATTTTTTTTGAACATGTATGCATGACATTTTGTTTTGAAATTAACGCCTTTAAAATGTACTTTTAAAAAGCGGATTCATATGTACCCTGATTCACCACAGAACTTCAACGATAATGTCTGCGCAGGGGAATTTCGGTTCTATTCGGATTTCACTGGAAACTTTTCATATTCTGAAGGTATCAAAGGAAAAGTCCCAAGGTTTCCGGACAGCAAGTATATGCGAACACCAATGCGACGCCATTGCAACAGTGAGAGCAGAGAACAGTTAAAAAACAATGCAAAATCTGGGGTAATCTTGTAACTCTAAGCAGCGCTGAGTCTGGATTCCCGGGGCTCCGAAAGCTTCATTAAGTGAACACAACCAGATAATGCTGTAACGATCGATTCTATTATATATCATAGAGTTCGAGAGTGTCTTCACAATCGGGGACCGAATGGAGCAACGCAAATGCAGCAACATTGCAGGAAAGAAAAAGCCAGAACCATCGCAACTCCGGTTTCGCCAGTACAAATAATTTATCCCGGCAATGAATGGCATTCCTCCGAGTCCACACTAAAATATGCTCCCATAATCTTTTCTGGGAAGGGGCGAGGGTAGCCCGCCCGTCGTAAATGGATGCACGCCTGTTCCTCCTGCGCAAATTAGGACAACTTAGTTGAGAATACCAAAAGAAAGGTGATTCTCAGATCCGCTAAAAGGGTTCGGAAATTACCCCAGGGCACTCCCTCGCCCATGCCATAGGGAGGCCATGCAGGCTGCCCACTTTGGTGACTCCCCATTGGTGGTCGCATGTGACTGTTGGTTGGCTGATTGTATCTCGGTTGAAGAAATTGATGTCCATGGCGACCCCGGTGGCTCTGCTGAGGATAGTTTGGAGGGTTGAAACCACCGTAGGTGATTGGGACAGTAGGATGAGTGCCCCTCCCATGGGAGGATGAGTGAAGTTGTTGATCCGCTCTGTAGCTAAGAAGCGCAACAGAAGTAATTAGTTGGCGTAACTTGGAAAGGAGCAGATCAAATAACGTTGACTGTTGTGTCTTAGTTCTTGAAGTGAAAGATCGATCTTGTGAAGCAAAACGACTAAGAGAGGCATCTCAAGATATTCTGTCACGTGAGTTCTTGTTTCGACAAAAACTCATTAACAAATTTAGAACACAATACCTTTGGCTTGTCGGTAAAGGGTTTGAACTTGCAAAGTTGTGGCTTTGGGCCCGGGTTGATCTGGCAGATCCGCCTGGCTGACCAGTTGCATCTCTAAGATGAAGGCCGCTGCTTAAATCAGCTGACAATGAATTGTCTTCTTGCAATAGTGACTCGTCACTGCAAAATAGAACAGTGTAACCATTTATATTCAGACCACCTTTACAGGAAGCAATTTGAGCACACAATTCCTTACCTATAATTAGGATCCCAATCAGAAGGATCAAGTGTTGACGGAGCTGATGTATCCGGTAATACGTCAAATGAGGGCAAAGGTGGAGCATTATGTGAATTATATGCTTGGGAAGGCACATGACTAGAAGAAGCCTCCACAGAAAAACCACTCCTGGAAGCTATTTGTGGTCTCCAACTAGAATGACCAGAACTAGGTAATGAGTGCTGAGAGTAGCCAGCATGCCCGCGAATATAGGCATCCGAATGACTAAAACTGACACCATCTCCATGTCGTCCTTGTCCATGCTGAGATGCATATTCATGTTGTGGCATCGGCATGTTCTTCCTCTTGCTGTATTGGCCTACTGGTGCAGCTTTTCCCAATGGGGAGCCATGAATGCCTCCACTCGCAGGAGAACCAGAACCATGCTTCCCAGTAGAATTAGCCGGGATATGCATCTGGTAGTTTGGTGGGGTAAATTGTGATGGACTGGCACCAGGAGACATTGGCCCCATGCTTCCAGGGCTCAATCGAATGCCTCTATCGTAAGAGATACGAGGTCTCAGCCTAATATCTGGACTAGAGTTAACATGTGAAAATCCAGAAGGACCTAATGGTGAGTAATACATGTTGGCATTATTCACATCACCATAGCTTCCATAGCTGCTCGCAAGACCAGCATTGCCAACATAGCTACCATGGCTACCAAGGCTTCCATAACTACTCCCATAAGAAAAAGGCATTTTTGGAGGATAGGGATTATTAGGAGGTAGACATCTGTTCGCACTTCCAACCTAGAAAAATTTGGAACACAGGACATTTCAGTTTTAATGGACAAGAAAGATACTATAGGATTATAATTCTGCAAATTCAACTCAGGAGCTACATAAGAGAGTAGTTATCACCTGAGGGGAAAGACCTGCAACTAACCAGTGACCTCCTCCTGGATTGTGATCAACTGCTGCAGCATGAGCAACAGGCTACAACACAAATCAAAAACAGGATAGATTTGAGAAAGAAAGAAAGATTGAATGAATGTGTTTATACAAGCTAAAACCAAAACCATGTTTTAGTTAGGCTAGAAAGCTATCTTATACTCCCTCTGTCCCATATATAAGACGTTATAACATCCAATATGAGGACGGAGGGGGTATCTACTAAGATCAATGATGCAACCTGCAGAACAACATTCGAGTACACAAGGAGCATTTTACCTATTGATAGGTTTGTCGATTAGTGTATGTCTGTATGAGAGAGACAGGAAATTATGTTAACTATCTGCGGACCATTGGTCATTATCCTCAACGAGGCAATATGCCAATAAAAATCAAGACGTGATAATAAGTTTGTTTGTCACAACCTAATCTTATTTTCATGCAACAACTGTATATACTTGTTATTCCTACGAAGATAGATAATTTTAAACCCCAAAGCAAAACCATACTATAAGTAAAACCATACTCACAATTCTTGGAGTCTCAGACACAGGCTCATATGGACCAGTAAAAGGTTCGCCTGTGATGAATGGATGGCCTGATGCCTGAAATAGGATTGTACAAATCATGTCATTGCACATGGGTCTGAATTATGTGAGATTACCAACTTGTACGCAAGAATAAATTGTGTGTTCATGAGTAAATCCTAGTAAAAAATATACTGTTATAGAAAGAAATGACGACTCATCAACTTAACCTGACATAATAGACTCTAAATGAGATCAAAAATATTGAAGTCTCAACTTTTACAATAAAGGCCAAGGCAATACAATTGCACAACTAGCATGAAAATACCTGAAATGGCGACCATCGCTTATTTGGATCAAATTCAAGAAGTCCCCTCAAGAAATCAACTAATACCACGCGATCTGCTTTTTCTGTCTCTGAATCAAAATGTAACACCTGAGAACATAATATCAAACTTGCAAGTTGTACTCTAAGAGCTCTATTGTGCAGATTCAAGATAATTGTACTCCAATACCAAACCCAAATTGAAGCAAATATTCCTACAATGTCTGTACTCCGTTATCCATCCTAACGACCACTAACCCTGAGCCAAGTTGCATCCAGTTTATCATTCATGTACTAATAAAAAAACAGCACAGCAACGTCTAACTATAACAAGATAACCTTATAAGGACAAAATGCATTGCTTTGAAAGACGAAATTACAACTCAAGAGGACATCAGCATGTATGGCAAATTTAAAAACAACTATACTGACAGGGAGCAGATTGAAAGGGCTCCCTCTAGTCCCCCAAAACATGTCATTTCAGATACTAGCAGTCTAAAAAACACAACTTCTACTACCAAGTTTTATTGTAATTCCAAAAGGCCGGAAAAAACTACAATATTACTAAAGCATATTTGATAAATACAGTATAAGTTACACATGTGATTTTCAACAATCCGATCCAGATATTAAAGATAACGGTAGTCAGACTTTCAAAAGTTTGACTGCAGCTATGTCGAAAGTGACATGTTTTTGCGAACAGGAGGAAGTATCAACAAGAACATATGGTACTGATCTGAAGCCTATTCTAAGAAACAGCTAAGAAGCCAAAGTCTTATTCACAGAACTACGGATAAGATAAAAAGACAAACCTGGCAATTTTGTATTGTCCCAAGGATAGGTATATATTAGTTGGTCCAACCTTTGCTGTGGAAAGTACCATTTCCCTAATTTCGGCCTTTTGGTTTCCCTCTGGTATAGTAAGGCAGAACATTAAGACGGTCTATAATACGACAGAAATCAATGTTTTTTTGTGAAATCACAAGAAACTTACCGCCTCAACTTCTTCTTCACTTAACATTTTGTATGCAGCGACAGGGCCATCATGTGCCCCGATACCCAGATAACTTCCAACATGTTTGAAAAATTTAGCGGTATTCTTAGCTTCCCTTAGCAAGTCATCTGGTGGTTGCCCCCTATAAATGTTTTATTCAAAGGAGCAAAAAAACAACAGGCATTATAACATGGTAAAGCTCGCCTGTGTAAATTTCTGAACTGACCAAAAGAACTAAAAAGGGTAAGATTAACAGCATTAAACTCAGCTGAGGCATCTGCTTTAGCATGCTGACATGTACTTAATAGTAATGTAAATACAGAACTAGGAGAGAAAATTATAGGTACAGGACCTACCCGAGAATCTTTAGCATACGCTTAAGCACATCATATTCTGATGCCCCAGGAAATAAGGGTAGTCCTATAAACAGTTCAGCAACTATGCAACCGAATGACCACATATCAATTGCAGTAGTATATCTGTCACTGTTAAGGCTCACGTAATTTGAAAAGGCAAAAAAGAAATTCATCAAAGAAATCATTACTCTTTTTAATAAATATAAAAGAGCATTCCAGAAAATGTTGAGCAAGATGCTTGTGGTGAATGATATGCAACAACTTGCCCTAGATATAGGATACGGATAGCCAAGGAGAACTTCTGGAGACCTGTAATAGCGGCTCTAGCAAAAAGGAAGGGTCGAAGTCTTACTTTCAAATAACAAACATTACTTGAATAAAAAAAGTTTAATTATTATGTTAGAGAAGCTTAAAGAAACCTGAATGTATGAGTACACAGTTTTACCCTCCAGGCATGCTGATCCAAAATCGATAACTTTCACTGCTGCAGCTGTTTTTGCACTGTAAATTCATTGTACAACCTCAAGTAACAGTTAGCCAGGGAAAATACCATCCAAAACATAATAGTGCAAAATTCAATACTGATAGGGGTTACTCACGTCGGGGCTAAGAGGATATTTTCCGGTTTCAGATCACAGTGAATGATGCCACCATCTCTCATCACTATCATGGCATCCAATATCTGAAAATGTAAAACAAGATCAAGTAACAGGTACCAAGTTACTAGTTAACGGGAAATGCAGACTAAGACCATACCTGTTTTGAGAAGGCCTGTACAAATTGCACTTTCAATCCTCTTAAATGATTCCTTTTTAAAAGCTCATACCTATAATCTCGAAGTTCATAGTGCAGTCTGAACAGAACTAAAAAGGAATGAACCTACTACGGAAAAAATTCTACAGAAGTAAACTTACAGATTTTGACCAAGCATTTCAAAGGCAATACACAGGTGATTTTGGAATGAGAGATAATCTAGCATTCGGACAATGTTGTGCTTATCATCAGGATCAAATTTCTGATTTAGCTGCAAGCATATCCACAACTAAAATGGTGAGCTATCGGCCTATCACATATAATAATGAAACAAGTTTCTGATGGACTATCATACCGTTCTCAACAGTGAAACCTCCATGATGGCCTGCTGATAAAACGCAGGCTGGTTTTTTATAACCTTCACAGCAACATACTTGTTGGTTTCTGTGTCCCAGCATTTCACAACTTGGCCAAACGTGCCTTGGCCAAGCATTTCCTTGACAACAAACCTGAGTACCAAAATGAGAAATAGGTACAGTTCAACAATATGCTAGTCATGCTCAGCCGCAGCTTTCCAGATTCTCGGAACAGGAAATGCTGAGACAGCCAATGCTGATTTATTGACAGAACTTCCGGACGTGACATGAAAATTGGAAACGCCAGTTCATCCAACTTAAATGCATAGGTACAAATATAATCTTCAATTACTTCTCAACAAACATGCCTTAGCGAATTTCAAGATGAACATACTTGTTTATTGATCACTGGTCAGGATGCATAAAGCTTATTTCATATAATCGATTCTGGAAGAGTAATACCATCCGCTATAATAGTCTACTGATTTATACAGTAACAGTGCACGATGCACTAAAAAGATGGACTTGTTTATTGATCACTCAGGATGCATAAAGCCTATTTCATATAATTGATTCTGGAAGAGGAATACCATCCACTATGATAGTCTACTAATTTATACAGTAACAGTGCCCGATGCACTAAAAACATAGACATGAAGATGAAACAAAGCTAATGGGCACATCGAACACCAAGTAAGTCTGGGGAAAATTTACCTCCGATTTGATGTCTTGTTGACCAACTCCAGGTTGACATACAATATGAGGTCCCAATTTGCATTATCAACTCCTTCATTGTGGGCTGGGGTTGAAGGATGGGTGAGAAAGCGCTTCGGGTTCAGTGTCTCTGAGTACTTAAACTCGGGGTGGCATCTTTCGAAAGTGTGAATGATGTCCGCCGTCAGCCTTGCAACACACTAGACAATAAGAAGTGTCAGCTGGCAGCTGAACGACAAAAGCATATGGAACAAGAGTTGTAACGAATAAGTGAGACAGCATCTCCATGTCTCGATATGGTAATACCGAATTGCTTATAGCGCATACAAACAAACTAGTGAGAATGTTTGCCCATAAATGTTGCTTAAAAGTGCATGGATGGTGTCTCGTTCAAATGCACATCAAACTTGGTGAAGTTTACCTACAACATTGCTTAGCTGAACAGTGAGCACTATTAGGACTTACGTAGAATGCTGAAGTGGCTACAAATGAGCATTGTATCTTGTAACATTCTTACTAGCTAAAAATAGGTTTGTATGTACTACATTTTTCTCCCCATTTGTGATCCCATCAGTTGTACGTACTACTTAATGAGTGCAATACATGACCCTACAAACTTGGCAAACAACAACAGCATCTTCCATTAAACTCTAGCACTATAAACCTGCTAGTTCATACAGACGGAACTAAGGGCAGTTGACCAAACATGCTAGCAAGGAGCAAGAGTTGTAACGGATGAGCTGTCCGATGACCAGTCAAAAGCTACACCAACATGGTAAGCTGAATTCAGCAGCATCAAAGAGCTAATGCCTACGGTGGGAGCAATTCGATGATCAGGAAGGAACAGGGGAAATGGGAGGAGAATGAGGCGTAGCGGTTTCCTCTTAACGCCATGAAGCTTGCTTACGCGTGCGGCAACACCGCTGCCCGACCCCGACGGGGACGGCTGAGCCGCCCCCGCGGCCGCGCCCGCGACGAAGGGCCGGAACACCGTGCCCTCGCTGGGCGCCCACTGCCTGCCGCCCCCCTCCATACGCGCTGACCGGCTGGCTACTCCGAGGCCGCGCGGGGAGATCTCGCGCCCGCGCCCGACGTCCACCACCACGCGCCCCCGACTCGGAACCCGGCCCACGTGGCGACGATCACAGCGTCCGCGGGAGCAGCCGAGCAGCCGCCGGAGGAGTCCAGCTCCATCCTAGGCCATCACCCCCGATCCTCCGGCGCGACGTTGTCGGGGGTAATTTCGCGCAACGGGCCCTGCGCGGCGGCGGAATTGGGAGGGGGGGCGGCGGATTGCGGCCGGCTGGGGTAGGGTTTTGACGGGACGAGACAGAAATCGCGGGATAGAGAGCAGTGGGAGGGGAGGGGTGGACTGGCTCCGGATTCGGGTTGGAGCTCCCCCGATTCGGCGGCCCAGGAAACTAGGGATTCCGCTCGGAGGGATGGAGGAAGGGGGTGAGAGGGGTGGCGCGACCTAGGTGAGAAGGGTTGATGATTCCCTTCCCAAATTTCTTCCCCGCTCCGCTCGTGTTCCTCCCCCTCGCCTCGGCTATTTTCCTTGGCTTTTCTTTTTCTTTTCGTTGCGTTCGCCCCCCACTGTTTCCCGTGCGGAGAAAGGATATTGCGGGCGGGCGGGCGGGCGATGGTGATTAGGGCATGTACAATCGTGCTATCTTGGTAGTGCCACGTAGGATAAATGATGAGGTGGAGGAGAGAGAATTTAGAAAAAAAGATTTGCCTTCTCTTATTTAAGAGAAGACAAGAGGTGATCTCTTAACACAATATGTCTCATCACGTTTTTAGGAATAGCTAGTTATCGAAGATAAGGCTAAGAGATGACCATTGTAGACAATTTTTTTTTGTCATCTCTAAATTACATGCAAGACTTAAGATAAGACTATCTTATCAACCATTGTACATGCCCTTAGGTGTTTGATTATCGGTCGACTAGTTTTTTTTTTTTGCGAACCAACCTGTGATTGGATGGTTAGAGGGACTGTGGTATCCCCAGCCCACCAGGGTTCAAATCCTGGTGCTCGCATTTATTTCTGGATTTATTTCAGGATTTCCGGCGATGCGCATTCAGTGGGAGGAGACGTTCCCGTCGATGACGAGGTGCCTACGGTGACTTCGTAAATTTCAAGATGATATGCCGGCTCAGTCTCTCGGAGGTGCTCATAGGGGTAGGGTGTGCGTGCGTGCGTTTATAGGGGTGAGTGTATGCGCGTGTATATGAGCGTTTGCGTCTGTACTGTGTTCAAAAAAAAAAGACTAGTTTTTTTTTCTGAGGGTATTATCGGTCGACTAGTTAATAGGAGGATAAGCACCAGCCTTCCCGTTTTTGTAAACTCTAGCCTCCCCTCCAGGCTCCGGCTGGCTTATTCTATTCCGGCTGACTGCGCTGCGCTGGCCGTTGTTTCTAGCGGCGAGACTGAGACCTCATCGTGGGTGTGTCTGCGGGCGGGCCAGGCGTGTCAGCGGTCAGCTCGGGGGAGGGGAGGGGAGCGCGCGCGATGTATCCAACGGCGGGCGCGTGGTTGACAACGAAGGGGGTGGATCCGCTGCCTGCTGCTAGCCTAGGCGGCTGGCCCCGCGCGTCAGGACCGCGTGGAGTGCCCGTGGAGCCCGCGTGTCGGTGTCAATGGCGTGCGGGGTAGGCCTACCTATCCCGTCGTGGAGTGGGCTGTGATAAAACCGTCCAGGTGACATCGTGCATTGTCCCGTGAACCCGGTCCAAGTGGGTGGTGGCATGCACATGCACCGTTTGTCCTTTTCCTCGCCCTTTGATTTTTTTTTTGACGCAGACGAGGTACCGGTAGACACTTTGTGAGAGTGAAAGGTGGGTCATATAATAAATAAATAGTACACTCTTCTAATCAACTATTGTACATGTTGACTATAAGATGGACTATAGTAGCGGCGGAGCTACGTTGGTTGCTGCAGGTGCCATGGCCCCCCAGCCTTGATAAAAACACACGGAGAATTTTTCTGATGGAGGTTAGATTAAGAAAATATAGTTTGCTGCCTCTCCAAACATTCTTATTTTCTGTTTAGCGCCCCTCCCCCCCTCCAAAAAAAAACATCTTGTCTAGCTCCGCCACTAGGCTATAGATGACATGGCAATGGCTTGTAGCCGGCGGCTGGCTATACTATTAACCATGCTCTTACGTGGGAGTACAAGTGTGCACACATAACTCCACTAAGACACCAAGAGATCGTTCTTCGCTGAGCATCGAGTCTCATTGCTTATCACATCTTCTTGATTATTCTCTACTTTTGTTTGGGTGAGATGCATTCTACGCCTGGGTTAAAACAGATCACGTGTTGGGTTGCCCGCGCATCGGTAGCATCCAAATATGGGCGCCTCATGCAAACCAACATGTGGTTGGATGGTTAGAGGGACTGTGGTATCCCCAGCCCACCAGGGTTCAAATCCTGGTGCTTGCATTTATTCCTGGATTTATTTCAGGAACTCCGGCGATGCGCATTCAGTGGAAGGAGACGTTCCCGTCGATGACGAGGTGCCTACGGTGACTTCGTAAATTTCAAGATGATATGCCGGCTCAGTCTTTCGGAGGTGCTCATAGGGGTAGGGTGTGCGTGTGTGCGTTCATAGGGGTGAGTGTATGCGCGTGTATATGAGCGCTTGCGTCTGTACTGTGTTCAAAAAAAAAATATGGGCGCCTCATGCACCTCCCACCTCTCTGTTGCTCTATTGTCACGTTGTGTTCAAAGCACTACAACAAATGGTCATCTACTACCCTTATAAAAGAAAGAGAGGGGGCAGATCCAAACAATCTAACCCATCCATCTATAAGATCTAATGGCTCATAATCCTTCGATGTTTAATGCTGCAAGCCACGCATTAAGCCACTAATCCATCGATCTCTAACCCTGCCCGCCGTTCGGAAAAGAAAAACAACTGCCAACAACGCACGCACGACCCCTCGCCCTCTCCTCCTCCTCCTCCTCCATCCGACACCACAACACGGGCGGGCCGCCGTTCGCCGATCCTCCCGCAGCCTCCCGCGTGGTTCGCCGCCCCACCGATCCTCCCGCACGGGCGGGTTGCCGTTCGCCGCCCCGCCGATCCTCCCGCGCCGCGCGGTTCGCCGCCCCCGGTCCTCCTGCGCCTCCGCCGCCGCTCAGCTTCGCCTCCGCCCCGCCGCCCCTGGTCCTCTTCTGCTTCCCGACGGCCAAATGCGAGCGTGAGCAGCCCCCCTGGTCCTCCTCTGCTGCCCCAAGAACGCGGGAGCGGGCCCTGCGTCCGCTGCCCGCTGCCACACGAAAGGACGTGAGATTGGGGCGGCGGCGTCCTCTTCTTGGTACACTGGGGCCCGCTGGTCCTCCCCTTCTGATCCTCCTCGGTTGCCCGCTGCCACACAGAATGACTTGTCAGTGCTTGGCAGGTGCTTGTGGAAATGCCTTAACGATCTCACGGTTGAATTTTTTTATGTTGGGGATGATGAAGCACATCAAGGAATAAGAGGCATATGAGGTTCTGATGTAGTCGGGTTCGCCGTTGCCCTCCGAATGGGTACGTCAGATAAGTTCTCCTTCACATACGATCTACTGTCTCAATTGTGTTACAATTTATATCATCCTCTCGCAACTGAAAATAGGAGCCCTTATTCTGGTTGTTTAATCAAGTCTTGAATGGTTTGAATCTTCATAACTGTAGGCTATCAACATGTCAGCATGCTAGGGAATTTTCCATTCATGAAAGAAGCAAGAAAGGGGATATGTCTTTAGCGTGGTCTCCGATACTTGCAGGTCGCAACCTGCCAAAACACTGATGAGAAGCGACAATATATCCAGAAGCAGAATTTGGGATTCGTTTCATTTCCTCATTTATCACTTCCTAAATAAATGGTTTTCATCTTATTGGATTTGAATCTAATAGAGTTATATCACATATCTAAAACTCTTACTAAATCATGCCAATTTGATTTTTTCCTAGTAATTTGTTTGGTTCCCAATTTATGCAGACATTTACAGATGTTTTTGCCCGCCGGTCCTACTCTCCCTCCCCGCCACCGCTAGGGAGCGGGTGCCGCCGCTGTGCCCCGCCGGCCCTCCTCTCCCTCCCCGCCATCGCTGGGGAGCGGGTGCCGCCGCTGTGCCCCGTCGGCCCTCCTCTCCCTCCCCGCCACCGCAGGGGAGCGGGTGCCGCCGGTCTGCTGCTGATTAGTCAATGGAGTTGAAGGCGCCGAGTCAATGGAGATGTGTGCGGCCACGGCAACAACATGCACGAAGTTGTCCCAGTACGGTGGTTCATCCATTTTACAGGTTACTTATGTGTTCCCTGGCTAGGTGTATTGTGCAAACCTGAAATAGGTTATGCTGGACACTAGCAAGTGTTCCCTGTCGCACATCAATGAAAATCAAGTTCGATGCAAGAAAGTTTTGCTCTCACAAAATCAATGCACCCGTGAGTAGAGTACCAAGCTTAATAAGGTCTTTTTAGGCAAGCTTAAGAGGAATGCCTGAAGGTGCTCAAAGGATCTGAACTTTAAACTCTGTTTTTTTTGCTTGCTTGACATTATAGTCTCCATTACAGAACAATTCTTCTCGTTTCTTCAGTTATTGTCACATCTTTAGAGAAATCTTGTCAGAGGAAGAGACAATGGGCTTTAAAGAATTTGAATCACATGATAGTGATAAATAGAGGGATAATTAATCTTGAGGTACTAAGGGATATTCAACGTTTTATTTAGAATCGTTTTATTTAGAATAAGCTATTCAAGGAGATTTTATTAGGAAGTTATATCATCTCATTATTGTACGAAGAAAACCTTAAAGGCAAGAAGTTCGAGCTTGCTTAATTTCTTTGTCCTTGCTAATAGCTAAAAAGCTCTGGAGATTTTAGATGGAAACTTCAAAGAGCCATATTATGGTTTCAGAAACAAAGTAAGGAAGGCCAATATGCAGGACCTTGATGTCCCTAACCTTGAGGGGGGGATCTGTAACATAACTGTTTCTCTGCATTTTCTGGAAGGTTTTTTCTGTAACGTAACTGTTTCTCTGCATTTTCTCTTGTTTTCAGAGTTTTTTGCTCTGTTGGCTTTCAGCTCTACTCTCTCGGTTGGTTCCAAACGCTTATTTGGACTATCTTCCAAATAAATAAAGTTCGGCCATTGGCCCTTGGAGAATGCAATGCATCGTACGATGACACACCATCCGGGCATCAACTATGTGTTAGTGTAATGTTTCGATCTGGAAGCATAAAAGTTCATCTGGAACCATGTTTTCAATCTGGAACCATGTTTTGTGCGCTTATTTCTTGATTTCAGATGACCATCTCGCTGGAGCCGCGTTTTCCGAGATGTCATGTCCAATATTGTGAAAGAGCACCAGAAGTCCAGAACACCAATCTCGACAACTACCTCCCCACTTATGACGGTCGTAGGAGCATGTACACAAACGGCGAGCTGTCGTTCAACACCAAGGAGTTTGAGGTCACCTTACCTGACAACAAGCCAGGTCCATCTGGGCAAAGGTAAACTCAGTTAGTCAGTCAATGTGCCACACGACATGTCACGATGATTTGATCAGGTTCCCCATGACATGTATGTTTGCAGGAGGGAGACGAAGTTCAAGGTGACCATCAAGCACGCTGCGGATGCTCATGGCCGGGATCTCCACGGACATACCGGCGCAGGTGCTCGACATTGTGCTGCGCGACATCATGCTCAACAAACGGAACAACATGGGGGTAACAACTGCTATCTGCCCTTTGCGTTGGTAGTTGTTATCGATCATTTTGTGTGATTTTCTTATTAGTTGGGGATTGTTGTCACTGTGCACCTCAGGTTTGTCCCGGTAGGCTGTTCTTTCTTCTCGTGGACCATCAAGGAACCTATCAAGTTAGGCCAGGGTGTCGAAGGATGGAGAGAGTTCTACCAGAGCATCAGACATACCCAGCGTGGATTGTCTCTCAACATAGGTCTGTGACATGTATTCCTTGCATTTTGTTTCCACTTGCCTGCAACATGGTATGCCAGGATGCATGAATGACGGGGAAATATTCTTACTTGCCAATAAATGTATTGTGAATTTTGGATTGCAGACATGTCATTGACTGCTTTAGTTCGAGCTGTGTCGCTCACTGATTTCATTGGGGAGGTTCTTAACAGGAGAGATATCATTCACGACATTAATGATCTTGATTATGTTAAGGTATGCATATTTTTTGTATCGGCCAAGTTGCTGCTGTGGTGGTATGGTAGGTCATGGTTTTATGCTGCCCTGCAAATTAGGCCCTCAGGGTCTAAGAGTTGAGGTCACCCACCAAGGAGAGGTTCGGAGGAAATACCACATCGCTGGCTTGACAAAGAAGTCTGGCAGAGATTAGAGGTTTGAATTATTGACCGGCGAAACCAAGGTTGCGAGGGACTACTTTCGAGAAACCTACAACCTGCTAATACGTTACGATTTTTCTTCCTGCCTGCAAGTTGGTATAGAGCAAATACCCAACTATCTTCCAATGGAGGTTTGTGCAAATGGACTTCATCTTCTCTACTATACTTTCATTTGCTCTACACCAAGCACGTTCATATGTTCAGAACTTCTGATGCACTTTCTATTTGCAATGTACCTTGCATATGTTTTAATAACACACTTGTGATTGCGCTTCAGGTCTGCAATATAGTTTCAGGACAGCGGTACCAAAAGAAGGTGAAATTCATATATTGGTGTTTGGTTATAATTTAATAGTATTTACACTGTTTTGTCAGATCTGGAAGATAAGGACGTGTTTGTACTTGATGGTCGAACGTTCAGACATGGGGCAGATACAAAATATATATCATCCCTTATGACTCACAAGATCAATATCCACAAAACAATTCGGGTGTTGGAAAGCTAAGGTGAGGTCTGAGTTCATGACCTCTATTTTTCTAGACATTGGCGAATTACACGTGAAAATTAGATTACAAATTGCATATTTTGGTTAATAGTTCAGCGAGGTCACTGCTAAAACTATGATGTCATACTTTAGATATAGGAACCAGGGGTAGTAGGTTTGTCAGTATATAGTAATATGCTATTGCCGTGCATATGCATAGTCTTGCACTACTGTGATTGCATTAGTCAATGAGTTATTTTGTTTTGTACTCCCTCCGTAAAGAAATATAAGAGCGTTTAGATCACTATTGTTTATGGGAAGAATTTATCATGTCAACAATCCGGCATGAATAATGTGTTCTATGCCAAAATTCTTATCACCCTTTTGAACAGCTTCTATTCATGTCATTTTCTAGAATTGTCCTCGGTGATTGGATTATTGAATATGTTAGGGGAATTTACCCCCAATATTTTTCATTATTAGAAAGACGTGAGGTCAAATTGTTCTATTAGCCATGCCGGTGCGTGAATGTTGTATCTAAATTTTTAGAGCAGTTTGCTGCCAAAATGGTTATAGGAACTTATCTCGGTGCAAAGAAAATAATATCACAAGTTATGTCAGTGCTAAATGGTTATTAAACCTTAAAGAAACATGTATTCCTTGTTTGGAGGTTTATCATTAAGTCCGCTTCTTCAAATATGGAAATGATTTATTGCAAATTTTAATGCACATGATGTTTCTGTGATATTATTTCGTCTCGAACAACTGCAGCTGCATTTCAGTCATGCTATTGATAACACACCGATATTACTCTTTCACTTTCTTTTCTTGGGAGCATAATTTACTTCTCCTTTTCTGCTTGTTTCACTAACTCCCCCCATTAATTATTTGTATTGTAGGATGCTAAAGAGGGAACAACAGATGTTTCATGCAAGGATCGGGCAAGCACAGTTCTAATGCTCGTGTCTTCACTACAGCTGTGAAACTTCAACCAATACATATGTGCTTGAGCTGCTTTGCATCACTTGGTGAAAATTCTTCTGTTTGCAGCAGGACGATCACTTTCATGGTTGGAGTGGGTATCTTGGCCTGGTACCATGCAGTCCCACAAAATACATCATCTCCTTCGTGAGTGTCAAAGCCGGGAGTGTGGCCAAGGCGTCGTCAATGGTGGCGAAAAACGGTGAGTGTCTGATAACGAGAATGAAATTTGTTGTCGGTGTTTAATAAAGAGAAGGAAGATTGTGGTCAGGGTTCTTGTGCAGGAGATTGCTTCTAGCATTAGAAAATAGATGCATATGAAGTTGAATTACAGCTTACAAGATTTTGGTAAAGATATGCATATTATATTCAGAGAAGATATGTAATAAGTTCTTGTATGTACATTCAACTACCCATTGTAGTGAACATTTTGAAAAAATTCAGTTGATCAACATGGGAGCAGTGCTCTTCTTTAAGAGGGGGTTATTTTGGTCAAATATATTTAGTGTCGGAATGAGAGAATTTCTTGCTAAGATCATAACGTGCGTTGCACATGCAAGCTTACTAGTAGGAAAGAAAATATTGACTGGATTAGAATGTTATTGAGGCCTGGAATTTATATTAAGGAAATATCCTACTGTTGCTGACTTGGGCTTTCTAGACCTACATGATGGGCGGGAAAAAAAACTTTCCACCACACCTTATGATGAGTTGTTGCCATTATTTACCTCTACGTGCGCTGACCCCTCAGACTCAGAGCCATGATAAGACATACGGCGTTATCCCAAAATGTTTTAGTAGACCTCTTGTATCGATAAGTATCATAACGAGTATCATACACATGATACTACCACACATTGCATAGTATCATATACTAGTGTTATATTGTCACTTCATTTGTTCATTTGTAAAATATCAATACAAACTTGTGGCTAGGGTTGATTTCTTATTAAATTTTCTCGTTTGTTGTGTTACGATATGATATTATGATAGTAGAACGCTAGCTTGATCATTTATTTTAGTGGCGTCTACTATAATTTATTGTAGTGGTGTGTCGTCTTTATTTTCTTAGGTGGCAATGCATAATACTCTTATGATACTCTCACTACGAGTTGTCGTAGGAAAACCGTGGGGTTTGAAGAGTTAAATTTTTAATGTTGGTTTCGATTTTATGTGGAACAATGGCTTGAACTCCACCATATGTAAGTTTCCAATTACTCTCACGACTCATAAAAAAGGGTCAATAGGTTGTATAAAGAGAAACATGGCATCCACAAATATAAAAGCGGTCTATGATTATTCGCTTATCTAATATGTCTATAGCTAACAATAAAGTACTCAGACAATTATGAGTATCAAAAATTGATTTCATGTGAAGATATAGCATTAATGAATGCGAAAACATATAGAGAAAACGATGTCGATTGTAAAAAAAATACGTTAGTTCCATTGTCAGATTCTTGACCAAGGGCCATTTTCGAACTACTGTCATAAGTATCTTGCTCCTAGGTGACAACATTGTTTGTTAGTGACATCACTGCGGTGTAGGTTTTTCTATAGCACACACCATGTTCTTTTTAATGGCCAATATGTAGTTTTGTAGGTGTCCTATGAAGCGAACACTATGGGGCTCTTTGAGTTATATTGTTTTCGTAACCGTTAGATGATTCGAATGCTAAAGAAATTTCCTACGAAAGCCTTCTACATATTATGACTCGGACTACTAAATTATTCCGAAATCTATTTATATGACCCCATTTCCATAGGAATATCAATATGAGCTTAAACCTCATTTTGTACCGCCCCCCTTGGGAAGTCCAATTCAATTTCATTCGATCTCACTCTAATATCTCTCCTCATTTATCTAAAATTCTTTTGTTTGTTTCCTACGCACTATCAAATTGCACGTATCACAAAATTCATGTGTTTTAAAATCTTATAAGAATTCATAGCTATCATCAATCTTATGTATTTTAAAATAAAACACGTCTTTACCTATTTCTATGTTTCCACATTCCCGCTATCCTAGGACTTTATACCTTTTTCCAGAGGTAGGAAGGAAGGAAACCCCTATTTAGCGCTTCACAGTGGCAGTTCTAGTTTTTTCTAGCAAACTCGCAAAGCTTTATTTAAACATCGACAATGTTTACATGGACGAACCAAAGATCCTTGGGTTGGCTTACCCAAACATGGCAGCCAATCCTTAAAGATAAAGCATGCTTTGCAGGGTGTGAGCTTTGAAATTCGAGCTCCTAAACTTGTGAATAAAATTATAAACTGTAAAACCTTTAGCGCGATCAACAACTTCATGGGAAATTCTCCACACCCGACGTTCTTGCTCGATATCATTCACCACGACTTGTCAATCAGAGGCCACATGGATATTCTGAGCATAAAGACCACCAGCCACGACTAGAGCTTCTCTAACGACCAGAGCTTCAAGCACCAATGCGTATGTAATCACTCGAACTATAATAGATGATGCACCCAAGAACTTACCATTGAATTTGTGACACACAGTGCCCACCGCTCCATATCTTCCATTCCTTACGACCGATGCATCCACATTTATTTTCACACAATCCTCTAGTTGTGCAAGCAAAGTAGTAGGTATCGACGAGGTGGTTCTGACAGGCTCATTCCTCTCATTTGCTAGCATTTGAATGCCTCCCAAAAATGGAGAGATAAAATGACGTGTTGCAAAAATACTTTGGAAAACCTCTTCGTGAATTGCTTTGTGTCTTGCGCTCTACATAGCCCACATAGTTACCACCATCCGGATGAACTCATCATGTGATAAGGATTCATGCATAGCGAATATCCAACCTTTTGCATCTTGTCTTGGTTTACACACATGTGTTCCACTATCTCATCCAACAGAGTGACCAGATGGTTCTGGCCATTGTGCAAATTAATAATGAACTAGTGGTTGGGGCCTGCCATTGCGGGCCTCCTGAGAGGAAGTTGGGGCGGTGCCAGGTAGGGATGTGTCCCTTCCACTATCTTGTTTGTACCACGAGGTGTTATTTCATCACTCATCAGTTCTCCATCCCTGCTTCCTCACACCGTCGAGACTGCACACTTCCTGGTTGGTTCCTTCAATCCATGGCGACAAGAGATGGTTATGCTATTATTATTCCTATAAACTGAAATATCTGAAAAACCACATGCATGAATAATAACATATCTCAATTCAAAAGTTAACTTCTAGCTTGCACACATCAACCCTGCACACAATTGCTACCTCCACTCAGGCTTAATCCATCTTAGTAAAAGTTTGGTTAAGCAAGCATCACTATACAATCTTCTGCTCCTTATGTACTTGCACCATCTGGGGAAGAAAGGTAACATGTTAGCATGTTCACAAGAGCTGAGACATTTTGGTTAAGCAACCATCACTCAAAAAAATAAAGAAGTAGCACGGGTCTGCATTAATAATCATATAACTAGCGGCGAAGATGCGCGGCGCACACCGCGCCCGTGAGAAGCCTCGTTTATATTTCGAATAAGTACTTCAATTTTTATTTTTATTGCATGCATGTCTTTTTTTATGTTTAGCTGGTTGGATTAGTTTTGTTTTGTTTGGGTTTATAGGATGGAAAGAGAGTGTAGATTCATTTTGGCACGTTTTTTTGGTGCAATAAAGTTATTTATAACACGTTTACATCCTTCGTAGTTGCTTTTTTTGTCCTTGCATGTAGGGATGGTTGACTTATTTTTTGTATGGAACGACAAAGACCGTTGCCGGTGGCGTTCATTTGATGTTTTTAATAGAACGGAAGTGGTTTGAGGATCATGCGATTGAAGTTTTGAACGAATCATGATTTATGTATGGCAAAGAGTTAAATAGTATATGTACGGTGCAGAACAAATCATTCTAAATACGGTGCAACAAATTGAAAATATTTTTTTAGTTTGCCTGTGGGTAAATCATTAGTGTTTTGCCTTTTTTTCCTTGCGGAATTTCTTCAGCATGTGCGACATTCAATAAGAGAAGCAGAATTCATGCTATACTATTGCTTATTTGTATTGTTTTCTTATCCCGGTGCGAGGGACTACTTCTTCCATGACCTTTGTGTATTATATTTGTATCTGGCCTGCCATGTCTTCATCGTACTGATCCAGTAGTTTTAGTGGGTGAACAATGTTAGAATTAGTAGCATCAAAGGACTAATGTTTTTTTTGTTATGTCATAGTAATGGAAATGGGTTATGCCCGGTTAAAAAAATCAAAGGTGTTTTTATAGGTGTGAGTACTGCCAATAGAGTGAGATTTTTCTTATCTTGCATGGTGAGCGAAGGATGATGGGGTTAGCGACAATCATAATGGTTGTAGAGTTTTAATAGATCGCAACTCGACAGTAGGTATTACCCGAAAAAAAACTCAACAGTAGGTAATACAACAAAAAGGAGGGAAATAATCCTTAATCATTTAAAAACTCAGGGTTTTTTTCCTCGGATTGTTGTTCACGCGGATGCAATGTGTTGGTACTATTCTAGTTTACATTTTAGGTATTGTTCGTACATTTTTATTTTTATTTTTTGGGGTGGACGTGGGAATATTGCAGTTTATTCAGTGGGCATGGAAACACTGGTCACATCAAGCACTGTTGCATACAAAGTTACTATTTTGAAAATGGTGTTCGGTTTATTCAGGTTAGCTGTTCCGGTTTGTTAGGTTTATTGTTCTCTTAAAATCAGATTGCACTCAAACCGTTAGAGGAAAATAAAATCATGGGGCAACAATTCATAAAAATGAATCTAAGGAAAATTAAATGAGCAATAACTTTTTACACAATAAAGAAAGGTTGGCACCCAAGATGCGATCTTTCCCTTGGATTTTGGCTTCGTAGTAAAATTGTAGTGGAATGACGATCACTTTATTATCACTAAGAGTAATGACAATAGGTAAAAATAATTATTACATAATATGAATATAGACCAGATCAAACTAAATTGGTATTTATTAGGCCCATATTTTTTAACACTAAGAGCAATGCCAATATGTAAAACTAATTATCACATAATACGAATATAGACCAAATCAAACTAAGTTGGTATTTATTCAGCTTTTTTGACCTCTGTGTTTTTAAGTAATCCATTAGATCTGTGTGTTTTTCACTTTAGGTAATTATTTATAAATAATTCTAAAAGATAACATGATATAACTGTATTAGAGGAAACCCGTAAACAGTTTACGGAGATGGAATAAAAATAACAATATCAGACTACTTGTATGTGTAAGAGGGCAATCAAATATACATGAATATCTCCTTTTGGAAATGTAAAAACCTATGATAATATATAGTACGTAAAAAAGAAACCATTTCTATGGATACTGTTTATAAATAATATTTTTCATGAAAAAATAAGAGGTACTATTCATAAATAATATTTTTCATAAAATGTCTTTTAGAAATGTGAAAACCCACGATGTTTTTTGTATGTAAAAGGAGCCAATTTTTCTTCTGGAACATGAATATCTCCTTTTGGAAATGTAAAAACCTATGATAATATACAATACGTAAAAAAGAAACAATTTCTATGTATACTGTTTATAAATAGTATTTTTCATGAAAAAATAAGAGATACTATTCATAAATAATATTTTTCATAAAATGCCTTTTAGAAATGTGAAAACCCACGACGTTTTTTGTATGTAAAAGGAGCCAATTTTTCTTTTAGAACTCCGAATATAAAAAATATGTGAAATACTGTTCACACATGATTACTATCCACCCTTGGGGACGTAAATGAACACTACAGGGTTGAAAAAAGTACAAAAAAAGCAGAAAAAGAGAAAGCTTGCCGCTTTAGTATATCGTATACTAGATGATGCCTCGGCGCGTTGCTGCGGGAAACTTGCTAAAAAAATGCATAAAAGTTGCTAAAAAATATCTGTAACTAATGGGAAGCAAATCTAAGCTTAAAAATGAAGAAAATACAAAAGGTATAAAAGAAAAAAATGTATCATGTGAGTAACATGCATGAATTGATGATGTGGTGCTTGCATGCATATACTTATGCAAAAACATTGTAATTTTATGACTTACATGCATGACTTGCTTTTGTGGCATAGTTGCATGTCTAGGAAAAATAGCTAGTGGGTAGTAGCTATTTAGGAATAGAAGATATTTGCACTAACTAATAAAGAGTGGTTAAGATAAAATAGCAGTTATTTTCAAATTATCACCTTCACATAAAGAATAACCCAAGTACCAGCAGCCAACAGTGATATCTAAGACAAAGAGGGCTCCCTGGTATCTAATATGGTTACAATATGTGCAATAAACTAACATGTCGTTCAGTGGCGGAGCTTCAAAGAAAAAGTTGGACGGGCCAGACTAACGAAGAGCACATTTTTAAAAAAAATCTGAATGATAGGCACTTCTTTTTCAAAATTTGTTGGCGTAAGTTCTCGCTGCAAGAGCTCAATACCTAGAAGAACTTGAAGTTTAAATAAAGAAATTAGTTGACTGTGTGCAGTCTTTGTCTTGCACAAGAACGGGGGCATCCTGCAGGAGTTTGGTTTGGGAGCGGGAGGAAAGCTAGACGTACAGATGGAGCGCACGGGACTTTGGGCCGGCACGACGGCGCGGCCGGGCGGATGCCGCTGAATGCTCACAGCGACGGCAGCGCTGATGCTTCCTAGTCGGTGCCCCTACGCTACCCCGTGGCTGTGCAACGCAAGATTCATGAGACGGCGAGCAATCGGTAACATTATTGTACGAGAGAAACGGGTTAACGGGGAGAGCATGGGCTGCTACATTATCGTGCGAGAGAAACGGGAACGGATGTCCTGGTTAGTGTACTACAGGTAATCAGGTGGGAGGGTTCCTAAGCTTCATAGCAAAAAGAAATGTGAAAATTCTGGGCGGGCCATGGCCCGGTTTAGCCCCAACTAAGCTCCGCCCCTGATGTCGTTGTCAACCTCAAGCTATTAATTATTATGTTAACCAACTAACATTTCAAAGTAGACATCACCATCCGTCCATCCCTGAGCCTATAAATTCTACGGTGTCTAGAGCGAAGAATAAACATACGTTTTTGTCAACCTTGATGAGAATCGAACCATAGGCACCAGCAAAAAAAATTAAGGTCTAGCATAAATGCTTAAATAGATTGCTGATGCTTTAGCACAATTTAGTTTGGTTCAGTCAACTGCAAAAAAGAAAATGAAGTATCAGTCAATAAATGAAACATAAAATACTTAATGGCTGATGATCAAATAGATATAGGAGAGTTAAGGTACCTTGGCCGAGTCGCGGGAGAAGTGACTTCTCTGTCTGACAAGTCAATAGCTTTAGGAACAAATGCTACATCCTGATTGTGAAATAATAACGTCGTCAGTCATGCGTCACCACAGTAGAATAGCTTAACAATGCAATATTTTGGTTTTTGTGTATAATAACACCAGCTCATCCAAGCGCATGGTTTAAGTTCTTACCCTGAAAAAGAAAAGCTACCAATATTGTGATATCTTCATCACTGCATGCTTATTTAGGCGTGAACATTTATTCCCAGCCGTGAATTTTTATTAAATTGTGAACATTTTTCCCATATGTCAACTTTTTAAAAATTTATGAACATTGTTTCCACCCATGATTTGTTTTCCATAATCGTGAATTATTTTCTATCCGTGAACATTTTTCCAAATCAGGGAACATTTAAACTTCCATGATCTATTATTTCTAAAATTCGTTAACTTTTTCAAATTCATGAATTATTTTAAAATTTGTGAACATTTTTACAAAATACATGATCATTTTTTGAATACCCAACATTTTCTAAATGCATGATAATGTTTTGAATTTGTGGGAAATTTTCAAATACGGAAACACTTTTGAATATCCATTTTTGTGAATTCGTGATTTTTCAAAATTCACGGAAGAAGACTAGCTCGTTCTTTCTGATACGGCAAACCTGTAGGTATGCATTTTTATTTTGAAGTGGCGATGGCACGACTCGCCAACTCATGGCGATAGAGCAACCTGGGCCATAAGGGCTATCGTGAGGGCCAATTTGCTTTTCGTGCACATCAGGCGTCAAAGGAAAAATGTTCCAGGTTTTTGATGCATACGTTTTTCATATTCATTGTAGATTTTTCTTATACATCTAAAACGTATTTATATACCTTTAACATTTTTTAATTACATGATTAAGATGGATTTAAATACGCAAACCAACCTGTGGTTGGATGGTTAGAGGGACTGTGGTATCCCCAGCCCACCAGGGTTCAAATCCTGGTGCTTGCATTTATTCCTGGATTTATTTCAGGATTTCCGGCGATGCGCATTCAGTGGGAGGAGACGTTCCCGTCGACTACGAGGTGCCTACGGTGACTTCGTAAATTTCAAGATGATATGCCGGCTCAGTCTCTCGGAGGTGCTCATAGGGGTAGGGTGTGCGTGTGTGCGTTCATAGGGGTGAGTGTATGCGCGTGTATATGAGCGTTTGCGTTCAAAAAAAAAAGATGGATTTAAATACAGGTGTAGAATTGTTTTCCAAATACATGTTGAAACATTTTTTGTATGATAAGAAACATTTTATTAAACAATGCAAATATTATTTTTACGTTGGATATTTAATTTTTATTGTCACAAACATAATTTTGAAATGCTCCAATGTTATTTAAAATGTTGTCGGATTTCGGGCTCCGCAAAACCCTCAAGATTCGAACACAGGGGCGTGTGCGAAGATCCCCTGCGGCCTCGCCCTACCTAGCTCACTACTCGATGGTAGGGATGGTGAACTTGCATGAAGACGAGGAAGAAGATGCACACGGTGATTTACCCAGGTCCGGGCCGCTGCGAAGTGTAATACCCTACTCCTGCTTTGGTGGATTGCCTCACGAGGAGGTGTGATGGATGAACTAGTACAATGGCGAGGAGCCTCGTGAGGGCGCTCGAGTGGTGTTCTTGGCTCTCTGCCTTGCCTGTGGTTCTCTCTGCTTCCGTCCTTCTCCCCCCGTCCCCTTTTCTATGGTGCGACCTATCCTCTACTTATAGCAGCGGCCCGGGTCCTCTTCCCTTATCGCAATGGCGGGAAGGGATCCCACAACGGCCAAATTCGAAGGGGGACAGGAGTACATCCCCGCCCTGCCCAAAGGTGGTCTTCGCCTGCAAAGTAGCTATCGATGATGCAGAGGTGGGCTCGGTGATGACATCCGTCCTGGGCTCGTGGTCGTGGTCTTGTTGCACCAGAATGGAAACCTTTGGGGGGCGCTTTGGGAACCCGCGTACGTCCTTGCTCCCTTTGCATCAAAGGGGAAACTGCACCGCCTGGCGCGCTGGCGCCCGCTTGCCCTTCCTTGCGTCATCCTTGACTCCCGAGGCCGGGTTCTGCATAGAGATCTCCGCCGCTCCGGAGGGGGCCTGAGGAGGCCTACTCCTTGCTAGTCTTGATGCCGCCTCCCTCGCGAGCTCGGGTCCTCGCGAGGGCCTTGTCTTGAGTGGGGCTGCGTTGGGCCATGCTTGGCTCGTGAGGTGGGCCACGTCCTGGGCCGCAGGCAGGCAGGTCTGGGTACCCCCGTTCCCAGAACGCCGACAGTAGCCCCCGGGCCCAAGGCGCGCTCGAGATGGCTTCCGGGCGAAGCCCTTGAAGATGGCCCGAAGCGCCGCAGGCCCCAAACGCCTGCGGGCCAGGCTTTACACGTGTCGAGCGCCCGAGCGGCGGCGTCACCGCTCCCCGAGGGCGTCAGGAACCGCCCCAAGTCAAACTGATGTGACACCCGGGCGCAGCGCCGGCCATCATTGCCCTTCCTTGAATGCTGCTGCTCTCTCGGGCCTCCACTCCTCGGGCCACGCGGATGTGACCCGACAATCGGCAGGCGAGGCGGCGCGGACGGTAATGCGCTGATCGAACCGCCCCGCAGCGCCTGAGGGGCGCACGTCGCCTGATCTCCCATGACGCTTCGCGGCTGCAGTCACGCCTATAAATCCGCCCCGCCCCCGGTGGGGGAGGGCACTGCAGTCTTGAGGTGTCTTTGTGCTTCCATTGCTCCATAGGTAGAAAACCCGCTCTTCTTCCCAGCTTCTCCTCTCCCATGGCGTCTGGAGGAAGTGTTGCAGGCGCGGGGAAGCGCGCGGGATCGTCAGCTCCCCCGCCTTCTTCCGGAGGCAGCGGCGGGGGGCCCCCGGGGTCGGCGCAGGTCCGCCGGCGCTGGGCCATGGTCGATGAGTGAGCACTCCGCCGCCTCCTCTTTCTTAGCTGTCTTGTCCAGTGCTCCGGTCCTGATCCCCTCCTTCTTCCAGGGCGCCTGCGGCCAAGAAGCGCAAGCTCGGCGAACTTCAGAAGGAGGTGGACGCGCTGTGGGCCCAGCTGATGACCGCCGAGGCCGCCTTCCAAGCCGCCCTCAGGGGCGAAGCGGAGGCCAGGGCGGAGCTGGCGTCCCTCCAGGCCCAGGTTAAGGAGGCGGCGGACGCCGTGCAGGCCGCTCAGGACGAGGCGGCGCATGCCAAGATGCTGGAGTCCCAGTGCGCCAAGCAGTACCTTGGCATCGCCCGCCGCGCGGCCGGCGTGGTGAGCCGGTTCGTCAGGGAAGCCCCCGCGCTGCCGCGCGTGCGCGGCGACGGGGGCTACCTTGACTTCTTCCGGAAGGTGGTGGAGGCGCTGGAGACCGGCGTTTCCCGTGCGAACGCGGACAATGAGTCCGACGCGCGTGACCTCCTGGACCTCGCCCTGATGGGCGTCTTCTCCAACCTGCGCCGCCATGCCCCGGAGCTTGACCTCCGGCGTGTCGGGGAGCGGGTGCCTGACGAGCTCCAGAGGCACCTCCGGGACGAGGTGCGCCCGCACGTGGAGTCCCTGGTGGAGCGGTTCATCCAGGTGCCCGCCTCCAGCGGGGAGGACGATTCCGACGCTGAGGCGGCCGGCGGCGCGGGCGGCGGCAGCGACTCCTCCCTCTAGGAATCCCTTGTTTCCCTTTCCTGGTTCCTGTAATACTTTAAGAAGAACTCGGCCCCGGAGGGCGTTAGCCTTTTGCGTATTACCTTTGTCTCCGTTCTTCCTTTTCTTAAATCGCCGGTCGCCCGCTTGCCGTGACGTGACTTAGTTTCCTCGCACGGGGCTTGGCGTCGCTGCCGATGCGGCTCGATGATGACGTCCGGCGGGGCCCTCGCGTGGCTCTCTCTCTCGTGAGGGGCAGCTCGTGGCCGCCACTCCCCGAGTTTGTGGCCTTGCTGCTTGTCGTGGCTGGGTCCCTCCCCTCGCGTCGTTTTTCCTGGCGCCTCAGGTCTCAGGGGTCTCAGTAGCCGCGCGCGGTGGCCCGCAGTACCTGCATCCTCACATTAGTGCGCACAACCCTCATCCCGTCCTCGGGTCGCCATTAGATCAGGAGGCTCTTGCTTGGTTCGGTAGTGTACTTAGCTTGTAGGGCGGTGACGATCTCGTGCGTCGCGAGGCGCGGCCGGGTTGTCCAGATAGCCCGCGATCCCCCCCTGGACGCTTCCTCCTTGTTTGTGGGACAGTTTGGGGGCCCTTTCGGCATTCTGTGTCTGCAGGCCCCAGTCCCGCACATTTCCCGACCACCGTAAGCGACGTCCGGATCACCTGGACGCCACCACGGGGTGAGGCCTCGACACCCTTGATGCCGACCGGATCACCAAGGACGACATCAAGGGGACAAGTGCCTATATGACCGGTAAGGCTCCTGAGGCGCGTTGCTCAGGAGCCCCCTTTGACGCTCAAGCAGCTCTACATCGGCAGGTCCCAGTCCCGCACATTTCTCGACCACCGTAATGTACGTCCGGATCACCAAGGACGCAACTACGAGGTGAGGCCTCGACACCCTTGATGCCGACCGGATCACCAAGGACGACATTGATGACCCACAAGTATAGGAGATCTATCGTAGTCCTTTCGATAAGTAAGAGTGTCGAACCCAACGAGGAGCATAAGGAAATGACAAGCGGTTTTCAGTAAGGTATTCTCTGCAAGCACTGAAATTATCGGTAACAAATAGTTTTGTGATAAGATAATTCGTAACGGGTAGCAAGTAACAAGTGTAGAAAAGGTGCAGCAAGGAGGCCCAATCCTTTTCATAGCAAAGGACAAGCCTGGACAAACTCTTATATAAAGCAAAGCGCTCCCGAGGACACATGGGAATTTCTGTCAAACTAGTTTTCATCATGCTCATATGATTCGCGTTCGTTACTTTGATAATTTGATATGTGGGTGGACCGGTGCTTGGGTGCTGTCCTTACTTGGACAAACCTCCCACTTATGATTAACCCCTCTCGCAAGCATCCGCAACTACGAAAGAAGAATTAAGATAAATCTAACCATAGCATGAAACATGTGGATCCAAATCAGCCCCTTACGAAGCAACGCATAAACTAGGGTTTAAGCTTCTGTCACTCTAGCAACCCATCATCTACTTATTACTTCCCAATGCCTTCCTCTAGGCCCAAATAATGGTGAAGTGTCATGTAGTTGACGTTCACATAACACCACTAGAGGAGAGATAACATACATCTCATCAAAATATCGAACGAATACCAAATTCACATGATTACTTATAACAAGACTTATCCCATGTCCTCAGGACCAACGTAACTACTCACAAAGCATATTAATGTTCATAATCAGAGGAGTATTAATTATCATTAAGGATCTGAACATATGATCTTCCACCAAGTAAACCAACTAGCATCAACTACAAGGAGTAATCAACAGTACTAGCAACCCACAGGTACCAATCTGAGGTTTTGAGACAAAGATCGGATACAAGAGATGAACTAGGGTTTGGAGAGGAGATGGTGCTGGTGAAGATGTTGATGGAGATTGATCCCCTCTCGATGAGAGGATCGTTGGTGATGACGATGGCTTCGATTTCCCCCTCCCGGAGGGAAGTTTCCCCGGCAGAACAGCTCTGCCGGAGCCCTAGATTGGTTCTGTCCAGGTTCCGCCTCGAGACGGCGGCGCTTCGTCCCGAAAGCTCTCTTATGATTTTTTCCAGGTAAAAACCCTTCATATAGCAGAAGATGGGCTCCGGAGACCTGCCAGGTGGGCCACAAGCCACAGGGGCGCGCCTAGGGGGTAGGGCGCGCCCCCCTGGCTTGTGACTGCCTGGTGGGTCCCCTCTGGTATATTCTTTGCCCAATATTTTTTATATATTCCAAAATAAATCTCCGTAGATTTTCAGGACTTTTGGAGTTGTGCAGAATAGGTATCTCAGATTTGCTCCTTTTCCAGTCCAGAATTCCAGCTGCCGGCATTCTCCCTCTTCATGTAAACCTTGTAAAATAAGAGAGAAAAGGCATAAGTATTGTACCATAATGTGTATTAACAGCCCATAATGCAATAAATATCGATATAAAAGCATGATCCAAAATGGACGTATCAACTCCCCCAAGCTTAGACCTCGCTTGTCCTCAAGCGAAAGCCGAAATCGATAAATATGTCCACATGTTTAGAGATAGAGGTGTCGATAAAATAAAATACGGACATGAAGGCATCATGGTCATCTTTAGAACAACAACATATATTGTCATATAATTTCTTATGTTAAAGTGACAATTCATTCACAAGGTAAAGTATGAATCAAGAACTCTATTGAGAACCAACAAACTATGATCCCAGTCATTGAAGCAATTCCAATTTATCATAACGTCAGAAAGAGTCAATATAAGAGCTTGTAAAGCAAATCCACATACTCAATCATCTTTTAGTCTTTCATAATTGCTAACACTCACGCGGTACCTATGAGGTCAAAGCTTCAATCGGACACAGAGAAAGATAGGGGCTTATAGTTTTGCCTCCCAACTATTTACCTCAAGGGTAATGTCAACAGGAATAACTCATGCTCACCCACATCCGAGTGGATATATGTGTCTAGATCATTCCCCAACACATGACGCTTGCTAAGAGATAAAGGCGAAATAAAGGAAGCAGTGAAGATCACCACGACTCTTGCATAAAGGTAAGTACTAGAAAATAAAAGTAACAGATAGGCCCTTCGCAGAGGGAAGCAGAGGTTGTCATGCGCTTTTATAGTTGGATGCGCAATCCCTTAATGCAAAAGAACGTCACTTTATATTGCCCCTTGTGATAAAGAACTTTATTATGCAGTCTGTCGCTTTTATTTCTTCCATATCACAAGTTCGTATAAAGTTTATTTTCCTCACACTAATAGATCACACATATTTAGAGAGCAATTTTTATTGCTTGCACCGATGACAACTTACTTGAAGGATCTTACTCAATCCATAGGTAGGTATGGTGGACTCTCATGACAAACTAGGTTAAGGGTGTTTGGATGCACAAGTAGTATCTCTACTTGGTGCGGAAGTTTTGGCTGATATGGGGTGGAAGCAAGCGTCACATGTTAAAGGATCTAAAACCATATAACTTCTATTCGGAAATAAGCAAACATAAACCATTATGTTGTCTTCCTTGTCCAACATCAACTTTTTAGCATATAATATTTTAATGAGTGCTCACAATCATAAAAGATGTCCAAGATAATATATTTATATGTGAACCTCTCTTTCTTTATTACTTCCTTTTAATTGCAACAATGACCAATAGCTATGTTTGTCAACTCACAACAAATTTCAATCGACATACTTCTTATATCTGAAGTCATCACCCCCCATAAGATCATCATATATAATATTTGCTTTTATTTTATACTTCTTTCTATTTCTTTTTCTCAAGATCATAGCAAGCAAGCAAAGCCCTCAACTCAAAACTACTCTTTATTATATAACTCTCGGACTTGCTTACATAGGGGGGACAAAAAGCAAAAATCGAAACTAGATCACACTAAAAACTTTATTCTACTAGATCAAAATATAACCAAAAGGATCGAACTAAGAAAAACGATAAAAGTAAAAGATGTGAAGGTGATACGATACCGGGGCACCTCCCCCAAGCTTGGCACAAGCCAAGGGGAGTGCCCATACCCATGTGTTTAGTTGTCTTTCTTCGGAGGTGGTGAGGCTGGAGTAGGATCTTTAGACTTGTTCAGTTTCCACTTAAGCATAAAATTCTGTTCCCTCAGATCGTCAACTTCTTGCTCGAGCTTCAATATCCTTTGACATAATTCTTGCTTGCTCTCCTGCAGAAAACGAGAAGGGATAAATAGAACCTTGGGTTTCCTCCTTGTGTTTGGGAGGCTCGATTTCCTGAACTCCACGTGCATATCTCCTGGTTGAGGCGGAGAAATTTCTTCTTCATCCGAGCCTTCCTCCTCATATTTGCCTTCTTGTTCCTCCTCCGAGAACAATCCATAAGGATCCAAGTCCCCATAGAGCTTGGGATTGGCAAGATAATGCGCTATATAGCTCTCCCCATCGGACTCTTGGGACGACATCTTGTTCTAAATCTGCTGCAGAAACAGCTCAAAACGAAAACAGGAGATATTGTCGTGATACGAAGGTCAAAACCTTTGGGAGATTATATAATGAATATTTACCGACATAAAGGAGTATACCACAAGAAAACGGAGTCCGGGGGGTACATGAGGTGGTCACAAGCCACAGGGGCGCGCCCCCCTGGCTTGTCGCCTCCTCGTGCACTTTTCGGACTACTTTAAATTTTCCTAATTTTTTAAATATTCCAAAACGGAGAAAAATTGCTATTGGAAAAGTTTTGGAGTCGGTTTACTTACCATACCACATACCTATTCCTTTTCGGAGTCTGGAACGTTCCGGTAGGTCTCCCTAATGTGCTCCTCCGGAGTTATGGTATTAATAATATTGGTTTCAACATTTATGGGAGTAGCTGAGATATAATGTTTGATTCTTTGCCCGTTTACCACCTTAGGATTGGTGCCCTCGGCATTGTTGATCTTGATGGCACCGGAACGGTATACTTCCTCGATAATGTAAGGCCCTTCCCATTTAGAGAGAAGTTTTCCTGCAAAAAATCTTAAACGAGAATTGTATAGCAAGACATGGTATCCTTTTATCATGCCATCTCTTAACCTTTTCTTTAAACAACTTGGCATTCTCATAGGCCTGGGTTCTCCATTCATCAAGTGAGCTAATGTCAAATAACCTCTTCTCACCAGCAAGTTTGAAATCATAGTTGAGCTCTTTAATTGCCCAATAAGCTTTATGTTCTAGTTCAAGAGGTAAGTGACATGCTTTACCATAAACCATTTTATATGGAGACATACCCATAGGGTTTTTGTAAGTAGTTCTATAAGCCCATAATGCATCATCAAGTTTCTTAGACCAATTCTTTCTGGATCTATTAACAGTCTTCTGCAAGATCAATTTAATTTCTCTATTGCTCAATTCTACTTGACCACTAGACTGAGGATGATATGGATATGCAATTCTATGATTAACATCATACTTAGCAAGCAATTTACGGAAAGCACCATGAATAAAGTGTGAACCACCATCAGTCATTAAATATCTAGGGACTCCAAATCTAGGGAAAATAACTTCTTTAAGCATTTTAATAGAAGTGTTATGATCGGCGCTACTAGTTGGAATAGCTTCTACCCACTTAGTAACATAATCAACGGCAACTAGAATATGAGTATACCCGTTAGACTATAGAAAAGGTCCCATATAGTCAAAACCCCCAAACATCAAATGGTTCAATAACAAGAGAGTAATTCATAGGCATTTCTTGACGTCTACTAATATTACCAATTCTTTGACATTCATCACAAGACAAGACAAACTTACGAGCATCCTTGAAGAGAGTAGGCCAATAAAAACCAGATTGTAATACCTTGTGTGCAGTTCTATCTCCAGCGTGGTGTCCCCCATAGGCCTCGGAGTGACACTTGCGTAGGATATGTTCCTGTTCATGCTCAGGTACACAACGTCTAATAACACCATCTACTCCTTTATAAAGGTGTGGATCATCCCAAAAGTAATGTCTTAAATCATAGAAAAACTTTTTTCTTTTGTTGGTATGTGAAACTAGGCGGTATAAATTTAGCAACAATGTAATTAGCATAATCAGCATACCATGGAGCATTACGCGAAGCATTTATGACAGCTAATTGTTCATTAGGAAAGCTATCATCAATAGGTAGTGGGTCATCAAGAACATTCTCCAATCTAGACAAGTTATCTGCCACGGGGTTATCAGCCCCCTTTCTATCGATAATATGCAAATCAAATTCTTGTAGCAGAAGAACCCATCTAATAAGTCTAGGTTTAGCGTCTTTCTTTTCCATAAGGTATTTAATAGCAGCATGATCGGTGTGAACAGTTACTTTGGAATCAACAATATAAGGTCTGAACTTATCACAAGCAAACACAACCGCTAAAAATTCTTTTTCAGTGGTAGCATAGTTTCTTTGAGCACTGTCTAGAGTTTTACTAGCATAATGAGTAACATTTAATTTCTTATCAACTCTTTGTCCTAGAACAACACCAACATCATAATCACTAGCATCACACATAATTTCAAAGGGTAGGTTCCAATCAGGTGGTTGAACAATAGGTGCGGAAATCAAGGCATTCTTAAGAATTTCAAATGCTTCTACACAATCATCATCAAAAAAGAATGGAACATCTTTTTGCAAAAGATTAGTGAGAGGCCTAGAAATCTTAGAGAAGTCTTTAATAAACCTTCTATAGAAACCAGCATGACCAAGGAAACTTCTTATACCTCTGATATCTGTAGGACACGACATTTTTTCAATAGCATCAACTTTAGCGTTATCAACTTCAATACCTCTTTCGGAGATTTTGTGCCCCAAGACAATACCTTCATTAACCATAAAGTGGCACTTTTCCCAATTCAAGACAAGATTAGTTTCTTCGCATCTCTGCAAAACTCGATCAAGGTTGCTCAAGCAATCATCAAAAGAAGTTCCGTAAACGGAAAAATCATCCATGAAAACCTCAACAATCTTTTCACAAAAGTCAGAGAATATAGCCATCATGCATCTTTGAAAGGTAGCAGGTGCATTGCATAAACCAAAAGGCATACGTCTATAAGCAAAGGTACCGAAAGGACAAGTAAAAGTGGTCTTTTCTTGATCCTCTTTTGACACAGGTATTTGAGAGAAACCAGAATAACCATCTAGAAAGCAAAAATGTGTGTGTTTGGATAGTCTTTCTAGCATTTGATCAATAAAAGGTAGAGGGTAATGATCTTTCCTAGTAGCGTTATTTAATTTCCTAAAATCAATTACCATTCTATATCCTGTAACAATTCTTTGCGGGATCAATTCATTTTTATCATTAGGAACAACGGTAATACCTCCTTTCTTAGGAACACAATGAACGGGGCTAACCCATCTACTATCAGCAATAGGATAAATTATACATGCCTCCAGAAGCTTCAGTATTTCATTTCTTACCACTTCCTTCATTTTAGGATTTAACCGTCGTTGGTGATCAACAACTGGTTTAGCATCAGGCTCCATATTAATTTTATGCTGACATAGAGTGGGACTAATGCCCTTAAGATCGTCAAGAGTATATCCAATAGCAGCACGGTGCTTCCTCAAAGTTTTCAATAATCTCTTTTCTTCGTGCTCTGAAAGGTTAGCACTAATAATAACAGGATATACCTCCTTTTCATCAAGATAAGCATATTTCAGAGTATCAGGCAATTGTTTAAGCTCAAACACGGGATCACCCTTGGGTGGAGGAGGATCCCCAAGTATTTCAACAGGCAGGTTGTGTTTCAAAATAGGCTGCTGATTAAACAAAATCTTATCTATTTCATTCCTTTCATTCATATGCATATCGTTTTCATGGTCTAGCAAATATTGTTCTAAAGGATCAGTAGGAGGCACAACAATAGAAGCAAGACCAATAATTTCATCTTTACTAGGCAATTCCTTATCATGGGGTTGTCTACGAAATTTAGAGAAATTGAACTCATGAGACACATCCCCAAAACTTACAGTAACAGTTTCTTTCTCACAATCAATCATAGCATTAACAGTATTCAAGAAGGGTCTACCAAATATAATGGGACAAAAATCATCTTGTGGGGAACCAAGAACAAGAAAATCAGTGGGATACTTTATTTTTCCACACAAGACTTCAACATCTCTAATAATCCCAATTGGTGCAATAGTATCTCTATTAGCCAGCTTAATGGTAACATCAATTTCCTCTAATTCAGCTGGTGCAATATCATTCATAATTTCTTGATATAAAGTGAAGGGAATTGCACTCACACTAGCACCCACATCACATAAGCCATGATAACAATGATCTCCTATTTTAACAGAAACAACAGGCATGCCAACAACAGGTCTATGTTTATCTTTAGCATCAGGTCTAGCAATTCTAGCAGCTTCATCACAGAAATGAATAACATGCCCATCAATATTATCAACCAAGAGATCTTTAACCATAGCAATACTAGGTTCAACTTTAATTTGTTCAGGGGGCGTAGGTGTTCTAGTACAACTCTTACGAACCACAGTTGAGGCTTTAGCATGTTCCTTTATCCTAACAGGGAAAGGTGGTTTCTCAATATAAGCAGCAGGAATAACAGGATCAACATTATAAGTAATAGTTTCTTCTTCAACTTTAATAGGTTCAACTACTTTCACTTCAATGGGAGGATGATATTTAAACCACTTCTACTTGGGGAGATCAAGATGAGCAGCAAATGATTCACAGAAAGAAGCTACTATCTCAGAGTCAAGTCCATATTTAGTGCTAAATTCACGAAAAGCATCGGTGTCTATAAATGATTTAACACAATCAAACTTAAGGTTTATACCTGACTCATTACCTTCGTCGAGTTCCCAATCTTCAGAGTTGCGTTTAATTCTTTCCAATAAGTCCCATTTGAATTCAATATCTTTCTTCAGAAAGGAACCAACACAAGAAGTATCGAGCATGGATTGATCATTACGAGAAAGCCAAGCATAAAAATTCTAAATAATAATTTCTCTTGAGAGCTCATGATTGGGGCATGAATATAACATTGACTTAAGCCTCCCCCAAGCTTGAGCGCTTCTTTCTCCTTCACAAGGCCAAAAATTGTAACTATAATGCTGATCACGATGAACCAGATGCATAGGATAAAACTTCTGATGAAATTCCAATTTCAATCGGTTGTAGTTCCATGATCCAATATCATCACATAGCCTATACCATGTCAATGCCTTCTCCTTCAAAGATAAAGGAAAGACCTTCTTCTTGACATCATCCTCGGGCAAACCTGCAAGCTTAAATAATCCACAAACTTCATCCACATAGATTAGATGAAAATCAGGATGTAGTGTTCCATCTCCTGCATAAGGATTAGCTAGCAGTTTCTCTATCATACCCGAAGGAATTTCATAATAAATATTTTCAGTAGATGCAGTAGGTTGAGGGGCATCTCTTTGTGCTTCCGGTCGAGGTGAAGATACCCCAAACAAGCCCCTCGAAGGATTATTTTCCATAGTAACAAGTGACAGTAAATTTCAGCACAATATATAAATTTTTCCTTACCAAGTTCCACTCACCAAAGGCGCTTCACTCCCCGGCAACGACGCCAGAAAAGAGTCTTGATGACCCACAAGTATAGGGGATCTATCGTAGTCCTTTCGATAAGTAAGAGTGTCGAACCCAACGAGGAGCAGAAGGAAATGACAAGCGGTTTTCAGTAAGGTATTCTCTGCAAGCACTGAAATTATCGGTAACAGATATTTTTGTGATAAGATAATTCGTAACGGGTAGCAAGTAACAAGTGTAGCAAAGGTGCAGCAAGGTGGCCCAATCCTTTTTATAGCAAAGGACAAGCCTGGACAAACTCTTATATAAAGCAAAGCGCTCCCGAGGACACATGGGAATTTCTATCAAGCTAGTTTTTATCATGCTCATATGATTCGCGTTCGTTACTTTGATAATTTGATATGTGGGTGGACCGGTGCTTCGGTTCTGTCCTTACTTGGACAAACCTCCCACTTATGATTAACCCCTCTCGCAAGCATCCGCAACTACGAAAGAAGAATTAAGATAAATCTAACCATAGCATGAAACATGTGGATCCAAATCAGCCCCTTATGAAGCAACGCATAAACTAGGGTTTAAGCTTCTGTCACTCTAGCAACCCATCATCTACTTATTACTTCCCAATGCCTTCCTCTAGGCCCAAATAATGGTGAAGTGTCATGTAGTCGACGTTCACATAACACCACTAGAGGAGAGACAACATACATCTCATCAAAATATCGAACGAATACCAAATTCACATGATTACTTATAACAAGACTTATCCCATGTCCTCAGGAACAAACGTAACTACTCACAAAGCATATTAATGTTCATAATCAGAGGAGTATTAATTATCATTAAGGATCTGAACATATGATCTTCCACCAAGTAAACCAACTAGCATCAACTACAAGGAGTAATCAACACTACTAGCAACCCACATGTACCAATCTGAGGTTTTGAGACAAAGATCGGATACAAGAGATGAACTAGGGTTAGGAGAGGAGATGGTGCTGGTGAAGATGTTGATGGAGATTGACCCCCTCTCAACGAGAGGATCGTTGGTGATGACGATGGCTTTGATTTCCCCCTCCCGGAGGGAAGTTTCCCCGGCAGAACAGCTCCGCCGGAGCCCTAGATTGGTTCTGTCCAGGTTCCGCCTCGAGACGGCGGCGCTTCGTCCCAAAAGCTCTCTTATGATTTTTTCCAGGTAAAAACCCTTCATATAGCAGAAGATGGGCTCCGGAGACCTGCCAGGTGGGCCACAAGCCACAGGGGCGCGCCCAGGGGGGTAGGGCGCGCCCCCCTGGCTTGTGACTGCCTGGTGGGTCCCCTCTAGTACATTCTTTGCCCAATATTTTTTATATATTCCAAAATAATTCTTCGTAGATTTTCAGGACTTTTGGAGTTGTGCAGAATAGGTATCTCAGATTTGCTCCTTTTCCAGTCCAGAATTCCAGCTGCCGGCATTCTCCCTCTTCATGTAAATCTTGTAAAATAAGAGAGAAAAGGCATAAGTATTGTACCATAATGTGTATTAACAGCCCATAATGCAATAAATATCGATATAAAAGCATGATGCAAAATGGACGTATCAAACATCAAGGGGGGCAAGTGGCTATATGACCGGTAAGGCTCCTGAGGCGCGTTGCTCAGGAGCCCCCTTTGACGCTCGAGTGACCCCCATTCCGTCATGCCGGTTACCGCCTCAGGAGGCACTGGGAGCTCCCGAGGTCCCATGCCGCGGTGCCGTGCCGTGGTCGGAACCCCCGAGCGGGGATCGACCGCCAAAAGAAGCAAGTCCCTGAGGCGACAGGGCCTTGCTATCCAGTTCCGAGGCGCCTTCGGGAGGGCCGGAATGCACGGGCCCTTGCGAAACACCAATTCAGAGAAAGAGACTCCAAGATCGGAAAAAGGAGAGAACGATGAGAGAAAAGGTCCCCGCCCCTTTCTCACTTTGAAAATAGAGTTCCGAAATCCTCAAACTTCGTTCCAAAAAGTGGCAACTCGAACACCAAAAAGAAGCAAGCAACTGCCGCGTCCGGCACCTAGGCTAGTCTTCGCCTCCGTATTCCCCCAGCGCGGAGCGTAGGGCATCCACGTTGTGTGGGAATAGCCATTGGTGGGCAGTGTTGTCCGCCAGCGCGGAGCATGGGGCTTCCACATTGCGTGGGAAGGAACCCCTTCGCGTCCTCGGGGGGCTCCCGGCGTATACATCCCACTCATTATTACGTGAGAGTGTCACGACCGTAGATAGCTGGGCAAGCCCCCAGGCGCACGGCCCAGTTGCTCCCAACTCCGTCAAGAGCCATCCTGTGCATTTCTGCTCGGTTGCGCGCCTCTATGACCCAAACCCGAATGCATTGTTCCCCGCGTAGCCGCGGGATTGCGCTCCCGCGGCCCAAACATGAGCACAATGCATCCGGCGCATCCATAAAGGTGTTTTGTCGATGAAGCCGCCTCGTGAAGCGTCGGGGCGCTGGCCTGACGGTGTCCTATGGGCCTCGTGAGGCCCAGCCTCCCGAGGCTGCGCCGGCACTCCGGTTGCTGTGGGTGGCCCGCATTACTTGTGTCTTGCTGCTCCCCCCAGGCCGTTTCTCCTGAGGCCTCGGGGCTTGGCTCGGTGTTGCTTGCTCGCGAGGACGACGGCTTGCGCCGTTCCCCGCGGGCGTCCTCCCTCCTCCTCCCGCTCGCGTTGTCCAGGCCAGGTGCTTCGTCGGTGGAAGCCTCCAGGCCCGGCTCGGGAAGGACACCCAGGGTACCCCCTATTCTTGGGGGGTACTGGCGCCTGTGGCAGGTGCCTGATCCATCCCGCCGTCCGGAGGTATGACGTACCTTGGTACATAGGGCTCTAAATAAGGGCCCGGTTCTCCTCCTGAGCCATCCGGCGGGGCGCCGGGGACAGTCCCTCCAGGCGGCGGTGGGGCGCCGCCCTGTGCGCGCAGCCCGCAGACCCTCCTGCGACGAGCCTCAGCTCGAAGTTGCTTACCTCTGCCACCGCCGCTGGGTGGGCCGCGTGCTTCCTGATGGGGGTCGCTACCTTGGCGATCTGATGCGCCTTCGCCGTGGTTGCTTGCTTGTCCGGTCGCCTGCGCCGCCTGCTCCCTGCGCAGGATGGCGCGCTCCCGCCTGGTTAACCCAGGCTGTTGATGGTCCCTAGGGTCGCGGAGGCACGTGTTGGTGCGCGCGTGGGGCGCCCCGTTGTTTCCTCCGTGCGCTCCGTCATCGGGGCCGGGCTGCACCCCGAAACCGGTCACCGGAATTCGGAGGAGAAGGGGCACGGCGTGCGGCGGGCCCCGCTCGGGCTCATCCAGGTCCTGAGGGGGCGCGCCGCCGGTGGGCTGGGCCGTAGGCGCGGCGAACGAGCCCCCGACGCCTAACGCCTGCGGCCTTGAAGGAGAGTGAGGAGCCATGGCCCTTCGCGCGACGGCGACCAGCTCAGCGATGTGGTCGGCCCATGCGTCGAAGCCCCCGTGCGTCGGGCGGTGGCCAAGCATCTCGCTTGCCATCAGCAACGCATCGTGCGTGCCGAGGTCTCCCACGTAGGTGCAGCGCGATGTCGGTGCCGGCGGCGCCGCCTGTCCGCCGTGCACTTGGGCGGCGCGAGTGGCGACGACGGTGGAGACGACACTGGCGGCTTGATATTGACCGCCCAGCGTCGTGCCGCTGGGGCGCGGGTCTCGGTCTACAGCGGTGGGGTTGGTGGAGACGGATCCACCGTGGCCGGAGGGCGCTTGCCAGGTATGGGCCATCGGAGCGGTGCGGCGAAGGAAGAGCGAGGCTTCGAGGAAGGCTCCGACACGCCCCCTACCTGGTGCGCCAAATGTCGGATTTCGGGCTCCGCAAAACCCTCAAGATTCGAACACAGGGGCGTGTGCGAAGATCCCCTACGGCCTCGCCCTACCTAGCTCACTACTCGATGGTAGGGATGGTGAACTCACACGAAGACGAGGAAGAAGATGCACACGGTGATTTACCCAGGTTCGGGCCGCTACGAAGCGTAATACCCTACTCCTGCTTTGGTGGATTGCCTCACGAGAAGGTGTGGTGGATGAACTAGTACAGTGGCGAGGAGCCTCGTGAGGGCGTTCGAGTGGTGTTCTTGGCTCTCTGCCTTGCCTGTGGTTTTCTCTGCTTCCGTCCTTCTCCCCCCGTCCCCTTTTCTACGGTGCGACCTATCCTCTACTTATAGCAGCGGCCCGGGTCCTCTTCCCTTATCGCAATGGCGGGAAGGGATCCCATAACGGCCAAATTCGAAGGGCGACAGGAGTACATCCCCGCCCTGCCCAAAGGTGGTCTTCGCCTGCAAAGTAGCTGTCGATGATGCAGAGGTGGGCTCGGTGATGACATCGGTCCTGGGCTCGTGGTCGTGGTCTTGTTGCACCGGAATGGAAACCTTTGGGGGGCGCTTTGGGAACCCGCGTACGTCCTTGCTCCCTTTGCATCAAAGGGGAAACTGCACCGCTTGGCGCGCTGGCGCCCGCCTGCCCTTCCTTGTGTCATCCTTGACTCCCGAGGCCGGGTTCTGCATAGAGATGTCCGCCGCTCCGGAGGGGGCCTGAGGAGGCCCACTCCTTGCTAGTCCTGATGCCGCCTCCCTCGCGAGCTCGGGTCCTCGCGAGGGCCTTGTCTTGAGTGGGGCTGTGTTGGGCCATGCTTGGCTCGTGAGGTGGGCCACGTCCTGGGCCGCAGGCAGGCAGGTCTGGGTACCCCCGTTCCCAGAACGCCGACAGTAGCCCCCGGGCCCAAGGCGCGCTCGAGATGGCTTCCGGGCGAAGCCCGTGAAGATGGCCCGAAGCGCCGCGGGCCCCAAACGCCTGTGGGCCAGGCTTTACATGTGTCGAGCGCCCGAGCGGCGATGCCCCCGCTCCCTGAGGGCGTCAGGAACCGCCCCAAGGTAAACTGATGCGACACCCGCGCGCAGCGCCGGCCATCTTTGCCCTTCCTTGAATGCTGCTGCTCCCTCGGGCCTCCACTCCTCGGGCCACGCGGATGTGACCCGACAATCGGCAGGCGAGGCGGCGCGGACGGTAATGCGTTGATCGAACCGCCCCGCAGCGCCCGAGGGGCGCACGTCGCCTGATCTCCCATGACGCTTCGCGGCTGCAGTCACGCCTATAAATCCGCCCCGCCCCCGGTGGGGGAGGGCACTGCAGTCTTGAGGTGTCTTCGTGCTTCCATTGCTCCACAGGTAGAAAACCCGCTCTTCTTCCCAGCTTCTCCTCTCCCATGGCGTCTGGAGGAAGTGCTGCAGGCGCGGGGAAGCGCGCGGGATCGTCAGCTCCCCCGCCTTCTTCTGGAGGCAGCGGCGGGGGGCCCCCGGGGTCGGCGCAGGTCTGCCGGCGCTAGGCCATGGTCGATGAGTGAGCACTCCGCCGCCTCCTCTTTCTTAGTTGTCTTGTCCATTGCTCCGGTCCTGATCCCCTCCTTCTTCCAGGGCGCCTGCAGCCAAGAAGCGCAAGCTCGACGAACTTCAGAAGGAGGTGGACGCGCTGCGGGCCCAGCTGACGACTGCCGAGGCCGCCTTCCAAGCCGCCCTCAGGGGCGAAGCGGAGGCCAGGGCAGAGCTGGCATCCCTCCAGGCCCAGGTTAAGGAGGCGGCGGACGCCGTGCAGGCCGCTCAGGACGAGGCGGCGCATGCCAAGATGCTGGAGTCCCAGCGCGCCAAGCAGTACCTTGGCATCGCCCGCCGCGCGGCCGGCGTGGTGAGCCGGTTCGTCGGGGAAGCCCCCGCACTGCCGCGCGTGCGCGGCGACGGGGGCTACCTTGACTTCTTCCAGAAGGTGGTGGAGGCGCTGGAGACCGGCGTTTCCCGTGCGAACGCGGACAATGAGTCCGACACGCGCGACCTCCTGGACCTCGCCCTGACGGGCGTCTTCTCCAACCTGCGCCGCCATGCCCCGGAGCTTGACCTCCGGCGCATCGGGGAGCGGGTGCCTGACGAGCTCCAGAGGCCCCTCCGGGACGAGGTGTGCCCGCACGTGGAGTCCCTGGTGGAGCGGTTCATCCAGGTGCCCGCCTCCAGCGGGGAGGACGATTCCAACGCCGAGGCGGCCGGCGGCGCGGGCGGCGGTAGCGACTCCTCCCTCTAGGTATCCCTTCTTTCCCTTTCCTGGTTCCTGTAATACTTTAAGAAGAACTCGGCCCCGGAGGGCGTTAGCCTTTTGCGTATTACCTTTGTCTCCGTTCTTCCTTTTCTTAAATCGCCAGTCGCCCGCTTGCCGTGACGTGACTTAGTTTCCTCGCATGGGGCTTGGCGTCGCTGCCGATGCGGCTCGATGATGACGTCCGGCGGGGCCCTCGCGTGGCTCTCTCTCGTGAGGGCCAGCTCGTGGCCGCCACTCCCCGGGTTTGTGGCCTTGCTGCTTGTCGTGGCTGGGTCCCTCCCCTTGCGTCGTTTTTCCTGGCGCCTCAGGTCTCAAGGGTCTCAGTAGCCGCGCGCAGTGGCCCGCAGTACCTGCATCCTCACATTAGTGCGCACAACCCTCATCCCGTCCTCGGGTCGCCATTAGATCAGGAGGCTCTTGCTTGGTTCGGTAGTGTACTTAGCTTGTAGGGCGGTGACGATCTCGTGCGTCGCGAGGCGCGGCCGGGTTGTCCAGATAGCCCGCGATCCCCCCCTGGACGCTTCCTCCTTGTTTGTGGGACAGTTTGGGGGCCCTTTCGGCACTCTGTGTCTGCAGGCCCCAGTCCCGCACATTTCCCGACCACCGTAAGCGACGTCCGGATCACCTGGACGCCACCACGGGGTGAAGCCTCGACACCCTTGATGCCGACCGGATCACCAAGGACGACATCAAGGGGACAAGTGGCTATATGACCGGTAAGGCTCCTGAGGAACGTTGCTCAGGAGCCCCCTTTGACGCTCAAGCAGCTCTACGTCGGCAGGTCCTGGTCCCGCACATTTCTCGACCACCGTAATGTACGTCCGGATCACCAAGGACGCAACTACGAGGTGAGGCCTCGACACCCTTGATGCCGACCGGATCACCAAGGACGACATCAAGGGGGGCAAGTGGCTATATGACCGGTAAGGCTCCTGAGGCGCGTTGCTAAGGAGCCCCCTTTGACGCTCGAGAGACCCCCATTCCGTCCTACTGGTTGCCGCCTCAGGAGGCACTGGGAGCTCCCGAGGTCCCATGCCGCGGTGCCGCGCCGTGGTCTGAGCCCCCGAGCGGGGATCGACCGCCAAAAGAAGCAAGTCCCTGAGGCAACAGGGCCTTGCTATCCAGTTCCGAGGCGCCTCGGGGAGGTCCAGAACGCACGGGCCCTTGCGAAACACCAATTCAGAGAAAGAGACTCCAAGATCGGAAAAAGGAGAGAACGATGAGAGAAAAGATCCCCGCCCATTTTTAATTTTGAAAATAGAGTTCCAAAATCCTCAAACTTCGTTCCAAAAAGTGGCAACTCGAACACCAAAAAGAAGCAAGCAACTGCCGCGTCCGGCACCTAGGCTAGTCTTCGCCTTTGTCTTCCCCCAGCGCGGAGCGTAGGGCATCCACGTTGCGTGGGCATAGCCATTGGTGGGCAGTGTTGTCCGCCAGCGCGGAGCATTGGGCTTCCACTTTGCGTGGGAAGGAACCCCTTCGCATCCTCGGGGGGCTCTGGGCGTATACAGCCCACTCATTATTACGTGAGAGTGTGACAGCCGTAGATAGCTGGGCAAGCCCCCAGGCACACGGCCCGGTTGCTCCCAACTCCGTCAAGAGCTACCCCGTGCATTTCTGCTCGATTGCGCGCCTCTATGACCCAAACCCGAATGCATTGTTCCCCGCGTAGCCGCGGGATTGCGCTCCCGCGGCCCAAACATGAGCACAATGCATCCGGCACAGCCATAAAGGTGTTTTGTCGATGAAGCCGCCTCGTGAAGCGTCGGGGCGCTGGCCTGACGGTGTCCTGTGGGCCTCGTGAGGCCCGGCCTCCCGAGGCTGCGCCGGCACTCCGGTTGCCGCGGGTGGCCCGCGTTACTTGTGTCTTGCTGCTCCCCCCAGGTCGTTTCTCCTGAGGCCTCGGGGCTTGGCTCGGTGTTGCTTGCTCGCGAGGACGACGGCTTGCGCCATTCCCCGCGGGCGTCCTCCCTCCTCCTCCCGCTCGTGTTGTCCCAGCCAGGTGCTTCGTCGGTGGAAGCCCCCAGGCCCGGCTCGGGAAGGACGCCCAGGGTACCCCCTATTCTTGGGGGGTGCTGGCGCCTGCAGCAGGCGCCTGATCCATCCCGCCGTCCGGAGGTATGACGTAGCTTGGTACATAGGGCTCTAAATAAGGGCCCGGTTCTCCTCCTGAGTCGTCCGGCGGGGCGCCGGGGACAGTCCCTCCAGGCGGCGGCGGGGCGCCGCCCTGTGCGCGCAGCCCGCAGACCCTCCTGCGACGAGCCTCAGCTCGAAGTTGCTTACCTTTGCCACCGCCGCTGGGTGGGCCGCGTGCTTCCTGACGGGGGTCGCTACCTTGGCGATCTGATGCGCCTTCGCCGTGGTTGCTTGCTTGTCCGGTTGCCTGCGCCGCCTGCTCCCTGCGCAGGATGGCGCGCTCCCGCCTGGTTAACCCAGGCTGTTGACGGTCCCTAGGGTCGCGGAGGCGTGTGTTGGTGCGCGCGTGGGGCGCCCCGTTGTTTCCTCCGTGCGCTCCGTCATCGGGGCCGGGCTGCACCCGAAACCGGTCACCGGAATTTGAAGGAGAAGGAGCACGGTGTGCGGCGGGCCCCGCTCGGGCTCGTCCAGGTCCTGAGGGGGCGCACCGCCGGTGGGCTGGGCGGCAGGCATGGCGAACGAGCCCCCGGCGCCTGACGCCTACGGCCTTGAAGGAAAGTGAGGAGCCATGGCCCTCCGCGCGACGACGATCAGCTCAGCGATGTGGTCGGCCCATGCGTCGAAGCCCCCGTGCGTCGGGCGGTGGCCAAGCATCTCGCTTGCCATCAGCAACGCATCGTGCGTGCCGAGGTCTCCCACGTAGGTGCAGCGCGATGTCGGTGCCGGGGGCGCCGCCCGTCCGCCGTGCACTTGGGCGGCGCTAGCGGCGACGACGGTGGAGACGACACTGGCGGCTTGATATTGACCACCCAGCGTCGTGCCGCTGGGGCGCGGGTCTCGGTCTACAGCGGTGGGGTTGGTGGAGATGGATCCGCCGTGGCCGGAGGGCGCTTGCCGGGTATGGGCCATCGGAGCGGTGCGGCGAAGGAAGAGCGAGGCTTCGAGGAAGGCTCCGACACGCCCCCTACCTGGCGCGCCAAATATCGGATTTCGGGCTCCGCAAAACCCTCAAGATTCGAACACAGGGGCGTGTGCGAAGATCCCCTGTGGCCTCGCCCTACCTAGCTCACTACTCGATGGTAGGGATGGTGAACTCACACGAAGACGAGGAAGAAGATGCACACGGTGATTTACCCAGGTTCGGGCCGCTGCAAAGCGTAATACCGTACTCCTGCTTTGGTGGATTGCCTCACGAGGAGGTGTGGTGGATGAACTAGTACAGTGGCGAGGAGCCTCGTGAGGGCGCTCGAGTGGTGTTCTTGGCTCTCTGCCTTGCCTGTGGTTCTCTCTGCTTCCGTCCTTCTCCCCTCGTCCCCTTTTCTACGGTGCGACCTATCCTCTACTTATAGCAGCGGCCCGGGTCCTCTTCCCTTATCGCAATGGCGGGAAGGGATCCCCAACGGCCAAATTCGAAGGGGGACATGAGTACATCCCCGCCCTGCCCAAAGGTGGTCTTCGCCTGAAAAGTAGCTGTCGATGATGTAGAGGTGGGCTCGGTGATGACATCCGTCCTGGGCTCGTGGTCGTGGTCTTGTTGCGCCGGAATGGAAACCTTTGGGGGGCGCTTTGGGAACCCGCGTACGTCCTTGCTCCCTTTGCATCAAAGGGGAAACTGCATCGCCTGGCGCGCTGGTGCCCGCCTGCCCTTCCTTGCGTCATCCTTGACTCCCGAGGCCGGGTTCTGCATAGAGATCTCCGCCGCTCCGGAGGGGGCCTGAGGAGGCCCACTCCTTGCTAGTCTTGATGCCGCCTCCCTCGCGAGCTCGGGTCCTCGCGAGGGCCTTGTCTTGAGTGGGGCTGCTTTGGGCCATGCTTGGCTCGTGAGGTGGGCCACGTCCTGGGCCGCAGGCAGGCAGGTCTGGGTACCCCCGTTCCCAGAACGCCGACAAATGTAACACAAATTTTTTATTGGTACTAAACATATTTTTGAATTACGTGGACATTTTCTGACATTGTTTATTTTTTTAAGATTTTCGCGTGCATGTGTGAAACACATGAACATTTTTCAAATGTCACATACATTTTTTTGAATGGTACAAAACTTTTTAATAAATGGAGTGAATATGTTTTTACTCCACATGAACATTATTTTAATGTGTGACGAACAATTTGAAAAAAGTAAACATTTGTGTTCATGATATATAATTTTGTATTTCTTTAAATATGAACAAATGTTAGAAAAAAAATGCAGACATCGACGTGATATCGGTCAAATTCGCCTACATAAAACATCTTTACAACCCACTAGTCGCACCAGTAGCATACCCGGCCAATGCTTGTAAGGTCGGTACACAAGCATAAATTTTTTACGCGAAAAAACGCGTTTTTTCCTTTCTCGGGAGGCATGGATTTGCTTCCGTGAGAGGCACGACCGTGCCTCTTGGAAACGAAAAAACGTGTTTTTTTTGTTCCTCGAGAGGCACGGTTTTGCTTTCGCCAGAGGCACGACCGTGCCTCTTGGAAACGGAAAAAAACGTGTTTTTTTGTTCCTCGAGAGGCACGGTTTTGCTTTCGCGGGAGGCACGACCGTGCCTCTAGAAAACGGAAAAAACACACTCTCTTTTTTTCCTTCCTCGAGAGGCACGGTTTGCTTCCGCGAGAGGCACGTTTTTTTTTGTTCGTTTTTTTCTTAAAAAAATGTTCGTCAAAACCTATCAACATGGGATCAAGTTGTAAAGATCTCAACGCGGGGAATTCAACGGTGAAAATGGTTCAAGATTTGGACACACGGTTTAAGAGATAAAACGTTTTGAAATAACGGATCTAGAAAAAGGAAAAACTCTCGGGTTGCGTGACACACATGCAATGTGCCACTTGTCGCAACCTGAGGAGGTGGGAGTGATCTTTGAGAGGAGTACTCCTCAATTTGTGATTTCAGAGTTTAGGCCTGACACGCACGCGAATAAAGAGTCGGGCCCGGCATCATGTCGGGTCCCCGAAGCCGAGCCTTAAGTCCAACCCAATACGGTACGAGCCAGCACACGGCCCAACTGGCCTTCTTAGGCACACGCGATGGAATTTTTTTCATATGACACTTTGCCTCTTTTACTGTTTTCTTATTCAACTCCTGGTGAAGAACGAGGAGATTAAGCATAGTGGCGGGAGTACTTTGACAAGCTGTTCAATGGGGGGAGTGAGAGCTCTACCATTGAACTGAACGGCTCCTTTGATGATACTAGCAGACGTTTTGTGCGGTGAATTTAGGAGTCAAAGGTCAAAGAGGCTTTAAAGAGATGAAAGGAGGCAAGGTGATGGGCCCTGATTGTATCCCCATTGAGGTGTGGAGAGGCCTCGGAGACATAGTGATAGTATGGCTAACCAAGCTTTTCAATCTCATCTTTCGGGCAAACAAGATGCTAGAAGAATGGAGACGGAGTATATTAGTATCAATCTTCAAGAACAAGGGGGATGTACAAAGTTGTACTAACTACCATGGAATTAAGCTGATGAGCCATACAATGAAGCTATGGGAGAGAGTCATTGAGCAACGCTTAAGAAGAATGAAAAGCGTGACCAAAAACCAGTTTGATTTCATGCCTGGGAGGTTGACCATGGAAGCCATTTTCTTGGTACGTCAACTTCTGGAGAGATACAGGGAGCAAAAGAAGTACCTGCATATGTTGTTCATTGACTTGGAAAAGGCCTATGATAATATACCGTGGAATGTCATATGGTGAGCCTTGGAGAAACACAAAGTCCTAGCAAAGTACATTACCCTCATCAAGAACATGTACGATAATATTGTGACAAGTTTTTGAACAAGTGATGGCGACATTGATGATTTCCCGATTAAAATAGGACTGCATCAGGGGTCACCTTTGAGCCCTTATCCTTTCGCCTTTGTGATGGATGAGGTCACAAGGGACATACAAGGAGATATCCCATGGTGTATGCTCTTTGCGGACGATGTGGTGCTAGTCGATGATAGTCGGACGGGGGTCAACAGGAAGTTGGAGTTATGGAGACAAACCTTAAAATCGAAAGGTTTTAGACTTAGTAGAACTAAAACCAAGTATGAGATGCGCTTTCAGTACTACTAGGCATGAGGAGGAGGAGGAGGAGGATGTTAGCCTTGATGGACAGGTGGTGCCTCATAAGGAGACCTTTCGATATTTGGGGTCAATGTTGTAGAAGGATGGGTATATCGAATAAGATGTGAACCATCGAATTAAAGCCGGATGGATGAAGTGGCGCCAAGCTTCTGGCATTCTCTGTGACAAGAGAGTGCCACAAAAGCTAAAAGACAAGTTCTATAGGACTGCGGTTCGACCCGCAATGTTGTATGGCCGCTGAGTGTTGGCCGATTAAAAGGCGACATGCAACAGTTAGGTGTGGCGGAGACGCGCATGCTGAGATGGATGTGTGGACACACAAGGAAGGACCGAATCCGAAATGATGATATACGAGATAGAGTTGGGGTAGCGCCGATTGAAGAGAAGCTTGCCCAACATCATTTGAGATGGTTTGGGCATATTCAGCACAGGCCTCCAGAAGCCCCAATGCATAGCGGACGGCTAAAGCGTGCTGACAATGTCAAAAGAGGCCGGGTAGACCAAACTTGACATGGAAAGAGTCCGTAAAGAGAGATCTGAAGGATTGAAGCATCACCAAAGAACTAGCCATGGAGAGAGGTGCATGGAAGCTTGCTATCCATGTGCCAGAAATATGAGTTGGTCGCGAGATCACATGGGTTTCACATCTAGCCTACCCAACTTGTTTGGAACTATAGTAGAAATGCCCGTGCGTTGCACTGGGTGAAAAAGAGGCACAACCTGCTTCATGTATTAAAAAAACGTGTATTCCTCAAAACACTATTCCCCAGAACATTGTTGAGCAATAAATAAAGTGTGTGGTTAGCTTAAAAAACCTGCTTCATGTGCCATTGTGCATCATTTTATATATCCAATTTTAATAAATGTCGATGATAAGGTTAAATGTGGAAATTTTCTTATTTTTTATAAAATTTAACGTTTACATAAAAATTGGAACACCTTTTCAAGAATAGTTAACTTTTTACTAAATAGGAACTTCTCTAAAAAGGAACATTTTTTAACATATGTTTTTTAATAATGTTCTATTTTTGAATATTATATTATATTTGTAATTGTTTTTTGCACTATTTGGGCTTGGCCCAAACATAAGGACTTGACTACACAAACACATGTGCTCTCAGAGAAAGAAGACATTGTCGTTGCGAGACGAACTGCACGCACTGTCCCTCTTCCCGTTCCCCATCTGACTATCCCTAGTAAACGGATAATTGCTCCTTTGTATGTAATTGCCCGTGCATTGCAACATGAACCGTAACATAATTTGCATGTTTGAAAAGTTGCTTGGGATTCAGTTATCTTGGCTAAAGCAAATGCATAACTAAATTCTCGTGTTGTTGCTCCATGTAGTCCCCTTGTCTACCTTGCTGAAGAATAAAGAATGACCTGTGATATAATTTGCATGTTTGAAAAACTTGACTGAGATTCAGTCATCTAGTCTATAGAAAATACACAACTCAATGCCTCCCTGTGATATGGATAAACCTTATGGCTCTCTTAAACACAAACAGTGACAATTCTTGTGGAATCTTCTCTCACATTAAAGTGTGAGAATTGCAAGAGCAGGACAAATAATCGTTTGGAAAAGATAAATTGAGCACTGAGACATCGAAGTGAATCAGAGCTAGTCATGATTCACCCACCCAGTTGCTCCGTCGGCTTCATGTATTTGCTCACCTCTCAACAAAGCGACCACTATAACGTTGTACTGCCCCAAGTAGTGCTCCTCTATGTCGTCTCATGGTTTCATTTGAGTTTTTTTCCGCTATTTTTAACCAATGAACCTAGAAATGGGTAACCAAAGGTATCTTCAGATATAACTTACCAGGACCATCAGATATGGTATAAGAACCCAAAGGTATATTCAGATATAACTTATATACAACAAATAGAGCCAACCGAAGGTGTCTTCAGATTTAAAGCCATGTAAAAAAAATGTCACCCAGGAAAAATATTGCATGCTTGAGAGATCTATATGCACGTTTCTATCTTTGTTTACAAGTTGTGACCATATGAGCATGATCTATGTTACTGTAAAAGAAAGAAGAAAAACTATACCGAAAAGAAATGACCTTTGTACAGGGAGGAAAACTAACCATGAGTAGATTAGCTTTAAGTCACATGATGGGGAAAAGGTAGATTTACCATTGGTAAAAATAGTTCTTATTAGCACTAAGACACACATAAGGCATAAAAGATAAGGAATGCCAAAACATAGCATCAGCAAGAAAATAAAATTGCATATAACAGAAGTACCATAATTTGAGCCGAAACCTGACATGGGTAATAGACGATTAATTTTCCTTGAAAAGAATACATCAAAGCTTCCATTGGTCATTGAAACTTCTCCTGGCAGAATATATGGTCCAGCAAAATGCTACACTGCCGGCAAGGATGCAAGCTCATGCATGTTCTCGGTTTTGCATCTTCTCTAAAATTAAGGACATTACTGGCATAGTTGGTCCATCAATCACCCGCTGCTAAGTGATAAACAATTGATCAACTGAAGTGGGTGCACACACTATATTAGATAGCATATCGAACAATACCAAATGTAGCAAAACTCAATGAGAAAAATTTCGGGGCAAAACTTATCGATGAGCACAATGCACCTCCTCAAAGGAGAAGTGATGTTTACCTGTTTTGAGCTGCAATACAAAATAACCACCATGCCTCTCTCCCACTGCAAAAGAGGATGCTAATTTACAGCAATCATCCAGTCTTCTGATCATAAAGTTGCAGATTATCTTTATCAAGGTAAACTGGTGCTAGAACAGAATCAAGAAAATATCAGATGCCTTTAGCCCAGTAAGCATGACTCACGAGTCAAGAACCCATAAGCCCACGCCCTTCATTGCAACACGGCGCCCCATTCGTGTTGCCACTTACTTCCCTTGCCGCCCATGACCTCCAGAACACTCCTTTTGGCTAAGCCTAGCCGCCGGCTCGACCTTGCCGGAGTGTCCGTGTCGTTCGCCGGCTGAGCCCACCGACGAATTCGCCCAGTGAGCTCTTCGTCAAACCTCCATGGGTAGTTAACTCTACAGAGAGAAGGGGGCAGGTTATAAGCAGGTAGAATTATGCTCTTCTACAACAAAAGATTACAAAAAGTTTATTGATCCAACTATTCAATAGTAGATAACAATACAGTTGTGGGTAATGGAACAGACACATTCTATTTATTACCCTGATTTGTTAATTTAAAGGCAATTGACAAAATAAATTTCAGATAAACATGGCCATTCTGTGTAAGCAAAATAACACAAACAGCGGCAAGAAATAGGATACAAAGATTACAACAATGTCAGTACACAATCTGACTTCACCTACCAAGACTAATAGTTGTTCTCTTTTAGTGGTAATCTTCTATCTGGAAGAGTTGCAGACTTGTTCGTAACAAAGAAAAAAATGATTTTTCTGAATCATTAATTTTATGCACCAAGTATCATTCAAATAGGAATATGCAGCACTAAGATTGAAGAATAGTGAACCTGACCGAAGGTTGGATGAGCCATAGTTTGGTTGGGGCTAGAGTACCTCTGTTAACCCACATCATAAGTATATTATGTCATCCAATGATCGAGCAGACTGGTTGAATCCATCATGATCGATGTCCTTGCTGTTCGGTCCATGCCATCACGCCTAGAGGGTCCCCATCCTGATAGAAGTTTTCGCCGTTGAATCCATGCCTTCCTGCCTAGAGGACAGCACCCTGATATGAAGTTCTAGATAATATCCTCTTAGAGTGGCATTTTTCTTTCAAAAATATTAAGCAAGTAACCCTAAATCTAAATGCAGAGTTGCAGAATATACATAAACAGAGCATATTCTGATTAGGTGTCTATTTAAACGAATCACTTTCCATGTAAAAATCTATTTTAGTAAAAAAAACTATTTTTGCTCAGTACAATAGTAAAAGCATCTTAGAGTTTCATCCGTTTCCTAAAAGCACAAATGTAAAACAGTGTTCGAATTGAAATCTTATCTCTGTTTATCAGGAAATCAAACTCTCAGATGACAATGTTAGCACAAAATTAGTTTCAGTAGCCACAGTTCACCATATCACTACCTTGTAGAAGTACCTTCTGCCAGGCTGCAGCCCCTTCATTACGCCGTCGAAGAAGAACCCAGGGCGGCGCCACCCGACGCTGTGGTTCGCCGCTGCTTGTACGTCCTCGTGTCTGCTGGCATGTCTCCTCATTCCTCCTCGCACCGGCAGGGCGACCCGTACCTCAGAGAATGCATAACATTCAAACAGTTAGGATGTTTCTATTGTCTTCTGTAAGACATGGAATCAAGCCATCAACTCTTTGTGACAGATTCACCAAGGGGCTGTACGAATATTTGTGCATGTCACAAGGGAATATACATACCCATTCATTACCACACCGTCGTATGAATCCTCGAAGCCTGGACGAGGTGTGCCTCTTGTTTTTTTTATTTCCCTTCAAAAGGGGCAAAAGAAATGATACCAACTTGCAGCGTCGCAGGGAGCACTCCCCTGATTCCCTGGGATGAACAGCCGAATGATTATTCTGCATCTGCGGAATGTGAATAAAATTATAGATGTTAAAATCATCATGAAGAAGCTATGAAATCAGTAAATCATTGTATTCTTGAAATGAATTACAATGCTTTCAAATGGCCTTACTTTTGCAGGAAAGATTGTCTTTCCCATAGACTCAATGCCCCGTGCGTTGCAATCAGTGAATTGATACATAGACATACAAAGACGTGATATTGCCGTGCATGATTCAGAAAATTGTGGAGTCCCTTTATAAACTAAATACCAAGTGAACTTTCTGTATCTTTTATGAGAAGTGGCTTCCGACGAACAACTGAAGAAGAACAGTATGCAAATCATCAAAAGTTACGGTCAACAAAACAAAGCATCAAACTCCATATTCATACCTGCGACCAAACGGAGTATAGCGTGCTCTGGTTGGCTCCCCAAATAGTATAATGTGTTCACGCATGTAAGGAACATACTCGAATGTTGCCTGTCAAATAAGTCAATGCATAGTTGCAACCATGCTTTAGGAATCCCCATTAGATATGTGTCGCAATCATCATCCCTGCTGCTGTCACATTTTGCTGCTCCTTGCTCCATGGATGCAAGTCACTGAGAAATACTGTCAACAAAACAAAACATGTACGCATTTTAGTTGGAAAGATGCCTGAGGCCATACTTGGGTCGCTGGCCAGTAGTTTCTACCAATGCTATTCCAGGAGAACAAAACTGGTATAATATCTCACAAAACTCTCATCACATGTTCGCCTTAGATAAACATGTGATTCAGAATACTAACGTAGTGTTGCAAATTATCCTGTGGTCCACATCCACAACGCCAACGATTTTCTCCTAGCCTTCTGCTACCTTTCTTGCAAGGTGGTGGCCGGAGGAACCATCTAAAAATACCACTAAAGAAATAGTTGCTAATTTATCATGTAGAATTTAGATCCATGAAAAATAACAGGTTCTCTGTGACATACATACCAAGATCTTGGATTGGGTTGTGAAGATTACATCAGGAACGTGATGGCCCCCCTTGGTGAACAGTGGGAATTCGTCTCCTGATGGACCGGCAGTACCAATTGACGGTCTTCTCCAAACCTTTAGACACTCACGCAACTGGGATTAGTGGAAAGATTTTCCTTTTTGCCGAGTTGGTGCGGACAATGGAAAGATTTCAGGTTCAGAAATTCAGTAGCTGCTCAGAGTATATATGACACTAAAAGTAATTATCAGATTGAAGAGCGGTGCACCTCTGCATCTCCTAGGAAAGCCGCCGAAGCATCGGCTCCATTGCGCACGCCTCCTGGTCCGAGCACACCCCTCGCCTGCAGAAGCAACTGTTCCCCAGCCTCCTTGCCTCGAACATATCGAACTCAATGACGACCGCAGAGGAGTGAGGCAAGACGGGAGGCCTCGAGCAGAGGAAGGCGAGGGATGGGTGTCGGGGATGCGACGCGACGCCAGAGCTGGGGTGGCGGCTTTGCTCTGTTTGGAGATGGAGAAGGATCCATCTAGGGGGCGGGGGGAATCGTGCGGGAACGATGCACATCATCAGCGAGAGCTGTGGCAGCCAGGGAATCCCGGCGACGGCTGATAGCAGTTTGGGCGGTGGGCGCGGCGATGCGGCGGGCGGATGTGGTGGTGTGTCCGGGCTGGGGAAGATGTGGCGACGTGCCCGAGTCGCCACGCCCTGCCTCGATCCCGTCTGGATCGGGAGAGCCAGCGCCCGACCCCGGCCTCACCTCGCCACCTCGACGCCGACGACCCCCGCCGGAACCAGCTACCCAGCGCCGCCCTGCCTAGGCGCGCGTCCAGGCCCGGCCGCCGCCGGTGAGGATCTCCTCCGCCGCCAGCAGCTCCGCCCGAGACCACCTCTCCCCTCTGCGCAAATTAGCCATTGGATTGCAGGTTGAATACTAATAAAAGCCAGGTCGGGCACTCCATCAATTTGTGTTGGAGAAGGACACGGCCGGCCTCCAGTTTCCCATCCAAATCACGACACAGGAGCAGTAAGTCGGAGGTTGAGAAGGATACGGCGGAGGAGGCCGGAGAGGACTGGCGACGGCTGACGGCCAACGGCGGCGGAAGGCCGGGGCTGGCAGCCGGCGTACCCACAGGAAGTTGTCCCCCTTCCATCCTCCATGAACGCCCACGAGCGCAGCAAGGGTGGCCCCCCTTACCCGAGCACGCGCCCACGGCGTCCGCCCTCTCCTCCGCCGCGGCTGTAGCCGTCCGACGACAAGGGCGCCGCCCCTCACCTGCTCGTGCTCCGTCGTCGCTGCCGTCGCTGGAAAGGGAGGAGTTTGGATAAGATGAATCAGAGGATCGCGGACTGAATTACAAACAAACATAGGTTTTTTTTTGTAAAAGACAAATCGTTTTCTAGATATCACTTAAAGAGGGACTGCGGGTACAATTTCCAAAAAACAGGAGGGCTTTTTTGCAAAACAGCCGCAACGACGGACGACCAGAAGCGATCGCCGCTTTATTATTATTATTATATATATATATATATATATATATATATATATATATATATATATATATATATATATATATATGCGTTGCAACGGGAAAAACAATACGACACGTCCTATTTTTTTTTGCCAGTCTAGATTTTGCCAATTTTCCTTATGCCATTCTATATTTTGACATTTTACTTTTGCCACTCTTAGTTTTCGACAATTATCACAATTGCCATTTCGTGACAAAAACAAAAATTTCAGAGTGCAAATTGTGATAATTGTCAAAAGCTAAGGTTGGCAAAATTGAAATAAAATTATTATTCTTTTGCTACCAAACGTTGTACAGAGAGTGGCAAGTCCGAGAACCACACAACATGGTTTCCGTGGACTTCTCGAACACCCAACACAGCCAGCTCATGAGCTGGTCTGTTACTGACATGTACACAGTGCTCGACAGAGAAAGAAGAAAAATTCAGTTCGAGCATATAACGGACATGACGGAATAGGGCACCCAAAGGAGCATCGTCAAAGCCATGACCCGTCGTTGCCTCTTTTAGATTCAGGCAGTCAGTTTCAAAGATGGCATGACCCACACGGCCACACCCATCTGTTCAGCAAGATGTATTCCCTGGAGAAGAGCAAAACATTCTGCATGCAACGCATCGTGAGCATACTGAATGGCACCAGCCGCAGCAAAAACCACATCCCCTGAAGCATCTCGGCCAATACATCCCCAGCCACCCTTGTTTATTTCTGCAACAAACGCTCCATCAATATTAATCTTTACATGGTCTGGTTCTAGAGCATTCCATCGACGCATGGCTTCACTTTGCACCTTCTCCTTCTTTCCAAAGAATTGTTTCCATTCGCTAGTCAGGTGTCGAATCTTATACGCAAACTCTTCTCATCTACACCAAATTCTGGTCCCGTTCCAGCCGCTCGGATGAGCACGTCCGCATCCAGCAGCTTCCAGTCGGTACCGTTTTGATTAAAAAAAGCAACACACACCAAGATCCCCACCAGGAGCTATCTCACCGTCCATTGCGTGCCCCCTTCCACCATCCACACATCGCCGTTTTCCTCTCATCTATCACTCAGGCCCCGCTATGTCTCCATCTCCTCCTGCTACCTTACCACCCAACGCAGTTCGTCCTTCTCTTCTCCATCCACCTAACCACCCAAGTGCTGCTCTCTTCTCGGCCGCGATGGCTGACAGCGCCGGCGTGTTTGCTGCAACGGCTGGGGCGGTGGCGGCCTGCTCGTTGGCGCACGGGGGCCGGGGCGGAGTTCCCGTGCCGTGGTGGTGGAGACCCTCTCCGTGGGTGGCTGGGGGCAACGGGCCAGTGTACTCGCCAGATCTGGCGGCCGGCCAGCACGCGCGAGGGCTGGCTGGGGCGCCTATGGTGGAGGCACGGTAGGCAGCCTTTTTTTGTGAATATACGGTAGGCAGCCTTCTTGGGGTGCTGCTCGCCTGTCGGGGGCTGCGGATGTGCAGTGTCGAAGCTGCCTCCGGTGAAAGCCCCCAACACTTTTCTCTTCCGTGAGCTCATCTCTGTACCATAGCCATCCATCTCTGTACAAATCAATATGGCAAATTAGATGCGATCTTCGATCGGCTCTCTTTCCTTCTTTAAGATTATTAGCTCAAATGGAAATTTAGCTGAGACCTTTGTACCAGGAAAACGAACGCATCGTATGAAGAAAAGGACGGACAGAAGAAGAAACAGACGGGCAGAAGCACCGCCAAGTCCTCGCGAACGCCGCCGCCCTCGCCGGAGCGCCACCGGCCGGCGTCCTCCTGCGCCTCCTCGACCCCGCCTCCTTGCGACCGCGCGCCGCCGCCTCGCGGTCGCCTCCTCGCCGGAAGCCGCCGCCGCCGCCGGGAATGGATTCGGCAACGCCAGCCGCGAGTGGTGAACCAATCAAGTTAAGCGGCAGTGGTGCCCGGTGGTGATTACCAGGAGGTTTTATGTAAAGTTTTATGTAAAAACTGAAGTGTTTTCTTAACTTAAAATAGGATGGCGGGTTGAATTATGTTAAACAGAGGGACTTTTTTTGTAAATATACCGACGACGTACGGCAGAAGCGGTAGCTGCTTTATTATTATAGCAAATGTGCCCGTGCGTTGCAACGGGAGAAAAAATAGGGATAGTTAAGGATGAGATTACTAAAAAATTGCTTTCTATTGGACATGTCGTGAGCCGTCAGTTGAGATGCACGATGGCCGACCTCGTCGCAGTCCACCCAGCGAACTTCTCGCCATCGTCCATTGCTTCCACCATCACGCTTCCCCACAGGCCATGTCAGAATGTCTTCAACCTTGCATCTATGAAAAATAGATTAGGTAGCGCATCCCTTCAGCAGGACAATATCGCCACGAAAAGCTGCAACATGTCCATGGTGTACAGATGTAGAGACTATGGAGTTGTCGTCATTGGTGGCCTCGTCGACCATCAACCAGTTTGGTGCCAAGAAAGAGTTGCAACATGTCCATGGTGTCTGGGCGTAGAGTGATGATGGAGTTGTCATCATTGGTGGCCTCTTCGACCATCAACCGGTTTGGCGCCAAGAAAGAGTTGCAACATGTCCATGGTGTCTGGGTGTAGAGCAATGATGGAGTTGTCGTCATTAGTGGCCTGGCCAACCATCAACCAGTTTGGCATCAAGAAAGATTTGCATCTTGTCTATGTTGTCCGGGTGCAGAGTGACGATAGAATTGTCGTCATTGGTGTTGACTTGTTCCTCTCGAGAATCGTTGTGGAGTATCCTCCTTCCCGCTCGTATTCTTCCCTCTCGGACGCTTTACGGGATTCGGAATAAATCTGGGGTCAGACGATTCAAAATTGATAGTCGATCACATGCTGATAAAAGAATATGGCATCCCATAGTATAATATTTATATTATTTATTTTCTTACACACGTATAAACTCTACAATGGTCAATAACATTTGTCTGTCACAAAATTTGAACTGCTACACCTCAAACAGGGAAAAAAGAAACATTCTACTTTACCATAACAAAAGTAGGATAAAATAGCTAAAGATGGGAGTATTGTATTTTCTAGTAGAGCCCATACTCACGTATATGCTAATTATTTTTCAAAAAAAAATGTATATGTAATTATCCCAAGTTCCGGATATGTTAATTTTGTGGAGACCGTTTGAAGGTTCCAAGATCTCATCATCTCCCCGCGTTGCCCCGTTTAATTGCTGATTTTTTGGTGCGTTAGTTGTTATTAGACAGGTACTCCCACGTCCTTGCTGCCACGTTGATCCTCAATACGTTGCTCCTCCACGTCTTTGCTTTACTTTATATATGTGTCGCTTCCTTGCGCGAACGCACCCTTATCCATTCGCGTCCTCATCTCTATCCGTGGGAGAGAAGAGGGACGCCATTCCCCATTCTGCTGCTCTCCGCCGCCGTCCACTGTCTCTCGCGCGCGAGCCCGCGCGGCTCCATTGCCGTCGCAGCCGGCCGCTCGTTCTTCCGTCCGGCCGCCGCAAGGAAGATGACGCGGACGCCCACGAGGGGATGCGGAAGAAGGAGTCGGGGCTTGGTGCCGTCGTCGCTGCTGATGCCCCATCCTGCTTCTCCTGCAGCGCGGCCTCAAATAGAAGGTATCCTCGGCGTGGTCGCTGACGGCGCACAGGAGCAGCGCTTCAGGGACCAGTTCGACCTTGCTGCAGGTTCTGTGCTGGAGGACGCCGACGCGCTCTGCCCCGTGTGGCTCATGGAGGCCCGCAAGGAAGATGACGCGGACGCCCACAAGGTGCATCTCCACCAGCTATTTTCGTCGGGGTGGAGATTGCCATCGCCCCCGCCGCGGACGAGTGCCCAGGAGCGGCCACAGGAAGTGGAGGTTGATATGGAGCCGTCGCGTGTGGTGGAGGACAACCGGAGAGACATCGTCGTGGCCCATGTCCTTGGTGCCCAAGGCGCAGAGCAGATATTCGGGGATGAGGGGATGCGGAAGAAGGAGTCGGGGCTCGGTGCCGTCGTCGCTGTTGATGCCCCATCCTGCTTCTCCCAATTTTCTGACAATCTCGGGCTATTGCTCCTTCCCAGTTCCCACTTGCTGGTCTGTTGCTCCTTTCGAGTCTTGGTAAACCTGGGTCAGTTGTTCCTTCGTTCACTTTCCCTCAATTCTTGTCGCTTCCTTCCCTTGGGTACCCATGTCTGCTTGTTGATTTCTGAGGCGACTTCTTGATTCTCCAAGAAGCTCGCGTACATATATGAACTGGTAGATTTAGATGTAAACAGGCGAGGTGGGACAGAACGGGAGGTTGTGAGTTGGAGACCGAGGTGGGATTATGTGTCCCAGTACGCGCGAGAGAAAAGTGCGGTTGCCGGCGCGGGAGGCCCAACCTGGCCCATGAAGCCAGCTAATTTTACGTACGGGTAGAAACAACGCAAACCTTTTCACCTAGCGAAACGTTTTTACGTAGCTTTTGATTATGACGGACGACCAGAAACCCACGGTGCTTTATTATTATTATTATTATTATTATATTAGACAGGTACTCCCACGTCCTTGCTGCCACGTTGATCCTCAATACGTTGCTCCTCCACGTCTTTGCTTTACTTTATATATGTGTCGCTTCCTTGCGCGAACGCACCCTTATCCATTCGCGTCCTCATCTCTATCCGTGGGAGAGAAGAGGGACGCCATTCCCCATTCTGCTGCTCTCTGCCGCCGTCCACTGTCTCTCGCGCGCGAGCCCGCGCGGCTCCATTGCCGTCGCAGCCGGCCGCTCGTTCTTCCGTTCGGCCGCCGCAAGGAAGATGACGCGGACGCCCACGAGGGGATGCGGAAGAAGGAGTCGGGGCTCGGTGCCGTCGTCGCTGCTGATGCCCCATCCTGCTTCTCCTGCAGCGCGGCCTCAAATAGAAGGTATCCTCGGCGTGGTCGCTGACGGCGCACAGTAGCAGCGCTTCAGGGACCAGTTCGACCTTGCTGCAGGTTCCGTGCTGGAGGACGCCGACGCGCTCTGCCCCGTGTGGCTCATGGAGGCCCGCAAGGAAGATGACGCGGACGCCCACGAGGTGCATCTCCACCAGCTATTTTCGTCGGGGTGGAGATTGCCATCGCCCCCGCCGCGGCCGAGTGCCCAGGAGCGGCCACAGGAAGTGGAGGTTGATATGGAGCCGTCGCGTGTGGTGGAGGACAACCGGAGAGACATCGTCGTGGCCCATGTCCTTGGTGCCCAAGGCGCAGAGCAGATATTCGGGGATGAGGGGATGCGGAAGAAGGAGTCGGGGCTCGGTGCCGTCGTCGCTGCTGATGCCCCATCCTGCTTCTCCCAATTTTTTGACAATCTCGGGCTATTGCTCCTTCCCAGTTCCCACTTGCTGGTCTGTTGCTCCTTTCGAGTCTTGGTAAACCTGGGTCAGTTGTTCCTTCGTTCACTTTCCCTCAATTCTTGTCGCTTCCTTCCCTTGGGTACCCATGTCTGCTTGTTGATTTCTGAGGCGACTTCTTGATTCTCCAAGAAGCTCGCGTACGTATATGAACTGGTAGATTTAGATGTAAACAGGCGAGGTGGGACAGAACGGGAGGTTGTGAGTTGGAGACCGAGGTGGGATTATGTGTCCCAGTACGCGCGAGAGAAAAGTGCGGTTGCCGGCGCGGGAGGCCCAACCTGGCCCATGAAGCCAGCTAATTTTACGTACGGGCAGAAACAACGCAAACCTTTTCACCTAGCGAAACGTTTTTACGTAGCTTTTGATTATGATGGACAACCAGAAACCCACGGTGCTTTATTATTATTATTATTATTATTATTATTATTATTATTATATTATTATTATTATTATTATTATTACTATTATTATAGGTAGAGATTAGGTAGAGATAAGGCTTTGTTGTTGTCGTCGTCCTTTTCTTATTTTTTTAGAATTTTCTGAATTTAAAAAATTCAGAAGGCCTGAAAGGCCGGAAATGAACGAGGCCTTCGGGCTGCCGTGCCGTGCCTGGTATTTTATTTATATTGGCCTGCCGGCCCATATGGTTCTGTAGCTCCTTTCTCTATCCATCCCGGCGGCCCGACCAGACAGCTTCGCCCCGCCATGGCCGCCCCAACCCCAAGCTTTTCCGGTACCCGTCCAGGTCCCCAGTAAAAGCTTCCGCATGCTGCATCTCCTCCGCCCGGCACCTCTCCAGCGCCAAGCATCTCTTCCCGCTGTCCAAGTCCCGAGCCCCAGCGCAAGCTCCGGTCTCCAGATCCCCGCTTTGCCCATGGCGGCGCGGGCACAGGCGTGGCAGTTCGCGGCCGCCCTGGTCCTCTTCCACGGCTCCGAGTACATCCTCGCCGCCGCCTTCCACGGCCACCGCAACGTCACCGCCACCTGTGAGTGAATCGCCTCTTTGCCCCGCCCCCCTCTTGCTATTCAGAGACAGTGCTCATGGAGTTGTCTATAATACACTAGTACTAGAAGACAGAGAAGGTGTCACCGAAGCATATATTTCATGTGTGTGTAGATTACAGCGACCTAGTTAACATGTGGTACTTTGAAGCACATATATGCGGTCATGAGGATGCCGAAATGCGTGACGGATCCATTTGCATTGTTATTGGTGTGGCTTGATTTTGCTTAGGTAGTTGAGATTGCTTAAGAGGAATTGGCAGATTGCGTTCTTTGTCATGTTCCCTATCTGCATAATAATCGCCGTCTTGGCCTCGCCAATTTCTCACCTAGCATTGAACAGAACCGGTGCTCTCCGGTCTATATGCAGTTGTAAGAATTTCTCTGTTTATCTTAATAATTCAGCAGAAAGAAGCTACCAAGTGCTATACTGTCATAAATTTGGGGGATAAGAAATAGAAGTATCTTTATGACCGGGCACTAGCTCCCATGGCATTATTTTTGAAGAAATGAGGCGCCCTGCGGAGGCTGCGCCTCGAACGCGGGTGGGTGTGCTCACAGACGTGCGCTCTAGCCAATGGAGAACCACCCAGTTCTCAGAAAGAACAAGGTGTCAATGGGCTGACATAAGGTTGAGGTCAAGCTCCAAAATCGGATAGTGCAATTTGAGTGCCTCTACAGAGTAGTGTTTTACCAATTAAATTCCAAATTGTCTGATTAATTAAATTCCTAATTTCTTGCTTCATAAGCCATTATAAGTATGTATCTTTATATAGTACAAATTGGGGATAATAAAAAATAGTTATTCAAACTTGATTTTTCCAACTTGCTTTTTTTAGCTCACTTAGTTTTGGCTCGGAACTCTTCTAGTTCACCGCCAGCAAAATATGAGGACAAGTTTTCTCATCAGTGTTGTTCCTGAAGCCTATTTGTACTGTTTTTCCTGATTTATTAGGATGACTGTTCAATATCGAATGATTTTTCAGAGTTGTACCATTTTTGTGGAAACAAAATGTCTGATGCTCATCCACCAACATATACTGAAAGGATATTTGATTTGATAATAACACATTAGAAGATTCACAATCGCAGCTTATCAACTTGACACATAAGATGGTCAAATAGAATATGAAAGAACATTACCATGCATAGATTGGCGATTGCTTCTTTATTTCATTTATCTTCTTTCTTTACCATTTAGTTGTAATTTGCATTATGTAACTTACTGCGTGACCATGTTGTGAGCTAACTAAGTTGCTTCTGATGCAGCACTTCTTATCAGCAAGCAGTATGTTTTGGCAATGAGTTTCGCGATGGCGGAACACCTGACAGAAAGCCTTTTCTTCCCAGAAATAAAAGGGTATCTGTTTGTCAGTAATATTGGCCTTCTGATGGTGCTTGTTGGTGAAATTATTCGTAAAATTGCTGTCGTGACAGCTGGACGTGCCTTTACACATGTTATACGGATTCAGTATGAAGACCAGCATCAGTTGGTAACTCATGGAATTTATAGGTACTTATCTTGCATCACAATTCAACGTTTATAGTCTGGAGTAATGTTGTTGCCTTTCTCTGCATGTGCTCCAACTAAAACATATTGTTTGGTTGCAACATAAAAAACATGGTGACAGTTCTGCAGAACTGGTTACAGTTGCTAAAGTCTTTGCTTAATTGTACAGATTCATGCGGCATCCTGGGTATTCAGGCTTTCTTCTATGGGCAGTTGGAACACAAGTTATGCTGTGTAATCCAGTATCTACAGTTGCATTTGCATTGGTGTTGTGGCGTTTCTTTTCAAGGCGGATACCGTATCCTTCTAAAAGAACCGTATTTCTTCCTCTAAATCCTAGGCTCCCCATTTTCAGAATGTGCCCAGTTAATGTGAATATTTCATAAGAGTTAAGTATATTATTTTGTGTGCTTATGCTACAGTTTTTATTGTGATCCCTTCACTCAAGAGCAGATATGAAGAATTTTTCTTGAGGCAATTTTTTGGCTCTCAATATGAAGAATATGCACGGAAAGTGCACTCAGGGTTACCATTTATAAACTGAATGTTTCAAACTTGCAAAGTAAGTTATTGAGTCCTCGCTTTCCAATGTTCTGTTGACACCATGTGTTTATATTATCAAGTTAACAGACTGCTGTGTCACATTCTTTTTAATTCTCCAACCATAAGGTTTTGTCAGTGTACACTGGTAGATACATGCTCTGTAAGTAAGCAAAAAAAGTTGAATGTTTGTGTCATATTTTTGTATAGTTTATCTTTCAAGAATACGAGTAACTTTTAGTAGTATTGAGTTTTTGATTAGTCTACCAGAATCTAAAGTTTGTAATATAAAAATCCGCCTTACCACCTGTTTGTACGTAATAACCTCCAACAGTTGCAGTTTCAGATTGAAAGCACATTTTCACACTAGTTTTGAGAATTGTGTTTAAGTCAACGATCGTACCATCTTGTGGACATCTCACATCTTACACACGAGTGACACGACTTTCTCAACTTTCATGTATTTTAGCGTCATCTATTTCCTTATGTATACTTTGTAAATAACAAAAAAATATATCAAATTGTGACCGATTTGTTCAGGAGGCACAGTTTTTTTAAGGTAACTATAGGTGGGGCCTTTCATTACATTAGAAAGACTATAAATATTTGTCATAGATATCCTGGAATCGCAAATTTGTAAGAAATTAAAAGAATTACTATGTTGCAGACTGTGCACAAAGTAAAAAATATCTGTTGTTCTAGCTGCTGATTAGATTCCAAGCTATGGATTGCTCACGTCGCCAATCCTTGAGCTCATTGGCTTGTCTAGGACCAACCAGTATTTAAAGCGTCTGCGCATGTGGCATTATCACAAAATCATTAAACATGCGTTGCAACATGTATGTTTTGGGGTCACTAGCGATACAGACAGTTTTTGTCCATTATAATGTAAATATATGAATCTGGAAACTGGGTACTGATTGTTTTCATTTTTATTATAGGTAACGCTTACCCCTGCTGTCCTCATCATTGATACGTCTAAGGAAATCACTTTACAACATGGATTCAAGAGATGCCAAACGAGCAAGCTATGTCATGGACTTTTAAACAAATACAATACAAACCTGGAATTTCATGAAGCGGAAGAGTCATTCCTCAGCTCATCAATCTGGGGGCGAATGCGAAGAACTGTTGCCGATGTAAACGGGTTCGCTTACAGCTAGTTTTGTGGAAGCTCTGCCATTCATTAGATTCGAACTGAATAGTTTCCGCTTTTTCTGGAGAACAGTCGAACATTTCCAGTAGGTTCGCTGTGTGAAAGCCTTTGTAGTGCAGTTGTATCAAGTGTGCCTAAACATATATGCTCCACCATGCTTTGCTCCTGGGCTTGCAGAAGAAAAGAAACTCCCAGTTTGTTCCATGGAATCAGAAAATCACTGCAGAGCTGCAGTTCTTTTGTCTCTGGTGCACAACTAAGAATAATCAGTCATTTTATTTTTTGCAAGAAACAGTTCTGGAATAATCTGTCATTCTGCTTTGCACAGCTCTGGGATGTGAACAGGGCGGATAAAAATGTCTTTGATTCTCCAAACCAAACGGAAGCTCCTTGAAGTTTACTGATGCCGGACAACCTGGAAGAGGATATGCCTTTATTCATCCAGTTGTTATTCTGCCAATAGAAGTTACCTGACCACGGACAAAAAAAGGTGTATTCTATCCGCGGCACCGGTAGCAGTCAGATGATGCTGATTTGGGATAAACTTTTGCTATCGACTTAAAACGACGTCCACATCAGGTGTGCGTAGCTGGGAGGGCCTTGGTCGGTCCAAAAGCACCCGTGCACATCTTATCACTCCGATCTAGTGGATGCTTTCTTCGGCTCTGCTTTTGACCTTTCAACTTTCAACCACCCAACTTATAGTTTTTTTTTTCCGGCTGTGCTAAAAGTTAGGCGACTGCAAATACATGAAGCCTTCATGGATTTGTAGAGCGTGCAATTTGTTTGTGAAATGCGGAGACTGGCGCCACGAAGCACAGTTCAGGAAAGAGGTTCATATTGCGTGCCGGGGGGGGGGGGGGGGGGGGGGGGCCTTACAGTTGGGGATGGGCGATTTTGGCGCCGGAGAATGTGGATAGGATCAGCGGTGGTGGGGGTTGGGTATCGATTGGGCGGCGGTTGGCCGAAGGTTGAAGAAAATAAGCATCCATAGGATTGAGAAGAAAATAAGCATCCATAGGATTGAGAATCCAATGGTCGGTTGAAATCGACTACTTCCTCTGTTCCATACTGTAAGACATTTTTGACACTAGTGTAGTGTATAGTGCGGAGGGAGTACATTTTTAAAATATTCATACAACTACGCTCTAGACACCTTTTTCTTGTGTGTGTGGACAGACGGGTGGGGGTGTGGTGGTGGGGTGTCGGGTTCAACAATGGGTTGGAAACTGAAGTGAACCAAGTTTGCCCATAAAGATTCCTAGATGACTCTATATTTGGTCCTGAAAAGGTATGGGGTATATTGTTTGAGTGGAGTCTGCAGAAAGAAAATACTGGTACAGATTATTTTTCACTAGAAATGATTGGAGGAAAACACGAATTACTTTAGGCTAAAAAATGGTTCTGCATAGCTCCAACATTTCTTTTCTGAAAAAACGCGAGAGAGCCGCGCTTTGAATTGATAGAAGGGACGGCAGAAAATTGCCAACTGTACACACTACACAGGGCGGTGGCAACGCATTGACCAACCGAAAAAAAACAAGAGAAACAGAAAAAAGGCGGGGTGCACCACCCCGGATATAAGAGCATCTACAATCGGACTTGACAAATCCAGCCACCTATATGCTCGTGGACGCGTCCGCGAACAGTGACCGGACACCCTTCAAATTTGCAACTCTGCATCCGAGTCTCTCATATTTGAACCCTTAGATTCATACAAAGCATGCAAAAGAAATCCTACAAACTACGGAATGCACTAGATATCGTCGTTTGAGATGTCCTCGTAGGAGGGCTCCTGCTTCTCCTCCTCCTCCTCGAGCTCATCCAAGTTGGCGAACATCTCCGCCTCCTTCGCGGCCTGCTCCACCTCCATCTCGTGCCGACGATGGTGTCTGGCCTCTACATCCTACTCCGAACGGATGGAATCGAGGATGGCCTGCTGCTCCACCCGCAGATCCACGTCCCCCACATCCCGCGCTGGCGACTCCTCCTCCCTCACATCCTCCGCCGGCTCCTGCTCCTCCTCCTCCTCCCCCACATCCTTCGTCGGCTCCTGCTCCTCCTCCTCCTCCTCCTCTTTCTCCTCCAAATCCTCCTCCAGATCCAGTGCATCCAGAGGTAGTCGTGCGTCCCTCCGGATCCGGATATGCTCAAGGAGCCAAAGCCGGTGCTCTGGCGTGAAGTGGCGGTGACATGGGGGCATGGCTTATTGACGGCTGCGGCGGGCGGGAGGAGGAAAATGTGGAGGGGTAGGTTTTTGGTGCCAGCGGTCGGCTTAAATAGCCGGGCTAGGGGTTACGCGGCCCGCCGTTGCGGCGCCACGCGGCGTTCACACTGTGGCAATGGAGGAGGTGTCCGTCAGACCACCGGGTTTTCGGGCAATTCCGCATGGGTCCACACCGTCAGACCGACGTGGCAGGCGTGCCCGGGCGCCCACATATCCGTGCCGTATTTGGGCTGGATATGAGGGATGCCGATCAGCCCGGGCGTTTGAGGCCCGTTTGAGGCGCCCGACTGGGTCAAAATTTCGTGACCGGACAATGACCAGGCGGCCTGCCCGGGCGTTTGAGACGGGTGTGAGGGGTCTGTTGGAAATATGCCCTAGAGGCAATAATAAAATGGTTATTATTATATTTCCTTGTTCATGATAATTTTTTATTATCCATGCTATAATTGTATTGATTGGAAACTCAAATACATGTGTGGGTATATAGACAACACCATGTCCCTAGTGAGCCTCTATAGGACTAGGTCGTTGATCAAAGATGATCAAGGTTTCCTGGCCATAGACATGAGTTGTCATTTGATAACGGGATCACATCATTAGGAGAATGATGTGATGGACAAGACCCAAACTATGAACGTAGCATATGATCGTGTCAGTTTATTGCTATTGTTTTTTGCATGTCAAGTATATGTTCCTATGACCATGAGATCATGTAACTCACTAACACCGGAGGAGTACCTTGTGTGTATCAAACGTCACAACGTAACTTGGTGACCATAAAGATGCTCTACAGGTATCTCTGAGGGTGTCTGTTGAGCTGGCATGGATCAAGATTGGGATTTGTTACTCCGTGTGACGGAGAGGTATCTAAGGGCCCACTCGGTAATACAACATCACAATGAGCTTGCAAGCAAAGTGACTAAAGAGTTAGCCACGTGATCTTGTATTACGGAACGAGTAAAGAGACTTGCCGGTAACGAGATTGAACTAGGTATGAAGATACCGACGATCGATTCTCGGGCAAGTAACATACCAATAAACAAAGGGAACTGCATACGGGATTAACTGAATCCTTGACATAGAGGTTCAGCTGATAAAGATCTTCGTAGAATATGTAGGAGCCAATATGGGCATCCAGGTCCCGCTATTGGTTATTGACCGTAGAGGTGTCTAGGTCATGTCTGCATAGTTCTCGAACCCGCAGGGTCTGCACACTTAACGTTTGGTGACGTTTCGGTATTATTGAGTTATGTATGTTGGTGACCAAAGGTTGTTTGGAGTCCCGGATGAGATCCCGGACATCATGAGGAGCTTCGGAATGGTCCGGAGGTAAAGATTTATATATAGGAAAGTGGTATTCGGGTTCCGAAAAACTTTCGGGTGTTTCCGGTAGTGTACCGGGAGTGTTGAAAGGGTTTCGAGGGTCCACCGGGAGGGGCCCACCCACCCCGGGGGGGCACATGGGCCCAAGAGGTGGCGCACCAGCCCCTGGTGGGCTGGGCAGCCGACCTCATAAGGGCCCATGCGCCCAAGAGGAAAAAAGTGGAGGGTGGGAGGAGTCCTAGAGGAGAGGGACTCCTCCCTAGCGCCCCACCTCCTTGTTGGAGGTGGATTCCACCTCTTGGCCGGCGGCCAAGGCCCTAGGGGAAACCCTAGGGCGCCTCCACCTACCCCCCTCCTCCTATATATAGTGGAGGAAAGAGAGGGTAGCCACACCTGAAAAGCCACGTGATGTCCTCTCCCCTCTAGATCATCTTTCTCCTCTAGATCTGTTCGGTAGAGTTCGGCGAAGCCCTGCCAGATCAGTTCACCACCACCGCCACCATGTCGTTGTACTGCCGGAGAACTCATCTACCTCTCGGCCCTCGCTTGCTGGATCAAGGAGGCAGAGATCGTCATCGAGCTGTACGTGTGCTGAACGCGGAGGTGCCATCCGTTCGGCGCTAGATCGTGATTGGATCGCGGGACGGCTTGCGATTTGCATCGCGAAGATGTTCGACTACGTCAACCGCGTTTCTTAACGCTTCCCGCTTAGCGATCTACAAGGGTATGTGGATCCGATCTCTCCTCTCGTAGATGCTCATCTCCTAGATTGATCTTGGTGAAGCGTAGGAAATTTTTTGTTTCCCATGCAACGTTCCCCTACATTGGTATCAGAGCTAGGTTTATGCGTAGATGAGATCACGAGTAGAACACAAAGGAGTTTGTGGGCGTTGATATTCAGATTGCTTCCTTCTTAGTCTTTTCTTGATTCAGCGGTATTGTGGGATGAAGCGGCCCGGACCAACTTTACATGTCCTCGTACATGAGACCGGTTCCATCGACTGACATGTAACTTTGTTGCATAAGATGGCTGGTGGGTGTCTGTCTCTCCTACCTTAGTTGAATCGGATTCGACAAAGGTGGTCCTTGTAGAAGGTTAAATAGCAACTTGTATATCACCGTTGTGGTTTTGCGTAGGTAAGAATCGTTCTTGCTAGATACCCATAGCAGCCACGTAAAACATGCAACAACAAATTAGAGGACGTCTAACTTGTTTTTGCAGGGTATGTTGTGATATGATATGGACAAAGACATGATGATATATATTTGATGTATGAGATGATCATGTTTTGTAATAGTTTATATCAACCTGCATGTTGATACGGCAACCGACAGGAGCCATAGGATTGTATTTAATTATTATGTGGCCTGCGTGTCACTCATTAAGCGATATGTAATGCTTTACTTTATCGCTAAGCGGTAGCAATAGTAGTAGAAGCATGGTTGGCGCGACAACCCCGATGGCGACACGTTGATGGAGATCAAGATGATGGAGATCATGGTGTCATGCCGGTGACGATGGAGATCATGCCGGTGCTTTGGAGACGGAGATCAAAAGCACAAGTTCATGGCCATATCATGTCACTTATGATTTGCATGTGATGTTAATCTTTTTATGCATCTTATTTTGCTTAGGACGAAGGTAGCATTATAAGGTGATCCCTCACTAAAATTTCAAGATAAAATTGTGTTCTCCCCGAGTGTGCGCCGTTGCGAAAGTTCGTCGTTTCGAGACACCACGTGATGATCGGGTGTGATAGACACTACGTTCACATACAACGGGTGCAAGCCAGTGTTGCACATGCGGAACACTCGGGTTAAACTTGACGAGCCTAGCATGTACAGACATGGCCTCGGAACACAAGAGACCGAAAGGTCGAACATGAGTCATATAGTAGATATGATCAACATGAAGATGTTCACCATTGAAACCACCTCATCTCACGTGATGATCGGACTTGGGTTGGTGAATTTGGATCATGTAGCACTCGGATGACCGGAGGGATGTCAATTTGAGTGGGAGTTTTTAAGTAATATGATTAACTAAACTCATTATCTTAAACAATAGTCTAAGTTGTCTTTGCAAATTTGTGTTGTATATCAATGGCTCGCACAGTAGTTCCCCTGAATTTGAATGCGTTCCTAGAGAAAGCCAAGCTGAAAGATGATGGAAGTAACTTTGTAGACTGGCCCGTAATCTGAGGATTATCCTCACGGCTTCCCAAAAGGCTTATGTCCTTGATGCACCGCTCGGTGAGCCACCCGCTCCAGTGTCGTCTGCAGACGTTGTGAACGCCTGGCAGTCGCGTTCGGATGATTACTCAATAGTTCAGTGTGCTATGTTGTATGGCTTAGAGCCGGGACTTCAAAGGCATTTTGAACGTCATGGAGCATATGAGATGTTCCAGGAGTTGAAGTTTATCTTTAAAAAGAATGCCCGGATCGAGAGGTATGAGACCTCCGATAAGTTCTATGCTTGCAAGATGGAGGAGAACGGGTCTGTCAGTGAACACATACTCAGAATGTCTGGGTATTTCAACCGTCTGGTTGAGTTGGGAATTGCTCTCCCGCCGGAGGCGATCACTGACAGAGTTCTTCAATCACTGCCACCTAGCTACAAGAGCTTTGTGTTGAACTATAACATGCAAGGGATGAACAAGTCAGTCGCCGAGCTGTTTGCGATGCTGAAAGTCGCTGAGTCAGAAATCCAGAAGGAGCATCAAGTGTTGATGGTCAATAAAACCACTAGTTTCAAGAAGAATGGCAAGGGCAAGAAGGGTAACTCCAAGAAGAGTGGCAAATCAGTTGCCCCTCCCGTGAAGAAACCCAAGGCTGGACCCAAGCCAGAAACTGAGTGCTTTCATTGCAAGGGTACTGGCCACTGGAAGCGGAATTGCCCCAAGTATCTGGCCGGCAAGAAGGCGGCCAACACCAAACAAGGTATATATGATATACATGTTATTGATGTGTACCTTACCAACTCTCGTTGTAGTGCCTGGGTATTTGATACCGGTTCGGTTGCTCACATTTGCAACTCAAAACAGGAACTGCGGAATAGACGGAGGCTGGCAAGGGACGAAGTGACGATGCGCGTGGGAAATGGTTCCAAGGTTGATGTGATCGCCGTCGGCACGCTCGCTCTTCGATTACCATCGGGATTAGTGATGAACCTGAATAATTGTTATTTAGTGCCTCCGTTAAGCATGAACATTATATCTGGATCTTGTTTATTGCGAGACGGTTACTCATTTAAATCAGAGAATAATGGTTGTTCTATTTATATGAGTAATATCTTTTATGGTCATGCACCCATTGTGAGGGGTTATTCTTATTGAATCTCGATAGTGATGATACACATGTTCATAACATTGATGCCAAAAGATGTAGAGTTGATAATGATAGCACCACTTTCTTGTGACAGTGCCGCTTAGGTCATATTTGTTGGAAATATTCCCTAGAGGCAATACTGAAGTTATTATTATTTTTCCTTGTTCATGATAATCGTTTATTATCCATGCTATAATTGTATTTATTGGAAACTCAAATACATGTGTGGATACATAGACTGTGTCCCTAGTGAGCCTCTACAGGACTAGTTCGTTGATCAAAGATGGTCAAGGTTTCCTGGCCATAGACATGAGTTGCCATTTGATAACCTGATGTGATGGACAAGACCCAAACTGTGAACGTAGCATATGATCGTGTCAGTTTATTGCTATTGTTTTCTGCATGTCAAGTATATGTTCCTATGACCATGAGATCATGCAACGCACTGACACCGGAGGAGTACCTTGTATCAAACGTCGCAACATAACTGTGTGACTATAAAGGTGCTCTACAGGTATCTCCGAGGGTGTCTATTGAGTTGGCGTGGATCGAGACTGGTATTTTTCACTCCGTATGACGGAGAGGTATCTTTGGGCCCACTCGATAATACAACATCACAAGAAGCTTGCAAGCAATGCGACTAAGGAGTTAGTCACGGGATCTTGTATTACGGAACGAGTAAAGAGACTTGCCGGTAATGAGATTGAACTAGGTATGGAGATACCGACGATCGAATCTCGGGCAAGTAACATACCGATGAACAAAGGGAACTGCATACGGGATTGATTGAATCCTTGACATCGTGGTTCGACCGATAAAGATCTTCGTGGAATATGTAGGAACCAATATGGGCATCCAGGTCCCGCTATTGGTTATTGACCGGAGAGGTGTCTCGATCATGTCTACATGATTCTCGAACCCGTAGGGTCCGCACGCTTAACGTTCGATGACGATATGGTATTAATGAGTTATGTATGTTGGTGACCGAATGTTGTTCGGAGTCTCGGATGAGATCCCGGATGTCACGAGGAGTTCCAGAATGGTCCGGAGGTAAATATTTATATATGGGAAGTCATATTTTGGGTTCCAGAAAAAATTCGGGTTTTTTCGGTATTGTAGCGGGAAGCTTCCAGATGGTTCCGGAGGTGTCTGGAAGTCCACAGAGGGTCCACATGGACTCTAAAGGGGGCGCACCAGCCCTTCATGGGCCAGGCGCAGCAGCCCCACTCGGCCCATGCGGCTGTCCCAAGTGATAAGATCAAATCCCTTTAAAATAGGAGATAAGAGGCATTACTTGGGAAAGAGGATTACTATTCGCATGGTACTGTTCATGCGTGTACTATTCACGCGGTACTGTTCATGCGGCACTATTCCTCCTCCTCTAAGTTTCCTCCTCCTATAAATAGAGAGGGAGAGGGAGGGCAGCCACACCTGAAAAAGCTACGTGCTGCCTCTCTCTCCCTCTAGATATGTTTCTCCTCTAGATCGGTTTCGGTAGTGCTTGGCGAAGCCCTGCCGGAAAAGCTCCTCCACCAACGCCACCACGCTGTCGTGCTACCGGAGAACTCATCTACCTCTCCGCCCTCGCTTGCTGGATCAAGAAGGCGGAGACGTCATCAAGATGTACGTGTGCTGAACGCGGAGGTGCCGTCCGTTCGGCACTAGGTCGTGATTGAATCGCGGGACGGCTTGCGATTTGGATCGCGAAGACGTTCGACTACATCAACCGCGTTTCTTAACGCTTCCCGCTTAGCGATCTACAAGGGTATGTGGATCCAATCTCTCCTCTCGTATATGTTCATCTCCTAGATCGATCTTGGTGAGCGTAGGATTTTTTTTGTTTCCCATGCAACGTTCCCCAACAGTGGCATCATGAGCTAGGTCTATGCGTAAATGACATCACGAGTAGAACACAAAGGAGTTGTGGGCGTTGATATTCAGATTGCTTCCCTCCTTAGTCTTTTCTTGATTCAGCGATATTGTGGGATGAAGCGGCTCGGACCAACCTTACTCGTCCACGTAGAGACCGGTTCCATCGACTGACATGTAACTTTGTTGCATAAGATGGCTGGCGGGTGTCTGTCTCTCCCACCTTAGTTGAATCGGATTTGACAAAGGCGGTCCTTGTAGAAGGTGAAATAGCAACTTGTATATCACCGTTGTGGTTTTGCGTAGGTAAGAATCGTTCTTGCTAGATACCCATAGCAGCCACATAAAACATGCAACAACAAATTAGAGGACTTCTAACTTGTTTTTGCAGGGTATGTTGTGATATGATATGGCCAAAGACATGATGTGATATATGTGATGTATGAGATGATCATGTTTTGTAATAGTTTATATCGACTTGCATGTCGATGAGTACGGCAACCTGCAGGAGCCATAGGGTTGTCTTTAATTAATTTGTGTCATTTTCTTTACTTTATCGCCATGAGTTAGCAATAGTTGTAGAAGCAATAGTTGGCACGACAACCTCATGGCGACACGTTGATGGAGATCAAGATGATGGAGATCATGGTGTCATGCCGGTGACGATGGAGATCATGCCGGTGCTTTGGAGATGGAGATCAAAAGCACAAGTTCATGGCCATATCATGTCACTTATGATTTGCATGTGATGTTAATCCTTTTATGCATGTTATTTTGCTGAGGACGACGGTAGCATTATAAGGTGATCCCTCACTAAAATTTCAAGATAAAATTGTGTTCTCCCCAAGTGAGCACCGTTGTGAAAGTTCATCGTTTCGAGACACCACGTGATGATCGGGTGTGATAGACTCTACATTCGCATACAATGGGTGCAAGCCAGTTTTGCACATGCGGAACACTCGGGTTAAACTTGACGAGCCTAGCATGTACAGACATGGCCTCGGAACACAAGAGACTGAAAGGTCGAACATGAGTCATATAGTAGATATGATCAACATGGAGATGTTCACCATTGAAACCACCTCATCTCACGTGATGATCGGACTTGGGTTGGTGAATTTGGATCATGTAGCACTCGGATGACCGGAGGGATGTCAATTTGAGTGGGAGTTTTTAAGTAATATAATTAACTAAACTCATTATCTTGAACAATAGTCTAAGTAATCTTTGCAAATTTATGTTGTAGATCAATGGCTCGCGCAGTAGCACCCCTGAATTTCAATGCGTTCCTAGAGAAAGCCAACCTGAAAGATGATGAAAGTAACTTTGTAGACTGGGCCCGTAATCTGAGGATTATCCTCACGGCTTCCCAAAAGGCTTATGTCCTTGATGCATCGCTCGGTGCGCCACCCCCTCCAGTGTCGTCTGCAGACCTTGCGAACGTCTGGCAGGCGCGTTCTGATGACTACTCAATAGTTCAGTGTGCTATGTTGTATGGCTTAGAACCGGGACTTCAAAGACGTTTTGAACGTCATGCAGCATATGAGATGTTCCAGGAGTTGAAGTTTATTTTTGAAAAGAATGCCCGGATCGAGAGGTATGAGACCTCTGATAAGTTCTATGCTTGCAAGATGGAGGAGAATGGGTCTGTCAGTGAGCACATACTCAGAATGTCTGGGTATTCCAACCGTCTGGCTGAGTTGGGAATTACTCTCCCGCCAGAGGCGATCACTGACAGAGTTCCTCAATCACTGTCACCTAGCTACAAAAGGTTTGTGTTGAACTATAACATGCAATGGATGAACAAATCAGTCGCCGAGCTGTTTGCGATGCTGAAAGTCGCTGAGTCAGAAATCCAGAAAGGAGCATCAAGTGTTGATGGTCAATAAAACCACTAGTTTCAAGAAGAGCGGCAAGGGCAAGAAGGGTAACTCCAAGAAGAGTGGCAAAGCAGTTGCCCCTCCCGTGAAGAAACCCAAGGCTGCACCCAAGCCAGAAACTGAGTGCTTTCATTGCAAGGGAACTGGCCACTTGAAGCGGAACTGCCCCAAGTATCTGGCCGACAAGAAGGTGGCCAACACCAAACAAGGTATATATGGTATACATGTTATTGATGTGTACCTTACCAACTCTCGTTGTAGTGCCTGGGTATTTGATACCGGTTCGGTTGCTCACATTTGCAACTCAAAGCAGGAACTACAGAATAGACGGAGGCTGATGAAGGACGAAGTGACGATGCGCGTGGGAAATGGTTCCAAGGTTGATGTGATCGCCATCGGCACGCTCGCTCTTCGATTACCATCGGGATTAGTGATGAACCTGAATAATTGTTATTTAGTGCCTGCGTTGAGCATGAACATTATATCTGGATCTTGTTTAATGCGAGACGGTTACTCATTTAAATCAGAGAATAATGGTTGTTCTATTTATATGGGTAATATTTTTTATGGTCATGCACCCAATATGAGGGGTTTATTCTTATTGAATCTCGATAGTGATGATACACATGTTCATAACATTGATGCCAACAGATGTAGAGTTGATATTGATAGTACCACTTTCTTGTGGCACTGCCGCTTAGGTCATATTGGTGTAAAACGCATGAAGAAGCTCCATGCGGATGGACTTTTGGAGTCACTTGATTTTGAATCACTTGACACATGTGAACCATGCCTCATGGGCAAGATGACTAAGACCCCGTTCTCCGGAACAATGGAACGGGCAAGTGACTTATTTGAAATCATACATACTGATGTGTGCGGTCCGATGGGCATTGAGGCGCGCGGTGGATATCGTTACTTTCTCACCTTCACCGATGACTTAAGTAGATATGGGTATATTTACTTCATGAAACACAAGTCTGAAACGTTTGAAAAGGTCAAGCAATTTCAGAGTGAAGTTGAGAATCATCGTAACAAGAAGATTAAATTCCTACGATCTGATCGAGGAGGAGAATATCTGAGTTATGATTTTGGCAATCACTTAAGACAATGTGGAATTGTTTCACAGTTGACGCCACGTGGAACACCACAGCGTAATGGTGTGTCCGACCATCGTAATCGAACCTTATTGGATATGGTGCGTTCTATGATGTCTCTTGCCGACCTGCCACTATCATTTTGGGGTTATGCGTTAGATACAGCTGCATTCACTTTAAATAGGGCACCATCTAAATCCGTTGAGACGCCGCCGTATGAACTATGGTTTGGCAAGAAACCGAAGTTGTCGTGTCTTAAAGTTTGGGGATGCGATGCTTATGTCAAAAAGCTTCAGCCAGAAAAGCTAGAACCCAAAGCGGAGAAATGCGTCTTCATAGGATACCCAAAAGAGACGGTTGGGTATACCTTCTATCTCAGATCCAAAGGCAAAGTGTTTGTCGCTAAGAACGGGTCATTTCTCGAGAAAGAGTATCTCTCGAAAGAATTGAGTGGGAGGAAGATAGAACTTGATGAGGTTGTTGAACCCTTACTTCAACCAGAGAGTAGCACAACGCAGAAAGATGTTTCTGTGGAGCCTACATAGGTTGAAGAGGAAGCTGATGATGGTGATCATGAAGCTTCGGATCAAGTTATTGTCGAACCTCGTAGGTCGACAAGGGCACGTACTGCTCCTGAATGGTACGGTAACCCTGTCTTAGAGGTCATGTTGTTGGACAACGATGAACCTACGAGCTATGGAGAAGAAATGGTGGGCCCAGATTCCGACAAATGGTTAGAGGCCATGAAATCCGAGATAGGATCCATGTATGAAAACAAAGTGTGGACTTTGGAAGTATTACCTGAAGGGCAAAAGGCCATTCAGAATAAATGGATCTTTAAGAGGAAGACAGACGCGGACGGTAATGTCACCGTCTATAAAGCTCGACTTGTGGCAAAGGGTTTTTCACAAGTTCAAGGAATTGACTACGATGAGACTTTCTCTCCCGTAGTGATGCTTAAGTCCGTCAGAATCATGTTAGCAATAGCTGCATTTTTCTATTATGAAATTTGGCAGATGGATGTCAAAACAGCGTTCCTCAACGGTTTCCTTGAGGAAGAGTTGTATATGATGCAACCAGAAGGTTTTGTCGATCCAGAGAATGCTAACAATGTTTGCAAGCTCCAGCGATCCATTTATGGACTGGTGCAGGCATCTCGGAGTTGGAATAAGCGCTTTGATGAGGCGATCAAAGCGTTTGGGTTTATACAAGTTTACGGAGAAGCTTGTATTTACGGATGAAGCAGTTCATGACGGATCTTGGAGTTGTGCCCAGTGCACTGGACCCAATTGCTCTGTTCTGTGACAACACTGGTGCCATTGCTCTGGCCAAGGAACCAAGGTTTCACAAGAGGACCAGACACATAAAGCGACGCTTCAATTCCATCCGCGGTTACATCAAGGAGGAGGACATAAATATTTGCAAAGTACACATGGATCTGAATGTCGCAGACCCGTTGACTAAGCCTCTTCCACGAGCAAAACATGATAAACACCAGAACTGTATGGGTGTTATATTCATTACAATATAAATCACATGGTGATGTGAGCTAGATTATTGACTCTAGTGCAAGTGGGAGACTGTTGGAAATATGCCCTAGAGGCAATAATAAAGTTATTATTATATTTCCTTGTTCATGATAATCATTTATTATCCATGCTATAATTGTATTTATTGGAAACTCAAATACATGTGTGGATACATAGACTGTGTCCCTAGTGAGCCTCTACAGGACTAGTTCGTTGATCAAAGATGGTCAAGGTTTCCTGGCCATAGACAGGAGTTGCCATTTGATAATGAGATCACATCATTAGGAGAATGATGTGATGGACAAGACCCAAACTATGAACGTAGCATATGATCGTGTCAGTTTATTGTTATTGTTTTCTGCATGTCAAGTATCTGTTCCTATGACCATGAGATCATGCAACTCACTCACACTGGAGGAGTACCTTATGTGTATCAAACGTCGCAACGTAACTTGGTGACTATAAAGGTGCTCTACACGTGTCGTCGTTTTCTCACGACAGATGCCATGGGGTGGCTTATCGAGAGTGGTTGGGGCCGAAGGACGCCGGTGGACTCTGGGAACGGGATCGGGCACAAGCAGTGAGGGACACACGATGTACCCAGGTTCGGGGCCCTCCATGGGAGGTAATACCCCTAGTCCTGCCTGTCTAGTTGATGGACCAAGAGGACTACAATGGTGCTCCGTGAGCTGTTGGCTAGAGGAGGAAGAAGGGGCTAGCCGGCTCTTCTTGCCTCTCTACGTATGTGGACGGGTGTGAAATGGTTAGAGTGCCTCCCCCGTGCATGGGGCGCCTACCTGCCACGGTCCCGTCGAGGGCTGGAGCCCGCCAGCCAGCCGCTGCTATTGGTCCTCGCCTACCTGCCGCGGCACAGGCCGCACTACGCGACGTCGTCTTGTGGCAGCCGGCCGCGGTCTCCGGTACGGCCGGCCGTGTTGTAGCCACGCCGGGGCAGGTAATGGAGTGGACGGGGGCGTGGCCGCACTGTCGCCCCGCACGGTCACAATCGGCCGTGGTCACTGTAGCCACACGCGCCTCTCCGTCAGCGGTCACTGTAGCCATGCGGGACCTATCAAGGGGGCTGCGTCTTGTCGCCGTACGCGGATACGGCGGGAGGGGCCATGTGCTTGCTCGCTCGTGGGTCAGCGGATGGGCCGACCGCGGAGCTGCCGGCCGTGAGCCGGCCGGCGCCTGGGCAGCCAGCCCTGGGCTAGCCAGCCGTATGCCAGCCTGCCATGGGACTGCCGGCCGTGCGCCAGCCGGCCGTGGACTAGCCGGCCCTATAATCTTCGAAAAGCTCGAACGCCCTCGCTTTGGCATACCTAGGGGTAATAACCTCGTCAGTAGTCCCCGAAGCCGGCGGGGGCCCGCGTCCTCCCAACGAAGGGGAGCCGGCGGCTTCATCCGTCAGCCATGCCTTGGGGCGGCGGCCCGGCCGGCCAGGCATGCCGGCAGCCACGCCCGACGCCTCGGGTCCTGGTGCGACGCTTCGGGGCGCGCGTCGGGCCGCGGTACTCTACGCGTGGCGCCGTGGGTGCCGTGGGCCCATCACTGGGGACGTGACGGGACATCGCCGCAGGCCTAGCCCAGTAGGTCTCGGGCCGTGGGCGGGGATCCTTTGTGGCTAGGTCCCGGCGGTCACGGCCCGTCGTGCCCACGCCTCGCGGGTTTTTCGGGGGAGTGGGCACAGTTAATCCTCACATCCCCCGGCCTTCGCCCCCTTATTTATAAGGGGAGGGGGAGAGGCGGAGGCAGTTAGCAATCTCCTCTCCCCGCCGTCTTCTTCCTCTCGCCGCTCCACGTCTCGAGCTCGCGTCGCTCTGCTGCTCGCTCGTCCCCCCGCGCCTGACACGGCCGCCGATGGGGGATCGCAGGGATCTGCAGCGCCTGGTGTCTCCGCCGCCCTCGCCCCAGCGTGCTCATCTACCCCGGAGATGGCCGACGGCCCATCCGACAGTTGGGGCGGTTCCATCGTGACTGCGGAGGACATTGCGTACCTCCGCCGCGCCCGAATGATGCCGTCGAAGGACCGCGTCGCCGCCCGTCCTCCGGGCAATGAGGTGGCGCCGGAGCCCGTGGAGGGGGAGTTTGTGGTCTTCGCCTCGCACTTCTTGCGCGGTTTCGGTCTGCCGGCGAGCAGATTCTTCAGGTTCCTCCTCGACACCTTTGATCTTCAGCCGCATCACTTGGGGCCGAACTCCATCCTGCAGCTTTCCAGCTTCGTGACCCTCTGCGAGGGCTACCTCGGCCTCCTCCCTTCTCTGGAGCTATGGAGGAAGCTATTCTACCTCAAGAGTTTGAAGAATGGCAACAAGCCATACGCCTGCGGAGGGGCGGTGGTGTGCGTCCGCGTCATGCTTTTCTCCCGCATCACCCTTATTGAGTCCGTCAAGAAATGGAACATGACGTTCTTCTATGTGAAGAACGTCGACCTGGCGCGGGACTACATCCGGCTGCCGCCCTTCGTCAACGTCCCGTCCTCGGGGGCGAACTGGACGATAGAGGTGGCGGTCGAGGAGCTTACCGGGATGCTGGGACAGCTGCACACCATGAGGAGCGGGGAAGGGCTGGTCGCGGCCGACCTGGTGGCCGCCTTTATCGACCACCGGGTGCTGCCCCTGCATCAGAGACTGCACCGGATATGCGACATGGGGGACCGGCGTGACCCGTGCCAGCTGTCCACCTTTGAGCTGACACCGGCTCGGGTGGCAGAGCGGGTGAACTCCGTCACCAACTTCAAGTTGGCGACGCGCACGTGGCACTTCAGCAAGCAGCCGTACAACCGGTTCGACCCAGCGCCTCTGGTATGCCTCGTCCCGATCATCTTTCCTCTTTCCTGTTTTTCTCCCCCCGGCCTCCGTGCTCACGTGCCATGCTGACCGCAGCGATTTGTGCGACAAAACACGCCGGACGGCCCACACCCTCAAGTATTTGCGGCAAACCGCGCCGAATCCGATCCGGAGGACTTCGAGTTGGGGGGAGCCATCAAGGAAGAGGTCGAGTCCTCTGGGGAGGTCGAGGAAGACGACACGATAGGCGATCCGAAAGCCGGCGGGTCCAGGGCTGCTCACGAGTTCAACTCCGAACCCACGATCAGAGATTGGACTGATGATGATGATGATGATGTCCGGGTCTTGGACGCGACTGCCCCCACATCTTGGCGGGAGCCATGGGGAAGGAGAGAGGAGCGGCCGGTCAGTGGCCGGACGGCCGATGCCTCTCGACGGGAGAAGAGGCCGGCTGCGGGGCAGCCGTCGGCGCACCAGCCGGTTCGGAAGAGGGTGCGTGCGACCGTCACGAAGCCGCCGCCCTGGGCCAAGCGGCCCCTTCCCATGGTCGTTGGGTAAGCACTTCCCTCGAGCCTTGTGGGTCGTTTCTTTCTTGTCTTGAGACAGCCAGCGTCTGAGGATTTTTCTCCCTCCATCACCAGTGAGGCCCTCGAGCTCCAGGATACAGAGTCGGCTGCCGAGCTGGTGGACGCCGCCAGCCGGCAGGCTCAGGAGCATGCGGCCATGGTGCGGGAGGAGAAGAGGCGGCTCGCCGAACTGCGGGCCGCGAAGGGGATGTCGAAGGGCGCGCCTTCGCGCTCGGCGGCGTCGAGCGACGGGAGACAAAGGCGGCGTTTGGACCCGGCGCGTGCCACGGAGTCGGCCGTGGAATCGGCCCAGATGTCGAGGCCACCATCGAGTGAACCACGGGAGCCGGCGTTGGAGATGGCCCAGCCTTCGGTGGAGACGGCCCGGCCGGCGGACGCGGTCCCCGAGCCGGCCAAGGAGGCGGCCCAGTTGATGGAGCCGGCCGCGGCCCCGTCTTCTGTCGATCCAGTTGCGGTGGAGGGGCCTGTTGCCCCGGTTGTGCCGGAGACGGCGCTCGGAGGAGGGAGCGGGCCGGTCGTTCCGGCTGCCGAGGCGAGCCGGCAGGCGGCGGAGCCGGCCGCGCCTGTCATAGGGGAGCTTGGGGCCGGCTCTCGTGCCCTCATGGTTGCCGCCAACCCCCCGTCGGCCGGCACCGTGGTGGGGGCAGGGTCGAGCGGTGGAGCGGTGGAGCGGGCTGCACGAGGAGGAGCATGGTTGACGTGCTCAGGGACTGGGGGGCATTGGCCCGTAGCCCGGCTGCCATGTCCCAGCCGGCCGGCGAGCCGGCCCTTGTGCTTGGGGAGCTGGGCCGCATCATGGCTCATTGCCGTGAGGGGCTGGCCAGGTTTGTCGAGGCCGCCGATAGTAACTTCCGGCGCGTGGAGGAGGCGGTAGAGGTGAGACTCCTTAATTTGCTCTGATTTTTCAGTGGGGGCGCGCGAGCGCACCCACTAGGTGTAGCCCCCGAGATTCGGGCCGGCTGTTCGGCCGCATGGCAGTCGGGTTGAATCTTTTCTTTGCGTGGTCTGACATTCCATCTCTTGGTGCGGGGCAGGCTGAGAACGCCAAGCGGTAGGTGCTCTTTGACGAGGCGGTCACCATCCATAACAAGGGCAAGGCCAACTACTACCAGGCCCAGGAGGAGTTGAAGAAGGCGCGAGGTACGAGCGTTCTAGTGGGGGTGCGCGAGCGCACCCACTGGGTGTAGCCCCCGAGAATCAGGCCGGCTGAGCGGCAGCCGGCTCGAATCTTTTGTGCCTAGCTAACTTGGGTTGAGTTTTCTGCAGAGGAGCTGGCCAGCCTTACCCAGATCCGGCAGAAGCGGGACGAGGTGGCCTCCGAGCAGGACCGGCTGGCGTGGGACCTCCAGGCGGTCACGTCGGAGCGGGACCGGCTGGGTGGTCTGGTCGTTGATGGCCAGTCGGCGCGGGAGCACCTTACTGCGGAGCTGCAGAAGGAGGTGGTGGCCAAGGAGGAGGCCGCCTGGCAGGAGGCTGACGCCAACCAGCAGGCCACAGTCCTCCAGGACGAGGTGGCTCGCCTCGGGGGCGAGATTGGGAAGCGTGATGCCGCCCTTGCCCAGGCGGAGAAGGCGTTGGAGGAGGAGCGGAGCCTGAGCCTCAAGTTCGGGATTGAACTGGACGATGCCTTTCAGCGTGAGTGTTTTGTCTTTGAGCTTTTTCTCTTTGCCGACTGTCTTGACTTGTTTCCTGATTCTCTCTTCTTCTTAGACCGATTCTCGGATACCCAGCATCGTGCCGAGCGGGCCGTGGAGGAGCATCGGGAGTGCTTCCGGCAGCGCGGGCAGGAGATTGGCGCGACCGATGGCTGGAACCTGCCGGAGATCGCACTGGCCACCGAGAACCGGCTGATCTTCCTGCAGCGCTGCATGGACCGGCTCCACGCAGCCGACCTGAGGGTTATTTCGGCCCTCTGGCCGGGTTGCGAGATCCCTGGCGGCCGCGTGGCGCTGTGGCTTGAGCATGCGGTGGCGCGGCTCGACGCTTGGAAAGCCTCAACGGCCCGCTCTGGGGCGCAGATGGCCCTCTGGTTCGTCTTGTCGTGGTGCCGTGGCATCGACTTGGACCGGCTGGCCACAATGCGTCAGGTTCCTGAGGCGGAGTGGGCTGCTCGTGAGAGCGCCCTCGTCCGTCGGGCCAGCGAACTGGCCTCCTACATCGACCCGAACGAGTTCTTCCCGGCACTTGGTGAGGACGGCGAGCCGGTCGCAGAGGATTCCTTCGGCATTCTCGAAGGGCCCGAGGACGAGGAAATTGCTGATGAGAGCACCGACTCCAGCACCGGGGGCGACACTGAGGGCACGGTGGCAACAGAGGCGGATCCGAAGGCGGCGGCCATCCCCGAGCAATCTGTCGAGCATGCTGGCGATGCGCCTGAGGCCTAAGCGGCCCTGCGCTTACCGTATCTTTTCTTTTGCTGTAAGGTTGTTAGGACGCATTTCCACCCACTGGGGGTGTATTGTAAAGAATCTTTGGCCTGTGGCCTCGACCCTTTGTTCTTAAATTTGCTTGAAATGGGAAGTGCTTGTGTGCCGATTCGACCTTTGCCTTTTGCCTTCTGACTCTTATCTCTTGCGTGGGTTCCTTCCGGCTTCCGCCCCGCCTGCCAGCCAGCCGGGAGCCGGACTGGGGCAGGGTCAGGGCGTCGTCCTTGGGAAAACCGTGCAAACCTTAGAGTCGTCCGGCTCGAGCTGGGGTGAACCGGCAGAGGCCGGCTGTAGAATGAACAGTCCGGCTAGACTTAACCGGCCACTACTCCGCGAGCGGTGTTTGTGTGGCAAGTTTTTTCTGGTCCCAGAGTCCCGCCAGCCGGATAGCCGTGAGCCGGTCTGTAGCTGGGTGGGGGGGAGGGGTTTTGCTCGTTCACACTACTTGACCGTATTGGAGAGGAAGGGTTTAGACGAGCCGGCGAGCCCCCGGGTCTGGGGAGCCGGACCCGGGTGCTTTGCTTGAGAAGTGACATGCCTTGATGAAATTGAAAAGGGTATGCCCCAAGTGCTAGCCTGGGACACCCATTGCATTCATCAAGCTCCAACAAGAGGGGAAGATACATACATACACTCGCTCTTTCTAGCAGTAGAACGGATGAAGGAGCGTCGCGTTCCACGGACGCTCTGACTCCTCGCCGGAGGCGTCTCTTTTGCGCTTATGTGCCTTCTGCGTGTCTATCAGGTAGTACGCGTTGTTGTGCAGTGCCTTGCTGATGATGAACGGGCCCTCCCATGGAGAGGACAGCTTGTGCTGGCCGACAGTTCACTGGATCCGCCTGAGCACCAGGTCTCCCTCGCGGAAGGAGAGGGGCCAGATCCGCTTGCTGTGGTAGTGCCGGAGCTTCTGTTGATAGATGGCCGTCCGGCTCAAGGCCAGCTCACGTGCTTCTTCGAGCAGGTTGATGCCGTCTTCTCTTGCCTCCTTTGCATCCGTCTATGTGTACAAGGTGACGCGAGGCGAGTCGAACTCAATGTCCATGGGGATGACTGCCTCGGACCCATACACAAGGAAGAAAGGCGTGAAGTCGGTCGACCGGTTGGGTGTGGTCCTGAGACTCAACAAGACGGCCGGCAGCTCTTCGATCCAGCAGCCGGCCGAGCGCACGATTGACGCCACAAGCCGAGGCTTGATGCCGGCCTCAGGTCGTTCGCCCTTTCTGCCTGGCCTTTTGATTGTGGGTGAGCCACTGATGCGAGATCGAGCCGGATGCCCTCCTGGGAGCAGAAACGCGCCATCGTGCCCTTGGCGAAATTGGTGCCGTTGTCGGTGATGATGCTGTGGGGGACGCCATAGCGGACCGTGATGTCCTTGATGAACCGGACAGCCGTGGGGCCATCCAGTTTCTTGATGGGCCTGGCCTCAATCCACTTGGTGAATTTGTTGACGGCCACCAGTAGATGTGTCATGCCGCCTCGCGCGGTCTTAAATGGTCCCACCATGTCCAGCCCCCAGACGGCAAAGGGCCACGAGAGTGGGATAGTCTGGAGGGCCATAGCCAACAGGTGGCTCTGCGTGCTGAAGCGTTGGCACCCCTTGCACTTGTCGACCAGCTGCTTTGCTTCCTCCAAAGCCAGTAGAAGCCGTGGCAGAATGCCTTGGCCACAAGGGTCCTCGAGGCGGTGTGATGCCCGCACTCGCCCTGGTGGATGTCTCGGAGGATTTCTTGGCCCTTCTCCGGCTCGACGCAGCGCTGGAACACGCCGGTTGCGCTGCGGTGGACCAGCTCATGGTTGATGATGCTGTAGGCGGGGGACTGGCGCTGGATCTGTCGGGCCTTGTCTTCGTTAGGGGGGAGCTCGCCGCGCAGGAGGAAAGCCAAGATGGGCTGGGCCGATGAGGGGGCCGAGACGGGAGCCGGCTCCGGCTCGAGTTGGAGGTCAGGAGCAGCCGGAGCCCCCGGGCCCGTTGCTGGAGCCCCCGAGTCCGGATCGCTAGTCCCTGGGACCGGCTCGTCAGTCCCCGGGACTGAGGCGGTAGAGGGCGCGCTGACCGCCATCATGACGGCTGCGGAGTTGGAGTTGGCTGCCGCAGAGGCAGCAGTGGTTGGAGCCGGCAGGACAGATGGAGTCCCCGGGCCTGTTGAGGAGCCGGCGGGGTCCGCAGGCACGAAGATTGAATCTGACTCGGCGGAGGGCTTGATTGATGGCTTGGACAGCCGTTCGAGGGAGACGCCGGCTGGGATAGCCTAGCGGGTGGAGCCGATCTTTGCCAGAGCGTCCGCCTCCTCGTTGTCCGCTCGGGGGACATGATGGAACTCACAACCCTCGACGGAGCCGGTGAGCTGCTGGACGAGGAAGCGGTAGCTGGCCATGTTGGCGTCCCTGGCGTCCCATTCGCCAGAGACTTGCTACACCACGAGGTCCGAGTCGCCGAAGCAGAGGATGCGTCGGATGCCGATTTCCTTGGCGAGCCGGAGGCCGTGGACGAGTGCCTCGTACTCAGCCACGTTGTTGGAGGCGGCGAAGAGGATCTGGAGTGCGTACTTGAGCTGGTCTCCTTTCGGGGACGACAAGACGATGCCGGCTCCCAAGCCGGTCCGCATCTTCGAGCCGTAGAAGTGTAGGAGATATGCCCTAGAGGCAATAATAAATGTTATTGATTATCTCCCTGTTCATAATTAGGTTTATGTTCCATGCTATAACTGCTATGGTTCTCGAGTCTACAATAACCACGAGGCTCGGAGGAAGACTTATATGCACGTGTGGAATAATAAACGGTAATATGTATTCCTAGTCTGGCCTCTAAGACTAGCTCAAGTGTTGCATGATGGTTCTGTTTTCCTGATCATGGGCATGGCTATGCCGGCAACTTTGAGGGCACAATGTTAGGAGAACATTTGTGTTGAATCGACCCGAATTGATGTTATGCTATGAGATACATTCGTCACAAGTTAATGGTTAATAACACATAGATGGTTAACGTTTGCATGATTCCTTAGACCATGAGAGTATCGAGTTTCTTCATGCTTGCTTCATGAACTTTGGGGTTTGTTAAACGTCATCCGTAAATGGGTGGCTATTACGGCGGCTTACGGGTTCATGGAAAAGTGTGTCAAGTAACTTGATAGCTCAAGATTGGGATTTGCTCCTCCGACGATGGAGAGATATCTCTGGGCCCTCTCGGTATTACGGTATCCATCATCGTCTGGCCAGACACAGGGTGATTTGATCACAGGGATGCCGGAACACGGTAACGAGAAAAGAGAACAATACCGGTAACGAGGTAACTGGCATAGTGGACAAGTTGTTGATCCACGGGGATGCCAACATGTCTCACCTCGGGTATTTGTAACATATCGCGAAGCAACAGGAATAGCACACGGCAACTGGAGGTTCACTCGAATATTCATTCGTGTGGGTATAGAGGTCAATATGGGTGTCCACGGCTCCGATGTTGATCATTGATCGGAAGGGGTTCCGGGTCATGTCTATACTTCACCGAACCTATAGGGTCACACGCTTAAGGGTCATCTATCTGCTGAATACTAGACAGGGAGTCTGAGAGAAAATCACCGGAAAAGTTCCGGACACCGGAAAAGTTTCGGACACCGGAAAAGTTCCGCAGAGAGAACACCGGAACAGTTTCGGTAAAACTGAAAAGTTGTTTCGGGGGATACCATTAAGTCAAATTGGTTTCGGCACATGCCTGATAATTCTTGGAGGGTGCCAGAATCATTCTGGAAACTTCTGGGAATTTTCCGGAAGAAAAACCGGAAATGTTCCGGAGCTGCCGGAACCGCTTCGGATGCTTTTCGCAGATGAAAATCACTAATCCGGAATTGTTCCGGAACGCATTGAAAATTATTTTAGTGGGTACTGGAAATGTTCTAAGCCCACATAAATATTTTCAGTTCGAACGGACGCTGAAAAATGTCGTCGTGAATAGTGAAAGTGCTTTTTGGATATTTTGGAAAACCACCTTTTGGGATATTTCCCAAAAGGCTTCTAGAAGGATGATGCAGGCACTAGTAGAAAACAGACCTTTTGTGCCGGTTCGTAAGGGCCTTTAGTGCCGGTTCTCCAACCGGCACTAAAGGGTGGGGACTAAAGCCCCCCCTTTAGTGTTGGGGAACGTTGCATGGGAAACAAAAATTTTCCTACGCACACACAAGATCTATCCATGGTGATGAGCATCTACGAGAGGTAGAGTGAATCTACATACCCTTGTAGATCGCTAAGCGGAAGCGTTTAAGAAACGCGGTTGATGTAGTCGAACGTCTCCGCGATCCAAATCGCAAGTCGTCCCTCGATCCGATCACGAACTAGCGCCGAACGGACGGCACCTCCGCGTTCAACACACGTACGGCTTGATGACGCCTTCACCTCCTCGATCCAGCGAGCGATGATGAAGTAGTGGTTGAGTTCCAGCAGCACGACGGCGTGGTGATGGTGGTGAGGAACAATCTCTGCAGGGCTTCGCCAAGCGCTACGGAGATTATGACGGAGGAACTAGAGGGTTAGGGTTGCCGCACACGGCTTGGGGAAATCTTGATGTGTCTCGTGTGCTAGCCCTGCCCCTCTATTTATATGTTGAGCCTTGGGGTCTAAACTTGGAGTAAAAGCCTCCTCCGGGTCGGTTTTGCCCGCACAAGGTCGGTTTGGCCCGCAGGGAAAGAGTCCAACTCGGATCCCTGCCGAACCGTGCACAGCCGCACACAAGCGGTAGTACCGCTTCACACAAGCAGTAGTACCGCTTGGGCGGTAGTACCGCTTCACACAAGCGGTAGTACCGCTTGGGCGGCAGCAAAACTACTTTTGCACTTTCCAATACCTCGTGGGCTTTACCCCTTTGGCCAATATAAAGTGTTACTGCACCCGAACACTTCGGTAAACATCCGGAACCCATTCCGGTGAACTCCGGAACTCTTTCGGAGATCAAAACACTATTATCACATATATCAATCTTTACCTCCGGACTATTCCAGAGATCCTCGTCATGTCCGGGATCTTATCCGGGACTCCGAACAACTTTCGGTCACCAACAAAATAACTCAACTATACTTATATCGTCACCAAACGTTAAGTGTGTAGACCCTGCGGGTTCGAGAACTATGTAGACATGACCGAGACACCTCTACGGTCAATAACCAATAGCGGGACCTGGATGCCCATATTGGCTCCTACATATTCTACGAAGATCTTTATCGGTCGAACCTCTATGTCAAGGATTCAGTTAATCCCGTATGCTGTTCCCTTTGTTCTTCGGTATGTTACTTGCCCGAGATTCGATCGTCGGTATCTCTATACCTAGTTCAATCTCGTTACCGGCAAGTCTCTTTACTCGTTCCGTAATACAAGATCTCGTGGCTAACACTTTAGTCACATTGCTTGCAAGGCTCATTGTGATGTTGTATTACCGAGTGGGCCCTGAGATACCTCTCCGTCATACGGAGTAACAAATCCCAGTCTTGATCCATGCCAACCCAACAGACACCTTCGGAGATACCTGTAGAGCACCTTTATAGTCACCCAGTTACGTTGCGACGTTTGATACACACAAGGTATTCCTCCGGTGTCAGTGAGTTGCATGATCTCATGGTCAAAGGAACAGATACTTGACATGCAGAAAACAATAGCAATAAACTGACACGATCAAATGCTACGTTTACAGTTTGGGTCTTGTCCATCACATCATTCTCCTAATGATGTGATCCCGTTATCAAATGACATCTCATGTCAATGGCTAGGAAACCTTAACCATCTTTGATCAACGAGCTAGTCAACTAGAGGCATACTAGGGACACAGTGTTGTCTATGTACCCACACATGTATTTGAGTTTCCAATCAATACAATTATAGCATGGATAATAAACGATTATCATGAACAAGGAAATATAATAATAACCAATTTATTATTGCCTCTAGGGCATATTTCCAACAGTCTCCCACTTGCACTAGAGTCAATAATCTAGTTCACATCACTATGTGATTTACATTGTAATGAATCGAACACCCATGCAGTTCTGGTGTTGTTCATGTTTAGCCCTTGGAAGAGGTTTAGTCATCGGATCTGCAACATTCAGATCCGTGTGTACTTTGCAAATATTTATGTCGTCCTCCTTGATGTAATCGCGGATGGAATTGAAACGTCGCTTTATGTGTCTGGTCCTTTTGTGAAATCTTGGTTCCTTGGCTAGAGCAATGGCACCAGTATTATCACAAAACAGAGTCATTGGGTTAAGTGCACTTGGCACTACTCCAAGATCTGTCATGAACTCCTTCATCCAGACACCTTCCTTCGCCGCCTCCGAGGCTGCGATGTACTCCGCTTCGCATGTAGAATCAGCTACCACGCTTTGCTTGGAACTGCACCAGCTAACCGCACCCCCATTAAGAATAAACACGTATCCGGTTTGAGACTTAGAGTCATCCGGATCAGTGTCAAAGCTTGCATCGACGTAACCCTTTACGACGAGCTCTTGATCACCTCCATAAACGAGAAACATATCCTTAGTCCTTTTCAGGTACTTCAGGATATTCTTGACCGCCGTCCAGTGTTCCATACCTGGATCACCTTGAAACCTTCCGACCATACTTATGGCAAGGCTGACATCGGGTCTTGTGCACAGCATTGCATATATGATAGAGCCTATGGCTGAAGCATAGGGGATGACACTCATCTTTTCTCTATCTTCTGCAGTCACTGGGCATTGAGTCTTACTCAACTTCACACCTTGCAAAACAGGCAAGAACCCCTTCTTGGACTGATCCATTTTGAACTTCTTCAAAATCTTATCAAGGTATGTGCTTTGTGAAAGTCCTATTAAGCGTCTTGATCTATCTCTATAGATCTTGATGCCTAATATGAAAGCAGCTTCTCCTAGGTCCTTCATTGAAAAACTCTTGTTCAAATATTCCTTTACGCTTTCCAGCATTTCTATATTGTTTCCAATCAGTAATATGTCATCCACATATAATATTAGAAACGCTATAGAGCTCCCACTCACTTTCTTGTAAATACAAGCTTCTCCGTAAACTTGTATAAACTCGAACGCTTTGATCACCTCATCAAAACGAAGATTCCAACTCCGAGATGCTTGCACCAGTCCATAAATGGATCGCTGGAGTTTGCAAACTTTGTCAGCATTCTCTGGATCGACAAAACCTTCTGGTTGCATCATATACAACTCTTCCTTAAGGTAACCGTTAAGGAACGCTGTTTTGACATCCATCTGCCAAATCTCATAATCGAAAAAGGCAGCTATTGCTAACATGATTCTGACGGACTTAAGCATCGCTACGGGTGAGAAGGTCTCATCGTAGTCAACTCCTTGAACTTGTGAAAAACCCTTTGCCACAAGTCGAGCTTTATAGACGGTGACATTACCGTCCGCGTCCGTCTTCCTCTTAAAGATCCATTTGTTCTGAATGGCATTACGCCCTTCAGGTAATACTTCCAAAGTCCATACTTTGTTTTCATACATGGATCCCATCTCGGATTTCATGGCCTCTAACCACTTCTCGGAATCCGGGCCCATCATCGCTTCTCCATAGCTCGTAGGTTCATCGTTGTCTAACAACATGACCTCTAAGACAGGGTTGCCGTACCACTCGGGAGCAGTACGCGTCCTTGTCGACCTACGAGGTTCGATAGCAACTTGATCCAAAGCTTCATGATCATCATCATTAACTTCCTCTTCAGCTAATGTAGGCTCCACAGAAACAACTTTCTGCGCTGCGCTACTCTCAGGTTGAAGTAAAGGTTCAACAACCTCATCAAGTTCTATCTTCCTCCCACTCAATTCTTTCGAGAGAAACTCTTTCTCAAGAAATGTTCCGTTTTTAGCGACAAACACTTTGCCTTCGGATCTGAGGTAGAAGGTATACCCAACTGTCTCTTTTGGGTATCCTATGAAGACGCATTTCTCCGCTTTGGGTTCCAGCTTTTCAGGCTGAAGCTTTTTGACATAAGCATCACATCCCCAAACTTTAAGAAACGACAGCTTTGGCTTCTTGCCAAACCAAAGTTCATATGACGTCGTCTCAACGGATTTCGATGGTGCCCTATTTAAAGTGAATGCAGCTGTCTCTAATGCATAACCCCAAAACGATAGTGGCAAATCGGCAAGAGACATCATCGATCGCACCATATCTAATAAGGTTCGATTACGACGTTCGGACACACCATTACGCTGTGGTGTTCCAGGCGGTGTTAGTTGTGAAACAATTCCACATTGTCTTAAGTGACTGCCAAACTCATAACTCAGATATTCTCCTCCTCGATCAGATCGTAGGAATTTAATCTTCTTGTTACGATGATTCTCAACTTCACTCTGAAATTGTTTGAACTTTTCAAATGTTTCAGACTTGTGTTTCATTAAGTAAATATACCCATATCTACTTAAGTCATCAGTGAAGGTGAGAAAATAACGATAACCACCGCGCGCCTCAATACTCATCGGACCACACACATCAGTATGTATGATTTCCAATAAGTCAGTTGCCCGTTCCATTGTTCCAGAGAACGGCGTTTTAGTCATCTTGCCCATGAGGCATGGCTCACATGTGTCAAGTGATTCAAAATCAAGTGACTCCAAAAGTCCATCAGTATGGAGCTTCCTCATGCGTTTTACGCCAATATGACCTAAACGGCAGTGCCACAAGAAAGTGGTATTATCATTATCAATTCTACATCTTTTGGCATCAATGTTATGAACATGTGTATCATTACTATCGAGATTCGATAAGAACAAACCCCTCACATCGGGTGCATGACCATAAAAGATATTACTCATATAAATAGAACAACCATTATTCTCTGATTTAAATGAGTAACCGTCTCGCAATAAACAAGATCCAGATATAATGTTCATGCTTAACGCAGGCACCAAATAACACTTATTTAGGTTCATCACTAATCCCGACGGTAATCGAAGAGCGAGCGTGCCGACGGCGATCACATCAACCTTGGAACCATTTCCCACGCGCATCGTCACTTCGTCCTTTGCCAGCCTCCGTCTATTCCGTAGTTCCTGTTTTGAGTTGCAAATATGAGCAACCGCACCGGTATCAAATACCCAGGCACTACAACGAGAGTTGGTAAGGTACACATCAATAACATGTATATCATATATACCTTGTTTGTTGTTGGCCGCCTTCTTGTCAGCCAAATACTTGGGGCAATTCCGCTTCCAGTGTCCAGTTCCCTTGCAATGAAAACACACAGTTTCTGGTTTGGGTCCAGCCTTGGGTTTCTTCACGAGAGGAGCAACTGCTTTGCCACTCTTCTTGGAGTCACCCTTCTTACCCTTGCCATTTTTCTTGAAACTAGTGGTTTTATTGACCATCAACACTTGATGCTCCTTCTGAATTTCAGACTCAGCGGCTTTCAGCATCGCAAACAGCTCGGCGACTGACTTGTTCATCCCGTGCATGTTATAGTTCAACACGAAGCTCTTGTAGCTAGGTGGCAATGATTGAAGAACTCTGTCAGTGATAGCCTCTGGCGGAAGGGGCATCCCTAACTCAGCCAGACGGGTGGAGTACCCAGACATTCTGAGCACGTGATCACTGATAGACCCGTTCTCCTCCATCTTGCAAGCATAGAACTTATCGGAGATCTCATATCTCTCGATCCGGGCATTCTTCTGAAAGATAAACTTCAACTCCTGGAACATCTCATATGCTCCATGACGTTCAAAACGTCTTTGAAGTCCCGGTTCTAAGCCATACAACATTGCACATTGAACTATTGAGTAATCATCAGAACGAGCCTGCCAGGCGTTCACAACGTCTAGAGACTCAACTGGAGCGGGTGGATCACCAAGCGGTGCATCAAGGACATAAGCCTTCTGGGAAGCCGTAAGGATAATCCTTAGATTACGGGCCCAGTCCACAAAGTTACTTCCATCATCTTTCAACTTAGCTTTCTCTAGGAACGCATTAAAATTCAGGGGTGCTACTGCGCGAGCCATGATCTACAACATAAATATAGCAAAGACAACTTAGACTATTGTTCTTAGATAATGAGTTTAGTTAATCATATTTTAAAAAACTCCCACTCAAATTGACATCCCTCCGGTCATTCGAGTGTAACATGATCCAAATCCACCAACTCAAGTCCGATCATCACGTGAGTTGAGGTGGTTTCAATGGTGAACATCTTCATGTTGATCATATCTACTATATGACTCATGTTCGACCTTTCGGTCTCTTGTGTTCCGAGGCCATGTCTGTACATGCTAGGCTCGTCAAGTTTAACCCGAGTGTTCCGCACGTGCAACATGGCTTGCACCCGTTGTATGCGAACGTAGAGTCTATCACACCCGATCATCACGGCGTGTCTCGAAACGACGAACTTTCGCAACGGTGCACACTTGGGGAGAACACAATTTATCTTGAAATTTAAGTGAGGGATCACCTTATAATGCTACCGTCGTCCTAAGCAAAATAAGATGCATAAAAGGATTAACATCACATGCAAATCATAAGTGACATGATATGGCCATGAACTTGTGCTTTTGATCTCCATCTCCAAAGCACCGGCATGATCTCCATCGTCACCGGCATGACACCATGATCTCCATCATCTTGATCTCCATCAACGTGTCGCCATAAGGTTGTCGCGCCGACTGTTGCTTCCACGACTATAGCTAACGTTTAGCGATAAAGTAAAGCATTACATAGCGCTTAATGATTGACACGCAGGTCATACAATAATTAAAGACAACTCTATGGCTCCTGCCAGTTGCCGTACTCATCGACATGCAAGTCGTGATATTCTATACATCACATGATCATCTCATACATCACATATATCTCATCATGTAATTGGCCATATCACATCACAACATACCCTGCAAAAACAAGTTAGACGTCCTCTAATTGTTGTTGCAAATTTTACGTGGCTGCTACGGGTTTGCAAGAACCGTTCTTACCTACACAAAACCACAACGTGGTGTAGTGATTGCTTTTTGATCTTCTAAAAGAACCCTCTTCATTGAAATCGATTCAACTAAAGTGAGAGAGACAGACACCCGCTAGCCATCTTTATGCAACAAAATTACATGTCAGTTGAAGGAACCTGTCTCGCGTAAGTGTACGCGTAATGTCGGTCCGGGCCGCTTCATCTCACAATACCGCCGAATCAAATATCAACTAGTAACGGCAAGCAATATGTATACACCCACGCCCACAACTCGTTTGTGTTCTACTCGAGATCTCATCTACGCATAGACCTGGCTCATGATGCCACTGTTGGGGAACGTTGCATGGGAAACAAAAATTTTCCTACGCACACACAAGATCTATCCATGGTGATGAGCATCTACGAGAGGGAGAGTGAATCTACATACCCTTGTAGATCGCTAAGCGGAAGCGTTTAAGAAACGCGGTTGATGTAGTCGAACGTCTCCGCGATCCAAATCGCAAGTCGTCCCTCGATCCGATCACGAACTAGCGCCGAACGGACGGCACCTCCGCGTTCAACACACGTACGGCTTGATGACGCCTTCACCTCCTCGATCCAGCGAGCGATGATGAAGTAGTGGTTGAGTTCCAGCAGCACGACGGCGTGGTGATGGTGGTGAGGAACAATCTCTGCAGGGCTTCGCCAAGCGCTACGGAGATTATGACGGAGGAACTAGAGGGTTAGGGTTGCCGCACACGGCTTGGGGAAATCTTGATGTGTCTCGTGTGCTAGCCCTGCCCCTCTATTTATATGTTGAGCCTTGGGGTCTAAACTTGGAGTAAAAGCCTCCTCCGGGTCGGTTTTGCCCGCACAAGGTCGGTTTGGCCCGCAGGGAAAGAGTCCAACTCGGATCCCTGCCGAACCGTGCACAGCCGCACACAAGCGGTAGTATCGCTTCACACAAGCGGTAGTACCGCTTGGGCGGTAGTACCGCTTCACACAAGCGGTAGTACCGCTTGGGCGGTAGTACCGCTTCACACAAGCGGTAGTACCGCTTGGGCGGCAGCAAAACTACTTTTGCACTTTCCAATACCTCGTGGGCTTTACCCCTTTGGCCCATATAAAGTGTTACTGCACCCGAACACTTCGGTAAACATCCGGAACCCATTCCGGTGAACTCCGGAACTCTTTCGGAGATCAAAACACTATTATCACATATATCAATCTTTACCTCCGGACTATTCCAGAGATCCTCGTCATGTCCGGGATCTTATCCGGGACTCCGAACAACTTTCGGTCACCAACAAAATAACTCAACTATACTTATATCGTCACCAAACGTTAAGTGTGTAGACCCTGCGGGTTCGAGAACTATGTAGACATGACCGAGACACCTCTACGGTCAATAACCAATAGCGGGACCTGGATGCCCATATTGGCTCCTACATATTCTACGAAGATCTTTATCGGTCGAACCTCTATGTCAAGGATTCAGTTAATCCCGTATGCTGTTCCCTTTGTTCTTCGGTATGTTACTTGCCCGAGATTCGATCGTCGGTATCTCTATACCTAGTTCAATCTCGTTACTGGCAAGTCTCTTTACTCGTTCTGTAATACAAGATCTCGTGGCTAACACTTTAGTCACATTGCTTGCAAGGCTCATTGTGATGTTGTATTACCGAGTGGGCCCTGAGATACCTCTCCGTCATACGGAGTAACAAATCCCAGTCTTGATCCATGCCAACCCAACAGACACCCTCGGAGATACCTGTAGAGCACCTTTATAGTCACCCAGTTACGTTGCGACGTTTGATACACACAAGGTATTCCTCCGGTGTCAGTGAGTTGCATGATCTCATGGTCAAAGGAACAGATACTTGACATGCAGAAAACAATAGCAATAAACTGACACGATCAAATGCTACGTTTACAGTTTGGGTCTTGTCCATCACATCATTCTCCTAATGATGTGATCCCGTTATCAAATGACATCTCATGTCAATGGCTAGGAAACCTTAACCATCTTTGATCAACGAGCTAGTCAACTAGAGGCATACTAGGGACACAGTGTTGTCTATGTACCCACACATGTATTTGAGTTTCCAATCAATACAATTATAGCATGGATAATAAACGATTATCATGAACAAGGAAATATAATAATAACCAATTTATTATCGCCTCTAGGGCATATTTCCAACATTTAGTCCCGGTTCAACATGGCCCGGCACTAAAGGCCCACCACGTGGCACCTGCCGGCGCCGTGGGCTGGGGGACCTTTAGTCCCGGTTGGTAACACCAACCGGGACTAAAAGTATTTAATTCTTTTAATTTTGGTTTATTTTTCCTTTTAATCCTTTAGGGGTTTATGAATTAATTATGGTTTATTTTTCCTTTTAATTTTGTGTTTTCCATTTAATTATTTTTCATTTCAAACATATATTACGCTACTACATACTGTACACGTTGTGCATATATATATATATAAATAGAATTTCTCGTAGAACCGATCATATATATATATATATATATCATCGAATTTCTCGTACGACGACCATTCACATACATATATATACAATTTGGTATATACAATTTCTCCTACAATTTGCGGATCATTACATATGCAGGCATTACTGCTTGATCTTGTAATGGTATTCTCCTTTGGGATCTATGACCTGGTCGAGCAGAAATCCAGCTATTTCCTCTTGAATTGCTCGTACGCGAGTCGTTGGTAGGAGCTGGCCCCGCATCTCCGTCAGCTATAAGAAGGAGATCAAGATGAATATATTAATTGTGTGTATATATATTAGCTAGATCATGATAAAAAAATTATGGATAGTGTTCTGGCAAACGTACCCAAAGATTTCTTTCGTTTCTGCTCCTTTCAGACGTGATCATGCAAATGTTCTCGCAAACGTAGTATGCGCATAAACTATTCCACTGCTCCTGCCTCATGCACTTTACGAGAATAAAATTCAATCAGGTAATAATTAATCAAGCATGATACTAGAATTAAAGAGATGCACGGACGTAGCTAGCTAGTACTACTTAATTACCTTGGGTTGCACCCATGTCAGCTTTTGTTCCCAGTCGCCTGGGACCAGTTTGACGAACTTGGCCCAAGCCCTGCCCGCCGGCAAAGAAAATGAATAAAGGAGTTATTAACTAGTTGATATCAGGAAATGAAGTAAAGAGGCCGACATATATAGTGCGATAATGATTGAAATTACCTATCGACCATCCCCCTCACGGTTGCGTATTCGGATGGATCCTTATATAGTGAGTCCAGTACTTCAACTTTTCCCTTGTCAACTTCAATGATTAACAAGATCCAGTGGTAACTGCATGCGCACACGTTTTTTATAATTAAGCGGGCATGTGCATAACTCACCAACTACACTTATTAACATCTAGTAAGCAAAAAATAGAATTTGTAGTACAAGATATAGTAACACTCACCCGAAGTTGTAAGGAAGTAGTATTTCTGGTTGGGTGTTTAGTTGCTTCAAAAACTCTAGCAGGAATCTCTCTGTGTCTTTTCTCGAATAAGCAGTTTCCCATATTCCTTGATTAACCGTATTTGGGTCAATGAACCCAATGCCATAGCGTCCAGCTTTTTTCATTTCATACATCTTCATTCTGCATAATACCACAGAAAAGAATATAGTGAGGATAATTACAGGTAATGAACGAGAGCACAGCTAGCTAGCTAGAGACTTAAATTACAGAAACAAATCACTTACAGACAATAGCAACTGACGATAGATTTGTTGAGTGTGTCTTGATTGAATAACTGAAACAACTCTGAATAATGAATCCACAAATCTTTTTTATGGAAGTAATGCTTTATCTTGACTCTCACCATGAGGGACTCTTGATTGGTATTTGCTGTTTCTTGCATGTACCACGTATGCAAATTGTACAATCTCGTTGATAGAAGCTTGACATCGTCAGGCTTGACCAGAGGTTTGCCGCGGACATATTGGTATTTTACTACCTCCTCTGTAATCCCGGGGATTTCCTCAAGGCCTAGGAGTTGTTCAACAGTGACACCGGCCTCTTTTGCCTGCCTTTTATGATCGTCGGTTATTACCAGCCGATCGGCGGTACTCACAGGTGTTTGTACAATGAGCGGGGGCATCGATTGCACTGCCTTTTCTCCCAGCTGGGGAACAATTTTCCCGCTTTTTTTGCCAACTGCTTGGCTCGAGCTCGAGCTCGACTCCTTTTGTCCTGTCAAATATGACTTCTTGATAGACCGCACATAGTCGGAGTCCTTCTGATTGTCAGCCGGTCGAGCCATGTCAATAAAGTGTTGTGAGACATGCTCAGGTACTTTCTCCTTTGGCGGCGGGGGCTGTTTCGGTCCAAAATGGGTCTTCAATTGGGCATCCACTCGAGTGGTGAGTTCCTCCTCAGTCAGGTGGTAAGACAACTTCGGAAGAGGCTTGAGGCTTGGACCATATTTGAATTTCTTGCCTGTTGTACCGCTAGCCGTCGTAGCTGCGGCCTCTCTCTTCCGTTGTTGCTTAGGCGACGGAGCACGCTGAGTCGGTCGAGACGGCAGACGCGGTGCCGGACTTGGAGGAGGAGGAGTCGGCTGACGCGGTGCCGGACTTGGAGGAGGAGTCGGCTGACGCGGTGCCGGACTTGGAGGAGGAGGAGTTGGCTGACGCCATGCCGGACTTGGAGGAGGAGTCGGCTGACGCGGTGCCGGACTTGGAGGAGGAGGAGTCGACTGACGCGGCGGCGGACTTGGAGGAGGAGGAGTCGGTGGCCTTGGAAAGACGATGCAATCCTTTTTCCATAGAATGATACGATGTATGGCCTCTCCCAGTGTTCTCTCCTCGTCACCTCCAAGAATGTCAAGTTGTAGCTCGTGATATCCTGACATCATTTCATCAACCCCGACACGAGCATAGCTAGCTGGAATGGGATTGCAATGGAAGGTTGCTTCAGGGGGATTTGCTAAAGCATAGCCGTCTGCCACCTTCATGGATAAGTTCTTCACTTTCATGTGTAGCTCACAGTTAGTCCTGTCTTTGATATCATCCACAGGGTAGCTAGCTAGCAGTGCATCATCGATATCGGCCGGGGCGGAACCCACGCTGCTTCTCGGCATAGATGGGACGGTGCTATCCAATGCTGGATCGATCTGCTCATGCTGCCGCTGAGACGCCCTTTCCTGGCTGAGTGAGTCGATCTGCTCCTGCTGCCGCCTGAAAGCGCGTTCCAACTCCAGGTGGTTTGATTCTAGGCCTTCAAGGCGGAGTGCTTCCTCCTTCTTCTTCTGCTCCTCCTGCTTCTTCTTTCTCGCACGGCTTCTGTAGTCGTCGTTCCAATCCGCAAACCCCTCATACCACGGAACAACGCCTTTGCCTCGTGTTCTTCCCGGGTGTTCAGGATTCTTCAGGGCGCACATAAGCTCGTCGTTCTCTCTGTTGGGCGTGAACACCCCCGTTCGAGCTTCTTCTATTGCAATAAGTATTTCGTCTGTCGCTTCTTTAAGACTTGCCTTCACCATAACCAGCCCTGTCTCTGGGTCCAACTTCCCCCCATGCGCATAAAACCATGTCCTGCACCTGGGGGGCCATGTCAATGTAACTGGAGTGACCCCTGCACTAATCATCTCTTGCTCAGATTGATCCCACTTAGGCAGGGCCACCTGGTAGCCACCTGGCCCAAGAGTATGGTGCCACTTCTTTTTCGCAGCATTAATCTTGTTTTTTCTCGACCGTTCCTTAGCTTCTTCCGATTCCTTGAACTTCACGAAAGCGTCCCAGTGATCTTTTGCCTTCACCAGTGCTCCCGTGAATTCTGGAGTCTTCTTTTTTGATTTGACGTACTTAGTCCATGCATTTTTCTTGAAGGTGTTGAATGCGATCGCCATCTTTTTAAGAGCATAGTTTCTGACTTTCTTCAGATATGCATCTGTCAAATTATCTGGTAGGGTGAAATGTTCCATGAGCGATGTCCAAAGCACATCTTTTGCTCTTTCGTCGACAAAAGTAACTCCTGCTCGATCTCCCTTTGCTGGCTTTTTCCATTCTTGAACGGAGATCGGGATTTGGTCCCTGACAATAACTCCGCATTGATTCTTGAACTTGGTCGCATTTTTCCTAGGTTCAAGCGGTTCGCCAGTTGATGTTTTGATGGAATCGATGTTGAACTTTACGCCAGGATCCAACTTTTTGGCCGGGCCTCGAACTACCCTGTCGCTTGTAGAAGATTTGCTCGATCCGGAGGCCTAAAAGAAGAAAGATCGATTCGTTAATACATACAAATCAATTAAGACATGTAATGATCACCGGATGGCTTATATATTAAATATACCTCTCCGGTCTTTGTTATTTGAAGAACATTTTCTTTGTCAACATCGTTGTCGCCTTCATCTATTCGTTCGTCTTCATCAAATATCATACAACCCTCACCGGAATTGTTCAGATATTGCGAGCCGTCATCTTCAGATTCATGCTCTGGGCTCGGGGATCGTATGATGTCGAACAGAGCCTCTTCTCCTTCTCTGCCGGTATTGTCCATAGCTTTTATTTAACTAATCCAGAAGAAAGATAAAACAATTTAGTATTCCAATTAGAATGCATGCAATCAATAAGGAAAAACTGAATCATAGTACATAATATGCATCTCGAATAATTCATATAATATGCATCATCGAATATAATCTCGAATAAATCGTCTCGAATATTATCGAATATAATCTCGAATACATCTCGAGTATTATCACTAGCTAATACAGATCGAATATTATCGAAGAATCTAGTTCACTCGCGGCTCCTGAGGCGCGGGCGGTGGACACCCAAAGAGAAGGAACCATCACAGGATCATAGCTCGGGTGAGATCCCTGAAGAACCTGCCAGGTATTGGAGAACCTGACGTCCAACTCATCCATGTAGCGACGGACGTGCTCGTCCTCCTCCCTGACACGGCGACGTACCACCTCCGGCGGGGCCGGCTGCCTCCGCACCGAAAGTGGCCCACGCGAATGCCACCAAAGAAGCTCCGGGTCGACGACGGGACCCGGGGCCAGGTTCCTCACCAAGCTGCGCGCCCCTGAAGGTAGCACCTCCCAGTGCCAGCCCGGCGGAGCCCAGTCTCGAACGTTGCCCCTCTGAAGCAGGACGTCGTCGCGAACGAGTCGACGACGAGGATGCGGTCCGGGCATCGTTGACTCCGAGAAGAAATTCTATGCAAATTTAACATTTTTTAAATGCTTGATTGTGATTTCTTATATACGAGGAACCTTCAGAATCATAACGGATTCTCTTAACCTTTAAGGGATTTAACAAAATGGCGCCATTGTGGATGTGCAGAAAATGGTCCATATTTTTCCTGATATCATCTACCCTTCTATATGTCACGTTGTCTAGCTAGTGTCAAAGGAAGAAAACCATGGCTTCATCATTAGCCGGAAGTAACAGGCGCATGATGGTACGAAGCTATCCAAAGTTGTTTTGGAACGGAGTCCCGGATAGGATAATTAGCTTTTTGGTACGAAGTTCAGCAAGAGCCTTCCGAATATCGCTATTTGGAAGGCCTTTGCTGAACTTCGTACCAAAAAAACTAATTATTCTATCAAGAACTCCGTTCCAAAACAACTTTGAAAAGCTTCGTACCATCATGCGCCTGTTACTTCCGGCCAATGATGAAGCCATGGTTTTCTTGAATCCTTTTGACACTAGCTAGACAAAACGTGACACATAAAAGGGTAGATGCATGAGATCAGAAAAAAATGGATCAACTTGTGCACATCCATAATGGGGGCATTCCTGATAAATCCCTTAAAAGACTAATTGCAAATCTAAGATTCATCTAACATTTCTATAACTAAAAGTATAAAAAACTAACATTTCATCTAACCTTTCATCTAACATTTCATCTAAATGTATAAAAAATGTCAAAATTCCTCAAATGTAAAAATTCCTCAAAATTTCTATACATACATTATACTAATTAATTCCTCAAAATTTCTATACATACATTATACTAATTAATTCCTCAAATGTCAAAATTCCTCAACTTTTTTCTATACATCTAATCATCTAGTGAAAAAAAATGTCAAAATTCTTCTGAAAATGTCAAAATTGCTATACATATATACTAAAACATACAAAAATACATATAAATCATCTAACTTAAGAAAATGTGTGTGTGTGTGTGTTCATGCATGTGTGTGTGTGTGTGTTCATGCATGTGTGTGTGTGTGTGTGGGCTCGGGGAGGGGCGGCCATGGCGGCAGGGGGCGAGGGAACATTATATATGCAACTAAATTTCAAGTGATATAGAACATTATATATGCAAATTCTATACTAATTAAACACTAATTATATCCATCTAACATGCATTCATACATACATATATACTAGTGAAAAAATAATCATCTAAAACATCTAAAGTAATTAATTTCTATACATACATACATACATATATACTAAATAATCATCTAAAACAACTAAAATATCAAACATTCATGCATACATGTATAAAAAAACTCGTGAAAAAAAATCGCTGGAGGGGGCGGCCGCGCGAGCTCACAGCGGACGGATGGCGGCGTCGAGGTGCAGGGGCGCGGACGGACGGCGACGACGGCGTCGAGGTGCAGGGGCGCAGACGGACGGCGACGGCGATGGCGAGGTGCAGGGGCGTGGCGGCCACGACGTCGAGGTGCGACAGAGGCGCGGACGGACGGTGGCGTCGAGGGGCAGGGGCGCGCGGACGGACGGCGGCGTCGAGGTGCGGTAGGGGCGCGGACGGATGGCGACGTCGAGGGGCAGGGGCGCACGGACGGACGGCGATGGCGAGCTCCGGCAGCCTGGCGGCGTGGTGGTACGTTCGGCGTCGTCGATTTGGGGAAAAATTCGTAAGTGTTTGTATATATAGGAGGCACCTTTAGTCGCAGTTGGAGCCACCAACCGCGACTAAAGGTCGATTTCGCCAGCCCAAGCGGCGGGAAGCGCAAGCCTTTAGTCGCGGTTGGTGGCTCCAACCGCGACTAAAGGGGGCCTTTAGTCGCGGTTGGAGCCACCAACCGCGACTAAAGGTCTGGCTTCCCGTGTCGAATGTTTAGTCCCACCTCGCTAGTTGAGAGGAGCTCGCACCGGTTTATAAGCCCCGCCGCGGCTACCGTGTCGAGCTCCTCTCTAATGCAGGCCTTCTGGGCCTACCGCACCTGTGCTGCCCTGTTGGGCCTACTGGGCCTGCATCCTGGCTCAATACGCCGTGGTGGCCCAGTAGGCGGGCTTTTTTTTATTTACTTTTCAGTTTTTTTAATTTCTATTTTATTTATTTTCTTTTGTTTCTGAGTTTTTTTTTTGCTTTATTTAGAGTTAATGAGTGAATCTTTTTGCGTTAGGTCAAAAAATTTATAAACTTTTTGTTAGTGGCAGTAGTTTTCAAATTTGAATAGTTTAAATTCGAATTATTTGAAATTTGTATGAATCACTAGTTTGTGAATAACTTTACTTTAAAAATAGATTTTGCAGTGATTCTTTTTTCTGCTGTTTAATATTAGCGTGTTTTATCATTATATTCAATTTGGTAATTCTTAGGTTATTTAAAAAATGAAATGCCTTTGTAACAGACGAGTTTTCGTCTGAAACCCCGATACTTCGAAAGAGATTGTCCATGTTGTACAAGAAGTGCATCCAGTTTTTGCCGTAACCCTCTCAACTTTTTAGCACATGCTATGTGGGTGAAATGATGATACCATGCCAACTTTCAACATTTTCAGAGTTCATTTGTAGTGCTTTTCAATTTTAGGGTCATTTAGCTGAAAAAAATCAGTAAATGCATGAAAAATAGCAAATGAAGTCAGAAAGGGTTGAAAATTGATGACGTGGCTTCGAATGGTGCATACTGAACACACAAAAAGTCTGGAGTTGAAATAAGTTTAAAAAAAATGAAATGCCTTTGTAACAGACGAGTTTTCGTCTAAAACCCCGATACTTCGAAAGATATTGTCCATTTTGTACACGAAGTGGATCCAGTTTTTGCCGTAACCCTCTCAACTTTTTAGCACATCCTATGTGGGTTAAATGATGATACCATGCCAACTTTCAACCTTTTCAGAGTTCATTTGTAGTGCTTTTCAATTTCAGGGTCATTTAGCTCAAAAAATCAGTAAATGCATGAAAAATAGCAAATGAAGTCAGAAAGGGTTGAAAATTGATGACGTGGCTTCGAATGGTGCATACTGAACACACAAAAAGTCTGGAGTTGAAATAAGTTAAAAAAAAAGAAATGCCTTTGTAACAGACGAGTTTTCGTCTGAAACCCTGATACTTCGAAAGAGATTGTCCATTTTGTACACGAAGTGCATCCAGTTTTTGCCGTAACCCTCTCAACTTTTTAGCACATGCTATGTGGGTGAAATGTTGATACCATGCCAACTTTCAACCTTTTCAGAGTTCATTTGTAGTGCTTTTCAATTTCAGGGTCATTTAGCTCAAAAAAATCAGTAAATGCGTGAAAAATAGCAAATGAAGTCAGAAAGGGTTGAAAATTGATGACGTGGCTTTGGACATAATATTTCTTCGCGTTTCAAATGCCAAAACACATAAGTACAATACTATTACAAAGATTCCCTCCGGTTTGTCCGAAGTGGGACTTTCCAGATATATAAGTCCGGAAACTAACTAGAGAAGCCGGTCACATCCCAGAGTGGGATCTTTGGGTATAAAACTTTTTCTTCGCGTGTGTCCCTTTGCGCCGTAACCATGGACAATCTTCATCGTTTAACTTGATGCTCGGGTCAACATTCACTGTGAAGGGAGCAATTTCATGAAACTTTTCATAATCTTCTGACATGTCTGTCTTGTCCTCCACTCCCACGATGTTTCTTTTCCCTGAAAGAACTATGTGGCGCTTTGGCTCATCGTATGATGTATTCGCTTCCTTATCTTTTCTTTTTCTCGGCTTGGTAGACATGTCCTTCACATAGAAAACCCGCGCCACATCATTGGCTAGGACAAATGGTTCGTCTGCGTACCCAAGATTGTTGAGATCCACTGTTGTCATTCCGTACTACGGGTCTTCCTTTACCCCACCTACTGTCAGATTGACCCATTTGCACCGAAACAAAGGGACCTTCAAACCAAGTCCATAGCCAAGTTCCCATATCTCCTCTATGTAACCATAATATGTGTCCTTTGGCCTATCGGTGTTTGCTGCATCAAAGCGGACACCACTGTTTTGGTTGGCGCTCTTTTTATCTTGGGTGATCGTGTAAAATGTATTCCCATTTATCTCGTACCCTTTGAAAGTCAATATAGTCGAAGATGGTAACTTGGACAGCAAGTACAGGTCATCTGCAACAGTGTCGTCATGCATGAGACGTGTCTGCAACCAACCGGTGAAACTCACCGTTTGTTCATGTGTAATCCAGTCGTCAGACTGCTCCGGGTGTTTGGAGCGTAGAATATTCTTGTGTTGCTCGATATACGGAGCCACCAAGGCGGAACTTTGTAGAACTGTGTAGTGTGCTTGCGCCAAAGAATGCCCGTCCTGGCATATTACTGAATTCTTTCCTAGCGTGCCTTTTCCACCCAGTCTGCCCTCATGCCGCGATTCAGGAACACCAATCGGCTTAATGTCAGGAATAAAGTCAACACAAAACTCAATGACCTCCTCTGTTTCATGGCCCTTGGAGATGCTTCCTTCTGGCCTAGCACGATTATGAACATATTTCTTTAAGACTCCCATGAACCTCTCAAAGGGGAACATATTGTGTAGAAATATAGGACCCATAATGGCAATCTCCTCGACTAGGTGAACTAGGACGTGCGTCATGATATTGAAGAAGGATGGTGGGAACACCAACTCGAAACTGACAAGACATTGCACCAAATCATTCTCTAACCTTGGTAGGATTTCTGGATCGATTACCTTCTGAGAGAATTTTTTTTATAAAAAGGATAAGAACAAGAGGCTCACCAAGGTGATGCCGGCGACGGGACGGTGCGGGCGATCGACGGTGGTTAGGACGGGGACGGGAAGGCACTAAGTAAACCACACCTACACATGCAAAGTAAGAAGTTAATTTGAGCTCAAATTGCATATAAATCAAATAAACTACCACATATAAATACTCCCAAACTAAAACCCACAAATCACTATACTTATAGAGCATTGCAAGAGCTAATCTAGCAATGAGAGATGAAAGGACAAAGTTGCTAACCTTTGTGAACACTTGGATGGATGGGGTGCCTCCAAATCTTGACAAATTTTGGCAAAAATGGAGGTGAGCTCGAGCAAGGGGAAGAACAAAGGAGGGGAAGAAGGGGAAAAACAGGGAGGAGTGTGCTCGGGCTGGCCGAAGGGTTCATATAGGGGATCTTTAGTCCCGGTTCGTGGCACGAACCGGGACTAAAGGTGAGCCTATAGTCCCGGTTCGTGCCACGAACTGTGACTAAAGGTGATCGTGGGGCCCCAGGCTGACACCAGCCTGCCACAACCCCTTTAGTCCCGGTTCGTGTTACGAACTGGGACTAAAGGTCCAGAACGAACCGGGACTAATGATGCCCGTCCCGAACCGGGACTAATGGTCACATTAGTGCCGGCTCAAAACCAGACCGGGACTAATGCTTTGGACAAAAGGTCTGTTTTCTACCAGTGAGGCATGGTGATGCAGGCATAGTGATGCAGGCATGGTGATGCACGCAACACTATCTGGAGGCTTTCCCTTTATGCCCTTGTGGTGTGCTCACCTCATGGGCATTTTGGTAATTCCAAGTCCCATCCTACCCCTTGGTTTTCCTATAAATAGGAGGTGAGGGGGCAGCCCAAACCTCATCCCTTCTCACATACAAGTGCCATGCATGATCTGGCTTTCTCTCTCCCTCCTAGCGAAATAGTTTCGTAGAGCCGAAAGGCTGTCTGGGTTCCGGTGGGAACTAGTTCTTGACGGCGAAGCCCTGCCGGATAGATGACACCGTATGTGTGCAACTCTGTAGAGAGATCGTAGTTTCGGTCTTAGTTCGAGAGTGCCTCCCGAAGGGCTGTCCGTGTGACCGTCCGAGTTTCGAAGGTCCTCCCGAAGGGCTGTCCGAGTGACCGTCCGAGTTTCAAAGGTCCTCCCGAAGGGCTGTCCGCGACACCGTCCGAGGGACTGTCCGACCACCTCCCGGAGGGCTGTCCGAGGGGCAGATGAGGGTATACATCCTCGCGGTTGGGAGGTTGTAAATCCTAGCTGCGGGGATCTGCACCGCCGATCGTTATCGACTCTACTTCCGCTGCGCTACGAGTCGGTAACGAAAATGATCAAACCTTGTATGCAGTCTCCATAGTGGTCCTGGGCTGGTGCGTAGGTCAGAAATTTTTTGTTTTCTGCTGCGTTACCCTACAAGAAGTGCATGCGCCAGTGCGTGGAGTCCGGAGGTGGCGGCACGAACTGGGGCTCCGCCCAGTCGACGAGGAAGTCGGCCATCGTCTGCGACTTGATGGCGGTGCACGGCTCGTACCGGATCTCATAGTCGGCGAGGGCGGTGGCACACTTGGCAATTCGGCCGATGGCGTCCCGGCCGCTCATCATCTCGCCAAGCGGCGCCGTGCTCACCACGGTGATGGTATGCTCCTGGAAGTACTGCTTGACCTTCTTGGCAGTGAAGTATATGCCGAAGCACATCTTCTGGTAGTGGGGGTAATTTTGCTTGGAGGCGGAGAGGACCTCGCTGAGGTAGTAGACGGGGCGCTGGACCAGCAGCGCTTTGCTCTCTTCTGGCCGCTCCACCACCAGGACGACGCTGATCACGCGCGTGGTTGCCGCGATGTACGTGAGAAAAGGCTCCTTCTCAGCCGGCGCGGCCAAGACAGGCGCGCTGGAGAGAGCACGCTTGCGGTCGCGGAACGCGTCGTTCGCCTGGTTGGTCCACTCGAACTTGGTGGTCTTCTTCATGAGTTGGTAGAGGGGCAGGGCCTTCTCGCCCAGCCGGCTGACGAACCGGCTGAGCGAGGCCAGGCAGCCGGCAAACTTATGCACGTCGCAGAGCTTGGCTGGCTTGTGCATGCGCTCGATGGCCTTGATCTTCTCCGGGTTGGCTTCGATGCCGCGCGCGGATACGAAGAAACCCAGGAGCTGGCCGGCTGGTACGCCGAAAACACACTTCTCCGGATTGAGCTGGACCTTGTACTCGCGCAGGTTGGAGAAGGTTTCTCGGAGGTCGTCGAGGAGGCTGAAATGCTTCTTGGTTTTGACGACGATGTCGTCCACGTAGACGTGGATGTTCCTGCCGATCTACGGCAGAAGGCACTTCTGCATGCAGCGCTGGAAGGTGGCGCCTGTGTTCTTCAAGCCGAAGGACATGGTGATGTAGCAGTAGGCCCCGAAAGGGGTGATGAAGGAGGTCTTCAGCCGGTCGGCTGGATCCAGCTTGATCTGGTGGTAGCCGGAGTAGGCATCTAGGAAAGACAACAAGTCGCAGCCGGCCATTGAGTCGATCACTTGATCGATCCGGGGCAGGGCGAATGGGTCCTTGGGACATGCCTTGTTCAGGCTGGTGTAGTCGATGCACATGCGCCAAGTTTTATTCTTCTTCAGCACCAGGACTGGGTTGGCTAACCAGTACGGGTGGAAAACTTCCATGATGAAGCCGGCCGCGAGCAGCCGGGCGATCTCCTCTCCTATAGTACGCCGCTTCTCCTCGGAGAAACGGCGCAGGGGTTGCTTGACCGGCTTTGCATCCGGCTGCACGTGAAGTTTGTGCTCGGCGTACTTCCTCGGAACACCCGGCATGTCTTTCGGAGACCATGCAAACATATCCCGATTCTCACGGAGGAAGTCGACGAGATCGCCTTCCTATTTGCTGCTGAGGTTGGCGCCAATGGTGACGCACTGCTTGGGGTTGGCCGGGTCGAGCGGCACCTGCTTGGTGTCTTTGGACGGCTCGAACGTCGCCTCACTGGCCGGCTGGGATGGGGGAGTCGGCACGGCCGGCTGCTCGGTGGCCTGGGCCACGAGCCGGTCGAGCTGCCGCTTCTCCTCCGTGATCACCAGAGCCTCGGCCAGCCGGCTCCTGTCACGCGCGCACTCGATCGACTTCTTGTAGTTGCCGTTGATGGTTATGATGCCCTTGTGACCCGGCATCTTCATCTTGAGGTAGGCGTAATGGGGCACCGCCATGAACTTGACGAGGGCCAGCCTGCCCAGCAGCGCGTGGTAGGGACTGTTGAGGTCCACTACCTAGAACCATATCGGCTCGCGGCGGAAGTGGCTCTTGTCGCCGAAGAGGACGTCGAGCCGGATCTTGTCGATAGGGGAGCAGGACTGCCCTGGCACGATGCCATGGAAAATCGTCCGGCTCGGCTGCAGGTCTTTCTCCTTGAGCCCAAGCTTGAGCAGCGTGTCGCGGTAGAGGATGTTGATGCTGCTGCCCCCGTCGATCAGCACCCATGAGAAACGGCAGGTGAGCCTCTCGGAGGCGATGGTGGGATCGAGGACGAGGGCGTAGCTGCCTGGGTTTGGCATCACCGCCGGGTGGTCTGCCTGGCTCCAGGTAACCGGTTTCTCGGACCAATGCATGAACTGAGGGACCGAGGGCACAGTGGCATTCACCTCATGCCGGTGCTGACGCTGGCTATGCTTGTCGGTTCCCTCGCTGGTGAAGACGACGTAGGCCCCGTCCTGGTCGGGGAACTGGTCGCGGAGACGGACGTCGTTGGGGGCCTGGGCCGGCTGTTGAGCTGGAGCCGGCACGGGTGCTGGAGCCGGCACGGGTGCTGGAGCGCGGGGAGCCGGAGGGGGAGGAGCCGGAAGGCCCTCGCCCCGGGCTAGCCGCTGGGAGAAACTGCACTGTCGAAGCGTATGCGTGGCCGGCTTCGCCCCGGAGTGCATCTTGCACGGGGCGTCGAGCATCTGCTCGAAAGTGAGCTTGGGCTGCCAGGTCTTCTTGCCGGTCCGCTGGCGCTGGCTGGAGGCCTGGGCAGCCGGTTGTTCTTCCTCGATGGAGGTGACCTGTTTTCTCCCGTAGCGGGGCTCCAGCTGGTCGGCCTTCTGCTTGTTGCTCTGCTGCTACCGGTTGTCGGCAGCCGGCCGCGGCGCGGCAGGCGGCAGGATGGCCTTGCCGGATGTGCTGACCTTAATCCGCATAGCGGAATCGGCCGTGGCGTACTTGTCCGCCTTGGCCATGAGGTCCGCCAAGGTAGCCGGCTCCGAGCACATGAGCTTGTGCTTGAGGAGGGTGCCGTCCCGGCAACCCTCGGAGAAGTACTGGATGGCTTGCACCTCGTGCACCCCGTCGCAGGAGTTGCGGAGCTCGATTCACCGCGTGAGGTAGTCACGAAGGGATTCCTCTGGCCCCTGGACGCACATGGCCAGCTCGCGGGGGCGGCCGGGCCGCTTGTAGGTGCCGGTGAAATTACGGACGAACGCCTCCTCGAAATCCGTCCAAGCGTTGATGCTGCCGACCGGCAGGCTGTTGAGCCAAGTCCGATCAGCATGAGGCGGACGTAGCGCACCGCGACGCGCTTGTTCCCTCTGGCGATGCCGACTGCGGTGGTATAGTCGATCAGCCAGTCATCTGGCTTGGCGGTGCCGTTGTACTTTGGAGTGTCGCGGGGGAGCGTGAAGCCGATGGGAAATGGCTCGTCGCGGATCTGAGGGCCGAAGCATGCCGGCCCGATCGGACCCTCCTCCTCTAGGAGGGCGGATTGTGCCAGCCGGTCGATGCGGGTCCGGTCGTCGTTCTCGCTCCGCGGAACGCGCGGGCCGAGCCAGGCTGCGAGCTCGGGGCGGACAGTTGGGGGCGGGCAAGTGCGTGCGCTTCCGCCATGGGGGCAGGGTGTGGACGCGAGTGCACCGGCCACCTCCTGCCGCGGCATCGTTGCGCCGGCCGCCGCCCTCCGGGGCATCGCTGCGCCGGCTGTTGACCGCCGGCTGCTCGTTCCCATGCTGGGAACGCCGGCTGCGGCTTCCGTCGGCCCGCCGGCCGGAGATGCGTGGCGCGGAAGAGTGCTGGGCTGGCTGGCGGCCGCTAGCCGCCCCAAGGCCTTCGCCCTCGGGACGGGGGATTTCGCAGCCGGCGCCGGCCGGGTCGAGGCCGGCCTGCTGCGTGTTGGCAGCGGCGATGAGGTCCTTGATGTGCTGCTCCTGCTGCGCATGCTCCTCGCCCTCCATGGTGGCCATATCCTCGTAAGCCACCTGGGCGGGTCGCATGTTGGCCGCAGGGGTGTCGTAGGTGGGCAGCCTGCCACCGAGGATTTCCGCGACCACGCGGCCGTGGTCGCGGACGTTCCCACGCCGACTGGGCTCGTTTCCATCCGGGGTGAGGCCGTAAGTAGAGTTATACTCGCGCTGCGCGGACTCCATCCGACGTCGGGTGGTCGCGAGGGAGCTGGCCTCCGCGAACAGCTGCTGGCGAGCTGCTTCCAGTTCGGCCGTGGCGGTAGCCGGATTGGCTGTTGGCGCGATGGGGGTGCTCAGGCCCCAAAGAGCGGAGCCGAGGGGGTCGGAGGTGCCGACGCGGGCCGCAGCGGCAGCCGCGTCTGCCGCCGGCTTGACGCGGGCGGTAGCGGCGTCTGCGGTCGCCTCGGCCCTAGCGCGACCGGAGGACGTGGAGGAACCGGTGGCCATCACCTCCGCGCGGAAGTGGAGGTCGTCAGCGCCGCTCGAGGCAGTCACACCCGCGCACGGTGGCGGGTCGCTGCAGTCGAGTACCTCGCGGGGGTACTCGTCGAGCGTCGGCGTGTCGGCGAGGTGCAGCTCGCCAAGGAGCGTGCAGAGGCCGTCGAGATCAGGCGAGGTCTCGCCGTGGCGTGGCTCGACGGGGAGGATGGTGGTTTCGCTCGCGGGGCAGGCGAAACCAAGGTTGGGTGCCGCGGAAGCTTCCGCGGGGGCAGGCTCCACGGGCATGCAGATCAGTCCGGACGCGAGGCGTCCGGCGGAGTCGGCGAAGGGTCCCGCCCGGAGTATAACTCTGGCCGGCCCCATGGTGGGCGCCAACTGTCGTCGTTTTGTCACGACAGATGCCATGGGGTGGCTTATCGAGAGTGGTTGGGGCCGAAGGACACCGGTGGACTCCGGGAATGGGATCGGGCACAAACAGTGAGGGACAAACGATGTACCCAGGTTCGGGGCACTCCGTGGGAGGTAATACCCCTAGTCCTGCCTGTCTAGTTGATGGACCAAGAGAACTACAATGGTACTCCGTGAGCTGTTGGCTAGAGGAGGAAGAAGGGGCTAGCCGGCTCTTCTTGCCTCTCTACGTATGTGGACGGGTGTGAAATGGTTAGAGTGCCTCCCCCGTGCATGGGGGGCCTCGGGGGTTTTTATAGGCCACCCCCCGGCTTACAATATACATAAGTGGTACTGGAAGGAGGGACCCGGCTGGCAGCCTCTCTAGCCGGCCAGGGGTCCCACCGACGGAGCAGTCTCGTCGCCTGTAGGGCCCGCCGACTGCGCGGTCCCGTCGAGGGCTGGGGCCCGCTAGCCAGCCGCTTCTATTGGTCCTCGCCTACCTGCCGCGGCACGGGCCACACTACGCGGCGTCGTCTTGCGGCAGCCGGCCGCGGTCTCCGGTACGGCCGGCCACGCTGTAGCCACGCCGGGGCAGGTAATGGAGTGGACAGGGGCGTGGACGCACTGTCGCCCCGCCCAGTCTCGATCGGCCGCGGTCAGCGGTACGACCGCCCGAACTGTAGCCACGCGCGCCTCTCCGTCAGCGGTCGTTGTAGCCATGCGGGACCTGCCAAGGGGGGCGCGTCTTGTAGCCGTACGCGGATACGGCGGGAGGGGACAGGTGCTTGCTCGCTCGTGGGTCAGCGGATGGGCCGACCGCGGAGCTGCCGGCCGTGAGCCGGCCGACGCCTGGGCAGGCAGCCGTACGCCAGCCGGCCATGGGACTGCTGGCCGTGCGCGAGCCGGCCGTGGACCAGCCGGCCGTATAATCTTCGAAAAGCTCAAACTCCCTAGCTTTGGCATACCTAGGGGTAATAACCCCGTCAACAGGTATCTCCGAGGGTGTCTGTTGAGTTGGCGTGGATCGAGACTGGTATTTGTCACTCTGTATGACAGAGAGGTATCTCTGGGCCCACTCAGTAATACAACATCACAAGAAGCTTGCAGGAAATGTGACTAAGTAGTTAGTCACGAGATCTTGTATTACGGAACGAGTAAAGAGACTTGCCGGTAACGAGATTGAACTAGGCATGGAGATACCGACGATCGAATCTCGGGCAAGTAACATACCGATGGACAAAGGGAACTGCATACGGGATTGATTGAATCCTTGATATCATGGTTCGACCGATAAAGATCTTCGTGGAATATGTAGGAACCAATATGGGCATCCAGGTCCCGCTATTGGTTATTGACCGGAGAGGTGTCTCGATCATGTCTACATGATTCTCGAACCCGTAGGGTCCCCACGCTTAACGTTCGATGACGATATGGTATTAATGAGTTATGTATGTTGGTGACCGAATGTTCTTCGGAGTCCCGGATGAGATCCCGGACGTCAGGAGGAGTTCCGGAATGGTTCGGAGGTAAAGATTTATATATGCGAAGTCATATTTTGGTTTCCGGAAAAAGTTCGGTTTTTTTCGGTATTGTACCGGGAAGCTTCCAGAAGGTTCCGGAGGGTTCCGGAGGTGTCCGGAAGTCCACAGAGGGTCCACATGGACTCTAAAGGGGGCTCACCAGCCCTTCATGGGCCAGGCGCAGCAGCCCCAGTCGGCCCATGCGGCTGTCCCAAGTGATAAGATTAAATCCCTTTGAAATAGGAGATAAGAGGCATTACTTGGGAAAGAGGATTACTATTCACGTGGTATTGTCCACACGTGTACTATTCATGTGGTACTGTTCACGCGACACTATTCCTACTCCTCCAAGTTTCCTCCTCCTATAAAAGAGAGGGAGAGGGAGGGCAGCCACACCTGAAAAAGCCACGTGCTGCCTCTCTCCCCCTCTAGATCTCTTTCTCCTCTAGATCGGTTTCGGTAGTGCTTGGCGAAGCCCTGCCGGAACAGCTCCACCACCATCGCCATCATGCCGTCGTGCTACCGGAGAACTCATCTACCTCTCCGCCCTCGCTTGCTGGATCAAGAAGGCGGAGACGTCATCGAGCTGTACGTGTGCTGAACGCGGAGGTGCCGTCCGTTCGGCACTAGATCGTGATTGGATCGCGGGACGACTTGCGATTTGGATCGCGAAGACGTTCGATTACATCAATCGCGTTTCTTAACGCTTCCCGCTTAGCGATCTACAAGTTTATGTGGATCCAATCTCTCCTCTCGTAGATGTTCATCTCCTAGATCGATCTTGGTGAGCGTAGGAATTTTTTTGTTTCCCATGCAACGTTCCCCAACAATATTGGTGTAAAACGCATGAAGAAACTCCATGCTGATGGACTTTTGGAGTCACTTGATTTTGAATCACTTGACACATGTGAACCATGCCTCATGGGCAAGATGACTAAGACCCCGTTCTCTGGAACAATGGAACGGGCAAGTGACTTGTTGGAAATCATACATACTGATGTGTGCGGTCCGATGAGCATTGAGGCGCGCGGTGGATATCGTTATTTTCTCACCTTCACCGATGACTTAAGTAGATATGGGTATATTTACTTAACGAAACACAAGTCTGAAACGTTTGAAAAGTTCAAGCAATTTCAGAGTGAAGTTGAGAATCATCGTAACAAGAAGATTAAATTCCTACGATCTGATCGAGGAGGAGAATATCTGAGTTATGAGTTTGGCAATCACTTAAGACAATGTGGAATTGTTTCACAGTTGACGTCACCCGGAACACCACAGCATAATGGTGTGTCCGAACGTCGTAATCGAACCTTATTGGATATGGTGCGGTCTATGATGTCTCTTGCCGATTTGCCACTATCGTTTTGGGGTTATGCGTTAGAGACAGCTGCATTCACTTTAAATAGGACACCATCTAAATCCGTTGAGACGACGCCGTATGAACTGTGGTTTGGCAAGAAACCAAAGCTTTCGTTTCTTAAAGTTTGGGGATGTGATGCTTATGTCAAAAAGCTTCAGGCAGAAAAGCTAGAACCCAAAGCGGAGAAATGCGTCTTCATAGGATACCCAAAAGAGACGGTTGGGTACACCTTCTATCTTAGATCCGAAGGCAAAGTGTTTGTCGCTAAGAACGAGTCATTTCTCGAGAAAGAGTATCTCTCGAAAGAATTGAGTGGGAGGAAGATAGAACTTGATGAGGTTGTTGAACCCTTACTTCAACCAGAGAGTAGCACAACGCAGAAAGATGTTTCTGTGGAGCCTACATCGGTTGAAGAGGAAGCTGATGATGGTGATCATGAAGCTTCGGATCAAGTTATTGTCGAACCTCGTAGGTCGACAAGGGCACGTACTGCTCCTGAATGGTACGGTAACCCTGTCTTAGAGGTCATGTTGTTGGACAACGATGAACCTACGAGCTATGGAGAAGAAATGGTGGGCCCAGATTCCGACAAATGGTTAGAGGCCATGAAATCCGAGATAGGATCCATGTATGAAAACAAAGTGTGGACTTTGGAAGTATTACCTGAAGGGCGAAAGGCCATTCAGAATAAATGGATCTTTAAGAGGAAGACGGACGCGGACGGTAATGTCACCATCTATAAAGCTCGACTTGTGGCAAAGGGTTTTTCACAAGTTCAAGGAATTGACTACAATGAGACTTTCTCTCCCGCAGTGATGCTTAAGTCCGTCAGAATCATGTTAGCAATAGCTGCATTTTTCGATTATGAAATTTGGCAGATGGATGTCAAAACAGCGTTCCTCAACGGTTTCCTTGAGGAAGAGTTGTATATGATGCAACCAGAAGGTTTTGTCGATCCAGAGAATGCTGACAAAGTTTGCAAGCTCCAGCGATCCATTTATGGACTGGTGCAGACATCTCGGAGTTGGAATAAGCGCTTTGATGAGGCGATCAAAGCGTTTGGGTTTATACAAGTTTACGGAGAAGCTTGTATTTACAAGAAAGTGAGTGGGAGCTCTATAGTGTTTCTAATATTATATGTGGATGACATATTGCTGATTGGAAACAATATAGAAATTTTGGAAAGCGTGAAGGAATATTTGAATAAGAGTTTTTCAATGAAGGACCTAGGAGAAGCTGCTTTCATATTAGGCATCAAGATCTATAGTGTTTCACAGAGCACATACCTTGATAAAGTTTTGAAGAAGTTCAAAATGGATCAGTCCAAGAAAGGGTTCTTGCCTGTATTGCAAGGTGTGAAGTTGAGTAAGACTCAATGCCCAGTGACTGCAGAGGATAGAGAAAAGATGAGTGTCATCCCCTATGCTTCTGCCATAGGCTCTATCATGTATGCAATGCTGTGCACAAGACCATACGTCAACCTTGCCATAAGTATGGCCGGAAGGTTTGAAAGTAATCCAGGTGTGGATCACTGGACGGCGGTCAAGAATATCCTAAAGTACCTGAAAAGGACTAAGGAAATGTTTCTCGTTTATGGAGGTGATCAAAATCTCGTCGTAAAGGGTTACGTCGATGCAAGCTTTGACACTGATCCGGATGACTCTAAGTCTCAAACCGGATACATATTTATTCTCAATGGAGGAGCGGTAAGCTGGTGCAGTTCCAAGCAAAGCGTGGTAGCTGATTCTACATGCGAAACGGAGTACATAGCTGCCTCGGAGGCGGCGAAGAAAGGTGTCTGGATGAAGCAGTTCGTGACGGATCTTGGAGTTGTGCCCAGTGCACTGGACCCAATGACTCTGTTCTGTGACAACACTAGTGCCATTGCACTAGCCAAGGAACCAAGGTTTCACAAGAGGACCAGACACATAAAGCGACGCTTCAATTCCATCCATGATTACATCAAGGAGGGTGACATAAATATTTGCAAAGTACACACGGATCTGAATGTTGCAGATCCGTTGACTAAGCCTCTTCCACGAGGGAAACATGATCAACACCAGAACTGTATGGGTGTTAGATTCATTACAATGTAAATCACATAGTGATGTGAGCTAGATTATTGACTCTAGTGCAAGTGGGAGACTGTTGAAAATATGCCCTAGAGGCAATAATAAAATGGTTATTATTATATTTCCTTGTTCATGACAATTGTTTATTATCCATGCTATAATTGTATTGATTGGAAACTCAAATACATGTGTGGGTATATAGACAACACTATGTCCCTAGTGAGCCTCTATAGGACTAGCTCTTTGATCAAAGATGGTCAAGGTTTCCTGGCCATAGACATGAGTTGTCATTTGATAACGGGATCACATCATTAGGAGAATGATGTGATGGACAAGACCCAAACTATGAACGTAGCATATGATCGTGTGAGTTTATTGCTATTGTTTTCTGCATGTCAAGTATATGTTCCTATGACCATGAGATCATGTAACTCACTAACACCGGAGGAGTACCTTGTGTGTATCAAACATCACAACGTAACTGGATGACCATAAAGATGCTCTACAGGTATCTTCGAGGGTGTCTGTTGAGCTGGCATGGATCATGACTGGGATTTGTTACTCCGTGTGACGGAGAGGTATCTAAGGGCCCACTCGGTAATACAACATCACAATGAGCTTGCAAGCAAAGTGACTAAAGAGTTAGCCACGGGATCTTGTATTACGGAACGAGTAAAGAGACTTGCCGGTAACGAGATTGAACTACGTATGGAGATACCGACGATCGAATCTCGGGCAAGTAACATACCGATAAACAAAGGGAACTGCATACAGGATTAACTGAATCATTGACATAGAGGTTCAACCGATAAAGATCTTCGTAGAATATGTAGGAGCCAATATGGGCATCCAGGTCCCGCTATTGGTTATTAACCGTAGAGGTGTCTAGGTCATGTCTGTATAGTTCTCGAACCCGCAGGGTCTGCACACTTAACGTTCGATGACGTTTCGATATTATTGAGTTATGTATGTTGGTGACCGAAGGTTGTTCGGAGTCCCGGATGAGATCCCGGACGTCACAAGGAGCTCCTGAATGGTCCGGAGGTAAAGATTTATATATAGGAAAGTGGTATTCGGGTTCCGGAAAAGTTTCGGGTGTTTCCGGTAGTGTACCGGGAGTGCCGAAAGGGTTCCGGGGGTCTACCGGGAGGGGCCCACCCACCCCGGGGGGCCACATGGGCCCAAGAGGTGGCGCACCAGCCCCTGGTGGGCTGGGCAGCCAACCCCATAAGCGCCCATGCGCAAGAGGACAAAAGTGGAGGGTGGGAGGAGTCCTAGAGGAGAGGGACTCCTCCCTAGCGCCCCACCTCCTTGTTGGAGGTGGATTCCACCTCTTGGCCGGCGGCCAAGGCCCTAGGGAAAACCCTAGGGCGCCTCCACCTACCCCCTCCTCCTTATATATAGTGGAGGAAAGAGAGGGCAGCCACACCTGAAAAGCCACGTGCTGCCCTCTCCCCTCTAGATCATCTTTCTCCTCTAGATCTATTCGATAGAGCTCGGCGAAGCCCTGCCGGATCAGTTCACCACCACCGCCACCACGCCGTTGTGCTGCCGGAGAACTCATCTACCTCTCCGCCCTCGCTTGCTGGATCAAGGAGGCGGAGATCGTCATCGAGCTGTACGTGTGCTGAACGCAGAGGTGTCGTCCGTTCGGCGCTAGATCGTGATTGGATCGCGGGACGGCTTGCGATTTGGATCGCAAAGACGTTCGACTACATCAACCGCGTTTCTTAACGCTTCCCGCTTAGCGATCTACAAGGGTATGTGGATCCGATCTATCCTCTCGTAGATGCTCATCTCCTAGATTGATCTTGGTGAAGCGTAGAATTTTTTTTGTTTCCCATGCAACGTTCCCCTACAGGGTCCGGTTGTAGATGCTCTAAGCCTACTCTCGCAGCGCGATGTGCCGGCATCTCGCTAGCCCCCAGGCCGCCATTTCGTCTATAGCAAAAGACTCCCTCCGTTCTAAACTACTTAAAGTTTTATTGAAGTTATCGCTTTGCGCTCAGTCAAACTTCTTTAAGTTTGACAAAATATATAGAAAATATTCTAATATATACAACAACAAATATACATAGTATGAAAAATATACATATTCTATGATGAGTCTAGTGAAACTAATTTGGTGTTGTATCTTAGAATGATTGGAGCTAGGGAAAATAATTTGGTGTTGTTCTTATAATGGTTGGAGCTAGGCAAACTAATTTTGTGTTGTATCTTAGAATGATTAGAGTTAATGAAATCAATTTACTGTTGTATCTTGGAATGATTGGAATTTTCGTTTAAGCCTAGGTTAAAACAAACATAACTTCATAGAAGTGAGATTGCGTAGGAATTTCCCATGGATGCCATTTGGACAGTAGGAACATACCACGGCATGATCTAGGAATTTAGGACCCCCACCCCTCTTCCCTATGAATTGGAAGTTTCTAGACACGAGCTCCAATCTCAGTATTCAATTTCCTTTAAGGAGTCCATGGCAACACAAGTGTTCTCTTCACCTATCGGAAGAATTTGCGGTGATTTAGTGTGGACTTTGGGGGGAGTCCGCTGCCTTATGAAAGCATTTTAAAGAACTTGCCAATGCCTTTAGGGTGTGTTTGGTTCAGGTAACCGACTGGAATGGAACGGGTCGGACCTGTTCCTGCGCCTCGTTCGCGCGTTTGGTAGACAACTGGAACGGTAACCAACTCGTGCCCGCAAACCGAATATTCGGCCAAGATCCGGAACCTGCTCGTACCTCCAAATCGACGGAACGACGCGGAACCACTCGCTCTCACATCTCGCTCCCGAAATCCCCCTCGTCCTGCGCCGCTTCTCCCTCGTCTCTTGCTCTCTCGATCTGCGCCGCCGGCTCCCCTCGTCTCTTCCTCTCCCGATGTGCGCCACAGCAAGGGAATAGGATGGGGTGGTAGATCGAAGAAGAGCAGGTGCGGCGGGCGAGCGGTTGCGGGCCGTCCGGCGAGTGGTTGCGGAGCGGCGGCGGCAGGTAGCGGCGGCAAGCAGCGACGTCTAGTTCCGATTCAGATGGGATCCTGGGCGTAGCAACAATGCCAAGCAGCAGTGCCAGGTAGCAATGACAGATCGACGGCGAGCAATTTGACGGGGAGCAGAGCAGTGGCGGCCAGCTCGCCTCCCTCCCTGTTGCTTGGGTGGCTGTGGCTGAAGCTTGGGTACGGCCTGCAGGTGGTGGCGATGATTTGGCGGGCGGCGGGGTTGGATTAGCGGCCACACCTTTGCAACGACGGAGCCCAAACCTGGCCAGATAGCATTGCTCGTTTACTGCTCGTGTGTGTAAACTTGAAAATGGGCAGGTGTTTAATACAAATGAAATATGATACAACTTTGAATAAATTGCAACTGAAAATGCAAAGTAGTGAATGTGAAAAATTTATACATATGCTATTGAAAACACCACCATTCCTATACAAGAAGTGATTTGAATTAAATTCACCACATTCTAATATTCTATCTCCTCAACCAAACACCAAGACGGAACCATTCCATTCCATCTCGTTATCTCTACCAAACACAAGAACGGAACCGTTCCATTCCTGTGGAATGTAACCATTACATTCCATTCCACTTGATTCCTCAACCAAACACACCCACTCTAAGAATTTGTACAATGCAAAGTGCTTAGAAAAACATGCCGTTTTTTTAACCTAAGAAGCAATAGAGATAAGCGTCGGTTCTTAAAAAACTGATTTATTTTACTAAGCATCTCTATAAGCATCTCTCCTTATCCATGATCTCTAATACAGTAATACTCATATGATAACTCAGCCTAACTCAAATGGTTAGGGTCCTTATGATAGTCCTTGTGGTGGTACTGCCAACTAGGATTAAAGTCCTAAACTTGACACCAGTGCTTAAAATTTACTAGAATTCACGTTTTTTTTTTCTGCACGGATGAGACAAGAATGTCAATTTTCTGAGGATTTTTTCTATGCTTCTTCTGTCTTTGGATCCCCGCGTTCGATTCCAAACATGCTATAATTCAGTTGGCGACGGCGACCATAAACATCCATCCATGGACAAATCTTGCTCTCGCCGGTACAAATACACGGACAACAAACGATGACATGGATGACACCGAGGCTTGACCGGACGCGCCAGCAAAGCCGAGGACGCACGCGCGCCCGTAGGCCCTTGAGCCCAGTCAGCCACGCGACCCACACGGCCAGGCCACACCACACCACACCACTTCTTCTTCTTCCTCCTCGCTCCGGCTATAAATACTCGCCGTCACACTTTTGATTCCCCTCTTCTCCACACTCCACTATCTCCATCCCCTCCCACTCCTTCTCTCTCCCTCTCCGCCAGGGGCTCACAAGGGAAGGCGCGGGAGGCGAGCTGGTGGTGGGGAATGGCCGGAGCGTCCTCGCCGCCCCCGACGCCCAAGTCGCCCAAGCTGCAGCCGCCGCTCCTCGAGCGCGCCAAGGGCCCCTCCGGCCTCGACAAGATCGTGCTCCGCGACCCGCGCGGCTTCACCGCCGAGGTACGTACCCGCCTCCCCCCCCCCCCCCCCCCCCCTCCCCCCGCCCGTTTCGAGTCGATTCGGGGCGCATTCTGCGCGGATCCGCCGCGGGCTCGCCGACGCGCGCGCCTTCTCAGGGGGCAGGGCCGCCGATTTTCGGGCGGATTTCGCGGTTCGGCTGGCCCATCAAATCGAGGCGCATTATGTCGTACCACGCTCCGATAGGGTTTAATTGTCAGCGTCTCTTTTTATCTTTCCCCTTTCGATCAGAGGAATTCGCGGCGGTGCCATTTCGCGTCCTCCTGTGACTCAAACGCGGTTTAATCGTCCGGGAGCGCCGTTGCAATCAGATTCCGCGAGTTGGCTCAACCAAAATACGTTCCTGTGTGTGTGTGTGTGTGGAAATCCTGTGAAAATCAAAGCCAAGAGATGAGGCTGCGGCCATACGTCACTGTAGCATTCACAACTTGGTAGCTGGACTGGGTAAGATGTGATGGTGATAACCGATAGGACACGAGTTTTACGCAGACAATCATCTTTATCATGTTCGGGGACCCAGCGGAAAAGACGCACCGACTATGCTACCTCTCGAAAGCGAGAGGGACTAGGTAGGTTTTACCCCCCTAATGTTTCCAGGATCGAATGGGATGGCTAATCCCCATCCCATCCCATCCCCTGTCTGCTGGCGTTTGGTCCTATATGCGTCTGATGGCCCTTTTTTAGGGGAGGTGCCATCCTACCAATCCTCCTTTTTTAATGACAAGTTGTGGGAACCACAGGGCAGTGGGTTCCTGATTGTGGTTCTGGCGTGTTAGGCCGATCGAGTCACCTGCATACCAAATTTAACTTTTGATTGATGCGTTCCTTTCGGTGTACTTGTCAGCTTGTGCCAGCTGCTTAGCATGACAGGGCCTAAGCTATGGGAGGTGTGTTTCAACTTGTGAACTTAGCTATGCTAAAGATAACTTTAGAATTACAAGATGAACTTGAGTGTGTGTTGCCCTGTTTCCCGGTCATGCATTATTGGAATGGAGGGACTAGCAAACAAAACCCCAGTAGTCTTACCTAAGGCACCTTTTTTTTTTTGAATAATTTAGGTTGCTTACCACACATGTCATGTGGTTTACCTAAGGCACCTAGTTTCCTAACATGAGTGTCAATTTTTTCCATGCTATTTCTTGGGGCCAATTTTGTCAAAGCCTAGTAGTTTTACCTAAGGCATCTAATTTTTTGTGGCTTCTTGAGAACTGGAAGGTCGAAAAAGGTGGAATTTGATCGCATTAAAATTCCACCATATGCCATTTATAAGTATATCAGTGCCAACTGGCAAGGAAAACATGTTTGTGGTCTGTGGAGCTATTGTTACAAAGACGGCAGCGCCCTTGTTAGATGAATGAGTTGTTCCCTGGTTAGCATTTCACCCAGATGTTTGGGTTAATCCTTCTTTTTTACTCTTCATTTCACCCAGAAGGTTCTAAACTTCTGTTTGGTGTTATGCTTGCATACGAGTAGAATTCAGATCATCCATTTTGAATTCTCCTGCATTATTGCTGCCCAACCTTTCCACCCTTATTCTGCCAAATCTCAAGAATTATCCGTGCTGCAAAATAAATATTTATGGCCTGGTCCCTACGTGTATTATTACCAATTATCATCACCTTTTTAGACTCAGACCAGTCTTGCTAATAAATTGTCTTTGTCTTTTGCTAGGTCCGTCTATATGGTGGGCAAGTTACCTCTTGGAAGAATGAGCAGGGGGATGAGTTACTTTTTGTAAGCAGCAAGGTACGGAGCCATTCATGAGGTCATGGATGACCTCATTGCCCAAGTCATTAATTTGTTGTATCGATAAACTTCTATAGGATGCATTGACACATCCTTGTCATCTTTGTCCCACTAATTAATTTTGTTGTTTGTCCCCATTTGACCTCAAGCCTATCACGTTCTGATCAAGTGTCCTTTTGAGCATAACCACAAACAACTGCCGCATCTTGGCCTGTATTGGCAATTTTGGCCATGTTAGATGTTACATTTGTTTTGCACCGTTGGAAATTTAACCCCATTAATTATGAAGTTTCACACTGTAATACTGGCACATATTACTTTATATTTTGATTATCTACGTGTTACTGCAGTAATTATAGCATCTCTGAACTGTATTTTCAAAATACAATCCCTTTCAGGCAGTGTTCAAGTCTCCAGGAGCAATACGTGGTGGCATACCCATTTGCTTTCCCCAGGTATGACAGCTTTCATCAACATTTACTTCCATAAATTCATTGTAATGTTTTGCCTTCTCTGGTCATCCAAATGAGCTATATAAATGCAGTTTGGAACACATGGAAATCTTGAAAAACATGGATTTGCAAGGAACCGGCTATGGCTCGTTGATGATAATCCTCCGCCACTCCCAGTAAACAGCGGTATTAAAACTTATGCGGATCTCATTCTGAAGCCTTCTGAAGAAGATCTCAAGATCTGGCCTCACAGGTCCGTGATCAACCATCCAGAGATCATGTTTCCTTCGTTTTCTCATCTCGCCAATTCTGATTCTGTTCCTCATGTCTTTGGACAAACTATGACTTGCAGATTTGAATTCCGGTTAAGAGTTGCTCTTGGACCCAAAGGAGATTTGTTTCTCACTTCTCGAATTAGAAACACCAACACTGATGGAAAACCTTTCTCATTTACATTTGCATATCATACATACTTCTCCGTGTCTGACATAAGGTGCGTCTATGCTTTGCAATTTCTTTTCCTCCCTTTTCTCAGTTTTTTTCCTCCCTGGATATTTCAAGCTCAAACTTCTCCAAGGGTTTAGAATTGCAACAGTGAAATCATGTTAGTGTAAAGCTGTCCAGACATCCAGTGGTATATGTGCTCGGGTTTACTCGGCAATGGTGTACCACCAGACACCGATCCACCTTTCAAATATACATGGTATTTGTGTCATTGGTACTGAGCCAACTACCAAGAGTCTAAGACCAGTAGTTTCGTTAAAAAATGGAGCAGATGTACAAAATATGCTGGTTTTCTACCCCTGGTTTCATATTGTTAATACCATTGTACATGCTCATGTATGTGATACTTGCGGTGCTTGTATTAAACCAAGGCTGGTAAATTCAGCACATTTTCTTGGAGCAGATGCAAAACTTTGCTGCTTTAATTTTGATTCTCATATTGTTAGTGCCGGCATATGGAGTGCTTTTATTGGTTAGTGCCAGCAGTATGACAGTAGAGAAAACAGGGTTCAGGTTCTTCCTTTTTCCTCTGCTGGTACACATATTCAAGTAATTATTAAATTATCGCAGATAAATAAACGTATGCTTGGGTGTTAAGTTGTTTCCTCTCGTTGGGATTGAGTCAATGGATAAGGGCAAAATTGTTACATATCCTGGCTTGTTAGAATACTGCATCCTCATGCTTAGATAGTGGACACCGTGGAACAGCCGAACATGGTTTCTAAAGTTATGCTTGAGTTTGCCCATTGATAATTCTGTAACTCAGAGTGCTTATCTAAGTTAGGACAGTGCATATTAAAACTGAACTGAACTGGTTTTTTGCGGTTTTAGGTTTTTTGGTACAGTATCAATATCCAGTGCCGTTTTAGCCTTGGTTAGTTCGGAGGAATTGGTAGATACTGAAAACCAAAGTTCCAGGCCCACAGAAGTGTCTCGCTTCCGTTTTCAACCCTTCTGTGGCACACATGGACCATGTGGCAGCACCATAGCAGCAGTCAGCAGATTGGACTTGTACTCTTAATTAGTACTATTGTTAAACTAGCAAGGGTTGTATGCAGTAACTAATCAACTTGGACTTGCCAGCTTGTGTAATGCACGGCGCCGCTGTAGTCTCTAGTCTAGCCTGTAGGTTGTAGGCTTGTTATTGCGTGTGTGTCATGGACTGATTGGCGACATGGTCTACACTTTGCCACTTAATCACTTGGGAATGCTTATCAGTCTGAGTATCTGGGTGTTGACTATTCAATCCGCATTGCGCATAACAAGTTTGAAGTATTCAGACATACAAACAGAAATAAAATATGGTGTTTTTATTCTTAAATTCTGGTCAACTTTGGTTAGTTTGGTATTTACCAAAACCATACCAAAATAATTTGGTATTTACCGAAACTGTAATGTATTTACCAAACTCAACTGACCAAATTAACCGAATGCACAAGACTACTCAGTGCAAAAACTGTTGCTGTTGTGAGTAAAAAACTAACGAATATTTTAAATGCACATTTTGGTGATGACCTCGAGCAATTTTAGTTTTACTTTTTGTAGCTTCCCTGTTCCAATGCATCATAACTCAAAACTTTATTATGTGCTTACTGAAACTGCAAAATTCCTTAGCGAAGTACGTATTGAAGGGCTGGAGACAATGGACTACTTTGACAACCTGAAGGGAAAAGAGCGATTCACGGAGCAGGGGGATGCTCTTGTGTTTGAATCAGAGGTAAGTAAACCACTTCAATGTTCCATGTGATTATATGAAGCTACAGCTGCTGATCTGTAAACTTTGCTGTGAAGGTTGACAAAATATATCTGGACACACCACCAAAAATTGCAATTATTGATCATGAGAAGAAAAGAACATTTGTGCTTAGGAAAGATGGGCTTCCAGATGCTGGTAAGCTAATTTGGTAGTAGTGAATACTGTACCTATCTGTGTCAATTCTTATTTTCCTTGCTACAAAATTCATACTTCTGTTATCATTTGCCCTTTGTAGTTGTATGGAACCCATGGGAGAGGAGGTCAAAAACCATTCTAGATTTCGGTGATGAAGAATATAAGCACATGTTGTGTGTGGAGCCTGCAGCTGTTGAGAAGCCCATTACCTTGAAGCCTGGTGAAGAGTGGAAAGGAAGGTTGGAGCTCTCAGCTGTTCCTTCCAGTTACTATAGTGGTCAGTTAGATCCAGACAAGGTTCTTCATGGTTGAAAATCCTCACTTGGTGCATCTCGTACAGGTAATGTTTAATCCTAGATTTGCAACTGTTTGGGTGGCTATTTGGAAACTTGGAAATAGATTTCCTAAATAATGCTGCTGTAACTGTATGGACACATAGACTTTGAGACTTCTGCATCATTTGCAATTCAATCTATCTGTGTTCTTGGAATATTTAGTTTAGGAATGTGTTGATGCCTAAAAGTTCTTGTTATAGACTAAAAAATCAGTAAAGTTTTGATTTCAACACTAGGGTTATGTCTTTGAGGCCCTTTTTCTTGCCATACCCATGCTCCGAAATGCATGGTGATTTTTAGTGTTTGGGGCAAGAGGTGCTACAGCGTAAACCATCAAAGCGTGTTTGCAGTAAGCGCAGTGAGTTTATTTAGATGGGAGTGTGACAATTCCATTATGCTGATGAGTCAGGCGAATCTCCAGCCACCAAAATGGGTTACAAAGTCTGGGAAAATATCCGTACACACTGCATGGTGATCATCGCGAAGAGTTGGTGTATCCATAATATCTGAGTAGTTGTCAACAACAACAACAGTAGTAGTAATAATAATAATAATGATGATGATGATGATGATAGTAATAATAGTATTAATAATAATAAAGTAGTAGTAATAGCAATAACAACAACAACAACAACAACAACAACAACAACTGAGTAGTTCTAGACATGCATTTCTGATGTGATCGCATGACTGCTGCTTCTGTTTTTTAACTTCTGGCTCATTGATTTCTCCAGGAACACTTCAGGGCACTTTATATTACCTGGTGCTTTGTCTGTCCGGTGTTGATGCTATGTGGACTTGCTGGCTTTCATCTCCTCATCGTCTCCACCTACATATGTTTATTTCTTCATGTATAGAAGGAGGAGGCGAGCACCGGAATAACGAAACCGCCCGAGTGGCTGTATCTTGGGATCTGTCCGGTGAACTCAGCTCAATGTTCAGTCGCAGCAAAAAAAGAAGCGAATAATAGCATTCCGTAGTTTAGGGTCGCCTCCTGGCCCTGGACAACGGGTGATTTGTTGTACTTCCGCATCGGGCTAGGAAATCTACTACCAATTGTTATCAGACTATTGTCTGCACTTTTCTAAGACCTGTACATATAGTACTATTTTAGGAACTTGCTGGTGTGAGATAAGCTAAGGAGCGCGATTTATCATGTGCTGCTGGTAATGCAAGCGTGTTCTAAACCTTAATAACAAGAGGATTCTCTTATTACCTTGTCAATTTGCTTCTACTCATCAGGGCCCGTTCAGTATGCTCTATGTGTGATCATATTATTCCGCGTTTTCAGGGGAAAAAATGGTGTGATTTTGGAGACGTAGGAATCGAGGCGTACGTCGGCTGCTGTCTAAATCCTGGTGGCCTGAGGTTCTCATGGAAAGAGCAGCCATTGTCGTAGAGAAAGCAGAGATTCCCCGCCAAGTTGCAACTGCTCCCACCCCATTTGCCCGCGATGATATATATCGTGTGATCTGATCCGGTCGCTCGTCAAACATGATAGGAACCTCGAAATAAAGAGGGGAAGAACGGAGCACAAAGGCCATATCGTCCCTGTCAACGTCTGTATTCGTATGGATGAGGTTTGTGTACGTCTCCAACCACTTCACACATTTTACTTCGAAATTGATAGCAGCGTGTGCGCGCGTAGGATAAGGTATGTATAGCCTGTGAGCCTACACGGCGAGAGGAATGGCTTGCCCACCCGAGTTCAATCCTAGGGTCCGTGCCTATCTTCTCCTGCCCACTAGGTTCAAACGTAAGATCGGACCGGCGTGTTCGTTAAACTAAAAGCAAATATTTGTCAAAATTTTAAAAAAAACGACTTGACAAACACCATATCCATACTCGTTGTTGACCATCCTTGAAGAGATTGATTTATACTGATGAAACAAGCGACTATGTACATCACAAAGCTGAACACTGACAAGAGAAACCACCGGGCAAGTGAAATTCCCCACCATCAAGAGTTTATTTCTTGTTCCCTTTTTCATTGTCCACTGAACCTTGTGAACTGAAGGAAGACAAGAAGTCTTGAAGGCCCAAACAAATGTTTCATTCTAGAGGATGGAAAAAAGAATACAAATCTTGTGTCTAGACATTTCATGAGAATCTGTTTACACTAAACAAGCAGAGGCTGCTAGCGCTAGTGCTAGTGCTAGACGGTCTTGGCGGCGACGGATTTGCAGATGGGGCACCAGTTCTTCTGCCGGAGCCAGTGCTGTATGCAGGTGATGTGGTAGTAGTGCTTACACGCCATGTTCCCCACCTCCTCACCGCCGGAGTATTCCTCCTGAATCCGCAAAACAACATGTGTAAGATCACACACTGAAACTCTGCCGCCCGAGTACTTTTCGCCGAGGTAGATTCAGTTTAGCGCGATACTGAAACTCTGCAGATGAACTTACCTGGCATATGCTGCATTTTCTGTCACAATCTTGGTGGGTCTCTGGGGCTGTGGGCGTGTACAAGCTTCGCTTCAGGCACTTGTACAACGCGTCCTCTGAAAGCCCGGTGTTCACCGTGCCGATCCGGTCACCCAACGCGAGCAACTCCTGCAGAATCAAGTGTCCGATAGATGATGATCCAAGAACAGGCAGAAACAATGCATCCCGAATGTGCCAACAAGGGAAATGTTAGGATGTTCAGAACAGGTGATCATGATCATACCTCGTAGGACATGCCGTCGATGTCCATCCTCATTGCCCGGTGCCGATCGCTGAGCATGAAGTAGTTCTCCAGCTGCAGCGTAATTTCACGCTTCAGATACATTGTTTGTACATTTCTCCAAGTTTTGGGGATGATTATGATGGATGCAGTGTGTGACATAGTTGTGCTATTACCTCTTCGCTGCCTTCAACGTCGAAGCGCCAGTACCCGCTCGAGTCCTCGGCGCCGTCCTGCAGAGACGACCCTCCCTGGAGACTGCCCCTGTACCTCGCCAGGAACCCAGAGATGAACCCTTCGGTAGGCGGCTGCTCCCTTGCTGCCCGCTGCCCAACCATCCCCGGGTCATCTGAATTCCCCCTGGCACCACCACCACCACCACCGGTGCCCCTCCTAGGCGCCCTGCGAGCACCTCCTGCGTTTTCACCTTCGTCCGCCTTCCTTATCCGGGACGCGGCACGGCGCGTCGGCCTCGACACTGCTGATGACCGGGTGGCACCACCGCTCGAAGAACTGGCACTGAATCCACCGGACGAAGACGACGGGCTGCTCATCTCCCTGGCCAACGATCGCTTCCTCGACGCGTTGACCCTGTCCTTGAGACGCGCCAGCAGGTCACGCCCGGCACCGGGAGCCGCTGCCTCTCCCGTGCCGTTGTCGGTTTCGCTACAGGGCTCTGCTGGATTGCTGCTTCCCTGTGGAGGCTTCCTGAGAGGCTGTGATCTCCGGGATGTTGGTGCTGCTTCCTTGGCTGCTGTTGCTGCTGCTTCCCTGTGGCTGTGCATTGGCCGGCCTTTGTCTGTCGAATGCCGGGTGCCGTTGCAGCCATTGCGCGAGCAGCAGGCGCCGGCCTTGCGGCGGGAGCTGTCCTCCCTGAAGAGAAGGATGGAGCCCCCCTTGGTGAAGAGGAGGCCGCCGACCGTCCGTCGTCCCATGTGTTCGTCCATGATAATTGATCAGATGATCACCTGCCTGCGACTGAAAATGGGATATGTTTGTCAGAAGAGATTAAATCAGTCAGGCCACGGGTTTTCAATTGAGTCGATTCTTCACCTAAAAAAAAGGAAGATTCTGAACATATAGGAATGGTGAACTGTCCTACTCCATGGCACTGTCAAGTCTCATGCGCAATGAGGGATGACACAGATACTGCTCGCATCGTACGGCACAGCAGCAAAGTCGCCTAACAAGGGGCCAAACGACTAGTAACTGAAAAGCGTACGGAACCAACATCAACACGCAGTACTATATAACTAAATTTGTTGTTTCAGTTTCAGTTAGGTGTGGTGGCCCTCCCTCCATGTAGGCCTGCCTGCCTATAACAGAAATTTCTTAGGCAGACAGGCATTTGCATGAGCTGTCCGTATTGGCTAGGTGCCACCTGGTTTTCAAAGGCAGGTGCGTTTTCACCGTACCAAGGCAACTTTTTCATTCCAAGGCAAGTAAACCCTCTTCCTTGTGCGTCCACCAAATGAAGATGTTAACAGTTCAAAATATTTTTTTTTGAAGAAGCTAACTGCAACGCGCTCCCTTCACGTTAAAACTATCCCCTGTATTTTATCCTGAATCGGAATTAGTATCGGTTTATCTGCGAGGTCAAATCGCTAATACCCACCCTGGCACGGCAGAGGCAGGGAGCGGCGGTGCTGGCAGTACTGTATCTGAACCGAAAGGCGGGCAGTTGACGCGTACGGGCTACACAAAACACTCGGTACTAGCTAGTATCCCCCTATCACCGGATACGTGAAACAGTATCTACGTACGCCTTGGTCCATCTGAAGGAGAAAAAAAAAGGTGAAGGAAATCGTTGGGTTCCAGAGCATCCAAGCTAAGCAACCGGCAGGGGAAGAAATCAATCCTCAAGAAGAGGACCCGACCTCCCTTCCATGGCGCCTCTAAAAAATTACTACAGGAGACGAGAACCGAATCCAAGGTCGACCTGCATGCCAACATCAAACGAAATGGAACGGAAAGGGAGGAGACTTGATCTGACAAGCCGCGCGTTCGATCGCCTTCTTCTGCCTCCCTCCTGAATGGACGGATGAATCCAAGGGATGAGATGGATAGACACGCGCATACTTACGTACATACAGGAACAGAAACCGGCGGGGGAAATATATGAACAGATTACGGGAGGATCGCATACATGATCGGACGCTGCGTACGAACAGATTACGGGAGGAGGAGGAGGAGGAGGAGGAGGAGGAGGAGGAGGAGGAGGAAGATACGGGCAGGCAAGAGGCAACCAACCTTCGTTTCTTGTGAAGCCCGCCTTCCCCTGCTCGGGCTCCCCTCCAATCCAGTGAACCAGGCCGGGACGGAGACCGGATTGAATTCCTCGAGGGAGAGGGGGAGAGGGGGAGGGAGGGAAGGGAGCCAGGGGTGAGAAGAAGCAGTGGAGTTCTTATATATAGATAGATGCCGAGAAACCACACACTCATGGAGAGGGATGGGGAAGAGAAGAGGACGGCGAACAGAACAGAGAGAAGCTTGAGACGAAGGGCAACGCAACAGAGACCGGGGAGGAGGAGGAAGGCGGCCGTGGCGGGGGCGGGGCGTGCGACCCACGTCGGATGTCATCCGGGCCGTCGGATGGGCCGGGAGAGTAGGATCGGACGGGTCAAGCCTGAAGCGAGGGGAGGGAGAGATGCCCGGCGCGGGGCCCGCTCCAACGGAACGAGCCCCACCACCCGATCCCCCCCTGCCGGATTGCCTGCCACCGCGCTGACGGGCGGGCCCGCCGCGCCGGCCCCCGCGATTTTCGTGAGCCGGATCCCGGCGTTTCCTGCGCTGGTTTGGTATATACTACTCCTCCTCCTCTTGGTTTTGGAGCGCAAATTAATTAATAATTCTGCGTATCTCCCTCTGCTGAGATTTTTATCTTTTGCTGCCGGATATATCTCCTGCTAAGATTAACAGTGGATTTTCAAGAATAAATCGCTGGGTTTTTTTTTTGCGGGTAGAATAAATCGCTTGTTAAGATCCAGGTTTTATTTCCTGGTGATTTGCAGAAACCCATTTCGGCAATCGTATGATTCAAAAAAGATTTCAGTATTCTAAATGGGATTGAAGCGTGCCTGCTGCGAAATGATTTTTGTTTTGAGGGGCTGCGAAATGATATTTGGGGCTAAAAAAAGTGTGCATGCACGCACGGCGTGGCCGGCATGCTAATTAAGCCATCGAACCCTTTTCTCTAAATAAAATAAAATAAATTAAATTAAAAAGCTATAGAGGCGTGCCACATGAGAGAAATATGCATGCGTTCCTTGCTAATATTCCGTTTTGGGGGTGGTGTGTCCCATGTTGGCAAAGCGGAAATTTGGTGAGCTAGCTGCTAACTTTTTTCCGTGGCGTCGATCACTTGGATGATGATAAACTAGTCATTTCTCTAGGACGAGCCGAGCCTGTTGGCCGGGTTACCAACTTGGCCGATGCTGTAAAGCGTAAAGCACCACGTCCACGCCATGCATGCTTAATCCTTCAGTACAACTCGTTGCTTTATCCTTATGTTTTCTTGTCACTAAAATCATGGTGTGGAAAGGCAGTTCGATCGTATTTGCTGACTGAAATTCGTACAAATCCGCTGTGAGATATCGTGTCAGTAGTGCCAACAGATGGATGGCAACAACTGAGCTTTCACTAAGACGCACACATCACTCGTATTATTAATTAAGTACAGTATAATATTGACCCTAAGAACTTATCTGGTAAAGATATTCTAATCCTGATTGCGCAAGCGCTCGATGTGGCCCGAATCTTCCAGGAAACAAACCGATAACTAATTAACCGGCTGTTGCTGGATTCTCCAGATGGAGGTTGCTAGGGGCCGGGAAAGGATCGGGACCTTTTTCGTGTCGAGTAGTTTGTGGCTCACGAGAGCGGCGTTTCGGCTCTCGGGTGCATCTGCACCCGCGCCGACGAAAAAAAGCAAAACAAATGCTAAAAAAATTCAAAACATTCCAATTTTTTCCTGTGTGGTAGGTAATTTGATGCGCGAGGAGCGCTCCAAAATTCAACTTATTTGGAGATCTGAGCAGCTCTCGGCAAAAAAGACAAATCGGGTCTGTAAAAAAGGTTTACTGTTCACAAACTTTTCTGACCCGATTTGTCTTTTTTGCCGAGAGCTGCTCAAATGTCCAAATAACTTGAAATTTGGAGCGAACCTCACGCATCAAAATATCTACCACATAAAAAAAAATTGGGATTTTTCAAATTTTTCTAGTATTTTTTTTTATTTTTTTCGTCAGCGGGAGCAGCTGAGCCCGAGCTCTGAGTTGGATTTTCGGTGGCTCTCGGCTCACTCTGACTTACACGGCACAGTTTCGTTTACAGATCCTTCTCATATCTACGGACTACGGGTGGAGTACGTGGCTTGCGTAGATGACTGCCTAGAGTTAATACGTTTTCAACTTCTGAAAAAGCCTGAGAGAAGGAGCACATAATTTAATTACGTAGTAGTACTACCGTCTTTGGAGCTGTCTAAATATAGAGTCAAAATGGTGTGGGTGATAATCTCACTGTATATCCCGCTCAGGATAATGATATCACTGTCATGAATACCAGAGCCAAAGCATGCAAGAATTGGTCAATATAATATATAAATCTATAACAAAAAGGGCTTGGAAAAGGAATTAAAATAAAGGGAGAACTGTTCGAGCAAAATCAGGATATCTGTACATGCATGGCATGTAATGGTTCTCCGCTTTATCTTTTGTTTGGTGCAAGCTACTTCCAACCTCCTTATTAAAGTTTAAATATGCCGTGCATGTATGTGTGTGTATGGCCGGCTTGGAGTTGGAGTGAACCGTGCCACTAGTAGCATTAGTGCGATGATGATGTGGTGCAGTGCGTGTAGGCCGGCCGCCGGAAAAGAAAGGCGACCCGGCCGGGGAAAAGGTGGCCGGCAGTTGACGTACGGTGGTGGCTGTGGCTGGCCGGTACCCTAATCTAACTCCTCTGCCTTTTCCATGTTGATTTGCTGCCTTTGTTGGGCAGGTGAGTTGACATGAACATAGGCAGGCAAAAGTAAACATATGGAGTCGCGATAGTACGGGGGATATCAGCGGATGACACGCGCAGCATGCGTGTGTGCTCTGAGGCGGTCAAACGGCGACGGCGTGAGCAAGCACCATTTGCTGGAGATTCTTCTACTTCCAAGCCTCACGGCGGCTATATGGGTCAACTGAAGGCTGCTGTTGCTGCATTAAGCAGGGAAAGTGGTTTGATTCGGAGATCTAACCATGGCTTAGCAGAGGAGGCTAAGTTTTTTTTTTTCCTGTGATGATAGGCAATGCACCTGGTGGTAAGGGCATCTCCAGCGGTGACACGTAAACCGCCCGTATCTGTTCGGACGTCTGGACCGCGGAAACCATCCAACACGGTTCTGTATCGATCTGCTGCGCGGTTCGGACGTGTTTTCTTTCACAAATTAAAGACAAATATGCGGGGGACTTTGCAGGAGTCCGGAGACGCGAAATCATCGCTCTCCTAGCCCAACCAAAAGGAAGGCGGAGCCCGTGCTTTTGGAGCATCCCGCACTGTTTCCGCGCCAAAATCCCCCACTCTCTTATTTCATCCCCCGTCGCTCCCACCCTCTCCTTCCTTCCGCCGTCTACCCATGGAACCGTCGGAGATGGAGCCGACGGAGGTGCTGGAGGATCTGACCATCACACGCAGACGGAAGATTAGCTCGGCTACGCGGCAAAATTGTCGTGTCAAAGCGAGGGCCACAAAGGAGGATAAGATCAAGAAACGGTTGCCCGCATATGGGCCTGGTGGTGTCATTGGTCGCGGCGACCGTGGCGGAAGCCGCCAGATTGGCGCGCCCACAGTATAGACGGCGCAGTGGCCGGAGAATTACAAGCCTCCATACTACTACGCTGCCAAGCAGCTCAGAACCCCCGCTGGTACTGTTCCTTACATTGTCGAGTTAACGCGCCGCCGCTCTTCTCTGAGTATTCTTCGCAGCAGCTTGTCCGGGCACGGATGGCGGGTGAGGAGCAGATGGGTGCCCGCATGCTGTTCGCTGCAATGCCTAGAGCGGGTGAGGAGCAGATGGGTGCCTGCATGCTGTTTGCTGCAATGTCTAGAGCGGGTGAGCAGGCGTACGACGTCAGGGACAAAGAGATGTTGGACATCATCCACGACAAAGGCAAGGGAGGCGGAGGGTGCTATGAGGACGGGCAGGTGGAAGGCTCAGATCGGGGAGGAAATGACTTGGATTGCCGGTCCGACAGGGCAGAAATGCACGGACTGCCGGACTGATGTTTTTTTGGATACGAACATGTAAAAACTAAGCATACTTGCCTCTTTTTGGTTGTGATCGGGCATGCTATCCGGCGCTAGTGTGATCCTGCGCGATCCGTCACGCTGTGTGGATCGAAGTACATTTGAATTTGAATTTACTAGCGGACATATACATGATAGCGTTGGATGGCGGCCTCCCGCATTCATGTCAGTGGACTGCCCCCCCCCCCCCCCCCCCCCCCCGTCCGTGGACAGATGCGGGAGGAAATTTGCGGGTCGCCGTTGGAGATGCCCTAAGGTCATATCTAATATAGGCCCGGCAGGGGTGCTCTCGCAAAGTCCGTGCTCACCGCCATCGTCACTTTTCACTTAACGGCGCTCGCCCCTCCGGTGTGCATTCAACGCCGTCTAGACAAGATCTTCCGCGGCTTTGTGTGGCAAAAAAAGGACCAGGGTCAACCATCCAGCGGACACTCTCTGGTCAACTGGAAGACGGTCTGCCGACCGAAGCAGCTTGGTGGCCTTGGACTTGCGGATATCGGGAGATTTGGTCGGGCTTTGAGATTACGTTGGCCGTGGCTTCAGTGGTCTGAACCTGATCGACCATGGCTGGGATCCCAGCTCCCATGCGACCAGACTGACATGGCCCTTTTCCGGACCTGCACCACCATCACCATCGGGAATGGGCGCAAGGCTTTGTTTTGGCATGACAACTGGAGTGGCATAGGTCCCTTGAGATCTTTAGCTCCAGAACTCTACAAAACTGCGACTAGAAAGAACCGAACGGTGTGCCATGAGCTACGAGATGAAAACTGGATTCGAGCGCTAGCCAAGATCTGCTCTATCCCCCAAATTGGGGAATTTTCATCGCCCTTTGGGCTTGGATTAGCCAGGTGCACCTCTCGCCTGACCAGGAGGACTCCATTGTTTGGAACCTTACCTCTAATGGGGTGTACTCTTCCGCGTCGGCCTACGTGGCCTAATTCCATGGTTCATACCCCAAGTTCAACGCCGAAAAGATCTGGTCTGCTCATGCGGAGCCCAAGTGCAAGTTTTTCGCCTGGCTCGTTGCCCACAACAGAGCTCTCACGGCTGATATGCTTGCTGTTCGTAGATGGCCACACGACCCAACATGCCAGCTCGGCCTTCAGGCTCCGGAAACGGCGACCCACCTTTGCAAAGACCGTCCTTTCGCTGTCGCCGTCTGGAACCACGTAACTACCTAGACTCACGAGAACCTTCCCTTCTCAGCTTACTTTCCAAGAGAAGGAAACGTCTCGGTCTGGTGGGACGAGTTGATCGCGAGGGAATCAAAACAGGGGCGCAGGCGTCGGAGTGGCAGACTTATATACGCGCTATGGAATATTTGGAAGGAGAGGAACAGACACATCTTCACAGGGGGTCCGCATGACACATTATGAGGTGGCATTGATTGCGTTCGGCGACATCAACCAAAGAGATAGGGCGTTTCATGTGGGCGTACCCACTATAGGGGTGGGCTAATTTTTTAATAAAATCACCGTGCTCATAGGGTTGGTCACGCTCCCTTCAAAATGTGCGCACCTTTGTAGGGTTTCGACCCCTCTTTCCTTCTATATGAATAGACAGTGCTCCTGCCGGTTCCTCGGAAAAAGAATCTATTCGATCCTCGAAACTTGATTCCAACAAACTCGCTCACGAAACCTAACTCCAAAAAAATCCATGTAAAGAAATATAAGATCGTTAAGAGCATCTACAACCAGACTTGGCAAATCCGCCCCCTTATGCTCGTGTGCGCATCCGTGGGCAGCGTCGAGCAACCCCTTATTCGGGCTGCCGCACATCCACGCACCTCAAATGCGGATCCTCAAATTCATACAATGCATGCACGTCGATCATATGATACAAATCATCCGAATTCAACAGTTGAAAACAAATACGACAAAGCAAAACAAATCATAGTTCAACAGGTCGGACATGCCAAAATGAAATCAATGTTTGAGCATGGCGGATCGTCCGCTGACTGGCCGGATCACTCGCCAGACGTCATCCATGCCGCCCGCTCCGAGGCCATCCTTGCGTCCTGCTCCGCCTGCATCCGGGCCGCATGCGTCAGCTGCATCCTTTTGGCATGCTCGCTGCTGCCGTAGCCGCCCTCGCTGTCTCATACTCCCTACGATCATTGATCTCCTTTGTTTCCACAAGCCACTTCTTTTCTTGCTCATCCAAGAGGCTTTCGTCCACCAACATTATCTTCGCATCCTCCGCGCCTCGTACGATTGACATTCTCTCCTTCTCAAGCTCAATCTCTCCAAATGTCTTGGCCTTCTCGAGCACCCATTTGATCGCCGCCTCTTGCTTCTCCAACTCGATCTTCTTCCTCTCAATTTCAAGCTTCTTCCCCGCCCTCTTCTGGTACCAATCCATCCTCTCCTTTTGCCCATCCAACATGAGCATGTACCTCTCCTCTTTCTTGTTCTCCCTCAAAGAAAAAATGCTCGTCCATGTGGAGGTCATATTTGTATCCGCGGCATCACGGAAGTCCCTTGCCTTCTCCCACTTGTTTCCCATCACTTCGGTTATCCTTTGGCACGGTGTCTCTTCCGTTCTCCACTACAACATCTTCATCTTCTTCATCCAACCAAACTGATTCGTGGGAGCTTGAGCCATCAGTCCTCTTCTTGCTGGCCTTGAGATCGGCCACAAGTTGTGTCCACTTTGGTTTACCATTCAATACCACCCAACCAACTACGACGAGTGACAAACGTCCATCGCCGACATCTGCGTGGGCGGAAAGCTCTCCGGAATGCCCCAACTGACCGCCAGATCCTCCTCTGTCCCAACCTGGCCCGACAGTGCGATCCTTGTTGGCGGCTGGATGGATGAGGTGCGGGGCCCCGAGCGGCATGACAGGGGAGGAGGACAACTACTCATCCATGTCCGCATCCGCTCCCTGCGACGCCGCCACTTCCCTCTCTCGCTACCTCTGTCATCGGCCGCTCGAGGCGATGTACTAGTAGGTGGGTCTTTTAATTTTTTTAACAATGCCAAGGTGGCTTCTTGTGAAGAACTAGCAACAATTATATCATGAACATAAACATGGTCACCTTCCATTCTTGAAGAAAAACAAGGAGGTGTCTCCTTGAAGGTCGAAAGCCAAGTTGTTGCAGTTTTGACCTCAACCTTGAGTACCAAGCTCTGGGTGCCTGTTTCAGGCCATACAAATCTTTGTCCAACCTACACACATGATGTGGTTTAGAGCCACCCTCAAATCCAGGTGGTTGTTGCATGTAGACCTCTACCTCAAGATCGTCATGGAAAAACGCATTATGTACATCCTGTTGGCGAAGACTCCATCCCCTGGAGACATCAATAGATAGAAGAAGCCTAATAGTGTCATCTTTCACTACTGTACTAAAAGTGTCCTCATAATCAATGTCATACCGTTGTTTCAAACCTTTATTTACCAATCTAGCTTTGTATCTATCTATTGTGCCATTAGTTTCTTTTTAATTTTATACACCCCTTTACAATCTATAATGTTTCTCCCTTGCTTAGGTGAGACTAGATGCCATGTTTGATTTTTCATTAGTGCATCATACTCAATATTCATAGCACCTTTCCATTTTTTATCATTTAAGGCTTCAATAAATTTTTGTGGCCCACATGTAGTAGCAAAGTTTACAAACTTAAAATTCTTCTTGCATCTGACCGTTCCAACATTAGTAATTACGGGTTTGAAGATACCTTGTTGTGACCGAGTCACTCATGTAGATGTATTGGTCCGTGAAGGTTCAGTGGCCGCAGAAGGTCCACCTCCTGTAGATGCACATGATCCAACCGTTGCAGCTGCAGAGGATCTGACAAGAGTCGCAAAAGATCCGCCTCCTTGTATTTACTGACCAGGCGAATCCCCCTCGGTGGTCGCACGGTCCGCTAGTCTTGGATCTGCTGCCCGAGGGGCCAGTTGGTGAAGGCCCGTGAAGAGGTTTCGCGTGTCCAGGGGCCCGCGACAGGCTCTCATCATCAAAATATCAAACGAATACCAACTTCACATGATTACTTATAACAAGACTTCTCCCATGTCCTCGGGAACAAAAGTAAGTACTCACAAATCATCACCATGTTCAATATCAGAGGTATAATAAATATAATTAAGGACCTAAACATATTATCTTACACCAAGTAAACCAACAAGCATCAACTACAAGATGTAATAAACACTACTAGTACCCCCCAGGTACCAATCTAAGGTTTTGAGACAAAGATTGCATACAAGAGATAAACTAGGGTTTCAGATGAGATGGTGTCGGTGAAGATGTTGATGAAGATTGGTCCTCCCACGAAGGAGGAAGCATTGGTGATGACGATGGCTTCGATTTCCACCTCTCGGAGGGAAGTTTCCCCGACAGAATCTCTCTGCCGGAGATCAAAAGGGCATCTGCCCAGGTTTCCGCCTCGAGACGGCGACGCTTTGTCCTGAAAGTATCCTCTTGATTTTTTCTAGGTCAAAACCCATCATATAGCAGAAGAGGGAGGCCGGAGGCCGTCTGTGGGGCCCCCAAGCCATCAGGGCACGCCGAGGGGGGTGGACGCGCCCTGTTGGCTTAGCACCAACAGGTGCCCCCCCCTCTGGTATATTTTTGCTTCATAAATTCATATATATTCCACAAGAATTCCTCGTGAAGTTTCAGGTCATTTGGAGTCCAGTGGATTTTCAACCTTTTTCTTGGTTTTCAGGTCCAGAATTCCAGTTTCTGGCAATTTCCCTCTTTGTGATGTACCTTGTAAATTTAGAGAGAAAAGGCATAAGAATTGTATCATAAAGTGGAATAATGACCAAGCATAATATAATTATCAATGAGAAATCATGATGCAAAATGGACGTATCAGGTGCAAGTATTTGCTCTTTTGTGTGTAGGTGCCGCTAATCGAGTGTTTGGTTGTACTCCTACTGGTTCGATAAACCTTGGTTCTTAACCGAGGGAAATACTTTTTGCTACTTTACTACATCACCCTTCCTCTTCGGGGAAAATCCTAACGCATCTCAAGTAGCACACGACTAGCCTATCGTTTAACAGGTGGTTACCCAGGTTCGAGCCCTCATGGTGAGGTAACACCCTACGTCCTGCTTTGTATTTTGTATTGATGATGGAGCCTCGTGCGAGGGGGTTACAAGGATGACAATGAATATGGCTACCAAGAGTAATCTATGAGAGTAGATGGGGGTGACTACCCCTAGCGCCGCCTTATATAGGTGGCGACGACTAGGATTTAGATGGTGCCTTACCGACCTCTCGTTGCCTTCTTCTTAGATTGCACACCAAGATAGCGATCTAGACTCTAGCCGGGTTGCCTCCTGAAGCTGAACCTTCACCAGGCCTCCTAGGCCCTGATACTTGTGATCTGCGTTGGGTTTTCCGTGAAGAGGAACGGGTTATTGCAGCACAAAGTGGGTAAGTATTTCCCTCAGTTATGAAACCAAGGTTTATCGAACCAATAGGAATAGCAATCCTCAACCGTCTTCAACGGCTGCACACAAAAGAACAAACAACTTGCACCCAACGCGGGCAAGAGGGTTGTCAATCCCCTTGATCTCGTTATTTGCAAGCAAATGAGGTGTGTAGATAATTGTAGATAATTGTAAATTGAAAAATAAAATAAAAAGTAAACAAAGGCAGCAAGGTAATAGTAGCGTTTATAAATTTACAAGTGGATAGACCCGGGGGCCGTAGTTTTCCCTAGTGGCATCTCTCATGTAGGCAGCATACAGTGGGTAATAAATTACTGTTAGGCAATTGATAGAAAAGCGGATAGTTATGCAATATTCACGGCAATGATCATGTATATATAGGCATCACGTCGATAAACAAATAGGCTGACTCCTTCCTGCACCTATTACTATTACTCCACTTCAAGAGCGCTTCTATGCTCGCCTCTCTACGTAGTAAGTTCATGACAAATAGAGTAATGCATGGAGAACGATGACATGATGTAGATAAAGTAAACTCAAGCAATATGAATAAACCCCATCATGTTATCCTTAGTAGCAACAACACAAAGACGCATCTTGTCCCCTACTTTGTCACTGGGATATAGAAACTCGTCAGGTTGAACCTACCACAACGCACCACTCCCACTGAAGATAGATCAATCTACTTGGCCAAAGCACATCAATAAATCGGAGAGCATTACAAAGCTATAATGATCATGCAAATAAGAATCTTAATATTCAGAGGTGACTCAAATACTTTTCATGAATAATCTGAACATAAACCCCCAATTCATGGGATCCCAACAAACACACCGCACAATAGGATTACATCGGATAGATCAAAGCAAAGATGAGATGATCATTGTATTGAAGATCAAGAGATAGAGAGATTGCCATCTAGCTACTAGCTATGGACCTGTAGGTCTGTGGTGAACTACTCACACATCATCATGAGGGCAGCAAGGTTGATGTAGAGGCCCTCCGTGATCGATCCCCCCTCCGACAGGGTGCCAGAACGGAGCTCCAGATGGCTTCGCGGCGGAACAAAGATTTGCGGCAGTGTAAAAAGGGTTTCAGGACTGCCTCCAGGGTTTTTACAATATATGTGAATTTATAGGCCAGAGAACGCGGTCGGGAGGGCCACCAGGGAGGCACAAGCCATCAGGGCGCGCCCCCCCCCAGGATGCGCCCTGTTGACTTGTGCGGCCCTGGTGCGGCTCCCGACCTTCTTCCGAATCTCCCAGGTCTTCTTTTGGTCCAAAAAAAATCATAACAAAATTTCGTGGCAATTGGACTTCGTTTGGTACTGTAAACCCGAGATGTGAAAAACATGCAGAAAACATCAACTGGCACTGGGCACTGGGTCAATAGGTTAGTGCTCAAAAATATTATAAATTGGTAAATAAAGACCCAAAAAGTATCATAGAATGATAATATATCAGAATGGAACAATAAAAAATTATAGATACATTGGAGACGTATCAAGCATCCCCAAGCTTGTTTCCTGCTCGTCCTCGAATAGGTAAATGATAAAAACAGAATTTTTGACATGCTATCCATTATGTAATCTTATGCATGTATGCTCATTGAGAAACGATGAATCAACAAATATTAACATAGCAATACTTATAAGTATAAGAAACAAAATCATCAATCTTTCAAAGTATACGATCCTCAAAGAATGTTTACCCCCCATTCATCTTATTATATTAGCAAGGCATGGCTCCATCTTCACCACATTAATACAAATGTCAAGCACCACGGTGTCCAAGTCAGGCAATTGGATCGTACTTTTTCAATATGCTTTTGTCTAGGGTAAAACTCAGTGGATCCGAATGAGAATGTTGGTGTCACCGAATTTTGACTTTTGGCACTGGACAGAAGATTTGTGTGGGAAAGTGGGTGAGTATTTTTGGTGGCTAATCTCTAAGCACTTGAGCAACCAAATCATCATATTTACCTCATCCCCTTTTAATAGTATTGGCTTTCCTATGGACTCTGTCGTGGGAGTAATACTGATAGTAGTACGGGGGTACGTACTAGTAAGGGCGAAGCCTAGCTACGGAGCAAGTGTCACACTCGGATTTTACGAGTTCGAACCCCACTCGGAAGTGGTAAAAGTCCTATGTCTCGAGCCCCTGGGCCGAAGTGTTGCTTTTTGTATGTTTCTGATTACAAGGAGTTCGTAACCCCTCCTCTGGAATGGGGGTGGCTTATATAGAGTGTGCCACCGCCAACCGAGTGCCATTACGAGGGTCATTAATGCTAGTAACTGCCGGAGTTACTGGAAACTGTCGTGTTAACTATGACCGTTATAGGTAACGTAATATTTACATCATTTAATGTGAGTTAAGTCCCTCGAATGTTGTAGCTCCCACGCCGTCTCTGCTTATTCACGTCCGGGTGCCTAAGCCAGGCCGAGTGGCTGGTAACGTCCGAGTGACTTCCAAGGATCCGAGTGCATCTTGTATATTCGTTCGAGTGCTAAGGTAGTCCAGGGACTTCTGTAAACTTGTAGGACCCCGGGTGTGTCCTAGATACGAGGTCTATGACCCTACCCAGGGTAGGTGACCTCGTCAGACTCAAAAGTGATTTCTCACAAAATAGAAAATGTAGAGTCTTGTTGCTTGAAGCATGGCCAATCCTATTCCTTCCTTTCCTTGGGAATGTTCTCCACACAATCTTTAGCCAATCCTCTCTGTGGACTAAACCTGAAATAAACTAGATAGAACTATTAGTCCAAGAGACAATGTATGTTGTCATGAATTATCAAAACCACCAAGGGAGCATATGTGCTTTCAACATAGCATTGGGTGGAATAGAATATGGTGGTAGATATCAAAGGGGCAAAAAGTGGGGAAGATAGTCTCGCATCAACTAGGCGTACCAACGAGCTATGGAGATGTCCATCAATAGATGTCAATGCAAAGAGTAGGGATTGCCATGCAAATGACGCACTAGAGCTATAAGTGTATGTAAGCTCAAATGAAGCTAAGTGGGGTGTGCATCCAACTTGCTTGCTCATGAAGACCTCAGGCATTTGAGGAAGCCCGTCATAGGAATATACAAGCCAAGTTTGTAATAATGAAAAAGTGATTCCCACTAGCATATGAAAATGACATAACATGGGACTCTCTCTACATGAGGAACAAGGTGCCACTTTGAGGCACAAGTGTGGTAAAAGATAGTAGCAAAGTCCCTTCTCTCATTTTTTTATTCAGAATGGTGGGCTCATTTGGCCTCCCCCATCTTTATTTCCTCACTGGGACAATGCTCTAACAATGATGATCATCACACTTTTATTTACTTACAACTCGAAATGAAGAACTGATATGAAGATATGACTCTATATGAATGCCTCTGGCAGTGTACCGGGATGTGCAATGATCTAGCATGACATGTATCAAAAATATGATGAACGGTGGCTTTGCCACAAATACTATGTCATCTCTATATGATCATGCAAAGCAATATGATGATAAACGAACTAGTCATGTGAAGTGACGATGGGATTTGCATGGCAATATATCTCGGAATGGCTATGAAAATGCCATGATAGGTAGGTATGGTGGCTGTTTTGAGGAAGATATAATGAGGCTTATGTGCAACAGAGCGTATCATGTCACGGGGTTTGGATGCACTGGCGAGAGTTGCACCGATCCTCAAGGTGAGAATGGGCTATGCACGATACCGGAGAGGCTAGCAAATATGAAAAGGTGAGGTTGCGTATGTCCATGGTTTCACATTAGTCATAAAAAACTCACATACTTATTGCAAAGTTTTATTAGTTTTATCACAAATCAAAGTACTACTCGCATGCCCCGAGGGAAGAGGTTGGTAGGAGTTAACCATCGCGCGCTTCCAAACCGAAACAACACTAGGATTTCAAAGAGGAATAGAAATGCTCACACATCATCACCATGCCTCTTTAATTTTTAGACGAACAGGAAGTTAACCTATCTTAATATCGACACCTCTACGAATCAACAATTATGAACTTACACCTTTTTCATATTACCACATCAATATCATTAACCCACAGTTTCTCTATATGTGCTACATGATGGTTTTGATTACCACTCATCGAATACCTAATATTTTTGGACTAGTCTCATGAGCCATGCAAATTATCTTCACTATTTATTAACTCTCAAACAAATATAAGTGAAGAACGAGAGTGGAATCATTTCTATAAAATCTACACACCACCGTGCTAAAAAAAGATATAAGAAAAGTACTAGAGCAACTACTAAGCTCAAAAGATATAAGTGAAGCACATAGAGTATTCTAACAAATTATGATGAAGGTGTGTCTCTCTTAAATAGGTGTGTCCAGTAAACAATGATTGTGTCAACTTAAAGTAAAATCAAACAAAAAACAAACGACGCTCCAGCAAAACTCATATCATGTGACGAATAAAAATATAGCTTCAAGTGACATATCGATGGATTGAGACGAAAGAGGGGATGCCTTCCGGGGCATCCCCAAGATTAGACGCTTGAGTCTTCCTTAAAATATTGCCTTGGGGTGCCTTGGGCATACCCAAGCTTAGGCTCTTGCCACTCCTTATTCCTTTGTCCATCGCGATAACACCGAAAACTTGAAAACTTCAATCACACAAAACTCAACAAAACTTCATGAGATCCGTTAGTATAAGCAACATATTGAATACTTTAGGTACTGTTAAAAATTTATTATTATTTTATAATTTCATAATAGGTACTGTATTCTACCTTCTCCATGGCTTATACCCCCGATACAATTCATAGCATAATCAAAACAAGCAACTATGCAAGCAAAAACAGAATATGTCTAAAACAGAACAGTCTGTAGAAATCTGTAGAGAACCTATACTTCTGTAACTCTAAAATTTCTGAAAAATTAGGACAACCTCGAAAATTTGTATATAAATACTGTGTAAAAAATTCCGATCATTATCACTCTCCAGTAAAAAATTAAAATTCCTGTACTGGAGTCAAAAGCTTCTGTTTTATTTCAGCATCGATTCTACTCATCTTGTGAGTCATCCCAAAGGCTTTACTTGGCACAAACACTAATTTTAAACATAAAAACATAATCATTACAGATGCAATAATCATTTTATCAAAAACAAACATAAAGTTAAAAGCAAAAATATAAAGATAACTATTGGGTTGCCTCCCAACAACCGCTATTGTTTTATGCCCCTAGCTAGGCATAATGATTTCAATGATGCTCACATGAAAGTAAGGAATTGAAACGCAATGGGAGCATCATGAAGCATATGGAAAGCACATTTAATCCTAACCCACTTCCTGTTCATAGAAATTTTGTGAGCAAACAATTTATGGGAGCAAGAATCAACTAGCATAGGAAGGCAAAACAAGCATAACTTCGAAACTTTGAACACATAGGGAGGAAACTTGATATTATTGTAATTCCTACACGCATATGTCCCCCCCCCCCTCATAATAATTTTTAGTATCATCATGAAGGAATTCCACAATATAACTATCACCTAAAGCATTATTTTCATGATCCACAAGCATAGAAAATTTATCACTCTTCACATAAGCAAATTCCTTTTCATTCATGGTAGTGGGAACAAAGTCAATAAAATAACTATCATGAGACACTTGATTGTCATAACCAAATTGAAAATTAGAATAGTGAGGACAAGTTTCATGGTTATCACTACTAATTATAGCATATATGTCATCACCACAATCATGATAATAATTTTGCTCATCAAAACTTGGGGGACAAAAAATACTATCTTCATCAAACATAGCATCCCAAGCTTGTGGTTTTGCATATCATTAGCACCATGGATATTCAGAGAATTCATACTAACAACATTTCTATAATGCTCATCATTAAAGGAACTCACATTAAGCATTTTTATAAATTCTTCCTCTAACAACTGAGCACAATTTTTCGAATCCTTATTTTCACGAAAGACATTATAAAGACGAAGCATATGAGGCAACATAAACTCCATTTTTTTGTATTTTTTATTTTTATGAGATAAACTAAATATAAGAGCAAATAAAAAGATAAACAAGTGAATGAAAATTTATGTGAATTTACTTGATAATTGCTGATGATATTCCTCGGCAACGGCGCCAGAACTCCTTCCTGATACTTGTGATCTGCGTTGGGTTTTTCATGAAGAGGAACGGGTTATTGCAGCACAAAGTGGGTAAGTATTTCCCTCAGTTATGAAATCAAGGTTTATCGAACCAATAGGAATATCAATCCTCAACCGTCTTTAGCGACTGCACACAAAAGAACAAAAAACCTGCAGCCAACGCGGGCAAGAGGGTTGTCAATCCCCTTGATCTCATTATTTGCAAGCAAATGAGGTGTGTAGATAATTGTAAATTGCAAAATAAAATAAAAAGTAAATAAAGGCAGCAAGGTAACAGTAGCATTTGTAAATTTACGAGTGAATAGACCCGGGGGGCATAGTTTTCCCTAGCGGTATCTCTCATGTAGGCAGCATACGATGGGTAACAAATTACTGTTGGGCAATTGATAGAAAAGCTGATAGTTATGCGATCTTCACGGCAATGATCATGTATATATAGGCATCACGTCCATAAACAAATAGGCCAACTCCTGCCTGCACCTATTACTATTACTCCACTTCAAGAGCGCTTCTATGCTTGCCTCTCTACGTATTAAGTTCATGACAAACAGAGTAATGCATGGAGAACGATGACATGATGTAGACAAAGTAAACTCACGCAATATGAATAAACCCCATCGTGTTATCCTTAGTAGCAACAACACAAAGACACATCTTGTCCCTTACTTTGTCACTGGGATATAGAAACTCGTTAGGTTGAACCTACCACAACGCACCACTCCCACTGACGATAGATCAATCTACTTGGCCAAAGCACATCAATAAATCGGAGAGCATTAGGAAGCTATAATGATCATGCAAATAAGAATCTTAATATTCAGAGGTGACTCAAATACTTTTCATGAATAATCTGAACATAAACCCACAATTCATCGGATCCCAACAAACACACCGCACAACAGGATTACATCGGATAGATCAAAGCAAAGATGCGGTGATCATTGTATTGAAGATCAAGAGATAGAGAGATTTCCATCTAGGTACAAGCTATGGACCCGTAGGTCTGTGGTGAACTACTCACACATCAACATGAGGGCAGCAAGGCTGATGTAGAGGCCCTCTGTGATCGATCCCCCCTCCGGCAGGGTGCCGGAACGGAGCTCCAGATGGCTTCGCGGCGGAATAGAGACTTGCGGCGGCGTCAAAAGGGTTTCGGGACTGCCTTCAGGGTTTTTACGATATATGTGAATTTATAGGCCAGAGAACGAGGTCGGGAGGGCCGCCAGGGAGGCACAAGCCATCAGGGCGCGCCCCCCAGGGCACGCCCTGTTGGCTTGTGATGCCCTGGTGCGGCTCCCGGCCTTCTTCCGAATCTCCCAGGTCTTCTTTTGGTCCAGAAAAAATCATAAAAAAGTTTCGTGGCAATTGGACTTCGTTTGGTACTGTAAACCTGATATGTGAAAAACATGCAGAAAACAGCAACTGGCACTGGGCACTGGGTCAATAGGTTAGTGCTCAAAAATATTATAAATTGGTACATAAATACCCACAAAGTATCCTAGAATGATAATATATCAGCATGGAACAATAAAAATTTATAGATACGTTGGAGACGTATCATGCCCTGAGGTCAGCCCATTGTCGGACTTCATGTAAGATGGGGTACCCCCCGTGTATTGCACCATCAGTATCCCCCGAGCATGTCTAGAGTTAGAGTCTTCTGTCGTTAGGAGTAAGAACCCAGGCGGACTCCTCCTGTCCTGGCAGCGGTCATGGCCCATTTTTTTGAGTCCGGCTTTAGAGGTCCTCGGGTTTGTTGGTCGCATGTCGTCTTAGGTAGTGATGCCGCGACCCTGGTACAATGCCACGGAGAGTTCCAGGAGCCCTTCAAGTCATAACTGTGGCAAGCTCTAAGATGGGGTCATGACTTAAAGGTGGAGTTCTACGGCTTCCTAATCGCGACTCATCCGCCTGAGGCTTTGAGGCTTAAAACCTTGCGGCTGTCGGTCGCAATCTCATGACTTGGAATCTCGCGAGTTGCACCTCGGGGCGTCCCTTAAAAGCTTGTGGCCTTAAGCTCCTGAGCCCAATTGTCGTCGGATAGTCGCAACATCGACCCCTGATTGGGCTGACCCATGTTGATAGCGTGTGTGAGAAGGTCTCCTTACTAGGCCATGGCCTGCCTCGAATCGCGACAAGGGCCCAATCTCGCTCCTCTTGTTGAAGCTCCACCTGTTGCCCTGTTCCCGTTGGAATCTCTGGGGGTCACGCCAACGCCTGGCGTTCTGCGCATGCCTTTATAACCGAGGAGAAGGGGAATCATGGGCACATCTTCTTCTGCTATCTCCTATGTAGTTCCCGCCAGTTGACAACAGCGAAGCCTGGATCTGAAGAATGCGGCACTGGTGATGTCGAGCAGCAACAACGCAGTTAACGGTGTCCCAGCTAGGGGGTCTCTCACCATGTCGACTCCCGGACAGATGGGCGGGCTGAGGACCCCTTGTCGGTTCCATCCTGGGCCACTTTGGGCGGCCCATGGCGATCTACAAGGAAATCAAAAAATACTTGCATTCAAGACAAGGACTCCTAATCCGTGGAGGACTCCCCTCCATCGACGTAGCCGATTAGGACTTCTGTAATTCTAGGCCAATGGTAACTTATATAAACCGAGACTAGGCAAGTCAGTAGAACATCATTAGATCATTAGACATTTCATGACACCATAGATCATTAGATCATCCATCTCGTGGTAGATCAACATGTACTTTGTACACCACCACTAATCAATACAACACAAGCAGGACATAGGGGTTTATCTCTTCGGAGAGCTCGAACTCGGGTAAAACCTAGTGCCTCTATTATCATCATGTCAAGGCTACTAGCTCGGGACCCCCTACCAGAAATTTGTCGGAATCGGCTCCTTCTTTGGTGTCTCATACAGGTCCCGTGACATAGTCGCAATGATTCGACGGGGATCTAGATAAACGAGCATATCGAGGCCAACGCAATCTTTGTGCCCGGTCAAATGTTACTCTTTGGCGTGATCTCGTTCGTCGTCAACTTGAATGGTCACCTCGGCCAGGTCGAGGACTACGCCCCATGCCGGATCTCGCAGAGATGAAGGAGCATCTTCGTCAGCATCAACTTTGATCTCAACCTAGATCATGAAGAATTTCGTTCATGGAGCTCGGGGGCTCAACGTCAACTTTGCCCTCGTGCGACCATGCAGAATTTTCTGGCCAATACATTCGTTTCCATAGTCCCCGTCTCATCGAGAATCGTTTTGATGATTTCTTTGGTGGGATTGTGCAGAATTTAGCCTACAACAACCATGTAAAATTTGATCGCGATCGGACAGGGGAATCTCCGACAGTTGCCGATATACCGAGACCCTATCGAATCTGGATGGAAATCTGCGCGAGTTCGATAGAACGCGTCTATCGGCCAACTCCGACATCCTTTGGAAGATCCAACAATTCTTATCATGTGTAATTTTCATATCGACAAGCCCTCAAAATTTGAAGACGATCTGACGGTGCGAACTCCAGGGCTTAGGTGATACCATGATACGGCCTCCTTGGCTGTTGGATCTCAGATCCGATGGAATATGAGTAGCCGTTATACCTGCGCGCAATTCTGACACTCTTGAATGATATTTTTGTAAAATGTTCAAGAGCTCTTTGGAGTTGTTGGATCTGAGATCCAGCGACTCCTAAGAACCCATGCCACGGTATCATCTAACCCATGGGAACACCTGATATTTCCCCAAAAAGGAAACCACATCGGAAAGCATCGATTGTCGTTATTTAGTGGTGTTTAGAAAAATGTGATTGTGGTCTTGTGGACCCCAGGGAGTCAGCGAGCTAGGTGTGGCCAGAAACATCGAACTTGATGGTGAAAGTGAAACCGAACATTTGTGGTACATATTTTCTGTCCAAATGGAGGTAAATTGGTCTCACTTGTTTAACAACATTTAGGCAGAATACTGAGCTCTGTTTTTTGCAATGGGCAGAATACTGAGCCTGTTGACATCTACATGCACCATATAAAACAAGGAGTTCGATCCCTCAAAAAAAAACAAGGAGTTCGAAATATAACATGTTTTATACCAGCTTGTTTTCATTTCGGACAGTTCGAATAAGACCAGTACATGATCTCCCTCACAGCTCACTTGTCTCCATTTGTCAAGGTCGGCAGTGGACAGTGATACGGGGAACATGCACACCTGATCCAAAGCTGCACTATAAAACTCCCCCCTCCCCCTGGCTCTGTTTAACTATAGTTTCCTGTGTTCCTTGTAGTATCCTGTCTGTCCTGTAATGCCGGCTATCTTTTCCTCGCCACCATGCCGAGATCGACAATCCTGGAAATTCCACCAGCACTCCTCTCACAGAATCATAGCGGCCATGAACTCCTCAAACCCTTTTCATCTCCTTTGTGTCAGCATGATTACACAAGGAATCAAGCAAGCAAGCCACAAGACTCATATATAATACTCCCTCCGTCCTAAAATAAGTGTTGCAAAATAATACTCCCTCTGTCACAAAATAACTGTCTTAAGCTTAATATAACTTTGTATTAGAGCTAGTACTAGTACAAAGTTAAGACGGTTATTTTGGGACGGAGGGAGTACTAAATTATTACAACTTTTGTACTAGACAACGACACTTATTTTGGAACGGAGGGAGTACTAAGGAGCCAGCCTCCCCTTTTTCAATGTGTGTGTAGTTGGTGTTGGACAAAGTCGCAGACGCAGAGACATCGGGATACCTTTGTCTCGCCTTTACTTTGCATCCTCATGGCTCTGACCGCCGTATCAACGTCATTCCACCATAATTTCATTCAATTCTTCGCTATCATTCTCTCACACACACAGAGGCCGTCCAAAGTTTCTTTCTCAGAGGGAGGGAGCTTGACGGATGTATGGATGGATGGCAAATGGCAATTCTCAGCACCGTGGCCTACCAAAGATGCGTATAAATCTCCGTAACATCACATGATGCAGCAATCAGGAGAGCAACCCTTTTGTTTTTAGGGTTTTGGTGCTCTCTTTGGGTTCTCTGGATGCGTGTTGCCGGTGTGATAATTCGACACGGCACGGCACGGCACAGTATGATTTGGATTACGGCCATCGATTTTATTGTAGGCTGTGCCTAGGCTTAGCTTCCTCAGACCAACCATTATTCAGAGTGCTTGATAGGACATGCTTTCATCAGTCGTGCGTGCCCCCTTAACCCATCTGGTCTTCCTGCTGGTCGCTTTCTTCGGCGAACGATGAAAGGGTCAGAGCGCACGCAATGGTGTTCAGAAGAGGTTGTATTTTCTTGCTGTGACAGTGATTATCCCAAACTGCGCTGTTGTTTCTTCAGGCCATCCGTTTGTCTTTAACACAAGGATATAGATATGCACTCATCTGAGGTCACACTTTTAGTATATTTTGGAACCATCTTGCCTGAATTGCATCCTCTTTGCGAATGTCAATGGATAAAAATCACTTCTGCCAAACCCATGTTTAGTCATGGTTGAACAGAAAAGAGAAGCTGGTGCCAAACAATATACAACCTGCAACACGATGCTTGTGATATTAAAATGGCACCATTAAAAAGGAGACGTTGATGGATAATGCTGTGGTCGCCTCCCTGCAAGGGAATTAACGGCCCATAACGTGTCGCTTCCCTTGTTGGGTTCGCTCGGTTTTCTGTTAAGTGTCAACTTCTGCCATGAAAGAAACCCTGCAAGTTGCGCCTGTCGTGCTCCTCCATTACTCTCCCCCACAAAAGGCTCTCAACCCTACTTACCCTTGAACATGATTTTTTGTTTCTAATTGGTCCCCTTCATTTCGCCATACCAGATAACACCATGAAAGTAAGTAAGGCAAATACCAAAAAATCAATAGCAGGTGACAACTAATTAAAGGACATATGAACGACAGAGAAACTGGATATTGGTATATATGGTTGAAAAGTAAACCCCTCTTGCTCCATCGTTTCTCCGAGTTTGCGAGAAATCGGCGCAATCGACACATGTAACATGTACAGAAAACATCCAGACTTTCAGAGGCTTACGACGCGCTCTGCGACTGAAATCCTCGCTCTTCTCCCGGAGAGTCGACGGGCAGGGGGATGGGGGGTGACTGATCGATACCTGGCATCAGGCATTGAGTTGCCAGACTGACTAATGAACTATTACCACAGGGTACTTGCTTACTAAATCGGCCCTCCTCCTTGATCTTGTTATTATGGGCCGGTGCCACCAAACCGAGGTGCATTCCATGTCGGCGTCGGGGTCTCTATTGCGCGGCCGCGATCGAGGACGACGACCGGCTGGGCCACGCCGAGGGCGGCCTCCAGGAGGCCGGCGTCTGTTGCTTGCGCCTCTTGGGGTCCTCGAGCTCCGACGTCAGCATCTCGAACATCACCTGCACGTCCTTGTATCCACAGGTCTGCACGTCCTCGTGAAGCTTCAGTAGGCTGCCTCCACCGCCTGCACGAACGAACGCAAGGATAAGGGTTTTGTCATTGTCATGGATTTCCCACCACTTTGTCAGTGGAGAGGAAAGAAGGAACTATGGAAATGCTATGCTGGCTTCTTCTACACCTTAGGAATTCGTGGGGACATGAAAGATATGTGAGACTCAGTCGCCACTCGTGCGAATGGAATGACACCTCAGCTTGTTGTGTACTTGTTCTTTTCTCCTCTTTTTTCCACCCCTTTCATGATTTTTTTTAGCAACAGAGTGACTTTATTAACAAAAAGAAGATATTATGTTTGGTTGAATGAACACGATTACACGACAAGTTGCTTTATAAACGCTTTTGATGTCACCATCTCCTACTTCACGTTTCTCGATCTCGGCGTTGGTTGCGCAAATGGCGAACTAGCAAGTTGATTGGGCTCTAAGAAAGTGTTTTTTCCTCCACGCTCCTTCCTTTCTTGGCAGGTCGAACAACTTGGCAATTGGGATCATGGGCCTAACACAAATGGCAAAGGCACCTTGGCCCATGCACAACTAAAGCTCCATCTATTATTAGACACCTTGGGGCCATAAACAATAATGGGCTTCCACCTCTGCCGAGTCAAGGGTGTCTTTTTATTCTTCTGGATAAAAAGGGCGATCTAAAGAACACAACAGCACGGGTCAAGAAATAAAGAACACAGCAGCATATATAGAATTATTGGATCACACACAAACACCAGAAGCTTTCTAGACAAAGAAAAAACTCCCAGAAGAGGAAGTAAAAGATGAGGTAGCATCTCATTCTCACCCACAACAAAAAGGAAAAGCGAAGCAAACCGGTAAAGAGGGACATGAAAATTTCGATATTCTTCTACCGCGAGATCGACGGCTACACGCACTCCGTCATGCATCCTTATCTAGAAACCGCGTGAGCCTTTTCCTCAGCCAAGAACATTCCCCACCTCGGATTCTCACCACGAAGCTTCTTCTCTTCACCCCTTTTCCACTACCTAAAACTTTACCACAAAGGCGCATGACACACATGAATATATACGCCCTTTATTCCCAGCCCCAAACGAGAGCGATCGAGCGCCGCAAGTTCACTGACACGGTGACGTGTGGCTTTTTTTATGGGATGGCAATGCATACCATGGTGAGTGACGTGACTCCATGTTGCTGCAACGGACGGCTGGGGACAAAAAGGAAAGGGGATAGCTCCACAAAGATACAAAACAAAATGTAAAGCTTGTCGCCGCCTATTGGCCGGCTATCATCACCCCGATCTCCGAAAAAACTGCTATCATCGCACTGTTCCAACAGAAAAAAGATGCAGAAGACATGGGCGGGCGGCTCCGGTGGCCTGCGATGCGACGATGTTCTTCCCAGGGCCCCGGTTTGATTTGTGCAACGATCATTGCGCCTACGGGTACCAGTACTACGATACGCCCCCCTACGACGACGATCCTGCCACAAGTCCATGGACACAGGCTCGAGTTCTAGACAAGTTGGTGGTTAAAAGTTTTACGGGCGACACTATCTCCCAATGATTGTGTCATTGTGTGGTTGAGCGTCACATTTCCATAGAAAGCCTCCCGATGACGGCAAGAGAACCATTGGCAGTGGCAGACCACTCCCCTTGCGCACCGCCGCAGCCGCAAAAGCTCGGTTCAGACTGCACGAAGCTGAATTATTGGAGGGCAATGACAATGCACACTTGCTAAGACAAGGATCTCAAGGCCAGACAACGGAAGCTGCGAGAGAAGAGGACACGACGAGCATACTGCCACTACTTTTCTTCTCTATAGATTTGTGCAGGTGTGAGGTGAAGATAATTATCAGTAATTGACAGTACGGCAAAAATCGGATGGCGCATAGCAGCAGACGACGAACAGGCCCACGACACTTGTCGGCGCCTACTGGGCATGGACGGTACCGGCTGGCGGCACAGTGCGGCTAGTGCCAAGTACTGGTGACGAGATCTCACACTGTGCGGCGCTGCCAATTCATTCCTTGTATGTACACTTGTGTACCGACAGGGAGGTTGACTTGCTCGGCAGAGCATTCAGTCCCGTGCAAGTGCAGAGTTGGATCTTTCTTTTATACATATATTTTGATTGAAGAGAAGTATACCTAACTGAAACCCGTTGAAAATCCGAGGAAATTTTCGGCATGGGTGGTTGGTCGGCAGCAAAAAATGAGAAAGAGGCCGCCAGACTTTTCTTTCACCTTGGGGCCCGCGTGTTAGAATATGTGAGAAGGGGAGCTAGATTTGGGAGGATGCTAGTGCGAGGTGACGGGGCGCGGAGGTGTGGTTTCTAGAGGACTGAAACTGCAAAGTCCAATCCGATCTACTTACTTACCACCTGGCTGTATTTTAGTGGAGAGGAACCACATTCCAAAATGGATTAGTCTTTGACCCGTCTAAACTGAATTGACGAGTGTGGTCAATGCCGTAGGGGCGAAGAATTTGCCGATTAAAGTAAGCTCGATCCGATTATACCACTGTAGAAAACTGCTTGAGGGTTCAGCGGTTTCTTGCGGAGGCTGTATGAACGAACCAATTATGCAGACTGAAGCGTCACCTAACCGCCACCGAACTCTGGTAAGTTTCTGAACTTTTGGATTAGGGAAGGAAAAGTGAAGAAGACGGTAATAAGCATGGATGGCTAGGCTATGTATCACTGTCCTGATGAGTATGTACTTAATTCTCTGTTCATCGAGGCAATTGTAGTTTAACCTGAATAAACCTCAGCCACGCGCGCGTCACCTAGTATCTAGAATTCTTGATGCTGCTGTTTTATCCCACGGAGTGGAGTGGTAAAACAATCCACGAGCGAATTACGGAGTGATCGCCACGGGAACTCAACCGACTAAACTGAAGCAGGAGGTGTCGCCCTGCGTGTGGCAACTATAAACCTCTAATTCAGCGCAACTGACTCAACTGATCAAACAGCCAAGCACCGGAGCACGCGTCTGATCGGCGTGCTAGCCGTGCCCAGGGCCGCGGATCGACCAATGGACGACGGCGAAGACTCGACCATGCGTGCACGGGAGTAGAGGGGGCGGCGGCGGCGCGCGTACCTGTCTTGCGGGAGCGGACGCGGGTGGAGACGGCGGCGAGCGCGCGGCGCGCGGGGAAGACGACCTTCTTGCGCCACCATGCCATCATCGCGCGCACGGGCGCCGGTATCCTCGCGGCGGCGGCCAGCCTCGACGCCCCCCCTCTCTCGCTCTCTCGGGGTGCTTGGGATTTTGATCTCGAATCTAATCGAACGCGCCCCTCGATCGCCTCCTGCTGACTGACGCCGCGCGGGGTGATGGGTACTGTTGGGCTGCAGTTTATAGGCGGGGCAGCAACGCTGGTCGTGGTTGTTGGTTGGTTGCACTCTCTGCGTTTTGGATTCGTGTGCTCTGCCTTTTTATCTCGCTCGTGCCTTTCGCGTGGCTAGGGCTTTGCTGCTATCCGTACCCCAGGGCCCAGGCCCGGCCCCTGAAAAAAAAATATATGGATGACGTACAAGGGTCTAATACATATTTCATATGTCTTTTTTTTTTGCAGCTCCCTCCTCTGTTACCTCCGAGCGAATACAACCAGGAGCAACATGGAGCAAGTCATGTCTATTGGTTAACCACGAATTTTAGGTCAATTTTTCGTCATATATATTTGATTAGCCAAATATCTATGTATAGAAGGAAGTTGGTGTGAACCAACATGTGGTTGGATGGTTAGAGGGACAGTGGTATTCCCAGCCCACCAGGGTTCAAGTCCTTGTGCTCGCTTTATTCCTGGATTTATTTCAGGATTTCTGGCGATAGTAGGAGGAGACATTTCCGTCATTCTTTCGAAGGTGCTCATAGGGGTAGAGTGTGCGTCTGTTATGTACTTTGTAAAAAAAAAGGAAGTTGGTGTTAGTACGTCACCAAGTGTGGTTTTGTGTCTTTCATCCCTCCCCCATTGGTTTGGAATAATCTAAACCAAATATGTTTTTCTTTCCTTGTCCTACTGAAAACCCAACATTAACTCAAATCTTACCAAAACCATGTACTGCATTAAATTAAATATAATCATAGTAAAACCTAAACTAAATCAAAAATTTCTTGTCTTCTCCTAGCCATACTCAAATCAAATCAAATCTTATCAAAATATAAAATATGATGGGTGTAATATATAGACCACAATTGTGTATTGAACCACTAGAATATGTATGCCCAGTTTGCAACGCACGGATAATTAGCTAGTTAGTTTTATGGCAAATAAGTCATACTGATATTTAGTCAAATTTATGGTCAAAGATTGATCCAAAATACGAGGATGACTAATAAACGTGGACGATTGAAGTTCCATAAACTGTTTTTTTTTTATATTGTAAGTACACATAGGCCCACACCCATCTACAGAATATTAGGCTCGTAAAGCTTCAAGATTAACAAAGTCACAATAAAGATCATGCTATTGAATATACTATCATCTTGCTGGAAATTTAAGGCGCTTTAATGTAACGTGGCTGCATTAAACGCGTAGTTTTCCATGATGAACTAGCCATTCAACCAATGGTTCAGTATCGAGCCCCTCTAAACTATACAGATTTCAACATGTGGTGCGATTATACATCAGCCCGTCTCTCGCGGTTCCGCCACCCTCCTCGTGATCTCGTCCATCAAAGTGTGCTAAGGGTGTGTCAGGACCGTTTTCTTATTAACATAGTCTTCTGATGTTTTTTTAGTAAAATGATAGTTTTGTGCAAGATGTATATTTTCTGGCTCCTTGCATATTAGGGATGTGCTGCTAGGTTGTTATTTGCCAAAAGGGACACGCCAACACACAATCATCTCGCGCATTCAACTATGGAAAATTCTAGAATATGACATGCTGAGTTTCGTAGAAAACACGTTCAGGATTGTATTTTCGACATGTCCATAATGTTTGAAGAGGGTGGATGCACACCAAATAAAGTGGATTTTAGTATAATGCAGGCTCTGCAGAAAATGTATATTTTGTGGTTCGTCGCTGACTATTGACGGCTAGGTACTTGGGTGGTATTGGCAAAAGGCACACGCCAACACACAAGCATCTCCCGCATTCGGTTATGAAAAATTCTACAAAGTGACATGTTGAGTTTCGTATAGAACACATTCTGAGATTGTTTTCTCATATGTGTCCATAAATTTGAAGATGGTGAAGGCACGCATTAATAGAGTGAATTTTAGCAGAATGCAAGTTCGACGGAAGATGTCGCGACCTATTGAATTCCGTATAAAACACATTTTGGGGTCTGTTTTTTTTCGACGATCCATAAGATTTGAGGAGGGTGAAGGCACGAAAAATAAAGTGGATTTATTAAAATCCAGGTTTTGCAGATGATGCCGTGACGTACTGAATTTTGTAATGTTATGGAGTTTGGTTTCTTCAATGATCCATAAGATTTGAAGATGGTGAAGGCACGCACAATAAAGTGAAGTTTAGTAGAATGCAAGTTCAGTAAAAGATGTCGTGACGTACTGAATTTCGTAATGTTCTGGAGTTTGGTTTCTTCGATGATCCATAAGATTTGAAGATGGTGAAGGCACGCACAATAAAATGAAGTTTAGTAGAATGCAAGTTTAGTAAAAGATGTCGTGACGTATTGAATTTCGTAGACAACATGTTTTGGAGTTTGGTTTCTTCGACAAACCATAAGATTGGAAGATGGGGAAGACACGCAAAATAAAGTAATTTCTACTACGATGCAAGTATTGCAGGAGATGTACATTTTATGGCTTGTCACGGAGTATTGACGGGCTAGCTACTTGGATGGTATTGCCAAAAGGCACAACAACCCCACAGACGAGCGTCTCGTGCATTCAGTTATGAAAAATTCTAGAGCAATAACGTCGTGTCGTCCTGCTCATGGTTTTCCACAGTAAAATGTACAAGGGCCTATATAAATTCATAAACAATAAAGAGGTGGCAAGAGCGAGATAATGTGAATTTTTTCATGACTTTATACATTGTGGGGTTTGTTTTTTTGCGATGTTCCATAGAATGTGAAGTGGGTGAAGGCACGCAAGATAATGGGCCCGCATGTCACTGCTAGGACGACGACGATGAGCAGACCACCGACTTCTTCTTCTTCACTCCCGCGCGTGGCCACAGCATTTCCGGCATACGTACCGTTCTCAGGCCCACGCATCCCCATCACACGAGGCTTTAACCTCCGGCTCACAAGGTGGCACGTGTGGAACTCCTATTCGCTCAGGCCAACTACGGCGTACGCACACCGGATGTTTTCCAGAGCACGTTTCCGTTGGACCCGAATGTTCTCTTCAAAAACTCTGAAACCTCTGCGTTGAAAAATGCTTCCGCGCCTTCAATTCAGTCTCCCGTGGCCGGCTCGATGACACGAACGCGTAACGGTATCTTTCGATATCTCGCCTCGAAGTGCGAGCATGTGCCAGTACTCCTATATCTTTGGAACATTGTCATGGTCTGTACTTTGTACACGCTGGTAGCACGTCCTCCGGCCGTAACGGGCAAACCGTACGCAGACACAGATCTCCGGACGGAGATCTGCCGACGCAGGCGGGGCGTGCGGGACGGGACAGCCGACCGGCCACGCCTCCGCGGCCGCGCATGCGTGCGTCGGGAGGCGACGGGTCGTGGCGGCACGGCGAGACGGACGCTTGTCGGTGCCTTTTCTTTCTCCTGCCGGTGCACTGGCAAGGATGTCTCTGACGGCGCTGGCAGTTGATCTTTGCTCCCGTTCAGGCAGATGCAGCGCACGGCAGCCCCTCCATTCAGCCGCCGTGTTCCAAACTTCCCGGGAAAAACGGCAGTTCCAGAAGAGGTGCATGGATGATTCCAAGTTCCGCAGGCAGAATTGACAGAAGTATGGGTTTTGCCATCCGCGGCGTTGCAAACGATCGTTGCACCATAGTCTGTCCAAGTGGAGTAGCCACATGAAAATCTTGATCCTACCTGGGCCCAGGCCTTCCAGATACTGCTCTTCATGTCCGAATTTTGAAGTTTTTGAACTGGATTTTGTAAGCCGAGGCCGCTGAGTATTGTCCCGATGCGTTTGCCGTCCAGAGAATTGAATCTGCCCGTTGATCAGTCTGTTGCCAGCCGAGCCTCCCGATCTGTCTTGCTAGTGCAACCACTTCTACCACGATCTGCTCCCAGTTTCCATGTCGAAGATCGCTGATCCATTTGTCGCCTTGAAGTGCCTCCGCTACCGTCCTGTTTTTTCTCCTGGAGTGCTTGTATAGTCTCGGGAAGGTGGAGCAGAGTGGTTCGTTTCCCGTCCAATTGCAGGTCAAAAAACGAGCAGTCTTGCCATCCCCAATTACCACCTTAGTGGTCGCAGCGAAGAGGTCCCGATCCTCTTGATCACGCGGAGGTGGAAAACCCTTCTAGGGGCGCTCTGGGTGTACCCAGACCAACCACAGCCAGCGTAGCCGCGGGGCTCGGCTGAAAGAGGTGAGGTCTTGCACCCCCATTCCCCCCTTAGCAATTGGAGTGCATGTGGTCTTCCAGTTAACCTTGCATTTTCCTCCCGATACTTCCTCTTCCTGAGCCCAAAGGAAGCGTCTTCTGGTCTTGTCTACTTCTCTTAGAAGCTTTTTCGGCGGCCGAAGGACGGTGAGTGCAAAGGTTGGCATAGCTGACAGGACAGAGAGGACTAGCACTCTACGTCCTGCGAAGTTTTGTAGCACCTCCGGAAGGTTGATATCCTGGCATCTAATGTGAGCTACAGTGCATTTCTCTTGATTTAGTCTAAGACCCGTTGCCTCGCCGAACATCTTCAGGATTTCTAGCAACTTGTCCACCTCCTGTTTTTCCGGGTTTGCGAAGATAACGGCATCGTCGGCATAGAGGCTAATTCTCATGCTTGCTCCCCTTCCTGGCAAAGGTGCTAGTATGCCATGCTCTGTAGCCGCAGCCAGCATGCGATGAAGGGTGTCGATCACAAGGATGAACAACAGAGGCGATAGCGGGTCGCCCTGCTGAAGACCCTGCCTGTGGAAGATGGGTTTTTTCCGTGTCTCCGTTAAGCAGGCAGAATGAAGACGCAGTGGACAACAACTGGGCGATCCACTCCCTCCATCTTAAACTAAAACCGAGCCGTTCTAGCAGTTCTAGAAGATACTCCCAGGATATCGAATCGAATGCTTTTGCTATATCTAATTTGAAGAGTAGAGACGGTTTGTTGTAGGTGTAGAGCGATTTCACACACCCTTGCACGTAGAGGTAGCTATCGTGGATGCATTTGCCCCTCTGGAAAGCTGATTGGGCAGGTGAAATAATTTCCCCGATGATTTTTGAAAGCCTCATTGATAGAACCTTTGCAATCAGCTTTGCTACTGAACTAATCAAACTAATTGGTCTGAAGTTTTTGACTTCTCTTGCTTCTTCTCTTTTAGGGATGAGAGCGATGAAAGCTTTGTTGATCTCCTCAAAATTGATGTCGGATGTATGATAGAACTTATCATACGATGAACTCTTTTTTGCGAAGTAATATGATGAACAATATGTGCATGGGGTTCATTCTGATTGGTTAATTACGCGAGAGCTGAGCTTAGCAATGCAGATCCGGATTTTAGACCTGTAGAAGTGCATGCTTCGGTCAATGCAATCAAAAAACCGATCTGATAGAAGAGACTATGTAATACATTTATACGTCAACACTCCCCTCCCGTGTGGCTCCCTCGGCCCTAAACATGGATCGAAAGTGGACTGCAATTTAATTGTGCCAGCCTGGTCTTGAACTCAATACCTCTTGGCTCCGACATCATTTAGAAGTGCATGTTTAGCCAATGCAACCAAAAGACCGATCTGATAGAAGAGACTATGCATTACATTTATACGTCAACACTCCCCTACTGAATTCATGCTTTAACCAACTCATCCAAAAGTCTGAACTGATGAAGGGAGGTGGGCAATATATTTCTACACTCCCCTCACGTCTAGGCTATTTTAGTCCTTAGACGTGGGATTGATGTAGGCCGCTAAATCGTTTTATTATCATATATATATACTATAACACTAATCTTCCTAGAATTGAAGAGCCCACATACAATTGATGTCTTCAATTGACATTGTGACACATGATTTTTACTTGGTCAACAATTTCTCAAAGCTCTCTCATTTAATTATTTTATTTATATCTCTATAATGCTATACTCCTTAGTTTTAAAGAGTTCACATTCAATCGAGGTCTCCAAGACTCCAATTAAAATTGAGTCACCAATACATTATGTTTCCTAATGGGTTTGGTCAACAATTTTATCAGAACTCACTCGTTCAATTCTTTAGACAAATACATTATGTTTCCTAATGGATTTGGTTTACGATTTTAACCGAACCAACAGTTTTTCAAATCAATCAACATCAGCCGGCCTATAAAAACATATCAATCACGCTCATGCAACCGTCGACGTACAAATTTTCCCACATATATAAGGTTGGTTAGCATATAATATAGAATCACTCCACGAAAGGCCCATCAAATTATCGAATTATAAATAAAAATAAAACACACTATGTCATCTCCCCCACACGTCAAACAAAATATTATATTAGTTTCAAAATATAAGGGGTATTATTTTTCTGGAAAGTAAAATTCTTCAACTTTGACCAAGTTGAGAGAAAAAATATTAACATCCACAATATCAAATAAAAAATATGAAAATTCATTTAGCGATGAATCTAATCACAACAATTTGATATTATGGATTTCCATATATTTATCTATAAATTTAAAAGGTTTGACATTTTAAAAATGTAATACACATTGTATTTTGAAACAGAGTGATTAGATTTTTTTTAATCTAACAACGTAGCAAAGCACGCTCAGTCCTTCTAGTTGAATTCATTCTCCAGTCAACTCATCCAAGAATCCAAACTGATAGAACGAGACGGGCAATATATTTCAGCAAGAGCTAGCTCGCTCCACAGAATACTAAAGCTACGTGCAAACCCCAGTGCACAAGCCGAACCGTGAGAAGCAAAAGACATAACAAGCACTCCAGCGAAGGACCCGACTGAAGCTATCACAGTCCGAAAGTTTCATAACAGCAGAGAAACTAAGAAGATAGCAGGAAGAGGTGCCCCGGAGCATAGCTAGCCACCATACGTCGCACTCAACATGAGCAGCACGAGCAGTGTGGAAGCATTGATCAACAAGGAAAATAAACCTTAATTTCCCGCGAGTTCACCCTCGTGATTTATTAGTCTTCAGTCCCAACGCCGTCAAAGCAAGCCTCCCCAATCTTCAACATCCCAATCGTAGGCTTCAGGCCCAGCGCCGTCAAAATAAGGATCCGGCCCATGGTACTCCAGTTCAACCTTGAGATCCTTGATCGTGGCACATTTCGCTCGCAGGGCGGTCTCGCTGCCGATGTTGAAGGAATAGTGCACGAGAAGAGTCTCCAGGAGAGGGCTGGCGTCAACGACGGCGATCAGCTCCTCGGTGGTGAGATTAACCATGTCGACCAGTTGAAGCGACCGCAGCTGTGGCGGCGGTGCTCTTATCATGGCACCGGTGAAGCCGTTTTTGGAGACGCCGCGGCATGAGACAAGGCGGAGGCTTTTCAAAGCGGGTGACCTGCAAGAATTGATAGACAGCAACATGTTTTCCATGTTTATTTTTAGTTGGTTCCCGAAGCATCCTAAGTTCCCAACACAGCAAAATCATAATCTCACAGAACCATCGATAGCTTTGTAAGATAAAGCTCTGTAGAATGTGTAGTGAAAATTGAAATATGCTCAGAATCAAATAAAATCTTGGAGCACAAATCTAGCACTGGGACAAGAATGTGTGTGCGCATGTACCTCTGGGTAATGTACATGAGGAGCTCGTCGTTAACGAACTCCTTAGCCGCAAATGCCTCAAGACGACCATTGGACCGGTCGACAGCCACCCTTGCCATGGCGCGCATAACACTTTTGCCCTTCTTCAGCACGGCGCCGTGATGCTCCATGTCGACGGTCCGCCACAGAGACAGATCCGCCGCTTTGGCCGCGCCGAGCCATGGGTGGCAAACGAGGCCGGCACCCATGAGAACCTCGATGGCGCCGAGCTTGGCAAAGATCAGCGAAAGCACGTCCGGAGGTAGCTCTGACCAGCCCCTGCCCGGCACTGGCACGGCGTCCATTTCCTACCAAGGCCTGAAACTGAAGATAATTAGAGTAGTGATCCAGCGAAATTAAAGATGCTAATTGGGAATCTGGAGCTAGCTTGGGAAGTTGATCGGCACATACCCTCGACGCAGCCTAGCTATTCCGATGGGAAGATGGAAAGAGCTTTGCGTTCGTTCGCCTTTTTATAGAGGCGAAGCAGGGTGAGGGATGTGAAACGTCGTTGAACGGAGAAGACGGAGGGTTTGCGCGCGACCACGATTAATCTCCCTCGAAGAGATGCACATGCACTATTTTTTTGTTTGAACGTGTGATGGTTTGTATGGGCGTGGTTACAGCCAGGTAAGTCGCCTGGAATTTTTGAATTGGGTCAGTCCATTTGAGGGAATCAATTTGAGCCGTTTGATGACAAACGAACTGTGATGCTCGTGTCTTTTTTCCTTTAGCTGTCTTCCTCCTGGAAACAGATCCCGCCGCCTGCTACCGGGCCGCCTTGCCACACCGCCCTCCCTCGAACCTCCCCCCATCGCCGGTCTTGCCGTCGCCCCTGGGCATCCCTCTAAGTCCGACAACCACTCAAAAAAACTTCGACGAAGCAGCACCCCCACCCCCACCCGCCACCCTAAGATAGCTAGTGGGGGTGCTTCTCTAGCGAACCTGCACCCACCCGCCACCCTAAGATAGATAGTGGGGGTTTTCTTCCCCGTCGCCAGCGACCTCCTTCTTCATCTTCAGCGCTTCTCCTCTTTCTTCTCAAAATCGACGGACCCAAAATCCGAATGTCAGTCGACTGACATTTAGCTCTTGTGGGTTTGTATACCGAACCGACCGATGGCTCGCACAAGCCCTCTGGCCGCAACAAACAAGATGCAAACACAAATCCCTCCACAGAGATCACCCACGTATGTAGGCATACAGAAAGAGACAACCGATCGTCTCGGTGTTCAGTATAACGCTAGAAGGTTCTAGAAGCTAACTTCCGGGGGTCAAACTTTGAGACCAAATGGAGCAGATGAAATAGGATTTGCCCATAATTTAGGGCTTGAATTCAAAACTAGTGGTACACTAACCAGCCCAAGTCTTCGGATAATTTGTGGAGACACGTGAACTTGCTAATGTGATTTTGTGAGAACTTTTGGAGCAACAGAAAAGGTAATCGCTCTGTAAGTGTATGAAAAATGGGGAATTCTTCGTATTATTTTTGGAGGCATTTTACCAAGGGCATTCTTGCTGAATGAAGAATGTCACAAGAGGGGGAGTGTATCACAGTAATGGTGGAGGTCTTGGCATTCTTCAAACATCATGCCTAGGCAGAGAAAAAGATTCCTAGCTAAAAGCATAAAATCCTAGGGAGTGTGTCACGGTAATGATTTCAGAAATACTCCCTCCGTTCCTAAATATAAGTCTTTTTAAAGATTCCACTAGAAACTACATACGAAGCAAAATGAGTGAACCTATACTCTAAAGTATGTCTATATACATCCGTATGTAGTTCGCTAGTAAAATCTCTAAAAAGACTTATATTTAGGAACAGAGGGAGTATCTCATTACATTATACAGTTTCCCAATAACAATGAACTCGAAATCTACATGGTGGTGAATATGCGCAAATGCATGATAGATGTTGTCCTGGTATATATACATATACAACAATTTCTACAGCAATAAGCTCAGGCAATTTGGCCACAGCCGATCCTCCAATTGGGTATTTATGTTTTATTTACAATGCGTAAATGAACAAGCTTGTACTGGTTGAGCCTAGATATTCTTATCTTATTGTCAATGTACCTGAAAGGAAAGTCATAGATGTCAGGACAATAATTAACTATCAATGTCAGAGTCACCAATGACCAGCAAATTGGTCAGTCCATAACTCTTATCTTTAAGTCAAGGGAAATGGGAATCAAGTCTTACAAGATCTCCATGACAAATTCTCCTCCAGTTTCCAAGGGAAGCTGTACACCACCAACTTGAATAATGCCTTCATTCATGGACACGCTGAAGGTATTGTTGTTCCCTGTTTTGCTGCAAGCTCAACACAACATACTTAGCACAAAAAATAAGTGTACCTTTTTGTAGTAGTATTGAAATGGAGGTGCATAAATCAAGATCACAAGGGAACTCCAAGAGAGGAACTGAACAAACATGTGTGACCTGAATTTTGATACATTTACAGAGTGAATAGTAACAAACTGATTTATGAAGCTTGTGCGCCAACAGCGCATTGATGTATGAAAGTAGTAATGAAGTGAGTCAATGTCCCGATGGTTTAAACATCTATGAAGTCCTTTGTATGTACCATTCTTAGCTTCTTACAGTCTTCCCACAACACGTATAACATCACCTCTCCTGCATGTGACCACGTGTACAGAATATTGTACTGTACAGTCATGCATGTTCGCATTTCTTTATGGCATTAAGGAAATATATTACCGTTTTCTTTGATTTTGTCAACATATTAGTTTTTAAGAGTTGTATATCACATGTGCGGACGCAATGGAGTAAAGACACTCGCACTATATTTGCCTCACTGCTATGGTTGGCGACTGAAACGATCCCAGACAGGAAATACACATGAACATATATGCAGCTCTTCAACTTACCATATGTTGCCTCTTGCACTGAGGCTGACACCTGGAAAGGGCTTCACCAAATTCTTCAGTTGCCCATCTTCCTTTATGGTCTAAATGAATAGTTGATTCACATCAAGTACCAAGAAACATACGAGAGTATCATATCATCTTATTCCTCAGCTTTGCTGAAGTTGTGCAACTTACCTGGAAATCCTTGAGACCGGCAGATGCAACAGGTGACCAGCTTCCACCTCCACTCTCACTCTGTACATACAAATAAATATATGAAAGGGAAAACACATCCTACAAGCAGTGGCAGTTGCCCCTACGCCTCATATGGCATCTCTAAAGTATACTCCCTCCGTTCCTAAATATAAGTCTTTTTAGACATTCCAATAAGGAACTACATACGGAGCAAAATGAGTGAATCTACACTCTAAAATATGTCTATATACATCCGTATGTAGTCCAATAGTGAAATCTCTAGAAAGACTTGTATTTAGGAACCGAGGGAGTAGTATATATTCTCCTGTATCATTTTGAATATACTTAATTACTTACGCGATTACATGGAAAATTGCACGTGAGTCAGATAGTTTTGAGCCTTCATATTTTTACACAGAAGAGAGTTTGTCTCTGAACCATTATATTGCACAGGAGTCAGATAGTTTTGAGCACATTTTCGTAAAGCCTTCACATTTTTACACAGAGGAGAGTTTGTCTCTGAACCATTAGCTATAGATCATTAGATTGCATTCAGGACCACCAAAGTTTTCGTGAATAACAGGAGTCAGGGCTACCAAGTCATTTGCATTCATCAAACATAAATACGCATCAGCTCTCAGGCCCTTCAAAAAATTCAGAAAAGCATCGACCTTCTTTGACTCTGGCAAGAATCATAACTTCAATCTCGGTCTGATACCCGTACAATTTTGTATGTTATTTTATAAGAGTGGCTGGGAAGAACCCTGGTGTAAATAGATTTACGCATAAATCATAGCAAACTGTACAAGATAAATAACTGGATAAAAAGATAGAGCAAATGATGTTACTCATAAATGTCTGGGAATGTCTTGTTATATTTTGATTTCCATAGTCAAATACTGTATTATAATAAATCATGACCAACAAGAAATCAAGCTCCGCAAAAAAGAGATGACATGCATAGAATCTCAAACTGCTTTTGTAATGCTTATTTAAAGGTTGACCTGTGAAGCCCACAACAGTTGCCATTCTCCCGCTAGGGTATTCATATCAACCACAGCCCCTTTTTTGCTTGAAGTAAGATCATCTATAGCCTGTCCAACAAGCATATTGTACAATAAATACCTCATGTTACTGCAATGACGAACATCCAAGATATAATAACACACCTCTTTTACTCCGGTTCCTGCAGATATAGCTGACAACAACATTTGCCTTGGTTCTGCACTTTTCTGGAGAACAAATGTGGTTCCCTGCACTACATGTTGTTTTGGAAAGCTAATAAAATACAAGCAAATCTGGGAAAAACCGCATCTTTCTATAGAGAATTGTTTTACATATATGGATATACGCCACCTTAGGTTCCAATAAAATTGAGAGAATAATTACACAATTCAAAACCCCAAATCCATGGCTGCAACGTTACATGCAGACAATGTATTACGTACCTTGTTTCCCCTTGAAATATGTATGTTCCCACTACGAGATAAGTATGTAGTGTCAAGCCAACCCTTCGCTTCATCCCCAAGAAGCCTGAATGGCACCGGATATGGAACCTTAAATGGCAAGAACTTGAAGGCGAATGCAGCTCGGTCAAAACGGAAGAGAATGCGCTTCCCATCTTGGATAGTTGCTTCTGCCTGATATTTTGTTTAACAAACCTCATTGCAAAATCATGTAGAACATCCTAAAAGCACTATAGATGTCCCAGGAATTACCCAGCAGCTGCCACGTGACAGAGCTATGCCGACGGTGTAACCGTCGGCGTAGCCCCTGATGTGTGCCGACGGTGTCGGCGTAGCCTACGCCCCAGGGAGCGCCAGGAGCTGCCACGTGGCAGGTCTATGCCGACGGTTACACCGTCGGCGTAGTTCCAGATGTCCTCCGACGGCGCCGTCAGCCGCCGTCATGTGAAAAGGGTGCCGACGGTATCTACGCCGACGGACAGACGTCGGCATAGGAGCATATGCCGACGGTTTCCCTATGCCGACGAAACTGACCGGGTACGCCGACGCTCGCGATCCCGACGACCCAAAGCCGACGGTGGCCGTCGGCATAGCCCTACGCCGACGGTGTTCGGGCCTACGCCAACGGATTCCGGCCGTCGGCATATGAGGCGATTCTGGTAGTGACTTAGCAGTAGCATAAGTAAAAGCATATATCCTCCTTGAATAGAATCAACAGTTCCAGACTACTAGTTTAAGTATCTATATTTAAGGGAGCAGAAGCCATCTCTTATCAACGTTCTCCATTTTTACCATGGCAATAGATCAATTAAACACTCAGTGAGTCTTCAACATTTCCAATAATAAAAAAAATACATATCAATTGAGCAGTAATCTTCTATATATCTGCCAGTCTTACGAAAGAACCACACTAAGAAAAATCAACGATATTTATGTGTTTGGCTCTACTACCGGCTTTGTAATGTACTACCTCTGTACATTTTTATAAGACGTTTTAGATCACTGAATTAGTGATCTAGAACATCTTGTAAAAGTTTACGGAGGGAGTACTAATTAGGACATGACCACCGTAGATACAACCACTACTACCTCTACTTCCACTTGCTGGTCAAAAGAAGGTTCAAGCACAAGTTAAGACCAAGAATCTAAGTTGAAAAGAGGAATCAATGTCAAGGCCAAGAAGAAAATGATGATCATGTCAGTTCAACATGAAGACAGTGCATGAACATGATGTGTTGCTTGCTGCCTTATATTATAAAATGAAGCCTCTCCATGAAGCTAAAATTTAATTCTTGGGCACAGAGTAATCCGAATCAATATCATGGAATATCATGGGTTTCATCGAAATCAGGACACCCATAATTGTATCATGTATTATACAATGTGTTTCAATATAGTGTATCCTCTCCAGTCTATCCTAAAACACTGCTATTAGTAAACATCAGATGATCAAGTGAATTTATATTTATTGATTTGTTGTTTGGCTCTGATAATATTGGTCCTCATATTAATTCCAGCGTTGTATTTACTCTGCGCAGGAAAGACCCATGCACTTCCCTCTAACATGACACTGAAGCTTACTATACATACTACCTCCTTTCCGGTTTATAAGGCTTGCATGTATTCCTAGTTCTATAATTTGACCAACATAAAATGAGTTGTATAGTTAAAAATTATACCATGAGAAAGTTGACGATTTAAAGTTTTTAATGATATATTTTTTGTGATATATAACTTGTATTATGTTGGTCTATTTTTCAACCTAGATATAAGCGCAACCTTATAAACCGGAAAGGAGGTAGTATGTTATTATATAATTCTTCTAGAACCCACTGAGTATCTATATAGAACTAGACTCTGGAAGACACAATTAGACACTGAGGACAGCGATAAATGAAGCAGCAGAATTTGGGGCAAGACTATCACAAGCGTATTTATGGTTGAATAGGAAACGTCAAAATACACAAAACTTCCCTGTACACTTGAAGCTAAGGCGACATTGAGTTATCGACAGAGCAGTTACCTGTACTGCCAGTTCACCCACTGTTTCTGAAAACCTGACAACATTGACCACTCTTGGATCATCTGTTCTAAGGTAAACTTCCTGAAAGACCTTGAAAGAGTCAACTCCAACGAATGTCCTCTGCATTCAATGTGAATTGAGAATAAATTTAGACATTTTTACAGGTATGAACAATCCAACAGCTGAATATGTAATGCATAGATAAATACAAAATGGAACATATAGTTGCTCACATGAGAATGCTAGTTTTATTCTACCTGAATGGGGGATGCCGTCCCTGGTCTTGTAGTGAATATGAGCTTCCAACTACCTTCAATTAAACTTGAACTGGTCTGCATATAAACCATAAATGCTAAGCAGCAACCTTTGCTTTCCAATATTTTTTTCCAGAAAATTTACAGCAGACAAGTTAGTACATGCATTCTAATGGAGGTATTCATTATTTCATATTTTCTCTAATAGTCACCTCCATAAATGCTAAGAGCAATGTAATACTTCACGATGCTCCATCTTCGGTTATAGATGCATTTTGAGTTCTTGAAGGATGAATGAATTGGTTTCCTTTAACCACGCCACAGTCAAAAGTGACAAGTAAATTTAAACAGAGGGAGAATTCCTTTCGAATTGGTGCAGTTTATTAGTTAAACATGATTGGATCATTTGAAAAAAAAAATAGAATGCTCAAAACTGTTGGTGGCAATTCACTTCATGGCACAGTATGCATATCATCGTTTCTGCTCATTTGAAGATGAAAGTATCTCGACACAAATATGCAAATGCTGCCGGAAAATGATGGCTAGTTTATTTTTATTTTATTTTTGTAAATAGACAGATAAGGCACCTCCATGAGCTCATTAGGTACTGACTTAATAACAACCTTCAAGCGAGAGCCATAGAGTAAAAAAGCACAAGGACCTACCGGATCGGGCACACCTTCCAGTGCCTCCAGAGTCTGCACAGCGCTTTCCACCTCCTGCACACGCGGATCACCACGCCGCATCAGTAACATTTCAACAAGCACATGGCGTGCGGCTGCAGAGAACACGCGCGTACTCAAGCCTCAAAGGCAAGCGGGCTGGTTCCTTGCCTGGAGCTGGCGCGGCGCGACTGCACGGCCACGGCCCTGTACGCCGACGAGGGCCTCTAGCAGCGCCTCCTCTGGCTCAGTGTACGACACCTCCCCAGCCGCCACCGCGCGCAGCAGGGCTCCGCGGCGGCAAAGACGAGACTGTCTCCGCGAGCGCCGCCCGTAAGAGGTGCGGGAAGAAGGTGGCGCGTAGGAAGGAGGGAGCTTGAGGAGGCCTGTAGCTGTAGGTGTTGCTAATGCTGCGGCCGCGGCGGCCATGGCGCCCGGTAGAATGTGGGCGCCTCGTTCGTTTGTGGCCTGCGTTCGCGCCTCCCATTGCTAGTGCCGTGGTGTTGGATGGGAAATCGATTTGCTGGACCAGCAGCTGCGCGCCACGTGGATGTTACCTTCTCCCTCGAGCTGTCGAGCAGTTGTACTCTCCTCCGCTCAATTTTCATCCAACGGCTGTGTGAGTCTTCCACTACAATACTTTTCTGCCCTAGTGAAAAGACAACTATTGAAACTTTATTGTGGATGGGCTCATAGCCCATGGTGGCGGGCTGTGGTTTCGCCGATCTGAGAGCATTTCCAGCCGTTGTGCCTTTCAGAGGCATTTTTTCGGCCTTCTCGGATTGTCCCGGCGGAATTTTTACGTTGGGGACGAAATTTTTTCCAGCCGCCCTCCACCCAGCCGGACACGTGGCGCCGTGCGAGGAGACGCACGGCAAGAGGCTCCCGTACACAACCAAGACCTGGCATGTACACTAGTCGGACACAGGTCAGACTATGCCCATACACGAGTCGGACACAGGTCAAGCCTCAGCCATGGAGACGGAGCCGCGGCCAACGCCGCACGTCCTCGTCGTCCCCTTCCCGGCGCAGGGCCACGCGCTGTCGCTGCTCGACCTGGCCGCCCTGCTCGCGTCCCGCGGCCTCCGCCGCACCGCTGTCACCACGCCCACCAACGAGCCGCTCCTCTCCCCTCTCCTCGCCGCCCACCCGGGCTCCGTCCAGCCCCTCGTCCTCCCCTTCCCCGTCCACCCTTCTCCTCCCCTTCCCCGTCCAAATATTGGCCATACAATGGCCAGATAATGGCCATATACTGGCCATACAATGGCCATATACTGGTCATACAATGGCCAGATAATGGCCTCCACGTTGAGCTTCTTTGAGGATGCGGTGAGCACGACGGCGAGCACGGCGGCATGAGGGATGTGGATGCGGCGAGCACGGAGGCTGACTGTGGGCCAAACGACATGCAAAACCTTCTCTCTCCTTCCCCAAGTGCCCCTCCGGTGGGCTGGGTATGGCCTGGGAACGCCAGCTCTAATTTTGGCCAAATCCGGCGAAAACTGAGGCTTTGGGGTGACGAGTGGGAAAAAATTTAGTCGTCGGCGCCCAAAAAGTGGTCCTCGGGGCGTCCTGGGGGCCGGCTGGAGATGCTCTGAGCTCGCCCGTTCTTAGAGCATCTACATCTGGACTGCACAAATCCAATCCCCTTACGTCCACGGACGCGTCCGGACACACCCGCGGACGCATCCGAACAGCTATTTTGTTCCGTGCATTCACATATCTTATATCCATGCAAAATTATGCATATTGATCACAGAAACTAAATGCCGCACGTAAAACAAATGTTGGTACTGAATATAAGTAGTGTTTACATCAAATTTAGAATATGCTCCACTTCCCGGTCCATTTCCTCTTGCATGCTCATGAGCATGATCATGTCCACTTCTTCGTCTGAATCTGATGAATCGAAGAACTCATCTTCAATCAGTTGATCAAGCTCCGTCGGTCCATACTCCTCGTCGGACGAAGCATCGGAATCTATCGTTTCCCATAAAAATTTAACCAAAAAATCCAGTCAGACATTGTGTCGAACACATCCAACGCAAGGCAGAGCCAGAGAGTTGCCGGGCGTATCGCGGTGTCTTTCGGGCCGCCGACGACGTCCTCCGCGGCAAGGTCGGGGGAGATGATCTCCCTGACGGAGCGGCCAGGGGGGGCAGAGGCTACTAGGCGACGGAGCGCGCGTGGCGGCGGAGCTAGGAGACGAACGACGCGAGGAGGAAGAAGAGAGGAAAACAGCAAATGGATCTGGCAGTTCTGCGGGGTGGATTTGGTGCAATTTACAGTGAGGTCAGGATGTCGGGTCCGATGTGGCAGGCGTGCCCGGACGCGCCCGGGCTTCCCCATATCCGTCCCATATTTGGACTGGATATGAGGGGTGCCGGTCAGCCTGGGCGTTTCAGGCCCGTTTGAGGGGTCCAGTTGGGTCGCGTTTTTGTGACCGGTCAGTGATCGGGCGGCCTGCCCGGGCGTTTGAGACGGATATGAGAGGTCCGGCTGTAGATGCTCTTAGGTCGAATTCTGTGTCCCACATTCTCTCTTTAAACAATATCACAGAGTTCCTCTTTCGTTGGTATAATATATTTTGAAACAAAACTAGCAAAATTTTCAGGTGCCATGGGGGCGACATATTTGTGGAAGTTTTCGGAGGTAGTGGGGACTGGTGAGGAGAGTTTTGGCCTACTATGTTTGCTCATAGGTGGTCCCACATGTCAGTGATATGATAAGACGATGACGTGTGCGGACTTGAATAGAATATTTACTCGTTGGCTAACCATGCATTATTTTGTTGGTTGGTGTATCGGTAAAAGGCATATTTCATGTGGTTGTCGAGATTGGACTGACATCAACAATAATCGTCGTGATGCAACACTTTTCTTTTGCACGTTCACCTGATCGATAATTTTTTGACTACAAAGGCACTGCCTTTTCTTACCCCTCCCCCCTCCTCAACCATCGTAATATACTCTCAGAACCACCCTACGTGTCTACAATCCACGTCCTAAGCGTTCCTTGTTTATTATTTTCCCCGTTAACATCGACGATATCGCGACGGCGACCTTTTTCCTTTGGTGTGTTGCATTCGACAGAGCACGCTATAGAGGCAGACGGTGATGACGTTCGGAAGTACCTCCTAGAAGCCGAGCCTCTTCGCGTCATGGAATGCCATAGGTGACAACAACTGGCGTGTCACCATGATCGTCATATGCGACGTGACCGCATCGCTTAAGCTCCAATCGTGACCATGTACCCTTACACACCCCTTAGTTCACAGTCGGTGAATTTTTTTCGCGTCGGGAGCCCTTCCAACCTGTGGACGAACGTATATGTCGGCGTGCAGTTCGCGACAGAAGGACCCGATCATCCATCTACGTCTCAATGACAAAGAGTGTCAGATGGTCATCCCGACAATATTGGGAGGGAGATCGTCGAAGAGTCGACGCGCCAACAGTTGTTTTTTGTGTATGGTCTGACTTTAGCTTCAATATGAAAATGGATCGATGTGATGTCGTCGGCCTGCCAGCTCTACGTGGATCATGAAAGGGGAAGCTTCTTAACGAAGAGGGTGCGGCCGTCCATACTTGCTCCATCCGCTTGGGACACATGCGAGTGGAGTGGATGCAGCCCACCGGAATGCAGAGATTATTTCTAGAGGTAGTGTGTTTTTCGATTGGTTTCAGACCGGTGTTGGGGCATGTCCCATATGTCTCACTCACAATGTGATAAGCAAGTACCAATGTAGTGACTGGTGAGGGCCTTGACATGTTGATGCAAGTATGTTACATTTATGTTTGGGGTGTTTTCGTGCTTAATATCCGGATCGTGCGGAATGCGTGCATGTGCATATCGGTTGGAGTTTTTGGTGTTTGGTCAATTTTTGAGCCATCCGTTTCAAATCCAAGGGCCCTTATGCATCTTCTACGTCGAGTCGCTTCCTTCAACCTCAGGCGTCCCCGCCTCCGCTACGGACCTTCATACGCGCCTCACACCTCTTCTTCTTCTCTGTGCAAAATTGATTTGCGCCTGCAAAAATTGGTCCGCGCGGGAGAGTTTTGCGTCGTTGAAGTCTCTGGTCAGGGAGACTGTTATATATTGTGTCATTGATGCCCGGCCCCTGACACGCGACTAACGAGCCACGTACGGCCTCGAGCGCGGCGGTCAGACATAGGGCGCACCGAATGCCGGCCGGTACAAACGTAATGAACTCCGAAACTACTGTGAAAAGATAGGTACGCGCTACAAACGCAGCCGGCGGGCAGCGTGCGCGCGCACTGGGACGAGCGAGACGTCGTCGACGACGGGCCCGCACAGCGTGGCGTCGGACTTCATGAGATGGTTGGAGCTCTGGAACACCACGCGCGTCTCGTTGGCGACCGCCGTGAACTCGAGCGCGGCGGGCGTGGACCCGCCCGTGCCGAGGGACTCGTACGGCACCTTGAGCGTCCCGCGCCCCGCGTACGCCTCCACCACGAGTGACCCGCTGCACCCGTTGGCCGCGTCCCCGACGGAGAAGGACAGCCTGTACGTCCGCCCGGGCACGGTGCGCACCTCCTGCACCAGCGCGCTCTCCCGGCCGGCCACCAGCTCCACGGCGCGCGCGCCCCGCGGCACCGCGTGGTGCGGCGCGTCCACGTACTTGACCACCTTCGTGTCCGACATCACCATCCAGCCCGACAGCGGCGAGTGCACGTCCTCCAGGATCGGCGGCACCAGCACGCCCCACGGCGTGCCGGGGAAGATGTACGGCCCCTGCTCGAAGTCCCCGTTCCGCAGCATGTTACCTGTCGATCGAGAGTTAGATTTCCAAACTGATCATGATCTTGACATGCTGGGAACTATGGCACGACGAACCCTTGGTGTGGTGGGGGGCGTAGAGGGTCTTGATGGCGACGGCGATGACGAGGGGGCCGCACGCCGGGTCCTCCTCGACGCCGGTGTTGTGGATGCTCAGCCATCCGGTGCTGTGCCTGGCCTTGAAGGCCCAGGAGTAGGTGTCCCAGCCGGTGCTGGTGTACACGGTCTGGATCGGGAGCACGCCGAACTCCGGGTCGACCGACAGGTTGAGCCTCTCGGCCTGGGCGCACGACCGCGCGGCCATGAAGGAGACGGAGTAGAACATGTGGCGGGTGACGTTGAGCTGCTGCCGGATGGTGGCGTCGTTGCCCAGCCGCACGGCCGACGCGCCCGCCGGCAACGGCAGGATCATGTCCTCCTCCTTGTGTCCGGGCTCGATGTACTCCACGAACCCGGAGATCTCCCAGCACGGTATGGCGTGGCGCGCGGTCACCACCGTGCCGTTCATCTCCGACCTGTCCGGCCCCTGGGCGAAGTTCCCGTTGGGCAACAACCCTGTACGCAACAAGATGGCTGTCTTGTCAGAAACTGAAATTCGTGGGGGGGATAAAGTTTCCGAGGTCTTGCCGTCGGTGATGGCGGAAATCGCTCGGACGGCCGCGGCAACGAGCACAAAGAACGCCATCGAGCGCGTGCTCCTCGCCATGAAATCCCACTACCTTCGGTCTCTTCTGGGGTGGAGGAGGAGAGCGAAGCTGCCGCGGAGGCATTATAAGCAGACCCGCGCGCCGCAGCGCCGCTGACCGAGGAGGCGTAGCCATTGGGCAAGGTCACCGCCCACCGGCCGGGCGCGGCGCCGCGAGGTACGCCGGGAGTGCACGAGCCGGACGTGACAACGGGCATCTCTCGGTTTTCCAGTTGGCCGGCCGTGGGTCTTTGCCAGATCGGAGTTTGGAGGGGGTTCACGTGGCGCTCCGTTCCGTTCGATGCGTAAGAAGATTCCGCCTCCAGTTTCTGTGTGCGCTGCACTCCGTCCCACGCTGCGACGTTGCCAGGGCCTCCGCCCGCCCGCGTCGGCGCCACGGCGGCCACGATGAAGGTATTTGTTCATCCAAGGTGTCGATTACCTCGGCTGCCGTTCCCGCCGCCCAATTTTCTTCTTCTTGTTGCGTTGTCCAAAGCATTTTCAACCCGGATCACATTTTTTACCAACTCGCTTCACCCGGAAGTCTCCTCGTCTCCTATGTACGTAGTAGTAGTACTATATTAAATTTCAGCATATTTGAAAGTGAAAACCGTGGCCTTCTAGTGTAATGTACGTCTGAATATCACTGAGCTCCGCTTGAAACTCATGCTTTGATATACACGATTTACAAACCTAACGGCGATGAGGTTGAAGGTGGTGGTAGGTGGGGAAGACCTAGATCTGAGTTTTTCGAGAGAGTCGTCCAGAGATCTGATAGGCACCCCTTATATATGACGAGCTCGAGAGGCCCGTCATAAGTGAGCATACCTACTGTTCCTAGCAACCGGCCTTCACTCTCCGCCCCTGCTCAAACTCCTGGGCTTGAGTGCTTGGCTTGGTCTTCTGGACGGATCTCGGTTTCCTGGGGGGGGACATCCCGAGATCCACTCCTCGTGTCCTTGTCACTACTCGTTGCGTCCGTAAACAGGTTAGTCCAACTCAAATCACATCTATCGGATCGATATCTCTATATATATCCATGACCCATGAAACATGATCATCGGCTGATAGACATACTAGTCTTTGGATATGTGCCTCCCATATCCTCCACAACTAGGGACGTTTGAATAACGTCATACAACATAGATTTTCACAAACTAATCACGTATTCACAAACCATGTCAAGATGATATCAAGGGTCAGTGTTTAATAATACAAGGAACTTGATCATCACATGATTGCCTCTAAGCTAAAGCACATTCCTAACCTCGGGGTTGTTCTCGATCGTTGGCATAGTTTGTTTACTCTTTCATGAGCAAATGTCTTTCACATTGCTTGATTCTATAAGTAGTTGATGTAGCTTAGTACTTTGTACTTACCTTGTAATAGCACCGGTCATCTCAACTCATATAAACTGCGTAAAGTTTGTTTTCCTAGTTTGATTTACAATTTCGATTAGAGTGCTTAACCAATGCTTGGCAAAATAAGATCGCTTGCAATAGATATGTTGGAAATGTTTGTATTGTCATTTTCTTTGGTTTGAATGGCAACCTCTAATAATCACATGTAACTCTCTTCCTAACTTGCTCAAAATCAACGCAACACATGATCAAGACCTACACTTTTACCCTCTTATATTGGTTGGTCCTACCATGCCAATTTGAATATCCTTCATGCATGTTAAGCTAGTCATACAAATAAGAGGCCTAAGGCAATAAATACTTGCATAGGCCTCTCATTTGTAAGACTCAACCCTTGTGCAGTGCAACACCTGGAAATTTTTCATTACAAACCATGTTGAGCTCAAATCTTACATTGTGTAGATCGAGTCGAATCCATCTTGCTTTTTTTATATGAGTTGAGCTAAAGTCAATCTAGCTCACTCTGAATTGACTTGTTGGCAATTCTAACACTTGACCAAACCAAGTTGCCTCGGGTGGGGGAGTTCTCCCCCCCCCCCCCCCCCCCCCCCCCCGCGTTGAAAATTCAAAAAAAAAGTTGCCTCAAGTGGAGTTTGGCAACAGGTTGTACCTATGTTTATTTCTTGCGGGGCCTCGGCCCACAACTCCACACTATCCTTCGTGTCAGTACATAAATTTTGAATGTCACAAGTTTGTCCATTTATATAGTCACCACACATGTAGTGATAGCACTGCACACCTAAAGCAAGAGGTGGAGCTGATGGACATACCGTATCTAGCCCGTCCATGGAAGACTTCTCACCCATGGCATTTGAGCCATTGGACAAGAAAAATAGAGGGACATGATGAGGCTAGACCATCGGCAGCGCACATTTTCAAAATAGACTTTCTGTTTCATCAAAAGCAACCCATGGAACGCATCTCACTATCCCATCAACAAATGTATTATCTATTGCCCAACAAAAAGTCATAAATTTGAACGGAATGTCCAATTTCGAATCCATTTTGCATCATCTTCGAAACAACACCAATGTTGAATATGTTTTCAAAGTTTGAAATATTCACTTTTTTGCAACTTGATTGATAGCTAAGAAATTTCTAAAACCACACATTTCCTCATGGAGTTTCAAATTGTGCTTCACTAAGTTTGATTGTTGCTTGATGATTTCTCGGTTTCATACGGGTTTCACTATGGTAAAATTGTGGTTTGAGTTTTACCTAGTTTCTATCAAACCTCATCTTAGACTCTTAGACTTTGAAACTTATTTGATATCTCACTAGTTGTGGGAAGCATCATTGAAATGACGACGACGAGGAGAAAGCACAACGAATAGTTGAAATCTCACTTAAACCTTTTTTTTTTTTTTGAAATGTCAATTAAACATCAACCTTTTTTGAAATCTCAATTAAACATCAACAGGAGCGCGCGGGGGGAGGGGGGGTGTACAGTGAATGAACTGAAACCTAAATTAAGCTCTAACTACTCTTTGTGCACCTTATAAACAATTCACTTTTTGTGAAAACTACAGTTGAATTGAAATGTGGTACATGAGCAACTTGAAACACCAAAACAACAATGAAACTGTTGCGGAAACCGGAGCACAGATTGGCTTTGACGAATACATAGTTACTTGTCCACCGTTGTCCCATCCAACGGCCCAAAGGCCACAGATGCAGCAGTGGTAACCCATGGATGCAACGAGAGTACTAGATACGTTCTCGCTGGTGGATTAACGGCAGCTACCCACGCAACAAAGCTTTATTGATGCAATAAACAAAACGAATTTGCCGACTGATCAGGTTCGACAGTCTGCTGTACATATATGTTTAGGCACCAGGCTACAACTCATTTCAATCATGTTTATCTCTGCTGCCCGGAAGGCACACAAACGACCAACCTTATACAGTAAAAAATAAAAAGAATACAAAAACGCTGAGCCCCACAACAGAAAGAACCTGCCTGAGCTCTGGTTCAGTAGAGAAAAACACCCCTCAAAGACCTATATTTACTGGAAGAAGAAGCAGAGCCTAGGAAAACAATTGACTCGAGCTAGGTGAAGAGAAGAAGAACCCCGCAAAATTGGTCGCCATTCGACAGGGCTAAAAGAGCTGCACTGCAGATTTCAGCTTGTTCTGCTTCCACTTGGGGAGCTTGTAGAACGCTGTCCTTTTCATGCCGAACTTCTCGCTGAACTCGGCCGCCGATAGGTAGATCTGCATTCGGTTTACAGCAGCAGCACATGTCAGGTAGCAGTACCAAGGGATGGGGAGTGGAAGAGGAACAGTTCAGTTTATCAATCACCTCTCGCTTGGTGATGTCGATGTCGGGCGCAGGATCCTCAGATTTGGTTACCAGGCGTTCGTACGGGAAGACTGTACGCCCCTCGTCATCCTCTGCCTCGTCGTCGCCTGAGCCATCTTCCTCCTGTATTGCCTTCCCTGCCTCTTGGCCCGCTTAATTTTGCAAAGATCCAGAAAGGAGATATGTAAGGCAACAGAACGTTTGCCACCATGTCCTCTCATAATTGGCATCATAAAGTCTAAGCAGTTGTATTGCACAATACCTTTTACTGACTTCGGTATTGTTCTTTTCAAGGGACCCTCCAAAGAACTGGTGAGCTCACTGATAGCTGCCTCTTTTGACTTATCAGGTCCGGTTGATTTAGGGAAAAGCTTTTTAACAGCAGGTGGAGGGGTGGAAAGATTCCTGGTACTAGGTTTCTCAAAGGCAGAAGTTAATGCTGTAAAGGCCGGAGATCTGCCTCGAAGACGGTGGCACTCCGGGCTGGTGGACATGCTTCTTGAGCGCTGAGCTTTATCTTGCGCTGCACTTCTTCCTGAAACTGCTGGTGTTCGACGTTTTGGTTTCTGATGACAGAGTAGAGATGTTTTTCAGAGGGTCGTTAAAGCAAGTTCTCAGTAAAACAAAATAATACCAAGTCGCATGCCACTTAAGAATGCAGTTGAAAGATACTAGTGTCATCATACATCACCAAAAGTTTAACTGTACTGATCAGTTCCAATTATGTAATTGAACAAGACAAAAAAAAGTTATTCCACTGAAGGATTATTGTTACCCAGTTTGTACTCCTTATTTCAAAATAAAATAATAAACTCGTCACCAGGCACTAGCCACCTGTGGCATTTTTATTTGGAACAAACAACCAAGAACCGCAGGGAGGCCAGGCATTGACCCTGGGTGGGCTGAGCGGGGACAGGTATCCAACTAAGCGATGCTCAGCTCTCTCCTTATTTCAAACTATAATGAGCAGTATTGTGTTTAGGCGCATTCATGTAGATGACAAAATAGCTCTACAAATGCTGAACAATGGGCTCATTCATATGACTCTACAAGTGGTAAATGGTCATTGATCATTAGCCAGTGGTCACATGCATATATGCACACTTCAGCACCAGTAACCGCAAATGCAAGAGTACCATAAAACATGAAGAGACTCAACCAGCCACTAAGAAAGCAAAGAAATGACAGAATATAAGTATCTTTTACAAGCAATGGAACCTAAGATTTCTGCCAAGAACTGGAAGATGATTAGATTAATACTTACATCAAGCAATTTAGCTGCTCCACCCTTTAAAATGGCAAGCCTCCTTTGGTATGAACTGCCATGCATCTGTAACAAAAACAAGAGTTAGTGTGTTGCATTTTATTCCAGAACTAAATAAGGATTAAGGGATAATTAGGTGCCCATGCAATCATATAAAACAGATAATGTCGTTAATTTCACCGCAAGCGCATAAAATTTATATACCAACTAACAACCAATCCCACACCAAAAACACAAAAAAGAAAAACATACCAAAGATTTTGCAGAGTCCCAGGTGAAGAACCTCGTAAACATCTGAGGCTCACTTCCTTCCGAAACAGTGGAAATCGTTGTTTCTCGGGAGAGATTTTCCATCAGGAAATCACGCACAAGAAATTTCTGGCACAGTTGCAGTGAGAAAAGTGAATTCAGAGAGAAAATAGGAAATGTAATTTCTAATTATAGTACGCAGGATTTTGTTATTACTTCTCCAATATCCATGGCTTGTGTTTTCACTTTAGCATCAACCTCCTGCCCGACCCAAACAAATATGTACGAGTGACAATCTAGAACAAAAACATCCTCTGCCATCAGATCATCCTGAGTAAAGTGATGTATTTCTTTGACCTGTTCAAGTAGAATTGGCGTTAGACATGCAAATGGACAGCATTCTCAGGTATAAAACCTTCACAACGCTATTTTGCTTACCTTCAAGTTCCCATCTTGAACCCCCAATAGCAATATTGTTGGCACGGCAAAAACAGAAGTGTCAGTACATGTTGGAATGTAAACTCCACAGAGCAAGACATCATAGAGTGAATTGTTTGTGACTACCTTTGGATAAGATACATGAGAAAAGATGAGGGTCACTTTCCTGCTCTCTTTCTATTTTTTTGTTCGAATACTTCAATTTACCACCCAGTAATTCCCAAAATTTATCAGTTTCTCTGCCCTCCTTTAGTGACCTGGATGGCAGATCTGACTGTATAACCAAAAAGGGAAGCACAAATTAGAAGGTAAGCCAATGGATAGCCAAACCAAAGTCAAAGCTATTTCAGAGCATAAACAAACAAAATGATTCAAAATTTTAAATCAACCAAGATAGCAAGGAGGGTGATGACAATGGTGATAACCAAACAACACAACTCAAAGCATCAGATAACCACAGATGGTTATTAGAATTATCTGCATCATGATAATAAACATTAATAGAAGCCTCATGGGCACTTCTATTTTCCTTTTCCATGGCAATTCAAGAATATATACTATATAATGTGAATGAGAGCTCATCTTATGCTTCTATTGTTCCTTCAAGGCTAATGGGCTCAAATACTGAAACTACAACTACTGCAGACATATAAACCAATGTACCAAGCATGAGGAAAGTTAGGTAAATACAGAAGAAATCGCCTAGGGCATACCTTAACTGCATCTAGCTGCCTCTCAACCAACTCGTGATCCAGTGAGGTCGTAAGGTTCCCAATCCATGTGAACACACTGTTTCCATCATGTAGAATGTAACAATATGACGAATTTAATGATGAAGCCACCTAGTGAAAAGATGGTAGAGATAAAGCAGATGATATGAAGATACAATCTTAATTACAAGCAAATTTATGATTATGAACTTACTGCATCAACTTGAATTGCTTGCATGTTTTCTGATCCTGAGCCTTGAATCCGGAATAGCGCGAGTCCAGCTTCAGAGTAACTATCATCATCCAGACCATTTTCAGCAATAAAGTTCTTGTATCCAGAGCTAAGACCACCCTGCATTGAAAATTCAGAGAGAAAATAGATGGTATGTTCAACTCGAATTATATCTCTAACAAGTTCAGTCTGTCAGAAGCAAACCTTAAACACTTGGAGACTCTGAAATATGACAAAGAACTGAATTGGTTCTTTCCCTTCATAAAGGCGAGCCTGCACACAAATAAGAACAAATTAGAGAGTGGAAACTAGATTCACATATGAAAAATAATAATGGGTTACCATGGTAGCCTGGAATTTTGCAGCCTGAACCATCTTGCTAGCCAGTGAAATTGCTGACACCCTCTCCTCCTGAAAGCAATTAAGATCATTCGAATGCAAAAACTCACATTTAACATAGGCAGATACACAAATATTTGTCCAAAAATCTGTTCTTGTCAATGGAAAACAGGAAACAACTAGCATTTTATGATTGCTAATCTTCAGTTACTTTAGCTAACAAATTCAGAACAGATATAAATATGCATATTAACTCCAAACTCATATCTGGATTTGGTTTTGCATATAGATAGTACCTCAACACTCTTATTTCCAAACCATGTTCCAATAAGACATTCCTCTTTGTCCTCTCCAGTATATGTGTATTGAAAAATGTAGCAATCTCCAGTGTAAAATTTTGATTGTTCAGGTGATGCCAGAAGAGTCTTGGCATTTCCATTTACACGCCAGACCTGATGTTAAGATGTAGAATACAAAACCACCATCAAACATGGACCAAGATAAAACGGATGGATGCTGTTATGCAAAGAATTTTTTCTTGGAGGGAGCATTAAAGATAAATGAGTGCAGATCAATGGCATGACTGAGTTTAGGGAGTTACAAGATGACTAATTTGTATGTGGACTATTCAAAGATACCTAGCAGACTAGCACCTTAAAATGTGTATGCACAAGACAGATTACCAGTGACCATTACTCATACAATACAAATCCATAAGAAGTCATCGAAAAGAATACCTGTAAATTACCAGTGCAGTCAATATAAGGCTCGGGTTCTTCTTTTACCGGTGCACTTTTCATCAAGCCCTTCACATCTAATCCTTGATTTTTGAGGAGAGCTGTATGAAGCATATAATAGAAAAATATGAGCGATTAAGTGAACCTTCTAGCAATCCACTGTACCAGAACTGATAATTTGTAGAGAATAACCTGCAACTTTGCCTCTTCCATCCTCAGATGACAATTTCAAATCAGGAGTTGGTGGCCACTCATTAAATTTTGACTTGAACGCTACTGTTTCGTATCCCTCTATCATTTTCATAACATGTGATTTTGTTCGGCTATCATCAGTGAGCAATTTCTGTACAAAAGTAAAGCATACTGAGCACACAGCAACACAAAATATAAAACATGAGTATGCTTTGATTTAGGATTACAAAAGTATTTCCAACAAATGCTATATAATATTTCACCAAAGTGGTACATTTTCTAAAATCAGTTGAATATAAAATGTACTGTTTTTCATTCTGAGACGGAAATAAGTAAACATTCAGAAAGAGCATGTATTAATGTATCCAGTAGCTCTAGAATATGATCATACTTCTCTGCAAAACTATATTTGACTGATGGGAATCAACTCGATGTATTACAATATCAGCTGGCAAGTGAGTAATATTCAAAAAATGTGAAGAGCTCCCAAGGAGACATGCACCCAAAAGTTCCTAGAACTCAACCCAGGTGGGTGAGGAGGTTAAGCAGCCTCCCCCTACCACCAGGTCACTGTGATGTTACCAGTTAGTGAAAAAAAAGCATTCTAATCATCAGAGCCTTCAGGCTTGTATAATATTTTTGCATAGATGTATTTAATAAGTAGAATCAATCTAGGCATACAAATTACCTCGGCAGCTTCACTTGCACCTTTCCTCTGTTTCAAAGAAGTACTTCTGCCCATCCAAACATACATTTCACCACCACAATCTAACAAGTAGCATTTGTTTGTCTCAAGTAAATCGTGCGTCAAGGATTCAAAACTAATAGGCTCCAGCTGTCCTTGATTAAAACTGAGAAGTCACAAAAATCGGCTATTCAGTTCGACATTTTCAAGAGTTAATATATCTCATACTCATGGATGAGATGTCGATAGCAAATTACTCTTATTGACTACTACTGATGCTCATGTGCTATGGGTATTTAATGGTAATCAATTACCATAGCAATTTTGCCGCAGCTTCCATGTCTTCCCGAGTCTCCTGTGAAGATATCTTCCTCGGAAGAGGAGCAAAGCCACCAAACAAAGCCCAAAATTCACCAGCTTCAGCGTCAGCCATCAACTTTCCATCCTCTACAGAGGACTCCCACTTGTCAGATCTTGTAAACGTGATTTGAAATACTCAAGGCATAGTATCAGAGTTACTTACCAACAGCTGCGACTTCACACTTCCCCTCATGGAAAGTATCTTTGATATACTGCACAACTTCGAGAGCTTTTGCTCTCTCTTGAATACATGAGTTGGAGCCATTGAATTGGAAAATTTTGGACTTGGTATCCAAAATAAATATGTCGTCATGGTTGAGGGTAGAACGAGCAAAAGGAACCTGGTTCATGAAGTAGCAAGCACAATCAAGAACTGAACTAACCATAAACAGAAAAGGACAGTGATTTAGATAGCTTACCTCCTTAACATGAACAACATGCTTTCCTCTGCACACATATAACCGAGTAACGTGGTCCTGCTCATTGCCTTCTACGTGATTGAACCCAGAAGCTACCCCTCCTGGCTGTGGCATGATGCATGGTCTAAAATATGAGAGAAACTTTTCAGTTTCATTGCCTTGCAATTCCCGGTACTGGACAGCACGCCCTCCAAGGGCAGCATCAAGCTCCACAGTTAAAATCGCAGCAGTTCCAGCTTCATCCTTCGTGGACAAATATTAAGCAAGTTGTAAACTGTTAGGTGACACAAGGCCTGGGTGGCAGCTCAGAATAGCTAACTCAAGTGGTACATTGCCAAATAATTTGAGAATATACCTGACTAGTATCTTTACCAAGCCAATAATGGATGTCATGGCGGAAGGAGCCTTTTTTCAAGGCTGTTGTCTGTAGGGAGAGAGAATAACATGAGAGCTGAGTTCGAGGCATATACAAACTGAACATCAGATGAAATAAGTGTATTGTGAACTTTTGCAATTATACACCGACAATGTTCCAAATGAAAAATGCATGCATAACAAGGCATAGACACGCCCGTACCTTTAGTATGATATATGAATCACCCATGTAAAATTTTCCATATGAAGATGTCGGTACAGGAACTGGCTTGAAATTTTCAATACGCCATACCTCCAAACCGCTGAATCATGATTAAGGAGTACTATGTAGATATATAACACTCCTATGAACACTACTTATATGGGGATAAATGAAACATAGGAATTTTGAAAGGAAAAAATCTGCATTCTTTATCACATTTATTCACTACAGTTTGCTTGATCTTTGCAAGATTCATCATCCATTATGTTTTGTTTACTCAACGTCCAATACAGCGTATCGCCATTTTTTACTTCCTCTGTATAATACAGAAAAGCTTGCGCACCTTCATATTAAGAAGAGCACAACGACATGACCAGTATACAAAAAGCCTTTTTCCTACTAAACAATGAGCACTGCTACATGATAGGTCCTCTAATTCATGTTGCTAGATGGTAACAACTGAATTGTGCTGCTGGCGTGTGTTGTAGGCTTGTATCATTTTACAATAAAAGAACTATGACTTATGGCAAACCCTGAAGATATTTAAATAAGCATTACTTGTTGTGCACGTATTTCATATTCGAAATATAAATGCCTAAGCGACCCACTATAATATATATATTTTTTGAGAACGACCCACTATAATATCAATCCAGCACTTAAAGCAGGTTACTGAAGAATCATCCGAAATTCCTAAGAGGTGCTCAACAACTTCACTGTTACCAACAGTTCTATCCCATGATAATAAAATACCTAAACCATTTTGTCTTGTTCCCCGTCCGGGAGAACAACCCTGGTCTCTTGTACAATTTTAAATATCCAAGCCACGAAAAAATCGCAGAAACAGCCATGATTGAAAGCCATGAAAAAGGATACTCCTTCTGCCCAGCCCCGCGGAAAGCCGGATCCAAATCCTTCATAGAAACAGACATGATGGATGTCGCCGAAGAACCCTCGAATCAAAGTGGCGCCGGCGCTACGCTGCAAAGAGGCAACAGAAAATGACCACCCATTATTATTAATTAACACAGCCAATCATTCGCCGCCAAAATCCGCGACGCCGCAAGCGTCCCCCAAATTCAGCAATCCCAGAACCCCGACAGAAAAAGGCGGCCAGAATCACGCGCTCGTAATCCCCCAAATCGCCACCTCGATCGTCGAAAAGAAACCGTGCGTGTAATCGGGCCGTGTTTCGGTCCCGAAATCCGCAGAGAGCTCGCATTGATTCGGAGAGGGAGGGAAGAAACGGACAATACGGATGGATTCAGAGAGTCGCTCACCTGAGGCCGCCCGTGCTGGGCCTTGTCGACGGGATTGGGGAATTTTGGGGGCTGAGAGAGAGGGAAGCAGCATCTGTGGGGAGAAGGAGAGGGGCCGAAGTAAATGGCCATCCGCCGAGATCGGGTCCGGAGGGGGACGAGGTAAACTGTGGAAGCTCAGCTTTTTTTCCAGTCCGTTCGTTGGCCTCCAGCGGAACACCCTTCCCTTTTGCTCGTCTCGTCCTCATCTCGTCGATTGCGGTCCACGACCATCAGATTTGAGCTGGCGGCCATCTGTATCACTCCAGTTGTCCTTTCCGAAAACGCTCAAATATATTCCCTCCATTCCAAAATAAATGTTTCGTTCATCACTGTACTGATTTAGTACTCCCTCCGTAAAGTAATATAGTACGTTTTAGATCACTACTTTTAGTGATCTAAAACGTATTATATTACTTTACAGAGGTAGTATAAAATATGCGACACTTATTAAGAGACAGAGGGAGTATGATGTATTGTTATTTATTTATTTTAAATGTCTTTTTTATGTTTCACATTTTCAAAAAATCTACCATTTTTTTGGAGATGTTATTATTTCCAAAAAAAAAAACATCTAGAATGTCAAACATACGTGTATCATTATATGCAGTTTCATATTTTATATATTTGGTATTATACATATATAAATAGTTTTCTCTATAAATTTGGCCACGCACTACATTATGAAACGTAGGGAGTAATACATAAAACTTACTAAAACAAAATTTGATGCATATTTGGAATATTTCACATAGATATTTAGACAACTTAACCAAAATTTAGACTTGAACTTACTAAGCCACTCCCTATGCGTCTCATTCTCGAGCCTCCTCGATCCAATTTGGTCGGTCCGTCGATCATAGGATCCTGCCATGCACCATTGCCACCATTGTCGCTAGAGAGATCGATGACCTGCGTCGCCCCGGCCGCGTACTGCAAGTATAACCGACGCATCGCCTCGACGCGCTCCAGGTAGCGGTGGCAGAGCTCCGCCATGTAATCCTCATCGCCCAGGACTCCTTGAGACGCTCGCGGGCTTCCCGGTCTTCCCCCCTCTCCCATGCGGTGGCCACCCGCTAGTCGGCAGGCTCCAACCGTGGCAACCCATCGAGGAAGTTGCGACGTCCGTCGACGCCGTGCAAGTGGACCAACATGATGTCGTACTCGTGTGTCGCTTGCTCGGCGGAATGGAAGGACCCGATCCATATCTTCTCGTGGGTCTAGCGGTCGATAATCTCTGCCACCCTTTTTACTCACCGACGTAGCCGCACACCGATGTATTGCGTCTACAGCGGCGGCGGTGGGAGTTTGGGGAAGTCGGGCAGGCGGGCATGGGAGGAAGAAGCAATAGAGATGTGGGAGGAAGAAGCGTCAACGGTGCGGGAGGAAGATGCGCCGATGCGGCAACAGGCTCGGGCCTGCTCGTGGTGGTGTGGATCCGCAATGGGGATGGGCGGCGGCGATGGGATCTGGCCATTATCGATGGGCGGGCTGAAGCTTGAGTAGATGTGGGTGAGGTTGGGAGCATGCCAGCGGGGATTGGGTGGCAGGGATTAGGGGGAGGAGAGGTGACGTGGTGTGTTGGATTGTTACTCTCTGGCCGCGAGGTCGAGCATATTTAAGAGTCACGCGCAGCTGCAAGTAGACCTGGGCATGGACAGCCCGGCCCGACGACCCGGCCCGAAAAAACCGGGCTTCGGGCTTGGCATTCGGGCCGGGCTCGGGCTTCATTTTCCAGCCTGAAAGATGGTTCGGGCCGGGCTCGGGCTTCTTTTTTTAAGGATTTTGGGCCAGGCTTTCGGGCTTCGGGTCGGTCTTACACATGCGAACAATAAAAAATAGCATTCGGGCTGGGCTTTCGGGCTTCGGGCCGGGCTCGGGCTTGAAAAAAGAATGTATTTTGGGCTTCGGGCCGGGCTCGGGCTTGAGAAAGGAACGTCGGGCTTTTACAAGCCCGGCCCGACGTATGCCCAAGTGTAGCTGCAAGTGAAAAACATTAATTCCTTAATGTTGTTTAGGTTTCAGCTAGATGTGGGTTAGAGAAAAAAACAGATTTATCCTCCTCTAACCTGTTATTTTGGATCAGTTGGAGTTGCTCTTATACTTTAGGACAGAATAAGAGCCTGAAATCAGATACTTGCAAAATTTATGTCTATACTTCACCAAGATATAATTCAAAATCCTTATGTCATGTGTCGAGTCTGGCCATCCGATAACAATGAGAGTAAACCTCGTATCAAAGTGCATAAATAGAAATATACTCTCCCGAAGCCTCTCCACCGCCCTGTTGAGAGTCTCCACCAACCGCCAGGATCCGGTCCCTCTCGCCGTCGGCGCTCGCGCTGGTGGATGTAGAGCTGCATTAGGATGTTGGGTCACCTTGTACAACAGTAGATGTAGGTTTAGGTGTAGGTCTGGGTGTGGTCCTGTGTTTTCCCATGTGGCGTATGGCATGATGTTGCCTCGGAGCTTGTCCTCGACACTAGCGAGCAGTGATGAGGCGTGAAAGACCTCGCTTGCCAGTCGACACCCATGGATGGCGGTGGTGGAGGTCGAGTCTGGCCGAAGCTCCTTCCGCAATAATCTCGCGGTCTGGTGCCGGACGGACTTCTGCAGGTCTGTTTCTATCTTTCTCTTTTCTTGCCATCAAGGAGATGGAGGAGAAGATGGGAGGGGTGCATATCGGTGGCTATCTGCAAAGCAGGGAAGTTCGTATGTTGTGAACTTTGGGAGCACATCTTCGGCGACGCTTCGACGGTTTGTTGTCGTCTTGTCGTCGATCTTTATGGCTGAACGGTGGCCGCTCCGAGTTCCGGCGTGCGCGGCTGATATTCAGATCTTTGGCCGACGTCAGCTCATTACTAACCTCCCGGCCGGTGTGCCAAAGGGGAGGCCCTTCAGCTCCAGCTGCGCGGTGCTCTTCGGTGGCTTTGTCCCAAGTGGTGTTGTCCCCGACAACGAGGTTGCTAGCCGCGATTGGAAGCGACGACGCGAGCTTGGTGGTGATGGACCCGATTGTGCTTCTATTCTTCATTGTAGGGTCATGTTTGCAAAGGGAGAGGACTTGGTTGTATTTCTTTTTCTCTTGGAGGTCCTCTATGTAATATGTAACACCGCTGCTCAAAATTAATGTAGCATCTGGGTCCTTCGGGGCCTGCCCTGTTCAAACAAAATAGAAATATAAATAATTCCCAAATGACAACACTAATTAAAGAGGAGAATACAACATAATACTTTCTTATTGCTTCATGCTCTTTGGGGGCAAGATAGACAAATTGACCTCGAGACGCAACTAATTCACAAGCTGAACCGTGGGTGAAACTTTTTCACCAAGCTGACCCTTTTGTGTAGTGCTCGACAGGTCAACGCTACACTACACTGAGTAGCGCCTGACTGATAGGTGCTACACTCATGGCCAACGTGGCACCCCGAGGCCAGGCGGGGCCCCACCCCTGGTTTGCAGGGCCTATACGAAAGGTGCTACACTACCATGTGCAGTGTCTAGACGAAATGAGTTGCACAATGACTTAAGCCGCCGCGGGCCAGAGAGCAACAACACGTTTGTGCAGTCCTATTTTTGCCAAGTCATGGTGTAGCGCCTGTCTACCAGATGACATACTAGACAGTGCAGCGCCTGACGGCTAGGTGCTGCACTATAGAGTGTGACACCTATGTCTGAGGCGCTATGCTGTTTAATTCTGCAAAATCAGATTCAGAGATTCAATCGAGATCAACAAATTCACAGATTCAACATTACTTCAGATTAACATATTCAATCAAGATCATTACAACAAGTTCAACATTACTTCAAATTCAACAATGACAATGAGTTCAACACCGAAAAAAGTTCAACATCACTAGAAGTTCAAGATTGCTACAAGTTCAGCATCGTAAGAAACTGACGACTAGTTCAACTTCATAAGAAAACGACGACAACATCACTAGTTCTTCCTTCCTCATGTAGTCTTGCCTCATCCCCTCCTAGTAGGAATCTTCTTCCTCACAACCGGTTGCGGTTCCTCCTCTTCCTCCACCTCCTCATCATTCGCATCATCTGCCAATTCATCGTCGTTCTACATACCCCTCATCCTCCTCATACATGTTGCCCGTCGCGAGCCCTCACCGACCGCCTTCTTTCCTTTATTGTTGTAGTCATCGGGTGTGTACCACTTGATTCTTGTCCTACGCTTCAACATGTAAGCGGAGTGAACTTGATAGTCCTGCAATATGATAGTCCACCGATCCGTAAGTGCAGTGATTGCCGCGGCGTTCAGGTTTGGCATCGACTGACTGACAAGCTGAATGAACGGGAGGAGTCCTGTCATCTCGATGTATGGTGTGTACCTCTCATCGTACGGCATGACACTCGACGAAGCCTCATGAGACTGAATCTTCAGGGGTAAAAGGTTCTGCAAACATACAAGTCAGAGTATTACGACATGTCTATTTGAAATAAACACAAATTACAAACCACCAACTAGTATGCTTATTACAATCTTCTTCTCTGACATCAAGTAGGCCGGGTGTTCAACGTCATAGTAATCATCGAGAAGCCACACCATCCTACATATTTCAAGCAATAAACATATATGAGCATTCTTTGATATGTGAGCATGATTTCGGCTTATAACCAAATATGAGCAAACTAAAACATGTCCTATGCATTATTTAATATGTGAGCATTATTTCATATGTATTCATCTCAACAATCATACATAGGTACTAATAGAAATTTAAATACTCATTTAAGATATACAATGGAAGCATGATTTACAATACAAATCTCAACAATCATCTCAACAATCTAGGGTTCCACTATGGAGGCATGATTTACAAGTCATTGTGCAACTCCTTTCGTCTAGACGCTGCACATGGTAGTGTAGCGCCTTTCGTATAGGCGCTGCACAGCCAGGGGTGGGGCCCGACCTGGCCCCGGGTACCATGCTGACCAGGATAGCGCCTGTCAGTCAAGCACTACTCAGTGTAGTGTTGGCGCTACACAAAAGGGTCAGGTGGGTGAAAAAGTTTCACCCATAGTTCAGTTTGTGAATTAGTTGCGCCCCGAGGTCAATTTTGTCCATTTTACACTCTTTGGGTACCTAATGAAAAAGGTCGTCCTTGTCCTTGATCAACATGAACAACTCACCTCCCCTAAAAAATATGAAAAACTCATTGTACTCCGGCTTCATCACTATCTTGGTGCTCGCATGGAACGCACAAAGTTCCTTTTTGTAGTTCCACACTCCACCGACAATTAAATACTTTGGCCATTGCAAAGGATCAGACATCTTGGGACCATGGTTGATTGGTCCTTCACCACTCATTCTTTAGTTTATGTTATCCGAGGTTTGCTGGTACGCAAATGGAAATGAGTGCTTGTCCTTTTCATCTTCTATATTGGAATTAGCCTTGCGCTTACCCAATGTTCTGTGAGAACGGACGTTTGGTTCTCGGCCTTCATGGAGGTCTTTTTTTGAAAATAAATCAAAATTCAAACTTTTTAGTTTTAAAAAAATCTGAAAAAAAGTATGCAAGTAAACGAGGATGTTATGTGCATGTGTGTAAAATTTCAGGATGAAAAACATTGAAATGTGACCTGTACAAAAAAGACAAATTCATGACCTGAAATGATGAATAGTGTCATGTGTTAAAAAGCCTCAGATTTGTCTTTTTTGCACAACCCTCATTTCAATGTATTTTGCTCTGAAAATTTACACACATATATGTTATGCCTTCATGTACATCTGTGTTTTTTTTCAGAATTTTTTGAAATGTAGAAAATATGAAATTTGACGAAATTCGAATTTTTGAAAACCGAGCTCCATGGAGCTCGGCCTCCAAAGACAATATTCGAATGTTCTGCCCTTTTGTATCTTCAACGATTTCACATTAGCTTACAAGTCATCACTTTCATATACTCCCTCGGTAATTTAATATAAGATATTTTCGAACACCATCATGGACTCTGAAAGTCTCTTACAAAAAGTTACAGAGGGAGTACTTGATGTCTCTTCAGAAATGGAGGTTGCTTTCACACTAAGAGCATCTACAGCCACGTATGACAAATACGGACCCTCAAACGCCCGCGGACGCGTCCGGGTGTGTCCGCGGGCACTGACCGGACGCGTCTTATTTTTTGCCTTCCTCATCTGCATCCCTCATATCCGAACCCTCATATCCATACAAACGCATGCAACGCTATGTAAAACAGAGATCAACATCTTCCATCGGATCGGATTGCTTCGCCGAACAAAAGGATCATAGTTCATCGGAATTCATCGGCAAATTCAAACTAGAAACTACTTAAACATGATTAAAATATGAACAAAACAGGGAAGGCGGAGGAAATCACCATTTCCTCGCCGCCCCCTTCCCCTTCCGGTCGTCCACACAGCTATGCCCATCCTCCGTGTAGGCGTCGGCGTGCGGTGGAGCGTCGTCGGCGTCGTCATCGGAGCTGGAGGTGGAGGCATCACTGTCGTCCTCGTCGGAGCCGCAACGCATGTCGGACAACTTGCAGAGTAGGCGGGCCTGCTCCTTGGATTGCCAGTCGGAGGTGGTCAGCATTCTTGCGGCGGATGCGGCGTGCATCCGACTCCGCCGTCGTCAGCGAGCGACAGAGGACGCCCGTGATACGTCTCCAACGTATCTACTTTTCCTCACTCTTTTGCCCTTGTTTTGGACTCTAATTTGCATGATTTGAATGGAACTAACCCGGACTGACGCTGTTTTCAGCAGAACTACCATGGTGTTGTTTTTGTGCAGAAATAAAAGTTCTCGGAATGGAACAAAACTTTTTGGAGAATTATTTCAGAATATATAAGAATTATTGGAGCCAAAATCCACCGAAGAGGGGGCCCAGGGTGAGCAGCACCCACCAGGGCGCGCCCTGGTGGGTTGTGCCCACCTCGTGGCCCCACTGACCCTAATTCCGCCACTATAAATTCCTATTTTTGGAGAAAAAAATCAAGGAGAAAGTTTCATCGCGTTTTACGATACGGAGCCGCCGCCACCTCCTGTTCTTCATCGGGAGGCCAGATCTGGAGCCCGTTTGGGGCTCCGGAGAGGGGAATCTTCGGTCTTCGTCATCACCAACCCTTCTCTATCGTCAATTCCATGATGCTCCCCACCGGGAGTGAGTAATTCCTTCGTAGGCCTGCTGATCGGTGAGGAGTTGGATGAGATTCATCATGTAATCGAGCTAGTTTTGTTAAGGCTTGATCCCTAGTATCCATTATGTTCTGAGATTGATGTTGCTATGACTTTGCTATGCCTAATGCTTGTCACTAGGGCCCGAGTGCCATGATTTCAGATTTGAACCGTTTATGTTATCATCTCTATATTTATGTTCTTGATCCGATCTTGCCTAGTCATATGCACCTATTACGTGTTATGATCCGGCAACCCCATAGTGACAATATTTGGGATACTTCACGGTGATGACCGTAGTTTGAGGAGTTCATGTATTCACCATGTGTTAATGCTTTGTTCCGGTTCTCTATTAAAAGGAGGCCTTAATATCCCTTAGTTTCCTTATGGACCCCGCTGCCACGGGAGGGTAGGACAAAAGATGTCATGCAAGTTCTTTTCCATAAGCACGTATGACTATTTACGGAATACATGCCTACATTACATTGATGAACTGGAGCTAGTTCTGTGTCGCCCTAGGTTATGACTGTTATATGATGAATATCATCCAACGAGTTACCGATCCAGTGCCTACGAGTTTTTTCACTTATTGTTCTTGCTAAGTTACTATTGCTGCTGCTACTGTTCCAACTGCTACAAAACTATTGCCGCTACTGTTACCGCTACTGTTACTGTTGCTACTGCTATCAAACTATCATATTACTGTGCTACTGATCACCTTGCTGCAGATATTTAATCTCCAGGTGTGGTTGAATTGACAACTCAACTGCTAATACTCTCAAGTATTCTTTGGCTCCCCTTGTGTCGAATCTATAAATTTGGGTTGAATACTCTACCCTCGAAAACTGTTGCGATCCCCTATACTTGTGGGTTATCAGCCCGCGAGGAGCGCGTCCTCGGGGTCCACCGGCACGCTCGAACGGCGCGCGTCCAGTGCCTCCCCCTCTCCCTCGCCCACTGCCGCTCGCGACGGGCTGCACGCGCCTCGGACTCCTGCGTCCTCGTGCGCCCCGTCCCCGTCGCAGGCACGAGGACCCAGCGGTGGCCGGGCACCGCATCCGGAGCAGAGGGTGGTGGAGGTGGGCGGCGTACCTGACCTGGAGCGGAGCGGCCGGAGCGGCGCACTGGGCGGGAAGGGCCTGCGACGTCGTCGGCGCTCCGTCGGTGTGCGATGGCCCCGGAGGATGCAGATCCACCGCTGCCGGGGCCGCCTTGGTCCTGTAGCGACCGGCGCAACGCGATGCGGAGGGCCACCTCCTCAACATCGACGTTCGATCCGTCGGAGCTGCTTCCGTTGCCGGCCATCGAATCGGGGGGGGGGGGGGGGGGGGGAAGTGGAGTGGACGGAGAGTGAACTGGCGGATGTCTAGGGTTTGCCGGATTCGGGTATTTAGTGGGGTCGGTGGTGGGCCGTGCTGACGTGGCGGTGGGGTCGATGGTGGGCCGGGCAGTCAGGCAGACGTGTCCGGGCGCGCCCGGGCTCCCCCATATCCGCCCCATATTTGGGCTGGATATGAGGGGTGCCGGTCAACTCGGGCGTTTGAGGCCCGTTTAGGGAGTCCGTTTGGGTCGATTTTTTGTGATCGGGCAGTGACCGGACGGCCTGCTCGGACGCATGAGATGGATATAAGGGGTCCGGCTGTAGATGCTAACACGAGTATTTTCAAGCATGACATCTATCTCCTGCGAGTTAACTCGCCTCGAGTTTCACCACTACGTCACACTAAAAAGTAAAAAAGGTGACTTTGATTTTCTTTTAAACCCTCGTCGTAAGATGGTCTTCCACCATATACCATCACCTCAATTGTTTCCCAATTATCATTCCAACCAAGTCCAATTGCAATATTTCAACATCATCGTGAGGGGCTAAAGTCCAGTTGCAGCATTTCAACGTCACTCTCTGACTAGGGATTATTAACCTCAACATAAATCAATGGGAAATGAGAACTGAGTCCGAAGTTGATGGGTCGACATGGCTAGGAACACTAATCGCCAAATGAAAGTGATGACGTGCTCGCCATGCATTTACTCCATCCGTTTTTTAGTCTGCATATAAAATTTATCTAAAGTCAAACTTTGTAAAGGTTGACCAACTTTACAAAAAAAATATAAACATTCACACAATACAAAATCAATATTATTATATGCATCATGGAATTAAATTTCATAATGTATAACTTTAGTATTATAGAATGTAGATGTTGATATTTTTTCATATATTTTTTGACAAACTTTGCGCAGTTTGACTTCAAACAAATCTTACATGCGGGGCAAAAAGAACCGAAGGGAGTATATAGGGAAATTTAGAACAAAAAACGCGTATGTGTTGTTCATGGAACCTCGATCTTGCCACCAATCATCTAGCGAAGATACAAATGTCAGGCAACCAACTGCAACATGGGTTCTAAAGCATCTGGGTCACTTAATACCTAGAGATTAAACTATACTGCTCTCATTTCTCGTAGTTTTGGGATGTAATTAAACTCTTTAAATTTTGTATTAATTAATAGATGAAGTAAAAGTTTACCAAAAAAACATGGTGTAATTTCTACCATTTTTGCAACAATAGCGTCATTTCCACGTTTTGATGGTAGTCCGATCCCAGATTTTATACATGCTTTCATTTCTTTCTTTAAACATGTTAACACGGTTCTTAGTATTTTTCTATCACTCGCAAAAAAACACATTGTCCTTAGTCCTTTGTAGTCCCGTCCTAGTGTTTCATTACGTACACATATTAATGATGTCACATAGGCAAAAAAACTGTTAGGACAAAGCAATTAAAGGGAAGAGATATCACTTTCATGACCCGAGAAGAAACTATGTTAGTCACATGGAGCTATGTAAAATAGCTATGCATAAACTCTAGTTGCTAAAGAGTTAAACGAAGGAAGCTTAGCTATAAAAAGCTAAGCATCTAAACATTTCAAATTTATTTCCTTCGTTTCATAATATAAGACATTTCTGCAAGTTGAACGTCTTATATTGTGCCCTTTTATACACTTTAGCATCTCGTATGAGCACCTTTTTTTTTTTAAATCGATCTCATCAGACTATCTGAGTACCTTTTTTTTTAGGAGGTGTCTCATCTGACCAACTGTGCACTGGAGGTGTCTCATCGGGCCTCGTGATTTATAACAGCCAGCCTGGTCTTTGGACCCGTTCGCCTGCCTGGCCCACGCCCAGAGGAACGAGAGTGGACCATACGCCAGTCTGGCCCACGCCGAATGAACCGCTCCGAGCACTTAGCCACAGCCGTCTTCTCACCAAAAAAAAAAAAAAAAAAAGCACTAGCCACAGCCGAAACCAATTGAAGCAAGCTTTTAAACTGGAGGCCAGCGCAGAGCCCCGGACTTGCTATCCACGCGACATCGCCCCTACAAATTCTCGCGGCCTCCGCCGTCTCAGATTCTTGGCCACCAAGCTCACACGCAACCCTCTCTGGATCCGGCGCCCGCCGGCAACTTCCGCGGCGTGTATCCTCCCCAGACTACTGTCCCCTTCCCCGATGGATCCATTCCCCGTCTTCGGCCGCGAGAGATCCCCGTCGTCGCCGGACTACCCGCCCCGCCCGGGGTCGCCGGAGTACGCACCGTCATGCCATCAGTGGCGAGCGGGGTCGCTTGACCTCACGCTGTCGACCTCCCCGTGGCCCGCGGAGTCCCCGGAATACGTCCCGTCGGCTCCGTGGTGGAGCGGGTGCGCGGCGGCCAGCCACCACACCCGGTCGTCGGCAGGTGGGCGGCAGAGCTCGTCGTCGCCGGATTATTCCCCGTCCACCTCCCCGTGCCGCGTGGCGTCTCCGGAGTATGTGCCGTTGTCTGACCACTGGAGGCGCGCGGCGTCACCTGATTACGCGCCGTTGACCTCACCGTGGCGCGCGGAGTCCCCGGAGTCCCCGGAGTACGTCCCGTCGACTCCCTGGTGGCGCGGGCGCGCGGCGGACAGCCACCACACCCTGTTGTCGACACCTGGGCGGCAGAGCTCTTCGTCGCCGGATTACTCCCCGTCGCCGTGCCGCGTGGCGTCGCCGGAGTATATGCCGTTGACTGACCACTGGAGGGGCGCGCTGGCGGTGTCCCCCGCCGACTACACCCCGTCGACACCTCTGGAGCAGCGACCGTCGTCATCGGACTACGCCGCGTCGACATCTCCTCTGCGGCGCTCGCCGTCACCGGATTACTCCCCGTCGGCCTCCTCGTGGCGCCCGGCCTCGCCGGAGTACGTGCCGACTGCTCCGTGGAGGCGCGCGGCGTCCCCGCAGTACACGCCCCCGACGCGTCCCCAACGCGCGGTGGCATATCCTGACCGCGTCCCCTGCCCGTCTCCTCTGTCGCCGCCGAAGCCAGCTGACGCGGGGTCGCGCACGTCGTCGCGGTCCCTCTGCTATCATCCGTACCAGAGGAGCGGCGTCGGGACGTGCACGTGCTCCACGCGCCGGAGCTGAACCTCCCGTGCCGACATCGGCGCCTGATTTTGCACGGATGTTAGTCGGATTCATAGGCACCTAGCAGCTTGTAATAGCAGAGATTAGATTCCTCATGTCATGCAAACTTGGCTTTAGTTGGCAAACTTGCAATGCTCGCTTCTTTCCGGTTTGCCGTGCTTCACATCAACAAGGAGGATAGCAATGCTATATGCATGACCTTCTCTCTTTCGTGCATCGATTGATTGTACATCAAAAATCAAAATTTGACAGAATTTAATGTGGGCAAAACCTAAATTTACCTATTCCCAAAACAATAAAGTTTACAAATACCCAAATGATAAGTGTCATCTGTGTGGCACGAAGTAACACCACCCTGACCTTTTTATTACTAAAATTGTCATCCGAAAAAAATGAAACCTCAAAAAGCTGAAACTTGCCATCCAAACAGAAAGTTACCATGCTTCACATCTAAAATTGCCATAAAAAAACTTCAGAACGGAATTGTTTCACGCCACACACGTGTGACACTTATCATGTCTTATATTTGGACACAGAGGTTGTAGGAAATTTCTGTTTTCTAAGAGCATCTTCAGCCGGACGCCCTAAAACAGTCTCAAACGTCCAGGGGGACGGCCCCGGTCACGAAAATTCGACCTAGACGGGCTCCTCAAACGGGCCTGAGACGATCGGGCTGACCGCCACCCCTTATATCCAGCCCAAATATGGGGGCGCCCGGGCGCGTCCGTCACGTTGGACTGGCGTCCAGGTCCCACGCGGAATCACCCGGAACCGGCGGTCTGACGGACGTCTCCTCGGCGGGGGGGGGGGGGGGGGGGGGGGACGCCGCGTGGCGCCAGTCTGGCTCATCGCCCGATGCGAAAATTCGGCTATTTAAGCCGTCCGACGTCCTCCAACCCTAGCCCATCCACCTCCTTCCTCTCCGCGTCGCCAGCCCGAGCCCATCCACATCCTCTCTCCCTCCCAGGAACTCTTCCCACGCTCTCCGACTTCGCCATGGTCCACAAGAAGATAATCACCTATGCTATGCCCACGCCGGAGCGCCGGTACCAGATCGAGTAGGAGATCCGGGCGAGGGGCGCCGCCCGGATCGCTGCCGTCCTGCCTCCAGACTCGCCGGAGCTGGAGGAGGAGGAGCAGACGGAGGAGGAGGAGGGAGAAGAGCAGCAGCCAGCTCCGATGGAGGTGGCGGATCCGAAGGACGATGGGGAGGCGGAGCAGGAGCTGGCGCCAGCTCCGGGCTTCAACATGGAGTAGGCGGAGGCGGAGTTCACCGTCGCCCAAGCAGACGAGATGACGGAGCAGCAGGCCATCCAGGATGAGGCCTATGTGGAGGCCAACCGACGGTTCATCCGACAGGAACGGGCGGCGACCGATGCCCTCTTCGACGAGGTCGAAGCGAAGATGGATGCAGAGGCCGCCGTGGAGGAGCCGGAGCTGCGGCTGCCACCCATGTGCCCGTCGCCAGGCACGGAGCTAGTGGACATCTCCGACGAGGACTAGGCTAGTTGATTTACGTAGTACGTATGATTTTTTTCTTTGCATACTTTTGTATGGATTTAAGATTTCTAGTATGAGGTATCCGGATGCAGATGAGAAAATTTGAGGCTTGACCGATCAGTGTCCATGGACTTGCCCGAGCGCGTCCGCGGGCGTTTGAGGGCCCGGATTTGCATACTCTGGTTGTAGACGCTTTAAGACGGACCTAACAAACTGAAAGGAGGGACAATATTTCTTTTGCCCTCCAGTTTTGGTAATGTAGGTCCGGTTGAGAGAGATCGCATCTCATACCCTCCCACGTCGCTCCCATAGGCGACTGGCTCCTCTCCCTCCCTTCTCCATCGCCGCCGTCAAAGGGCGTGGTCGGGCAAAGCATGGCCGGCATCGGCGGCGGCGGGGCGTTTTGCCTTCTCGCGTAGGACCTCCGCCACAGGACGACGCAGCTGTGCCGGGACACCGCGATGGCGGATCCCCATGACGGCATTGTTCGGGACCGGCGACGCATAGCAGGCTTCGAGGTGGTGGATCGTGCATGCGAGGCGATGACGGTGGATCGGGATCCGCCCTGATTTGGCGTCCGTCTTCATCGACGACGCAGGCTATGGGCAGAGCAGGCTGGTGTCCTCCGCCGTGGCGGCAATGGCATGCGTGGTGGATCCAGCGGTGTGGTGGAGGTCCTAGTGCTCTTGTCGCATCATGGCAACAATCTGCATCATCGGCCCTCCTCGATCTGGTCGTCGACATGTTCCGGAAGTGTCGCCGGAGATCTTGCCCAAGGATATCTAGATCGGGTAGAATCCGGTCTTGCGTGTTCATATCCGCCTACACTGCTCCATGAAGGCGCGACACGAAGCTCTGTTTGTTCGTTGACATCATGGAACATGTCGGTATCTCGATTTCCATGGCGTAGATAGCGGTGGAGAAAGTCATGGCTGCTGAGATCGAAGGATCAGTAAGGTGGATGGGGCCTTGGAGGCGATGGAGTCAGCCAGGTGTTTGATAACTTTCAGAAGCAGCAATGACAATTGAGGGCGACAACATTGGAGGATTTCATTTTTGGTGGTTTACCTCGGATGCCGAGTCATGACTTTCAGGGTGGAAACTTAAGGTCTGGGCTTCATTGGTTGTGCGTGGCAATTGCCTTGCTGAAGATATTGTTTTGAGAGTACAAACTTTCTCCAGGGTGAAAACCTAAGATGTTGGATCAAGCGACGACGAAGCTTGTGCACTGTTCCTTCTTGAAGGCGTCATTTTTGGAGACCTTTTATGTTTTCCCGCTGTTGCCTTTGATGGTGGTTTGTGTGCTGCTGCTGAGAGGAGTTGATCACTTTGGCATGACCTTTGTTTCTTTTCTTTATTTTTTTTCTTTCCGTGTTATGTGTATCCTGGATGTCCTTGATACATCTTGTTGATGCAAAGGCATGTGTAATTGATATCTCCGTGATGTTGATATATTATTCTTTTAAAAAAAGGAATGTGCTAACGTCCAGTCGACCGGGCGTTAGCGATAGATCTGGACGATTTCGTTCCACCTGATCGCTATCATCCCATGCTCGCTTGCACTGATTTTTTCCTTCTCTTAGAAACTGTAGTGAATTGCTAGTGGTTTTTTCTGGTTTTTCTCTGTATAATATGAAAAGAAAATAAAAGTGCTTGAAAGAGGATTCGAACACAGGTCTATGCAATAGCTATTGAGTCTAATAACCAACTAAGCCACCTTTTGTTGTTGTCTATTGTAGATAAACAATGTTATTTGAACCTTTCTTATTTCTGCCATATCAGAAAAAAAAGATTGGCTTGGTAACTTTGGCATGACCAGCGTGATAAATATGGTATGAGCAACATGATAACTATACCATGATTAGGCTAGTAACTACAGCACGAGAAGGTTAAAGCATGGGGCAGTTATCATGTATACAGTGCGTATAGGACCTTGCTATTAACACGAAAGTTATCGGGGGTATGTTTTCAAACAACCCACCCCGGATCAAAGTTACCATGTTGTTTGTGGGTGACTTATCAGTTTGGTTGTGCGCATGTTACCATGCTTTTTATACATAAATTACCATGTAATTTTTCAACACCCCCCCTCCGCAAGTCAAAAATAGTTACCATGTCTCGGCTAAGTAAGTTATCAACGCTGATGTGTGTAGATTACCATGCTAGTAGACATGAGTTACCAGGGAAGGGCGGTTCAACAACTTTTTTCCCTGGTCAAAAAATTACCACATTTCGGCTAAGTAAATTATCAGCTCTATTGTGTGTATACTGTGCGTATAGCACCTTGCTATTAACACAAAAGTTATCGGGGGTATGTTTTCAAACAACCCACCCCGGATCAAAGTTACCATGTTGTTTGTGGGTGAGTTATCAGTTTGGTTGTGCGCATGTTACCATGCTTTTTATACATAATTTACCATGTAATTTTTCAACAACCACCCCCTCTCCCCCGCGCTCCGCAAGTCAAAAATATACTATAAGACTAATCCTCCTAGAATTGGAGAGCCCACATTCAATTGAGGTCTCCAATTGACATGGTTATTAGACTCAATAGCTATTGCATAGACCTGTGTTCGAATCCTCTTTCAAGCACTTTTATTTTGACCGGGTCAACAATTTCTCAAAGCTCTCTTATTCAATTTTTATACTATATCTATAAATACACTATGCCCATTATTTTTAAGGCCTCACAATCAATTAGAGTCTTCAATTTATACTTTGGTCACCCGATTTTGACCGGGTCAACAATTTCTCATGAAGCTATCTTATTTAATTGTTTTAATTCTCTATTAGTAAATTCCTTTAATTCATCTCTGTTATTATATTATTTTATTTAATATGCTCTCTAATTTTGAAGCTCTAATCGAGGTATTCAATTTTGGATTTGGTTCACGATTTGGCCGGTCCAACGATTTTGCAAATCAATCGACAGTTTTCGATCTATAAAAACATATCAATCACGCACACCCTCTCACCATCTAAAAAAGAAGTGCCAACATGTGATATTGTAGCACAAATATAGAACATGCAGCCACCGACGAATTTTTCACACAAAAGTATTGATTGATTAGCAAATAACACTGAATCACACTGCTGAAGGCCCACCAAACACGATGCATTATAAATGAAAAGAAAACACACTTCATCGTCTTCCCCTCTCGCCAAACCAAATACTCACTCAGTTTCAACATACAAGGTGTATTAAATTTTGGAAAAGTATAATATCTTTAACTTTAACCAAGTTCAAAGCCAAAAATATTGGCATCCACAATACTAACTAAATAAAAATAAAATTTTATTTCATGATGAATCTAATGATACTGATTTGATATTATGTATATTGATATATTTCTCTACAAATTTGATCAAACTTAAAAGATTTGACTTTTCAAAAATTTACACCTTATATTTTGAAACAGATAGAGTAATTTTTTTATGAAAACCCAGCAAAACCGACGGCGCAGCAAAGCGCGTCCAATCCTTCTAGTAGTTACCATGTCTCGGCTAAGTAAGTTATCAACGTTGATGTGCGTAGATTACCATGCTAGTAGACATGAGTTACCAGGAAGGGCGGTTCAACAGCTTTTTCCCCTGGTCAAAAAATTACCACACTTCGGCTAAGTAAATTATCAGCTCTATTGTGCGTATATTACCATGTTAATTTTTCATATAAGTTAACGGTGTATGTTTTTCAACAACTTTTTTCTTGAGTCAAAAGTTATCACGATGTTTGCGCGTGAGTTATCAGTCATGATGTGTGTGTATTACCCTGTATTTACATGGAAGTTACCGGGGTATGTAATCAACAACTCACCCACCCCGGGGTATGTTTTAGTAATGCAAAAACACAACTCTTGTGGAAATAAAAGCAGCCTAACCTATATCTAAGCACTAGCAAGGTATTAACCCAGATGGCTAGCAAGAATAGAACTAAACCACTAGGTACAAGGTTCGATTCCTGCTGTCATCTTATTTTGCGAGAAAAATCAATAGCGAAGAAAAACAAAAAAACAGAACCGAATGTACTACGGTTTTCAAGAGAAGGAGATAAAAATCGATAAAATCGGTACTAAAACTAATCGGGGATCGAGCGGAAGGGATCGTGCGGATCTGTCGCTAACGTCCAATCGAATGGACGTTAGCTTTCTCGTTAAAAAAAACTGAAAGGAGGGAGTATCCAATTTGGATGTGATGGTTGATGTTGTTGTTTGCTTTATTATCGGTTCTTGATTGTAGCAAAATGTCGCCCATGTATGCTCGTGATTACTGAGGGAGCTAGAAAAATTGTATCGGTGAGACATAGTGTTTTTAAGCAAGGCTAAGAAGGGCCAAACCATAAAAAGAAAATAAAGCAGCTAATAATCAGTCAATCTAACAAAGGGAACTGAATATTGGCCTGGGCCCTGCTGGCCACCCCTGCCTCTACCACTAGATTTTTTTTCAAAACTATGACGTATTTTATAGCAAATTCCGAAACTATAGGACCGAATGCAGAAAATTCAGAAATGTCACCCCGTCGGCCTCTGGTGGGTCGAAGAGGGGCCTGTCGGCCTCTGGCTGGCCGAAGCTAGGCCTGTCGGCCTGCGGTGGGCCGAAGAGAGGCCTGTCGGCTTGCGGTGGACCGAAGGGGGGCCTGTCGGCCTCCGGGCGGCCGAAGGGCCCTGGTCGGCCTCCAGGCGGCCGAAGAGCCCCTGGATAAGGCCGAGCCGCTCCTTTCTTCCTCCTCTGCTCGCTAGCTCGTCCTCTCTCTCCCGTTGCTCTCTGGTGCTTCCACCCCCGCGCCGATCTCTTCCCTCGTCCACCCATTTTCCTATCCAACCCGCAGAAACAATAGATCATCAGCATTCTTCGCCGGCCTACGGTATTTTTTTTGCTACGGGGTAGTTTTTTGTGCGTGAGGAGGAGCCATGGTGGGGTGGAGGAGGTGTGGCTAGTGAGGAGGTGGTGGGGAGCTCCAGGTGGATTCAGTTCTTATTGGTCACCGTTTCTTTGCAGATAATGGCTTGCCCCTTTTGCCGAGCTCCAGGTGGCCCTTGTTCTTCCTTTGATTCTTGTGCGTCTGTCTTCACTGTGGTGCTGGATCGTCGCTGTTCAAGGCGTGTTGTAAGATTCTATATCTTGTTTATCTGATTGTGGCATATGGTTGATGTTGTTTTGGTTGGAATGTATTCTAATGCCTTTGTTTATATGATTATGATGTTTGCTTCCATTCTTTTTGTAGTATGTTCCGTGCAGTGTTAGATCACATCTTTCTCGGTACATTGAGGAGTGCAGAGCTTTAGCTATTCGGAGGGGTGACACAGATATTGATCTTGCTCTTCACAGCAGTGAGGGTAACTTATATGGTGTTCTGTTTAGACATGGTCGGGTGAGCAGTAAATTCCATGGTCCTTCCTGGGAGGAACTTGTGAATGATTATGGTCTCCGTCATCGTGACATGATGACTGTTAGGCTTGAGCACTATGGAACTATGATTGGTGTTGATTTTCATCGGGATGGTGTTATGTTGTTCCCTTTACCCTGTGTTGGTAAGTTTTTTTTTGAGTGATTTAAAGTTTTGTTTCAGCTTATACGTTTTGCTGTTCTGCTCAATTTGTGAAATTATTTTTTTGTAGCTCTTGAGGATCTGAGTGAAACTGAGAGGGAACTTGTTGACAGTTGTTTTTATAGTCGTGGTGTCAGTCTGAATTATCAGCAAATGTATTTCATGTCGTGACAGCTCTTTGATGACAACTACATATTGTGTACTCCTTTTGTTCATAGGATTGATTCCATGAATGTTAATGGTCAACATATGGTGAGCTTTGTTTTTGGCTACTGTTTATTTATTTGTTCTTTGCTCTAGTATACTGTTTTAAATTTGTAAGCTGAACATCATATAACTTGATGTTTTTTGTCAGGTTATTCCGAGCATGGTTGTGAGGAGTTTGCAGGATTTTTTGTCAATTCCTAGGACTGGTTCTTTACCTCTTGAAATTACTTTGGATTTTGAAGATGATGATATATCTGTGAGCATTCCTTGTTCCTACTTTATTGGCTTGGGTGGTAGAATGGTGTTCAGGAAGGAAGGTTTCGGTAATTTTCTTCGGGCATCGTCTATTGAAGTAAACAATTTGGTGCTCATAACCTTCAAAGAGCGTGATCAGGAGCTTGCTGTTGTTTTCAGCCCTCTGCCGCAGTGATCGTACTTATAGACTGTGAAGTACAACATGTACATGGTCACAGTGATTGTTAGGTATCCTGTTGATTGGGCAGCATTGGGAAAACTATTCGTCTGGTATAAATTTATGATTGGACATGGAACCGGGTGTTGGTGTTATTTTTTGTACTGAAGTTTTTTTCCAACTTTGTACTGAAGTTTTTTTCCACTTAAATGCATTATAATTCCTGCACAGTCCGGGGCCTGCCGCCACCGACGGCTGCTCCCTCGGCCGGACGCACAGCTCGCTTTTCCCTCGCTTTTTCCCATGCGCAGACGCTGATTCCGATGCCCACACTGCAGCAAAATGCGCTGATTTCCACGGCAGACTGTAGTGATTGGCAGAATCGCACCGCGCTGATTTCTTCTGATGACGGCGTTGATTTTTATGCAAACGACGCTGATTTTTAGGCAAAGATTTGGCCGAGCGCGCGGGAAACGGCTGATTCCTGCTGTCTGCTTTGTCTGAAACGCCGGAGACAGCGGTGCGGTGCGGTGCTGTTGCAGCGGCGAACGCGCGTGTTTTATTTTCTTCTACCGACAACACAGTGCTCCTCATCTTTATATACGAGATGCCGTTGCCTGCTCTCTCACGCTCTTCTCTTTGCTTCTGCCCACACTGCTTGCTCTTTCTCACTCTCTTCTCCATCGTCCAGCCGCACTTCAAAACACCAACGCGCTAGTCATTATGAGTTTGCCTTGCTCGGATCAAAGCATTAGGCCTACGAAAATTGCCATGGAGTCTCATGGCCATCGTTGACAGTAAGGCCGGTGGATATGTCCTGATCCCATGCAGAAGGAATCGGTACCTCCACTTCATCCTCGGAATTTTCAGAAACCAGATCCTCCGCAAATTCATCCTCGTCCTCTTCCTCCATCACCCTCTGCATTTCATCGCCTTCCTCATCCCCATCAGCAACACCAGAACCAGCTAATATTATCGACTGAATACTCTGCCCAGTATCATGACCACAAACATTGTGTGGCACGTAGTCTGACTCTTTCTCGGCTTGGCTAGCATCCACATCCGGTGGCTGTGACCCGGATAAATAAATCTCGTTATCCACTTGACTACCCTCGCCTGGTTCATACCCCACGTGGAGTTGTACGGTATTCTCCTCCTTCGCCACTGGTTGCACTAGGGCATATGGGTGGATTCTTCGGTCTCGGCAACGACTTAACAGGGTCACCCAATGCTGGCTCCTATCTATCGGCATCAACTCCCACTTGACATTTTTACAGGATTTGGTCCACAATGCATGAATACTGACGGAACATACTTCAGGATCCAGCCCAAAACTAGTAGTCAACCAGTGCTTCAACTGTCTAATGTCCAGTCTGTCCGGGTCTGAAAGTGTCATGACGCCATTTTTAAACTCGCTAAGATCAACCCCCAACTCATTATATCGAACATTACCAGGGCCGTAGTAAACAGTCAAATTTACTGATTCAGACATTTTCACCTGTCAGACATTGCCACCTTCTCATTAATCGCAACGAACAAAATTATTACCGGCTAAAATTACTATGTACACTAAATATCCGCTAAAATTATTACCGACTAAAATTACTATGTACACTAAATATCCGCTAAAATTATTACCGGCTAAAATTACTACGAACAAAATTACTAACTATCCGCTGAAATTACTATGTACACTAAATAAACTGTACAACACATAGAAAATTTGTGACGACATTGTTATACCTTCGACGCGTGTGTCCCCTTCTTCTTCCGCCTCTCTTCAACTCAGCGGCACCGGACACCTCGCGGACTCCTTGCACCACCGGACAACACCACCGGAACTCCTTCTCACCACCACCTCCTCCTCCTCTTCACGCACAAAAAACTACCCCATAGCAAAAAAAAAAATACCATAGGCCGGCGGAGAATGCTATGATCTATTGTTTCTGCGGGTTGGATAGGAAAATGGGTGGACGAGGGAAGAGATCGGCGCGGGGGTGGAAAGTACACAGAGAAACGAGAGAGAGAGAGGAGGAGCCAGCGAGCAAGGAGGAAGAAAGGAGCGAGGAAGAAAGGAGCTGCTCGCTCGGGCCTATCCAGGGGCTCTTCGGCCGCCTGGAGGCCGACGGGCGCTCTTCGGCCGCCCGCAAGCCGACGGGTCCCTTTTCGGCCCACCGTAGGCCGACGGGCCTGTCTTCGGCCGCCCGCAAGCCGACGGGCCCCTCTTCGGCCCACCAGAGGCCGACGGGGTCACATTTCTGATTTTTTTACGTTCGGTCCTATAGTTTTCGAATTTGCTATAAAATACGTCATAGTTTTGAAAAAAAAATCCTACCACTATGGGTGGTTGGTTGTATGTCAGAATCTTATAAAAAATTCAAACTACTACAAGTTGAGGGTACTAATAATCGAATAGAAACTTGGTTGTGAGTTGTTTGGCTCCACCTGGTATGCAAGCCGATGTTGGTTAACCAAACTACATATTCAGATGTATTCCGTTGGCGGTTGAATACTTGTAGTTTATTTCTTGATTAAATCCATGTATGCGGATCTCATGAGCACCTCAAAAATACCGATAATCTCAACAACCAACTGTCATTCCGTATTGGATATGCAACTGTCATATCCGTATCGGATATGATATCCGATATCAATATTTATTAGTTCTTGATATGTCCCTGATACGTAGCAATGAAGTAGAGGTGAATGTAGGCAATAAAATTAATGTAGATGTGCTTTCGATACTCCTTGATCCTTCCTTGATACGGCTCAGTCGACTCAAAGTCGATGTTGTTTGGCTGTTAGTACTAGCTTTTTGTTGAAATTGTGAGTAAGACGATATAAGAGAATGGACCGCGCAGACTAAATGCATACTAAATGGCTTGATGCTTACGTGATAATATATTTGTTATTATTATCATTTTCCAAACAGCAAAATGCATCCCCATGTTAATAGAAAAAGCATTAACAGTAAAAGCATGTTAATGTTTTTAAAAATGTATTTATATCCATATCGTCCAGATACTAACACATATCTATATCGATGCAATTTAGATGAAAGTTGGACCAGCCTTTCGGAATAACTGTATTTGGAAAACGAAACTCCCACATAAGATCAAAATGTTCAAGTGGTTTCTGGATCATGGTGTTGTACTCACGAATGATAACTTGCGAAGCTCAACTATTGCAGGAAGAAAGAAGTGGTGTTTCTGTGACCAGGAAGAAACAAATTAACAATTCTTTTTATTCGCAAAAAAAAAACAATTCTTTTCTCCCGTGCCAATCACTAAACTCATTTGCCGCTGGTTCATATAGCTTAATCTACGACCACCAACTATGTACTCCTGAATATGTACGGACTTAGTCCAAATTTAGAATTACTGCAACTATTACAATTTTTTTTACAGAACAACAACTTCATATTTTCTTGCAGATTATCTTCTATAGGTTGCATGTGTAATGGTGCTATCTACTACTAGTGGATGCAATCGTTGAGAGACGATAACACGTGATATAATGAATCGGTTTGGTTGACGAGCGAGTAATATGTTACGAGTATGACTCACGTGTTCTCCTATCTGTCGTGATTTGACATTTACCATTCTAATATGAATGATGGTATGTATAGGGGCTGAGGATCATCCCCGTTTCAAAAGAAAATGGTGTTTTTACTCCCATTTTCTTGGAAAAGGGACAGACCGAAAGGGGAATGTATGGTAGTTGAAAAATACCAACTTCTTTTCATGTATGGAAGCTTTCGTTGCCACGTCTCTACATCGGAAAAGGGGCACACAACCAACTCATCCGTATAAAGTAACCGAGCACGTCCAAATCATAGAAGTGTGACAGGAGCACAGTGCAAATGAATCATCTGTGCGTGCGTGCATAATCCATTTTAATCATATAAGTAGTTTTATATATTTGCAATTTCCCAAATTGGGATGCTGATAGACAGAACAGACGGAACTACAGGGCATCTTAAAAAATGAATTGAATTTGCGGACGTCGTAACCAGGGAGTATTTACACTTCAATAGAGAAAATCAGTGTAACTGCCGCCATGGCGCCGTTCGGCCGCGGAGAACAGCTCCGAGTAATCGCAGAGCCCATACAGGTCATTCGGAAATGGCTGCGCGGCGCCGGCGTTGGCAGCCTGCACGTCCGCCGCGGCTGTACCGACCACGCCCGCAGTGGCGGGCATGAAATGGCTTCGTGCTCCGGCGACGGCGCTCCTCCCCTCGGCGGCTGGGCGGCTGGGGCGCGGCCGGTGGAGCGGAGGTGCGGCTCCGGCTTCGGCTTCCGCGGACTTGCCGCCATTGTTGGCCATGGATCTTGCCTGACCGAGCACGTACGTGCGGGTGGCTCTGTTCTGGATTAGCTGACGACTTGTCCTCGCCGAAAAGGAGTATGCTCTAGTCACAGGCTGTGTGTGTTTTGCACTTTTGCTATCCTGCCTTTTGGGGACAACTATATATAGTAGTGCAAAACAAAGACTGAGACGGGATTTCGGAGGGGAGAAGTATTCTCAGGTAGGTGGTGGTAGCGGCTGAACGTAGAGAGGCAGCGGCAAGTTGCGGTGTTTGACTGGGCCGCCAGAGTCACTGCGAGCGGGACAGCGGTCAAATAATTTAGAACGGGAGAGCTGGTCAAGCGCTCGTGCGTGCGGGAGGAGGATGCTTTCGACGGCTATCTTCTTCGCCGTTGCTTCTCTTTGTCGCTCGTGCTGACGCCGACGGATCTCAAACAACACAAGAAGGCCACACAATACATCTGTGCCACACTGGACGTTCCTTTCTCCTAGCCAATGGCGTAGCTTGGGTTCTGAGTCAGGGCGGCCCAACTGATTAAAAAACAGGGTATTTTGATCACCGGTAAATGGTAAATTTTAAAACAATCACGAATAACTTCTTTTTAAAAAATTATGAGGTATCATACTTGAACGATCATTCTATTCATGTGTGAAGTCTCATGACGCCTCCTCCTGTGGAGGTGCCGACCCAAACCCGGTGGCTGATGCCGTGCTAGGAGTGAAAGGTGATCCCTTTCACTCTCACTACTGTGGTCGCGTGGTCGTGACGTGGATGGTCGGCGGTGCCTAGGGGCATGGATGCCGGGGCGGTGGCCCCGGACGGCGGACTTCACGATTGGCTTTCCGGCAGGCTTCGTGGTGACGGTGGTGGCTCCATCTACTGGTCGTATGGGCGACTAGAGATGTAATGGCGGGAGGCTCAGGCCTGCTCTGGCACTGGCAGTGCCCAAATCTGGGTTGGACAAGTTGGCCTTCGTTGAGGTGGTGGCCTGGATTCCTCTGGGTGGCGCATGCAAGTGACCGAGTGAAAGCTCCGCGCCTCTGGTGCCGACGATGGCGATGCCTGCAGGTGCCGCTTGCTTCTTGAAGACGTCGTTGTGGATCTCGTCCCGGTTCCAGGGCTCCTGATGAAAACCTTTGTTTATGCTCAGACTCGACAGCGACAACGCTTCGCGCTGTCACCCTCCTGGGGGCGTTGTCATAGAGCTTAGAGGTCTCTGTTCAGGCCTCGGCGAGGTGTTAGGCTTGTTCTAGGCTTACGGTGTATCTTTTGATTTGCTTTGTAAGGGGGCCTCCCCACCATATTGTATCATTCGCTCATGTACTTTGGTTCGTTGCTTTATTTATAAAACGGGGCGAAAGCCTATTTCGAGAGAAGTCCCATGAAGGAATGACACCCAGGGTATTTTTTTGTGAACAAAAATACAAGTCTGATCTTATTATTTATTAAAATAGGGTTTATGAATATAGTTTTGATTTTGTCTTTTCGCCCAGAATATCACAAATGCCATCTTTACGTGAAACGTCATACACGTGTATCCTAATCGGCCATGTATGTAAAAAATGTTTCAGATTTTTTTGTTTCTTTAATATATTTTTCCAAATTGACTGTTCATAATGCGCGCCGAATCATGTTCCACAAATCCGTATCCGCAATATATTAAAAACATTGATCTATTAAGTCTTGCAAACATATTAAAATTCAGAGTTAAGTTTCAGTTGTAGTTAGCACTTATATGTCGGTAGTGGAGTGGAGTTGCGCTTGCACTTCGACTCTTAGTTGGAGCGTGCCGCACGCCGTCGGTGCCCCTGCTTTCGTGATTCTGAACACCCTCAGGTGAAGCTGCCGCAGACTGGTACAAAGGGGCATTAAACGGTGTAGGCGTTCGAAGGAGGGCTTCAATCGAGCATGCTGGGAGCACCAACTGAGGGACACGTGACTGGCGATTCCGATCTCGGGGGGTGATGGAAGGCAGGAGGTGCGTGTGCGGCGTGGGCTCGGGAGGGTGGGAGGTAGTGATAAAAGACGGGGGAAGAAGGACGGGGTCTGCTTTCGTGCGCGGTTTCGCTGCGGCGTCAGCTCATGGTTGGCTACCTCTCTCACAAAAAAGAAAAAAAATGGATGGTTGGTTGTCATATGGCTGACGCATTCTGATACTTGTGATCTGCGTTGGGTTTTCCGTGAAGAGGAACGGGTTATTGCAACACAAAGTGGATAAGTATTTCACTCAGTTATGAAACCAAGGTTTATCGAACCAATAGGAATATCAATCCTCAACCGTCTTCAGCGGCTGCACACAAAAGAACAAACAACTTGCACCCAACGCGGGCAAAAGGGTTGTCAATCCCCTTGATCTTGTTATTTGCAAGCAAATGAGTTGTGTAGATAATTGTAAATTGTAAAATAAAATAAAAAGTAAATAAAGGCAGCAAAGTAATAGTAGCGTTTGTAAATTTATAAGTGAATAGACCCGGGGGGCCATAGTTTTCCCTAGCGGCATCTCTCATGTAGGCAACATACGGTGGGTAACAAATTACTGTTGGGCAATTGATAGAAAAGCGGATAGTTATGCGATTTTCACGGCAATGGTCATGTGTATATAGGCATCACGTCCATAAACAAATAGGCCGACTCCTGCATGCACCTATTACTATTACTCCACTTCAAGAGCACTTCTATGCTTGCCTCTCTATGTATTAAGTTCATGACAAGCAGAGTAATGCATGGAGAACGATGACATGATGTAGACAAAGTAAAATCAAGCACTATAAATAAACCCCATCGTGTTATCCTTAGTAGCAACAACACAAAGACGCATCTTGTCCCCTACTTTGTCACTGGGATATAGAAACTCGTCTAGTTAAACCTACCACAACGCACCACTCCCACTGAAGATAGATCAATCTATTTGGCCAAAGCACATCAATAAATTGGAGAGCATTACGAAGCTATAATGATCATGCAAATAAGAATCTTAATATTCAGAGGTGACTCACATACTTTTCATGAATAATCTGAACATAAACCCACAATTCATCGGATCCCAACAAACACACCGCACAATATGATTACATCGGATAGATCAAAGCGAAGATGCGATGACCATTGTATTTAAGATCAAGAGATAGAGAGATTGCCATCTAGGTACTAACTATGGACCTGTAGTTCTGTGGTGAAATACTCACACATCATCATGAGGGCAGCAAGGTTGATGTAGATGCCCTCCGTGATCGACCCCCCCTCCCGCAGGGTGCCGAAACGGAGCTCCAGATGGCCTCGCGACGGAACAGAGACTTGCGGCGGCGTGAAAAGAGTTTCGGGACTGCCTCTAGGGTTTTTAGAATATTAGAGAATTTATAGGCCGGAGAGGGGCATCGGGAGGCGCCCGAGGGGCCCAACAAATAACAGGGCGCGCCCTGTTGTGTGCTGGGGACCTCGTGCGCCCTGTTGTTTATCACTTTCAATTTATCAACTTTTCCAAACAAGCAACGAGTTAAGCTTGGGGGAGTTGATACCTATCCAACATATCCACTTTTCCAAACACTTTTGCTCTTGTTTTGGACTCTAATTTGCATGATTTGAATGAAACTAACTCGTACTGATGTTGTTTTTAGCAGAATTACCATGGTGTTATTTTGTGCAGAAATAAAAGCTTTTGGATTGGGCTGGAAATTTACGGAGAATATTTTCAGAATATATAAGAATTATTGGCAGATCAGCCCCCCTAGGGCGTGCCCTGTGAGCTCGTGGGTCCCACAAGCCTCTGTTAGCCCTAACTCCAACTGCATAAGTACCGTCTCGTCCAGAAAAAAAATCGAAGAGAAAGTTTCATCACGTTTTACGATACAAGCCGCCGCCACCTCCTGCTCTTCTCCGGGAAGGCTGATCTGGAGTCCGTTCGGGGCTCCAGAGAGATGGATTTGTCGCCATCATCATCATCATCAACCCTTCTCCATCAATAATTCCATGATGTTCACTACCGGGAGTGAGTATTTCCTCTGTAGGCTTGCTGGACGGTGATGGGATTGGATGGGATTTATCATGTAATCGAGTCGATTTGCTAGGGCTTGATCCCTAGTATCCACTATATTATGAGATTGATGTTGCTATGACTTTGCTATGCTTAATGCTTGTCACTAGGGCCTGAGTGTCATGATTTCATATCTAAACCTATTATGTTTCCATGATCATGAGAGTGTTTTAGATCCTATCTTGCAAGTTGTATGCACCTATGATGTGTAATGATCTGTAGACCCTAAAGTGAAAGAAATTGGGATCATCTTTGATGATGATCATATTATGAGGAGTTTCGTGTATTCATTATGTGTTAATGCTTTGTTTCGGTTCTCTATTAAAAGGAGACCTTAGTTTCCCTTAGATTTCGATTAGGACCCCGCTACGACGGGAGGGTTGGACAAAATATGTTATACAAGTTCATACCATAAGCACGTATTACTATATATGGAATACAGGCCTACATGGAATCGACGAATTGGAGCTAGTTCTGTGTCACCCTAGGTTGTGTCTGTTTTATGATATATGTCATCCATTCAATTATCTATCACCGATCCAATGCCTACATTTTGCTAATATTGTCTTTACTAAGTTACTACCGTTGCTTCTGCTGTTACAATTGCTATAAACTGCTACTGATACTTCTGTTACTGTTACCGCCACTACAAAAACTATCAAACTTTTGTGCTACTAAATACTTTGATGCAGAGAGATATATTTCTAGGTGTGGTTGAATTGACAACTCAACTGCAAAGGCTCATAAATATCCTGTGACCCTCATTGTGTCGAATCAATAAATTTGGGTGAAATACAACCCTCGAAGACAGTTGTGATCCCCTATACTTTTGGGTTATCATCCCGTCGACGTCGACGCCGGCCCGGTTTGCCCGACCGCGTCCTCTGGCCCGGCAGACATGATTATACCTGGGCATATGCCGGGCCCGACCAAGCTTCGGGTCGGGCCAAAAAAACCGTTCTGAAAACCCAGGCTCAAGTCCGGACCGGCCCGGCCGTCGGGCCTAAGAAATTAGGCCCAAGCCCGCCCCAAGCCCGAAAAAGGACGACATGGCCCGGCCCGACTGCGGCTAAAATTTAGTTTTCCTTAAGCCCGAACCCGACCCGGGCCGACCGTCGGGCTCAATTCCTAGGCCCGAGCCTAGCTTGATGGGACGATTAGGCCCGACCCGGCTCGGGATTTTTGAGCCGGGTCGGGTCGGGCCGTCCGGGCCGGGCTGCCCATGGCTCTGTCTAGACGTGATAGACACTTAGTCCAAGTCTCCCTCGCAACCACACATTGCATTAAGATGCGGTGAAGGTTGTCCTCCTCCTGGCAGCAAACGTAGCAACGAGGCACCGCCAGTTGCAGGCCATGCCTCACCCTGAATTCCAAAGGCGGCACTGGAAGGCCAAGCCTGCGAAAATTCTGCATTTCAAAGGGCCCATCATTTTCAAATGCAACTAGCACCAGCAAAGCACACCATCCCATGGTAGAGCATTTTGTAAGTGGAGCTCGCCGGATAGGCACCGGAGGGTGATCAACTCCAGCAGAATTCCTCATGTTGGGTGGGGTTTAGGCTACTCGGGCATGCAGTGGGCACCCTGTACCAGAAGAGGATGTATTGATAGATGCCATGTAGACAAAACTGCTCATCGTGTCATACCTCCTCGTGTCGTTGCCCAGCTCGCCACCGGGTCGGTGTTCCGCATCAAAGGTGAGATCGTCGCACTACGACTCCGTGGACATGGGCAAAGGCGAGCTCATCGATGGTCTTAGGGAACACGGGCCTCCCTAGCTGCTGCCCCGGTTCAGCCTTCTACGCCGTCGTGAGCTCGTCCGACTACACGTAGTGCCGCGACGGGGGTACATGTACGGGCTCGGATCGCCGATGCAGATGCCGACGCAACAACGCTTCGACCGGGCCTCCGTTGGTGTCGCGGTGGCATCGACAAGCCCCATTCGTGCCGTCCTATGCGCATGCGCAGGAACAGGCACATGCTCTCGCATGTTGATTAGGAGTGAGGCACATGCTCTCGCATGTGTAGGCGCAGGCACCAGCTTCGAGTGGGAGGAGACTATACATCGGCTCAACTACATCACGGACGTTCCGTCTCCTCGGAGCTGCCGTCGCCGGGCTCGCCCGCTCCCGAAGCAGTAGCAGCCGGGCACGCGGCGCTCGCCCGCTCTCGAAGCAGCAGCAGCAGCAGCCGGGCTCGCTCGCACGCAGCAGCAGCCGCGCTCGCCCGCTCTCGAAGCAGCAGTCGCCGGGCACGCTGCGCTCGCCTGCTCCCGAAGTAGACGGGCTTGCTCCGCTCGCTGGAGCTAAATTAGCCGGGCTCGCCCGCACGCTGCAGCAGCCGTGCGCTCGCCATCTCCAGCAGCCCCGCCTTGCTGCGCCGTCGCCCAGTTGCAGTGCCGTCCTCTCTGGCCCAGAAGATAAGGTGCTAGGAGGGGAGAGAGAGTGGGGAAGATTAAGGAGGTGATTATGCATAGACACGTACAGCCACAGGCACCCACGTGCTTTCCGAGACATGTCCAGATATGCTTTAAGAACCGTGCCATGCAGGCCCAACAATATTTGGATGCAACCAAACAGCCCAACAAAAAAAAAAATGTTGTATGTATCGGGTCTGATTGTGATTTCGTGGACAATCAATCGCGTCCCATATGGTTGTTGAATGCTCTTTTTGTGACAAGTTGGACAACCATGGGTGCAATTTCTTCTGTTGTGTATCCATTTATCCATCGGTCATGACAAAACAGCACCTTTTTGCCATCTCTTAATATTCACAAGTATTAAACAAAAATAATAATACCAGTTTTGGGGCTGGCGTTCCACATAACTATAGTTTTTAAAATTTTGAACAAAAACTACCACTTTTCTCGTAATTCGTCCCTAAAAACTAAAACTTTCGATTGATTACCGTGTTAAAGAATTTAAACACGTTTATGATAAGTGGGGCCCACCCACCAGCGCTGATGTGACAACAAAGTCAATGTCGTTAATTTTGACCGTTATTACAGGTGGGGCCACACACCATCATCAATCTTCCTCCTCCTTTCTTTATTTGGCATTTGATCGAACACATCGTGTGCATGATAGGGAAGCAGACGGAGTTCCAGCAACGTGCCACGCATGCTACTGAACATGCCCCCGTCTGTTAGAGTTGTAACAGTACATGTCTTGTATATTCCTTGTACACGTGTACGTTATTCTCTTATAAATATATGCAAAGCCAGCCCCAGAGGGTTGTGCGATTACCCCAACCCAATTATCTAAACCTAATATGGTATCAGACTAGGTTATCATATCTACGCTTCCGCCCCTCGCAGCAGCAGCAGCCGCCGCCGTCGCTGCTGCCATGTCTTCGGCCACATCTTCTTCGAGCTCCTCTGCCGCGTTCACCTTGCCCTCCACCCTGTCTACATTGCTGGCCGGTGCCTCTAACGCCGGAACCATCAGAACCATGGCTGCTGGCCCGATCTTCTCGCATCAGTCGGGTCCGTCGGTAGTGTTCGCCACCATGCCATCGACTGCTCCCGGTCTCTTCCCCAACATGCAGTCCGGTGCATCTGGCGTCTTCTCCATCATGCAACCGCGTGCGCCCGGCCGGTTCTCCAGTACGCCGCCGGGTGCGTTTGACTTGCTTCCCAGCACACATGCGGGAGCCCCGGCATACTTCTCCAGCCCGCATGCGGACTCCAGCATGCACGGGGCCACCTCGGCTTTTGCTTCTACGGGACGGCCTTTCACCGCCTCTCCGATCGGGCAATCCCATCTGACTGCCTCGGCTCTCCATGATGTCCCGGTCCTGCCGTTGGCCGAGGCGCCCCTGCCGTCGCCGTTCCACTTCGGACACCTTCTCAGCGTAAAGCTCTCAGCCGATAATTATCTTTACTCGCATGCGCAGCTCCTGCCTCTTCCTCGCAGTCATTACCTCGAGGGTTTTGTTGATGGGACACTGCCGTGCCCCGTACAGTTTTTATCACAAACTACGACCGCCAGTGCTCCTGTCATGGTGCTTAACCCGGCGTACCGTGCTTGGTGTGACGCCCCCGATTTCGACCGTACGCTAATCAAACACGCAATGCGTATGATCAAGATTAGGGACTCACTGATTGATATCACAACACAACACTAGACACAAATTAAAGTCATACAACTTCATATTACAAGCCAGAGGCCTCGAGGGCTCGAATACAAAGCTCGACAAAGCACGAGTCAGCGAAAGCAAATAATATCTGAGTACAGACATAAGTTAGACAAGTTTTGCCTTAAGAAGGCTAGCACAAACATAATAACGGATCAAAAGAGGCGAGGCCTCCTGCCTGGGAACCTCCTATCCTACTGCTGGTCGGGGGCAGCCTCCACGTAGTAGTAGGCTCCGGCGGTGGTGTAGTAGTCGTCTCCGGCGTACTCCATCTCCTGGGCTCCATCGTCTGAAAGTGGTAATCGTATCGAGGGGGAAAGACAAAAGCAAAGCAGCGGTGAGTACTCATCCAAAATACTCGCAAGACTGACATCAGAACTATGCTAAGTATGCATCAGTATCAAGGAATGGGGTTATATCTGGGCTGACTGCAGAAAGCAAGAACAGGGGGAAGGCCTAGTCCTATCAAAGACTAGCATCTTCAGCATCTTGCAGCATTAGAAGAGAGTAGACTGGTATCTCATATATAGTCATATTATTGTAGCAATTTTATTAAGTAACCACGCCCAGAGATTCTTCCTCGACTCCCTGCGAGAAAGCAATCTCAGAGCCAACATTCATTTCAAATTAGATCACAATTATAGTTGTATAAGGTCAAGGTACAACTCCAAGTCGTCCTGTTACCGTGGACACGGCTATTCGAATAGATTAATTATCCCTGCAGGGGTGCACCGCATCTCCAACACGTCTGATCACCTCCGGCCGGACACACTTTCCTGGGTCATGCCCGGCCTCGGGATATCAGCACGTCGTAGCCCTACCTAGGCTCAACGAAGAGGCCAGCCCGCCGGTCTAAGTCCTAAGCGCGCAGGGGTCATGGGCCAATCGCCCTTTGCACTCCTGCACGATGCGAAGGCGGCCGAGGTCAGTCCTAGCATCCCTTATTAACAAGCGCAATGCCATTGCGGACCACTTGGGCACGTGCCGCTCCATTGCTGACGTCCGAAGAGCTTCGGCTGATACAACGACGCTGAGTGCCCATAACTTTCCCACGTGATGGTTTGGTGCGCAATAAGGCCAACGACCAACTCAGATCAAATACCCAACCCATTAGCATTTTATTAATGCAGGGCAAGCGCGACCCATGAAGTGCGGTCCCGTCGCCCCGTCTCGAGGATGTGTGGCAAGGGCCTCTCCTGCTCGTCCACGCCTCATAATAACCCTTTGGATGCCTTACCGGCACATCCCACCACATCTCACACACGGGTACCCTTGGGGCCGACCCGTCTCAAGACTGTCCCTCCAGTCCCGTCTTTCACATGTAAACAAAGTCAAGTTGAAGTAACTGTGTGTTTATACACCAAGTGGATATCCGAGGAATCACCCTCGATGGATCCCACTCGAGGTATGTGTATGACAAGAGTCGCTATCGATAAATGGGAAGGAGGAATCACCCTCGATACCCACGACCGATTAGCTACGCTACAGAATTAACACCGGGAGTGCTAAATGAGGTATCACCCTCGGCACTCGGTAGTAGCTCTGAAGTGCCATACTTAAGGGGTGTGCGGTGATGTGAGGGGCCTGGCTCGTCGGTCGGTTGACCGAGTCTTCAAATCTTCGGGTCGTCGAGTCGTCGATGAAGAAGCAGGGGCAACTGGGACTAAGGGGGTCACAGGGGATTCACTGATCAACCTATACTAAACAGTTGATATGATAGCAGGTATGGTAGCAGTTTATCAAAAACAGGCTATGTATCAGAAATAGGAGCTAGCTAATACAGTAGCAAAATCTAATGCAAGAGTGAGAGGGAAAGGAATGGGCGATATTGGAATGCTCAAAGGGGGTTTGCTTGCCTTGCTGCTCTGCGGCAAAACGCTGTTCGTCAACGGTGTAGTCGTACCCGGCAGCACCGTCAGTCTCAGGGTCTACCGGTAAGAAGAGGGGGGGAGAAACAATAAATATAAAGCAAGCATATGCAACACAATGCATGACATGGCAATAAGCAGAGCTAGGCATGCACTAACGCAGTACTACACGTCGCAGACGGAGCGGGAGAATACCTGACGATATTTCCCGGGTCTCGGACTATTACCGGACAGATGATCCTAATGCTAAATGTCCATGTTCATCATGCTAGGAGCATGTGACCGTTGAACGGACAGCGTATTCGGATTCGTGGGATTTTTCTGAGCAACTTTCATGTATAAATTATTTTCATCCGAGTTACGGATTAATTTCTATGATTTTTCAAATATTTAAACAATATCTGAAATTACAGAATTAACATTAATTCGAAAAATATAAGGAAAATTGCTGGGTGCACCCGGTCCAGTGCACCCAAAGAGGTGGCAGAGGCTGACCAGGGGCCCCAGTTGACTGGTCAGCGGACCAGTCAACAGAGGCTGACAGGTGGGCCAGCCTGCTGAGTCAGCAGGCTGACTGGGCCGGGCTTATCCACTGGAACAGTGTATAGGCCTCACCTGTCAGTGACTGTAGATTAATTAGGGTTATTTTTAAATCCGGGTTTATTTAAAACGGTGGGACCCAATCGTCAGTGACTATTAGCGTTTTTAATTAGCTGCTAATTACGTTGATTAGGGCGGGGCCCTTACGTCAGCGACACATCCGGTGGTTTAAACGCGCGCGCGCTGTGACACGCCGGCGCCGAGCCAGATGCGGCGGGGGCTCACCAGAGTTGCCCTCCGTGTCCAAATCGAGCGGCGTTCGGCAGGAACCGGACCGGCGCGACGTGCCGCACCCAGTGGTGCAGGAGAGAGAGTCGGGGACCGACCAAAACGACGGTAGCGTCCGTGCCCGGCGGCAACCGGAGCTCGGGAGCTCGGGCACGGCTCCTACGGCCTCGAACAACAGCGAAGAGATGGAGGGATCGGAGGCGGAGCTCACAGCGTAGACGGGAAGGGGTCTAGGGACGCCGGAGAGCTCAGGACGGTGCAGATCGACGCGGTGGTCGCCGGCGGGTCCGAAGGAGGAAGAGGACGTGTGCGACGGCGGGAGTGCGCCTCGGCTCCGATCCAGCGCACCAGGAGAACGAGGGCGTCGCCGCGGAGCCTCTGGACTCGACGGAGAGGAACGGGGAGGGCTGTGGCCGCGGTCTCACCACGGCGCGGCCATGGATCCGCTCGGGCGAGCTCGGGACTGAGCGAAGAGAGAGAGGGGAGGGGCTACAGGGAGGTCATAGGGTTGCGGGGGAGTGAGAGAGAGAGGGAGGAGGGCTCGTTCTTATCCCCGAGGGGGCCTCAATGTCCGCGCGCGAGCGTCGGCAGCCATGGCGCGCCGGCCTTCTCCTGTCGCTTGCGCGAGGAAGGAGAAAGGCTGGCTGAAATGGGCTGGGCCAGCCTGTAGCACTTGGGCTACAGTGCCCGTTAGCCCTTTTCCTTTTTATTTCTTTTCAGTTGCTGCTTTTTGTTTTTCTTTTCTGTTTCTTTTACCTTTTGCAATATTACTCTTCATTAAAAATGTGTGACATGCTCCAAATAATATATTACAATATTCTGCAAGGACACACAAGGTTTGAGAAGTTTTGGAAACTGTAGGAATTATCTACAGAATTAAAAGTGCATTTTAAATGCTTTAAGGTGCTGATATTGATGGTGGGGTCCACACCATATGTTTGGTGATGTTGTTTCCCTTAACACCATTTGTTTTGTGATTTTTCACAAGTGTGCAACATTTTATTCTTGCTGTTTGCAATTTTATTTTATCACATTAAAATTCAATTAGCTTTTGAAGTGGAATTAGAATTGAGATATGAAGTTCAACTTGATCATATCCTATTTAGCAAAATGATTTGTTGCTGATCATGGTCATCACTGTAGCTTAATTACAATCATTACCGTAGCAGAGATCCAGGGTGTCACAACTCTCCCCTACTAACAAGAATTCTCGTCCCGAGAATTAAGAGGTAGAGGTAAGGGGCAAGTTTAGGTTACGAAACTCTAACAGATCTTCTCGTTCTTGGTTGCTCTTCCCGAAGAAGTTGATCCCTTTCGTCGATGTCTTCAATCCTCTGTTTTAGGTCATCATGATGAAGTCGTTATCCTTTCTTCGGGACCTTCATCGTCCTACGAGTGAGATTAGAGGGAAAACTCTGGAAGAACGAATCTAAACAAAGCTGAGCATCTGACGGCGAACTCAGGGAGGAACACAAGATTTATTTCTCAAGTTAAGACTCGAGGAATCACTAAGAGCAAAAGGCGACGGTGTAGAAGTTTCAAACGGGTAGGCAATCATTCGATGCCTGATCAGATGAAGAAAAGGGAGGAAGTTCAGAGCAACGAGAATAAATATCGCGTCTGATATTAGAATAGATCATCCCCTGGACGGTGGCTGGGGAATTTCATACAAAGCCAAGTGCAAAGGATACTTTGGAATCAAAGATGTACAGGAGAGTCAGGTTTCGATCCTGTGGAACTGAGGGTTATGGGCCGATCATGTGGTTAAGAGCAGGAAGAGCGGTGACATCTTACACGGTCATGGTAGCATGACAAGTCAGAGGATAGCTTGTCAGTTATGCTGGCAACAACGTCGGTGCCAAGGACGGGGGACGAATAGAACCATTTTCCTGCTCGTTGAAATGAGGCGGACCAATAGGCAAGGTTCCCGTCCACCGGCGGTTAACGGAATGTTATCAACAATAGTAACAGGGCCTTACTGATAGAATTGATCACCGAGGTGCTTACCTAAGCAGGGAATCACCACTGTTCAGATAAGGTAGATTACAAGAAAGGCTAAACAGACCAATGGAAAGGAAAATGTGTTCATCACATTAAACAGACCAATGGAAAGGAAAATGTGGTTATACTCAAGTTTTAGGAGTATATCTTTCCCAAGGAAAAATCAGAGCATGATATACATGACAGGATAGCAAGTAGATAACCCTTTAGGTAAAGGGGCGAGGAAATTCATGACATTCCCATACAATGGTGTTTGGATAATTGATCAAGAAACAATTTGCATCGAGCTTATATTATTCCTGTTGATGATCGATATACCACATCCATGCTTCGGGATAGCAATGATATGGTGTTTCGAGTAGAGGATGGAGTTTGGATACACAAAGGATCCAGTAGGAACAACTTATAAAATAAGTCATACGATTTCCTCAAGGGAGACCTTGCTGAACAAGATACTATAACAATAGGTCCCTCCAGCCAGGTGTGCTAGGCATGTCATTACCTTACCGGGTTACATAAGGACAAAAGTTATAATTCTTGGAAAAGGTCCCAATCCTCAGATCTGATTGGTGTCAGGATACCTCAGATTCAGCAGGCCTGAGAAGAAAGAGGATGCAACACAGATCTACGAGATGATGCTGCAAGAACCTCGGAATGAACGACAGAAGCAAGCCTTGAATCATTAGCCAGACTGCAAGAGATATGAACACAATGTCAAGACATTCGTGCCCACATGGAAGTTTCTAGATGGAATGCAAGCAAGTTCTGGTTGGGGACCATCATAGAGGATATCAAAGTCCCATGTGTAAGTCTGGATTAGCTCTTACGAAGAACTCCTTTTCCACAGATCAAATCAATCAATGGCTGGACGTGCTAGGAAATACAAATGGAGTTAAGGTAGCAAACCTATCAAACCATAGAATACTTCGCACATACATGAATGAATTGGAACGATTCCAGAGGAAGCGAAACAAAACTTCCCATATTTACGGCGGCAGAATGCACGTGAAGTTATGTAAAAACACTTATTTTATCAAACATATTCTTCATGAGCTAGGCACAAAGATAATGCTTCCAAAGGTTTCCAACACTAACTTAACTGTTCATCATGAACCACGAAGAAGATGAGGATGTGGTTGATGGGCTCAGCAACAATTCATCGAGATTTCCACAAAGATGGATTCCCACGATTGAATGAACAAGGTGATAGCATTGGTCAAACCAGATGATATATTGAGGTAAGCCCGAGGAAAAACATCCATAATTCAACACTAATCGAAAGGTGCACCCAAAATAAGACCAAGTCTGCATTTGGAAGGGAGGCAAGGATGTCGTCAATGGCAATGCCAGTTACCAAGGGGCAAGGATGCTACTCTCATCATGAATTTAATTGATATCCTGGAAGAGCCCAGAATGCTGATGAGGATCACGACACAAATGTCAAGAAGTCTCTTGAATATGTAATCGATCAGCGACAACATCAAGCAAGGAAATGGTGAAGCGAAAGGTTGTCAGAACCATAGATTAGAGTGCTAGCTCGGAATCGAAATTGCCTATCAAGACAACCAACATGACATTGAAAACTCGATGTAAGCTTCGCACTGTTGGAATTGTGTTCCGGGGATGAAGGACAAAGATATCATGGTCAAGCTCTAGCATGACAATGGTGATGTAGCTTAACAGTTTGGAACGACATGATCGAGTACCAAACCATAAGCAAGGAAGATTACTAAGAGTTGTTGAATCGCAATGCGTACTCGATTCAATTATCGGTGTCCTTGAGTGTCCCACAACTCAGAACACGAGGAAACTGGAATCAGTGAAATATCATAGTTGATGTGGAGCTCATAAGAAGTTATATAGCTCCGTGATATTTTCGAGATACCAATGATAAAACTCGGAGGTAGATCAGCATAGAGGTTAGACTAGCATATTGATCTGTGGAAGACAAGCACTTTAACTTGTCTGAGAACGAAATCAAAGTAGAACAACATGGTCGGAACCACGATTGCAAAGGACAAGATCAAAAATACAAGATCAAATAATACATTGAATGATTATTGAAAGGAGAAGCTTCTATGATAAGATCAACATCGTTTCCATGGGCATGAACACAAGGTTCAAGGTCGACTCCCACTTCATCAATGCATCACCTTCCATTTACACCTCGCCTTTGATGAAGTTGTAGTTTTGAAAGTTTAACTGGCAAAACACCAGTAGAGTATGACTCGTGAAAACTGTCGGGTTCACACGGATTAAGGAAGGCATAGGTTCAACCCATCGGGGCATCTTAGGAACATATACCACAAGCTTCAAGAGTAATTAACACATGCTTGACAACAGAGCATGGCTGACAAAAGCATAGGATACAACTTATCAGAGGGAGAAGACACAATTTACCAATAGCATCATGTATCAGGGGAAGACCATCACAAGAATTTTGAATGTGAAGGATGCTATCGGATAATAACCCAACAATGGGTCTGGCAGTCCGCAAAGGACCTGATGTGAGTATCGGTACCCAATCAGAGGGAGAAAGAATGCAAGGCATCAGATTATAGAACATCCAATAATTCGATGCTTAAATACCCAAAGGAATTAAGATTCCCAATTTGGTGTATCAGAATCAGATGCTCCGATCAAATCCAAGCAAGTTGAATGGACTTAGATGGATATTCAATCAAAGTTGATTTGTCGAGAACCAACTCATGTTTGGAAAGACGTCTGAGCCGGACAGATAATTTATGAGAAACAACTGAAGACTGCGTGCATTCACACACAGGTTGAATCAATAAAATCAAAAGACAACCACAAAGGATTTAATGAATATTGTTAGACATATGGACTTAACCATAATGTAAGTAGGTGAGAGAGGTCAAGAGCAAAAGGCTACTGAGGATTACGGAAGATCGAATAGCGTTTCAAAGAATTCTGTGAAAGACAAGAACAACTGGGGACGAACGAATCCTCGATAATGATGAGGAGTTATCCGCGGGGGTTGGCGATGGAAGGGAATCGCAAAATCGATGAGCACAAGTTCTCGGGAGAACATCAGAGAGTATCTTCGGAGTCTTCTGATGAATCGAGCCATCATCTGGAATGAGGGGCTCTCCGGGGGAAGTAGTTACGAGAACCTAGAGTTAGAGTTAATAAAATCTTTAACCCGAAAGGGAAGAGAGATCAGAACCCAGAGTATAGACGAGGAATAAAAGATCCTAATACCACCCGATTGAGAAGTGGGCCCGTAAGCCACACAACTATGTTAGTAAAGTTTTCCAATGACTAGACTCAACTTCGGCCAAGGAGTTGGAAAGGGGCTACCTACAGGCAGTCGGCTTTGATACCAACTTGTGACGCCCCCGATTTCGACCGTACGCTAATCAAACACGCAATGCGTACGACCAAGATTAGGGACTCACTGATTGATATCACAACACAACACTAGACACAAATTAAAGTCATACAGCTTCATATTACAAGCCAGGGGCCTCGAGGGCTCGAATACAAAGCTCGACAAAGCACGAGTCAGCGGAAGCAAATAATATCTGAGTACAGACATAAGTTAGACAAGTTTTGCCTTAAGAAGGCTAGCACAAACATAATAACGGATCGAAAGAGGCGAGGCCTCCTGCCTGGGAGCCTCCTATCCTACTGCTAGTCGGGGGCAGCCTCCACGTAGTAGTAGGCTCCGGCGGTGCTGTAGTAGTCGTCTCCGGCGTACTCCATCTCCTGGGCTCCATCGTCTGAACGCGGTAATCGTATCGAGGGGGAAAGAGAAAGCAAAGTAGCGGTGAGTACTCATCCAAAGTACTCGCAAGACTGACATCAAAACAATGCTAAGTATGCATCAGTATCAAGGAATGGGGTTATATCTGGGCTGACTGCAGAAAGCAAGAACAGGGGGAAGGCCTAGTCCTATCGAAGACTAGCATCTTCAGCATCTTGCAGCATTAGAAGAGAGTAGACTGGTATCTCATATATAGTCATATTATTGTAGCAATTTTATAAAGTAACCACGCCCAGAGATTCTTCCTTGACTCCCTGCGAGAAAGCAATCTCGGAGCCAACATTCATTTCAAATTAGATCACAATTATAGTTGTATAAGGTCAAGGTACAACTCCAAGTCGTCCTGTTACCGTGGACACGACTATTCGAATAGATTAATCATCCCTGCAGGGGTGCACCGCATCTCCAACACGCCTGATCACCTCCGGCCGGACACACTTTCCTGGGTCATGCCCGGCCTCGGGATATCAGCACGTCGTAGCCCTACCTAGGCTCAACAAAGAGGCCAGCCCGCCGGTCTAAATCCTAAGCGCGCAGGGGTCATGGGCCAATCGCCCTTTGCACTCCTGCACGATGCGAAGGCGGCCGAGGTCAGTCCTAGCATCCCTTATTAACAAGCGCAATGCCGTTGCGGACCACTCGGGCGCGCGCCGCTCCATTGCTGACGTCCGAAGAGCTTCGGCTGATACAACGACGCTGAGTGCCCATAATTTTCCCACGTGATGGTTTGGTGCGCAATAAGGCCAATGACCAACTCAGATCAAATACCCAACCCATTAGCATTTTATTAATGCGGGGCAACCGCGGCCCATGAAGTGCGGTCCCGTCGCCCCGTCTCGAGGATGTGTGGCAAGGGCCTCTCCTGCCCGTCCACGCCTCATAATAACCCTTTGGATGCCTTACCGGTGCATCCCACCACATCTCACACACGGGTACCCTTGGGGCCGACCCGTCTCAAGACTGTCGGGAACTCAGGTCCACCTCAACCAGGGTGGTACCGCCTGTCCCTCCAGTCCCGTCTTTCACATGTAAACAAAGTCAAGTTGAAGTAACTGTGTGTTTATACACCAAGTGGATATCCGAGGAATCACCCTCGATGGATCCCACTCGAGGTATGTGTATGTAAAGAGTCGCTATCGATAAATGGGAAGGAGGAATCACCCTCGATACCCACGACCGATTAGCTACGCTACATAATTAACGCCGGGAGTGCTAAGTGAGGTATCACCCTCTGCACTCGGTAGTAGCTCTGCAGTGCCATACTTAAGGGGTGTACGGTGATGTGAGGGGCCTGGCTCGTTGGTCGGTTGACCGAGTCTTCGAATCTTCAGGTTGTCGAGTCATCGATGAAGAAGCAGGGGCAACTGGGACTAAGGGGGTCACAGGGGATTCACCGATCAACCTATACTAAACAGTTGATATGATAGCAGGTATGGTAGCAGTTTATCAAAAACAGGCTATGCATCAGAAATTGGAGCTAGCTAATACAGTAGCAAAATCTAATGCAAGAGTGAGAGGGAAAGGAATGGGCGATATTGGAATGCTCAAAGGGGGTTTTCTTGGCTTGCTGCTCTGCGGCAAAAGGCTGATCGTCAATGGTGTAGTCGTACCCGGCAGCACCGTCAGTCTCAGGGTCTACCGGTAAGAAGAGGGGGGAGAAACAATAAATATAAAGCAAGCATATGCTACACAATGCATGACATGGCAATAAGCAGAGCTAGGCATGCACTAACGCAGTACTACACGTCGCAGACGGAGCGGGAGAATACCTGACGATATTTCCCGGGTCTCGGGCTATTACCGGACAGATGATCCTAATGCTAAATGTCCATGTTCATCATGCTAGGAGCATGTGACCGATGAACGGACAGCGTATTCGGATTCGTGGGATTTTTCTGAGCAACTTTCATGTATAAATTATTTTCATCCGAGTTACGGATTAATTTCTATGATTTTTCAAATATTTAAACAATTTCTGAAATTACAGAATTAACATGAATTCGAAAAAAATAAGGAAAATTGCTGGGTGCACCCGGTCCAGTGCACCCAAAGAGGTGGCAGAGGCTGACCAGGGGCCCCAGTTGACTGGTCAGCGGACCAGTCAACAGAGGCTGACAGGTGGGCCAGCCTGCTGAATCAGCAGGCTGACTGGGCCGGGCTTATCCACTGGAACAGTGTATAGGCCCCACCTGTGAGTGACTGTAGATTAATTAGGGTTATTTTTAAATCCTGTTTTATTTCAAACGGTGGGACCCGATCGTCAGTGACTATTAGCGTTTTTAATTAGCTGCTAATTACCTTGATTAGGGCTGGCCCCTTACGTCAGCGACCCATCCGGTGGTTTAAACGCGCGCGCGCGCGCTGTGACACCCCGGCGCCGAGCCAGACGTGGCGGGGGCTCACCGGAGTTGCCCTCCGGTGACCAAATCGAGCGGCGTTCGGCAGGAACCGGACCGGCGCGACGTGCCGCACCCAGTGGTGCAGGAGAGAGAGTCGGGGACCGACGAAAACGACGGCAGCGTCCATGCCCGGCGGCAACTAGAGCTCGGGAGCTCGGGCACGGCTCCTACGGCCTCGAACAACAGCGAAGAGAGGGAGGGATCGGAGGCGGAGCTCACAGCGTAGACGGGGAGGGGTCTAGGGAGGCCGGAGAGCTCAGGACGGTGCAGATCGACGCGGTGGTCCCCGGCGGGTCCGAAGGAGGAAGAGGACGCGTGCGACGGCGGGAGTGCGCCTCGACTCCGATCCAGCGCACCAGGAGAACGAGGGCGTCGTCGCGGAGCCTCTGGACTCGACGGAGAGGAACGGGGAGGGCTGTGGCCGCGGTCTCACCACGGCGCGGCCGTGGATCCGCTCGGGCGAGCTCGGGACCGAGCGAAGAGAGAGAGGGGAGGGGCTACAGGGAGGTCATAGGGTTGCGGGGGAGTGAGAGAGAGGGAGGAGGGCTCGTTCTTATCCCCGAGGGGGCCTCGACGGCCGCGCGCGAGCGTCGGCGGCCATGGCGCGCCGGCCTTCTCCTGTCGCTTGCGCGAGGAAGGAGAAAGGCTGGCTGAACTGGGCTGGGCCAGCCTGTAGCACTTGGGCTACAGTGCCCGTTAGCCCTTTTCCTTTTTATTTCTTTTCAGTTGCTGCTTTTTGTTTTTCTTTTCTGTTTCTTTTACCTTTTGCAATAATACTCTTCAGTAAAAATGTGAGACATGCTCCAAATAATATCTTACAATATTCTGCAAGGACACACAAGGTTTGAGAAGTTTTGGAAACTGTAGGAATTATCCACAGAATTAAAAGTGCATTTTAAATGCTTTAAGGTGCTGATATTGATGGTGGGGTCCACACCATATGTTTGGTGATGTTGTTTCCCTTAACACCATTTGTTTTGTGATTTTTCACAAGTGTGCAACATTTTATTCTTGCTGTTTGCAATTTTATTTTATCACATTAAAATTCAATTAGCTTTTGAAGTGGAATTAGAATTGAGATATGAAGTTCAACTTGATCATATCCTATTTAGCAAAATGATTTGTTGCTGATCATGGTCATCACTGTAGCTTAATTACAATCATTACTGTGGCGGAGATCCAGGGTGTCACACTTGGGTAGCCCAGGATCAAGCGATTCTCTCTGCTATCCGGGCGTCTCTCACCGACGCTGTCTCTGGCATGGTCCTCTTCGCCACCACGTCACATGACGCGTGGTCTACTCTTGATGGGAGTTTTGCGTCTCAGTCGACGGCCCGCTCTATGGCGATTCGTGGCCAGCTTCAGGACCTGAAGAAACACGACCTCTCTGCCTCGGTCTACTTCAACAAGATCAAGTCCCTTGCCGACACGCTCACCTCCATCGGCAAACCACTCAGCGATGAGGATTTTACCTCGTATGTTCTTAACGGTCTTGACAGTGACTACGACTCTCTCGTTGAGGCGGTCCACGGCCATGAGACACCAATCGCCCCTCGCGATCTCTATGCTCGTCTTCTTGGGACGGAACAATGCATCGAGAGTCGCCGGGTTGCAGAGGTCTACCACGACACTTCCTCTGCCAATGCGGCGTATCGGGGCGGCCCTCACTCCAACTCCGGTGCTCGTTCCAACAACCGATCCACTGGCAAGCCTCCCCTTCTCTCTACACCATCCCAGCAGGTGCCGTCCACCAACGGCGCCAATGGTGGTCGCCCAGGGGGCCAGGGGGGATCCTCTCGCTCGGGGAGTTGTCTAGTGTGTGGTAACCAGGGCAACCGTCCTCCTTGCCAGTTGTGCGGTATCCCTGGTCACCTTGCCTCCCGTTGCCATAAACGCTTTAAGCGCGACTTCCTTGGCATCGACAATGATGGGCGCAATAATGAGCGTCAAGCAGCCATGGCGACACAAGGACACACTCCGTCCTACCCGGTTGATCCTAGCTGGTACATGGACACCGGTGCTACAGACCATCTGACAAGCGAACTCAACAAGCTTGGTGCACATGAGCCCTACCTGGGTCATGACAAGGTTCATACAGCAAACGGGTCAGGTATGCATATATCTCATATTGGTCAATCTTCTATTCCCACATCTACATCTCGCCAACTTCAACTATCTAATGTTCTTCGAGTTCCAACTGTCACCCGTAATCTCTTGTCTGTTCCTCGACTTACTTATGATAATAATGTCTCTGTTGAATTTCACCCATTCTATTTTTTTATTAAGGACCAAGCCACACGGGACGTACTCCTTAGAGGTCGCTATTGCGGTGGTCTCTACCATTTGGATATGCCACACATGTCTCAAGTCTTCAGTGGGGTTCGTGTTTCGTCGTCTCAGTGGCATTCCCGTCTTGGACATCCTGCTGTTCCGATAGTGCGTCATGTTCTTCATCGTCATGATCTTCCTGTGGTGTCTAGTAATAAAGAAATAGCAGTGTGTGATGCCTGTCAACAGGGCAAGAGTCATCAACTTCCGTTTTCTTCGTCAAGTCGAGTTGTCAACAATCCCCTAGAGATTGTTTTTTCTGATGTATGGGGCCCTGTCCAAACCTCTGTTAGTGGTCATAACTATTATGTCAGTTTTATTGATGCTTATAGTCGCTTTACATGGATTTATCTTCTTAAGAGCAAATCCGATGTGTTCGACATCTTCATTAAGTTTCAATTGCATGTTGAACGTCTTCTCAAGCATAAAATTATATATGTTCAGTCAGATTGGGGGGGGGGGGGGGGGCGAATATTGCAACCTTGACACTTTTTTCAGAAGCTTGGGATTTTCCATCGAGTGTCTTGCCCTCATACACATCAACAAAACGGCGTTGCTGAACGCAAACACCGTCATGTGGTTGAAACTGGTTTAACCTTGCTAGCTCATGCTTCGCTTCCCTTTCATTTTTGGAGTGATGCCTTCTTTACTGCTTGTTTTCTTATTAACCGCATTCCTACACGTGTGCTTAATACGAAAACTCCTCTTGAAATCCTCCTTAATAAAGTTCCTGACTACACCTTTTTGAAAGTGTTTGGGTGTGCTTGTTGGCCCCATCTTCGCCCCTACAACAACCGTAAGCTTGAGTTTCGCTCCAAAAAGTGTGTCTTTCTTGGCTATAGTTCACTTCACAAAGGATATAAGTGTCTTCATGTACCCACTAATAGAGTCTACATCTCTCGTGATGTCATCTTTGATGAAAATTCCTTTCTGTTTTCCGACTTTTCCACCACATCTGACATTCCACAATCCTTGCATCCCACCAATTTTTCATCTGACCAATTTGAAGATATTGCACACTCGTCTGTTTTGTTGCCTAACCATGGTGCAGGTACTGGTCGTGGCGCTCGCAGGCCCGGCCCTGGGGAGGGGCAGGGGGGCGGCCGCCCCGGGCCCCCAAATTCCAGGGGCCCCACCCCAGGGTATGTACGTTTTTTTTTTTTTTTTGAGAAACCCCAGGGTATGTACGTAGGCTATATGGCCCAACGTATTTGATATTTCCACAGCAAAAAAACTCCCTATCGGGCTGGCCACCTGGGCCTCACGCAGCATGGAGGCATACACTCGTACGCACCGTAGTCAGCGGGGCGCGGAGGCAGCGATCTTTCCTTTCGTCGTTCACGTACAAAAAGAAAAGAGTGATTGATCCTTTCCTATTCCATCTCGCATTGACGCAGGGATTCCCAGGCCGCCGACGCTTCCTCTGTTCGTGACTGCGCGCCCAATGCTCCTTTTCCCTTTCCTTCTGATCCTAATTTCCGTCCTACTCCAGATCATCAGCCGCTCGCCGCCGATTTCAATTCCCTGGGGCCCCGTCGAATCCTCGCTTTGCTTTCCGTCCAGAACCTTGCTACACACACATCACTTGTTAGCCGATATTTGCACGATGCTTGAGATCCAACCATACATGCGTGGGGACAAAGCGTATGACAGCAGCTGGATCTTGCATCGTTGGAAGATCGTGCCTGAATTATCGACTTCAAAGTAGTTCCGTTCCGTCTATCAGCGATACGACAGTCCGAGGTATATCATATATTCATGTAATCATATTGTGATTCCCTGGCTTCATAGCCGGCATGCATGCACTGTTCAATTTTTTTTTGAAACGGAACACTGTTCAACAATTAATGCAATTTTTTTTAGCATCGTGTCTTATCTTGTCGTCTAGACAACGATATGCATCTGGTAGCGATAAAAGAAAAAAGAAAGAAAATACAAGGTATAACACAATATTTTGAGAAGTACAAAGATGAGTAATTTTCTGCTAGTTTGATAATTGAAAATGGTATTTCAACTGAAATGAGTATAGAAACATTGTTTTTAGTAAAACATCGTGCTACGAGGAAGAAATGATTTGACGAAAGTGATTGCCAACAAGAAATTCTAGAAGCTGAGATGACCTTCCAAGTTAAATGGTTTTTTTTTGGTTGATAAGTCGATCACTTCTTTCAAAGATAATGAACTTTAAGAGCGTTGCACAAAATTTGCGGAAACTTCCACTTTTGATGGTTCATGTGATCTTGAGGTATATGATCTTATTTCTAAATTGAAGATTATGAGATACGCGGTAATGTTTGCTATGGAGATTTTTTAGCATGTCAACAAAAGTTGATTGTTATTCTAATATCTTCATTGCTTATCACATCTCATCCACTGTGATTATCACTATCGTAGTGGCCGAAAGAAGCTTTTCAAAGTTGAAATTATTGAAGAACTATCTAAGGTCAACAATTACTCAAGTGAGGTTAAGTGGTTTGGCAACAATATTGCATCGAGAAGAAATTATTGGATGAGCTTGACATCGGCACCATCATAAGTGACTTTGCATGGAGGAATGTTAGATCAAAATTTTAAGGTAATAATAATAAATTATTTGATATGCATTTTAGTTTTGGATGCATTGTCATCGGTAATATTTCATATATGTGCATATTCATTGTTACTGTTATGATATCTATCTTAAGGACCCCGATTTTTAATCTCGCCCCGGGCCCCAAAATCTCAGGACCGGCCCTGGGCGCTCGCCTCGAGCTACTGGACGATTCGGATGCTCCAGAACGTCAAGTGCATGACGTGCATGTGCCCGCACGTAGTCACATCCATGCAACAGATGGGACTCCCGTGACCCCGCCTGGGTCGCCCCCCCACCGAGCCAACCGGGTCGCCCCTGCCTGGGTCACCCCCGCCTGAGCCAGCTGGGTCGCCCACCCGGGTTGACTTGTCGTCATCAGCTGGTCCTCCCTCCGCTGGGCCACCATCACCACCTGGGCCGCCCTCGGCTGGGCCATCTTCATCTGTTGCCACGTCTCCACCTGAGGCTCCATCGGTGCTTGGGTCGCCCACGAGCGGGTCAGTCGCGCCACACTCGTCTGCTGGGCGGTCTGCGCCGGCATCATCGCCCGTGATGCATACACCTTCACCAGCTCGTGCTACAGCTCCTGTACGTCCACAATCGCCACCGCCTGCTCCAGTTCCTGTGGTCTCGAGACCTCATACCTGCAGTCGGAGTGGCATTGTCTGTCCAAAGGAACGTATAGATGGCACAGTTGCCTGGCTTTCGACTTGTATGGCTCATGCGATCTCGGATCCAACATCTGAACCTCGTCATTATCAAGCGGCTATGAGTATTCCACACTGGCGGACTGCTATGGAACAAGAGTATCATGCTCTCCTTCACAACAAAACATGGCGTTTGGTTCCTCCTCCTCCTGGTGTTAATATCATTGACTGTAAATGGGTGTTTAAAGTGAAGAAACATTCTAATGGCTCCATTGAGCGCTACAAGGCCCGCCTGGTTGCTAAAGGTTTCAAACAACGCCATGGCCTTGACTATGAGGATACTTTCAGTCCAGTTGTCAAGCCCACCACCATTTGCCTCTTGTTGTCCTTGGCAGTTACTCGCGGCTGGTCTCTTCGACAGTTGGATGTCCAGAATGCTTTTCTTCATGGTGTTTTAGAGGAGGAAGTTTACATGCGGCAGCCACCAGGTTTTGTTGATCCGGATCATCCTCGTCATCTTTGTCGCTTGGACAAAGCACTATATGGCCTGAAGCAGGCTCCCCGTGCTTGGCATGCTTGTGTTGCGTGTGCTCTACATGCTCATGGTTTTGTTCCATCTACGGCTGATACATCGTTGTTTATCTTCCAGCGTTCAGATGTCACCATCTATCTCCTGGTTTATGTTGATGACATCATTCTTGTCAGTTCCTCAGTGTCTGCTGCCGATCGTCTCCTGTCAGCCCTTCGTTCTGATTTTGCTATTAAGGACCTTGGCAAGCTTCATTATTTTCTGGGTTTGGAGGTTGCTCACACTTCTGATGGACTCTATCTCACTCAAAAGAAGTATTCGTTGGATCTCTTGCGTCGTGCTGGTATGCTCAAGTGCAACACCGCCTCCACACCCATGTATGCTACTGACAAGATTTCTGCTGTTGATAGTGATCTTCTATGTCCTGATGATGCTACTGAGTATCGTAGTCTTGTTGGTGGCCTGCAGTACCTCACTATCACCAGACCAGATATTGCCTTTGCGGTCAATCGTGTTTGTCAGTATCTACATGCACCTCGGGATTCGCATCGTTCATCGGTCAAGCGCATTCTTCGCTATGTTCGTCTGACGGCCTCTTATGGATTACATCTTCGGCCTGCTTTCTCGGGAGTTCTTTCTGCTTTTTCAGATGCAGACTGGGCAGGTAATCCCGATGATCGACGATCCACGGGGGGATATGCAGTCTTTTTCGGTCCTAACTTGATTGCCTGGAGTGCTCACAAGCAAGCCACTGTGTCTCGCAGCAGTACAGAGGCTGAGTATAAGGCTGTAGCTAATGCGACTGCAGAACTTATTTGGGTACAGTCTTTGCTTCGTGAATTGCGAGTACCTCAGCGACAGCCACCGGTTCTTTGGTGTGACAACATTGGTGCTACATACCTTTCTTACAATCCGGTATTTCATGCACGAACAAAACATATCGAAGTTGATTACCACTTTGTGAGAGAACGTGTTGCACAGAAACTACTTCAGATCAAGTTCATCTCCTCTAAAGATCAACTTGTGGACATCTTCTCCAAGCCGCTGTCGTTACCTTTGTTTCAGAACTATCGGCGCAATCTCAACATGGGAAACACGGTTGAGATTGAGGGAGGGTGTTAGAGTTGTAATAGTACAGGTCTTGTATATTCCTTGTACACGTGTACGTTATTCTTTTATAAATATATGCAAAGCCAGCCCCAGAGGGTTGTGCGATTACGCCAACCCAATTATCTAAACCTAATACCGCCGCTCCTAACCGAAGAAGTGGACGGTGACACGCCGCCGACGGCCGTGGCGTGCACGAGGAAGCACCAGTGTCCGGGAGCGCGAAGCGGCTGTCGCCACCGCCAAGCTCAACGATGTATACGCACGTACAGGCACCAATAATTAGCTAGTGACGACGCACGCTGTGTGTGTGGCTGCTGCTTTTAACATTGCTTTGCTTCGTAGGACGTTGTGCGCTCGTCCGTCGTCGTTGTCATTCTCTTTCCGTCACTACGTACCGTAGTAGCTTCAGCCATATACGCACTGCAGCGGCCTTCCTCCGACGCGAGCACGGCGCCGAGAAACGCCAGCGCCTTCTCGGTCACGGTCTTGTCGACGCGAGCACGGCGCCCTGCTCAATGTGTCCATGGCTGCAGCTCTGCTCCTCGCGGAGCTAATGGTCAGGACGAGCAGAAGAGGCTGAGCGGGCTGCGCGCTGCGCCTTTAGCAGTCGTCCCTCGGGCCCAAGCCTGGGCCTTGAGCTTGCGGCCGGTGGGCCGAAATCACTATTCTAACCTTATACATAAAGGATTGTACAAAATGAACTCGTCAGGAAAGTATTTCACGATCTGACCCTTTTAGAAACGCCACAGCCCGCGGCGTTGCTGGTCAACTAAGAAACGCCGACCCCCTTTTAGAAACGCCGACCCACACGGCAGCAACGTCGAGCTACTCTGCGTTTCTTCTTCTTGGAAACGCCAAGGTATGTGGTGTTTCTACTTTGTCCTGCAACGCCATGGTCCCTGGCGTTGCTGCCTGAGATATTTATTAGGCCGTGGGGCTCTCGGGCCACCCTCACCCACCACTCACCACTCACTCTCTTCTCCCCATTGACCTATCCCGAGCTCCACCCCCTTTTCCCCTTTGTCTCCCCCACTTGTCCCCTCTCAAATCCTTCCAAAAGGATTGGTTTGGTCCGTGGATCGGCACACAAGTGTCGAATGAAGACAATGCCTATCAAGTCCAATTTGCATTGGGTTGCATACAAGGAGATTGTTGCATCCTCGGTAGTCAAGTCACTCGAAGTGTTTGTAAGTATGGTGGTCAAGGCTCCTCTTTTTCATGTTGACTTGAACCAAACCTTAGTAGATGATTTGAGCCCGATTAGTAGTGTGCCACCTATTGTTGAGCATAAAGTTGAAGTGGAAGCCAATGATTATCCCCAATATGAGTTCGGAGGTAGTGCACCGATCAAAGATGATGGTCATGACTCCGACGAAGAGTATGAGAGGCACCACAACATTGTTGGTGACGTAGAGGCTCAAGTAAGGCATGATGACATGGATCCTGACATTGTCTATCAGCGTGCTTGTGTGGATGACTCGGATGATGAAGGCCCGGTGAATGAGTTGGACGAGGATGGCTTCACTGAGAAAGAAGCGGAGTGGTATACAAAAATCACCGGTAGGGATCACAAAGTTTCCTTGTTTTGTGATGTTAGCCTTGCAGATAAGGCTATAGTCGACGGTGGCATGAGCAAGACAATTGAGGCTAGAATGTTCCCAAGTAGCACACCCGACGCGATTTCTATGTCTTATCTAAAGAAAGGTTTGATGTTCGAGCACATGCTAGAATTCAAGATGTGGTTGTGTGAGTATGCCGTCAAACACTACCGGCCTTTCATAGTTGTTCACTCGGACTACAACAAGCGATACACCGTGAAATGCGAGGTATAAAAATGCAAATGGAAAGTCAATGGAAGACTCATGAAAGATGGTTGGTGGAAGATAAGTAGTTGCAAAGCCACTCACCAATGCACACCGCCGACCGATGAAGCACCGACGACACACCGTCAGCTAACCTCGGAATTCATCGGTTATAAATACCAGAAACATATAGCTGAGGATCCAACCATTAAAGTGAAGTTGTTGATGAGTTGGGTTGAAGAGAGGTTTGGATATAAGGTCAAGTACGGGAAGACATGGAAGGCCAAACAAGTCGCTCTTAGAATGTTGTACGGTGGATGGGAAGAGGCGTACAACATGCTACCCAGGTTGCTGGGCGCGATGTCCTATAGAAACCCCGGAATGTACCACTATGTCCAAGATATTGAAGGAGTGTTCCGTCGTGCCTTTTGGACGTTTGGCCCATGCATTGCAGCTTTTGAGCATTGTCGTCCGGTTTTGTCTATGGATGGAACATTCCTGACAGGCAAATACAAGGGCACACTAATGATAGCAATGGCACATGATGCTAATGATCAGGTGTTTCCTGTGGCATTTGCTTTGGTGTCCGTGGAGAACCAAAACAACTGGGAATGGTTCATGAGACTTGTGAGAAGCACGGTCATTCCTCCGAATAGGGAGGTATGCATCATATCCGATAGGCACCAAGGCATATTGAAGGCCGTGGATGTTCACATGCCAGGGCATGCGAGGCTTCACCATCGATGGTGCATGAGGCACTTCGTTGCAAACTTTTACAGGGCTTGTAAGAACAAAGATCTGGCGAAGGATCTTAACTCCGCATGTGTGGCCTTCTCCGTTGAGTCGTTCACGAAACGATTGAACATAATCTATGAGAAGGCAAATGAAGGTGGGAAAGATTTCCTAGAAAAGAATATTGATGAGAGACACAAGTGGTCACGGGCATGTAACGAAGGAGGCATGAGATATGGTGACATGACAAGCAATCTTGTTGAGTGCTTCAACTTTGTCTTGAAGGGTGCCCGTCAGTTGCCGGTGACGGCAATAGCGGAATATACCTTCTACAAGCTCAATGAGTATTTTTTGAAGCACTCCGATGAAATCGACAAGTGGATTGGTGAGAGTGAGAAGCCTCCCAATGAGATTTATCCGAAGAAGGTTGCCGAGTGGCTACAGTTTCAAAAAGACAAGTCAGCCATCCAGCGAGCCACTTGTTTCGATAATGTTGAAATGAAATACCAAGTGGATGAGCCAGGTGGGACAACGAGAGATGGGCAATCATATGGTGGTCGCTCATTTAAGGTGGCCCTTCGGACGCGGCATTGCACTTGTGAGCGGCCTAGTAAGTACCATTGGCCATGCTCGCACATGATGACGGCATGCCGCACGAGGAATTTGCCCTTCTCTGATGGTGTAGTTGTGAGGTTGCATGAATTCAACTTGCAAACTCATAAGTTAACATGGGCGTCTAGATTCCACCCTTTTCTTGACCCATCACAGTGGCCAGAGTATCACGGCCCTAATATTAGGCCGGATCCAGAGATGATGGTACAACCGAAGGGTAGAAGGAGAACAAAGCGATACAGGAATGATATGGATGACCTCATGAGCACCAGAGAGTTTGGTAGTGGACATTTCATGGAGCCACGTGATAGGAACCAATGCGGTGATTGCAATGAAACGACACACAATAAGAGGACTTGTAAAACAAACAAAACTTCAAAAGGTCACAATGCTTCTACTAGTGATGCCGGTGGCAGAGGAGGTTCAAGTGCTGGTGGTAGAGGTTCCGGTGGTAGAGGTGGTTCAAGTGCTGGTGGTAGAGGTTCCGGTGGCAGAGGTGGTTCAAGTGCTGGTGGTAGAGGTGGTTCAAGTGGTGGCCTTGGTGTGGGCCGAGGACCCGGCGGTGGTAGAGGTGGTTCAAGTGGTGGCCTTGGTGTGGGCCGAGGATCCGGCGGTGGTAGACATGGTGGTTCAAGTGCTCGTGGTAGTGCTGGTGGTAGAGGAGGTTTTATGGGTAGAGGTTCGGGTGGTGGTAGAGGAATGTTAGGATACCTAGAAGGACCATTTCCGTACGTTTGATACATTTCAATATTATTTTCATGTTGTACATTTTCTTCATGTTGTTTTTCTCCTTACTAACTAATGTCTTGTAATTTTTTGTAGATATGGCGGCTTCTCAACCCAACAAAGCAACAATGAAGGGGGTGGAGGACACGGAGGGGGGAGGTGAGATGGCGGGGTGGTGGGAGAAGGCTGTCAAGAAGGTGAGAGAGGAGGAGGCAGCCGCTCTAGAGAAGAAGAAGCAAGAGGAGTACGAAGAGAGGCAAAAGGAGAAATGGAGAATGACATTTCGAGCCATTGATATGAGGGACAAGCCAAAGAAGAAGTGTGAGATGACTGAAGAGAAACGGCTGAAGGATTGGCGAGAGAGAACTGCGAAACTTTGGGCTTTTGAGGCGGCAAAGAAAGAGAGGGAGCACAAGCGCTTCATAGAGAAGGTGGTTCACGAGGCAAGTCTCATAAGGAAAAGGGAGGAGGAAGAAGAAGAAGAAGAGAGGAAGAAGAAGAAGGGAAAGGGACCCGGACCTTGATCTACACAATAGAGCAACGTCGTTCTCATCATGCTGTGCACTTTATTTTGAACCTTCTCATCGCTATGTGATCTTTGAACTTTAATTTAGTGGTGGACCTCTATGTGCACTCTACATTGCTATGGACTCCATTGTGTGTACTCTTAATCGCTATGTGATCTTTGAACTTTAATTTAGTTGTGGACCTCTATGTGTACTCTACTTGTGCTATGATTCTGCTATGTGTGATATGTGCTATGATTCTGTTATCTGAAATGATTTGGTCCTCTATGTGAGCTATGATTCTGTAATGTGGGCTGAGCTCCTCAAACGCCACAGTCCTTGGCGTTTACATGTGGGGTAGAAACGCCATTGACCCTGGCGTTTCAGACCTCAATGGAAACGTCGACGTTTCTACTAGTACAGAATGCTCCAGAAGCAATGAACGAGAACGTTTCTAAGTGACCTGGAAACGCCGTTTACCCTGGCGTTGCAACTCTGTAAAGAAACGCCACAGCCAGCAGCAAACTCAGAAGATCACAACATATATTCACAGCATGTATATTAACAGCATCATAACAAATAACAGTTGGAAATGGCAAGTTCACATAAAACATAATGCATAGCAAGTTTCGTAAGTCAAGGGTACATAGATAGTTCACACATGACAAGTTCAAACGACATAAAGCATAGCAAGTTCACACATGACAAGCACCGGTCATCACTTCACTTCTTCCCTCTTTTCGCAGGGATCTTGCCCTTGTTGACGTAGCCCTCTGGAGTGTTCTGCCATGCAGGACGTCGGATGTTTCTTGAGCTAGCTCGGCGTGTTTCTTCTGTCGACTGAGTAGGTTGAGTTGGCTGCGGAGCGTCTTCCGTCTGCGAAGCCCCAAGCTCCATGTAGTCTGGATCCGCATCTTTGTCTGTCTCCTCTTCTTCTTCATCTTCCTCAATATGTGCTCGACTCGACAAACCATGAGCTCCACTAGAAGATGGACGAGCAGAAGAAGCACGTGGTCGGCTGGAAGACGGACGAGCGGAAGAAAGCACATCCATTCTGTACTGAGCACGTGCCCGCACATCGGTGGATGAACCACCGTGGCAAGACAGTAAAGCGGCTAGTGTGCGGCATCGATTGACGACCTTCTTCACAAGGAAAAGACATTGACATGTTAATATGCTAAAAGAGCTACGAAAAAGAAAGCAACGGTTAACAAGGCATCTAACCTGCAGAGTACTCCTAACAAGCTCGTCCGTTTCTGGACCAGGGGCACGGCCAAGCACCACATTACTATTGTTGATACATCTCCATAGCTCCGTGCCCTGGATAAAACATATGTGACAGACCACCCACGAAGAAATGACACATGTTCATATTTCAAAAGAAATACAATAGAGAGATGTACCACTCGGTCATGGAGAGGGCCATAGTCTAGATGCGCTCCAATTGTCTCCCTAATAGAGTTGTTGAATGCACCATCAGCAGCCTCACTTGGCATTACGTCCAAGCAATCTGAACGAGTCCAAGCACCCTTGTGGATAACTCTGTACTCTTTGCGAATCCACTCCAAATGCCTTAAATATGCCGCCTCGTCAGTGTCGGGTGTTTGATCAGTTTCAACTCGAGCATTCCTCTGAGCATTCCACATGTCCACCCACATAATGTGGTGCTCCTCCCAATTGATGACATTCTTATTGTTTTGCCGGTTCATCCTACAAAGCATTAGAAGAATACATCAGTTCCATTTTCTCGTGTTAGACATTGATCAACAGGTGATACAAAAAACTCTCACTTATGTAGCACCACACTTGTCTCGACGTGATCCGGCGGGCTGCGTTGTTGGACTCCGAACTGCTTTGAAACACGATGAGGAAGATGCCACTCGACCGCAAAAAAGCATATCTAGGGGCACCGCACACGCCAAAGATGCTGGTCACGAAGGCACATATTGCTCAGAGGGAACTGCCTAAGTACCGTGTACGGCCTCCAATTGACCTACATCACAACAAATCACTCGCCCATGCACGAAAAAAATACAGAAACGATGCCAAAGCATTTGGATAATTACCTGTTCATAAGTCAGCATGTCAAGCTCGCTTATGTATGCCTTGTACCGCCCCATGGCTGCGATACTCGACCATTGGACATTAACCCATGTGTGTGCGATAGTGGGGTACCGCTCCTCATCCCCGTCAAAAGGGTACTTCCAACGTTCTTCCGGAGGAAGGGTGACATTACGACCTACAGGGATACGCTCCCACATCCAAACCTGTAGGGCCCAAACGAAACCACCAAGAGTGGACGTCGGCTTACTCCTCATACATGCTCCATCCAACTACAGATTTGCACACACGTTAAACGACCACACGCAAATACCTATTTAATATAATGAAAATGCATCATAGTAAACAATACCTGACGGTACAAGAAGGCTAGTGCCGCCGACCCCCAACTCCACTTAACATCCCAGTCACGAAGAGGATCCAAGAACATCCACGAGGCTGTGTCCCCCGTGCCATCCGGAAACACCACTTGGGTCAAAAGATTCCATAGGTAAGCCCCGGCGTACCTCTCCACAACATTCGGACTAGCATCCTTTGGGCACATGCAAAAATGTTTCTGTATCCACGAGAACAACACGCCGGATGGCCTAGGATCCTTTCTGGTTTCATGAGTCCACGGCTCAGGTTCAACACCAACCAATGCTGCAACCCGTTGTCGCCACCCATCAGACCTCACCTTCCCTGTAAGATCCCTACCCTCGATCGGAAGCCCGGTGATCATAGCAATATCCTCCAAAGTTATGGTCATCTCACCAAGAGCAAGGTGAAAAGAGTGCGTCTCCGGCCTCCAACGGTCCGTAAGGGCGGTAAGGGCCGTGGAGTTCAACCATGGTGGTGTGCCTTTAAAGTTGAGCACAAACTGAAGAAGATCCATTCTTCTAAAATAAGGCTCGTACCGACGGTCATATATGAGAGATTCATTCGGGTTGTGCCCCCTCAACCGAAGTAGTGGAGGAACCTAAACAAACAAACGCATAATTTGTTACTTCTCTCAACTTGTCACAATATGAAAATCAACCAATATAGAAAGATAATCATCAAGGCCCGGATAATTACCTCCCCTCTTTCCACTAGCACCGCACGATGCTTCTGCTCGTAGAAATCATCAAGGCCCGGATATTTATCCGGCTCAAACATCCTACATAATAGGAACAAATAATTTTAGGATTCAACATAATACATTTTTTTACCTATAAATGTTAAATTCACAAGTACCAAATGATACAAAGTGTGCACGCACACATCTATGTAGTCGAAAATATTTAGGATGAACACATAGCAAATATAACAATCAAGTAATATGCATTCACCATCACACTTGCAACTATAGAAGATACACAAATTTACATCATATTTCGCAATGCACTCATCCTTGGCCGGCCCTCATCCTTACTACTAAATCATATGATACTAAACAACTAAATCATCACCAAATTTTGTTTTACTTGAAAACCTAGGTTGCACCTAGTGCCAAAAAAAGCTCCAAAAATACAAAGTTATTGCAAAAAGTGATTGGAGGGATTGGAGGAGCTTACCGGCCTCTTCGATTTGCCCCAAAGATCCGCAAAAATGGTTGAGGGAAGAGGAAGATCGAAGGGGGGGATCGGGAGGAGGAGAGAGGCGTTTCTCGTCTCTGTTCGCAGCGAGGAGAGGAGGAAGAACGGGCTGATGGGTGGGTGGGGCCTAAACAAATATCGGCCGAAGAAACGCCAGGGTCCTTGGCGTTTCAGTTGTAGGCGGAAACGCGGAGTAGCTCGGCGTTTCTGACGTGTAGAAACGCGGGGTAGGACGGCGTTTCTTAGTTGAATTGCAACGCCGCGGGCTGTGGCGTTTCTAAAAGGGTCAGATCGTGAAATACTTTCCTGACGAGTTCATTTTGTGCAATTCTTTGCGTATAAGGTCAGAACAGTGATTTCGACCCGGCCGGTGCGGGCCAGCGCACGGCTCAGTTGCGTGTCAGAGGCGGCGCTTGGGCGCATCCGGGCAGTGGCGGAGCCAGGAATTTGCTCCTGGGTATTCTTGTAAAAAAAAATTTGACCAAAAGAAATATAATAGAACAACAAATGTACAAGATGACAACATCAATGACTCAATGACCATACATCGATAATAATAGCAAAATATCATTGTCGCAATATCTCTAAAAATTAAGAAAGATTACAAATAGCAAAGGAAATTACTATATAACTTTACGGTCCCCTTTTTGGAAGAGATTGATGACATCCTCATCTTCCACTTGCTTGAAGAACTCTCTCTCAACAAATGTAACCAAGCAATTGTTCAAATATTCATCACCCATTTTGTTTCTTAGTGAATTATTCACATATTTCATTGAGGAAAATACCCTCTCAACGCTGGCAGTGGCTACCGGAAGAATGAGCACCAACTTAAGTTTGTAAACAATATAGTATTGTTCATTCTTTCTTGTCTCAACCATCAAAACTGAAAGGTTACATAAATTCTTCAAATTGCCAAACCTTTTATCCATATGCACATGAGAAATGTACATGCTTAATTGCCATGGAAGTCTTGACAATTCATCATTTGTGAAATCCTTAGCATAAAACTTTCTAGCAAGCGTAACCAACTTCTCTTTATCATAAGCAACAAATGAATCATGTGGACTGAATGCTGCCATGCAAGTAAGTAGTTTAGTGTTTACCTCATCGAATCTTGCATCCAACTCTTGAAGTTGCCTATCAATGACACCCACAAACATTTCAACCTTGAAGCGTTGGTAATTCCTTGCGCCATTAAAGAACCCTCTTTTTGGTCTCCCGGCAAGATAGTAAGGAGCCTCCATGTCAACAACTTTGATCTTGTGCTTTACACAAAAAGAAGTGGCATTCTGAAGAAAATCATTCCACCCTTCATCTTCTCACAAGCATTGCAAGTGTAGCTTTGTGAGATAGCATTAACAATATCTTGATCTTTCTTTTGCAAAGCTCTACTCAAGTCATCGGTGTATTCAAATATTTCTTGCATCCAGTGTGCCATGAAAACAAATTCAAATGTCTGAAATGATGTCAACATAGTCATTGCTGCTACAGCCTCTGTGCCATTATACTCTTTTGCAATCTTGACGAGAACACGCCTTATTGCGGGATACATAGGGATAACATGGTTGACAGTCTTGTAGTGAGAGCCCCAACGGGTATCACATGGCCTTCCAATACCCATTTCTTGATTCAAACCCGTCCTGGTTTCTACTTCTTCAAATTCTAATGCAACAATAAGTTCCTCAGCTTGAGCTATTCGAAGCATTCTCATCTTTTTACAAGAATAGCCTAAAACATTTAGCAAACATACCAACTTTTGAAAGAACCAATTACAATCACCACTCTCCTTTGCAACAGCAACAAGAGTTAGTTGTAGTTGATGGGCAAAGCAATGGACATAATAGGCATAAGGAGACTCATCCATAATTAGTTTCTTCAGGCCATTATCATTACCTTTCATGTTACTAGCCCCATCATATCCTTGACCACGGACCATTGCAAAGCTCAAATTGTATGTCATAAGCATGTCCTCAATTGCAGCTTTAAGTGTCAAAGAGGAAGTGTCTTCAACATGGGCAAGACCAAGAAATCTCACAACTGCCCTTCCTTTCTTATCCACATAATGCAAGCAAACAGCTAGTTGTTCATTCTGGTACATATCACTAGACTCATCTGCAAGTACTCCAAAATGTCCACCATCAAGATCTTCAATGAGTAGTTTAGTAGTCAGTTGGGCACAACATTTGATCAACTCTTGTTGTATATCATGGCAAGTCATCTTACAGTTTTGTGGAGCATTCTTTAGAACCACCCTATCAACCTCTTCAAAGTTTCCTGCTAACCAATTTAAAAGCTCAAGAAAATTTCCTTTATTTAGTGAGTCATCACTTTCATCATGCCCTCTAAATGCCAAACCTTGATGCAATAGGAATCTCAAACACTTGAGTGTCCATGTCACATGGAGCTTATATAAAACCTTGTACTGTGTGGTGTTTGAAGCAATGGACTCCCTAATTGATGTTGTAGGTGTAGTGAACATGTCATATTTTTCTTGAGCTTCAGCGTGAGCACTACTAACAGCACCAATATGCCTCTTCAATCTTGCTTTCATGTTCCAATTATTAAACCCACCGTTCACAAATGCATCTCCTCCGGGACTTTTTGTTTTATCCTTGAACAAGTAGCAAACAAAGCAGAAAGCAGCCTCTTCTTTCACACTATACTCAAGCCACTTATGATCCTTAAACCAAGTAGGGCAAAAGCGACGGGGATGTCCACTAAAATCTCTGATCTCAAACTTATGATCCTTTGGTTGACAAGCACCCAAGTCAATGTATCTCCTTCTAATTCTATCTTGGTCATTGGCATGATACGAAGATATGGGAAGTCGCTTGGCGGGATCACGTTCCAGAGCTGTCAAATCTGCTTCAAATTGGGGCATTGATTCATCATCTTCATCAACCGCTTCATCATCTTCTACAATTGGGGTTGGGGAGCCTCTCTCCCTCTCCGATTGCGGAGCTTCGTCATGTGTTTGCACTAGTGCTAGCTGCAGATTGCTCTCAACCTCAATGGAAGGAGGAGTTGGTGTGGACGTAGAAGTTATTTTCCTTGCCTTTGAAGATTTGTCCCACATTCCAAATATGCTAACATAATTTTTCTGCATCTACATCACAGTCATATAAACAAAGTACAAATCAGCAAATGAATCTCATATTAAGTAGCAATCACATGTGAATAATGCAGTAAATGAATCAAATTCAATTTAATTTTACAAGCAAGCACTTAATAATCTTCAGATCTGTTTAGAAATAGTCAAATAGAGGGAAAGAAGAAGTACCTTGTGGTCTTGTGGATGGATGAAGAATCAAGCTAGACTGCTGCCTGCTGGATGCCTGGATCAAGATGGGGCTGCCGCCGCGCCGAGGAGCAGTGGCCGGAGGGCACTCCTCGCTGCTGGAGGGCGCTGCTCGCTGGCTCGCCGCTGTGGCGCTGGGGAGCAGGGAGGCTGGAGGAGAGGGCTGGACCGAGGGAGAGGCAGGGAGATGGAGGGGAGGGGAGGGGGGGACCGAGCCACCGTGGGAGAGGCAGGAGCCAGGAGCGGGCCGGCGGCGCCGCAGCGGTCGGGGATAGGGTTGGGGGACAGAGTTGAATCGAGCGAGGGAGAGTGGGAGACGAGGGTGCTCGGGCGCGAACTGGCGCGTGTAAGCAGACGCACGACTGGTCGTTCGTCTGGTGCCGTGCGCGAGGCTGGCATGGGAAGTTTGGACTCATGGGCCAAGTCATCACCGTATAATACATGTACTAATTTTTTTTTGCGTGAAATTCTTTGGTATTCCTTACCAAGGCATGTCATCTGAGAGCAATGTTTATCCTTACCAAGGCATGTCCGGCTCCGTTCTTCTTAGCCATTGCCGAGGTACTAAAGCCACCACCCAGCCCGAACGGGAGGACACCTTTACGCTTTCAGAGCATCTCCAACAGGCGCGCAACGCGCGGCACGCAAAAAACGGTTTTAGCACGCGCAAATAGCACATTTTAGCGCGCCGGCGAGCGCTGACTCCAGCGGCCGCTGCATAATTTTGCGCGCGCGCTGAAAAAACACGGCGTGCGCACCCAACACAAACAAGATATGCACTCCAAACAAAACCAAAAATATCAAACACATAAAAAAAATCAACAATAAATAGTTCAATTTTATTACAACTCAAAAAAATAGTTTATCTTCGAATACAACAAATAGTTCAACAATACAACGTCAAACAACCAAATCATATGCGTTTTGTCGGCCATTCCATTCCAACCACTCCTCGATGAGATCGTTCTGAAGATCATCATGCGTTTCGGCACGCCGAATAGCATGATAGGAGGCAACAAATCGGGCCACCCTCGCAGCACTCTGCCGCACTCGCACGGGATGTCCCAAGAGCTCGTACTGAGAGTAGTCTAAATTTTGGCCACGTTCATTCTCGATGATCATGTTATGCATGATCACACAAGCGTGCATGATGTACCAAAGGATCTTTTGATCCCAAAATCTAGCCGGTCCTCTCACAATAGCAAATTGGGCTTGCAAAATCCCAAATGCTCTCTCCACATCTTTCCTAGCCGCCGCCCGAGCATTGTGGAAATCTAGATTTTTCTTACTTGTCGGTTTTTTCAACGGCTTCACAAATGTTTGCCACTTTGGGTAGATGCCATCCGCAAGATAGTAGCCATAGTTGTATGTATGGCCATTTGCTACGAACTGTATCGGTGCCAATTCACCATTTGCAATCTTATTCATGAGTGGTGACCGATTAACAACGTTGATGTCATTCAAAGATCCAGGCATTCCAAAAAAAGCATGCCAAATCCAAGTCTCTTGATCGGCCACCGCTTCAAGGATTATAGTGGAACCCTTTTTCGCGTCGTGGAATTGTCCATGCCATGCCTTAGGACAGTTCTTCCAACTCCAATGCATGCAATCTATTGAGCCAAGCATACCTGGGAACCCGCGAGCTTTGTTCATCTCCAAAAGCCTCGCGGCGTCTTCAGCATTGGGAGATCTCAAATACTCTGGGCCAAACACTTGCACAATTCCGACTGCAAAGCGCTTGAAACACATGATGGCTTGACTCTCACCCATGGCCAAGTGGTCATCAACTAGATCAACCGGAATATCACCTTTTGAAAGTTGCTATGTCCTTTTGAAAGGTGCTATGTCCGAGTTCTCCGGCGGCAGTCCTCCTTTGCTGAAAAAAACGATCATGGCTCGCTAGTTTCTCTGCAATGCGCCTGAACAATTCGGTGCTCATCCTAAAACGGCGCCGGAAGTACGACTCGGGATATGTGGGATTCTCCACAAAATAGTGCCTCATCAATCTGTTGTCGGCATCGATCTCGTCCCTCCAAATTTTCTGCCAACCCATAACCGAACCACCGTGCTTCGGTTTTTTATTGATGTGCATAGCTACGATGATTGCAAGGTCCTCTTCCTCTTCAATATCAAATTCTTCTTCGGAAGAATCATATGATGAACTCATCTACAATATTGAATTTAAACTAGTCTATAAAAACTACGAACAACATGCATCAAATTAATGTAAAAAATGTGAAGTTAAGCAATACATACCTTGTGGGCGTTTGGTCGAACATCTTGTGGGCGCCGAGCGACAGTGGGCGGCCGAGCGCTGTTCGCCGGAGGAATGGCGCGCGCAAGGGGCGGCGGCGACTAGAGGGAGGGGGAGGAAGCAGCAGCGGCGCATGGATAGGTCGGGGAAGCGCCGTCGGGTCGCCGGAGCAAATGGGGTGGCGCGGGCGACGGCGCGGGCGCTGGGTATGGAGGGAGGTGGAAGACGCGGCGCGAGCGCTCGAGTGCTTCCGCGCGTGGGAGCGGGCGCACGAAATAATTTCGTGCGCCCGCTCCCACGTGCGGAAGCACTTATGCCGCGCGCGCGTTTTTTGCGAGGCCGCCGGAGTGCCCGGATCCGCTGCGCACGCGTAAAAAAGTGAAATTTTCAGCGCGGGACTGTTTTTGGGCGCCTGTTGGAGATGCTCTCGCATTTTGATTTATGAATTTATACTTCCTTTTATTTATATTACTTGTGTTAAAATAAATGTATCTAGACATATTTCAATGCTAGATAGTACCGTTTAAGCGAAAATTAATATGATCGGTTGGAGTACCACATTCAGCTTCGTAGAATCGTGCTACCTAAGCTAGATCACGGCATCTTTAGAACCTTCGCTTGAATAAATTATCACACTAGCCTCGGAACTCGAAAGCATCGTGCTGACTAACTAGGTAGCGGCGTCTTTACTCCCATGGATGCAGATCTCGATCGGTGTTGAATTTTGTTTACTTGTTTCTATGGAATAGCTTGCTCTGTGTTACCGTGACCATGCGTTCGTACGTACGTGTCCACTCTCTAATCTTCACGGCAACTCAGTATATGTAAATGTAATTAATCTGTGCGTCGTACTAGTGTATGACCAGAAACGGCTGCTATTTCTTTTGCTTTTGTTTTTCTTTCTCCAGAAATCAAACTCTGAATTGCCGTTCATAAATAGCCAAAAGAAGAATGAAATAATGTTCTTGCCAAGACACACATCTCCCACCCAGCTCCATCATCAGAATAATTCCTAAGCCAGCCCACACTCCTTCGGGAAGCCATTGGGGAACCTCTTGGCGTCGGTGCAGTAGTTGTAGATCATGTACTTGCCCTGCACCTCCCTCAGCTGCTGCTGCTGCTTCACGTCGTCGTCCAGCCGCCCTCCTCCCCGTGCCCGCTCCATCCAGCCGCTGCTGCCGCCGGAGCCGGACGGGTCCTGGCTGCACGCCCACGAGGCCCCGGCGCTGGGGCCGCACCCGGAGGCGGTGTAGTTCCGGAAGTAGGCGACGAACGGCGCCTGCGACCAGTCGGTCTTAACGCGGCCGCCCTGCGTCGCCCACTCGTCGGCGTTCCACAGGCAGCCAAACAGCCGCATCGGCTGGTACACCGGGAACGGCACTCCGGCGTCCCAGTGGTTCTTGAACTGCCGGATCGGCACGCCGTCCACCAGGATCCTGCATATACAGCCCAATAATGTCTTAGGAACATCAATGCCATGGAAACTTGAAAGCATTCAGAGTTTCAGGCATGTCGAGCAGAGTGCTGGTGTGTAGAATAAGGCGAGGCTTACAGGATCTCGTCTGTGTTCCAGACGATGGAGTAGGTGTGGAAGTCCTGGGTGGGATCGAACCAGAGGCGGTACTGCATCTCCCTGCCGCCCTCGCCGTTGGCGAAGATGTTGGTGTGCAGGGTGTAGGGCTGGCCCGTGGCGTTGCCCAGGAACTCGAGGTCGACCTCGTCGTGGGTCTTCCAGTCCTTCTCCGAGATCAACTGCACCACACACCATACAACTCATCAATTTGTCAGCAACATACATGGATGAGGAGACGATGTAAATGCCAAGTGCGCCACTTACATATATGGTGGTGACAGTGCCGGCGGAGTTCCTGGGGATGAGCTTGATATCCACGTCGATCTGGGCAAAGAGGTATGAGGTCTTGGACTTGAATGCCGACCCCATGGCGTGATCCAGCGTCAGGCCGATGGTCTGGTCGCCGTTGCTGTCGTTGAGCACCTGCGTCTGCCCCCACAGTACCTGCAGCTGGTCCGTCGTCTGGCGGCCACCGGCCGGAGAGGCCCAGGCGGCGATCATCAGCGCAAGAGCCGGTAGGCTGGCTAGGAGGCGCTCCCTAGCCAATGCCATGGCTCCTGTCGAGTGAAGTGAGTGACTGTAGTGTGCGGGGGCAGCGAGGCTGGCCGGCCCCGGTCAAGTGCAGGATATATGCAGAGTCCAGTGAGAAGGTGCCGGCAGGATTACCGGGGTCAATGCACATGAGGATCGATGCCGCCGGATTGATCGCATCGAACGCGGCGACGCCTTTAAATTCTTGGATGATGTGAACAAGTTCAGTCTATGGTGAATTCCATATATGCCACTCAGAATTTACCCGTATCCCCATCTGCCATTGGAAATTTCCTTCTCCCAAATATGCCATTAAAAATTTGCACCGCGTACAGATATGCCACTATGGCCAGTTTGACCGTTAGTTGACTGTCAAGTGGCACTTGAAAAGACGATTTTGCCCCTAGTCGTTCCTTGCGCACTGTAAATCGCACCGACTACTTTGGCATTCTAGTACTATAGCGACCAGCGCCCACCTTTTTAAAAATGTGAACATTTTTTAAAATTGCGAACATTTTTTAAAGTGAACAAATTTTGAAAAATACCTTTTTTTAAGTGAACAAAATTTGAAAAGCGTGAACAATTTTTTGAAAACATTTGTTTACTTTTTAAATTTTGTAAATGTTTGAACATTTTGAAAACTTTTGTTCATGTTTTTCAAATTTTGTTCACAAGTCAAAAAAATTGTTTGGAATTTGAAATTTTTAAAAATGTTCATATTTTTGAAAAAGTGAGCGCCACAGTATTGGTCGCTACGGTTCGTTGTCCGCTCCACTAGATGCTACAGTACTGGAACGCCAAAGTAGTCACTGCAGTGCACCGAACGATACAGTACGCAAGGAACGACCAGGGGCAAAATCGTTTTTTCAAGTGCCACTTGACAGTCAACTAACGGTCAAACTGGCCATAGTGGCATATCTATGTGCGGTGCAGATTTTCAATGGCATATTTGGGAGAGGGAAATTTTCAATGATAGATGAGGATACGGACAAATTTTGAGTGGCATATATGGAATTCACCCTTCAGTCTATGGGCTGGCTACTCGTACTCGTTCAGTGAAGACCTAGGCACTGAAAATGTTCGAAGGTTCACAGTCACAGCTAATGGCGACGCAAGATGGGCAAAGATGCCAGAAGTTGACCACCTGGTTACGTGTCCGGCGACGAGTGAACTGCGGCACACATTGTGGCTTCAGAATATCTGTGATCGTGGAGCAGAGCAGACCTTGGAAATATGGAACGATATATGGTGGTAGGGGCTACACTGAGAAGATCTGTCCTTTTAATGTTCGTTCTATCTGAACTTTTGTTCTGCATCTCTAACCTGACCCGTAAATTAGCTTCCGCATCGGTATCTGCGGACTGATCTTGACCATCTAACACTGTCCGCATATATTTCAATCACTGTTTAAACAAAACGGACGAAATTCATGTAAACCGGCTGATATTTGTACTAAAGCACATTCATTACAGTACGGACATTTTTCATTAAAAAACGGTCAGACCTAAACATATCCTAGAACGGCACCGGTCGTCCAGTTCCTTTGTATACCGCATTGACGACCACGTCCTTCATCTACCGTCTTTTCATGAGAGCCGACGGGGTTTAAGACCCGTGAAGTGAAGGTGCGGTCTTCGCGAGGAAAAGTAGGAAATGGGAGACGGACCGCTCCACATGGGACACAATGCCCTGCCGCCTCCCATGCCCTACTCATCCTTGAAGGAGTCCGTGATCTGTCCGTCACCTGTGCCGGTGGACATGAGGTCGATGATGGACATGGACGGTCCGTCACTATCCACCTGCCACATGCATCGACGATAGTTAGATGGCGATGTTCTCGTCCTCGGCCGCCTACGCCACTAGCGTGTGTGTCGTCGCTTCGTTACGAGCGTTGAGCATGCGCAGCCTCGTAGAGTGCTATTTGCTCCGCGACAAAGTTCGGTTTCGCCACGGGCATGACGGCCACGGCCTCCTAGCTTACACGCTCGTTGTAGATCTGGCCCTTCGCTAGATGGTGCTGCTCAAGGAGGAACATGTTGTACCTCTGCTCCTCCTGCGCCTGTCGGAACACCGACATAGGAGCCGGCGCAGACTGCTCCTCCTCCGCCAGGCGGCGTCGTAGTGCGCGTGCGCCTGCTCCATGGTCAGGCCGGCATGCACCGGCGCGGGGTCCGGCGCGTGTCGTCGTCCTTGCCCGTCTCCCTTGTGGGATCGTTGTCGGAGACCTCGGGCGAGCTAGCCGGCATGCCCTACTCGATCCGCCTTGCGCGGCGGGACTGCCAGGCGGCTGCAAGGGTGGCCACCTTATGCTTCATCTCCGACGAAAGACAATCCCACAAAGCGTTCCCGCTTGCGATCATGGCAGATATGAAGCAAAGGAGAAGGATGTGGAGCGGATGCATTGTGGGGTGGAGTGAGCCGGGTGTGGCCGTCTTTAAATAGCGGATTTCGGTGAGGGCAGGAGTCCGGATGCCTCAATGCGCGGTGCGGGAGTGGGTTTCTCGGTCGGACAGTCTGCTTAATACGACATATGGATGAACGAGCATTGAACAAACGTGGTAGATATCCGCCCCGTCCCATACAATAAATGTCGCTCCGGCATTGAACATGCGCATACACAGAGGACGCGGGCGGGTGACTCTCTCGTCCGCTGTGCCGTTTGAATGCCAGCGCCAGTGAGAGGTCGCATCCGCTCTGGGCCGGCGTCATTACGGAGCGGTCGCTCTACAACGACATGAATGCGGACAGCTAACGAAAGGACAGAGACGCGCGGGCGTGGGGGTGGAGGGTTTTCACCCAAAGCATTAAGCCATTAACTCATGGAATAATGTATGAGCCTGAGATGACACGGTTCCATTTTGACACGGAGATCGGCTACGTCATGGCAAGTTAGCTTTACTGAAGAAAAATACACTTACTACACAAAGCTCACACACGATTGATCGAGTGCAATTTCTCCCCCTTTCGAAACAGGCTTTTGCCCCCACTTTATATATACTAGTAGAATGCCCGTGCGTTGCCACGGGCATTTTCAAAAAAATTACTGGTTGTATATATAAGCATTAGGCATGTTAAATTTCAGCTTGACATAGAAAGTGAGTCTAAATTTCAAGCCTTACAATATCATTGTCTTTGTTGATTCAAATTAGGCAATATAAATCTACAAAAAAAACTCACCCTAAACTCTATACTTCATCTGAAGCAAAATTGCTTAGTTATTCTGATAATCTTGCTTATACAATTATGATAGTTAGGATAATCACCTAGGTGTTCTTATTTTTGAAATGTAAAAAAGCAACAACAATCACGAGGCCCTTAAGAAATCACGACATGATCCTAAATCTGATGTGTTACAAGATATATCCTTCTTAATATTCATATCTAGTGGGTAAAACTCCTACCCAACAATATACATATAATATGAACAACAATATTTTTCTGCATTTGCTAAATAATCATGGGAACAAACGATGACTTGCGGCATCATGATCCAATAGTATATATATATAGGATCGATGCGACGAAGCTGGCGAAGAACATCGAGATGGTTCCAACGTAGGATCTGTCTAGATTGTAAGGGAGTTGCGTGTGCCTGAATCGCCCCCCGTCTTTGTCAGCCACACCTAATATAAGCAGCATACATGGCTATGATGTTTTCAAGAACCTTAGCTTGAACAATCAGAGGAGAATGTAGCACTTGACAACAACGTAACTGCAAGAGAAAGAGCTTACTATTGCTCCCACTCACAAATTGCAAATCACAGCAATCGAAATGGGAGACTTAAAGTGCCGACGTAATATTTCGAACCTTTGAGAAGCTCTCTGGTAACAAGAGTGAAAAGATGAAGATGTAGTCAGTTCATTGTTAGACTCATTAACAGACTCATTAACAATAACAAAGATGGATAAAAAGAGAGGCTACCTATAGTTCCCATGTCTGTCTGATTTACCTGAACAAAGGCTGCATAAGGAAATATACCAACCCAGAACCTATGTGCACGAGCTTTGACAGAGTTTCTGAAAATGTAGAGCAGAAAGAAAAGCAGATTGTCAGATAACAATCAACCTTTCATTCTTAATTTGCATGGGTTCTCCATTGCATAGGTAACTAAACCAAGAAGTTAATATTGAAAAATTCTCTACCAAACTAAATCATTTTGGTAGCTTAATTTCGCTTTATAATTACAAGATTGATCAGCTAAGAGATGATTTTGAGTTAGCTTGTACTCTTTCTTACAGAATTCCTCCATGCAAATTGAATCAATCATCAATCAAAAAAAGAAACAAGAGAGTAGGATTATTTAGATGGCTAGAAAAGCTTACTTGGTCCAAGAGGCGACGGTTGCCGACCTGCTCCCAGAAGTCAAGCACTGTCATGCCAGCGCGTACATGAGCATGATAGCATCAGCATCCTGGAGAAACGGGCTCTCCAACAACATGGACCCACCAATGTCAGTTACATCGACGAGACCAACCAAGTCAATGACCCTGCGATGTTGATACCGGCGATGGAATCATTTTTTCTGGTGAAATTTTGTCTAGCATTTTGGCAGCAGGAATGATAGAAAGCTTGGCGTCCGTGAGGAAGGGTTGCGAAGGAGGTTAAAGAAGCAGTGTATGGCATTGTCGGCCGAGGTTGAAGATGCAGTCAAAAGCAGAGCGTCGATACACAGCATGGCATCTTCATTTGTGAGTTATTCTGCTTGGATTTAGTTTAATTCAAACCTAAAATTCACAAATAAAAATTATACGCTAGTAGAAAATTAAAATAAAGCACACATAAAAATAGGTAGAATAATTTTAGTTATGCTACGGTTACTTTCCCAGGAAGAATTTTGGTCCTCTATACTACATTTCCAGTTAAATGCATAGGCATCAAAATATGAAGAGTAAAGTACACATAAAAAATAGGAGCTGCCAATATGGACAATCTTTCATTGTAAGAGGACACACCTGAGCATTAAAAGAAAAGACAGGACACAACCTAAAACCTTTATCCACTTGCATAATCAAAAGTAAAAAGGGGAAAGGAGAAAAAACTCACATATAATTGACATTTGAAGGCAGAGGAGCTGGCATATACACCCTCTCGTTGCCACATGCATCCCAGCTCGCTTTGGCCCGCATCACTACATCAGGGCAACAACTGTCAGTGTTGCGCCTGCTGTTTCGCAGTGCCTATGTGCGAATGACCTTGATAGCGAGCCAGGCGTTGTCCTCGGCGGTGCCACACTGAGCTAGCTAGCTTCCGTTATCAAGGTTTCTTGCAGCCATATGGGAACAATGGTAAAAATGAAAACTTCAATGAGAAGCAGCATAAGGAGAACTACAGAGGGATGGAAAAAATACCATATCTGAATCGTTTAACTCGTCCTGCGTAGGTTCTTCACGTCAATTTTTTTGATGCACCACCGATTCTGAAGACACCCCCATAGACATCGTCCTGGTCCACAGGGCAAGATCTAAATACCAACATCCATCGGTTCAACCTGTTGGTAGTGATACTTCTGCCATAGACCTGGGGGCCTATGTGTATGGTTGAACGGAGTGGCCATTGCCGTTGTCAGCCCGACCCCGACCTGGGCTACAACATGGACCTACCTGAGGGCATCCCGCGTGCGACCACGTCGAGGGCGTACCTGGATCCGGCGCTGACGCTCCTGTCCCTATGGCGGCGCGTGACCTGCTCCCCAGCCATGGCCTCTGCTCCTCTGTTTCCCACTTGCCCGCCTCCGCATTGAAGTCTCTGTCCACCGCCGTAGAAACGACACTCCAGGAATCACGTGCTGCGAGGAACCCTAGCGAATAGATGGGCGGCGGCGAAAGGATCCGCAATGCTGTCTAGGGCGTGGTTCCCATCCTTGTAGCGAATAAATCGAGGGCAGTCTCAGTCGTCAGGTTTTTTCTATTGCGAGGGAGCCTCGCTCCCTGGTTCGTGCGGTTTTTTTTCATGCGAGGGGGCCTCGCTACATGGTCTTCGTCAGATTTTTTTTCGTACGAGGGGGGCTCAATACGTGGTCGTCAACCGATTTTTTCGTGCGAGGGGGAATTTTTAGGTGCGAGGGGATCGTTACGTGCGAGGTCGGAGGATATACGAAAAAAAACTTGGAACGCACACTACCAAGTCGCCCGTGCGAGATTTGTTTGTCATGATTTAGATATTAATTTCCTGAAAATCCTTTATTTTTTCCTGAAAATCTGGTATTTGTTTCTTAAAATAAGTTGCACCAATGAGAGGGATCGGAGATCCTCAAAAAAACGGAGAGGGGTCGCTTGATTTGGATAAGTGAGGTAAGTTAGATTAAAAATTGTTATTTGTTTCCTGAAAATCTATTCTTTGTTTCCTAAAATAAATTGCACTAATAAGAGGGATCAGTTGATTTGGATAAGTTAGGAAAGTCAGATTAAAATATGTATTTGTTTCCTAAAAACCTGTTATTTGTTTCCTAAAACAAATTGCACTAATGAGAGGAATCGATTGATTTGGGTAACTTAAGAAAGTAGATCTGTGATTTGTCATACGTTAGGAAAGTGTTGATTTGTAGTGAAAGAGTGGAGAGAAAAATAAACCGATGGACCAGGGTGGGAGGGATGGTGGGAGGAGAGACGGAAAAAACCAGTCGGTGGTGGGGGAGACGAAGTTAAACCGGTTGAAAAAAAACCTGGATGCTATTCTACCAACTGAGCAATTAGGAGTAGAGATAAAGCAACAACTGAACCAAATACACGGCGAAACGATATATGGTGATGAGATGATCCTCTTACAAAGCCGATCCCAGAAAACACGGATCACATACACAACGAGCGGCTACGCTACCGAAACAAAACTAAACAAAGGAAGATCCGAGAGAGCCGCCATACTACAGCCTAAAACACCCAAGCTCCACGACAACGCCCTCAGAAGGGAGAATGGCGCATAGCGGCGCCGCTACCGAGTCCAGAACGGACAAAGGTGTTCACCTGGAACCCGGACACGAAGAGGAGCATCACGACATGATCAGTTGCAATGCATCAAATCTAATTAAGGTTTGTGCCTTTTTTCTTGAGAAACCCATGAGGGCAGGGTTCCTGCATTTTATTAAATAGAAGAGAGTTTGTCCAGTTTATAAGAAAACCGGACCTAAAAATCTATCATTCTCTGTAATCAGAGAAACCAAAAAAGAAGAAGGAAGTAGAGCTTGAGGATAGGGACAAGACAAATACAACATAAAGGGACATCGTTATAGTCAGACACGAGAGCATCTAGGCCCAAAGCAGTTAGGCGAGGCTCAATTGCAACCAAACTAACCACCACTTGCCGAAGAGAAACCGTTCATATCGAATGTCTCTTATGTCTCGGCCTCAAAGCATCATGTGCTAAAATTATCATGTACAAAACATTTTGAAAGGTCCAGTTTTGACTTCCCCATGATCCTTGCCAAAGTGTTCAATTCCTCGATCACTTGCGGTGAGAGTGGTTTTTTGTACATGTTCAGGTATGCTTGCATCTTTTGCTCAGGACTCTGCATTTTGCTGTCTTCTGGCAACTCACCAAAAGCCTACAACAACGTATGCTCTGCGCGCTTGGATGTCAGAACGTTGCATGCCTTGTTCTTCTTTTCTAGATGCCCACTCCACAACGCGCCACCCTTCTCCCCATGCAAAAGCACCGGGGTCCCAATCATAGGTTGTGGGAGAGGATAAGTAACCTTGTTGAGAAAATCCTCCAGACATAATGGTGCTACTTTCGTTTGCGCCACCTTTGCAACGACATCGCGCACCTGAACCATAGGCTCAACCAGAACGTTGGGCATGATGAAGCTAAGTGACTCCTCTGAACTAAGCATCGGGCGTGCAAGGGACTACACTACAGACTACGAGGAGCAGCCTCTGGGGCATGGCGACTAGAACGTAGCCTCCGAGCACATAGGATCAACTGATTCCTCACTCCCTACAGACGAGGCACCATGTGTCAACCACACATCACCGCCCCAAGATGAGTAGCCCATATGACCAATGACAACAGGCAAGATCAGAAGAGAAGGCATCAATGCTTCATCAAGCATAGGATCACTATGCTGCGAATCGATGCCCAACGGCTCCACTGTGAGCATAGTAGTAAGGAGATACCGCTCGACAGGAGCGCAAGCGAAGATGCAACAGTCTGCAGAACGACCTAAGTGATCTCCAAGCGATGGCGCCTAAAGATCCCCAACATGAGAGCACGGTCTGGAAGCAAGGTTAGCTGGCATGCCATGACCCCGAGGACCGGATGGAGACACCGACGAGGAAGGCACCGACGAGGAGGGCTTCGACGAAGGGCTAAGGGATATGCTGGCTAGATGATAATCCTTGAAGTACCACCAACACTTTAGCAGCTCATGGTAGTTGATGGCAAAATGCTTGCGGCTGAGGCAACGGGAGCACTGTCTGTCCATTCATTTGAGGTAGGTAGCACGCTCAGCCGAGCTAACCCATGGACGTGGCTGCAGCGGCGCACCCCTGCCACTAGCAGCATCCCTGCATCCTGCATGGTCCATCACAACCAACAAATCCACTCCCCTAATTGCCATGGCATCATTCTGGACCACCACCGAATTGAGGTGAGGTCGGAGACGAGAGGGCATAGCAGCAGCATCATCATCTTTCCTCCGGACATGCCCTCACGCAGCAGGCACCTGGCGGCAGGCCAACATCGAGGATGGAGGGCTTGAACGGAGGCGGAGGGTGAGCTCTCAAAACAGGCTTTCGCCCCGCTTATATATAAAGCAACCACAAAGCTGAGTACATGACAGAACGATACAAGATGATGGGGTAGCTCTCAAACAATTCCGATCCTAGACTACTCGTATCACACAGGTCAGGACTAGACTACCAAAAGAGAGCACATAATAATATGAGTACAACGTCACATAAAGCCCTAAAACGCCTAAGCTCCACGACAACGCCCTCAGGAGGGATAACGGCGCCAAGCATCACTGTTGCCAAGTCTAGACAGACAAGGATATTCACCCGAAACCTTGACACGATAAAGAGCTCGTTGACGACGTCTTCAGGAAGAGGGCGACGCCCACGGGCGTCGCCGTCATCATCAATAAAGCATGGAGCTTTCGTCGGCAGTTCTATTGTGCCACCATGAGGCCTCCAGGACATGCATGACAGGAGTAGATTCCCAGTTCCGGATCGGAGCAAGGCCACTACCAAAGACAAAGAACATGCCCGAGCCACTCGCCGCCACCCCTCTTGCCGCCCGCACGACCAAGAAGGGAAGCCATCGCCGCCGCCATGGTGCCCGCCGGAGAGCAAACTATGCAGACCACTATCCGGGGCCGCTGCCCTAGCATCCATGTCCGAGACCCCGTCCACCGTCAACATCACAGAGCATCCAACACGGCAGGGGGAGTAAAAGGTGACTCCTTTCACTCCTAGCCCGGCATCAGCCGCAGAATCTGGGTCGACACCTCTACAGTAGGAAGCAGCCAGTCCTGCATCCCCAGCCAATCCCGATGGATCGGTAGGACACGATCCTGTGGCTACCGATGGCCGCCGCCGAACACGCTCGCACGACGCCTTGCCCGTGGCCATCGACATCACTCTGCCCGACAGAGGAGCTGGATCCCGACCGCCGCCACCGACCATCGTACCCGCGTTTTAGGGACCTCACCGCTCACGTGCACCACCCGGACCGAGCCCACCCGCGCCTACCCGGAGCCGGAGCCCTGACCCACCCTGGGCCCCAACCAGATCCGCCTGAGCACGAACCCCAAGTCCTGGTCATCTCCGTCGCGCGAGCTGTCCGTGTCGCCGGCCCAGACCTAGGATCACTAGTGCAGAAAAGACTAGCTATGGCGTGGCAAAAAGGGACTTGCTGGCATAGACACCCGACGCCACCAATATGACGCCACTGTTAGAATTTAGTGGCGGCGTTGGAGACAACACCAGCAGTATTTTGAATATCTATGGCGTTGGACAGAGTTGCACGCCGACACTGTCATATTTAGCTAATAAAAAAATACGCCGGAATTTTGTGGAAACTTCACAAACTAAACGTTTCAGCAATTCACAAAAGATACTACCAACTTCACAAACTAAACGTTTCACCAATTCACAAAAGAAAGTACCAAATTCACAATGTATCGATCTGCCCCTCTCGACACTACCTAGCTTCGTCTAAGGACTAACTTAAGCTCACGAAGTTTATTTCTATGCATCTGCCCCTCCATGATGTAATGGGCTTTCTTCGTTTTCAGTTGAGTGCTCTCAGACTTCAGGACTTGTATGTCCTTCTTGATCTCACTTATCTCGAGGTTCAGCGGCGCGATCTAACCTTCGAGACTGAAAATCTTATCATAGACAATAGCATTGTCATCAATAATCTTTTTTAAAATTGCGAACATTTTTTAAAATTGCGAACATTTTTTAAAATTGCGAACATTTTTTAAAGTGAACAAATTTTGAAAAATACCTTTTTTTTAAGTGAACAAAATTTGAAAAGCGTGAACAATTTTTTGAAAACATTTGTTTACTTTTTAAATTTTGTAGATGTTTGAACATTTTGAAAACTTTTGTTCATGTTTTTCAAATTTTGTTCACAAGTCAAAAAAATTGTTTGGAATTTGAAATTTTTAAAAATGTTCATATTTTTGAAAAAGTGAGCGCCACAGTATTGGCGCTACGGTTCGTTGTCCGCTGCACTAGATGCTACAGTACTGGAACGCCAAAGTAGTCACTGCAGGGCACCGAACGATACAGCACGCAAGGAACGACCAGGGGCAAAATCGTCTTTTCAAGTGCCACTTGACAGTCAACTAACGGTCAAACTGGCCATAGTGGCATATCTATGTGCGGTGCAGATTTTCAATGGCATATTTGGGAGAGGGAAATTTTCAATGGTAGATAAGGATACGGACAAATTTTGAGTGGCATATATGGAACTCACCCTTCATTCTATGGGCTGGCTACTCGTACTCGTTCAGTGAAGACCTAGGCATTGAAAATGTTCGAAGGTTCACAGTCACAGCTAATGGCGACGCAAGATGGGCAAAGATGCCAGAAGTTGACCACCTGGTTACGTGTCCGGCGACGAGTGAACTGCGGCACACATTGTGGCTTCAGAATATCTGTTGATCGTGGAGCAGAGCAGACCTTGGAAATATGGAACGATATATGGTGGTAGGGGCTACACTGAGAAGATCTGTCCTTTTAATGTTCGTTCTATCTGAACTTTTGTTCTGCATCTCTAACCTGACCCGTAAATTAGCTTCCGCATCGGTATCTGCGGACTGATCTTGACCATCTAACACTGTCCGCATATATTTCAACCACTGTTTAAACAAAACGGACGAAATTCATGTAAACCGGCTGATATTTGTACTAAAGCACATTCATTACAGTACGGACATTTTTCATTAAAAAACGGTCAGACCTAAACATATCCTAGAACGGCACCGGTCGTCCAGTTCCTTTGTATACCGCATTGACGACCACGTCCTTCATCTACCGTCTTTTCATGAGAGTCGACGGGGTTTAAGACCCGTGAAGTGAAGGTGCGGTCTTCGCGAGGAAAAGTGGCGGCGTTGGAGACAACACCAGCAGTATTTTGAATATCTATGGCGTTGGACAGAGTTGCACGCTGACACTGTCATATTTAGCTAATAAAAAAATACGCCGGAATTTTGTGGAAACTTCACAAACTAAACGTTTCAGCAATTCACAAAAGATACTACCAACTTCACAAACTAAACGTTTCACCAATTCACAAAAGAAAGTACCAAATTCACAATGTATCGATCTGCCCCTCTCGACACTACCTAGCTTCGTCTAAGGACTAACTTAAGCTCACGAAATTTATTTCTATGCATCTGCCCCTCCATGATGTAATGGGCTTTCTTCGTCTTCAGTTGAGTGTTCTCAGACTTCAGGACTTGTATGTCCTTCTTGATCTCACTTATCTCGAGGTTCAGCGGCACGATCTAACCTTCGAGACTGAAAATCTTATCATAGACAATAGCATTGTCATCAATAATCTTATCCCTCTCCTTCTTCAGGGAGTCATTCAACTCCTCCATGGCCAGGGACGGCCCTGAGGGGGGGCAGCAGGGGCGGCCGCCCCGGCCCCCCAAAACCCAGGGCCCCCTAGGATGCAGCAACGAGGCAGCTAATCACGGGCATGCAGACACAGGATCCCGAATTCCCGATGACGATTGCCGATCACGCGAGTTCTCCGTGCAGCCCTCGTCATTTTCTTCTTCCTAATTTCCCATCGTGATTAGCGCCATGCATAAACATGCCGATCATGGGTATGGCTGCTGCATACCTAATCTGCATACCAAATCGAGCCAATCATGTTCATCATGCATGTAGCCCACGTCCTTGTATTCATTTTCGTCTCGCTAATTTCTGATTGTGAGTTTTCCAATCCCGGGCGCTGATTACGATTCAGAGACGCGACGCTGCTTCGCTCTGGTCTCCAGGCGCTCGATGCACTTACGAACTACACACAAATATCGTCGTGCGCCAACCACCAGACACAAAGCGGCCGCCGGGAATACTGAGAGTAGCAGACAAGGAACTGCGGAACTGTCTGGATTGAATCGGAATTGATCAATTAATTTTGGATTGATGGCCTACAGATCCAGGGTAAGCTCTTTTCTATACTACTCTATTTAGTTTGGGGGGATCTATTATCTAGTTCTTTTTTGGGGGAATCTATTATCTAGTTCTTAAATACTCTATTTAGTTTGGATTGTTCAGAAAAAAATACTTAGTTTGTCGATGGAAGCCAGAATTGTTTTCGATATCTGAATCATCGAACAAGATTAATGGTTTTAAAAACTGGCACTATTTTGAATTTTGAGAAGACACCAACATTCAAGTTCTAATGATTATTGACAGTTTTTCAGGGAAACCGAGTTTGCTCAATTTGGATTAATATATGTTCAGATGTCACCAAATAGGTGCTGCTATTCCAGAATTTTCAGATTTTAGTTTCTAAAAAAATGAATTACCAAATTTTGGTAAGTTTATATTTTGCGAGATCTATTCTATTTCTATGAAGAACCATTTTTTTAACACAACATACAAAAGTTGTAGATGGTTTCCTGTTGATCATCCCAATGTGCTTGTTTGTTTTATTTGCTAAACTTGACAAGGTTCAGAATTGAAGGGAGGAAGACATTATTTTGTTTTCTTGTAGTGGGATGTAGCTCTACTCGTATTATTTATCTCATAAAATAAACAGACCAGAATTAAGAGCGATTTACACAAGTACTTGATGTCAAAAGACGACGCTAATATATTGATTATTATTTTGACGCTTATATTAAGATGCCTCAGTTTCTAGATCCGCCCCGGGCCCCCGAAATCTCAGGACTGGCCCTGTCCATGGCCTTGATGGTACTCTTATGTGACTCGATCAACTCGTGATTGAGCACATCCACGTCAAATGTCTGCTACACAACGGGTGTTGGAGAAGGCGGACCTCGTACGTATGCCTGGCAAAGGTTTAAAATCATCAACAATTAATTAATAGTTATATATATGAATGTTTGCAATGTTCATGCATGTTTTTTGTAACCTTAATTACCTGGTTGGTGCTCACGTCGCCTTTATCTTCGACATACCCCGACCAGTGATTAGAGGAGCCTACCCAGATGCTAGAGTCGGCCATGCTGTTTGGCTAAAGAATAAAGGCCATGGGAATGTTTAATGCATGAAAAGAAGTATCTTCTAAAATTAACAGGAAGACGCATCAAACAAATTAAATAGAAACACAAACGATTGTAATTTTTTAAGATACTTTATTATTTAGAGTATTATCAATGTTTCTTTAAATACATTTTTTTAGCTATTTTGAATATGTTACTATAAATGTATCTTTGAAAAAAGTATACATTTGCAAGCTCTATCATCATAGCTTATTATGCTTAACCATGTTCACGTTGTTTGCTTCCTTTTGCTATAGAAACAATTCTTAGCGATTGCGTGAGTTGAAAAGAAGGAGCAAGAAACCGATAGAAACAATTCTTATCTTTAAAATTAGGATTGTGGAGAAATTTTCTCGATTGACTTGACTCAAAAAGTAAGGGTTCATTTCCCAACACTAGTCTTGTTATCCAAATGAGAAAGAAAATAATATTTTCCATTAAATACATGTGTTCCCCTGCTACAACATCTAGTCCTTGTTCTTTAAGAAGTACATCTTTAGCTTCTTCCTTTTTTACTATCAGTTTTCCGCTGCTGGAGAGGAAGGACCTGGGAGGAATGGACGCATAGTTATCCTGATTATATGTATATAATGAGTTGGCAAACTAATTATGAGTGTGCTGGCTGCATAAAAGGAAGAGGCAGATCAATTGTGTAGATGCCTATTTTTTCTATACCACTTTGAAAGCTTGATCGATAAATAATCACAGAGATGGGGATTTGTTAATTTAATCTCACTAATTTCTATGGGATGTTGCATCTAGAAATCATGTAAAGTAAAATTCCTTGAGGTCAATAAGTTTGATTTGTACGCCTGTAAACTTGTAATCCATATGACGGTACCAAACTAAGAAATGACCAAAGTCAACCAGGAGGAGGTGCACCCCAATATTTTGTGAAATAAGTGGCCAATCATACTATTTAATTACCACCTTCACATGACTCATATGCAGGGTAAAAAATACACAACAGGAGGCGTCAACACGCTCCACATCCTGTAGTCCTAATAAAATGATTGATTGTAGCTGGCATGTTCGTTGAAAGACTGGGAATCTGAGATAAGTCGGGCGCCGGACTTACCGCGGAGGTGCTAGCGGGCGAGGAGGTGTGCGGGCAGCGTCGGACGGGGTGGCGTCGGACGGAGACGGGACGCATCGGGCGGCGGCGGTAGCGGGGATCAAGAGGAGGACGGATGGAGTTGGGGATCGAGAGCGAGGATGAAAGGATAAGTTCTTTCTTACTGCGCCGGGGTTGTTAAAACCGACTAATGATGGCGTGAGCCTAATGGGCCTAATATGCAACACCATCACTAAGCAAATAACTATGGCGTTCGAATTTAGCCAATATAATGCTGGCGTTGGTGAAAAATGACACGCCACGAACAAGAGTTGTGACTAGCCATTTTTCCTCTAGTGGATAGGGAAGGAACTACCACCACTCGCGCCTCGCTGCCAAATGCCAACTGCCGCCGCCAAAGCCGTTGCAACCGCCTCACGCACGAATGCATCCACCGCGCGAGGCCCTGTCCAGATCACTACACTACAGGGTGAGCTCGCCCCCACCAAAAACTTGCCCATAGCCCAACAGGTCCGCACCTTAGGCATCCAGAGGAGGTTGCTGCCTCACCGCCGGCCGCGCCCGCAAGACCAGATCCGCGCTGGATCCACTCCCGCGCCGTCGCCTCTGCGCCAGCCCCAACCCGATGCCCCGCCCTGACCTCACACCGTGCATCCACCACGGCCTGGACGTCAGCCAACACCAAAGCGCGGCCGAGATCCTCGCTGCCGCCACGCCCCGCACCGGCGGAGGAAGAGCTAGGGACGGCGGCGGCGGCACACCCGCGTGAAGCGCGGGCGTCGCGAGAGCGTTGGGCGTCATGTCCCCGTCCGCCATTCGGTTTGTCATGTTTACTCGACATATTCCTTAGATTTTGTGCATGTAAGTTCCGCAGTATTCGTCAACATGCTATATATATGGCGTTCAGTTCAGCATAATCACGAACACGCACGTACTACAGAAAGTGGTGACACATATTTCTGCACTGCTGGTAGCCTATGCCGGCCCACAAGCCAAGGACAGATTTGCAAACAGGGAATGTCTATACCCTACCTCCTCGTAACATGGCAATTTTGACAAATTTGACCTAAAGTCGAAAGAAAATCACAAAATGAACTGCTCGCAGAAAAATTTCACCGGCCTAACCCTTTTGTGTGGCGCCCGACAGCAAGGCGCCACATAGGACTATGTGGCGCCTTAGCCTTAGGCGCTGCACCATCGGCCACGCTGGCGCCCCGTGGCACAGGCCCGACCCCACCCCCCGTGTGGCGCCTACAAGTGTGGCGCCTAAGACTAAGGCGCCACACTTGTAATGTGTGGCGCCTAGCTCTTAGGCGCCACACCTCCTGTTAACCAGCGGCGGCCCGACCCTCCCCCCACCCCCCACTAGTTCTTCCATTTACAGAGGGGGGCGACGGCGGCTCCCTTCTCTCCTCCTCTCAATCCCCTCTTCAAAATCCGCCAGATCTGAGGATTTCTTCCCCAAATCATTCTACAAGGTAATCTCCTCCGTTCCCCATATTTCTATCCAAAAAATATTGCATTTTTTCCAGATTTGTGTAGGTTAGGATGATAGGTCAGATTTGCTTGGATTCGAAATGGGGATTCCTATATGATTAGATGATTATTCAAATGAGTATTCCTATATGATTTGTTAATTTGTGGTTCCATTTTGTGGAACATATGTATGATTGTTTAGATGAATATATATTAGATGATTATTTTTTGAGATGAATTGTATTGTATAACTCATATATTTTTCTTGAAATATGAAGGATGGTGTGGCTTTTGGATGATTACTATGACGTTGAACACCGGGCATATTTGATGTCGGAGAAGGGAATGGTAATGATAGCATACTACTTGATAGTTTATATCTTGTGTTTATTTGAAAAGATCAAACCGTAATCATCTCACTTTATGTTTGCAGAATCTTGCGCCCCTCAAGATTCGGTCCCATGGGGCGTCGACTGCCATGCCGTACGATGAGAGGTACACACCGTACATCGAGAAGACAGGACTCCTTCCTTTCATTCAACTTGTGAGCCGGTCGACGCCCAACCGGAACGCGGTGGCAATCACCACACTTACGGATAGGTGGAGGCCGGAGACCCATAGTTTCCACCTCCGGACCGGAGAGATGACCGTGACTCTTCAGGATGTTTCCATGATCACCACACTTCCAATCGAGGGGAAGCCTCTTTGTATGAGCACTGATTCAGAGGGATGGCGCCAACAAATGGAGGCCCTTATTGGTATGTCTTCCGCAGAGCCGGAACCAGCAGAGGGAGAGAAGAAAGACCGAGTCCCCGCCGGCGCTCCTTTCACTTGGATCGTAGCCAACTTTGCGCATTGTCCTGAGGGCGCCACTGAAGATGTGATCGAGACTTATGCTCGCGTGTACATGTGGTATGTTATCTCTAGAACTATCTTCGCTGACGTTGGCGGTAAGAACGCTCAATGGATGTGGCTGAAGGCGTTGACGGTCCTCGACCACAAGTTCAGCTGGGGGTCGGCGGCATTGGCCTACTTGTACCGGCAGGTAAAAAAATTGTTCGTACTCAGTTTTTGTTTGTCTTTCGCTGTTGTCCTTAACTGATCCATGTTTGGCTTGGCGTTCAGTTGGATGATGCTTGTCGTAGGTCCTCGAAAGACGGCTGCATTGGTGGTTGTATGCTCCTACTATCGGTATGGAGTTGGGAACGCCTTCCAGTTGGACGTCCTAAAGGAGTAACGTTCAAGGCATGGGATGACCATGACAACCATTAACGGCTTCCCACTTGGGCTTACAAGTGGGATGTGGTAACGGAGATGACAAGCGATGTCAATATGATGTACATGCAGTACACCAACGAGATGGATTCGCTTACCGCCGAGCAGGTAAACATTGACATTAGATCACTAACTTGACTCCTCTACATGAAAGGAAAACATGAATGTTGTCTTTCTCTGCTGTGTTGCAGGTGGAATGGCAGCCATATGGTGTCGGGGATAGCTTTGGTAATGCATTCGAGTTTCAGCTCAATCCAATGTGCTTGTAGGAAAAACATCTTTGGCTTATGCGGTGCCCACTGATATGCAATTGGGCGGTAGAGTTTCATCTCCCTCATCGTGTGTTCCGTCTATTTGGGTTGTTTCAGGGTCACCCACCGGAGTGGGTGGACACGGATACACAACTTCATAGGTAACAAAGCATGAACAATAAATAACTACCATCGTCCAACTTTAAATGATGCTAACAATGAGGTATTTAACATGTAGGTTGGATAGGAGGAGGCAGCGAAAGATCAAGGATTGGGATAAGTACCATAAGAAGTACGTTATCATGTTTTAGCAATGTGTGGAGCAAGCTAAGAATACGGCACGAGCCCAGCTTCGCGAGTATTGTCCACTTGCGTTCAACAACTACGTTCGATGGCTTCAGGAGAATACTCGTTTCGAGATTTGTCCGCCGGCTTTTGAGGAGGACATCTAGGAAGATCCCACTGCATATGATGAACTTGCCCAGGACGATTACAACAAGCTTATCCAGGAAGGGTACCAAACCCCTTTTGCTCCAGTTCTCAACTTTGTGGTAAGTGTGCAGTCCTTTGTTATCTATGGACAGTAGTACACATCTTTACTTGCCTTACATGTCATTTTCATTTCATCAATAGTGCAAGGAGGTCAAGAAACAGGCTGACGAAACCGAGGCTATTCTAGACACAACCCATAGAGGGAAAAAGGGAGAATCTGCACTCCGACTTTTCATCAAGGTGCTTTTTCATATTTCAACATCTCCTACTTCCTTACTCTTTACTAAGTTCTATATCTCATTCATCTATCAATGTTACAGCGTCAGGGCCAAAGGTTGCGGCGATTGTCCAACATTTTAGGTTGCCGTGACCCCGAATATGCGGAGCCATCCATATCCGTGACCCCGGATGCCAATCTGGACGATTCTACTACCTCGGGAGCTCGTATGGACGAGGATGACATTACCTCGAGGGATCATTCAGAGGATGATGATGTGGTCCCACCAGAGGTATGCCAGTACTGTACTTGAAACTTTTCATACCTCGCCTGCAGATGATGATACCACTTTTATTGAAGGTTCAGGACGACATGTCATTGGAGGCTTTCCAACGCTCTGCTTACATGTTGAAGCCAAGGATGGGAATCAAGCGGTATACACCGGAAGACTTTCTCAACAAAGGAAAGAAGCCGGTCGCTGAGGGCTCGCGTATGACAAGAGGGATGACGAGGATGAGAGGTATGGACGATGACGATGAGGAGGAAATAGAGTTGGAGGAACCGCAGCCGGTTGTGAGGGTGAAGCTACCTACTAAGAGGGGACGAGGCAAGAGTACGCAAGGAAGGAAAGACTAGTGCTGTTGAGCCTGTTGTCTATGTTATCCGTGTTGAACTTGTTGTTGAACTACTAGCAATGTTGAACTTGTTGCCCTTGTTATGCGTGTTGAACTTGTTGTTGAACTACTAGCAATGTTGAACTTGTTGCCCTTGTTATCCGTGTTAAACTACTAGCAATGTTGAACTTGTTGCCGTGTCTGAAGACTATATACTGTGTAACTTAACAGTTTTCTGAGGATTAGACACTCTAATATAAAGTTCTGCTGATAACAGCATGTGTGGCGCCTTAGGTTCAGGCGCCACACTAGACAGTGTCGCGCCTTAGGCGCAGGCACCACACTATCTAGTGTGGCGCCTGAAGCTAAGGCGCCACACAATGGCTTAGGCACTGGGGCGGTTCAATTATTCGGCTGTAGCTTTTTTGCTCTCTGGATAGGCTCTGTTTCTATTGTGTGGCACCTTAGGGCCAGGCGCCACACTGTCTAGTGTGGCGCCTGACCCTAAGGTGCCACACAATGACTTAGGCGCTGGGCGGGTTGAATTATTAGTCTATAGCTTTTTTGCTCTCTGGATAGGCTCTGTTTCAATTGTGTGGCGCCTTAGGGCCAGGCGCCACACTGTCTAGTGTGGTGCCTAACTCTAAGGCGCCACACAATGACTTCGGCGCTGGGGGGGGGGGTTGAATTATTAGTCTGTAGCTTTTTTGCTCTTTGGATAGGCTCTGTTTCAATTGTGTGGCGCCTTAGGGCCAGTCGCCACACTAGACAGTGTGGCGACTGGCCCTAAGGCGCCACACAATGACTTAGGCGCTGGGGGGGGGGGGTTCAATTATTCGGCTGTAGCTTTTTTGTTTGCGACCAAAGCGTTGTACAATCTTGCAAAACGTTTGTCGGAAAAGTCTTGACAACAATCTTGAAGGTCATCTGTCAACTCCATGCTACCACATGCCCGATAGAAGTTTGAATAGAAATGCCTCATGCACCATCGATGGTGCAAAGGAGCATGCCCAGGAATGACAATGTCAACTGCGTTAATAATTCCTTGATGGCGATCAGATATGACACAAATTTCCCTTTCGGGCGGTAATACCCTGGTTCTCAAAAGACGCAAGTACCACTCCCAGTTATCATTCATCTCCGCCTCAACCAAAGCAAAAGCCAAAGGCAACAACCGGTTATTGGCATCATTTCCTATTGCAACCAAGAGAGTGCCCTTGAATTGTCTGGTCAAGAAGGTGCCATCGATGGAGATGACCGGTCGACAGTGTTGAAAAGCCCTCACGCATTGCTCAAATGCCCAAAATGCACGGCCAAAGACTCAGACCCTCCTTCCGTTGTGAATCATTGTTTTTTGCCCATACGGCTCGACCACATGAACCATGCCCGGGTTAGTGGTGGCCCTAGCTCCCAACAACCTAGGGAGTCGGTTGTATATATGCTTGCTCCCAATCACCATACAACATCTTGAATGCGGCTTGCTTCGCCTTCCATGCCTTCCCGTATTTCACCTCGTAGTGAAAGAGGGCTTTTACAAGGTCTTATACGCTTTTTATACTCATTGTTGGAGATGATGAGATGGAGTTGGAAAGCCTGTAAGCGATGAACTCGAAGGTGAGTTGTCCAAGGTTTTGGGACACAAGCTCACCATCAACCCTCTTGCCTCGACACAGGTGAGGTAGACAACTCACAATGTGCCATCCGGGCCCTCCTTTCCATGGTCTTGCACGCACAATCCATGGACATTGTGGATCCTCACACGCAACCGTGTAATGCACCTTGATGTCCGAATGAACAACTTTGTGTGGACGATAATGCGTAACCGAATAGTCATCCAACCACATCTTCAATTCCAGGAATGTTTCGAACTTTGACCCGGGCACAATACAGTTTTTCCCATGTTTGTCCCGATGAGAAGTTGGCCTAACTCCAAGCAATATGCCTTTGCCGCCGTCAACAACGGCTTCATCCGCAAGACTAAGATCCTCGAACAATGATGTCCGGTGATCCCGCCCTAATACCTTCTTGAAAGCTTCGGCCTCCTTGGCCGTGAACCCTTCCTCATCAACTTCTTCATCGGGACCGTCATCGTCCGACTCAGAGGCATAGCCACGAGAGTACGGAATGGAATGGTCCATGGTCTCTTGCAAATAATATTTGTCCAAATCACCAAGGTTGTTGTCATGGAGAACAACATCATCATTCTCATCATCATCATGCTCATTATTCTCCTCTTGCAATGCTTCATTTTGGATCTTCGAAATCGGGGTCAATGTTGGCCTCACTTGTTGGTGATGACCCACAAGTATAGGGGATCAATCGTAGTCCTTTCGATAAGTAAGAGTGTCGAACCCAACGAGGAACAGAAGGAAATGACAAGCGGTTTTCAGCAAGGTAATTTCTGCAAGCACTGAAATTGTAGGTAATAGATAGTTTGATAGCAAGGTAATTTGTAACGGGCAAGTAACGGTAACGGCAAACAAGGTGCAGCAAGGTAGCCCAATCCTTTTGAGGCAAAGGACAAGCCAGAACAATCACTAGTAATAGGCAAAGTGTTCTTGAGGGTACATGGGAATTTCGTCTAGTCACTTTTATCATGTTGGTTTGATTCGTGTTCGCTACTTTGATAATTTGATATGTGGGTGGACCGGTGCTAAGGTGCTGTTCTTACTTGACCTAACAACCTACTTATGATTAACACCCTCGCAAGCATCCGCAACTACGAGAAAAGTATGAAGACAAAGTCTAACCATAGCATTAAACATGTGGATCCAAATCAGCCCCTTACGAAGTAGCGCATAAACTAGGGTTTAAGCTTCTGTCACTCTAGCAACCCATCATCTAATAACTACTCCACAATGCATTCCCTTAGTCCCGTGAATGGTGAAGTGTCATGTAGTCGATGTTCACATGACACCACTAAGGGAATCACAACATACATATCATCAAAATATCGAACACATATCAAATTCACATGATTACTCGCAACATGACTTCTCCCGTGACCTCAAGAACAAATGTAACTACTCACAAATAATAAACATGCTCAAGATCAGAGGAGTAATGAATAGCATAATGGATCTGAACATATGATCTTCCACCAAATAAACCATATAGTAATCAACTACGCAAGGTAATCAACACTACTAGTCACCCATAGGTACCAATCTGAGGTTCCGGTACAAAGATTGAACACAAGAGATGAACTAGGGTTTGAGAGGAGATGGTGCTGTTGAAGATGTTGATGAAGATTGGCCTTCCAAAGATGAGAGGGGTGTTGGTGATGACGATAGCTTCGATTTCCCCCTCCGGGAGGGAAGTTCCCCCGGCAGAATCGCTCCGCCGGAGGGCAAAAGTGCTCCTGCCCAAGTTCCGCCTCGAGGCGGCGGCGCTTCGTCCCGAAAGTCCTCTCCCTATTTTTTTTAGCTTTTTTGGGAATATATACCAGAAGATGGGCTCCAGAGGTGGGCCAGGGTGAGCACCACCCACCAGGCCGCGCCAGGGGGTGCCTGGCGCGCCCTGGTGGGTGCTCCTCACCAGGTGGCCCCCCTCCGGTAGATTTTTGCTCCAGTATTTCTTATTAATTCCAAAAATAATCTCCGTAAAGTTTCAGCTTCATTGGAGTTGTGCAGAATAGGTATCTCTGACGTGCTTTTCTTGGGTCAAGAATTCCAGTTGTCGGTATTCTCCCTCTTTGTGTAAACCTTGCATATTATGACAGAAAAGGCATTAGAATCACTCCCCAAAGCATTATTATTCAACAAAACAAAGTAAATAACAGTAGGAAATCATGATGCAAAATGGACGTATCAACTCCCCCAAGCTTAGACCTCGCTTGTCCTCAAGCGAAAGCCGATATTGAAAAGCATGTCCACATGGTTTGAGAGAGAGGTGTCGATAAAAACAAAATACGGACATAGAAGCATCATGCTTATTAACATAACAGCAACAAACTCTAACATAAGAACTTATTTCATTATATTTTTATCATAAAGCTTCTCATGAACAAGTAACAATTCATCACAACATAGAAGTATGAAGCATAAACCTTATTGGAAACCAACAAACTGTGTTCTCAGTCAGATTTGCAACTACAATTCATCATATTTTCAGGAAGGGTCTCATGTCGGAGCATTTTGGCAAGTCCACATACTCAACCATCATTTAGTCTTCTATGATTGCTAACGCTCACGGCATACCCATGAACAAAAAGTTTCAACCGGACACATAGGAAGATAGGGGCTTATAGTTTTGCCTCCCAACGTATTCACCTCAAGGGTGATGTCAACAATAATAACTCATGCCCACCCATATCCAACTGGGTATATGTGCCTAGATCTTTTCTCACCACATGATGCTTGCAAGGGAAAAAGTAAAAAGGAATAGAGAAGAATACTTTGACTCTTGCATAAAAGTAAAAGATAGGCCCTTCACAGAGGGAAGCAGAGGTTGTCATGCGCTTATTGGTTTGTATGCCCAATCCCTTAATGTAAAAGAACGTCACGCTATATTGCACCCTATGATAGCAACCTTTATTATGCAGTCCGTCGCTTTTATTACTTTGCCATCATAAGTTCGTATAACGCTCAATTTTCTCTTACACTAACTGATCAAAACACTTTTAGAAGCAATTTTTATTGCCTTATTGCACCGATGACAACTTACTTGAGGGATCTTACTCGATCCATAGGTAGGTATGTGACGTGGCTTGGAATGCGTCGGTATTTCCCCAAAGAGGAAGGGATGATGTAGAACAGCGACGGTAAGTATTTCCCTCAGTTATGAAACCAAGGTTATCGAACCAGTAAGAGGATCACCACCACCCAATAAGCAGCACCTACATACAAACAACAAATACTTGCAACCCGATGGGAAAGAGAGGTTGTCAATCTCTATACGGTAATAAGATAGATTAGGTAGTGATAGATAGGAGAGATAGATCTCTCAAGAACACAAATAAACATAGTAAATATGCAGCAATATATTTTTGGGTTTTTGGTTTTGTAGATCTGAAAATAAAGAGTGCAAAAAACGTAGATCGGAAAGCAATATGATGGAAAAGTAGACCCGGGGGCCGTAGGGTTCACTAGTGGCTTCTCTCATGAGTATAGCGCACGGTGGGTGAACAAATTACTGTTGGGCAATTGATAGAAAATCGAATAGTCATGACGATATCCAAGGCGATGATCATTATATAGGCATCACGTCCAAGATAGATAGACCGACTCCTGCGTGCATCTACCTCTATTACTCCACACATCGACCGCTATCCAGCATGCATCTAGTGTATTAAGTTCATGGAAAAACGGAGTAATGCAATAAGAACGATGATATGATGTAGACAAGATCTATTCATGTAGGAATAGACCCCATCTTGTTATCCTTAATAGCAACGATACATGCGTGTCTTGCTGCCCCTTCTGTCACTGGGAAAGAACACCGCGAGATCGAACCCATCACAAAGCACCTCTTCCCATGGCAAGAAAAATCGATCTAGTTGGCCTAACTAAACCAAAGATTCGAAGCAAAAATACGAGGCTATAAGTAATCATGCATATAAGAGATCAAAGAAGGCTCAAATAATATTCATGGATAGAAACTGATCATGAACTCAAAATTCATCGGATCCCAACAAACACACCGCAAAAGTTTACATCAAATAGACCTCCAAGAGACCATTGTATTGAGAATCATAAGAGAGAGAGAAGCATCCATCTAGCTACTGCCTACGGACCCGTAGGTCTATGGTGGACTACTCACGCATCATCGGAGAGGCACCTATGAGGAAGATGAACCCCTCCGTGATGGTGTTTAGATTGGATTTCGCGGTTCTGGAACTTGCGGCGGCTGGAATTGTGTTTCGTCGACTCCTCTAGGGTTTTTGGATTTCCAGGGAATTTATAGGCACGATAGTCGGTTGAAGGGGTGCCCGAGGTGCCCAGCACCCATCAGGCCACGCCAGGGGGCCTCTGGCGCGCCCTGGTGGGTGCTGGCCACCCCGGGCCCCCTCTTCTGGTGTTCTTTGGCCCATCTGGTTTCTTCTGGTCCGTAAAAAATCCACAAAAATCCCCGCAGCGTTTCATCTCTGTTTGGTACTGATTTTCTGCGAAGTAAAAAACAAGCAAAAACAGCAACTGGCACTTTGGCACTATGTCAATATGTTAGTCCCAAAAAATGATATAAAGTTGTAATATAATGATTGTAAAACATCCAAGAATGATAATATAACAGCATGGAACAAGCAAAAATTATAGATACGTTGGAGACGTATCAGCATCCCCAAGCTTAATTCCTACTCGTCCTCGAGTAGGTAAATGATAAAAACAGAATTTTTGATGTGGAATGCTGCCTAACATGTTCATCATATTCTTTTCTTCTTGTATAGCATGGACATTTGGACTTGTAAATGATTCAAAGCAATAGTCTAGCTTTAACATAATGACTTCAATACTCAAGCATGTCAACAGACAACCATGTCTTTCAAAATATCAACACTAAAGAAAGTTATCCCTAGCCCATCATGCTCAATCATTGATCCATTCATGAAACACACTCAAATATTAGCTATGCCCAATGCTCAAGTACGATCATAGTGCCCCCTAGTTGGTGCTTATAAGAGAGGATGGAGACTCAAAGCAAAAAATAAAAATTGCATAAAGTAAATAGATAGGCCCTTCGCAGAGGGAAGTAGGGATTTGTAGAGGTGCCAGAGCTCAAATTTTTAAATTAAGAGAGAAAAATATGTTGGGTGACATGCTTTTCCTGTCAACGAAAACGACAAAGTAGCTCACAATACTTTCCATGCTAGATATATCATAGGCGGTTCCCAAACAGACAATAAAGTTTATTCCTTTTTCCACCAAACTTTCACTTTCCATGGCGGGCCGTATCCACGGTTGCCTTCCATACCAACACTTTCCAAGGAATTTATTATTTGACAACATAAAGTAAATATTTTTTCTTTTTCATTTCGGGAATGGGCATCCCTATTACTGCCGCACTCTCGTGCAATGACAAGTGAATAAACACTCATCTTGAGAATAACACATCTAGCATGGAAAAATATTGGACACTCCCCACAGTTTCATGAGCGGTACGGGCACACAAAAGAGAAAATTTATTTTGACAATTTAGAGATGGCACATACAAATTTTCTTGGAACGACATGGAAATACCGCATATAGGTAGGTATGGTGGACTCATAAGGCAAAACTTGGTTTATGGATTTTGGATGCACAAGTAGTATTTCTACTTAGTAAAAATGAAGGCTAGCAAATAGATTGGGAAGCAACAAAACCAAGAAACGAAAAATCACATAAGTGAGCATTGAACATAACTAACACCGAATAATGCACCACAAGTAGGATGTAACTTCATTGCATAACTATTGACTTTCGTGCATGCATAGGGAATCACAAACCTTAATACCAATATTCCTACTAAGCATAATTACTCATTAACTTGACTCACATATTACTATCATCATGTTTCAAAACTATTACAAGGAATCAAGTTTAACTTGTCCAATGGTCTTCATGAAAGTTTTTATTATATCCTCCTTGGATATCTATCACTTTGGGACTAGTTTCATATATTGCCATTGCTTTTTGGCAAGCTCAAACAAATTTAAGTGAAGCACATGAGCATAAAGATTTCATCTCTCAAAAAGGTATAAGTGAAGCATGAGAGGATTTCTTCAAAATTTTACTAACTCTCAAATTAATCTAAGTTAAGCATGAGAGTGTTTCTACAAAAGTTTCCAAGCACACCGTGCTCAAAAAGATATAAGTGAAGCACTAGAGCAATTCTATAGCTCAAACAATTTAAGTGAAGCACATAGAGCAATTCTAACAAATCATAGCATGATTTTGGCTTTCTCAAATAGGTGTGTACAGCAAGGATACAAAGGTAAAACTAACAAACAAAGCAAGCAAAGATACAAGACACTCCAAGCAAAACACATGATATGTGATGAATAAAAATATAGCTCCAAGTAAAATACCGATGGTCGTTAGAAGAAATAGGGGATGCCACTCGGGGGCATCCCCAAGCTTAGTTGCTTGTTACTCTTTGGATATATCTTGGGGGTGCGGTAGCATCCCCAAGCTTAGGCTTTTGCTACTCCTTATTCCTTCATCCATCGTGATCTCACCCAAAACTTGAAAACTTCAATCACACAAAACTCAACAAAATCTTCGTGAGATCCGTTAGTATAAGAAAGCAAATCACTACTTTAGGTACTGTTGTAAACCCATTCAAATTTTATAATTGCATTATACCTACTGTATTTTAAATTTACCATGGCTTATACCCTCCAATACAAACCATAGATTCATTAAAACAAGCACACAATGCAACGAAAACAGAATCTGTCTCAAATAGAACAGTCTGTAGTAATCTGTACCATACCCATACTTCTGTAACTCTACAAATTCTGAAAAATTAGGAAAACGTAAGGAATTTGTATATCAACACTGTGTTAAAATTTCAGCTCAATATCACGTTCCAGCAAAAAATGAAAATTCATATACTGGATGCAAAGTTTCTGTTTCAGATTCAGCATCACTTCTACTCATCCTATGAATCATCCTAACGGTTATACTTGGCACAAACACTAACTAAACCATAAAAACACAATCATAACAGAGGCATAATTGTGTCAACACACAAAAACATAAAGGAAAAAGCAAAAAATTATTTATTCATTCGGTTGCCTCCCAACAAGCGCTATCGTTTTACGCCCCTAGCTAGGCATAATGGATAGATTCAAGTATTGTCATCTTTGGTTTTCGATGAGGAACTTTTGTCAAGAGGTTTTGCAAATAAAACTTGAAACACATCATCCATAGCAATCTTAGCACTATCAAGTTGTCCCTCTACGTACCCCCTTTGATTACCGGCTACGATCCAAGAATATTGTTGGTTTACATCATTAAAAACTTGTTGGATCATATCTAAAACAGGGACTTCCTTTTTGAGATTATCATCAAAGATTTGATTATTTCCAAGCAAATATCTCATCATGTAATCACTATTGTAAAGGATTTCTCCTATTGCCGGTTTTTCTCGGCTCATACCATAAAAGTCAAAGGTCTCCCTAGCTTCCCATACTATGTGATCGAATTCATGCATGAGAACAAGGGTAGCTAGCTTTTTAGCTTTGGGATTCTTTATGACGGGTAGCTCATAAAACAATCTTTGCAAGGTAGGATGGGTACGAATAAATCTATTTTCAAGTTTTAGAAATAGCGCCGAGACAGCTTCCGCATAAGATTTAGTTCTTTTCAAAATAGGGGTATCATCGAGAGTCAAATTCCCAACGCAATTGAAAAACTCTTGGATAGTTTCTTTTCCTATAACGTTCCCTTGCCCCAAAACAAAAGTATAGAATCAAGATTGGCAGAACATCCAATTTTAGGAGTCCCGCCGTCATCCGTTTCTGCCATACCAAATCACTCATGGTGACAAGCAAACAAGAGACCAGACGAGAAAAAGGGCAAACAAAAAAGAGGGCAAATAAAACGGCAAATTGGTGAAGCGGGGGAGAGGAAAACGAGAGGCAAATGGCAAATAATGTAATTGCAAGGAGATGAGATTTGTGATTAGGAACATGGTATATGATGGTGGAGTCCCCTCGGCGCCTACGATAGGCACGTAGAAGTGACCGCTTCCTCCCCGGCAACGGCGCCAGAAATTCCTTTGACGTGGCTTGGACTGCGTCGGTATTTCCCCAAAGAGGAAGGGATGATGCAGCACAGCGACGGTAAGTATTTCCCTCAGTTATGAAACCAAGGTTATCGAACCAGTAGGAAGATCACCACCACCCAATAAGCAGCACCTGCACACAAACAACAAATACTTGCAACCCGACATGAAAGAGAGGTTGTCAATCTCTCTACGGTAATAAGATAGATTAGGTAGTGATAGATAGGAGAGATAGATCTCTCAAGAACACAAATAAAAAGAGTAAATATGCAGCAATATATTTTTGGGTTTTTGGTTTTGTAGATCTGAAAATAAAGAGTGCAAAAAACGTAGATCGGAAAGCAATATGATGGAAAAGTAGACCCGGGGGCCGTAGGGTTCACTAGTGGCTTCTCTCATGAGTATAGCGCACGGTGGGTGAACAAATTACTGTTGGGCAATTGATAGAAAATCGAATAGTCATGATGATATCCAAGGCGATGATCATTATATAGGCATCACGTCCAAGATAGATAGACAAACTCCTGCCTGCATCTACCTCTATTACTCCACACATCGACCGCTATCCAGCATGCATCTAGTGTATTAAGTTCATGGAAAAATGGAGTAATGCAATAAGAACGATGACATGATGTAGACAAGATCTATTCATGTAGGAATAGACCCCATCTTGTTATCCTTAATAGCAACGATACATGCGTGTCTTGCTGCCCCTTCTGTCACTGGGAAAGAACACCACGAGATCGAACCCATCACAAAGCACCTCTTCCCATGGCAAGAAAAATCGATCTAGTTGGCCTAACTAAACCAAAGATTCAACGAAGAAATACGAGGCTATAAGTAATCATGCATATAAGAGATCAAAGAAGGCTCAAATAATATTCATGGATAGAAACTGATCATGAACTCAAAATTCATCGGATCCCAACAAACACACCGCAAAAGTTTATATCAAATAGATCTCCAAGAGACCATTGTATTGAGAATCATAAGAGAGAGAGAAGAAGCCATCTAGCTACTGCCTACGGACCCGTAGGTCTATGGTGGACTACTCACGCATCATCGGAGAGGCACCTATGAGGAAGATGAACCCCTCCGTGATGGTGTTTAGATTGGATCTCGCGGTTCTGGAGCTTGCGGCGGCTGGAATTGTGTTTCGTCGACTCCTCTAGGGTTTTTGGATTTCTAGGGAATTTATAGGCATGATAGTCGGTTGAGGGGGTGCCCGAGGTGCCCAACACCCATGAGGCCGTGCCAGGGGGCCTCTCGCGCGCCCTGGTGGGTGCTGGCCACCCTGGGCCCCCTCTTCTGGTGTTCTTTGGCCCATATGGTTTCTTCTGGTCTGTAAAAAATCCACAAATATCCCCGCAGTGTTTCATCTCTGTTTGGTACTGATTTTCTGCGAAGTAAAAAACAAGCAAAAACAGCAACTGGCACTTTGGCACTATGTCAATAGGTTAGTCCCAAAAAATGATATAAAGTTATAATAAAATGATTGTAAAACATCCAAGAATGATAATATAACAACATGGAACAAGCAAAAATTATAGATACGTTGGAGACGTATCAGTATGGTGGACACTCAAGGAAAGAGTTTGGGTTTGGGTTTTTGGATGCACAAGTAGTATCTCTACTTAGTGCGGAATTTTTGGCTAGCAAAGATATTGAGCAAGCACCACATGTTGAAGGATCTATGACAATATAACTTCTATGCGGATATAAACAAACATAAATCATTACGTTGTCTTCCTTGTCCAACATCAACAATTTTGACATATAATATTTGATAGGGGCTCACAATCATAAAAGATGTCCAAGATAGTGTATTTGCATGTGAATCTTCTCTTCCCTTATTAATTCTTTCATGAATTGCATCATTGACCAATGTTATGTTTGTCAATCTCCAATAAATTTTATTACTTATACTTTTCCTTATGTGATGTCATTACTCACCATAAGATTAGCATATGATTCTTTTCATTTATTTGTCTTTCTTTTATTTGATTGCAACAAGAAAGTAGAGAAGCAAAAACTCAAACTATCTTTATTATATAACTTTCACTCGATTACATAGATAGGTGGATCACGAAACTAACACACGAAAATAGATCACGCTAAACTTTTATTCGACTAAGGCAAAGGGAAACTAAAGATAGAACTAAAATAGGTAAAGGTGAATAAAAGTGGTGGTGATACGATACCGGGGCACCTCCCCCAAGCTTGGCTCAAGCCAAGGGGACTGCCCATACCCATGTACTCAAGTCTCCTTTGGTGGTGATGATGAAGAAGGTGGTGGAGATGAAGTAGTATGCTTGTCCACCAGCTTCCAGGGCAAGGGCTCCCCATCATAAGTTGACGCAAGAGTCCCCTGAGTCCTGCAACTGGCAGCTAAACTCATACCTTTAAATCTTGCCTCATATTCAAAGACTTGGTTTTGAAGATCATAAACTTGACTTTGCAGAAAATTAATTTGCTCGTTGAGGGTGGAGATGGTTTCCTTCACAGACCGGCCATCCACCGTCTAATCACGGGTGAATTCCGTGATCATGGAGTGATTGGCACTATGTCCACGCTCCACCATCTTCTGGCACTTGAAGATTTCCTGCTCCACCGCTTCAAGCCTAGCCTCCACGCTCCCGGTCCTCTTAGGTCCTTGAACATCGCGGATGTGGAGCACCCCCTCACGCATCTCAATGGCTTGAGGGTGCTTCATCACCTCCGGCAAATACGGGTTGATGACCTTCTCGAAGAACTTGTCCTTGGAGGAGCTTGGTGGAGCCATGGAAATCTAGATCTAACGAGAAAACAACAAGAAACAAGAACAGAGGATTTTTCTGCGATACGGTCGTCAAAACAGTCAGGGGTATATATAGAGAATTTTTATTCTTGGGAAACAAGTATTTGGAAGGAAAACGAAGTCGGGAAGGCATCCGAGGTGGGCAGCACCCACGAGGGCGCGCCCAGGGGTGCCTGGCGCACCCTGGTGTATCGTGCTCACCTCGGTCACCTTCCGGTTTATTTTTTTATTCCTAAAATTCTAAAATATTCCAAAACTGACAAAAAATATTTTTGCAGATTTTTCGGAGTTCGTTTACTTACCGTATCACGTACCTCCTATTTTTAAGTATTCTGGAGTGTTCCGGAAGGTTTATTTTATGTGTTCCTTCGGTGTCATGGTTTGGATAACATTGCTTTCAACGTTAATAGGCGTACCTGAGATATAATGCTTAATTCTTTGGCCATTGACCACCTTCGGGTTAGTACCTTCGGCGTTATTAATCTTGATAGCTCCAGAACGATAAACCTCTTCAATAATATATGGTCCCTCTCATTTGGAGAGAAGTTTTCCTGCAAAGAATCTTAAACGAGAGTTGATAAAAGAACATAATCTCCTACTTTGAATTCCCGCTTTTGGATTCTTTTGTCATGCCATCTTTTTACCTTTTCTTTGAATAGCTTGGCATTTTCATACGCTTGGGTCCTCCATTCATCTAGTGAGCTAATATCAAATAGCCTCTTCTCACCGGCAAGTTTGAAATCATAATTGAGTTCTTTAATTGCCCAAAATCCTTTGTGTTCTAGTTCTAGAGGCAAATGACAAGCCTTTCCATATACCATTTTATATGGAGACATACCCATAGGATTTTTATAAGCTGTTCTATAGGCCCAAAGTGCATCATCTAATTTCTTAGACCAATTCTTACGAACCTATTGATAGTTTTTTGTAAGATTAATTTTATTTCTCTATTGCTAAGTTCTACTTGACCACTAGATTGAGGATGATAGGGTGATGCAATTCTATGGTTAACATCATACTTAGCAAGCATCTTACGGAAAGCACCATGAATAAAGTGTGAACCACCATCGGTCATTAAATATCTAGGGACTCCAAACCACGGGAAGATAACTTCTTTAAGCATTTTAATGGAAGTGTGGTGATCAGCACTACTAGTTGGAATAGCTTCTACCCCCTTAGTGACATAATCAACCACAACTAAAATATGAGTGTACCCGTTAGAGGAAGGAAAAGGCCCCATGTAATCAAAACCCCACACGTCAAATGGTTCAACAACAAGTGAATAATTCATAGGCATTTCTTGACGCTTAATGATATTACCAATTCTTTGACATTCATCACAAGACAAGACAAACTTACGAGCATCTTTGAAGAGAGTAGGCCAATAAAAACCAGATTGCAATACCTTATGAGCAGTTCTATCTCCCGCATGATGTTCTCCATAAGATTCGGAATGACATTTCCGTAGGATCTTTCCTGTTAATGCTCAGGTACACAACGCCTAATAATACCATCTACTCCTTCTTTATAAAGATGTGGGTCATCCCAAAAGTAATGTCTCAAGTCATAGAAGATTTTTTCTTTTGTTGGTATGTGAAACTAAGTGGTATATATTTAGCAACAATGTAATTAGCATAGTCAACATACCAAGGTGTGTTACGTGAGACACTTATTGCAGCTAGTTGTTCGTTAGGGAAACTATCATCAATAGGTAGTGGGTCATCAAGGATATTTTCTAACCTAGACAAGTTATCAGCTACGGGGTTCTCAACTCCTTTCCTATCAACGATATGTAAGTCAAATTCTTGAAGTAAGAGAACCCACCTAATGAGTCTAGGTTTAGCATCTTTCTTTTCCATAAGATATTTTATAGCAGCATGATCGGTGTGAACAATAACTTTGGAGTCAACAATATAGGATCTAAATTTATCACAAGCAAACACAACTGCTAAAAATTCTTTTTCAGTAGTGGCATAATTTCGTTGGGCACTATCTAGAGTTTTACTAGCATAATGGATAACATTCAATTTCTTATCAACTCTTTGTCCTAGGACAGCACCAACAGCATAATCACTAGCATCACACATAATTTCAAAAGGCAAGTTCCAATCAGGTGGTTGAACGATAGGTGCAGAGGTTAAGGCTTTCTTGAGTGTTTCAAAGGCTTCCACACAATCATCATCAAAAACAAAATGAATATCCTTTTGCAAAAGATTAGTAAGAGGCCTAGAAATTTTAGAGAAGTCTTTAATGAACCTCCTATAAAAACTAGCATGACCAAGGAAACTTCGAATACCTTTAATATCTTTAGGACATGGCATTTTCTCAATTGCATCAACCTTAGCTTTATCCACCTCAATACCTCGCTCAGATATTTTATGCCCCAAGACAATACCTTCATTAACCATAAAGTGGCACTTCTCCCAGTTCAAGACAAGATTAGTTTGTTCACATCTCTGCAAAACTCGATCAAGGTTGCTTAAGCAATCATCAAAAGAAGTTCCATAAACGGAAAAATCATCCATGAAAACCTCCACAATCTTTTCACAAAAATCAGAGAATATAGCAGTCATACATCTTTGAAAGGTAGCAGGTGCATTGCATAAACCAAAAGGCATACGTCTATAAGCATAAGTTCCAAAAGGGCAAGTAAAGGTGGTTTTCTCTTGATCGGATTGTGACACGGGTATTTGAGAGAAACCAGAATATCCATCTAGGAAACAAAAAATGTGTGTGCTTAGATAGTCTCTCTAGCATTTGATCAATGAAGGGCAAAGGGTAATGATCTTTTCTAGTAGCTTTATTTAATTTTCTAAAATCAATTACCATTCTATAGCCAGTGAGAACTCTTTGTGGAATGAGTTCATTCCTATCATTAGGAACAACGGTAATACCTCCTTTCTTAGGGACACAATGAACGGGACTTACCCATCTACTATCAGCTATGGGATAGATTATACCTGCTTCCAGAAGCTTTAATATTTCACTTCTTACCACTTCTTTCATCTTAGATTCAACCGCCGTTGGTGATCAACAACGGGTTTAGCATCAGGTTCCATATTGATCTTGTGCTGACATAGAGTGGGACTAATGCCCTTAAGATCATCAAGAGTATATCCAATAGCAGCCCTGTGCTTCCTTAGAACTTTTAATAATCTTTCTTCTTCATGTTCTGAAAGGTTAGCACTAATAATAACAGGATATATCCTTTTCTCATCAAGATAAGCATACTTCAAAGTGTCAGGCAATTGTTTCAATTCAAACACGGGATCACCTTTAGGTGGAGGAGGACCTCCAAGAGTTTCAATAGGCAAATTGTGTTTCAAGAGAGGTTGTTGTTCGAAGAAAATTTGATCTATTTCATTTCTTTCACGCAAGTGCATATCATTTTCATGGTCAAGCAAATATTGTTCTAAAGAATCAGTAGGAGGCACAGCAACCGGTTATTGGCATCATTTCCTATTGCAACCAAGAGAGCGCCCTTGAATTGTCCGGTCAAGAAGGTGCCATCGATGGAGATGACCGGCCGACAGTGTTGAAAAGCCCTCACGCATTGCTCAAATGTCCAAAATGCACGGCCAAAGACTCGGACCCTCCTTCCGTTGTGAATCATTGTTTTTTGCCCATACGGCTTGATCACATGAACCATGCCCGGGTTAGTGGCGGCCATAGCTCCCAACACCCTAGGGAGTCGGTTGTATGCTTGCTCCCAATCACCATACAACATCTTGAATGCGGCTTGCTTCGCCTTCCATGCCTTCCCGTATTTCACCTCGTAGTGAAAGAGGGCTTTTACAAGGTCTTATACGCTTTTTATACTCATTGTTGGAAGTGATGAGATGGAGTTGGAAAGCCTGTAAGCGAGGAACTCGAAGGTGAGTTGTCTATGGTTTTGGGACACAAGCTCGCCATCAACCCTCTTGCCTCGACACAGGTGAGGTAGACAACTCACAATGTGCCATCCGGGCCCTCCTTTCCATGGTCTTGCACGCACAATCCATGGACATTGTGGATCCTCACACGCAACCGTGTAACGCACATTGATGTCCGAATGAACAACTTTGTGTGGACGATAATGCGTAACCGAATAGTCATCCAACCACATCTTCAATTCCAGGAATGTTTCGAACTTTGACCCGGGCACAATACAGTTCTTCCCATGTTTGTCCCGGTGAGAAGTTGGCCTAACTCCAAGCAATATGCCTTTGCCGCCGTCAACAACGGCTTCATCTGCAAGACTAAGATCCTCTAACAATGATGTCCGGTGATCCCGCCCTAATACCTTCTTAAAAGCTTCGGCCTCCTTGGCCGTGAACCCTTCCTCATCAACTTCTTCATCGGGACCGTCATCGTCCGACTCAGAGGCATAGCCACGAGAGTACGGAATGGAATGGTCCATGGTCTCTTGCAAATAATATTTGTCCAAATCACCAAGGTTGTTGTCATGGAGAACAACATCACCATTCTCATCATCATCATACTCATTATTCTCCTCTTGCAATGCTTCATCTTGGATCTTCGAAATCGGGGTCAATGTTGGCCTCACTTGTTGGTGATGACCCACAAGTATAGGGGATCAATCGTAGTCCTTTCGATAAGTAAGAGTGTCGAACCCAACGAGGAGCAGAAGGAAATGACAAGCGGTTTTCAGCAAGGTAATTTCTGCAAGCACTGAAATTGTAGGTAATATATAGTTTGATAGCAAGGTAATTTGTAACGAGCAAGTAACGGTAACGGCAAACAAGGTGCAGCAAGGTAGCCCAATCCTTTTGAGGAAAAGGACAGGCCAGAACAATCACGAGTAATAGGCAAAGTGTTCTTGAGGGTACACCGGAATTTCGTCTAGTCACTTTTATCATGTTGGTTTGATTCGTGTTCGCTACTTTGATAATTTGATATGTGGGTGGACCGTTGCTAAGGTGCTGTTCTTACTTGAACTAACAACCTACTTATGATTAACCCCCTCGCAAGCATCCGCAACTACGAGAAAAGTATTAAGACAAAGTCTAACCATAGCATTAAACATGTGGATCCAAATCAGCCCCTTACGAAGTAGCGCATAAACTAGGGTTTAAGCTTCTGTCACTCTAGCAACCCATCATCTAATAACTACTCCCCAATGCGTTCCCTTAGGCCCATGAATGGTGAAGTGTCATGTAGTCGACGTTCACATGACACCACTAAGGGAATCACAACATACATATCATCAAAATATCGAACACATATAAAATTCACATGATTACTCGCAACATGACTTCTCCCGTGACCTCAAGAACAAAGGTAACTACTCACGAATAACAAACATGCTCAAGATAAGAGGAGTAGTGAATAGCATAATGGATCTGAACATATGATCTTCCACCAAATAAACCATATAGTAATCAACTACGCAAGGTAATCAACACTACTAGTCACCCACATGTACCAATCTGAGGTTCCGGTACAAAGATTAAACACAAGAGATGAACTAGGGTTTGAGAGGAGATGGTACTGTTGAAGATGTTGATGAAGATTGGCCTCCCAAAGATGAGAGGGGTGTTGGTGATGACGATAGCTTCGATTTCCCCCACCGGGAGGGAAGTTCCCCCGGCGGAATCGCTCCGCCGGAGGGCAAAAGTGCTCCTGTCCAAGTTCCACCTCGAGGCGGCGGCGCTTCGTCCCGAAAGTCCTCTCCCTAATTTTTTAGGTTTTTTGGGAATATATACCAGAAGATGGGCTCCGGAGGTGGGCCAGGGTGAGCACCACCCACCAGGCCGCGCCAGGGGGTGCCTGGCGCGCCCTGGTGGGTGCTCCTCACTAGGTGGCCCCCCTCCGGTAGATTTTTTCTCCAGTATTTCTTATTAATTCCAAAAATAATCTCCGTAAAGTTTCAACTTCATTGGAGTTGTGCAGAATAGGTATCTCTGACGTGCTTTTCTTGGGTCCAGAATTCCAGCTGCCGGTATTCTCCCTCTTTGTGTAAACCTTGCATATTATGAGAGAAAAGGCATTAGTATTACTCTCCAAAGCATTATTATTCAACAAAACAAAGTAAATAACAGTAGGAAATCATGATGCAAAATGGACGTATCAGTTGGGTCAAAAGAGGTTCAATCATCTCATCTTGGTTCATTCGTGGAGGACTAATATCAACAATCGGAGAGGCAACCCGGTTCAAATCCAAGTGCAAGTTAGCATCAACCTTTTTTATGGCAAATAACTCTAGAGCCTTGTCTAGTGATTCGGCCACCGTCTCCTTCTATGCAAGCCAACGTTGCTCGGAGTTCACACGCATGGTCTTCCAGCGAATGTGCATTCCAAATCCCACATTATGCCTACCATCAACCTCAACAACATCACTTGGATCCATCCAATTCAAATCTTTTCGGACTTGTTCCAACAACTCCGCATAGCTAGGACTACACTCAAACACCATGCCAAGCTCATCCGGGTCCGGGTCAATATTGCCTTTCAAAAAGGCATCCTTGTCCACGTGATGAACATAAACACATGTTCTTCCCATCCCTAAAAAATTTAAACAACACACCATACAATAAATTCTATCAGCACTCATCCAAAGATTACAACATTTGCATAATAAAATGGACAACCCTAACCCAATCATAACCCTAGCACCAACATAACATAACCCTAATCCTTAAATATACAAAGAACCCTAATCCTAACATTCAAACAAGCCTAACCCTAGCATACAAACAAGCCTAACCCTAACAAATTGTCATAAACGCATACACATCCCAAAATTCATGAAGAACTAGGGTTTGCTCAAACTTGCAAAAAAGTGACCAAATGGGAGCATTTTCCGTGGGTGAAAGGGAGGGGATCGGGGGAGGTTACCTTCAGGGAGGGATTGGGGTCGAAATCCACGGACCAAACCTTCAGATCTGCTTGATTTGAGGAGGGATTTGAGAAGGGAGGAGAGGGGAACTCGTGGGCACCGTCTCCTCTGTTTTTGTTGGGTGGGGGTGAATGGGAGGGGGTGGGGGAGGGCCGGCCCGCAGGTATGATAAGTCAATGTGTGGTGCCTAAGAGCTAGGCGCCACACATTACAAGTGTGGCGCCTTAGTCTTAGGCGCCACACGAGGGGGTGGGGTCGGGCCTGTGCCACGGGGCGCCAGCGTGGCCGATGGTGCAGCGCCTAAGGCTAAGGCGCCACATAGTGCTGTGTGGCGCCTTGCTGTCGGGCGCCACACAAAAGGGTTAGGCCGGTGAAATTTTTCTGCGAGCAGTTCACTTTGTGATTTCCTTTCGACTTTAGGTCAAATTTGTCAAAATTGCCTCGTAACATTAAGGACATGTACAATGGTGCCATCTTAATAGTGCCACGTAGGATAAATGCTGATCCGAAGGAAAGATAAATCATAAGGAAATGTTTGTTTTCTCTTATTTAAGAGATGACCTCTTAGCATAATATATCTTATCACGTTTTTAGGGATGGCTAGTTGTTGAAGATAAGACTAAGAAATGACCCATCATAGACATATTTTTTTATCATCTCTAAATTATATGCCAGACATAAGATAAGATAAGACTGTCTTATCAACCATTGTATATGCCCTAACAATAAAAAGTCAGGTATATTCAGCATGAAATTGGCAAACACACGTGTCAACTTTCAAGTGTTTGAAGAATTGGACCGGATGAGCAAAGTGACCTAATTATCCTAGCTGCTAGCTTGTCGTTATAGACTCATCTGGTATATAATGTACACTCAGCAAGCATGATAGATAGATCGATTAATATAGGTCTGTGCTCATGGTGGCCACGGGCGCGCAATATCGGAGGAAAAAGATGTGGCCGCATGTACGCACTAGCCATAGCGGCATGAAAGTTGGAAATCCCAACACCGGGGGAGAAAAAGGAGAAGACCGGCATGCCCACACGCAAACATACGCACGCAGGATCCCCCCTGAAGTTCACTATAAAAACACGGAAAGGGAGCGTGTGTCCTCCACAGTCCACAATACTGCTGCATGCCACTGCACAATACCACTACTACCACCCCGAAACCCAACCATCTCACTAGCGCCCAGTCAGCATGGCCGTGAACAACACCAAGCTGGCCGCCGTGGCCGACGCCGACAACCCGGCCGTGGTGTGCGGCGACGTCGACGACTCCGAGTCGTCCATCGACTTCGCCGGGCGTGCCAACTGGCTGCGTGCGGCGGTGCTGGGCGCCAACGACGGGCTGGTCTCCACGGCGTCCCTCATGCTCGGCGTCAGCGCCGTCAAGCCCGACGCGCGCGCCATGGTCGTGTCCGGGTTCGCGGGCCTCCTGGCGGGGGCGTGCAGCATGGCCATCGGGGAGTACGTGTCCGTCTGCTCTCAGCGCGACGTGGAGATCGCGCAGCTGGACCAGGCCGGCAAGCGCGGCGGCGACGAGGAGAAGGAGCTGCCCAGTCCGGCCCAGGCAGCGGCCGCCTCCGCGCTGGCTTTCTCCCTCGGGGCGCTCCTACCGCTGCTGGCCGCCGGGTTCATCGTGGGCTACAACCTGCGGGTCGCCGTGGTGGTCCTCGTGGCGACGTTGGCGCTGGCCACGTTCGGATGCGTGGGCGCCGTGCTTGGGCGGGCCCCCGTGGCGAGGTCGTGCGCTCGGGTGGTGGTGGGCGGACCGGCCGCCATGGCCGTCACCTTTGGGTTCATGAGGCTCTTCCGAGCCAGCGGCGTATGAGAGACTGACAAGGCCTTCCTCGCCGTCCTCGCGTACGTACGTCATGTACGGGCATCGTTCATATTATTCTCGGAATAAAATACACAGTACATGTACTACGGCTGACTTATTTTCTTACTTGTAATAGAGTAGCATTCAAATGGCAAATGAAAACGATAAACTCGTACTACTATGGTACTAAGTGATTTTAATTACTATCCGTTTATGCACTATTGTCTGTAAGGATGTGACACAACACTCCGGTGGCAACGACCCTGCCAAAAGTTAGAACATCTCTAACAGAAGCCCTAAAAGAGCATCTCTAACTGTTCACTTATAAAGTTTTATACTCCCTCTGTCCGAAAATAATTGCTAAAGAAATGAATAAAAATGAATATGTAGACATATTTTTGTTTTAGATATATCCATTTCTTCGACAAGTATTTCTGAACGAGGTGTACATGAGTAAAATTTCTGTTTTCTCCTCTAAACCATACATAAGCTTTAGAGGAGTACAACTTTACTCCATGCATGCCTTGATCCTTAAATATACTCGTCCCGCTAGAGTAAAACTTTCGCTCGTTCCGAAGACACGCCTGTGCCGCCTGTTTTACCCACGCCGTCGCGGCCCAACCCCTGACTGCCTTTCGTTCGCTCTGAAGACACGCCCACACCTCTTGTTCCGCCCGCGTCGCCACGTCCCAGCCCCCTGCTATCGGTGTCAAAACCGCCAGACCTCGGGTAGGGGGTCCGAGCTGTGAGATCGGATCGATGGGTAACAGGAGACAAGGAACACGAGGTTTTTACTCAGGTTCGGGCCCTCTCTATGGAGGTAAAACCTTACGTCCTGCTCTTGTTGTATTAACGGTGTAACAAGTACATAGTTGATCTACCTCGAGATCGTATGTTTGTGGTCTAAACCCTAGGGGTGATGATGATGTGTCTGGGTATCCTCTACGGGCTAAACCCTCCGATTTATATAGGCACCGGGGGTATCTAGGGTTACTTGAATGCCGGTTACCATCTACGGATTACATGTCGAACGAATCATCCCTCCTTAGAGTAAACGCCAAGTCTTGGGTAAGAGTCCGATGTGCTCACATCCCGTCCTAGGGCCTCCGAAGTCCTTCCTCCTGGATAGGCCTCCAGCCCGGCGCATGGTCTAGAACAGCTCGGCTGGGACCCCCTAGTCCAGGACTCCCTCACCTGCTACCACCGTTGCCTACTTATTTGTGTTCCTCATCCTTGTTGCCACCGCACCACTGACTACAAACATCTCTTACAGTGACAATGGAGCTTCCCAGACCATTCGCGACCACGTGTACTGCTTGGCTTCGTTGTTGCCTTTGCCCCAGCAGTCACAAAGGTGGAGGGCGAGACGGCGAAGGCCCAGTCCTCCTACATTGTGCACGTCGCAGCCATTCACAAGCCACAGCTGTCGCACCGCGGCTTGCTGGCCACGCAGGCCGCAAGCACATGGTGCGTTCTTGGGTGACCAACTCCCTCAGATGTACAACCTAGCCTTGAGGGTGCTCTACTCCTACGCGCATGCCGCCACTGTCTTCGTCGCTCTGCTCATGAAGCACGAAGCCACGCACCTCGTGTCATCCCGCTCCATCCCCGTCGTCCGACACGATGCAACATCTACACATCATCCTAGCGTCATTCTTCCTTGGCCTGTGGGTGTCCTCAGGGCTGCTCAAGGTGTCCAATGGCGCAACCGATGTCGTAGTCGGGGTCATCAATACTGGTTGTGATCGAGACCTTGGCGCAGTGGATGACAAAGATGATATATCATGTGCTCGAACGTGGTGCTGGCTTCCAATGGTAATGTGGCCGAGAACGTGGGGTACAACGAAGCGGTTGGTGGCGCGCTGTTCATGTCTACAGTTGTCGCCGCTCATCATGGAGGCACTACCATTGAGCGGTGTGGGTTCGTGGGCGACGCGTGCTTTCTCCACGTCACGCATAGCAAGTGAGCGAAATGTACGGTTTAGGGAGTTAAGTTTAGGGGATCTGTTAGGAACCAATTTTATTTAGCGGAGCAAATATACTACTCTAAAGGATAAGAGGTCATATACTCCTTTAAATTATAAGGGATCGGTTAGAGATGCTCTAATAGGACACAAAAAAGTGGTTGAAGTAAAATTTGGGACACCAAAAAGTATTTTTTAGGGCACCAGAAAATGTTCATCTCCAACAACATGCCAAAAATTGGTGGCTTAAAATACATCATGTCTGTCTTTTTGTGGGTGATCTATAATAGGGCAGCTATTTAAACAATATTTTTTGTAGAAAGTGTAAAACAATTGCTTTCTTGTGGTCCTACGTGGTCTCTCGCTTGGAGCAAATATTAGGGCAGCAACCGAAGTGTTGTATATTTACAGCACGTTGTGTTGCATTGTATGGTTGCGCGAATAATTGTCGAGTAAATTTTACAAATAGGGACCGTTGAAGCTGCATTTTTTTCTCAAAAAGTGGGAGACCACGCGAGTTGCCTTATTATAGGGCTGCTATTAGAGATGCTCATAGCCCTCCTTAGTCTTTATGTTATCCCGCTAGGGGTCATCGCCAAGCTCCATGCCAAGAAGAACACATACCTCAAGCAATGTGCCTCTTGTGGGGGGTGGGGGAGCTTAATTAGAGCAACTCTAGCAGACTTATCATATTGGCCGCCTTCATAGATGGCGCTTCATAATAATATGGAGGCCACCGAGGCAATGTACAAACTTACAATTATCAAGAAATAGACCTCCTATCCTCATAAGAGGAGATACATAGCCACGGGAAGGTATGTCTTTGATATCCTGGCCCTTAAAGGAAGGAAATCTCCAAAGGATAAAATGTTCTAAATGACATTGCAAAGTGATATGTTTAGACTTGATGTATTAGATGTTTAGTGTTATGTGAACATAAAAGTGTAGTGGAATTAATATATAAGATGTTTAGTGTTATGTGAACATCAAAGTGTAGATGGAATGGATGTATTATATGTGTTATGTTTTTGTGAACATCACATTGTAGTGGAATCAGTGCATTAGATGTTTAGTGTTATGCGAATATCAAAGTGTAGTTGAAATGAATGCATTAGATGTATTATGTGTTCTATGGACATCAAATTGTATTGGCAAAAGATATCATAAGATGTGCTTGTCCATGTGTATATAGTGACATATAAAAAATGCAATGTTTATATATGCTTCTTGTGTTTTGCTTATGTTATGTTTTGTGCTACAGTGTCAAGAGTACTTTTATAAATACGGTAGGGCAACACCAAGCTATCAGTCAGTACGTAACATCACTCACTACTCATCACTGAACGGCCAATAGACCCGTCTATGATGATCAAGTCATCACCAACGAGCCATTGCCGTATCAATGATGATATGATTTGGCCTGTTAATGCTACACCATGTACTCCCTCCGTTCGTAAATATAAGTCTTTTTAGAGATTCCACTATAGACAACATATGAATGTATATAGACATATTTTAGAGTGTAGATTCACTTATTTTGTTCCGTATATAGTCCGTAGTGAAATCTCTAAAAACACTTATATTTAGGAACGAAGGTAGTATTAGTGCACGACTTAGTTTCTTCTTAACATTGTCAATTGTTTTCTCAGGAAACAATTTCGTTACTTCTAACACAACTTGAAAATAAATATTTCGGACTTGGTACTAAGAATCTCCAATCTGAGTGTTAAGATTCATGCAAGTATAAATGAATGAACTATTCGTCATTGAATGACTACTGCGTTTGGCTCAAAATATTTCAGCAATTGCGGTAGTACACACAAATAATTTGGTTAGATTTCGATAAAATTCAAATGGGAATTTGGGTACTTGGACCGAAATGAAAACCGAAAACGCTGAATTTCAATGATATTCAGTGAGTTCGGCTGTAGCTGAAATATTTTTGTTCAGTGAGTTCGGCTGTAGCTGAAATATACTATAAGACTAATCCTCCTAGAATTGGAGAGCCCACATTCAATTGAGGTCTCCAATTGACATTGGGTCACCCGATTTTGACCGGGTCAACAATTTATCAAAGCTCGCTTATTTAATTTTTCTATACTATATTTATAAATACACCATGCTCCTTAATTTTAAGGCCTCACAATCAATTGATGTATTCAATTTATAGTTGGGTCACCTGATTTTGACCGGGTCAACAATTTTTCAAGGAGCTCTCTTATTTAATTCTTTTAATTTATTTCTCTTAGTAAATTCTTTTAATTCATCTCTGTTATTATATTCTTTTATTCCTTGTGCTCTATAATTTTGAAGCTCTCTCATTTCATCGAGGTATTTAATTTTGGATTTGGTTTACGATTTTGACAGTCCAACGATTTTCTAAATCAACCGGCATCAATCGACCTATAAAAATATATAAATCAACCGGCAGCCCTCTCATCACCTTAAAAAGTGCCAATATGTAATATTGTAGCACCAATATAGAACATGCAGTCACCGGTGAAATTTTCACACAAAAGTATGAATTGATTAGCAAATAACACCGAATCACACTACTGAAGGCCCACCAAACACGTTGCATTATAAATAAAAAACACACTTCATCGTCTCCCCCTCTCGCGAAACCAAATACTCACTCAGTTTTAAGACATAAGGTGTATTAAGTTTTTGAAAAGTATAATATCTTTAATTTTGATCAAGTTCAGAGCGAAAAATATTGACGTCCACAATACTAAATCAATAAAAATAAAATAAAAATCATGATGAATCTAATGATACCAATTTGATATTATGTATATTGATATATTTCTTTACAAATTTGGACAAACTTAAAACGATTTAATTTTCAAAAAATTACACCTTATATTTTAAAACAAAGGGACTACGCAGCAAAGCACGTCCAACCCTTCTAGTTTAAAACCATTTGTAAGAGCAAGCAAGCGACCAAATTATCCAGCTAGCTTGTTCGTTGTAGACTCATTTGGTATTGATGTACACTCAGCAAGCACGATGGATCGATTAATGTATGTGTGTGCTCGTGGTGGCCACGGGCGCGCAATACCGGAGGAAAAAGAAGATGTGGCTGCATGTACGCACTAGCCATAGCGGCATGAAAGCTGGAAATCCCAACACCGGGGGAGAAAAAGAAGAAGACCGGCATGCCCACACACAACCCTCGTGCCTCCTGAAGTTCACTATAAAAACACGGCAAGGCAGCGTGTGTCCTCCACACTACTGCTGCCAGCCACTGCACAATACCACTACTGCCATCTCCATCCATCTCACTAGCTCCCAGTCGTCATGGCCGTCAACAACACCAAGCTGGCCACCGTGGCGGACGCCGAGAATCCGGCCGTGATGTGCGGCGACGTCGACAACTCCGAGTCGTCCATCGACTTCGCCGGGCGCGCCAACTGGCTGCGTGCGGCGGTGCTGGGCGCCAACGACGGGCTGGTCTCCACGGCGTCCCTCATGCTCGGCGTCAGCGCCGTCAAGCCCGACGCGCGCGCCATGGTCGTGTCCGGGTTCGCGGGCCTCCTGGCGGGGGCGTGCAGCATGGCCATCGGGGAGTACGTGTCCGTCTGCTCTCAGCGCGACGTGGAGATCGCGCAGCTGGACCAGGCCGGCAAGCGCGGCGGCGACGAGGAGAAGGAGCTGCCCAGTCCGGCCCAGGCAGCGGCCGCCTCCGCGCTGGCTTTCTCCCTCGGGGCGCTCCTACCGCTGCTGGCCGCCGGGTTCATCGTGGGCTACAACCTGCGGGTCGCCGTGGTGGTCCTCGTGGCGACGTTGGCGCTGGCCACGTTCGGATGCGTGGGCGCCGTGCTTGGGCGGGCCCCCGTGGCGAGGTCGTGCGCTCGGGTGGTGGTGGGCGGACCGGCCGCCATGGCCGTCACCTTTGGGTTCATGAGGCTCTTCCGAGCCAGCGGCGTATGAGAGACTGACAAGGCCTTCCTCGCCGTCCTCGCGTACGTACGTCATGTACGGGCATCGTTCATATTATTCTCGGAATAAAATACACAGTACATGTACTACGGCTGACTTATTTTCTTACTTGTAATAGAGTAGCATTCAAATGGCAAATGAAAACGATAAACTCGTACTACTATGGTACTAAGTGATTTTAATTACTATCCGTTTATGCACTATTGTCTGTAAGGATGTGACACAACACTCCGGTGGCAACGACCCTGCCAAAAGTTAGAACATCTCTAACAGAAGCCCTAAAAGAGCATCTCTAACTGTTCACTTATAAAGTTTTATACTCCCTCTGTTCGAAAATAATTGCTAAAGAAATGAATAAAAATGAATATGTAGACATATTTTTGTTTTAGATATATCCATTTCTTCGACAAGTATTTCTGAACGAGGTGTACATGAGTAAAATTTCTGTTTTCTCCTCTAAACCATACATAAGCTTTAGAGGAGTACAACTTTACTCCATGCATGCCTTGATCCTTAAATATACTCGTCCCGCTAGAGTAAAACTTTCGCTCGTTCCGAAGACACGCCTGTGCCGCCTGTTTTACCCACGCCGTCGCGGCCCAACCCCTGACTGCCTTTCGTTCGCTCTGAAGACACGCCCACACCTCTTGTTCCGCCCGCGTCGCCACGTCCCAGCCCCCTGCTATCGGTGTCAAAACCGCCAGACCTCGGGTAGGGGGTCCGAGCTGTGAGATCGGATCGATGGGTAACAGGAGACAAGGAACACGAGGTTTTTACTCAGGTTCGGGCCCTCTCTATGGAGGTAAAACCTTACGTCCTGCTCTTGTTGTATTAACGGTGTAACAAGTACATAGTTGATCTACCTCGAGATCGTATGTTTGTGGTCTAAACCCTAGGGGTGATGATGATGTGTCTGGGTATCCTCTACGGGCTAAACCCTCCGATTTATATAGGCACCGGGGGTATCTAGGGTTACTTGAATGCCGGTTACCATCTACGGATTACATGTCGAACGAATCATCCCTCCTTAGAGTAAACGCCAAGTCTTGGGTAAGAGTCCAATGTGCTCACATCCCGTCCTAGGGCCTCCGAAGTCCTTCCTCCTGGATAGGCCTCCAGCCCGGCGCATGGTCTAGAACAGCTCGGCTGGGACCCCCTAGTCCAGGACTCCCTCACCTGCTACCACCGTTGCCTACTTATTTGTGTTCCTCATCCTTGTTGCCACCGCACCACTGACTACAAACATCTCTTACAGTGACAATGGAGCTTCCCAGACCATTCGCGACCACGTGTACTGCTTGGCTTCGTTGTTGCCTTTGCCCCAGCAGTCACAAAGGTGGAGGGCGAGACGGCGAAGGCCCAGTCCTCCTACATTGTGCACGTCGCAGCCATTCACAAGCCATAGCTGTCGCACCGCGGCTTGCTGGCCACGCAGGCCGCAAGCACATGGTGCGTTCTTGGGTGACCAACTCCCTCAGATGTACAACCTAGCCTTGAGGGTGCTCTACTCCTACGCGCATGCCGCCACTGTCTTCGTCGCTCTGCTCATGAAGCACGAAGCCACGCACCTCGTGTCATCCCGCTCCATCCCCGTCGTCCGACACGATGCAACATCTACACATCATCCTAGCGTCATTCTTCCTTGGCCTGTGGGTGTCCTCAGGGCTGCTCAAGGTGTCCAATGGCGCAACCGATGTCGTAGTCGGGGTCATCAATACTGGTTGTGATCGAGACCTTGGCGCAGTGGATGACAAAGATGATATATCATGTGCTCGAACGTGGTGCTGGCTTCCAATGGTAATGTGGCCGAGAACGTGGGGTACAACGAAGCGGTTGGTGGCGCGCTGTTCATGTCTACAGTTGTCGCCGCTCATCATGGAGGCACTACCATTGAGCGGTGTGGGTTCGTGGGCGACGCGTGCTTTCTCCACGTCACGCATAGCAAGTGAGCGAAATGTACGGTTTAGGGAGTTAAGTTTAGGGGATCTGTTAGGAACCAATTTTATTTAGCGGAGCAAATATACTACTCTAAAGGATAAGAGGTCATATACTCCTTTAAATTATAAGGGATCGGTTAGAGATGCTCTAATAGGACACAAAAAAGTGGTTGAAGTAAAATTTGGGACACCAAAAAGTATTTTTTAGGGCACCAGAAAATGTTCATCTCCAACAACATGCCAAAAATTGGTGGCTTAAAATACATCATGTCTGTCTTTTTGTGGGTGATCTATAATAGGGCAGCTATTTAAACAATATTTTTTGTAGAAAGTGTAAAACAATTGCTTTCTTGTGGTCCTACGTGGTCTCTCGCTTGGAGCAAATATTAGGGCAGCAACCGAAGTGTTGTATATTTACAGCACGTTGTGTTGCATTGTATGGTTGCGCGAATAATTGTCGAGTAAATTTTACAAATAGGGACCGTTGAAGCTGCATTTTTTTCTCAAAAAGTGGGAGACCACGCGAGTTGCCTTATTATAGGGCTGCTATTAGAGATGCTCATAGCCCTCCTTAGTCTTTATGTTATCCCGCTAGGGGTCATCGCCAAGCTCCATGCCAAGAAGAACACATACCTCAAGCAATGTGCCTCTTGTGGGGGGTGGGGGAGCTTAATTAGAGCAACTCTAGCAGACTTATCATATTGGCCGCCTTCATAGATGGCGCTTCATAATAATATGGAGGCCACCGAGGCAATGTACAAACTTACAATTATCAAGAAATAGACCTCCTATCCTCATAAGAGGAGATACATAGCCACGGGAAGGTATGTCTTTGATATCCTGGCCCTTAAAGGAAGGAAATCTCCAAAGGATAAAATGTTCTAAATGACATTGCAAAGTGATATGTTTAGACTTGATGTATTAGATGTTTAGTGTTATGTGAACATAAAAGTGTAGTGGAATTAATATATAAGATGTTTAGTGTTATGTGAACATCAAAGTGTAGATGGAATGGATGTATTATATGTGTTATGTTTTTGTGAACATCACATTGTAGTGGAATCAGTGCATTAGATGTTTAGTGTTATGCGAATATCAAAGTGTAGTTGAAATGAATGCATTAGATGTATTATGTGTTCTATGGACATCAAATTGTATTGGCAAAAGATATCATAAGATGTGCTTGTCCATGTGTATATAGTGACATATAAAAAATGCAATGTTTATATATGCTTCTTGTGTTTTGCTTATGTTATGTTTTGTGCTACAGTGTCAAGAGTACTTTTATAAATACGGTAGGGCAACACCAAGCTATCAGTCAGTACGTAACATCACTCACTACTCATCACTGAACGGCCAATAGACCCGTCTATGATGATCAAGTCATCACCAACGAGCCATTGCCGTATCAATGATGATATGATTTGGCCTGTTAATGCTACACCATGTACTCCCTCCGTTCGTAAATATAAGTCTTTTTAGAGATTCCACTATAGACAACATATGAATGTATATAGACATATTTTAGAGTGTAGATTCACTTATTTTGTTCCGTATATAGTCCGTAGTGAAATCTCTAAAAACACTTATATTTAGGAACGAAGGTAGTATTAGTGCACGACTTAGTTTCTTCTTAACATTGTCAATTGTTTTCTCAGGAAACAATTTCGTTACTTCTAACACAACTTGAAAATAAATATTTCGGACTTGGTACTAAGAATCTCCAATCTGAGTGTTAAGATTCATGCAAGTATAAATGAATGAACTATTCGTCATTGAATGACTACTGCGTTTGGCTCAAAATATTTCAGCAATTGCGGTAGTACACACAAATAATTTGGTTAGATTTCGATAAAATTCAAATGGGAATTTGGGTACTTGGACCGAAATGAAAACCGAAAACGCTGAATTTCAATGATATTCAGTGAGTTCGGCTGTAGCTGAAATATTTTTGTTCAGTGAGTTCGGCTGTAGCTGAAATATACTATAAGACTAATCCTCCTAGAATTGGAGAGCCCACATTCAATTGAGGTCTCCAATTGACATTGGGTCACCCGATTTTGACCGGGTCAACAATTTATCAAAGCTCGCTTATTTAATTTTTCTATACTATATTTATAAATACACCATGCTCCTTAATTTTAAGGCCTCACAATCAATTGATGTATTCAATTTATAGTTGGGTCACCTGATTTTGACCGGGTCAACAATTTTTCAAGGAGCTCTCTTATTTAATTCTTTTAATTTATTTCTCTTAGTAAATTCTTTTAATTCATCTCTGTTATTATATTCTTTTATTCCTTGTGCTCTATAATTTTGAAGCTCTCTCATTTCATCGAGGTATTTAATTTTGGATTTGGTTTACGATTTTGACAGTCCAACGATTTTCTAAATCAACCGGCATCAATCGACCTATAAAAATATATAAATCAACCGGCAGCCCTCTCATCACCTTAAAAAGTGCCAATATGTAATATTGTAGCACCAATATAGAACATGCAGTCACCGGTGAAATTTTCACACAAAAGTATGAATTGATTAGCAAATAACACCGAATCACACTACTGAAGGCCCACCAAACACGTTGCATTATAAATAAAAAACACACTTCATCGTCTCCCCCTCTCGCGAAACCAAATACTCACTCAGTTTTAAGACATAAGGTGTATTAAGTTTTTGAAAAGTATAATATCTTTAATTTTGATCAAGTTCAGAGCGAAAAATATTGACGTCCACAATACTAAATCAATAAAAATAAAATAAAAATCATGATGAATCTAATGATACCAATTTGATATTATGTATATTGATATATTTCTTTACAAATTTGGACAAACTTAAAACGATTTAATTTTCAAAAAATTACACCTTATATTTTAAAACAAAGGGACTACGCAGCAAAGCACGTCCAACCCTTCTAGTTTAAAACCATTTGTAAGAGCAAGCAAGCGACCAAATTATCCAGCTAGCTTGTTCGTTGTAGACTCATTTGGTATTGATGTACACTCAGCAAGCACGATGGATCGATTAATGTATGTGTGTGCTCGTGGTGGCCACGGGCGCGCAATACCGGAGGAAAAAGAAGATGTGGCTGCATGTACGCACTAGCCATAGCGGCATGAAAGCTGGAAATCCCAACACCGGGGGAGAAAAAGAAGAAGACCGGCATGCCCACACACAACCCTCGTGCCTCCTGAAGTTCACTATAAAAACACGGCAAGGCAGCGTGTGTCCTCCACACTACTGCTGCCAGCCACTGCACAATACCACTACTGCCATCTCCATCCATCTCACTAGCTCCCAGTCGTCATGGCCGTCAACAACACCAAGCTGGCCACCGTGGCGGACGCCGAGAATCCGGCCGTGATGTGCGGCGACGTCGACAACTCCGAGTCGTCCATCGACTTCGCCGGGCGCGCCAACTGGCTGCGTGCGGCGGTGCTGGGCGCCAACGACGGGCTGGTCTCCACGGCGTCCCTCATGCTCGGCGTCAGCGCCGTCAAGCCCGACGCGCGCGCCATGGTCGTGTCCGGGTTCGCGGGCCTCCTGGCGGGGGCGTGCAGCATGGCCATCGGGGAGTACGTGTCCGTCTGCTCTCAGCGCGACGTGGAGATCGCGCAGCTGGACCAGGCCGGCAAGCGCGGCGGCGACGAGGAGAAGGAGCTGCCCAGTCCGGCCCAGGCAGCGGCCGCCTCCGCGCTGGCTTTCTCCCTCGGGGCGCTCCTACCGCTGCTGGCCGCCGGGTTCATCGTGGGCTACAACCTGCGGGTCGCCGTGGTGGTCCTCGTGGCGACGTTGGCGCTGGCCACGTTCGGATGCGTGGGCGCCGTGCTTGGGCGGGCCCCCGTGGCGAGGTCGTGCGCTCGGGTGGTGGTGGGCGGACTGGCCGCCATGGCCGTCACCTTTGGGTTCATGAGGCTCTTCCGAGCCAGCGGCGTATGAGAGACTGACAAGGCCTTCCTCGCCGTCCTCGCGTACTTACGTCATGTACGGGCATCGTCCGTACTATTCTCGGAATAAAACACAGTATATGTACTACGGCTGGCTTATTTTCTTACTTGTAATCAATAGAGTAGCAATCAAATGACAAATGAAAACGTTACACTCGTACTAATATAGTACCAAGTAATTGTAGTAATTCCTATCCGTGTATGCACTATTGTCTGTAAAGATGTGACACAACACTCCTGTGCCAATGACTTACTTGTGCGCGCGGGTGACGTTGGAGGGCACCCACTGCCCCTTCTTGGCGGCATCGGAGGCCGAAGTAGCACCCTCCTTCCCCTTGCCTGCCATTTCTCTTGAGGGAGGGAGGACTAGAGCTAGGAGTAGATTTGGGAGCGCTCGAGCTTTCGGGAGACGCTTGGCTTTGAAGCGGTGATTGGAAGCGTGAGTAAAAATGATTTACTGCCTCCTCTTTTATAGGCCAGTAAACGATCAAGAGTCCCCCACGCCGCACCGTGTAAATCGCCAGCTCCCAATGTGTCGTGCCATTATGTGCACAAGGATTAAGGGATTGCGTTGATGGTATCGCTGGATATCTATGACACGATCTCTTTATTGATGAGACATGCCAATGAAAAACTGCCTCGAGCCACGACATGCTCCGTGATAACTGATTTGATTCCATGACAGGTGGTAGCGGTTCTACAAAGTTGTCAGGGTTTAACCCACTCACCTGTCACGCTCACGTGGCAAACCTTTGAGGCTAAGTTTACGATGTCTTCGGACGCAGGAGAATTGTTATTAATAGAGGTTTGCTAAAAACCCTCCCCACATTTTTACTTACCAAGGTAGCACTTCAGGCGTATGGTTTTTTCGTTGAAGTTAAAGGAAGGCCGATGGACGGAATATAAAAACAGGACCTTGGATCTGAATACAAGCTGATGAAGAGAGAACTCGCCTACCATGCCGAAAACCGTGAAAAGGAAAAGATGTCCGAGGAGGGTGTCTATGTCCTCGGCTTTGAAGACCAGTTTAGGGGGTACAGACGGTGTCCTGGATTAAGGGGTGTTCACCACGTCGGCCTATCATCTATGGGCCTAATGGATGACCCATCAACTATTGAAGGACGGACCCCGGAAGTTGTGGCCCTCGGCGTACCTAGTACGGAAACGTCCGAAGATTTTGCATATACTTCAATGCCTGTTTTGATATTCGGCATGTGTTTTCCTAGCTTGTAACCGACCATATGTAAACCCTAGATACCCCCGGTACCTATATAATCCAAGGGATTTATTCTTTAAAGGCATGGATACAAGTTTAGAGCTTAGAACACGATCTCAAGGTAGATCATCTCTACTTTGTATCACATCCACAATCAATACAATACAAGCAGGACATACGGTTTTATATCTGCACCCGGGTAAATCTGTGCCTCCTTACTCCCTGTTCACCATCCACTAGTGGAGAAACGACCTTTAGTCCCGGTTGGGAAGGGCCTTTAGTCCCGGTTCATCTCTACTTTGTATCACATCCACAATCAATACAATACAAGCAGGACATACGGTTTTATATCTGCACCCGGGTAAATCTGTGCCTCCCTACTCCCTGTTCACCATCCACTAGTGGAGAAACGGCCTTTAGTCCCGGTTGGGAAGGGCCTTTAGTCCCGGTTCACCAACCAGGACTAATAAATCGGGACTAAAGGCCCCCACCCTTTAGTCCCGGTTGGCCACGACCCGGGACTAAATCCCTGCCACGTGGCCGGCAGCGCGCGCCGGGGGCTGGGGACCTTTAGTCCCGGTTGGTGACACCAACCGGGACTAAAGGTTTAGGGGTTTAAGGTTTATTGTTTATTTTTCCTTTTCATTTTGTGTTTTCTATTTAATTCTTTTTCATTTCAAACATATTTTACGCTACTACATACTGTACACGTTATGCATATATAATAGAATTTCTCATAGAACCAATCATATATCATAAAATTTCTTGTACGACCATGCACACACACACACACACACACACACACACACACACACACAGATATATATATATATATATATATATATATATATATATATATATATATATATATACAATTTGGTATATACAATTTCTCCTACAATTTGTAGATCATTACATGCAGACATTAGGTGAAATGGTATTCTCCGTCAGGAGATATGACCTGCTCAAGCAAAAATCCCGTCATTTCCTCTTGAAGTGCTGGTATGCGGTCTTTTGGTATGAGCCTATCCCGCATCTCCACCATCTTTAAAGAAGGAGATAAATATGAATATATTAGTTGTGTGTATATATATTAGATCATGATAAAAAAAATTATGAATAGTGCTTACGTACCCAAAGATGTCTTGCATCTCCGCTCCTTTCGGTCATAATGCGAATGTTCTCGCAAACGTAATATGCACATAAATTAGTCCCCTTTTCCTGCCTCATACACTTTACGAGAATAGAATTCAATCAGATAATAATCAAGCATGATAATGGTATTGAAACTAGAATTAAAGATATGCGCGGATGTAGCTAGTACTACTTAATTTCCTTGGACCGTCGCCATTTTAGCTGTGGTTTCCATTCACTGACAACCTCTTGATGAACTTTTTCCAAACCCTGCCCGGCAAAGAAAATGAATAAAGGAGTTATTAATTACTTGATATCAGAAAATGAACTAAAGAGGCCGACATAGTGCGATAATGATTGAAATTACCTGTCGAGCATCAAAAACAGGCTGATGTATTCTTCAGGGTCTTTACCTAATGAGTCCAGTACTTCAACAGTTCCCTCGTCAACTCTAATGATTAGCACGATCCAGTGGTATCTGCGCACACGTTTGTATAAGCGGGCATGCATAACTCATCAACTACACTTAACATCGAGTAAGCAAAAATAGAATTTATAGTACAAGACAGTAACACTCACTTGAAGTTGTAAGGAAAAAGTATTTCTGGTCTGGTATTTAGTTCCTTCAAAAACATTAGCAAGCTATTCTCTGTGTCTTGTTTGTGGTTATTTAACACATTTTCATTAACGGTATTTGGGTCAATGAACCCAATGCCATAGACTCCATCTCCTTTCAATTCAAAAATCTTCATTCTGCATAATACCACACAAAAGAATATAGTGAGGATAATTACAGGCAATGAACGAGCTGAGCTAGAGACTTAAATTACAGAAAGAAATCACTTGCAAACAATAGCAACTGACGAGAGATTTGTCGAGTGCGTGTTGATTGAATATCTGAAAAAATTCTGGAAATTCAATCCTCACATCTTTTCCATGGAAGTAATGCTCTGGCTTGACTTTCACCATGAGGCTCTCTCGCCCGGCCTTTATTTCTCTCAGGTACCAGTCATGCAATGTGCGCATTTGCGTTGATAGAAGCTTCTCCTCGTCAGGACTGACCAGAGGGTTTCTGAGGACATATTTCCATGCTAGTTCCTTCTGATCCATCGTGAGGACTTCCTCGATGCCTAGGAGTTGTTCAACAGTGATACCCATCTCTCTATCAGCGTCGGTTACCGCCTTATCGGTACTCACCTTGAGCGGGGGGATCGATTGCACTGCCTGTTCTCCGAGCTGGGGAACAGTTTTCCCGCATTTATTACTACCTGTAAGACTCGACTACTGATTTTTTTTGTTGATAATATGACTTGCTAATAGAGCGTTCATAGTCTGATTGCCTTTTCTCCACAGCCGGTTTAGCAAGATCCACAAAGTGTTGTACGACTTTCTCAGGTATTTTCTCCTTTGGCAGCGGGGGCGGTTTCGGTGCAAAATGGACCTTCACTTGGCCAGCCACGATCTCTCTGTTTTCCTACTCCTTCATCTCGTAGGCTAACTTCTTTTTGGCAGGAGGCTCGGGTTTCTTCTTTGGTGCTCTCTTCCACTTTGGAGTCGGCTGACGCGGCGGAGATCGATATCGCAGACTCGCGCTAGGCTCCGTCTCGGGGTGGGGTGGATTCGGCTGACGTGGCAGAGATCGATTTGGCGAACTCGCGCTGCGCTCCGTCTCGAGGTGGGTTAGAGTCGGCTGACGCAGCGGACTTGGAGGAGGAGTCGGTGGCCTTGGCACCGAGTTTGGAAACACGATGCATTCCTTTCTCCATACAATGAGACCACGTATGGCTTCTCCCAGTGTCTGCTCCTCTTGACCTCCAGGAAAGTCAAGCTCTAGTGAGTCATATCCCGACAGAACTTCATCCTCCCCGACACGAGCATAGCCAGGTGGAATCGGATTGCCGTGGATGGTTGCTTCAGGTGCATTCGGTAAAGCAAAGCCGTCCGCCACCTTCATGGATATGTTCTTCATTTTCATGTGTAGCTCACAAGTTGTCGTCTCTTGGATATCATCCACGGGGTAGCGAGCCAGCAGTGCATCATCGGCCGGGACCCCCGTGGAACCCACGCTGCTTTTCGACATAGATGGGATGGTACTATCCAATGCTGGATCTGGTTGCTCCTGCCGCTGAGACGCCCTTTGCTGGCTAAGTGTGTCGATCTGCTCCTGCTTCCACATGAAAGGGCGTTCCAACTCCGCGTTCTTTGATTATACATTTTGAAGCCGGTCTACATCCTGCTTCTTCTTTCTCGCACGGCTTCTGTAAGTGTCGTTCTCCGACCACCAGCTCGGGTTCTATCAATTGCCCAACAGTAATTTGTTCACCCACCGTGCGCTATACTCATGAGAGAAGCCACTAGTGAACCCTACGGCCCCCGGGTCTACTTTTCCATCATATTGCTTTCCGATCTATCTTTTTGCACTTTTTGTTTTCAGATCTACAAAACCAAAAACCCAAAAATATATTGCTGCATATTTACTCTTTTTATTTTGTGTTCTTGAGAGATCTATCTCTCCTATCTATCACTACCTAATCTATCTTATTACCGTAGAGAGATTGACAACCTCTCTTTCGCGTCGGGTTGCAAGTATTTGTTGTTTGTGTGCAGGTGCTGCTTATTGGGTGTTGGTGATCCTCCTACTGGTTCGATAACCTTGGTTTCATAACTAAGGGAAATACTTACCGTCGCTGTGCTGCATCATCCCTTCCTCTTTGGGGAAATACCGACGCAGTCTCAAGCCACGTCAAAGGAATTTCTGGCGCCGTTGCCCGGGGGGGGGGGGGGCGCAGCGGTCTCTTCTACGTGCCTATCGTAGGCGCCGTGGGGACTCCACCATCATCTACCAGGTTTCTAATCACAAATCTCATCTCCTTGCAATTACATTATTTGCCATTTGCCTCTCGTTTTCCTCTCCCCCACTTCCCTAATTTGCCGTTTTATTCGCCCTCTTTTTCGTTTGCCTTTCCTTCGTCAGATCTCTTGTTTGCTTGTCACCATGAGTAATTTTGGTATGGCAGAAACGGATGACGGCATGACTCCTAAAATTGGACATTCTGCTAATCCTGATTCTAAAACTTTAGGTTTGGGGCAAAGGAACGTTATAGGAAAAGAAACTATTCAAGAGTTTTTCAATTGTGTTGGGAATTTGACTCTCGATGATACCCCTATTCTGAAAAGAACTAAATCTTATGCGGAAGCTATCTCGGCGCTAGTTTTAAAACTTGAAAATAGATTTATTCATACCCATCCTTATGGAAGAAACTTGGCTCAAGGATTTGGATGCACAAGTAGTATCTCTACTTAGTACGAAGTGTTGGCTAGCAAAAGGTTCTAAACAAGCACCACATGTTGGAGAATCCACAACAATATAACTTCTATGCAAATATACACAACCATAACTCATTATGTTGTCTTCCTTGTCCAAATTCAACTAATTTGCTCAAGTTTGAAAATAATTAATGGGTATTCACAATCATAGAAGATGTCCAAGATAATAAATTTGTATGTGAAAGTTCTCTTCCTTATACTAATCATTCACGAATTGCTTGTATGACCAATATTGTGCTTGTCAAGATTAAAAAAGATTTCACTTTCTAAACCCAATGTGAAGCTACTACTAGGCATGATATTAACATATAATTTCAACTTCATGGTATTCAATTCATTCAACAATTTACTCATAGGATATAAGTGAAGCACAAGAGTAAATGACAAGCTACTCTCAAAAGATATAAGTGAAGATTAATGAGTAGTCAAACAATGAAGTAGCTATGTGAGGAATCTCTCTCAATAAAGATTTTCAGATCTGGTTATTTTATTCAAACAGCAAACTAAATAAAATTAGCACTCCAAGAATAGCACATGTCATGTGAACGAATAAAAATTTAGGCTCAACATAGGCTAACCGATAGTTGACGAAGAGAGGTGGGATGCGTAGCATCCCCAAGCTTAGATGCTTGGGACTTCTTGAAATATTTACTTGGGGTGCCTTGGGAATCCCCAAGCTTGAGCTTTTGTATCTCGTTCAATCCTCTCATATCATGGTTTCACCTATTCTCAAAAACTTTATCCACACAAAACTCAAAAAGAACTCGTGAGATAGGTTAGTACACATAAGAACAAATCAACACTTCATGTACTGCCGAGACAAGTTGCACAATAATTTTCAAACATCATCTACTGTTTACTATCGTTTCCACAATTTATATCTACCAATATAGGCTATGGAAACAATAGGATAAGTAGATAACAAAACTATGACAACAATCTGTCCAAACAGAACAGTCTGTTGCAATTTATGAAAACAGTGTACTTCTGTAATTCAAACAATTATGAAAATTTAGGACATGCTAAATAATTTATATGACAATACTTTGTAAAAATTTCAGAAACTTTACATGTTCCAGTAAAATATGTAAATTCAAACACTACAGCAAAAGTTTCTGTTTTTGCACAGCACACATCAAAACATGCAATGCAAGCATCCTAAGACAATTCCTGGAACTTTTTATTGAAAAACAAGATTATAAATAACACCTAACAGAAAATAACAAAATATAATGACGATCCAATCAAAGCACATATTATGTGACGAATAAAAATATAGCTCTAAGTAAGATATACCGATAATGTTGATGACGAAAGAGGGGATGCCTTCCGGGGCATCCCCAAGCTTAGGCGCTTGAGTCTTCCATGGATATTACCTTGGGGGTGCCTTGGGCATTCCCAAGCTTAGGTTCTTGTCAGTCCTTATTTTCCTCATATCGGTGTCTCACCCAAAACTTGAAAACTTCAATCACACAAAACTTAACGGAACTTCGTGAGAAGGGTTAGTGTAATAAAGATAAACCATTCACTTAGGTACTGTCAAGACAAGATTCATAATTGTTTCCACATTATACCTACTTTATTATATCATTCCCATAATTTATACCACTAAATATAAGCTATGGAAACACTAAAACAAGCAAACTATGCATGCAAAACAGAATCTGTCAAAAACAGAACAGTCTGTGAAGATCTGTAGTATAGTCATACTTCCCAGTCTCTAAAAATTCTGAAAATTTAGGAAAACCTGAAGAATTTGTATATGAAGACTGTGTAAAAATTTCAGATCATTATCATGCTCCAGTAAACAATTAAAATTCCTGTACTGGAGTCAAAAGTTTCTGTTTTGGTTCAGCATGAATTCTACTCATCTTGTGAGTCACCCCAAAGGCTTTACTTGGCGCTTTATTGAAATAAAAGACACAAAACATGATTAATACAGTAGCTTAATCATGTGAACACATCAAAACAGAAAGGAAAATTTTTGGGTTGTCTCCCAACAAGCGCTTTTCTTTAAAGCCTTTTAGCTAGGCATGATGATTTCAATGATGCTCACATAGGAATAGTAATTGAAACATGCAAGAGAGCATCATGAATCTCATGACAAGCACATTTATGTCTAACCCACTTTCTATGCATAGGGATTTTGTGAGCAAACAATTTTTGGGAGCAAGAATCAACTAGCATAGGAAGCCAAAACAAGCATAACTTTGATCTTTCAACACATAGAGAGGAAACTTGATATTATTGCAATTACTACAAGCATATGTTCCTCCCTCATAATAATTTTCAGTAGCATCATGAAGGAATTCAACAATATAACTATTACATAAAGCATTGTTTTCATGATCTACAAGCGTAAAATTTTCATTACTCTCCACATAAGCAATTTTCTTCTCATTCATAGTAGTGGGAGCAAACTCAATAAAATAACTATCATAAGACACTTGATTGACATAACCACATTCAATATTAAAATCATGATGACAAGTTTCATGGTTACTATCACTCTTTATAGCATACATGTCATCATCATAATCATCATATATAGGAGGCATGCCATCATCATAATAAATTTTTGCATCAAAACTTGGGGGACTAAAAATATCATCTTCATCAAACATAGCATCCCCAAGCTTGTGGCTTTGCATATCATTAGCACATGGATATTCAGAGAATTCATACTAGCAACATTGCAATCATGCTCATCATTCAAGGAATTATCATTAAGTATTTTCATAAATTCTTCCTCTATAAATTGAGCACAATTTTTCGAACCATCATTTTAACGAAAGACTTTATAAAGATGAGACAATTGATGCAACCTAAACTCCATTTTTTTTATAGTTTTCTTTGGTAAAACCAAACTAGTGAAAAACAAGAAACTAAAAGATTCAATTGCAAGATCTAAAGATATACCTTCAAGCACTCACCTCCCTGGCAACGGCGCTAGAAAAGAGCTTGATGTCTACTATGCAACTTTATTCTTGTAGACTTTGTTGGGCCTCCAAGCGCAGAGTTTTGTTGGACAGTAGCAATTTTCCCTCAAGTGGATGACCTAAGGTTTATCAATCCGTGCGAGGTGTAGGATGAAGATGGTCTGTCTCAAACAATCCTGCAATCAAATACAAGAAATCTCTTGTGTCCCCAACACACCCAATACAATGGCAAATTGTATAGGTGCACTAGTTCGGCGAAGAGATGGTGATACAAGTGCAATATGGATGGTAGATATAGGTTTTTGTAATCTGAAAATATAAAAACAGCAAGGTAACAAGTAACAAAAGTGAGCACAAACGGTATTGCAATGCTTGAAAACAAGGCCTAGGTTCCGTACATTCGCTAGTGCAATCTCTCAACAATGCTAATCTAATTGGATCACATAACCATCCCTCAATGTGCAACGAAGAATCACTCCAAAGTTCTTATCTAGCGGAGAACATAAGAAGAAATTGTTTGTAGGGTACGAAACCACCTTAAAGTTATCCTTTCCGATCGATCTATCCAAGAGTTCGTACTAGAATAACACCAAGTTATCCTTTCCGATCGATCTATCTAAGAGTTCGTACTAGAATAACAGCATATGATACGCATAAACCAACTCTAATGTCACCTAGATACTCCAATGTCACCACAAGTATCCATGAGTTAATTATACGATACGCATCAAACAATTTCAGATTCATAATATTCAATCCAACACAAAGAACCTCAAAGAGTGCCCCAAGATTTCTATCGGAGAACAAGGCATGAAAACGTGCAATCAACCCCTATGCATAGATCCCCAAGGTCACCGGAATCCACAAGTTGACGCCATAACATATATCAAGTGAATCACTTGAATACCCCAATGTCACTACGGGTATCCGCATGCAAGACATACATCAAGTGCTCTCAAATCCATAAAAGTATTCAATCCGATAATAACAAAATCTCAAAGGGAAAACTCAATTCATCACAACAAGATAGAGAGGGGAAAACACCATATGATCCAACTATATTAACAAACCTCGTGATACATCAAGATCGTGCCATCTCAAGAACACGAGAGAGAGATTAAGAACATAGCTACCGGTACAAACCCTCAGCCCCAAGGTGGATTACTCACACATTATCATGGTGAGAAAGAGAGAGTTGTTGATGGAGAGGTGCAGCCCCAAAGAGATGGAGGTGATGGCGGCCACGGCGCCGGCGACGGGCGGTGGCGGTTGCGACGGGCGACAGCCCCTTGCGCCGCCCCCTTCTTCCTTGGTCTTGGTGCTCAAATGGAGGAGCCTCTCCCCTTATTGGCGGCTGCCAAGGGAGAGGCAAATTCGGGGCTTTTGGTGGCACTTCCGAAATTAGGGTTTTTCTCTCCTTATATGTGCCTCTGTGGTGCTCTATGGCCCTCCGATGGATGGACCCTTGATCCAATGGCTCTTGGGCACCTCTAGAACCTTTCTAGGGACTCCTCACAGCCCTCATGAGTCCTCAAAGTCGTGGCTTGGCCGAATACATCATATATGGTAAGAGTTGGACTCAATCACGTCATCAATTCTCGTAATCCCGTAATCAGATATTTTCCTCTAGTAAAACGGGTCTGCAGATCGCATCCGAACTCCGTTTTGGACAAATTTGGAGTCCAAAATCAATGTCATAAAATTCCCCACACTTTCGTAGTTTTAGATTTTTCCATTTGACACAGTCTTCGGGAGTCAAACTGATGATCTCTAAAAACTGTTTGTGGACACATTTCAGGAAAGTCAGAGTCCTCCTCCAACAAGGCTCCTTTTGTGTTTTTTCGCCAATTTCCAATTAATTCCTACACATCAAAGTGTGAAACAAGAACTTGTCAAATTTTGCAACTATTAATAGGTTAGTCCCAATAAATCATAAAACCATAGTAACAACATAGGCAAATATGACATGAATACTTCATAAATTATCGATACGTTGGAGACGTATCAACAACCAGGAGAAAGAGTATTGTACCATGTCTTAGCATCACCCTTTAATGAGAACGAAAATGACTTAAGGACGTAAAAGTAGAGAATCTTCTCATCATGAGCAAAGAGGGTGGCTATATTATTCAGCTTAGTAAGGTGTGCCACTACAGTTTCAGTTTCATAGCCATGGAAAGGATCAGATTCAACCAAAGTAATTAACTCTGGGTCGACAGAGAAATCATAATCCTTATCGGTAACAAAGATAGGTGAAGTAGCAAACTTAGGATCACATTTCATTCTAGCATTCAAAGTCTTTTCCTTATACTTGCGTAGCAATTTCTTAAGATCGTTTCTATCATTGCAAGAATGAATTTCTCTAGTTACCTCCTCGTCCATAACATAACCTTCAGGTATCTTAGGCATTTCAAATCGAGGAGAACTAGGACTAATAGGTGTTTCATAGTCATCAGTTTCATCAATCTCATTAGTTTCAACTACCTCATTCTCTTTAGCTCTAGCAATTTGTTCATCAAGGAATTCTCCTAGTGGCACATTATCATCAAGCATGGTACTAGCATCATCATAAGCATCATTCATAGCAGAGGTAGCATCATCAATAAATTGCGACATATCAGGATTACTAGCATGTGGTGGTGTTGCAAGCTTACTCATAACAGAAGGTGAATCAAGTGCAGAGCTAGATGGCAGTTCCTTACCTCCCTTCGTCTTAGAGGGAAAAATCTTGGTCTTTGGATCCTTCAGGTTCTTCATAGTGATCAATTCATATAAATCCCAAGTGACTCAACAAATATAGCTATGCTCCCCGGCAACGGCGCCTGAAAAAGGTCTTGATAACCCACAAGCATAGGGGATCGCAATAGTTTTCGAGGGTAGAGTATTCAACCCAAATTTATAGATTCGACACAAGGGGAGCCAAAGAATATTTGAGAGTGTTAGCAACTGAGTTGTCAATTCAACCACACCTGGAGATTAAATATCTGCAGCAGAGTGATCAGTAGCACAGTTGTATGATAGTTTGATAGCAGTAGTAGTAGTAACAATAACAGTAGCAGTGATAGCAATAGTTTTGTAGCAGTTGGAATATTAGTAACTTAGCAAGAACAATATGTGGAAAACTCATAGGCACTAGATCGGTGAACTCATTGGATAATATTCATCATATAACAGTCATAACCTAGGGCGATACAGAACTAGCTCCAGTTCATAAATGTAATGTAGGCATGTATTCCGTAAATAGTCATACGTGCTTATGGAAAAGAACTTGCATGAAATCTTTTGTCCAACCCTCCCGTGGCAGCGGGGTCCATAAGGAAACTAAGGGATATTAAGGCCTCCTTTTAATAGAGAACCAGAACAAAGCATTAACACACGGTGAATACATGAACTCCTCAAACTATGGTCATCACCGGGAAGTATCCTGACTATTGTCACTCTGGGGTTTGCGGACCAGAACACGTAATAGGTGCATATGACTAGCAAGATAGGATCAAGAACATAGATATAATTGTGATAACATAAAAGGTTCAGATCTGAAATCATGGCACTCTGGCCCTAGTGACAAGCATTAGGCATAGCAAAGTCATAGCAACATCAATCTCAGAACATAATGGATACTAGGGATCAAGCCCTAACAAAACTAACTCGATTACATGATGAATCTCATACAACTCCTCACCGACCAGCAAGCCTACGAAGAATTACTCACTTCCGGTTGGGAGCATCATGGAATTGGCGATGGAGAAGGGTTGATGATGACGAAGACCGAAGTTTCCCCTCTCCGGAGCCCCAAACGGGCTCCAGATCTGGCCTCCCGAGGAAGAACAGGAGGTGGCGGCGGCTCCGTATTGTAAAACACGATGAAACTTTCTCCTCGATTTTTCTCTCAAAAAATAGGAATTTATAGTGCCGCAATTAGGGTCAGTGGGGCCACGAGGTGGGCACAACCCACCAGGGCTCGCCCTGGTGTATCTTGCCCAGCCAGGGGCCCCCCTCCGGTGGTTCTTGGTGAAAGCACATTTGCTCCCTTGGTGGTTTTGGTAATTAATAACAACATATATATCATTGAACTAATATTTCCATTAAGCATATTTCAGGAAAGTTCAATGATGGGTTGACAAAAGGATTGTGGAAAAAACCCTAGATGCAAGGAAATGGATTGGCAAAGCTTCAAGCAAGAGGACTCTACATTTTACTTTGTGAGAAATCACCTTGAGTCCATAGAAAAGCCAATACTATTAAAAGGGGGTAAGGTACTGTTGGTGAACAAGATGCTCCACGTGCACAAGTGATAGTCACCAAAAACACCCACAAACTCTTCCACAAAAGTCTGTCCAGGCCTATCTTGAAAATCGGTGCTACCAACAATTTCCACTCGGTCCCACCGATTCCCACCTCAGACAGACCCATGCCAAACCCTAGCACATCGGTGCAACCGATTCTGATTCGGTGCCACCGAGTTCAGCTTGCCAACTCTCTGTTGCCTCGATTCTTAAAATCAGAAATTCCGAGTTTTTGAACCGGCGTCACCGAGTTTTGGAAACTAACCGTTGGTCACTAAATCGGTACCATCGAGATTTCTGTATTGGTCTCACCGAGATTCAAAAGTTGCTACCTTTGGAGCAACTCGGTACCACCGAGTTTTACACTTCGGTGTCACCGAGTTGGTCACTTTAGGTGTAACGGTTGGATTTTTGGGGATGCCTATATATACCCCTTCACCACCACCCACTCGAAAGAGAAGCACTCAGAACTGTTCCATACTTGCCCCATCTAATATTCTGAGAGAGAGCCACCTACTCATGTGTTGAGATCAAGCCATTCCACTCCATCCATATGAATCTTGATCTCTAGCCTCCCCAAGTTGCTTTCCACCAAATCAATCTCTTCCGCCATAGCCAAATCTGTGAGAAAGTGATTGTGTGTTGAGGAGTCTATCATCTTGAAGCACAAGAGCAAGGAGTTCATTGTCATTACCGAGCCTATTACCTTTTGGAGGGTGGTGCCTCCTAGATTGGTTAGGTGTCGCTTGGGAGCCTCCTACTTCGTGTTGTGGAGTTGAACCAAGAAGTTTGTACGGGCAAGGAGATCGCCTACTTCGTGAAGATCTACCCATAGTGAGGCTAGTCCTTTATGGACGGAAGTCGTTATGGAATAGTCAATGTTGCTACTTCGTGGACCCTTATGGGTGGAGCCCTCCATGGACTCTCGCGATCATTACCCTCCGTTGGTTGAACACTCCATAACCGTGGTGTTGGCGCGGAAATTCGTACTGCGCAACACAACGATAATCCTCGCACTTTCGCGGTGAGGGGCGGATGCTTTTCGAGCAAAGCAACAAAGAAGGTTCCTCGATTTCGGAGAGGAGGGACGGATGCTTTACGAGCAAAGCAACAAAGATGAAAACAGTAAACGAAAGTAAAAGTACGAAAAAGTAGTAGATGTGTTTGTTCGATTGTGTGTTTTTCAATCGGCCGTCACCCCCAACATATATAAGAGGCGGCTGGACTTCCCGTACAAGCAAAGGATTCATCTAGGCTTTCCTTACAAGAAAATTACATCAATTCACGTCCTAGAGTCCTAGTTCTGGTCCCGCTTGGATTCAGTCCGAATCTGGTCCAATCTTCTGTCTTTGCTCCTTGCGTGGGCCGTGGAATCTGCACATGACCTCCGATGGAGATGGTTCAAACACGAATTTTGTGCGCTTCGACGAGGCCAATAATCCGTATGTTGATCACTTTTCCAAATAAGGCCATCTTGAATACTCTACGGGGTCATCTTTAATTTCGAGTCGGACTCGGTTATGTAGCTGACTGGACCGTCCGACTGTTGTAGCGTCTCTGCAGGTCGTATACTATGTCGGATGATGATGACTCCAAAAGAAAAGTTGACCGTTTCGACGTTACGAACAACTTTCAGGTTGAACACTTTTTCATCCGAGGCCATCTAGATAACTATTTGAGCCCATCTTCAGCTTCTGGTCGGATTTGACAGTTTCCACTCCGGCAAGCTTTCCCCGGCAAGGTTTCCATCCCGCCAAGCTTTCACACCCCGGCAAGGTTTCCATCCCAGCAAGATTTCCCCGGCAAGGTTTCTATCCCGGCAAGGTTTCCATCCCGGCAAGATTTCCCCGGCAAGGTTTCCATCCCAGCAAGATTTCCCCGACAAGGTTTCCATCCCGGCAAGCTTTCTGGCTGTACCTTGCGGGTCCTTTTTGTGGCAGTAAACGACCTCGGATGAAAATGTGCCATAAAGGAAAGTTGACCGTTTTGACGTTACGAACAGCTTTCATGTTAAACATTTTTCGATTCGAGGCCATCTTGAATGGCTAATTGCTCACGCATTGCATCAGACACTCGCCAAGACGTGTCTGGTCTCCCGCGTCTCATTTCGCCTCTTGACATGGCTGCATTCAGACAGCTCTAACTTTTGCATACGAACTTGGATTGAGACGATTTTTATATGAAAATCGACCGATTCGACGAGACAAAGACAATTCATGTAGAAAGTTTTCTCATATGAGATCATCTTGAGGGCGTAATCAGCCGAATAGTGTTCTGGATACAAAATCCCAGTACTTCGAACACAACTTCGGCCTTAGAGATGAGATCGGATGGCTATGGCCCAAATATCAAAGTTTCTCTTTTCGACGATACGGAACTTTCTCACTTTGAGCACTTTTCCATTTGAGGCCTTCTTAATTATGTTTTTGACCATGCCAAAATCTGGTGTCAACACATGCCCCCTGTTTTTTCGGCAAAACTTGTGTGCCGAAAAATAACTTGCACAATGCTTTTTCTAAGGACGATGTCAACACTCCATCGGCCATTTATATTCTTAGGGCGATAATCATATATCGGCCACGTTTGCTCTTAGGGCGATAATCATATATCGGCCACGTTTGCTCTTAGGGCGATAATCATATGTCGGCCACGTTTGCTCTTAGGGCGATAATCATATGTCGGCCACGTTTGCTCTTAGGGCGATAATCATATATCGGCCATGTTTGCTCTTAGGGCGATAATCATATATCGGCCATCGCCTATTTAGGCTTCTTGCCACACACTTGGATGGTACTTCTTCAGATATTTTCCATTGAGCGCTTTAGCCAGCTTCTCCCCTTGCAAAGATTGTACAAAATATGAATTGCCAGGGACAATCTCTACAACTTTATATGGACCTTCCCAACTCGGCGACCAGTTGCCGAATTTTCTATCTTTAGTTCCAATGGGTAAAATCGTTTTCCATACTAAATCTCCAATTTGAAACGACTTTTCTTTCACCCTTTTGTTATAAGCCTTGGCTACTCTTAATTTTTCTTTCTCAATTTCTCGCAAAGCTCTTAACCTTTCTTCTGGAACGTCATCTATTCTGTCCATCATCAAATCAGTATATTCAACAGCCGACAAATCATTTTGTCTAGCTACCCTAAGAGCTTGCAACTTAAGTTCCACAGGTAACACCGCCTCCTGGCCATACACTAGCTCAAAAGGTGATACTTGAGTAGCTCCATGCTTAGATATTCTATGAGCCCATAAAGCTTCCGAAAGCACCTCGTGCCACCTTCTCGGATGTTCTTCAACTTTCTTCTTTATAAGCTTGATCAAAGTCTTATTGCTAGATTCGGCCTGTCCATTAGCTTGAGCATAATAAGGCGACGAATTCAACAATCTAATTCCATAAGATTCGGCAAATTCACGAAATTGATGGGACATAAAAGAAGCACCTTGATCAGTAGTCAAAGTTTGAGGAATACCGAATCTATGAATAATATGCTCCAAAACAAAATTAATTACTTCTCTATGAGTCATTTTCCTCAAAGGAACCGCTTCCGTCCACTTGGTGAAATAATCAGTGGCTACCAGGACGAAGCGATGTTGTTTAGAAGACGAAGGATGTATCTCACCAATAAAATCTAAGCCCCATCCTCTAAACGGCCATGGCTTAATTATGGGATTCAACATAGCTGCGGGTGCTAATTGTATGTTGCCAAATTTCTGACAAGCTTCACAGCCTTTATAATAACGGAAACAATCTTCTATCAAAGTCGGCCATTAAAAACCTGCTCTTTTTATCAACCACCGCATCTTATGAGCCGACTGGTGTGTCCCACATATGCCCTCATGCACTTCACCCATGGCTAATCTAGATTGGTCAGAATCCAAACATTTTAACAATAGCCCATCTATAGTTCGGCGATGTAACTCGTCGTTAAACAGAGTATACTTCAAAGCTTGTCGCCGAATTTTTCTATCTCTCGTTTGACTTGGATCTCTTAAATGATTAATCAAAGGAATTCTCCAATCTACAATCTCCAAATTAGTAGCTAATTCGGTCACTGGTGATAGTTCGTTTATTTGTAACTCGGTCTCACCCTTTGTAGCAATCAACATTGGTTTTTCTAAGACGAAGAACTTTCCTCTACTGATATTGTAACCGGATGCTTGCTGTGCCAAAGAATTAGCTCTAGAATTTTCTTCTCTAGGTATATGATGGATGGTGAATGTATCTAGAGATTTAATCATGTCCAAACATCGGTCCAAATAACTATTTAACAACCCGTCAAAACATTAGAATTCGCCTTTAATTTGTTGCACTACCAGAAGCGAATCACCAAAAGCATCTACATCCTTAACACCCATATCCAGTAAATTTTGTAAACCAAACAAAAGAGCCTCATACTCAGCTTGGTTATTCGTGCAAGGATATTCTAAGCGAACCAATGTTTCATATATAACATTATTAGGAGAAATCAAAATATTGCCGACGCCTTGTCCCTTTCTACAAACCGATCCATCAAAATAAAGTTTCCATGGGCATATGCTAACATAATTAATATCTTCTTCATCCTTAACCCTATGATCAACAATGAAATCAGCAATAATTTGACCTTTCATAGCACGCAACGACTCATACGTCAAATCATACTCTATTAGTGCATAAGCCCATTTACCAATCCTACCACTAAGAATCGGTTTTTGCAACATGTGTTTAACTACGTCGGCCTGACAAGCTACCACACAAGTACTGGACAGCAAATAAGGTCGAAACTTGGTACATGCATAATATAAGGATAAGCATAACTTTTCAATAAACACATACCGAGTTTCGGCGTCAATCAAGCGACGACTTAAGTATGCTATGATACACTCCTTCCCGTCATCTTCTTGCGCCAATACTGCGCCGATCACTTTATCTTGTGCAGCAATATATAATTTGAACGGCGCACCAGATTTGGGTGCACGCAACACCGGAGGATTCAACAAATATGTCTTTATGTTATTAAAAGCCTCTCGTTGTTCTTCCCCCCAAGTGAATTCGGCTTCATTCTTTAGCCGAAGTATTGGAGCAAACGATTCAATCTTCCCTGCCAAGTTAGATATAAATCGTCTCAAGTAATTGATTTTCCCCAATAACTTTTGCACATCTCCTTTGCAAGTCGGCTGTTCCAGATTTTTAATTGCCTCTACTTTCTTAGGGTCAATCTCTATACCACCTTCATGAATTATAAATCCTAAGAATTTTCCAGCCGACACACCAAAAGCACATTTAAGGGGATTCATCTTCAACCCATACCGGCGCATTCTTTCAAAACCGAGTCGTAAATCGGCAAGATGATGCTCAAACCCATCCGATTTAACAACTATATCATCAATGTATATTTCTAATATAATGCCTAGAAGATCATGAAATATTAGATTCATGGCATGTTGATATGTAGCACCGGCATTCTTCAACACAAAAGTCATGACTACCCACTCAAACAAACCGACAAAGCCAGGGCACCGAAAAGCAGTCTTAGACATGTCCTTTTCGGCCATAAATATTTGATTATAACCAGCATTGCCATCTAAAAAACTGATTATTCTATGTCCCGAAGCATTATTAATAAGGATGTCGGCAATAGGCATAGGATATTCATCTTTTGGAGTAGCCTTATTCAAGTCCCTAAAATCAACACATATTCTAATTTTGCTAGTATTCTTCTTTTCAACAGGAACAATATTAGACACCCAATCCGCATATCTACATGGCCGAATAAACTTTGCTTTTATCAACCGGTCAACTTCTTCTTTGATGCGGTCATACATGTTAGGATTAAAATTTCTACGCGGTTGCTTATACGGCCTAAAACCAGGTTTGATAGGTAATCTATGTTCCACTAAATCTCTATTTAAGCCAGGCATTCCGGTATAATTCCAAGCAAAGCAATCAACAAATTCTTTAAGTAACACGGTTACCTTGCTTTTCTGATCGGCTTTTAAATTAGCATTGATAAATGTAGGTCTCGGAGTGCTCCCATCACCAATGTCTATTTCTTCAAGTGGATCAGCCGATGAGAATCCATGCCCAAGCTTGTCCATGTCTTCAAATTCTTCAATAGTCTCATGCATATCGTTCTTTCCGGAACGATATTCTTCTGTACGTTTTTGTAACCATTTAATGCTATCTTCTTTATTCATCACTTACATAGATAGATCATTAAGCCGAGCTACATCAGCCGGCTGTACATTTATGGGTACAAAACCATCTCGACCTATACTAATGTAATCATAGTCCGATATATCTCTACCGGTCAAGCATTGCATATCACCGAGTTGCCAATCAACCGGCGCTTCTGTCAAGGCTATGCAAGTTGAGTTGTCTGCCCCAATCACCTCTACATCATCATCTACCCATTGAATTAAGCACTGATGCAAAGTAGATGGAATGCAACAATTCGCATGGATCCAGTCACGCCCTAACAGAATATTGTATCGGCCTTTGACATCAACTACAAAGAAAGCAGTCGGCAATGTCTTGCTTCCGACTGTAAGCTCCATAGATATAACGCCTTTGGCTTCAGATAGCTCTCCTGAAAACCCACTGAGTGCCATGTTGGTCTTCATTAGCTCGCTCTCCTTTCGGTTCAGCTTGGAAAACACCGAAAGAGGCATGATATTCACACCTGCGCCGCCATCAACAAGCATACACCCAATAGGCTTGCCATCAACATGTCCTTTGATGAATAACGGCTTCAAGTGTTGGTCGGGTTTTTCTGGTTTTTCGAACACAGCCTTTCCCGGCCCAAGAATTAACTCAGCAACCTCAGACTCAGGTGCGCGGAACTCGGCGGGCAATGCAAAAACCATGTTAATATCCATATCAGTGAATATATTGTTGCCATTCTCCGAGTTGACGCCGTCAACCTTGTCATCTGTCATGTCATCATCTGAGTACTTGCCATCATCTTCCGAGCAATCGCCACCATCTTCCGGATTGTGAGCGGTATCTTCCGAATAACTGGTGACTGCATCAACCGAGCCAGTGGGAGCATCAACCGAGTTATCGGCAACTGCATCTTCTTCTTTTGATATGCGCTTTTCTCTCCACACCAGTCGGGGTATCATTGGTCTATCCTCATTGAATTGCTCATCCCGCTTTTTCTCGGCTATTTCTTTTTTGATTTCCAACGCTCGCAGCCGCTGCACTCGGCGTTTCTGAGTGTGATTTAATCCTGTCGGACACCATTGAGGTTCTGGTTTGGTCCCTGGAGCGACATATTTGCTGCCCCCCGAACTACTCGGCATTTTCTGACGTACTGTCCTGCTGCCCCCCGAGTAACCCGGCCTGTACTGACTGCCTCCTGAGTATCTCGGCATGTTGCTTCTCATGTAACTTGGCCTATTCCGAGTAGCCGAAACACCCTTCTGCTGATGCGATACACCCCCTGCTGCAAATTTCTGGCTTCCATTAGTACTTGGGTTCCCATGATTGAGCGAGCCAAAAATAACTGGAGACTGTCCAGGGGATGCACGTGAGCTGTTCTCTTTGATGAGTGGATCAATTATCACACCAACCGCTCCAATTTTCCGAGTTACGCCGGCAGATTCAGTATGTGCATTAGCATCTTTTTCCTGAACAGAATTATCTTTCAACTCGGCAATGTCCTCCTTTCCTGGACTTTTCTTTTCACCGAGTTCTTTTGCAGACTTACGCACCCAAGTGCGCCCACGGCCATTACTATTTTTGTCAGCCACTTGGCGCACTGGTGACCGATCCCTTCGAATCGTGTCTTCATCAAACCGAGTCCTTTTCTGACGCACTGGCCCCCTGTGCATATTACTCGGCTGATTCCATTCTGGCCGAAAATAACCCGGTGGCCCCATAGGGTGTGGTGCCCAAGGATTAAACCCCCACGGAGGACACGGAGGAAAATATGGGTGCATAGGAGGTGGGCATCCCCAATAAGCCGGTTGCATTGGAAAACACGGTTGTTGCTCATATGAATTTCTCCCCCAATGCTCATGATCATCAAGTCTAGGAGGGGACCTCGGACACTTGACTCCTCCAAGCCGATTGAACACATTGCTGTTTCTACGCGAAGTGTATTTTTCCAACAACATGTTGACAGTCGGCTTTGGTCTTGGACCTTGCTTTTTCTTTCCATTGACTTTCCATACTCCGACCTCTGGGTTCCTGGGTTTAATCATTTTTGGTGGAGCATTCTCATCAACAGTATTTTTCTCCTTGGCTGACTCGGCCTGATCCGACCGATTTAGCATCCTTTTGCCTTCAAACTCGATCACATTAACAGGGAAAGGATCACTCGAGCTTCATCTTGGCATCCTCTATGAATGTCAATCGTCCTTCGTTAATGGCCGATTGCACCTGTCGACGAAAAATATTACAATCATTAGTAGCATGTGAAAAAGAATGATGCCACTTACAGTAAGCTCTTCGTCCCAATTCTTCCGGAGATGGGATCACATGATTTCCTCTCAATCTTATTTGGTTCCCTTGCAATAACATATCAAAGATCTTATCACACTTGCTAACATCAAAAGTATATTTAATCTCATCTTTTTTAGCAGGTGTAGGTTTTAAAGCTGGACATGCAAAGGGTTTAGACTTTGGCGTTTGGATCCACTCGGCTACACATATGTCTAGATCATCATCACTAGCCGAATCATCTTCACACTCTAAAGTATTAACAGCAGGAATAACCTTATCTTTATTTTTGTTTTCTCTGAACCGACTAGATTGCTTAACTTCTCTAGCTCGGTTTTCCTGCGCCAAAGCCTTTTGTAACACTTGGTTTACATCTAAAAAGTCCTGCCCTTCTAGTTTATCTTTAATGTGAGCATGCAAACCCGAAAAAGCTAGATCAGCCAAATCTTTTTTGGCTATATTTAAGCTGTAGCAGCGGTTCTTTACATCCCTAAACCTTCTAATGTAATCATGCACCGGCTCATTATACTTCTGCCTAACCATAGTTAGGTCAGAAAGCCGAAGCTCAGCATCACCGCTATAGAAGTACTCATGAAATCGCTGCTCTAACTGTACCCATGAAGAAATAGAGTTAGGAGCAAGGGATGAAAACCAAGTAAATGCAGTGCCGGTTAAAGACAAAGGAAATAGTCTAACTCTATAAATATCTGAATTACCAAACTCACTGCATTGTGCTAAGAACTGTGCCACATGTTCAACAGTAGACCTACCACCTTCCCCGGTGAATTTAACAAAATCAGGGATCCTAACACCTCGAGGATAAGGAGTGGATTCAAAGTATTCGGGGTATGGTTTCCGATAGGTACGTGCCACACCTTTCGGCGCCAAACCGTATTGACTCAGGATCTCAGTTATTTGATCTTTCACACTAACATATGTTTGTGGAACAGCATGTGGTGGATTCTCCGGCAATATGGTTTGAGCATGTGAAGTTTGCAACGGAGGATCATTAGCTTGCGAATCAAGTACCGGCCCATATGGAATCCCGGTACTGACAGCTGGCGGCATAGCCTCTGAATTATTTACAATTCGGTGAGGGTTCGTACCGAATTGATTGTAACTCGGTGGTGAGTTTTCTCCGAGTTGATTGTAACTCGGTGGCGTGGTATATGCTACTGTTTGATAGTAGGGTTGCTGCAGATTTGAATTCAAAACCCTACTTCGGTTATTGCTATCATAACTTTGTGCAACCGAAGTAGAAACGATAGGAGGAGCAACATTAGGGATAAAGTTATGGGCCGAACTATTAGTATAGTTCCGGCCACTTTGATCATTGTTTAGAACAGCATGAATTTGATCTCTGTTAGCCGATGCACTTTCAACATGTTGCCCTAATGATTGAATATGATGAGATGAACCATCCCCTAAACCTTTGCTAAGTCGCTTTTCAAGTTCTTCAAATTTATCAGCCATGGATTTAGAAAGTGTGTTCATCGCATTTGTCATGTCGGATCCAAATTTGCTAGCTACGGACACATCAATTAAATGAGCAATTTCTTCGGTTGGCTTTTTTACCTCAGCATCGGAAGGACTTGGCGCAACTACCTTTTTGACGACGCCGTTCCTCGTCTTCTGGTATCCCGCCAAAAACATGTTCTTCTTTTCAGCGTTCTGTCTCTCGAGCTCCTGTTCAAACTCGCGCCGATCATCTTCCGACAGGTCAAAGAACGTAACGGCGATGACGTTCTCCGGGTCGATGTCGCTCCCGTTCCTGGACTCGGTATTCATCATGTCCTGAGTAGATGTTGCCCTTGTTCTTCTCGTCGCCGAGTAGATTGGAAGTACTCGGCGTTCTTCGGTCCCCAGCGGAGTCGCCAATTTGTGTTGGCGCAGAAATTCGCACCGCGCAACACAACGATATTCCTCGCACTTTCGCGGCGAGGGGCGGATGCTTTTCGAGCAAAGCAACAAAGAAGGTTCCTCGATTTCGGAGAGGAGGGACGGATGCTTTACGAGCAAAGCAACAAAGATGAAAACAGTAAACGAAAGTAAAAGTACAAAAAAGTAGTAGATGTGTTTGATCGATTGTGTGTTTTTCAATCGGCCGTCACCCCCAACATATATAAGAGGCGGCTGGACTTCCCGTACAAGCAAAGGATTCATCTAGGCTTTCCTTACAAGAAAATTACATCAATTCACGTCCTAGAGTCCTAGTTCTGGTCCCGCTTGGATTCAGCCCGAATCTGGTCCAATCTTCTGTCTTGCTCCTTGCGTGGGCCGTGGAATCTGCACATGACCTCCGATGGAGATGGTTCAAACACGAATTTTGTGCGCTTCGACGAGGCCAATAATCCGTATGTTGATCACTTTTCCAAATAAGGCCTTCTTGAATACTCTACGGGGTCATCTTTAATTTCGAGTCGGGCTCGGTTATGTAGCTGACTGGACCGTCCGACTCTTGTAGCGTCTCGGCAGGTCGTATACTATGTCGGATGATGATGACTCCAAAAGCAAAGTTGACCGTTTCGACGTTACGAACAACTTTCATGTTGAACACTTTTTCATCCGAGGCAATCTAGATAACTATTTGAGCCCATCTTCAGCTTCTGGTCGGATTTGACAGTTTCCACTCCGGCAAGCTTTCCCCGGCAAGGTTTCCATCCCGCCAAGCTTTCACACCCCGGCAAGGTTTCCATCCCGGCAAGATTTCCCCGGCAAGGTTTCTATCCCGGCAAGGTTTCCATCCCGGCAAGATTTCCCCGGCAAGGTTTCCATCCCGGCAAGCTTTCCATCCCGGCAAGCTTTCTGGCTGTACCTTGCGGGTCCTTTTTGTGGCAGTAAACGACTTCGGATGAAAATGTGCCCAAAAGCAAAGTTGACCGTTTCGACGTTACGAACAACTTTCATGTTGAACGTTTTTCGATTCGAGGCCATGTTGAATGGCTAATTGCTCACGCATTGCATCAGACACTCGCCAAGACGTGTCTGGTCTCCCGCGTCTTATTTCGCCTCTTGACATGGCTGCATTCAGACAGCTCTAACTTTTGCATAAGAACTTGGATTGAGACGATTTTTATATGAAAATCGACCGATTCGACGAGACGAAGACAATTCATGTAGAAAGTTTTCTCATATGAGATCATCTTGAGGGCGTAATCAGCCGAATAGTGTTCTAGATACAAAATCCCCGTACTTCGAACACAACTTCGGCCTTAGAGATGAGATCGGATGGCTATGGCCCAAATATCAAAGTTTCTCTTTTCGACGATACGGAACTTTCTCACTTTGAGCACTTTTCCATTTGAGGCCTTCTTAATTATGTTTTTGACCATGCCAAAACCTGGTGTCAACACGTGGATGTACGATAGCACTACCTATCGGAACCATGGGAAAAATCATCGTGTCTCCAAATTGTGTTTGACCTTCCTCTCTACCCTATACTACATATGCTTGTTGTTACTTTCCGCTGCTATACTCTTAGACATGCATGTGTGAAAGCACATTTGCTCCCTTGGTGGTTTTGGTAATTAATAACAATATATATGTCATTGAACTAATGTTTCCACTAAGCATATTTCAGGAACAGTTCAATGATAGGGATGGCAAAAGGATTGTGGAGAAACCCCAAGATGCAAGGAAATGGATTGGCAAAGCTTCAAGCAAGAGGACTCTACATTTATTTTGTGAGAAATCACTTTGAGTCCATAGGAAAGCCAATACTATTTAAAGGGGGTAAGGTACTGTTGGTGAACAAGATGCTCCACGTGCACAAGAGATAGTAACCAAAAACACCCACAAGCTCTTCCACAAAAGTTTGTCCAAAGCCAAACATCCAAAATCGGTGCAACCAACAATTCCCACTCGGTCCCAACGATTCCCAAAATCAGACGGACTCATGCCAAACCCTAGCCATTCGGTGCAACCGATTCTACATAGGTGCCACCGAGTTCAGTTGACAATTTTCTGTTTAGCTATTTTCAAGTATCGGTACCACCGAGTTTTGCCAGTCGGTCTCACCGAGTTTTTGGGCCAACTCTCTGGATAGCCATTCACAAGAATCGGTACCACCGAGTTTTGTGAATCGGTCCCACCGAGTTTCTGGACCAACTCTCTTGTTAGCCATGGTCAAGAATCGGTACCACCGAGAATTGAGAATCGGCGTCACCGAGTTGTGCAATCTGACCGTTGGTCACCTAATCGTTACCACCGAGAGTTATATATCGGTCTCACCGAGATTCAAAAGTTACTGCCTTTTGGTCACTTCGGTACCACCGAGATTCACACATCGGTGTCACCGAGTTGGTCACTTTAGGTGTAACTGTTGGATTTTTGGGGATGCCTATATATACCCCTTCACCACCACCCACTCGAAAGAGAAGCACTCAGAACTATTCCATACTTGCCCCATCCAATTTTCTGAGAGAGAGCCACCTACTCATGTGTTGAGATCAAGCTATTCCATTCCTACCATATGAATCTTGATCTCTAGCCTCCCCAAGTTGCTTTCCACCAAATCAATCTCTTCCACCAAAGCCAAATCTTTGAGAGAGTGATTGTGTGTTGAGGAGTCTATCATCTTGAAGCACAAGAGCAAGGAGTTCATCGACATTACCGAACCTATTACCTTTTGGAGGGTGGTGCCTCCTAGATTGGTTAGGTGTCGCTTGGGAGCCTCCTACTTCGTGTTGTGGAGTTGAACCAAGAAGTTTGTACGGGCAAGGAGATCGCCTACTTCGTGAAGATATACCCATAGTGAGGCTAGTCCTTCGTGGACGGAAGCCGTTATGGAATAGTCAAGGTTGCTACTTCGTGGACCCCTATGGGTGGAGCCCTCCGTGGACTCTCGCGACCGTTACCCTCCGTGGGTTGAAGACTCCATAAACGTGGACGTACGATAACACCACCTATCGGAACCACGGGAAAAATCTTCGTGTCTACAAATTGCGTTTGATCTTCCTCCCTACCCTCTACTATACATGCTTGTTGTTACTTTCCGCTGCTATACTCTTAGACATGCATGTGTAGGGTGTACTTGACTTGTTATCATTGCTAAAATCTGCCAACACTTAAAATTGGGAAAAGGTAGAATTTTTATTTGGTCAAGTAGTCTAATCACCCCCCCTCTAGACATAATTTTGATCCTACAAGTGGTATCATAGCTTTGGTCTCCATTGCATTGGTTTCACAACCTAGGAGAGTATGGCGTCTAGTGAGGGAAATTATCACCGTAGAGGTCCGTACTTTGATGGCACTAATTTTGCTAGTCGGAAGCACAAAATGAAAATTCATATTCTTGGTCATAACCCCGCCGTTTGGGCTGTTGTTCGTGTTGGCTTGCAAGGTGAATTCTTTGGTGATGGAAAGGAACCGGATCGTGAAGCGACCGCGGATGAATTGAAGATGTTGCAATACAACGCTCAAGCATGTGACATTCTCTTCAACTGCCTATGCCCCGAAGAATTCAACAAAATCAGTCGTCTTGAGAATGCAAAAGAGATTTGGGATACTTTGGTTGATATGCATGAAGGTACCGAATCCGTGAGAGAATCCAAGTTGGACGTTCTTCAAAGTCAGCTTGACAAGTTCAAGATGAAGGATGGTGAAGGAGTCGCAGAGATGTATTCTAGGCTAGCTCTCATCACAAATGAGATTGCTAGCTTAGGAAGCGAAGAAATGACCGACAAATTCATCATCAAGAAGATACTTCGCGCTTTGGATGAGAGATACGACACCGTGTGCACATTGATCCAAATGATGCCCAACTACACAGATCTCAAGCCTACGGAAGTCATTGGAAGGATTGTTGCTCATAAGATGACACTCAAGGACAAAGAAGAGCTTCACAACAAGTCTAGCGGTGCTTACAAAGCCACAAGTGATGCTCCCGCAACTTCAAGCGACAACCTTGTCACCAATGAAGAGATAAGCCTCATGATCAAGAAATTCAACAAGTTCTACAAGAATAGAGCTAAAGAACGAAGCTCCAACTCAAGATATGAAGAGAAGCGTTCGTCAAGTCGTGACCGAAACTGCTACAATTGTGGGAAGCCCGGACACTACTCCAATGAGTGCACGGCTCCCTACAAACGAAGAGAAGAGTCACCTAGAAGACGAAGCTCAAGGAATGAATCACCTCAAAGAGAGAGAAGGAGTAGAGATGATCGTTATGAACGAAGACCCTCAAGGAGAAGTAGGGACTCGAATAAGAAGGACAAGTACACCAAGAGCTACACAAGAAGAAGACATCAAGATCATGTTGGTGAATGGGTTTCCAGCTCCGAATCCGACAACAACTCCGAGAGAAGCTATCACTCCAACTCCGACTATAGTCAAGATGAAGGTGTTGCCGGACTTGCACTAGTGACTACCAACTCCTATGATCTATTTGATTCACCAAATGAAGGGAGTGGAAGTTGCTTCATGGCTAAAGGCCCCAAGGTATTACACCCCGAGTATCTTAATTTCAATAGTGATGAAGATGATTTACTTGGTGATGATGACTTGCTCTTTGATAAAACTTGTCATGTTAGTCAAAATGAACTTGATAATTTTCATACTAGTCAAGATAAGTCGTGTGATGATGATAAGATGGAAATAGAATGACTAACTAAAGAATTAAACACTCTTAAGTTAGCCCATGAATCTACTCTCGAAGATCATAGAGAGCTTGTAAGGACTCATGAGAAGCTACGCTTCGACAAGCTCACCTTGGAGCAAGAACACGAGTTTCTTAAAGCTATCAATGACGATCTCTAAAAGAAGACTTCATCTTATCTAGCCAAACGACTACTCTTGTCATATTCATTCCACAAGTTAAGTCTAAGCAAATTAGTAACAAAGGCAAGAAAGGCTCTTCATCTAGTAGCAACAATAAAAATGCTAAATCTAATGATGTTTCTTCTAGTAGTTCTATTGATTCCACTAATGATGATTCTCTTAGCCAAGTTACACTTGAGCAAAAAAACGCTTTATTAAAAGGAATTATAGAGAAAGGTATCTACAAGAGTTTTGCCGGGTGTAAGCAATTTGAGAAATTGTACGCAAGCACGGAGGATACCGGAAGAACCATGGCATTGGCTACTTCAACGCTAATGGAGTTGAATGGGAAGAAGGTCAATACCCCAAGCCCAAGTTTGTTCCTCAAAAGGAGAAGTATGAACATACTCTTCCCAAGGGAACAAACACTCAAGATGACCTTCCACCACAAGACCACAAGCTCAAGGGCAAGAACAAGCTTCAAGAGGACATTGACTCATATGAAGATGAATCCCAAGCTTTGGTGGAGTGGGTTCCCAAGGCTACTTCAAGCTCAACTTCTACAAGTGCCACTTCAACACCAAGGATCCCCATCAAGTTGATGTGGGTCCCCAAGAAGAAGAACTAGAGAAGTTCTTGAGGGGTGACTCCGCCAATGAAATTCACTCACATTCATTATTGGCAAGAACTAGTCGTAATCAACGTCAACATCATGCGATAGTTCAAGGAGTCACACATTCCCTCAAAGGTAAGCAAGGGACAAGGTAATCAACAAATCCATGGACATCAACATGTATGCTTTGCACTCCATGTCCATAGATATCCTTGTATTTGTCTCTTGTGTGTTGGTACTAACCCATGTAGGTGAGAAGAGTAAGAAAATAACAAGGATGCTCCCAACTCTTGGTGATCTTCATCAACCTTGAGCATCCACCACTACCTCACCAACATGAAGTCTTCATCGACAAAACCCAATGTTAGTTTATCCCTCCTATGGGGGGATGTCACATCAAGGGGGAGATTTACTCTAAGACTTGAGTCAAAGCATCTCATAGTATGTGAGAACATTAAATGCTTTATGTAAAAGTGGTAACCCCACTTGTGCTTTAACGATGAGTATGACCTATGATCAAGTATTCTTACTTGGCTCCTAAGTCAATATACTCATATATAGATGACTCCATCATCGCCCAAAATGCTTGATAGATGCTAGTATGTATGTGCATGTTTGCCATGATTTCATTTGACATCTCATTGTGTGAGCATGTTGGTCTGCATTTATTTATCCATTCGAGGACATCCAATTGTTCCTATTTGGCTTTTGATTTTTCTTTTGCCAATTGGATGGACAAGAATGCCTAGGACCACTCTCTAGCTATCTATGCTTTCTTACCTCATATTCTATTCTTGCTGCATCAGAAAATTTGAACAAGGACTTTTCGATCTCTCTGTGTGAGGAGCACTCGGAGTTCCGTATCGATAAAGGAATGACCATTAAAACATCCAAGTGCATCTCGGTGGAACCAATCCAAAATCTCGGTCTCACCGAATGCCTAGGGTTGATCTGGTTTTCTATCTCGGTACCACCGATTCCATCTTCTCGGTTACACCGAGTTTCCCTATCAGCAGATAGTTGAGGAACTCGGTGACACCGAAAAGTTAGAACCGGTGTCACCGACAGCCATGGGTTTATATAGAGGCAGACCCGACTTTTGAAATCTATTCCTCAAACGTCATCCCCTCCGAAACCCTTGCTGCCGAACCAAGGCCCCTAGTCATCGCCTTCGTCTTCCCGAGCGCCTCCGCCATTGGAAGTCCCCGCCGTCGACGGAATCCTCTCCCCCGTCGCCGCCATAGCGAAGTCGTCACCAAGGTAGGGTACGATTTCATCCCCTCATGCGCTCCAACCTCCGAATCTCGTGCATTTGGACTTTTCCATCGTTTATCCACAGTTTGAGATTGATTCATCCACAAGAAACTCCAATAGAATAGCGAACGAACAATTTTTTAGGGTTTGCCGTCCGCAACTTGAATTTCGGTGGAACCGACGCAAAAGAATCGGTAGCACCGATTCACTTTTCTGGTCGACTGAGAACAATCTCGATGAAACCGAGTGCCCATTTTCGGTCTCACCGAAAGTGGTGCTAAGTTTCTATTATGGAGATTGTCTGTCTCGGTAGGCCCGAAATGTTTGCTTCGGTTGTACCGACATTCACTTGGCAGAATGCAAAACTTGAGAAATTTTAGTTCCATCTTTTGAAAATGTCTGCATTTTGTGATGAATCAACCCTTCCACTCTTCTATACTCTATTCACAGGGTCAGAGATGTCAGGCTCAGATGACAGTGAGAACAACTTCAGAGAGCAGAGTGTTGACATGAGCTCAGGCACTAGTCCTGATGAGAGCTTTGATGATGTTCCTAGCTCTCCTGATCTTCCCAAAGCTGCTACTAGGGCAAGGAGGAAGCTCAACTCAGATGAGGAGAATGAGGATTTCATACCTGAGGAGCTATCCAAGAAAGATGACACTGCCAAGAACACTGCTGTTGCCACTACTTCCAAGAAGAAGAAAGCCATCAGGAAGGAGTATGCTAGCTCAGGGTCAGTGAGAGCACCAGAGAGTGCTAGGGCAACTATGACTGTTGAGCCCTCCAAGAAGTCTATGCCTAAGAAGGCAGGTGAGAAGAAGAAGAGCAGAAAGAGGATCATTCATGTCATAGGCAGGCCTACCTCAATGTATGAGGACCCAGCAGAGGCTGCTTCTGAGGAAGAGGAGGAGGAAGAGCCAGTTGCCAAGGCCCCTCCTAAGAAGAAAAAGAAGCTCATGGCAGATGCTATGCCTAAGGCCACTTCATCCAAGGGCACCAAGATTGCCCCCAAGAAGGCTGCTGCAGAAAAACCCAAGAGGTTCTCCAGAGAGATACCAGCTTCCAGCAAGAACAAGACCTCGACCTTTAGGGAAGCTGAGGATGATGATATGACAGCTTTGATGAAGCTAAGACCACACCTTCTAGAGCACAATGCCAGCCACTTGCTTGCTAAGGACATGAAGAAGAGGAAGGACTCTGGTTTGAGAGAATGGAGAGCCATTGATCCATATTCTCAGAGAAGGAAAACAGCTGTGGACTACAGATTTTATACCAAGGAGCAACAAGATTTCTACGAGACAATCCTGCTTGATAAGAGCCCTTCTGTAAGTGACATGAGGTATGTAGATTGGAAGTATATCAAGGAGAATGAGGACTACTTCCCAAGTGTGCAAGACAACTTCCACTGCATTGGTCTTGATGAATTTGTTGGCAAGGAATTCACTGCATGGAACGATGAGATGATCATGCAATTCTACTCCACTGCTCACTTCTATGGAGATGGTAGAATTGTGTGGATGACTGAAGGAGCTAGGTATGAATCAACTGTTGATGAATGGGCTACCATCTTAGGAGTCCCAAAGGTGGAAGAAGGAGATCTGGATGTCTATTCTGAATCCAAGGAGAGCCATGATGCTATGAAGAACATGTACAATGAGATCCCTGCTACAAACTTGAAATCTCACAAGTTAGGATCCATTAACTTCCTCCAGGCTGGTCTACGCACCATGAACACCATCTCGAGGCACACCTTGATGCCTAAGTCTGGAGATGACAAGATGATAAGAGGCTATTCCATCAACATGCTGATCCATCTTGATCGACACACCAGGATAAGGGTGATGGACTTGATTGTGGAAACTGTGAAGAGGGTTGCTGCTGATCAGAAGCGCTCATGCTGCTATGCACCCTACATTCAGATGCTTATCAACTCCAAGCTGGAGAAGCACATCTTTGCTCTTGATAGACCACATTTGCCCCTACAGCCAGATCTAGAAGACAACATTGTGGTGATGAACCTAGATCATCCCACCTCAGCAGCAGCACAGGCAGAGGCAGAGGCAGCTAGAGCCATTAGTGCTCAAGTCCCTAGACCCAGGAACGAGCAAATGGATCTCTGATACGTCTCCAACGTATCTATAATTTTTGATTGTTCCATGCTATTATATTATCTGTTTTGGATGTTTTATATGCATGTATATGCTATTTTATATTGTTTTTGGGACTAACCTACTAACCTAGAGCCCAGTGCCAGTTTCTATTTTTTCCTTGTTTTTAAGTTTTACAGAAAAGGAATATCAAACGGAGTCCAAACGGAATAAAAACTTATGATGATTTTTTATGGACTAGAAGAAGCCCACAGGGCATTGGAGTTGGGCCAGAAGAGCCATGAGGCCACCACAAGCCTAGGGGGCGCCCCCCTAGGGCGCGCCCCTGGCTTGTGGACGCCTCGTGGCCCCCCTTGACTTGTTTCCAACGCCCAATTTTTTTATAAATACAGGAACCCCCAGAAAGAAACCTAGATCGGGAGTTCCGCTGCCGCATGCCTCTGTAGCCACGAAAAATCAATCTGGAGCCCGTTTCGGCACCCTGTCGGAGGGGGAAACCATCACCGGAGGCCATCTTCATCATCCCGGCGGTCTCCATGACGAGGAGGGAGTAGTTCACCCTCGGGGCTGAGGGTATGTACCAGTAGCTATGTGTTTGATCTCTCTCCCTCGTGTTCTTGAGATGACACAATCTTGATGTACCACGAGCTTTATTAATATAGATGAATCATATGGAGTTTTCCCCTCTCTATCTTCTTGTGATGAATTGAGTTTTCCCTTTGAAGTTTTCTTATCGGATTGAGTCTTTAAGGATTTGAGAACACTTGATGTATGTCTTGCGATGGGATATCCATGGTGACAATGGGATGTTCTATTGATCCACTTGATGTATGTTTTGGTGATCAACTTGCGGGTTCCGTGACCTTGGGAATCTATGCATAGGGGTTGGCACATGTTTTCGTCTTGACTCTCCGGTAGAAACTTTGGGGCACTCTTTGAAGTTCTTTGTGTTGGATTGAACATGATGAATCTGAAATTGTGTGATGCATATCATATAATCAAGCCCATGGGTACTCGTGGTGACATTGGAGTGCCTAGGTGACATTAGGGTTTTGGTTGATGTGTATCTTAAGGTGTTATTCTAGTACGAATTCTAGGGCTGTTCGTGACACTTATAGGGATAGCTCATACGATTGATCGGAAAAGATAACTTTGAGGTGGTTTCGTATCCTACAATAATTTCTTCGTTTGTTCTTCGCTATTTGTGACTTTGGAGTGAACTCTTTGTCGCACGTGAGGGATTTACATATGATTCAACTATGTCAGTATTGTTGAGAGAACTTGCACTAGTGAAAGTATGAACCCTAGGCCTTGTTTTCAAGCATTGCAATACCGTTTTTGCTCACTTTTGTTACTTGCTACCTTGCCGTTTTTATATTTTCAGATTACAAAAACTTATATCTACCATCCATATTGCACTTGTATCACCATCTCTTCGCCGAACTAGTGCACCTATACAATTTGCCATTGTATTGGGTGTGTTGGGGACACAAGAGATTTCTTGTATTTGATTGCAGGGTTGTTTGAGAGACACCACCTTCATCCTACGCCTCCCACAGATTGATAAACCTTAGGTCATCCACTTGAGGGAAATTTGCTACTGTCGTACGAAACTCTGCGCTTGGAGGCCCAACACGAGTCTACAAGAAGAAGGTTGCGTAGTAGACATCAATCTCTTGATCAGTACCGTTCAGGGCATGCAGAAAGATATCAAGGACATCTTGGCGAATCAGCATAGTCTTGTGAGGATCATGGAGAACAGGATCAAGACACTCAATGACAAGGTGGATGGGCTGACCAAGACCATGAACGAGCTCAAGAAGGAAGTTGATAGCGTGCTCAGTCCCCACACTACAGATGATGAGGATAACTCACCTCTCAGGCCAGGCACTCAGTTCATTACTCAGGCTAGATCAGCCACAGTGCCAGCTCCAGAGTTGAGGCCTTCTTCATCAGCACCTGCTACAGCCTCTTCAGCTCCATCAGCTCCTCCAGTTCCTCCAGTTGCTACTCCAACACCGTCCATGACGTCTGCTGAGGTCTTCGCCGATGCCGTTCTCTCAACTCCTTCACCAGCTACCAGAGGAGATCAGCCCCAGAAGAGCGCTTAGATATATACCTTTGAACTTTTTGGTAACTTGTTGCCAAAGGGGGAGAAGATGTATATAGATATTTAGGCTTCGAGAGAGAGAGCGTTGGTTTTATCGCTTTTTCAAAACATTTGATCTTTTGGTTTGATTGTGTTAAACTTTGTTGGTGTGTGATCATACACTTGATGTGTATTGCTACTATTTCCTATCATTGTGATGCTTATGAGATGATCATTCACCTTTGCTTGATTGTGTTGTGCTATGATATTCATTCAAATTATTCTCGCACACCACCAACTTGTATGTGACATGAAAGAGTGCCCTATGTACGTAATCGATTGTGCATTTGCATTCAAACGCAAATTTAAAATAATGCACAAATTTAGGGGGAGATCTTGCTTATCACATACTTCTCAAAGCGACGATTATATTCATTGATTATATCATATGTCGAAGCTTTGATCTATATGTTGTCATCAATTACCAAAAAGGGGGAGATTGAAAGCACATTTGCTCCCTTGGTTGTTTTGGTAATTAATAACAACATATATGTCATTGAACTAATGTTTCCACTAAGCATATTTCAGGAAAAGTTTAATGATAGGGATGGCAAAAGGATTGTGGAGAAACCCCAAGATGCAAGGAAATGGATTGGCAAAGCTTCAAGCAAGAGGACTCTACATTTTACTTAGTGAGAAATCACTTTGAGTCAATAGGAAAGCCAATACTATTAAAAGGGGGTAAGGTACTGTTGGTGAACAAGATGCTCCACGTGCACAAGAGATAGTCACCAAAAACACCCACAAGCTCTTCCACAGAAGTCTGTCCAAAGCCAAACATCGAAAATCGGTGCAACCAACATTTCCCACTCGGTCCCACCGATTCCCAAAATCAGACAGACTCATGCCAAACCCTAGCCATTCGCTGCAACCGATTCTGCATCGGTGCCACCGAGTTCAGTTGCCAACTTTCTGTTTAGCTATTTTCAAGTATCGGTACCACCGAGTTTTGCCAGTCGGTCTCACCGAGTTTTTGGGCCAACTCTCTGGATAGCCATTCACAAGAATCGGTACCACCGAGTTTTGTGAATCGGTCCCACCGAGTTTCTGGACCAACTCTCTGGTTAGCCATGGTCAAGAATCGGTACCACCGAGAATTGAGAATCAGCGTCACCGAGTTGTGCAATCTGACCGTTGGTCACCTAATCGGTACCACCGAGAGTTATATATCGGTCTCACTGAGATTCAAAAGTTACTGCCTTTTCGTCACTTCGGTACCACCGAGATTCACACATCAGTGTCACCGAGTTGGTCACTTTAGGTGTAACGGTTGGATTTTTGGGGATGCCTATATATACCCCTTCACCACCACCCACTCGAAAGAGAAGCACTCAAAACTATTCCATACTTGCCCCATCCAATTTTCTAAGAGAGAGCCACCTACTCATGTGTTGAGATCAAGCTATTCCATTCCTACCATATGAATCTTGATCTCTAGCCTCCCCAAGTTGCTTTCCACCAAATCAATCTCTTCCACCAAAGCCAAATCTGTGAGAGAGTGATTGTGTGTGGAGGAGTCTATCATCTTGAAGCACAAGAGCAAGGAGTTCATCGACATTGCCGAGCCTATTACCTTTTGGAGGGTGGTGCCTCCTAGATTGGTTAGGTGTCGCTTGGGAGCCTCCTACTTCGTGTTGTGGAGTTGAACCAAGAAGTTTGTACGGGCAAGGAGATTGCCTACTTCGTGAAGATATACCCATAGTGAGGCTAGTCCTTCGTGGACGGAAGCCGTTATGGAATAGTCAAGGTTGCTACTTCGTGGACCCTTATGGGTGGAGCCCTCTGTGGACTCTCGCGACCGTTACCCTCCGTGGGTTGAAGACTCCATAAACGTGGACGTACGATAACACCACCTATCGGAACCACGGGAAAAATCTTCGTGTCTACAAATTGCGTTTGATCTTCCTCCCTACCCTCTACTATACATGCTTGTTGTTACTTTCCGCTGCTATACTCTTAGACATGCATGTGTAGGGTGTACTTGACTTGTTATCATTGCTAAAATCTGCCAACACTTAAAATTGGGAAAAGGTAGAATTTTTATTTGGTCAACTAGTCTAATCACCCCCCCTCTAGACATAATTTCGATCCTACAAGTGGTATCATAGCTTTGGTCTCCATTGCATTGGTTTCACAACCTAGGAGAGTATGGCGTCTAGTGAGGGAAATTATCACCGTAGAGGTCCGTACTTTGATGGCACTAATTTTGCTAGTCGGAAGCACAAAATGAAAATTCATATTCTTGGTCATAACCCCGCCGTTTGGGCTGTTGTTCGTGTTGGCTTGCAAGGTGAATTCTTTGGTGATGGAAAGGAACCGGATCGTGAAGCGACCGCGGATGAATTGAAGATGTTGCAATACAACGCTCAAGCATGTGACATTCTCTTCAACTGCCTATGCCCCGAAGAATTCAACAAAATCAGTCGTCTTGAGAATGCAAAAGAGATTTGGGATACTTTGGTTGATATGCATGAAGGTACCGAATCCGTGAGAGAATCCAAGTTGGACGTTCTTCAAAGTCAGCTTGACAAGTTCAAGATGAAGGATGGTGAAGGAGTCGCAGAGATGTATTCTAGGCTAGCTCTCATCACAAATGAGATTGCTGGCTTAGGAAGCGAAGAAATGACCGACAAATTCATCATCAAGAAGATACTTCGCGCTTTGGATGATAGGGATGGCAAAAGGATTGTGGAGAAACCCCAAGATGCAAGGAAATGTGAGGCTAGTCCTTCGTGGACGGAAGCCGTTATGGAATAGTCAAGGTTGCTACTTCGTGGACCCTTATGGGTGGAGCCCTCTGTGGACTCTCGCGACCGTTACCCTCCGTGGGTTGAAGACTCCATAAACGTGGACGTACGATAACACCACCTATCGGAACCACGGGAAAAATCTTCGTGTCTACAAATTGCGTTTGATCTTCCTCCCTACCCTCTACTATACATGCTTGTTGTTACTTTCCGCTGCTATACTCTTAGACATGCATGTGTAGGGTGTACTTGACTTGTTATCATTGCTAAAATCTGCCAACACTTAAAATTGGGAAAAGGTAGAATTTTTATTTGGTCAAGTAGTCTAATCACCCCCCCTCTAGACATACTTTCGATCCTACAATGTGTAGGGTGTACTTGAATTGCTATAATTGCTAAAATCTGCCAACACTTAAAATTGGGAAAAGGTAGAACTTTTATTTGCTAAAGTAGTCTAATCACCCCCCCTCTAGACATACTTTCGATCCTACAAGTGGTATCAGAGCTTTGGTCTCCATTGCATTGGTCTCACAACCTAGGAGAGTATGGCGTCTAGTGAGGGAAATTATCACCGTAGAGGTCTGTACTTTGATGGCCCAAATTTTGCTAGTTGGAAGCACAAAATGATAATGCATATTCTTGGTCATAACCCCGCCGTTTGGGCTGTTGTTCGTGTTGGCTTGCAAGGTGAATTCTTTGGTGATGGAAAGGAACCGGATCGTGAAGCGACCGCGGATGAATTAAACATGTTTCAATACAATGCTCAAGCATGTGACATCATCTTCAACTGCCTATGCTCCGAAGAATTCAACAAAATCAGCCGTCTTGAGAATGCAAAAGAGATTTGGGATACTTTGGTTGATATGCATGAAGGTACCGAATCCGTGAGAGAATCCAAGTTGGATATTCTTCAAAGTCAGCTTGACAAGTTCAAGATGAAGGATGGTGAAGGAGTCGCTGAGATGTACTCTAGGCTAGCTCTCAGCACAAATGAGATTGCCGGCTTAGGAAGCGAAGAAATGACCGACAATTAATCATCAAGAAGATACTTCGAGCTTTGGATGAGATATACGACACCGTGTGCACATTGATCCAAATGATGCCCAACTACAAAGATCTCAAGCCTACGGAAGTCATTGGAATAATTGTTGCTCATGAGATGACACTCAAGGACAAAGAAGAGCTTCACAACAAGTCTAGCGGTGCTTACAGAGCCACAAGTGATGCTCCCGCAACTTCAAGCGACAACCTTGTCACCAATGAAGAGATAAGCCTCATGGTTAAGAAATTTAACAAGTTCTACAAGAATAGAGGCAAAGAACGAAGCTCCAACTCAAGATACGAAGAGAAGCGTTCGTCAAGTCGTGACCGAAATTGCTACAATTGTGGGAAGCCGGACACTACTCCAATGAGTGCACGGCTCCCTACAAATGAAGAGAAGAGTCACCTAGAAGACGAAGCTCAAGAAATGAATCACCTCAAAGAGAGAGAATGAGTAGAGATGATCGTTATGAACGAAGACCCTCAAGGAGAAGTAGGGACTCAAAGAAGAAGGACAAGTACACCAAGAGCTATTCAAGAAGAAGACATCAAGCTCATGTTGGTGAATGGGTTTCCGGCTCCAAATCCGACAACCACTCCGAGAGAAGTTATCACTCCAACTCTGACTATAGTCAAGATGAAGGTGTTGCCGGACTTGCACTAGTGACTGCCAACTCCTATGATCTATTTGATTCACCAAATGAAGGGAGTGGAAGTTGCTTCTTGGCTAAAGGCCCCAAGGTATCACACCCCGAGTATCTTGATTTCAATAGTGATGAAGATGACTTACTTGGTGATGATGACTTGCTCTTTGATAAAACTAGTGATGTTAGTTAAAATGAACTTGATAATTTTCATGCTAGTCAAGATAAGTCGGTTGATGATGATAAGATGAAAATAGAACAACTAACTAAAGAATTAAAACCTCTTAAGTTAGCCCATGAATCTACTCTAGAAGATCATAGAGAGCTTGTAAGGACTCATGAGAAGCTACGCTTCGAGAAGCTCACCTTGGAGCAAGAACATGAGTTTCTTAAAGCTATCAATGACGATCTCCGAAAGAAGACTTCATCTTATCTAGCCAAACGATTACTCTTCTCTACATTCATGCCACAAGTTAAACCTAGACAAACTAGTAACAAAGGCAAGAAAGGTTCTTCATCTAGTAGCAACAATAAAAATGCTAAATCTAATGATGTTGCTTCTAGTAGTTCTATTGATTCCACTAATGATGATTCTCTTAGCCAAGTTACACTTGAGCAAGAAAACGATTTACTGAAAGGAATTATAGAGAAAGGTATCTACAAGAGTCTTGTCGGGTGTAAGCAATTTGAGGAAATTGTACGCAAGCACGGAGGATACCGTAAGAACCACGGCATTGGCTACTTCAACGCTAATGGAGTTGAATGGGAAGAAGGTCAATACCCCAAGCCCAAGTTTGTTCCTCAAAGGGAGAAGTATGAACATACTCTTCCCAAGGGAACAAACACTCAAGATGACCTTCCACCACAAGACCACAAGCTTCAAGAGGACATTGACTCATATGAAGATGAATCCCAAGCTTTGGTGGAGTGGGTTCCCAAGGCTACTTGAAGCTCAACTTCTACAAGTGCCACTTCAACACCAAGGCTCCCCATCAAGTTGATGTGGGTCACTAAAAAGAAGAACTAGAGAAGTTCTTGAGGGGTGACTCCGCCAATGAAATTCACTCACATTCATTATTGGCAAGAACTAGTTGCAATCAACGTCAACAACATACAATAGTTCAAGGAGGCACATTCCCTCAAAGGTAAGCAAGGGACAAGGTAATCAACAAATCCATGGACATCATCATGTATGCTTTGCACTCCATGTCCATATATATCCTTGTATTTGTCTCTTGTGTGTTGGGACTAACCCATGTAGGTGAGAAGAGTAAGGAAACAACAAGGATGCTCCCAATTCTTGGTGATCTTCATCAACCTTGAGCATCCACCACTACATCACCCACATGAAGTCTTCTACGACAAACCCAAGGTTAGTTTATCCCTCCTATGGGGGGATGTCACATCAAGGGGGAGCTTTACTCTAAGACTTGAGTTAAAGAGTCTCTTAGAATGTGACAACATTAAATGCTTTATGTAAAAGTGGTAACCCCACTTGTGCTTAAACGATGAGTATGACCTATGATCAAGTATTCTTGCTTGGATCCTAAGTCAATATACTCATATATAGATGACTCTGTCATCGCCAAAATGCTTGATAGATGCTAGTATGTATGTGCATGTTCGCCATGATTTCATTTGACATCTTATTGTGTGAGCATGTTGGTCTACATTTCTTTATTCATTCGAGGACATCCAATTGTTGCTATTTGAACTTTGGTTTTTATTTTGCCAATTGGATGGACAAGAATGCCTAGGACCACTATCTAGCTACCTATGCTTTGTCTTCTCATCTTCCATTCTTGCTGCATCACAAAATTTGAACAAGTACGTTTTGATCTCTCTGTGTGAGGAGCACTCGGAGTTCCGTATCGACAAAGGACTAACCATTAAAACCTCCCAAGTGCATCTCGGTGGAACCAATACCAAAATCTCGGTCTCACCGAATGCCTAGGGTTGATCTAGTTTTCACCTTCAGTATCACCGATTCCATCTTCTCGGTTACACCGAGTTTCCCTGTCAGCTGACAGTAGAGGAACTCGGTGACACCGAAAAGTTAGAACCGGTGTCACCGACAGCCACGGGTATATAAAGAGGCGGACCCGACTTTTCAAATTACTTTCTCAAACGTCATCCCCTCCAAAACCCTAGCTGCCGAACAAGGACCCCTGGTCGTCTCCTTCGTCTTCCCGAGCGCCTCCGCCGTTGGAAGTCCACGCCGCCGACGGAATCTTCACCACCGTCGCCACCGTAGCGAGATCGTCACCGAATTAGGGTACGGTTTCGACCCCTCATGCGCTCCTCCCTCCAAATCTTGCGCATTAGGACTTTTCCATCGATAAGACAAGCTTTGAGATTGATCTATCCACAAGGACTTCCATTAGAATAGTGAACGAAAGATTTTTTAGGGATTGCCGTGCGCAACTTGAATCTCGGTGAAACCGACGCGAAAGAATCGGTAGCACCGATTCCCTTTTCTGGTCAACTAAGAACAACCTCCGTGAAACCGAGTGCCCATTTTCGATGTTACCGAAAGTGGTGCCAAGTTTCTGTAATGCAGGTTGTTTGTTTTGGTGGGTCCGAAAAGTTTGCCTCGGTTGTACCAATATTCACTTGGCAGAATGAAAATCTTGAGAAATTTTAGTTCAAATCTTTGAAAAATTGTCTACATTTTGTGATGACTCAACCCTTCCACTCTTCTATACTCTATTTCACAGGGTCAGAGATGTCAGGTTCTGATGATAGCCAGAATGACTTCAGAGAGAAGAATGTTGACATGAGCTCAGGCACTAGTCCTGATGGGAGCTATGATGATGTACCTAGCTCACCAGATCTGCCCAAAGCTGCAACCAGGGCAAGAAGAAAGCTCAATTCTGATGAGGAGGATGAAGACTTTGTTTGAGAAGAGCTGCCCAAGAAAGACACAACTGTCAAGAGCACTACTGCTGCCACTACATCCAAGAAGAAGGCTATAAGGAAGGAGTATGCTAGCTCAGGGTCAGTGAGAGCACCAGAGAGTGCTAGGGCAACAATGACTGTTGAGCCCTCCAAGAAGTCTATGCCTAAGAAGGCAGGAGAGAAGAAGAAGTCCAGGAAGAGGATCATACATGTTATGGGCAGGCCTACCTCTATGTTTGAGGATCCAGAGGCTGAAGAAGAAGAGGAGGAAGAGCCAGCTGCCAAGGCTCCTCCTAAGAAGAAGAAGAAGCTCATGGCTGACGCTATGCCTAAGGATACATCATCCAAAGGCACCAAGACTGCCCCCAAGAAGGCTGCTGTTGTTCCTAAACCCAAGAGGTTTTCCAGAGACATCCCAGCTTCTAGCAAGAACAAGACTTCCACTTTCAGGGAAGCTGAGGATGATACACAGTTTGTTTTGATGAAGCTTAGACCACACCTTCCAGAGCACAATGACAGCCATCCTGTTGCTGAAGACATGAAGAAGAGGAAGGACTCAGGTTTGAGAGACTGGAGAGCTATTGATCCTTACTCTCAGAGGAGGAGAACATCTGTGGACTACAGGTTCTATGCAAAGGAGCAACAAGATTTCTATGAAACAGTTTTGGTTGATAAGCGCCCCGCAGTGAGTGACATGAGATATGTGGATTGGAAGCACATCAAGGATAATGAGGACTACTTTACAAGTGTGCAAGATAACTTTCACTGCATTGGCCTTGATGAGTTCATTGGTAAGGAGTTTACCGCTTGGAACGATGAGATGATCATGCAATTCTACTCCACGGCACATTTCTATGGAGATGGTAGGATTGTATGGATGACAGAAGGCACCAGGTATGAATCCACAGTTGAGGAGTGGGCTGCCATCTTAGGAGCTCCACAGGTGCAAGACGGAGACTTGGATGTGTACTCCGAGTCCAAGGCCAATCACAATGCTATGAAGAACATGTACAATGAGATCCCTACTGCAAACTTGCCATCACACAAGTTTGGATCCATTTACTTCCTCCAGGTTGGTCTACGCACGATCAACACTATCTTAAGGCATACCTTGATGCCTAAGTCTGGAGATGAGAAGATGATAAGAGGATACTCTATCAACATGCTGCTCCATCTTGATCAACATACCAGATTCAGAGTGATGGACTTGATAGTTGAAACAGTGAAGAGGACTGCAGCAGATCAGAAGAGGTCATGTGGATAAGCTCCATATATACAGATGCTTATCAACTCCAAGTTGGAGAAGCACATATATGCACTTGACCGACCACATTTGCCACTCTTGCGAGAGCTAGAAGACAATGTTGTGGTGATGGACCCAGATCATCCCACCTCAGCTACAGCACAGGCACAGGCAGAGGCAGCCAGGGACTCCAGTTCTTAGGTGCCAAAGACTAGGAGTGAGCAGATGGATCTTCTACTTAGCTCTGTGCTCAGCATGCAGAAGGACATCAGGAACATTCTGAAGAACCAGGAGAGCCTCTCGAGGATTGTTGACACCAAATTCCATATTCTCAACAACAAGGTGGATGAGCTCACAGTGACTGTGAATGAGCTCAAGAAGGAAGTTGATGGCGTGCCCAGTCCCCACACTACTGATGACGATGAGGATAGTCCACATCTCAGGACAGCAACTCAGTTCAGGACTCAGCCTAGATCTGCCACAGTGCCAGTTCCAGAGTCTAGACCTTCTTCATCAGCACCTGCCGCAGCTCCTTCAGCTCCTCTAGCACCTCCAGTTGCTACTCCGACTCCGTCCATGACATCTGCAGAAGTCTTCGCTGATGCCGTTCTCTCGACTCCTTCATCTGCCACCGGAGGAGATCTTCCCGAGAAGAGCGCTTAGTTATATACCTTTGAACTTTTTGGTAACTTGTTTCCAAAGGGGGAGAAGATGTATATAGATCTTTAGGCTTCGAGAGAGAGAGAGAGCTGCTTTTTATCGCTTTTCAAAACATTGATATCTTTTGGTTGGTTTGCTTGTGTTAAACTTTGTTGGTGTTTGATCATACACTTGATGCGTATTGCTACTATTTTCCTATCCTTGTGATGCTTATGAAATGATGATTCACCTTTTCTTGATTGTGTTGTGCTATGATATTCATTCTCATTATTCTCGCACACCACCAAGTTGTATGCGACATGGAAGAGTGCCCCATGTACCTAATCGATTGTGCATTTGCATTCAAAAGCAAATTCAAAATAATGCACAAATTTAGGGGAAGCTCTTTCTTATCACATACTTCTCGAAGCAACGATTATATTCATTGATTATATCATATGTCGAAGCTTTGATCTATATGTTGTCATCAATAACCAAAAAGGGGCAGATTGAAAGCACATTTGCTCCCTTGGTGGTTTTGGTAATTAATAACAATGTATATATCATTGAACTAATATTTCCACTAAGCATATTTCAGGAAAGTTCAATGATGGGTTGACAAAAGGATTGTGGAAAAAACCCTAGATGCAAGGAAATGGATTGGCAAAGCTTCAAGCAAGAGGACTCTACATTTTACTTTGTGAGATATCACCTTGAGTCCATAGGAAAGCCAATACTATTAAAAGGGTGTAAGGTACTGTTGGTGAACAAGATGCTCCACGTGCACAAGTGATAGTCACCAAAAACACCCACAAACTCTTCCACAAAAGTCTGTCCAAGCCTATCTTGAAAATCGGTGCTACCAACAATTTCCACTTGTTCCCACCGATTCCCACCTCAGACAAACCTATGCCAAACCCTAGCACATCGGTGCAACCGATTCTGATTCGGTGCCACCGAGTTTAGCTTGCCAACTCTCTGTTGCCTCGATTCTTAAAATCAGAAATTTCGAGTTTTTGGATCGGCGTCACCGAGTTTTGGAAACTGACCGTTGGTCACTAAATCGGTACCACCGAGATTTCTGTATCGGTCTCACCGAGATTCAAAAGTTGCTACCTTTGGAGCAACTCGGTACCACCGAGTTTTACACTTCGGTGTCACCGAGTTGGTCACTTTAGGTGTAACGGTTGGATTTCTGGGGATGCCTATATATACCCCTTCACCACCACCCACTCGAAAGAGAAGCACTCAGAACTGTTCCATACTTGCCCCATCTAATTTTCTGAGAGAGAGAGCCACCTACTCATGTGTTGAGATCAAGCCATTCCACTCCATCCATATGAATCTTGATCTCTAGCCTCCCCAAGTTGCTTTCCACCAAATCAATCTCTTCCACCATAGCCAAATCTGTGAGAGAGTGATTGTGTGTTGAGGAGTCTATCTTCTTGAAGCACAAGAGCAAGGAGTTCATCGTCATTACCGAGCCTATTACCTTTTGGAGGGTGGTGCCTCCTAGATTGGTTAGGTGTCACTTGGGAGCCTCCTACTTCGTGTTGTGGAGTTGAACCAAGAAGTTTGTGCGGGCAAGGAGATCGCCTACTTCGTGAAGATCTACCCATAGTGAGGCTAGTCCGGGTTAGTTTCATTAAAATCATGCAAATTAGAGTCCAAACCAAGGGCAAAAGTGTGAGGAAAAGTAGATACGACGGAGCCGTATCACATGGTTGCTTACTATCTCATTTGAAGGATGTAGGAGATGGACGGTTTTTGTGGCGCAAACGATTGAAGCCGTATGAGTTTTCAACCAATCCATTCCCAGAATGAGGTCAATATTGGAAGACTTCAACATAATGGGGGAGGCATGGAATTCCAACCCTTCAATTTTAATGGGGACATTGTGGCTAACCATGGAGGTTCGACATTGGCCCGTGGGGGTGTTTACCACTATTGGGATGTTCATCTCCTCGTATTTATAGGCCATGCATGTATGCAAAATATTCTGACATAAAAGAATGTGATGCTCCTGTGTCAAACAATACAGAAGCTGGTACTAAGTTAACAAGAAGAGTACCCATCACTGTAGTAGGCTTGTCTTAAGCTTGATTCTGTTCAATGTTGTTAGCATGACCACGACCATAAGAAGGCCTGACATTGTTGTTGCGGTTCGGGTTGTTACCACTGCCAGTTGAGGGCAGGGCAAGTTGATTCTGATTCTGCCTGCATTCTCTCGCATGGTGACCTGGACGACCACACTTAAGCATAGCCCGCCCTCAGGACGGGAAGCAGGAACTTGGGGTGGTGGAGCTGGAAGTCTTGGCTGCCTAGGTGGTGGGGGAGGCAGACGAGGCGCATCATAGCACGACCTTGGAGAAGGAGCAGGTACATGGTACATGTTGTGGGGAATCCATATCTTCCGCTTCTGTGATGATGAGCCCGAAGATGGGCCCACATCATGGTTGCGCTTACTGCCATCCTTGTATTCTTGCAGACCAGTCTCAACCTGGATGGCCTTGTTCACCAAGGTGGCGAAGTCAGCATAATCCTGAACAAGGAGCACGAGCTTGATATCAGGGTGAAGTCCCTCATGAAACTTCTCCTGTCCGCGAGCATCAGTAGCGATGTCCTCTTCAGCATAGCGGGACAAGTCAAGGAACTTCCCCTGATAAGCATCTACGGTCTTGTTGCCGTGGGTGAGGTTGCGGAACTCTCGTTTTTCCTGTCCATGATTCCCTGAGGAATGTAGCAGGCATGGAAAGAAGCTTGGAACTCCGGCCAAGTAATGATGGTTCCAACAGGCTATGAACGCCTGTGATTGTCCCACCATTGAGCAGCGGGACCCTTCAAGAAGTAGGCTGCAAAGGTGAAATAGCTGGCCAGTGGGGCGTTGGCAGACTCCAGCTCATAAGTGATGTCATGGAGCGAGTCATCAGTGTCAAGGGGCTGAGTTGAGTTGCGGTAGATAGCAGGGTTGAGGCGCACAAAGTCCTGCAGAGTTATTGGGGCTGGCTGCTGATTCATGTTCGGCCGCAGGAATTGATCCATCAGCCCTTGCATAAACTGGCGGTTCAGCTCAAACGGTTGTATCATTCCAGCCATGTATTCGGGCGGCCGTGATGGTTCGGGCGCACCACAGCCACGACCAGATAGCCTAACCATCATGTTCAATTGTAACAGTGGTAGTTTAGCATTGAGTAATAGAAAAGACAATAAATCCTTCATGAGGTAACATGCACAAAGAAAGAAGTGCAATAGATACATCATAGTAGTCAAACATGACATACAGATCCATACATAGGTCTATTGCAAACCAGCGGTACAAGTTCGGAAAGGGAAATAACCTAGACAAACTAGGGGGCACACAAACACGTGGTAGAGGGATACAACAACGAGACATAGCGATATGCTACATCATGGTCGGGGACCACTGAAGCCAGGTAGCTGCAGGTGAGGACGCATGGCACCCTTGATGTAAGTGTTGGGGAACGTTGCATGGGAAACAAAAAATTTCCTATGCACACGCAAGCTCTATCCATGGAGATGCATAGCTACGAGAGGGGGAGTGTATCTACATACCCTTGTAGATCGCTAAGCGGACGCGTATATAACGCGGTAGATGTAGTCGTACGTCTTCACGATCCAATCGTGATCCGTCCCGATCTAGCGCCGAACGGACGACACCTCCGCGTTCAGCACACGTGCGGCTCGATGACGTCTCCGCCTCCTCGATCCAGCGAGCGAGGGCAAAGTAGTAGATGGGTTCTCAACCAGCTTGACAGCGTGGTGGTAGTGGTGGTGGAGCAGTGCCAGTAGGGCTTCGCTAAGCGCTACCGGAACAGCGAAGGAAGCAGAAAACGATCTAGGAAGAGAGGGAGGCGCCAAGGGCTTGGTGTGTCCTCTTGGGGCACCCCCTCCCCTCTATATATAGATGGAGGGGCGTGGAGATCAGCCCCTCCAAGCCCTAGGGCACAACCAAGGGGGAGGAGTTGGACACCTAGTCCAATTCCCTCCCTTTCCATACACACGTGGACTTTCCACCTCTCCCAAGCCACATGGGCCTTGAGGGACTTATGCGCCTGGCCCAATAAGGCTAGGGCGCCTCCCCTCAGCCCATGCAAACCCTTGGGATGTGGTGGAACCCTTGGTGGACATCCGGACTCCTCTGGAAGTTTCCGGAACCTTCTAGAAGCTTCCCGGTACAATACTGGAAAAACCCGAAACTTTTCTGGTAGCCAAAATATGACTTCCCATATATAAATCTTTACCTCCAGACCATTACGGAGCTCCTCGTGACGTCCGGGATCTCATCTGGGACTCCGAACAACATTTGGTCACCAACATACATAACCCAATAATACTATATCGTCACCGAACGCTTAAGGGTGTGGACCCTACGGATTCGAGAATCATGTGGACATGAACGAGACACCTCTCCGGTCAATACCAAATAGGGGAACCTTGTAGGATGACTAGAAGAGTGTCTAGAGGGGGGGTGAATAGACTACATGCAGGAATTAAAAATCTAACCTTTTCCCACGTTAATTGGTTGGCAGATTTTAGCAATTATAGCAAGTCTAGCACACCCTACACATGCAAGTCAACAAGTATGGCAGCGGAAAATAAAGACATTGCAAGGAGTTGAGATAGGGAGATCAAACGGATGAGGGACACGAGGATTTTTCCCGTGGTTCCGATAGGTGGTGCCATCGTACGTCCACGTTTATGGAGTCTTCAACCCACGGAGGGTAACGGTCGCGAGAGTCCACGGAGGGCTCCACCCATAAGGTTCCTGTAACACCCCAAAATTTTTAATCATGTTTTATTAATTAAAATTTTGCCAGGAAATTAAATTTTTATTTTCTGGATCATCTTTTGATTTTAGAATCACTCCTTTCTTCTGAGTAGTGGAGTTTTCCCTCCAAGTAGAAACCTTTCAAAAATATTGTTGGACTTGTATACCTTCTCAAGAACATTTCTTTTTATTTTATGACCAGTGGAAATATTTCTATAATTATTCTCTTAAGCTTCATTCCTTTTAAAATGGTTTTTCATATTTTTAAGAGCCTCATTTGCACTACAACTATTTGATAACTTCAATTAAAAATTCTACAAAATTTGGGGATGACATATGATGTTTCTGGATCACTTTTATGCAAAAACCTAGCCTTGTAATTTGGAAAATTTGAGCAAACCATCCTCTTTTGCTCTCTGGTCCAGTTTGGTACTTTCTACTACAACCCCATTTTATCTTGCCCTATTGCCCATGAGATTTTTCCTACTTGAAGTTTACCCTACCAAACTCTTAAGTCCAGGAGATCAGAACCATTAGTAGATTTTAAACACATGCAATAATAGCCTTTATTTTCTGTCCAGAACTGTAGATTTGCAAAACTTGCACTAGCAAGTTTCTGTTTTGCCCAAACCAACCATGCCATCATGCTTAGCATCCAAAGAGACCTCAACCTGGAAATTTTGGTGGCCAGGAAACCTCTCTAGATGCACTTGTCATTCTGTCGAGTACCTTTAGTGCATGGCCAGAATTGGCATGGTGCTATGATTGTATTAGGATCCAGCTTATCTAGCCAAACCAGCGTGTCTACGGTGTCTATAGAAACCCCACTAGTAGCCCTGTTAAGTTGCATCCTTATCCGCAGCCCCTAGCTCGCATTGGCATTTTGTCGAACGCCTGGCGCGCGTGTCCAGAGCGCGGCCAGAGCGCGCGTTTTGCACGTGCGGCCTCCCGAGTCGCCGCGACCAGTTGCCGCCTCCCCCGCTCGTCCTAACCCTCTCCCCTGTCCCCTAGTGCTGCCCCGACACGCCCTGGTCCTCTCAGAGCGGCAGTAATGGCTCTTGGCGGCACACCGGCGCCCGTGACCGGCCCTGCCATGGACGGCGCCGCCCGAGCCACTCCCGCTCGCCAGCTCGCCCCTGGAGCAGTGCCCGCTCGTCAGCTAGCTTCTGCCGCCATCGCCAGCCTCGACACGTCGCGCTGCAAGCAACAGCAAGGTGGTTCGCCGTTCTTATCCTCGGCCGTCGGCGGAACCGACCCCGATTCGCCTATAAATAGGAAGCCCCAGGTCTCGTAGCGACGTAGCCGCAAGCAGAGAGCACCGAGGTCGCCCCCAAGCCCCTCAATTGAGTCGTCCGGGGCCGCTGTGTCCATCTCCGGTGGAGCTCACCGCCGCCTCAGTTCGGTTGAATCCGAGCAACCCCGAGCCTTTCCCGATCCAATAGCGTCGCCGTTAGCTTTGCCGTGCTCCCGCGATGCCTTTTCCCCCTCCAATTTGTCCTGAGTCCAGCCACTTTCGAAATCCCTCTGCGGCCCGACGACGTCGTCCGCTAGAGCCAGCACCGTCGGCGACTTCGGCCATCCCCGTAGCTGAGAGGACCGTCTGGAGGACCCTCAGGACCCGCTGGATCCATTCCCGTGCCTTGGATTCCATTGGGAGTCGCCGTTCGCCGGCGGGCATCGCCGGAGGCATCGCCGGAGGCCCCGCCTCCGCTCGGCCAGAGGAGGCAGTCGACTGGTTTGACCAGTCAAACCTTACAGTGGGCCAGGCGGGACCCCGCTATCAGCGTCTTGACCACCACCGCGTGCTGGCTTAAGTGAAGGCGCACTGATCATAGTACGTTTCCTCTGTTCCAAAGGCGTATTCCCTACTGAATCGTTTTCTATTATTTACTTTTGTGAAAAACTGAATTTTGACTAAACTTTGACCTGCTCTATCTTTTTAACAACAACTCCAATTGAGTTGATTCTTTTTCCTACCTCTCCCAAATTTCACCTAGTTTATTTTAAGATTTATTTCAAAAATATTTAAGACAACATTTTGTACTGTTTTTGAATTGCGTGTTGATTCGAATATTTTCAAAATAGGAAATGAGGAGAGAAGAAAACTTTCAAAAAGTTGTGTGGTGCACTCTAACTCTCCACACACTAAAGGCAAGCATTCTGAACCCTGGCATAATATTCGTTGTGTGTTGTTTGATGTGACTACAACACCAAGTTGACATGAAGTATGCGTTATTTCATGTGATGATCATGTTTACTACTGTTGGATGATAATTCCTTGCAGTTGGAATTGAAATGCTTGTGACAGTCTTCATCCTCTTATGCCTTTCATGCCTACCGGAAGTAATTTGGAGAAGTCTCTGTCTTGAGTAGACACGAGCTTGATACTGATATTTCGTTGGGACGAATATGATCAGTAAGGCATGGTAAGGTATGATGAGTGGTGATTTCTGTCTAATGTTGTGAAATATATTTGTTATGCTAATCATGCAGGAAACACTTTAACCTCCTGAGTCGACCGTAGATCGAGTCTTGTGCCAGTAACCCCCATACTTGTTTCGTGCTACCACTTGTCCCTGCTGCAGGTAGGGTACGGTTCAGTAAGTTGTGAACCCCTTTCTTAGCACACACCGTACAGAGAGGCCATAGTGAAAGATACCAGTGGCCCCTGGTAGGCATGTCACTTGGTCTGGGGGCATGGGTGTTTCCGGTTGGGACCGAGGGAGTAGCTCCCCTGTTTTGCGCGTGGTATAAATGTTGTGATCCCATGCTAATCGAGGTTGAAGCCTCCCCACTTAGAGTTTTGCTTAACGAGTGTTGTGGGTGATTCCAGGTACCGGTAAGTTAAGTTGGTGTGTGCGGGTCAGGTGTGTTTTCAATTCAAAGACCGTAAGCGGAATTAGTCCCGGTGGACTAAAGGAATCCGTTACTCGTTTATATCTATTCGAATAGCCGTGTCCGCGGTTAAGGACTACAGTCTGGGATGGGTCAAGTGTCGGTCTTAGTGTCGGTCTTCGGAGGATAAACTTCTAAACCGGAACATTGATCATGACGTGTGACAAATGATGATTATGACTATTATTATTGTGGACTAACCATTTTTATTATTGGAATTATTGAGTATCCCTGGAATGGTTCTACCTCCTGGATACTCGTTGTGATTATTCTTATATAAGCCCTTTATGTGGCGTCGCACAAACGCCCGACTGTGGCATGCATGTTGTTTGCTTTATCATATAAGCCCTTTCTGTGGCGTCGCTCAGACGCCCGACTGTGGCATGCTTGTTATTTATTTTCTTTATAAGTCCTTTATGTGGCGTCGCTCAGACGCCTGACTGTGGCATGCTGATTATTTATTTTCCCTTATAAGCCCTTTATGTGGCGTCGCTCAGACGCCCGACTGTGGCATGCTTGTTATTTATTTCCTTTATAAGCCCTTTATGTGGCATCGCTCAGACGCCCGACTGAGGCATGCTTCATATTATTATCCTTTCGAGGCGTCGCTTAGACACCCGATCATTGCATTTTATTTTTATTCTCTGATTGCTTATTCATGTTTTATATGAATAACCTGCTTGCGTGCGTCATGAATTTTATTTCGTGACTGACTAAGTGATCATGGAATATTTCAGTGCATGATTATCATTTGTTATATTATACTTGTGTTCATAATGTTTGCGAGTACATTCAAAGTACTCACTGGCTTGTCCCTGGCTATTGTCTTGGCCAGATTTCTTGCTTGGAGAGGAGCGCAACGACGACAGCCCGGAACCTAGGCATCGAAGATAGCAGATACGCGAAGAAAGGAATTATCCAGGTCAGCTCTTCCTGTGGGAAATGGAGTCCCATAGACGCTGATTATCCGCAGACCGCTTCCGCCATCAACCACTAGAAACCTTTTGTTGTACTCATAGACCAGAATGGTCTTGTACTTCATATTTTGTATTTTGCTTGGAATTTCTGTATCAAGATTGTGTCTCATCAGCTAACAGTAATCCTGGGGCCGGTGAGCACAAGGGCCATTTTCTGGGAAATTAATATCCTGGAAAACCGGTCCTGACAGTTCCACGAAGTAGCAACCTTGACTATTCCATAACGGCTTCCGTCCACGAAGGACTAGCCTCACTATGGGTAGATCTTCACGAAGTAGGCGATCTCCTTGCTCGTACAAACTTCTTGGTTCAACTCCACAACACGAAGTAGGAGGCTCCCAAGCGACACCTAACCAATCTAGGAGGCATCACCCTCCAAAAGGTAATAGGCTCGGTAATGTCGATGAACTCCTTGCTCTTGTGCTTCAAGATGATAGACTCCTCAACACACAATCACTCTCTCACAGATTTGGCTATGGTGGAAGAGATTGATTTGGTGGAAAGCAACTTTAGGAGGCTAGAGATCAAGATTCATATGGATAGAGTGGAATAGATTGATCTCAACACATGAGTAGGTGGCTCTCTCTCAGAAAATAGGATAGTGCAAGTATGGAATAGTTCTGAGTGCTTCTCTTTCGAGTGGGTGGTGGTGAAGGGGTATATATAGGCATCCCCAAAAATCCAACCGTTACACCTAAAGTGACCAACTCGGTGACACCGAAGTATAAAACTCGGTGTTACCAAAGTGACAAAAAGGCAGTAACTTTTGAATCTCGGTGAGACCGATATATAAATCTCGGTGGTACCGATAAGATGACCAACGGTCAGATTGCACAACTCGGTGAGACCGATTCTCAAATTTCGGTGGTACCAATTCTTGACAACGGCTAACCAGAAAGTTGGTCCAAAACTCGGTGAGACCAATTCACAAAACTCGGTGGTACCGATTCTTGAGAATGGCTAACCAGAAAGTTGGTCCAAATCTCGGTGAGTCGATTGGCAAAACTCGGTGGTATCGATGCTTGAAAATAGCTAACCAGAAAGTTGGCAACTGAACTCGGTGGCACCGAAGTGGAAAGTTGGTAGTACCGAGATGAGTTTGGCTAAGGATCTGTCTAGGGTTTGAATCTCGGTGAGACCGAATAGGAATTGTTGGTCTTACCGATTTTAGTGGTAGGGTTCTAGACAGAGTATTTGTGGGAGAGCTTGTGGGTGTTTTTGGTGACTATCACTTGTGCACGTGGAGCATCTTGTTCACCAACAGTACCTTACCCCCTTTTAATAGTATTGGCTTTCCTATGGACTCAAAGTGATTTCTCACAAAGTAAAATGTAGAGTCCTCTTGCTTGAAGCTTTGCCAATCCATTTCCTTGCTTCTAGGGGTTTCTCCACAACCCTTTTGCCAACCCTCTCTGTGGACTTTATCTGAAATACACTAGGTAAAAGCATTAGTCCAAGAGACAATGTATGTTGTCATGAATTATCGAAACCACCAAGGGAGCATATTGTGCTTTCAATCTCCCCCTTTTTGGTAATTGATGACAACATACAATCGATGCTTCAAATAAAGATATGCATGGATATAATGAAGACTTTGAAAGTCGCATGACTTAGATTTGCTCCCCCTAAATGTGTGCAATCCCTTTAAAGGATAGTTGCTTTGGAATGCATGGACACACATATAGTAGAAGGGATATGATGAGTCATGTGTATCTTGGCTATATGCATTAAATAAATATGAGTGAGGTGTTTCCTTGTTCAAGACTTCACTCTTGCAAACAATATGTGCAAGAAGCAAGAGATCATCTTGATCAAATATATGATGCATATACTTACCTTGAGTTCATGAGCATTCATGTAGTAGAATTACACTTGAGAAAACAATGTTCGGAAACACAAGAGTATTCTACCAATCAAAAAGAAATAGAACTCAATAGTACCAATATATGGAGAACATGAAGTAGATAGTATTCCTTAAGATTGATATGTCTACAAGAACATTTAGAACTTTCTCCCCTAGATATGAAATAGTAGGTCATCCTCTCCCTCTGAATCTTAGCATGTAGACATTGGGATTGGATAGGGTGAGAAAAGTCTAACATGAGAATAACAAATAAGAGTATCAAATGGTTTCTTTCTCCTCAAGGGATAGAACACTTTGGGTAGATGTTTCTCCCCCTACTTTGGTATTCTCCCCTTGTCTATGTAAGCATAAGCTTTGATATTCTCCTCCTTGATTGTGTCTCCCCGTTTGCATTGAAGCATGTATCTCCCCCTTTAATTTTTTTAAGCTTTGGTATTTCTCCCCCTTTGGCATTAATTTCCAAAAAGGTCCATACACAGGGTGAGACACAGCGATCATGGAGTTAGAAGGGATCCTTGAGAACAAGGGTCATGGAATGTAGGGATCATGAAAAACTTTAGAATCATAGAGATCATTAAAAACTGAGGGAATTATTGAAAATAATTTCTCCCTCTTTCACTGATCTGAGAGCTTGTAAGACTTCTCCTCCTTTGAGTTAGGGATCCTAGAAAGGTTTCTCCCCCATTTTTTTAAATAATAATAAGGGATCATTGAAGAAACAAAGATACCACTTGTAGGATTGCTAAGGAAACAAAAATTTACTAACATGAATACAGACTAGAGAAGAAATCAAATCGGTGGCTCCGAGACAAACAAGTCGGTGGAACCGAGCTGTTGTTATGCAGCTCATCTGCTAAATCGGTAGAACCGAGTCATTTGAATCGGAGGCTCCGAGGGGTAAACATAAACTTTGCAATGTTTTAGAAACTTGCAAATTAATTTGGAAAACTTGTAACAAAGTGTCAAAAGGATCTTCAAAGGAAGTGCAAAAGACTTTACAAAGAGATATCAACTAGAGAAGATTTGAGTGGTTCCAAGAAATCTTGCAAATAGAGAATGAACCAAACAAGATACTTAACTAGATGATGGTCGGTGACTGGGTCACCTATATTAGAGTATATTGACTTAGGAGCCAAGCAAGAATACTTGATCATAGGTCATACTCATAGTTAAGCTCAAAATGGGGTCATACTCATTTTTTGATTAAGCATTTTAATGTTTTCATATCACTTGAGTTGCTTTATCTCATGACTTGGAGTAAAGCTTTTTCAAGGATATGAGTACATACCTTTGAGTGATGTTGATGACGTAGCTTGTAGGTGAACTTGTTGAGGATGCTCGAGGTTGATGAAGTTCATCTTGAGTTGGGAGCAATCCTTCTTGTTTTGGTACACTTATCACCTACATAGGTTAGTCATGCAAGGAAGAACAATATATATCCATTTGACATGATATCAATTGAGAATTAGCAAATATGATCACATTAAATATATGTCAAGGATATGGTTGAGTAGTCTTCTTCCTTCCATCATCAAGAGGGGTTGTGGATACTTGGTCATGACAAGATTGCTTATGATTGGAGTTGTTGGCAATCTTGTGGAATGAAGTTCTTCCAAGTACCTACAAAATGTTAGATGCAATGCAAGGGAGCATAGAATTCCAAGTTATAAGATAACATGTCAAGTATATCATGGAAGTATCATGTAAGCTCATGCCCTTGCATGCAATTGAGTGAGTCTAGCTGAAGTTTGAAGCATCAAGGATGTTCAACTCACTCCTCAAGTGACAAAACACTTTCTCATCAAGTGGCTTAGTAAAGATATCGGCCAATTGCTTGTTCGTGTGAACATGCTTAAGATTAATATCTCCTTTGGCAACATGATCACGAATGAAATGATGTCGAACTTGAATATGCTTAGTTCGAGAATGTTGCACGGGATTATGACCAATCTTAATAGCACTTTCATTGTCACAAAGTAATGGAACATTTTTCACATGGATTCCATAATCCTTAAGCATTTGTGTCATCCATAGTAATTGTGCACAACATGATCCGGCGGCAATATACTCAGTTTCGGCGGTAGATAGAGATACCGAGTTTTGTTTCTTGGAGGACCAAGACACAAGAGATCTACCAAGAAATTGACATGTACCCGAGGTGAATTTTCTATCAACCTTGTCACCGGCATAGTACAAATCGGAATAGCCAACAAGGTTAAAGGAAGATCCCTTGGGATACCAAATGCCAAAGTTTGGTGTTTGTATCAAATATCTCACAATACGTTTCACGGCCAAAAGATGACACTCTTTAGGTGCAGCTTGATATCTAGCACACATGCAAACACTAAGCATAATATCGAGACGGGAGGCACATAGATATTGCAATGAACCAATCATAGACGATAAACTTTTTGATCAACCGGTTTATCCTCCTTGGTAAGATCAACATGTCCACTAGTAGGCATAGGAGTTTTCATACCTTTACAATCTTGCATGTTGAACTTCTTGATCTAGTCCTTCGTATACTTGGTTTGAGAGATGAAAGTTCCTTCTCTCGTTTGCTTGATTTGCAAACCAAGAAAGAATTTCAGCTCACACATCATGGACATCTCATACTTATCGGACATCAACCTTCCAAATCTTTCACTAAATTGTGGGTTAGTGGATCCAAAGATAATATCATCCACATAGATTTGGCACACAAATAATTCACCATTAACCATTTTAGTGAACAAGGTTGCGTCAATTTTACCAATGTCAAATCCCTTTTCAATGAGAAACTTCGTTAAGCATTTATACCAAGCGCGTGGGGCTTGCTTAAGACCATAAATAGCTTTATGAAGCTTGTACACATGATTAGGTTTCTTAGGATTCACAAAACCAGGGGGTTGTTTGACATAATCCTCTTCTTCTATCTCACCATTTAAAAAGGCACTTTTAATGTCCATTTGATAAAGCGTGATATCATGGTGATTAGCATAAGCAAGAAGAATGTGAATAGCTTCAAGTCTAGCGACGGGGGCATAGGTCTCACCGTAGTCCATACCTTCGACTTGCGTATATCCTTGGGCTATGAGACGCACCTTGTTGTGTACAACTTGACCGTCTTCATCTTGCTTGTTCTGAAACACCCATTTGGTTCCGATGATGTTGTGCTCGTCCTGGGGCTTCTCCATGAGTGTCCACACTTCGTTCCTCTCGAAGTTGTGAAGCTCTTCATGCATGGCGTTCACCCAATCCGGGTCTTCAAGAGCTTGTTCTACCTTCAAGGGTTCAATGCTAGAGATGAAAGAATAATGCTCACAAAAATTAGCTAAGCGAGTTTTAGAGCGAGTGATTCTCCTGGTTTGTATGTCACCAAAGATTTGGTTTAGAGGATGGTTCTTGGTCACTCTTGCTCGAACTCGGGGTAGCTTTGGCTTGTTGGATGGTGGAGCTTCTTCATCATCATCATCATCTCCTTCATCTTCGTTGTTGTTGAAGGTGTCGTTTCCTTGAGGTGGTGGTGAAGGAGGTTGTGGTGGATCTTCATGATGTACTTCCTCCTCTTCATCTTGTCGTGTACCGCTCGTGGATGCCTCCATGTCGTGTTGAGGATCACCTTGACGTGAAGTAGGGGCTTCCACTTGAGTTGACGAAGTACTTTCCTTCACCTCCATGGGACGAATCTTGCCGATGGACAAGTGCTACTTCTTGAGCTTGCGTTGGTTTTCCCTTGAAGAGGAAAGGGTGATGCAGCAAAGTAGATAAATATTTCCCTCAGTTGTTGAGAACCAAGGTATCAATCCAGTAGGAGGTACAAGCAAGTCCCCAATAGATGTACCTACACAAATAATCAAACACTTGCACCCAACGCAGAAAAGGGGTTGTCAATCCCTTCATGGTTACTTGCAAGGATTAGATCTGATAGAGATATATATGAAAGATTACTAAAACGAAAAGTAAAACAAAAGTAAAAAGATTGCAGCAAAGTATTTTTGGTAATTTTGGTTTATAGATCTGACTGCTGCCTACATCTAGAGTATTAAGTTCATGAAGAACAGAGTAATGCATTAGGTAAGATGACATGATGTAGAGGGATAATCTCAAGCAATATGATGAAAACCCATCTTTTTATCCACGATGGCAACAATAGAAATACGTGCCTCGCTACCCCTACTTTGTCACTGGGTGAGGACACCGCAAGATTGAACCCAAAACTAAGCACTTCTCCCATTGCAAGAATTACCAATCTAGTTGGCCAAACCAAACCAATAACTCGAAGAGACTTGCAAAGATATGAAATCATGCATATAAGAATTCAGAGAAGATTCAAATAATATTCATAGATAATCTGATCATAAACCCACAATTCATCGGATCTCGACAAACACACCGCAAAAGAGTATTACATCGAATAGATCTCCAGGAAGATCATGAAGAACAAGGTATTGAAGAACAAAGAGAGAGAAGAAGCCATCTAGCTACTAGCTATGGACCCGAAGGTCTGAGGTGAACTACTCACGCATCATCGGAGGGGCAATGGAGTTGATGTAGATGCCCTCCGTGATCGAATCCCCCTCCGGCAGATTACCGGAAAAGGCTCCAAGATGGGATCTCACGGGAACAGAGGCTTCCGGCGGCGGAAAAGTATTATCGTGGCTCTTTTTGGTATTGGGTGAATATTTGGGAATTTATAGGCTGAAGAATAGGGTTAGGAGGTCTGCCGTGGGGCCACAAGCCAGGGGGGCACGGCCCCCCCTAGGGCGCGCCCTGGTGGCTTGTCGCCACACGGCAGGTCTCCTGCCTTCGTCTCCAAGTCTGGTAGGTTTCTTCTGGTCCAAGAAAAATCATTCCGAAGATTTTATTCCGTTTGGACTCAGTTTAATATTCCTTATCTACAATACTCAAAAACAAGGAAAAAACAGAAACTGGCACTAGGCTCTAGGTTAATAGGTTAGTCCCAAAAATAATATAAAATAGCATATTAATGCATATAAAACATCCGAAACAGATAATATAATAGCATGGAACAATCAAAAATTATAGATATGTTGGAGACATATCAAGCATCCCCAAGCTTAATTCCTGCTCGTCCTCGAGTAGGTAAATGATAAAAACAGAATTTTTGATGTGGAATGCTACCTAACATATTTATCCATGTAATATTCTTTATTGTGGCATGAATATTCAGATCCGCAAGATTCAAAACAAAAGTTTAATATTGACATAAAAACAATAATACTTCAAGCATACTAACAAGGCAATTGTATCCTTTCGAAATAACATGGCCTCAGAAAGCTATCCCTACAAAATCATAGGGTCTGGCTATGCTCCATCTTCCCCACACAAAGTATTTAAATCATGCACAACCCCGATGACAAGTCAAGCAATTGTTTCACACCTTTTATGTTCTCAAACCTTTTCAACTCTTACGCAATACATGAGCGTGAGCCATGGATATAGCACTATAGGTGGAATAGAATACGGTGGAGGTTGTGAGGAAAAGGAGAAGATAGTCTCACATCAACTAGGCGTATCAACGGGCTATGGAGATGCCCATCAATAGATATCAATGTGAGTGAGTAGGGATTGCCATGCAACGGATGCACTAGAGCTATAAGTGTATGAAAGCTCAAAAAGAAACTAAGTGGTTGTGCATAATGATGAAAAATTCCACTAGTTATATGAAAGTGACAAAATAGGAGACTCTCTATCATGAAGATCATGGTGCTACTTTGAAGCACAAGTGTGGAAAAAGATAGTAGCATTGTCCCTTCTCTCTTTCTCTCATTTTTTTGGTGGGCATCTTTGGCCTCTTTTTTTTATTTGGGCTTCATTGGCCTCTTTTATTATTTGTAAAGTCTGGAGACTCATCCCAACTTGTGAGGGAATCATAGCTTCCATCATCCTTTTCTCTCATGGGACAATGCTCTAATAATGAAGATCATCACACTTTTATTTACTTACAACTCAAGAATTACAACTCGATACCTAGAACAAAATATGACTCTATATGAATGCTTCCGGTGGTGTACCGGGATGTGCAACGATCTAGCCTAGCGAATGACATCAAAAAACGGACAATCCATGAAAACATCATGCTAGCTATCTTACGATCATGCAAAGCAATATGAAAATGATGGTGCATGTCATGAAAAACGGAACGGTGGGAGTTGCAAGGCAATATATCTCGGAATGGCTATGGAAATGCCATAATAGGTAGGTATGGTGGCTGTTTTGAGGAAGGATATATGGTGGGTTTAATGCACCGGCGAAAGTTGTGCGGTACTAGAGAGGCTAGCAAAGGTGGAAGGGTGAGAGTGCGTATAATCCGTGGACTCAACATTAGTCATAAAGAGCTCACATACTTATTGCAAAAGTCTATTAGTTATCGAAGCAAAGTATTAGATGCATGCTCCTAGGGGAGAGGTTGGTAGGAGTTAACCATCGCGCGCTCCCGACCCTCACACAAAGGATGACAATCATTAAACAAATCATGCTCCGACTTCGTTACATAACGGTTCACCATACGTGCATGCTACGGGAATCACAAACTTTAACACAAGTATTTCTACCAATGCACAATTACTCACTAGCATGACTCTAATATCACCATCTCTATATCTCGAAACTATATGCAAGGAATCAAACTTCTCATAGTATTCAATGCACTCTATATGAAAGTTTTTATTATATCCCTCTTGGATGCCCATTATATTAGGACTAAATTCATAACCTAAACCAATTACCATGCTGTTTAAAGACTCTCAAAATAATATAAGTGAGTTACGAGAGTTCAATTATTTCTATAAAATAAAACACCACCGTGCTCTAAAAAGATATAAGTGAAGCACTAGAGCAACATTGCCTAGCTCAAAAGATATAAGTGAAGCACATAGAGTATTCTAATAAATTCACGATTAATGCGTGTCCCCCTCAAAATATGTGTGCAGCAAGGATGATTGTGGAAAACTAAAAAGCAAAGACTCATATCATACAAGACGCTCCAAGCAAAACACATATCATGTGGTGAATAAAAATATAGCCTCAAGTAAATTTACCGATGGATTGAAGACGAAAGAGGGGATGCCTTCCGGGGCATCCCCAAGCTTAGGCTCTTTGGTATCCTTGAATATGGCTTGGGGTGCCTTGGGCATCCCCAAGCTTAGGCTCTTGCCACTCCTTATTCCATAGTCCATCAAATCTTTACCCAAAACTTGAAAACTTCACAACACAAAACTCAACAGAAAACTCGTGAGATCCGTTAGTATAAGAAAAATAAATCACCACTTTAGGTACTGTTGTGAAATAAATAATTATTTATTTATATTGGTGTAATATCTACTGTATTCCAACTTCTCCATGGTTCATACCCCCCGATATAACCCATAGATACATCAAAATAAGCAAACAACACAAAGAAAACAGAATCTGTCTAAAACATAACAGTCTGTAGCAATCTATAGACTTCGAATACTTCTGTAACTATAAAAATTCTAAAAAATTAGGAAAATCAGGGAAATTTGTATATCAATCTTGTGTAAAAATTTCAGACTCATTTGACGCTCTTGTGAATTTATAAAATTCCTGGACTGAGCGCAAAAGTTTCTGTTTTTCAGCAAAATCAAATCACAATCACCGTAGACCATCCCAAAGGTCTTACTTGGCTCAAACACTAATTAAAACAAGAAAACACAATTAATACAGAGGTAATAATGTGTAAAGCACTCCAAAACAGAACAAAAACAAAAGCATAAAAATAAAATTGGGTTGCCTCCCAACAAGCGCTATTGTTTAACGCCCCTAGCTAGGCATAACGCAATAGATCTAAGTATTGTCATCTTTGGTATGCAATCCATAAGTAGCTCTCATAATATATTCATAAGGTAATTTTATTTTCTTTCTAGGAAAGTGTTCCATGCCTTTCCTTAATGGAAATTGGAATCTAATGTTTCCTTCTTTCATATCAATAATTGCACCGATCGTTCTAAGGAAAGGTCTGCCAAGAATAATAGGACATGTAGGATTGCAATCTATATCAAGAACAATGAAATCTACGGGCACATAATTACTATTTGCAACAATAAGAACATCATTAATCCTTCCCATAGGTTTCTTAATGGTGGAATCCGCTAGATGCAAATTTAAAGAGCAATCATCAAATTCATGGAAACCTAGCGCATCACATAAAGTTTTTGGAATCGTGGAAACGCTAGCACCTAAATCACACAAAGCATGGCACTCATAATCTTTAATTTTAATCTTAATAGTAGGTTCCCACTCATCATAAAGCTTCCTAGGTATAGAAACTTCCAGCTCAAGTTTTTCTTCAAAAGATTTCATCATAGCATCCATGATATGTTTAGTAAAGGCTTTATTTTGATTATAAGCATGCGGAGAATTCAACATGGATTGCAACAAGGAAATACAATCAATCAAAGAACAACTATCATAATGAAAGTCCTTGAAATCCAAAAGAGTGGGTTCATTGCTATTTAAAGTTTTGACCACTTCAATCCCACTTTTATCAATCTTAGCATTAAGATCTACAAACTCCGAATCATTGGGACGCCTTTTAACTAAATTTGACTTATATCCAGTCCCATCTTTATCAAGATTTATATTAGAAAACAAAGATTCAATAGGAGTCACATCAATCACTTTAAGATCTTCATCAATATTATCACGAGAACACACTTTTTCAAGCCATTCACGCTTAGCACGCATTCTAGCGGTTCTTTCCTTACACTCATCAATAGAAATTCTCATAGCTTTTAAAGACTCATTAATATCATGCTTGGGTGGAGTAGATCTAATTTTCAAGGAATCAATCTCAAGCGAAATTCTAGCAACGTTCCTAGCCAAATCATCAATCTTGAGCAATTTTTCTTCAATCATAGCATTGAAACCCTTTTGCGAACTAATAAATTCTTTAATATTATTCTCAAGATCAGAGGGCATCTTATTATAACTTCCATAAGAATTGTTGTAGTAATTACCATAATTATTAGAGGAATTACTAGGAAACGGCCTAGGATTGAAATTACCTCTATACGCGTTATTACCAAAATTGTTCCTACCAACAAAATTCACATCCATAGATTCATTATTATTTCTAATCAAAGAGGACAAAGTCATATCATTAGGATCAATAGGAGCACTCTTACTAGCAAACAATTTCATTAATTCATCCATCTTTTCACTCAAAGTATTTATTTCTTCAATAGCATGCACTTTTTTACTAGTAGGAGATCTTTCGGTATGCCATTGAGAGTAATTTGCCATAATATTATCTAGGACTTTAGTAGCTTCTCCTAATGTGATTTCCATAAAAGTATCACCCGCGGAGGAATCTAAAAGATTTCTAGAAGCAAAATTCAATCCCGCATAAAAAATTTGTATAATCATCCATAAACTCAAACCATGCGCGGGGCAATTTCTAATCATTAGTTACATCCTCTCCCAAGATTGTGCAACATGCTCATGATCAAGTTGCTTAAAATTCATTATATCGTTCCTAAGGGAGATGATCTTAGCGGGCGGAAAGTACTTGGAAATAGAAGCATCCTTACACTTATTCCATGAATCAATACTATTTTTGGGCAAAGATGAAAACCAAGTTTTAGCACGATCTCGTAGTGAGAACGGAAATAGCTTCAATTTAACAATATCATTATCCACATCTTTCTTCTTTTGCATATCACACAACTCAACGAAAGTATTTAGATGGGATGCGGCATCTTCACTAGGAAGGCCGGAAAATTGTTTTTTCATAACAAGATTAAGCAAAGCGGCATTAATTTCATAAGATTCCGCACTAGTGGCGGGAGCAATCGGAGTACTAATAAAATCATTATTATTAGTATTGGAGAAGTCACACAACTTGGTATTCTCTTGAGTCATCGTGACAAAGCAAGCAATCTAGCACCCGAGCAAACAAAAAGCAAACGAAAAGACGAACAGAAGAAAGGCGAATCAAAAGGCAAATCTTTTTTGGGTTTTTCTGAAAATCGTTTTAGAAGTGGGGGAGAGGAAAATGGCAAATAATGTAAATGCAAAAGATGAGTTTGTGATGGGTACTTGGTAGGCTTGATGTAGATCTCCCCGGGAGAGTTCTTGTCTTGACTTGCTATGTATCCTCCCCGTCAACGGCGCCAGAAATCCTTCTTGCTACTTCTTGAGCTTGCGTTGGTTTTCCCTTGAAGAGGAAAGGATGATGCAGCAAAGTAGATAAGTATTTCCCTCAGTTGTTGAGAACCAAGGTATCAATCCAGTAGGATCTACAAGCAAGTCCCCAATAGATGTACCTACACAAATAATCAAACACTTGCACCCAACGCAGAAAAGGGGTTGTCAATCCCTTCACGGTTACTTGCAAGGATTAGATCTGATAGAGATAGATATGAAAGATTACTAAAACGAAAAGTAAAACAAAAGTAAAGAAGATTGCAGCAAAGTATTTTTGGTATTTTTGGTTTATAGATCTGAAAATATAATATGGAAAATAGACCCGGGGGCCATAGGTTTCACTAGAGGCTTCTCTCATGAAGGAAAATAATACGGTGGTTGAACAAATTACTGTCGAGCAATTGATAGAAAAGCGCATAGTTATGACGATATCCAAGGCAATGATTATGCATATAGGCATCACGTCCGTGTCAAGTAGACCGAAACGATTCTGCATCTACTACTATTACTCCACACATCGACCAACTCCTGCCTGCATCTAGAGTATTAAGTTCATGAAGAACAGAGTAACGCATTAGGTAAGATGACATGATGTAGAGGGATAAACTCAAGCAATATGATGAAAACCCCATCTTTTTATCCTCGATGGCAACAATACAAATACGTGCCTCGCTACCCCTACTTTGTCACTGGGTGAGGACACCGCAAGATTGAACCCAAAACTAAGCACTTCTCCCATTGCAAGAATTACCAATCTAGTTGGCCAAACCAAACCAATAACTCGAAGAGACTTGCAAAGATATGAAATCATGCATATAAGAATTCAAAGAAGATTCAAATTATATTCATAGATAATCTGGTCATAAACCCACAATTCATCGGATCTCGACAAACACACCGCAAAAGAGTATTACATCGGATAGATCTCCATGAAGATCATGAAGAACATGGTATTGAAGAACAAAGAGAGAGAAGAAGCCATCTAGCTACTAGCTATGGACCCAAAGGTCTGAGGTGAACTACTCACGCATCATCGGAGGGGCAATGGAGTTGATGTAGATGCCCTCCGTGATCGAATCCCCCTCCGGCAGATTACCGGAAAAGGCTCCAAGATGGGATCTCACGGGAACAGAGGCTTCCGGCGGCGGAAAAGTATTTTCGTTGCTCTTTTTGGTATTGGGGGAATATTTGGGAATTTATAGGCCAAAGAATAGGGTTAGGAGGTCTGCCATGGGGCCACAAGCCAGGGGGCACCCCCCCCAGGGCGCGCCCCGGTGGCTTGTCGCCACACGGCAGGTGTCCTGCCTTCGTCTCCAAGTCTGGTAGGTTTCTTCTGGTCCAAGAAAAATCATTCCGAAGATTTTATTCCATTTGGACTGCGTTTAATATTCCTTATCTACAATAATCAAAAACAAGGAAAAAACAGAAACTGGCACTAGGCTCTAGGTTAATAGGTTAGTCCCAAAAATAATACAAAATAGCATATTAATGCATATAAAACATCCAAAACAGATAATATAATAGCATGGAACAATCAAAAATTATAGATACGTTGGAGACGTATCAACAAGTCTTGGATAGCATCCGAAGGATCCTTATCTCCAACATCATTTGGCAATTGTTCGACTTGCGAACCATTAGATTCATCAAACTTCACATCTACCGTCTCTTCAACTTTTCGAGTGAAGTTGTTGTAGACACGGGAAGTGTGAGAGTTCGATCCGTAACCAAGTAGGAATCCTTCATGAGATTTAGGAGCAAATTTAGTACGACGATGCTTATCAAGAATGTAGCACTTTGAGGCGAATACCTGAAAGTATCCAACTTGGGGTTTGTTACCGGTGAGTAGCTCGTATGCCGTTTTACCGAGAAGCTTGTGCAAGTAGAGTCGGTTTGTGGCATGACATGCTGTTTCCACGGCTTCTGCCCAAAAGTGTCTTGGCGTCTTGTATTCGCCAAGCATCGTTCTTGCCATCTCAATAAGAGTCCGGTTCTTCCTCTCAACAACTCCATTTTGTTGAGGCGTGTACGTAGCCGAGAACTCATGTGAGACACCTTCTTCATCAAGAAAGGTATCTACATGGGTGTTCTTGAACTCCGATCCATTATCGCTCTGAACCTTCTTGATTTTCACTTCAAACTGATTTTGCACTTTGCGAACGAAGTTCTTGAAGATTTTTTGTACCTGCGACTTATCATCAAGAAAGAATACCCAGGTAAATCTGGAAAAATCATCAACTATAACTAGACCATAGGAATTTCCACCGAGACTCTTGTAAGCATTGGGACCAAAAAGATCCATGTGAAGTAACTCGAGTGGTCTCCTAGTAGTCATGATATTCTTTACGGGATGACTTCCACCTACTTGCTTTCCAGCTTGACAAGCACTACAAAGTCTATCTTCGTCAAAGATAACATCTTTAACACCAAGTATATGATCACCTTTGATAAGCTTGTCTAGATTACGCATGCCAACATGTCCTAGTCTTCTATGCTAAAGCCAACCTTTAGAAGATTTTGCAATAAGACAAGTACGAGGTTTGGATCTCTTAGTGAAATCGACAATGTATAGATCACCTCTACGGAAACCGGTAAAGACCATGTTATGATTATCTTGACGAAACACTTGGCAATCTACTTTCGTGAATATCACATTAAAACCAAAGTCGACAAGTCTAGATACGGAGAGAAGATTGTAGCCAAGGGATTCAACAAGCATGACGTTTTGAATAGAGCTATCATGGGATATGGCCACCTTACCAAGACCAAGTACCTTACCCTTGGAGTTGTCTCCAAAAGTTACATACCTTCGTGGTCCATGGTTTGGTGTGATCTCTTCAAACATGTCTCTATCTCTGGTCATATGATCGGTGCATCCATTATCGAGAATCCACTCTTTTCCTCCGGACATGTAATCCTTGAAGTTTGCCATGGGACTTAGATTCTTCATGATCTTCTCATGCTCGATGTCGAACAACTCATCTTCATCATAGTAGCCATGTTCCACATTGTCATCATCAAGTGGGAAGTCCTTGTCACAAGAAACAAGGGATTCGTTAGGATTGTGATCATGACAATGTTCAAGATTATGAATGCGAATGGCTTCTACAATGATATTGTTGATAGTTATGACATCTCCTTTAGCATGCATGAGATCTCTAAGATCAAATAGATAGTCATCAAACTTGGGATCACTAGGCATCATTTTGTGAAAGACAATAGTTTAATGAAGAATCTCATCAAGATTACTTAATGAATAACTTGGATATCATTTCTCCAAGTCATTCCACAAAGTATAAGCCCATTCAAAATTCTTCATTTGATTAAGCACAATCCTAGGCAATCCTCTAATGATAAGATTAACAGTTCTAAGATTGCATAGCATATCAATTTCCTCTTCGTGTGTGGGATGTAAAGGATCAATGGGAGGAACATATGGGTTCTTAACATACTTGCTCAAATGAAATTCATTGAATAGCTCAAGCATCTTATATTTCCATTGACTGTAGTACTCCCCATCAAGAATAGGCACTCTACAAGTCAAACTTTCCACACTAGACACATCCATCTTCCTCCACGGTGAAGAAACCGATGCAATGGAGACCAATGCTCTGATACCACTTGTAGGATCACTAGAATAGTGTCTAGAGGGGGTGAATAGACTAAATGCAGGAATTAAAAACCTAACCTTTTCCCACGTTAATTGGTTGGCAGATTTTAGGAATTATAGCAAGTCTAGCACACCCTACACATGCAAGTCAACAAGTATGGCAGCGGAAAATAAAGACATTGCAAGCAGTTGAGATTGGGAGATCAAATGCATGAGGGACACGAAGATTTTTCCCGTGGTTCCGATAGGTGGTGCTATCGTACGTCCACGTTTATGGAGTCTTCAACCCACGGAGGGTAACGGTCGTAAGAGTCCACGGAGGGCTCCACCCGTAAGGGTCCACGAAGTAGCAACCTTGACTATTCCATAACGGCTTCCGTCCATGAAGGACTAGCCTCACTATGGGTAGATCTTCATGAAGTAGGCGATCTCCTTGCCCGTACAAACTTCTTGGTTCAACTCCACAACACGAAGTAGGAGGCTCCCAAGCGACACCTAACCAATCTAGGAGGCACCACCCTCCAACAGGTAATAGGCTCGGTAATGTCGATGAACTCCTTGCTCTTGTGCTTCAAGATGATAGACTCCTCAACACACAATCACTCTCTCACAGATTTGGCTATGGTGGAAGAGATTGATTTGGTGGAAGCAACTTGGGGAGGCTAGAGATCAAGATTCATATGGATATAGTGGAATAGCTTGATCTCAACACATGAGTAGGTGGCTCTCTCTCAGAAAATAGAATAGGGCAAGTATGGAATAGTTCTGAGTGCTTCTCTTTCGAGTGGGTGGTGGTGAAGGGGTATATATAGGCATCCCCAAAAATCCAACCGTTACACCTAAACTGACCAACTCGGTGACACCGAAGTATAAAACTCGGTGGTACCGAAGTGACCAAAGGGCAGTAACTTTTGAATCTCGGTGAGACCGATATATAAATCTCGGTGGTACCGATAAGATGACCAATAGTCAGATTGCACAACCCGGTGAGACCGATTCTCAAATTTCGGTGGTACCAATTCTTGACAACGGCTAACCAGAAAGTTGGTCCAAAACTCGGTGAGACCAATTCACAAAACTCGGTGGGACCGATTCTTGAGAATGGCTAACCAGAAAGTTGGTCCAAATCTTTGTGAGACCGATCGGCAAAACTCGGTGGTACCGATGCTTGAAAATAGCTAACCAGAAAGTTGGCAACTGAACTCGGTGGCACCGAAGTGGAAAGTTGGTAGTACCGAGTTGAGTTTGGCTAAGGATCTGTCTAGGGTTTGAATCTCAGTGAGACCGAATAGGAATTGTTGGTCTTACCGATTTTAGTGGTAGGGTTCTAGACAGAGTATTTGTGGGAGAGCTTGTGGGTGTTTTTGGTGACTATCACTTGTGCACGTGGAGCATCTTGTCCACCAACAGTACCTTACCCCCTTTTAATAGTATTGGCTTTCCTATGGACTCAAAGTGATTTCTCACAAAGTAAAATGTAGAGTCCTCTTGCTTGAAGCTTTGCCAATCCATTTCCTTGCTTCTAGGGGTTTCTCCACAATCCTTTTGCCAACCCTCTCTGTGGACTTTATCTGAAATACACTAGGTAAAAGCATTAGTCCAAGAGACAATGTATGTTGTCATGAATTATCAAAACCACCAAGGGAGCATATTGTGCTTTCAAACCTGGATGCCCATATTGGTTCCCACATATTATACGAAGATCTTTATCGGTCGAACCACGATGCCAAGGATTCAATCAATCCCGTATGCAGTTCCCTTTGTCCAGCGGTATGTTACTTGCCCGAGATTCGATCATCGGTATCTCCATACCTAGTTCAATCTTGTTACCGGCGAGTATCTTTACTCATTCCGTAATACAAGATCATGTGACTAACTCCTTAGTCACATTGCTTGCAAGCTTCTTCTGATGTTGTATTACCGAGTGGGCCCAGAGATACCTCTCCGTCATACGGAGTGACAAATCCCAGTTTCGATCCATGCCAACCCAACAGACACCCTCGGAGATACCTATAGAGTACCTTTATGATTACCCAGTTATGAAGTGACGTTTTATACACACAAAGCATTCCTTCGGTGTCAGGGAGTTGCATGATCTCATGGTCATAGGAACAGATGCTTGACATAAAGAAAGTAGTAGCAATAAACTAACACGATCAAATGCTATGCTTACGGTTGGGTCTTGTCCATCACATCATTCTCCTAATGATGTGATCCCGTTATCAAATGATAACTCATATCTATGGTTAGGAAACCTTAACCATCTTTGATCAACGAGCTAGTCTAGTAGAGGCTCGCTAGGGACACGGTGTTGTCTATGTATCCACACATGTATCAGAGTTTCCGATCAATAAAATTATAGCATGGATAATAAACGATTATCATGAACAAGAAAATATGATAATAACCACTTTATTATTGCCTCTAGGACATATTTCCAACAGTCTCCCACTTGCACTAGAGTCAATAATCTAGTTCACATCGCCATGTGATTCACACCCAATGAGTTCTGGGGTTTGATCATGTTTTGCTTGTGAGAGAGGTTTTAGTCAACGGGTCTGCAACATTCAGATCTGTGTGTACTTTGCAAATCTATATGTCATATCGTAGATGCTGCTACCATGCTCCACTTGGAGCTATTCCAAATGACAACTCCACTATACGTATCCGGTTTATGACTCAGAGTCATCCGGATCGGTGTCAAAGCTTGCATCGACGTAACCCTTTACGGTGAACTCTTTTTCCCCTCCATAACTGAGAAACATTTCCTTAGTATTTAGGTACCTAAGGATAATTTTGACCGCTGTCCAGTGACCCACTCCTGGATCCTCTTGTACTCCCTCTGCTAGACTCATAGCAAGGCACATATAAGGTGTAGTACACAGCATGTCATACATTATAGAGCCTATAGCTGATGTATAGGGAACAACCTTTGTCCTTTCTCTTTCTTCTGCCGTGGTCGAGCTTGGAGTCTCACTCAACTTCACACCTTACAATACAGGCAAGAACTCCTTCTTTGACTGATCCATTTTGAACTCCTTCAAAATCTTGTCAAGGTATGTGCTCTGTGAAAGTCTTATCAAGCGTCTTGATCTATCTCTATAGATCTTGATGCCCAATATGTAAGCAGCTTTACCCAGGTCTTCATTTGAAAAACTCCTTTCAAACAACCCTTTATGCTTTCCAAAAATTCTACATCATTTCCGAACAACAATATGTCATCCACATCTACTTATCAGAAATGCTATAGTGCTCCCACTCACTTTCTTGTAAATACAAGTTTCTTCATAAACTTTGTATAAACACAAAAGCTTTGATCACCTCATCAAAGCGTATATTCCAACCTTCCTCCCACTCAATTCTTTCGAGAAAAACTCCTTCTCTAGAATGGATCCATTCTTGGCAACAAAGACTTTGCCTTCGGATCTGAGATAGAAGTTGTACCCAATTGTTTCCTTAGGGTATCCTATGAAGACACACTTCTCCGCTTTGGGTTCGAGCTTATCAGGCTAAAGCCTTTACACATAAGCGTCGCAACCCCAAACCTTAAGAAACGACAGCTTAGGTTTCTTGCCAAACCATAATTCATACGGTGTCGTCTCAACGGATTTAGATGGTGCCCTATTTAAAGTGAATGTAGTTGCCTCTAATGCATAACCCCAAAACGATAGTGGCAAATCAATAAGGGACATCACAGAACGCACCATATCCAATAGAGTGCGGTTACGACGTTCGGACACACCATTACACTATGGTGTTCCAGGTGGCATGAGTTGTGAAACAACTTCCACATTGTCTTAAATGTATACCAAAACTCGTAACTCAGATATTCACCTCCACGATCAATACATTCAATCTTCTTGTCACGATGATCTTCAACTTCAGTCTGAAATTGCTTGAACTTTTCAAAAGTTTCCGACTTGTGATTTATCAAGTAAACATACCAGTATCTACTCAAATCATCTTTGAAGGTAAGATAATAACGATATCCACCGCGTGCTTCAATGCTCATTGGACTGCATACATCAATATGTATTATTTCCAAAAGGTCACTTGCCCGCTCCATCGTACTGGAAAAGGGGGTCTTAGTCATCTTGCCCATGAGGCATGGTTCGCATGTCAGCGATTCAAAATCGAGTGAGTCCAAAGGTCCATCGGCATGGAGTTTCTTCATGCGCTTTACACCAATATGACCAAAACAGCAGTGCCACAAGCATGTGGTACTACCATCATTAACTTTGTATCTTTTGGCATCAATATTATGAACATGTGTATCACTACGATCGAGATTCAAAAAACCATTCACATTGGGTGCATGATCATAAAAGATATTATTCATGTAAACAAAACAACCATTGTTCTCTTAAATGAATAATCGTCTTGCAATAAACAACATCCAAATATATTGTTCATGCTCAACGCAGGTACCAAATAACATTTATTTAGGTTTAACATTAATCCCGAAGGTAGAGGGAGTGTGTGATGGTGATCAAATCAACCTTGGAAACACATCCAACACACATCGTCACCTCGCCCTTAGCTAGTCTCCGTTTATTCCATAGCTTTTATTTCGAGTTACCAATATTAGCAACTGAATCGGTATCTAATACCCAGGTGTTACTACGAGTACCAGTAAGGTACACATCAATAACATGTATATCAAATATACTTTTGTTGACGTTGCCGGCCTTCTTATCTGCCAAGTACTTGGGGCAGTTCTGCTTCCAGTGACCGTTCCCCCTTGCAATAGAAGCACTCAGTCTCGGGTTTGGGTCCAACCTTGGGTTTCTTCACTGGAGTGGCAACTGGCTTGCCATTCTTAAAGTTTCCCTTCTTGCCCTTGCCCTTCTTGAAACTAGTGGTCTTAACATCAACACTTGATGCTCCTTCTTGATTTCTACCTTCGCGGCGTAAAACATCGTGAATAGCTCGGGGATCATCTTCTCTATCGCTTGCATGTTATAGTTCATCACGAAGCTCTAGTAGCTTGGTGGCAGTGACTTGGAGAACTTTGTCAATCACTATTTTATCTAGGAAGATTAACTCCCACTTGATTCAAGAGATTGAAGCACCCAGACATTCTGAGCACATGCTCACAGATTGAGTTATTCTCCTCCATCTTGCAGGCAAAGAACTTGTCGGAGGTCTCATACCTCTCAACACGGGCATGAGCCTGAAATTCCAATTCCAGCTCTTGGAACATCTCATATGTTCTGTGACGTTCAAAACGTCTTTGGAGCCTCAATTCTAAGCCGTAATGCATGACACACTAAACTATCAAGTAGTCATCAGAACGTGCATGCCCGACATTCACAACATCCACAGACGACGCTTGAGGGGGGTGGCACACCGAGCCGTGCATCAAGGACATAAGCCTTTTGTGCAGCAATGAGGACAATTCTCAGATCACGGACCTAGTCCGCATAATTGCTACCATCAACTTTCAATTTAGTTTTCTCTAGGAACGTATCAAAATACAGGGGAGCTATAGTGCGAGCTTATGATCTACAACATAATTTGCAAAGACATTTTGACTATGTTCATGATAAGTAGTTCAGTTAATCAAATTACTAATGAACTCCCACTCAAATCAACTTACTAAGTGTGACATGACCCAAATCCGCCAACCCAAGTCCGATCATCACGTGAGATGAGGTGGCTTCAATGGTGAACATCTCCATGTTGATCATATCTACTATATGACTCGTGTTCGACCTTTTGGTCTCCTGTGTTCCGAGGCCATGTCTGTACATGCTAGGCTCGTCAAGTTTAACCCAAGTATTCGGTGTGTGTAAATCTGGCTTACACCCGTTGTATGCGAACGTAGAGTCTATCACACCCAATCATCACGAGGTGCTTCGAAACGTCGATCCTTCGCAACGGTGCATACTCGGCGAGAACACAATGTTGGAAATATGCCCTAGAGGCAATAATAAAATGGTTATTATTATATTTCCTTGTTCATGAAAATCGTTTATTATCCATGCTATAATTGTATTGATTGGAAACTCAAAGACATGTGTGGGTACATAGACACCACTGTTTCCCTAGTATGCCTCTAATAGACTAGCTCGTTGATCAAAGATGGTCAAGGTTTCCTAGCCATAGACATGAGATGTCATTTGATAACGGGATCACATCATTAGGAGAATGATGTGATCGACAAGACCCAAACTATGAACGTAGAATATGATCGTGTCAGTTTATTGCTATTGTTTCTGCATGTCAAAGTATCTGTTCCTATGACCATGAGATCATGCAACTCACTGACACTGGAGGAGTACCTTGTGTGTATCAAATGTCGCAACGTAACTGGGTGACTATAAAGATGCTCTACAGGTATCTCCGAGGGTGTCTGTTGAGTTGGCATGGATCAAGACTGGGATTTGTTACTCCGTATGACGGAGAGGTATCTCAGGGCCCACTCGGTAATACAACATCACAATAAGCCTTGCAAGCAAAGTGACTAAAGAGTTAGCCACGGGATCTTGTATTATGGAACGAGTAAAGAGACTTGCCGGTAAGGATATTGATCTAGGTATGGAGATACCGATGATCGAATCTCGGGCAAGTAACATACCGAAGAACAAAGGGAACAACATACGGTATTAACTGAATCCTTGACATAGAGGTTCAACCGATAAAGATCTTCGTAGAATATGTAGGAACCAATATGGGCATCCAGGTCCCGCTATTGGTTATTGACCGTAGAGGTGTCTCGGTCATGTCTACATAGTTCTCGAACCCGCAGGGTCTGCACACTTAACGTTTGGTGACGTTTCGGTAGTATTGAGATATGTGTGTTGGTGACCGAAGGTTGTTCGGAGTCCCGGATGAGATCCCGGACATCACGAGGAGCTCCGGAATGGTCCGGAGGTAAAGATTTATATATAGGAAGTTGGTATTTGACTTCCGAAAAAGTTCCGGAATTTACCAGGGTTACCGGAAGGGTTCCGGGGGTCCACCGGGTGGGCCCACCCACCCCAAAGGGCCCCATGGGCTGTGGGAGGAGGCAGACCAGCCCCTGGTGGGCTGGCCAAACCCCCTACCAAGGCCCATGCGGCTGGGGTGTGGGAAAAAGGAAACCCCAAAGTGGGGGAAGGAAAATCCAAGTAGGAAAGGAATCCTACTTGGAGTAGGATTGGAGGGAGGCTTGGCCTCCACCTCCTGTTCGGCCGACCCCTAGGGGAAACCCTAGGGCGGCTCTCTTCCCCCTCCCTCCTATATATACTAGAGGATAGAGGCCCCCAAAACACACGGCCACGTGCTAGTTCTCTATTCTCTAGTTCCTCCACCAAATAGATTCCGGGAGTGCTTAGGCGAAGCCCTGCCGGGATAACTCCACCACCACCACCACCACGCCGTCGTGCTACTGGAGATCTCATCTACCTCTCCGCTCCCTCTTGCTGGATCAAGAAGGCGGAGATCGTCATCGAGCTGTGTGTGCTGAACGCGGAGGTGCCGTCCGTTCGGCGCTAGATCGGAACGGATCGTGATTGGATCGCGGGACGGCTTGCGATTTGGATCGCGAAGACGTTCGACTACATCAACCGTGTTTCTTAACGCTTCCCGCTTAGCGATCTACAAGGGTATGTAGATCCACTCTCCCTCTCATAGATGCTCATCACCATTTATAGATCTTGCGTGTGCGTAGGAAAAATTTTGTTTCCCATGCAACGTTCCCCAACACACAATTTATATTTGAAATTTTAGTGAGGGATCATCTTATAACGCTATCATCGTCCTAAGCAAAATAAGATGCATAATAAGATAAACATCACAGGCAAATCATAATAAGTGACATGATATCCAACGCTATCATTGTCCATCACATCATTCTCCTAATGATGTGATCCCGTTATCAAATGACAACTCATGTCTATGATTAGGAAAGCTTAACCATCTTTGATCAATGAGCTAGTCTAGTAGAGGCTCACTAGGGCCACGGTGTTATCTATGTATCCACACATGTATCTGAGTTTCCGATCAGTACAATTATAGCATGGACAATAAACGATTATCATGAACAAGGAAATATGATAATAACCACTTTATTATTGCCTCTAGGGCATATTTCCAATAGTAAGTGTCGTGGTTTTGTCACGGCAAGATGTCCTCGTGAGAGAACTTAGGTGTGAGGCCAACGCAACTAGGTGGCGGCTTGAGAGGGGTTGGTCGGAATCGAGAGACGCGAGTTTACCCAGGTTCGGCCCCTCCGATGGAGGTAAAAGCCTATGTCCTGCTTTGTGTATATTGATGATGAGGATGATCTCGATTACAAGGGTGCGGGATCGCTACCTCTAATCTCGAGAGCCTCTAATCTGTCTATCTCTAATGACTTGAACTTGTCCCTCTAGGGGTGCCTTACCCCTCCTTATATAGGTTGAAGGGGTAGGTTTACATGTAGAGTCCTACTGAGAGTAGGATTAGGACTAGTCTCTCTTGAATCCTAATCCGGGTCTTGTTTCCTTTGTGAGGGAGTCTTTTCTTTCCTTGGGACTTCTTTGTGAGCCGGCCCACCATAACATGAGTCGGCCCTCCCATGAGCCACCTTCTGGGCCGCTGGGTCTTGTCGTTCGTCTGACCCGCCTGCCGGGTCACCAATGAGCCGCCAAGCTCGGCCGGGTCATCAGTGAGTCGCCAAGTTCCAGTCGGGTCATACTTCAGACCGGGTTATACCGTGGGGTAATATCCCCGACATTAGCCCCCAGGTTAGCTTGAATTTATTCATGGTGAGCTCCTGAAATAAGAATAACAAATATGTTAAGGGGCCGGCTTGCTCCACTGGCTGGCCTAATAAAGTAGCTCCCTGAAAATCCGGGTTTCTTCTTCATATTAACGAGCCGTCTTCACAAACATCTCGCAGGTCCGTGTCCTTTGCAAAATATTGGGAATAAAACACCCATATGTCGTTGAGTCGGCCTCCAATGCTTTGGCTTAAAGATACTTTTGGGAATAAGAAATCCACATGACGTTGAACCGGCTTCCATTGCTTTGGCTTCGATGAAAATATTGGAGATAAGAAAATCATATGAAGTTGAGACGGCTTTCCATTGCTTTGATTGGGAATAGAAAATCGTCCATTGTTAAACCACTTTCAACTTATGAGGCCGGGTTGCTTATATAGACTCTGCCAGGTTATGATCTTTTGATAATGCTGGGTCATGATTGTTGGTGACGCCGGGTCAAACAACTGCACTCCAGCTGACTTGATAAAATTATTGGAAATAAAGAAGTCCGTGTGATGTTGAGCCGGTCTTTCAATGCTTCCGCTCCATGAAGAAATGAGACCCGTCTCGCTAACAATTGACATCTTGAAAGTGTTCTTCTATTTTTTATGTCCATATTACATGTAGCCCCCAAGCTCCGACTTTATCCATGATGACTTGGTGCTTTTCAATAATATCTTTGATTGTGTAGCCCCCAAGTGCCGGGTTGTCTTGCCTGCAGCAGCCTGGGACTTGCAATTGTCTTTATACTTTATAAAACTTCAGCCAGTGTAGCCCCCAAGTACCGGGTTGTCTTGCCTGCAGCAACCTGGGACTTTGAACTTGGTGTTGAATGTTGAGAAATCTGGATTGTCCTCTGAGTCACCAGGTATAGACTGAGCGTCTTGTATCTCACATGTGTAGCCCCCAAGGGCTGGCTCATCAGTATGTGATGGGCCGTGTGTTCAATTTAGACCTTATAATCTGTTTGAACAGCTGAATACTGTAGCCCCCAAGTGCCGGGTCGCATGCCTGCAGCGACTTGGGACTTTAGAAAATTTTGCTCTGAGCAGTGCAGCCCCCAAGTACCGGGCCGTTTGCCCGCAGCGACTCGGGACTCATATGCACTTCTCTTTTGAAAGGAAAAACATCATATGATGTAGCCCCCAAGTGCTGGGTCGTATGCCTGCAGCGACTTTGGACTGTGTGAGAATAATATAACTCATCATAATTTGTTGAATGACTCCTTGACCGTGGTTGTAACCCGGTATTTTGTCGAATATCCTGGAATAATGCCTTTGTCCTTGAAATGAAAATCCCTGCTCGTGGTTGCGGTGCAACCCGGCAAATATATGTTTGAGAAATCCATAAGTGTTGTAGTTTACTACAGAGCACAAGTTAAAAAAATCCAAGAGCCGGTCAATTAGATGACACGGCATTATATGTGATAGGGCGGCTCTTCGAGAATAATAATTTCTTCCGAGCTGGCTTGAAAAAAACCCCAATCATTTAATATTGGTTATGATAAACCATGATGAAGATCCAGCCATTTTGGAGTACGAACGGGCCACATAGTGGAGAGACTACAGCGGACAAGTTAGTTTATCCTAGCTCTCTGTAAGCCGGCTCTCTCGTGACATAAGCCGCCGTTTTAACTTTGACAAGCTCAGGTCTTATTGAAAGATTGACTGTCAAGAGTACGGCGGGTCACCTGGCGGAGTAGCAAGTTGCAAACTGGCAGGTTTAACTCATATATGGCATGGAAGCCGGTCAAGAAGGTATGAAAGCTAAACTTATTGAGTTGGAAGCCCCCAAGTGACCTATGATCATGGAAAAGCTCGGCCATAGGATATACAGGAGACAATGCTACTACTGCAAAAACATCTGGGGTCCAGATAAGCCGACTTTATTCCATTGATCATAAAATGATGATCCAATAAATCAGGGCACCCATGTTTGAATGGCGCATCATGGCGGCTCGTCCTCTTGGGCAACTTTTAATTTTTCGCCAATAAAACATGGCACCCATGTTTGAACGGTCGCATCATGGCGGCCCGTCCTCTTGGGCGGCTTTAAATCTTTCGCCAATAAGGCAGCAGCCCCCGGGATCGGGTTGTCTTCCTCGCAATGACCCGGGTTTATTGTATTTGTTGAAACCGGCCAAATCTGCCGAGTCATATCTGTGTAGCCCCCGAGTCTTAAGACGACTCGAGGAGTTGGCTTGAGATTCTTCACACTTAGCCGTGGCATAAGCCGGCATATGGTTGATGGCTGATAACTGAAACTTATTGAAGCCAAAAGCATGTGGCGAGTTGATGATCTTCGCGACACTCATTGTATGTCCTTGGCATTGATAACGCAACATGAACCCGCGGAAGGTTGAGATGGCGGGTTGTAAATGTTTCCATATGAGTTTTGTCAGGAACTCGGCTGATGGTCCTGCATCCCGTGAAGACTCTGATGCAGAACCTGGTCCCGTACGGGGAGCAGAGGCCCACGTGGAGGAATACGACCTCCAACTGCAAGCCACTCAATGCCTGGTGGAAAAATCTGTCCTGCGCGGGGTAAAGGATGTGCTCGGAATGCATCCCCGCATGGACTGCTGGCTGCAAATGTGTCAGAGCATCATGAAGACGAGCATGAGTGGCATACAACTCGAGAGCAAGAGCTTGGGCAGTACGATCCAGAGCCTCGATGTACTGAACCAGAACATGTGGGTCATAGCGACGTCGCACGTAAGGGGTGCAGAAAACGGTGTAGTTTCCAGTCTGATCCCCAGCGGAGACATACGGGGTGTATCTGAATGCGGTCTCCTCCAAGCCAGGGTACTCTTCACGGAGATGGACGATAGCAGCATATGCTGCATCATGGACTGCCATCTCAACTGTTACTCCATCACCGTTAAAGGTGTAAAGCTCAGTGATGGAGAGGTTCCGCCAATCAAAGATAACAACCACAACGTGGTACTGCTCGTGGTTGAACTCGCGGTAGTCCTTGTAAATAGTGTACTCGGGGTACCAGCGATATCCCAGCCTGGTCAAGAGGTCGACCAGAATGGCCGGGAACCCAATCGCATTGACAGCCATAGTCTGGCGTACGATCTGCTTTGCGGGACGCATCTGAAACAAGGAGGTTCAAACATGTCAAACGATAGTGTGTGCATCATATCTTCAAAAGATAACAATTGTCAATAAAACGGCTCTCCAGGTGGATGTGATCACGAGAACCTAATGTTAGAGTTCGCAAAATCTTTAACCTGAATAGAAGAGAGATCAGAACTCAGAGTATAGAAGAGGAATAAAAGATCCTAATACCACCCATTTGAGATGTGGCCTCGTAAGCCACACAACAATGTTAGTAAAAGTTTTTCAATGACTAGACTCAACTTCGACCAAGGAGTTGGAAAGGGCTTCCTACAGGCAGTCGTCTCTGATACCAACTTGTGACGCCCCCATTTTGATCGTATGCTAATCATACACGCAAATGTGCACGATCAAGATTAGGGACTCACGGGAAGATATCACAACACAACTCTAGACACAAATTAAAGTCATACAAGCTTCATATTACAATCCAGAGGCCTCGAGGGCTTGAATACATAAGCTCGAATACAAACGAGTCAGCGGAAGCAATTATATATTAGTACAGACATAAGTAAACAAGTTTGCCTTAAAAAGTCTAGCACAAACATAAACATCGGATCGAAAAGGCAAGGCCTCCTGCCTGGGAGCCTCCTATCCTACTGCTGGTCGGGGGCAGCCTCCACGTAGTAGTAGGCTCCATCGCTGGTGTAGTAGTCGTCGGCGGGATCATACGACTCCTGGGCTGCATCATCTGATCGCAGTAATCGTATCGTGGGGAAAGGGGAGCAAAGCAACTATGAGTACTCATCCAAAGTACTCGCAAGACTTACATCAGATCTATACTAAAATATGCATCAGTATAAAAGGAATGGGGCTATATCTTTGGACTAACTGCGGAAATGCCAGAATAGAGGGGGATGACCTAGCCTAACAAAGACTAGCATCTTCAGTGTCTTGCAGCATTATAAGAGTGTAGATTAGCATATTATAAGTAGCAAGTTTATTTAGTAACGCCCAGAGATTCTTCCTCAACTCCCTGCGAGAAAGCAATCTCGGAGCCATCATCTCATTTTAAAGTCACCATTCTAGTTGTATTAGATCAGGATACAACTCAAGCGTCCGTTATCGTGGACACGGCTATTCGAATAGATATACTTCCCTGCAGGGGTGCACCAACTTGCCCAACACGCTCGATTAACTCTGGTCGGACACAATTTCTAGGTCATGCCCGGCCTCGGCTGATCGATACGCCGTAGTCCTACCTAGGCTCAACAGAGGGGCCACACGCCGGCCTACATCCTAAATGCGAAGGGGTTATGGCCAATCGCCCTTTGCAATCCTGTGCATTGCGAGGACACCCGGTGTCAGTCCTGGCACCTCTTAATACAAAGATGGTGCTTACGCGGGCCACCCGGGCGCGTTCTGCTCAATTGTGACGTCTGAAGAGATTTTGGGCGAATGTACGACGTAGAGTGCCCATATTGATTCCCGCGTGGTGGTTAGTGCAAAACAGGCCAGAGGCCTTCTCAGATCACATATCGAAACCCATTAATGTTTTCAAGTTCTCTAGCATTAGCAATATGAGCATCAAGGAATTCACTCAGTGGCACAGTTTCAGTTTCATCATGTGTAGCAATAGCATCATCATTAATCTCAGAAGTAGCATCATCAAGTTCATGTGACAAATCAGGACGATCGACAGGTGGTGGTGTAATAAACCGATTCAAAACAGTAGGTGAATCAAAAGTAGAGCTAGACGACAGTTCCTTACCTAATCTCGTACGAGAGGGTTGATCTTAGTTCGATTATCTTTCAGATTCTTTATAGTGGTAATTGGATATCCTCAAGTTAACACAATAAACATAGCTATGCTCCCCAGCAACGGTGCTAGAAAAAGGTCTTGATAACCCACAAGTATAGGGGATCGCAACAGTCTTCGCGGGTAGTATTTCACCCTAATTTATTGATTCGACACAAGGGGAGCCAAAGAATATTTATAGGCCTTGACAGTTGAGTTGTCAATTCAACCACACCTGGGATATCTCTCTGTAGCAAAGATTTAGTAGCACGGCTAATGATAGTAGTAGCAATAATAGCGATCGCTACAATTTTGGTAACAGTAGTAACAATAGTAATTGAGTAACAGGTGTGACAGTAACAGCGGTAGTAGTAACTTAGCAAGATTTAGTAGATGTAAAGCGTAGGCCATACTGTAGAGATGGAAATATATGGTTGGCATCAATCATGTAACAGTTACACACTAGGGCGACACAGAACTAGCTCCAATTCATCAATATAATGTAGGCATGTATTCCGTATATAGTCATATGTGCTTGCGATAAGAACTTGCATGACATCTTTTGTCTTACCCTCCCGTGGCAGCAGGGTCCTATTGGAAACTAAGGAATATTAAGGCCTCCTTTTAATAGAGAACCGGAACAAAGCATTAACACATGGTTAATACATGAAGTCCTCAAACTACGGCAATCACCGGAAAGAATCACAATTATTGTCTACTTGGGGTATGCGGATCAAGACGCATAATAGGTGCGTACAACTTGCAAGATAGGATCCAAATCACTCTTGTATTCATGAAAACATAATAGGTTCAGATCTCAAATCATGGCACTCGTCCCCTAGTGACAAGCATTAAGCATAGCAGAGTCATAGCAACATCAATCTCAGAACATAGTGGATACTAGGGATTAAGCACTATCGAACTTAACTTGATTACATGATAAATTCCATCCACACCCCTCACCGACCAGCAAGCCTGCAAAGGAATTACTTACTCCCGGTGGTGAGCATCATGGAATAGTTGATGGAGAAGGGTTGGTAATGACGACGACGACGAATCCCCCTCTCCGGTGCCCCAAACGGACTCCGGATCAGCCCTCTGGAGGAAGAACGTGAGGTGGCGGCGGCTCCGTCTCGTAGATCGCGATGAAAACTTCTCTCTGATTTTTTTCTCCATAATTGTGAATTTATAGGACTGGAATTAGTGTCAGAGGAGCCACGAGGTGGCCCCAAACCAACAGGACGCGGCCAGGGGGTGGCCGCGCCCTGTTGCCTTCGGCCCCAGGTGCACCCCCTCTGGTGGGTCTTGGCTCCATAATTCATTATAATTCCCACAAAAAATTCACAAAAAGTTTCGTCCAATTCCGAGAACTTTAATTTCTGCACAAAAATAACACCAAGGTAGTTCTGCTGAAAACAGTGTGAGTCTGGGTTAATTCCATTCAAATCATGCAAGTTAGAGTCCAAAAAAGGAGCAAAAGTGTTTGGAAAAGTAGATACGTTGGAGACGTATCAACTCCCCCCAAGTTTAACTCATTGCTTGTCCTCAAGCAATTCAGCTAGTAAACTAAAAGTGATAAAGAAAAATTTTACAAACTCTTTTGTTCTCATCGTTATACGCATGCTTAGCTAGTGTTCAAGTTTTCAGCATAAATCATAAATAACCATATCCATGATAATAATTAAACATCATATTCACTCATGGCAATACATAACCAACTAGCAAGCAATAATAAGATATCTCACATGCGAACAATTTGTCAAAACAATCATGATATAATATGGTGACATGGTATTTCGCTAGCTCTTTCTGAGACCGCAAAACATAAATGCAGAGCACCTCTGAGGTTCAACCAACGACTAACATTATAACTCAGGGTAGAAAAGATCCAGTCATGCTCACATCCAACATTAACTAGATTCAATGCATAAGAATTCCAATAGTGCTCTCCGGTCTTGTGCTTTTAGTAAGAAGGTTATGACTCAACATAAAAGTAAATAGATAGGCCCTTCGTAGAGGGAAGCATTGATTTGCAGAGGTGCCAGAGCTCAATGTTTAAAACAGAATTGAAATTGTAGTTTTTGGCTGGTGCACTTTTCCTGTCAATGTTACGACAAAGGTTTTCAATATCTTCCATGCTAAACACATTATTGGCGGTTCCCAAGAGGAATTGTAAGGTTTACTCCCATCCACCATACATATACAAGCCATGGATGACCGAATCCACGGGTGCCTACCAACATATCAACTGTCCCAAGTAGTTTTGTTTAATTAATTTTTTGATTTTGCAGGACTGGGCATCCTTTTTACCAATCTCTCTCGTGTAATGGCAGGCGAATAAACGCCCACCTTGAGAATAACCCACTTAGCATGGTAGATACTGACTGCCTCGTCGCTCCATGAGCGGTATGAGTGCGCAAAACAGGTGTTTATTTGAATATTAGAGATGGCACATGCAAATTTACTTGGAACGGCAGGGTAATACCGTATATAGGTAGGTATGGTGGACTCATGTGGAACAACTTTTGGGTTTAAGGATATTGGATGCACAAGCAGCATTTCCCGCCTAGTACAGGTGAAGGCTAGCAATAGGTTAGGAAGCAACCAGCTAGAGAGCGAAAACGGTCATAAGAATGCATTGTGAATAATTAACATTGGACATCAGCATGAGTAGGATATAAACACTTAGAATTTAAACATCATGAAGGCTGGATTGGTTTTGAATCAACTACATGTTTGCACATGGGTCAAGTCAAGCCACTCAAATTACTCAGAGGGAAATACCATACTACCATACCACATCATAACCATTTTAATGCATATCGACACATAAGGTAAATCATTATCAACTCCTAGCTATTTAAGCATGGCATGAGAAACTATAATATCTAGTTGTCATCATAAACATGTTTACTCATGATATACGGAATCAAGATCGAACGAGCTAAACATATTTACAAAAACGGAAAAACTAGAAGAGTTCATACCAGCTTCCATTGCCATGCTCACTTCATCAAATATCGTCATTATTGCCTTTCACTTGCACGACCGAATGATGTGATAATAATAATAGTGCAAGTGTGCCGTGGACTAAGCTGGAATCTGCAGGGAAGTTTTATACGAAGGAGAAGACACGATAATACTGGCTCTCTGTTGGATCAATAATAAAGCATCTGGGAGCCACTCAACATTTTCATCGTAGTCTTATCCTTTCATGACTCAAAGAAAAGAAAAGAAATTCAGAGAAACATACTAAAATATTTTTGGAGTTTTTGATTTTTCTCGAAGAAAGCAAAATAAGCAAAGGAAAAACAAAAACTAGAAAAACTATTTACACGGGAAAGCCCTGTGACACCCTGGATTTTGACTACAGTGATCATTGTAATTAAGCTACAGTGATGGCCAAGATTATGCTAATGCTTTTGCTAATCCATGTGTGATCACTTTTGGAATCAAAGCTCAATTCAAATTCCTTTGCAAATTCCAATTCATTTGAAAGGTGGTTTTAAAAGTTTTGCAAACTTCAATTTAAAAATCATGCTTAGGTTGCAATTATTCCCTACGCTATTCTAAAATTGGAACCAACATTTTATCATGTGGTTTTGTGCCTCCAAACTATTTTAGCAGAGCCCAAAACAATTAATTAAATGCCCTTTTGCTTTTTGAAAATACAAAATTAATCCAAAGGCCCCCCAAACTTTTTGTGTCAGTACCTAATATTGCAATGCAAATATTAGGCCAAGGCCCATATTTTACTAAAGTCATCTAGCCCTAAAATTAAATAATTAACAGAAAGATTTAAAATAGAAAATAAAAAGAAAGAAAAAAGGAAAAGCCCCCCTCCCTCTGCCCTGGGCCTTAGGCCACAGTGGCAGGCCCAGGCCGGCCCAGCCAACCCCTTCGGTCGTCCCTAACCTCTCTACAGGAGGGGGCGACCGAGGCACGCGTGCGACCGAGCTCGTCCCCGCCGGACCAGCTCGCCGGCGATGGACCGGCGGGTATAAGGCCGCCCCCGTACCCCTGCCTGCCGCCTGTAGCCCTAGATCTCAACTGCCCCCCTCTCTCCCTCGCTCTCTGCTTCTCCCTCCGCTCGAGCCCGCGCTGCCGTCGCCATGGCCGCCGGCTAGTCGCGCCCACAGAGCCTCCCGCGCGTTGCCAGCTAGCCAGGAAGAACCACCGCGACCCCCTGCATCGTTTGCGCCCTGCCGTTCGAGCTCATCGCCCCTGCAACGACGGCCACGAGCTTCTTCTTCCCCGAATCGCCGCCGCGCTCCGGCGACCGTTCCGGCTACTCCAGGCCTCCCCCGAGCCCACTGAGCACACCTGCAGGACCCCTATGAGCTCCTGCTCCTTTCCCCTCTCCCTCCTCGATGAACCCGTGCCCGTAGCGTCAGATTTCACCGGAGCCCGAACGCACCTCCGCCTGAGCTCGACGCCGGCGAGTCTCCGGTGACCATTTGGTCCAACCGAAGCCACCGTTCGACTCAGTGCATCGCGTAGGCTCGCGTAGCGCCGTTAGATAGCTCGAAAGCGTGCTGGTGCTCGATTTGCCATCGACGCCCGAAGCTCGCCTCCGCCGCCGTCGACGTAGCGCTCAGCTCCGACCGCCATTGCTCGCCCTGATGGCCGGAATGGATCGGCGGCAGCATCAGCTCGCGAACGCCGCAAACGGCGCTCGATTTGGTGCCTCCTACGTGAAACCCGAGCCTCGCCACCGTTTCGGGAGCTCGCCGAAGCTGCTCCGGCGACGGATACCGGCCGCCGCCGACGTGGCTGGACCAGGGCCACCCGCAGGGTCACTGACCTGCGGGCCCCGAGTCCCTGGTTGACCTGTTGACCGGGTCAACCATGCTGACTGGGCTCGGCCAGTCAATGACAGGTGGGGCCCGACCCCCCCCTGTGTATGACATGTGGGCCCAGCCTCTTTTTAATTAATTAAGTTAGTTTAATTAATTCTGGTAATTAGTTTAACCTAGTGAGACACTGACATGTGGGCCCCCCCTTAATTAGTTTAATTAAACCCCTCTGTTAATTATACAGAGTATGACAGGTGGGGCCCAGCTGTCAGTTTGACCAGTCAACAGGACTGTTGAATGCTGATGTCAGCATGACATCATGCTGATGTCATAATTCTATTTTCGAAATAATTTAAATCTGTTAATTTCAGAATATTAATAAAACTTTAAAACTTAATATAAAATAATCCGTAACTCGGATGAAAATACTTTATACATGAAAGTTGTTCAGAAAAATCCCACGAATCCGAATACGCAGTCCGTTAGTCTGTCACGTGCTTCTAGCATAGCGAACATGGAACTTTTCAATCGTTTTCGTCTGTCCGGTAGTAGCCCGAGACCCGAGAAATATCGTCAGTTATTCTCCCGCTCCGTCTGCGACGTGTAGTACTGCGTTAGTACATGCCTAGCTCTACTTATTGCCATGTCATGCATTGTGTTGCATATGCTTGCTTTATATTTACTGTTTCTCCCCCCTCTTCTTACCGGTAGACCCTGAGACTGACGGTGCTGCCGGGTACGACTACACCGTTGACGGTCAGCCTTTTGCCGTAGAGCAGCAAGGCAAGCAACCCCCCTTGAGCATTCCGATATCGCCCACTCTTCCCTCTTATCCTTGCATTAGATTTTGCTACTGTATTAGTTAGCTCCTATTCTGATGCATAGCCTGTTTTTGATAAACTGATACTGTACCTGCAATCATATCAACTGCTTAGTATAGGTTGATCAGTGAATCCCCTGTGACCCCCCTTAGTCCTAGTTGCCCCTGCTTCTTCATCGACGACACGACGACTCGAAGACTCGAAGACTCGGTCAACCGACCGACAAGCCAGGCCCCTCACATCACCGCACACCCCTTAATTGTACGACTCTGCAGAGCTACTATCGAGTACCGAGGGTGACACCTCGTGAAGTACTCATGATGCTAGCTCTGTAGTGCAGCTAGTCGGTCGTGGTTATCGAGGGTGATTCCTCCTTCACCACTCCCGACGATGACTCTGTCGTGTAACCCCTCAGGTGTGGAACCCTCGAGGGTGATTCCTCTAAGTCCACCTTGACGGTTTTCATCGAGCAGGGACCATTGAGGGTGATTCCTCAGGTTCCGTCTTGATGTTTTATACACACAGTTACTTGACTTGACATTTATTACACGTGAAAGACGGGACTGGAGGGACAGGCGGTACCACCCTGGTTGAGGTGGACCTGAGTTCCCGACAGTCTTGAGACGGGTCGGCCCCAAGGGTACCCGTGTGTGAGATGTGGTGGGATGCGCCGGTAAGGCATCCAAAAGGTTATGTGAGGCGTGGACGGGCAGCAGAGGCCCTTGCCACACATCCTCGAGTCAGGGTGATGGGACCGCACTTTATGGTCGCGCTTGCCCCGCATTAATAAAATGCTAATGGGTTGGGTATTTGATCTAAGTTGGGTCGTTGGCCTTTTTACGCACCAAACCATCGTGTGGGAGAAGTTATGGGTACTCAGCGTCGTTGTATCAGCCGAAGCTCTTCAAACGTCAGCAATGGAGCGGCGCGTGCCGGATTTGGACTGGACGGTACAGCTCTTGGACTGGAGTGTGCTAGGTCTGCTTCCGGCCGCCTTCGCATCGTGCAGGAGTGCAAAGGGTGATTGGGCCCATGACCCCTGCGCGCTTAGGGTTTAGACCGGCGGGCTGGCCTCTTCGGTGAGCCTAGGTGGGGCGACGACGTGCTGCTATCCCGAGGCCGGGCATGACCCAGGAAAGTGTGTCCGGCCGGAGGTGATCAGGCGTGTTGGAAATGTGGTGCACCCCTGCAGGGATGATTAATCTATTCGAATAGCCGTGTCCACGGTAACAGGACGACTTGGAGTTGTGCCTTGACCTTATACAACTATAATTGTGATTTAATTTGAAATGAATGTGGCTCCGAGATTGCTTCCTCGCAGGGAGTCGAGGAAGAATCTCTGGGCGCGGTTACGTAATAAAATTGCTACAATAATATGACTATATACGAGATACCAGTCTACTCTCTTCTATTGCTGCAAGATGCTGAAGATGCTAGTCTTCGATAGGACTAGGCCTTCCCCCGATTCTTGCTTTCTGCAGTCAGCCCAGATATAACTCCATTCCTTGATACTGATGCATACTTAGCATAGTTCTGATGTCAGTCTTGCGAGTACTTTGGATGAGTACTCATCGCTGCTTTGCTTTCTCTTTCCCCCTCAATACGATTCTGCGTTCAGACGATGGAGCCCAGAAGATGGAGTATGCCGGAGATGACAACTACACCACCGCAGGAGCCTACTACTACGTGGAGAGTGCCGACGCTTAGGAGTAGTTAGGAGGTTCCCAGGCAGGAGGCCTCGCCTCTTTCGATCCGCTGCTTATGTTTGTGCTAGCCTTCTTAAGGCAAAACTTGTCTAACTTATGTCTGTACTCAGATATTATATGCTTCCGCTAACTCGTGGTTGTCTAGCTTTGTATTCGAGCCCTCGAGGCCCCTGGCTTGTAATATGAAGCTGTATGACTTTAATTTGTGTCTAGTGTTGTGTTGTGATATCAATCAGTGAGTCCCTAATCTTGGTCGTATGCATTGTGTGTATGATTAGCGTACGGTCGAGATCGGGGGCGTCACAAGCCCCCAACAAGTAAAGGAAATCTTTTCCTCCAAGACGAGGGGAGGTAAGGAACTGCCATCTAGCTCTGCACTTGATTCACCTTCTGTTAAGAGTAAGCTTGCAACACCACCACATGCTAGTAATCCTGATATGTCGCAAGTGATTGATGATGCTACCTCTGCTATGAATTATGCTTATTATGATGCTAGTACCATGCTTGATGATAATGTGCCACTAGGAGAATTTCTTGATGAACAAATTGCTCGAGCTAAAGAAAATGAAACTACTGAACCTGATGAGATTGCTGAAACTGATGAAGATGAAACTGATGATGATTATGAAACACCTACTAGTCTTAGCTCTCCTAAGTTTGAAATGCCTAAGATACCTGAAGGTTATGTTATGGACGAAGAGATAACTAGAGAAATTCTCTCTTGCAAAGATAGAAACGATCTTAAGATTTTGCTACGCAAGTATAAGGAAAAGACTTTGAATGCTAGAATGAAATGTGATCCTAAGTTTGCTACTTCACCTATCTTTCTTACCGATAAGGATTATGAGTTCTCTGTCGACCCGGAGTTAATTACTCTGGTTGAATCTGATCCTTTCCATGGCTATGAAACTGAAACTGTAGTGGCACACCTTACTAAGCTGAATGATATAGCCACCCTCTTTGCTCATGATGAGAAGATTCGCTACTATTATATCCTTAAGTTATTTCCGTTCTCATTAAAGGGTGATGCTAAGACATGGTACAATACTCTTACTCCTGGTTGTGTGCGTAGTCCCCAGGATATGATCTACTACTTCTCTGAAAAATATTTTCCTGTTCATAAGAAACAAGCTGCCTTACAGGAAATATTTAACTTTGTGCAAATTGAAGAAGAGAATCTCCCACAAGCTTGGGGGAGGCTTCTCCAATTGCTTAATGCTTTGCCTCCTCATCCTCTCAAGAAAAATGAAATACTTGATATCTTTTATAATGGACTAAGTGATGCTTCTAGGGATTTCCTAGATAGTTGTGCTGGTTGTGTTTTCAGGGAACGAACTGTTGAACAAGCTAAGGAATTATTGAATAACATATTGAAAAATTATGATGATTGGACTCTTCCTGAAATTGATGAAGCTTATGAAACTGATTATGATTATGAAACTCCTATTAGTCCTAGCTCTCCTAAGTTTGAAATGCCTAAGATACCTGAAGGTTATGTTATGGACGAGGAGATAACTAGAGAAATTCTTTCTTGCAAGGATAGAGACGATCTTAAGAAATTGCTATGCAAGTATAAGGAAAAGACTTTGAATGCTAGAATGAAATGTGATCCTAAGTTTGCTACTTCACCAATCTGTGTTACCAATAAGGATTATGAGTTCTCTGTCGACCCAGAGTTAATTACTTTGGTTGAATCTGATCCTTTCCATGGCTATGAAACTGAAACTGTAGTGGCACACCTTACTAAGCTGAATGATATAGCCACCCTCTTTACTCATGATGAGAAGATTCGTTACTATTACATTCTTAAGTTATTTCCGTTCTCATTAAAGGGTGATGCTAAGACATGGTACAATACCCTTGCTCCTGGTTGTGTGCGTAGTCCCCAGGACATGATTTACTACTTCTCTGAAAAAATATTTTCCTACTCATAAGAAACAAGCTGCCTTACAGGAAATATTTAACTTTGTGCAAATTGAAGAAGAGAGTCTCCCACAAGCTTGGGGGAGGCTTCTCTAATTGCTTAATGCTTTGTATGATCATCCTCTCAAGAAAAATGAAATACTTGATATCTTTTATAATGGACTAATCGATACTTGTAGGGACTTCCTAGATAGTTGTGCTGGTTGTGTTTTCAGGGAACGAACTGTTGAACAAGCTGAGGAATTATTGAATAACATATTGAAGAATTATGATGATTGGACTCTTCCTGAACCACCGCCTAAACCCACTCCGAAGAAGAGGGGTATCTTATTTCTCAGTCCTGAAGATATGCAAGAGGCAAAGAAATCTATGAAGGAAAAAGGTATTAAAGCTGAGGATGTTAAGAATTTACCACCTATCGAAGAAATACATGGTCTTGACATACCACCACCTCCACAGGTGGTAGAGGTAAATTCTTTATTAAAGTTTAACAAAAGTGACATTCCTCATAATAAACATCCTAGTCAATGCTTATATGAGTTTGACAACTATATAATGAAGCAAGATCATTTCAATGCTCATGTTCTGAAACAATCGAACTATAATTCTGATATGATTGCTCGGTTGAGTGACTTGCTATTTAGAATCAGTAATGATGTTAGAGGTGTAGGAAAGCATGCCTCTATGGTTCAAACTCAGTTAGAACAAGTTGCTAAATCTCAAAAAGAATTGCTTGATGAAATGAATAATAATATGCATGATTTTGCTACTACAGTAGTAACTAGAGGAGGTAGAATGACCCAAGAACCACTTTATCCCGAGGGTCATCCTAAAAGAATTGAACAAGATTCTTAGAGAATTAATCTTGATGCACCTAGTCCTTCTAAGAATAAAAAGAAAAAGAAAAATAGTAGGACCTTGCATACCTCTAGTGAACCTGAGACACAAAAACCTCCTGATAGTAATGATGTCTCTATTTCTGATGCTGAAACTCAATCTGGTAGTGAACATTCACCTAGTGATAATGAAAATGATAATGATGATGTTCACGACGATGCTCAACCTAGTAATGATAAAGAACCAGATAATGATGTTGAAATAGAACCTGCTCCTGATCTTGATAACCCACAACCTAAAAATAAACGGTATGATAAAAGAGACTTTGTGGCTAGGAAACATGGTAAAGAAAGAGAGCCATGGGTTCAGAAACCCATGCCATTTCCACCTAAGCCATCTAAGAAAAAGGATGACGAAGAATTTGAGCGCTTTGCTGAAATGATTAGGCCAGTCTTTTTGTGTACCCGCTTAACTGATATTTTAAAGATGGCCCCTTATGCAAAGTATATGAAAGACATCATCACTAATAAAAGAAAGATACCGGAAACTGAAATCTCCACCATGCTTGCTAATTATTCTTTTAAGGATGGAGTACCTAAAAAACTCGGAGATCCTGGAATACCAACTATACCTTGCTCCATTAAGAGAAACTATGTCAAAACTGCTTTGTGTGACTTAGGAGCCGATGTTAGTGTTATGCCTTTCTCCTTATATAAGAGACTTGATTTGAATAAACTCACACCTACCAAGTTATCATTGCAAATGGCTAACAAATCAACGGCCATACCTATCGGTATCTGTGAGGACGTGCCCGTTGTTGTTGCAAATGTTACTATCTTAACGGACTTTGTTATTCTTGAGACGCCCGAGGACGACAACATGTCGATTATCCTTGGTATGCCCATTTTGAATACCGCAGGGGCTGTTATTGATTGCAATAAAAGCAAGGTCACTTTTCATATCAATGGAAATGAGAATACGGTGCACTTTCCGAAGAAACAATTCCAAGTGAATAGTATAAATATTATTGAAGAATCTCCGACCGTCACTGGTGGGTTGTGGCCCCCATGTGGGACCCCTCACTTGTCTCTTTAGCCCACTTCATCACCTACCTCCAGAAAAAAATCACCACAGCCACCATTTTCGTGTTCTTGCTCTCAAACCCGCGGATTTCGATCTCTTTGCTCAAAGCTCCGTTTCTGAAACTTGTTTGGAGGGATTGCTACTTGGTATGTGACTCCTCCATTGCTCCAATTAGTTTTTGTTTTTGTGGGTTATTTTTAGAGTAATAAGCTACTCTTGGTGCTGCTGTAGATGATCTTGCATGTTGAATTTTTAGAGTTCTAAGTAGTTTGAATGCTCAATATGGCCTCTATGCATGCTTGGGAGTAGTTGCTAACAATTTTACAAAGTTTTGTTGACAAAATTTGTGGACTGAAAATTTCCAGAATTTTTTAGGAATAAAAATGCATATCTTTAGGAAGTTCTCCTCCAAGAAAAATGCCAAGGGAGTCATTGGGGAATCATCGGACAATGACCTTCACACCCCAAGAAAGGTGGAGGTGTGGCCGTGTGAATGGCCGCATGATGCCTTCATGGAGGAGGTCGGGTTCCATCAAGAGTTCGCTTAGTTTATTGCAAACGCTGGGTTAACCGAGTTCCTCGCAGCTAAGTGTGACCAATATCACATTCTTACAAATTCCTTTGTGCAAAGCTTTCATTATCTAGGGAGAAACAACCCTCCTGAAGTGCAGTTTAATCTTTATGCCGAAACTTACAAAATACCGCTAACTGACTTCTGCAACATATGCTTGATCCCATCTGATGGGGACTTGAGAGAACCTAGGTCATCTGAGTTTGAGGATTTTCTCCTCACTTTAACAGTGGGTGTGGATAGAGGCGTGTCGAGCGCCACTGCTACCAGCTTGCAGTTTCCCTCAGTACATTACTTCGCTTTGGTCATCGCTAAGTGTTTAACCGCTAGGGAGAAGGTCGGCACACTCAGTGCCCCTGACCTTGCTATTTTACGTCATGCACTTTATGATGATCACACCTTTAATATGGGGGCTATTATTGGTCGACGCTTACATCTTAACAAAACTAAGGGAAAGATACATGGTGGTATTTATGCTACTCGCTTAGCGAGACACTTTAGGGTTCAGTTTCGCCCACATTATTATCTTTTATCCAGAGTTTACCTTGATCACAAGTCACTGCAGGACCACCAATTCCTTGATGTAACTGATTCTCCTCGTGACATTCATTACAACCTAGTATTCAGCAAGGAAACACGTGATGTTATTCCGTTGCCTGCACCTGCTTTGTTTGATTCTATTGCCAGGAACAGATACAGGATCATGCCAGATGATATTATAGCTTACCGGAACAACCTAGCAGTTGCTGAGGAGGAGCCCCAGGGATGGAATGCTCAGGTGCCGCCTCTGCCTCACTACGACTTGGGACCGGACGGCTACTATGGATGGTGATTACCAAGCTAGGCCAAAAGCCTAAGCTTGGGGGAGTATGTATTTCCACCGACATTACATTCATGTTCACACATTTCATTCCAATTGTCGGTGTTCACACTTTTTCATTGTAATATCCATACTAGATTTGTTTTCTCGCTTTCTTCTTGTGTGTTTGAAAAACTTTGAGAAAATCCAAAAAAAATTCCTACTTCTTTTTAGTTTTTCTTTCTAGCTTAGTTTAATTGTAGCATCAAAAGAAAACCCAAATAGATTTCCCGCTTCTTTTTTTACTTGTTGGGAGCTTTCCCGTGTAAAGAGTTTTTCTTGTTTTTGTTTTTCCTCTTTAATCTGTTTTCTTCAAGAAAAACCAAAAACTCCAAAAATATTTCAGTGTGTTTCTCTGATATTCTTTTCTTTTTACTTGAGTCATACCTAGGAGAAGACCACAATGAAATTGTTGAGTGGCTCTCATCTACATTATTGTTTATCTAACAAGGATCCCATATTACTTTTGTCTTCTCCTCTTGAATAAAATGTTTGCAGATTCCAGCTTAGTCCACGGCACTCTTGCACTATTATTATCTTCTTATCGTTCGGTCGTGCAAGTGAAAGGCAATAATGACGACATTTGATGAATTGACTGTGGCAGAGAAAAGCGGGTATGAACTCAACTTGTTTTTGTTTTTGTAAATATGTTTAACCTAGTATCCCTTGATTCAACTCATTATGATCAAACATGTTTGCAATGACCATTAGAGATTATAGTTGTTCATGCCATGCTTAAGTAGCTAGGAGTGGATAATGATTTATCTTGGGTGTCAACATGCATTAAAATGGTCGTGATGCAGTATGATGATATGGTATCCTCCTCTGAATGTTTCAAGTGGCTTGACTTGGCACATGTTCACGCATGTAGTTGAATCAAAACCAACATAGCCTTCATGATATTTATCTTCATGATGTCCATATCCTACTCATGCTAGTATTCAATGTTGATTATATGTAATGCATGTTCATGACCGTTTTTGCTCTCTAGCTGGCCGCTTCTCAATCTAATTGCTAGCCTTCACCTGTACTAAGCGGGAATACTGCTTGTGCATCAAAACCCTTAAACCAAGTTAAGCCAAATGAGTCCACCATATCTACCTATATGCGGTATTACCCTGCCGTTCCAAGTAAATTTGCATGTGCCACCTCTAAAAATTCAAATGAACATCTGTTTTGTGTGCCTGGACCGCTCACGGAGCGACAGGGGGCGGTCAGTATCTTCCATGCTAAGCGGGTTATTCTCATGATGAGTGTTTATTCACTTGTCCTTACACGAGAGGGGCGGTAATAGGGATTCCCAGTCCCGAAATCAAAAATCAAAAATAATTAAACAAAACTCCCCCAGGAATGTTGTTGGTTTGGACAGTACCCGTGGATGCGGCCTGCCGTGGAGTGTGATTATTGGTGGAGGTGGAGTAAACCTTTACTTTTACGGCTTGGGAACCGCCGCTAATTTGTTCAGCATGGAAGATATCGATAACTCTTGGTCGCGACATTGACAGGAAGGGTGTACCTCCCAAAAATTATATCTATCTCTGTTTTAAACTTTGAGCTCTGGCACCGCTGCAAATCCATGCTTCCCTCTGCGAAGGGACTATCTATTTACTTTTATGTTGAGTCATTACCTTCTCAAATAAGCGCCAGACCTGAGAGCACTATTGTCATCCTCATGCATCGTGTATAGTTGATGTTGGGTGCAGCATGACTGGATCTTTTCTACCATGAATTACAATGTTTAGTCGCTGCTTGAACTTTGGAGGTGCTCTGCATTTATGTTTTGCGGTCCCAGAAAGGGCTAGCGAGATACCACTATTGTCATATTGTATCATGATTGTTTTGACAAAGTGATGGTGCTTGAGATATCTTATTATTGCTCGCTAGTTGCTTACGTTATTGTTATGAGTTAATATAATTTCTAAGAGTTATTGTTGACATGGTTAGTCATAATCTTTGCTGAAAACCTGGGTGCTACTTAAGCATATATATGTAAACAAGAACAAAAGAGTTCATAAAAGTTTTTCTTTATCACTTTCAGTTTGTCAACTGAATTGCTTGAGGACAAGCAAAGGTTTAAGCTTGGGGGAGTTGATACGTCTCCAACGTATCTACTTTTCCTCGCCCTTTTGCCCTTGTTTTGGACTCTAATTTGCATGATTTGAATGGAACTAACCCGGACTGACGCTGTTTTCAGCAGAACTACCATGGTGTTGTTTTTTGTGCAGAAATAAAAGTTCTCGGAATGGAACGAAACTTTTTAGAGAATTATTTCAGAATATATGCGAATTATTGGAGCCAAAATCCACTGAAGAGGGGGGCCAGGGTGGCCAGCACCCACCAGGGCACGCCCTGGTGGGTTGTGCCCACCTCGTGGCCCCACTGACCCTAATTCCGCCGCTATAAATTCCTGTTTTCAGAGAAAAAAATCAGAGAGAAAGTTTCATCGCGTTTTACGATACGGATCCGCCGCCACCTCCTCTTCTTCATCGGGAGGCCAGATCTGGAGCCCGTTTGGGGCTCCGGAGAGGGGAATCTTTGGTCTTCGTCATCACCAACCTTTCTCCATCGTCAATTCCATGATGCTCCCCACCGGGAGTGAGTAATTCCTTCGTAGGCTTGCTGGTCGATGAGGAGTTGGATGAGATTCATCATGTAATCGAGTTAGTTTTGTTAGGGCTTGATCACTAGTATCCATTATGTTCTGAGATCGATGTTGCTATGACTTTGCTATGCCTAATGGTTGTCACTAGGGCCCGAGTGCCATGATTTCATATCTGAACCGTTTATGTTATCATCTCTATATCCATGTTCTTGATCCGATCTTGCCTAGTCATATGCACCTATTACGTGTTATGATCCGTCAACCCCATAGTGACAATATTTGGGATACTTCGTGGTGATGACCGTAGTTTGAGGAGTTCATGTATTCACCACGTGTGTATGCTTTGTTCCGGTTCTCTATTAAAAGGAGGCCTTAATATCCCTTAGTTTCCTTATGGACCCCGCTGCCACGGGAGGGTAGGACAAAAGATGTCATGCAAGTTCTTTTCCATAAGCACGCATGACTATTTACGGAATACATGCCTACATTACATTGATGAACTGAGCTAGTTCTGTATCGCCCTAGGTTATGACTGTTACATGACGAATATCATCCAACGAGTTACCGATCCAGTGCCTATGAGCTTTCCACTTATTGTTCTTGCTAAGTTACTATTGCTGCTGCTACTATTCCAACTGCTACAAAACTACTGCGAATACTGTTACCGCTATTGTCACTGTTGCTATTGCTACCAAACTATCATATTATTGTGCTACTGATTACTCTACTGCAGATATTTAATCTCCAGGTGTGGTTGAATTGACAACTCAACTGCTAATACTCTCAAGTATTCTTTGGCTCCCCTTGTGTCGAATCTATAAATTTGGGTTGAATACTCTACCCTCGAAAACTGTTGCGATCCCCTATACTTGTGGGTTATCAGGCTTCTGCTGCAGCCAACTCGTTTCGGTAGGCAATTACATCTTCTGGCATAATGATGTACCCGTTCCTGGCATGATAATCAAACAGAGAGGGTGTAGGCAACACAATAACATCGCGAGTGATCTTGCTATTTACTAAATTATAACGAATGTGCTGTGGGGGCTTAGGTTCTTCAATGAATTGGTGATCTAGCATGGATTGATGGTCAAGAAAGACTTTAGGCATCAAATAATCAGTGGGGCATATAGCGATATTAAAAAAATTTGCTAAGCAAGTGGCATAAACACCACCATGAATCTTGCCTCTGATTCGATTAAGATGCAAGTGGCGCGCAACAGCTCCCACGTTATAAGTGTTATCACCGTAAAGTGTGCGGCGTAAAATGGCAAGGATGGGAGCACTGAGGCCACCACCTGCTCCATAGCAATTATGCATTTTGTTATGAATAAGGCAAAGTAATGCAGAGAAGGGAAATGTAAGCTGGTGGCCCTAGCACCTGATATGCCTCTAGTTTCTCCCACGGTTAAGCTATGAATGAAACCTTTGAACTCCTCAAGTTTTGGCTCATGCATTCCCCCGTCAGAGGAAAGCAGGCATATCTCACAGAAATCAGAAAGTGGTAGTTCAAAAGGTGTTGCATATAAAGCAAAGCGTACCATGGGAGCACTTGGCGTATTAATGAAATGGAAATTTTGCACAAAGGAATTTGTAAGGAGATGGTATTGGTCACACTCATCTGTGATGAAGTTGGTCAGCCCGGCATTTGCCACAAATTGTATGAACTCTTGATGAAAACCCGCCTCACTCATGAAGGGTGTATGTGGCCATTCACACGGCCTAACCTCCATGTTGCAAGGAATGTTGACGTCCTAGTCCGGAGTCCTTGCAATGACTCCTTTGGAACTCCGACTTGAAGAACCTTTCCTGAAGAAACTCATCCTCCTATGAACAAATTTCTGGAAGTTTTGGACCACAAAACTATGTCAATAAAACTTTGCAAGATTGATAGCAACTACTCATGGATGCCTAGAGGACATATCAAGCATTCCCACTACTTGGAACCCAAAGAATTAGACATGCCAGCTCATTTTCAGTAGCACCAAGTGCTGCAAAATATAAACCACTAAAGCAAAAACTAATTGGAGGAATGGGAGAGTCGCATACCAAGGAGCAATTCCTCAAAACAGTTTCAGAAACGGAGTTCCGAGCAAAGAGATCGAAAATTTCAGTTTCAAGGGGAAGAACACGAGAGAGAGAGAGAGAGAGAGCTAGGGGATTTTTATGCAGGTAGAGGATGACATGGGCTGAAGAGATAAGGTAGGGGGGCCCTGTGGGCCCCAGCACACAACATGGCGCGACCAAGGGGTGGCCACGCCCTGTTGCCTCGGGGTCCATAGGTACCCCTCCCGGATGTGTTTTCAGCACCCAAAATTCTTAAATATTCTAGAAAAAATCATGTTAAAATTTTGTGGCATTCTGAGACTTTTATTTTTGGGTCATTTTTCTATTGCACGAAAAAGTCAGAAACAGGATAATCATGGCATTTTATTTTATTCAACTAAGAATAACAGAGAGCAAACTAGTAATACACAAAGTTGTGCCTACTAAATTCATCAACCACATGTCTTTCAAAAAGGATCCATTAATAAGGTTGATCAAGTCTTATTAATAACTGTTTCCAATTAACATGAAACCGAAGAATTTTCGTATGACACTAAGTTACCTCAATGGGGATTTGCATTTCCCCAACAATAAGATTATAATATTTCTTCTTGGCAGTAGGTAGAGGAATTTTGAATTCTCCAATGATGACCATGGCACTAGGCTCAATGACGTTAACATTGTTAACCAAGATTTGTTTCTTCGGAAAATGAACGGTATATTGTTTGCCATTGACATGAAAAGTGACATTGGTTTTGTTGCAATCAATAACAGCCCCTACAGTATTTAGAAAGGGTCTACCAAGGATGATCGACATATTTTCGTCCTCGGGCATATCAAGAATAACAAAGTCTGTTAAGATAGTAACATTTGCAACCACAACAGGAACATCCTCGCAAATTCCAATAAGTAAAGCTGTGGATTTACCAGCCATTTGCAAGGATATCTCAGTGGGTGTAAGTTGATTTAATTCAAGTCTCTTATAAAGAGAAAAAGGCATAATGCTAACACCAGCTCCTAAATCACATAAAGCAGTTTTAACATAGTTTCATTTACTAGAGCAAGGTATGGTGCGTATACCAGGATCTCCCAATTTCTTAGGCAATTTCAGTTTCAGGTATTTTTCTTTGTTGGTAATAATATCCTTCATATACTTAGCATACGGAGGCATTCTCAAAATATCAGTCAAGCGAGTGCACAAAAGGACGGGTCTAATCATTTCAGCAAAGTGTTCAAAATCTTCGCCGTCCTTACTCTTAGAAGGCTTATGAGGGAATGGCATGGGTTTTTGAACCCATGGCTCTCTTTCTTTTCCATGCTTTCTAGCAACAAAGTCTCTTTTATCACAGCGTTTATTTTTAGGAGGTGGGTTATCAAGATCCTCAGCAGGTTCAATTTCCACATCATTATCAGGTTCTTTATCTTTATTACTATCTGGTGAAACGTCACAAGAAAATCATTATTCTCACTATCATTCTCATTATCACTAGATGCATGTTCACTACCAGATTGTGCCTCATCATCAGAAATAGAAACATCATTATGATTCTCAGCAGTTTTTTCTATAATGGGTTCACTAGAAGCATGCAAAGTCCTGTAATTTTTCTTTTTCTTTTTCTTATTAGGTGGACTAAGTGCATCATCATTAATTCTCTGAGAATCATGTTCTACTCTTTTAGGATGACCTTCAGGATAAAGAGCTTCCTGAGTCATACGACCTCCTCTAGTCATTACTCTAACAGCATTATCATTCATATTATTATTTATCTCAGCAAGCAAATCATTTTGTGACTTGGCAACTTGGTCTAGTTGGGTATGAACCATAGAAGCATGTTTACCTAGACCTTTAACATCATTAGCAATTCTAAACATCAAGTCACCCAAGCAATCTATCATCATAGCATTACGTCTTAATTGATCTTTAACATAGTTGTTAAAGTGTTCTTGCTTAATAATGTAATTATCAAATTCATCCATGCATTGACTAGGAGTCTTAGTATAAGGTATATCACTGTCATTAAAGGTACGGAAAGATTTTACCACTACTACTTGTGTCGGGGTGTCGAGTCCATGTGTATTTCTTCGATAGGTGGTAATTTCTTGACATCTTCAGTTTTAATACCTTTCTCTTTCATAGATCTTATTGCTTCTTGCATATCTTCAGGACTGAGAAATAGCACACCTCTCTTCTTTTGAATAGGTTCCGGAGATGATTCAGGAAGTGTCCAATCATTGGCATTTTGCAATATGTTATTCAATAGTTTTTCAGCTTGTCCAACAGTTCTTTCCCTGAAAACACAACCAGTACAACTATCTAGGAAGTCCCTAGAAGCATCAGTTAGTCCACTATAAAAGATATCAAGAATTTCATTTTTCTTAAGAGGGTGATCAGTCAAAGCTCTAAGTAACTTGAGAAGCCTCCCCCAAGCTTGAGGGAGATTCTCTTCTTCAATTTACACAAAGTTAAATATTTCCTGTAAGGCAGCTTGTTTCTTATGAGCAGGAAAATATTTTTCAGAAAAGTAATAAAACATATCCTGGGGAATATGCACACAACCAGGAGGAAGAGAAAGGAACCATTCTTTAGCCTCGCCTTTTAGTGAGAATGGAAAAAGCTTAAGTATGTAATAATAATGTATGTTTTCCTCATTAGTGAAAAAGGCAGCAATATCATACAATTTAGTAAGATGTCCGACAACAGTTTCAGTTTCATAACCATGGAAAGGATAAGACTCTACTATAGGAATGAACTCATGGTCTACAAAGAACTCATAGTCCTTATCAGTAACAAATATAGGAGAAGTAGCAAACTTAGGATCACATTTCATTTTCTCCATTATGGCTTTTTCTCTCAATTTGCATATAAGTTTCTTCAAGTCATCTCTATTTTCACAAGCAAGGAAATCCCTAGCTACCTCCCCATCCATAACATAACCTTCAGGTACATGAGGCAATTCATATCTATTAGGAGAGCGAGGTGCAATAGGTGATTCAAAATCTTTATCAGTTGCATCATTTTCAAGTTCTCTAGCATTAGCAATATGAGCATCAAGGAATTCACTCGGTGGCACAGTTTCAGTTTCATCATGTGTAGCAATAGCATCATCATTAATCACAGAAGTAGCATCATCAAGTTCATGTAAAAAATCACGACGATCAATGGGTGGTGGTGTAATAAGCCAATTCAAAACAGTAGGTGAATTAAAAGCAGAGCTAGAGGGCAGTTCCTTACCTGCTCTCGTACGAGAGGGGGTGATCTTAGTTCGATTATCTTTCAGATTCTTCATAGTGGTAATTGGATATCCTCAACTTAACACAATAAACATAGCTATGCTCCCCGGTAACGGCGCCAGAAAAAGGTCTTGATAACCCACAAGTATTGGGGATCGCGACAGTCTTCGCGGGTAGTATTTCACCCTAATTTATTGATTTGACAAAAGGGGAGCAAAAGAATATTTATAGGCCTTGACAGTTGAGTTGTCAATTCAACCGCACTTGGTATATCTCTCTGCAGCAATGATTTAGTAGCACGACAAATGATAGTAGTAGCAATAATAGCGATAGCAGCAATTTTGGTAACATTAGTAACAATGGCAATTGAGTAACAGGTGTGACAGTAACAGCAGCAGTAGTAACTTAGCAAGATTCAGCATATCTAAAGCGTAGGCCATGGTGCCGTTATGGAAATATATGGATGGCATCAATCATATAACAGTTACACACTAAGGCGACAGAGAACTAGCTCCAATTCATGAATATAATGTAGGTATGTATTCCGTATATAATCATACATGCTTGTGATAAGAACTTGCATGACATCTTTTGTCCTACCCTCCTGTAGCAGCGGGGTCCTATTGGAAACTAAGGGATATTAAGGCCTCCTTTTAATAGAGAACCGGAACAAAGCATTAACACATGGTGAATACATGAACTCCTCAAACTACGGCAATCACGGGAAAGAATCCCAATTATTGTCACCTTGGGGTATGCGGATCAAGACATGTAATAGATGCATACAACTTGCAAGATCGGATCCAAATCACTCTTATATTCATGAAACCATAATAGGTTCAGATCTGAAATCATGGCACTCTGGCCCTAGTGACAAGCATTAAGCATAGCAAAGTCATAGCAACATCAATCTCAGAACATAGTGGATACTAGGCATCAAGCCCTATCAAACTTAACTCGATTGCATGATCAATTCCATCCACACCCCTTACCGACCAGCAAGCCTACAAAGGAATTACTCACTCCCGGTGGTGAGCATCATGGAATAGTTGATGGAGAAGGATTGGTGATGACGACGGCGACGAATCCCCCTCTCCGGAGCCCCAAACAGACTCCATATCAACCCTCCGGAGGAAGAACAGGAGGTGGCGGCGGCTCCGTCTCGTAGATCACGATGAAAACTTCTCTCTAATTTCTTCTCCGTAATTGTGAATTTATAGGAGTGGCATTAGGGTCGGAGGAGCCACGAGGTTGCCCCAAGCCAACAGGGCGCGGCCAAGGGGGTGGTCGCACCCTGTTACCTCGTGGGCCCCAGGTGCACCCCCTCTGGTGAGTCTTGGCTCCATAATTCATTATAATTCCCACAAACAATTCACAAAAAGTTTCATCCAATTCCGAGAAATTTTATTTCTGCACAAAAATAACACCAAGGTAGTTCTGCTGAAAACTGCATCAGTCCGGGTTAGTTCCATTCAAATCATGCAAGTTAGAGTCCAAAACGAGAGCAAAAGTGTTTGCAAAAGTAGATATGTTGGAGATGTATCAGGTCACTAGTGGATCACTAACCAACCTATACTAAGCATATAGGGTACAAGTAAGGTACAACATTAGTTTATCAAAAACAGGCTATGCATTAGAATAGGAGCTATCAACAACAGTAGAAAAATCTAATGCAAGCATGAGAGAGAAGGAATGGGCGATATTGAAATGCTCAAGGGGTTTTGCTTGCCTGGAAGCTGTGCTGCAAGTGGCTGGATGTCAGCGGCGTCGTCGTACTCGGCAGCAGCGTCAGTCTCGGTGTCTACCAAAGAGAAGAGGGGGAAGAAACAATAAATATAAAGCAAACAAATGCATCACTATGCATGACATGGCAACATGCAGTGCTAGGGATGAGCTAACGCAGTGCTAAGTGTTATAGACAGAGCGGGAAAATACCTGACGATATTTCCCGGGTCTTTGGCTTTTATCGGACAGATGAATCGGAGGGGAAAGTTCCATGTTCATCATGGTAGGGGCATGTGACAGATGAATGGATTGCATATTTGGATTCGTTGGATTTTTCTGATCAACTTTCACATATAAATTATTTTCATCTGATTTATAAATTAATTTATATGATTTCTCAAAGTTTTAATAATATTCTGGAATTAACAGATTTATTTTAATTCGAAAAAATCAATTATTGCATCAGCATGATGTCATCATCACATCAGCAGTCAACCCAGCTGTCTCACGTCAAACCTAACAGCTGGACCCCACCTATCATAGACAGTGGGCTTAACAGAATTTAAATTTAAACTAAACAGATTAATTAGGGGACTACGCCCACATGTAAGTTACTTATTAGTTTAATTTAATTATTCAAATCAATTAACAGCTAATTAAAGGGGGTGGCCCACCTGTCATAAGCTGTCAAGGGCCTAATGACCCTGGGCCGACATATTAGTGGCCCAGGTGGTGTGGCCCACCAGTCAGTGACTCGGGGTCCCTAGTCAGCAGTTGACCGGGGTCAACCCAGACAACTGGGTCCCCTGGGGCCATTGGCAGTGACCCTGGGGGTGGCCGCGGCCAGGCCACGTCGGCGGTGGCTGGCAGCTCGCCACCGGCGACGCCAAAACGCAGCGGAGGGCCTCGGGCCTCGTCGGAATATCGCTAGGGGGGTTCATTCTGCGTGCGGCCAGGTGCGTTAGAACGAGGGTGCTGCGCCGCGTCGGTTGGTGGCGGTGGCACGGCCAGAGCTGGCCAAAAAATAGGCCGGCGATGAGCTTTGGGGCGGCGGCTTCGGGAGCTCGACGGGGACGGCGTTGTGGCACGCAAACGAACGCACGGAGTAGCTAGGGAGGATCTACACGACGCGTCGAGGAAGATGGGCACGAGCCCAGGACCATTTGGTCACCAGAGCACCGCCAGCGACGAGCTCGAGCGGCGATGCATTTTGGCTAGGGCGGGATCGACTTCTACGGTGCACGCGGGAGCTCGGAGAGGGAGGGAGGAGGAGCGGCAGCTCACCGAGAGCCGGTAGTGGTGCAAAGCGGGCTCGGGGGAGGCTCGGTGACGGCGAATTAGTTCGCGACATGCGGCGGCACCCGAGGAGGAAGAAGGAGACGGCGCGGCAATGTAGGGGCCCCGGGCTAGATCCCATGGGCGAGGAAGGAGCGGCGGAGCGAGGCGAAGCCGATGGGCACGTCGGCAAGTGACGTGGCTTGAGACTGCGTCGGTATTTTCCCAAAGAGGAAGGGATGATGCAGCACAGCGACGGTAAGTATTTCCCTCAGTTATGAAACCAAGGTATCGAACCAGTAGGAGGATCACCAACACTACATAGACAACACCTGCACACAAAGAACAAATACTTGCAACCCGACGCGAAAGAGAGGTTGGCAATCTCTCTATGGTAAAAAGATAGATTAGGATATGATAGATTGGATAGATAGATCTCTCAAGAACGCAAAATAAAAGAGGCAAATAAAAAGTGCAGCAAGGTATTTTTTTTTTGGAATAATAGATCTGAAAACAAACGCGGTAAAAAGATAGATCGGAAAGCAATATGTTGGAAAAGTAGACCCGGGGGCCATAGGTTTTACTAGTGGCTTCTCTCATGAGTATAGCACACGGTGGGTAAACAAATTACAGTTGGGCAATTGATAGAAGATCAAATAATCATGACAATATCCAAGGCGATGATCATTATATAGGCATCACGTCCAAGATTAGTAGACCAAAACGATTCTGCATCTACTACTATTACTCCACACATCGACCGCTATCCAGCATGCATCTACTGTATTAAGTTCATGGAAAAATGGAGTAATGCAATAAGAATGCTGACGTGATACAGACAAGATCTATTCATGTAGGAATAGACCACATCTTGTTATCCTTAATAGCAACGATACATGCGTGCGTCGCTGCCCCTTCTGTCACTCGGAGAGGACACCGCAAGATCGAACCCATCACAAAGCACCTCTTCCCATGGCAAGAAAAATCGATCTAGTTGGCCTAACTAAACCAAAGATTCGAAGAAGAAATACGAGGCTATAAGTAATCATGCATATAAGAGATCAAATAAGAGTCAAATAATATTCATGGATTGAAACTGATCATGAACTCAAAATTCATCGGATCTCAACAAACACACCGCAAAAAGTTTACAGCAAATAGATCTCCAAGAGACCATTGTATTGAGAATCAAAATAGAGGGAGGAAGCCATCTAGCTACTGCCTATGGACCCGTAGGTATATGGTGGACTACTCACACATCATCGGAGAGGCACCAATGAGGATGATGAACCCCTCCGTGATGGTGTTAGATTGGATCTCGCGGTTCTGGAACTTGTAGCGGCTGGATGTGTTCTTCGTCGACTCCCCTAGGGTTTCTGGAATATTAGGGAATTTATAGGCATCAGAGGCGATGGAGAGGCGTCCCGAGGAGGGCACAACCCATCAGGGCGCGCCCAGGGCCTCTAGCGCGCCCTGGTGGGTTGTGGTCTCCTCGACCCTCCTCTCTGGTACTTCTTTGGCCCAATGGATGTCTTTTGGCCCAAAAAAATCTCCAAAAAGTTTTGTCGCGATTGGACTCCGTTTGGTACTGATATTCTGCGAAGTAAAAAACAAGCAAAAACAGCAACTGGCACTATGTCAATAGGTTAGTCCCAAAAAATGATATAAACTTGCTATAAAATGATTGTAAAACATCCAAGAATGATAATATAACAGCATGGAACAAGCAAAAATTATTGATATGTTGGAGATGTATCAGCATCCCCAAGCTTAATTCCTACTCGTCCTCGAGTAGGTAAATGATGAAAACAGAATTTTTGATGTGGAATGATGCCTAACATGTTCATCACATATTCTTTTCTTTTGTAGCATGGACATTTGGACTTTTAGATGGTTCAAAGCAATAGTCTAGTTTTAACATAACGACTTTAGTACTCAAGCATGCCAACAAGCAACCATGTCTTTCAAAACATCAACACTAAAGAAAGTTATCCCTAGCCCATCATGCTCAATCATTGATCCATTCATGAAACACACTCAAATATTAACTGCACCCAATGCTCAAGTATGATCATAGTGCCCCCTAGTTGGTGCTTTATAAGAGAAGATGGAGACTCAAATAAAAATAAAAATTGCATAAAGTAAATAGATAGGCCCTTCGCAGAGGAAAGTAGGGATTTGTAGAGGTGTCAGAGCTCAAAGTTTAATTGTCAACGAAAACGACAAAGTAGTTCACAATACTTTCCATGCTAGATATATCATAGGCGGTTCCCAAACATAAAGTAAAGTTTATATCTTTTTTCACCATTCTTTCACAATCCATGCCTGGTCGTATCCACGGTTGCCTTCCATACCAACACTTTTCAAGGAATTTATTATTTGACAACATAAAGTATTTTTTTTTCATTTCGGGACTGGGCATCCCTATTACCGCCGTACTCTTGTGCAATCACAAGTGAATAAACACTCATCTTGAGAATAACACAACTAGCATGGAAAAATATTGGATACCCCTTACCGTTTCATGAGCGGTACGAGCACACAAAAAGAAAAATTATTTTGAAAATTAGAGATGGCACATACAAATTTTCTTAGAACGGCATGGAAATACCGCATATAGGTAGGTATGGTGGACTCATAAGGCAAAACTAGGTTAAAGGATTTTGGATGCACAAGTAGTATTTCTACTTAGTACAAGTGGAGGCTAGCAAATAGATTGAGAAGCAACCAACCAAGAAACGAAAATTCACATAAGCGAGCAATGAGCATAACTAACACCGAATAATGCACCATAAGTAGGATGTAATTTCATTGCATAACTATTGACTTTCGTACTTGCATAGGGAATCACAAACCTTAACACCAATATTCCTACTAGAGCATAATTACTCACGAACATGACTCACATATCACTATCATCATGTCTCAAAACTATTACAAGGAATCAAGTTTAATTTGTCCAATGATCTTCATGAAAGTTTTTATTATATCCTCCTTGGATATCTATCACTTTGGGACTAGTTTCATATATTGCCATTGCTTTTGACAAGCTCAAACAAATTTAAGTGAAGAACATGAGCATAAAGTTTTCATCTCTCAAAATAGTATAAGTGACGCATGAGAGGATTTCTTCAAAATTTACTAACTCTCAAATTTATCTAAGTGAAGCATGAGAGTATTTCTACAAAATTTTCCAATTAAGTGAAGCATATAGAGCAATTCTAACAAATCATAGCATAAATTTGGCCCTCTCAAATAGGTGTGTCAAGCAAGGATACTAGTGACAAACTAAAAAGCAAAGCAAGCAAAGACTCAAATGATACAAGACGCTCCAAGCAAAACCCATGATATGTGACGAATAAAAATATAGCTCCAAGTAAAATACCGATGGTTGTTAGAAGAAAGAGGGGATGCCACTTGGGGCATCCCCAAGCTTAGTTGCTTGTTTCTCCTTGGATATATCTTGGGGGTGCTGTAGCATCCCCAAGCTTAGGATCTTTTCACTCCTTATTCCTTCATCCATCGTGATCTCACCCAAAACTTGAAAACTTCAATCACACGAAACTCAACAAAACCTTCGTGAGATCCGTTAGTATAATAAAGCAAATCACTACTTTAAGTACTGTTGCAAACCTATTAAAATTTTATTATTGCATTATACCTATTGTATTTTAACATTACCATGGCTCATACCCTTCAATACAACCCATAGATTCATCAAAACAAGCACACAATGCAACGAAAACAGAATCTGTCTTAAACAGAACAGTCTGTAGTAATCTGTACTCTAGCCATACTTATGTAACTCCGAAAATTCTGAAAATTTGGGACAACGTAAAGAATTTGTATAGTAATACTGTGTTAAAATTTTAGATCAATATCATGCTCCAGTAAAAAACTAAAAATTCGCACACTGGAGGCAAAGTTTCTGTTTCAGATTCAGCATTGTTTCTACTCATCTTATGAATCATCCTAAAGGCTTCACTTGGCACAAACACTAAATAAAACATAAAAACACAATCATAACAGAGGCATAATTGTGTCAGAACCCAAAAACAGAAAGAAAAAGATGAAAATAAATTTATTCATTGGGTTGCCTCCCAACAAGCGCTATCGTTTTACGCCCCTAGCTGGGCATGATGATTTCAATGATGCTCACATAAAAAGTAGTAATTGAAATATGCAAGAGAGCATCATGAATCTCATGACAAGCACCTTTAAGTCTAACCCACTTCCTATGCATAGGGATTTTGTGAGCAAACAATTTATGGGAACAAGAATCAACTAGCATAGGAAGGCAAAACAAGCATAACTTCAAAACTTTGAACACATAGAGAGGAAACTTGATATTATTGCAATTCCTACAAGCATATGTTCCTCCCTCATAATAAATTTCAGTAGCATCATAAAGGAATTCAACAATATAACTATCACATAAATCATTCTTTTCATGATGCACAAGCATAGAATTTTCATTACTCTCCACATAAGCAAATTCCTTATCATCCATGATAGTGGGAGCAAACTTAACAAAATAACTATCATGAGACACTTGATTGACATAACCACATTGCAAATTAAAACCATGATGATAAGTTTCATGGTTATCATTACTCATTATAGCATATGTGTCATCACCATCATCATAAATAGGAGGCATGCAATCGTCATAATAAATTTGCTCATCAAAACTTGGGGGACTAAAAAAACCATCTTCATCAAACATAGCATCCCCAAGCCTATAGTTTTGCATATCATTAACATAATTGACATTAATATAATTTATAGTAACATCATTGCAATCATGCTTTTCAATCAAGGAGCTATCATGAATGACCTTATAAATTTCTTCTTTCAACACTTCATCAAAAATTTCGGAATCATGATTTTCAAACAAAACTTCATAGAGATAATCAAGTGCACTCAAATCACTAGCAATTGGTTCATCATAATTTGGCCTTTTAAAAAGATTAGCAAGTGGATGAGGATCCATATCAATAGATTTTTAGCAAGCAAAGATGCAAGCAAATAGAAGGCACATGGAAACACAAGCAAACAAAAGAGATCCGGCGAGAAAAAGGCGAACGAGAAAGAAGGCAAATAAAACGGCAAATTTTTGTGAAGTGGGGGAGATGAAAACGAGAGGCAAATGGCAAATAATGTAAATTGCAAGGAGATGAGATTTGCGATTAGGAACCTGGTAGATGATGATGGTGTCTCCTCTGCGCCAGAGATTGGCACGTAGAAGAGACCACTTCCTCCCCGGCAACGGCGCCAGAAATTCCTTTGACGTGGCTTGAGATTGCGTCGGTATATCCCCAAAGAGGAAAGGATGATGCAGCACAGCGACGGTAAGTATTTCCCTCAGTTATGAAACCAAGGTATCGAACCAGTAGGAGGATCACCAACACTACGTAAACAAAATCTGCACACAAAGAACAAATACTTGCAACTCGACGCGAAAGAGAGGTTGTCAATCTCTCTACGGTAAAAAGATAGATTAGGATATGATAGATTGGATAGATAGATCTCTCAAGAACGCAAAATAAAAGAGGCAAATAAAAAGTGTAGCAAGGTATTTTTGGTTTTTTTGGAATAATAGATCTAAAAACAAAAGCGGCAAAAAGATAGATCGGAAAGTAATATGTTGGAAAAGTAGACCCGTGAAAGCACAACATGCTCCCTTGGTGGTTTTGATAATTCATGACAACATACATTGTCTCTTGGACTAATACCTTTACCTAGTGTATTTCAGATAAAGTCCATAGAGAGTGTTGGCAAAAAGGATTGTAAGGAGAAACCCCTAGATGCAAGGAAATGGATTGGCAAAGCTTCAAGCAAGAGGACTCTACATTTTACTTTGTGATAAATCACTTTGAGTCCATAGGAAAGCCAATACTATTAAAAGGGGGTGAGGTACTGTTGGTGAACAAGATGCTCCACGTGCACAAGTGATAGTCACCAAAAACACCCACAAGCTCTTCCACAAATACTCTGTCTAGAACCCTACCACTAAAATCGGTAAGACCAACAATTCCTATTCGGTCTCACCGAGATTCAAACCCTAGACAGATCCTTAGCCAAACCCATCTCGGTACTGCCGACATTCCACTTCGGTGCCACCAACTTCGGTTGCCAACTTTCTGGTTAGCTATTTTCAAGCATCGGTACCACCGAGTTTTGCCAATCGGTCTCACCGAGATTTGGACCAACTTCCTGGTTAGCCATTCTCAAGAATCGGTACCACCAAGTTTTGTGAATCGGTATCACCGAGTTTTTGGACCAACTCTCTGGTTAGTCGTTGTCAAGAATTGGTACCACCGAAAATTGAGAATCGGTCTCACCGAGTTGTGCAATCTGACCGTTGGTCACCTAATCGGTACCACCGAGATTTATGTATCGGTCTCACCGAGATTCAAAAGTTACTGCCTTTTGGTCACTTCGGTACCACCGAGTTTTACACTTCGGTGTCACCGAGTTGGTCACTTTAGGTGTAACGGTTGGATTTTTGGGGATGCCTATATATACCCCTTCACCACCACCCACTCGAAAGAGAAGCACTCAGAACAATTCCATACTTGCCCCATCCTATTTTCTGAGAGAGAGCCACCTACTCATGTGTTGAGATCAAGCCATTCCACTCTATCCATATGAATCTTGATCTCTAGCCTCCCCAAGTTGCTTTCCACCAAATCAATCTCTTCCACCCTAGCCAAATCTGTGAGAGAGTGATTGTGTGTTGAGGAGTCTATCATCTTGAAACACAAGAGCAAGGAATTCATCGACATTACCGAGCCTATTACCTTTTGGAGGGTGGTGCCTCCTAGATTGGTTAGGTGTCGCTTGGGAGCCTTCTACTTTGTGTTGTGGAGTTGAACCAAGAAGTTTGTATGGGCAAGGAGATCGCCTACTTCATGAAGATCTACCCATAGTGAGACTAGTCCTTCGTGGACGGAAGCCGTTATGGAATAGTCAAGGTTGCTACTTCGTGGACCCTTATGGGTGGAGCCCTCCGTGGACTCTCGCGACCGTTACCCTTCGTGGGTTGAAGACTCCATAAACATGGACGTACGATAGCACCACCTATCGGAACCACGGGAAAAATCTTCGTGTCCCTCATGCGTTTGATCTCCCTATCTCAACTCCTTCATTCCATGTGCAATGTCTTTACTTTCCGCTGCCATACCTGATGACTTGCATGTGTAGGGTGTGCTAGACTTGCTAATTGCTAAAATCTGCCAACCAATTAACTTGGGAAAAGGTTAGGTTTTATTTCTTGCAAGTAGTTTATTCACCCCCCCCCCCCCTCTAGACACACACTTCTAGTGATCCTACAAGTGGTATCAGAGCATTGGTCTCCCTTGCATCGGTTTCATCACCGTGGAGGAAGATGGATGTGTCTAGTGTGGAAAGTTTGAGTTGTAGAGTGCATATTCTTGATGGGGAGTACTATAGTCAATGGAAATATAAGATGCTTGAGCTATTCAATGAATTTCATTTGAGCAAGTATGTTAAGAACCCCTATGTACCTCCCATTGATCCTTTACATCCCACACACGAAGAGGAAATTGATATGCTATGCAATCTTATAACTATTAATCTTATCGATAGAGGATTGCCTAGGATTGTGCTTAATCAAATGAAGAATTTTGAATGTGCTTACACTTTGTGGAATGATTTGGAGAAACGATATTCAAGTTATTCATTAAGTAATCTTGATGAAATTCTTCATAAGACTATTGTCTTTCACAAAATGATGCCTAGTGATCATCCCAAGTTTGATGACTATCTATTTGAGCTTAGAGACCTCATGCGTGCTAAGGGAGATGTCATAACTATCAACAACATCATTGTAGAAGCCATTCGCATTCATAATTTTGAACATTGTCATGATCACAACCCTAACGAATCTCTTGTTCCTTGTGACGAGGATTTCCCACTTGATGATGACAATGTGGAACATGGCTACTATGATGAAGATGAGTTGTTTGACATCGAGCATGAGAAGATCATGAAGAATCTAAGTCTCATGGCAAACTTCAAGGATTACATGTCCGGAGGAAAAGAGTGGATTCTCGATAGTGGATGCACCGATCATATGACCGGAGATAGAGACATGTTTGAAGGGATCACACCAAACCATGGATCGCGAAGGTATGTAACTTTTGGAGACAAATCCAAGGGTAAGGTACTTGGTCTTGGTAAGGTGGCCATATCCCATGATAGCTCTATTCAAAACGTCATGCTTGTTGAATCCCTTGGCTACAATCTTCTTTCCGTATCTAGACTTGCCGACTTTGGTTTTAATGTGCTATTCACGAAAGTAGATTGCCAAGTGTTTCGTCAAGATAATCATAACATGGTCTTTACCAGTTTCCGTAGAGGTGATATATACATTGTCGATTTCACTAAGAGATCCAAACCTCGTACTTGTCTTATTGCAAAATCTTCTAAAGGTTGGCTTTGGCATAGAAGACTAGGACATGTTGGCATGCGTAATTTAGACAAGCTTATCAAAGGTGATCACATACTTGGTGTTAAAGATGTTATCTTTGACAAAGATAGACTTTGTAGTGCTTGTCAAGCTGGAAAGCAAGTAGGTGTAAGTCATCCCGTAAAGAATATCATGACTACTAGGAGACCACTCGAGTTACTTCACATGGATCTTTTTGGTCCCAATGCTTATAAGAGCCTCGGTGGAAATTCCTATGGTCTAGTTATAGTTGATGATTTTTCCAGATTTACGTGGGTATTCTTTCTTGATGATAAGTCGCAGGTACAAAAGATCTTCAAGAACTTCTTTCGCAAAGTGCAAAATCAGTTTGAAGTGAAGATCAAGAAGGTTCGGAGCGATAACGGATCAGAGTTCAAGAACACCCATGTGGATACCTTTCTTGACGAAGAAGGTGTTTCACATGAGTTCACGGCTACGTACACGCCTCAACAGAATGGAGTTGTTGAGAGGAAGAACCGGACTCTTATTGAGATGGCAAGAACGATGCTTGACGAATACAAGACGCCAAGACACTTTTGGGCAGAAGCCATGGAAACAGCATGTCATGCCACAAACCTACTCTACTTGCACAAGCTTCTCGGTAAAACGGCATACGAGCTACTCACCGGTAACAAACCCCAAGTTGGATACTTTCGGGTATTCGGCTCAAAGTGCTACATTCTTGATAAGCATCGTCGTACTATATTTGCTCCCAAATCTCATGAAGGATTCCTACTTGGTTACGGATCAAACTCTCACACTTACCATGTCTACAACAACTTCACTCGAAAAGTTGAAGAGACGGTAGATGTGAAGTTTGATGAATCTAATGGTTCGCAAGTCGAACAATTGCCAAATGATGTAGGAGATAAGGATCCTTCGGAAGCTATCCAAGACTTGTCCATCGGCAAGATTCGTCCCATGGAGGTGAAGGAAAGTACTTCGTCAACTCAAGTGGAAGCCCCTACTTCACGTAAAGGTGATCCTCAACACGACATGGAGGCATCCACAAGCAGTACACGGCAAGATGAAGAGGAAGTACATCATGAAGATCCACCACAACCTCCTTCACCACCACCTCAAGGAAACGACACCTTCAACAACAACGAAGATGAAGGAGATGATGATGATGAAGAAGCTCCACCATCCAACAAGCCAAAGCTACCCCGAGTTCGAGCAAGAGTGACCAAGAACCATCCTCTAAACCAAATCTTTGGTGACATACAAACCGGGAGAATCACTCGCTCTAAAACTCGCTTAGCTAATTTTTGTGAGCATTATTCTTTCATCTCTAGCATTGAACCCTTGAAGGTAGCACAAGCTCTTGAAGACCCAGATTGGGTGAACGCCATGCATGAAGAGCTTCACAACTTCGAGAGGAACGAAGTGTGGACACTCGTGGAGAAGCCCAAGGACGAGCACAACATCATCGGAACCAAATGGGTGTTTCGGAACAAGCAAGATGAAGACGGTCAAGTTGTACGCAACAAGGCGCGTCTCGTAGCCCAAGGATATATGCAAGTCGAAGGTATGGACTACGGTGAGACCTATGCACCCGTTGCTAGACTTGAAGCTATTCGCATTCTTCTTGCTTATGCTAATCACCATGATATCACGCTTTATCAAATGGACATTAAAAGTGCCTTTTTAAATGGTGAGATTGAAGAAGAGGTCTATGTCAAACAACCCCCTGGTTTTGTGAATCCTAAGAAACCTAATCATGTTTACAAGCTTCGTAAAGCCCTTTATGGTCTTAAGCAAGCCCCACGTGCTTGATATAAATGCTTAACAAAGGTTGATAGAAGATCTATTCATGTAGGAATAGACCCCATCTTGTTATCCTTAATAGCAACGATACATTCGTGCCTCGCTACCTCTTCTGTCTGTCACTTGGAGAGGACACCGCAAGATTGAACCCATCACAAAGCACCTCTTCCCATGGCAAGAAAAATCGATATAGTTGGCCTAACTAAACCAAAGATTCGAAGAAGAAATACGAGGCTATAAGTAATCATGCATATAACAGATCAAAGAAGACTCAAATAATATTCATCGGATCCCAACAAACACACCGGAAAAAGTTTACATCAAATAGATATCCAAGAGACCATTGTATTGAGAATCAAAAGAGAGAGAGGAAGCCATCTAGCTACTGCCTACGGACCCATATATCTATGGTGGACTACTCACGCATCATCGGAGAGGCACCAATGAGGATGATCAACCCCTCTATGATGGTGTTAGATTGGATCACGTGGTTCTGGAACTTGCGGCGGCTGGATGTGTTTTTCGTCAACTCCCCTGGGGTTTCTGGCATATTTGGGAATTTATAGGCATCAAAGGCGGTGGAGAGGCGTCCCAAGGAGGGCACAACCCATCAGGGCATGCACGGGGCCTCTGGCGCGCCCTGGTGGGTTGTGGTCTCCTCGACCCTCCTCTCTGGTACTTCTTTGGCCCAATGGATGTCTTCTGGCCCAAAAAAATCTCCAAAAAGTTTCGTCGTGATTGGACTCCGTTTGGTACCGATATTCTACGAAGTAAAAAACAAACAAAAACAGCAACTGGCACTTTGGCACTATGTCAATAGGTTAGTCCCAAAAAATGATATAAAGTTGCTATAAAATGATTGTAAAACATCCAAGAATGATAATATAACAGCATGGAACAAGAAAAAATTATAGATACGTTAGAGACGTATCAGCGTGGTGCGGGAGGGCCGGCGGCTACGCAGGCGAGAGGGCGACGGCGACGGCCGAGGCGGTCATGGCGACGGGGAGGAAGCAGCGGCGCGAGGGGGGGAAGAGAGGGGGCTAGAGTTCCAAGGACGGCCGCGAGTCTTGTAGACGTCGGGACGTCGACGAGGAGGCCGTGGATGGCCACCACGGCGACGGCCGTGACCGCTGGCGCGCATCGCGCGACCGCGTCCCCCCTGTGAACAGGAGGTGGACGACGGGGCCACGTAGGCTGGGCCTGCGGCTTGGCCAGCCACTGTGGCCTAAGGCCCAGTCTAGCCTGACCCTTTACTTTTTATTTCAATTTATTTCTGAATTCTTTTATTAGTTTTTGTTTTGCATTTCTTTTCAATCCATTTGGCCTTTGTAAAATATGAAACTTGGTCCAATATTTATATTGCATTTTTAGACAGTGGCACAAAAAGTTTGGTAGTCATTTGAATAAGTTTGGATTTTCTATAATTTAAAAGGTATTTAATAATTGTTTTGGCCTCTGTTTTAAATGTTTTAGGGCCTTTAATTACTTACAAAAATATTGGTTTCACCTTGAAAATTATCTGGTGAATATTTGCATCCCAACCATTATTTTAGTTTTCATGTTTGCCAAATTATTTAATCCACTTATTATTTAAACTTTAATTTCAATGGAATTTGAAATGAGATATGAATCCAAAGATAACCAAGTATTGTTTAGTAAAATGATTATGCTTAATCTCAGTGGTTTACTGTAGCTTGATTACACGGGTGTTACACATACCAATGAGCAATTCCTCAAAACAATTTTGGAAACAGAGTTCCGAGCAAAGAGATCGAAAATTTCAGTTTTAGGAGGAAGAACACGGGAGAGAGAGAGCTAGGGAATTTTTGCTGGAGGAGAGTGATGAACTGAGCTGAAGGGATAAGGCAGAGGGCTTGTGGGCCCCACAAGCCATCAGGGCGCGCCCAGGGGGTGGGCGCGCCTTATTGGCTTGTGGCCCACAGGTGCACCTCCCTGATGTATTTTCAGCACCAAAAATTCTTAAATATTCCAGAAAAATTCATGTTAAAATTTTGTGGCAATCTGAGACTTTTTATTTTTGGATCATTTTTATTGCACGGGAAATGAGAAAAAAGGATAATCATGGCATTTTATTTTTCTTAACTAAAAACAACAGAGGATAAACTTGTAATACTGAGAGTTGTGCATACTAAATTCATCCATCACATGTCTCTCAAAAAGGATCCATTAAGAAGGTTGATCAAGTCTTATTAATAACCGTTTCCGATTGACATGAGACCGAAGAATTTTCATATCATGCTAAGTTACCTCAATGGGGATTTGCATCTCCACAACAATAAGATTATAATATTTCTTCTTGGTAGTAGGTCGAGGGATTTTAAAACCTCCAATGATAACCGTGGCACTAGGCTCAATGACATGAATATTATTAACCAAAGTTTGCTTCTTCGGAAAATGAATAGTATATTGTTTGCCATTGACGTGAAAAGTAACCTTGTTTTTGTTGCAATCAATAAGAGCCCATGTAGTGTTTAGAAAGGGTCTACCAAGGATGATCAACATGTTGTCGTCCTCGGGCATATCAAGAATAACAAAGTCTGTTAAGATAATAACATTTGCAACTACAACAGGAACATCCTTGCAAATTCCAATAGGTAGGGCAGTGGATTTATCAGCCATTTGCAAAGATAACTCAGTAGGTGTAAGCTTAATCAAATCAAGTCTTTGATATAGCAAGAAAGGAATAACACTAACACCGGCTCCTAAATCACATAAAGCAGTTTTAACATAACCTCTTTTAATAGAGCAAGGTATTGTGGGTATACCCGGATCTCCCAACTTCTTAGGGACTCCACCATCAAAAGAATAATTAGCAAGCATGATAGCAATTTCAGTTTCAGGTATTTTTCTTTTATTGGTAATAATATCCTTCATATACTTAGCATATAGAGGCATTTTCAATATATCAGTCAAGCGAGTGCGCAGAAGGACAAGTCTAATCATTTCAGCGAAGCGTTCAAAATCTTCATCGTCCTTACTTTTGGAAGATTTATGGGGGAATTGCATGGGTTTGTCTTTCCCTTCCGTGTTTTCTAGCAACAAAGTCTTCTTTATCATAGCGTTTATTTTTGTGATGTGGGCTATCAAGATTTTCAGCGGGTTCTATTTCCACATCATTATCATGTTATTTATTATCATTAGGTTGAGCATCTACGTGAACATCATTATTATCATTATCATTGTCATTATCACTAGGTGCATGTTCACTACCAGATTGTGTCTCAACATCAGAAACAGAAACATCATTATGGTTCTCAGCAGGTTTTTCTATAACTGGTTCACTAGAAGCATGCAAAGTCCTATCGTTTTTATTTTTTCTTTTTCTTCTTAGATGGACTATGTGTATCATCATTAATTCTATGAGAATCATTTTCAATTCTTTTAGGGTGTCCCTCAGGACAAAGAGGTTCCTGAGTCATTCAACCTCCTCTAGTCATTACTCTAACAGCATGATCATTCATATTATTATTTATTTCAGCAAGCAAATCATTCCATGACTTAGCAACTTGGTCTAGTTGGGTGTGAACCATAGAAGCATGTTTACCTAGACCCTTAACATCATTAGCAATTCTAAACATCAAGTCACTTAAGCGATCTATCATCATGGCATTACGTCTCAATTGACCCTTGACATAATTATTGAAATGCTCTTGCTTAACAATGTAATTATCAAATTCATCCATGCATTGACTAGGAGACTTAGTATAACGTATATCATTTTCATTAAAGGTACGGAGAGAATATACCTCTACTACCTGTGTCGGGGTATCAAGTCCATGTATTTCTTTGATAGGTGGTAATTTCTTGACATCTTCAGTTTTAATACCTTTCTCTTTCATAGATCTTTTTGCTTCTTGCATATCTTCAGGACTAAGAAATAGAATACCTCTCTTCTTTTGAATAGGTTCCGGCGGTGGTTCAAGAAGTGTCCAATCGTCAGCATTTTGCAATATGTTATTCAATAGTTCTTCCGCTTGTCCAACAGTTCTTTCCTCGAAAACACAACCAGCACAACTATCAAGGAAGTCCCTAGAAGCATCGGTTAGTCCATTATAAAATATATCAAGTATTTCATTTTTCTTAAGACGATGATCAGGCAAAGCTCTAAGTAACTGGAAAAGCCTCCCCGAAGCTTGAGGGAGATTCTCTTCTTCAATTTGCACAAATTTATATATTTCATGTAAGGCAGCTTGTGTCTTATGAGCAGGAAAATATTTTTCAGAAAAGTAATAAAGCATATCCTGGGGACTACACACACAACTAGGAGCAAGAGAAATAAAGCATTCTTTGGCCTCGCCTTTTAGCGAGAAAGGGAAAATCTTAAGGATATAATAGTAGCGCATCTTTTCCTCATTAGTAAATAAAGCAACAATATCATTCAATTTCATGAGATGTTTGACAACCGTTTCAGGTTCATAACCATGGAAAGGATCAGACTCTACTATTGGAATCAATTCAGGATCTACACAGAATTCGTAATCCTTATCAGTGACAAATATAAGAGAAGTAGCAAATTTAGGATCATGTTTCATTTTCTCCATCATAGATTTTTCTTTCAGTTTGCATAGTAGTTTTCAAATCATCTCTATTCTCACAAGCAAAAAAGTCCCTGGCTACCTCTCCATCCATAACATAACCTTCAGGTACATAAGGCAATTCATATCTATTCATAGAGTTGAGTTGTCAATTCAACCACACCAGGGATATCTCTCTACAGTAAAGATTTAGTAGCACGGCAAGTAATAGTAGTAACAGTAACACCAGTAATTTTGTAGCAGTTGTGACAGTAGCAGCAGCACTAGTAACTTAGCATATTCAGTATATGTAAAGCGTAGGCACGTAGATCGGTGATGGATAATGATTTAGATGACATCAATCATGTAACAGTTACACACTAGGGCGACACAGAACTAGCTCCAATTCATCAATGTAATGTAGGCATGTATTACGTATATAGTCATACGTGCTTGCGATAAGAACTTGTATATTGTCCTACCCTCCCGTGGCAGCGGGGTCCTAATGAAAACTAAGGGATATTAAGGCCTCCTTTTAATAGAGAACCGGAACAAAGCATTAACACATGGTGAATACATGAACTCCTCAAACTACGGCAATCACTGGAAAGAATCCCAATTATTGTCACCTTGGGGTATGCGGATCAAGACACGTAGTAGGTGCATACAACTTGCAAGATAGGATCCAAATCACTCTTATATTCATGAAAAGATAATAGGTTCGGATCTGAAATCAATGCACCCGGGCCCTAGTGACAAGCATTAAGCATAGCAAAGTCATAGCAACATCAATCTCAAAACTTAGTGGATACTAGGGATCAAGCCCTATCAAACTTAACTCGATTACATGATCAATCTCATCCAATCCCATCACTATCCAGCAAGCCTACAAAGGAATTGCTCACTCCCGGTGATGAGCATTATGGCGGTGTTGATGAAGAAGGGTTGGTGATGACGACGGTGACGAATCCCCCTCTCCGGAGCCCCAAACGGACTCCAGATCAGCCCTTCCGAGGAAGAACAGGAGGTGGCGGTGGCTCCGTCTCGTGAAACGCGATGAAATCTTCTCTCCTATTTTTTCCTCCAAAGATGTGAATTTATAGGACTGGAATTAGGGTCGGAGGAGCCACGTGGGACCCACAAGCCATCAGGGCGCGCCTAGGGGGTGGGCGCGCCCTGTTGGCTTGTGGCCCATAGGCAGACCCCCTCCGGTGGATCTTCGCTCCATAATTCATTATTTATTCGAGAAATAATTCACAAAAAGTTTCGTCCAATTCCAGGAACTTTTATTTCTGCACAAAAATAACACCAAGGTTGTTCTGCTGAAACTAGCGTCAGACCGGGTTAGTTCCATTCAAATCATGCAAATTAGAGTCCAAAACCAGAGCAAAAGTGTTTGAAAAAGTAGATACGTTGGAGACGTATCAACTCCGAACAACATTCGGTCACCAACATACATATCCCAATATTACTCTAACGTCACCGAACGTTCAGCGTGCGGACCCTACGTGTTCGAGAATCATGTAGACATGACCGAGACACCTCTTCGGCCAATAACCAATAGCGGGACCTGGATGCCCATAGTGGTTCCTACATATTTCACGAAGAGCTTTATCGGTCAAACCACGATGTCAAGGATTCAGTCAATCATGTATGCAGTTCCCTTTGTCCAACGGTATGTTACTTGCCCGAGATTCAATCGTCGGTATCTCCATACCTAGTTCAATCTCGTTACCGGTAAGTCTCTTTTACTCGTTCCGTAATACAAGATCATGTGACTAACTCATTAGCCACATTACTTGCAAGCTTCTTGTGATGTTGTATTACCGAGAGGGCCCAGAGATACCTCTCCGTCATACGGAGTGACAAATCCCAGTCTCGATCCATGCCAACCCAATAGACACCTTCGTAGATACCTGTAGAGCACCTTTATGATGATCCAGTTACGAAGTGACGTTTGATAGCACACGAGGTATTCCTCCGGTATTCGGGAGTTGCATGATCTCATGGTCTTAGGAACAGATACTTGACATGAACAAAGCAGTAGCAATAAACTAAAGTGATACGATCAAATGCTAAGCTTACGGTTGGGTCTTGTCCATCACATCATTCTCCTAATGACGTGATCCCGTTATCAAATGACAACTCATGTCTATGGTTAGGAAATCTTAACCATCTTTGATCAACGAGCTAGTCTAGTACATGCTTACTAGGGACACGGTGTTGTCTATGTATTCACACATGTATATAAGTTTCCGGTCAATACAATTCTAGCATGGATAGACGATTATCATGAACAAGGAAATATGATAATAACCTATTTATTGCCTCTAGGGCATATTTCCAACATGAAAACGCCTCCTCGTCGCATTCAAATGCCTCCATTAAAATCGCTCATGTGCAGATAAACCTATTCCGGCCACACGTCTATTCGTGAGTCGGCTGGCATTAAACACAACGCCGGGCAAGCTCCTGGTGCCCACTCGCTATTTAAAGGAGGCCAAACGAAGGGCAAGAAACAAACCACTCCTCTGCTCGCATCTCCTCCTTCCACCATTTTCTCCACCCTTTCGATGGCATCCGACGAGCGGGAATAACAGTTCTCCGGCATAAAAGGCGGATGAGTGTGATACGAGCCAAGGAACTCGCGGCTCAACCTCCCTCACCTAGCCCGACAGAGCAAGTTGCCACTCCGCGCCGATGTCGGGTCTAGCAACTCGCCGTTCCAAGCCAGCTACCGGAGGAGTGACGAGTTGCTCCACGCAAGCAGGCGAGGAGCACGGCGAAGCGATCATCGTGTCTGGCATGGACGAGGCCAGACGTAGTGCCATCCACCGTCAACGTTGGCAGAACCGCGCCCGGTCGACGAAGAAAAAAGCTAGCTACGCGAAGCTCGACTAGTCGGTGGCCAGCGCATCCGCGTCCGCCAACGACACCGAGGAAAAGTAAAATATGGGAGGCCACAACCGCTTTGGTTCGAGGAAGGCCATCATAGGCGAGCCGCCGGCATCCATAGCCGGTGTCTCGTCCTCTCTCACGGGCCATCATCGCCCCCTGCCTCAAAAACAAGCACAGATCCGCGCTTCACGAAAGCGGATGCATCCCTTCCCCTCCGGCTGAAGCACCCTCTTTGCCACTCCGACAAGCGACGCACCCGGAGATAGGAAAAGGGGACGAATATCTACAGGGATCCCGGCAGTCTGATGAGTGGGCTGTCGGACATGGGAAAGACAAAGGAATCCGGCGCGGCTGGCCGTAGAGTAGTGTAGTGTATCCGTGTCGTGGGAATGGAGCTCCGCGCGACCGTACATGCACATAGTTTTACCTGTTTTAGTTAAAATATGCCCAAAATATGATGAAATTTGTTCGGTTTATATGAAATCCATTGTGTTTTCACGAAATTCATCTGACTTATTGAAACAATGTTTGAAATGTATGCGAGCAGCGCTCGATGACCACCTCCCGTATTCGTGTGCACATATTGGTCGATGTTTGAACGGATAACGGAGGGAAGCCGTCGGAGATGCCCTTAAAGCATGTACAACCGGGCCCCTCATACCCCCTTCAAATACTCGGGCTGGCCGCTCGGTCACTGACGAGTCACAAAATTTTGACCCAGCCGGGTTCTCAAACGGCCTCAAACGCACGGTCTGACCGGCACCCCTCATATCCAGCCCAAATATGAGGCGGATATGGGGGCGCCCGGGCATGCCCCCTGGCCCGCACTGGCCCGCATCGACCCCACATATATTCGTCCCCATCCACTACCGGACCAAACCCTAGCCACTTCACTCCACTCCCATCCGCCACCCAAGCCCCCATCCGGCGATCTCCAGCGTTCTTTGACATGGCAGGCGACAGATCCGAGTCCTTCACCTCCAGATTTGTCGACCAAGAACTCATCCCACGCGGCCCCGAGAAGGAGATGGTCGTCCGGCTTGCGCTCCGCCGCTCCCGGGAGGTGGCCACCCTTCATTGCTTGGATCCGGCGTCACTGCCTCACCGGAGGCCGCGCGGTCCGTCTAGCGTCCGGACGCCATGGCGGACGCACAACCCCTCCGTTGGCGCGCCGGAGACGCGCCATGGGCGGCCGCGGACGCTAACATGATGCGGTGTGCCTGCCGTGCGAGGCAGCAGGCGCGGGAGGCGACGGAGGCCCTCGCGGCGGTGGACGTTGGAGAGGCGGAGTCACGCTCTTCAACACCCGTAGGGTGCACCAGCGCGGGCACCGCAACCGCGTCATGGTGGACGTCGGCTCCTCACGGAAAGGATCCGTCATCGACCTCACGCCCACCGGCACCGTTCGGGTTACGGGCTCCGACGAGGAAGAGTAGAGCATGGGAAACGACGGGAGCTCGACTCCCGTGAGCCGGCTAGTGTCTCATGTCCTACTCTACCTCGCCAGCGACCGGACCAATGCTACGAGGGGCGCAGCCAGCCGCCGGACATGGACACGGCGGAGCCGGACAAACTCCGCTTAGTAGGTTTACGTTGCATATATTAATATGAATTTGAGGTTTCCAATTTAAAGTATCCGGCTATAGAATACATTATTTAAAACGTGGCCGGTCAGGGTCTGCGGACACGTGTCCGCGACCGTTTAAGGGTCCGGATTTGCCTAGATGCTCCTAGGTGCCGGATTTGCTAACGGCTGCAGATGCTCTCGCTGAGCCGGTGGCAAAAGACCACGACATTCTGGAATTTTCTCCCGGTGCTTTGGCAAACGCCGTATTGGCTAGGGCAGAGAGCCGCTGCCGACAGAACCTCGTACACGATGAAGCTCTCCGATGGCACCCAAACCCCAACGTGTCCTCGCCTACCCGCGCCACCAAGACCACGTGTTCACGGCAGCTTCGCCACGTGTACAGCCACGCAAACTGCCCCTCCCAGTAACTTGATTTCGCGTCGCCGCCCATCCAGTGAAATCGACGAGAGATCGCAGGCGCACTCCAAATACGCGAAAACGGGAGCGCCCGCGCGCAAACCAGCGCGGTATGATGACGCGCGCGCGCTCCCGCTAAAAGCTTTTCTCTCTCGGCATCGGCGTTCGGCGAGAGCGCGACGCTGCTGCAAAGATGCTCCCGTGATACGAGCGAGCCCGAAGAACCGCGAGAATCAACACGCGGGCGCGCGCGAGAGAGAGAGAGAGGCTTGATCGGTCTGCGCGAGCCATGGGAGGGGATCGCCGGGCTCTGAGTCTGATGATCACCGGCACGATCCTCCTCTGCTCGTGCTTTGCTCCTCGGGTGCGGTGCGGCGACGAGCAGGAGCAGGAGATTCAGATGCTCAGGTCCAAGGTCGCGTCGCTAGGTGAGTCGCAGGATATATACTGTGATCGTGTTCCTGCTTCGCTGGCCCTGGCTGAAGAAAGAATTCACTGGTTGGGTTCAGAGGACGAGGTCGGCTGGAGGAAGGAGGAGACCTCGCAGCTGGAGAGCGTCGTCAGGGAGAGGACGGCGCAAATCGCGGCGTTGGTCGGCGGGCTAGAAGCTATGCAGGTGAGAGCGTGACAGTGAGATGATTTCCTTTCTCTTCTCTTCGTTCGTCATTATGTTCAGAAGATCATCATCATCGTCCAACATACTACTAAGCTAAGCTCCTGGTCGGATCAGGTGAGGAATGTGGCTGACGACGAATCCGTGGTGAAGGCGAGCACGAACAGTGCCATGATCGAGAAGCAGGTAAGGAAATGGCTAGTTAGTGATGTTGTCGCAGTTCCTATCAATCCCAAATTCACATGGCAACCGAACTGACAAAGGCCACAAAATAAAAACAGATTGAGAGGCTGGGCAGTGATTTGGAAGACCAGGTTAAGAAAGGGGAATTGTTGGAAGCCCGGGCTAGCGAAGCAGAGAAAAGCCTGCTTGAACTCGGTCAGAAGTTGGATCGTGTAAGTACCAAGTACATGCTGTATAATTGTACTAGGCTCGGGATATGTCCTAGTTGGCAGAATTCTCGTTTGATTCGCATCATCTTCAGGTTGAGAAGATAAACGCTGAGCAGAGGAAGAAAATCCAGGAGCTCGAAGAAGATCTTCAGCATTCAAAAGTTGGTACACATGCAAGGAAAATATAGTAATTGAGAAGAATTCTCAACGTGCTAATTCTGTGCTTCATGTTCAGGATAAACTCTTTGAAGTGCAAAGACAAGCAAAACTGAAGGCTGAAGAGTTGGCAAATGTATGGGTAACTGGAAGTCCGATGTTTTTATTTAGAAATCGGTGATCAGCGATACTTTTTGAGAGAAATCTGGAGAGAACATAACGCATTGATGGCCCATTTTCAGGTTCATGGCATGTGGCTTCCGTATTGGTTCGCATCGCGCTCTGTACATTGTCAGGTATATGTGGATTCACCCGGTGGTATGGAACTTCATGTAGCTTTCGAGACTTGGATTCAGGTTTATTTGGTGCATTTGCAGGACGTAGCATCTGCCAAATGGCATCTCCACGGGAAACCTGTGCTTGATGCTCTGATGGAGAAGGTTTGTTTCAGTTCAAAAACAAGTGTTACATTTCAGTAGTATTTATAAATGCAACCACCGCTGTCTTACAATGTCAAGTGGACAGGTTGCTGAGACGTTGGCACATGCACAAAGACTGGTGGAACCACACTTGCAGGCAACAAAAAATGTAGGCTAATGTTGCCTAATACCACTTCCCAACCAACACTCGCCCTTTGACACGCCATCTCTTGCCTCTTGAAGAAACTGGTGCCTGTTGCCAAATTTCATTTCAACTCACTGAAGAACAGCACTAAGCCATACGTGTCGGCGGTAGCTGCCAGGGTCACCACAGCCTACAGAGCTTGCAAGGATGCCATCCAACCATGTGTGGTGAAGTCGCAAGAGTTTGCAGATCACTGCTGGCAGGTGACACTGATGCCGTAGCAATAGCATAGCAACCTTTTCAGTTTTCGTCTCATCGTATGGTTGACCGACTTAAGTCCGATCCTGAGTACGAAATGTTTCACTCTAGTAGGAATGCAGGAAGTTCTCCAAGCCATACGTCGCACGGATCGCTGCAGCATCTCAGCCTCACATTTCGGCTCTTGAACCTTACATGAGGCCTGTCAGGTCTGTTTGGAGAGAGATCGTTTTGGTGACGAGCATGTACCATACTCAGGTGCAGCCTTCAGTTTACATACTAGCTATCCCTCTCTGAACATTCCTGTTCACATATCTCAGGGGATTTACTACTGATCATACACACTTCAGGCCTGAAACAAAAAATGGCTGATGCAATGCAGGTTCAGAAAGGAATCAGTGGCTTCATGGAGGACAGCGAGCTATTGGACCCACTTTCAGCTCATAGATTGGCGTGGTGGACGGTAATTATAATACTTACTTTGTTCCACAGCACAAATTTCACCATGCTCAGTGAACTCACGCCTGTTTGCTTCGTCGTGCGCAGGCGACCGCCTTGTTCGCGCTGCCGATGTTGCACACCTACAAGATCTTCTCGGCCACTGTCCGGTAAGCTTGCACCCATGGCTCATGGCTGGATACCTCCGTGTTACTAGACCAGTTATTCATAGGGGAATTTTGTCATCCGCACAAGCATATAAGGTACATTGTCGACTTCTCTTTCCCTGAATAATCCACTGCACTTGTCTGTTCCAGTATGCTTGTCTGCAGCAAGAAAATTCAGGCGGCGAGACCTGAGAGAGGTGGAGGCAGACCTTCTAACCGCAGGCGCGCACGGAGGGTCGACGAGTAGGGGGGGCACGGCTCGCTGTTACGTGCGAACTGGTTTTCCCCAGGAGCTTGGGTGATGGATGCTGAACGGCGAAGCTTCCTTCGTGTACAACCCTAGAACCCTGATAGTAAGTGGTCAGGACAGGACACCGCGGACGGTACGGTAACAGTGTAAAACTGTAGGCAGGGTAATTTTGATCTAGAGCATATGCGCGTGTATAGTCCACGGTTCATGCTGCATTGCCGCCGATATGTTTGCAAACGGTATATATAATGGAAATTCCTTGTGTGGGTAACGCTGGACAACAAGCATCGCTGGGTGCTTGTTAGGCCATTTCTAACCGATCGCCTATAACCGGTTAGAGGAGTAAAAATTCGGTTTTACTTTTCTAACCGGCACTTAGCCGATTCCCAATCAATGCTAGAGGAGGATAAATTATCCTCACCCACGTATCATTTCCTTAAATACACTTCATCGCTAGGCGGCTCAGTAAAAGTCGCGCCGCCCGTGCGTCGAAGACGATGACACGGTGCTCTGCCTAATAATTTGTCGGTCGTACACCTAAGTAAAGACGGATGCACGTCGCAAAAACGCGGCGGCTCTCCGTCAAATAGAGCCGCCCAGAGCTTTGCAGGTTTCCTCACCTCGTCCTTCGGCTCCGGCTCCGACGACGATATCGGCTTTACAGCGGACGACGGCCAGCCGCCCACCGCGGATGCATACTACGTGAAGAGCCGCTGAGACCCCAAAGCGACCGGCGAGGGAGTGGTGAACTCCAGCCGCCTTCTATGTATTAATATATTTTTTTATGTTTATAATTAGCTAAAACTAGAACTGCTTCGGCCCTTTTGTATGAACTATGTGGACTTTCGATGTCAGAATTGCTAAGTTTTACGGTATATATATGTTATGATCAACATAGGGCGTGTTTGGTTGCCGCGAGTGAATAGTGCCTGCATTTTAGCCACATCTCGAGCCAGCCTGGTTGAGCAAAAACAGGCAACAAACTGACATCTGCATGTTTTTTGGTTGTCTGCATTGTATCAAGGGTCACTTTAAGGCCGGTTGTTTGGTTGCTCGCATTTGTGCTTAAGGGGTGAGCAGATGCAACCCATAACTGTTTGGCTCCATACACATTTGTGTTCTGTCCATCTCATTCAAATGTGATGGCCTTACCACCACATTAGGCACAACGGCAAGCGGAGCACTAACAACAGATAAACAAGCAGGTTAACAGCAGCAAACATCAAAAAACAAGCAGATAAACCCATACCGCTAACTAACTAGCATCCATACTGCTAACAGACATAAGTTTAAGACACTAGGGGCATCCCATGCCCCCTGTTTCACCATAGGGTGCTGAACCCTGAACAAAATTTTAACAGTTTCACAGCAAGTTCTCCCATCACCATAGTAAACTAACTACAAGTTCATACTAACAAAGTTCAGAGGGCGAAAGCTAGATCACCGATGCAGCTGTGGCTGCTGCAGCGCACCCTGCATCTGATGGAGTTGTCGTGGTTGTAGATTTGCACCTTGAGCCCTAGGCCGGAGATGCGTAGCCCGACGAGGTCGCTGGGGACGATCATGCGGCGGCGGCAGAAGTACTGCCAGCCCCGTCCAAGGACAATCTGGCCCTTAAAGTTCTGGACCTGAATCCAGAACGCGCACCACTTGTTGGCCGAGAGTCTGACGACGCGCGGGAGGTTCATCGTCAGCCGCTCCTTCATCACCTCCATGAACTTGGGAGGGATCATGAGCATGGCGAGGTCCTCCTCGTCCTTGTTTTGCACGTAAAAGTGAAGTAGCTCTTGGGACCCCTCCTCTTGGCCGGTCCTAGGAGCTCGTTTCCTTGAACACGGCAGGCTCATGAAGACGACCCTGCCAGGCAGGTTCACCCTCTTGAGCCAGCAGTTCGTGCGGATGAACTCCATGGCGGCCTTGGCGCCAGCGACAACTTACGTGGCTTGAGACTGCGTCGGTATTTCCCCAAAGAGGAAGGGATGATGCAGCACAGCTACGGTAAGTATTTCCCTCAGTTATGAAACCAAGTGAACCAGGAGGAGAACACGCAACGCTGTGTAAACGATACCTGCACACAAAGAACAAATACTTGCAACCCAACGCGTAAGAGAGGTTGTCAATCTCTTCAAGGTAAAAAGATAGATGGGTTTGTATTAGATTGGATAAATAGATCGCACAAGAACACAAAATAAAAGATGCAAATAAAAAGTGCAGCAAGGTATTTTTGGATTTTTGGATTAATAGATCTGAAAACAAATGCGGAAAAAAGATAGATCGGAAAGCAATATATTAAAAGAATAGACCCGGGGGCCGTAGATTTCACTAGTGGCTTCTCTTATGAGTATAGCACACGATGGGTACACAAATTAATGTTGGACAATTGATAGAAGATCAAATAATCATGACGATATCCAAGGCAATGATCAATATATAGGCATCATGTCCAAGATTAGTAGACCGAAATGATTCTGCATCTACTACTATTACTCCACACATCGACCGTTATCCAGCATGCATCTAGTGTATTAAGTTCATGGAGAAACGGAATAATGCAATAAGAACGATGACAAGATGTAGACAAGATCTATTCATGTAGGAATAGACCCCATCTTATTATCCTTAATAGCAACGATACATGCGTGCCTCGCTGCCCCTTCTGTCACTGGGAGAGGACACCACAAGATCGAACCCATCACAAAGCACCTCTTCACATGGCAAGAAAAATCGATCTAGTTGGCCTAACTAAACCAAAGATTCGAAGAAGAAATACGAAGCTATAAATAATCATGCATATAAGAGATCAAAGAAGACTCAAATAATATTCATGGATAGAAACTGATCATGAACTCAAAATTCATCGGATCCCAACAAACACAGCGCAAAAAGTCATTACATCAAATAGATCATCAAGAGACCATTGTATTGAGAATCAAAAGAGAGAGAGAAAGTCATCTAGCTACTGCTTACGGACCCGTAGGTCTATGGTGGACTAGTCACGCATCATCGGAGAGGCACCAATGAGGATGATGAACCCCTCTGTGATGGTGTTAGATTGGATCTCGCGGTTGTGGAACTTGCGGCGACTGAAATTGTGTTTCTTCGACTCCTCTAGGGTTTCTGGAATTTCTGAGGATTTATAGAGCTGAGAGGTGGTGGAAATGACCTCCATGGGCCCCATGATACATCAGGGCGCGTCGGGGGCCTCTAGTGCGCCTTGGTGTATCGTGGGCCCCACGGGCCTCCTCCCAGATGCTTCCATGGCTCCCAAGTTGTCTTCTGGTCCAAAAAAATCTCCAAAAAGTTTCGTGACAATTGGACTCCGTTTGGTACTGATATTCTGCGAAGTAAAAAACAAGCAAAAAAACAGCAATTGACACTAGGCACTATGTCAATAGGTTAGTCCCATAAAATATATAAAGTTTCTATAAAATGATTATAAAACATCCAAGAATGATAATATAACAACATGGAACAATCAAACATTATAGATACGTTGGAGACGTATCAGCATCCCCAAGCTTAATTCCTGCTCGTCCTCGAGTAGGTAAATGATAAAAACAGAATTTTTGATGTGGAATGCCGCCTAACATGTTCATCACATATTCTTTTCTTTTGTAGCATGGACATTTGGACTTTTAGATGGTTCAAAGCAATAGTCTAGTTTTGACATGAAGACTTTAATACTCAAGCATACCAACAAGCAACCATGTCTTTCAAAATATCAACACTAAAGAAAGTTATCCCTAGCCCATCATGTTCAATCATTGATCCATTCATGAAACAAACTCGAATATTAGCTACAACCAATGCACAAGTATGATCATAGTGCCCCCTAGTTGGTGCTTTATAAGAGAAGATGGAGACTCAAATTAAAAGTAAAAAAAATTGCATAAAGTAAATAGATAAACCCTTCGCAGAGGGAAGTAGGGATTTGTAGAGGTGCCAGAGCTCAAACTTAAATTGAGAGAGAAATTTTTTTGAGAGGCATGCTTTTCCCGTCAACGAAAACGACAGAGTAGTTCTCAATACTTTCCATGCTAGATATATCATAGGCGGTTCCCAAACAGAAAATAAAGTTTATTCCTTTTTCCATCATTCTTTCACAATCCATGGCTAGCCGTATCCACAGTTGCCTTCCATACCAACACTTTTCAAGGAATTTATTATATGACAACATAAAGTAAATTTCTTTTTCATTTCGGGACTGGGCATCCCTATTACCGCCGCACTCTCGTGCAATGACAAGTGAATAAACACTCATCTTGAGAATAACACATCTAGCATGGAAAAATATTGGCCACCCTCTACTGCTTCATGAGCGGTACGAGCACACAAAAAGGAAATTCATTTTGAAAATTAGAGATGGCGCATACAAATTTGCTTAGAACGGCATGGAAATACCGCATATAGGTAGGTATGGTGGACTCATATGGCAAAACTGGGTTTAAGGATTTTGAATGCACAAGTAGTATTTCTACTTAGTACAAGTGGAGGCGAGCAAATAGATTGAGAAGCAACCAACCAAGAAACGAAAATTCACATAAACGGGCATTAAGCATAACTAACACCGAATAATGCACCATAAGTAGGATGTAATTTCATTGCATAACTATTGACTTTCGTGCTTGCATAGGGAATCACAAACATTAACACCAATATTCTTACTAAAGCATAATTACTCACCAACATGACTCACATATTACTATCATCATGTCTCAAAACTATTACAAGGAATCAAGTTTAATTTGTCCAATGATCTTCATGAAAGTTTTTATTATATCCCTCTTGAATATCTATCACTTTGGGACTAGTTTCACATATTGGCATTGCTTGTGACAAGCTCAAATAAATTTAACTGAAGAACATGAGGATAAAATATTTCATCTCTCAAAATAATATAAGTGAAGCATGAGAGAATTTCTTAAAAATTTACTAACTCTCAAATTAATCTAAGTGAAGCATGAGAGTATTTCTTCAAAAATTTAAGGCACACCATGCTCAACAAGATATAAGTAACACACTAGAGCAATTCCATAGCTCAAAAAATTTAAGTGAAGCATATTGAGCAATTCAAACAAATCATAGCGTAATTTTGGCTCTCTCAAATAGGTGTGTCCAACAAGGATACTTGTGACAAACTAAAAATAAAATCAATCAAAGACTCATATAATACAAGACGGTCCAGGCAAAACTCATGATATGTGACGAATAAAAAATATAGCTCCAAGTAAAATACCGATGGTCGTTAGAAGAAAGAGCGGATGCCACTCAGGGCATCCCCAAGCTTAGTTGCTTGTTTCTCCTTGGATATTATCTTGGGGTGCCAAGCTTATGCTCTTTTCACTCCTTATTCCTTCATCCATCGTGATCTCACCCAAAACTTGAAAACTTCAATCACACAAAACTTAACAAAACCTTCGTGAGATCCGTTAGTATGATAAAGCAAATCACCACTCTAAGTACTGTTGCAAACCCATTCATATTTTATTATTGCATTATATCTACTATATTCTAACTTTACCATGGCTTATACCTCCAATACAAACCATAGATTCATCAAAACAAGCACACAATGCAAAGAAAACAGAATCTGTCAAAAACAGAACAGTCTGTAGCAATATGTACTCTAACCATATTTCTGTAACTCAAAAAATTCTGAAAAATTAGGAAAACATCATAAATTTGTATATCAATCTTGTGTAAAAAAATTCAGAATTTTTCGTCGCTTATGTGATTTTTAAAAATTCTGCCACTGGACGCAAAAGTTTTTGTTTTTCAACAAGATCAAATCAACTATCACCCAACATAATGCCAAAGGCTTTACTTGGCACAAACACTAATTAAAACATAAAAAACACAATCATAACAGTAGCATAATTGTGCAAACACTCAAGAACAGAAAGAAAAAGGCAAAAATAAATTTTATTCATTGGGTTGCCTCCCAACAAGCTCTTTCTTTATAGCCATTAAGATAGGCTTGAGATTTCAATGATGCCCTCATGAAAGACAATAATAGCAACACAAAGAGAGCATCATGAAGCATATGGAAAACACACTTAAGTCTAACATACTTCCTATGCATAGGCATTTTATAAACAAACAAATTATCAAGGCAAGCAAAAACTAGCATATGGAAGGAAGAAAAAAGAGACAATAGCAATCTCAACATGAAGAGAGGTAATTTAGTATCATGAAAATTTCTACAACAATCATTTCCTCTCTCATAATAATTACGTGTAGGATCATAATAAAATTCAACAATATAGCTATCATAAACAATACTCTCTTTATGATCAACATGCATAAAATTTTTATCATCTTCCAAAATAGTGGGATTATCATCAACTAAAGTTATGACCTCTCCAAACCCACTTTTATCAAAAAATTCATAAGATTGAACACTCTTCAAATATGTGGGATTCTTTTTACCTAAAGTTGACGCTCTCCCAAACCCACTTTCGATACTATTGCAAACATTATTATCAATAACATATTCAACATGAGGCTTAAATAAATTTTCAAAATTATAAGAAGCATTATCACCCCAATCATGATCATTGCAATAGGAAGTGGTCATGACAAAATTATCATCCCCAAGCTTGTAGTTTTGCATATCATTAACATAATTGACATTAATAGAATTTATAGTAACGTCATTGCAATCATGCTTTTCAATCAAGGAGCTATCATGAATCACCTTATAAATGTCTTCTTTCAACACTTCATCAATATTTTCAGATTCATGATTTTCAAACAAAACTTCATAGAGATAATCAAGTGCACTCAACTCACTAGCAATTGGTTCATCATAATTAGGTCTTTTGAAAAGATTAGCAAGTGGATGAGGATCCATATCAATAGATTTTAGCAAGCGAAGATGCAAGCAAATAGAGGGCACATGGCAACACAAGCAAAGATAGCAAACAAGCAAACAAAAAGAGATCCGGCGAGAAAAGGCGAACGAGAAAGAAGGCGATTAAAAGGGCAAATCTTTGTGAAGTGGGGGAGATAAAAACGAGAGGCAAATGGCAAATAATATAAATTGCAAGGAGATGAGATTTGTGATTAGGAACCTGATAGATGTTGATGATGTCTCCCCGGCGCCAGAGGTTGTCAAGTTGACGGGAGACTCCTTTTGTACCTCCTCCCCGGCAACGGCGCCAGAAATTCCTTTGACGTGGCTTGAGACTGCGTCGGTATTTCCCCAAAGAGGAAGGGATGATGCAGCACAGCTACGGTGAGTATTTCCCTCAGTTATGAAACGAAGGTTATCGAACCAGGAGGAGGACCACGCAACGCTATGTAAACGGTACCTACACACAAAGATCAAATACTTGCAACCTGACGCGTAAGAGAGGTTGTCAATCTCTCCAAGGTAAAAAGATAGATGGGTTTGTATTAGATTGGATAAATAGATCGCACAAGAATACAAAATAAAAGATGCAAATAAAAAGTGCAGCAAGGTATTTTGGGTTTTTGGATTAATATATCTGAAAACAAATGCGGAAAAAGATAGACCGGGAAGCAATATATTAAAAGAATAGACCCGGGGGCTGTAGATTTCACTAGTGGCTTCTCTCATGAGTATAGCACATGGTGGGTAAACAAATTACTGTTGGGCAATTGATAGAAGATCAAATAATCATGACGATATCCAAGGCAATGATCAATATATAGGCATCACGTCCAAGATTAGTAGACCAAAACGATTCTGCATCTACTACTATTACTCCACACATCGACCGCTATCCAGCATGCATCTAGTGTATTAAGTTCATGGAGAAACGGAGTAATGCAATAAGAACGATGACATGATGTAGAAAAGATATATTCATGTAGGAATAGACCCCATCTTGTTATCCTTAATAGCAACGATACATGCGTGCCTCGCTGCCCCTTCTGTCACTGGGAGAGGACACCGCAAGATCGAACCCATCACAAAGAACCTCTTCCCATGGCAAGAAAAACTGATCTAGTTGGCCTAACTAAACCAAAGATTCGAAGAAGAAATACAAAGCTATAAATAATCATGCATATAAGAGATCAAAGAAGACTCAAATAATATTCATGGATAGAAACTGATCATGAACTCAAAATTCATCGGATCCTAACAAACACACTGCAAAAAGTCATTACATCAAATAGATCTCCAAGAGACCATTGTATTGCGAATCAAAAAAGAGAGAGAGAAAGCCATCTAGCTACTGCCTACGGACCCGTAGGTATATGGTGGACTACTCACGCATCATCGGAGAGGCACCAATGAGGATGATGAATCCCTCTGTGATGGTGTTAGATTGGATCTCGCGGTTCTGGAACTTGTGGCGGCTGGAATTGTGTTTCGTCGACTCCTTTAGGGTTTTTGGAATTTCTGAGGAGTTATAGAGCTGAGAGGCGGTGGAAAGGACGTCCGTGGGCCCCATGATACATCAGGGCACGCCGGGGGCCACTGGCGCGCCCTGGTGTATTGTGGGCCCCACGGGCCTCCCCCCAGGTGCTTCCTTGGCTCCCAAGTTGTCTTGTGGTCAAAAAAAATCTCCAAAAAGTTTCATGACAATTGGACTCTGTTTGGTACTGATATTCTGCGAAGTAAAAAACAAGCAAAAAACAACAACTGGTACTGGGCACTATGTCAATAGGTTAGTCCCAAAAAATGATATAAAGTTGCTATAAAATGATTATAAAACATCCAAGAATGATAATATAACAGCATGGAACAATCAGAAATTATAGATAAGTTGGAGACGTATCGACAACCTGGGCTCCTCCTCCGGCCCTGTCCCACTCCGTCTTCATCACCTTGTCAGCTAATATGACATGGATTAGTAATATGGCATTGGCACTAGTACCTAAAGTAGCAAACACATTGGTCCTAGTACCTAAAGTAGCAAACACATTGGTCCTACCTACCATGAAAACCATGCACGTAAGGAAATCATGAAACATAGCATGCCCATGCCAGCACCAATCTAGCAAGCATGCCCATGAACCCTAGGCATGAACATCAAACACATCATCAATCTAGCTAACATGCACATGAACACTAAGCAGGAACATCAAAGACAACGCCAATATAGCTAGCAAGCTCATGAACCCTAAGCATGAACATCAAGCATCAATCTAGATAGCATCATGAACACATGAACACAATGTACACCATGAGCACTAAGCATAAAAATCGAACAAAACACCAATTTAGCATGCCCATGAACCACATTGTACACCATGAGCACTAAACATGAACATTAAACACAACACATATCTATCCTTCCTATGGACACTAAGCTAAGCATGAACATCAAACACAACACAAGCATGAACGCTACCCTGCCTATGAACAGTAACATGCTAGAAGGAATCGAATCCAATCGATTCATTGTCATGCTAATGCTGAAAACCCTAATCTACACATCTATGAGGAGAGGGGAGATTTGGTTCTTGCCGGAGCGGGTGGAGCTCGAGCGTACGCTGGCCGGGGAGAAAACCCCGACGGGAAGGAGATGGCGGGAGACAAGGAGGAGGAGCCGGCAATACCGTCTGTAGGCACTGCCCCGGTGCTCGTAGTCACGCGCGCGGTCGAGGAGGAGGGCATCATCATCCATGGGCCTGTCGCGCTTGCCGGAGGACACCCTCGGATGGGGGTAAAAAACCCGCCCAGAGGTGTTCCGAGCAGCGGCACGGTGGACGTCCCCTCTGGGTGTGCCACCAAAACCAGGACCACGAGGTCGGCGGAGCTCGAGCGGCCGACACCGCATTTGCCGGACGAGCGGGCCTAGTGCAGAAAGGCGACGACACGCGGAGCGCCGCCATCAGACCCCCCCCTCCCCGAGTTGGCCAGGCCGGCAACCAACCGCTCCTGCATGCGGTTATTGCCGACGTTGATGGGCGTGAGCGGATGGCGCGATAGCGGGCGAGTCATCGGAGAGAGAGAGAGAGAGAGAGAGAGAGAGAGAGAGAGGAGGATAGGAGACGAGAGCAACGGGCGGTGAGGGAACTGGTGTGAAAGGAGAGTGGGCGGTGACATGAGAGAGGGGGGGTTATGAGACGTCCCGTCTGTGTCCCGTGCTGCCTGAGGTGTGCAGCGAAGAGCCACGCATGGCCGCGCTCAGCCTGCTGCGAAGAAACTATTGATTCAGCAGTAGCTCGCGGGCCTGGCCCGGGACTGCTTTAAGTTTCGTGCGGGCCGAGACATGGGTGCAGCCCAGGCAACCAAACACCTCATTTTTGTCCCGCGTGGGCCTGGTTGGACCAAATGCGAGCAACCAAACGTTCCCATAGTTTGCATGTGTTTGTGTGAAACGTAGTTTCCATTGGTTGTGGACCCAGTAGAAATGCAACAGTTCAGGCACTGCAAACGGACGTGTCTGGACGCGTACGCGGATGCTTGGAGGAAACAATTTGATACTTGCGGTTTGAAGATGGTCCAACGTACCAGAATCTCTGGTTGCTCCCCAGTTGCTGGGCTCCCCGTCGCTGCTCTCCGGTTGCTCGGACATGTGCTCCAGCGACCTCACCTTGCTGCAGCCCCGGCCGGCGGTGGCCACCCCGGATCCCCGCCCTTCCTCCCGCTCGCCCTCAGTGCCCCCAGCTTGGAGGCTCCGACCACCGCGTCGTTTCCGACTTCTGCTGACGGTGCACAATCCCCGACTCCTACCATCGTAGCGTTGCCGTTGTCCCCGACCTCTTCGGGCACTTCGTCATCGTCCACGTGCCCTACCGAGGCCATGCCATCACTGACTCCTGCAAGCTCCCATCTACCTTTGTTGCTTCTGATGGTCCCCTTGCCGCGCTCGTCGATACGATGGAGGAGGTGCTGGTGGCAAGGATTCGGGCACTGCTGCTGATTCTGCTTTCCCAAGCATTTAGGTTCAGGGCTCGGTTGCCCCTGGATGGGGTAACTCGGGAAGTTGCTTCGCCGGCCCGTCTGCGCCTTCATTCTAGAAACCTTCTTCTGATGCAGCGTGTGAGGATGTACGCTGGGAAAAGGTGCAATCCCGATGTAGTCCGCACCATCTGGCGTATCCTACTCCCGCATTCAACCAATGCCGACCACCTCCTTCATGTCTAAGAGGACGATGTTGTCGCTACCTCGCCAAAGGGCACCTGCCTTTTGACTGTCGTGACCTCATTAAGTGCAACAATTGCTTCTGTTCTGGTCATCGTGCCCGTGACTGCCACAAATTTTGTTCTTTCCCAACAACGGCTACCCAAGTCAACCAGGCTCCCCTCCAACAACATCAGCCTGGGCCACCTCACCTTGCTCCCCACGATGGAGGCACTACAGGCTCAGACTTGCAGTCCCTCCTCACATCATTTCGCGTAGAGCTCTCAGTTGGTCACTGGACGTGTTGAGGTGGCCTATCCTCTGTATGATGAGGTCGCATAGATCAAGCTTTGGATGGCACGTGCGGCTGCTTGTTTGGAGCGTGCGGAGGCCGTATCACACACACCCCGCATGCGCCGCTGATGACCCACAAGTATAGGGGATCAATCATAGTCCTTTCGATAAGTAAGAGTGTCGAACCCAACGAGGAGCAGAAGGAAATGACAAGCGGTTTTCAGCAAGGTAATTTCTGCAAGCACTGAAATTGTAGGTAACAGATAGTTTGATAGCAAGATAATTGGTAACAAGCAAGTAACGGTAATGGTAAACAAGGTGCAGCAAGGTAGCCCAATCCTTTTGAGGCAAAGGACAGGCCAGAACAATCTCTAGTAATAGGCAAAGTGTTCTTGAGGGTACATGGGAATTTCGTCTAGTCACTTTTATCATGTTGGTTTGTGTTAGCACTCATTTTTGGCAGAAGGCGGCTCAAGGCTGATGACCCGCCGCTAGGACGTGACCCGGCGTGGCAATGACTCAGCTAGCAACGGCTCAAGGATCACTGCTAGAGAGGCGCCATTGTGAAAGAGGGGCAACAGCCTAGAGAGATGGATTATCAGCTCAGCAATTCAGTAACCCGACGACAGGAATCAGCTCAAGACAGGGCCGGCTCATCATGGAAGCAGCTTCACCATGCTGGCAACTCTGACTATGACCCGCCATTAGCTTATTGAGCCGGTGATGTTTAAGGGCTGTTGATTATGGTGTTAGGCCCCAGTTGACGATGACCCGGCAAGGCGGCTGACCAGCAAAGCGGCGGATAACGAAGCAAAGAGGACTGCCGTCAACGCAGAAGAGCAACATGTGACTCAGGAAGCCAAGAGCGAATGGCGACTCAGAAAGCCGGCTCTGTAAGCCGGCTCTACGGCTCTGGAGAGGGAAAACTGACTGCGAGAAGCTAAGGATGGGCTCAGAAGACCAAGGCCGGCCCACGCTGTCGGCGTCTCACACTGTAAGCCGGCCCAACGGAGAGTCCACGCCCGAGACGGCCCTGGCGGGTGCCTTACGTAGTTAGGGCTAGAAACCGACTCTAATTGTAATTTGTAATCCATGTAGGAGTCTCTTACTTGCACGGGAAGTCCAGCCGCCTCATATATATGTAAGAGGTGATGGCCGATTGAAAGGAGCACACAATCGACATATCAATACAATCTACTTTTTACCCCTTAACCCTTGTTCATGCTTCCGTTATTCGGCGACTTAGCATAAGTTCATCGAATATCGACAACCGAGCCGGGGGCGAGCGAATCGACCCGGTTCAGCCAATCGTCGCCGGCTCCCTCCGACGGGGTCCCTCCCGAGGAACCAGGGCGTCTGGTCCCAAAAGCGCCGGCTTACTGTCTTGCGTATCGCGCTGTGAGCCGGCCTCCCGCGGGGCGAGTTGCGGTGCATCACCCCCGGCTCTGCGGGTACACGTTGACGTGTTCGTGTGCGAACACACTTTTTGGCGACTCCGCTGGGGAAGATTCGATCTAAAAGTTGGACAGCAATGACCAATTCTAAGACCGACTCCGCTGATATCAGCACTGACAACATCATCAAACCGGCTCTTGAGGAGTTGTCAGAAACACAACGCCAAGGCTTGGCGGCTTGGGAGAAGAAGCGTGACGAGGAGTTCAAGGTGCTGCGGCAGAAGCAGGCTGAAGCAGATCGGGAGCTATATCTGGCGAGTCTCAAGAAGGATCGGCAAGGATTCATCTCGCCGATCAAAGAGCCGGAATACGTACCTCTGAGCATCAAGATCAGCCAACCCGCCGTAAGCAATAGCCTCTTTACTCCTGAGCAATTAGCCGAAATCCAGTATTACGTTGGACAAAGCACAAATAGTATGTATGATCTAATGCTGGAACGTGATAAGGCTAAAGAAAACACGCCGCTAAGCCGGCCATCGGAGTTACAGCCGATGGGCCAGAATAGAGATAACCGACTTGTGCCTATGTTGCCAAGCCCGGCTCCCATCCAAAGCATGCCTTATTCGGCTAGAAAGCCGGATCAAGCAGTACGTTTTGGGGATGAGCTGGTGCCGACTCAAAATTCGGCTCTCTGGGCACAAGCCGCCCCTGATACCAACTCATCCACTGTGCCGGCTCAATCGCTCACCGTGGAAGATGTGATGGCCAAGTTAAGGAGTGAGTTGGACTAGATGGCTTATGATAGATTCGGGGTGACGTTAAAACCTAGAAATTATACTAAACCCTATCCCGAATATTTTGACTTACAGCCTTATCCCCCTGGTTACCGTGTTCCAGAATTTTCTAAGTTCAATGGGGTGGATAATAAGTCAACATGGGAACATATTAGTCAGTATTTGGCTCAGCTAGGTGAAGCCAATCATGAGCATCATAAAGTTTGCTTGTTCTCATTATCTTTAACCGGCACTGCTTTTTCATGGTTTTCTGCTTTAGCTCCCAATTCCATACATACTTGGTTTCATTTAGAGCGGAAGTTTCATGAACACTTTTTTGCCGGAGAAATTGAGTTAAAATTGTCCCACCTTACATCGGTTAAGCAAAAGCATGACGAGTCGGTATCCGACTATGTTAAAAGATTTAGGAACACGAGAAACCGGTGCTATAGTTTAGCTATAACTGAAAGAGATATGGCCGACTTAGTACTTAATGGTTTACGATCCCACTTAAAGGAGAAACTAGAGGGGTATGAGTTCTTAAGTGTCGGCCAAGTGCAAGAGAAAGCTCTGGTTCAAGAGAGCCGGGCCAACGAGTTGAAAGACTCACATCGGATGAGCCGGAGCCGGCTTAATACCATTGAGGGAAGTGCCGGCTGAGACGAGGAAACCGATATTTACGCTGCTGAGTTCGTTTACCCGGGTAAGGCCAAACCTTATGTGTGTGATGATCTTAAGCCGGTTCGTAAGAATCGGGAAGATGAGTTTAAGTGCACTTTCGACGTAGGCAAGTGTGATAGAATATTTGATGCCTTGTTGAAAGATAAAATTATAAAGATTAATCATGTCATACCACCGCTTGAAGAGATAAGGCGGCGGGCTTATTGCAAATATCACCATTCTTTCTCTCATGCTACTAACGATTGCAATGTTTTTCGTCGACAGATCCAATCGGCCCTTAATGACGGACGATTGTGCTTTGCTAGCATGGCAATTGATCAACAGCCGTTCCCAATGAACGCGCTAGATCTGGAGGGAAAGAAGGTACTTATTCGGCCAGAGACGGCCGGACCATCTAACAAATCTAACGTTGTTGTTGGTGAGCCTAGGAACACACAAGCCGGCAACATGGTGACTGGGAGGAAGGCGACTATAAGTCGGGAACCCGGCGGCAAGGAGGTTATTACGATCACCATTGGCAATCCTACGCTCGGGGGGCAACAGCAGGATGAGCCACCCAGATCACCGCAAAGGTTCATTAAGCCTAAAAGCCCGGAAGAAGGCCAGTGGCGGGTCAACGCGGATAATGCTACGTACAAATGCATTAAACCGACTTTCGACATGTTGATGAGCAAGTATGTCAGACAAGCCGGCTCAAGCACAAGCCGGCCCTATGGAAAGCGTTCAAAGTCACCAGCAGAGTTCAGTCGGTACGTTAAGCCGGCTGTAGCTAAGACGCCACCTCTGAAAAGCACTTTTGACAAGAGCCGGCTAGGGCCAGCAAGCCGGCTCAAGGAGTGCATGCCAAGTTCAGAGAAAGGGAAGGTGTGGCGTGTCAAGCCGCAAGGTGCAAGGGCTGGTGAGCCGGAAAGCATAACAAGCAGGACATTTGGCGGTTCACTTACCATTGGCAGACAGATACTGAAGATGAAGGAACCGGTTACAGAACCGGCGAGAGGCAGACCGATACTTATTATTGGGCCTAACGGCGCAGCGGATGACCATGAAGCTAGTTCCAGTCAGGTTAAGCCGCGAGACCCAAAATACACTCAACCAAGATGGTGCCCTGCCGGGTTAACCAAGACGCAGAAGAGAAAACTACAAAGGCTAAGGAATCAAGAAAAGGCCGCAGAAGACGCTGAACGGCTCAGAGATACAGGTTTTAACAAGGATCGCCCAATGATACATTCTCAAGTCTGGGTGCCTAAGCCGACGGAGCTCATAAATCAAGCACCCAGCGTACCAGTCTCTGCGCTGGAGAAGGGCAAAAAGCCGGTTGAAATACCGGCTGTTACTTATTCATCGTGGGCTGATGAGGTTGAAGTTGCGGACCTAGCAAGAGATAAGCCGGCAGCTGATGAGTCGGTAATGTCACAACTCACCTCAGAGGATTCAGCGGTGAATGAGTCAGCAATGACAGAACCAATGCTGAGAGAGTCGGTAATCATAGACTCAGCCATGGATGACCTGTCTGGCGAGTCAGCGGCTGACGAAGAGCTTCCAAGTCTCGAGACAGACGAGCCGCCAGTCCCAGGAGAGTCGGCCATTGATGACCCACCAGGCGAGTCAGCAGATGATGAAGAGCTTCTGAACTATGAAGGAACGCCGACTCACATGAGCATGGACATCAACATGGTATACTATCTGCCTGATGACTTTCGCGCTGTTGACGAGACCGGCTCAGTCGCCCAGATTAACTTTGGACCCAAGAACGTCACCTTCGAGAAGCCGGAGGAACCGTTTAAGCATCTCAAGCCTTTGTATATCAAAGGGCACATCAATGGGAAGCCGGTTACCAAGATGATGGTTGATGGCGGTGCTGTGGTTAATCTGATGCCTTATTCAGTCTTCAAAAAGTTACAACTTGATGATGATGATTTGATGAAGACGAACATGGTACTCAATGGGTTCGAAGGCGGAGAAGGAGTGGAAGCTAAAGGGGTTATCAGTCTAGAGCTTATAGTCGGAAGCAAGACCCTGGCTACTGCCTTCTTCGTTGCTGAGGTGCAAGGGAACTACAATGTGTTGCTAGGACGAGATTGGTTGCATGCAAACCAGTGCGTTCCATCTACTCTGCACCAACAGCTGGTTCAGTGGGTCGACGATGAAGTAGAAGTCGTCCCTGCGGATAACTCGGCCTGCATTGCATTGGCCGAGTCATTAGTTGACTGGCAACACTCCACTGCAACATGTCTCTCGGGGCGTGACTTGTCCGGGTTTGACTTCCTGAGTGCAACCCTGAATGGATTCGTGCCAGTATCTCTAAAGCCGGTTGGTGAAAACCGGCTCAGACTCAAGTGAATGGATAACAACGATGAGTGGCTCCAAAGCCGGCTTGACAAGTATCGGGCCAATAGGAACGATATGTTTGAGACTATTGAAGAACCTGGAGACTTACACAAATTGGGGCAAGGCTTTACGTCGGCTGACCCACTTGAAGAGGTGGACCTTGGAGATGGCACGGTGCCAAGGCCGACGTTTGTAAGCCAGAATCTGGAAGCCGGCTATAAGAAAGAGTTAGTCGCCCTAATCAAAGAGTATGCAGACTGCTTCGCGTGGGAGTATCATGAGATGCCCGGGTTAAGCCGCCAGCTCGTTGAGCATCGGTTGCCCATCAAAGCCGGCTTTAGACCGTATAAGCAGCCGACTCGAAAGTTCAACCCACAGATATATGGCCGGGTCAAGGAAGAGATTGGCCGGCTTTTAAAAGCTAAGTTCATCCGGCCCTGTAAGTATGCTGAATGGGTCTCAAACATTGTCCCAGTTGAGAAGAAGGGGCCAGGAAAGATAAGGGTATGCATAGACTTCAGAGATTTAAATCGGGCTACACCCAAAGACGAATATCCTATGCCAATAGCCGATATGCTTATCAACGAAGCCTCAGGACACAAGATCATCAGCTTCTTGGACGGTAACGCAGGGTATAACCAGATATTCATGGCCGAAGAGGACTCGGCTAAGACGGCATTTCGCTGCCCCGGTTTTGTTGGTCTATTCGAGTGGGTAGTGATGACCTTTGTATTGAAGAACGCTGGTGCTACTTATCAAAGAGCGATGAACTTAATATTTCATGACCTTCTTGGGGTCATACTGGAAGTCTACATTGACGACGTGGTAATTAAGTCGGACGGCGGGTTAGATCATTTGGCCGACTTACGACTTACGTTTGAAAGGATGAGGAAGTATGGGCTCAAGATGAATCCATTGAAGTGTGCCTTTGGCGTGTCAGCTGGAAGGTTTCTGGGTTTCATAATACATGAGCATGGCATAGAGGTTGACCCGGAAAAGGTTAGAGCTATTCAAAAGGTGCAGGCGCCGGCTTGCAAAAGAGACATGCAGAAGTTCCTCGGCAAGGTCAATTATTTGAGGCGGTTTATTGCTAACCTGTCTAGGAAAGTCGATGCATTTACTCAGATTCTTCGGCTTAAGAACGATGAGGAATTCACTTGGGGGGGCAGAACAGCAAGAGGCGTTTGAAAGGATAAAGACGTGCTTATCAACTCCTCCGGTTCTGAAAGCCCCGGCTCACGGTCAGCCATGCCGGCTCTACATTGCTGCTGGAGAGAGGGTGATAGGAGCCGCCTTAACCCAAGAAGCCGAAGGGAAAGAGTATGTCATCACATACCTAAGCCGTCGTTTGATAGACGCCGAGTCAAGATACAGCTTCGTGGAGAGATTATGCTTATCTCTTTACTATGCCTGCACTAAGCTACGCCACTACCTCTTATCTAGTGAGTGTAAGGTTGTTGGTCAGTCCGATGTTCTCAAGCACATGATTCAAAGGCCGATTCTCAGCGGGCGAATCGGCAAGTGGGCATATGGGTTAATTGAGTATGACTTGGCTTATGAACCTCTCAAATCTGTGAAAGGCCAGGTCGTAGCTGATTTTATAGTTGAGCATCGGATTGACCCGGAGCAAGAAGCCGGCTTACACGTTGTGTCGGCTAAGCCGTGGCGGCTCTATTTTGACGGCTTATTTTGCAAGAATGGGCAAGGAGCCGGTGTTGCATACATCTCACCCCACGGTACTGTATTTGAAGCCTCCTGCCGGCTTAACTACTTTTGTACTAACAATCAAGCCGAGTATGAAGCACTTCTATTCGGGCTCGAGCTTTTAGTCGATGCAGGAGTTTCTCATATCGAGGCATATGGTGATTCGTTGCTAGTTGTTCAACAAGTGGCGAAGGTGTTTCAGTGCAACGACGAATCACTCAACATGTACCTTGACAAATGCTTAGACGTCATAGCAGGCCTGGATTATTTTTCTATCTCTCACGTGTCTAGGCAGGATAATTGGCTCGCCAACAAGTTAGCACAACAGGCATCAGGCTATCACATCCACAGAGGCATGTTCTTCATAGTAGAAAAGCCGATGCTTATTGCTGCTAACTCAGAGAAGGCCGGCTTAGGTAAGTCGGCTGGCAAAGGGGAAGCCGGCTCGGGCGAGCCGGCTAACAAGGGAGACGCCGGCCCGGATAAGCCGGCTGATAGAGAAGAAGCCGGCTCAGATGAATCGGCTGCTCAGGAAGGGACAACCCGGATTTCTGACTGGAGAGCACCTATCGTGAGTTATTTGAAGGATCCGAGTCAGAAAACAGACAGAGCCGTTCGGCGACTTGCTCTCAAGTATACGCTGGATAATGGCGACTTATGCCGCCGAACGACTGATGGTCTTCTGCTGAAATGCTTAGACGAGGATCAAGCTAGAGTTGCCATGGGAGAGGTACATGACGGCTTATGTGGAACACATCAGTCGGCTCATAAGATGAAGTGGATGCTCCAGCGAGCCGGATTTTATTGGCCGACGATGATCGGTGACTGCTTCAAGTACTACAAGGGGTGCGAGGCTTGCCAGAAGTTTGGGGATATCCAGCTAGTTCCGGCTTCTAAGCTAAATCCTATCATAAAACCGTGGCCTTTCCGGGGATGGACGCTTGACTTTATCGGTATGATTCACCCGGCTTCATCAAAAGGGCATCGGTTCGTGCTAGTTGCCACAGATTATTTCACCAAGTGGTCTGAAGCGGTACCTCTCAGGAACATGACCCATAAGGAGGTAATTCAATTCATTACTGAGCATATTGTTCACAGATTCGGTATTCCACAGACTCTCACTACGGATCAAGGAACTTCCTTCATGGCAAAGGAGGTTAAACAGTTTGCCGAATCACTTGGGATCAAGATGCTCAGCTCATCTCCATATTATGCTCAAGCCAATGGACAGGCCGAATCTAGCAATAAGATCTTGATCAAGTTGATTAAGAAAAAGGTCAAAGACCACCCAAGGCGGTGGCATGAGGTACTGTCCGAAGCATTATGGGCTCACCGGGTCTCAAGGCATGGGGCTACCAAGGTCACTCCTTTTGAGTTGGTATATGGGCAAGAGGCCGTCTTACCAGTTGAGGTGAATCTGGCCGCCTTAAGGTTCGCTAAGCAGAACGATTTGTCGGCCGAAGACTACTACGGCTTAATGATGGATAACCTAGACGATGTGGCCGACAAACGATTAAAGGCTCTAAGGGATATTGAGAAGGAGAAGTTGCGGGTGGCAAAGACTTACAACAAGAGAGTCCGGCTCAAAGATTTTCAAATTGGCGACTTAGTATGGAAAGTTATACTACCAGTCGGCTCCAAAAGCCGGAAATTTGGCAAGTGGTCACCGAGTTGGGAAGGGCCGCTGCGAGTCGCCAGAATAACACCCGGCAATTCTTATTTGGTGGAAACTTTGGAGGGCGACTTACTACCTCGAGCTATCAACGGGAAATACTTAAACAATTTCCACCCAAGTGTGTGGCAATCCGCTTGAGATCGTGGTTATGGCCGATGAGTATAAACATCGCCTTTAGACTTTATGGCCGATGAGCACAAACATCGCCTTTTAGACCACATGGCCGATGAACGTAAGCATCGCCCTTAGTCAAAATCCTACGTGGAGTATTTTCTAGCACGCAAGCTCTGCTAGAAAACAGGGGGGCATATGTTAGCACTCATTTTTGGCAGAAGGCGGCTCAAGGCTGATGACCCGCCGCTAGGACGTGACCCGGCGTGGCAATGACTCAGCTAGCAACGGCTCAAGGATCACTGCTAGAGAGGCGCCATTGTGAAAGAGGGGCAACAGCCTAGAGAGATGGATTATCAGCTCAGCAATTCAGTAACCCGACGACAGGAATCAGCTCAAGACAGGGCCGGCTCATCATGGAAGCAGCTTCACCATGCTGGCGACTCTGACTATGACCCGCCATTAGCTTATTGAGCCGGTGATGTTTAAGGGCTGTTGATTATGGTGTTAGGCCCCAGTTGACGATGACCTGGCAAGGCGGCTGACCAGCAAAGCGGCGGATAACGAAGCAAAGAGGATTGGCGTTAACGCAGAAGAGCAACAGGTGACTCAGGAAGCCAAGAGCGAATGGCGACTCAGAAAGCCGGCTCTGTAAGCCGGCTCTACGGCTCTGGAGAGGGAAAACTGACTGCGAGAAGCTAAGGATGGGCTCAGAAGACCAAGGCCGGCCCACGCTGTCGGCGGCTCACACTGTAAGCCGGCCCAACGGAGAGTCCACGCCCGAGACGGCCCTGGCGGGTGCCTTACCTAGTTAGGGCTAGAAACCGACTCTAATTGTAATTTGTAATCCATGTAGGAGTCTCTTACTTGCACGGGAAGTCCAGCCGCCTCATATATATGTAAGAGGTGATGGCCGATTGAAAGGAGCACACAATCGACATATCAATACAATCTACTTTTTACCCCTTAACCCTTGTTCATGCTTCCGTTATTCGGCGACTTAGCATAAGTTCATCGAATATCGACAACCGAGCCAGGGGCGAGCGAATCGACCCGGTTCAGCCAATCGTCGCCGGCTCCCTCCGACGGGGTCCCTCCCGAGGAACCGGGGCGTCTGGTCCCAAAAGCACCGGCTTACTGTCTTGCGTATCGCGCTGTGAGCCGACCTCCCGCGGGGCGAGTTGCGGTGCATCACCCCCGGCTCTGCGGGTACACGTTGACGTGTTCGTGTGCGAACAGTTTGATTCATGTTCGCTACTTTGATATTTTGATATGTGGGTGGACCGATGCTTGGGTGTTGTTCTTACTTGAACAACCTCCCACTTATGATTAACCCCCTTGCAATCATCCGCAACTACGAGAAAAGTATTAAGATAAAATCTAACCATAGCATTAAACGTTTGGATCCAAATCAGCCCCTTACGAAGTAGTGCATAAACTAGAGTTTAAGCTTCTGTCACTCTAGCAACCCATCATCTAATAACTACTCCACAATGCATTCCCTTAGGCCCATGAATGGTGAAGTGTCATGTAGTCGACGTTCACATGACACCACTAAGGGAATCACAACATACATATCATCAAAATATCGAACACATATCAAATTCACATGATTACTTGCAACATGACTTCTCCCGTGACCTCAAGAACAAAGGTAACTACTCACAAATAATAATCATGCTCAAGATCAGAGGGGTATTAAATAGCATAATGGATCTGAACATATAATCTTCCACCAAATAAACCATATAGTAATCAACTATGCAAGGTAATCAACACTACTAGTCACCCACAGGTACCAATCTGATGTTCCGGTACAAAGATTGAACACAAGAGATGAACTAGGGTTTCAGAGGAGATGGTGATGTTGAAGATGTTGATGAAGATTGGCCTCCCAGAGATGAGAGGGGTGTTGGTGATGACGATAGCTACGATTTCCCCATTCGGGAGGGAAGTTCCCCCGGCGGAATCGCTCCGCCGGAGGGCAAAAGTGCTCCTACCCAAGTTCCGCCTCGAGGCGGCGGCGCTTCATCCCGAAAGTCCTCCTCTGATTTTTTTCTAGGTCAAGTGTGACCATATACCCGAAGATGGGCACCGGAGGTGGGCCGAGGTGGCCACAACCCATCAGGGCGCGCCCGGGGGGGCCTGGCGCGCCCTGGTGGGTTGTGCCCACCTGGCAGGCCCCCTCCGGTAGTTTTCTGCTCCAGTATTTTTTATTAAATACAAAAATAATCCCCGTAAAATTTTAGCTTCATTGGAGTTGTGCAAAATAGGTATCTCTGACGTGCTTTTGTTAGGTCCAGAATTCCAGCTGCCGGTATTCTCCCTCTTTGTGTAAACGTTGCATATTATGAGAGAAAAGGCATTAGAATCACTCCCCAAAGCATTATTATTCAACAAAACAAAGTAAATAATAGTAGGAAATCATGATGCAAAATGGACGTATCAACTCCCCCAAGCTTAGACCTCGCTTGTCCTCAAGCGAAAGCCGATATTGAAAAGCATGTCCACATGGCTTGAGAGAGAGGTGTCGATAAAAACAAAATACGGACATAGAAGCATCATGCCTATTAATATAACAGCAACAAACTCTAAAATAAAAACTTATTTCAATACATTTTAATCATATAGCTTCTCATGAACAAGTAACAATTCATCACAACATAGAAGTATGAAGCATAAACCTTATTGAAAACCAACAAACTATGTTCTCATTCAACTTTGCAACTACAATTCATCATATTTTCAGGAAGGGTCTCATGTCGGAGCCTTTTGGCAGGTCCACATACTCAACCATCATTTAGTATTCTATGATTGCTAACACTCACGGCATACTCATGAACAAAAAGTTTCAACCGGACACATAGGAAGATAGGGGCTTATAGTTTTGCCTCCCAACTTACTCACCTCAAGGGTGATGTCAACAATAATAACTCATGCCCACCCATATCCAACTGGATATATGTGCCTAGATCTTTCCTCACCACATGATGCTTGCAAGAGAAAAAGTAAAAGGGAATAGGGAAGAATACTTTGACTCTTGCATAAAAGTAAATACATAAAAGTAAAAGATAGGCCCTTCGCAGAGCGAAGCAGAGGTTGTCATGCGCTTATTGGTTTGTATGCCCAATCCCTTAATGTAAAAGAATGTCACGCTATATTGCCCCCTATGATAGCAACCTTTATTATGCAGTCTGTCGCTTTTATTACTTTGCCATCATAAGTTCGTATAACGCTCAATTTTCACTTACACTAATTCATCAAACACTTTTAGGAGCAATTTTTATTGCCTTATTGCACCGATGACAACTTACTTGAGGGATCTTTCTCGATCCATAGGTAGGTATGGTGGACTCTCAAAGAATGAGTTTGGTTTTGGCTTTTTGGATGCACAAGTAGTATCTCTACTTAGTGCGGAATTTTTGGCTAGCAAAGATATTGGCAAGCACCACATGTTAAAGGATCTATGACAATATAACTTCTATGTAGATATGAAGAAACATAAATCATTACGTTGTCTTCCTTGTCCAACGTCAACAATTTTGGCATATAATATTTGATGGGGGCTCACAATCATAAAAGATGTCCAAGATAGTGTATTTGCATGTGAATCTTCTCTTCCCTTATTAATTATTTCATGAATTGCATCATTGACCAATGCTATGTTTGTCAATCTCCAATAAATTTTACTACTTATACTTTTCCTTGTGTGAGGTCATTACTCACCATAAGATTAGCATATGATTCTTTTCATTTGTTTCTTCTTTATTTTATTTTAATTTCAATAAGAAAGTAGAGAGACAAAACTCAAGCTAGACTTTATTATATAACTTTCACTCGATTACATAGATAGATAGGCCACGGAACTAACACACGGAAATAGATCATGCTAAACTTTTATTCAACTAAAGCAAAGGGAAACTAAATATCGAACTAAAATAGGTAAAGGTGAATAAAAGTGATGGTGATACGATACCGGGGCACCTTCCCCAAGCTTGGCTCAAGCCAAGGGGAGTGCTCATACCCATGTGCTCAAGTCTCCTTTGGTGGTGGTGATGAAGAAGGTGGTGGTGTCGATGGAGTAAGCTTGTCCTCCAGCTTCCAGGGCAAGGGCTCCCCATCAAAGGTTGATGCGAGAGTGCCCTGAGTCCTGCAACTGGCAGCTAAACTCATACATTTAAATCTCGCTTCATATTCGAAGACTTGGTTTTGAAGATCATAACACTACAAGAAATATGTCAACTTGTGACCTTCTGTCAGTGACCCTGGAGGAAATGGTGGTAAATCTATGACCATTTGAGACCAATTGGTCGTAAGATATTCGGGGGGCTCCAAACCCTAAACCATAATGGCCATTAGGGCCAGAAAGGTCATAATTTCCTTACACCAAAAGGTCATAAAGCAGACGGCACTGGTCTGGTGCCTTATTTCTAACTGATCATGACCAATATAAATGGTCATTACACTTGAGTTCGAATGCATTAGAATGATTAGGCAGCCACCTCTGCAATGTCGCTTATGTGTCAATGTTTACGTGTCATTTTTGATGACAGGATCACACTCTGACAGGCGGGACCCATTTGACAGACGCCTTAATTCGTTAATTCGCTCGGTAAAAAGAAAGCGCGGTGGGGACTCGAACCCGCGACCCGCGGTAGTGGCGCTGCGTTCCCTACCACTGGGCTAGAGAAGGTCTGTTGCTCAAGTACCAGTAGGATTGTATCTATCATATAGCCAGTAGCTGTCTTAACTCATTGACAAGTGGGACCAATTCACTTACAAGTGGGACCTATTTGACAGTGGGACCGAGATGTGTATTTACGCTTACAAGTGGGACCCATTTGACAGCGGGACCGAGCTGTTTTTTTCACTTACAAGTGTGGCCCATTTGACAGAGGGACCGAGCGCTGAATTAGCTAGTAAAAAGGATGCGCGAGCAGGGACTCGAACCCACGACCGAGCGCTGTATTCGTTGTCGCACAACCACTGGGCTAGAGAGGGATTATTGATTCTTTGTTGTAACGTTTCGTTAAATCAATAAAACAACAGCTGTCTCGAACACACTGACAAGTGTGACCCACTGGCAGCATCGAGCGGGGACTCGAGCCAACACTTAGCAAAAATTTCCCCCCTCTCGTTTCTTAGGTCTGGTAGGCGGCGGGGGCGGGGGCCGGCGGCGGAAGCAACCGGCGGGGGCAGGGGCCAGCGGCGGAAGCAACCGGCGGGGGGGGGGGGGCAGGGCCGTGGCCGGCGGCGGAAGCGACCGGCGGCGGGGGCGGGGGCCACCGACGCTGGTGTTGCCTCCCCGCGCGGCTCGCCCACGACAGGAACTGCGTCCTCGCCACTTGGCTCGATCCCTCTCCTCTCCCCCCTCTCTTCAGATCTAAATCTCCGCAAGTGTCTAAGAGAATGCTAATTGCATCATGTCAATGGTAGCAGTGCACAGTTCTTGTGATGCTCTGCTAGATTTTGTCAAGTGTAGCTTAATTTGAGTGTGAATAGACCCTATCCCCCTCAGATTTGCACCTGTTGATGAACACTAGCTAGATTTTGTCAAGTGTAGCTTAATTTGAGTGTGAATAGAGAGATAATCTAAGTTTTTTATCTTAATGTGTGATGAACACTAGCTAGTAGGCAAGTGTAGCTTAATTTGAGTGTGAATCCATCAGCTGCAGCTGGAGCTTAATCTGATGGATGGATGCTACTCTGTTTTTTAGTGCAGCTGGAGCTGGATCTCCTCTGTTTTTTAGTGCAGCTCTGTCTGATCTATTTTAGGGTTTACATGTTTTTGTTAGCTTTTCTTTTCTCCCATGTGAAATCTGTATTTCCTGTGAACTGCTTTTTATTGCTCCCATGTGAAATCAGTAAACTATGTGAACTGGACTAAAGTAGTGAGAAATTGGAAATAGCTGAATGTTGTGGTTAGGCAGTTAGCATATAAAGTTGGGTGCCTACCTTATTTTATGGATTTTTAGCTGCCATTACTGCCATCCATTTTCATTAATTAATGTTGATGCACTTAGATTGGTTGCTAAGTTGCAACAATTTGTTGTCTTTGGTAGATGGACAGAAGCTGGATTAGAAAAGGAGTTAGAAGGTTTTCCAAAGAACATATAAAGGGAGTTAATGAATTTATGCAATTTGTTGGGGAAAATTTTGCCAAGGATGCTTTCATTCTTTTCCCATGCTGCGATTGCCTCAACCGTTCAAGAAAAGAACAAGGAATGGTGGAAGATCATCTGCTTCTTAATGGGATGGCCAGCACATATGATAGATGGATATATCATGGAGAACCTTTAGATGGACAACCTCAACATTTTGAAGATGATACACAGGCCCCTCATATGATGGGTGGTGGTGATGCTAGCATTGATTTTATGGAAAAGGTTTTGCGAGAGAATGTTGGTTTGGAGGAAGAGGATGGGCATGAAGATGATAGGATTCCTGACCTATTGAAGGATCTGTACAACTCTAAAGGCTGTGCTGATGGACAGAAGTCGATGTTTGCTGAGGTGTTAGAGGAGGCGAAGCGCGCAGCTCATGAAGGGGGTAAATTTTCAAGATTTACCTTCACCGTGAAGTTACTCCACATCAAGTCTTTCTACCGGATTAGCAATGCTGCATTGAACGCAATACTCCGCCTTTTGAGCTTGCAATTCCCTGATAGCTGTATTCCCAGGTCTTATGATGAAGCATTGAGCATAATCCGCAGGCTGGGGCTAGGTTATGTTTCAATACATGTGTGCCCAAATAACTGTGTCTTGTTTCGGAAGGATTTAGCGAAGCATGACAACTGTCCAAAATGCAATGCCTCTAGGTGGAAAGATGTTGATGGGAAGAAGTCAATACCGGAGAAGGTACTGAGGCACTTTCTGTTGATACCAAGGCTTCAGCGGATGTTTATCTCAAAGAAATCATCGCTGGAGGTACAATGGCACAAGCTGAAGCGGCAACCTGTGGACAATGAGCTGAGCCATCCAGCGGACGGAGATGCATGGAAAGAATTTGACAGTATACATGGAGATTTTGCTGCAGATCCAAGGAACATAAAACTCGGCATTGCCACAGATGGCTTTAATCCATTTGGGAACATGAGCACGTCTTATAGCATGTGGCCTGTTTTTGTGGTGCCGTACAACCTGCCACCATGGGCATGCATGGATCAGTCCAACTTCATGATGTCGTTGCTTATCCCGGGTCCAGAGTCTCCAGGAAAGGATTTTGATGTCTTTATGGAGCCCCTCATAGAAGAACTGCTCCAGCTCTGGACTGGTGTACCTACATATGATGCCTCGAGTCCGGAAGAAAAGTTCAATCTACGTGCTGCAATCATATGGTCCATCCATGATTTCCCGGCGCTGCACACTCTGTCTGGGAGGATCACAGTGGGTTATCAGGCATGTGTCCATTGTGACAAAGACCCTTGCTCAAAGAGAATAAGGAGCAAGATCTTCTATATTGGGCACCGCCGCTTTCTTCCCCGAAACCATCGCTGGCGAAGAAGCAAAGATTTTAATGGTGAGAATGAAATCCGTGACAAGCCAGCTAAATTCACTAAAGAAGAGCTGGAGCAGCAACTTGAAAAGGTGAAAGATGTGAGACCAGGAAAGCTTGCAAAGAAAAGAAAGCGTGAGGAAGGTCAATGTTGGGACCGGAGGTCTTGTTTGTGGGACCTGCCATACTGGGCTGATCTGAAATTAAGGCATAATCTCGATGTAATGCACATTGAGAAAAACATATGCGAGAATCTGCTAGGGACGTTTTTGAAAATTGAAGGGAAGACAAAGGACACGGTTAGTTCTAGGCTTGATTTGGAGGACATGGGCATAAGAGAAGATTTGCATCTACAGCATGATGAAGATGAAGATTCATTTGAAATGCCACGAGCATGGTATACAATGAGTAAAGAACAAAAGCTTGCATTCTGTGAATTCATAAGAGCGGTGAGATTTCCAGATGGTTATGCTGCTAACCTAGCAAAGTGTGTTACTTCTGATGGATTCAAGCTTTCAGTACTGAAAATCCATGATTGTCACATCCTCCTCCAAAGGATTTTACCGGCGGGCCTCCGAGGAATCATGGACAAGGATATATATGAAGCGGTTGCTGAGCTGGGAAATTTCTTTAGAGAACTGTGCTGCAAAACACTCAAGTTAACTATTCTGCAAAGACTTGAAAAAGAAATCCCAATTATTCTTTGCAAGCTCGAGAAGATTTTCCCTCTAGCTTTCTTCACCGTGATGGTCCATTTGGTGGTGCACTTACCAAAAGAGGCAATGCTTAGAGGCCCTGTGCAATACGGTTGGATGTACCCAATCGAAAGAAGGCTGCTTACTTGTAAGCGTTATGTGCGAAACACGGCAAGACCTGAAGGTTCGATTGCTGAAGCATATGTCGTTGACGAGTGCTTGACATTTTGCTTTAGATACTTTGAAGATGTGGAAACGAGATGGAACCGGCCGGGCAGAAATAGAGAGCGGTCTGATTCGCAAAGTGGTGATGTCTCGGTTTTCAACCATGGTGTGAAACTTCTTGGAGCCTCACAATACTTGGAGGCTGGTGATGAGTATGACAAGATGGTTTGGCATGTGCTCAGCAATTGCGCTAAGGTTCTACCATATATCGAGTACGTTATATCTTGTGCACTCGTTATATTTTTTTTGCTTGGGTTGGCTCCAGCCTAATGTTTTAATTCACATGTTTTGTTGGCATTGCAGGAAATGCAAGGAAGAGTTAAATCAGGAAGAAAGCCAGATCCATGTTGATAAAAGGGTTGCCAAGGGATTTGCTAAATGGTTTAAGAATCATGTGAGATCTTTAGCCACATGTTTTATGTTTTCTGTGTTATTCACCAACTGTTAAATACCATTGTTGCTAAATGGTTTATTTGTGCAGATTGGAAAGTTGCATGAGGAGAAGAAGGTCAGTGATGATCTATTTGCTTTGGCATGCTTACCGGATAAGCGAGTGAGAGTGTATTCAGCATGCATTGCTGACGATGTCCGGTACCACACCGTTGACCGCGAGGAAAGAAGGAAGACACAGAATAGTGGAATCGTCACTGAGGGGTCACATGATGGAGAGAACATTGACTTCTATGGTCAGCTGAGAAGCATCGTAGAGTTGCAGTACAACTCTAGTGGAGGCATCCATCGCTCGGTTGTCTTATTTCGCTGTGACTGGTTTGATCTTGGTGGCAAGAAGAAGAGACAGTCTTTTGTCAAATATGATGGCCACTTCAAAAGCATCAACACTGGAAGGTGCTGGTATAAGAATGATCCCTTTATTCTATCAGCACAAGCAACAATGGTGTTTTATCTGCCAGACACTCTTTTGCACGGAAAATGGCGAGTTGTGCAAACCTTTCAGCACAGACACTTGTGGAGTGTGACTGAAACTGAGATGGAAAAGGGCCCCGGTGGTAGTGGACTAACATACCAGGATGATGACTCTACGGAAGTTTCGGTGCAAGCTAATGATGACTCTATGGAAGTTCCGGTGCAAAGCAGAGTGCGAAGGGACCGGGAACGTGTGCTCGTTGATGCTGCAACAGTTGAAGGCATTAAGAAAAGAAGAAAGGTGGTAGCGGATGGACATGAGAGCGAGGATGAGGAAAACAGGACTGATCATACTATGCTGCAATATTGTAGTGACGACGAGGAAAACAGGAGTGGGCATAGAGTTCCTTGTTTTGGTATCGACGACGATGAGTAGCGAATGGACATGAAGGTAAATTTTGTCTCCTTGGTGACCTAATACTATTACTACAAGTTCCTTGTTTTGATTGGTGATCAACCTTCTCTATAGTTTTTGTTGATGTGATCCTGATGTAGTTTTTGTACTACAATTCTGTGACACCCTGGATTTTGGCTACAATGATCATTGTAATTAAGCACAGTGATGACCATGAACAGTGCCTAATCATTTTTGCTAAGTAGAATGTGATCAAGTTGAAATTCATATCTCATTTTAAATTTCACCTCAAAAGGGCATTGAATTTTAATGTGATAAAATAAAGTTGCAAACAGCATGTGAAAAATGTTGCACACTTGTTAAAAATTCCAAAACAATTGATGTTAAGGAAAACAACATCACCAACCTACTGGTGTGGACCCCACCATCCAAAACAGTACCCAAAACAGCCTCATTTATTTCATTTCCAATTATGAATAATTCAAATGAATTCAATTAAATCCCAAACCCACTGTGGCATAGCAGAATATTGCAGGGTATTTAATTTGGCAAGCTTCACATTTTTCTAAACTCATTTGCTATTAAAATAAAATGCAAAACAATAAAGAAAATAGAAAACAGAAAAAAGAAAGAAAATAAAAAGCCCCCCTGCCCCGGGCCTTAGGCCACAGTGGCAGGCCCAGGCCAGCGCAGCGGCCCCCTCGATCGTCTCCCACCTCGCTACAGTGGGGCGACCGAGGCGCGCGCGCGTGACCGAGCTCGTCCCCGCCGGACCAGCTCGCCGGCGATGGACCGGCGGGTATAAGGCCGCCCCCGTGCCCCTGCCTGCCGTCTGTAGCCCTAGATCTCACCTGCCCCCCTCCCTCTCTCGCTCTCTGCTTCTTCCCCCGCTCGAGCCCGCGTGCCGTCGCCATGACCGCCGTCGCCCACGCGCTCTGCAGCCTCCCCGCCATCTGAGACCGCGCCAGGAGCACCGCCTGCGTCGACTACGTCGACTACGAGGACGCGCTCGAGCTCGGCGCCCCGCAACGACCGAATCACGCCCTTCTTCTTCCTCGGACCCGCCGGCAATCTCCCTCGACTCCGGCGACGTCGAGCCTCCCCCGCGCACGCTTTGCACCTCTGCAGGACCGCCGTGAGCCCCCCTTCCTCCCCCCCCTCATTGCGCTCTGTTTCCGCCGCCGTAGCTCCTTCTCCCCATCGTGCCCGAACGCGGCTCCGCCTGTGCTTATCGCCGGCGAGCCTCCGATGACCAAATGGTCACGGGCGTGAGCCCATTTGCTTCGCCGTGTCGCGTAGAGCCCGTCCCGCGGTAGTTTTGCGCCGTTTGGTCGCTGTTCGCACGCGCCCGTGCTGGCCCGAACGCAACCGCCGCCACGGCTCGTCGCCGGCGCCCCTACCGACCACCCCCAGTGCCTCTGATGGCCCAGATCGACGGGCGCGAGCACCAGCTGCTCGTAGGTGGTCGCGGCGCGTGAAATGGTGGCCGGAGCGCCATTTCCGACCCCCACCGCCGTCCCTCGAGCTCGCCGGAGTTGCTCCGGCGACGGACGCCGTCCGCCGCTGACGTGGCTGGACCAGGGCCACCCGCTGGGTCGCTGGCCTGCGGGCCCCGAGTCCCTGGTTGACCAGTTGACTTGGTCAACTGCTGACTGGGCTCGGGCCAGTCAATGACAGGTGGGGCCCGACCCCTCCCTGTGTATGACATGTGGGCCCAGCCCCATTTTAATTAATTAAATTAGTTTAATTAAATCTGATAATTAGTTTAGACTAATTAGTCACTGACATGTGGGGCCTACCTGTTAAATTAACTTAGTTTAGTTTAATTTAAACTCTGTTTAGCCCAGAGTCTATGACAGGTGGGGCCCACTGGCCAGGTTTCACCAGTCAGCCCCATTGTTGGTTGCTGACGTCATCCTGATGTCATGCTGGTGTCATAAATGCCTTTTTCGAATTTATTTAAATCTGTTAATTCTAGAAAATGATTAAAACTTTAGAAATTAATAGAAAATAATCCGTAACTCAGATGAAAAAGTTTTATACATGAAAGTTGATCAGAAAAATCCCACGAATCCGAATACGCTGTCCGTTCATCTGTCACATACTCCTAGCATGACGAACATGGAACTTTCCCCCTCCGGATCATCTGTCCGATAAATCCAAAGTCCCGGGAAATATCGTCAGATATTCTCTCGCTCCGTCTAACACGTGTAGTACTGCGTTAGTGCATGCCTAGCTCTGCATATTGCCATGTCATGCATCGTGTTGCATCTGTGCTTTATATTTATTGTTTGTTCCCCCCTCTTCTCTCCGGTAGACTCCGAGACTGACAGTGATGCCGGGTACGACTACACCGTTGACGATCAGCCTTTTTCCGCAGAGCAGCAAGGCAAGCAACCCCCCTTGAGCATTCCGATATCGCCCATCTCTTTCTCTCTCATTCTTGCATTAGATTTTGCTACTGTATTAGTTAGCTCCTATTCTGATGCATAGCCTGCTTTTGATAAACTGCTACAGTACCTGCTATCATACCAACTGCTTAGTATAGGTTGATCAATGAATCCCAAGTGACCCCCCTTAGTCCCAGTTGCCCCTGCTTCATCATCGACGACTCGACGACCCGAAGACTTGAAGACTCGGTCAACCGACCGACAAGCCATGCCCCTCACATCACCGCACACCCCTTTGTTGTACGACTCTGCAGAGTTACTATCGAGTACCGAGGGTGACACCTCGTGAAGTACTCATGATGCTAACTATGTGGTGCAGCTAGTCGGTCATGGTTATCGAGGGTGATTCCTCCTTCACCACTCCCGACGATGACTCTGTCATGCAATCCCTCAAGTGTGGGACCCTCGAGGGTGATTCCTCTAAATCCACCTTGACGGTTTCATCGAGCGGGACCCCTTTGAGGGTGATTCCTCAGGTTCCGTCTTGATGTTTTATACACACAGTTACTATGACCTGGTTACAGAAACATGTTGGTGATGGGTCGGCCCTGAGGGGTACCCACGGTTTGATGATGATGAGGCGTGGACGGGCAGGTGAGGCCCTTGCCACACATCCTCGAGACGGGGCGACGGGACCGTACTTCATGGGTCACGCTTGCCCCGCATTAATAAAATGCTAATGGGTTGGGTATTTGATCTGAGTTGGGTCGTTGGCCTTTTTACGCACCAAACCATCGCGTGGGAGAAGTTATGGGTACTCAGCGTCGTTGTATCAGCCGAAGCTCTTCGGACGTCAGCAATGGAGCGGCGCGCGCCCGAGTGGTCCGCAACGGCACCGCACTTGTTGTAAGGGGTGCTAGGACTGACATCGGCCGCCCTCGCATCATGCAGGTGTGCAAAGGGCGATTAGCCCATGACCCCTGCGCGCTTAGGATTTAGACCGACGGGCTGGCCTCTTCGTTGAGCCTAGGTGGGGCGACGATGTGCTGCTATCCTGAGGCCGGGCATGACCCAGGAAAGTGTGTCTGGCCGGAGGTGATCAGGCGTGTTGGAAATGCGGTGCACCCCTGCAGGGATGAACAAACTATTCGAATAGCCGTGTCCACGGTAACAGGACGACTTGGAGTTGTGCCTTGACCTTATACAACTATAACCGTGATTTAAACTTGAAATGAATGTGGCTTCGAGATTGCTTCCTCGCAGGGAGTTGAGGGAGGATCTCTGGGCGTGGTTACTTAATAAAATTGCTACAATAATATGACTATATATGAGATACCAGTCTACTCTCTTCTAATGCTGCAAGATGCTGAAGATGCTAGTCTTCGATAGGACTAGGCCTTCTCCCTATTCTTGCTTTCTGCAGTCAGTCCAGATATAACCCCATCCCTTGATAATGATGCATACTTAGCATAGTTCTGATGTCAGTCTTGCGAGTACTTTGGATGAGTACTCACCGCTGCTTTGCATTTTTTTCCCCTCGATACGTTTACCGCGTTCAGACGATGGAGCCCAGGAGATGGAGTACGCCGGAGACAACTACTACACCACCGCTGGAGCCTACTACTACGTGGAGAATGCCGACGCTCAGGAGTAGTTAGGTTGGCTCCCAGGCAGGAGGCCTCGCCTCTTTCGATCCGTTGCTTATGTTTGTGCTAGCCTTCTTAAGGCAAAACTTGTCTAACTTATGTTTGTACTCAAATATTATTTGCTTCCGCTGACTCGTGCTTGTCGAGCTTTGTGTTCGAGCCCTCGAGGCCCCTGGCTTGTAATATGAAGCTGTATGACTTTAATTTGTGTCTAGTGTTGTGTTGTGATATCAATCAGTGAGTCCCTAATCTTGGTCGTACGCATTGCGTGTTTGATTAGCGTACGGTCGAGATCGGGGGCGTCACAAGTTGGTATCAGAGCCGACTGCCTGTAGGTAGCCCCCTTTCCAACTCCTTGGCCGAAGTTGAGTCTAGTCATTGAAAAACTTTTACTAACATTGTTGTGTGGCTTACGGGCCCACATCTCAATCGTGTGGTATTAGGATCTTTTACTCCTCGTCTATACTCTGGGTTCTGATCTCTCTTCTCATTCGGGCTAAAGATTTTGCTAAATCTAACATTAGGTTCTCGTGATCACATCCACCGGAGAATTATTTCGTCGACAATTGTTTTCCCTTGAAGTATGATGCACACACTGTCATTTGACATCTTTAATCTTCTTGTTACAGATGCGTCCCGCTAGGCAGGTCGTTCGTCTGACTTTTGCTCACAACATGACTTGGTTCCCGGCCATTCTGATCAACCTATTGATCAGGCTGGGATATTGCTGGTACCCTGAGTACACTGTTTACGAGGACTCCCGCGAGTTCAATCAGGAACAGTATGAGGCTGAGATGGTTATCTGGGATCGACAGGACCTCTCCATCACTGAGCTGCACACCTTTCGTGGCATTGGAGTGTCCGTTGAGATGGCAGTACAGGATGCTGCTTATGCTGCTATTGTTCGTCTCCGTGCAGCGAACCCCTGTTTGGAGTAGACGGCATACAGATACATCCCATATGTTCCTGCTGGAGTTGATACTGCGGCCGACGCTGAGGTCTTGACCCCTTTTGCGCAGCAGCGCAACGACCGGTCCTACACTGCTATCTGCACCCCCTACGTGCGTCGTCGTTACGACCCACAGGTTCTGGTTCAGTACACTGAGGCACTGGATCGCACTGTCAGGGCTCTTAACGTCGAGCTGTACGCCACCCGAGCTCGTCTTCATCAGGCTATGGAGCAGTTGTTGCCAGCAGTCATTGCGAGGATGCATCCGGAGTACATTCTTCACCCGCGTCGGACTGAGTTTCCTCCAGGTCTTGAGTGGCCTGTGGTTGGAGGTCGTACTCCGGCACGTGGACCTGCGCTCCCGCTTGATATGCAAATTGTGCATCAGGGTGTGCACGGGATGCAGAACCCTGCCCCCAGGTTTCACATTCAGGGTCATGTGCAGTTCCGTGGCTACTTTCGTTGTCCCCGACGTTGATGTAGCTTATCGCTATGTCCCGTTGTTGTATCTCTCTACCGCGTGCCTGCGTGCCGCCTAGTTGCCTAGGTTATTTTCATGCCGGACCTATCGTCTATTTTGTAACAAACTTATGGTTTGTAATAGACCTATGTATGGATCTGTATGTTGAAATTTGAACTACTCTGTCATATCTATTGCACTTCCTTAATTGTGCAATTTACTTCATGAATGATTCTTTGTCTTTGCAATTACCCAATGCTAAACTACCACTGTTAAAAATTTGACAGAATGGTTAGGCCAGCTGGTCATGGTCATGGTGCGCCTGAACCACCACTGCCACCGGATTACATGGCTGGTATGATGCAGCAGTTTGAACTGAATCGCCAGTTTATGCAAGGGCTTATGGACCAGTTTCCAAGGCCGAATATGAATCAGCAGCCAGCCCCAATGACTCTGCAGGACTTCATGAGTCTCAACCCTGCGATCTACCGCAGCTCAACTCAGCCGCTTGACGCAGATGACTGGCTCCGTGACATCACTTATGAGCTGGAGTCTTCAGGCGCCCCAGAGGCTAGCTATGTCACCTTTGCCTCGTACTTTCTGAAGGGCCCCGCTGCTCAATGGTGGGACAGCCACAGGCGCTCTCAGCCTGTTGGAACAATCATCACCTGGCCAGAGTTCCAAGCTGCGTTCCGTGCTCGTCACATTCCTCAGGGACTGATGGATAAGAAGAAACGTGAATTCCGTAGCCTAGTCCAGGGCAACAAGACTGTGGATGCTTATCAGCGGGAATTTCTGGACTTATCTCACTATGTTGAAGAAGATGTTGCAACTGATGCTCGCAGGCAGGAGAAGTTCCGTGAAGGCCTCCACCCGGATATCAAGCTGGCACTCCTTGTTCAAGACTTCGATAACTTTGCCACCTTGGTGAACAAGTCTATTATAGTGGAAACGAGTCTGCAGGACTACAAGGACAGCAGCAAGCGCAATCGTGACATGGGCTCATCTTCGGGCTCATCTTCTCAGAAGCGCAAGATCTGGATCCCCCACAACATGTACCATGCACCGCCTCCTGCTCCGAGGCCGTCCTATGCTGCACCTCGTCTGCCTCCACCCCCACCTAGGCAGCCGAGGCTACCCGCTCCACCACCATGAGCTCCTGCTCCCCCTTCTCGTCCTGAGGATGGGTTGTGCTTCAAGTGTGGTCGTCCAGGACACCGTGCTAGAGACTGCAGGCAGGCTCAGAATCAACTTGCACTGCCTACCAACCAGACCCGCAACAACAATGCCAGGCCTGCTCAGGGTTGGGCTCAAGCTAACAATGCTGAACAGAATGAAGCTCAAGAATAGCCTGCTACTGTGATGGGTACTCTTCTCGTTAACTCAGAACCAGCTTCTGTATTGTTTGATATAGGAGCATCGCATTCCTTTATGTCTGAAGATTTTGCATACATGCATGGCATTAAGTACGAGGAGATGAACATTCCAATAGTGGTAAACACCCCCGCTGGCCAATGTCGAACCTCAATGGTTTGTCATGATGTCCCCATTGAAATAGAAGGAATGGAATTCCATGCTTCCCCCATTATACTGAAGTCTTCCAAGATCGACCTTATTCTGGGAATGGATTGGTTGAAGGCACATACCGCTTCCATCATTTGTGCCACCAAAACTGTCCACCTTCTGCATCCTTCGAATGAGATAGTCAGCTACCATGCTCATCTTGTTCGAGATGCTGAAGCCCGACTATATGCCATGAATGCATTAAACGAGTCACCTCTTGAAGGAATTGAAAACATTCCAGTTGTCCGGGATTTACAAGAAGTTTTTCCGGAAGAACTTCCAGGGATTCCCCCTGCCAGAGCTGTCGAGTTTGTCATCGACTTGGTACCTGGTACCACTCCTATAGCCAAGCGTCCGTACAAGATGCCACCACATGAACTCCTAGAACTTAAGCAAGAAATTGACAATTCGCTTCGTCAAGGGTTCATTTGTCCAAGTTCCTCTGCTTGGGGAGCACCTTCTCTCTTTGTCAAGAAGAAAGATGGTACGAACCGATTGGTCCAAGATTACCGTCCCATCAACCAAGCAACGATTCAAAACAAATATCCGCTTCCTCGGATTAACGATCTGTATGATCAACTTGCTGGATCATCAGTGTTTTCAAAACTTGACTTGAGATTGGGTTACCATCAGATCCGGGTTCGTGAAGAGGATATTCCCAAGACTGCATTTGTTACTCGCTATGGTTCATACGAGTACACCGTCATGTCTTTTGGCTTAACCAATGCCCCAGCAACCTTCTCTCGCCTGATGAACTATATATTCATGGATTACCTCGATAAATTCGTCGTGGTTTATCTGGATGATATCCTGGTTTTCTCCAAGAATAAAGAAGAGCATGTTGAACATCTTCGTCTTATACTGGAGAGACTTCGAGAGCATCAACTTTATGCAAAGTATTCAAAGTGTGAGTTCTGGATGGACGAAGTAACCTACCTTGGTCATGTGATCTCCAAGGATGGTATTGCGGTCAACCCTGAACGAGTTCAGGCTATTCTTGACTGGACTCCCCCGAAGAATGTCAAGCAAGTCAGAAGTTTTCTCGGACTCGCCAGCTATTGCCGTCGATTCGTCGAGAACTTCTCCAAGATTGCAAAGCCCTTAACCAATCTGCTTCACAAAGGTGTTAAATATGAGTGGACAGAAAAATGTTAGGAGAGCTTTCAGGCACTTAAGGACAAACTAACGTCTAATCCAGTGCTTGCTCCTCCGGATACTCGTAAGGACTTCGTCATTTATTGTGACGCTTCACGTCAAGGCATGGGATGTGTCCTAATGCAAGAACGCAGAGTGGTTGCTTATGCATCTCGTCAATTGTGTCCTCATGAAGAGAACTACCCAGTTCATGACCTTGAACTTGCTGCAGTAATTCATGCACTGAAAGAGTGGCGGCAGTACCTTGTTGGTAATCGTTGCGAGATCTACACCGATCACCAAAGTCTGAAGTACTTGTTTACTCAGCCAGATCTGAATCTCCGTCAACAAAGATGGATGGAACGAATAGCAGACTACAATGTGGGTATTTCTTATACACCTGGCAAGGCTAATGTAATGGCTGATGCTTTGAGCCGTAAGTCATACTGCAATCACCTTCAGGTTCACAAGGTTCACCCCCTTCTTCAAGAAGAATTCCGCAAGCTGAACCTCCATATTGTTCCTCGGGGTTATCTCGCCCCCCCCCCCCCTCCTGAAGGGTCCTACAAAATGAACCTCCACGTTGTTTCCCAGGGTTCTCTCAATACCCTGGTTGCTAAACCAGATCTTGTGGACGTCATCAAGTGGATCCAGAAGTGTGATAGTGAAGTCGAGAGGATTAAATTCGATCTCGCAGAAGGAAAGACCTCACCCTTCACTATTGTTGAGGATGGCGCTTTGTACTTCAAAGGCCGCCTAGTGGTACCGTGTAAGGAGAAAAACAATGATATGACTCAGGAGGTCATGAAGGAAGCACACGACACTCCGCTGTCTATTCATCCTGGTAGTACCAAGATGTACCAAGACATTCGTCAAAGATTCTGGTGGTCTAACATGAAGCAAGACATTGCACGCTATGTTTCAGAATGTGACATTTGCCGCCGGATCAAAGCAGAACATCAAAAGCCTACTGGAACTCTACAACCTATTACGGTTCCTAAATGGAAATGGGATCATGTTGAAATGGACTTCATTACTGGTTTTCCCAGGTCGCAGAAAGGTAATTATGCTATTCTTGTCGTCATTGACCGACTGTCCAAAGTTGCACATTTCCTAGTCGTCAAAGAAACGATCACTGCTAGTCAGCTGGCAACTCTCTACATGTCCAGAATTGTTTCACTTCACGGTATTCCATTGGTTATCAGTTCAGATTGTGGCAGTTTATTCACTTCAAGATTCTGGGCAAGTTTCCAGGAAGCTATGGGGACTCATTTGTCATTCAGCACCGCTTTTCACCCTCAATCCCAGGGACAAGTTGAAAGGGTCAACCAGATTCTCGAAGACATGCTTCGAGCTTGTGTCATTTCTTTCGGCAAGAAATGGGAGGAATCTCTCCCGTATGCTGAGTTCTCCTACAACAATAGCTATCAAGCTAGTCTGAAGATGGCTCCCTTTGAAGTATTATATGGACGTAAGTGTCGAACTCCTCTGAATTGGTCAGAAACTGGGGAACGTACGCTTATCGGTCCGGATATTATCCAACATGCCGAAGATCAAGTCCACATTATACATGCAAATCTGAAGGCTGCTTAGTCTCGTCAGAAGAGTCAGTATGACCGGCATCACAAAGATATGGTATACCAACCTGGCGAAAAGGCTTATCTCCGAGTCACGCCTATGAGAGGTACACACCGTTTTGGAATCAAGGGCAAGCTGGCTCCTCGATATATTGGTCCTTTCACTATTCTCGAAAGGCGTGGTAAGGTGGCATATCAACTGGAACTACCGCCAAACCTTTCTCAGGTTCACGATGTGTTCCATGTGTCACAGCTTCGTCACTGCTTCAAGGATCCTATCCGAGCAGTGGATCATGATATGCTTGAGCTGCAACAAGACCTCTCTTACAAAGAGCAACCAGTCCGCATTCTCGATGAAACTGAACGCCGGACTCGTCAGAAGGTTACTAAGTTCTTCAAGGTGCAGTGGGCAAATCATTCTGAAGATGAAGCCACTTGGGAACGCGAAGATCATCTTCATGCAGAATACCCCGGGCTCTTTCCTTCTACTTCTTAATTCTCGGGACGAGAATTCTTTTTAGTAGGGGAGAGTTGTGACACCCTGGATTTTGGCTACAGTGATCATTCTAATTAAGCACAGTGATGACCATGAACAGTGCCTAATCATTTTTGCTAAGTAGAATGTGATCAAGTTGAAATTCATATCTCATTTTAAATTTCACCTCAAAAGGGCATTGAATTTTAATGTGATAAAATAAAGTTGCAAACAGCATATGAAAAATGTTGCACAGTTGTTAAAAATTCCAAAACAATTGATGTTAAGGAAAACAACATCACCAACCTACTGGTGTGGACCCCACCATCCAAAACAGTACCCAAAACAGCCTCATTTATTTCATTTCCAATTATGAATAATTCAAATGAATTCAATTAAATCCCAAACCCACTGTGGCATAGCAGAATATTGCAGGGTATTTAATTTGGCAAGCTTCACATTTTTCTAAACTCATTTGCTATTAAAATAAAATGCAAAACAATAAATAAAATAGAAAACAGAAAAAAGAAAGAAAAGAAAAAGCCCCCCCCCTGCCCCGGGCCTTAGGCCACAGTGGCAGGCCCAGGCCAGCGCATCGGCCCCCTCGATCGTCTCCCACCTCGCTACAGTGGGGCGACCGAGGCGCGCGCGCGTGACCGAGCTCGTCCCCGCCGGACCAGCTCGCCGGCGATGGACCGGTGGGTATAAGGCCGCCCCCGTGCCCCTGCCTGCCGCCTGTAGCCCTAGATCTCACCTGCCCCCCTCCCTCTCTCGCTCTCTGCTTCTTCCCCCGCTCGAGCCCGCGCGTCGTCGCCATGACCGCCGTCGCCCACGCGTTCTGCGGCCTCCCCGCCACCTGAGACCGCGCCAGGAGCACCGCCTGCGTCGACTACGAGGACGCGCTCGAGCTCGGCACCCCGCAACGACCGAATCGCGCCCTTTTTCTTCCTCGGACCCGCCGGCAATCTCCCTCGACTTCGGCGACGTCGAGCCTCCCCCGCGCACGCTTTGCACCTCTGCAGGACCGCCATGAGCCCCCCTTCCTTCCCCCCCCCCTCATTGCGCTCTGTTTCCGCCGCCGTAGCTCCTTCTCCCCGTCGTGCCCGAACGCGGCTCCGCCTGTGCTCGTCGCCGGCGAGCCTCCGATGACCAAATGGTCACGGGCGTGAGCCCATTTGCTTCGGCGCATCGCGTAGAGCCCGTCCCGCGGTAGTTTTGCGCCGTTTGGTCGCTGTTCGCACGCGCCCGTGCTGGCCCGAATGCAACCGCCGCCACGGCTCGTCGCCGGCGCCCCTAACGACCACCCTCGGTGCCTCTGATGGCCCAGATCGACGAACATGAGCACCAGCTGCTCGTAGGTGGTCGCGGCGCGCGAAATGGTGGCCGGAGCGCCATTTCCGACCCCCACCGCCGTCCCTGGAGCTCGTCGGAGTTGCTCCGGCGACGCACGCCGGCCGCCGCTAACGTGGCTGGACTGGGGCCACCCGCAGGGTCGCTGACCTGCGGGCCCCGAGTCCCTGGTTGACCAGTTGACTTGGTCAACTGCTGACTGGGCTCGGGCCAGTCAATGACAAGTGGGGCCCGCCCCCCCCTGTGTATGACATGTGGGCCCAGCCCCATTTTAATTAATTAAATTAGTTTAATTAAATCGGATAATTAGTTTAGACTAATTAGTCACTGACATGTGGGGCCTACCTGTTAAATTAACTTAGTTTAGTTTAATTTAAACTCTGTTTAGCCCAGAGTCTGTGACAGGTGGGGCCCACTGGTCAGGTTTGACCAGTCAGCCCAACTGTTGGCTGCTGACGTCATCCTGATGTCATGCTGATGTCTAAAATGCCTTTTTCGAATTTATTTAAATCTGTTAATTCCAGAAAATGATTAAAACTTTAGAAATTAATAGAAAATAATCCGTAACTCAGATGAAAAAGTTTTATACATGAAAGTTGATCAGAAAAATCCCACGAATCCGAATACGATGTCCGTTCATCTGTCACATACTCCTACCATGATGAACATGGAACTTTCCCCCTCCGGATCATCTGTCCGATAAATCCAAAGACCCGGGAAATATCGTCAGATATTCTCCTGCTCCGTCTAACACGTGTAGTACTGCGTTAGTGCATGCCTAGCTCTGCATATTGCCATGTCATGCATCGTGTTGCATATGTGCTTTATATTTATTGTTTCTTCCCCCCTCTTCTCTCTGGTAGACTCCGAGACTGACGGTGCTGCCGGGTACGACTACACCGTTGACGATCAGCCTTTTGCCACAGAGCAGCAAGGCAAGCAACCCCCCTTGAGCATTCCAATATCGCCCATCTCTTTCTCTCTCATTCTTGCATTAGATTTTGCTACTGTATTAGTTAGCTCCTATTCTGATGCATAGCCTGCTTTTGATAAACTGCTACAGTACCTGCTATCATACCAACAGCTTAGTATAGGTTGATCAATGAATCCCAAGTGACCCCCCTTAGTCCCAGTTGCCCCTGCTTCATCATCGACGACTCGACGACCCAAAGACTTGAAGACTCGGTCAACCGACCGACAAGCCATGCCCCTCACATCACCGCACACCCCTTTGTTGTACGACTCTGCAGAGTTACTATCGAGTACCGAGGGTGACACCTCGTGAAGTACTCATGATGCTAACTATGTGGTGCAGCTAGTCGGTCGTGGTTATCGAGGGTGATTCCTCCTTCACCACTCCCGACGATGACTCTGTCGTGCAATCCCTCAAGTGTGGGACCCTCGAGGGTGATTCCTCTAAGTCCACCTTGACGGTTTCATCGAGCGGGACCCCTTTGAGGGTGATTCCTCAGGTTCCGTCTTGATGTTTTATACACACAGTTACTATGACCTGGTTACAGAAACATGTTGGTGATGGGTCGGCCCTGAGGGGTACCCACGGTTTGATGATGATGAGGCGTGGACGGACAGGTGAGGCCCTTGCCACACATCCTCGAGACGGGGCGACGGGACCGTACTTCATGGGTCACGCTTGCCCCGCATTAATAAAATGCTAATGGGTTGGGTATTTGATCTGAGTTGGGTCGTTGGCCTTTTTACGCACCAAACCATCGCGTGGGAGAAGTTATGGGTACTCAGCGTCGTTGTATCAGCCGAAGCTCTTCGGACGTCAGCAATGGAGCGACGCGCGCCCGAGTGGTCCGCAACGGCACCGCGCTTGTTATAAGGGGTGCTAGGACTGACATCGGCCGCCCTCGCATCGTGCAGGTGTGCAAAGAGCGATTGGCCCATGACCCCTGCGCGCTTAGGATTTAGACCGGCGGGCTGGCCTCTTCGTTGAGCCTAGGTGGGGCGATGACGTGCTGCTATCCCAAGGCCGGGCATGACCCAGGAAAGTGTATCCGGCCGGAGGTGATCAGGCGTGTTGGAAATGCGGTGAACCCCTACAGGGATGAACAAACTATTCGAATAGCCGTGTCCACGGTAACAGGATGACTTGGAGTTGTGCCTTGACCTTATACAACTATAACCGTGATTTAAACTTGAAATGAATGTGGCTTCGAGATTGCTTCCTCGCAGGGAGTCGAGGGAGGATCTCTGGGCGTGGTTACTTAATAAAATTGCTACAATAATATGATTATATATGAGATACCAGTCTACTCTCTTCTAATGCTGCAAGATGCTGAAATGCGAGTCTTCGATAGGACTAGGCCTTCTCCCTATTCTTGCTTTCTGCAGTCAGTCCAGATATAACCCCATCCCTTGATAATGATGCATACTTAGCATAGTTCTGATGTCAGTCTTGCGAGTACTTTGGATGAGTACTCACCGCTGCTTTGCATTCTTTTTCCCCCTTGATATGTTTACCGCGTTCAGACGATGGAGCCCAGGAGATGGAGTACGCCAGAGACGACTACTACACCACCGCTGGAGCCTACTACTACGTGGAGAATGCCGACGCTCAGGAGTAGTTAGGTTGGCTCCCAGGCAGGAGGCCTCGCCTCTTTCGATCTGTTGCTTATGTTTGTCCTAGCCTTCTTAAGGCAAAACTTGTCTAACTTATGTCTGTACTCATATATTATTTCCTTCCACTGACTCGTGCTTGTCGAGCTTTGTATTCGAGCCCTCGAGGCCCCTGGCTTGTAATATGAAGATGTATGACTTTAATTGTGTCTAGTGTTGTGTTGTGATATCAATCAGTGAGTCCCTAATCTTGGTCGTACGCATTGCGTGTTTGATTAGCGTACGGTCGAGATCGGGGGCGTCACAAATTCTCTCTAGGTAGCAAAATGCATGAGACTTTGGTGATGAAGAGGCAGATGGTGAAGATACAATGCAAAATCATGTAGTTTTGGTGATCATGATGGCTCTAGTAGTTTTGGTGATCATGATTTCTTAGTTTTGGTCAGAACTGTAGTTTTGGTGCCATTTTGGCTGATGGTGAAGATGGCTGTAGTGACTGGTGATACTTTGGTGCCATTTTGGTGGCATTTTTTGCTGTAATGTTGTTTTGGTGCTGTCTCTCAAACAAGTAGTGACTCTGGTGCCATTTTGGTGCCATTTTGGATGGCTGTAGTGACTATTTTGTCAGTACTATTTTAATGCTTGAAGATTGAGCAAAATATGGCTGCAGTGATCATTTTGAAGATGCTTTTTTGAACTGAATTTTGATGGAGCTGTTGTTTCAGAGCTGTTTTTTGTCAGTGAACATTTTGATCTTGTTTTCATCAATTTTGATGTTAAAAAAAAGTTGCATTTTGATGTGGCTCTAGTGATGGCTCCACAGAGAAATGGTTGTGGTGTGATCCTGATGCAACACAGAGAAATGGCGCGCTCCATCAGACAGCCGTCTGATCCCACGTGCGGCTCCACAGAGAAATGACCAGATGGCAAAAAATATGCGCGAGCGGGGACTCGAACCCATGATCGTGCGCTCATTTCTCTGTGTTTCTACCACTGGGCTAGGAAGAGGCTACTGGTATGTAATCTATGCCATCTCTTTTGAACTCATCAAACCAGTCAAGTATCAAACACACAACTCACTGACAAGTGGGCCCACTCTACCCACCCGACTCTTTTCCCCCACCGCCGACTCCTCCTCTCGTCCTCCATCTCCGCCGACTCCTCCTCCTCCCTGCCGCCACCGCCGTCTCATCCTCCCCGCCGCCGACGACTCCTTCCTCTCCCTCGGAGGTATGAATCCGCCGCTGACTCCTTCCTCTCCATTTGGTTTTCTACTGTTGTTTAGATTAGGCTTTGATTCCATTGAATTAGGGTTGAACTGATTGGATTAGGGTGGTTGGATTAGGTTTTGATTAGGGTTCTTGCCGCCGCTGTTGTTTTCTATTGGATTGGATTAGGTTTTGATTAGGGTGGTTGGATTAGGTTTTGATTAGGGTTGGATTAGGGTTCTTGCCGCCGCTGTTGATTGTATTAGGGTGATTGTATTGGATTGGATTAAGGTGATTGTATTGGATTTGATTAGGGTTCTTTTGGAAATTTACAGTAGATTTTCTAACTAAGCTGAAAGCCCCCAACTAAGTTGAATGCTTCTGCTCAAGTCAAGAGGATATTTGTTCTAGCAAAATGTAGCACATGGGCACATTTATAGTAGATATGGTTCTAGCTGTGTTTGCCTTTTATAGTAGACATGGGCACATGGGCAGATATGGTCCAAATTATAGTAGTGATGTAGATAGAGTAGTAGCAAATTGTTTTGCCATTTATAGTAGTATTCCTAATTGAGGCCCTGGCAAACAAATGTAGTAAATATTCTACTGTTTTGTAGTAAATATTCTAAATTTGTTATCAGTGGAAAGCCCATATTTTTTATCTATTATGCCTCAGGCTTATTTGAGTATGCAAACAGCCCTCAAATTATATGATAAAAATTCTTAAGTTTACAAACTTCTCTGTTCAGCATCCATGTTAACAGAATTATATGGTTTATTTTCAACACTTTTGACCTTATGGTTAATACTATTTATATTTTGCCTCAGCTTTAAAGAAAAATGTACATGTTTGACCTTCAGGTCAGCCTAAATAGCATACAATATAATTATGCATTATTTTGTATCATGTAAAATGCCATTTGAAGCCTCATTTCTTCAAGTATTACATAAATTGCATCCATATGTATTGCCTCATTAATACTATTGTGGAAGAATATTTTGCTTAAATTGTAGTACTACAGAGGTGTTCTTGGCATCATCAATGTCCACAAGTGCATTGCTTTTTTTCTCAGTTTTGCCATCATAAACTTGGCTCAGTTTTGCCACATGATCAGTTAGTGTATATTTACCTTGAGGTCTTATGCAGTCTTTACATGTGCTGTGATGAACTTGTTGTTTAATTACAATGCAGTAGTAAATGTTTGCTACATCGCTGCTTTTCAGAGATGGGGGGAGGCCGAAACCGCCGGCTGCGCTCTGCCACTCCAAGTGAGATGGCCGACTTGGAAGGTTTCGAGTTCTTCACGATCATACTTGAGATATCCTCCAGCAGGCGGGTATATAAAAGAAGAGATCTCCCCTTCACCCGTCTCTTTATCATAACTCTGTTGTTTGCTACATCACTGCTTGACCCTCGCTGCTGAGGCTGCCTGACAATTTTATGAAGATGCTGGACGGCCGTCGGCCACAGAAAGTGAAGCTGCGGTAGGCCGGCAGCGGGCTTTGCCGGCTGTGGGACGTGGAGGTGGTGTTCGACACCGACGGCCACATGTACCTAGATCGTGGCTGGAAGCAGTTCGTCCGTGCCTACGACCTGCGGCACGGGTACTACCTTGTCTTCAGGTACGACGGCAACGCCATGCTCACCGTGAAGGTGTTGAGCACGACTATGTGCCGCATGCGCTACCAGGACGACGATGATGCCAGTACGCTCTTCCTCTTCTTCCTCTACATTTGGCTTTGTCTCACACCGATTGTTAAATAAACCTGCTTGTTGCATTTGGTCAGGCAATGGGAGCAGCAGCAGCGACTCTGGCTACAGCAAAAGCGGCAGCGAGGATGAGGAGGAACGGAGTGGGGAAGAAGAGGAGCAGAGCGGGGATGAGGAGGTGGCTGACGATGACCACGCGATGGTGGTGGCTGACGATGGCCTCGCGATGGTGGTGCCTGAGGATGACCTAGCGGTGGTGGTGCCTGAGGATGACCTAGCGGTGGTGGTGCCTGAGGATGACCAAGCGGTGGTGGTGCCTGACAATGGCCTCGCGATGGTGGCGGTGCCTGACGATGGCCTCGCGATGGCGGTGGCGATCCCACAGCTGGGCGACAGGACCATGCCAATTGTGGTACAGGAGTACATCCCACAGCCTGGCCGCAGGCCAATTCTAGGGCTTCGCCGCTCTAAGTGCATCAGGATGATGAAGGAGAAGGAGAAGAAGGAGGAGTGAAGATCTTAAGAAAATAAGTCAATGTTAAGTATGTCAGGTCATGTTAATCTGAACATGTCAATGTTAAGTATGTCAGGTCATGTTAATGTGAACATGTCAATGTTAAGTATGTCAGGTTTAATCTTTTTAGTGTAAATCTTTTAAGTATGATAGTGTTGAACTACTATTGCACTTTCTTAATTATGTGTGTCCATCTCCATTACCTTCCAAGCTCAGTTTGGTAATTGATGGGAATCAAAATTTTGTGCATGCTCATGGATGCTCATGGATGAAAGATAAAATTGTGTGTTTTTGTGCTTGCTCATGGATGCTCATTCGTTGAATAGTTTGTGATAATATGCCCAAATTTGGCACATGCCTCCATCTTGTGATGGCAAACAATGTTGCCAAAGAGAGGTTCCAACTTGTTTCACAAAAAAAACCATTTTTCATTTTTTGAATGCCAAAAACACGTGTTTTTCGTGAAGCGGCTACAAAGAGAGACATTCCAAACGGCGCCATTCCATGTCTATCTCAAAGTAGACCCTATTTTACGGACGGTCGCCAAAAATCATGCATTTTTGACCCTTGTAGCTACTCCTGGCCATTCAGACAACCATCGACCGATTCAGCTCGAACCGACTGGAATTTGAACTGCGGGTCCTCCATAGCTTGCCCGTTATTTTTGCTAAAAATCATTTTTAGCTTCACAGGTAGGCATTTCATCATAGAATCACCAACAGATATGCATGATCAAACCCCTAGCCACGAACGGCCGACAAGACAAGTTCGACCGATTTTTGAAAACACCGTAAAAAATTCAAAAAAATGGGAGACCTCCGCGTCACATCATCAAATGTGGCCTACCAACTAGTAAAAATATTAAACTTGGAATACCGATGTTTTCTTGAGCTATTCGGTATGATTTTAACCATTATTTCTACAAAGTTTACAAAAAAACCCTAAAATTTTGTGCCTCCAAACCCAAAAGAATTTCCCTCCCACCCCAAAATTTTCCCTCCACTCTCCCAAAATTTCCCTCCCTCTCCCAAAATTTCCCTCCACTCCCTCTCCCACTAACAGGCGGGACCCACCACTCCCTCTCCCACTAACCCACGGGATCCCCTCCCCTCCCTCCCACGACCGCACCCATTCCCCATCCCCTCCCAAAATTTCCCCATTCCGCTCCCCTCCCCTCCCTCCCACGACCGCGCCGCCCCGTCCCTCCCGTGCTCCGCCCCGCTGGCCCTACCCTGCTCCACGCCGCCCCGTTCCTCCCCTGCTCCGCGCCGCACCGCCACTCCTCCCCTCTCCCCGACGACGGCACCATCGACGACATCGCCCGCCTCGTAACCCTAGGCCACGACGACGGCGGCCACATCAACGACGACCACCACTGCATCATCTACGACGGCAGCTACATCGACGACGGCGGCTACATCGCCCGCCACGTAACCCTAGGTACTTCTCCCCTCGCTCCATCTCCCCTCGATCTTCTAGGGTTAGGGTAGATTTTCTAGGGTTCGGTAGATCCCCCTCATGGGTTCTTCTAGGGTTCATGGGGATGGATCGATGGGGATAGGGATGGTTCGGTAGATTCATGGGGTTAGGGTTAGGGTTCATGGGGTACACGTTGCTCTCTGGTTCATGGGGTTAGGGTTTTGGATGGGGATGGATCTCCTGGTTTTCTTGTTCATGGGGAAGGATTGATGGTTATTCATGGGGATGATCTCCCTCTGGTTCATGGGGTTAGGGTTAGGGTTCATGGGGTTCATGGGGATGATCTCCCTCTGGTTCATGGCTAGAACCTAAGTTTCGTGTATTTATGCAGCATGGCTAAACTATTGATGGGGTTAGGGTTCTTGTTGCACGCCATGGGGTTTGCACGCCATATTGTTATTGCCTACTCATGTTGTAGATAGAGTAGAAGTTGTTGTGGCTGCTCATGTTGTTATTGCCTACTCAAATCTGTTAATGCCTTGTTATTTTACTACAAGTAGTTGTTGTGGCTGCTCGTGTTGTAGATAGAGTAGTAGCAAATTGGGCTGAATTGGGCTGAATTGGCTAACAACAGTTGCTCTATCTACTCAAATCTGTTAGGCACATATCATGTTGTGGCTGCTCATGCAGATATGGTATATTGTAGATAGAATGTGCATAACAAGGCATGCCATGATATTTTTATTCCTGCGTGAGCCCAACATTGTAGATAGAGTAGTAGCAAATTGTTTTGCCTTGTTATTTCACAAAGTTTGAAACTGTCAGCATAACTTGTCATTTTGCATTGATGCTATCATCATATCTGTAGATCTTTGGAGCATGTTTAGTAGGGGAGTTTTGTTAAGTACATCTAGTACAAGCCTGCCATGCTCATATTTGCCATGAACAGCTCCTGTTGCATGTAGTTTGCTAGCTCTAAACATTGCATCATGAATCTGTTTTCTGCCATGAACTATGTTTTTCACTAAGTCTGGAAATCTGTATCACTTGTCAGTTTGCCATGTTGTTTTCCTAATGATATAAGAAGTTTTAGAAATAGTTCAGTAAGCCTGTTTTGTAGTCAATGTTATGTACTATCATTCCATGTCATTTGTTTCCTTGTTTGAGTTCTTCATCATAATTAAATGTTGCATCTAAATTGCCATGTTGATGTAGTGAAGATATTAAGAAATGCTTCATATCTTTCCAGTGTACATGCATGCTTGTTTAGTGCACTTACATGTTTGCTTAATTAATAACACTACATCACTATATTGTTGATCCATCAAGTTTGCTTCACATGTATTCCATGTATGTGCATGCTGGTCCAAATGCTTTCCTTTATTGATACAAGTGCATCATTTTACTTTATCCCTGTTGTATCTGATTGTTGTTTATTCTTTTTTGCAAGCACCACCTCAAGATCATCCATGGCAAGGATGACAAGGTCAAAGATTCGGCCAACCGTTGGTATGCAACTTGCTCCTTGTGGTTATACTGTCAGTTTTATAAAATATGTGTCTTAATATGATGAGTGAAATGTATTGTTGCAATCTGAATAAGCTGTCTTAATTGTGCCTGTTTGCTGTTAGTCTTCCGTACCCGAATAACTAGGATTAAATGATAATAAAATCTCATAAGATATGTTTGGCTGTCTGTCCATGCATTCCAACCATTCACCTAACAGTTATGTTTCCTTTATCATGCAAAGAAGAGCCTCTCACCGAGTACGAGAAGGTTAGGGCTAGAAATATGATGAGGCACAATCAGATGTTCCAGTCCCTTGGCATCGGTGCAATAGCGTCGATGATTAGGAAAACGAATGATGTACAAGAAGGTAGAACTGATGAGGTTCAAGAAGGTAGTGGAGTTATCAATGATGACCCAGAGTACAATCCTAAGGAGGATGAAGTTATTGATGGAGAGGAAGTGGATGATGTTGTAGTGCAGAAGACTATTAAGGTGCAAACTCTGTCTTGCTTGGAGGGTTGGGGTTCTTGTATGCTCTGTGTTTCCTTGTGCTCACATATTTGTCTTGTGATCTAATGCTTTTTTCCGTGCTATTTATACGAGGCACTGAAGGAATCTAGGAAGAAGAGGCCTGGTGTTAAGAAGACAGTCAACAAGAAGAGGAAGAGCTCAGAAACATCTGCTACAATGCCTCCAGGAAGGGTGATGGCCCCAACTCCAGGACAAACAAAGAGGATCCTGGAACCCGATGAACCGGCCCCTGCTAGAGTCATGAGGCAGAAAGCAAAGATGCCGGCTGCGACGGACCATCAGGAAAGTCCGCTGCGCATGGACTCTGAGAGCTCGGTGCAAATGGGTGATGAGTTTCCGCCCATGGATGATGAAACCACTCTCTGCATGGATGAAAGAGGCACTGTCTGCCTAGATGAAGGACGAGCTATCGGCATAGATGAAGCAGGCACTGTCCACACAGACCTCAGCCCTGTTGCGCCTTCTATTGACAGGAATGTTGTCATCGGTGAAGAAGAACAGCAGCTTGTGCTTCAATCAGGCAAGTTCACCTTTGCAATGCTCTCTTTTACTAGTGCATTTTCCAAATGGAAGTGATCATGTATGGTTACCTGTTTAGCAGAACCATTCCTGCATTTGTCGATTTCTCTTCTAATTTATGAGTTCAATTTCATTTTCAGATGCAATGACTACCAAGCTTAGACAGAGAAAGGTCAAAGGGCTAGAGAGAATCACCAAGTCGCTTGGTAGCAAGGTGCCTATCCAAATTGCCGAAGGGATGAAGCGTCCAGAGAAGCCTCTGCAGGCAGCAAACCTTGCTTCTGAGTGTGGACTCGTTGCAAGAACCCATCTGCCGGTTCTTCCTCACTTCAAGGAATACAAAAAAAACGCTAATCTATTGGCGAACTACATTGGGAAAGTTGTTGTAAGCTACTTGTTTCGTAGTTAATGTGCTATCTATTTTCTGTTACACCTATGTATGATCACTAATATTGTTCCTACCTTGTTTGCTGTCTTGGTAGGCAAATTTTGAGATGAACACGGACTCGGAGACTATCAAGACCGCCTGCAAAGATATTCTGCAAAAAAATTCAAAGAACAGACGCCATCAGATCAAGAAGAAGTATTTTGATACAGTAGCAGCAAACAAAGTCAGCATCAAGTCTCCGGTGCCGGATCTGACGGACGGTGAATGGCAAGCTCTGGTGGAGATGTGGTCTACCCCAAGACACAAGGTTTGTCTCTGCTTTGTTTGCTGCTTTATGTTCTGCACATGATATGCTAGTGCTAGATCATGTTGACAGTATGCTTTTTTGTAGGAAACCTGTTTGTCGAACAAGATGAATCGAGAAAAAGTTGTGTACCCACAGAAAACTGGTTCCAGGCACTACACAGCACACATTTTTGCCACTGTGAGAACTTTTGTCTAGAGACCTTACCGTTTGATCCTCGTTGAATAACATTTTTTATTCTTGCTGAATAACATTTTGATTTTTGTTGAAAATCATTTCAGAAAGAAGAGCGGAAGGGTGAGGAGCTGTCTGCGATTGACTTGTTCAAGGCCACCCACAATAGCAAGAAGCACGGGTTTTTGGAGCCAGTAAAGAAAGCTATAGTAAGTCACTCCATGCTTTGTCCAACCAGTTCAAACTTTTGTCTAGACCCTAAGATAGGTTTGGTATGCTTTGATGCTGTTTGCTAGAGCCTAAGATAGGTTTGATGCTGTTTGATTCACACTTCTGTCATGCCCTGTTTGATTCACAGCCAGTTCAAACTTCTGTCATGCCCTGTTTGATGCTGTTTGACTGGTTTGTCTAGCCAGTTCAAACTTATAGAGCCTAAGATAGGTTTGATGCTGTTTGACTGGTTTGTCCAGCCAGTTCAAACTTCTGTCATGCCATGTTTGATTCATAGCCAGCAAGAACACAAACTATGTTCCATGCTTTGATGCTATTTGCTAGAGCCTAAGATAGGTTTGGTATCTCAACAAAGATATCAGAATTTGTTGTATACTTCTCAACAAAGATATCAGAATGTTAGTTTGATGATCGGCTCACTCGGGAAGCCATCTTATATAGAACCACCATTCTAGGCTTAATCAAGCCATCATATTGTTCCAATTGCATGTCTCCAGATCACATAAGTGTGTGCACTTGCTATAATGAATCTGTTATTGATAATATCTACGTGCAGATTCAAATAATGCTTTCAGGTTACTAGTCATCATCTTCTTCTGTTTGAGTTTGAGTAAAATATCTACGTATAGATTTTGTGTGCTGGTTTGGTGGCATTCTTGTTTGGTTTCTCTTGCTTGGTTTGGTTTGCAAAATGTGAAATAGATCTGCCACTAATGTCTATCATTTTCCTCCATATGCTAGCTTGAGATGGAAAAAAGGAAGGACGCGCCGGTACCAGAAGGTGAAGAGCCAAAGTCTTCTGCTGAAATTGTTGACGGAGTGCTCAAGACCAAAGTAAAGCAAAGCACATTCCTCAGGAATGTTGGGCTCCAGTCATCTACGAACAACTCGGGCAAAGCAACTGCTGCTGTGGCTGCTCGTGTTCGTGATCTTGAGCAGAAGCTCGAGAGGTCGGAGCTTCAAGCTGAATTGATGCAAGAAGAAGTGGCGGCAATCAAGATGAAGGCAGGAGAAGCTGAAGCTGCACGCGACAAGGAACTTGAGGTGCTGCGCAAGAAGTCTCAAGAATAGGATGAGAAGTTAGCCCACTTGATGGCTCTCTTTGGAGCTAAAGCATCGTAGAAGCTCTATGCGATGGCTCATTTTGGAACTGTGAAGTTGAACTTGTCGTTGAACTTGTTGTTGAACCTGTGAACTTGTGATGGCTCATTTTGGAAGCTGTGTAGTTATGAACCTGTGAAGTTATGAACCTGTGAAGTTATGAACCTGTGAAGTTATGAACCTGTGAAGTTCTGAAGCTGTGAACATGTGTAGTTATGCATTTTCTGAATTATTTGAGTTTTGTTTGGATCACAGAATATTATTTGGATTAATTGGGCTCTAACCTTAGTTGGACCGCAAAAAGGCCGAGGCCCAAACAAGAATTAGACTAAAATGGCTTGGGCCTAAAAAAAGAGTTGACTGTAAAAAAAACCTAGTCTGTAAAGGGCTGCATCCCAGAAAATAAAAGGCCAAGGCCCAAACAAGAACTAGACTAAAAAGGCTGTGGCCCAAAAAAATAGTTGACTAGGAAAAAAACTGGTCTGTAAAAGGCTCCATCCCAGAAAATAAAAGGCCAAATTATTGGGCCAGGCCCATGCAGCTAAGCAAAATAAAGAGGAAAAAACATCAAATGGGCTGAATTATTGGGCTTGGCCCATGTAGACGGCCGAAATGGACCGGGCTGATTCTAATTTACGACCTTCTCATTTGGTCGTAATTCTGCCACGTCAGCTTGCCATGGTGGATCTGGCGTGGCGTGGGCGGATTGCTAGTGACCAAAATAATTGGTCGTTGAGCCTATGACCTTTTTTTGGTCATAAACGTCTACGACCTTTCCAGAAGAAAGGTCCTTAATTTCCATTAATGACGGTCAGCTTTTGACCATCAGTTTTTGGTCACAAAAAGGTCACAAATGGAAAACAGTGACCAATAGTGATGGTCGCAAGTTGACATATTTCTTGTAGTGTAAACTTGGCTCTGCAGAAAATTAATTTGCTCGTTGAAGGTGGAGATGATGTCCTTCACAAACCGGCCATCCACCATTTGATCACGGGTGAACTCCGTGATCATGGAGTGATTGGCACTAAGTCCACGCTCCACCATCTTCTGGCACTTGAAGATTTCCAGTTCCACCACCTCAAGCCTAGCCTCCACGCTTCCGGTCTTCTTGGGTCCCTGAACATCACGGATGTGGAGCACCCCCTCACGCATCTCAATGGCTTGAGGGTGCTTCATCACCTCCAGCAAGTACGGGTTGATGACCTTCTCGAAGAACTTGTCCTTGGAGGAGCTTGGTGGAGCCATGGAGATCTAGATCTGACGAGAAAACAGCAAGAAACAAGAACAGAGGATTTTTCTGCGATGCGGTCGTCAAAACAGTCGGGGGTATATATAGAGAATTTTTATTCTTGGGAAACAAGTATAAGGAAGGAAAACGGAGTCGGGAAGGCATCCGAGGTGGGCACAACCCACCAGGGCACGCCCAGGGGTGCCTGGCGCGCCCTGGTGTAGCGTGCTCACCTCGATCACCTTCCGGTTTATCTCTTTATTTCCAAAATTTTAAAATATTCCAAAACTGACAAAAAATATTTTTGCGGATTTTTCGGAGTCCGTTTACTTACCGTATCACGTACCTCCTATTTTTCATAATTCTGGAGTATTCCGGAAGGTTTCTCTTATGTGTTCCTCTGGTGTCATGGTTTGGATAACATTGCTTTCAACGTTAATAGGCGTACCTGAGATGTAATGCTTAATTCTTTATTTATTGTCCACCTTCGGGTTAGTACCTTCGGCGTTATTAATCTTGATAGCTCCAGAACGATAAACCTCTTCGATAATATATGGTCCTTCCATCTGGAAAGAAGCTTTCCTGCAAAAAATCTTAAACGAGAGTTGACAAAAGAACATAGTCTTCTATTTTGAATTCCCGCTTTTGAATTCTTTTGTCATGCCACCTTTTTACTTTTTCTTTGAATAATTGGCATTTTCATAGGCTTGGGTTCTCCATTCATCTAGTGAACTAATATCAAATAGCCTCTTCTCACCGGCAAGTTTGAAATCATAGTTAAGTTCTTTAATTGCCCAAAATGCTTTGTGTTCTAATTCTAGAGGCAAATGACAAGCTTTCCCATATACCATTTTGTATGGAGACATACCCATAGGTTTTTTTGTAATATTAATTTTATTTCTCTATTGCTAAGTTCAACTTGACCACTAGATTGAGGGTGATAGGGTGATGCAATTCTATGGTTAACATCATATTTAGCAAGCATCTTACGGAAAGCACCATGGATAAAGTGTGAACCACCATCGGTCATTAAATATCTAGGGACTCCAAACCTCGAGAAGATAACCTCTTTAAGCATTTTAATGGAGGTGTGGTGATCAGCACTACTAGTTGGAATAGCTTCTACCCACTTAGTGACATAATCAACCGCAACTAAAATATGAGTGTACCCGTTGGAGGAAGGAAAAGGCCCCATATAATCAAAACCCCAAGCGTCAAATGGTTCAACAACAAGTGAATAATTCATAGGCATTTCGTGACGCTTACCGATATTACCAATTCTTTGACATTCATCACAAGACAATACAAACTTACGGGCATCTTTGAAGAGAGTAGGCCAATAAAAACCAGATTGCAATACCTTGTGAATAGTTCTATCTCCCGCATGATGTCCTCCATAAGCTTCGGAATGACATTTCCGTAGGATTTGTTCCTGTTCATGCTCAGGTACACAACGTCTAATAATACCATCTACTCCTTCTTTGTAAAGATGTGGGTCATCCCAAAAGTAATGTCTCAAGTCATAGAAATTTTTTCTCTTTTGTTGGTAAGTGAAGCTAGGTGGTATATATTTAGCGACAATGTAGTTAGCATAATCAGCATACCAAGGTGTGCTTTCAGAAACATTTATTGCAGCTAACTGTTCGTCAGGGAAACTATCATCAATAGGTAGTGGGTCATCAAGAATATTTTCTAACCTAGACAAGTTATCAGCTACGGGGTTCTCAGCTCCCTTCCTATCAACAATGTGTAAGTCAAATTCTTGAAGCAAGAGAACCCACCTAATGAGTCTAGGTTTAGCATCTTTCTTTTCCATAAGGTATTTTATAGCAGCATGATCGGTGTGAACAATAACTTTGGAGTCAACAATATAGGATCTAAATTTATCACAAGCAAACACAACTACTAAAAATTCTTTCTCAGTGGTAGCATAGTTTCGTTGGGCGTTGTCTAGAGTTTTACTAGCATAATGGATAACATTCAATTTCTTATCGACTCTTTGTCCTAGGACAGCACCAACAGCATAATCACTAGCATCACACATATTTTCAAAAGGCAAGTTCCAATCAGGTGGTTGTACGATAGGTACAGAGGTTAAGGCTTTCTTGAGTGTTTCAAAGGCTTCCACACAATCGTCATAAAAAACAAAAGGAATATCCTTTTGCAAAAGATTAGTAAGAGGCCTAGAAATTTTAGAGAAGTCTTTAATGAACCTCCTATAAAAACTAGCATGACCAAGGAAACTTCGAATACCTTTAATATATTCAGGGCATGGCATTTTCTCAATTGCATCAACTTTAGCTTTATCCACCTCAATACCTCGCTCAGATATTTTATGCCCCAAGACAATACCTTCATTAACCATAAAGTGGCACTTCTCCCAATTCAAGACAAGATTAGTTTGTTCACATCTCTGCAAAACTCGATCAAGCTTGCTTAAGCAATCATCAAAAGAAGTTCCGTAAACGGAAAAATCATCCATGAAAACCTCCACAATCTTTTCACAAAAATCATAGAATTTAGTAGTCTTACATCTTTGAAAGGTAGCAGGTGCATTGCATAAACCAAAAGGCATACGTCTATAAGCATAGGTTCCAAAAGGGCAAGTAAAGGTGGTTTTCTCTTGATCGGATTGTGACACAGGTATTTGAGAGAAACCAGAATATCCATCTAAGAAACAAAAGTGTGTGTGCTTCGATAATCTTTCTAGCATTTGATCAATGAACGGTAGAGGGTAATGATCTTTCCTAGTAGCTTTATTTAATTTTCTAAAATCAATTACCATTCTATAGCCAGTGACAATTCTTTGTGGAATGAGTTCATTCTTCTCATTGGGAACAACGGTGGTACCTCCTTTCTTAGGGACACAATGAACGGGACTTACCCATCTACTATCAGCTATGGGATAGATTATACCTGCTTCCAGAAGCTTTAGTATTTCAGTTCTTACCACTTCTTTCATCTTAGGATTCAACCGTCGTTGGTGATCAACAACGGGTTTAGCATCAGGTTCCATATTAATCTTGTGTTGACATAGAGTGGGACTAATGCCCTTAAGATCATCAAGAGTATATCCAATAGCAGCCCGATGCTTCCTCAGAACTTTCAATAATCTTTCTTCTTCATGTTCTGAAAGGTTAGCACTAATAATAACAGGATATATCTTTTTCTCATCAAGATAAGCATAATTCAAAGTGTCAGGCAATTGTTTCAATTCAAACACAGGATCACCTTTAGGTGGAGGAGGACCTCCAAGAGTTTCAATAGGAAAATTGTGTTTCAGGAGAGGTTGTTGTTCAAAGAAGATTTTATCTATTTCATTTCTTTCACGCAAGTGCATATCATTTTCATGGTCAAGCAAATATTGTTCTAATGGATCAGTAGGAGGCACAGCAATAGAAGCAAGACCAATTATTTCATCCTTACTGGATAACGCTTTATCACGAGGTTGTCTACTAAACTTGGAAAAATTAAACTCATGAGACACATTACCAAAACTGACACCGACAATTTGTTTTTCACAATCTATCTTACCATTGACGGTGTTCAAGAAAGCTCTACCGAAGATAATGGGACAAAAGTCATCTTGTGGGGAACCAAGAACTAGAAAATCAGTAGGGTATTTTACTTTCCCACACAAGACTTCAACATCTCTAACAATCCCAAGTGGGGTTATAGTATCTCTATTAGCAAGTTTAATAGTAACATCAGTGTCTTCCATTTCAGCTGGTGCTATCTCATCCATAATTTCTTGGTATAAGGTAAAAGGGATAGCACTCACACTAGCACCCAAATCACATAAACCATGATAGCAATGATCTCCTATTTTGACCGAGACAACAGGCAAGCCTACTATGGGTCTATGTTTATCTTTTTCATCAGGTTTAGCAATTCTAGCAGCTTCATCACAAAAGTAGATAACATGCCCATCAATATTTTCTACCAAGAGAACTTTAACCATAGCAACACTAGGTTCTATTTTAATTTGCTCAGGGAGTTTAGGTACTCTTATATTACTCTTGCGAACCACAGTTGATACCTTAGCATGTTCCTTTATCCTAACGGGGAAAGGTGGTTTCTCAATATAAGCGGTAGGCACAACTAGATCAACATATATTGTAAACGATGGTTTATTCTTTAGCTGTGATCAGTTCTTTAATTTCTTCTTTAATAGGGGGATGATATTTAAACCACTTCTCCTTAGGGAGGTCAACGTGAGTAGCAAGTGCTTCGCAGAAAGAGGCTACTATCTCAGAGTCAAGTCCATATTTAGTGCTAAACTTATGAAAAGTATCGGTATTCATAAAAGATTTAACACAATCAAATTCAACTTTATACCTGACTCATTACCTTCGTCGAGTTCCCAATCTTCAGAGTTTCGTTTAATTCTTTCTAAGAGATCCCACTTGAATTCAATAGTCTTCTTCATATAAGAACCAGCACAGGAAGTATCGAGCATGGATTGATCATTATGAGAAAGTCGAGCATAAAAATTCTGAATGATAACTTCTCTCGGAATTACATGATTGGGGCATGAATATAGCATTGACTTAAGCCTCCCCGAAGCTAGAGCGATACTTTCTCCTTCACGAGGCCAAAAATTATATATATAATTCCAATCACGATGAACTAGATGCATGGGATAAAACTTTTGGTGGAATTCCAATTGCAAACGATTCCAGTGCCACGATCCAAGATCATCACATAGCCTATACCATGTCAATGCTTTTCCCTCCAAAGATAAAGGGAAAACCTTCTTCTTAACTTCATCCCCGGGTAAACCTGCAAGCTTAAATAATCCACAAATTTCGTTCACATATAAGAGGTGCATATCAGGATGCTCAATTCCATCTCCTGCATAAGGTTTAGCAAGCAGTTGTTCTAACATACCAGAAGGAATTTCATAAGTAACATTTTCAGTAGGTGTTGTAGGTTGAGGGGCAACTAATTGTGGTTCCGGTCGAGGTGAAGATACCCCGAACAAACCCCTCAAAGGATAGTTCTCCATAGTAGCAAGTAGCAATAAATTTCAGCACGTAGTGTAAGTTTTTTCCTTACCGATTTCCACTTACCAAGAGCGCTTCACTCCCCAGAAACGGCGCCAGAAAAGAGTCTTGATGACCCACAAGTATAGGGGATCAATCGTAATCCTTTCGATAAGTAAGAGTGTCGAACCCAATGAGGAGCAGAAGGAAATGACAAGCGGTTTTCAGCAAGGTAATTTCTGCAAGCACTGAAATTGTAGGTAACAGATAGTTTGATAGCAAGATAATTGGTAACAAGCAAGTAACGGTAACGGTAAATAAGGTGCAGCAAGGTAGCCCAATACTTTTGAGGCAAAGGACAGGCCAGAACAATCTCTAGTAATAGGCAAAGTGTTCTTGAGGGTACACGGGAATTTCGTCTAGTCACTTTTATCATGTTGGTTTGATTCATGTTCGCCACTTTGATAATTTGATATGTGGGTGGACCGGTGCTTGGGTGCTATTCTTACTTGAACAACCTCCCACTTATGATTAACCCCCTCGCAAGCATCCGCAACTATGAGAAAAGTATTAATATAAAATCTAACCATGGCATTAAACGTTTGGATCCAAATCAGCACCTTACGAAGTAGCGCATAAACTAGGGTTTAAGCTTCTGCCACTCTAGCAACCCATCATCTAATAACTACTCCACAATGCATTCCCTTAGGCCCATGAATCGTGAAGTGTCATGTAGTCGACGTTCACATGACACCACTAAGGGAATCACAACATACATATCATCAAAATATCGAACACATATCAAATTCACATGATTACTTGCAACATGACTTCTCCCGTGACCTCAAGAACAAAGGTAACTACTCACAAATAATAATCATGCTCAAGATCAGAGGGGTATTAAATAGAATAATGGATCTGAACATATAATATTCCACCAAATAAACCATATAGTAATTAACTACGCAAGGTAATCAACACTACTAGTCACCCACAGGTGCCAATCTGAGGTTCCGGTACAAAGATTGAACACAAGAGATGAATTAGATTTTGAGAGGAGATGGTGTTGTTGAAGATATTGATGAAGATTGGCCTCCCAAAGATGAGAGGGGTGTTGGTGATGACGATAGCTTCGATTTCCCCCTCCGGGAGGGAAGTTCCCCCGGCGGAATCGCTCCGCCGGAGGGCAAAAGTGCTCCTGCCCAAGTTCCGCCTCGAGGCGGCGGCGCTTTGTCCCGAAAGTTCTCCTCTGATTTTTTTCTAGGTCAAGTGTGACCATATACCCGAAGATGGGCACCGGAGGTGGGCCGAGGTGGCCACAACCCATCAGGGCGCGCCCAGGGGGGCCTGGCGCGCCCTGGTGGGTTGTGCCCACCTGGCAGGCCCCCTTGATACGTCTCCAACGTATCTATAATTTTTGCTTGTTCCATGCTGTTATATTATCATTCTTGGATGTTTTACAATCATTTCACTACAATTTTATACTATTTTTGGGACTAACCTATTAACCTAGAGCCTAGTGCCAGTTCCTGTTTTTTCCGTGTTTTTGAGTTTTACAGAAAAGGAATATCAAACGGAGCCCAAACGGAATAAAAATCTACGGTGATTTTTTATGTACCAGAAGAAGCCCAGGGAGAGTTGGAGTTGGGCCAGAAGAGCCACGAGGCCACCACAAGCCTAGGGGGGCGCCCCCCCCCCCTAGGGCGCGCCCCCCTGGCTTGTCATCACCTCGTGGCCCCCCTGGGCTTGTTTCTGCCGCCAAAAATTCCTATAAATACAGAAACCCCCAGAAACAAACCTAGATCGGGAGTTCCGCCGCCGCAAGCCTCCAGAGCCATGAAAAACCAATCGGGAGCCCGTTCCGGCACCCTGCCGGAGGGGGCACTACTAGAAAACTGGCTATAGCCAATATCCCTATTAGTGGCGCACCATGGTGGTGGTGCGCCACTGCTATATAGCAATGGCGCACCAGAAACAGGTGCGCCATTGTTATTTTTTTAGTAGTGGCGCACCACCTGAGCAGTGCGCCATTGTTATTTTTTTTGCCCACCCCCCCACCTCACCAGACATAGCAATGGCGCACCACACCTAGGTGTGCCATTACTAAGCTACATAGTAATGGCGCACCTTGGTGTGGTGCGCCATTGCTATGTGTGTGTGGTGGGGTGTGTCTGTGTGTGTGAGCAATAGTAATGGCGCACCCTCCCTGGTGCGCCATTGCTAAGGTTAGCAATGGCGCACTAGGGAGGGTGCGCCATTACTATTGCTCACACACACAGACACACCCCACCACACACACACAAACACCCCCCCCCCCCGGGTGGATCGCCTTTTCAGCTTAAAATAAAATAAAAGAAAATGATAAAAGATTCAAAAAAATTCAAAAAAATAGATGCCCATGTGTTATGTGTTCTAGTTGTTAGGAAAATTAATAAACATGAATTTTGAATTTTTTTGCAAAAAGCCGCCGTGTTTCGGTAAAATGGTCGTAACTTTTGCATACGACCTCCGATGAAAAAGTTTTTTATATGAAAAAGCATCTACTCGAAAAGATACATCCGAATTCAACCGGCTATGCCCGTTATCGATTTTTTAGAATCCTCAAAAACCTAACAGAAAAAAAGTTACAGCCATTTTAAGATCTGGAGGTAAAAAAATTAAAAAATTAAAAAAAATTAGCAGTGGCGCACCAGTGCATAGTGCGCCACTGCTAACTTTCCCGCCTTCCAAATTCAAAAAATTAAAAAATAAAAAACAAGTTAGCAATGACGCACCATGGGGTGGTGCGCCATTACTAGTTTTGAAATTTCAAAACTAGTAATGGCGCACCACCCCATGGTGCGCCATTACTAGTTTCGACACAGCTTATTAACCCCTAGCTCTGTCTTCTCCCCTTTCTCCCCTTTCTGCTCCCTACCTCTTCTTCCTCCTCCCCCCTCCTCATGCCCTCCTCTTCCACTTCCTCCATGCCTCCTCCTCCTCCTCCTCCTCCTCCTCCTCCCCTTCATCCATGCCCCCTCCTCCCCTTCCTCCATGGCTCCTCCTCCTCCCCTTCATCCATGCCTCCTCCTCCCCTTCCTCCATGGCTCCTCCTCCTCCACTTCCTCCATGGCTGCGTGCGAGCGGGCACGGAGGCTTCGTCCTCCTCCTGATCCTGCACGAGGAGGCAGGCGACGGCCATTGCCACGGCGAGGCGGGGCGGGGAACGGAGGGTTGGCCATGGCCACCGGATCCAGCGACAGGGACGTTCGGAACGGCGCGGTGACGACGAGCTCGGGCAGCGAGCATCCATGGTGTTGACCTTGCAACAGAGAGAGAGAGAGATGAGACGATTAGGAAAGGGAGGAAGAAGAGAGAGGAGAGAGGCACGACACGGGAGGAGGCGACCTGCGAGGCGGCGTGGCTACTCGAGCTCAAGCTCGCATGCCGCCGGTGACCACCCCAAGAACCGCTCAAGAACAAAAATAATTGGAAAAAAGGAAAAAAAACGCAAAAAATGAGCCAGATCCAAATTCAAAATTCAAAAATAGCAATGGCGCACGGTGGGGGTTAGACGGTGCGCCACTACTATTTTCCCGCCTTCAAAATTCAAAAAAATCAAAAAAAATAAAAAAAAAGTTACCAGTGGCGCACCTGTAGCAATAGTAATGGCGCACCAGAGGTGCGCCACTGTTACCTGCAATACTAATGGCGCACCAGAGGTGCGCCATTAGTATTTCTTATTAGTGGCGTGGTAATAGTGGCACACCTATGGTGCGCCATTAATACCCAAAAGTGGTGCGCCACTAATGTGCTTTTTTCTAGTAGTGGGGAAACCATCACCGGAGGCCATCTTCATCATCCCGGCGGTCTCCATGACGAGGAGGGAGTAGTTCACCCTCGGGGCTGAGGGTATGTACCAGTAGCTATGTGTTTGATCTCTCTCTCTCTCGTGTTCTTGAGATGACACGATCTTGATGTACCGCGAGCTTTATTGATATAGATGAATCATATGGAGTTTTCCCCTCTCTATCTTCTTGTGATGAATTGAGTTTTCCCTTTGAAGTTTTCTTATCGGATTGAGTCTTTAAGGATTTGAGAACACTTGATGTATGTCTTGCGATGGGATATCCGTGGTGACAATGGGATGTTCTATTGATCCACTTGATGTATGTTTTGGTGATCAACTTGCAGGTTCCATGACCTTGGGAATCTATGCATAGGGGTTGGCACATGTTTTTGTCTTGACTCTCCGGTAGAAACTTTGGGGCACTCTTTGAAGTTCTTTGTGTTGGATTGAACATGATGAATCTGAAATTGTGTGATGCATATCGTATAATCAAGCCCATGGGTACTTGTGGTGACATTGGAGTATCTAGGTGACATTAGGGTTTTGGTTGATGTGTATCTTAAGGTGTTATTTTAGTACGAACTCTAGGGCTGTTCGTGACACTTATAGGGATACCTCATAAGATTGATCGGAAAAGATAACTTTGAGGTGGTTCCGTACCCTACAATAATTTCTTCGTTTGTTCTCCGCTATTTGTGACTTTGGTGTGAACTCTGTGTCGCACGTGAGGGATTTACATATGATTCAACTATGTCAGTATTGTTGAGAGAACTTGCACTAGTGAAAGTATGAACCCTAGGCCTTGTTTCCAAGCATTGCAATACCGTTTTTGCTCACTTTTATCATTAGTTACCTTGCTGTTTTTATATTTTCAGATTACAAAAACCTATATCTACCATCCATATTACACTTGTATCACCATCTCTTCGCCGAACTAGTGCACCTATACAATTTACCATTGTATTGGGTGTGTTGGGGACACAAGAGACTCTTTGTTATTTGGTTGCAGGGTTGTTTGAGAGAGACCATCTTCATCCTACGCCTCCCACGGATTGATAAACCTTAGGTCATCTACTTGAGGGAAATTTGCTACTGTCCTACAAAACTCTGCGCTTGGAGGCCCAACACGAGTCTACAAGAAGAAGGTTGCATAGTATACATCAAGCTCTTTTCTGGCGTCGTTGCCGGGGAGGTGATTGCTTGAAGGTATATCTTTAGATCTTGCAATTAAATCTTTTAGTTTCTTGTTTTTCACTAGTTTGGTCTATAAAAGAAAACTACATAAAAATATGGAATTGAGGTTGCCTCATATGCTTCATCTTTTTAATGTCTTTCGTGAAAATGATGGAAAGGAAAATTGTGCTCAAGTGTTTGACGAAGAAGTTATTAAAATGTTTGGCACTAAATCTTTGAGTGATGAGCATGATTGCAATGTTGTTAGTATGAATTCCTTGAATATTCATGATGCTAATGATATACAAAGCCACAAGCTTGGGGATGCTATGATTGATGAATATGATATTTTTACTCCCCCAAGTTTTGATGAGCAAAACTATTGTGATGATTATTGTGATGACACGTATGCTATAAAGAGTGATAGTAATCATGAAACTTGTCATCATGATTTTAATATTCAAAGTGGTTATGTCAATCAAGTATCTCATGATAGTTATTTTGTTGAGTTTGCTCCCACTATTATGAATGAGAAGAAAATTGCTTATGTGGAGAGTGAAAAAATTTCTATGCTTGTAGATTATGAAAAGAATGCTTTATGTGCTGGTTATATTGTGAAATTCATTCATGATGCTACTGAAAATTATTATGAGGGAGGAGTATATGCTTGTAGGAATTGCAATAATATCAAGTTTCCTCTCTATGTGTTGAAAATCTTGAAGTTTTGCTTGTTTTACCTTCCTATGCTAGTTGATTCTTGTTCCCATAAGTTGTTTGCTCACAAAATCACTATGCATAGGAAGTGGGTTAGGCTTAAATGTGCTAGTCATATGCTTCATGATGCTCTCTTGCATGTTTCAATTCTTATCTTTTATGTGAGCATCATTGAAATCATCATGCCTAGCTAAAAGGCATTAAAGAAAAGCGCTTGTTGGGAGGCAACCCAACACTTTTACTTTCTGTTTTTGTGTGTTCACATGATTAAGCTACTGTATTAATCATGTTTTGTATCTTTTATTTCAATAAAGTGCCAAGTAAAGCCTTTGGGATGACTCACAAGATGAGTAGAATTGATGCTGAACCAAAACAGAAACTTTTGACTCCAGTACTGGAATTTTTATTTTTTACTGGAGCCTGATAATGATCTGAAATTTTTACACAGTTTTAATATACAAATTATTCAGGCTGTCATAATTTTTCAGAATTTTTAGATACAGGAAAGTACGGTTACACTACAGATCTTCACAGACTGTTCTGTTTTTGACAGATTCTGTTTTGCGTGCATAGTTTACTTGTTTTAGTATTTCTATAGCTTATATTGAGTGATATAAATTATGGGAATGATAGAATACAGTAGGTATCATGTGGGAACAATTATGAATCTTGTCTTGACAGTACCTAAGTGAATTATCTTTATTTATTATACTAACCCTTCTCACGAAGTTCCGTTAAGTTTTGTGTGATTGAAGTTTTCAAGTTTTGGGTGAGACACCGATATGAGGAGAATAAGGAGTGACAAGAACCTAAGCTTGGGGATGCCCAAGGCACCCCCAAGGTAATATCCAGGGAAGACTCAAGCGCCTAAGCTTGGGGATGCCCTGGAAGGCATCCCCTCTTTCGTCTTCAACATTATCGGTATATCTTACTTGGAACTATATTTTTATTCGTCACATAATATGAGTTTTGCCTGGAGCATCATTTTATTTTCTTGTTTTCTGTTAGGTGTTATTTATAATCTTGTTTTTCAATAAAAAGTTCCAAGAATTGCATTAGGATGCTTGCATTGCATGTTTTGATGTGCGCTATGTAAAAACAAAAACTTTTTCTGTAGTGTTTGAATTTTCATATTTTACCGGAACGTGGAAACTTTCTGAAATTTTTACACAGTATTTTAATATAGATTTAATAGCTTTTCCTAAATTTTCATAATTTTTTGAGTTACATAAGTACACTGTTTTCATAAATTGCTACAGACTGTTCTGTTTGGACAGGTTGCTGTCATAGTTTTGTTATCTACTTATCCTATAGTTTCCATAGCCTATATTGGTAGATATAAATTGTGGAAATGATAGTATACAGTACCTAATGTTTGAAAATTATTATGCAACTTGTATTTGCAGTACATAAAGAGTTGATTTATTATTATGTGTACTAACCTATCTCACGAGTTCTTTTCGAGTTTTGTGTGGATGAAGTTTTTGAGAATAGGTGAAACCATGATATGAGAGGATTGAACGAGATACAAAAGCTCAAGCTTGGGGATGTCCAAGGCACCCCCAAGTAAATATTTCAAGAAGTCTCAAGCATCTAAGCTTGGGGATGCTACGCATCCCACCTCTCTTCATCAACAATTATCGGTTAGCCTATGTTGAGCCTAAATTTTTATTCGTTCACATGATGCGTGCTATTCTTGGAGTGCTTTATTTTTCTTTTGCTTGCTGTTTGAATAAAATACTCAGATCTGAAAATATTTATTGAAAGAGAGAGAGTCCTCACATAGCTACTTAATTGTTTGACTACTCATTGATCTTCACTTATATCTTTTGAGAGTAGCTTGTCATTTCCTCTCATGCTTCACTTATACCTTTTTGAGGGATGAAATCTTTATGCTCATGTGCTTCATTTAAATTTGTTTGAGCTTGCCAAAAAGCAATAGCAATATATGAAACTAGTCCCAAAGTGATAGATATCCAAGGAGGATATAATAAAAACTTTCATGAAGATCATGGGACAAATTAAACTTGATTCTTTGTAATAGTTTTGAAACATGATGATAGTAATATGTGAGTCATGTTAGTAAGTAATTATGCTTTAGTAGGAATATTGGTGTTAAGGTTTGTGATTCCCTATGCATGCACGAAAGTCAATAGTTATGCAATGAAGTTACATCCTACTTGTGGTGCATTATTCGGTGTTAGTTATGACTCAATGCTCACTTATGTGATTTTTCGTTCCTTGGTTTGGTTGCTTCCCAATCTATTTGCTAGCCTTCATTTGTACTAAGTAGAAATACTACTTGTGCATCCAAAATCCTTAAACCAAGTTTTGCCTTATGAGTCCACCATACCTACCTATATGCGGTATTTCCATGCCGTTCCAAGCAAATTTGTATGTGCCATCTCTAAATTTTCAAAATAAATTTTCTCTTTTGTGTGCCTGTACTGCTCATGAAACGGTGGGGAGTATCCAATATTTTTCCATGCTAGGTGTGTTATTCTCACGATATGTGTTGATTCACTATCATTCACGAGAAAGTGGCTGGTATTCGGGATGCCCAGCTCCATGCTCAAAATTCAAATCAAAATAAAATGAAACAAAACTCCCCCAGGATTGTTGTTTGTATGGACGGTACCCATGGATTCGGCTCGCCGTGGACTGTGATTGATTGGTGGAGGGGGAGTAAAAGCTTTACCATTCTGTTTGGGAACCGCCTATAATGTATCTAGCATGGAAAGTATTGTGAGCTACTTTGTCGTTTTCGTTGACAGGAAAAGCATGCCACTCAAAATATTTTTCTCTCTCAATTTAAACCTTGAGCTCTGGCACCTCTACAAATCCCTACTTCCCTCTGCGAAGGGCCTATCTATTTACTTTATGCAATTTTTATTTTGCTTTGATGTCTCCATCTTCTCTTATAAGCACCAACTAGGGGGCACTATGATCGTACTTGAGCATTGAGCATAGCTATTATTTGAGTGTGTTTCATGAATGGATCAATGATTGAGCATGATGGGCTAGGGATAACTTTCTTTAGTGTTGATATTTTGAAAGACATGGTTGCTTGTTGACATGCTTGAGTATTGAAGTCATTATGTTAAAACTAGACTATTGTTTTGAATCATTTACAAGTCCAAATGTCCATGCTATACAAAGAAGATAAGAATATGATGAACATGTTAGGCAGCATTCCACATCAAAAATTCTGTTTTATCATTTACCTACTCGAGGACGAGCAGGAATTAAGCTTGGGGATGCTGATACGTCTCCAACGTATCTATAATTTTGGCTTGTTCCATGCTGTTATATTATCATTCTTTGATGTTTTACAATCATTTCACTACAATTTTATACTATTTTTGGGACTAACCTATTAACCTAGAGCCTAGTGCCAGTTCCTGTTTTTTCCGTGTTTTTGAGTTTTACAGAAAAGGAATATCAAACGGAGCCCAAACGGAATAAAAATCTACGGTGATTTTTTATGGACCAGAAGAAGCCCAGGGAGAGTTGGAGTTGGGCCAGAAGAGCCACGAGGCCACCACAAGCCTGGGGGGCGCACCCCTCTGGCTTGTCGTCACCTCGTGGCCCCCCTGGACTTGTTTCCGCCGCCAAAAAATCCTATAAATACAGAAACCCCCAGAAACAAACCTAGATCGGGAGTTCCGCCGCCGCAAGCCTCTAGAGCCACGAAAAACCAATCGGGAGCCCGTTCCGGCACCCTGCCGGAGGGGGAAACCATCACCGGAGGCCATCTTCATCATCCCGACGGTCTCCATGACGAGGAGGGAGTAGTTCACCCTCGGGGCTGAGGGTATGTACCAGTAGCTATGTGTTTGATCTCTCTCTCGTGTTCTTGAGATGACACGATCTTGATGTACCACGAGCTTTATTGATATAGATGAATCATATGGAGTTTTCCCCTCTCTATCTTCTTGTGATGAATTGAGTTTTCCCTTTGAAGTTTTCTTATCGGATTGAGTCTTTAAGGATTTGAGAACACTTAATGTATGTCTTGCGATGGGATATTCGTGGTGACAATGGGATGTTCTATTGATCCACTTGATGTATGTTTTGGTGATCAACTTGCGGGTTCCGTGACCTTGGGAATCTATGCATAGGGGTTGGCACATGTTTTTGTCTTGACTCTCCGGTAGAAACTTTGGGGCACTCTTTGAAGTTCTTTATGTTGGATTGAACATGATGAATCTGAAATTGTGTGATGCATATCGTATAATCAAGCCCATGGGTACTTGTGGTGACATTGGAGTATCTAGGTGACATTAGGGTTTTGGTTGATGTGTATCTTAAGGTGTTATTTTAGTACGAACTCTAGGGCTGTTCGTGACACTTATAGGGATACCTCATAAGATTGATCGGAAAAGATAACTTTGAGGTGGTTTCGTACCCTACAATAATTTCTTCGTTTGTTCTCCGCTATTTGTGACTTTGGAGTGAACTCTTTGTCGCACGTGAGGGATTTACATATGATTCAACTATGTCAGTATTGTTGAGAGAACTTGCACTAGTGAAAGTATGAACCCTAGGCCTTGTTTCCAAGCATTGCAATACCATTTTTGCTCACTTTTATCATTAGTTACCTTGCTGTTTTTATATTTTCAGATTACAAAAACCTATATCTACCATCCATATTACACTTGTATCACCATCTCTTCGCCGAACTAGTGCACCTATACAATTTACCATTGTATTGGGTGTGTTGGGGACACAAGAGACTCTTTGTTATTTGGTTGCAGGGTTGTTTGAGAGAGACCATCTTCATCCTACGCCTCCCACGGATTGATAAACCTTAGGTCATCCACTTGAGGGAAATTTGCTACTGTCCTACAAAACTCTGCGCTTGGAGGCCCAACACGAGTCTACAAGAAGAAGGTTGCGTAGTAGACATCACCCCTCCGGTAGTTTTCTGCTCCAGTATTTTTTATTAAATACAAAAATAATCCCCATAAAATTTCAGCTTCATTGGAGTTGTGCAGAATAGGTATCTCTGATGTGCTTTTCTTAGGTCCAGAATTCCAGTTGCCGGTATTCTCCCTCTTTGTGTAAACCTTGCATATTATGAGAGAAAAGGCATTAGAATCACTCCCCCAAAGCATTATTATTCAACAAAACAAAGTAAATAACAGTAGGAAATCATGATGCAAAATGGACGTATCAGCCGCCTCCCCTTGTTGAGCTTCATGTTGGCTTTGCGGATGAAGATGGTTCAGATCTATATGGACCTCTTTCCCCTCGTGTTTGGTCCAGTTCGTTGATGTTGTTTGCCTTGTCCTCAATGTCATATGCCTCTAAGGATGAGACCATAGACGTTGATGTGGCTCCGGTATTTGCAGATCATGCGTGACATGCAAGACTTGTGTGTGGGGCATGTTTTGCCTGTGTCAATGGTGCGATCGAAGGAGGTTCCTATGGTTGATGATAGCGTTGTGGCTAGAGAGCATATGGAGGTGGTCTTGCCGGCGACCTTGTGCGAGGGACATGATTCGCTTCTGTCATGTGAGCAACTGGATGTGCCTGAGTGAGTAAATTGCTCAGAACACCACATTTGTGGCTAGGGTACTCCAAAACTACTGTATTTTTGGTCAAAAATCACAAAAGACCACCACTTTTGCGCCAAGTGAATAACAAAATGCACTAAACCAGCTTCGAGCCGCGACTAATAGAAGAACTGACATGTTTGGCCCACACATCAGGGTGACATGGCAGGCCTATGTGGATAAGATGCTGAGGTGGCCATGGATCCCACATCTCTCTTCCCCCTCTATGTTCACCCGTCGCGGACTGCATGCTCGAGTGCCTCCGGCCCTACCCCGGCAGAGACAGCCCCGACTACGTCGCGCCCCCGCCGCCTTCACTCTTGCGCGCCCTGACCGCTATCGATCACCGCCTGCTCGCACGCCTCCTCCTCACCATCTCCTTCCTCCTCGCCTTCCTGTTCCTCTCCCCTGTGCTCGCCACGCTCCTCCTCTACCGCCGCTGCCACGTCCCGGGACACCGGCAGTGGGTGCGCAATGCCCCCTGCCTCACAGTGAAGGGTTCGGTGATGGCGGTGACAAGGATACTGGACTGTGCGGTGGGCCTCGGCGAGTTCAACGACGGTGAGCTTGTCCGCCTCCTCCCGCACTGCTCGCTTTTCACGTGCCCTCCATCGACGTGGGGCTCTCACCAATGGCCGAGGGCGTGGTTGGTGCGTGCACAGGAGCCGACGATGGTGGCCTGGCCGTGGTTGGACGTCAGGCTGTGGATCTCTCCCGAACTCGATGACCCTGGATTCGGCCGGCGCCAGGATGCGGGGAGGCAGATGGCCGTGGCAGACCAGATTCGGACGGCACCAGTGGCAGGGAGGGGCGGTGCCAGGCGGCGGGCTCTCGCATGCCCCAACCCACTACCGTGCGCCATGCCTCGGATTCAGGTGGGAGCTGGCGAAGTTAGTGTTGTACGGAGGGAGGGACATCCAGATCTGTCGCGCCCCTTCGACGCACCCGAGGTGGGAGGTACGGCCCTGAGATCTGTCGTTGGCTGGGTTGTGCTTGCCGGAGCAGCCACATCTGACACCACTACGGGGAGGAAGGAGAAGAGAAGAAAAAAATGTGTGCCTTACATGTGGGACCCTCGTACCTCAGCAGGTCAACGCATTGACTAGGACTTAGGCTTCACCACATCAGCTCGACGGACAGGGCCCACCCATCAGTTTTGCTGTTAGATGCGGTTCAGTTTTGAATTAGTGCGATCTGTTACTCACTTGACACAGAAGTGGTGGTCTTTTATGATTTTTGACAAAAATGACAGTTTTGGAGTACCCTAGCCACAAATGTGGTGGTTTTGAGCAATTTACTCTGCCCGAGTCCATCGTGTCGGTGGTATCTATGGCCAATGATGTTGAGGCGGTTGGTGTGTTGGCATCTAATCCTTTGAAGTCCAGGCAGCCGCTCACCTTTGTGAACCGTGCAGATTCCGACGTTGCGGTCACCCACTCGCACAAGACCTTTGGCCACGTGTTGTCTGTGTGTGACAAGATCGATGAGATTCTCTTCCAGATAGAGATTCATAGTGTCGGGGGGATTACCCCCGGGTAGTCTCAAGGAGACGACTCAACATTTTAAAACAACGGGGCGGCCAACGCCCCTCTGTCTGGCTGCTCCGGCTGGTACCCCGGTCTGGCCGGTTACAGAGTCCGGCCGGCTCCCTGCCCAGCCGGCTGCTCCGACCGACCTCTGTCCGGCTGCTCCAGCCGGCCTGCAGCGCGAGGTCAACCACCACGTCCCGTCGGACGCGACATGAAGACACTATAACCTGCATCATGCGTCACTTCACTGCACCCCAATAGTGGTGCACTATAGCCTGCGTCATCGCGTCACCTCGCATGTCATCTCCAATAGTGGTGCAATATTGCCTACATCATGCCTCATCTCATATGCCTTCTCCAATAGTGGATAGTTGGCCATGTGGGCCACCCCTTGTCCCCTGGGCCTCCCTTTATAAGAGGCACCAGGGGAGCTCACTGAGGGGGAGGCTCCTCCCTCTCTCTCATTCTCTCATTTTCCCCTCCCACTCTCACACGTGAGGCATGGAGGAAGAGCTCTCACAGCTCCTTCTTCCTCTCCTAAGACAGCTCCAGGAGCAACTCTGTACCGCGACCATATACACTACATATATCATCAGACATGCAGGAGTAGGGGTATTATCTCTCCGGAGAGCCCCGAACCTAGGTAAACCACCGTTTGCTAGTACCCTATCCCGTCCCGGACCTTTCACGGCAGCCTTGCTCTCACCTCGATTAGCCACCCCCTGGCATCTGTTGTGAGAAAACGACGACAGTGGGCGCCCACCGTGGGGCTACCTGCTGCTGGAATCGCGGTCCGGGCGGGACCCTTCCCGTCATCACCACCGCGATGTCGCCGCCAGCGGCGCTCGGGGGCTCAACATCAACATACCCCTGGGGCGAGTGCGCGCGACGCCGCGTCTTTGCCGCCGTTCTCGTCATCACCACCACGGTGCTATCGCCGTCTCTCCGGCGGCCCTCGAGGGCTCGACACCAACATGCCCCCGGGGCAGCCGCACGGGACGGCGCGTCCCCGCCGTCAGCCTCGTCCGCCTCCAGTTCGCTCCAACGCGCCACCGACCGCTCGGGACGGTGCGTACCCGCCGTCGGTCCCGTCTGCCTCGCTCTCTTCTCTGTCTCTCCGTCAGAATCCTCCTTGGCTAGGAGTCGAGCTCGAAACCTCGCCCGACGGCCGGGCACATCATCACCATTGCTGCAGCCAAGCCACCGCGCGTGGTGATGGCCTTCGTTGTGCGCCTATGCTGCACGCGCCACCGTCGCCTCGCCCCACTCCGGTCCGCGCCACCGTGACGCTGCAGACCGCCCCGCGTCCTTTGCCCCGGGCACCTCTGCTCCCGAGCGAGGGCTCAGGCCCGCTCCTCTCCATCTCCTCGCTCCGCCCCGCGCCATCGCGTCGCCGTGCGGCCTTCTGTGGTCCCAGTCCTTGGCCACGGCCCCGAGCACCCGCGCCTTCCTGCGCCCGTGCATGCGAGGAGAGGAGCCAGGGCTGCCTGTCACAAGGTTGCCGCCTTTGAACAACCTCGTCTTCAACTCCAGCGCCCGCGAGCCGTCTGCACGGCCTCCTCTGCGCCATCCGCTGGCCACCGGCGAGGCCCCCGCTTCGCCAGGCCGTCTCCATCTCCGGCGGCGGCTGCCCCGCCACCCTGCTGCTGTCCCACTCCCCACCGCTTCCGCGCGTCCCGCGTGCCGCCTTGGCCCTGTGCGCCCTGCCACCACGGCTGCCGCGCCAAGCTGCCGGGCCACCGCTGCAGCCGGCTACTGCCGCGGCTGCGCACGCTGGTACGCCGCTCCGCCTCCCCCCAGGGCCGCGTCGTTGCCGCCTCGCACCCGAGACACCCCGTTGCGCGTCCGCGCGACCTCCGGCTCCAGCCCGCACGACGTCGGCCCCGTCGCCCTCGCCTTCCCCGCGCGACCCCGAGCGGGAGCCCCGGCCTCCACGCCTCGCCCTGCTCCGCCCCGCGGTGCGCCGGCAGTCGCCCACCGGCGCTCGGCTGCATCGCCGGCACCCCGTTGCTCATCACCTCTCCCGCGCCGGCTCCCTTCCCGCGTCCTTCTCTCGTGGCTTCGCGCGCCGACGCCGGCTCGCCATGCCTCCCGCGTCGGCTCCCTTCCCGCGTGCGCCGACCCCGCCTTCAGCCGTGGCCGGCTCTGCCTCCGGCGCATCGGTGCCCCGCCTCGCTCCTGCAACACTTCGGAGCTCCTCCCCCATCGCCCTCGGGGGCTCGACACCCGCGTCCTCGCGAATGCATGCCCCGGTCTGGCTGTGCCCCTGCGCATCCATCCTACTGCGCCTCGACGGCTCTGTCGCCCGCGCCTGGCCGGCTCCGCCCCGCGTGCGGCCGCCGTCTGCTCCGCCCGTGCGCTTGCGTCGTCCCGGGCCGGCTGCTGCCCCGCGCCCGCCTCTAGCGCCGCTGGACGCGTCCTTTCCTTACGCTCCCGCTCCGGCATACAGAAGAAGAAAAACAACTACGTACGTGTGTGGTACGTACGAGGCATGCATGGCCAGGGCGCATGCACGACTACATGCAACGGCCAGGCCGCATGTATGGCTACATGCACGGCTGGCTGAACGGCCACATGCATGGCAGGCTGCGTGGCCGCGCGCCTTGGCTGGCTGCCCGGCCGGCTGCCCCAATCAACTGCCCGGTTGGCTATCCGGCCGGCCGTTGCCTGACCTGCTGCCCGGCTGGCTGCAGACGCTGCGTGGCCGGCTGTTTGGCCGGCTGCCCCGCCCCGAGCCCATGCGAATCCGTCCGTCTCCGACCGACAATGTCCAACACCGGCCAGCCGTGCCGGCTCCATCCCGTGCTGACTGCTCCGTACGCGCGTCAACACCATCACTCCGCCTGCTCCCGGGCCGTGGCGAGCTCGGCCTGCACCTCCCCGATGCCCGCGCGCTCCTGCACCTGCCGCCAGGACTCCATACCCCGCGCCTCCGCAGAGGTCTGGGTCTGTGATAACCCACAAGTATAGCGGATCGCAACAGTTTTCGAGGGTAGATTATTCAACCCAAATTTATAGATTCGACACAAGGGGAGCCAAAGAATACTTGAGAGTATTAGAAGTTGAGTTGTCAATTCAACCACACCTAGAGATAAATATCTGTAGCAAAGTGATCAGTAGCACAGTAGTATGATAGGTTTGATAGTAGTAGCAATAGTAACAGTAGTGGTAACAGTGGTAGATATAGTTTTGTAGCAGTTGGAACAGCAGCAACAACAGTAGTAACTTAGCAAGAACAATAAGTGGAAAGGTCGTAGGCACTGGATTGGTAACTCGTTGGATGATATTCATCATGTAACAGTCATAACCTAGGGCGATACAGAGCTAGCTCAGTTCATCAATGTAATGTAGGCATGTATTCCGTAAATAGTCATACGTGCTTATGGAAAAAAACTTGCATGACATCTTTTGTCCTACCCTCCCATGGCAGCGGGGTCCATAAGGAAACTAAGGGATATTAAGGTCTCCTTTTAATAGAGAACCGGAACAAAGCATTAACACATGGTGAATACATGAACTCCTCAAACTACGGTCATCACCGCGAAGTATCCCAAATATTGTCACTATGGGGTTGACGGATCATAACACGTAATAGGTGCATATGACAAGGCAAGATCGGATCAAGAACATAGATATAGAGATGATAACATAAGCGGTTCAGATCTGAAATCATGGCACTCGGGCCCTAGTGACAAGCATTAGGCATAGCAAAGTCATAGCAACATCAATCTCAGAACATAATGGATACTAGTGATCAAGCCCTAACAAAACTAACTCGATTACATGATGAATCTCATCCAACTCCTCACCGACCAGCAAGCCTACGAAGGAATTACTCACTCCCGGTGGGGAGCATCATGGAATTGGCGATGGAGAAAGGTTGATGATGACGAAGACCGAAGATTCCCCTCTCCGGAGCCCCAAACGGGCTCCAGATCTGGCCTCCCGATGAAGAACAGGAGGTGGCGGCGGCTCCGTCTCGTGAAACGCGATAATTCTTTCTCTCTGATTTTTTTCTCCAAATTTAGGAATTTATAGTGGCGGAGATAGGGCAAGTGGGGCCCCGAGGTGGGCACAACCCACCAGGGCGCGCCGGGAGGGGGCTGGCGCGCCCTGGTGTATTGTGCCCAGCCTGGGCCCCCTCTCCGGTGGTTTCCGGCTCTAGTATTTTTTATATTTCCAAAATAAATCTCCAAAAAGTTTCGTTCCATTCCGAGAACTTTTATTTCTACACAAAAACAACACCATGGTAATTCTGCTGAAAACAGCGTCAGTCCGGGTTAGTTTCATTCAAATCATGCAAATTAGAGTCCAAAACAAGGGCAAAAGAGTGAGGAAAAGTAGACGCATCTCGCCTCACGCCCCTCCGCGGATCTCTGGCAGCTCTCGGTCGCCGTTCTGGCTCGCTCCCGAGCGACCCAGCTCGCAAGCGCCGGGCCGTCCCGCTCCGCACGGCTGCCCGCTCGCGCTGCGTGCACCGCCTCCGCCCGCCTCCTCCGCGTCCCCGCTCCAGCCGCGCGCCGGTTGCTCGCCCTGCTCCTGCCCCGTGCGCCGGCGTCGCCCTGCCAGCACGGCCGCACGACCGTGCCGTTCCCGTCGCCCTGGCACGTGCCGACCCCACCTTCAGCCGCGGACGGCTCCGCATGCCCCGGTCTCGACAAGCCCGGCCGGCTCCCGTTCCATGCCTCACGGCCGGCTCCGCCGCGCGCGTCGTCGGCTGGCTGCGTCCCATGTGCCTCCTTAGCGGCTGCAAAAAGAAAAGAGACATGGGGCATGCTGGAGAGTGCCAAAAAATAGAAAAAGAAGAAAATGACCCGCCGGGCCCCGCTTGCCTGCGTCGTCGCCCGGTGCTACTTCTTGAGCATGCGTTGGTTTTCCCTTGAAGAGGAAAGGGTGATGCAGCAAAGTAGATAAGTATTTCCCTCAGTTGTTGAGAACCAAGGTATCAATCCAGTAGGAGATACAAGGAAGCCCCCAATAGATGTACCTACACAAATAATCAAACACTTGCACCCAACGCTATAAAGGGGTTGCCAATCCCTTCACGGTTACTTGCAAGGATGAGATCTGATAGAGATAGATAGATAGGATTGCTAAAACGAAAAGTAAAACAAACGTAAAAAAAATTGCAGCTAAGTATTTTTGGTGTTTTTGGTTTATAGATCTGAAAATATAATATGGAAAATAGACCTGGGGGCCATAGGTTTCACTAGAGGCTTCTCTCATGAAGGAAAATAATACGGTGGGTGAACAAATTACTGTCGAGCAATTGATAGAAAAGTGAATAATTATGAAGATATCCAAGGCAATGATTATGCATATAGGCATCACGTCCGTGTCAAGTAGACCGAAACGATTCTGCATCTACTACTATTACTCCACACATCGACCGACTCCTGCCTGCATCTAGAGTATTAAGTTCATGAAGAACAGAGTAACGCATTAGGTAAAATGACATGATGTAGAGGGATAAACTCAAGCAATATGATGAAAACCCCATCTTTTTATCTTTGATGGCAACAATACAAATACGTGCCTCGCTACCCCTACTTTGTCACTGGGTGAGGACACCGCAAGATTGAACCCAAAACTAAGCACTTCTCCCATTGCAAGAATTACCAATCTAGTTGCCAAACCAAACCAATAACTCGAAGAGAATTGCAAAGATATGAAATCATGCATATAAGAATTCAGAGAAGATTCAAATAATATTCATAGATAAGCTGAACATAAACCCACAATTCATCGGATCTCGACAAACACACCGCAAAAGAGTATTACATCGGATAGATCTCCATGAAGATCATGAAGAACATGGTATTGAAGAACAAAGAGAGAGAAGAAGCCATCTAGCTACTAGCTATGGACCCGAAGGTCTGTGGTGAACTACTCACGCATCATCGGAGGGGCAATGGAGTTGATGTAGATGCCCTCCGTGATCGATTCCCCCTCCGACAGATTACCGGAAAAGGCTCCAAGATTGGATCTCACGGGAACAGAGGCTTCCGACGGCGGAAAAGTATTTTCGTGGCTCTTTTTGGTATCCAGGGAATATTTGGGAATTTATAGGCCGAAGAATAGGGTTAGGAGGGCTGCCGTGGGGCCACAAGCCAGGGGGGCGCGCCCTGGTGGCTTGTGACGCCACGGCAGGTCTCCTGCCTTCATCTCCAAGTCTGCTGGGTTTCTTCTGGTCCAAGAAAAATCATTCCGAAGATTTTATTCCGTTTGGACTCCGTTTAATATTCCTTATCTGCAATACTCAAAAACAAGGAAAAAACAGAAACTGGCACTAGGCTCTAGATTAATAGGTTAGTCCCAAAAATAATATAAAATAGCATATTAATGCATATAAAACATCCAAAACAGATAATATAATAGCATGGAACAATCAAAAATTATAGATACGTTGGAGACGTATCACCCGGCCGGCAGGGATGCCCGCCTACTTCAACAATCGGGCTGGCTGGAGAGCCGGCCCGGCTGCCCATCTGCTTCAACACTGACCGGTCAGGCCTAGCCGTCCGGCACCCCCATCGACCGCCTCGAAGGCTACACCCAGTGGGTGACACCCAGCGGGTGTGGCCGGCGCGCCCCGCCGGTAAAAAGCCGCGCCGGCTGCAGGCTGACAGCCGACTGTCTTCGACAACAACCGTCTCGCCGACGCCAAAAAGCAATGTGAGATCTCCACCCGCATATCTTTGCACCGTGCACACAAACGGATAACCCGAGCGACCCTCGGGTTTGTCGCTACATTTATTCAGCTAATTTACTGTTCATCCCGGCTCCAGCTAGTCTCGGCCTGGGGCTGGCCGCTTGGCCCGATACGTTCGTTCCCACGAGACGACTTAGTAGGGTGTGCGGTACCGAAGGCCCACTCTTTGTCTCAGCTACACATCGCACCGCGGCTGTCCGGCTAGCGAGAGCAGAAGCCGGAGGCCACCACATGCGAAAAACGACCGGGGAAAAACGGCTTGGGTGACACGCTCGTTTCATTTATGAGTATCTGCTCGGTCGAGTCTGCTCCCAGAGTTCAAGTACTGTACGCTCCACTCCGCGGCCCACTCTTCGCCTCAGCCACAGACCGGCTCCCGGCTGTCCGGCTGGCAAGAGCAAAAGCCAAAGCACGAAGAGCACACGAAAAAGATTAAAGGGGGCTCGGACGAAACCGAGTCGGCACCCTTTGCATAAAGCTTGCACTACCAAGACTAGATATTTGACACACCTGCATCGACTAAACTTGTCTTTTGCACGATCATTTCCATGAGGAACCCCCTCGCTCGGAGGCGTGGAAGCCTCGCCCGGCAGCGCCTCGCGCTCAACAGCCACGGGACCCCGCGACGCGCCCGGCAGGGCTCCGCGCCCATCAGCCGGCGGACCCCGCGTCCGCCCTCGGCAGTGCCCCACGTCCATTAGCCGGCGGACCCCGCGTCCGCCCTCGGCAGTGCCCCGCGCCCATCAGCCGGTGAACCCCGCGTCCGCCGTCGGCAGCGCCTCGCGCTCAACAGCCGGCGGACCCCGCGTCCGCGCCCGGCAGCGCCTTGCGTGCAACAGCTGGCGGACCCCGCGTCCGCCCTCGGCAGGGCTCCGCGCCCATCAGCCGGTGGACCCTTCGTCCGCCCCCGGCAGGGATCCGCGCCCATCAGCCGGCGGACCCCGCGTCCGCGCTCGGCAGGGCCCTGCGCCCATCGGTCGGCGGACCCCGCGTTCGCACTCGACGCCACTATCTGCTTCAACAACAGCAAAGACCCCCCGCCCGACTCTTCGAGTCGCCCGGAGGCTCGGAGGATACACCAAGCGGGTGCGCTGGCGCACCCCCGCTGGAAACAGCCAGCCGGTGGACTCCGCGTCCACGCCCGGCAGGGCCCCATGCCCATCAGCCGGCGGACTCCGCGTCCGCCCCTGGCAGGGCTCCGCGCCCATCAGCCGGCGGACCCCGCGTCCGCGCCCGGTAGGGCCCCGCGCCCATCAGTCGGCGGACTCCGCGTTCACGCCAGACAACCTCGACGCCACCGTCTGCTCCAGCGACAGCAAATACCCTCCGCCCGACTCTTCGAGTCGCCCGGAGGCTCGGAGGCTACACCCAGCGGGTGCGCTGGCGCGCCCCCGCTGGAAGAAAGCCGCGTCGTCCCCGGCCCGCAATCGACCGTCATCAACGACTTTTGCAACAACGACGACAACGGTGAAAAACCCTCCGCCCGACTCTCCAAGTCGCCCGGAGGCTCGGAGGCTACTGTCGGGGGGATTACCCCCGGGTAGGCTCAAGGAGACGACTCAACATTTTAAAACAACGGGGCGGCCAACGCCCCTCCTGTCCGGCTGCTCCGGCTGGTACCCCGGTCTGGCCGGTTACAGAGTCCGGCCGGCTCCTTGCCCAGTCGGCTGCTCCGACCGACCTCTGTCCGGCTGCTCCAGCCGGCTGCTTCGACCGACCTCTGTCCGGCTGCTCCAGCCGGCCTACTGCGCGAGGTCAACCACCACGTCCCGTCGGACGCGACACGAAGACACTATAGCCTGCATCATGCATCACTTCACTGCACCCCAATAGTGGTGCACTATAGCCTGCGTCATCGCGTCACCTCGCATGTCATCTCCAATAGTGATGCATTATTGCCTACATCATGCGTCATCTCATATGTCTTCTCCAATAATGGATAGTTGGCCATGTGGGCCACCCCTTGTCCCATGGGGCTCCCTTTATAAGAGGGACCAGGGGAGCTCACTGAGGGGGAGGCTCCTCCCTCTCTCTCATTCTCTAATTTTCCCCTCCCACTCTCACACGTGAGGCATGAAGGAAGAGCTCTCACAGCTCCTTCTTCCTCTCCTAAGACAGCTCCAGGAGCAACTCTGTACCGCAACCATATACACTGCATATATCATCATACATGCAGGAGCAGGGATATTATCTCTCCGGAGAGCCCCGAACCTGGGTAAACCACCGTGTGCTAGTACCCTATCCCGTCCCGGACCTTCCACGGCAGCCTTGCTCTCACCTCAATTAGCCACCCCCTGGCATCTGTTGTGAGAAAACGACGACACATAGCTTGCTCAAACGTTTGGAAGTGGCTAGCCCTGGATCTGGCAGGACGGTTGTAGAGGACGCTCTCAGAAGACCAAGAAAGAAGAATGACGTCACAAAAAAGACGTCTCCAGCTGCTTGATGGAGGGTCATCGGTCTCTCGAGTTGTCCTTAAGGCCCGACTTGTCTCCATGGATTTGGTGGTGTCTGTGGTCTTCGACCGAGATTCTTTCGTTGGGAGTTTTTTTGCAATGTAGTAGTGTGGAGATTGATGATCATTGCGGGTTGGGTATGGTTGTCAGACTGAGCATGCGTTTATGGGGTTACATGATTTGTGAGTAGTCTGCATGTGGTTTATTTGTATCGGATTTCGTCTAGTTTTCTGTTAATTAATTGGGCAACAGTCTTCTCCTTAATTAATCGATGAGACAATTATTTTGTCTCCGTTTCGAGAAAAACAAAATCTCGTCTCGTGTGCGATCGATCGATCGATGCTCTGGTTTCCCATTCTGAATACGAGCGGCTTCGGGGGTCCAACAGGTTGTCCAGGCCACATGTCGATGCCACACATACGTTGGTTCGCCGCGGCATCTGACTGGACCTCGTCTCTCTAGTCTCTAGAGCAATTGCGGTTCTCGAACCTTTGCAAGCGGCCCCTTGTCTGTTCCTGTGTACCCGTCTGCAGCAAGAAAATTCAGGCGAGACCGACAGGCACACGCCTTCTGACCGGAAGGACACGCACAAGCCAAGCCGCGCTCTGGAGCCGGCTTCCCCCTGAACCGGCGAGAAGCTTCCCTCGTCGCGTCGTGTGGAATCCTGATCAGAACAACCTCTTCTTGGTTCATTCTGACCAGTACGCGGCGGCTGCCGTGCGACGCCGTGCAGTGCATTGGAGGCCCCGGTTGGCGCGGCCGCGGGTATCGTCTGCGCGTGTCGTAGCGTAGCGGAGGGGTGATGGCGGGAAGGGAGGCTTTCGTTTTCTTGGGCATACGCGTCGCCCACGCACGACGCGGCGGGCGCGCGCCCGTCGCTCCGCTTGCTCCTACTGTCCTACCCTAGGCCTGGATTTGTTTGGCACGTGTGGCGAGTCGTTCGTTGCAGGATGGTTTGTTGTCGTGCGGTGGACCAGGTTGTGGTTGCCGGGCTGGGTAGGAGTGGCCAGGGAACCCGCCCACCCACGGGTACCGACCCGGCCGATACACTGGCTGGTCGTCGCGTGACCGCGGCTTCTCGGGAAGCTTTGCGCCGGTAGTCAGATCCCCGGGGTGAGGCGAGGGCGACCGATCAAAACAAGGAAGCGACGCAAACCAACTTGTGGTTGGATGGTTAGAGGGACTGTGGTATCCCAACCCACCAGGGTTCAAATCCTGGTGTTTGCATTTATTTCCTGGATTTATTTTAGGAACTCCGGCGATGCGCATTCAGTGGGAGGAGACGTTCCCGTCGATGACGAGGTGCCTATGGTGACTTCGTAAATTTCAAGATGATATGCCGGCTCAGTCTCTCGGAGGTGCTCATAGGGGTAGGGTGTGCGTGTGTGCGTTCATAGGGGTGAGTGTATGCGCGTGTATATGAGTGCTTGCGTCTGTACTGTGTTAAAAAAAAAAACAAGGAAGCGACGATCCGTGTGCACGACTCCACACCGTCGCATGTTGACTGGCATAGTATAAGTATATTTTTTAAAGCTAATATAGTCTCAAGTTTATTCCCTGTGATGGGCCACTTAGGGTTGGATGAAAAAGCGACTACGACATTCTCTTCTGGGGTCGATGGATTCGTCGCGCGAGACCACTTCTGCAGACCTACCATGACCATCGAATTTTTTTTGAACACAATACAGACGCAAGCGATCATATACACACGCATACACTCACCCCTATGAACGCACACACACACCCTACCCCTATGAGCACCTCCGAGAAACTGAGCCGGCATATCATCTTGAAATTTACGAAGTCACCGTAGGCACCTCGTCATCGGCGGGAACGTCTCCTCCCACTGAATGCGCATCGTCGAAAATCCTGAAATAAATCCAGGAATAAATACGAGCACCAGGATTTGAACCCTGGTGGGTTGGGGATACCACAGTCCCTCTAACCATCCAACCACAGGTTGGTTCGCCCATGACCATTGAATTAAACAGAACAAATGTGATCAAAAGCAACTCTAACCGACCTCCTACAATTTTTTTTTGAGGAAAGACCTCCTACAAATTAGAGAAGTAAACGACCAAGTATTCTTTAAAGGAGGATTTTTGCTTCTCTAAAAAATGACCGTTTCTAATCGATCTCCAATACTTAGAGCAGTATCTTTTTTGTTAGAGTCATTTAATTTTAAGCCACCGAAATAAACTTCACTAGTATATTACTCCCTCTGTAAAAAATAATATAATAGCGTTTAAATCACTACTTTAGTGATCTAAACGCTCTTATATTTCTTTACGGAGGGAGTACTATTAAACGATATGGTAACATACTTCACCAACTTTTGCTAAGAGAACTGATTCAAGAAAAATAATACACACTTCAATAGAAATTCAAGTGTCATAACTGCTCCCACTAGTTCGATTACTACTTTTCTTATTCCTTCATTGCCAACATTGTTAGGCCCTTTCCCAGTGCTTCATGGTGGACAGGTGCTAAGCATGCCACGTAAGCAAAAAAATGACATGGCATAGCAATTAAGGAGGAAAGAGGGCACTTTGGTGACCCCAGGAAGAACCAATGACATACACGTGAAACCTAGGCAAACCATTTAAATGAAAGAAGATGACCAATGCATGAGAGAGTTTAGGTGCTAAATCATTAAACATAGTGAGCTTAGCAACAACAAGTTAAGCACCTATGCATTGAGAAGTTGAGTTGCTAAGCTATTTAATGCTCTTAGCACCTTTGCATTGGAAGCAGCCTTACTTTCTCTCCGTTGGCCGCTCGAGTTTGCACATTTCATTCTTCTCCAACTCCACATAACTGGACAATGTGTCGTCTCTAGTCTTATCTCTAACAATTAGTGCACGAACATCTAGTAAAATTCTCCCTATCAATAGATCAACATACTCGTTTTTCTAATACCAAAACTTGCATCTATCCTACATATAATTTTGAGATAACAAAATAAGTTTCAAATTGTCATGAATTCGAAGATCAACCTTACAAATAGGTGCTCACTCCATCCTTTTCGCACTTGTAGAACACTCATCCAGAATGTTTCGGTGTCCTTGAAACTTGGCACAACACCAGCCGTGGGCAATGGTCACACTTGATGCGAGATGCGGTGCAGAGCAGTTGCGAGGTTCGGTCCCTATTGAATCCATCCAAAACACACTGACGCCGGCCATTGGGGTGCGTCGAATATGGCGACGGGCGTATATCTGCCGATTTAGGCGCAGCGGCGAGAGGAGGACCAAATCGAGGTGGGAAGGAGCGCTCCGGGTCCTACAAGTGGGCGATGGTGGCACGTGGTGATCGGCGAAGCGACGGGCGTATATCTGCCGATTTAGGCGCAGCGGCGAGAGGAGGACCAAATCGAGGTGGGAAGGAGCGCTCCGGGTCCTACAAGTGGGCGATGGTGGCACGTGGTGATCGGCGAAGGCAAGGAGGGAGCCGCCGGAGTGGATGCGGGCCGGGGGTGTGGTGGATGCAGCGCGGGGTGTGGTGAGTGCGGCCAAGGGAAGAGGGGGGCATTTTTTTACTCTGCGAGTGGGCGGCCGAGTAAATATAGGAGTCTGTGGTGCTGAGAAGTATAATTTATAATCACCTAATGGTATACGAGTTCGGCTAGACGTCGGTTAAAGGAGTAAACCGGAAAACACATACACACGACATCTCCTTCGCTCGATCCTTACACACCTTAGTCTGGCCATCTAGCTCGTCCATTCCTACACGCTTTAGAAAAAGCTCAAAATTTTGAGTTAAGCCAACAAAAACGTAGCTCTTCTCTCTCGAATATAAACGACCTGCCTCAGTTCTTAGTAAATGTCTCTCCTTCCAACTCAGGTATGTGGCCGCCGCCTCTTCCCGCCACAACTTCCATTAGAGCTTCCGATTTTGGTAGGAATGGAGTTGAATGACTCGTTCGCAACCCCGCTGGCACTACACTGCAGAATCGACCCACGCACCGCCACCCACGCGAAATAAGCGGCTTGGCACCAGAAATGTGGTGCGGGGCGTTGTGTCGGCTGCGACACACGCGATGACGACCGCTCATCCTCCACTTGCTTCGGCCGAAGGCAAGCGGGCGAGGAGGCCGACGGAGGCCAGGAAGGCTCACCAAGGGGGCGGTGAAGAAGAAGAAGAAGAAGAAGAAGGCTCACCAAGAGGGTAGGTAAGAAGAAGAAGAAGAAGAAGAAGAAGAAGAAGGCTCGACGTGACGGCGGTCCGGTTCGACGCATCGTGAAAGTTGAGGCGTTTTTTCTACCCGCCAATTTTCATGGCAAGACCATCTTCCCGTAAACGTGAATGATGATGGAGGTGATTCTACATGATCCTTTTATTTGTGCGCGTGTGTGTGTTTACGGTAGTTGTTGGAGGCATGATTATTTTTTTGCTTATTGGAGCTGCTCTCGAACTCCGCCTACGTTGTCTCAACATAGCCGGTCCTAAGTCCGGATAAAGGAGGAGGGTTGTGATAGGCTTGGTGAGCCAACGTCAAAGCTCAGCCACTCTTATGAAGATGAAACCCAAAAGATTTTTGTTGGGGCATAACCCTCCAAGCGATGCGCCACGTCGAAAAAGGCTATGTTGTTGTATTGGAGCTGCCCTCGATGAAGCTAATCCGGCGGCTCCCCTGACCCGTGCGTCGTCACTCGGGTCCCGCCGCGCAGCGCAGGTGCCATCCTCCGTCACCCAATGGGCAACAGCCAAGGCGGGGGACCCAAGGCTGGGCGCGTCAGTTGCCAAACACAACCCGGCACGCGTAGGCATCGACCGCCCCCCATAGTTTCAGTTTACAATAATACAGTAACTCTTAATTAATTGAGAAAATGGCATGTTCCCGCCACCTTCGGTCGGCTTCCATAATTCCCATGTTCCATGTTTAGGAACAAACAAACAAACCCCCAGACACGCCCCAGCAGACCGGACGACGCCCGCGGATCCTCTGAAACTTCCACCTTTTCTCTTTCCAATTCCAATTCCAATCTGCGCTCGCCGTGCTTCTCCCTCCCCTCCCCTCCCCGCGCCGCCTCCCCTCTCCACGCCCGCCGGATCAGCTGCCATCCTCCCCCCATCCAGCTCTGCTGCGGCGGCGGCGAGCCAGGGCCGTGCTGGCCGCGGGCTGATCGATTGCCGCCCCCGCACCGGTAAGGAACCCTAGCTCGGCAGCAGTGCGCGCCCCCCGGCCCTTTTGCTCCGTCGTCAGCCCGAGCTATCGAGAACCGAACCCCCTCCTCCCTCCCCGTCCCCGTCCAGGCGGCGGCCGATTCGTCTGCCGCGGGTCCGATTGCCCGGCGCTTCGCGATCGATCTGCGCTCTGACGGCAGCCCCTCGCGAGCTGCTGCCCGGCCGCGGCCGACGTCGGGGACATGAAGGCCGCGCCGCTGCCCCTCCAGAGAGCAGCTTCTCCGAGGCGCCGCCTGTGGGCGCTCGCCGTCGCGGCCCTCGTCTCCGTCGTGGTCGTCTGGGCCTACCACTACCCGCCCCAGCATTACGCCTCTCCCGTCACCAGCTGGCTCCCGGCCGAGCCCGACAGGGAGCTGACCGACGATGAGCGGGCCTCGCGCGTTGTCTTTGGCCACATGCTCTCCACGCCGCCTCTTCGGTCCAGGCGGTCCAAGATTGCCTTCATGTTCCTCACCCCGGGCAACTTGCCGTTTGAAAAACTATGGGAGAAATTCTTCGAGGTGCGTATCGTCTCAGTGCTTGTGCGCGTATCATTCTTTCCATCAATTTTTTGGTGCCATATGATCGATACTAGCGAACAACACGCTTTTAATTAAACTACATCCAAGCTATAGAAAGCTGGAAATTGTAATTAAACTACATCCAAGCTATAGAAAGCTGGAAATTATACAGTAAGGATTGATGACATGTAGTTTGAGTGCATAACCATTTGGGGCTAGCTAATTAGCAAGATCTAGAAGTGGATTTCTTGTTGCTCCATTATCTCCATAGCTAAGATAGCCTGAACTGATTGCTATTAACATGCCATATGCCAGCGTTTTATATTCATTAGAATTTCGGACCTTCTGTCGCTTAAAGATACAGTGATACTTTGTGACCATTTTGTTGACTTAAGGGCAGGCATCATGGAGAACTATCAATCTTTTGAACGATGTTGTAGTTCTCAGTGTCATCACATTTTGCTCAAAGTTTGCCTGTTTATGTCTTCTGCTGCTGTCTCTGCAGGGCCATGAGGGAAGATATACCATATATGTTCACGCCTCAAGGGAGAAACCAGAACATGTCAGTCGCGTATTTATGGGCCGAGATATACACAGCGACAAGGTAATGACATTGTAAATAATGAACAGTTTGAACGCTGTTATAACAAGGCATGTACTATTCATATTAATTTAACAGCTGGCAATAGAAAACACAAATTAATTTCAGCATTATATCTATGCTTTTGAAAAATTGTAGTAACTGTCATTCCTTGATTGGTATTGATATTTGCCATATAGATCATGTCTTGCAATAGTGGTCAGAAGCTAAAGACTGCCTTGGATGATTTTTTTTATTGCAGGTACAGTGGGGTCAGATTTCTATGGTTGATGCTGAGAGGAGGTTGTTGGCGAATGCTCTACAAGACATAGACAACCAGCATTTTGTGTTACTTTCTGACAGGTCGACACTTAGTTTGCTTATATCTCATTTTCCTTAATGATAGAATCTATCTGATGTCAACTCTTGTGCCGTTCCCGTTACAGCTGCGTACCTTTGCACAATTTTGACTATGTGTATGACTACCTGATGGGAACAAATCTCAGTTTTATTGACTCGTAAGTCAAATATCTGCTTAATTTTTTTCTGAAGGCCTAGCATTGACACTATTGGAGCTTCTGTTTCTTCTACTTACATTTTATTTTTTTCCTTGGTCAGCTTCTATGATCCTGGACCACACGGAAATTTTAGATATTCGCAAAATATGTTACCTGAGGTTAGAGAGTCTAACTTCAGGAAGGGTTCACAGGTAATCTACCATACTATCTATTAAGTTCATGAGCCAAAAGTATCGTGCGCAGTAGATTATTCAAGATTTCAAGACGCCATGACTTTGTGTCTAAATTTTAAGCCTGTAATTTCCAAACAATAATATTTCTAAAGTTAATCCTTTGGTCACATAAGTTTGTACGCCCCCCCCCCCCCCCCCCCTCCTCTCTTCTTTTACTCTATTTTGTTGATATTTATTTTGATATAGAAAGATGCATTTCAACAAACTCTCCAAATATTTCAGTGGTTCTCAGTCAAGCGGCAACATGCATTGATGACAGTCGCGGACAGTCTTTACTATACAAAGTTCAAGCTTTATTGTAAGGTATGCCATGCACTTTTACTCTTTCGTTTCCCATGTACAGTTGTTAGACATATCTCTGCTCAGTTGTCTCACAGCATATAAGGGTGCGTTTGGTTACCTGCATCGTTTTTGACCCTTTTGCATACTTGTCCTAGTTGTGGGCCTGGCTGAGCATATGCAGGCAAAAAAACAACATCTGCCTGTTGATTGGTTGCCTGCATCCCCTCTCCCTGCATCGTATCAACACCTCTACGCAATGTGTTTGGTTGCTCGCATTGTTTGTGCTCATACTAGTGCATGTTGTTTGGTTGCCTGCATGTGATACGATTAAGACTTAACAGCTACCCATAACACACAGTGCCATGGCGATTGCGATGAACGATAACGAGCACACAAGCAACTAGTTCGTCACGCTGCCGTCGGACTCGACACCAAGGCCACTGTCCACCGCCGTGGGCTCGCCTGTGCGGAACGCCGGCCTCTTCGGCATGTACTAAAACGTCGTGCTCCTGCCCGCCGTCGCGGTCGTTGAGCGCGGCGTAGGAGCAGAAGACGTTGAGCGCGTGGCTCGGGAGTGGCAGGTCGGCGCGGTCGCTATTGTGGTCGATGCACACGACGATGTGCACGGTGACGGTCTTGTCGGGCGGCGAGGGGCTGAAGGGGTCGAAGGCGACTCCATCCCCGGTGACTGCAGTGGACATTGCCGTCGACGCAAAAACATCGGAGGAGGAGGGCGTTGAGGCAGAGGATGACGGAAAAAAAAACTACAGTGTGCGCGCCATAGCGGTGTCAGTATAGTAGGACGTGGAGGAGGAGGCCGAAAAGAACGACGATGGCGACAACGCCAGTGTAGGATGACGCGAGTGAGGAGGCCGAGAGGAACGGCGCCGATGATGGCTTCAATGTACTAGGACATAGGAGAGGAGACCGAGAGGAACGGCGACCACACGAGTGTAGTAGGACATCGGAGAGGAGGTTGAGAGGAACGACGCCGGCACAAGTGTAGTATGACATGGGCGAGAAGGCCGAGAGGAACGACGCCGACGATGGCTTCAGTGTAGCCGGACATGGAGAGAATGCACAGAGGAACGACGACCGTGCAAGTGTAGTAGGGCATGGGAGAGGAGGTCGAGAGGAACGACGCCGGCGGTGGCGCTAGTGCATCAGCACGCCGGAGAGAAGGCTGAGAGGAGCGATGTCGGTGATGACCTGGCGTAGCAGAACACAGGAGAGGATACCGAGATTAAGGAGTGTTATTAACACACAAAACACTTATGTGCATATACTTTTCACGAGAAATAAGTTAGATCTACTCGTCTACGATCGTCGGAAAAAGAAACACGAAAGTCGTGTGAAACTGTAAGATTAAGCTACCGGTCAAAGGAAATGTCAAACGGTCGACCGTGCGCGACGAATTTGACAAAATAGCTTCAAACATGAACACGAAATTGAATATTTACTTTCGATGAAAGTACGAACCAATAGCAAAAATGGAACCATAACATCGAGGTGCATCTTTTTCATGTAGAGCTTATCTTGATTCGATGACTGTTGTGTTGATTAGAAGGGACTAATAAGTGGACAAGATTAGGAGTTAAACTAACGGACTACGTGCAAACTCACATACACTTGTGCATGAGAATGAACGAGGCTGCATCCATCGAGCCACCCACGTGCGCTCTCATGCATCGCTCGGGCCTGGCTCCACAAAAACGGTCGATTTGAGCGTTTCCAGGGATGCAGGCCCAGAGGTGCTTTAAAGTCCGTGCTATGCACGCCAACAGTGAATGCAGGCAACCAAACGGGCCAAAATCTCCCCGCGTAGGCCTGGTTGGGGTATATGCAGGCTACCAAGCGTGCCCTAAGATTTGGTATATGCACTATATGAGTATATGGTATACTTGATTTCATACTTTTTTTCTTAAACTTGAGGATCGTGTGGCACACTAGCACATCGCTTGCTAGTTTGATGTTTGTCATTGGATGATATAGTGCACTATTCAACTATCTATTATCTAGTTTGTACTTACTATTTGCTTTTGTAGCAAAGGAAACCTGTTCTGTCTCATTCATTGAAATATGGCAAACTTTTTAAAAATAAAATAAAATGTTGGTGATCTTTGTATAGGTTCTACAGTTGCTGTACACTGTATATGTGCATTTATGATTGTGTTTTAGGTATTAATGAGCTAATTACAAAGTATTATCAATGGTTTTAGCACACATCATTTCTTTTAGTTTACCATAAATGGGCTCAGATGTATGATATCTGTTTTCTCGGTTTGCAGCCAGGAATGGAAGGTGGACGCAATTGCTATGCCGATGAGCATTATATGCCAACACTATTCAATGTAAGTGTACGACAGCCTTTTATATGTTGACATTTATCTCCATCAGTAATAACCATTGTGTCACTTCCAATCATGGGAACTTGTATTTGCACAAAACAGATGATGGATCCAAATGGAATAGCGAATTGGTCAGTAACTCATGTTGACTGGTCGGAAGGGAAGTGGCATCCAAAAGCTTATCGAGCGCAGGATGTCACTTATGGGCTCCTGAAGAATATAACTGTATGTTTCTCCCGTCAAAATAAAAATAAATATAACTGTATGTTTCTGTGTTATACACATATAGATTTTGTTTCGCGTCATGTCTACGTGTGAGAGGTTCTTTAAGTTCATCTCTAACATGGTTCTAATTCCAATTCATTGATCTTGCGGCAGTCAGTTGACATGAGCCGCCATGTTACAAGCGATATCAAGGTCTCTTCTCTCTCTCTCTCTACTTCTCTCTTTCTCTCTCTCAATGCTTTGCGCGCACATTTACCTGACAAACTCAAGGTGATGAAGAAAAGGAACTAATACAGAAATACTTGATTTGTTTCCTTGTTCTTACAGAAAGTGGTTACAGAGAACCCTTGCTTATGGAATGGAGTGAAGAAACCATGCTACCTGTTCGCAAGGAAGTTCTACCCTCAGTCCATGAACAATCTCATGTACTTATTCTCGAATTACACCCTCTTTTGAGTGTGCTGTGCTCATCCCACATACTACAGGAATTTACAGGAGATATTTTTGCTATAGAAACATCTGTACATTTGGAAGGACATTAGATCTATTGACAAATTGGTGGATATAGAAGAAATACGGAGGAGAAGGCATTCGCTGCAGTAATTGAGTGGTTCCCAATCCCATCTCCATCTCAGGCTATTTTAACTCACTCCAGGACATCACATATTTAGGACGACCATGCTCGTTTTACTAGTTTCTCTACAGATTTTAGCCGCAGATTCTGCGATGTATACTAAGATTATTGTAACTCGGAAAAGCCATTAGACGATGTCCATTATCGGTTATACTAATACCACTGAGTCTGCTCAAAGCTTCGTTGTATCATTTCGCTTGTTCAAGTGGCTGTCATGTTTCTGTATTTCATATTTCTATAGAACTTGCTCGATTTTGAAATATAAGGTGCATTTTTTTGGAAAGTCAAAAATTTCTATTTCTCTGACCGAGTTTACATAGAATTTTTTCAAGGTGTATTTTTCTTCATGAATATTTTTTTATTGTTATTTTTTCGGTACCGAGATGTTGATATTTTTTATATACCAAATTAGATCCATCATCAAATATGTTTTAATTATTTTGGTTAAACATAAATTTTGATTTAAAAAAAAGTAATATACCTTATATTTTGAAACAAAGTAAAATTTAGCACCTTGGAATATTTGAACTTGGAAAATTTTGCCTCCGTTTGGAAATAACTTTGAACTAAAACCACGTCAGTTATTTTCGAACGGAGGGAGTATATCTTAGCAAAAGGACAGAGATAACAGCGACCGTACACCCAGTGGAACAGTTTCTTCCTAAAAAAGAAAAAGAAATACAAAACGGTAGAAATGGGCTTCAGTTGAGCTATCGCCTCGCCACACAAACTCGAGAAGAAAATGGCGGCTTGTGCTGCGCCCCCTTGCGTCCGCATCTCCTGCTCCACACCTTCACCGACCGCTCTCCGCCGGCCACGCCGCCGGCGCGTCACCTCCGCCCGATGCTCCCTCGCCGCGGCCCCCGGTCTCCGGGCGCCGCCGGAGCTCGTCGACTCCATCCTCTCCAAGGTGACGCTCACATCTAGCTCCTTTGCCCCACTCCAAGATTCGACCTAGCTTTTGCAATCCTGCTAGGCGATTTCAACACGAATAGCATGCCAAGAAACCACCAAACGTTCGTGTTTCGCACTAAATTTGGTCCCAGTTATAGCTTGCTTCGATTTTCGGCGTGATTTCTCAGCAAAGTTAGCATGTTGCCGTCGACAGGTGAAGGGAACTGACCGGGGCGTGCTGCTGCCGGAGGAAGGCCACCAGGAGGTCGCCGACGTCGCGCAGCAGCTGGGGAAGTACTGCATCGACGAGCCCGTCAAGTCCCCGCTTATATTCGGAGGTGAGTCCTGCTACACCAATGTCCCCAACCAAACCGTAGTTGCATCTTATCCGGTAGTGCTGTGGTGTGGCTGTGCCATTTACTGACCTGCCAAACCTTGCGACCATCAAACATGTGAGACCTGCATTTGGGGCTGCAGTGTTTAAGCGAATCTTGTTCAGTTCATCCTTCATGGCATCCTGATTCAGTTGCTTGAGTTGTATTGCGCGTGGACAGACTGGGAGGTGGTGTATTGCTCGGTGCCGACGTCCCCCGGAGGGATTTACCGGACCCCTCTCGGCCGGCTGGTGTTCAAGACCGACGACATGGTTCAGGTGGTGGAAGCCCCCGACATCGTCAGGAACAAGGTGTCCTTCTCCATCTTTGGCCTCGATGGCGCCGTGTCTTTGAAAGGTAGGTAAACCACGTGTTGGTTCTTCCCTCATTCAGTTCAGACCATGCATATAGTTTGGAGTACAAGTTCAGATTGGCTTTAAGTTTAAGCCATACATACGCTGTTGCGACAGAAAACAGGTATTTAAGATTGCGTGTACTGTGCCAGTGATCTTTTAATTCTGTGGGTGTCTGCAGGCAAGCTGAATGTATTGGACAGCAAATGGATTCAGGTCATATTTGAGCCCCCGGAACTGAAGGTAGGCTCCTTGGGTTTCCAATACGGTGGCGAGAGCGAGGTCAAGCTGGAAATCACCTATGTCGACGAGAAGATCAGGCTCGGGAAAGGATCCCGAGGCTCGCTTTTCGTCTTCCTGAGACAAGATTAGAAGGTCAGGCACGTATGGCACCATGCCACCATTGCATGTTTTCATGTGCACGACGCCACAAAGGATATCAGCCATATGGGCGTCTGCACCACTGCTTGCAGATGTAAATTCAGAGATAAAGCCCACAAAGTAGTTTTTTATGATATTAATTTCTACCTGAAGCAGATTGCCTTGTTGTGAGCGAAAATGATTGCGGTACTCATGCTGATCTTGTTCCTGGATGTACTTATGATCACACTGGGGTTTGAGCAGGACGATGTTAGTTTCAGAAACTAGTATTCCGGCTAGCTGTCTTTTGAATTTTGAAATGTGTTTTTGAGCAAATTGATGTTTGACCCCCCCCCCCCCCCCCCCCCCCCCCCCACACACACACACACACACACGGGCACATTAGTCTAATTAAAGAAAATTTGACCTCGCCTAAAGGCATTGGAAAGAAGAAAGGAGGGGGGGTGGGGCTGTTTCTGAAGGTTGAGGAACCGTTTTGAGTTGAGGGTGATGTGGCTGAAATCTGAAAGTAGTTTATGGGGCATATACACTTCGAATACATATTGCCGTCTGTTCATATAATTTGTCTTCTATCACGATCAGTCCTTAAGGTTTGTGGCCTGGAAGGAAGTCCTCTATGTTGGCAGTATAGGGTTAGAATGTTCAATTGCTACAAAGTACACCAGGATGATTTTTATTGGGGATCCTAGCAGACCAAAGTGTGTCATTTTTGTATCTGAAAAAGGAAAACCGGCGGTAAGTAGGGACCTATTGTCATTTTAAATGACAACAGGTAGAACTATTGGAGTAATATATATTTTTTTTGCAAGGGAGAGCAATATATTATTAATCCCAATGCAAACACAAGTTAAACTCCGGACATTAACAATCTTGGATAAGTTGGACTTTAATACCAGGATAATTGTTACTCCTTATGTAAACTAATATAAGACGTTTTCGAGAATGTCTTATATTAGTTTACAGAGGTAGTATTTTTCTTTGGGCAAAGACACCCCAAATTTATAGGAAGAACTAGAGTCATATAAACTGCTTGGATTTTATTGTCATGTGCCTCGACACCATGGCCGGAGTCATCAACATCATCTGTCGTCACATCATCCTCCCCCGACACAAAATCATCATAACCCCATTCTAAGATCCAACTACGGATAATGCAACATGCAATAAAAAACTTAACTTGGATGGAGAAAGGGTGGAATATCTTTTGATCTAGGATCTTAAATATATTCTTCAAGGCCTCAAATGCCCTCTCAACCGTAACTCTAAGATTAAAGTGTATGGGATTGAACAATTCGATAATAGTCCTAGCATAGTTCCTAGAAGAGAACTTGTTGAGATGGATACTTGGTTTTTCTGAAGGGTGAAAGAACACCAGGTCAACATACAAATCTAGCATCTCCTACGGAGAACTTACCATCGGGGATATTGATCCCATCATATCGAGTCATGCTGTCAGCAAGAATGTTAGCATCATGGGCTGATCCTTCACAGCCAGCTAACATATATGTGAATTTCAGACCGAAATTGACATCAACAAGCATATTCTGGCTTGTGTAGTGCTTCCTACCCATGTATGATGCAGCATGTGATCTCGACACTCTAGCAATCACATGAGTGCCACCTATTGCGCCAATACAATCCTGTCATGACATGAAAAAACGGTTATGGCTCGCCCAATACACATGTCATGGCATAAACTAAGAGTACTACTCACCTTAAAGTATGGATGCCGTCTACGACTCGTGTGAATCTTCAAAGGAGTTTGCTAAGTTGGTGCTCTGATAATCTCTCTTGTGAGCTCCCCGATCACATACAAAACTTGCTTTAAATATCGAAAAAATGGTTCACTGGATCTCCTGAATGTGTTGTGAATCACTCTGAACCTCTGGTTATGACCCACAACGCGAAGGAACATTGATACCTGCTCTTCAACGGAGGTGTTGATGCTATCTTGTAGCAACCCCTTGTCCCTAAGCGTGTCCACAACCTTGGCAGAAAGGTGCCCTTTCCATTCGAAGCATGTCCACAACATCTACATTGTTGTTGTTGTAGATGCAGTTCAGATTCGAAATCCTCCCCTTATCTCGGGCTACCAATGGATCATAGTTTTTAATTGTGAGGAACCGCTCTCTTGTGGACCAACATGACCCATGCATGAATCACAACTATGAGTGTTGTTGTCTGAACTACTAGATTCATCCGTTCGTCCTAGTGAAATCGATTATGTGGTAAGTAATGGGGGAAATCGACCGTACACCCTAACTAACGACCTAACTATGGAGGGTGGTTGTATGTTGCTTACCGCCATTGAAGCTGACGACCTGCCCATGCCGGAGACGAGGCGGACTAGACGGAGACGGAGACAAAGGGGACAAGCAGCTCATGGAGAGAAGTAGCATGTCTTGGTGTCGGATATTTAAGTCGGCGCGGCGCTTCCGCAGATCTGAGTCGGCCGACATCGAGAACTGAGGTGGGATTTTTCCGTTAGAAAAAAAGAGCTAATGAAGAGGAGCCCATGGCTTATATACTAAGATAGAGTCCACCAGGGTGATATCGCTGAAAACGCTCCCGATGGGAGTCAAACCCCAGTCTGCAAGGATGTGCCACTGTCCTATCGCTAGAGATGAGCGAGTAGGGAGGGGAGGGGGGAGGGTGAGACTACATTTCGGGCCATCGTACGCTGGCGAAGATTTTGATCTCCCACCATCTCCATGTCGATTTCCCCTGCACCACCACGTACATCGTGCCCCCTTTTGCGCTTGAAACTCGGTCTTACTTGCTTGAAATGGTCGATTTGAGCGTTGCCAGCGAGCCAAGCTTTATGCTGCTTCAAGTTTCGTGTGCATGCGGACCAACACCTCATGTACGCAGTCAAATGGATTTGTGTTGCATCTAGTGAGCCTGTTGGATGCAGGTAAGAGCATCTACAGCCGGACTTGGCAAACCCAATCCCTCAAACGCCCACGGACGCGCCCGGGCATGTCCGCGGACACTGACAGGTCTAGCCTCAAATAAAGCATTCTACAACCGGATACCTCAAATTAGAAACCCCAAATCCATACTATTACATGCAACGTAAACCTAATAATAAGCGGAGCTCGTCTGGCTCCGCCGTGCTCATGTCCGGCGGTTGACTGCGTCACTTGTAGTGTTGGTTTGGTCACCGGCGAGGTAGAGTAGGACATGGACACTAGCAGGCTCATGGGAGTCGAGCTCCCGCCGTCTCTCATGCCCTACTCTTCCTCGTCGGAACCCGTAACCAGGCCCGGTCCTGGGGCAGGGCGAGCGGGGCGGCCGCCCCGGGCCCCCCAAATCCAGGGGCCCCCTCGCCAAGTAACCAGCAACAGGTAGCAGCCTAGCACACGACGATTACGCTGTACTGTTTTCCTTTCCCTCTCTCTCTAATCGTGAGAGTTACCTGGCCTGCAAGTTCACTGGGCCTAGCCCAAGTACTAATAGCTACGTGCGGCCGTGCTGGCGTCGTATTTCCCAACAGTAAATCTTGAAGCGTCTGACGGCCTAACGCACACAGCGTCACACCTATTGAACCCTAGCAGGCGCCGCCTATTCACCTCATGCCCAGATCACGGCAGATACACCGGCGAAGTTTCCCCAGATCGAGTCCAGGGGACGCGACTATCCGCCGGAGCCCGCGGCGCACGGACGCTGCGCGTCGTCCGCGGCCGTGAGCACTTCGGCAGCTCGACATCTTCCATCGTATATGTATCGGTAAATATTATGTTTTGGTAGTTTGATAATGATGTTCTTATGGTGGATCTAAGATAGATTTTAAACGGAGTATTTTTTTATGTTAATCTTAACGATTAGCTTTTAGATTAACTGTGTTTTTTAATTAATCAAGAATTAGTATCACAAAGTAATCCTTGATTCACTTATTTACACAACCGGTAAGAATAACTTTGCACTGTTGTAGTATTGTTCGATTTTATTTTTAAAGATACAAAAGAATAGTTTGCATATCACTCGTATGGATTTACTCATCTTTCTTAATTTCTCGGATACTGTTTTTATTTAGAAAAGCAATCTTACAACTAGTCGGTCCAAGAACTTCGGATGTAAAAAAAAGTTCTATTCTTAGAGTCACCTGCCTCCAAACCTTTGGTATCTCAAACATATAGTGTACTACTGTAGTTGTAGTAAGCATACCATTAAGTATGACTTTCTATTTCTAAGAATGACTGGGATAGACATACACACCTTTGTTTATTTTTCCCACAACCATCATATATATGCCTCTCGCTAGTTTATATTTATGTTAAGGGCCCCGAATTTTAGTTTCACCCAGGGCCCCCAAAATCTCAGGACCGGCCCTGCCCGTAACCCGGCCGGTGCCGGTGGACGTGATACGTCTTCATCGTATCTATAATTTTTTATTGTTTCATGCCAATATCCTACAACTTTCATATACTTTTGGCAACAATTTATATGATTTTCTTGGACTAACATATAGATCCAGTGCCTAGTGCCACTTCCTGTTTTTTTGCATGTTTGGCAGAAAATCCAACGAAGTCCAAACACGATAAATTTTTACGAAGATCTATTTTGGAATATATGTGATATTTGGGAAGAAGAATCAATGGAAGATGGTGCCCGAGATGGCTCCCAGGGGGTATGGGCGCGCCGTGTTGCCTTGAGACTCCCTCGTAAGTCGGTTGGGGCCCTTCTTTCGCCGCAAGAAATATAATTTCCCGAGTAAAATACCTTCAAAATTTCAGCCCAATCGGAGCTACGGATCTCTGGATATTTAAGAAACGGTGAAACGCGAGAAAACAGGAGGCGAAACAGAGAGAGAGAGAACCAATCTCGAAGGGGCTCCTGCCCTCCGGGAGCCATGATGGACATGGACCAGAGGGGAAACTCTCCTCCCATCTAGGGGGAGACCAAGGAAGAAGAAGAAGAAGGAGGGGGGCTCTCTCCCCCTCTCTCCCGGTGGCGCCGGAACGCTACCGAGGCAACCATCCTAACGACGATCTACACCAACAACTTCGCCGCTGTCACCATCAACTCTCTCCCCCTCTATGCAGCAGTGTAACACCTCTTTTCCCACTGCAATCTCTACTTAAACATGGTGCTTAATGCTATATATTATTATTAAATGATGGGTGGCTATCCTATGATGTTTGAGTAGATTTCTTTTGTCCTATGGGTTGATTGATAATCGTGATTGGTTAGAGCTGTATGTTTTATTTTGGTGCTGTCCTATGGTGGCCTCCGTGTCACGCAAGCGTGAGAGATTACCACTGTAGGGTGTTGCAATACGTTCATAATTTGCTTATAGTGGGTTGCGTGAGTGACTGAAACACAAACCTGAGTAAGGGGGTTGCTGCATATGAGAGTAAAGAGGACTTGTTACTTAATGCTATGGTTGAGTTTTACCTTAATGATTTTTAGTAGTTGCGGATGCTTACTAGAGTTCCAATCATAAGTGTATATGATCCAAGTACGGAAAATATGTTAGCTTATGCCTCTCCTTCATATAAAATTGCAATAATGATTACCGCTTTAGTTATCAATTTCCTAGGGACAAATCCTTCTCTTGTGTTACCAAAAGCTTTCTATTAAACAACTTACTTAATTAATCTTTATCTAAACAGCTCCTAAATTTTATTTACTTGTTCTTTATTATCTTGCAAACTCATCCTATTACAGTTACTAAGTACTCCTAGTTTTATTCCTGCAATGGGCCTACCATTGGGCTAGTGCGGGCCAGACCGACGTGGTGGACGTGCCCGGGTATACCTGGCCATTCGTCAGGCCGGGCCGGGTTTCGGGCTGGGCCTACCAAAGCCCGATGCAGAAAACCTAGGCCCGAGCCCAGCCAGGCTGTCGGGCCTAAAAATCATGTCCAAGCCCGACCCATCGGTCAAAAAAATCCGTCGGGCCTCTTCCTTAAACCGCAAACACGCTAGGCCCGATATGTTCCGGCCTGGCCATCAGGCTTAAAATCTAGGCTTAGGCCCGGCCCGTGAGCAAGGTCGGGTCGAGCTGGGTCGGGCTTTGTCGGGCCGGGTCGGATCGGGCCGGCTGGGCCGGGCTGCCCATGGTCAGGTATATGCCCGGGCGAGCTCGCACACCCTCATATCCGCGACATATTTAGGTATACGAGGGATGTCGGTCAGTCCGAAAGTTTGAGGCCCGTTTAAAACGTCCGTCTAGATTAAAATTTCGTAACTGGTGAGTGAGCGGATGGCATGCAGGCATATGAGGCGGGTTTGGAACGCCCAACTATAGATGCTCTAACAAACACGCCCTGCTGTGTGGTCAAATTAGCGTGGGGCACCGGCTATTCGTGTGCATGCGGACGCACCTCGTGTACGCAGTCAAATGGATTTTTGTTGCATCTAGTGAGTCTGTTGGATGCAGGTAACAAACACGCCCAAGCTATCCTTGTTGTCCAGCATGACATCGCTAGTTTGACCAGTAGCAGCAGGATGCATCGGGTTGTCGTGCCAGCGTGTTTGCTTGACCAGGTTCTGGAGCCGTACCATTCGTCAACCATAAACAAAGCTGCACGTTACATTTCTTTATTTGTTATATCTGAGATGAAACCCCGATATAGTTGGTAACCGCCATCCAATCAAGCATAATAAGATACCAACGCTCCCATCCCTCATAAAAATTTAATCCTAATGCTCCCAAGGAGGATAGTGTCAAGCCAAACAACTGTGGTTGGAACTTGGAAATAGTACCATTTCAGTGATCTGACCGAGTAAAGCCACACCAAACCAGCGCCCATTTCCTCGTCACGCGTGTTGATTTGACCAGGTCCAAGTGTGTTTACTGATTAATTGGCGAGCTCCGCGTCTTGCCTTTGCTTGCTCCTTCCTTCATCTCCACCGCCGGACGGCGCTCATCTTCTCAGGTGCTAGGGGGCAGCAGAGAACGCCGGGGAACTGAGGCGTATCGCTGGGGGTCGGAAAAAAGTCGGTCTTTTGCCGTTCTGGCCGGGGGCAGGAGGAGGGAGGAGATGGTTGACAAGGGGGAGGGGCGGCTTCCCCTCTTGCTGCTGCTCGTCGTCTTGTGCCTCTTGGCCGAGCCCAGGATCGCCGCCGCCGCCACCTACCCACAGGATGGTATGTATGCCTGCTTGCTCGCTAAGCTTTTCTCCTTCTCCTCCTCCCCCTTCTCCGAACTTCGGGGAGGAGGGAAAGTTTATTCTAATTGCATCGGAGCTGTATGCTTGGTTGTTTGGAGGTTCAGTTTTGGTCTTCGGAGAGCTAGGGATTGGACATCCTCATGATCCCGTATACTATGAAATTTGCTGCTGGAATCATTTTCCCAACAGATTGTTTCAGTTGCAACTTGTTAGTGAATAATCTATTTACTAATAGCAATCTGCCCAACATCAAATTTCAGTTAACCAATCTCTTTATTTATTATTAGTAAAAAGAGTATCCAATGGTTGGTTCACAAGTCCCTGTCTCTCTCCCCATTTTGCAGCGGCTGCTCTCAAATCCTTGATGACGAAATGGTCAAATGTGCCTGCTAGCTGGAGGAAGAAATCGAACGATCCTTGCGGCGACAAATGGGATGGAATTCAATGCAATGGTGCCAACTCAAGGGTTACATCGCTGTGAGCACAATTGACCCCCATCATTTGTTTGGAGCTGTTCAAGATCCTTATGTTTTGATTTCCCCTGACTCTCTTCTTATATGTAGCAGGAATCTATTTGGCATGAACATGAAAGGCACTCTCAGTGATGATATAGGAAGCCTGACCGAGCTTAGGGTCTTGTGAGTGATGATGTATTCATGTTATCGATGCCCCTATGTTTTTGGCTGTCTTATGCTTACTCAATAAAGTAATATTAGGACACTTAATCACTGATGACTGATGAATGCACTGCAGGGATTTATCCTCAAATAGAGACTTGGGTGGTCCACTTACGCCTGCCATTGGGAAATTGATTAACCTTATAAACTTGTAAGTTGCAACGGTTTTCATTACTGTACAAAGAGGCGGTAGACGAACTGTATAATCTTCTGTTTCCACCTTAGTTACTGACTTACCATCTTCCGTGTAACAATTGTGTAGAGCATTGATAGGTTGCAGTTTCAGCGGTACTGTTCCGAGTGAACTAGGCAACCTGGCACAACTCGAATTCTTGTAAGATTCTTGTTGTTCTTTTGAAAACAATAATCATAGTTTTGTTTACAAGAATTCTCTATCTATTGGATCTTAATGTGGTTTCGTGAATCGTGACTCGGTGTCCTTCCACAGCGGTCTGAACTCAAACCAATTCATGGGCAGAATCCCGCCCTCACTGGGCAAGCTCTCCAAGGTCAAATGGCTGGACCTAGCTGATAACAAGTTAACCGGACTTCTCCCAAACTCAAGGGACAATGGCGCTGGATTGGACCAGCTTCTTAATGCAGAGCACTTGTAAGTGTCATCTAACATCAGTTTCTTGTTAATCATACGTGTCATCTGGCTATCACTCATTCATAGGTCGCTTCTGCCTTGTGTAGCCATCTTAACCAGAATTATCTAGAAGGTCCTATCCCAGAATATATGTTCAACTCCAGAATGCACCTCAAGCATATGTAAGTTCAAATATAGCCTTTCGCCCTGTATCATTTGGACCGTAATTTGTCTGACAATGGTTTGTTGTGTGTAGACTTCTGGACAGGAACAATTTTAGTGGAACTATTCCATCATCTATTGGGGTAATCCCAACACTTGAAGTACTGTAAGTGTTCACACAACTTGCTTTAGAATTACTTTGGGGAGTTGGCATGTTTGTGGCAAGCTAATTATTTTGATCTGTTTTTGGAATACAGTCGTCTAAATAACAATAGCTTCACAGGCCGAGTTCCGGCCATGAATAACCTGACTAAGCTCCATGTTCTGTAAGTTGTCGTACCCACCATTTCCATCTTATTTGATGCTACTCTGCATACATAGATGAGATAAGCACTAATATATCACTTGTAATTTTTATTGGAAATCTCAGAATGCTGTCAAATAACAACCTAAGTGGACCAATGCCGAATTTGACTGATATGAAGGTTCTTGAAAATGTGTAAGAAATTACTGCGATCTTAACGAACATTCTTTACAAACTTTCAATCGATATCATTGACAAGTGATGCGGCGCTATATGCACAGGGATCTAAGCAATAACAGCTTCACGCCTTCTGGTGTTCCAAGTTGGTTTACAGAATTGCCCAAATTAATGACCCTGTAAGTTACAGTGCTATCTGAATTCAATAGTTAAGATGCAGTTTAAGATCAGCAAATGATGAACTCTTTCGTTTTGCCGTGCAGTACAATGCAGTCAGTTGGGATTTCTGGGAAACTACCACAGAAGCTTTTCAGCTTGTCTGATTTGCAACATGTGTAAGACAATACAACAACCATTGGACCTCTACCTTGTATACATTATTTATCGAAATTTACTAACTAGTCAATCGTATGGCAGAATATTGAATGATAACCAACTGAATGATACGCTTGACGTGGGCAATAACATCAACGACGGACTAGACCTTGTTGACTTGCGAAACAACAAAATTACCTCAGTTACAGTGTACAGCAGCCTTGACAGCAAGCTTCTCAAGTGAATATTCTTGCTCATTTGAAACATATCTTTTTTGACAAAGAAATGTGTTCCATTTCCTTCAAATTCTTACTATATTATCTTGCTGCTCTGTTGTTGCCAGGCTTGAAGGAAACCCACTCTGCAGTGACTCTCTTCTGTCACGCACGCTGCTCTGCACGGACCAGCTAACTGAACTTCCAATCATGCATCCTTCCGCTAATGTACAGTGCGCACATCCATTTGTTGAAACTATATTCTTCAGATCTCCTTCCTTTGGCGATGTCAGAAAGTTCCTTCCTGAACTGCACGAAAACCTGTCGAGAACAGTGAGCAGTTGTACCCCGAACAAGCTAGGCTTGTTACCATACATTGATGATGTGTACCTGAAAGTAGATATCAAGGCGTGCCCAGTAAACCAGAAGAGGTTCAATTACTCTCAGGTGCTCAACTGCTTTAATCTGACCCTTCAGACTTACAAGCCACCAGAGAATTTCGGACCTTACTATGTGAACGCACATCCTTATCCTTTCCACGACAAAGGTGATTTATGGAGCTTGATCCGGTTCTTGTGGTGAAGTTTGTTAGGCTGGCAAATGGACCGTGCTGATGTTTAACTGTTGATGTATTGCAGCTTCTCGGGCTATTTTGATTGGTGTCGTGACTGGCTCTGTTCTTTTGGTTGTCGGGCTTGCGCTGATTGGACTTTACGCAGCGCGTCAAAAGAAACGGGCTCAGAAGCTTGTCTCCCAGAATAATCCTTTTGGTACTTCATATGTTTCATACAGATTAGATCATAGTATTATGTTGCTTTACCTGCCTTTTGATCTAACTGTTCATATTTTCAGCTTCATGGGGATCAACGCCGGAAGATATTGGTGAAGCGCCAAAACTCAAGAGCGCTAGATGCTTCACACTGGAAGAGCTCAAGCTTAGCACGAACGACTTCAAACAAATCAATGCAATTGGAGAAGGAGGCTATGGAACGGTAATTAAGCAACAATCTTTTCGACAACTTGAGGTTCTTGTCATCTTTAGGACAGTTCTATAAATGTTCTGTTCTGATGGAAACAGGTGTACCGAGGAAAACTCCTGGATGGACAGCTCATAGCCATCAAGAGGTCCAAGCAAGGGTCCATGCAGGGCGGGCTTGAGTTCAAGACAGAAATCGAGCTCCTTTCGAGGGTACATCACAACAACTTGGTTGGGCTAGTTGGTTTCTGCTTCGATAAGGGCGAAAAGATGCTGGTTTACGAGTTCATATCCAATGGAACTCTAAGTGAGGCGTTATACGGTACGTTAACACGTTCTCCCATCTCATTGTCAGAAGTAACTTTGATTTATACAAGACATGTGCCTTTTTTGGCCGACTTCCGGAATCAAAGCAGTACATCTATTGTGGCACAGTTCTGCCAAAACTGCATCATCTTTTCTTCCTGATTATCAGCTGGACTGATCATAATGGGTAACTGTAGGTATTAAAGGTGTACAATTGGATTGGAGCATGAGACTTAAGATAGCTCTAGATTCAGCTAGAGGGCTAGCTTACCTCCATGACCATGCCAATCCTCCAATCATTCACAGAGATGTCAAGTCCACCAACATTCTCCTTGATTCGAAGATGACCGCAAAGGTTGCAGATTTTGGCCTCTCTTTGTTGGTATCAGACAGCGAGGAAGGCGAGCTGTGCACAAATGTCAAGGGAACACTGGTAGGTTTGCATTTTTGTGTAAAATTAAATGTTTCTCGGTATCAACCATGCCATTACCATGCTTAACATTTCAGTTCTAAGCTTCATTTAACACTTGTCGTCAATGCAGGGTTACCTAGATCCAGAGTACTACATGACACAGCAACTTACGGCGAAGAGCGATGTCTACAGCTTCGGCGTGGTACTACTAGAACTCATAGTAGCGAAACCACCTATATACGAGAAGAAGTACATTGTCCGTGAGGTGAAGACGGCACTAGACATGGAAGACAGCGCGTACTGTGGGCTGAAGGATGTGATGGACCCAGTTCTCTACAAAATGGGGGGCCTCCTAGGATTCCCAAGGTTCGTGATGATGGCACTGCGGTGCGTCGAAGAGGTGGGACCTGACCGCCCGAAGATGAACAACGTAGTGAGGGAGATCGAGATGATAATGCAGGACAACGGGCTCACACCTGGTTCGATGTCGGCGAGCTCTTCGTTCAGCATAGACTCGACAACAAGGACATTTGCACCAAGGTATCCGTACTCCAGCACATCGACGCCATCCACGGCATATGAGATGGACAGCAGGGCCTTTGAGTACAGTGGGGGTTTCCCTTCTCAGGGCAGCTTGAAGAACAGGAACACATCCCCTAAAACTCCAAGCTCCCTGGAACGGAGGCTTCCTGGTTGATCGAGGCTGTTGGGTGTGTGGTGGGCCCCGTTTGTATGTGTTTAGTATGCTGTTGTTGACAGTTTTGTATTCGTGGCAGTTGTGTATTCCATTCCTAGGGCAGCTTGAAGAACAACAACAAATAGGAAATTAAAAGGCATGCTGTTAGGTGTATGTATACAGGATGATAGGCTTTTAGCAGAATATCAGAATGTGCATACTGCAAAGAGAAACTGGAGAACTGCATATTTACATGTATAGTTACCTCTCGGCTCCAGAAAATCATCCACTCTCTCGTACACATCGACCAGACTGGGTTCCTCGCTGGCCAGTGTATTTCTGAAAATTTTGTGTACACCGCAGATATCCTCCACTCCTGTCATAACAGAAAGCGCCCCGCTGCCTTTATTACCTCGCTGTCTTTATTTATTTATTTTACATTTATCAACAATTATCTACACAACTCATTTGCTTGCAAATAACGAGATCAAGGGGATTGACAACCCTCTTGCCCGCGTTGGGTGCAAGTCGTTTGTTCATTTGTGTGCAGCCGCTGAAGACGGTTAATGATTGATATTCCTATTGGTTCGATAAACCTTGGTTTCATAACTGAGGAAAATACCTATCCGCTTTGTGCTGCAATTACCCGTTCCTCTTCACAGAAAACCCAACGCAGATCACAAGTATCAGGAAGGATTTCTGACGCCGTTGCCAGGGAATATCATCATCAACTATCAAGTAACTTCACAAAAATTTGCATTCACTTGTTATTCTTTTTATTTGCTGTTATATTTAGCTTGTCTTATAAAAAACAAAAAACAAAAATATTTATCTTTGCTTGTTACTAGTTTACTTCTTCGCTTGCTAGTTTACTTGTCTTAGCTTATTACTTTGCTTGTTCGGTCACCATGGCTCAAGATACTACTAAGTTGTGTGATTTCTCAAATACTAATAATAATGATTTTATCAGTACTCCTATACCACCCGCCACTAGTGCGGAGGCTTTTGATATTAATGCTGCATTGCTAAATCTTGTCATGAAAGATCAATTTTCAGGAAGTCCTAATGAGGATCCCGTGTCACATCTTAATACCTTTGTTGAATTATGCGACATGCAAAAGAAAAAAGATATGGATAATAATATTGTGAAATTAAAATTATTTTCTTTTTCACTAAGAGATAAAGCTAAGGCTTGGTTTTCATCTTTACCGCGTAATAGTATAGGAACATGGGATAAGTGTAAAGATGCTTTTATTGCCAAGTATTTTCCTCCTGCTAAGATTATCTCCCTTAGAAATCAAATAATGAATTTTAAACAGCAAGATTAAGAGCATGTTGCACAAGCTTGGGAGAGAATGGAATTAATGATAAGAAATTGTCCAACTCATGGTTTAAATATGTGGATGATTATTCAAAACTTCTATGCTGGACTAAACTTTGTGTCTAGAAATCTTCTAGATTCTGCTGCAGGTGGTACCTTTATGGATGTGACCTTAGGAGAGACCACAAAACTTCTGGACAACATTATGACAAATTATTCTCAATGGCATACCGAAAGGGCTCCAACCGGTTAGAAGGTAAATTCTATTGAAGAAATCACTACTTTGAGTGAAAAAGTGGATGCTCTTATGAATATGGTTGCTAGTAAAAATGCTCATGTTGATCCCAATGATGTTCCCTTGTCTACTTTGATTGAGCAAAATAATGATGCTATTAATGTGAACTTTGTCTCGCGAAATAATTTCAATAACAATGCTTACAAAGGAAATTTCAATTCTAGACCGTATCCCGGTAATTCCTCTAACAACTATGGAAATTCATATGGTAATTCTTGTGGCAATTCTTCTACAAATTCTAATAGGATGCCCTCTGATCTTGATAACACAATTAAAGAATTTATTAATTATCAAAAGGTTTTCAACACTATGGTAGAAGAAAAATTGCATGTAGTTGACACTTTGGCTAAAAACATGGATATAATTGCTCTTGATGTGGAAACTCTTAAAAATAAAGCTTTGCCACTCAAGCATGATTTTAATGATGCTATTAAATCTATCCAAATATCTATTAATGAAAGTAAGGAGAGGACCGCTAAGTTGAGAGCTAAGTGGGAATCCTTAGAAAAAGCTCTTCCACCCGGTTTTTACCGGAATCATGATGAAGATCTTAAAATGATTGGTGTTTCTCCTATTGAATCTTTATTTATCTGTCTGAATATAAATGATAAAGAGACCGGAGATGAGCCAACTTTAGTAAAGAAGCGCCCCGTTTGCTTGGAGGGTGATGATTTTGATGGTAAAACTAAAAGACGTGGGTTTGGAGAGGTCAAAACTTTAACTAGTGATGTGCCCACTATTTTGGATTACAAGGACTTTAATTATGATAATCGCTCTTTAGTAATGTATTTGCTTGTTGCAATCTGTTATTACCTCACCCAATACTTATGAACAAAACAAAGCTTTTACCGAACATATAGTAGAAGCTATGATAAGAGCTTATGATGAGAAACTTGAGCTTGAAGTTTCTATTCCTAGAAAATTACATGATGAGTGGGAACCTACTATCAAAATAAAGATCAATAAATATGAATGTAATGCTTTGTGTGACCTTGGTGCTAGTATTTCAACTATTCCTAAAACTCTTTGTGATGTTCTTGGTCTCACTAATATTGAAGATTGTTCCCTCAACTTGCATCTTGCGGATTCTACCATTAAGAAACCTTTAGGTAGAATTAATGATTTGTTTATTATTGCAAATAAAAATTATGTGCCTGTAGATCTCATTGTGCTTGATATTGATTGCAATCCTTGTTGTCCAATAATACTTGGAAGACCTTTCTTACGAACTATAGGTGCAATCATTGACATGAAAGCGGGAAACATAAGGTTCCAATTCCCATTAAAGAAAGGAATGGAACACTTTCCTAGAAATAGAATTAAACCACCTTGTGAATCAATCATGATAGCTACTTATGGGTGGAGTGTCAAAGATGACAATACTTGAAACTATGTATTATGCCTAGCTAGGGGAATAAAACAATATCGCTTGTTGGGAGGCAACCCAATAGTTATCTTAAATTTTTTGCTTTAAAATTTCTGTTTATTTTTAGTAGCATGATTATTGCCTCTATAATGATTATATTTTTGTGTTTAAATTAGTGTTTGTGCCAAGTAAAGCCTTTGGGATGACTCACAAGATGAGTAGAATCGATGCTGAAACAAAACAGAAACTTTTGACTCCAGTACAGGAATTTTCGTTTTTTGCTGGAGTGTGATAATGATCTGAAATTTTTACACAGTGTTGCTATACAAATTTGCGAGGTTGTCCTAATTTTTTAGAAGTTTTAAAGTTATAGAAGTATAAGTTCTCTACAGATTGCTACAGACTGTTCTGTTTCAAACAGATTCTGTTTTTGCTTGCATAGTTGCTTGTTTTGATTATGCTATGGATTGTATCGGGGGGTATAAGCCATGGAGAAGTTAGAATACATTATGCATTTATGAAATTTGAATCAATTTATAACAGTACTTAAAGTATGCAATATGTTTCTTATACTAACGGATCTCACGAAGTTTTGTTGAGTTTTGTGTGATTGAAGTTTTCAAGTTTTGGGTGTTATCTTGATGGACAAAGGAATAAGGAGTAGCAAGAGCCCAAGCTTGGGGATGCCCAAGGCACCCCAATGTAATATTTTAAAGCAGACTCAATCCTTACCTCGCTGTCTTTATTTACTTTTTATTTATTGTGCATTTATCAACAATTATCTACACAACTCATTTGCTTGCAAATAACGAGATCAAGGAGATTGACAACCCTTTTGCCCGTGTTGGGTGCAAGTCGTTTGTTCATTTGTGTGCAGCCGCTGAAGACGGTTGAGGATTGATATTCCTATTGGTTCGATAAACCTTGGTTTCATAACTGAGGGAAATACTTATCCGCTTTGTGCTGCAATTACTCGTTTCTCTTCACGGAAACCCAACGCAGATCACAAGTATCAATTAGAAACTAGAAAAAAGGCCAGACCCCAGTTGCGAGTCAACGGTGTACTTGCAACTGGAATGAAAGAAGGTCGCCCCCCCCCCCCTTGCGATTCAAGGGCGGAATTGCAACTGGGACAAAAAAGATCGATCCAAAATTGCAAGTCAAAGGTGGACTTGCAACTGTGGGTAAATAATCAACCCTATTTGATGTTAATGGTGAACTTACAACTGAGACACAAATTAATCGTGTCCAGTTGCTTATTGATCACACAAAAAAGATGTTCTCTTCTATGGAACATGTGTCCTCAACAACGATTTGTTTTTTGAAATAAACAACAAGAAGCGACAAAAGCATTTCTCTTCCATTTCTACAACGCATACCAAAGTACGAGAAAAAAAACAACAAAAAAATAGATGCACGACACTAACAGGGGATACATGTGAACAAACAAAACAAGATGATATGGGAATACGTCACTGATGAAGCGAGATCAAGAATTTGCACCAAAAAATATAGCAAAAAAACGGACATCAACTTAGATAAGACATTGATAAACCTCGTCTAGATGAGATTTAGCAAATCCAAAAAAATAATCATAAATTTATAATGAATAGATGGAAAAAAGAAAAAGGGTAAAATGAGACAAATTCACCGATTTTGAAAAAAGTCTATCAAATTCAAAAAAGTTCATTAATTCTGAAAATGAATCATCGAATTTTAAAAAAAGTTTATTGATTTTGAAAAAAGTTCATCCATTTTAAAAAAAAAAACATCAAATTTGGAAAAAGTTCGTCAAATTTTGAAAAAAGTGAAAAAAAAGAAAAAAGTTCATAAATTTTGAAAAAAACTTCAATGTATTTGAAAACACTTCACAAAATTTTAAAAAGTCCATTAAATTTGAGAAAAGTCCCTCTTTAAAAAAATCATGATTTGAAAAATAAAAAAGGTAAATGTAAAGAAAAGAAAATAGAAAAGGAACAAGGAAAAAAAGAAGAAGCGTGACTTCTCAACTTACAACGATCTAAAGAAGAATAATAGCTACAAAGGTGAAGGCGGCGTATTGGTTGCTGCGTCTCTTTCTTTTGGAATCAAGGGATCCCAATTTCGATCCAGTTTGGATGCGGGGCGTGCGCCCGATGGAAAAAATGACAAAACAAGCATAGAGAACGCTAAGAGCACGAATCATGATTGTTGTATTCAACGGTTCTAGGCATAGATGTGAGGTAACTATTTCACATCTAAATGTGAAATAACAATTCTATAGTTTTAAACTTCAAACTGCTGGAGATTTCTTGGGAGAACTTTTTTTGTTTGAAAAAATCTTGAGAGAATATACTTGCTGATAATATGTTTGTCCAAAATTTTTAGGTATCATCAAGGCTCACATTTTGCATTGGCGGGCCATATGGTCTTGGAATACAAGAGGGCGGGCAGATGCAACAATTAGGCTATCCTCATTGGTTTTGAACCACCAAGTCGCTTTAATCTCTACTCCTAAAGGAGCAGTCTGCGATCGTGATGGTAGGTTCCGTTCCGGATTTTTTTGTCTTCCCTCCCACCTTAGTCTGGTTTTTTCGTCTCACCTCTCACCTTCGTCTGTTTTTTTTCGTCCGGTTTTTTGTCCCTCCTCCCACCATCATACATTTAGTAATGTATTTATGTGAAATAATCAATCCAGCGATTTATTTTCTCTCCATTCCTTTCTTTCAAATCAACACTTTCCTAACGTACAAAAGATCACATATCTAACTTTCCTAACTGATCTATCTAATGAATGCAAAAGAAAGGAAAGTATCTCTCTCACGATTGCATGTATCTCTTTTTGTATAAAAAAGAGAGAATCTCTCCATTCCTTTCTTTCAAATCAACACTTTCTTAATGTACCAAAGATTACATATCTAACTTCCCTAACTGATCTATCTAATTAATGCAAAAGAAAGGAAAGTATCTCTCTCACGATTGCATGTATCTCTTTTTGTAGAAAAAGAAGAAAATCTCTCCACTCCTTTCTTTCAAATCAACACTTTCCTAACGTATAAAAGATCACATATCTAACTTTCTAACTGATCTCTCTAATTAACGCAAAAGAAAGGAAAGTATCTCTCTCATGATTGCATGTATCTCTTTTTGTAGAAAAAGGAGAGAATCTCTCTGTCGATTGTGTGTATCCCTTCCTTTATTTTCCTAATTGATTGTCCAAAATTTTCTATAATGTCGTGCCTTGGTCACCATGCCAAAAATAATCTCTACTCCTAAATTCTCAGTACCTAGGTCGTCGTTCGTTTCGTCATTCCCCCTCCCATCGATCTTCCCCTCCACCAATTACAGATTTTTTTCTATCCCACAAAAAACAGATCGATGAATAGAAAACCCCGAAAAACCCTTACGTTGAAACCTAATGTATGCCATCCCTCACAATCTCCTCCCGCAACCGCCGCAAGCCCCTTTCCTTCCCTCCTTCCTACCTCATCGGCTCACTTTCCTAGAGAATCTCGGAGGATATGAAATATTTGATTGTCAATTATTAGGAAGGAAATCTCGAGTGGTATGATTTTTATTATTGATTCACCTCTGATGTCGTCGTTTTCTCACAGGGGGTGCCCCGGCACGGCAGATGCCATGGGATGGCTTAAAGAGGTGAGAGCAAGGCTGCAGAGGAGATCCGGGACGGGATAGGGTAACGGCACGCGGTGGTTTACCCAGGTTCGGGGCTCTCCGGAGAGATAATACCCCTACTCCTGCATGTCTGTATATGAGGTGTATTTGCAGTATAGAGTTGCTCCTGGAGCTGTATCTGAGGAGGAAGAGGGAGCTGGCTAGCCTCTTTCCCTTGCCTCGCATGTGTGAGAATGAGAGTGTGAGGAGGCTAGGCCATCCCATGAGTGTCCATCTCCATCAGAGTGAGTGGGCATGGTGCCTCTTATATAGGCATGAGTGTGTGGCTTGAGATGTAAGCTACAGTGGGTAGCTTACATGCCAAGCTGTACGTAGCTTGAGATGTAAGCTACAGTGGGTAGCTTACATGCTAAGCTGTATGTAGCTTGCGAGCTAGGCTAAGCTTGTCCCCTGTGACACTTTATAAGTCAATGCCCAGGGGACAAGTTACACTATAAATGATACTGCATGACGCGTGTATAGCGTAGTATTACTCGTCAACAGTGCACTGCCGCGGGGTATGGCCGTCTCGTCCGCGCGTGTCCGATGGGACGTCGTAGTTGGCTCCGGGCAGCCGACGGGCCGGAGCAGCCGGCCAGGGCGGGCGGGCACCCCGTCCGACTCGCCGTCTTTGGGGTACCCAGGGGTCATCCCCCCGACAGTAGCCTCCGATCCTCCAGGCGACTCGAAGAGTCGGGCGGAGGGTTTTCGCAGTCGTCGTTGTTGTTGCAGAAGTTGTTGATGATGGTCGGCTACGGGCCACAACCCGCACGGCTTGCTTCTAGTGGGGGCCCTGTCGGGCGAGGACGCGGAGTCCGCCAGCTGATGGGCGCGAGGCGCTGCCGGGCGAGGACGCGGAGTCTGCCGGCTGATGGACGCGAGGCGCTGCCGGGCACAGACGCGGAGTCTATCGGCTGATCGGCGCGAGGCGCTGCCGGGCGCAGGCGCGGAGTCTGCCGGCTGATGGGCACGAGACGCTTCCATGCACGGACGTGGAGTCCGTCGGCTAATGGGCACGGGGCCCTGCCACGCGCGGACACGGGGTCCGTCGGCTGGTGGGCACGAAGCCATGTCGGGCGCGGACGCGAGGTCCGCCGGCTCGTGTGCGCGAAGCGCGGCCGTGCACGGACGCGGAGTCCGCCGGCTGGTGGGCGCGGGGCCCTGCCGGGCGTGGACGCGGAGTCCCCCGGCTGGTGGGCGCGGGGCCCTGCCGGGCGTGGACGCGAAGTCCACCGGCTGGCTGTTTCCAGCGGGGGCGCGCCAGCGCACCCGCTGGGTGCAGCCTCCGGGTGAGGGGGTTCCCCGTGGAAATGATCATGCAAAAGACAAGGTCAGTCGGCGTAGATATGTCAAATATTTGGTTTTGGCAGTGCAAGTTTTATGCAGAGGGTGCCGACTCGGTTTCGTCTGAGCCCCCTTAAGTATTTTTCATGTCCTCTCCGCTCTTTGGCTTTTGCTCTTGCCAGCCGGACAACTGGGAGCCGGTCTGTGGCTGGGGCGAAGAGTGGGCCGCGGAGTAGAGCGTACACTAATCGGACTCTGAGGAGCGGTTTCGACCGGGCAAATACTCGCAAAGGAAACAACCGGGTCGCCCAAGCCGTTTTCTCCCCGGACGTTTTTCGTGTGGGGTGACCTCGAGCTTTTGCTCTCGCTAGCTGGACAGCCGCGGTGCGGTCTGTAGTTGAGACAAAGAGTGGACCTTAGGTACCGTGCACACTACTAAGCCGTCTGTGGGAACGAACGTATCGGGCCATACGGCCAGCCCCGGACCGAGACTAGCTGGCGTCGGGGTGAACAATGAAGTAGCTGAAACAAATGCGGGGATGGCCCCCGAGGGTCGCTCGGGGTATCCATTTTTTGTGCTTGGCATGAGGATATGCGGGTGGAGGGCTCACATTGCTTTTTGGAGCCGGCGAGGCGGTTGTTGAGGCGGTTGTTGTTGATGACAACCGATGCGGCGTTCTGCGAGCGGAGCGCGCCGGCGTGCCCACCCGCTGGGTGTGGCTGTCGAGCCTTCGGTGGTCGATGGGTGTGCCGGCCGGCCGGGCCCGGGCATCGGAGCGGACGGGCGGTGTCGAGGCAGGCGGGCGGGCCAGCCGGACGAGCGGACACGAGCTCAGTTTGCCTTTTCTCTTTTTTTTTTCAGCCGGCTCCACTTTTGTGTGTGTGTGTGTGTGTGTGTGTGTGTGTGTGGCGAAGCCGGCCCTACTTTTCTTTTGCTCCTTTCTCTTTATCGTTTCTCTCGGGAGCCTGACGCGCTGGACAGCAGCAGGAGCCGGCTGGCGCGCAGCAGCGGGAGCCGGCGGCCGGGCGGGGTGCGGCAGCAGGAGCCGACGGACGGGCACGGCCGCGGGAGCCGGCAGAGCATGCGGGCACGGGGAGGCGGGAGCGGCCGACGGGCGTGAAGCAGCGGAGCCCGGGGGCGCGGCGCTGAACCGGCAAGGCCGTGCGGGCGGAGCGGGGCGCTGCGGAGCTGCGGGTGCGGGGGGGGGGGGGGGGGGGGGGGGGGGGAGCGGGCGGCCCGCGGTCGAGGTGACTTCGTTGCGGCTGGCCGGAGCGGACGGGCGCCCGGGGGCGGCACCGCAGGGGCGGACGGCCTGCACGGCGGCCAGGCGCGGTGCGACGCTTGCGCGGGCGCGTAGGAGGCCGGAGCCGGGCACAGTGCGACGCACGTGAGGGCGCGCAGGAGGCCGGAGCGTGCCGCGGTGGCGCGAGGCCCGCGGGGCGCGCGGCCGGAGAGGCGATTCGGCGGGCTGGCGGCGGCCGCGGGCGTGGAGGAGCAGAGGAGGCCGACCTTGGGCATGGAGGCAGAGGAGCTGTGGCAGGAGCGGGGGGGGGGGGGGGGGGGGGGGGGCGGAGCGGGCGGCCCGCGGTCGAGGTGACTTCGTTGCGGCTGGCCGGAGCGGACGGGCGCCCGGGGGCGGCACCGCAGGGGCGGACGGCTTGCACGGCGGCCAGGCGCGGTGCGACGCTTGCGCGGGCGCGTAGGAGGCCGGAGCCGGGCACAGTGCGACGCACGTGAGGGCGCGCAGGAGGCCGGAGCGTGCCGCGGTGGCGCGAGGCCCGCGGGGCGCGCGGCCGGAGAGGCGATTCGGCGGGCTGGCGGCGGCCGCGGGCGTGGAGGAGCAGAGGAGGCCGACCTTGGGCATGGAGGCAGAGGAGCTGTGGCAGGAGCGGGGCAGGCGGAGCCGGACCGGGGGGTGCCGCCGGCCGCGGCCAGGTCGGAGGCAGGGCAGGCGGGGCTGATGCTAGAGACGGCGAGGTGGCCCGCAGCAGCGAGGCAACGCGCAGGAGCGCGCACAAATGTACGGGATGTGTCGTGCCGCAACGGGAGGAAGGACCAGTGGTCCTGCTCCGATGGGAGAAATAGGGGCAGCGACGGCACCCTCCGTAGATGCGGGCCTGGCGGCAACCAGGGACGCCCGAGGTAGCGCATAGGTGGGAGCCAGAGGGCGGCGCGTCCGCGGTGCGCGAAGCAAGGTTGAGTGCGGCGCGTCTGTAGCAGAGGCGTGGAAACGGAGTCGGGCTAGGGCTGGATATGCTCGCGCGTGCGCGCGTCGAGGTCAGGCCGGAGCTGGGGAACGACCGGGACGGCGGCGGGTAGCCGAAGCAGGACGGAGGCGTGCGGGGTCGCATGGGCGCGACGAGGGCGGAGCTCGGAGAGGGTCGGCGTTGCGGAGGCCGGAGCTGCGCGAGGCGACGACTGCGGGCGTGTCGTTGGCAGAGTAGGGGGAGACGAACGCTCACTGATGCAGGACAAAGAGGTGAAGCCAGGCGCGTCTGGCCGGCTGGACTCGTGCGGTTGCCGGGGCACGGCCGGAGCGGTGTGACATCGCCGGAGTGGACGGGCACGCGGGAGCCGACGGCGGGGGCCCTGGCGGCGTAGCGACGCGGGGGCGCCCGCAGTTGGCCGGGCCGTCGGTGCATCCATGGGGCGTTTCCCTGGATGGATTTTTTCTTCCCAGGAACCTTTGCGCTGCCCCTTTTTCTTTGTGTGTGTACTTGTGGGTCACTGGCGCACAGGAGGCGTTGTTGTTGAAGAACGGCTCGGACGGCGGCCAGTCAAGCGGCGGCCGCAGCAGTCACCGGGATGATGCCGCGCCAGCGCGAGCGCGACGGCCCGGAGTAGCGCCAGCACGCGGATTACGCGGCGACTCGCACGGGGTTGGGGAAGCGGTCTGCGAGGGGAGCATGCCGAGGCCGGGCGCGGGCGAAGGAATGCGGGAGCGGAGACGGGTGGCCAGCGCCGCGGTGGTCGCGACGAAGAGGGTCCCACCCGGAACGCGGTCGACGAGTCCGCAGACGTGCGACGTCCGTGGGTGGAGATGATGGCGATGGCGAGCGCACCGGCCATCCCGGCTTGATTCGTTGTTCGGGGAAGACGAAGTCGATGATGGAGACAGACGATGCCGAGGCCGGCGGTGAGGGCGCGACCGGTGCCCGTGCGAGTGCCCGGGGGCGTGTTGACGTCGAACCCCCGAGCCCTTCCCGAGGGACGGCGGAAACGTCGTGGTGGTGATGATGAAGAGGGTCCCGCCCGGACCGCGGTCCCAGCAGCAGCTGGCCCCACGGTGAGCACCAATTGTTGTCGTTTTCTCACAGGGGGTGCCCCGACACGGCAGATGCCATGGGATGGCTTAAAGAGGTGAGAGCAAGGCTGCAGTGGAGATCAGGGACGGGATAGGGTAACGGCACGCGATGGTTTACCCAGGTTCGGGGCTCTCCGGAGAGATAATACCACTACTCCTGCATGTCTGTCTATAAGGTGTATTTGCAGTACAGAGTTGCTCCTGGAGCTGTATCGGAGGAGGAAGAGGGAGCTGGCTAGCCTCTTTCCCTTGCCTCGTATGTGTGAGAATGAGAGTGTGAGGAGGCTAGGCCATCTCGTGAGTGTCCATCTCCATCAGAGTGAGTGGGCATGGTGCCTCTTATATATGCATGAGTGTGTGGCTTGAGATGTAAGCTACAGTGGGTAGCTTACATGCCAAGCTGTACGTAGCTTGCGAGCTAGGCTATGCTTGTCCCGTGTGACACTTTATAAGTCAATGCCCAGGGGACAAGTTACACTATAGATGATACTGCATGACGCGTGTATAGCGCAGTACTACTCGTCAACAGTGCACCGCCGCGGGGTATGGCCGTCTCGTACGCGCGTGTCCGATTGGACGTCGTAGTTGGCCCCGGGCAGCCGGCGGGCCGGAGCAGCCGGCCGCGGGCGCGTCGGAGCAGCCGGCCAGGGCGGGCGGGCACCTCGTCCGACTCGCCGTCTTTGGGGTACCCAGGGGTCATCCCCCCGACATCTGACGTGGCTTGAGACAGCGTGAGTATTTCCCCAAAGAGGAAGGGATGATGCAGCACAGCTACGGTAAGTATTTCCCTCAGTTATGAAACCAAGGTTATCGAACCAGTAGGAGAACCACGCAACACTATGTAAACGGTACCTACACACAAAGAACAAATACTTGCAATCCGACGTGTAAGAGAGGTTGTCAATCTCTCCACGGTAAATAGATAGATTAGATTGTAGTAGATTGGATAGATAGATCGCACAAGAACACAAAATAAAACAAGCAAATAAAAAGTGCAGCAAGGTATTTTCGGGTTTTTGGAATAATAGATCTGAAAACAAAAGCGGCAAAAGATAGATCGGAAAGCAATATGTTGGAAAAGTAGACCCGGGGGCCGTAGGTTTCACTAGTGGCTTCTCTCATGAGTATAGCACACGGTGGGTAAACTAATTACTGTTGGGCAATTGATAGAAGATCAAATAATCATGACGATATCCAAGGCGATGGTCATCATATAGGCATCACGTCCAAAATTAGTAGACCGAAACGATTCTGCATCTACTACTATTACTCCACACATCGACCGCTATCCAGCATGCATCTAGTGTATTAAGTTCATGGAGAAACGGAGTAATGCAATAAGAACGATGACATGATGTAGACAAGATCTATTCATGTAGGAATAGACCCCATCTTGTTATCCTTAATAGCAACGATACATGCGTGCCTCGCTGCCCCTTCTGTCACTGGGAGAGGACACCGCAAGATCGAACCCATCACAAAGCACCTCTTCCCATGGCAAGAAAAATCGATCTAGTTGGCCTAACTAAACCAAAGATTCGAAGAAGAAATACGAGGCTATAAGTAATCATGCATATAAGAGATCAAAAGAAGACTCAAATAATATACATGGATAGAAACTAATCATGAACTCAAAATTCATCGGATCCCAACAAACACACCGCAAAAAGTCATTACATCAAATAGATCTCCAAGAGACCATTGTATTGAGAATCAAAAGAGAGATAGAGAAAGCCATCTACCTACTGCCTACGGACCCGTAGGTCTATGGTGGACTACTCACGCATCATCGGAGAGGTACCAATGACGATGATGAACCCCTCATTGATGGTGTTAGATTGGATCTCGCGGTTCTGGAACTTGCGGCGGCTGGAAGTATTTTTCATTGACCCCCCTAGGGTTTGTGGAATATTTTCGTATTTATAGAGCTCAGAGGCGGTGGAGGGGACTCCCGAGGCCACCATAACCTACTAGGGCGCGCGAGGGGCCTCTGGCGCGCCCTGGTGTCTTCTGGGCCCCACGGGCCTCCTCTCGGGTACTTCTTTGGCTCACAGGATGTCTTCTGGCCCAAAAAAATCTCCAAAAATTTTCATCGCGATTGGACTCCGTTTGGTACTGATATTCTGCGAAGTAAAAAACAAGCAAAAAACAGCAACTGGCACTTGGAACTATGTCAATAGGTTAGTCCCAAAAAATGATATAAAGTTGCTATAAAATGATTGTAAAATATCCAATAATGATAATATAACAGCATGGAACAATCAAAAATTATAGATACGTTGGAGACGTATCAACATCCCCAAGCTTAATTCCTACTCATCCTCGAGTAGGTAAATGATAAAAACAGAATTTTTCACGTGGAATGCTGCCTTACTTGTTCATCACATATTCTTTTCTTTTGTAGCATGGACATTTGGAATTTTAGATGGTTCAAAGCAATAGTCTAGTTTTGTCATGAAGACTTTAATACTCAAGCATTCCAACAAGCAACCTTGTCTTTCAAAATATCAACACTAAAGAAAGTTATCCCTAGCCCATCATGCTCAATCATTGGTCCATTCATGAAACACACTCAAATATTAGCTACACCCAATGCACAAGTATGATCATAGTGCCCCCTAGTTGGTGCTTTATAAGAGAAGATGGAGACTCAAATTGAAAATAAAAATTGCATAAAGTAAATAGATAGGCCCTTCGCAGAGGGAAGTAGGGATTTGTAGAGGTGCCAGAGCTCAAAGCTTAAATTGAGAGAGAAAAATATTTTGGGTGGCATGCCTTTCCTGTCAATGAAAACGACCGAGTAGTTCTCAATACTTTCCATGCTAGATACATCATAGGCGGTTCCCAAACAGAAAATAAAGTTTATTCCTTTTTCCACCATTCTTTCACGATCCATGGCTAGCCGTATCCACGGTTGCCTTCCATACCAACACATTCAGAGGAATTTGTTATTTGACAATATAAAGTAAATTTCTTTTTCATTTCGGGATTGGACATCCCTATTACCGCCATACTCTCGTGCAATGACAAGTGAATAAACACTCATCTTGAGAATAACACATCTAGCATGGAAAAATATTGGACACCCCCTACCGTTTCATGAGCGGTACGAGCACACAAAAAGGAAATTCATTCTGCAATTAGAGATGGCAGATACAAATTTGCTTAGAACGGCACGGAAATACCGCATATAGGTAGGTATGGTGGACTCATATGAAAAAACTGGGTTTAAGGATTTTGGATGCACAAGTAGTATTTCTACTTAGTACAAGTGGAGGCTAGCAAATAGATTGAGAAGCAACCAACCAAGAAACAAAAATTCCCATAAACGGGCATTAAGCATAACTAACACCGAATAATGCACCATAAGTAGGATGTAATTTCATTGCACAACTATTGACTTTCGTGCTTGCATATGGAATCACAAACCTTAACACCAATATTCTTACTAAAGCATAATTACTCACCAACATGACTCATATATTACTATCATCATGTCTCAAAACCATTACAAGGAATCAAGTTTAATTTGTCCAATGATCTTCATGAAAGTTTTTATTATATCCCTCTTGAATATCTATAACTTTGGGACTAGTTTCATATATTGTCATTGCTTTTGACAAGCTCAAATAAATTTAAGTGAAGAACATGAGCATAAAAATTTCATCTCTCAAAATAGTATAAGTGAAGCATGAGAGAATTTCTTCAAAATTTACTAACTCTCAAATTAATCTAAGTGAAGCATGAGAGTGTTTTTCAAAATTTACTAACTCTCAAATTAATCTAAGTGAAGCATGAGAGTGTTTCTTTAAAAATTTAAAGCACACCGTGCTCAAAAAGATATAAGTGAAGCACTAGAGCAATTCCATAGCTCAAAAAATTTAAGTGAAACATATAGAGCAATTCTAACAAATCATAGCATAATTTTGGCTCTCTCAAATAGGTGTGTACAACAAGGATACTCGTGACAAATTCAAAAGCAAATCAAGAAAAGAATCAAATAATACAAGACGCTCCAAGCAAAACTCATGATATGTGACGAATAAAAATATAGCTCCAAGTAAAATACCGATGGTCGTTAGAAGAAAGAGGGGATGCCACTCGGGGCATCCCCAAGCTCAGTTGCTTGTTTATCCTTGGATATTATCTTGGGGTTTCTGTAGCATCCCCAAGCTCAGGCTCTTTTCACTCCTTATTCCTCCATCCATCGTGATCTCACCCAAAACTTGAAAACTTCAATGACACAAAACTCAACAAAACCTTCGTGAGATCCGTTAGTATAATAAAGCAAATCACCACTCTAAGTACCGTTGCAAACCCATTCATATTTTATTATTGCATTATATCCAATGTATTCTAACTTTACCATGGCTTATACCCTTCAATACAACCATAGATTCATCAAAACAAGCACACAATGCAACGAAAACAGAATCTGTCATAAACAGAACAGTCTGTAGTAATCTGTACTCTAACCATACTTCTGTAACTCTAAAAATTCTGAAAAATTAGGAAAACGTAAAGAATTTGTATAGAAATACTGTGTTAAAATTTCAGCTCATTATCACGCTCCAATAAAAAATGAAAATTCCTTCACTGGAGTCAAAGTTTCGGTTTCAGATTCAGCATTGTTTCTACTCATCTTGTGAATCATCCTAAAGGCTTTACTTGGCACGAACACTAATTAAAACATAAAAAAACACAATCATAACAGTAGAATAATTGTGTCAACACTCAAAAACAGAAAGAAAAAGATAAAGATAAATTTATTCATTGGGTTGCCTCCCAACAAGCGCTATCGTTTTACGCCCCTAGCTAGGCATAATGCATAGATTCAAGTGTTGTCATCTTTAGTTTTTGCTACTTTTGTGAGGGCTTTCTCAAACCCGAGAGTCTCTTTATGCTTCCCCAAGTTTTTAGGAGAAGAGATCATCTTAAGATCTAAAATATCCAAACGCTTATTGCAAAGAGTAATCAAAGTATTCATGCGATTGAGATTTCCACTAATATGTTTAAGAGGTTCATTATATTTTTGCAACTCGACCAAATGTTTATGTAAATCGCCCAATTTATCTATAATTTGAACCCTTATTGTGTAAAAGAACACCCCTTTTTGGGTGGAGGAACCCCCAATATCCCTTCCAAAATTTCGTAAGTAGTATTGGCATCAAGCTCAATAAAGTTCCCTTTAGCGGCAAAATCAAAGAGTTGTCTATGATGCAACGCTAATCCTATGTAAAAATTTCGAAGCAAAATCTTTGCATCTTCCTTTAGATTGCCATTGCGATAGGATTCCATTAACCTATACCAGGCATCTTTCAGATTTTCCCCTTGTTTTTGTTTGAAGTATATAACTTCAAAATCTGGTGACAAAGGGGAAGTAGTGACGCTAGTCATAGCAACAAGGTAGGCAAACAAAAGATCTGGCGAGAAAAAGGCAAACGAAAAAGAGGGCGAATAAAACGGCAAATTTTTGTGAAGTGGGGGAGAGGAAAATGAGAGGCAAATGAAAAATAATGTAAATTGCAAGGAGATGAGATTTGTGATTAGGAACCTGATAGAAGTTGATGATGTCTCCCCGGCAACGGCGCCAGAAATTCCTTTGACGTGGCTTGAGACTGCGTCGGTATTTCCACAAAGACGAAGGGATGATGCAGCACAGCTACGGTAAGTATTTCCCTCAATTATGAAACCAAGGTTATCGAACTAGTAGGAGAACCATGCAACACTAGGTAAACGGTACCTACACACAAAGAACAAATACTTGCAACCCGACGCGTAAGAGAGGTTGTCAATCTCACCACGGTAAAAAGATAGATTAGATTGTAGTAGATTGGATAGATAGATCGCACAAGAACACAAAATAAAAGAAGCAAGTAAAAAGTGCAGCAAGGTATTTTTGGGTTTTTGGAATAATAGACGTGAAAACAAAAGCGGCAAAAGATAGATCGGAAAGCAATATGTTGGAAAAGTAGACCCAGGGGCCGTAGGTTTCACTAGTTGCTTCTCTCATGAGTATAGCACACAGTGGGTAAACAAATTACTGTTGGGCAATTGATAGAAGATCAAATAATCATGACAATATCCAAGGCGATGATCATTATATAGGTATCACGTCCAAGATTAGTAGACCGAAACGATTCTGCATTTACTACTATTACTCCACACATCGATCGCTATCCATCATGCATCTAGTGTATTAAGTTCATGGAGAAATGGAGTAATGCAATAAGAACGATGACATGATGTAGACAAGATCTATTCATGTAGGAATAAACCCCATCTTGTTATCCTTAATAGCAACGATACATGCGTGCCTCGCTGCCCCTTCTGTCATTGGGAGAGGACACCGCAAGATCGAACCCATCACAAAGCACCTCTTCCCATGGCAAGAAAAACCGATCTAGTTGGCCTAACTAAACAAAAGATTCGAAGAATAAATACGAGGCTATAAATAATCATGCATATAAGAGATCAAAAGAAGACTCAAATAATATTCATGGATAGAGACTGATCATGAATTCAAAATTCATCGGATCCCAACAAACACACCGCAAAAAGTCATTACATCAAATAGATCTCCAAGAGACCATTGTATTGAGAATCAAAGGAGAGAGGGAGAGAAAGCCATCTAGCTACTGCCTACGGACCCGTAGGTCTATGATGGACTACTCACGCATCATCGGAGAGGCACCAATGAGGATGATGAACCCCTCCGTGATGGTGTTAGATTGGATCTCACGGTTCTGGAACTTGCGGCGGCTGTAAGTATTTTTTGTCGACTCATCTAGGGTTTCTGGAATATTTGGGTAGTTATAGAGCTCAGAGGCGGTGTAGGGGACTCCCGAGGCCACCACAACCCACCAGGGCGCGCCGGGGGCCTCTGGTGCGCCCTGATGTCTTCTGAGCCCAACGGGCCTCCTCCCGGGTACTTCTTTGACTCACTGGATGTCTTCTGGCCCAAACAAAATCTCCAAAAAGTTTCATAGCGATTGGACTCCGTTTGGTACTGATATTCCGCGAAGTAAAAAACAAGCAAAAAATAACAACTGGCACTTGGCACTATGTCAATAAGTCAGTAACAAAAACTGATATAAAGTTGTTATAAAATGATTGTAAAACATCCAAGAATGATAATATAACAGCATGGAACAATCAAAATTTATAGATATGTTGGAGACGTATCAACCTCCACCTACCATCGCTACTCCACTCCGGCCCTAACCCCTCCACGCGTGCTGCTGGGCCACACCGCCACGTACCGGGTCATTCGGTTCCTATACGCCACTCCCTTCACCCCGACCATCCGCCGCGTACGTGAGGGGCGTCCATCCGAGGCAACGAGGCAAGGAGTGCAACTGGATCGGCTATGTCGTGGTGGCCACCGACAAGGGAAACCCGCGCTCGGGCGCCGGGACGTGGTCGTCGCATGGTGCGGCACGATCCAGGCTCTGGAGCTGCACATATGCTTGGTGCAACGCGGCTGGATCTCTATCTACACCCTCGCCGACCCGGTATCCACCAAGAATGACGACACGCCAGAGACGAGGTAATCTTATGAATGCGATGAAGGTACTATCACGTACATGGTACACACGGTTCAGTGTTGAGCTCACTTGCAGCTACATGCTCGTGCAACCATGTGTGTGAGGTGCGGGCTGAGCTGCTTGGTGAACACGTATAAAGACCATGGATCGTTCATCTTCATAGGTTAATTCATGAACTCTATTTCAAAGGTTCACTTCTTACAGGGACAAAGTAGGTGTCACAATCTTGAACCCTCTTTTTATGTTAGGCCTTCAAGGACCCGATTTGTCTTGACCTTGTGGTTTTGATCTGGTGAACCACAAGCTAACAATAATCTGCCGTGTGCCTACAACAGGTTCTTTAAGCTTCCAACAACTGTTTATATGATCAACTCTGAAATAGTAACACAGCAAACAACAACATACGATAGTTTTGTAGATTTTGATCCACTCCTATAATGCCTTACAAGTCTGAGCTTCATTTTAATCTGATTAGTGTGTCGCAACTTGCAAGCCTGCTATTTCCAACCATACAGTTTTTGTAGTTATTTTCGTGTCTTACATAATGCATAGATTTTTCAGAACAAGGACAAGTGAATCTATAATTTGATTTTTCTTTACTATTTTGTTTCAGTTGTCTTTGTAAATTCAATTTTTCCAGTATTATAAATCTGTGTCAAATGCCAAATTAAACTGATATTTATCTTTGGACAGCTTGCAATTTATAATATTACAATTTTACTTTTTAGAAACCACTTCAACTAGCCTAGGGCTATGTCTATTAGTCCTCTAATATTTGTTGGAATGAGATAATACATTGTATGCAAGGTAACAGATAACTCTCCTAGAAGATCTTTGTATTTTCTTTTGGAAAGATCGAGCGCCTGAACCGAGGATCGAATATGCCACGACCAATGAGGGAATTGTGGACCTACATATTCAATTTTTTGTTACCTTCTTTCCTGCTTTAATTTTCTACAGATTACATGAACTAGGTTTCTTCCAATGTCTACAGACTACACGAAGTAAGTTTCTTATATTGTACTAGCAGAACGCCCGTGCGTTGCTACGGGCTATGCGACATGTTATCTGTACCATCCGGGTTCAACACAAAACCACCATCCCATGGCGCACCTTCCCTTTTTCTGTCAGAACCTCCCCTTCTCGCTCGGTTTTCGCTGTAGTGATACATTTCTTGCTGGAGGCACCTCCTTTAAAATAAAAGGACATCCACCTCATCTTCGCCATGCATTGCAACAACGATTTTTTTTCATGTTACCAATATAATAGAGTGGGTTAAACTAACACATAATATTGACAACAACAAATAACTATAGAGATCATTCTCGAAGGTCCATTTAACTTTGCAAATGCATACCGACGTTGGAAGTGAGTGGTAACGTGAACGTATTCATATAGTCACTAACAAGGTTCACCTCCATCCCACATACCATTCATTGCTAGAAGGGATAATTACCGTTCTTCTCTTACTCGTCCTACCCTACATCTTCTACTCCTAACCTATTCGTTAACCCGTTTAATTGGCGCCAACCAGCACCACGTCAACATTAGTGTGGTCGCCATCGACGCCTCATATTCTTCTTTCTCATTCCAAGTTAGTTTTAGTTCTCGTTCCTACTTATTTTCTAGAATACTCAATTTTCGTTTTTGTTTCATTTTTTGGAACACTCTTTATTTCTACTATAGCATGAACGCACGGGCATGGTGGCCATTGTGCATGTTGGCAAGCGGTAATGGGCCATGTCACTGAGAGCTTGTTGATCGTCCTTGCCCACAAACGCTTTCAAAATGATTCGACACAATTAACCACTTATTTAATTAATTAAGTATAAAAATGATTAACAGCCTATCTAGTTCTCTGCATGCCTAATTAACTATCAACCAAATCAATTAATTATGTGACTAATTGAAAAAAAATCCCTACTTCTAATTATATGTAAGTATAGATAATTGTCTACCTAATTAATTAATTGCATTAATGACTCGATTGCCAAATTGATTCGGTGCAAAAATATTTCCTATTCAAATGGACCTAATTAATTGCACATGTAATTACATTTCTAGCTAATAAATTGCATTGAAGGTTTGATTTTCAAATTGATATAGTGCTCGATTTCTAAAAGATTTTCGCATGAATGGATGCTACGAACGACGATGACGACGATCGAGTATTGTAGGACACATTTTGTTAACGAATTTCTTGACATTTGAATGGAAACATTTGATTTGAGAAGGTAGCATGTCTGAGTCTCTGTATGATTGTCAAGAAATATAATATGACCGCGTCCATGAATGCCTATACGTAAGACACGGTATGACACAGTATGTAGACACTTCCAATACAATATAAGAAACTTACTTCATGTAGTTTGTAGACACTTGAATAAACCTAGTTTATGTAATCTGTAGAAAATTGAAAGCAGGCAAGAAGGTAACAAAAAATTGAATATGAAGGTCCACAATTCCCTCATTGGTCTTGGCATATTCGATCCTGGGTTCAGGCGCTCGATCTTTCCAAAAAAATACAAAGATCTTCTAGGAGAGTTATCTGTTACCTTACATACAATGTATTATCTCATTCCAACAAATATTGGAGGACTAATAGACATAGCCTTAAGTTAGTTGAAGTGGTTTCTGAAAAGTAAAATTGTAATATTATAAATTGCAAGCTGTCCAAAGATAAACATCAGTTTAATTTGGCGATTGACATAGGTTTATAATATTGGAACTAGTTGGATTTACAAAGTCAACTGAAACAAAACAGTAAAGCAAAATCAGATCATAGATTCACTTGTCTCCGTTCTGAAAAATCTATGCATTATGTAAGACACGAAAATAACTACAAAAGTTGTATGATTCGAAATAGCAGGCTTGTGAGTTGCGACACACTAATCAGATTAAAATGAAGCTCAGACTTGTAAGGCATTATAGGAGTGGATCAAAATCTACAAAACTACCGTATGTTGTCGTTTGTTGTGTTACTATTTCAGAGTTGATCATAAAAACAGTTGTAGGAAGCATATTCTTAAAGAACCTGTTGTAGGAACACAACAGATTATTGTTAGCTTGTGGCTCACCAGATCAAAACCACAAGGTCAAGATAAATCGGGTCCTTGAAGGCCTAACATGAAAAGAGGGTTCAGGATTGTGGCACCTACTTTGTCCCTATAAGAAGTGAACCTTTAAAATAGAGTTCATGAATTAACCTATGAAGATGAACAATCCATGGTCTTTATACGTGTCCACCAAGCACCTCAACCCGCATGTGACGCCCATGGTTGCACGAGCATGTAGCTGCAAGTGAGCTCAACACTGAACCGTATGTACCATGTACGTGATAGTACCTTCATCACATTCATAAGATTACCTCGTCTCTGGCGTGTCCTCATTCTTGGTGGATGCCAGGTCGGCGAGAGTGTAGATGGAGATCCATCCGTATTGCACCAAGCATATGTGCAGCTCCAGAGCCTAGATCGTGCCACACCATGCGACGACCACGTCCCGGCGCCAGAGCGCGGGATTTCCCTTGTCGGTGGCCACCATGACATAGCCAATCTAGTTGCATTCCCTGCACTGATGCCTCAAATGGATGCCCCTCACGTACGCGGCGGATGGCCGGAATGGAGGGAGTGGCTTATAGGAACCGAATGACCCGGTACGCGGCGGCATGGCCCAGCAACATGCGTGGAGGGTTAGGGCTGGAGTGGAGTAGCGACAGTAGGGGAGGAGCCGAGGAGGTAGGAAGTAGGGAAGGAAAGGGGCTTGCGGTGGCTGCGGGAGGAGATTGGGAGGGAGGGCTTACATTAGGTTTCAACGTAAGGGCTTTTCAGGGTTTTCTGTTCATCGATCGTTTTTTTGTGGGATAGAAAAAATCGTTAATTGGTGGGAGGGGAAGATCGATGGGAGGGGGAACGACGAAATGAACGTCGACCTAGGTACTGAGACTTTTGGAGTAGATATTATTTTTGGCACGGTGATCAAGGCACAACATTATAGAAAATTTTGGACAAAATTATCCTTGGGTAATTTATTGGTTAGTGGAAAGTAAATCAGTTAGGAAAATAAAGGAAGAGATATACACAATCGACAAAGAGATTCTCTCCTTTTTCTACAAAAAGAGATACATGCAATCGTGAGAGAGATACTTTCCTTTCTTTTGCAAATTTGAGAGATCAGTTAGGAAATTTAGATATGTGATCTTTTGTACGTTAGGAAAGTGTTGGTTTGAAAGAAAGGAGTGGAGAGATTCTCTCCATTTTCTACAAGAGATACATGCAATCGTGAGAGAGATACTTTCCTTTCTTGTGCATTAATTAGAGAGATCAGTTAGGAAAGTTAGATATGTGATCTTTTATACGTTAGGAAAGTGTTGATTTGAAAGAAAGGAGTGGAGAGATTCTCTCCCTTTTCTACAAAAAGAGATACATGCAATTGTGAGAGAGATACTTTCCTTTCTTTTGCATTAATTAGATAGATCAGTTAGGAAAGTTAGATATGTGATCTTTTGTACGTTAGGAAAGTGTTGATTTGAAAGAAATGAGTGGAGATAAAATAAATCTCTGCATTGATTCTTTCACATAATACATTACTAAATGTATGATGATGGGTGGAGGGACAAAAAAACCGGACGAAAAAAAACCAGACGATGGTAGGAGGTATGACGAAAATAAATCCGGAATGGAAACCTACCATCATGACCGCAGACTGGTCCTTTAGGAGTAGAGATTGGAAGTGTCTACATACTGTGTCTTACGTATAGGCGTTTGTGGACGCGGTCCTATTATATTTCTTGACAGTCATACAGAGGGCCAGACTGTAGGAGATATGCCCTAGAGGCAATAATAAATGTTATTGATTATCTCCCTGTTCATAATTAGGTTTATGTTCCATGCTATAACTGCTATGGTTCTCGAGTCTACAATAACCACGAGGCTCGGAGGAAGACTCATATGCACGTGTGGGATAATAAAAGGTAAAATGTATTCCTAGTCAAGCCTCTATGACTGGCTCAAGTATTGCATGATGATCCTGTTTTCCTGATCATGGGCATGGCTATGCCGGCAATTTTGAGGGCACAATTGTTGGTAGAACACTTGTGTTGAATCGACCCGATTGATGTTATGCTATGAGATACATTCGTCATAAGTTTATGGTTAATAACACAGAGAAGTTAAAGTTTGCATAATTCCTTAGACCATGAGAGTGTCGAGTTTCTTCATGCTTGCTTCATGAACTTTGGGGTTTGTTAAACGTCATCCATAAATGGGTGGCTATTACGGTGGCTTACGGGTTCATGGAAAAGTATGTCAAGGGACTTGATAGCTCAAGATTGGGATTTGCTCCTCCGACGATGGAGAGATATCTCTGGGCCCTCTCGGTGTTACGGTATCCATCATCGTCTGGCCAGACACAGGGTGATTTGATCACAGGGATGCCGGAACACGGGAACGAGAAAAGAGAACAATACCGACAACGAGGTAACTGGCATTGTGGACAAGTGTTGATCCACGAGGATGCCGATGTTTCTCACCTCGGGTAATTGTAACATATCGCGAAGCAACAGGAATAGCTCACGGCAACTGGAGGTTCACTCGAATATTTATTCGTGTGGGTATAGGGATCGATATGGGTGTCCACGGCTCCGATGTTGATCATTGATCGGAAGGGGTTCCGGGTCATGTCTATGCTTCACCGAACCTATAGGGTCACACGCTTAAGGGTCATCTATCTGCTGAATACTAGACAGGGAGTCTGAGAGAAAATCACCGAAAAAGTTTCGGACGCCGGAAAAGTTTCGGACAGCGGAAAAGTTCCGCAGAGAGGTCACCGGATGAGTTCCGGTGAAACTGAAAAGTTGTTTCAGAGGATACCATAAAGTCAAATTGGTTTTGGCACATGCCTGATAATCCTTGGAGGGTGCCAGAATCATTCTGGAAACTTTCTGGAATTTTCCGGGATGAAAACCGGAAATGTTCCGGAGCTGCCGAAACCGCTTCAGATGCTTTTCGCAGATGAAATCACTAAACCGGAATTGTTCCGGCTCGCTTTGAAAATTATTTTGGTGGGTACTAGAATTGTTCTAAGCCCACATGAATATTTTCAGTTCGATCAGACGCTGAAAAATGTCGTCGTGAATAGTGAAAGTGCTTTTTGGGATATTTTTGGAAAGCCACCTTTTGGGGCTTTGCTCCAAAAGATCTTGGGGATGACATGGATGGATAGGGGCCAATTTTGGGGCCCCACATGAGGGTTTGGCCGGCCACATGGTGGACTCCTTCATGGAGGCCCCCTTGTTCCTTGGTTTCACCTTTTAGGTCCTTGGGAAGGACTCCTTTCCATGTGGGTTTTGGGTCTTCTTGTAAAACCACCCTACCCCTTGGGTTTCCTATAAATAGGAGGTGTGTGGGCTGCCATAAGACACACTCTTGCTCTCATACACATAGCCATGCATGATCTGGCATTCTTCTCTCCCTCCCAGCGAAATAGTTTCGTAGAGCCGAAAGGCTGTCTGGGTTCCGGCAGGAACTAGTTCTGGACGGCGAAGCCCTGCCGGATAGATGACACCGTATGTGTGCAACTCTGTAGAGAGATCGTAGTTTCGGTCTCAGTTTGAGAGTGCCTCCCGAAGGGCTGTCCGTGTGACCGTCCGAGTTTTGGAGGTCCTCCCGAAGGGCTGTCCGAGTGACAGTCCGAGTTTCGGAGGTCCTCCCGAAGGGCTGTCCGCGACACCGTCCGGGGGACTGTGTGACCGCCTCCCGGAGGGCTGTCCGCGGGGCAGATGAGGGTATACATCCTCGCGGTTGGGAGGTTGTAAAATCCTAGCTGCGGGGATCTGCACCGCCGTTCGTCATCGACTCTACTTCCGCTGCGCTACGAGTCGGTAACGAAAGTGATCAAACCTTGTATGCAGTCTCCATAGTGGTCCTGGGCTGGTGCGTAGGTCGGAAATTTTTTGTTTTCTACTGCGTTCCCCTTCACAGACATGCTACCTTCTCAAATCAAATGTGTTTATTCAAATGTCAAGAAATTCTTTAACTAAATGTGTTCTACAATACTCGATCGTCATCATCGTCAGTCGTAGCAGCCATTCATGTGAAAATCTTTTAGAAATCGAGCACTATATCAATTTGAAAATCAAACCTTCAATGCAATTTATTCGCTAGAAATGTAATTACATGTGAAATTAATTAGGTCCATTTAAATAAGAAATATTTTCGCACCGAATCAATTTGGCAATCGAGTCATTAATGCAATTAATTGATTAAGTAGACAATTATCTATGCCTACATATAATTAGAAGTAGAGATTTTTCCCAATTAGTCACATAATTAATTGATTTGGTTGGCAGTTAAATAGGCATGCGGAGAATTAGATGGGCCGTTAATCGTTTTTGTACTTAATTACTTAAGCAAGCTGTTAATTGTGGTGAATCATTTTGAAAGCGTTTGTGGGCAAGTACGATCAACAAGCTCTCAGTGACATGGCACATCACCGCTTCCCAACATGGACAATGGCCACCATGCGCTCGCGACTTGGGCGACATAGCGTTCACCAAGATTGATGATGACTATGCTTTGCAGGATGTCCATACGTTGACGATTGACGAAATGCTCGCCCATGAGGACAACAAGACACAATATTCGCCAGGTGGTTCATGCTATAGTAGAAAGAAAGAGTGTTCCAAAAAATAAAACAATAATGTTGACGTGGTGCTGGTTGGCGCCAATTAAACGGGTTAACGAATAGGCTAGGAGTAGAAGATGTAGGGTAGGATGAGTAAGAGAAAAACGATAATTATCCCTTCTAGCAATGAATGGTATGTGGGATGGAGGTGAACCTTATTAGTGACTATACGAATACGTTCATGTTGCCACTCACTTCCAACATCGGTATGCGTTTGCAAAGTTAAATGGACCTTTGAGAATGATCTCTATAGTTATTTGTTGTTGTCAATATTATGTGTTAGTTTAACCCACTCTATTATATTGTTAACATGAATTTTTTTATCGTTGTTGCAATGCACAGCGAAGATGAGGTGGACGTCCTTCGATTTTAAAGGAGGTGCCTCCAGCGAGAAATGTATCGCTACAACGAAAAACCGAGCGGGAAGGGAAGGTTCTGACAGAAAAGGGAATGTGCATCGTGGGGTGTTGGTTTTGTGTTGAACCCGGATGTTGGAAATAACATGCTACATAGCCCATAGCAACGCACGGGCGTTCTGCTAGTAGTTCTAATGGAGTAGCTCTACAGGTGAACTACGAGCCTCTGCAATGCAGTGATGCCATTTTTGCGTTTGAACATACTTTACGTAATTTTCAATTTTCAATGACAACACGTCAACTCTAGTGATATAGCATGTAGAATGAACGCATCGTCAGTGTAACACACGTAAAATCTTGGTTGGCACGAATATTTATCAGTGTCAGCAAATGTTTGCTGCTAATCGTGATATCAATCAATTTTTCATTCGGTGTCATAATTCTGCAGGGCATGGACAATCATCAAATGATAGAAGTATCATCACGCCGCCGCCACCAACCCCTCCTCCTCATCCCTCCCTCACCGCCGCCGGCGACGGGCAAAGCCCACCGGCGGCCGGCGGCGTCGTGGCCTTTTTCTTGCGCGTGTAGGTGGCCATCGCATCCAGATCTCGCATAGGCTGCTGGATGTGGAGATCGGGCTGCCAGCTCTCGGCCTGCTGCTGCTGCCCGATTTGGGTTCGCGGCGGCCTCCTCCATGCATGGCACAATAGTGTCCCGGTGATTCCACACCATTCTACGAGTTGTGGCTACGCCGGCGACAACGCGTGCTGGGACGATGGAGGCGTGAGGCAAGGAGGCTGTCGGAGGTGTGTCACATCAGTGGCGACAACATGCAGCCATCTCCGATGCATCTCTGCAGCCATCATTGCGTGGGCCACTCGGGCGGCGGCTAGATCCGCTTCTTCCGGTAGTCTCCCCATGCGCCCTTCCCTTGCCACTGCCGGTCGGCGCCGCTGGGCTTGCCCCGCGCGGCCGACGACGATGGTGGGGTTCTGCTCCCATGGCTCTTTCAGCCGCGATTGACGAGATGCAGACAATGGCCGGTCCTTGAGTTCTTTTTGCTCTAAGATGGTGTTCTGTTGGTTGCTGTCCCTCTTGGATCTAGCCATTGACGAGTTTCGGATTTGTTCGTCAGAGATCTTCATTTGGTGCTTGACGCTTGTAGATTGCTGGATCGGAGGGGATTCGGTCGTGTGCGCCCCTATTTCAGCCCGAGTGGCTTCAGGAGGGTGTGACACAAAGCTTCGGCATCTGTTGACATTATGGTACACATCGATATTTCGATTTCCATGGTGAAGACAATGGCGAAGAACGTCATGGTGGCTGAGGTCTAAGGCCTTGTAATGACAGATTGAGTCTTCGTGGCGATGAGGACTTTGCTTGGTGATTCATGACTCATAGCAGCGGCATCGGCAAGTGAGGGCGGCAACACAGGTGGAGTACAGTGTCTTAGCTTTCAGGGTGAAAATCCAAGACCTGGCCTTAATTGGTTATGCCTGGCAGTGATCTTGTTGAAGACATTGTTTTGAGAGCGTGGATCTTCTCTAAGGTGAAAACTTAAGATCTAGGATCGGACGATGACGGTGCTTGTGCACTGTTTCCTTCTTGGAGGCGTCACTTTTGGAGAGTTTGGACTTCGGGTGTTGTCTAGGTGGTGGTTCGTGCTGCAGCTATAAGGAATTGATCACTGTAGCAGGACCTTTCTTTTTTCTTCTTCTTTTTGTCTTTTGGTTGTGTGCATCCATAATGTTTTTACGACACTGTGTTGTTGCAGAGGATGGGTATAAGTGATATCTCCACGATATTAATATATTCTCCTTGTCGAAAAAGAAGTATCATCACTTAGATTTGAGTTGCAATAGCATCATCGGGTGCTCTTTGCACGCGCGACTCCCCACCTGATCTGCTGTAGGCGGATTTTTTTATTCTCAGTTTTTTTGTTAGATAGGCCTAATATTTATTTTCCTAGTTGAGGCTTCCTTTGTTTGTTGGCCTCGTTTTGCATCGCGTCATCTCAACAATTTTTTCTCTCTAATATAAAATGACAAGCATTTATAAGCACAAATCACAAAGTACACGATTGAACAATACAAAGTAGGGAGAGAGCCCTCTTACAAAGTAGGTCCCAAGATAACCGAACAACCAAAACGTTCCCAAAAGCTAAACACAGTAGGCCAAAATAAAACACCTCTCTCTCTCTCTCTCTCTCTCTCTCTCTCTCTCTCTCATCCTGGGAATGACGTTAGTCGCCGTTGCCAAGTGCGAGACGGACAAGGGTCTTCACCCGGACCCCTGGCACGGGGAAGAGACCCACAACGACATATTCAGGTTGATAGCTTCATCGGTGGGCGTCGTCGTTGTTGGCGCCAAAGCATGGAGCTTTCGCTCAACAACTCATTCGTGCCACCACGAGGCATCTAGGATAATCGTGGTGAGACTAAGCCTCCAGATCCGAATCTAAGCATCTCCACTGCCATAGTAGAGAGCGAGCCCGAGCTACCCACCGCTACACCCCTCGCCCCCTAGACGGCCCAGAGGCATAGCCACCACCACCGCTATGATGCTCACCGGAGAGCCAAACATGCGGACCGCCATCCGGGGCCACCGCCCCTACATCCATGTCCCGAGCAACCGCCAACCATCCGCATCACAACACACAAACCACTATGGGAAGAGCGGAAGGCACCTCCTGCCACGCTTAGCCTGGAATCAGCCACCGGATTTGGGCCAGCGCCTCCATAGTAAGGACACGACCACAGCCGTGCCCCCAGCCAGTCGCGATGGACTAGGGGGGACACAACCCAGTGCTTGGCACGACTGCTGCTTGGTAGGCTTTGGCCATAGCCCCCGGGCCTTGGCCTAGGCGAGCTCTCATGATGACACAATCGTGGCCAGTGTTGTCGATCCGACTGACGACACAACAACGTCACATGAGCCCGGCATGAACCATCGCCACCAACGAGAAACATGAACGAAGAGCACAACCGCTAGGGCTTGCAGTGTCACGAACTAGGTCGGATCCCGGAACCTACGCACCACCAGAATGACATCCACCACCACGTACCAGATCCGCACCACCCCGACCAACCGGTGAGACCACATTGGCCCACCATCGCGAGTTGGAACCATGGACCACCGCCACCAGAGAGCAGCAGTCTACCCCGCCGTTTCCCGGAGGAACTCGAGCAGCGCCACCACATCGGATCGCCCCACCATGCCAGATCCGAGCAGGATCTACGCCGTCGCCACACGCTCGATGCACCCCGCGCAGTCGTCAGGACGCCTGTAACACCACGCCATAGCGACCCACACCCAGATCGACAGCCACTTTTGGCAGATGACACCATCCCGCGACGTGATACGTCTCCAACGTATCTATAATTTTTGATTGTTCCATGCTGACATATTATCATTCTAGGATACTTTGTGGGTATTTATTTGGCAATTCATAATATTTTTGAGCACTAACCTATTGACCCAGTGCCCAGTGCCAGTTCCTGTTTTCTGCGTGTTTTTGCCTTTTTAGAGTTACAATACCAAACGGAGTCCAATTGTCACGAAACTTTTTGGTGATTTTTTTGGACCAATACAAGACCTAGAAGCTCCGGAGGAGGGCCAGGAGATGCACCAGGGGCCCACCACCTATCCAGTCGCGCCCCCTAGGGGGGGGGGGCGGCCAGATATGTGATGGCCCCCTGGAGCGTCCCCCGACGTCGTTCTTGGGCCTATAAATTCACATCTACCCTAAAAACACCAGAAGCACTCCCGAAATACTTTTTTCGCCGCCGCAAGTCTCTGTTCCGACGGGAGGCCATCTACACCTCCGTTCCGACACCCTGCCGGAGGGTAGATCGATCGTGGAAAACCCAACACAGATCACGAGTATCAGGAAGGATTTCTGGCGCCATTGTCGGGCAATACCATCACCAACTATCAAGTAACTTCGCACAAAATTTCATTCACTTGTTCTTCTTTTTATTTGTTGTTATATTTAGTTTGTCTCATAAAAATCAAAAATACAAAAATATTTACCTTTGCTAGTTACTAGTTCTTGCTTGAAGTGATGGCTAGTTCTTCTTTTGTGCGTGTCACTCCCAATAATGATTTTATAAATTTTACACAAAGGGGAGGAGAAAGTTGAAGGATGCATGGTATAGGATTTGCCATGCCCAAAATAAAGCAACTAATAAGCTATCCACCACCAATTTGCTTCATAATTTCTATGTTGGTGTGACAACTTGGTATAGGTTTGTCCTGGACACCATCACCGGTGGGAACTTTTTAATGTGTCATACTTTGGATGCTTATAATGCAATTGAAAATCTTGTTGGAACACCACCCCTTATCGTTAATGAAACCAATTTTACATTGGAACATGTTATGCAAAGGCTTGATGCTATTGAAAGAAAATGATCACTAGTGAGCCTATTGAGGAGTTAGATAAAAAACTTCATAATCATATCACTCAATTTGGGTCACGGGTAGGAATAACTTTGAAAACTTTAAAGGAAAAAGATGCTACTATTAATAAGAGGGTAGAAAAAGGATTGAGTAGAATTGATAAAATGGTGGAGGTTATTGACAAAGTGAGCTCCGCCTTCACACCATCCAAAACTAGTGCTAGTACCTCACAAGATAAAAAATCCCAAGTTCATATTTATTCCTAAGAGCATTAGTACACCTCCTTCCAAAAGAAACGAAGATCTCAAAATGATTAGTGTTCACCCCAACTTTTTGAACTTGATGAAGGAACCTATGGTCAAGCCTTCCATTGTTCCTATTAATCATAATTGTGTTATCAAGGAGCTGAATGTCAAAGATGACAACACTTGAAACTATGCATTATGCCTAGCTAGGGGCATAAAACAATAACGCTTGTTGGGAGGCAACCCAATATGTATCTTTATTTTTGTTTTTTACTTTCTGTTTTTGTGTGATAACATGATTGTTGCCTCTGTAATGATTCTGTTTTTATGTTTTAATTAGTGTTTGTGCCAAGTAAAGCCTTTGGGATGACTCACAAGATGAGTAGAAATGATGCTGAATCTGAAACAAAAACTTTGACTCCAGTGCAGGAATTTTCATTTTTTACTGGAGCATGATAATGATCTGAAATTTTAACACAGTATTGCTATACAAATTCTTTATGTTGTCCTAATTGTTCAGAATTTTTAGAGTTACAAAAGTATGGGCTCTTTACAGATTGCTACAGACTGTTCTGTTTTAAACATATTCTATTTTGCTTGCATAGTTTGCTTGTTTTGATTATGCCATGGACTATATCAGGGGTGTGTAAGCCATGGGGAAGTTAGAATACATGACCTATTATGAAAAAATGAATTTGAATCAATTTATCGGAGTACCTCAAGTATGCAATATGTTTCTTATACTAACGGATCTCACGAAGTTTTGTTGAGTTTTGTGTGATTGAAGTTTTCAAGTTTTGGGTGTGATCACGATGGACTATGGAATAAGGAGTAGCAAGAGCCCAAGCTTGGGGATGCCTAAGGCACCCCAAGTATAATTCTAAGGAGACTCAAGCGTCTAAGCTTGGGGATGCCTCGGAAGGCATCCCCTCTTTCGTCTCAATCCATCGGTATGTCACTTGTAGCTATATTTTTATTCATCCCATGATATGTGGTTTGCTTGGAGCGTCGTTTGCGTTTGTTTGCTTTTACTTTCAGTTTGTCATAATCATCATTTGCTGGACACACCTATTTGAGAGAGACACACCTTCATGATAATTTGCTAGAATACTCTATGTGCTTTACTTATATCTTTTGAGCTAGGCAGTTGCTCTAGTACTTCACTTATATCTTTTAGAGCACGGTGGCGTGTAGATTTTATAGAATAATATGCTCTCGTTCTTCACTTATATTTGTTTGAGAGCTGAGTAATAGTGATGGTAATTTGCATGGGTCATAAGACTAGTCCAAGAATATTAGTTATTCAATGAATGATAATCAAAACCATCGTGTAGCACATGTAGAGAAGTTGTGGATTAATGACATTCATGTAGTAATATGAAAAAGGTGTGAGTCCAAAATTGTTGATTCGTAGAAGTGTCGAGATTAAGAGGTGTTAACTTGTTATTCATCTAAATTAAAGAGGCATGGTGATGATGTGTGAGCATTTATATTCCTCGTTGAAATCCTAGTGTTGTTTTGAGTCGGGGGCGCGTGATGGTTAACTCCTACCAACCTCCTCCCTCGGGGCATGCGAGGAGTACTTTGATTTGTGATAAAACTAATAAAACTTTGCAATAAGTATGTGAGTTCTTTATGACTAATGTGACATCATGGACATACGCATCTTCACCTTCTCATATTTGCTAGCCTCTTCGGTACCGTGCATAGCCCATTCTCACCTCGAGGATCGGTGCAAATATTCGCCGATGCATCCAAACCCCGTGACATGATACGCTCTGTTGCACATAATAATCATTATATCTTCCTCAAAACAGCCACCATACCTACCTATTATGGCATTTCCATAGCCATTCCGAGATATATTGCCATGCAAATTCCATCGTCACTTCATATGACTAGTTCGTTCATCATCATAATGCTTTGCATGATCATATAGAGTTGACAGAGTATTTGTGGCAAAGCCACCGTTGTTCATATTTTTGATACATGTCACGCTAGATCATTGCACATACTGGTACACTGCCAGAGGCATTCATACAGAGTCATATCTTCCTATCAGTTCTTCATGTTGAGTTGTAAGTAAATAAAAGTGTGATGATCATCATTATTAGAGCATTGTCCCAGTGAGAAAAGGATGATGGAGACTATGATTCCCCCACAAGTCGGGATGAGACTCCGGACGAAAAATGAAATAAAAATGAGGGATGCCAAATGAGCCCACCATAAAAAAAGAGAAAATGGGGGAGGCAAAAAGAAAAAAAAAGAGAGAGAAAAGCCCACCATATAAAAAATGAGAGAAAAGAGAGAAGGGACTTTGCTACTATCCTTTACCACACTTGTGCCTCAGAGTGGTACCATGTTCTTCATATAGAGAGTCTCCTATGTCGATACTTCCATATGCTAGTGGGAATTACCTATTCATATAATAAACTTGGCTTGTATATTCCTATGACGGGCTTCCTCAAACGCCCGAGGTCTTCATGAGCAAGCAAGTTTGATGCACACCCCACTTAGCTTCAGTTGAGTTTTCATACACTTATAGCTCTAGTGCATCATTTGCATGGCAATCCCTACTCCTCGCATTGATATCTATCGATGAGCATCTCCATAGCTCGTTGGTACGCCTAGTTGATGCGAGACTATCTTCTCCACTTTTTACCCCTTCGATACCTACCACCATATTCTATTCCACCTATATGCTATGTCCAATGGTTCACGCTCATGTATTGCGTGAAGAATAAAAAGTTGATGCATATTGAAAAAGTACGATCCAATTGCCTGACTTGGACACCGTGGTGCTTAACATTTGTATCTATGTGGTGAAGACGGAGCCATGCCTTGCTAATATAATAAGATGAATAGGGGTAAAACATTCTTTTAGGATCGTATACTTTGAAAAATTAATGATTTTGTTTCTTATACTTATAAATTAATATTACTATGTTGCTCTTTATTAATTCATCGTTTCTCAATGAGCATACATACCAAGGATTACATAATGGGTAGCATGTCAAATCAAAAATTCTGTTTTTATCATTTACCTACTCGAGGACGAGCAGGAATTAAGCTTGGGGATGCTGATACGTCTCCAACGTATCTATAATTTTTTATTATTCCATGCTGACATATTGTCATTCTAGGATACTTTTTGGGTATTTATTTGCCAATTTATAATATTTTTGAGCACTAACCTATTGACCCAGTGCCCAGTGCCAGTTCCTGTTTTCTGTGTATTTTTGCCTTTTCGGAGTTACAATACCAAACGGAGTCCAATTGGCACGAAACTTTTTGCTGATTTTTTGGACCAATACAAGACCTAAAAGCTTCGGAGGAGGGCCAGGAGATGCACCAGGGGCCCACCACATATCCAGCCGCGCCCCCTAGGGTTAAGTGTTAATCGTATTCGGGAATCTACATCATGGTTTTGAGAAGAGAGGTCGACCTACCAACAAGGGTGATAAGTACTAGCCTTGAGCTTGACAACATATATGGTGAGACAAAAGAAATGTTGCATGTGACACATTGCCAAGATTCCTCAATTTATTTTACACACATATGGGAGTTCCCAATGGATGAATACATATTGTCAAGGTTCCTCGGTTGAATTGTCAAAATTCCACTGTTTTGCTAGGAGCCACCACCAGTTATCAACTCAGGTCGTGTCCGAGTGTACGCGTACCAATAGGGTGACACACTTAAGTGGCAGGATCCCATTCGGATTGGATCCGAGTGAAAAATGGCCTTAGAGTCCTAATGGGTCTCAAGTATTGAGCCCACCTCCAACACCTATAAAAGAGGTGGGTGAGACCCTAGAAAGGATTCCGCCAGTCTCGCGACCTAGCCACTGCCACTTCTATGCCTCATGTTGTGCAGTCGGATCTAGCAGTCCGCGGCCCGACATTTCTCTTTGCACGTGCGGATACCTTGGAGGCACTACCCCTCCACCATTTTGATGAACTGTTTGAGGGAACCACGAGGAAGAGACGGAGACACGGGAACCACGAGGAGGAGACGGAGACATGCTTCACCAACTTTTCTTCCGCTGTCCTGGCTGCGCGTGTAGTGGTAGGACCCGTTCCCATAATCTTTTGGTCAGCAACAAGTTCCTAGATCACGAGTAGAATATTTTGTTTATTGCTAGCGTAGCGTACCGCATGCCCCAACATTACTATATATCCACTAGAAATAATAAGCTTTTGTTGGGAACAAGAAGCATCTGCTAAAAATAATGTAGAAGATAGTTTATAAATTCTACTCTGTATACTACTAAATATATTCTAATAGTATATATACACATATTTAGATGCGGCCTAATGACAAAGTATAGATGTGATTTAGGTGTACATAAGGCCACAAAATAAGCATTACAATAAATGTTTGGCCTAGATGCTTAGTAAGACTTGGTAAATAATAAGGTTAGGTATGCGGAAATTCACTTTGGCACATGGGAACATATGCTCTCGTCACCCAATATAAAACCCAAAAATTTCCAACAAAAATTTGGCATGTACATCTCAACATTCTATGCGCGCACGCCAAGTTTTGCCCCAAAGCAACATTTTTTGTGGCCTTGTGTAAACAAGAAAAAATGTCTCGTGAAAAGTCCCTTTTAACACCAAATTTTGTCTTTTTCACAACATGACACAAAAGTTGTCGTTTTTTCGTCAAACGACTTTGTGGGGACGTAGAAGGTTGAGATGTACGCGCAAAACTTTTTGTCAAATTTTTTGACATTTTGAAATACGTTTTAAACACATTTTCAAAACCAAGAGCATATGTTCCTGGGTGTCAAAACTCTCCTCTCGGTTAGGTATGTGCGTTAATAATAGGAATGGTCCATTTTGTAAGATTTTATACGGTACATGAGAATGTGGCACATACCCGTACCAGCTCTACTCTACTCGATAGGTTTGAGATTTTCCTATTTACATGTTCATAATTTTTTGTCCCTAGTCCTTAGCCTAATCGGGGGTTTACCTGCCGGACACGCGGGTAGTGGGTGCCCATTGCCATTCCCTCACCCTCTTTGCTTACCGTTTCCATGACCATCCCTCTAAGCCCTGTCGATCTGCAACAATGCCGATGACCCCCCTCCCCCCTCACTAGCACCCATAAACCCGCTTCCTCGTCTCCGCTTGGGACACCACAGCTCGTTGTCCCTCACAGCGGCGTTCCCATCCTCAAGTTTCTTGCTCGGACTTGTGGTGGTCGACGCTTGTTGCTACACTTCGCACGTCACCATGCTCCTCACGCCTCCCTCACCGTCGGCTTCGGGCAAAGCAAAAAAATGATTGAAGCGTCAAAAGATTCAGGCACCTGACAATTAGCAAATGCGTGAGAATTAGCGTAATTCAGTGTGCTGTATTGACCCTCTCAAGTCTCGGAGACAAGAAGCATCCACTAAAAATAAGGTAGAAGATATGAACAAGTAGTGTAATACATTGTGTTGTATTGACTCCTCCGATTATAAGTCTTGGAGAGAGGAAGCATCCACTAAAAATAAGATTATAACCTATACTATTGTTGGAACTTCGCCCACGGGATCGATCACATCAAATAATCGCAAACGCACATCTGCATGCCTTTGGTTTGGAGGAATTTCATAGGAATTCTATAGGATATGATTCTTGTAGGAATATTTCCTTTCGAGCCCTTTGGTTCATAGGAATGGATTCTTATTCCTACATAGGATTGGTTCATATCCTCCACATTTCAAAGGAAAATAAACATGAAACAAGACTCAATGGAAAAATTCCTGTGAACCAAATGACATCACTTTTTCTATTCCTACTCATAGGATTTGAGATACATGTCATCTCATTTTCTAAAAGTTTTCTATTCCTATGATAATCCGATCCTAGGAAGCAAAAGAGGCCTTAGCCAAACCCGGGTGTATTGGAGGACCTTATTTTAAAATACTTTAAAAATCACATTTAAAGTTTCAAAGAATTCCGAAAAAAATTCTACGTGATCATATGGATGTATAGTACATATGTGTAAAGTTTGGTGACGAAATAAGTAAACATGTAAGCTGTACAAAAATGACAAAATGGCGATTTTCAAATAGTGAATAGTACATGCACTATTCATCTTTCCAAAAATCACGATTTTGTCATTTTTGTGTAACTCACATGGTTACTTATTTCAACATCAAACTTTGCACATGTGTAATATACATCCATATAAACATTTTGATTTATTGTCAGAATTTTTTGAAACTTTAAAATAGCATTTTGTCACTATTCAAAATATAGGGTTCCAATACACCCGTCCTCCAAAATGACTTTTTGCTTTGTCATGCCCTATTTTTCTTTTTTTTCTCGATACGTCACAACATGCACAACGCGCTGCTGCTTATATATATGCCGACCTGGACTAGGTAGCACTCGGACTCCAACATGACGTAGTAAACATATAGAAACTATAACACGCTGGACACTAGTAAACCTGCCCAACAAAACTAACCTAGTACACTAACTAACTCAACCCTAATCAAGATTACTTCTAACAACTACTAAACATATTCAAATAATATATATACACGTATTTAGATGCAAATGGCCGCCCCGCCGGCTGGTCCTCGTGGGTGATTGTTCATTCTTATTTGCAAAGAGACATATTTATTTTAACCACTAGCATAAGTCGGTCAGCAAGGCTCGAATGTAAACTTAACATTCGAGAAAATCGGAAGGAGGAGACCGGAGACACGCTTCGCCGACTCTTCTTTCAATATCCTGGCTGCGCGTCTGGTAGGACCCATTCCCATGATCTTTCGTTCAGCAGCAAGTTCCTGGATCACGCTGTAGAAATTTTTGTTTATCGCTGGCGGAGCGTACTGTGTGTCTCAACATTAGTATATATCCGCTAAAGATAAAAAGCATCTGTTTTGGACACAAGAAGCATCCGCTAAAAATAATGCATTTGGGGTAGTTACCCCACATGTCTCGTACTCCCTCCGTCCGGGAGTATACTACAAGTTGGCCCATGATTTTTATTATATTTGTGAAATATGTACATATTTATATGTAAAAATGAACATACTTATAATACGATATATACTATCAAAAAGTAGTATATATACTACCTAAACATTCTTATATAATATTCCCTCCGTCCCAAAATAAGTGTCTCAACCTTAGTATAACTTTGTACTAAAGTTAGTACAAAGCCGAGACACTTATTTTAGGACGGAGGGAGTACATACTACGCGTGCATACTCTCCAATTTAACATATACTACATACAACATAGAAAACGCAAGTAGTGGTAATTATCACCGGGTGGTAGAAAACATTTGTCCTATATAAATTTGATCAAAGTTGACAAAGTTTGATTTTTTAAAATATTATACACACTATATTACAAAACCGAGAGAGTAGTATATATACACATGTTTAGATGCAAATGGCCACCCCTCTGGCTGACCATTGGGTGATTGTTCATTATTTTTTACAAAGAGACAAATGATATTTTTTCCACTAGCATAAGGGCCAGCAAGCCATCATCTGCTTTCCTTTCTTAATAACGAGTACACATTACCCACTCTAGACCTGTGAATAAATTAAAGCTCAAATGCAAGAAGTACTAACTACTGCAATTTATACAAGTACCTCCAATCCGGTACACACCAAAATAGTTGTTTCATATTATATATATTGAGTGATGTTTTACTGTTTACATTATGTCATCTTGCTTGTTGCGATGCTATGTTTCTTGTAAACTTAACACCTCGAGATGCATGCTGGATAACTATTTTTGGGTGGAATATTAGAAGTAGATGCAGTTCGATTAACGGTCTACTTATCACAGACGTAATCCTATATAAGATTATACCATGAATGATCATAGTCATAAATATTAATATTACAATTAAATCGCTACTCAATGGTAATTGTTTCACCAGGGCCGGTCCTGAGATTTTGAGGGCCCGGGGCGAACTAGAAAATGGGGCCCTTAATATACGTAGTATCAAGATTTATATTATTTTAGGGTTTTGTTATCACATATGATAACAAGTTGTAATCCATATAAAAAGAAAGGGTGCAATCCAACAGATGAAAAATACGGTGAGAGAGGGCAAGCCTTCATGAATCTGTTGATATAGCATTTTTCAACTTTTTGTAGTTTTTCTACAAGCACGACACTATCAGACATAGACCAATTTGACGAGATCAGATCAGGTTAATGTGGGAAGCTAAATTGAAAACAGGCCGAGGATTAACCCTCGAGTTTCAGGATGACATCAACACAGAATTCTGCTGGATTGAATTAACAAGGTCCGGATCTGAATCCTACAACCAATCAGAGGAAAAGAACCCCCACCAGAACTCCATGTATTGTGTTACCTGATGGTGAACCAACAGAACGCTTGATCAAGCAAATAACCATGGTGCCGTGGTTGTCGCAGAACCCAGTCTGCCCAGACCCTTGATCCCTAAAGCCGCCACCGATCCATAGGAAACAGCACACAAAGAATCCCGAAGATTAAGCGTAATAGTTGGAAGGAGCGATCGTTTTCCTTCGGAAAGCAGGGGGCAATCTCAGCGTGTTGCTGTGTTGTGGCTGTTGCTTCGGTCAGGCCCAATACAGAGAAATACGTAGGCTGGGGGCCCCCTTGCGTTCAGGGGCCGACCGCCCCTCCCGCCCCCCCCCCCTCACGGCCGGGCCTGTGTTTCACCATGCAACTTGCTTGTTTTGAGAGATATGTTACTAGTGAACCTAGGACCCATGGGTCTATCTTTCATTATTGAATTCTTATACACAATTGCTAATGTTACTGTTTTATCATTGCTACCTACTATCTCTATCTATTGCGTTTAATCTTGTGACTAGCAAGACAAGGGAATTGACAACGCTCTTGTCGTGTTATTTTGTGTTTTGTGTGCAGGTACTGCTTACTTTGTTCACCGGAAGAATCTACTACTGGATTGATAACCTTGATTCTCTAACCGAGGGGAATACTTGCCGCTAGCCTACTTCACCCTTACATTTGTGGGAATACCAACAACTCCTACGGGAGCAAGCACCCAACACATCATAGACTTCAGCGTAGATACGAGCATAGTCCCAAAGATGCTCCACAATGACTTGCTTGTGTGGATCGAATTTTTTTCCCTTAGTCATAAGCAATTCATAGTACACTATATGCTGATATTCATTCTCGAACCTTGAATCAACTCCCTCACTAGTGGCTGCCATATAAATGCTTTTGCCTCTGTAATGCTTGTCAACAGAGTCGGAGCTGCGTAGTCATCGACACAGATGGTCAACTGTTTGGCATAGTCCATCATGAGTCTCGGTGCTTGTTGTAGTGTGGGCTCCTTTGGTGCCCGTTGATGGTGGAGCTGGAGTCGCTGGCTCTCGGAGGAGTGATGTCGATGACAGCGAAGGACAACCTCGATGACGCTTTTCTCCTCGATGACGTGTGTGTTTACGTGCAGGTAGCTAGGTCGGCTGGGGTGCCTTGTCATTTGGACGTGCTGTAACGTTTTTTGCCCATATTTCTGCTAATTAATTGGACAATTCACTTCTTCTCTTTTAATGAATCGGAGATACCCGAGACCAACCTTGGGATCACACCCCGCGCATTGTTGCAGAAATTGTTAGTAATGAACTTACAAAGAATAAAATTATAATATATGAGAATAGTAGTGCACCACATTCAATCTAGAGGTAAATGGAGGGCGGATGCATGCTATATTGTCTGGTGACATTGAAGATTAATTCTTTATTGTTTAATGACATGGAGGGTTTGCATGTGGTAGAAAGTAAAAAAATGTTAATGGTTGCATGAGCGCTTGATGATATGGAGGGCATGCATGTGGTGAAAAAGTGAAAAATTGATTGATTGCATGTGCTTGATAATGTGGGTAGCTTCATTTGCATTTAGAGCATCTTCAACATTGGCTGTAAAAAACACGCGCGCGCAGTAAACGGGGGTTTTAGCGCGCGCGGAGCAATTTCGCGCGCTCCAGCGGGCGCGGGAAAGTCAGGCGCGCGAGAAAAGATCGCGCGCGCGCGAAAAGGCGGCCCTGCACGCTGCAGTTTTGGCACGCGGCGTCCGGTGCGTTTTATAAATGCGGCGCTCTCCACGCGCCCTCCCACCACTCTCCACCTCTCCACGCGCCCTCCCATCGCTTTCTCCCCGCTCTTCTCGCCTCACCGCCGTCCGCGCCACCATGCCGCCGCGCCGCCGGGGAAGCTCGGGTTACCGCGGCGTCCGCGTGCGCCCCTCTGGCACCTTCTACGCGGAGATCCGCTCCGGCGATATCCGCCTCGGCCTCGGCACGTTCGGCACCGCCGACTAGGCCGCCCGCGCGTACGACGCGGCGGCGTGGCACCTCCGGCGGCCTCGTAGGGAGATGAACTTCCCCGAGGTGATGACGCGGGAGTGGGCGCAGCGTCTCGCGCCTCCCCCGCGGCTTGTCACCGACGAGGACCGTCGTGAGAACCGCAGGCGGGAGCGCCGCCTCGGCATCGCCGAGACGGACGAGCAGGCCATGGCGGCGTGGCGCGAACGGTTTCCACAGGACGTCCTCGACGAGCGCGAGTTCTTCGCGCAAAGAAGGGCGGAGAGGAGGGCGGAGCGAGCCGCCTATCACGAGGACAGGCGTACGCGGAAGGCGGCCGCGCTCTTCAACATCGAGCTCGGGGAAGCGTCGACCTGGGACGACAACGATGTATCGTTTTTATTTTTATCTACCTATGCTATGAACTATCTATGTATTGTTTTATTTCTACTATATATGCTATTGTTTTTTGCGTACGTATGTGTATCGCGCGCTGTAGTTTAATGCGTCTGCTGGAGCGCCGCGCGGGTGTAAATTTTTTCGGCGGCCGCTGGAGCCAGCGCTCTCCGGCGCGTTAAAAATTGCTATTTCCGCGCTGTAAAACTGTTTTTTTGCGCGCAACGCGGCGCTCCAACAGGAGATGCTCTTAGATGAAAGATGGACATGCATCGGACACATGTGATGACGTGGATACGATACGATGAGGCTCAAGAGGAGGGTACTATTTGGTAGAACGCAATCGAATAAAGCTCTCATGTTCGAAATGCATGGACTTTTGAACATTGGTACCGTGTCCGAAACATAATCGAAGTGCATGGACTTTTGAGCCTTGTCTTCGAATGTAACTTTCATCACAAGTTTTTTCTGCGTGTGACCTGTTACAATGCATCTCAGTCGAGCTTTTTCACTTTCCTGCCTGGTTGTGCTGAGCACCTCGCCGAGCAGCTTGGTGAGCTAGCTACGTGGCAAGGCAGTTAAGCAAACACTAACTTTTTCTCTTTGAAACAAGCAAACGCTAGTTAAGAAAGGTTTCCTTACACAACTATCTACTACTGCGATCCTGTTAACCGGATCGAGGAGTATATCTTACTTTTCCCATATTAGTTAACTCAAAACACCGAAACAGCCTGTACATTGCACTCCTACCATTACATACTTATTCCTTAAGACTTTGCTTAGGTGCATGATAGTATTACTCCTAGAGATCTACAATAAGATAAACTACACAAACCATGCATTGGAAGGCAACTCCATGCTAGTGGGTTCGGGGGGTGGTTCAAACCGACGATGCCTCTTGTCTGCCTCGTTCGCATTTGGATGGCATCTATAGGGTTTAGGTACGGCTGAAGCCATCCTATACCTTTACCTGTCATTCTTTAGCATACGCATCATTCATATTTGTATTCGTCAATGGATACAAACTTTTTCCTTAACCATCACTTTGACGGTGTTCACATTTGTAACACATCAACTTGATCAACACACAATAATAAACAACAACACATACTCATTAAAAACAATATATTCACATAAGCAGCAAGACTTAATCGTAAACATCAATGCTTACTCTTAAACAGCAACACATCGAAACAACAACACATAATGATAAACATCATCACATAGTCATACGTTTTATCTTCACAAACTTATGAAAAAGTATAGAGGTAAGTTGGATGTACATAAAGCCAGAAAAAAGCATTACAATAAGGTTTCGGCCTAGATGCATAGTAGGATTAGGTACGTAATAGGGTTAGGTATGTTGGTAAATAATACGGAAGGCCCACATGTCAGATTTTATAGGTGTACTTGCGAACAAGGGTATGGGTTACACGACCCTATACTCATGCCCGTTCTATCCAACAGATTTGACATTTTTCTATTGATATACCCATCGATAACTTTTTGTCAAGTGAATTGCAGAAACCATCGACATTGAAGGCCAGGGTTACGTTATAAGAACTACACTTCTACAATTTTGTGCCAAAACCACTAATTCTGAGCCTAATTTTTTGCAAAAAAAAAACACTAGTTGTCGGTTTTTGGTCCATTTAATGACGATTATGACAAGTGGAGCCCGCAAAAACTGACGTGGCATCACGGTTCACGGGGTCGGCGTTATGCATTGTTAGATGAGGGATTTTCTAGATTTACAAAAGGAGCGTTGTAGTTTTACATGGACACCCTTCAACAAAAAAGCCAAAAAGCAATCTACTCCATCCATGATTTGGGATACCCACAACCGAGCAGAGCAACAACACGCCGGCAATGGGTCTCGTCGCCGGTTGGCCCGGCCCAAGGGCATGCTGAAGGCGGTTGCCGCGGACGCCGAGCAAGGGCGGCGGAGGCTAGGCCCGAGGGATGACCCCTCACGGCGAGGGGCGCAACCCAACCTCGGCACTCGGCCTGGAGGTGGCGCCCTTTGTGAGGCCAGCCACACGTCAATGCGGTGCTGCAGCTCGGCATAGCATGCTTCGAGGAGGAGTTCCACAAATGGCGCTCGGGCACACGCGCCTCGACGTCCGGCGGCAGCAACACACATCCTCCTCATGTTGTTCCGCTCCCATCGTCGCCGCCTTCGTCGAGCTCTGCCTTGTCACCGTCTGGATAGCCTCCTGCACGCTCGTCACCTCCGCCAAGTTCACCCCATTCCAGGCCCTGTTGGGGCGCCGCCCCACCGCTCCAGCCGATGGGACCACGGGCACCGACAAGCCCCCACCATCGTCAAAGAGGGGTGTTGTTTGTAGAATATTTTTTAGGTTGGAGTTTTTGGCAAAAAGAATGTGTAACGATGTCTAGCCTTAACCATTATGCCACGTCAGCTTTTGCGGGCTCCACTTGTCATAATCGTCATCACATGGATCAAAACAGACAACTAGTGTTTTTAGCAAAAAAAAGGCTCGAAATTAGTGATTTTTTGCACAAAACTGTAGAAGTGTGGTTCGTGCAATCCTAGCCTTCAATGTCGATTATTTCTGCAATTCATTCTTTTTTGTCCCATACCCTTATCCTAATGTTAGAGTTGTGTCGAATATTGTGTACAAGGTAGATTACAGTTGGACTTGTACTTGTTTTGTGTTTACATAGGACTAGCCGAATGCCCGTGCGTTGCCACGGAATACAAAATAGCGTTTGAATTCAAAACTTTGTGTCTAAGATCATGGCATGTAGCTTTTGTCCATATACCAACATATACTTGTTCTATTTTTGCCTAGCAATATTAGTTCACAAGAACCTCAATTTGCGGTAGTAATTATTTTTGAAGTGAAAGAAACCAGTTGCATGCCTTCAAAAATTAGCACATAATCTTGGTATACTATAGAACTTTCTTTAATCTGCAGGTGTTTGGTTCATGCTTTTGTAACGCCATATCATATAATGATGACGGTAATAAATAGCATTAATTCATGTTTGTTTAGATTGCTTTGTAATATGATAACTCGACATCAGGTCCCACCCTATTCAATTGTAATTCGACTAAATCCGGCGTAATCGAAAAATGAATATTGTCTCCCTCTCCTCTTAAATGACATTTCTCATCCCCGGCGCTCCATTGCACGACCCCCCCCCCCCCCTCCCCAAGGGCAGGAGCAGTTCAGTCTCGCTGTCAATAATTGTGTCCGCTTTGTCCTCAACATTGCGTCGACGCTGCCCTATATGCCATGAAGTTGTTAGGAGTACGACATCCAACGCCACATCAAGCACCTCGTCAACGTTTGACCCCCTCCGTCGCTAACGAGCCCTCTCCGGATGGCACCCTAGACTGAGTCACTGAGGGCCTCGCCTCGTCACGGATGATCTGTCGAACCCGACCGCCGTTTCCCATCTGGCAGGCACCATCAAAACTGGCGACATCAAGGCGCTCACCTGTACATGCACCCTCGCGAGCCTCACTGTCGTCCTCTCTCGCTTTGTCGACCCAAGGAGGTCGCCAGCCTCGCCGACTTCGCCAACAAACATGCCTACATCTATAAGGTTTGTCAGCATGTTAGCTACAACGGTAGCAGGCCACCACGTTTTACTTGAGTAACAAAACAATTTCCGATTTTGGTCGATACCGTTTACCGTAACAGTGATATTTGATTAAGTTTACATTTGTGTTTACTTTCCAGAAACAAACTCATTCTATATTAGTTCTCACCGGCAGCAGAAAAAAGGTACGTCAGACCAAAGAGTTATCCATTAGAAAAACTAATAGTTGATTATAATGAACGATTCCATTGTGGTGAATGGGATCATGATTGTTAAGACTACATTTATTTCCTAAAATTCTAATAGAAGAAAAAATCTCTAAATTGTCTAAATAAGAATGTCAAATCTTTGGGTGTCAGATTACACTTTGTATGAATACCAACACGGTATAAGAACCCTAAAGCACATTGTATAAGAAAAATGTGCAGTAACATGATCGAAAAAGTAAGCACTTCTTATAATTTCCTTGAAAACAGATATACCTAGTGCAGAACTTCATCAGATGGTCTATCTATCCAAATCAAGATGGTCATAATTTGCTGAATGTTTGGCCAGTCCATTAATTTGCAGAGCATGCATGACCCATAGAATATAGGAGGAAAACCAAGTTTACACGGGGATATGGCAATGTGAAGCATAATAAAAAGACAAACCAAAATGATCAAGTGTTTACTCTGATCCTAATAAATCTTGAAGTACACCAGCCATCGAACTGTCTATCAGACGATAGACATTTGGTAGAGTATGACTACCACGAAGTGGATTCAAACACCCAATATGTATGTCAGGGTCAATTTATTAAGGGGCAAGTAAACATCTTCTGTCAACCTTTTTATGAAGTTGTATGCCCATATTAGAGAGATGTATCACCATATTCTTGGATTCATCATCTTCAAATTTCCTGAAGCATGTCGAGCTTCCAAACTTGTGAGACATGCAATTTTCCTGTTAGACATGTATGACGACAAGAATGTTGTTTTAATGAATTTACAAGCGAATTGATAACTGGCAATGGTGTAAGAAAATATTCAGAGTACCATTTGCAAACAGCAGAGCATGTTTTTGTACATAGACTATTAAAGAGATGAGCCTAAAGACCAGTTGTATGCACATAATAGAGTTAGTTAATTACTGCGGAGTACGCATGGGTGTTTTCAGAGTGCAATCAATTTGATTATTGGTAGACTTTGCCTTACAAATTCTCTATACTGAATCCTAACTGACAAGAATGATAAGCTGATCCTTCATTTAATTACTGATTGGGGCATATAGTCTCATCGCGTATAAAGATAATTTTTCACTATTGTGAGCCAATGCAAAACTGACTATTCCCTTTTCTGCTGAACTAAAAATGGCATGCTCACCCCCAGATGCATATGCAAATAAATGAGAGCGTTGTGTGTGTGTGTGTGTGTGTGTGAGAGAGAGAGAGAGTCAGTGTGTGTGTGTGTGTGTGTGTGAGAGAGAGAGAGAGGGAGAGAGAAGGAGGGAGGAGAGTCAGTGTGTGTGTCTCTGTTTCACCCTTGTGGAGCTCGTACATCAGTATCTTCAGGAACAATATCACCAGGACATCTTCATGGTGTGGGTCAGGATCTTATCGTGGTTGTAGCAGTGACCAAGGATGAACTTATTGAGACCAGTATCCATGTACTCAAAATCGACTGTGGAACGTGTGTATCTAAGAAATCCTAAATCATCACGTCTTTACCATAAACTGACCAAATCATAGAATTAAACATGGATGAATCGCGATAAACCACCACCATCTTGATAAATAACCATCAGAAGACCATCTCATGTCCTTACCATAAGCCCATGAATTTTTCTAGCGCTATACCTCGAGGTCTTGACCAGTAGTGACTTAGTGCCGCAGCAGGCGATCAGTCCTTGCCATTGCTAGGCGGCGGCATCGTCCAACCAGTCATAGGACCTGCAACCAGCTGCTACGGACGATGCAGAAAATCTTGTTGCGTCTACATCATCCGTTTCATGAACCATTGAACATGCAGTTCAAAGAAACACAGGAGAACAACTCCAATTCAGATGAAATAAACAAAAAAACAACCCTTTCATAGCTAGTTATTCCCATTTACGAACAATCCAAGGATGATAGTAACTTCTGAAAAATCAATTTATATGAAGCTCATATCAGGTTACCATATAAACATGATAGGGCTCGTGAGAGCATAATCTGATAGGAACCCAGAGATACACAAGCACACACTAGCCTTGGATTTCTCAGGAACATAAGTATTTTGGTACAGTCTGAGAGAAAAGAGGGAAAGAGGAAACAGAGTTCTTCTGGCCAGCCGTCCGTCCGTGACCAACAAGGTGTCCCCTACAGAACGGATGGAAGCTAGTTATAAAATAGAAAGTACAGAGTCGCCCGCCTGTCCATGAGAAGAGCAGCTGCGGCCGTTGGATCACTTGACCCAGTCCTTATCAGCATATCGTGTGGCTGCACGTCTCTCCCTCTGGGACCGTCGTGGTTCCGGCGTCAGATGTTCAGGACGCTGCTTGTGGTGCTGGCTCCCTGCACCTGTGCTTGGGTCTGTGACATCCCTCTCTCCTTGAGGCACGGCTTGACCCCAAGCCGGAGCACCGGGAAAGCGCCTTTGAACATCCAACAAGTTTTCCCAAGTAGCAAGAGTATCAGGCATGCCAGTCCACCTGACCAGTACCCGAGAGACAGGGACAGCACCCTGTCGACAACAACGACGAGCTAAGATATGTTCAGGCACTTGAAATGCAGGAGGTTCCATTGGCAACTGAGAATGAACATGAGTTTCTGCACTGACAGCTCGTTTCAATTGTGATACATGGAAAATGGGATGGATCATACTAGAAGGTGGTAACTGGAGCTTGTAAGCGGCAGTACCAATTTTTTCCTCAATCTCAAATGGGCCATAAAACCGAAAGGAGAGTTTGTAGCTGGAACGAGGTGCAACAGAGGACTGAATATAGGGTTGCAGTCTCAAGAATACCTTGTCACCAACTTCAAAGTGGAGCTCAGTGCGTTTCTTGTCGGCTTGAGACTTCATACGCTGCTTGATGCGAATCAGGTGCTGTTCTAAGAGCTTGGTCATGGTCTCACGCTCTTTTAGCCATTCGGCAAGACTTGGTACAGCACATGACTCAACCGTACTGATGCCAAAGTGTTTAGCAGGGTAGCCATACACCACTTCAAAAGGAGTCTTAGATAAAGAGGAGTGATAACTGGTGTTATACCAGAATTCAGCAAGATGAAGCCATTGAACCCATTTGGTCTGACAAGAGTGCACAAAGCAGCGGAGATAACCCTCAAGACACTGATTCACACGTTCGGTCTGACCATCAGTTTGAGGATGACGAGCCGAACTCATGCGAAGTGTAATGCCAGCCAATTTGAATAATTCTTGCCATACTTTACTAGTGAAGATAGGATCGCGATCAGATACTATGGAGTCAGGAAAACCATGCAACTTGTAGACTTCTTTCATATAAGCCATAGCAACAGAAAGTGCTGTGTAGGGGTGGGACAGAGCGACAAAATGTGCATACTTTGAGAATGTGTCGACAATTACCATAATGCAGTTGAAGCCAGATGAACGTGGTAGGCCACCAATAAAATCCATAGATACCATGTGCCATGCTTGGGGAGACACCGGAAGGGGTTCAAGTAAGCCAGGATAAGGCACTCGCTCTGTCTTAACTTGTTGACATATCTGACAGTGGGACACGAGGCGCTTAACGCATTTCTTCAGACCAGGCCAAGAAAATAGGCGCTTCACCCTGTGATAAGTAACATAGAATCCCGAGTGCCCACCTACAGGACTCTCATGAAGGGCCAGAACAATAGTTTTCTGCAGGTCGGTATTATTCCCCAACCACACTCGGCCTTTGTGACGTATGAGGCCGCCTGCCAAGGTGAAATCACCATCCTGCTTGACAATCGCCAAAGAGGTGAGTAGTTGACGAGATTTCTCATCATGTTGATAACCAGCAACAACTTCATCAATCCAGAGAGGCTTGCATTGGGTAACAACAGTAAGTTCTTCCGTTGGATCTCCTGGTCGACGAGACAAGGCGTCCGCCACTCTGTTCTCAGCACCTTGTTTATAGACGATTTTATATTGTAACCCAAGTAGTTTGGTCATTGCTTTCTGCTGCCAAGGGGTAGAGAGTCTTTGATCAGTGAGGTTTGTCAAGCTTCGTTGATCTGTTCTAATGATGAATTCACCATGTTGAAGATATGAACGCCACTTATCTACTGCCATGAGGATGGCTAAGCATTCTTTTTCATATGTAGAAAGGCCACGATGTCTCGGACCCAATGATTTACTCATGAAAGCAAGAGGGTGATTGTTTTGGAGAAGAACAACGCCAATACCCTTATCCGAGGCATCAGTTTCGACCACAAAAGGTAAGGTGAAATCTGGAAGCGCCAGAACAGGAGTAGTAGTCAATGCAGATTTCAAGGCCTGAAAGGCTGCTTCATGTTCAGAAGTCCAAACATAGGGAACATCTTTCTTAAGTAATTCGGTGAGAGTTTTGCTGATAATGCCATAACCCTTGACAAACTTTCTATAATATCCTGTCATGCCAAGGAAACTGCGAAGCTCTTGAACATTGATTGGAGCTTTCCACTTCAGTATTGGGGCCAGTTTAGTCATATCCGCAGACACACCTTGATCACTAATAATATAACCAAGATAGGCCAATTGCCGCTGAGCAAAAGAGCATTTCGACCTATTGACTTTGAACTGATGTTCGTTGAGGGTGTCAAACACAATTTTCAGATGCTTCAAATGATCCGACAAAGAAGGACTATAAACGAGTATATCATCCATAAAGACAAGGACAAATTGGCGCAAGCAAGGTGAGAAGATGTTGTTCATGTTGCCTTGGAACGTAGCAGGACCTCCAGTTACACCATATGGCATAACCTTGTATTCGAAATGTCCATGATGGGTTTGAAATGCTGTTTTGAACTCATCCTGTGGAATCATGCGGATTTGGTGAAAGCCTGCTCTCAGATCTAGGCTTGTAAACCACCGAGCCCAGACAACTCATCCAGAAGTTCATCTATGATGGGAAGTGGATACTTATTCTTCACCGTGATGGCATTCAGATGTCGATAATCCACACACAGCCGCCAAGAACCATCCTTGTTTTTAACTAAGAGAACTGGAGAGGAAAAAGGACTAGAGCTAAGTTGGATAACACCATTAGCAAGAAGCTCTTTTACTTGATTCTCTATCTCAGTTTTCTGCATAGGGTTGTACCTGTAAGGTCTTAGACTGACAGGACTGGCTCCAGGCAACAGAGGAATTGAATGATCAAAATCACGTGCAGGAGGCAGACCTTGAGGCTCAGCAAACAAGGAATCATATTTGCTTAAGAGAAGATCAATTGTTGGTGGAACATCATGAGAGGAATCATCCTTTAGAGCACACAATTCCACGACATATTGCCACGAATTAAAACGTTCCATAGCACACAGTTTAGTTGCAGAAATAGAAGGGCAGGTAACAGTATTGGCAGTGACTCCTTGCAACAACACCGACTTCCCAGCCTGATTAAAACACATCCATTTATTGGTCCAACAGACAACCATAGGACCAAGAGACTTAAGCCAATCAATACCAAGAATGACATCATAACAGTCCAGAGGCAATATCTTCATGGAAGTATGGAATGATGATCCTTGGCACGCCCATTCACACTTTGGGATATAATGAGTGCCATGAAGATAACCACCATTGGCCACACGTACCTTGACAGGATTTGATAGAGGAGAAACGCCTTGGAGTCGTGCAGCAAGAGTTTCTGATATAAAATTGCTTGAAGACCCAGAGTCGACCAGCATGAGTACTTCATGCCCTTGTATGAAACCGTGCAACCGAATGGTGTTAGCAGCTTCACCCCCATTCTCAGCTTGTTTGGAAAGAGACATCAAATCTTCAGCACTGTCGCTAGAAGTACCTTCTTCAGAAATGGGGTCATCAGAGCACTGAAAAAGTTCCAACAATTCTTCCACAACATGAAGACCCACTGTTTTGGCACATTTATGGTCTTTGCCCCATTTTTCGCCACAAGTGAAACAGAGGCCCATAGCTCGGCGATAAGACTTCAGAGCAGCAACCTTCTGAGCTGTAGAAGCAACACGTACAATATCACCTCCCCTGTTGGTACCACCTGCATCATTAACTGGTTGCTTGACTTGAGGAGGGGAAGGTAATGCATAAGCAACACGGTTTGCAGTCCTGAAAGGATCGCCTGCCTTCTGTGTTATTGGAGGTGATGAATCGGCAATTTCTTCCTGTAACAAGGAAAGAGAGACGGCAGTATCCAATTCTTCTGGTCGGTGAATCATGACAACATCACGAATAGGAGGAATCAAACCATCAATGAACCGAGTACAAAAGAAGACTGGGTCCAAGTCAGGCTTGTAAGCAAGCATATGATTCATCAGGGCATTAAATCTGCCTAAATACTCTGAAACTGAACTGGTTTGGCTAATGGTAAAGGCTTCACGGTACAATTTTTGGTACTGGTTTTTACCAAATCTAGTGGCAATGATATCACAAAATGTATCCCAGGTCATGGAGTCAACACTATGCTCTACACTCTGCAACCAACTAGCAGCATCTCCAGTAAAATGCATAGTGGCTAAAGTGACCCAGTACTCAGATTTGGTGGCATAAATCCTGAAGTATTTCTCACATGATTTCCTCCACAGTTTTGGGTTCTGACCATCAAACTGAGGAAAATCGAGCCTAGGTAATGAATCACCAGCGCAACCCACAACTAGACCCTCACTAGTACCAGGAGTAAAGGGAGATTGAAGATTGGGATTCGTACCCTTGGCCGGAGGAGACAGTGGGAAAAATAAATCCTCCCCTGTCTTCCCCCGTGTATCCAGTGCAGGACGGCGGCCATCAGGCCCGGAGTGTTGGTCCTGCGACAGATGAGGCGTCGAGGACGGCGAGGTCGTTGGCGCGCCCAGGCCAACTCCAACGGCGATGCGAGCGACCTCCTTGCGGAGATCTCCCACTGCAGTGTGCAGATCATCAACACGAGCTTCAATCTCAGGTTTCCACTTGTTGAAGGCTGAAGTCGATTTGGAGATCCCTTTGAGAACGTCTTGTAGCTCTGCTTGGTCCTCCTTGCGCTGCGCCGTCAAATCCTGGATAGCTTTTAGGATATTGGACATTTGCGTCTCCATCTCGTCGAGGCGACCGGAAGTAGTCCAGCGAGTCTGGATCCTGGCATCCAGCGTCACGATCCACGGAGCTCTTCCCGAATCGAATCAACTGAAGCCGGGTGTTCCTCACGGAAGCTTCGTGCCAAATCGCAAGCGATTGGCACCCGAACGACAGGATTAACTCTTGATTCAGATCAGGGAAATTGCGAGCGGAAACGATGGATCAACGCATCTCCACCAATTGATAGGAACCCAGAGATACACAAGCACACACTAGCCTTGGATTTCTCAGGAACATAAGTATTTTGGTACAGTCTGAGAGAAAAGAGGGAAAGAGGAAACAGAGTTCTTCTGGCCAGCCGTCCGTCCGTGACCAACAAGGTGTCCCCTACAGAACGGATGGAAGCTAGTTATAAAATAGAAAGTACAGAGTCGCCCGCCTGTCCATGAGAAGAGCAGCTGCGGCCGTTGGATCACTTGACCCAGTCCTTATCAGCATATCGTGTGGCTGCATGTCTCTCCCTCTGGGACCGTCGTGGTTCCGGCGTCAGATGTTCAGGACGCTGCTTGTGGTGCTGGCTCCCTGCACCTGTGCTTGGGTCTGTGACATAATCGACAAGGAAAATTATAATGAACCAGCATCCAGCAACTAACACAACAAAAGGCCAGCCACCAATTGGACTTGCACCATCAGGTTTTAGCTGATAGCCCGTCATCTTTTTCTTCCTAGCTAGTAGTATTGCCTAAGTCGTCATATCTGCAAATAAAACATGACTCATTGGTTATCATTTTTCAAGCATTGATAAATGGTAAAGGACGCTCATAGAAAATATTTTATTGTGTGGAGCCCTCAACACATGACATGGGAGTTAAAAAAATTCCACACAGCGGTGGAGGTGTCGAGCACAAAAGTCTGCTTCTTCTCCGCCTGACGTTGCAGCCGTTCACTGCGGCTGTTTGGACCGCTGGAGGCAGCCATTGCCGGAGCTTGAGGGTCGGGAGAGGAAGATCAGGAGGCTAAGGAGGGTCCTAGGACACGATTTCCATGCAAGGGTTACGAGAATAGGGAATAAGGTGCGGCGGCAGTTCTGCAGATTGGGGTCAGGCGGCTGTATGGAAGAACGATGGACACGGTGGCAGGTTGATGCAGATGCTCCCCTGAGCAGCGCACACACGCCAGCAGATCATCGGCCTCGGCATCGGCACTTATTCCATCTTCGGTCGGGAAGCGAAGGTGGCGGCGGTCCTTGTTGAAGACAGAAGGCCGTGAGGCGGCGCTCCACCTGGGCGTTCTCCTCGGCAGACAATGGCATCTGCGCGCGGATAGGTTGCAGGGATGTGGAGAGGATGTGATATGGCGGCGGTCTAGCTGCCGGAGTGGTGGTGATGGAGGTAGCAGGGAGCCAGGGAGGATATATGGAGAGGGAGAGAGGGAGGGCGCAGTGGGTGGGTGGGGGGGGGGGGGTGGAGATCTCGATCTGGGTTTTTCGCTCGCGTGGAACCTGGTTTTTCTCGGCAGCGTTTTCTTTCTTCATGCGGGATCGTAGTATCGTAGGAGGGGTTGAGGCTGAACCATCACCATCACGACGACGACGACGATGACTAATTGCCCTTTAGTAGAGATATGGAGTCATGTCCTAATAGGACACTTGTATGCTAGGCCTCTCATATATAGCGAGGATAGACAGACGATGTAACCTATGCCAACATAATAGCACAGGCGCGCAGGGGGAGCCGGCGGCATGTGCCGGTGCCCAGGGAGGCCAGGGTGCGGTATTGTGACGGTGTCACGGGAAGGAGCGCCCGTAGTCAAGCCTCGGGGATGTAGTCATATCGGTAAACCTCGTTAACAAATCTCGATGTCGTTCTCGTATGATTGCTTGGTCTTCAGATGATCGATGGAGTGCCTCGGATTTATTCTAACAAGTGGTATCATGAGCTAGGTTATCTCAAGGTCGTGGATTGTTGATCTGGAGGAAGTATCACGTTTGAGATGCAACCGGATGCGGGGCGACGAGATTGTACAAGCAAGGTCAGAGAGACGCGACGTGCGTGATGAGATCGGGCGAGCGTACATGAAGCAGCGGCGACGCGCCACTCACGGGCAGGCAGACAGCAGGTCGATCGACCGACGGCGCTGACTGCGTGAGCCCGCGTGGGCAGCGACCCAGGAGCGGACAGGGCTGCAGGCGGATCATGCGCTCGATGGGACAGCTCACGTACGGTATGCAAGAGCACATACGGGATTGTTTTTGGAAACAAAAACAGGACCGAGTACTGCTGTACAACGTACGAGTACAGAGGCAGATCAAATCAGCGGAAGAAAAAATCATTGATATGCTACGCATCCATCAAGGTGAACATGGCAGGGCAACAGCGTAGCATCGGGAGTTAAAACCAAGACCGGAGCTGCTCACGTGAAGACCAAGTTTGGTTGGATTTTGCTATTAGTACACGGGGGTGTACCTCATCAGGTTTTGCTCGTGTACTTGGGGCATTGCGGTGGAAGCTCGGATATTTTTCGCAGGGTCGGCCATACAAAGAACCATGGCGCCAACGGGTACCAGGTTTGAGGTGGAGAAGTTCAAGGAAACTGAAAACCTTGGGTTATGGCAGACAAGGGTGAAAGATTTGTTGGCACAACATGGATGCTTGAAGGCGTTGCAGGAAGTCATGTCAGCTATGGTGGAATTATCATATGATGGATGGAAATTCGTGGAATGATTTGGAAGCCTGGGTTGGACTGGAGAGTCTGACGGATCGACGCGAGTCGGTTGGTAGAGAAGACGGTGGTGGGATCAGCGACGACGACATAGGAGCGTGATGCTGATGGTGACCGACTTCTGGGCGTGGAAACACGTGGCGCGGGCCTGGGGGCTTGTGTGGCTTCGACAAGACTATGACGCGGGGTTGATTCAAGGTGGTGTACACACGGAGCTTGAAGTCGACGGGGCACGGGGGTGGACTGATCATCTACCATGGAGTCATGTTGAAGGTGGAGCTGGAGTCTGGAGGACTTCACTCAGTGCTGATTGAGGGACAACGGCGTAAGTCGACAAAGAGTCAAAGCCTAGTCAGCGGGAAAAAAGCGAGTGACATGTAGTTCGGACTGGAGCCCAGTGGTCTGATGGAAGCGTGAAACTCGTCATCGGTCGGTGATGATCGGTGGTACTCTACAGTGGGGGTTGAGTGGTGTGGGTTCGTGACCCTTGAGACTCGACCGGGACAGCGGAGGCTCGCAGCGAGGCGTGCGGTACGCACGGGACATGGAGACGGGCCAGGGGCTCTGGTGGTCATACATGTGATGAGACAACTGCGAATTTGACTCGGGATGACGACAAGCAACGGTGAAATTTCTTCAAGTTTCAGACAGGCGGTCAAGGAAGAGCGGTGATGTTGAGTTCAGATAATTCTTATGTGTGACACCCAATATGTGAGTTGTTCATTTTCACGCAAGTCAGTGATCAGTGTGTGATGGTGTTGAACGGATACTCCGAAAGTTGGGAGCACAAAGTAGAGTAATGAGGAGCTTAATTTTGCTCGAGTGTTGACTATGATGAAGACGAGAAGGGACTACAAGTTGCAGGGGAAGTCACATGGAGTCTTGGAGTAGCAGCGACACTCATGGGATAAACTCAAGTCCAATGTACATGGAAGTTGTCAGGGCCGGTTTTTCAACAAAAACATTCATTGAAAAATCGTCCTGATAGTCAAGCCAGTACAGAAAATCCTTCTTACTGGTAGGCAAATCCTTGATACAGAAATCCAGTAGTACTGAATATATTACAAGGTTGAGCTGAGGTTGCTCAACAATATATTACAAGCGCGCCCCTATTACACATAAGGGCGGACATAAAGGGGGTGGTGGCATACTACTGACTCGCGAAATAAAAGAGTGGTGGATATGTCACAGTGGAGTAGTGACATAGCTCTGAATATCCTACAGCTCATCAAGCGTCAGAGTGAGGCTCGATGATTTATTTGGGGTAGCGGAAGCGTATATAAAGCGCATGACAAAACTCCAGGATCACAAGAGACTGACTGGAACTCCTCTAGGCGTCGGACTCGCTATCGTACTCTTCATCCATAAGATCGCCTTCGTCAACATCTGGCCAAAACAATAGCCAGGGGCAAAGCCCGTGAGTACTTTGAATGTACTCGCAAACAGTTTGGACATAAGATATAACAAATGTAAACATGATGCACATGAGCAGGTTAGTAAAGCACACACAAACATTAAATATGCACTGCAGGAAAATAAAAAGGAAGTCGGGCGGTAGTCCTCCCGAAGTCCCAATAAAATAAGAAGAAGACCGATCGGGTGTCTGAAGCGACGCCTCGAAAGGTAAGAAATAAAAGACATGCCTCAGTCGGGCGTCTGGGCGACACCTCATAAAGGGCTTATGCCAAAATTTAAAGTAACAAGAATGCCACAGTCGGACGTCTGAGCGACATCACATAAAGGGCTTATATGAAAAGTAAATAACAACAATGCCACAGGCGGACGTCTGCGCGACATCACAGCGAGGGCTTATATGAAAAGTAAATAACAGCAATGCCACAGGCGGACGTCTGCGCGACATCACAGCGAGGGCTTATATGAAAAGTAAATAACAGCAATGCCACAGGCGGACGTCTGCGCGACATCACAGCGAGGGCTTATATGAAAAGTAAATAACAGCAATGCCACAGGCGGACGTCTGCGCGACATCACAGCGAGGGCTTATATTAGTAACATTCAGAAATACGAGTAATCCAGGAGGTAGCACCATCCCAAGGAATACCCGGCAAAATAAACAGGTTAGTCCATCCACAGAAATAATATTCAGCCAATTTACTTCTGTTGTTTAACATATTAGTTCTCCAGAGACTGACACTGAGACCGACACTTGACCTGTCAACCAACGTCCTTGACCGTGGACACGGCTACTCGAATAGTTTTGACTCTGCAGAGGTTGTACTCTTTACCCACAGCCGACGGATTTCAGTAGTCACAAAGGACTAGTTCCGTCTACGGTATTTTAGAAGAAAACACATCTGACCAGTACACACCCATTTTAACCTCCTGTTGCCAGGAATCACCCTAGGCAACGTTCAGGAAAAACCTTAAGACGGGGAGGCTCCAACCTCGATTAGCATGGGATCAGCGCGCTCTAAGGGGTGCCCCCCTCTCGGTCCCGGACCGGAAACACCCATGCCCCCTGACCGGATGACTGGCTTTATCCAGGGCCATGGTACCTTCATCACGGCCCCTCTACTTGGTGTGTACATGGAAAGAGGTTTGCAACCTACTAAACCGTATTCTTTGCAGAAAACATGTGGCAGCACGAAAAGAAGGTGAACGGGGACAAGACTCGATCTAGGTCAATACTGGAGTTAAAACAGTTTCTTGTTAATACCGGCATGCTCCAACAATACTGGAGTGCAACCTATCATGCCACAACATGACTAGGTTGTCTCAATCTCATCAAGTTTTTGTGGCTTACTTGCAACCCATCATGCATGAAATATAACATACTTCATATGCTTCCATAAACATGCAATGCAAAACATCATGCAAGCAAACATGCAAAACACTCATCATATCAAAGGTTCAAACATGCTTGCCTGGTTCGGAATAGTCGGAGTCTAACTCGGTGAAGTTGACGGCACCGGCTCCCTCCTCGGTATCTACGAAATTCACAAGTACGAATTCTAACGTAAATACCGCGCGTGACAGAAAGTTGTCCCAAATATTTTTCAAATAAATACTATAAAAAACTAGACAGAAAAATAAAGGTGACAGAAAAGGAATCAACTAAAAATCATTTTTAGTTTAAAAGTTATAAAGAAAATGAGTCCAGGGACCCATCTGTAATGAACAGGAATCTTTCCAGGGGCTAGACTGAGAAAACAGAAAACGTTTCGGGCGCTTTACGCCAGCCCGAAGGGAAGACGCATTCGGCCCGAATACGCCAACAGAAAACGATTCGAAATAATAACAGAGAGGCTGACAGGCGGGGCCCCTTGTCAGGTTTGAAAACAGGTCGCCGGCGCCAGAGAGCTTCCGGTGATCGCCGGCGACGAACCACGGCGAGATAGGGGAAAAGGAGAGTACCGTCGTGTTCAGGAGAGTGGGCCGCGTCGATGAGTGGAGGAAGCAGTCGACGGAGAGCTTCACGGCGACGACCAGCTCCTCTCCGGCGGACGGCGGCGTCGGGTGAGGATGGATCTCCCCGAGGAGCTCACCTAACACCGAATTGAAGTGGGGGTCAGAACGGGTGGTGGAGAAGTGGGGTACTGACAAGATTTGGGAGGCGGAGAGGCTCGGACCAAAGTGAATCGACCAGAAGCCCGAGGCGGATCGGGGTGGCCGGAGTTGGAGAAGAAGGCTTCCCCGCGTCCCTATGGTGTGATTGGCGGAGCTATGGGAGTGGGAGGAGATGTGCTGGAGTGAGAGGAGGGGCTGGGGCTCTATTTATAGCCGGAATCGAAGAGGTACCCGAGAACGGGATAAGTCCGGCGAGCAATTACGGCGAGGCAGTGGCTTAGCAGGCGATTAGCAGATGTCGGCAGCTTCGGATTCGACCCCAGGTTCCATTCAAAGCATAAACTTGGTCTAATTTGGCCGGGAGCTCGGAAACGCGACGGAATGGCCTCACGGGCTCGTCGGCGGCAGGGAGCGTGCTCTGCGCGTCTCAGGCCACGGCGAGTGTCCCTTAGCGCGCTCTGAGGATAAGATGGCCACGCGGAAGCTTGAGGAGGCTTGGGCGGTGCTGGATTTCGGTGATCTTCGCTGAGCTCGTCTGACGGCCGAGGCGGGAGGCTCTGTCGTTGCTGCACTCGCCGGAGACGATGGGACGGCTCAGCACCGACGCCCACGTCCAGCCAACCGACCGTGCGGCGCGTGGATAAGGAGGAGGAGCAGTGAGCAAGAGGCCAAGCGAGGAACTGGCGAGATTGACGACGATCGACTGAAGAAAACGACACTGTCAAATGCAGTTCTCTGAATTTGACTGAATCAGGGTGCTCACCACGTGCTCGATGAAATGCTGCACGTTTGTAGGAAACTTTTCTTGAGCTGAGAATTGGAGGGGTGGAGTCTTGATGCATCTAGAGGCTACCTGAATTATCTCAGAATTTTTGGAGAAGATTAAATATGAATTTCACCCAAAACAGTAAATTTGGTCCAAACTTGCAGTGGCCAAATTTTGAAAATTTTGAACTATGGATCTGGATGTTTTTGGAGATCTTGGTTGAGGGTACTAAAGACAAGCTAGGATAATTTTCTTGGGACCAGATCTCAAAGAAAAATGGTACTTCCTTTGTAAACCAAAGGAGTGCCAGAAAATGACAGAAAAATATTTTTGGGAGAAATAAATAGAAAGAAAATATATAAGAGGTTGAAACCTACTGGAATTTGATTATTGACTAGATCCAAAGTAGGAGAGGGGTTTTTGGGAAGAATTTTTTTTAAAATGGTTTATAATAAGAGAGATAAGAATCCTCTTTTTAGAAGGGAAAAGAATAATACCAATAAAAGAATTCTTTAAAAATATTAAAAATACTCCAGAGAAATGTTGATGACAAAAATCCCAAGAAATAGAATATCCTTAAGACCAGAACCATATCTGAGGAAGATCTCAAAAAAAAATTCAACAACAGTTTTCAGAAGAATCTTCTTTTGAGAAAATGAAAAATTCAAATAACCTCCTCAAAAAGATCAAATAAAGAATTTGCTGGAAAAATCCAAATTAAAATTTTGGGGTGTTACAGAAGTTTGACGCACGGACAAATTCAAGTGGTGGAGAATATTCGCCAAGGTGAAGTTTGTTAGAGTTGTGTCGAATATTGTGTACAAGGTAGGTTACAGTTGGACTTGTAGTTGTTTTGTGTTTCATAGGATATGGAGTCGTGTCCTAATAGGACACTTGTATCCTAGGCCTCTCATATATAGCGAGGGTAGACACACGATGTAACCTATGCCAACATAATAGCACAGGCGTGCAGGGGGAGCCGGCGGCATGTGCCGGTGCCCAGGGCGGCCAGGGTGCGGTATTGTGACGGTGTCACGGGGAGGAGCGTCCGTAGTCAAGCCCCGGGGATGTAGTAGCCATATCGTTGAACCTCGTTAACAAATCTCAGTGTCGTTCTCGTGTGATTGCTTGGTCTTCAGATGATCGACGGAGTGCCTCGGATTTATTCTAACACCTAATATGGGTTGTACATGACAGATAAGCGTGTAATGTGTATCCATTGCCATCCCCTCAATCTCCCATACGGTTGTTGCTAGCCGCTTCCGCGACCATCCCTCTAAGCCCCGCGGATCTGTAGCAACGCCGACGCCCCCCCTCCCCCCGATGAGCAATCATCAACCAACTTCCTCACCTCCACCCGGGACCCTACGGCTCACTTCCGCTCACATTGGTGTTCTCGCCTTCGGTGAGGTCCTTGCTCGGACTCGCGGTGATCGATGTTCATCGTTGCGCTCCTCATGTCGCCCTTACCTTCAACCTCAAGCAAAGCAAATGAATCGACTGATGCCACACAAAAAAATTCAAGCACCCGACGATTAGCAAACACGTGAGAATTAGCGTAATTTGGTGTGTTGTTTGATTGACCCACTCGGGAGTACAAGTCTTGCAGACAAGAAGCATCGGCTAAAAACAAGGCAGAAATTTTAGCACTAAATATATCCTAATGCTACTAGTGGTCATGTTTTTTTTTTCACTAGCATAAGGGCCTGCAAGCCATCACCTGCTTTCCTTTCTTCACACTAGATCTGGGAATAAATTTAAGCTCAAATGCAAGGAGTCCTAACTCCTCCAATCTATATAAGTACCCCCAATCCAGTACACACCACGGCAATACAAGCACATCCCGAGATACGCGTAGCTCAGGCCACTGCCGTAAGCTAGGTAACGCGCAGAGAGACCGACGGATCCATCGATGGCCACCGCGACGATGACGGTGGAGGAGGTCAGGGAGGCGCAGCGCGCGATTGGACCGGCGACGGTGCTGGCCATCGGCACGGCAACGCCACCCAACTGCGTGTACCAGGCAGACTATCCCGACTACTACTTCAGGGTCACAAAGAGCGAGCACCTAGTGGACCTGAAGGCCAAGTTCAAGAGGATGTGTAAGTATCGTCAACAACAACAACAACCTCTTTCCTCTGCTCCCTGCATTCATAATTTCATATACCTTTATAGCTCGATTTAAAAAAAATAAGGATTGATAAATGCCACACGTGTGACACGAACACCTGGCAACTTCGAACGTTTTTTATGATAAGTTTAATGACGAGGGATGACAACTTTCTGTTTGAATGTCAAGTTTCGGTTTTTTTGTTTGTTTTTTTCTTTTGGGTTACAAGTTTAATTGTAAAAAACATCAGGACGAAATTGCTTCATGTCATACGTATGACACTTATCATTTAGGAAAAATAATTAAGCTCCAAGATGAATAGAACCGTAGGCCGGTATATCTGCACTTGGGCTGGGCTCGTTACCGGTAAATAAAAATAAATTTATCATTTTCAACTCAGTTGTTAATTGGGTAAAATAATGACCACACATTTTTCTTTTTTGTTGGATAACATGCTGAAATTCTTTTGAGATGGTGTGTACTATCTGCCAACGAAAAACATGCACTCTATATACGGTGTAGTACTACCGTTGAATCAAAGCGGTTAAGCGGGTGCCCCAAGAAAAGAAAAGACACCAAGAGATTAGGATTCCTCCTCCTTTCGTCCGCGCCACTGTCGGTCCGCCGCACCTCTGATGGCCTTTGGGCCGTGGAGGTGCGGATAACCTCGGGCCTCCGTTGGCGGGAAGGTCTGCTCTCTTTCTCGTTAGTTCAATGTTTTGGGTGGGGCTATTATGCAGCCGCGATGTCCCTCGGTAGGAATAATGTATTTCATGTTTAGATCCCCGTCATGATGGTGCGTCTAGCGACGAGCGTGTGGAGGTGTGTCTCTATTGGATCTCATGGGACTCGATCGATATTGGTCTTCTGTGGATCTCTTCGGATCTAGTCTCTCAAAATAGGCTTTCGCCCCGCTTTGGATCCAGTATTCGTTTGGATGTTTACATGTTTGATCCTTTCGATCCACGACTCTCTTCATCGGCGATTTTTTTTCTCTGGTCTATTGGTCCTATGGGGCCTTAGAACGAAGACTTCCTGAAATATGCCAGCTCCGATGATGGGAGGGGCGATGATGGTGACACATCTTCGGCTCAGTGCTTGCAGCCGCCGCTAGGTGGATCGTAGACCTAGTTGTAATTTTATTATCTCTAGTGTTGCCATGGTTTATTATGAATAGATCGAAAGTTTCTCTCCAAAATGCAGGCTATACACTTTTGCAAAAACTTATATACACGTACAACATATGTGAAATACGAGACTTGCAAGCTGAATGGCTGGCATATCATAAAATATGTGTGACAACATCTGTACACTTTATTATTATTATTATTATTATTATTATTATTATTATTATTATACAAGTATTTTTTGTAAACTAACGCAACAGTAAAAGTCTAAAACAACATTGGCCTTTTTGTGTGGAATAGAAATCCCCTCACTTATGTTTTGACTGCCATTTTCCCACGATAGTTTTCTAAATTTATAAAATCACATCAGTAAGTTTTTGGAAAAGAAAAACTAAAAACATTCCTAAAGATGAACTATAAACATGCAGGTGACAAGTCACATATCCGGAAGAGATACATGCACCTGACGGAGGAGATGCTTGAGGAGAACCCCAACATGTGCACGTTCATGGCGCCGTCGTTGAGCGCACGTCGGGCCATCGCTGTCCCCCTGGTCCCAAAGCTCGGAAAGGAGGCCGCGGAGAAGGCGATCAGGGAATGGGGGCAGCCTCTGTCCAACATCACCCACCCTTCTGCAGCACCTCCGGAGTGGACCTGCCAGGCGCCGACTTCCACCTGACAAAGATGCTCGGCCTGCGTCCTTCGGTGAAGCGTTTCATGATGTACCAGCAGGGCTGCTTCGCCGGCGGCATGGTGCTCCGTCTGGCCAAGGACCTGGCCGAGAACGATCGCGGAGCACGCGTGCTGGTGGTCTGCTCGGAGAACACGGTCATGACTTTCCACGGCCCTGATGAGGCCCACCTCGACTCGCTGGTAGGCCAGGTGATCTTCGGCGATGGCGCGGCGGCCGTGATCGTCGGGGCTGACCCCGACGAGCCCATGGAGCGGCCGCTGTTCCAGCTTGTGTCGGCGAGCCAGACCATCCTGCCGGAATCGGAGGGAGCTATCGGCGGCCAGCTGCTGGAGGCGGGCCTCACCTTCCACCTCCGCAAGAATGTTCCCATATACTTGTCTCCAAGAACATCGAGCGTGCGTTGGAGGATGCATTCAAGCCACTGGGCATCCACGACTGGAACTCCATCTTCTGGGTGGCGCACCCCGGCGGACCGGCCATTCTCAGCATGATCGAGGCTAAGGTCAAGCTTAACAAAGAGCGGATGCGCGCCACCCGGCACGTCCTGTCTGAGTACGGCAACATGTCTAGTGCGTGTCTGTTCTTCGTCCTGGACGAGATGCGCAGACGCTCCTCCGAGGACGGGCACACCACCACCGGTGAGGGCATGGACTGGGGTGTCCTATTCGGCATCTGCCCCGGCCTCACCGTCGAGACCATTGTACTCCACAGCGTCCCCATCGCCTCCCCATGAGGCCTCTACGTTTTCCCCTTACCCGTCAACATAATAAGAGGGCATCTATTCCGTTGCTGAAGAAAAGTGTTCATGATTGCCTGATGCTATCTGTTGCTCACCGATCGGCGGATTTGACTCAATTGAGCATGTTTATGATAGATTGGGCCCGCAAGTCAGGCTGATGTGGCACCACTTAACGTCTCACTTGTAACGGCGACGTTGGCTAACGTTATCCTCATGTGTGGTCCGGTGAGGTCCACCTGTCATTGAAAGAAAAAAAGCAAAAAATTTGGTACAAAGTCTTCCGTCCGTACCCGCTCCTTCCGGAGCAGAGGCCGCCGTGCACGAGGCAGAGGAGCCGGCGCTCGACCCTGTCCTGGCCGAGCCAGTGCTCCTGGCCGCGCCCGCTGCTACAGCTCACTGCTCGTCGCGCCTCACTGCTGCACCCGTCGTGCGCCGCACCAGCCATGCGCCGCGCCCGCTGCCTGCCGCGCGCCGCTGCCGGCTGCGCCCGCCGCCCGCTGAGCGCTGCTCCTGCGACTGCTGCTCGCCGCGCCTGCAGCTGCTGCTGCTCAAGCTCGCCGCGCCTGCTGCCAGCCGCCCCTGCTGCCAGCCACCCCTGCCGCGCGCCGTGCCTGCTGCCTGCCGCCCCCGCCACGCGCCGCGCCTGCTGCCCGCCGCGCGTCGTGCTAGCAGCCCAGCGCTCGCCACGGCTGCGGCTGCTGCTGCTCGACAGCTCGAGCTCGCCGCGCCTGCTGCCTACCGCCCCGCCGCGCGCCGCGCCTGCTGCCCGCCACGCCCGCTGCCTGTCGCGCCTGCTGCCCGTCGCGCGCCGCGCGCCACGCCTGCGACTGCTGCTGCTTGAGCCGCCATGGCCTCGTCCCACCCTTGGCTGAGGCAGAGGCCGCCGCCCGCCCCGCCCCCGACCGAGGCAGAGAAGTCCCGACCTGGCACCGTCGAGGGCGTGCACGCACGACCCGATGCCTGAGGCCGGAGATACGGCAGACACGCACCGGGCTGCCTCGCCGTCAAGGGCGCGACGGTGGCCGCCAGGCATTTCTCCCTGCTGCACGCCAGCTGCTCGATGAAATGCTAAAGAGAGGAGTGTTATACTGACAAACGGGGCCATGTGCAGCAAAACGATTCAATGTAACGGTGTGAAAATTTTGTGCCACGTCAGCCTGACTGACGGGGTCCATCTGTCATAATCTCACTTAAAAGAGGCAGATCCGCCGATCAGTGGTTTTTGCAAAAAGATTACACAAGACATGGTGTTTTCTGCAGAAGAAATGTAATGTAGTGTTTTCTGTAAATCTAGCCTTCAAAGTGATGGTTTCGTGCAATTTACTCGTTTCTAAGACGTACTCGGTTTCAAAACTGTTACCTGCTGGCCCATGATGTGGCCTTTGTTTTTAGTTGTCTGTTTTTTAATTTCAAGCTGCACTAGGTATCCTGTTTCGTTTGAGTAATGGAGCACGGGGCCGTTTCTACGGCCTCATGTGATTATATTTTTTGAGCACGATGCCACTCCATGTGCTTCTATTTTTTCCCCTTTAAAAATGTCATTATGGCTAGCTTTATTGATCGACGATAGTTACATCGTTCACAAGGATTTGCAGGATAAATCAGGGAGTTCATCGACCCAATTATAGAAAATGTTGGAAATAAAGCAATGTTTATAGCTAGCCCATGTGCGACGGCGTTCGCTTCTCTCGGACGGTGATGGAATTGGACATTTCCAATCAAAGTAACCATATATGCAATTTGTAAATATCGGGGACGAAGCATGCAACCAAGTATCTCGACCACCACAACAGTTAATTACCCACTTTAGCTATGTCAGTCGACTGAATTTTAATTTGGATCAGTCTAATTTTTGGCCGTTGATATTTGCTCCGAGATTCGTGTTGCGCCTTTTTTCCATGTGTGGTGTGTCTTGTTTTGGGCCGGGAATAATTGAGTGACCTTTATTTTGGGTCAGTCAATTTGTAAGGCACATTATATGTGTGACCTAGCACCTCCAACTCTTCCTTTCTTCTTTCACCGTTTTTCTGTTTTTATGTGTTTTTCTTTTCTACTTTTTCTTTATTAGTTGGTTTTAGTTTTTATTTTGTGGGTATTTTTGGGATGTTGGATGAGTGTAAACGTATACTCCCAAATACAATACAATATGTGCGAAAATTGTACGCTTGTATGATTGTTCTTTGCGTAGTACAAAAAGTGCAATTCAGTGCAAAATTATGTCCATGTTTTTATATTTATATTTATATTTTATTTTATTCTTAAATGGTATTACCAATGTGACGCCCCCGTTTATAATCGTGCACTAACCATACACGCGTCATGCACGATCACAAACGGTGACTCACGTTAATATCACAACACAACACTAAACGAGGGCGTCACAACCAATGCCACTAATTCAATGTTCCTTATAAAACTTTATTACTTCGATTTTTTATTGTTTATTTCATTTCTTTCTTCTTTTATGGGTAATATCAATGCCACTATTATAAGCATGTTTTCATAAAATATGTATGTTTTTTGTACATTACATGAAAATTTCGTTATTATTATTTTAGATATATTTTTCATTTTATATCTACTTAAAGGGTAAGACCAGTGCTAGTAAATAATTCTTCCTTAAACAACTTCATTATTTTGTTTTGTTTTATTTTTAGTTTCATTTTCTTTCTTCTTAAAGGGTAATCCTAAAGCCGCCAATTCATTATTTCTTAGAAAAAATCCTTATTTTGATTTTGTTTTAGTTTTTATGTCATTTCTTTCTTCTTAAAGGGCAATACCAAAACCACCAACTCGTTATTTCTTAGAAAAAATCATCATTTTATTTTACTTTTTAGTTTTTGTTACATTGTTTTTCTTCCTAAATGGTAACAAAAATGCCATTAATTCATTCTTCCTTAGAAAATTTCTTTACTTTGGTTTTGTTTTAATTTATATTTTATTTTATTTATTCTTTAAGGCTAACATCAATGCGACTAATTCAATCCTTCTTAGAAAATTTCCTTTTTCATAAAATTTCACTATTATATGCTTATTCTAGCATATTTAAAAAAGTACAATATTTGTGTAAATTGTGTGCGAATTTTAATATTGTTTGTTGTTGATTATTTCTCGTTTTCTTTCTTCGTAAAGGGTACTACGAATGCCACTAGTTCATTCTTCCATAGAAAAAAAATATTTTATATTTTTATTTACTTTTACTTTTATTTTTCTTAAAAGGTAACAAAAATGACAATAACACATTCTGCCTTAGAAAAATTCTTTATTTTTATTTTGTTTAGTTTATATTTCATTTTATTTCTTCTTTAAATGTAATACCATGTCACCAATTAATTTCTTCTTTGGAAAGTTCCCTTTTTCCAAAATTTCACTATTATATGATTATTCTTGCATATTATAAAAAAACACAAAATTGTATAAATTGTGTGCAAATCTTGACATTATTTGCTTTAGATTATTTTTCATTGTCTTTCTTCGTAAAGGGTAATACAAATGCCACTAATTCATTCTAACTTATAAAATTTCACATTTTGATTTTGTTTCAGTTTTTATTTTATTTGATTTCTTCTTAAAGGGTGATACCAATTGTTATTCCTTATAAGATTTCATTTAGTTTTAGTTTTAGTTTTATTTTATTTCTAATTTTTGGGTAATACCAATACCACTAATTCATTCTTATTACAATTGTTTTTTGCAAAACTTTCACTATTATATTTTTATTTTTGCATATTATGAAAAAAAAACAATTTCCGAGTAAATTATGCACAAATTTTGCGATTATTTATAATACTTACATTTTCTTTCTTCTTGGGGGGGGGGGGGGGGGGTATACAATGCCACTAATTCACTCTTCATTAGAAAACTTCATTTTTTTCCAAAAACATTTGTTCATTTATTCTATAACATGATAGCACCAGAAGTATTAGAATTTTAGGCCATCGACAATTTTTCTTGTTTTGGTTATTGTGTTAACAGCTCACAGTAATTAAAATAATGGTAATTTAAAATACTACGATATTATAAGAATATTAGAAAATATTTTGCTATCAAACGTGACCTTAGTTATATACAATCGGGGAGGGGGGCCATGCATGCAGGTAGCTAGGCGGCCAACCTTCTACGCACCGAGAATATGCATACCTCAAGTGAACGGTTGATGGATTAGGGAAAACCTAGTTGTAAATTAGATAAAGTACTGCTCAAACAATTTTTTTGTGACAGACTACCATGTACAGGGGTCACAATTATCACAGAGAAAATGAGAAGCAAGATTTGTACAACAAGCTTTTTTTTAGAAAAGATTTGTACAACAAGCTTATGTAGGTTGTCTGTCCCCTAAAGGCCTCACGATGCATCTTGCACCGACCGACCTTCAATCTTCCATGGTTTGCATAATCATGCCAATGATTTCATTAGTGTATATCGACTAAAACAATTTATGGTTAGTCAACTGTCCCAAATTCATTTTTCAGTCGACTGCCCTCTAGTCGGTCCCTTAGTTACCTCGGTTGAGTCAGATTCCACCTAAACACCGTTGCGACCAACAGAGTTCGCAAGCTCCATACCTCGGTGCATGGCCATTGCCTCGACAATCATGGGATCGGAAACATACAGTATAGGTGCATAGGATTTTACTATGAATTTATCATTGGTGCTACCAATGATAGTGGTTGTTGAACCCAATACCAAGGAAGAGTGATACAATTGGGCAATGGAGGGGATGCTTCTCTCTCATACCCAAGGAAGAGTGGCAGCACGATCTTACTTCTGTCATCGTGTCAGGCATCATCGACAGCGCTGAATCAAGACAGAGGAAGGATACAATGTCGATGCTACTGCTAGCTTGGTGGGAATTATGGAAAAAACGAAACAACTGCGCCTTGAGAGGAAAGTTGCCCTCTTCGAGAGACATCATCAAGGTCATAGCAAACGCGATCGAGTTTTGGTGTCTAGAAGGAGCAAAATGTTCAGACACCCAAGCCTTTTGTTTGGCAGGCATAGACACTTTTCGAAGTTTTTTTTTCCTTATTCTTTTTTATCCTAGGATCCACCCCAACTTGTTGTTTTTACGCTGCTCTCTGCTAATGTTAATGAAAAGGCCAGCAAGTGTTGGATCTTTCAAAAAAGAAAACTATTTGGTTTGAGTAATGGAACACTGGCCGTTTCTGTGGCCTCATGTGATTTTGTTTTTTGAGCACGAGGTCGGTTCATGTGATTCTAATTTTTTTATTAAAAGAATGACATTATTGCTAGCTTTATTGATCAGGGATAGTCACATCGTCCACAAAGATTTGCAGGATAAAATCATGGAGTTCATCGACCCAATTGAACATTCCCAATCAAAGTAACCATATCTATGCAATTTGCAAATATAATGGATCAAGCATGCGGTAAAGTCTCTTGACTACCACAAGCGTTAATTACCCACTTTAGCTGCTGAATTTTAAATTTGGGTCAGTCGATTTCTTGTCTGTTGATACATGCTCCAAGATTCATGCTGTATTTTTTTCATGTGCGTGGTGTGTCTTGTTTTGGGCTGGGAATAATTGATTGGCCTTTATTTTGGGTCAGTTAATGGGCAGAGGCCCATTACATGTGCGACTTAGCTCTTCCCTCTTACCCATTGTTTTTATCCATTTTCTGGTCTTATGCGTTTTTTGCTTTTATTTTATCTTTTTCTTTATTAGTAGATTTTTATTTATTTATTTTGTATGTATTTTTGGATGTTGGATGAGTGTAAATGTAGACACACAAATATTATACAATATGTATGAAAATTGTATGCTTGTATGATTATTCTTTGTATAGTATAAAAAGTGCAATTTCAGTGCAAAGTTGTGTGCAAGTTTATGTTTTTTTTATTTCCATTCGATTTTCTTCTTAAAGGGAGGTATCAATGTCACTAATTAATGTTCCTCATAAAAGTTAATTATCTTGATTTTCTTTTAGTTATTATTTCACATTATTTCTTCTTTAAGGGTAATACCAATGCCACTATTATATGCTTATTCATGCATGTTTTTTTTAAACGTACTTTTTATGTATACAAACACCATAAGAATATACCCCGCCTCTATATAGTTAGAATACATACAATCAGTATCAACTCAGGCAAAAGGAAAGCACGTCGGAAAGTAGCGATGTCACAAAGACAAAAGCTATGCCTAAATATGGAAAAAACCAAAGCTATCAACATAAGGCTCGATAAACTATAACAACGACTATGTCCGCACCAATCATCTCTTGACACCACAAGAATAACGAGGTTATTCAAAAATAACGCCTTCAGAAAGGGAACAACGCTCAAGCACCACCGTCACCAGATCCAACCACTAATGGCCAGATTCTAGGTTTCCATCCCGAATAAGAAGTCCGAGCACGAGCAATGCCTTCAACGAGGCAACGACGTAAAAATACCGCCATTATCAGGTATAACCAACTAGAGCTAGACCTAGAGTTTTCACCCCCGCAGCTTGAGGCTGGGTACTCAAGCAGCACTATCAAACCGAAGTTAATCATGTTCCCGTCATCACTTTTTCGTGATCCTAGCAGTTACACGTGCATGGGTAGAAATCACACCGCCGCCGCCGCACAGCCATGCCCTCCGCGTCAAGCCGCCGTCCATATACTACATCTCAGAACAGAACACAATCATTTAGGGGATCAAGAATAACCCTGTTGTGCCAGAAGCGTTTGGATTTTGTAACTAATTGGCATCAGTGTTCAGATTATGCGTTGCACTAACCTAGAAGGAAATGATAATGGAACAGAACTATAATTAGGTTGGCATCTGTATTTGCATTAAATTAAACAACCGCTGACAGTAATGTGTGTTCGTGAGAGCCAATCATATTGGTAATTGGTTAGTGCATACCTACTACCTAGTCATGCAGAACCGATCTTCTTCTTGTACGGGCGATGCAGAGCCAATCTAGGAGCGATACGGAGCCCGGCCACTTCTCAGTCTCAGACTTACCAATTCACCAGAAACACGAAGACTTTGGTGTTTGAGAATGCAAAGCCTGGTCATAGGCAAGCTAGACAAAGCTGTGGTGTGCGTATTTGTTTTCATTCGTGAACTCTTCTCTGATAGAACAGACTCTGTCCACCGCTTTATCTATACTACTATTAAAAGAGCAAACATCAATTCCTCTACGGCCACACCAAATAGTGCACACGGGATAACCCCACACGTCCGATATGACCCACTTAATACCATCCAACTGTTCACGTTACATCAACCACAGTACAATCAGATCAACGGTTCAAAACAAATGTTCTGCCGGCAGACTCCCCCGTTTGGGATGCTACATAGCCCAACGATGGCACCTCCAGGAAATTAAAACAGTACCTCCGCGATTAACGCCGCCATCAGGCCACGAACCTGGCCTCGCCCCGCCGTCCTCGCCCCTGGTTGCCGCGACGTCCTCACCACGGCGGCCGTGCCATCTCGACGAAACCTCAGCCCCTCCTGGAGACCTGCCCCAGATCTGGTCTCCACGCCATCCTCGACCAGGTGGCCGCCGTCTGAGTACACCTCTGGCCTTCCCGGCACGCTGCCCTAGCTCCGGTGCATCACCCCGGTGGCCCGCACCATCTCGAGGACATAGGTCCATAGCGGAGTACTTCCGGCCCTGCCAGTGCACTGGTTAGATCATTTGAATTTGCACATCTTATGATCAGCTAGAAGATAAAGGAATTTGCACATCCTATGATCAGCTAGAAGATAAAGGAAATTGCTCTTTTAATCTGCCAATCTATAATTCGTACTGTGAAATTTGATATGTACAGTACATCATGATCTATAATGTAACATTACCGTCAGGACACCATGTAACAATATCAATGTACTTATTTGATGTTAGCGTGACAAACTAAGTTCTTCATGTAGAATTGTTGAAGAAGTGTTTCACAAATAGATTCAGTGAGAAGACAATGTGGCATCCTCTCAGCGTAGTGCGGTACGTACTACATTCAGGACCTGACGAACAGCGGCAATTCAGGTAAATACATATTTCACCAACTCTTACCTACTTCAACCTTGAAATTCCTGAATATTTCATTGCCTCACAGGTCAAAAAATAGATCCAAAAGAATTGAAAAGACAAAGGGAAAGGGAGAGGTACGCACTAAATAGGAATGCAATATTAAAAAGAAGACAGGAGGCAAGGGATCGTAAGAAAGCTGCATGTGCTATTCTAAATGGAAACAACACTCCATCTAAGCCACCCGTGGCCATATTGCCTGGTTTCTCCATTTTCTCTGTTCTTTTTGATACATTCATGAATCACAAGTAAAGTTATGTTAATGATCAATTCTTTTGGACAGATTTTGACACTGCGGATAGGCCAGTGCGCAGTCTGGTGCCACCCAACTACAATACACACGAACTGCGGAAGGTGATGTTTTTTCTTATCAAACATAATAGCTTTGTTTGTGTGTCAACAACTGACAGTGTACATACAATTGTGATGCAGGCATACCTGATGATGTCATAATGAGTGATCAGACTCCACTTCATGCTCCAAATTCATTATAAACACCACAATGTGCCGTTTTTAACAAAGAAAATGTCAATAATGTCGACTCTGGCATTAAGTCCTCCCAACTTACTGGGTTAAGACCGCCACTTCAAGCCTACAGATGCAGCATGTCATATGGTAATCAATCGTTTCTCACATCGGGCAAATGTCCGGTATGAGCAAAAAAAAAGGAAAAAAAGTTGCTCATATTATGCGTCATAGCTATTTACACTTACATAGTACAGAGGAATAACAACAGCCCCGTTGATGAGGGAGGCCAAGTTGGCCGACCGCACAGGGCCCCCAAATTTTTGGGGCCCCTGTCTAGCAAATAATACGTATATATATGTACAGAAAATAAATGGCAATGAATCAACAAATACATGCACGTACACAGGCCGGAAGCCCACTCTAGCATTTTCGTTTTGCAATCAACCAATACAAGCGCGTACACAGCCCGGCAGCCTGCCTGTTAGTTCCGTGACACCTGCCCAGCACTCCCGATCCGATCGCGCGCAGCAGTTCCCCTCGGGTTAGCCATCGTTACAACTTAGATCAAGGAGAGAGAGAGAGAGATCGATTCTCTAGAAGGCCGAGGGCGGCGGACGTCAGGTCAGTCGTGCGTATGCGGCCGCCAGCCGGCCACGCCCCACGGCATAGTTATACGGTGGCATGGCGCATTGTCCCTTGCCGTCTTTGTCGACGTAAGTCCTTTTATTAGGCCCAATTTCATGTTGCTAGTGTAGGCTATTTTTTTGTTAAACAATTTTTCAAAATCTTACATCAAGATAAGGTCTTAATATATTCTATCAGTACAAAGGCTATCATTCATACAACTTGAATTGATTTCATATTACTTGCGATTGTGTTATAAAACAGAAAGAATCATAAACCATGTATCCTCAAAGAAACAATAACTTGAATCAGATGCTTAATCTGAAAAGGGCGCTATCGAATCCCAAACGACTCGGTGGATTGATGACAATAGCACGTGAAAATGATGGCTCGGAGAACATTTACTACAAACACATGATGAAAGATTTCATTTCAAGAAATACTAGACGAGTGTTACTTTTTGGTAGAAAGTGAGGTGAGTTTATAAGTTTATTTCTTTAGTACCATCTTTCCTATTTTTACATTAGTATATGATATATTTTCTATATATTGTACCGAATACACATTTTTGAAATTAATAATTAGGTGATAGTATCCGTTACTTAGATTGGCTCTTCAGTTATATGATTATATTTTAAGAAGGGAAAGTAGTGGCTGAACTCCCGCTCGGTGCACCCACGCAAGAAAACGTATCAAAACATTTCAAAAAATTCTGAAATTTTATGGGAATGTTCTTCAACAAATGTTATGGGCACATGCAAAGTTTGGTGGTCAAATAACATTCGAAGAGCTCTGTACAAAAAAGACAAAATTACAAAATCTGCTCAAACAGTGTACTTACATTTTGACTATTTTTCAGTGATTTTTTCTTTTTTGTACAGCGCTCCTCGAATGTTATTTGACCACCAAACTTTGCAGGTGCCCATAACATTTGTTGAAGATCATTCCCACAAAGTTTCATATTTTTTCAAAATGTTTTGATACGTTTTCTTGTGTGGGTGCACCGTGGGTGCATCGAGCGTGGGTGAATTTAGAGCCCTATTTTGATTTTCGTCCTTGGCCCCCAAATTTCTGGAGACGGCCCTGGCCGCCGGAAGCCACGCGCAGCTGCAGAACGGGTTCTACAAGGGCAAGTGCGGCGGCAGCGACGTGGAGGCCATCGTGCAGGGCTGCAGGGCATCGTCAAGGCTCGCTTCGGCCGCGACGCCCCCATCGTCGCCCACCTGCTGCGCTTGCAGTTCCACGAGTGCGCCGTCAATGTACGTACTAGTGTAGTCCGCTTCATGGCCCTTCTACCTACTCGGTCCATGGAGGCATGCATGCACACGCGCCACTTAACTCTTCTAGCTACTCCATGGATTAATGTGATCGATTGCACTGTAGGGCTGCGACGGCGGGCTGCTGATCGACGGCCCCGGCACGGAGAAGACGGCGCCGCCGAACCTCAGCGTCAAGGGCTACGACCTTATCGCGGACATCAAGGCGGAGCTCGAGAGGCGGTGCCCGGGCGTCGTCTCCTGCTCCGACATCGAGATCCTCGCCACCAGGGACGCCGTCGCCCTGGCCGGCGGGCAGAACTACACGGTGCGCACCGTCCGGAGGGACAGGCGGCAGTCCAAGGCCGCCGACGTGATCCTCCCGGGACCGGAGAGCACGGTCGCGCAGGCCATGACTAGTAGAAAAAAGGCTATTTGTCCCGGTTCGTAAGTGCCTTTAGTCCCGGTTCTGGAACCGGGACTAAAGGGTCGGGACTAAAGCCCAAAACCTTTAGTCCCGGTTTGCTTACGAACCGGGACCAAAGGCCCTTCACGTGGTGCTGCCTGGGGCGGGGTTGGAAGGACCTTTAGTCCCGGTTGGTGTTACCAACCGGGACTAAAGGCTCCACACCAACCGGGGCTAAAGCAGCACAAGCGGTACTACCTCTTACAAGCGGTACTACCGCGTCCTACAAGCGGTACTACCGCTTACAAGTGGTTCAAAAAAAATTCAATTTTTTTTGATTTGTTTTTAATTTTTTCCTGATTTTCACAATTTTGAATTATTTGACAATTTAATCTCTAATCACCCATCATCACTGCTTTAGAATTTAATCTCTAGTCTCTAATCAGCACTCATTCCAAATCGTCTAACTTCCCGGCCAGTCACCTATCCTGTCACTACTCCAGCCCCAGCACGCTTAACTTTCAGGTTCTATCTCCCCTAGTTTCCAAGTCTACACTTGTTGTTTTCCTGACAATCTTAAGCTATCAATCCTGTTAACCCTTAGGTCTTGATGTCACATGATTTAATTTTTTGAATTCTAAACAATTATTAAAATAAACAAAATAAGTACTAATAATATTGAATTTCAATGAAAATAAAATAAGTAATAATATTATTTTATTCATTTTTTTGCCATTTATTCATTTAATATGACATAATTAATATCTTTAAATCTGTAAATCGAAATTCGACAAATAATATATCCATTATTATCAGAAAAATGTGAGGAATCCAAATATGACATCTTATTTTTAAATAAAATTAATTTTTAAAATTTTTAATTTTTTTTTTGATTTGAAATAACTTTTTTTACTTTTGGATTTTTGAGAATCTGAGAAAACTTCACCGGGTAAACCCGGGTGAAATCGAATCCCAATTTTTCTCTAGTTTTTTTTTATATATTAAACTTTTTTTAAACTTATTTCAACTCCAGACTTTTTGTGTGTTCATTATGCACCATTCGAAGCCACGCCATCAATTTTCAACCCTTTCTGACTTCATTTGCTATTTTTCATGCATTTACTGATTTTTTTTGAGCTAAATGACCCTGAAATTGACAAGCACTACAAATGAACTCTGAAAAGGTTGAAACTTGGCATGGTATCATCATTTCACCCACTTAGCATGTGCTAAAAAGTTGAGAGGGTTACGGCAAAAACTGGATGCACTTCGTGTACAAAATGGACAATCTCTTTCGAAGTATCAGGGTTTCAGACGAAAACTCGTCTGTTACAAAGGCGTTTCATTTTTTTAAACTTATTTCAACTCCAGACTTTTTGTGTGTTCATTATGCACCATTCGAAGCCACGCCATCAATTTTCAACCCTTTCTGACTTCATTTGCTATTTTTCATGCATTTACTGATTTTTTTGAGCTAAATGACCCTGAAATTGACAAGCACTACAAATGAACTCTGAAAAGGTTGAAACTTGGCATGGTATCATCATTTCACCCACATAGCATGTGCTAAAAAGTTGAGAGGGTTACGGCAAAAATTGGATGCACTTCGTGTACAAAATGGACAATCTCTTTCGAAGTATCAAGGTTTCAGACGAAAACTCGTCTGTTACAAAGGCATTTCATTTTTTTTAAACTTATTTCAACTCCAGACTTTTTGTGTGTTCATTATGCACCATTCGAAGCCACGCCATCAATTTTCAACCCTTTCTGACTTCATTTGCTATTTTTCATGCATTTACTGATTTTTTGAGCTAAATGACCCTGAAATTGACAAGCACTACAAATGAACTCTGAAAAGGTTGAAACTTGGCATGGTATCATCATTTCACCCACATAGCATGTGCTAAAAAGTTGAGAGGGTTACGGCAAAAACTGGATGCACTTCGTGTACAAAATGGACAATCTCTTTCGAAGTATCAGGGTTTCAGACGAAAACTCAGCTGTTACAAAGGCATTTCATTTTTTTAAACTTATTTCAACTCCAGACTTTTTGTGTGTTCAGTATGCACCATTCGAAGCCACGCCATCAATTTTCAACCCTTTCTGACTTCATTTGCTATTTTTCATGCATTTACTGATTTTTTTTGAGCTAAATGACCCTGAAATTGAAAAGCCCTACAAATGAACTCTGAAAAGGTTGAAACTTGGCATGGTATCATCATTTCACCCATATAGCATGTGCTAAAAAGTTGAGAGGGTTACGGCAAAAACTGGATGCACTTCGTGTACAAAATGAACAATCTCTTTCGAAGTGTCAGGGTTTCAGACGAAAACTCGTCTGTTACAAAGGCATTTCATTTTTTTTAACTTATTTCAACTCCAGACTTTTTGTGTGTTCATTATGCACCATTCGAAGCCACGCCATCAATTTTCAACCCTTTCTGACTTCATTTGCTATTTTTCATGCATTTACTGGTTTTTTTTGAGCTAAATGACCCTGAAATTGAAAAGCACTACAAATGAACTCTGAAAAGGTTGAAACTTGGCATGGTATCATCATTTCACCCACATAGCATGTGCTAAAAAGTTGAGAGGGTTACGGCAAAAACTGGATGCACTTCGTGTACAAAATGAACAATCTCTTTCGAAGTGTCAGGGTTTCGGACGAAAACCCATCTGTTACAAAGGCATTTCATTTTTTTAAACTTATTTCAACTCCAGACTTTTTATGTGTTCATTATGCACCATACTACAACATGTTAAAATCTACAGAAAGAACTAACTAAAAATAATAAAAAACAACAATTAAATGACTAAAACAACTATATAAGCAAAACAGTATTGTTTTAATTAAAATCCTAATTTAAATTATTCTAAAAATAACCAAATAAATCTTACTGTGACTACAATCTAACACGTGACTAGGAGCAAAAAGAATTAAATTAAAAACTATTTGTAAACTCAAGTTATTCACAATCTAGGGTTTGAAGCAAATTTGAATAAATTCAAATTTAAACCATTTAAATTTGAAAAATAATGGCACAAACAGAAACTAGACAAAAATTTGAATCCAATGCAAAAAAGAATCACTCAAAAACATCAAATATCCTAAAAGATATAAGCAATTTAAAACAGAAACTAGTGGACGGAGCAGTACAAGCGGTACTACCGCTTACAAGCGGTACTACCGCTCAACCCCTTTAGTCCCGGTTGGTGTCTCCAACCGGGACTAAAGGGGGGGCCTTTAGTCCCGGTTGGAGATACCAACCGGGACTAAAGGGTCTGGCACCGTTCGAAGCCGGTCACAAACCCTTTAGTCCCGGTTGGTCTCTCCAACCGGGACTAAAGGTCCCGTTCGAACCGGGACTAATGCCTGCGCCGTTCGAACCGGGACTAATGCACCCATTAGTCCCGGTTCGTAACAGAACCGGGACTAATGCTCTGTTCTGGGTTGGACCAAAGCCCTGTTTTGTACTAGTCACCGCCTCCTTCGCCAAGCTCGGGCTCAGCCAGATGGACATGGTGCTCCTGCTGGGCGCCCACACGGTGGGCGTCACGCACTGCAGCGTCATCAAGAGCAGCCGGCTGTACAGCTACGGCGGCAGGGCCGGCGCCACGGACCCGAGCCTTGACCCGTACTACGCCTTCGTGTACAAGACCTACGTGTGCCCCAACACGGCGTCGTCGGACGACAACATCGTCTTCCTGGACGACCGGTGGAGCGCGCTCAAGGTGGACAGCAACTAATACAAGAACCTGCAGAAGCGCCGCGGCGTGCTCTCCGTCGACCAGAACCTCTACGGCGATGGCTCCACCAGGTGGATGGTCGACATGCTCGCCAACTCCGACAACTTCAGCTGGCTCTTCCCGGTTGCGCTCGTCAAGCTCAGCGAGGTCAACGTGCTCACCGGCACGCAGGGGAAGATCCGCAGTGTCTGCAACAGGTTCAACTGATCATTCAGTTGTCAAGGCATGCAAGTTCAATCGGGCCAAGCATTTTACATTTCCTTTTATTTCTAGTTTTCGTCCTTGAGTACTTGATTTTGAGTCTTTGTTCGATCCATTTGATCTGCATTTTATTTATCGGTTTGTAATAATGAGGTACGTTGCACGCAATTTCTGTGTGATCGAGATCACTGATAATTAAGAAGAGGTATGGAGGGATAATTGAGGTTACCACTTACCAATACTAGTCAATACAATCGCACGCGATAGTGTTCTTCAAACTCATGTTCGATCCATTCGATCTGCATTTTATTCATCAGTTTATACGTGAAATTCACAATAATAAAAGGGAAGAGGTATTTCTTTATTTTAAAATGAGGATGACCCCCGGCCTTTGCAGCTGGACGATGCATGCAGCCATTTTATTAATTATTCACAATGACCTTACAAAGTAGCAATACATCAGTATGAAGCCACCATGTTGGCAACATCTCTTGTTACTCCTATCCACTTGATGAAGGGGTGTTGATAGTCCGAGCCGAATACCAAATAGACATCGCACCAAAGCCTAACATCTAAAGCCGAATGCCCCAACCAAGCCACATTGTTGGGTCTGGGTCACACACCGGTCCGGCGCACTCTCACAGGCCGTCGTCGTCGTCTTCCACCGATCCATCTCCAGAGCAGACACTGACGCATCGACCTTGTCAGGCCTGCCGTCGACGCCACCACGGCGCCAGACAATGCCACCATCTTGCATGTATCCATCCACACGCACCCGTGGCCGATACTCCGCAGCACCATGCCGCTGAGATCCGCCATCGGCCTTGCGGTAGATGTAACACCGCTCATCCTCTTGTCCCCTTCAGCCTGCACTTGCTCCAAAACGATGCCCCTAGGAGGGAGAAAGACACCGAAGGAGCCGTCATCGTCCGATCCGGTAGACCCAGACCTAGGGTTTCCACCGGAACATCGCGATCGAGTTGACGTGACCTGCAACGACGACGCCTCGAGAAGGAAATGATATCAGAGACGCCGCCATCGTTCGCCAAGACCGCAGTCCGGCGCGATTTTCACCGGAAGTCGCGTCATCCCGATCTCACGGTTGGCTGGAACCGCATGGAGACTCGCCATGAAGACATATGTCGCCGCTAGTACTCCGGTCGAGATCCTCTATCCCCGCACCGGAGCCCTCATCGCGCCGCCGACCATCCACATGAAGAATCGACAACGGATCTGGGTGGGATCCAGATCCACGGCCACCGCCATGCTCACCATCGCTAGAGAACCCGTCGGTTCCGGTGGCCATGGGGCAAGCACCGCCGCCGCATGACCAAGGGCGCCGCCCTGGCCACTACGCACGTGATTCTCATTGGTCTCGCCCCAGCCGATCCATGAGGGTCGCCGCCGCATCCAGCACCCCGGCCCCTTCGGTGCCAGGCCCACCGCCATCGCGGCCTATGCCGGCGGCAGCAGCAGAGGGGAGGCCGCGTCGTGGTTGGTTGTTGGCGCCGCAGAGATCGCCCCCTGGCGGCGCCCTAGGGAGGCGTTGCGAGGGGATCGTGAGGGGAGACGTCTAGCCTCAGGAGTTGAAGAGTACCGCAACAGTCAAGATGGAAAAGACAGTTTACAATTGATTCACTAAGGGAAGAGGTATTCATCCTAAAAACTGACTTCGAGAATGCCTACGATAGAGTTAGATGGGATTTCCTCGAGTAAACGATGCACAACAAAGGGTTTGACCAACATGGATGATGCAACTTGTTTGTGGCGATCATATAGTGATAAATATTAACGGGGAGATCGGTCCTTACTTCTGTATTGTCAGGGGAGTGCAACAAGGCGATCCGATATCCCTGCTGCTCTTTAATGTGGTGGCCGATATGTTAGTGGACATGCTTGATAGGGCCAAGGCCGCACATCACATTTTTGCGGCAAGGGTGGTACCCAACGGGTTAACTCATCTGCAGTATGCCGATGATACGTCACTACATGAATCAGGTACTTTGCCGTCTGCCATGGCAGTATGCCGATGATACGTCACTACAGGAATCAGGTACTTTGCCTACTGCCATGGCAGACGGCAAAGGATAGGTTCGCGGACGGTAAACTCCTTTGCCGTCTGCCAGCAGACGGCCCCACTTCCTGCACAGAAAACCACGATAAAGGGGCACTTTGCTGTCTGCTTTATAACAGCGGATGGCAAACATCTTTGCCGTCTGCCATGTAGGACCTGCAGACGGTACAGCGAGTGGACGGCACAGTAGTAAGGTTAGCCCCATTAGGTGGCTAACGGCAGCGTTTGTCGTCCGCCCGCAGACGGCAAAGAGTCAAGCTCCTTTGCCGTCTGCCAGAGACGGTAAAGTGGCCAGATGGGCCAGCTGGCCAGATGGGCTACTGCAATACTTTGCCGTCTGCCAGCCGACGGCAAAATATCATACTTTGTCGTCTGCCAGCCGACGGCAAAGTGACCAAATGGCTCAGACCTGGTGCTCCCAGCTTGCACAGGTTACTGCCACGTGTCACGTTTGCCGTCGGTGGCAGACGGCAAAGCTCCCTTTGCCATCGGTAGCAGACGGAAAAGTGCCTGTAGTGCATCTTTTTTGTTTGTTTTCTGTTAATTCCCTGCATTTGCACAGCACATATATGATATATATACATTTTCAGAAAGAGGCATAGGCCATGTATCCAACATCATCATGAAAGAGGCATAGGCCATGTAATCCAACATCATCATGGAATATTTCACAAGAGAACACATAGGCTAGCAAAATACATAGTTTCCAAGTGAATCAAAACACATAGGCTAGCAACATATCCATGCTTCCATCAATGAAAACGGAAAGTAAACACTAGCACTCCATCAATGGTAGCTTCCAAGTGAATCAAATCCGCAAAAAAAGAAGTAATTAAGACAGTTAGAAGAAGAAGAAGAAGACTAGAAGAAGAAGAAGAAGAAGAAGAAGAAGAAGAAGAAGAAGAAGAGGAAGAAGAGGAAGAAGAAGAAGAAGAGGAAGAAGAAGAAGAAGAGGAAGAAGAAGAAGAAGAAGAAGAAGAAGAAGAAGAAGACTAGAAGAAGAAGAAGGAGGAGGATAACTGAGCTAACTTAGGTAAATAGGGCAAGTATTAGGTCATTATTAAGGTAATTATGCCATTTTTGAGCTAACTAAGCTTATTATGTCAATTTGGAGGAAAACAAGCTAAGTATATGACATTTATGACCTAACCAAGGTTATTATGCTATTTTTAACCTAACTAAGCTAATTATGTCATAAATGAAGTAAATAAGCTAAATTATGCCATTTTGGAGGATAATTAGCTAAGTATGTCTTTCTTTGGGAAAATGAGCCAAGTAAGTGGCATATTAGGGCTTACCGTCCTCGTCATCACGGACGTGAAGCACTGGGGTTGCTCGGGCCGGTTTCACCTGGAGAAGGATGCCCTGGAGAAGGGTCGTGCGATGCGACTCGGGAGTTATGCTACACCAAAGATCATTTGCAATGTCTCGTTAGCATGATGACACTGAAATGTTAAGACTAGTAACTAATGACCATTCAAATGAAACTCACCGTTCCCGCCGCGGTAATGACTGGCATCGGCGGAAGGGTCTGGCCGGTCTTCTCGCACATAGACTGCACATTTGGTTTTGACAAGTCAATCATATTAGTTATTAATGAAACGAACATTACATGCATGATTTGGCTAATATGAAGAAGAAACTTACCACGAAGAGCTCGTACATGGCCCGGTGAGACACCTCGCTCCGTGCCCTCTCCTCCTCCAACAACCTAGCCGTCCTCTCCTCGAACTCCCTCTCCTTCTCCGCCGCCTGCCGGTCCCTATCCTCCAGAAGCGCCTGGGTTGCCTCTCTCTCTCTTTTTGAAGAGCAGCCTGCAACACAACTCCTCGTTAGCATTGTAATCATATTTGTTCGCACACACAATGTAATGGAGGAAAGATATCTGAGTCCGTATAACTAACCTCGATGGCAAGCTCGACTGGCCGTGGACGAGGCCTTATCTCAGGACAGGAGCTCATTTGGCATGCCTTGATCTCCCGGAGAGTGCGAGAAGACCGTATAAGTCCATCTCCAATGGCTATCGAGCCATGGGGCCTCCCGCCGCCAGCTATCATCACCAGCTCTGGATCAATAGGATGTTGGCTCGGGTTAAAGTCCTCCCCTTTCCTCGCCTTCCCCTCATCTCTATACCTCACGAGCTTGTGGTGGAAGGAGATGTTGGTGAAGTTCTCGGGATGATCGAGGTCAGACTCAGAGAATGCCTTGGCCTTCTTGTACGAGGCAGTATGGGCCATGGCATAGAGGTCGTACACCTCTGGCACCTCCGTGTTATTGTAGTGCGCCTAAAAGAGAGGAACGAAGTATTAGTAAAGGGCTCAAGCTAGCATCAAGAATGAATTGCATGAATCATGAAGCAAACCACATACCCAGTTCCGCCCGAACTGATATAAGTTGGCGCTGCCTTGATGGTGTGGCACACCAACCATTTTGGCACGCCGGTCCTTGGCATTGTTGTGGATGGCTAGCCATTCGTCTGAGCGCCACTCATCCACCAACGCCTCCCAACAAGCCATCTTATCCGCACACCATCTCGGGGGCACCTAAGTTAGTAAAGAGAAATTTGAGCGCTACACCTACGAATCAAATCAAGGAAACTAAGTACAAGGCCTTAAGAATAGGTAATTACCTTCATGTACTGCTCCTTCTGCAGAAACTTTCTGTGGCACGACGACTTGTCCTTCTTAACACGCCGCGAGGCGTAGTAGTCTCGAACAGCCTGCGGCCGAGCCTCGTGCCGTAAGTTCTGTAGTAGGCGCCTGCACTCGCCATGGATAACCTTTGCCGCGGCCTCCTCGTATCCCTCCTCACACATGTAGAAGGTCTGCAATCAAACGTGACAACACTGATTAGTACAATAACTAGCTATTGTTAATTTTCAATTGTGTAAAGGAGAAATTACCCAAAACTGTCTGATCACCATGTCGGCCCTCGTGTGGCACAAGACACCGTTGATCGTCTCCTCCGGCGGGGCCGGGGCAGCCAAGTAGTGCTCCCAGCTCAATCCTAGCTCTGGAAGCTGACCCTCACCGGGCAACGTGACAAACCTCGGGAAGTTTTGCTGGCAAATCACACCAAGGACGGTGTTAGGCCTGCGGACGTCCTTGGCGTGAATCCAACCCCTGTAGTATGACAAAGCCAACGCATTAGATATTTGAAGAAACATGAAGGCAAAAGGTTAAAAAAGAGTAAATGCACTTACTTCTCCCCATCAGGCCTAATCACCGGCCTCTGCTTGCGAGTCGTCGGCACGGGCGGGAGCCGTGTACTACCACACTCGTAGACGGTGGCCCCCTCAACCACCTCGTCCTCGCTATCAGAAAACCGATCCCCGCCACCATCAGCATGTCCACTCGGCTCCTACTGACACAGATCCGGCCAGGTATCCCATGGGGTCTGCTGGGACGTAGCCTGATCCCTGCTCTACTCCGGAGTCTCATGGGACGAAGCGTCTGGGACAGGAGTCTCGTGGGTCAAAGGCTCGTCGACCTGAGGCTCGTGGACAGGAGTCCGTGTAGCCTCCACCTCAGACGGGTCCACCCTAGCAGTCCTGTGCTCGGTTGAATCAGCTGGGGGTGGCGGCGAGGAAGGCGTAGCAGCCTGCGTACCTCTCCCGCGGGCACGTGTACCTCTACCTCCTACTCTCTTCTTCCCCCGACCTCCTCTCCCGGTGGGCGTCGATGCCGACGAAGAAGCGCCCGCCTGTGTCTGCAAACTGTCGAGCAACGCTCTCCGGAGAGAATGGGGTGGAATGGAAGTACCCCTCCCACCACGCGCCGACGAAGAAGGAGCCACGGATCGCTCTAGACCCGCGCCCACCATCTTTCAACACCTGCCATGACAAAGAGTAAACGAGATTAGTACAACATAAAAAAATGTAATACCGACATGAATAATAATATGTATATAATTTAAGTGTATCATCATCATGTATATAATAAAAATTGAATACCTGACATGAACTAGTAATAATCTTGATTGTCTATATATGCTCCGGGATCAATAAATGCATCATCATCATCACTATCATCAATAAATGCATCATCATCATCATTATCCGGAACAACATGTGGAAGGCCTCCTTTATGTAATCGGTCAAGCATTGACAGGTCATCCGCAGCAGTAACCTCTTCTTCTTCCGGCTCTTCCTGTTCCGGCTCAGGGGTGAAGTCGGATTCATTGTCGCTGTCTACTTTAATGTTCTGGGGTGAAGTTGAGCGGTTGTTGAAACGTTTTTTGGAAAGACGTGTTTCTTGGAAGAATTCTCCTTCATATGTGTCTGGGTTAATGTGAGGTTCATAATCCTCTTCATTGAGGGAAGGTGGTCTAAAACGTGGCGGCACTTCATAAACGACATCCCAACCATTCAGATTTGGATCAGTTTGGCAGGCCCACGGTAGATAGAAAACTTGGGCCGCCTGTTGAGCCGTAATATAGACATCGGGAACATCTAAATGGATGCTTTGTTTGATTTCGACTAGCCCTATATGTTCATGAGTCCTTCTAGTCTCCTTCGGCTGGAACCAATAACATTTGAAGACTACGACGTTCGGTGGGTTTTCACCATAGAATAGAAGTTCATAAATTGCCCCAACTCTTCCATAATACTCGGTACCTCCTTCGCCGATAGCAGAGACACAACAATTTGTAGACTTTCGGTCGGCCATAGATAGCTCTTTGCCAAAGGTACGAAAGCGATACCCGTTGATGTCGTATTTGTCAAATGAACGGACCTTATAGTGAAAACCATTAGCGACTTGTCTCAATTCGGCGTCCATAGACTCTGAATTAGCCTACAAGTTTAATACGAAAGGATTGTTGCATTAGCCGCAAATTAGACGAAGAAATGAAATGCTCTAATGGAAATTACTGTTTGTTTGAACCAAGAGATGAAACCGGGATAGCCGCCTCCATGCTTTGCCAGAAGCTCATACTCTTTGATGTAATCCTTTTGGATTACCGCTCCATCCGAGAATTTGGCGACGTATCGACTGTATCAAATATCCGGGAATAAGAGCAGTTCAAAGGAATTAGAAGTTGCGAAACAATGTACCGAGAACTTACTCGATGTACGGCCGCACTTCCATTAGGTTGTTAAAGATATACAACGAAATGGTCCGCCATTCTTCGACATCCAACGCTATTGCTTTCAAAGCACCGGCTGGTGTGAGCTTCCCTTTGAATAGGCTGAGGTTGGATTGACCTTTTTTAGGGTCGCCGGCATTGTACCGAGGCTTCGGATTATGCAAATGACGATTTGTGGCTTCGTAGTGTGCTGTCACGAAGTTTGCCGCCTCCTCAGTAATGAATGCCTCGGCCATCGATGCTTCAATTCTACGTTTATTTTTACATTTTGCTCGAAGCGTCTTCTGCATCCTCTCAGTTGCGTAGCACCAACGATTTTGCACGCCCCCCCCCCAATCTTGCCTCGGTCGGGAGATGCAAAATCAAATGTGGCATTGGATTAAAGAAGCCCGGTGGAAAGATCTTCTCTAACTTGCAGATCAACTCCGGCGCCAACTCTTCCATTTCATATAGCATGCCAGGCGATAGTTCTTTCGCACAAAGAGAACGGAAGAAATAGCTCAGCTCTGCCAGTACTAGCCATTCATCCTCAGGGATAAAGCCACGCAACATCACCGGCATTACCCGCTCAAGCCATATGTGCCAATCATGACTCTTGAGACCAAATATTTTCAATTTGTCAAGACTAGCTCCCCTATTTAGATTCGCTGCATACCCATCGGGGAACATCAACTGCATTTTCAACCACAAGATCATTTCCCTCATAGCTGGCCTTCCAAGATTGAACCATGCCTTTGGCTTCGTCCAATTCTGCTTTCCTTTCGGTTGTCGCATGTTTTGTAACAGTCTATCACATAGAGGCTCCTGATCGACTCTAGCCTTAGGATTATCCTTTGACTTCCCCTCTATGCCGAACAATGTACCAAAAAGGGCCTCGGCGATATTCTTTTCAGTGTGCATCACGTCGATGTTGTGTGGGCAAAGGAGGTCTTTGAAGTAAGGCAGATCCCATAAGCATATCTTGTGAGTCCAGGCGTGTTCCGAATTATACCCTTTGAAATATCCTGGACGCTTTGGATCAGGCTCGAGAGCGTTTAACTGATCCAGGGTCTGTTGGCCTGTCAACGCAGGTGGTGCAGAGTTTTTGACAACTCTACCTTTGATGAAATTCTTCCTGTCTTTTCTGAACTTATGGCGAGGATCCAGGAACTGTCTATGCAAGTCGAAGCAAGAAAACTTGCGACCCGCCTGCAGCCAACGGAACTGAAGAGCTGCCTTGCATGTGGGGCATGGGAACCTTCCATGCACACACCAACCAACCAATAGCGCATACGCCGGCAAGTCATGCATCGAGTACATGTACCACACATGCATTGAGAAGTTTTGTTTTGTAGCGGCGTCGTATGTCTTGATCCCATTATCCCAAGCTTCTTGCAATTCATCCTTAAGCGGCTGCATGTACACATTCATATTCTTCCCCGGATAGTTGGGCCCTGGAATTATCAACGTCGGGAAAATGTTCTTTCTTTGCATAATCTGCCCGGGGGGGGGGGGGGAGATTGAGTGGAATGACAAATACAGGCCAACAACTGTATTGGGTTGCCGTCATACCAAACACATTGAACCCATCCGTGCTGATGGCGACTCGAGGATGCCATGGATCTGCCACTTTATCCTTATGTAATGCATCGAAGTGCTTCCACGCAAAAGCATCTGAAATGTGTACCAACATCTGATTCCCATCTGCATCTAGTTCGGTTCTTTTGCCCAATTTGTGCCATGTCATCTGTTTGGCCGTCTCTTCGACCATGAAAAGATGTTGAAGTCTTGGTATGATTGGCATATACCGAAGAACATTAACGGAGATTTTGGTCTGAATCTTCTCACCCATACCGTTGTCTACCACAACATACCTGGAAGACTTGCAAATGGGACAATAGTTCAAGTCCGCATACTCAAGCCTAAATAAGGCACATCCATTCTCACAAGCATCTATCTTCTCATAGGGCATCTTAAGTACACGGAGGATTTTGTCCGACTGGTACAGGTTTGCAGGCAGTACATGGCCTTTGGGTAGAAAGCGTCCAAATATTGTCATCATCGCGTCGTAGCATTCTCTACCCAGGTTGAATTGAGCCTTCAGAGACATTACTTGCGCGATGGCATCCAGCTGACAAAGCTCAGTGTGCTCATGGAGAGGACGTTTTGAAGACTCCAACATTTCATAGAAGACCTTTGCAGCTTCCTCCATCTCATCGTCCGAATCCCGAGCATCATCAAAGTCTTGCACCATGTCTTCGATCCCGGTACCATGCTCGTCGGTGCGACGACAAACCACCTCAGCTCTGGCACGTTGGGCAGACTCACCATGAAATGTCCACACCGTATAATCAGGCGTAAAACCCCACTTCTGCAGGTGTTTACCCATTTCACCCTCTGTCCTCTTTTTAAAGTTATCGCACCGGACACAGGGGCACCAGGTTTTTTCCTGGCCATTTGCAAATGCGGCTCTCACAAACCCCTTGGTTTTTGTTAACCATTCATTGGTCATGTCTTTCTGACTAGTGTGACCGGTGTACATCCATGCACGATCACTCATCTTGCCTACCTACTAAACACACAAGAAATATATATATATATAATTCATCATATATATTCATCAGTTAATTAAGTTTGTCAATTTTATTACGCCCATGCAACCTACACGCTAATAGGTAAAGATATGTCCTAATCCCACCCGAGTATGTGTAGATTGGGTTCGCTTTCCATGCTCTGCTCCGGATCCGACACAGAATTTCGGTAGCACCTCCCCGTTGTTCTCCTGTTACACGTCTCGGCAATAAACAGAGAGGATGTGTACCCGGAGAACAACGGGGAGGCACTGACGAAATTCTGCATCGGATCCAGAGCAGAGCATATGGGAAAACGAACCCAATCTACACATACTCGGGTTGTCCATGGATAACGTTGGACAATTCGAAAGGATGGCGGTTATAAATATGCTAAGACATGAATATTTATAGATGCCGCCCTTTCAAACGGGAGACGCATACTGGTCACGCATACTGATGATTGAAGACACCTATAGCTAGCAAGTTTCATCGGCACGAAGACCGGAACAGAGAAAATTAATTAAGGGGGGGGGAGGAGATGTCATTTGTGCTCACCCACGAACGCAAGGGAGGAGCTCGTCAAACACCAGACCCTCGCAGCGACGAAACAACTGCACATTTAAATCCACACGATCAACACGAATATTCAATCCCGATAGAAAAATCTCTCTATATATAACTACTTTTCCACTTCTATTTTATTCTTTTTCTCCTCTTCTTCTTCTTCCTTTTCTCCTCTTCTTCTTCCTTTTCTTCTCTGTTTCTTCTTCTTCTTCTTCTCCTTCCTCTTCTTCTTCTTCTTTTCTTCTCCTCTTCTTCTCCTCTTCTTCTCCTTTTCTTCTTCTTCTTCTTCTTCTTCTTCTTCTTCTTCTTCTTCTTCTTCTTCTTCTTCTTCTTCTTCTTCTTCTTCTTCTTCTTGTTCTTGTTCTTGTTCTTCTTCTTCTTCTTCTTCTTCTTCTTCTTCTTCTTCTTCTTCTTCTTCTTCTTCTCCTTCTTCTTCTTCTTTTCTTCTCCTCCTCTTCCTTTTCGGTTTTCCTATTCTTCTCCTCTTCTTCTTATCCTCTTCTCCTCTTCTCTTCTTTTTCTTCTTTTTCTTCTTCTTCTTCTTCTTCTTTCCTTCTTCTCCTCCTCCTCTTCTTCTTCTTTTTCCTCTTCTTCCTTTTTTCCTTTATCCTCTTCTTCTACTTATTCTTCTTTTCTTCTTTTTTTTGCACTAACCTAATTAACCTAACTAATAGTAACCTAATTAACATTAACCTAATTAACACTAACAGTAGCCTAAACTAACATATAACCTAAACTAATAGATGCAATGAAATGAAAAAAAGGAAAAAAAAGAAGATGCATGAACTCACCAGAGGCGGGCCGGCGTAGGGAGGAGGGCCGGCGTGGGGAGGAATGCCGGCGCGGGGATGACGCCGCGGTGGTGGAGCCTGGCCGGGGGGGGTGCTCGCCGCGGGGAGGGGGTGCTTGATACGTCTCCAACGTATCTATAATTTGCTTGTTCCATGTTGTTATATTATCATTCTTGGATGTTTTCTCTCTCAATTTAAACGTTGAGCTCTGGCACCTCTACAAATCCCTACTTCCCACTACGAAGGGCCTATCTATTTACTTTATGCAATTTTTATTTTTACTTTGAGTCTCCATCTTCTCTTATAAAGCACCAACTAGGGGGAATTATGATCGTACTTGAGCATTGGGTGTGGCTAATATTTGAGTGTGTTTCATGAATGGATCAATGATTGAGCATGATGGGCTAGGGATAAATTTCTTTAGTGTTGATATTTTGAAAGACATGTTGCTTGTTGGCATGCTTGAGTATTGAAGTCATTATGTTAAAACTAGACTATTGCTTTGAATCATCTACAAGTCCAAATGTCCATGCTACAAAAGAAAACAATATGAGATGAACATGTTAGGCAGCATTCCACATCAAAAATTATGTTTTTATCATTTACCTACTCGAGGACGAGTAGGAATTAAGCTTGGGGATGCTGATACGTCTCCAACGTATCTATAATTTTTGCTTGTTCCATGCTGTTATATTATCATTCTTGGATGTTTTACAATCATTTTATAGCAACTTTATATCATTTTTTGGGACTAACCTATTGACATAGTGCCAAAGTGCCAGTTGCTGTTTTTGCTAGTTTTTTACTTCGCAGAATATCAGTACCAAACGGGGTCCAATCGTGACGAAACTTTTTGGAGATTTTTTCTGGACCAGAAGACACCCAGTGGGCCAAAGAAGTGCCAGAGAGGTGGGCTGTGGAGGCCACAACCCACATGGGCGCGCTAGGGGGGCCCCGGCGCGCCCTGGTGGGTTGTGCCCTCCACGGGGCCCCCCTCCACCGCCTCTGGCGCCTATAAATCCCCAAATATTCAGAAAACCCTAGGGGAGTCGACGAGAAACACATCCAGCCACCGCAAGTTCCAGAACCTCGAGATCCAATCTAACACCATCACGGAGGGGTTCATCTTCTTCATAGGTGCCTCTCCGATGATGCGTGAGTAGTCCACCATAGACCTATGGGTCCGTAGGCAGTAGCTAGATGGCTTCCTCTCTCTCTTTTGATTCTCAATACAATGGTCTCTTGGAGATCTATTTGATGTAAACTTTTGCGGTGTGTTTGTTGGGATCCAATGAATTTTGAGTTCATGATCAGTTTCTATCCATGAATATTATTTGAGTCTTCTTTGATCTCTTATATGCATGATTACTTATAGCCTCGTATTTCTTCTTCGAATCTTTGGTTTAGTTAGGCCAACTAGATCGATTTTTCTTGCCATGGGAAGAGGTGCTTTGTGATGGGTTCGATCTTGTGGTGTTCTATCCCAGTGACAGAAGGGGCAGCAAGGCACGCATGTATCGTTGCCATTAAGGATAACAAGATGGGGTCTATTCCTACATGAATAGATCTTGTCTACATCATGTCATCGTTCTTATTGCATTACTCTGTTTTTCCATGAACTTAATACACTAGATGCATGCTGGATAGCGGTCGATGTGTGGAGTAATAGTGGTAGATGCAGGCAGGAGTTGGTCTACTTATCTTGGACGTGATGCCTATATAATGATCATCGTCTTGGATATCGTCATGATTATTTGATCTTCTATCAATTGCCCAACAGTAATTTGTTCACCCACCGTGTGCTATACTCATGAGAGAAGCCACTAGTGAAACCTACGGCCCCCGGGTCTACTTTTCCAACATATTGCTTTCCGATCTATCTTATTTTGCCTCTTTGTTTTCAGATCTACTAAACCAAAAACCCAAAAATATATTGCTGCACTTTTTTATTTGCCCTTTTTATTTTGAGTTCTTGAGAGATCTATCTCTCCTATCTATCACTACCTAATCTATCTTTTTACCGTAGAGAGATTGACAACCTCTCTTTCTCGTCAGGTTGCAAGTATTTGTTATTTGTGTGCAGGTGCTGCTTATTGGGTGGTGGTGATCCTCCTACTGGTTCGATAACCTTGGTTTCATAACTGAGGGAAATACTTACCGTCGTTGTGCTGCATCATCCCTTCCTCTTTGGGGAAATACCGACGCAGTCTCAAGCCACGTCAGTGCTCGCCGCCGTCAGAGTGGGCTCGCCGCGGGGAGGGGGCGCGGTGGTGGTGGAGGGTCGCGGGGTGGTGGAGGAGGGCCGCGGTGGTGGGGGCTCGCCATGGTGGTGGAGGAGGGCCGCGGGGAGGGGGGCTCGCCGCGGTGGTGGAGGAGGGCCACGGGGAGGGGAGGCTCGCCACGGGGAGGGGAGGGGGGCTGGCCGCGGGGAGGGGCGCGGTGGTGGAGGAGGGCCGCGGGGAGCGGGGCTCGTCACGGGAAGGGTTGGCTCCGGCGGTGGGGCGCCGCCGCGGTGGGTTGCGGGGGTGGGGGAGAAGAGGTGTGGGCGTGGTGGTGTGGGGAGAGGGAGAGAGATGGGGGAGAGAGGGTGGTGTGGGGCAGGGGCCGGGGCACGGCCGTTAGCCGTTAGGTCGCCATCGTCTTTGCCGTCTGCAGCAGACGGCAAAGAGGCAATAGGCGGACGGCAAAGAGCCGCGGACGGCATCCATACTGTCTGGTTGACCCACGGTCCAGTGCCCCCCCCCCCCCCCCGTGCTCTTTGCCGTCTGCCTTTTGGCTCTTTGCCGTCCGCTGGCAGACGGCAAAGTATGCACTGATGGCAAACAGTACCTTTGCCATCAACGCATACTTTGCCGTCTGGTTTTTGGAAGCTGACGGCAAAGACATTCTTTGCCGTCAGCTAGCTGACGGCAAAGAACTGGCAGACGGCAAATGCTCTGATTCCAGTAGCGCGTTGATCTTTATTCGGAACTCGGAGGAGGAAATAATCAACCTCAAGTTCGTTCTTATGTGTTTTGAGGCTACCAAATTAACTCTTTATCCATGTTGGTAGCTACGCAAGTCCCAATTTTTATCTCTAACTATTTTGGACCATGAAAAATAACCCTATAACAAAATTAAAGTTATTTTCATGATATAGGACAAGCCAGGCAAGTAAAAAGGCAGTTGTGTCAAAAGGACAAGCGAAAAGACAAAGAGAACTGAGAAAATACCCCTTCTATGTGACGAAAAGGCACTTATGTCAAAAAGGTGAGTAAAATGATATCACATGGTCAAATCGGAGCATATTCGCTCTCCGAAAGAAAAAGGGGGCCTAGCGGTGCTAAATGCCAAAGTTATGAATTGATGCCTCATAACAAAATGGGCTTGGGAGATTCTTATCGAGCAAGCGGGCTTTGGCTTGACATATTCAACTCTAATTACCTATCGGAAGAGAGAACGAACTTCCGCTTAAATGCCAAGCTATACCAATCTACCAAAGGAGTGTGGAAAGTACAACCGTTGCTATGATTGGGTACTAGGTTCCAAGTGAATAAAAATAGAGTTGCACTTTTTTTGTTAGAAAAATGGTGTGGTGACAGGACCATAAGTGAATGCTACTCGAGTTTATTTGCCATTTTGGAATTCCTCGGGGCGAAGGTGGCGGATCTCTGGGTGAATAATTGATGGCCACCTATATTTCGGAGATCTCTCGAAGTAAATGAAGCGCAAAAATAGGAGAATATGCCGAGAGATAGCCGACCATAGGATCTCCCATGGCAGGGATGCGGTTAATTGGACCTTAGACCTCCTCCGAAACTTTTCAACCGGATCCTTATATAGGGAGATTTTCCGCTCAGCTACTCATGTGACTAAAGTGGGATATGGAAAGCAAAAATTCCATCGAAACTATTTTTTTCCTTTGGTAAGTAGCTAGGAATAGAATTTCAAGGGCGGGTCAAGTGAGAAAGCGTCATGACCCAGGTGACGACAAATGGGTATGGTGTGGAGAGGATGAGACTTGCAACCATATCATCTTCCGTTGTATTGTTGCTAGATTTGCATGGAGTGTTCTTCATGTGCCCACTCAGTGTAGGTGGAACTCGAGCAATATTTGAAATGTGTATCAGCTGATAAAAATACGAATGGCCATGATCGCAGACTGTCTTCGGTTGGGTTTGCGGCGTTAGCCTAGTCCCACTGGACTACGTGCAATAAAGCTCTTATGGAAGGCAAAAAAATCGCCACCCAGCTGACTTAATGTATAAACTGGTGGTCCTATTGGAGCTATTGAAGCTTCTGGCGAAACCAAGGGAGCGAGGAAAGGTGGAGAAACTGGTAGGAAGCCTTTGTGCAAGGTGCTCTGAGCTTCGACGTGTGGGAAGGTGGGATAACACCGGCTAGGGAGCCACCCGTCTTGTTGCCCACTTATCTCCTGGTGTGGACATAGTCTAGTGCACTGCGTCGAGGATCTGGATCATGACTGACCTTGTATCGAACCTCTCCTAGCTTTTTATTCATGTTTGTTCATTTTCGTACTATCTCAGACTTTGCTTAACTTGTAAGAGCCTCGGTTTAAGCCTGGGCATGTGCCTCCGTTCTAAAAAATGTTATATATTTGTGTCGTTAGAACTATGATTCGGGTATAACTTATGGGAGGGCAAGCACTGATTCTTGACTATGTGCACACGATACTCCCTCAGTTCCAAAATATAGTGGCCATTGATTTTGCGAGAAGTCAAGCTTCGTAAACTATGACCAAAGTTTACATAGAAACTGTTGTTAGGGCATATCTCTCTCTAGTTGGTTTTGGTGTTGATGCCAATGCGCTTTGCGGACTAACCATGTGCTTCGAGCATTTCAGATGTTATTATATATGACACAAGATGGTTTTATTCACCTCGGAGGAAGAAAGAGCAAAGATGGGTTTCCGGCATTTCATTTTTGAATCATAGGAAAACCTTACTATTAAGAGGGTCCGCATTGGAAGGTATGGGTGGAATCAACACGTACACCCCCATATGTACCCAGATATCCTTCTCACGGATTTGGAGCCCTTCAGTTGTTGCATTGGCCTATTAGTTAGAGGCACAACGGTAGTACCGCCGGTACCCATGGTAGTACAGCTTATGCGGTACTTTCGCTGGTTAGTACCGCTGGTACTACTGCTTGGAGTTTTAGGTTCCGTAACCTCCATCTGCATATGGCGATAGTACCGCCGGTACCCACGGTAGTAGCGCTTATGCGGTACTTCCGCTGGTTTGTACCGTTGGTACTACCGCTTGAGTTTCAGGTTCTATAACCTCCAAACTGCAGATGGCGGTAGTAACGCCGGTACCCGTGGTAGTACTGCCGCTTGAGTTTTACGTTCTTAACCTCTTTGATTAGTCAGGATAGTACTACCGCCTCAGTGTCGTTCTACTACTGTGGGTTCCTCTGTAGCTCGTTGACTATTTAGAGGTAGTACCGCTAGTAGTAGGTGGTCGTACCGCTCCGGCGGAACTTCTGTTCCAGTACTGATTCAGTACTCGTTGAGCTGAAGAAACCATCTTGTCAAGCGGTAGTACTGCTCCCCCTGAGCGGTAGTACCACTTGTGCATGACCAGTGCACATAACGGTTGGTTTTGTCCCCCCCCCCACTATAAATAGGGGATCGTCTTCCCCAAGAAGACTAACCTCCTTTCCCTCATTGCTCCATTGCTTCCCAAAGTTAAAACTTGCCCAATTTCCTTCCCTAGCAATCAAAACTTGTTGATTCTCTAGGGTTTGGAGGAGAAGGCCTCAATCTACACTTCCACCAAGAGAAATTTGATTCCCCCACTAATTCTTGCAGATCTTGCTACTCTTGGGTGTTTGGGCACCCTAGACGAAAGAGGTCACCTCGGAGCCACATTGCATTGTGGTGAAGCTTCCTGGTAGTGTTGGGAGCCTCCGGTTAAGTTGTGGAGAGAGCCCCAACCTTGTTTGTAAAGGTACGATTGCCGCCTTCAAGTGCACCACTAGTGAAATCACGACATATCGCATTATGTGAGGGCGTGAGAAGAATACAGTGGCCCTGTTGGCTTCTTGGGGAGCATTGTGCCTCCACACCGCTCCAACGGAGACGTGCCTCCTCCAAAAGGAGGGAACTTTGGTAGCACATCCTCGTCTTCATCGACTCCACTTGCGGTTACATCTTACCTTTACTTGTTGCAAGCTTATATTGTGTTTCTATCTTGTGCTTGATATTGTTGTTGTTGTGCTCATCATCATATAGGTTGTCCACCTAATTGCATATCTAGCCAACCTATATTCTTGTTAAACCTAATTTGTTAAAAAGTAGTTAAAAATTGTTAGTCGCCTATTCACCCCCCTCCCCCTTCTAGTCGACCATATCAATCTTTTCAACTATCTTTATCTACAATACAAAATATACACAATATGAAAATATATCTAATGATATGTATTTAGTATTCTAAATGTAGCTGTTTTTCTCTATAATTTTGTTCAAAAAATTATATAGTTTGACTTTTAGAATAATCGATATGCACTACATTACAAAACTGAGACGCATACCCTCTTCAAGAACAAAATTACGTCCATGCTAATGTGGAAATGCACCCCATAAACTTATGTAAGACCAACATGACTAACCCGTCATACCCAATTTGCATTATCTACCCACACCAATCAAAGAGTTAAATGTACATTAATTTGTGGATTTTATTTAAATATGTTTATGCTAATTCATTTATTTAAATTTATCCACGAAATCTTGGCTGAATTACCTATCCTCGCGGATTGGCGTGCCCCTATAAACTGCTATTGCTATTGGCTTGCCAATCTTGAGAATTATACATACAGGTGGGGATCCTCTCCCCTCGGCGATTCCTCAAAAAAAATCCATATAATATTACATGCATATTTTTATTTGAGAATACCTATGCTAATGTGGCATTGTGATTATATTTATGTGAGTAATAGAGTTTCTAATCCTTAACTAGGATTTGTTTTACATATTTACTTTACAAAGCAAATTATCTATGATTGAAAGTGAATATTAAATGATACAAGGTAGTATTTATTTGGGAATTATGAATGCAATAGCATCTGTATTTTCATGAATTGCTAATTTTGGGTTTATACAATATGGGAATCGTTAGTACACAATCACAAGAAATCCCCCGAGTGTTTTAGAATTTCAGTTTTGACTTTCAGAAATCAAAAAATATTTTGTGTCATAATTTTTTTAATTATATGGAATGAACTTGTATCTGAATATTATTAGCAAAAAACTAAGGTGCATGCGTGTGGTAATCTTCACACATGCTCGTCATCAACATTAATTTCAAGATTCAAAAATTTAAAATGATTAGTTCAAAAATCTTTGAAGTAGTAACAATCTATATTCACCACTAAGTTCGTCTCGAGAAGAGCTTCAAAAAAAGATCCCACATGTTATTGATGTTTTGTTTATTGCACCAGTTGACATGCAACAGTATCATGGTTGTCATGATAAGGGCGAACAAGTACCAGCATTATAATATATAGTTAACAACTAAAAAATGTATATGTCTAAAGAAAATAAAGAATATATAAGCACTGCAATATTACACATAAGTAGAGAGTGAGTATTTAAGTGTTAACAAAAATGTAAGCGATGATACCAACTCATAGAAATATAACATGCAAATCTTGCATTGGTGTGGTGACATTCGTCAACCAGTCACCAAGTGGATATAATAATGCCTATGACCTGGTAAATAATTGACTATGACCTGGCAATTAGTAATAAAAAAGTCATCAAAGCATATTAGACATGGGTAGTAGTTTTGAGTGCCTCATTATAACAAATCCAATGGTGAAAAGTGATTGCAATCGGGTACATGGTTTTGTAATATTTTTTTTGAAAAATCAACATGAAAAGAATTTTGATGAAGCCATGTGTGCATGCCTTGATATTTTTGGTTACACGCATGTGAGAAAGAGGAGAGGTGGTGCCGCAAGGTAAGACAAGTAGACAACAACATGACGCCGCTACCTAGTCCGCTCATTCATATTCTTGAACATAGAATCTAACGAAACAGTGGTCCTCGCTTATCGAATCGTTCCCTTCTTGAGAACATGTTGTACTTTTATCTTAGAAAAGAAATAAGACTAATTGCTCATAATTGTTCGCTTTAAGTACGTGGCAACATAGAGCATATGTGGTGCACTCAAAGTTCTTGCGCAACCAGTGCATCGCGTGTTACAAGTTCCAAAATAGATATGAAAATAATTGAGTATATAGACATTCGATCAACACTTGAGAGCTGCAGCACCAATCCCAATTAATCAGGGTGATTGTTTGCAAAAGGTAATAATTAATTTGGATGATGCGTCTTCATGAGAAGGCAGAGAATTTTTAGTAGTGAGGGCTAGGTATTTAGATATAATAGATTTCTGTGATGGACATGATACATTCTCCTGCATGTACGAGACGCCGAAAATACGTTTTTAACATAAAGACGTCAGAGATGAGAACTACGTTTTCAACAGAGAAAGACGCCTCTATGCTTTTCTTCTTCTTTCCAACCGGACGGCGACGTGCACCCCCAACCCCACTCGACCCCACCCGCCGTCCGCTCACCACCTCAGGAGCGTCTCCCCCTCCACCCCTCGCGTCTCCTCCATGGGAGTCTTGCCATGGAGTTGCCGCTGCAGGCTCAACCCTTCCCCCAGCAAGAGCAGGGGTGCGCCCGCGCGTCCTCCTCCTGGTACAGCCTCAAATCCCTCATCCATTTCTCCGTTCTCTGCTTCTCTGAGTCTAGCTATCTTTAAACTCCTAATATCTTTACCATTTCCTGATCTTTTTTCCTCTCATGTTGTTTTATTGTCCATTGCCGCCTGTTCTTCAGCTGCCCGAGGCAGGAGATCCAAATACACGGGACAATCTGTGGTAAGGAGCTCAGACCTCAGAGAACAATTTTTGCAAATTTTCAGTTCAGTTATCCTCAACATCGCTGTCGTTATCGGTTCAGTTATCCTCAAGAGAAAAGCACCCACTTTGTGCAATTTTTCTCCGGTGGTACTTGCAGGAAGCTCTAGCTCTGTTTGGTCGTACTAGACTTACTCACTTACCTTCATAAGTTCACAGTATAATTTAATTGAGCAAGACAGCAAAAACGAAAATGATTTCAGAATCAGGAGTATGTACTCTGTAGTATATCATCTGAAGATATTAAACCTACCACCGGCCCATGGGTAGCTGTGAACTTTCTCTTTGATCCATATATAAGGGTCATACCAACATACCGTATAGCCGAGATAATGACCAAGTTAATGTGTTCGATCAGGTTTATACATTTTTTTCCTGTTTGTCCATGTTTGCAGAGAGTGATGCCTATGCGTGTGCTAACAGTCGGCAAGAAGAGGTCTCAGGGGACACAACTTCTTGTTGAAGAGTACAAGGAGAAGCTCGGTCACTACTGCGATGTTGAGGACACCCTTATCAAATCCAACCCAAAACTTACAAGGTACGGCATGTTGTGTATGCCACAAACATCCCCAAAGCAATACATCCCAGTGGCTATGTCTCACTGTTGTATGGATACCTACATGCGCACTATCTCTATTACTGTTTTACAGCTTTCAACTGGTAAATCTACACATTGGAAAATGTGAACTTGTTATTATGCTGTATGGATGTGTGTAATAAAATACAAGTTGTTCATGATGATTTGATTGTTAATGTTGGCCTCTGATATTCATTAGTTTTCAGTGATGTGAAGGTGCAAATTGAAGCAGAAGACGCCTCTATGATGCAGCAGCTCAAGGCTGAAGATTTTGTATGTTTCAGTGCTTTCTTGTCTTTACCTGATATATAAATACCTCCCCCCATTAGGTTCTGCTAGCAATCTAATTGTTCTGATGTCAGTGTGCATGATTAGGTTGTTGTATTGGATGAAAATGGGAAGGATGTCATATCTGAGCAGATAGCTGATCTGATTGGGGATGCTGGTAACACGGTATGCTCTGTGCTTCATATCATCGGATTTAGTCATCAACCACTTGGTTTTAAAGTTCAAACTACTGGAATTTTCTTGGCAGAACTTTTTTTATAAAACATCTTGGGAGAACATACTCGATGATAATATGTTTGTCCAAATGTTTTAGGGATCTTCAAGGCTCACATTTTGCATTGGTGGGCCATATGGTCTTGGGGAACAAGTCCGAGAGCGGGCGGATGCAACAATTAGGCTATCCTCACTGGTTTTGAACCACCAAGTCGCTTTAATAGTTCTAATGGAGCAGCTCTACAGGTGAACAGTAAGCCTATCTAGTGCAGCGATGCTATTTTTGCATTTGAACATCCTTCCGTAATTTACAGTGGAGCAACTTGCCAACTCATTATTTGCAATTTTTAGTCGGGGGCTTACCAAGCTGACTGCTTAGTAACATGTATAACCAACGCATCGAATGGTGTAACACAGGAAAGATCTTGGTTGGTTTTGCAGGGCATGGACAATAATCAAAGGACAGAAGTATCATCACTAGACTTGAGTTGCAAAATAGCATCATCTGGTACTCTTTGCACACGCGAAATCCCGATGCTGCCACCCGACCAGCCGTAGGAGATTTTTTTCAGTGATGTGAAGGTGCAAATTGAAGCAGAAAACTCCTCGCCGGCAAACACGCCGACTTGTTCAGCCCGAGGAACAGCGCGTGCTCCTGCATCGACCCCCGCTCCTCGGCGGCTCCTCCTCCGGCATCGTCGGCGGCGTCGTCGACCACCACGCGGAACGTGAACCTGACGCCGTCCGGGATCGCCGCGCGGGCGGGCTCCCACACCGCGCTGACCTGCCACAGCCCGCCGCCCGGCGCGGCCACCAGGTGCCTGGCGAGGACGGCGTCGTACGACCGGTATAGCGCCACCGGCTTCTTCGATGGCGCTCCGGCGTCGTCGAGGACCCATCGGTCCACGCTCCCCTTGTAGGTGACGGCGAAGATGCTCCCGTTGTGGTACGCGCACTCGGCGTAGGCGTTGTAGCGATCTTGGTCCCAGTAGTAGTTGGAAACCAGCACCCGCCATCTGGCATCGCCGATCCTGACGTAGGAGATCCACTCGCCGCAGTAGTGGACGACCGCGACGACGTAGCCGCCGCCGCCGCCTCCGGACGGGTTGCCGGACAGCACCGCCTTCCGGTAGAAGAAGGTCGCCAGATGACACGCGTCGTAGGTAACTTCTTTGTTGTGGTAGTTGGTTTCGAGACGGTAGCTTTCGATTTCCCCTTGGTCGCCGTATTCGGCCTCCACCCGCGGGAAGTCGGTGACCGGCGGCAGAGCGATCGTGCGCGAGGTGAAGAGGTTGTGGAGCGAGAGGTTGCATAGCTCGTCCACCACCGCCACCCACCCGTCGGAGGCGCCGCAGCAGGTGACGAAGGTGCCCTCCGGGAACGTGACGCTGTAAGTCTTGCCGACGTCGAGGAGATGGCGGAACTTGCAGGTCACGGCCGAGCGGCTGCGCCCGATGGCTGGGTGGGGGTCTTGTTCCCAGGACATGAGCCATGGCGTGCCCGGAGGTGGGACGCCGCCGGCAGCCGCGGCCGAGCGCCATGACGCGCAGACGGTCGCGAAGGCGAGGGCTCCCGGGAGCTCCAGGAGTCGCACGATGCTCGTGAGGAGATCGGTTGGGAGGTCGGACCAACACGGTGCTGCCGCCATGCCGAACCTTTGCGTCTATGACGTTGTGATTGTGACGACGATGCAACTAACGAACCCAAAGAAACATATCCATGTACGAGTCATTTTTTTTTTTGAGCAATATCTACGAGTCGGAGAGGGAATTCGTTACGAATTGGAAGGGGGGCGCAAATTTTGCTACGATTCCTTTGCTGTTCACGTCGTGCCAAACACGCCTTTCATCCAAGCAAAAAAAAAAAAAACGCCTTTCATCTAATAAATCCCAGATTTAAAATCATGTAGGATTTGAGAGAGCATGTCACTTCAATTATGTGTTTTCTCTCTTTCTGTATTTTGAGAATCCTACGAATTAAAACACGCCTTTCTGCATTTACAGTGAGGCAACTCCGGAAAGTTGACTTTCAATATCTTGAAGACAAGGCGGCTGGAAAATTAGTAACTTGGGAGGGGCAAACAATCACAACCATCGGGCACACTGCCCTTGTCAGGTCGGTCATCTCCTCTCAAGCGGTCTTCTCCATCACACCTCTTATTGTACCGCAGGGTACCCTGCAAAACCTCAATAAGTTGGAGAGGGCCTTCATCTGGTCCGGCGCGGACAAGACAACCGGGGCAAAATGCAAGGTCAACTGGGAGGTGGTCTGCAGGCCTACGTGCTACGGTGGCCTCGGTGTCCTCAACACCGGCAAGTTCGCTAGGGCATTACGGCTTAGGTGGCTTTGGTACGAGTGGAAGGAACCTAGCAGACCATGGATCGGGATGGGTAACCCTTGCACCGATGAAGACCTCGACTTCTTCTATGCTTCCACCACAATCACAGTCGGGAATGGTGCAAAAACACCTTTTTGGGACTCCTCGTGGTTGTTTGGCCGCAAGCCCAAGGATATTGCTCCGCTAATTTTTCTGGCATCCAATAGGAAGAGATGGAAGCTTCGTGAAGCATTGCACGAAAATGCATGGATGACCCACTTCAAGCATGGCACCGTCGTCTCTGCTGCCCACGTCCACGAGCTCTTCTCGCTCTGGGCCCTCGTCAGCAACTTTCATCTTGACGATCAGCTTGAGGACGACATCGTTTGGAAGCACGCCATCAGCGGAGTATACTCGGCGTCCTCGGCCTACAAAGCGCAATTCCTTGGTATGACACACTCGCCAATCCACTCCATGGTATGGAAAGCCTGGGCTCCCCCAAAGGTCAAATTCTTTGCATGGTTGGCCTTGCAAGATCGGATTTGGACTGCCGACCGGTTGGAGTGGCGCGGCTGGGAAAACTGTGGTCTCTGTCAGCTATGCAAAAGGGAGCAAGAAACGGGCATCCACCTTTTCGCCAAATGCCGCTTCTCCATTCGGCTCTGGCGGTTGGTGATTGATAGACTCGGTCTGGCGCACATGGACACATCTGATTGGCACGTCGACGACTCCCTCCTGCGATGGTGGGAGAAAAGAACGGACAGGCGGAACCCGGAGCGACGCGCGATGGCCTCCCTCACCATGCTAGTCTCCTGGACTCTCTGGAACGAGAGGAACGCCAGGGTGTTCCGCCACAAATGTGCGCCTCCACCCATCCTTCTGCAAAATGTCATGGCTGAGGCAAACCTATGGATTACTGCGGGAGCTAAAGAGTTAGGGCGTATTTTTGTACACGAGTAGTTGCCATGCCGCACCGGAGTTGCGATTTGTTGTATTCTGTCAAACTTGATTCCTTCCTTATTTAATATATGAGGCAAATCTTTTGCCTCGGTTTCAAAAAAAGTTTGTTCTACGTGTGCCCTCTGATGTGCAAATGTGTTTTGCAAGTACATCCCATCCTTTTTCTGAAGGAAATCGTTTGTGCCTGGTGCGCCGGTCTCACGCGCGTCGTCTGAGCCATCCAGATCAAGCCCTCATGTTTCCTACAGAAACCGCACTCGCATGTATCTGGAGGGGTCCACGCACTGCTTTGGACGCAGCCATATCCCTTCGCTCGCGTCGCCTCCTCCATTCTCCACCACTTGTTCTTCTTTTTCCGCTAACCACCTCCGGTTCTTGCTGCAGCACGGCGCGGCGGCGAGCAACGCGGCCAGGCATTGTAGCTTTGGTGGGGAACCACCGGCGGCGACGCGGCATAGATGCCAATCACCGGCGTGCGTTTTGTTGTACCACCGACGCCAGCATGATAGAAATGCTTTGGAAACAAACCATCGGCGGCGGCGCGACAGAGATGTTGTGGCGGAGGCATGCGGCGACGTGGGAGGACCGGCCATCACTTTTATTGGAACCGGCGTTGGTGTTTGCTGCAACCAGCAAGGCTACGTGCTGGAACTAGACCGTGCCTCACCGCCAACTTCATTTTTTGCTGTAACTAGTGATTTTTTTTGCTGGGACCAGCTAGTTCATTTGCTACATCGATTTTTGTTTGAATTTTTGCTGCTATGTCTTTTTTGCGGTAACCTTTGTAAATTCTAGCTGGAACTGGTCAATCTTTTTGCTTCAACTGACTACTGAGATTTCTGTTCAAAGATTTTTCGGTGACGGTGACATTGTTGTTGCTGGAAACAACACAATTTTTTGCTGGAACCGGCTTTTTCATGTGCTACATCAAACATTTGTTTGGAGTTGGTGTTGTGTATTTTTGCTGGAATCTTTGTTATTTCTAGACGGAACCGGCCAATTTTATGCTTCAACTGACCATTGAGATTTTTTGTTCGCTCGGCTTTTTCTCTAGAAACACGAAGGTGCTAGTTGATGACGGCGGAGAGCCGGAGTCGGTGACGCGAGATTTGTTACAATCATGACGCCCGCGAGCTGGGTCCGGTAGGCGTCAGAGCTACATCATATTTTTATGGTAAATATGTTGATTGGACATCATAAAAATCTTCCTCACAAAAAGACAAAGATGTGTGAGGAAGTTGGGTTGCGTGCGAAGAGAAGTTGACACGCGGTATGATCGCGACCGTTACTGTTTTGTTCGGAATATCAATGTTCTAAACAGAAGATAGAGGAGTGTACAAGTGCTTCGGTGACTCTTAATGTAGGTGCCATGTAGGCTCTGAAATAGAGGTCACGAACCATCGCAAAGCTCTTTTTACTGGTTCGGGTATCTACCGATGACCGATGGAACATGCACCACTCGTTTGCTTTTAGATGCGTGTGTACTTGCTTCTTTTCACGTGTATTCCCTCATGCTTTCTTTGTATCTCTCTCGTTATGTCAACTCAGCTTGTCTTGTCTATACCCCCCCCCCACAACACCACTTGTTGTCAGGAAGAGAGAGAGAGACTGTGTGTGAGAGAGAGAGTAGCGGACGGCATGTGATTTATCCCCACAAAAAGCGAAAAGTGCTAATGGAGGACGAGCGTCTAGCAGGACTTTATCTCAAGAGGTAATAGCACCCCAAATCCTAGAAATCCTAGAACTTGTTGGGAGTGTGATGTAAACTTGCAACCCCTCACTCCACCATCCTACAACTTGCAACCTATGTGACAATTTAGTCCAAAACCAATCATACAGTGACAAGTGTCGCCATGCTGGCTGAGCTGGTGGTTGCTACACTTTTGCATCTAGCCCACTGCCATTTACAAAAATTAACCCGCACTGCATCAAAGAACAAAACTCACAGATGGATCGCCATCGGCATCGAGACAAACTCATAGATGGATCGCCATTAACATGCATGCAGCGGCCGGTACTTGGGCTACTGGAATATGCAGATGCAGCGCTAGCTAGGGCATATAAATATGTGCTAGCAGGTGGAAGGCGCGGCGTGCGCGGTTGAGCCCCATGCGTATATGTGTGTGTTATTTTTTATTTTAATGTGAGAGGCATGGTAGTAGGTTTGTGGTCGAACTGTTTATGTAAAGTACCGTCGCGCCTCAACATCCAGTACATCCAGTACAATATATACCGTCGCGCAATCACTGACCTCGACATCAACAAAAATCAAAGAAGCCAATGATGATTGACGTTCGAAGGGACAAAACCTATAAAAAAACATGGTAAGAATCATACCGTCAAAAACAATTAAGAAATACTTGCAAGAATCATACTTACAAATATTAAATTGTTGCACTACCGTGTATATCTTTCTGGTTCTGTTCTTCTTTTACACCATATATCTGTTAGTTTTCATGAAGTAATGATAATTTCAAATCAGAAAGTCCAACGGTGAACCTGTCGTTTGCACATAAGTAATTTTCGGCGGGGTTATTTGTATCAGCTAACTATTTAAGCAAGGAAGCAAAAAAAGAAGCATACCATGATAAAGATACATTCCATGCTCATGAACTATAATCTGCACATAGCAATAAGTTTTCTAGCAGAAATACCATTTAATCTAATCGCTATTCAACGTATTATTTTCCCAGTCTTACATGTGCTTCCATAGGTTATAAAATAGAACATCAACTCAAACCAAAGCATACAATTATGTATTATTAATGAACATTTGTAATTATGTCCTAATTTTGCAATGGTCATTGTAAAAATTGTTTTGCAGAAAACATGTTTTCTAATAAAGCAATCCACAGAGGCGGAGAACTAATTCCGTGTGATGTTCTATTTTAATTAGTAGACTTCTTATAGATAAGGGAGGAACAAGGAGACCCTTCTTGTCCACAAAATTCGTAAAACCTGCAGAAATTACGATCTAGTTCAATATCAACAATCTGCACAATCTATTCGTAAAACCTGCAGAAATTACGATCTAGTTCAATATCAACAATCTGCACAATCTTATCGCCGTCTCATCCAGAATAGAGGCTACAAAACACGTTGATTATTCTGAATGTGATCAGCGATCCAGCAAAGAGGCTGCAAAACTACCATACAAATTTGCCACTAAGGTAACACTACATATATAGGCCTTACCAAAATGGAATTCAAAGAAAGAACAGAAAACTTGCATGTATTAATATGTAGTTGAACAGAATAGTTTTCCAAAAACTGGACACAGTATCTCCAAAATTGGCATCATAAATGGCAAAGACACTAAATTCATGATCATTTGTTGAACATCCAGTCTGGTACATAGCAGTGTCATTGTCATGGCCGGATCTTCTCTCAAGAAAGTGAAATCCATGTTTTACTTTCTCGCTTGATAACCTAATGTGCCGTCTTCCAGTGTCAGAAGATATAAACTGGGACATGATGTTGTATATGGATAAACAAAAAAAGATCACACCATATATATACATATAGTTATCTTAATAAAGATTTGCAGTAGTTAAAGATGAACAAATCAAATTATCTTAACTCAAAGTTCCGCATGACTATTAAATTCCTTCCGGTGTGGCAATCAAATCTCATATTTTGTTCCATATGGGAAATAGAACTGTATGGTCAACACATGCTTGTATAGATATACGGGACTGATCTATTGGTTGTAAAGTGGAAATTTTAGCATATCTTTGTTGTACTGTTAATCTGGCATTACTATCTGCATGTCCTTTGCGCTAGATAAACTTAACAATTTTGTTTCGTTGATTAAGATTAGAAAATATCTTCTGCCTGACGAAGTACCTGGCTTTTGCTAATATGGAGAGATGGACCAACCAGCGACTGCTCCAGCCTATCGTGCCCCTATTGTCTTAGATGTTCTGCAAACCTGGATGTATGGTAATACTATCATTCATAGTTGCCGAAGGTGCTTTCTGCTCCTATTACTCCGGTGATTCTTCCATGTCTCATTTCGCTTGGGGATGATATCAAGCAAGTTTTTTCCTACCGCGGAGAGCATCTGACTCTACTCCATATCAATGGATCAATCTTATGGATCAATGGTACTTTTGTCTATTTCATTATAACCCATATATAGTTGCCTTGTATGATCATTGGAAGGAACCTTGCTTCTATCTTGGACCTGGGAGAAAAAACCCAATTGCTTTGCGTTAGCATGATGCAGGAGAGAGGGAAAGTAACCTGCATACTATTTTTATCTAATTGCTCTCTTAGCATACAATGTATATGTGTAGTGTAATCTGAAGCATTAAATTGACATTGACAGATGCTGCCAAAGTTGTTAGTGTAGCATGCGTCTAACATCCGTGTTTAAAGAAAACAACGGGCATGACTAATCTAGTTAACTAAGTTCCAAAATATAAGCACTAAAATATAGGCAAGAGCACAAAGAACAGGAAATCACTGAATATCCTGGTACACATTGAACTGACACAACCGAAGTTTTTACTCCTCTACATTTAAGAAAATTGACGAATGTAGATAGATCTACTGGGTGAAGTGTGTGATCTACAGTGGCAATACCACATACAGTCGGCATGATAAATTCAAAGTAAATTCATCGCGCGCAAAATCCTTTTTTTTTTTGCTTTTCTCTTAAGATTCTTGACCTTTAGCTGTAGTAAGCAAAACATAACTTAAATTTTGAATTGGTATGTTCATTGGAAGGAACGAAAAATATCTACTACCAAGTATTATTAGAGTCAATCTCTCCAAGTTCAGAACTACTAAATGGCAATGAAAAATGTTGACAAAATTTGTTTTTACAGAGCAAGACGATGCACCAGGAAACCTAAAAGGGGTATTTCAAAGATAATAATGTAAAAATAATGTAGGAGGGAGCTATTGGATGGGACACTAAAAAAGTGAAATATATACACCATCTTTAGAAGGTACTCTTGACTATGATTTTGCATCAATCAATTCATTAACGAAAGGTTGAACCATCTAAAGGCATATGGAAAAAGAAAACTAACAGGTCCACAGTTCCTCCGGTGTGTGTGTGCTTGAGAGCCTCGTGTGTAGTCTTGCTTCTGCATAAATGATTCCAGCTATCAATCGCAGAACAGGGTTGCTTCCTATAGCTGAATCAATCAGCCATATCTTCAGGATGGAGATCACACCTTCCTTCAAAGTTGCACATAGTAATGATGTATAAGCATTTCAGTATATCCAAAGAAATCCTAGATCCAAAAAAGAGAGAGCACCATCTAGCTGCTGCCTAAAAGTAAATAAAGGAAATTAAAAACTAACTTGGGTGACACACATCACCACACATTGTCTTATTTTTAGCGACATCAATAAAATTTTGGTGTGGCGTGCAACAAATAAGTAAACTGTTTCAATAATGTGAAATACATTAGAAGATTTTCTCCCATGGTAGCTGCATCCAAGCTTTCACTTTCATGGAATAAATGACTACAATTACTGTAGTTCTTTGCTTCTTGCTTATGTTTGCCGACGGGCATCGCAGGACAATAGGAGGTCCCCAATACTTACTTTTCTATCTATTTTGACTGTAAATCGATCAATATGAGATTAGCATGCTGTGACAAACTACACCTGACCTCAGAGCAAACAAAAGGTAAGAGACTAAAATTTGTAGGGATTAGATATCAATATACTGATGAACTCGTCTAACAACCTGCAGAAAACTACAATATCTGAAACCCAAATATACCAGTGCAGCAGTAGACAACTACAACAAAGAATATGATATGTGCATAATTCGACAAAGAATCTTTGTTAAAAAAAATCCTAAACCAAAGCAAATCACCTTCATGGATTATTTATATTGGGGAAGACAAAACCAAAACTGCTAGTGCAAATAATAAATAATTATGTAAAATTAACATATTGTTCAGTGCTAATTGTATAGAGAACAGAACTAAAACTAATGAAGCAGTATAGGTAATGAAAATTTATTTGAAAGTATTAAGTCACACAGGGGATCAAATTTAAAAGCACATTCAGCTTCCAGAGATATTGGATGAAGTAAATAAAAAGCAGAAAATGTTGGATATTCCAAACTCCTATACATGTGTGTTGATGTAATTTGCCGAGTCCAAGTTGTAGCCTGTATTAGGATGCATAGTCGGTAAGTCCTAATCTATGTAATCTACAACTATAAATAAGAGAAAATTAACCAGTTATCCTAGTGGCTGATGAAAATAATCAGCTGTTCGGCCATGTTGTGATTCACAGAAGCAATTGAATCAATAGTACGTGCATGTTTCGTTTCGGCCAACGCCATATTGCCTAGTACTAATCAGCAAATCGGACAAACGTACGTGCATGTTTCAACAACAACTAAAGTCTACTTAGGCAACGATCTGACATACGGCAGGCATCCCACAACTAACACAGAGGGTATGCATACCTTAAAATTCAGAGCAGAAACTATAAGGGAGCAGTTTGTACGAATTTGGTACAGAGTTTCCTTTACTTGGCGTGTATTGTGCTGCACCAAAATAATCAATCAATTAATCTAGTAGCTAACTTGTACGTGTCTCACCCAAAGGCATGGGCAAGCAGCAAATCAATTTGGCGTGTGACAACTCATCTACTTAGGCAACTGGTCTGATCTACTCAAGTCGGGAAGTGGCGCACACCTAACAAATTTTATACATATACATCAGAATTTCTAGCAGAAATAGTAACGGAGCAGTCCACATACAGTTTTGTTGCGGATCTCCCTTTGCTTGGCCGGCGTCACAATCCCTGATGAAATTTGATGGAGACGGTGATCGACCAATTAATGGTTTTGGCACGCAAGGCTTGCACTCATCTTCCAAGCATGTACTGTACCTGAGGAAAAAGAGGTGACGGAGAGAACCTTGGTCAGAGAAGGTATCACCATGGTTGCAGCGATGTTCACCTCCATGTTGTCAAGCGGCAGCGGAGATTGGTGCGGGCATGAGGAGGGGGGCTGGGAGTGAGCACCGTTGGTTGCGGAATCGGCGCCGGAGCACAGCCACATCCGCCGAGGAGGCAGATCAAGAACCAGGCCTAGGGTTTGCGCCTGCTACCCCGTGGGCACTCCGAGGTGGATGAAGGGCAGGAAGGGAAGGGGGCTGCGACTGCGGCGGCATGCAGCCTGCTAGCAGGCAGCGGCGTGGCTGGACGGATGCCAGGGACGGACCTGAGGAGGAGGCGGCGGCGGCTCCCCTTTCCACATATCCTCTTTCGTTCTCTCTGTCTGTCTCTCGAAGGTTGAAGAAAGGAAACGATGGCCCCCTTTCAGCGGTAAATCAGCAGAAGTAGTAAAAATAAGAAATAAAAATAAAATATAGAGGAACACGTGGTAGCCAGGAAAGAGGCCTCGCTTAGCACGGCGAATGAACCTGGAGTGAGCTTGCTTAGAGCATCTCCAACGGCCGCCCAACGTGCGACGCGCTAAAAAAGCGTTTGCGGCGCGCCGATCGCCTGTTTTGGCGCGGCGGGGAGCGCTAGCTCCAGCGGGCGCTCTAAACTTTAGCGCGCGCGCGTTGCTCCAGCAGGCGCGCTAAAATGCAGCGCGCGCGAGCAGCCGCAGCTTGCCATATGTTGCATTTTGGACGCGAAATGAATTTCAAACATCAAAACAAAGACATGGCATAATTTAAATCACACAAACAAGTTCATGATGACATAAAAAGTTCATGCCCACAAGTTCAAATTCATGCCCACAACATCATACAACCAAGTTCAAAATCCGAACCAAGTTCATGACACAAAAGTTCACACCAACGAATGGCCCATCAACAATCAAGCCTCGTCCTCGTCTTCATCTTCGTCTTCCTCCGATTCATCATTCGAAGACGATTCTTCCTCCTTCTCTTCATTGTCGCGCGCCACATCATCATGTGAAGCTCGGAAGGGGTTGGCAAGATCTTCAACGGCATCTTCATGCGAAGGTGTGTGAGGCACACCGGAAGACATTCCGCCCATGCCGCCCGGAGGTGCTCCCATACCGCCCGGAGGTGCTCCCATGCCGCCCATGAGAGACGCAAAACTCATGCCTCCCATGCCGCCCATGCCGCCCGGAGGTGCTCCGAAGCCATCCATGCCTCCCATGGTCTCCATGGTAGCTCCGAAGCCACCGATGCCTCCCATGCCAACAAGGCCACCGCCTCCCATGCCGCCAAGGCCACCGCCACCCATGCCGCGAATCATGGCTCTTTTTTGGATCAAGACTTCTTCACGGGCAAGATTGACATACTCCTTTTGCGGCTCATTGAGGGTAGATGTGTCCATCAAGAACAAGTACTTCTCCCAATCCAACAATCTAGATCGCTCCTCCAATGCCACCTTCCTCTCCTCCAATGCCACCTTCCTCTCCTCGGCCGCCACCCTCCTCTCCTCGGCCGCGGCATCTTTGTTCCTTGCCATCTTCCTCGCCTCGTTCGCTTCCTTTCTTGCCTTCACAATAGCTTCCATAGCATTTTTGAGCTCGTCATCTCCTCTCCTCTTCTTCTTTTCTTTTGCGTCTTTCTTGGTACCATCTCATCTCCTCTCCTCTTCTTCTTTTCTTTTGCGTCTTTCTTGGTACCATCTCATCTCCTCTCCTCGGCCGCCCACTTTTGACAATCTCGGTTGATTGTCGACCACCGAGAGCGAAGAGATCGTTCCGAGCGGTCAATTCCACTCTTGTTGTGTAGATCAAAATGCTCCTTCATCCGGTTCCAATAAGCATCTCTACTTTGATCACCTCCAACGGATGGATCCCTCGACACTTGCAACCAAGTATTTCATATCAAGACGTCTTCATCATTGGTGTAGGTTGCCTCCTCTTCCTTTCGGTGCGTCGACAATGCCCTCACCATCCTCGTCCATCTCGAACTCATGGTCATCGAAATGCATGTCATTGGTTTGAGACCAATGCGAATTGTTGGAGCCAACACCCATAGTTGACATATATGCCTCATCGTTGAAACTACAAAGTATATACAACGAAGCAAATAAGCTATCTATATGTATGCGTTCAAAAAATACAACAACAAAAAGTTGGCAAAATTTTATACCTTTGGGGCATTCCCTCGAACACGTTGTGCGCGTCGGCCGCCGGCTCAACAAGTGAGCTCGCCGGCGCTTCGGTAGCCGCCGCGCCCGTCGCACGCCCTGCAACCTTCTTCCTCGACGTCTTCGAGGAGCCGGAGCCGTCCGCCGCCTTGTTCTTTTTCGCCGATACCTTGCCCTTCTTCGGCCGCGCCGCATTTGGGAGCTTCGATACGGGGGCACATGGCTTCACGGCGCGACGCCACCCGCCGCCGAGGTCATACGTGGCGGCATGAAAAGGCCGCGCGCGATGCCGGTGCTTGGAGGAGCTCCGGCGGAGGCGAAGCCAAAGCTCCCCGCGGTAGGGTTTGCGGCGACGGCGGCGGCGGCGGCGGCGGCCGAGGGGTCGCGGGAGTAGGAAGGGGTGAGGGGGGTGCCGGCGCCGGCGTCCATCGGGTCGATTCGCCGGCGGCGGCGCGGGCGGGCGAAGGTGGCGCGGCGGAGAGAGTGTGGCGCGAGCGCTCGAGTGTGCGGCGCACGGAAGCGGGCGCACCAAATACACGGCGCGCGATGGCGATTCGGACCACGCGCCCAACTCTATATGCCACGCGCGTGCTTATTGCGCGTCCGCTGGAGCCGCCATATCGATTGCGCGCGCGCTAAAAAGGACAAATTTGCGGCGCGGCGCTTGTTTAGCGCGGCTGTTGGAGATGCTCTTAGTAGCTTTAATACTCCATCAACGGCTGTTGGAGTACTTTGTATAATACGTGCAGGCAGCTGCGGCATCGTACCAGCAACGGTACGCTCCGTGCACATCAGCCTCGCACCAGAAACAAGACCACATACAGTTTCAACAGTTTTTTCACTTGACAGCTTATTCAGTATCACCCCATCAGATCAGGCACTTCCGAGTAGGGTAGTTATTAGTTACACAAAAGAATTATTGTGCTTGCAAAACGTAACAGCACATACCACTCAGAAGATTAACTATACATTCCAGGCAGCCTGGGTGATTTGCACCCAGCAGGCATCAGAATTCACAGCAGAAACCAACTTGGACCCTGTTCATGCATACATTGCACCTTTTTTCGTTTGCTTCGCCATCTTTAATGGGTTTCCAGTAACCCTTCCACTAGCTTCCGCTTAGCAGCTGTGAGCCATGTAAACGTAACCTACATTTTTTTTAAACAATAACCTACATTTTACATTCTACTGCTATAAGCCACTATACCGAAATACCATTTTTTTTCTTTCTTTTTGTCAGACGCTATGCCGATATACTCACGAGTACTACACATGCGTTTGAATAACCATCAAAGCAGAACCAGGCCATTTTCATGATCTTAGTACATCTGGAAGCTCATAAAAGAATACTCTGGTATTCAGATTCCCATTGCTAGGTAGCTCAACCATACTGGTGCAGGTGCCGAGAGCAGTGGCGGATCCAGGAATCGAACTTACCCGGAGCGAAATAATGAAGGCCTAAATTTTTTTAATGTACAAATACATGTCCGCCCAACCAAAACTCATAAAATTCAAATGCGGAGCTATATGCACTTCAAAATCAACAAAACTAATGGTTCAAAATGTTTCCCTTGCAAAATACTACATCTCTCATTTGCACGAGCTCGCTGTCGTGCCGCTGCTGCTACCCACTCAGGCCACGCTAGGCATTGCACCGGGCATTGCTTCTTCTTCTTGTGCCATTAGCCAGGTGCCTGGCATCCAATGGGGCGTGGTTTTGTGTCTGAGAGACGGTGGCGACAGGAGTTGACGTGGGCGACGACTAGGTTAGGACTATTTGAAACCTGGTCGAGTGGTCGTGACAATTTTCTACTTCAGCCGCACCCAGAAGGCGGTGCGGTCTGTCTTGCACCCCAACATCGGGGTGGCGGCACAACTCCATGGGTGACGCGTCTTCCCGCGACATCGGGCTTTGGATTGGAGGTAAACGGCAACATGCATCACAACCCATCCGGGGTTATGAAGCCGTGTGCCCGCTGTGCGAGGCAGAGGGTGTGGAGGCAACTGTAACCCTTGCGACCGAGGCCGTGGAGGTGGAGTCGCATGCCACTGTGGAGCCGCAACGGGTGACCGACACCCCCTGGCGCCACATCCGTATTGATCATGTGAGACAGCCGACGACGTCTCGTGCCCCGTGTGGGCCAGTCCATGTCCCATGTCCTACTCTTTCTTATCGGTGACCGGATTTTTACTTCACGGGTCTCGCAGCCGCTGGACATGGGCATGAAAGGGAGCAACCAAGGACGGGCGCCAACAAAGATTAGACTAGATTTTACGTTGTATGTAATTATATGGATTTGAGAATTTGCTAATAAAACACCCGATTGTGAACGAGGACATTTGAGAGGTGACTAGTCACTGTCCAGGCGTGTCCGTGAACGTTTATTGGGGCGAATTTGCTAAGTATGGCTCTAAATAATTTTATGAGAGACGCGATCCTTGAACGTTTAGAGGGACAAATTTGCTAAGTCCAACTCTATATGCTCAAGGAAATAGCTTTGATGTAGTCATCTATCTCACATGGAGGAGAGATACGCTGGGCCACTTAAGTGCTAGCAGCTAGCCCACCTTCACAGATAATCGTTTTCTGTCCGTTCCTTATTTCACGTTGTTCCTCTCCTTCAAATGAACCACTACTGCCTACTGAGATGGATAAATTAGCACGTATTTGGGCGTATATTACAGCTACCCGGGGCGGCCGCCCATACCTGCCCCTACGGAGGCGCCGCCCCTGGCCGAGAGTAAAATGAGTCATTGTACATGCTTTTTGGCAGCTCCGATGCGCCAACGATCGACATTGTTAGCTCTGAGTCTGTACATTTCACCTTTCCATAAGACATCACTGACGACATATTTCATGAAATCTTCCTTCGGAGAGCTAGGATCAAGGTGAGTATTTGATTGAGGTATGAGGCCCCAGTGATATACAATGTTGGGTTTGATGACTGTATGATCAACTTCCTGTGATGAATTGGGGTCACACTCAATGCCGTTATTTTCCAGCTGCAGAGCACAAGTTAAAACCATTTATATTTCCACTTTCACATCCATGCAGTAAATGAATAGTTGAACTGCAAGAGTATGAAGGAAAAACAAGATGATTGCAACAAACAAACCTTCAAATGAGGTAGGGGGGGGGGGGGGGGGGGGATTTAACCCATCCAATCCAATTATGTAGTTCTTCAGAAGTTGGAGCACATAGAGCAATTCGAAGAAAATGTTCATATGTGTCGAATATGGGAAGGGTTCAAAAATCCATGCCCACTCAAAATCATGGCTCCCCAAGTCCTGTGCCAAACAATAAAGAACTGTCAAGTGTTGATGCAAAAACAAATTGCAAGTGTTCAGGCAAACATATGTGCACTGGTCCAGTACTACAAATTTCTAAGACGGGCTATGACAAAGACATCTATCACTAGAGAAAACTGAACCGAAAAAATATTCCAAGATGAGTTGCATTATGTACAAGGGGAAAATGTATACTCACTGAAATGATATTGTGGACTAAAACTTCAGATGAGTATCAATGAGCTAGGCGTATAGCAAAAAGGAAAAAAAAGGTAAATACAGTCAAGTATTTGAAGTCAACAAGGAACACGAGATAGGTGTCTATGTGTCAAGCTAGAGCATTTTGAATGGTTGAGATGCAGAAACCATAGTGGTATGAAACAGTGGATTGTTTGTCCCTGGGGAAGAAATTTATAAGAGGAAAGAGTGCCCAATATATACATGCATGAAATACCTGAATTTGTGGCATAGGAATGTCAGAATGTCAGAATGTGTTGGTTTAGACAAAACCTCCTCAGAATAACAAAATCTGTGCATTTCACGAACTCCACCAGACTTTGAAAAGCAGGGCGAACACAACTATAAGTGACACTACCTTACTTACTGACCTTGGTCAAAACATAACCACGCATAAGCTCCCTCCGATCTTTCCGAAGGTACCTTCTATCATATTAGATGCACAGAGCTCCGTCAGAGTACCAGGCATCACTATGGGCATTAAACACCCATCTAAACGCCTGCAATGAGTTGGCTGACCATGCAGATCTACTGGAATATGCCAAGGCAATGAGTAAATATCTCAAAGAACATGGAGAACAGACCATTGGCAGTGGCATTTGGAAATCTCTGACAGCTACAAGAATCGCCAAATGAATCAGCAAAGCAACCAAGCAACTGCAAAATGGCACAAGGCCTGCCAACATGACACGATCAGACCAGAATATAGCTGCACAGCAATCAGCAGCACATAATAAACCAAATACATGATACATGGCAATGAAGTCCCCACCTCCTAGCCCATAGTTTTATGTAGACCTGGTCATTGGTCGGGCCGGGTCGGGTTCGGGCCGGGCTTTGCAAAGCCCGAACCCGGCCCGAAACCCGAAATGCACTCTTTTTTCAAGCCCGAGTCCGGCCCGAAGCCCGGCCCAAATGTTATTTTTTTATTGTTTGCATGTGTAAGCCCGGCCCGAAGCCCGAAAGCCCGACCCGAAATCCTTCAAAATAGAAGCCCAAGCCCGGCCCGAACTATCTCTCGGGCTGAAAAATGAAGCCCGAGCCCGGCCCGAATGCGAAGCCCGGTTTTTTCGGGCCGGGTTGTCCATGCCCAGGTTTGGTTTTATGTCGCCGGCCTCGCCGTAGCACTCCCAGATGCATATCCGCGGCACAGGGGACTTGCCGTCCATCTACGAGCCGCTTGCACAGCGGCACGTAGAAGGGCAGTGGCTCGCCGCCGACGTCTTCGTGCCAACGGGGGAGCTGGTCGTGGCGGCAGAAGCCACCTTGCTGCGAGGCGGCGACGGCTTTCGGCGGCATGGTGGCCCGATCGGCATGGTGGATCGAGTAGAGAGCCCGAGTGGGGAACCGGAACAGAGAGAGGGTGTGTAGTGCGGGTTAATTTCTGTAAACGACAAGGGGCTACTTGCAAAAGTGTAGCAACGAACCGGCTCAGCTAGCATGGCAACACTTGTCACGTTATGATTGGCTTTGGACCAAATTGTCACATAGGCTGCAAGTTGTGGGATGGTGGAGTGAGATTTTACAAGTTTTGGACCAAAACATCACATTTCCTGTAAGTTAGGACTTGGGGTGCTATTATCTCTTATCTCAACCATTGTCTAATGCATAGGGATATGTGTCAAAAGTAGTTGGTACAGCATGCTGCGCAGCTAGTACTAGGCTGTCCTGTGTAGTCTATGACTATGTGAGGAGTACTATTGCTGTCCCCTCTCCCACCGTTCTCTTAAATTTAATTAGCCATCGTGATGGCTTGATGACCAGGCCCATAGCATCTTTTTTTTTTGAACACAGTACAGACGCAAGCGCTCATATACACGCGCATACACTCACCCCTATGAACGCACACACGCACACCCTACCCCTATGAGCACCTCCGAGAGACTGAGCCGGCATATCATCTTGAAATTTACGAAGTCACCATAGGCGCCTCGTCGTCGACGGGAACGTCTCCTCCCACTGAATGCACATTGCCGGAAATCCTGAAATAAATTCAGGAATAAATGCGAGCACCAGGATTTGAACCCTGGTGGGCTGGGGATACCACAGTCCCTCTAACCATCCAACCACAGGTTGGTTCGCGCCCATAGCATCTTTTAGTACCAATTCGATGATGTAATTAATTAGGATTACTAGAAGTGAGCAAATTAGGATGATTAGAGATTAGCCAATTAAGGTTACTACAGATTAGCTAATCATTTTAAATGGAAAGTTAAATGTCATTGCTATTTAGGCAATCAAATCCTGTAATTTGCTGTTTAGTAATAATAATATTGACAAGAAGGGAAGTAAGAAATTAGCAAAAATAAAGACAAGAGAGAAGTAACAAATAATCTGTGAATTAGGATCAAATATACAACTTCCATGGTAAATTATTTTCTGTATCTATCTTTTTTGGTTAGTACTCCTTCCTTCGGAAATACTTGTCCGAGGAATGGATACATTTAGATGTATTTTAGTTTATGTTTATTTCTAACGTTCTTCTAAATTATGGGACATGACAGTGTAATATTCATTCCCCAATCACGGACTACGTTTCAATCATGCTATCATGTTATATTTATACAACTTACATGGTAATATTGAATCCCTAATCACAGATTACGTTTCATGCTTATGTGCTAGATATACCTGACAGTGTTCCATCACGAACACCTTTTAAAATATGGGACCTAAAAGTCTTTGGACAGTGCAGCTAGACCATGTCTTGTCAGGTCCTAGCATATGCCTCCTCAATAGGCCAACAGTAGTACATGTACCTCGTCTGTACCTCGTTAAGAAATTTGGTTCCAAGATCAATTCAGACGCCCTAGATAAAGTCTGCCGGTGTACTTATTATTACATTTTTGAATTCATGCGCCAAGACCTTTAGAACAACACCACTTTACGTTTTTCAAAAAAAGTATTATGAACTCTTGACGCCAAGACCTTTGAAACAAGATCAATCTTGAATACATTCAAACATGTTTAAATTCCAAATAAGTGAAATGTGTTTTCTGAAATAAGTGGCATAAATTTTTAGAATTTAGTGAAACCAATTTTTTAAAATGATTGAAATTTGTTTTTCATGCATATGAAATATATTTCAATGTGAAATAGTTGAAACTTATTATTCCAAAATGTGAAACTAGTTATTTACACAATGTAAAGCTGATTATTTCAAATTAATTTTGAAATTAGTAAAATTTTGTTTTCAAACGAGTGAAATTGTTTTAAAATTAGTTTTTTGAAATAAGTGAAACCGAAGGCCATGATACGCGGGCCACGATTCGATTTCGTCATGTGCAACGAGTGAAATTGTTTTTTTCATGATCTTTTTTTGAAATATATGAAATTGGTATTTTTCAAATATATGAAACAGATTTCAGTCTGTTTGCCAATTTGCTTATTACACTGTGTGAAAATATGTGAAATGGGTTATTTCAAATATGTCAAATTGATTATATGAAATATGTGAAGCTGGTATTTTTCAAATAAATGAAACATATTTCGGTCTGTTGTCAATTTGCTTGTTCAATGTTTGAAAATATGTGAAATAGGTTATTTGAAATATGTGAAGTTGATTATTTCAAACATGATTAAATTGTAGCGTTGCAGTTCACGTATGTCACTCTTTTTTTGTGTGTGCTTGTAAAGTTGCTTATTCCACTGCGTCAAAATATGTGAAACTGGTTATTTGAAATATGAGAATTTGGTTGTTTCATTGTGCGGAGTTTATTATTGTTAATATATTAAACTTTTTTTTTCTAATATATGAAATATATCCATGTATTTGTGAAACATATTTGGAAAACATTCGTTTTTATGGTAAATATGTTGATTGGCCGTCATAAAAATCCTCCTCACGAAGAAACGAAGACGTGGGAGGAAGTTGGGTTATGTGCGACTTTCTAGAAGAGAAGATGATAAACAGTACGATCGTGAATGCTACTATTTGGTTCGGAGTATCCAGTCAGTTGTGGTCGGGATGTTCTTAACAGAAGATAGAGGAGTGTACAAGTTCTTCGGTGACTCTTAGTAGGTGACATGTAGGTTGTGAAGGAACTACGGATTTGCAACGGCTATCTCTTGCAGGGTTTGCATGTTGCAAATGAAAGAGGTTCGGTGGTTCCGGGTACCGTAAAAACAAAGAGATAGTGGGAAATCATTGATATGATTTGGGTGTTTTTGGAGTTTGATGCACATTTGAGACACCACATCCTTGTCGCCCTTTCATTGTATCGGATACCTCTGGACTCATTGTGATGTTGCATCAATAAAATATAAAAGCTAAATCCTTGGTTTGGCAAACACTTGTAGTGGAAGAAATAGGGGGTCACTAACCGAAAAATTCCAATGGAGACCAAGCTCCAGGCAGCTCGATATTTTGAAATAAAAATAAAAAATCATATTTGAAAGTTTCAAAAGGATTCGAAACAATTCCATGGAAACTTATACATTTTCCGCACACACGTGTGAAAAATCATTTGAAAATTTTGTGATTTGTAGGATGTACAAAAAAAGCATAATTCCGGCCCAATAACAAAACAAATCGACCCATTTTAGAAATATGTTTTTGTATTTTTTTTTCTGTACGCCACTTGTGAAAGTATATGGTTATGAATTTTTGCACAAACGTAATACACCTGTGTGTGAATGTTTACAAAAAAATTCAAAAAAAAATTACGCTGTGGAAATTCATTTTTTTCCACAACGAGCTCCCTGAAGCTCGGCCTCCAAAAGCATCCACCATCTTTCTAGTTGCATCTCTGGGGACATAATTTCAAAATAGACTTGAATGTTCATTAGTCCATTGAGCTATGATGCCATTGATCACCAAAATCGACTTAGGGATAATTATTGCACTTGTAATGTCCTCTTTTTTTGTGATTGATGAAAGCATAGATCCAAACTTCGCGCAAATTTTTAAATAAATGTATGAAGCTTTCAAAAACTAGAGATTTGAGTGTTGAAAAAAAAAACTTGAGGTTTCAGATTAGGACATAAGGGGTTTCTCAAATGTAAATGGGGGCTGCTACGCGTCCACCGGTGGATGAATTGGAAACCTCGGCCGCCTCCTTCACCGTTGGATTGAGATTTAAATAGCTGTCGGATCTCCCCTGCGGTGCGCGTCGCGAATTGCAACAAGGTAGACGTTGCGTAGCTTGCTCTGCAATAACTGCTTTGTTGCGAAACCATAGAAGTGTTAGACTCTGTTGTGTTGCAACAAACATCTTGTTGCAGAAACATTTACAATAGAGGCAGTGTTGCAGAATTTTTTTGTTTTCGTCTTTACTATATTTTGCAACATAGATGATGTTGCGGGAAATTTTTTGCAACAAAGGTGGTGTTGCAGAATTTTGTTTTCTCGTCTAAACTTTTTTTTTGCAACACAGATGATGTTGCTGGAGGATTTTTGCAACATGAACGATGTTGCAGAATTTTTTTTTCAATGAAAGATGAACTGGACAAGACGGGAGGTGTCATCGAGCAGCTTAGCGGCGTTCTTTATTTTTGCAACAAAGGTAATGTTGCAGAAACATTTGAAACCAAAGGCCGTGTTGCAGGCATACCGCCATGGTCGCTCCGCCATGATCGTGGAGGCCACCGCCGACGGAGTTACCTTCTAGTTCGGTCTGCAACATACTATTTGTTACGGTTTGCTTTCTGAAATAGGTGACCGGTTGCAGGAATGAGAGTTGGTACATAATGCATTAGTGGCCAGGTTCCAGAGAGATAAGGATCAAGGAGATATGCGGTGTGTGGGCCTAATCAAGACGCGTCGCGAGCGTGGCAAGCGGCGGACGTACGAGGAAAGATCGGTCGGTTGAACACCAGCTTTTCCCAACGTAAATCGCAAGTTTTTAGCCAACGCGCACACGTCCTGCTATCTGCTTCCGAAGGACCTGGTTATCGCCGGCAGCTAGCGCAGATTGGGCGTGACCCACACCTCCGTGGGACAGTCCATCAGCCGCGCAGACGCAGGCAACAATCCCGGGAACACGCGCTCGAACGCCCTCGTCCTCGTCTGGCCGAGGACGCCGTAGGCCCTCGCGCCTCCCCAGTCACCGACCAGCTCGAGCAATCTTGGAGAGTACTGCCGCATCCAAGGCGCGGAGAAGTAGAGCACGCCGGGCCTCACGCCGGGGAAGCTCCCGGTGCCGGTGGGCAACCACGCCGGCCGGTTCATCCCGAGGAACAGCGCGTGCGCCTGCGCCGACTCCCGCTCCCCCTCGCCCCCGGCGTGCTCATCGTCATCGACCACCACGCGGAACGTGAACCTGACGGCGTCCGGGTACTCCGCGCGCCCGGGCTCCCACACCGCGCTGACAAGCCACAGGCCGCCGCCGCCCGGCGAGACTACGAGGTGCCTGCTGAGGACGGCGTCGTGCAGCCGTCGGTCTTGCACAACCACTGCCTGCTTCTCCGACGGCGTTCCGGCGCCGGCGCCGGCGAGGGGCCACCGCTCGACGATCCCCTGGTACGACACGCTGTAGATGCTCCCCTTGTGGTACGCGCAGTCGGCGTAGGCGTCCGGGTGGCCGTGGCCGTGTCCCCAGATTTGTCTGTTGGCGACCAGCACCCGCCACCTGGTGTCTCCCGCCCTGACGTGGGAGATCCACCTCCCGCCGAAGTGGACGACCGTGACGGCGTAGTCGCCGCCCCCGGACGGGTCGCCGGACAGCTCCGCCTTCCAGTAGAAATACGTGGCCAGATGGTACGCGTCGTACTGCTGCGCGTCGTGGTACTCGCCCGAGCTCCTGCTGAGACGGTAAGCCTTGATTTTCCCCCGCTCGTCGCGCACGGCCGTCACGCACGGGAAGTCGGTGACCGGCGGCAGAGCGATGGTCTGCGAGGTGAAGGGGTTGTGGAGCGAGAGGTTGCAGAGCTCGTCCACCACCACCAGCCAGCCGTTCGCGGCGCCGCAGCAGGTGACGAAGGAGCCCTCCGGGAACGTGAGACTGTAAACCTTTTCGACGTCGAGGATATTGCGGAACTTGCAGGTCACGGCGGAGCGGCTCCGCCCGCCGGCCGGGTGGGAGTCCTGTTCCCAGGACATGAGCCATGGCGTGCCCGGAGGTGGGACGCCGCCGGCGGCCGCGCGCCACGACGTGCAGACGGACGCGAAGGCGAACGCTGCCGGGAGCTGGAGCCGTTGCACGATGCTCGTGAGGAGATCGGCCGGGAGGTCCGGCCAACAGGGGTTTGTGCACGATATTGCTGCTGCCATGGCGAATTTTTAGGTCTACCACGCTGTGCTTGTGATCCTGGATATTTAATGTACCGATTCAACTAACGAACGACCAAATACTGAAATACATCGGCGAACGAATCTGACCAGGAATCCGTTGCGAAAACAAATTCGCCATCCGATTTGCGCGAGGCAGCAGACGACACCAACCCAAAATCCCTCGAAGGGAGAAAACAACCAAAAGAATGATAATTCAAAACGGTGTCCATGTTCATCTACACTCGGTGAACAATACATTTTATAAAAACAAAAACCTTTCAGAAAAACTGAAATTTTTAGACATCGAAGATGCTCATGTATGCAAGATGCGTACGAAATTTCAGACTGTTTAAACATCTGCTGAGCTCGTGTAAAAAAAACCCGGCTCCAAACAGATTCTCGACACCCGATTTTTTTTTTTTGGCACAAGCTTCTTAGATGTCCAAACAACATGAAAATTTGCATGCACTTGAGCACATGAGCATCTTTGATGCCTAATGTTTTATTTTATTTATTACTTTTTTAAAAATATGTTCACGTCGGGATGTAGACGAGCTTGTGCACATGAGTAAAGCTCTTTTTACCGGTTCCGGTACCTACCGGCAACCAGCTAGCCAATGAGCATATGACACCACATAAAGCATCTATACATGAGAGGTGTATTCTATTCTTTTCTCCAGATTTGCATGCCGTATATTTCCTACACTATGACCCACCATATGTCAGATAAAGGACACATGCATGCATGACCATCTCCTTCTGACACACTAAGTACCTATCAAGCACGCATGTATTTTGTTTTCGCTTTGGCAATTTTAATCATGCATATCTTTTAATCTATAGTTTCATTTTTGAAACTTTTTATATATTTGAACTTCTGGGATCAAGACCTTTACAACAAGATCATTCTTGGATATATTTCAAGCATGTTTAAATTTCAATGTTTCAATTAACCTATTTCTGAAATAAGTGAAATATATATTTTGTAAATGAGTGTAATGTGTTTTCTAAAATCAGTGAAATCTATCTTTTTAAATGAGTTTAATGTGTTCTCTAAATAGAGAGAAATTAAAATTAATGTAATGTGTTTTCAGAAACTAGTGAAATGAGTGAAATCTACCTTTTGTAATGAGAGAAATCACTTTTTTGAAACAATTTAAATACAATATTTCAATTGAGTGAGGGTGTTGTGTTTTTCCGAAATGAGTGAAATTAGTGTTGGGGAACGTTGCATGGGAAACAAAAAATTTCCTACGCTTCACCAAGATCAATCTAGGAGATGAGCATCTACGAGAGGAGAGATCGGATCCACATACCCTTGTAGATCGCTAAGCGAAAGCGTTAAGAAACGCGGTTGATGTAGTCGAACGTCTTCGCGATCCAAATCGCAAGCCGTCCCGCGATCCAATCACGATCTAGCGCCGAACGGACGGCACCTCCGCGTTCAACACACGTACAGCTTGATGACGCCTTCACCTTCTCGATCCAGCGAGCGATGGTGAAGTAGTAGATGAGTTCCGGCAGCACGGCCGCGTGGTGACGGTGGTGGTGAAGAACAATCTCCGCAGGGCTTCGCCAAGCACAACGGAAACTATGACGGAGGATAAACTAGAGGGGACGGGGTTGCCAGCACACGGCTTGGGGAATTCTTGATGTGTTCCGGGTGCTAGCCCTGCCCCTCTATTTATATGTTGAGCCCTGGGGTCGAAACTTGGAAAGAGCCTCCTCAAAGTCGGTTTGGCCCGCAAGGCAAGAGTCCTCCTCGGACTCCAGGACCAGACGCCAGGGTCCTCGGCGTCTGGCCCCAGACGCCAGGGTTCCTGGCGTCTGGTCCCTGGCCTCCGCAAAACTCCTTTTGCACCTTCCTAAAGCCTCATGGGCTTTATCCCTTGGCCCAAATAAAGTGTTCTCGTACCCGAACATTTCGGGAAACATCCGAAACCCCTTCCGGTGAATTCCGGAACCCTTCCGGAGACCAAACATAATTATCCCATATATCAATCTTTTTCCTCCGAACTATTCCAGAGCTCCTCGTCATGTCCGAGATCTCATCTGGGACTCCGAACAACCTTTGGTCACCAACATAACAACTCAACTATACTTATATCGTCACCAAACGTTAAGTGTGTAGACCCTGCGGGTTCGAGAACTATGTAGACATGACCGAGACACCTCTACGGTCAATAACCAATAGCGAGACTTGGATGCCCATATTGGCTCCTACATATTCTACGAAGATCTTTATCGGTTGAACCCAATGTTGAGGATATCGCTTATCGTTAGCGTCTCGGACAGCTGGGGATTAGAGATTAATCGGAAATCGATCGATTAAGCGATTTTATCGTTCGACTATTAATCGGCCATTTTTTTTGCAAATCCTAAGTTCCCAACAGTAAAATATGCTATATTCAACACCAAAACATTATTGGACAAAAGTGTTACCTTGATTCCTAGCCTTTGAATCCTTCTATAATGATAAACAAAATAGGACAATTGTACATATTGTGTAACAAGGTCCACAAAACGCAAATAAACATAGTTTTTGCAAAGATAGTTCTATCAATAGGACCGATTTATCGGTAAGTTCCCGATAAATCGCTTGTCATAGCGACAAATCGCCCAAAACGATAAACAGTGAAGATAAGGCATAATCTTATCGGTCAGCCCAAGAGTAGCGATAAATCGGATGATAAATCGGTGAATCAGAAGATTTTTTGAACGGTGGTTGAACCTCTATGTCAAGGATTCAGTTAATCCCGTATGATGTTCCCTTTGTCCATCGGTATGTTACTTGTCCGAGATTCGATCGTCAGTATCTCCATACCTAGTTCAATCTCGTTACTGGCAAGTCTCTTTACTCGTTCCGTAATACAAGATCCCGTGGCTAACTCTTTAGCCACTTTGCTTGCAAGGCTTATTGTGATGTTGCATTACCGAGTGGGCCCTGAGATACCTCTTCGTCACACGGAGTAATAAATCCCAGTCTCGATCCATGCCAACTCAACAGACACCCTCGGAGATACCTGTAGAGCATCTTTATAGTCACCCAGTTACGTTGCGACGTTTGATACACACAAGGCACTCCTACGATGTCAGTGAATTGCATGATCTCATGGTCATAGGAACAGATACTTGACATGCAGAAAACAATAGCAATAAACTGACACGATCATATGCTACGTTCATAGTTTGGGTCTTGTCCATCACATCATTCTCCTAATGATGTGATCCCGTTATCAAATGACATCTCATGTCTATGGTCAGGAAACCTCGACCATCTTTGATCAACGAGCCAGTCTACTAGAGGCATACTAGGGACACAGTGTTGTCTATATACCCACACATGTATTTGAGTTTCCAATCAATACAATTATAGCATGGATAATAAACGATTATCATGAACAAGGAAATATGATAATAACCATTTTATTATTCCCTCTAGGGCATATTTCCAACAATTAGTTTCTTGAAACGAGTGAAATATAGTTTTAAAATCTATATTTTGTCATAAGTGAAATTGTTTTTTTAAACGAGTGGAATATTGTATTTCACTAAAGAGAGTCTAATGTGTTTTCTGAAATGAGTGAAAACTATCTTTTGTAAATGAGTGAAATAAGTTTTTTCGATTGATAATTTTGTGAATTATCGAAATTGTCATAAGTGAAATCTTTCTGATAAGTTTTGTGAATTATCGAAATTGTGAATTATCGAAATTGTCATAAGTGAAATAAGTTTAAAATCTATATTTTTTCATAAGTGAAATCTTTCTGATAAATTTTGGAAATCAGTTTAATGAAGCGAGTGAAACTGTTTTTTATTGATAATTTTGTGAATTGAGTGAAATAAGTTTTTTTAAATAATTGAAATCTGTTTTTTTGCATTGAGTGAAATCAATTTTGAAATATGTTGTCTCAACTAAGTGAGATCATGTTTCAGAAATGAGTGGCATTCGTTTTTTCCGATGAGTGAAATTGGTTTTTTGAACATAAAGAAATGAGTTTTTTGGAATTATTGAAATCATTGTTTGAATGAGTGAAATCGTTTTTCAAATGAGTGAAATATAATTTTTGAAACGAGCAAAATCCGTTTGATGAAGCGAGCGTTTTTTTTTGAATTGATATCTTTTTGAATTGAGTGAAATTGTTTATTTTAATACTTGACATGAGTTATTCCAAACGAGTGAAATTAGTTCTATGAAATAATTTAAGTTTATTTTTCTTTGACATATACTAGCTTGAAACAAGTTTTTTTTGAATGAGTTAAATTAGCTTTTGAAAATTATTATTGAAACATGTTTTTCTTTCAATTGAAACGACTGAAATCAATTGTTTCAATTGAAACACTTCTATGAAATAGCGAAACAATCTTATGTTGTATGAAAGTGATTTCAAAGAAAACTGAAATATATATAAAAAAGTAGTCAAAATATATCCAAGATTGATCTTGATCTGAAGGTCTTGTCACAATGATTTCAAATATATAAAAAGTTTCAAAAATGGACAGTTGGTTTTGAACATATCATTCATTTAAAAATAAGGATGAAATAAAATGCATATGTGGGGAGAACTGGTGCTTGCATGCCCCGGTCACTCTCTCTCCACTAATGATCACGACGTACTCCATCTCTCTTCTGGGGAGAACCAGTATGTATTGCCGAGTATTGCTCTTGGAAAGTATTGTTCTGTCTATACCTGACCAGCTGCACCAATCTTGATGAATGAAGTGAACGATGGATTGTCCATCGGTACATACCGGTTTCCATAAATTTACTTATTCGTGTTGCTGCTGCCGTGGCGAATTTTTAGGTCTACCACGTTGTGCTTGTGATCCTGGATATTTAATGCACCGATCCAACTAACGAACGACCAAATACTGAAATACATCAGCGAACGAATCTGACCAGGAATCCGTTGCGAAAACAAATTCGCCATCCGATTTGCGCGAGGCAGCAGACGACACCAACCCAAAATCCATGGAAGGGAGAAAACAACCAAAAGAGTGATAATTCAAAACGGTGTCCATGTTCATCTACACTCGGTGAACAATACATTGTATAAAAACAAGAACCTTTCAGAAAAACTGAAATTTTTAGACATCGAAGATGCTCATGTATGCAAGATGCGTACGAAATTTCAGACTGTTTAAACATCTGCTGAGCTCGTGTAAAAAAAACCGGGCTTCAAACAGATTCTCGACACCCGATTTTTTTTTTTTGGAACAAGCTTCTTAGATGTCCAAACAACATGAAAATTTGCATGCACTTGAGCACATGAGCATCTTTGATGCCTAATAATTTATTTTATTTATTACTTTTTTAAAAATATGTTCATGCCGGGATGTAGATGAGCCTGTGTGCAAAATTGCTGCTCTCCTAAAGGAGCACATATGCAGCACATGCCTGTTTTTTTTTTTTTAGGAATGCCTGACTTTTCTTAGTTCAAACAGTTCCCTCCAAACCCAGTCTGGCTGAACCGTCATCTCCCGCCACTCGTGATCAACGCGTTACGACAACATTTGCCTGCCTTGCCCTCCCTGACTTATCTCCTTAACGCTATATTTGGTTGACAAGGAATCGAAGGGGTTTGGCGGGGATCGAGGGAGATTAAATCCCTTGCAAGTCAAAATCCCTCAAATCCTCCTGGGAAGGGGTGTATGAACAAGGCCTTAGTGAGTTGTTGCCGCCCCGCCCATCCCTCCAAACCCCTCATTCCCCGATGTTGTTGATCACCCCGCACCGCACCCGCCAACCTCCCTCAACGAGGTTAGCGACCCTGTCTCTGGCTCGAGCTTTGCATGTTTGTTCTTCTCCACAAATCATTTGAAGAAAAGCAATTGTCTGAGAAAATGGCAAATGTGAAAAACAAATCGAAAGGAAAAATATCTAAGGGTGAAAATGGCAATGGGGATGCTGAAATATCTGATATTCATATTTGCGAAAATGACTATTCGTATCTGAAACATCCACATACAAATTGTGCATGTAAGTGAAGAATGTTGTCCGTATGTGTTGATGTTGGCCACGTGTGTTATGCCAGTGTTGAGCTTGTCATAGATGACCCTTCTTTCTTGCCAACAAGGCCACACCACCCAAGGCACTTACCAAAGGGATCCACACACCGAGAGATCTCACCACAAAACCGAGGACAACAACCCAATCAAAATCATGTATACAATCTCAAATTGAAGATCTCGATTGGATGAGGCGCTTCAAAATTAGGAAGTTAGAGATATATTTTTATAAAATTATGTTAGCTAATTTGAGAAATTACAACGCCAATATAAAAATCTAGTAAGTGGTGAAATTTACGTTTTCCATGATTAAACTTAAAAATTATTGTGCATTATAGTAGTATTCGTGCATACACATGTCTATAGTTGACTTTTTTATGTCACAAGTTGGTAATTTTGTGTTATATAGCTATTGACTTATTTTTTAATGAATCAATTTTTTAACTAACATGTCCCTACTATCCATCTGTTTTGCATCGAGTAAACATCCAATTTGTGTCCATACTAAAATAACATCCGCTTTGCATTCGTATCCGATAACATCCATATTCACATTCATATTTGTTTTAGAATATAAAAATGAAAACGGGAAGAGCATTATTCGATTCACATCTATTCGTTTTCACCCCTAAAAATGTCTGTTGTGTCTAGCAAAAACAATCTGTTGTGTGACCATAGAGAGAGATAAAATGAAACTTTACTTAAGAGAAAAGTGATGCATTGAGTCTCAAAAGAATGGACCCCGTTAACTGGCAAACATTCCGGATGGCATTTATGAACAATTTTGCTGGCAGTTTTAGTTGTGAGGAGATGATAAATTCTTCAGAACGCATGGCAGTTTCTTTTAGTGAATACTTCCTCCATTCCTAAATATAAGTCTTTTTAGAAATTTCACTATTGAACTACATACGGATATATGTAGACATATTTTAGAATGTAGGTTCACTCATTTTGCTCCGTATGTAGCCCCCTATTGAAATGTCTACAAAGACTTATATTTACAGCCTGTTTGGTAACCATTAGGGCAGGGGAATGGGAGTTTGCATCTGGGAGATGTATAGGGAATAGACATGGGAAGTAGATTTTTACTCCCATTTCTTTGTTTGGTATAAGTTGGGAATTAGATTGAGATAGAGCTCTACCCACAAATTAATAGGGTACCCCATGAAAAGAAAACGGTGGGAATTGGCCCTCTCAACTCCCCTTCCCATTTCCACTTATATTCTCATTCCCTCTAATCAATCAAAGAACTTTTAATCTCCTCACCCCTCTACTCCCATTTCCCATCTCTAATTCTCACGAACCAAACACGCTGTTAGGAACGGAGGGAGTACATTTTTCTTTTAAAACCACCATCGTTTGATCTCGCTGAGCAACTAAAACCATCATGAAAATACGTTCGTTTGTCATTCCCTTTTCAACTGACGTTTGTAAGATAGCATTATAAAAAAAACACATCTTTTAAAAAATAAACTTGAAAATTTGCATTTGCCTTTTTTCGAGAGTACGCCTAGGCGTACAGCTTGCATTTGCCTTGACGCGCACCAGTCACGATTTTCTTCACTGCCAATGACACGCGGGCCCCACGCACACCCCCCATCGTCTTCGTCTCCGTCTGGGACGAGTCGCGTGTCAAATCTTCCCATTATCCGCGCGATCCCCAGCCATCTACCTACCATGGCTCGCCTCCTCGCGCGAACCCTAACCCTAGGCCGCCCGGCCGCTCCGGGGTCCTCCCTGCAGCCCCACCGCGCCCTCTCAGACAAGGTGGAGCTGATCGAGATCGACCTGTCCGAGGAATCCGCCTCCTCCACCTCCTCCGGCGACTCCGCGGAGGAGCCGATGGGTATGGGGCGCCTGAACGACGCCATCCGCGGCGTCATCGTTCGCCGCGCCGCTCCGGAGTGGCTCCCCTTCGTGCCCGGGGGGTCGTACTGGGTGCCGCCGATGCGGCGGCCGCTCGGGGTGTCCGATCTCGTCGGCACCGTCGTCTACAACGCGAGGGCCGCCGTCGACACGGCGGAGATGGCCAGGGCCACCATGGTCAAGGCCGCGATGACCAAGGAGGAGGCCATGTGCTTCACCACGCAGCGGGGCTGGCCGTCGGAGGCCTATTTCGTCCAAGGTGAGCAGGGCCGGTCCTGAGATTTTGGGGGCCCGGGGCGAAATTAGAAACCGGGGCCCCTTAATACAACCATATAAATATAATATACACGTATGTTACATATTATAATAAATAATTAAAGTGCATCAAAACTAATTTTCATATCAAATATTGTTTACATGTTATCTTCTAATTCTTCTAACACTACTCTTATAGGGTATTCTCCACTGTTATGTCCTTTTTTTGTTATCAAGAATATGCCAATTTCTTGGATCAGAGATATCCATAGTAAATATGGTTACATGTCAAGACTATCAAATTCTATAGCAGTTGAACTAAATATGTGCTCACAATCACCGTTGCTATTGTTTGTTAATTGCCCTCGTCTTCGGGATTATGGATTAATGTTAGGTGTTCCCCAACAACAACTATCACCAACTAGTCTGGACGTACATGTTCAACTGTTCGTATCACTCTTAAAAATTACCAATGAATTCTAACTCACCTGCTCGTTTCTTCCCCTTTTTTTCCTTTCCTCACCGCCAGATGCATACGATCTAAAGAAAATGAAAATTAGTGCTGGAAAATTGAAGCAAAGTTACGAAGTTATAGATCAATTCAGTAAAAACCTTACCGGTCATCAGTTTTCAGACCAAACTCCAAAATGACAATCCCACTAGCTTTTCTTCTTGAACTGAGTACATTGGGGTTAAGATGTAGTCTAGATCTGTGAGTACGTATTTGTTGTCCAGCAGGTCAATCGATCTATCTGAGGATGGGGTTGACGTCTTGAGGAGAACCAGGGATGGGGAAATCTTGGCACCATCACAGGAGATACTCGAGGTCAATTCAAGTCGCGCCAGAACGAGATTTTAGGAGGGGATCTCGGCGTGGCGAGCGTGCGCGTATTAACTGTGCTGACCTGTTTTAGCGAACAAATCAGTGCGTGTAGTTATGCGCTCGCTACCCAGGGCTCCCATCACGCTAGGCCCAGTACAGAAAACGCACCTGTTGGGGGCCCCTTTGGCGTCGGGGGCCCGGGGCGGCCGCCCCGCTCGCCCCCCCTCAGGGCCGGGCCTGAAGGTGAGGCCGATGAGACTTGTTCGGATTGCGAAATGATGCCGTGTACTTATCAAAAAAAAAATGGTGCTGTATTATGGGTGCGTAGTCTTCGAGCTGAGCTGACACGTTTGATCTGTGAACGAAGCATTTGGAAGGGCGCATCTACTACCCCTGTATGCAAAATGAATGCTAAAGCCGGAAAATTCAAACGCATAGAATGATGTCTTAACATTCTCTATCCTCTAGCTGGATATTTGACCATCTGCAGTGATAAACCATGGACCATTTTGCGCTTTATAACACGCTCTTTGAATTTTGATTCTTTTCCAAGTGAAATCAATCCTAATCAACCATGATAGACTGTGCATATCATTAGCTTTGGTATATATGATGCGGTGCCTGATAAATTGTTTGCGCAGAACATTTCATATGTGTTGGATATGCTACCTGCTGAATGGAGTTTTGTTCTGCTGTATTACTTCTTCCACCATGTGAAATTTAGTATGAGAGATATGCTACCTGATGAAACATGTAATGATAAGACCTTTTAATAGGTGCGCAAAATTATCAGGATTTTTCCATAGAAGATGGCATAGTTTGTGGGATACAGAAGAAAACTGATACATCATTTCTCTCTGTTCCATTTCATGCTTTTGCCTGTACTGATGTCTTATTCTGTTGTGTTGGTTCATCAAATTCAACTGCATGATTATAGTATGATTGCATTTGTATACACGTTCAAAATGGACAGTTCAGTTAGTGATCGTGGTTTTTTTCTGGAATGCATGTCCAAAAACGTTCCACTTAGGGATAGTGATTGTTCTCCTTAGTATTGTTTTATTTAAGATGAGTACTCATTTTGTTAGCTTATGCAGGGCATGATGATTCTTGTAGCTGACTATACTTTTTGCAGTTTTAGTTTAATTAGCCAATTTCTCTGCATGTCTGCAAGTTATTTGCCTTTGCCTGATGTATCTTAACAATTTGACAGACCTCCTAATCCACAATTAAATACTGGAATTTTTTCCTTTATGGTTGAAGCAAACTAATTCAGTCAAATTCAAACTGTACAAAGGTCAGATCACCATGACTTTATAGTGTATGTGCATGTTCTAAGATCTCCACATAACCGTTATAAGAAAATGACTGTCTTTTTCATGAGACAGTCATTTTGTTTTGTATAGTGTATTTCTATTATGTGTTGCAAGTTACTAGTAATCCTAGTAGTATAACTAGGCCCAGCAGTGGTGCCCTAAAGTAATAGCACATTCTTTAGTTGGGACGTTTAACAGTCAGTATTAGTGAGGTTATAACTTGTATGAAAATGAGAATGATTCGCATACGACTTAATTAACTTCATATGTATGACGGTCATACAACGAAACACCATAACAGTCGCAATACTGAAAGTCTTGTGTACACGGTGTACTAGCCTCCATGCCCATATATACTCACAAATACTCCTTCTGTTTCTTATGCTTTATTTGTGTCCAGTATATGTAGGTTTTGAACGTTGTTGGCCTGACAAACACATCCTTTCATCTTTTTCTCTCAAAGAGAAGAGAATGTTCCGAAAACTTGATTTTGTTTCAAGGACAAACCTTTAATTTTGATAGATCTCCTGTTATTTCTATGCAGCATCTAATTGTTTTTAAATTGGCGAAACATTGTTGTACTTGACCAAGTAATAATAGCGACTTAAAGGTGTTTATATTTTCATTTGTCTAGACAATGGTTTTAAGCAGATCGGTAGACATAGAGAAGGGTATTTTGTCATGTGATGCCTGCTGTTGTGTCGTACAACCATCATAAGTAAAACACTGAAACATCAGACATCGTATATATAGTGGCGCCAAAATAAAGAAAGCCTGGGTTGATCTAGATGTCTAGTCATGTGTTCGACAACTTATGAATTTTTGTTTATAAACATTGGTGGGTGGGATTATCCACTATGAGAATTATTTACGGTTTATATATTGGGTCCAGTGTACTGCACTACTGCTCCCCTGAGGCCCAAAATGGTTACAATTGTTCTGTACAAGATATGATATGGTGTGTGAGGCTTATTCGGCTTACTAAGAGAGAAGGCTCCAAGCAATAACGCATAAGTAAAAGGAAAAAAAACCAGTGAATCTTTCATGCTTAAATATCCCGCGAGGAGTACTGTCCGGTTTTGAGTTAGATTTATGTTTTGCAAGAAGTGATGGACTGATGGTAGTTTGATTACAATGGTTACAGATTAACCATGTGTTAGTAGATGCATGTGCATCCAAGACCTTGATTGTTAGATTGGGAACGTCCCCTTTTGGCTCTGCTCTTTTTTATTGTTTGGTAGGCTAATAATTAATTTCTGTTAAAAGGGAAAGTTTGGCATCCAGTGAAGAAGTCAAGGAAAAATGCTAAAACTGATGACGAGGAAAGCTAATTTGTCCTTGCAAGTTTACCTGGGGTAAGTTTGTTCACATTCCTTAGCAAAATGTTTAATAGTTACTCTATTGGTCTAACTGTCATTGGTATTCTATGCCACCATTTGAACCCTAGCCTTTAGGTATGTCTTGTCTTAATTTTTGTCACATCATGCCGCCATCTACACCTGATATTATTCTATTCATGCATGCCCTGATGATGTTAACATTAATACCCTTTTTGCTGGAAAGACTTAAATAGTGCAGTAGCTTACTACAGTGCATTTGCAATAGACTAAAGTGGATAACTTGCTGGCTCCGATAATCAGCACCTTTAAGGTGACTATTGCCACTTTTGGGTAAGTGTTATTACAGATAATGTGTGGCGCAGGGGCCCTTGCTGATTGACATCAGATACTTGTTTAGTGTTTGCATTAGTCGATCTGAAAACATCTATCCAGTAATCCAGCACAAACCTTTCATAATAAGAGAACATGACTTGTTACCTAACACTCAAATTGAATACCTACTGAACAGTTTGGTAAGGAATAATTTTCGTTGCAACCCGAAGGAGCTTTTGTCTGTTATGAACTTCATCCATAAGCAAATCTGAGCCTAAGATGTTATGTTGTGCAGATTACCAGGTGGACACAGGAAGACTCAGCTCGGAGAAGTAAAACCCTGCTGATGGCTGTACATAGACGATATAGGTGTCTTAACAGACCCTAGCGACAATAATGAGCCGCCTCATCGCCCGCCCCTTCTTCGGTAGATCATGCGTGCTTAAGTTGAATATATGACGAATTTGTATTGCAACACAGCCTAGTGTCATGTGCCCTTTGACTGCTCTCTGAGCTGAAGTTGTATGATGTACCGACTATTCTTTGTGGATCACTTTTGCTTGTACGGGCACCCGTTGGTTGGCTCCTTGGGTTGTCGGTGTCGGTGCGTAATGTCAAAACAGATTTCTTAGCGAACCTGTTGTGTGTTGTCTCTTGCTGCAGAAATCAACAATTTTAGTCGGTTGATGATGACGTGGAGCATGTTCTGCATAGAAAAGGAAAAAGTCGACGCCTTCCTGTCATTTCCATGTCGGCCACTCACAGACAATTTCCATGGTAAGAAATGTTTCTTTTCTTAACCAGCCTTTGAAATCAGCATCACCTGGAGTAGATCATATATTAAAGTTAAAGTAACGTCTTAATCAGGGAGAAGAATGGTATAGACAGGTGTAGAGTGCTATGTCGGCGTCGTTGATTTTCAGAAGTATCTTCGTTCTTTTGTGTGTCGACCGTTAGGGTGATGTTGATGAAATTCATACAATTCTAGGTGATGTTGATTTCGCACCATTTTTTGTGGATCCGATTTCTTCCCGTTTATAGCAGGTGGTCGACAAGTAATTTTGTACATGAGGCGGGTGGCGCGTCGCGTCACTCACCTAAGAGAGCCCTTGCTGGTTTTGACGGGATCTGATCTCTGTCACTGCTGTTGGTATTCTGGGAGCACCAAACATATCTCGCTTTCCGTAGCTTAGACGTGATTATATATCCATGGAATTGTTTGCTTTATTATAAACGTATAAGAGGAAGCCGTTTCTTTGAAGAAACGGCACTGGACATTCTTTTTTCTTCATCTTCTTATTTTCTTTCTGTTTGAACCAAACGTCACTGCAGAAGTTATTTGACGGCCTCTGCATGTACACCGAGACTCTTCTTGTCAAGGAGAACTCGTTCTGCTGAAAACCATCTGAAACGAATGAATTTGAGGAGACCTGTAGTTCAAAATTTCAACGAATAATGGAGCAGTACTATAGCAAAGACAGAGATGGTGGAGGTGTGAGGTGACACCCGTTGAAAGGCGCCCGCCATGATCGCGGCGCACTCCCCTCCACCTGCAGGCGCTCTCAGACGGACACGGACCGACGCAGCGGCGGCAGCACTGGATCGGGAGTCGACAGGACGAAAAACGCCCGGGCAGACGTCCCGTCATGCAAAGCAAAGCAAAGCGGGCAGGCGAGCCTGAACATGCGTTGGGAAACATCAGTCAGGTGCACCTGCCAATCACCCCCCTGAGATCACGGCGCTCCCCCGTCCATTATCCGTTGCTGGTAGCGGCAATGCGTGACGTGACATGGCTTGGCCACGGGCCACGGCAAAGTCCCAGCTCCCAAGCCAAGCCAGGGGCATGGCTCCTACATGCATGCATCATGGGCTCTGCTTTCCTTCCGCCATTGGAGAGGGAGGTATAGGCTGGCTGGATAGATAGACAGGTCGCTGGCGCCATGTTCGCTCACAGTGCCCGCGCCTTTGCCTCTTTAGCTGTCGCCGGTCCTCCAATCATCATGCCCTCGGCCGTCCTGCTATGCTATGCTAGAATGTGAAACGCCGAACGGATTTCAAATTGTGTTGGCCCCCTCCCTAGACGGACCATGATTTGGCTCCTGCCCTCACTCTTTTCGAATAAAATTGGGACGGCGTTTCTTCTACAAAGACAATAATACAATCAAGTGGGAGTAGTTTTTTTTTTTTTTTGAGATCTAAGTGGGAGTAGTTAAACAGCCCTAAGTTGTTCTGGCAGTACTACGCTGACGCGCTTCGAGGCTAGACCCGTGTGTCGTTTCCTACTGCTAGTGGTCTGACTGACCGAGATGCACAATGCGTGTACACTGGTCTCCGGTGTTCACAGCTTCACAGACCCCAATAGATGCACATTTGGCACAGGTATACAGCTACACTTCAACTATCTATCCGAGACTATGGCCATGGGAGTATGGGGTACTTCACCAACCAAGCTGCTACTACTAAGCCCCTACTGGTGATCTTGGAGCCTAAATAAAACTCACAAAATTTTCAAGTTTTTGGTGACAAGTCCCTTTTCCAATGCTTAGACTCCATATGCCCAAGTAATCAATGTAATCCACCATCTATCTGTCTCTCTCTCTCCGGGTCACATGTGCCGGAGACCCATTTTGCATTGTTTTTCTGGGGGATACAACAGATGGCCATCCCATTGAATACTCGCACCTGCAGCTGTTTCGTTTCAGGTAGACGTACTGGCTACCATTTCCTTCCCAACCAACCCTCTCACATTCAGTCCAGTAGTTGATATCTTCTCTTTCTCAAATATAATCCTTCTGTTTGAACTAAAAAAACAGCCTAGTATTTCCGAACGAAGGTTATATATACTCCCTCCGTTCCATAATGTAGTGCGTCCTCGGTTTCCGAGCTTAAACTTTGACCATGAATTTAACCAACGAGACCGATTGCGGCGGGGGTAAAAATTATACCACTGAATTCGTATCGAAAATACGAATTCAGTGGTATAGTTTTTGCTCCCGCCGCAATTGGTCTCGTTGGTCAAATTTATGATCAAACTTAGATTTGGGAAAGCGTGGGCGCACTACATTATGAAACGGAGGGAGTAGTTCACGAAACAACTTGATCTTTTGTTCTCACCATATATGTTTTTCCAGTGCTTCTTCACAAATTTTTTTGGTTAAGATGGCCGAGGGAGAAGGAGAGAGGTGCGCAGGAACTTGAAAAAATAATAATTCAAATTGGTGAAGTCTGACCATGTGCCCCTCTTCCGATGTCTCTCAAACCGAATCGACAATCGTCGTCTGGCATTGCTTTGCTCCCCCCATCTCATGATCCATCTCGTCTGTCGTTTTCCTGAGGTGCTAGCCATCAAAATATTTGACGCTAGCTGGGGAATCACCACATGCATGTGAGGCTGGCTCCGTGTCCTAAGCTGAACTCTGCAGGCTGCATTGATTAACAGCACCATGCAGCGGTAACCTGCATGCACGGTGGTAGGAGTAGTACAGTAGTAGTAGTTTTTATAAAGGACAGCTTTGACTCTACCATGTGTCGCACACTGATTGCGCATCATTAACCAAGTGATGTGATGTGATGGTCATAGACTCGATGGATATTGTAGTACAGTAGTAGAGTATGGATTGTCGGTGCATGATTCAATACTGCTGGACGATGATGAAAACGTGTGATACCTTTTGCACAACTGCCCACCCCCTAGCATGGCCAGCTACTCCTACATATGAAAGAATATTCAAAGGTATTAGAAAAAAATGTTCAGTGCTAATCCAACACATTACTATGAACCACTAAAATTTTGGTGCTCGCCTTTTAGAAGAGGTATGTTGCTTCTTTCTTTTAGAGGAAATGTGTTGCTCGTTTGTTTTTATATGTCTTTCAAATTGACTGTTGCTTCTCGCATTTCATTGTTTTTTCTCCGAATTCTCTTGTGTAGGGGGGGATGTCATTGTCATTGTTTGCTCTACGTAATTTAAGATCCAGCCTTTTCTTTTGTCTTCTCCTCGCCAAAGGCAAAGCTATACACAAATTTGAATTGTGTTTGATGGGGGTAAATAAAGGGCTTAGTGCCTCACCACTCAATGTAATTAACACATGCGAATTATTCTAGATGTTATCTTTGAAGTGGTACGCTGAAGCATCCCCCCCCCCCCCCCCCCCCCCCCCCAAATAAAGAATCAGTCGATGTCAAAAAATATTCTCCTTCTTTCCTTTTTAGATGTGGTGGAGTAACATAATTGAATGGCTACTTTCGCAAAATAAAAGAGTAAACTCCACTTTTAACTCCTAGTTACAAAATTGCAAATGTTTTTACCTATAACATTTTTTGCCACATTGTATTTCTTCACCATGGCATTGTGATTGATTCCTAGTTTATAGTTTTTTTTTCTCAAACTAAAAAGCTAAATCCACGTGTTAGAACAACATGACAGCTGACTGGACGCACAACTCAGTCTCGATGGCGTACTCGTGACTCGTTGGAGACGTAAAAAGTTTTGTCCAAATCCCTAAGGGCATCTTCAACGGCAACTCGTAGATTTTCTCCCGCATCCGTTCGTGGACAGGGGGACCAGTCCGCAGACACGGATGCGGGAGGACGACATCTAACTGTAGCCGAATACATCTGCCCGACAACTCAAATCAACTGGATGAAATTCATGCAAACACGGTGGATTTCATTCAAGTTTGAAGATAATATACATAAAAAGGTCGACATTTCGACCGTTTAACTAAAAAAACAAGAAAAAAAACCTATACCATATACAGGACATCTTCCTTGTACGTGATGAGGACATGGCTACCTTGGATATGATCACAAATATTGCATATGCATATTTATTTGAGGTGATTTCTGATAAAAGTTATGCAATAATTTATTTATGTTATACAGAACAAAAGTACTTCACCTTTTTTTTATTTCATGTCTAATTGCAGAATTACCGGATACTTGTACAATCCACATATGAAGATAAGGGAAAAAGAGATGTTTAGGTGTTGTTCAAGAAGTTCTCTCACGTCACTTTTAGCCCAAGAGAAGACTCAGATTCTGGACTCAGATTCGGACTGCATAGACACACCTGTCTCAAAACGCCAAGAACTTTTTCATGCGGACTCCGAATTGGGTGATTCGTTTTTTGTTGGAAAATAGATTTCATATGCGTTCCATCCCAATTGGAATCACCTTAAAATTCGTCCGGAGCGTGGAGATATTGACGAAACAATCTGACGTTGCAGTAGAATCCGAGTCAAACTACAAGTCCAAAAGTGTTGCATCACCTCCACTTGGGCCCATGGGCCTTGTACGACCAAGGGTTAGTTTTAGGCTGCCTTGGGACGTCCTACCACCTCCTTGGCCGCCACCCCTTGCTACTATATAAGTAGATCAATCTAGTAGCTTTTTCTTTGGGTTTTGTTTAGATTGAAAGTTCATCATAGCTGCAACTTCGCGTTCTTCGTTTGTGTTCCACGACCAGACAAAGGCGTCACAAAACCCCACTTTCATCAATAAAGCTTTTCTCTTATATTCGCAATATCCAGATTGCAATCTTAGTTTCTTGCTTGTTCTTCGTTTGCGTGCAGGAAACAGACCCTCATGGTCAGGTTGATCGTGCTCCGGCGTGGTCAATAACCTCTCAGAGTTGGTTTAGCGATTGCTAAGGCGCGACGTCCTCGCACGTTCGTAGTCGGATCATCAAAGTCGACTCTACCATAAACGATAGCCATATCTCATCGAAAGACAGGGACAACTTTGCCTCTATCAAGTGGTATCATCGTGCTCCGGCGTGGTCAATAACCTCTCGGGGTTGGTTTAGCGATTGCTAAGGCGCGACGTTCTCGCACGTTCGTAGTCGGATCGTCAAAGTCGACTCTACCATAAACGATAGCCACATCTCATCGAAAGACAGGGACAACTTCGCCTCTATCAAGATGCCACTGTACAGGTATTGACGCGGACCCGTGGCGGGGACGGTGGCTCGTCCTTCACTCGTGCCGTTGATGGCGGCGCTGGTTCCATCTGACGGAGCGAACGCGGGGAGGGGAAGAGAGGAGGAAGGTACGATGCTATGCTCAACGGCGCCGGGGGAGGGGGAGAGAGGAGAAAGGCACGGTGCTCTGCTCAACAATGACGGGGAGGGGGAGAGAGGAGGAAGGTCCACTGCTTTGCTCCACGGCATCAGAGCGTGGCTTAAATAGCCGCGGCCAGGCCAGGCGGTGGGGCGGTCAGCCTGCTTCAATGCGGCGTAGCTGCCAGAGTTGGTTCCTCGGGACGCGGCAAGGCCCGAACGGTCGCGTCCGTCTGCACCGCCTCCCCGTCCGGTCAAATCATGGTTTCTATGACGGCCGCTGCATGTTCTGGCCCGGCATGAATGCGGCGCGGCAAGCGGCAAGGTGTGTGGGATGAAACACGCGGGAAGGGTGGGTGGGTGGTGGGCCAGGGCGGCCAGAATCGTGCGAAGTAGCAGTCTGAACTCCCGCAAACTTCCCCTAGGTTTGTTTTGATTTGCGAGAGAAATTGCGTCCGGACCGCTCCGCGGACCGATACAGGACCTCGTTGGATGACTTCTGCAGTCCGGACCACGCGGTCCGGATGGTTGCGGGACGTTTGCGGGCCTGCCTTGGAGATGCCCTAAATTACAACAAATCCAGTAAAACTCTAATAAATTATGTATTATTTTCCTGACAGATGCTGCTAGTTTTTTCATGGTATAATGCGCGTCTCATTTACATATTAAGATCAAGGTAGAAGCCGCATCGACACCCGACATGAAAGAACCGGAAAGACGCCGATTTGCAGCTTTTTGGATCTCCAAAGTAGCTCATAAAAGATAAAGCCATTGTCGTTGAAAGAATTTGGTAGGGGTGTCATCCCAGACATGCCATCAAACTCTAGATCTGGCACCCCGCGCGGCGATGTCGGGGAAGAGTATTGAATCCGCCAACCGCCAATCACGGACTCAACACAAGATCCACTGTCTTCTACCTGCCGCTATCACAAACCACCGTCCACATCCCTTCCTAAACTACGTGCTGAGCTCCATGCCGACGCCGTAGTGAATGACGTCGGTGGAGTCCGAGGACGCAACTCCACCACATGGATGTTATAGCCACCACACCACCCCTGCTTGAACATACTACCGCCTAGACCTGTCACCAATCACAGAGAAGAACACCACGTCAAGGAAGGATCCAAAGTACTTTTATTCACCACACTCATCGCCCATGCTGGAGCCAAGTCGTCGAATAGCCGAAAACCTACAGTACAGCTACATGGATCTGCACACGCCATATTTGCTGACCTCCCTAAGCACCGACGAGGGAGAGCGAAGGGGAGCCGCAGAAAGGCTGGTCGCACGAGGCGAGATTAGATCGCCTTCATTTTGTGTTGCGCCATAGTGGATACTCCCATGCCAAATACGGCTCAAAGATGTGTGTCTAGTTGGCTGCTACGTCATCATGACACACAATCCACATTGCTAGTCTAGGAGCATCTACACCCCATACAGCAAATTCGAATCTCAAAAGCCCGCGGACGTGCCCGGGGCGCGGGCAGTGACCGGTCACACCTCCTATTTACTCCTCTGCACCCGGATACTTTATATTTTGAAACTTTAAATCCATACAAAGCATGCAAACAAGGACATCCTATGTAGATCAACCTATACTACCCTAATTCACGTCGGAGATGTCCACTATCTTCGTGTCCGGCTCCGGGTACATGGGCGGCAGCCGTAACTCCGGCTGCTCCGCCTCGCCTCTGCCTCCGCCTCCACGTCAAGTTCGACGAAAAGTTTTCCCTCCGGATGAACTGTCGGTTGGCCTCAACATATGCCTCATCCTAAATGGACTCCAGGATGGCATGTTGCTCTGTCATCTCTGCCACTTGGGCGACCGCGAACTCTGCCATGGCATCCTCCATGCCGAAGCATGCAGCCGCTTTCAGCTTGTCCTCCGGCCGCTCCACCTCGTCCTCCTCCGGATTGGCCACCGCCATTGGAACCGGATGCCGCTCCGGCTCTGGCGAGTCCAGAGGCAGTCCGACTACGATGCGGGTGGCGCGCCTCTCCCGGATCTCCTCCTCATTCTGGAACCGGTGCTCCGGCGTGAGCATAGCATGCATCGTCTTCTTTTGTTGGTCCATGACGAAGCCGGAAGGCATGGGAAGAGCGGCGGAGCGGGAGAGAGGTGGATGGACTCGACTGTCGGCGTGGAGAGGGGAGGTGGACGTGGCTACGGTTGGGGGGCGTCGGCCGGTTTAAATAGCCAGACTTTGGCCTCAGGCGACGAGCTGGAGCGGCGTCACGCGACGTTCACACCCCCACCGGAGGAGACACCCGTCAAACTGTTGGGTTTCCGGGCGATTCCGTGTGGGACCCCATCGTCAGTCTGACGTGACGAACACACCCGGTCGTGTCTGGGCCTCCTCAACCTCTCTATATCCACCTCATATTTGAGCTGAATATAAGGATACCGGTCAGCCCGAGCATTTGAGGCGTCCGTCTGGGTTAGTGTTTTTACCAGACACTGGTCGGACTGGGCAGGGGTTTAGGGTGCCCGGCTGTAGATGCTTTAAGGAAAGAAGTAACATGATAAAATGAAGCAAATCAACCACGTGTATCTAAATATCGTCACAAGACTGTAACTAATCAAGGTGACAGCTGAAATTTGCTTAAAATGGATTTTGATGCTCGAATTTTCCATTTTGAAGGGCAAACAAGATTCAAAACATCAACAAATCAACCACGTGCATATATGTTTTCAATTAGCAAGCCCCCCGCCCCCCAACACTTCAGATGCATTAAGCACACCACATTAATTTGTTTGCGTGTATATGTGGCTTCAGAAAATCTAACCTTGAAACGGTAACTGAGGTTAAGCGTCTCGAATTATGAGAGTGAAATTCAGAACCGGGCATGCGTGCCGATCGTGGGAATTCGGGTAGCTACAGTAGACGCGAATTATTGGGTGTAGTACAGAAGTACACGTCCACGATACAGAGAGGCTCATCCGGATAGTGCAGTGCCCCCATGCATGTGGCATGTCTTCGATCGAGCAAACCAATTTTCATTTTTCTGTGTGTGCCTACCTTACACGTCCCCTCTCAAATTAAAATGCAGTTGAAACGCAAGAAAACTAAGCATGCAATGCAATATACTCCCTCCGTTCCTAAATATAAGTCTTTGTAGAGATTCCACTATTGAACTACATATGGATGTATATAGACATATTTTAGAGTGTAGATTCACTCATTTTGCTCCCTATGTAGTCCCTTATTGAAATGTCTAAAAAGACTTATATTTAGGAACGGAGGGAGTACATGTATAAATAATTAGATCTATTTTGGCCCGTGCACCGGCTTGCTATTTTGGGATTGTTTTTAGGATTTATGATGATATTTAGACCTAAGTTATAACAATTTTAATGTAATTGTAGTAAACTTTGTAAGGGCATCTCCACCGACCCGTAATCTCCGGCATCCGTCCGCGGACACTGATGCCGAAGGCTGCCATTCAACATTGCATGCATACATTTCAACAACTGTTTGCACTAACCGGACAAAATTCGTGCAAACATGATGGATTTTCAAATAAACCAGAAGAGATTCATATAAACATGACGAAATTCATTACATTTTGGACATACTTCAACTAAAAGCGAATCTAGTCCGGCTCTGGCGGTATAATTCCCAATCTAAATGATCGTCGGCACCCGTTCCTCACCGGACTGCCATGAGCCCCTAGAATTGAATCTCCGGCTCTTGCCTTCGCCTTCTCGAGCTCTTTCCCCGCAGCCTCCGCCCCAACTTGAGCAGCTAATCGGTCGACGATTATCAGCCCGCCAAGCTTGGCTTCAAGCGGAGGAAAAGAGCGATGGCCTTTCTGGCACCCGAGTGGCGACGACCTGCCATGCACTACTCTTTTGCATTAGCCGCCGGCGACGCCCACGGACGTGCCGGCTTCGTTGTTGTGGTGGTGGGGAGCGGCCTTGGCGGAGCCGGCGATGTCCTCCTCCTCGTTGCTCTTGTGCCATACCTCATCCGCCACCTCGTCGAATCCTTGTACATGGCCTCTAGTTCCGCCTGACGCTGGCGGTACCGCCAGTGGTCGAAGCGGATCTCGGGCGGAGCGATAGGACTCAAGCAACACTGTCTGCTCTGCCACGTCCGCTTCTGGCGCGATTGCCCCGCCGTCGTCGAGCCGATCCTCTGCCTGCCAGTGCTCCTCGAGGAGATGGAGGTTGTAGGCCGCGTCGACCTGCGCCTCCCGGAACTGCTCCTCCCGCTCTTCCCGCACCATGTCCATGTAATGGGCACGGGCCGCGCTGATGGTCATGGTGCAATGCACCGACGAGGTTGGTGTTGGAAATATGCCCTAGAGGCAATAATAAATTAGTTATTATCATATTTCCTTGTTCATGATAAATGTTTATTATCCATGCTAGAATTGTATTGATTGAAAACTCAAATACATGTGTGGGTACATAGACAACACTGTGTCCCTAGTGAGCCTCTAATATACTAGCTCGTTGATCAAAGATGGTCGAGGTTTCCTGACCATGGACATGAGTTGTCATTTGATAATGGGATCGCATAATTAGGAGAATGATGTGATGGACAAGATCCAAACTATAAACGCAGCATATGATCGTGCCAAGTTTATTGCTATTGTTTTCTGTATGTCAAGTAGTTGTTCCTATGACCATGAGATCATGCAACTCACTGACACCGAAGGAGTACCTTTTGTGTATCAAACGCTGCAACGTAACTGGGTGACTATAAAGATGCTCTACAGGTATCTCTGAGGGTATCTGTTGAGTTGGCATGGATCAAGACTGGGATTTGTTACTCCGTGTGACGGAGAGGTATCTCAGGGCCCACTCAGTAATACAACATCATAATGGGCTTGCAAGCAAAGTGACTAAAGAGTTAGCCACATGATCTTTTATTACGGAACAAGTAAAGAGATTCGCCGGTAACGAGATTGAACTAGGTATGGAGATGATCTCGGGCAAGTAACATACCGATGAACAAAGGGAACTGCGTACGGGATTAATTGAATCCTTGACATCGTGGTTCGACCGATAAAGATCTTCATAGAATATGTAGGAACCAATATGGGCATCCAGGTCCCGTTATTGGTTATTGACCGTAGAGGTGTCTCGGTCATGTCTACATAGTTCTCGAACCCGTAGGGTCTACACATTTAACGTTTGGTGACAATATAAGTATAGTCGAGTTATTATGTTGGTGACCGAAGGTTTTTCGGGGTCCCGAATGAGATCCCGAACGTGACGAGGAACTCCGGAATGGTCCGGAGGTGAAGATTGATATATAGGATGAAGGGTATTGGAGTCCGGAAGTGTTCCGGAGTGTACCGAGGTTTCGACGGAATACCGAAAGTAGTTTCGGGGGGCCCCGACAAGTGTTGGGGGGGCACATGGGCCAAGGAGAGGGGGCGCACCAGCCCATTGGGGGTTGGGCGCCGCCCAATCCCCAGCCCGAGTCAGCCAAGGGGTGGCCGCCGACCTCCCTGACTTGGGAGGCAAGGCGCCTTGGGGGGGCACCCAAACCCTGGCCGCACCCCCTTGGCCGCCGGCCCCTAGGGGAAACCCTAGGGCGCCCTCCCCTCCTCCCTTCCCCCTATATATAGAGAGGGAGAGAGAGGGAAGCCGTAACACAACTTGCCACGACGCTGCCCCTCCTCTCCCTCGTAGTTATTCTCCTCTCATAACGCACGGCGAAGCCCTGCTGAGATTCTTCCACCACCACCTCACCACGCCGTCGTGCTGCCGGAGGACTCGGACTACTACTTCACCATCGCTCGCTGGATCGAGGAGGTGAAGGCCTCATCAAGCTGTACGTGTGTTGAACGCGGAGGTGCCATCCGTTCGGCACTTGATCGGGTGTTCGCGGGACGGATCATGATTGGATCGCGAAGACGTTCGACTACATCAACCGCATTTCTTAACGCTTTCGCTTAGCGATCTATAAGGGTATGTAGATGCAATATTTCCTCTCGTAAATGGTCATCTCCTAGATTGATCTTGGTGAAGCGTAGGAAATTTTTTGTTTCCCATGCAACGTTCCCTAACAGTGGCATCATGAGCTAGGTCTATGCGTAGATGACATCATGAGTAGAACACAAAGGAGTTTGTGGGCGTTGATATTCAGATTGCTTCCTTCCTTAGTCTTTTCTTGATTCAACAGTATTGTGGGATGAAGTGGCCCGGACCAACTTTACATGTCCACGTACATGAGACCGGTTCCATCGACTGACATGTAACTTTGTTGCATAAGATGGCTGGCGGGTGTCTGTCTCTCCCACCTTAGTTGAATCTGATTCGACAAAGGAGGTCCTTGTAGAAGGTCTAAATAGCAACTTGTATATCACCGTTGTGGTTTTGCGTAGGTAAGAATCGTTCTTGCTAGATACCCATAGCAGCCACATAAAACATGCAACAACAAATTAGAAGACGTCTAACTTGTTTTTGCAGGGTATGTTGTGATATGATATGGCCGAAGACATGATGATATATATTTGATGTATGAGATGATAATGTTTTGTAATAGTTTATATCAACTTGCATGTTGATACGGCAACCGACAGGAGCCATAGGGTTGTCTTTAATTATTATGTGGCCTGCGAGTCACTCATTAAGCGCTATGTAATGCTTTACTTTATTGCTAAGTGGTAGCAATAGTAGTAGAAGCATGGTTGGCGCGACAACCCCGATGGCAGCATGATGATGGAGATCATGATGATGGGGATCATGGTGTCATGCCGGTGACGATGGAGATCAAAAGCACAAGTTCATGGCAATATCATGTCACTTATGATTTGCATGTGATGTTAATCCTTTTATACATCTTATTTTGCTTAGGACGACGGTAGCATTATAAGGTGATCCCTCACTAAAATTTCAAGATAAAATTGTGTTCTCCCCAAGTGTGCACCGTTGTGAAAGTTCGTCATTTCGAAGCACCACGTGATGATCGGGTGTGATAGACTCTACGTTCACATACAACGGGTGCAAGCCAGTTTTGCACATGCGGAACACTCGGCTTAAACTTGACGAGCCTAGCATGTACAGACATGGCCTCGGAACACAAGAGACCGAAAGGTCGAACATGAGTCATATAGTAGATATGATCAACATGGAGATGTTCACCATTGAAACCACCTCATCTCACGTGATGATCGGACTTGGGTTGGTGAATTTGGATCATGTAACACTCGGATGACCGGAGGGATGTCAATTTGAGTGGGAGTTTTAAGTGATATGATTAACTAAACTCATCATCTTGACCAATAGTCTAAGTAATCTTTGCAAATTTATGTTGTAGATCAATGGCTCGCGCAGTAGCTCCCCTGAATTTCAATGCGTTCCTAGAGAAAGCCAAGATGAAAGAGATGGAAGTAACTTTGTAGACTGGGCCCGTAATCTGAGGATTATCCTCACGGCTTCCCAGAAGGCTTATGTCCTTGACTCACCGCTCGGTGCGCCACCCCCTCCAGTGTCGTCTGCAGACGTTGTGAACGCCTGGCAGGCGCGTTCTGATGACTACTCAATAGTTCGGTGTGCTATATTGTATGGCTTAGAACCGGGACTTCAAAGATGTTTTGAACGTCATGGAGCATATGAGATGTTCCAGGAGTTGAAGTTTATTTTTGAGAAAAATGCCCGGATCGAGAGGTATGAGACCTCCGATAAGTTCTATGCTTGCAAGATGGAGGAGAACGGGTCTGTCAGTGAGCACATACTCAGAATGTCTGGGTATTCCAACCGTCTGGCTGAGTTGGGAATTACTCTCCTGCCAGAGACGATCACTAACAGAGTTCTTCAATCACTGCCACCTAGCTACAAAAGCTTTGTGTTGAACTATAACATGCAAGGGATGAACAAATCAGTCGCCGAGCTGTTTGCGATGCTGAAAGTCGTTGAGTCAGAAATCCAGAAGGAGCATCAAGTGTTGATGGTCAATAAAACCACTAGTTTCAAGAAGAATGGCAAGGGCAAGAAGGGTAACTCCAAGAAGAGTGGCAAAGCAGTTGCCCCTCCCGTGAGGAAACCCAAGGCTGGACCCAAGCCGAAAACTGAGTGCTTTCATTGCAAGGGAACTGGCCACTGGAAGCGGAATTGCCCCAAGTATCTGGCCGACAAGAAGGCGGCCAACGCCAAACAAGGTATATATGATATACATGTTATTGATGTGTACCTTACCAACTCTCGTTGTAGTGCCTGGGTATTTGATACCGGTTCGGTTGCTCACATTTGCAACTCAAAGCAGGAACTACGGAATAGACGGAGACTGGCAAAGGTCAAAGTGACGATGCGCGTGGGAAATGGTTCCAAGGTTGATGTGATCGCCGTCGGCACGCTCGCTCTTCGATTACCATCGGGATTAGTGATGAACCTGAATAATTGTTATTTGGTGCCTGCGTTGAGCATGAACATTATATCTGGATCTTGTTTAATGCGAGACGGTTACTCATTTAAATCAGAGAATAATGGTTGTTCTATTTATATGAGTAATATCTTTTATGGTCATGCACCCAATGTGAGGGGTTTATTCTTATTAAATCTCGATAGTGATGATACACATGTTCATAACATTGATGCCAAAAGATGTAGAGTTGATAATGATAGTACCACTTTCTTGTGGCACTGCCGCTTAGGTCATATTGGTGTAAAACGCATGAAGAAGCTCCATGCCGATGGACTTTTGGAGTCACTTGATTCTGAATCACTTGACACATGTGAACCATGCCTCTTGGGCAAGATGACTAAGACCCCGTTCTCTGGAACAATGTAACGGGCAAGTGACTTGTTGGAAATCATACATACTGATGTGTGCGATCCGATGAGCATTGAGGCGCGCGGTGGATATCGTTACTTTCTCACCTTCACCGATGACTTAAGTAGATATGGGTATATTTACTTAATGAAACACAAGTCTGAAACATTATAAAAGTTCAAGCAATTTCAGAGTGAAGTTGAGAATCATCGTAACAAGAAGATTAAATTCCTACGATCTGATCGAGGAGGAGAATATATGAGTTATGAGTTTGGTAATCACTTAAGACAATGTGGAATTGTTTCGTAGTTGACGCCACTTGGAACACCACAGCGTAATGGTGTGTCTGAACGTCGTAATCGAACCTTATTGGATATGGTGCGTTCTATGATGTCTCTTGCCGATTTGCCACTATCATTTTGGGGTTATGCATTAGAGACAGCCGCATTCACTTTAAATAGGGCACCATCTAAATCCGTTGAGACGACGCCGTATGAACTGTGGTTTGGCAAGAAACCAAAGTTGTCATTTCTTAAAGTTTGTGGATGCGATGCTTATGTCAAAAGGCTTCAGCCAGAAAAGCTCGAACCCAAAGCGGACAAATGCGTCTTCATAGGATACCCAAAAGAAATGGTTGGGTATACCTTCTATCTCAGATCCGAAGGCAAAGCGTTGGTCGCTAAGAACGGATCATTTCTCGAGAAAGAGTTTCTCTCGAAAGAATTGAGTGGGAGGAAGATAGAACTTGATGAGGTTGTTGAACCCTTGCTTCAACCAGAGAGCAGCGCAACGCAGAAAGATGTTTTTGTGGAGCCTACGTCAGTTGACGAGGAAGCTAATGATGGTGATCATGAAGCTTCGTATCAAGTTACTATCGAACCTCGTAGGTCGACAAGGACACGTACTGCTCCTGAATGGTACGGTAACCCTGTCTTAGAGGTCATGTTGTTGGACAACGATGAACCTACGAGCTATGGAGAAGCGATGGTGGGCCCGGATTCTGACAAATGGTTAGAGGCCATGAAATCCGAGATAGTATCCATGTATGAAAACAAAGTGTGGACTTTGAAAGTATTACCTGAAGGGCGAAAGGCCATTCAGAATAAATGGATCTTTAAGAAGAAGACATACGCGGACGATAATGTCACCGTCTATAAAGCTCGACTTGTGGCAAAGGGGTTTTTCACAAGTTCAAGGAGTTGACTACGATGAGACTTTCTCACCCGTAGAGATGCTTAAGTCCGTCAGAATCATGGTAGCAATAGCAGCATTTTTCGATTATGAAATTTGGCAGATGGATGTCAAAACAGCGTTCCTTAACGCTTTCCTTACGGAAGAGTTGTATATGATGCAACCAGAAGGTTTTGACGATCCAGAGAATGATGACAAAGTTTGCAAACTCCAGCGGTCCATTTATGGGCTGGTGCAAGCGTCCCGGAGTTGGAATCTTCGCTTTGATGAGGTGATCAAATCGTTTGGGTTTATACAAGTTTACAGAGAAGCTTGTATTTACAAGAAGTGAGTGGGAGCTCTATAGCGTTTCTAATATTGTATGTGGATGACATATTGTTGATTGGAAACAATATAGAATTGCTGGAAAGCGTGAAGGAATATTTGAACAAGAGTTTTTCAATGAAGGACCTAGGAGAAGCTGCTTTCATATTAGGCATCAAGATCTATAGAGATAGATCAAGACGCTTAATAGGACTTTCACAGAGCACATACCTTGATAAAGTTTTGAAGAAGTTCAAAATGGATCAGTCCAAGAAGGGGTTCTTGCCTGTATTACAAGGTGTGAAGTTGAATAAGACCCAATGCCCAGTGACTGCAAAGGATAGAGAAAAGATGAGTGTCATCCCCTATGCTTCTGCCATAGGCTCTATCATGTATGCAATGCTGTGCACAAGACCAGATGTCAGCCTTGCCATAAGTATGGCTTGAAGGTTTCAAAGTGATCCAGGAGTGGAACACTGGACGGCGGTCAAGAATATCCTTAAGTACCTGAAAAGGACTAAGGAAATGTTTCTCGTTTATGGAGGTGATCAAGAGCTCGTCGTAAAGGGTTACGTCGATGCAAGCTTTGACACTGATCCGGATGACTCTAAGTCTCAAACCGGATACGTATTTATTCTCAATGGGGGAGCGGTAAGATGGTGCAGTTCCAAGCAAAGCGTGATAGCTGATTCTACATGCGAAGCGGAGTACGTAGCTGCCTCGGAGGCGGCAAAGGAAGGTGTCTGGATGAAGCAGTTCATGACAGATCTTGGAGTTGTGCCCAGTGCACTGGACCCAATGACTCTGTTCTATGACAACACTGGTGCCATTGCTCTAGCCAAGAAACCAAGGTTTCACAAGAGGACCAGACACATAAAGCGACGCTTCAATTCCATCTGCGATTACATCAAGGAGGAGGACATAAATATTTGCAAAGTACACACGGATCAGAATGTTGCAGACCCATTGACTAAGCCTCTTCTACGAGCAAAACATGATCAGCACCAGAACTGTATGGGTGTTAGATTCCTTACAATGTGAATCACATAGTGATGTGAGCTAGGTTATTGATTCTAGTGCAAGTGGGAGACTGTTGGAAATATGCCCTAGAGGATATTATCCATGCTAGAATTGTATTGATTAGAAACTCAAATACATGTGTGGATACATAAACAACACTGTGTCCCTAGTGAGCCTCTAATATACTAGCTCCTTGATCAAAGATGGTCGAGGTTTCCTGACCATGGACATGAGTTGTCATTTGATAACGGGATCACATCATTAGGAGAATGATGTGATGGACAAGACCCAAACTATAAACGTAGCATATGATCGTGTCAAGTTTATTGCTATTGTTTTTTGCATGTCAAGTATCTGTTCCTATGACCATGAGATCATGCAACTCACTGACACCGAAGGAGTACCTTGTGTGTATCAAACGTCGCAACGTAACTGGGTGACTATAAAGATGCTCTACAGGTATCTGTTGAGTTGGCATGGATCTAGACTGGGATTTGTTACTCCGTGTGACGGAGAGGTATCTCAGGGCCCACTCAGTAATACAACATCATAATGAGCTTGCAAGCAAAGTGACTAAAGAGTTAGCCACAGGATCTTGTATTACGGAACGAGTAAAGAGACTTGCCGGTAACGAGATTGAACTAGGTATTGAGATACCGACGATCGAATCTCGGGCAAGTAACATACCGATGAACAAAGGGAACTGCGTACGGGATTAATTGAATCCTTGACATCGTGGTTCGACCGATAAAGATCTTCATAGAATATGTAGGAACCAATATGGGCATCCAGGTCCCGCTATTGGTTATTGACCATAGAGGTGTCTCGGGCATGTCTACATAGTTCTCGAACCCGCAGGGTCTACACACTTAACGTTTGGTGACGATATAAGTATAGTCGAGTTATTATGTTGGTGACCGAAGGTTGTTCGGGGTCCCGGATGAGATCCTGGATGTGACGAGGAACTCCGGAATGGTCCGGAGGTGATGATTGATATATAGGATGAAGGGTATTGGAGTCCGGAAGTGTTCCGGAGTGTACCGAGGTTTCAACGGAATACCGAAAGGAGTTTCGGGGGGCCTCATGGGCCAAGGAGAGGGGTCACACCAGCCCATTGGGGGCTGGGCGCCGCCCAATCCCCAGCCCGAGTCGTCCAAGGGGTGGCTGCACCCCCTAGGGCCGCCGACCTCCCTGACTTGGGAGGCAAGGCGCCTTGGGGGGGGGGGCACCCAAACCCTGGCCGCACCCCCCTCGGCCGCCGGCCCCTAGGGGAAACCCTAGGGCGCCCTTCCCTTCTCCCTTCCCCCTATATATAGAGAGGGAGAGAGAGGGCAGCCATATCACAAATTGCCACGACGCTGCCCCTCCTCTCCCTCGTAGTTCTTCTCCTCTCATAACGCACGGCGAAGCCCTCCTGAGATTCTTCCACCACCACCTCACCACGCCGTCGTGCTGCCGGAGGACTCGGGCTACTACTTCACCATCACTCGCTGGATCGAGGAGGTGAAGGCGTCATCAAGCTGTACGTGTGTTGAACGCGGAGGTGCCGTCCGTTCGGCACTTGATCGGGAGTTCGCGGGATGGATCGTGATTGGATCGCAAAGACGTTCGACTACATCAACCGCGTTTCTTAACGCTTCCTCTTAGCGATCAACAAGGGTATGTGGATGCAATCTCTCCTCTCGTAGATGGTCATCTCCTAGATTGATCTTGGTGAAGCGTAGGAAATTTTTTGTTTCCCATGCAACGTTCCCCAACAGTTGGCGCCAACGAGGAGGTGGCGTCGGCTCGTCGTCCGCCGCGTCCTTCATTGAGACGTTATCGGCTTCCGGCAACAATGACGGCCATCTCCTTCTTCTCCTCCGGCGTAAGCCCATCCCAGATAGCTTTGGAGGGCGAGGAGGCTATGGTGGGAATGATGCGGAGGGGAGAATGGGACCGGAGGAGGATGAGTGCCGGCTATGGCCGGGGCTAAAGTTTATATAGCAAGGCAAATGGCAATGGTGGGCGGCAGACGGACAGACGGGTGACGTCGGAGTAGGTTCCTCGGACCCGTGTGTCATTAATGTGGACGGTAGAGGGACAGCTGGGTGGTCATGGTGTCGGTTGAACGTGGGGCAGGCACATGCACCGGGAAGCGGCATGGACGGCGCTCTCTCGGCCGGCGTGCCGCTTCAATGCCAGCGCAAATGAGAGGTCGCATCCTCTCTGGCCGGGCATGTATGCGGCCATTGATGCTCAACGACGGCGCTGGCCGTCTCAGGTGGAAAGCGCGCGGGCAAGGGAGGAGTTTTTTATGGGCCAGAGTGGTCAGAAACAGGCGCGACGGCGGTCTAGACGCCCACAAAGCCCCCTAGTCTCTCTTCGGTTTGCGGGAAAAAGCACGTCCCCATCGCTCGACAGACCGGTACAAGCCCGTGTTGGATGGCTTTTCATGGTCCAGACAGTGCATTCCCGATCGTATGCGGGCGGTTTGAGGATCGGCGTTCAGATGCCCTAACAATGTATCAAAATTGGCACCCCCAATACTGAGATACTAGGTCCGCCACCGGCGGCTTGTGGGAATGAACGAACCTCTCTGCATGTCATCCTAATCAGAACCTTTTGGCACGTGTTGGCATGTTTTGGAGGTTCCAGGTTCTAGCTGGATCCATGGCCGATACTTTCTCCCTTTTCGACGATAACTAGAGTGGTCTATATATCTTTTTCCGAGGAAGAAATAGCCAGATTCGGTTGAAAAGGATACACCGAGAATGCATGAGTGGTGAAGGGTGTTTAAGGACACCTCAGCTCAAATGCGATGGAAGAACCGTACCCTGAGCAAAAGCAATACCACATGACACAAGGATGCATGCATGCAGCTGCATGTGAATGGAAGACAAGGAAGAAGAAAGGTCGGCAGGACTGCAGGAGTGGTCTCTCTCCCGCTCCATTTCTTTCATCAAATTCTCTAATCTCTACATGTGATGTGGTACTCCCATCATCCACCGACTCCTACTACGTACTGCGTATCATACATAATTCACATGGATGATGACTGCATGCTTCCGGAAAAACTTGTGCTTTAGTTGGTTGGATGGGTTGCGCTAAAAGAGAAAATTACGAAAGCTACCACCTCAAATTTTCTTTATGATTAGCGTACACAGCATGCAACCTCCGACGTCGACGTACACGGCTGGCTGGCTATCATGACGTCCTAAAGAACAGAAGCACTCCGACGGTCGGTTGCAAGCAGCTAGACCGATATCCGATCCGATCCGAACAAGGAGATCGATCTCTCGTGAACCATCATTCGCTCCACCATGCTATCCTGATCAGTCTCTGGCCAGTTTGCATGCATGATGCATGTGGAGCGAAATCTCGTCGAAAACAAAGCCCGTTGCTTGTCTTAATCAAGAAGCTAGCTAGGCAAAGACAAACTTTAGAAATCAGGCCATACGTTTATACTATCATCTCATGCTGTGCGCGTTGGATGATGATGCCAAATTAGGTGGCACCAACCAGGGCCATGCATGCATGCATGCATGAGAAGGGGGTGACGGGGCCCCACGCACACCTCCTAACCATGTGCGTGGGCTTGACGAACCCCAGCTCCAACGGCAGTTTGGAACGGCCGTCCAATTTGGATCCTCTTTTAAGTGCCCATTTATGTATGGTCGGTCGACCAAATGCATCATCTTGCCTATCTCCATGAATACACTTGATTAAACCGGCTTTTATTTTATGATTATGAAAAACTAATTTTTGTGTATTAGTCAGATAGAAGCAAATCATGTATAATTAGGAAATGCAACACAAGACCAGATTGCTTGTAAGAGGCCAATGAAGGGAAACAAGAGTGGAATTGTGTGTATTATATAGGATAGAGAATATATTTTAGGATATGTGGTTGGTACACAAATTTGACTTCATTAACAAAAAAAAGTGTCATCATATTTCCTGATTAGTATATGATCCTGGCTCTTACTTGTTTTTTTTTGCACGGGGAAAAGAATTTTATTCCAAATTGAGAGAGATTTTGGTTGTTGATGAAAATGTATCAAATGAATCCCGGGGCTTGCCTTTTTTTTCTTCTAAAAAGCTTTGGTTTCTTGTAAATATTTGCCCATCCGCTTCACATAACGTTAACAAATCTTACCAAATTTCCGAACAACAAACTGTCAAGTGTCAAGGCAACACTAGCCTTTCTAAAATCTAGACATTTTTTTGTTGAGAACAACTAGCATAGGAAAGAAACTTGTGCAACTAACATAGGAAGTCAAAACAAGTGCAACCTCAAAACTTTCAAGATAAAGAAAGGAAACATGATGTTGTTGAAAACACTTGAAATACATATAAGCATATCTCCCTCTCCCATAATAATTTTCAGTAACATTATGAAGGAATTCAACAAATATAATTATCACATAAAGCATTATTTTCATGATACATAAGCATATAAATTTTATTACTCTCCACATAAGAAAATTTCTTCTCATTCATAATAGTGGGAGCAAACTCAACAAAATAACTATCATGATATACTTGATTGACATAACCAAATTGAAAATTAAAATCATGATGACAAGTTTCATTTTCATCATTAATTTTTTGTAGCATACATGTCATCACAATAATCATCATAGATATCAACTTTGTTGTCATAATCAATTGAAACCTCTTCCAAAATAGTGGAATCATCATTAAATAAAGTTGTGACCTCTCCAAATCCACTTTTATTATTATTCCAATAAGATTCAACACCCTCCAAAAAGTGGGATCATTAGTACCGAGACTTGACACTCTTCCAAACCCACTTTCATCAATATAATTATCATAAATAGGAGGCATGCTATCATAATAAATTTGATCATCAAAAGTAGGGGGACTAAAAAGATCATCTTCATAAAACATAACATCCCCAAGCTTATGGCTTTCCATATCATCAACATCATGGATATTCAAATAAAACATACTAATAACATTGCAATCATGCTCATCATTCAAGGAATTTATGTCATACAAGAAATATGATGCACTAGTTCAGCGACACTCCCAATACAATGGCAAATTGTATAGGTGCACTAGTTCAGCGAAGAGATGATGATACAAGTGTAGTATGGATAGTAGAAGTAGGTTTTTATAATCTGAATAGATAAAAACAGCAAGGTAGCAAGTAGCAAGCATCGAGCAAAACAATATATCAATGCTTGGAAACAAGGCCTAGGTTCATACTTTCACTAGTGCAATCTCTCAACAATGCTAGCATAATCGAATCATATATCAATCCTTTAATATGTGACAAAGAGTCACTCCAAAGTTCTTATTAGTAGCGGAGAACATAAGATGAAATTTTTGTAGGTAGCAAACCACCTCAAAGTTATCGTTCCGATCAATCTATTGAGGCATTCCTATAAGTGTCACAAACAGCCCTAGAGTTCGTACTACAATAACACCATATGATACGCATCAATCAACTCTAATGTCACCTAGATACTCCAATGCCACCGCATGTATCCATGAGTTAATTATACGATATACATCAAACAATTTCAGATTTATAATATTCAATCAAACACAAAGAACTTCAAAGAGTCACCCCAAAGTTTCTATCGAAGAAAGTAGGATGAAAATGTGTATCAACCTATGTGCCTCTATTACCCCAATGTCACAACGGGAATCCGCAAGTTGATTACCAAAACATATATCAATTGACTCAATAGAATAACATTGTCACCACGGATATCCACATGCAAGACATACATCAAGTGATCTCAAATCCTCATATATTCAATCCGATAATAATGAAACCTCAAAGAGCGAGACTCAATTCATCACAACAAAGGGAAGAACACCATATGATTCCACTACATTAACAAAGCTCATGGTACATCAAGATTGTGCCCTATCAAGATCAAGAGAGAGAGAGATCAAATACATAGCTACTGGTACATACCCTCAGCCCCGGGGGTGAACTACTCCCTCCTCGTCATGGAGGCAGCGGGGATGATGAAGATGGCCTTCGGTGATGACTTCCCCCCTCCGACAAGGTGCCGGAACGGAGCTCCGGATGAGATCGCTTTGGAACAGAGCCTTGCAGCGGCGAAAAAAACTCATCTAGGTTAACTTTCGGGGGTTCTGGAATATATAGGAATTTTCTGCGTTGGATTCACGCCCAGAAGCACTGGTGCAGCGACGTGCTATACAAACGGTTTTTAACCCCTTTCCGCGACGTAGTTCCAAACCGTCGCCTTGCATGTGTGGGCGATAAGGGGGGTCCATCCCACACGACACCGCAAACCCGTCGGCGATGGTGGCCAACGAACGCAAACAATCGGCAAATATAATCGTGTGCGGTGCAGGAACAGATCGCACACATAATCTTTTCGGCCTACGTGTGGGATTTGGGATCAATCACAGACGTCCAAGACGAGTGAAACGCGTCTAATTGCTCATGGAAAACAAACGGAGTTTGAACTTTGACCGTTTGCGAAACGTTACCTAATCCACACGGGCCATTGTAGACACTGTGTGTGATATCTTCATCATCGCACACGAGATTTCTCTGGGAACCATGTACCATGTATAACATCATCGGACACGTTTCCCGAAAAATGTACGCGTGAGATCGTCTTTGCATCGGGCACGGTTTCCTGTTGGCTCACGTGTGAGATAAGGTGCTATCGCAAACGATTGAGTAGCTCCTACGCACACGTACAAGTGTTGCAAACCGTTTGTGATTTTTTATGTATCACCGACGTTTTAGATTATAACTCGTGTGCTTTTCCTGTGGATCACAGGCGGTTGCGCTATGAGTTGCGTGTGCTTTCCGTTCTGGACCGCACATGCTTAGTTGCTTGAACCATGTGCGCTGAAATTGCCAGGTTATTGTAAAATATCGCATTTAATTCACCGTGCAAATAGCAAATTCGTCACAATATGCAATCGACAAATAGTGTCCACATGAAGAACATTCATCATAATTCGCCACAATATGCAATTGAACGAATAGTATCCACAAGCAGAGGATTCATCATAATTCACGACAATATGCAATTGAGAAAATGCTAGCTAAATTCCACAGCTGTTAAACCGACATATCCAGTACATAATCATAGTGTACGAAATACGAAGACATGATCACATGGAAAATAATGCATCCATGTGTATGTGTTTAGCTGATAACACTATATGAATGCGTACTTATTTTTAGGAGATTTGAATCCGAAAATCTTCGACGTCTTTAGAGGGCTTGATATAGTGTTTCACAAAGAAGGTGCTGATAAATTTCCTAACCGACATCAATTCATCGGCGGTGAGCGGTTCAGAAGTCATCGGTGCCAAGATCAGCTGCATGACTTTTAGATCAGAATGTGACATACGTGTGGAGTAGAAGATAGTAATTAAGAAGCAGACTTACTGGTTTTATCCTGTCAGCATCGACACCACATTCAGCATGTCTGCATAGATTCATCATGTGTGCACAGACGTAGTATCCACATAGGCTGGTACCTTGTTGTTGCTGAGGACACTGATTTTTTTTTGTACAGTATTAGTCATGTATTTGCCCTGTTAGGAACAACCTAACCGGTGTAAGTTGTTTCTTCTTTTTTCTATGGAGAAATAGAAAGAGGTTTACTTAGAAACTTAAACGTCTGACTAGCATTTTCTGAAAATAACGGATTTCGTTGTCTTACCAGAGAAACGATCACGTGCTGCAGAGGTAGTTGGCGGTCGAACCGATTCCCTTCTAAAGTTATGTTCTTTGACAATACACTGGAAATGAAGATGAATTTTTACACACTCAATTCTGGAACCAGATATGAACACAACGCATTAACATCAAAGAATTCAATACCTATCCATAAAATCCTGAAGATGACTCAGATCCTGAGGCGCATTTGACTCTCTGAGAGAATCCATGTAGTAAACTGTGTTGCGTTTTGGAACAATGACCACCAAGATCCAGTGACCTCTACAGTTTAAGAAAACCATGAACGTACAAACTATGTCTAAAACTGAAAGACGATCAATGTATGCATGGTTGTATATTTATACTTACTGTTCATGATATGGCCTGATACGTCTCCAATGTATCTATAATTTTTGATTGTTCCATGCTATTATATTATCTGTTTTGGATGTTTTATATGCATTAATATGCTATTTTATATTATTTTTGGGACTAACCTATTAATCTAGAGCCTAGTGACAGTTTTTGTTTTTTCCTTGTTTTTGAGTATTGCAGATAAGGAATATTAAACGGAGTCCAAACGGGATAAAATCTTCGGAATGATTTTTCTTGGACCAGAATAAACCCAGCAGACTTGGAGACGAAGGCAGGAGACCTGCCGTGGAGTCACAAGCCACCAGGGCACGCGCTAGGGGGGGGCGCCCCCTGGCTTGTGGCCCCACGGCAGCCCTCCTAACCCTATTCTTCGGCCTATAAATGCCCAAATATTCCCTGGATACAAAAAAGAGCCACGAAAATACTTTTCCGCCGCCGGAAGCCTCTGTTCCCGTGAGATCCAATCTTGGAGCCTTTTCCGGTAATCTGCCGGAGGGTCATTCGATCACGGAGGGCATCTACATCAACCCCATTGCCCCTCCGATGATGCGTGAGTAGTTTACCACAGACCTTCGGGTCCATAGCTAGTAGCTAGATGGCTTCTTCTCTCTCTTTGTTCTTCAATACCATGTTCTTCATGATCTTCATGGAGATCTATCCGATGTAATACTCTTTTGCGGTGTGTTTGTCGAGATCCGATGAATTGTGGGTTTATGATCATCTTATCTATGAATATTATTTGAATCTTCTCTGAATTCTTATATGCATGATTTCATATCTTTGCAAGTCTCTTCGAGTTATTGGTTTGGTTTGGCCAACTAGATTGGTAATTCTTGCAATGGGAGAAGTGCTTAGTTTTGGGTTCAATCTTGCGGTGTCCTCACCCAGTGACAAAGTAGGGGTAGCGAGGCACGTATTTGTATTGTTGCCATCGAGGATAAAAAGATGGGGTTTTCATCATATTTCTTGAGTTTATCCCTCTACATCATGTCATCTTACCTAATGCGTTACTCTGTTCTTCATGAACTTAATACTCTAGATGCAGGCAGGAGTCGGTCGACGTGTGGAGTAATAGTAGTAGATGCAGAATCGTTTCGGTCTACTTGACACGGACGTGATGCCTATATGCATAATCATTGCCTTGGATATCGTCATAACTATGCACTTTTCTATCAATTGCTCGACAGTAATTTGTTCACCCACCGTATTATTTTCCTTCATGAGAGAAGCCTCTAGTGAAACCTATGGCCCCCGGGTCTATTTTCCATATTATATTTTCAGATCTATAAACCAAAAATACCAAAAATATCTCGCTGCATTCTTTTTACTTTTGTTCTACTTTACGTTCTAGCAATCTTTTATATCTATCTCTATCAGATCTCATCCTTGCAAATAACCGTGAAGGGATTGACAACCCCTTTTAGCGTTGGGTGCAAGAGTTTGATTGTTTGTGTAGGTGCGAAGATTGGGGACTTGCTTGTATCTCCTACTGGATTGATACCTTGGTTCTCAACAACTGAGGGAAATACTTATCTACTTTGCTGCATCACCCTTTCCTCTTCAAGGGAAAACCAACGCAAGCTCAAGAAGTAGCAAGAAGGATTTCTGGCGCCGTTGCCGGGGAGATCTACATCAAGCCTACCAAGTACCCATCACAAACTCATCTCTTGCACTTACATTATTTGCCATTTGCCTCTCGTTTTCCTCTCCCCCACTTCTAAAACGATTTTCAGAAAATACCAAAAAGATTTTCCTTTTTATTCGCCCTTCTTCCGTTCGTCTTTTCGTTTGCTTGTGTTGCCATGTGCCTTCTATTTGCTTGCATCTTCGCTTGCTAAAAATCTATTGATATGGATCCTCATCCACTTGCTAATCTTTTCAAAAGACCAAATTATGATGAACCAATTGCTAGTGAGTTGAGTGCACTTGATTATCTCTATGAAGTTTTGCTTGAAAATCATGAATCTGAAAATTTTGATGAAATGATTTCTAAGGTGATTCATGATAGCTCCTTGATTGAAAACCATGATTGCAATGATGTTATTATAAATTCTATTAATGTCAATTATGTTAATGATATGCAAAACAACAAGCTTGGGGATGATAATTTTGTCATGTCCACTTCTTATTGCAATGATCATGATTGGGGTGATAATGCTTCTTATGATCTTGAAAATTTCTTTAAGCCTCATGATGAATATGCTTGCAATAGTATCGAAAGTGGGTTTGGGAGAGCGTCAACTTTAGGTAAAAAGAATCCCACATATTTGGAGAGTGTTCGATCTTATGAATTTTTTGATAAAGGTGGGTTTGGAGAGGTCATAACTTTAGTTGATGATAATCCCACTATTTTGGAAGATGATAAAAACTTTATGCATGTTGATCATAAAGAGAGTATTGTTTATGACAGCTATATTGTTGAATTTGATTATGATTCTACCGAAATTTATTGTGAGGGAGGAACATATGCTTGTAGGAATTGCCATAATATCAAGTTTCCTCTCTATGTGTTCAAAGTTTTGAAGTTATGCTTGTTTTGCCTTCCTATGCTAGTTGATTCTTGTTCCCATAACTTGTTTGCTCACAAAATCCCTATGCATAGGAAGTGGGTTAGACTTAAATGTGTTTGTCATAATATTCATGATTCTCTTTAGCATATCTCAATTACTACTTTTTATGCGAGCATCATTTAAATCGTTATGCCTTGCTAGGGGCGTTAAACAATAGCGCTTGTTGGGAGGCAACCCAATTTTATTTTTATGCTTTTGTTTTTGCTTCTGTTTTTGAGTGCTTGAAACATTATTACCTCTGTAGTAATTGTGTTTTCTTGTTTTAATTAGTGTTTGAGCCAAGTAAGACCTTTGGGATGGTCTACGGTGTTTGTGATTTGATTTTGCTGAAAAACAGAAATTTTTGCTCTCAGTCCAGGAATTTTGTAAATTCACTGGAATGTGATTTTGATCTGCAATTTTTACACAATATTTATATACAAATTTCCCTGATTGTCCCAATTTTTCAGAATTTTTGGAGTTACATAAGTATTCGAAGTCTATAGATTTCTACAGACTGTTCTGTTTTAGACAGTTTCTGTTTTCTTTGTGTTGCTTGCTTATTTTGATGTATCTATGGGTTGTATCGGGGGGTATGAATCATGGAGAAGTTGGAATACAGTAGATATTACACCAATATAAATAAAGAATGAGTTCACAACAGTACCTAAAGTGGTGATTTATTTTTCTTATACTAACGGATCTCATGAGTTTTCTGTTGAGTTTTGTGTTGTGAACTTTTCAAGTTTTGGGTAAAGATTTGATGGACTATGGAATAAGGAGTGGCAAGAGCCTAAGCTTGGGGATGCCCAAGGCACCCCAAGCCATATTCAAGGATACCAAAGAGCCTAAGCTTGGGGATGCCCCGGAAGGCATCCCCTCTTTCGTCTTCAATCCATCGGTAAATTTACTTGAGGCTATATTTTTATTCACCACATGATATGTGTTTTGCTTGGAGCGTCTTGTATGATATGAGTCTTTGCTTTTTAGTTTGCCACAATCATCCTTGCTGCACACATCTTTTGAGGGGGACACGCATTAATCGTGAATTTATTAGAATACTCTATGTGCTTGACTTATATCTTTTGAGCTAGGCAATGTTGCTCTAGTACTTCACTTATATCTTGTTAGAGCACGGTGGTGTTTTATTTTATAGAAACAATTGAACTCTCATACCTCACTTATATTATTTTGAGAGTCTTTAAACAGCATGGTAATTGGTTTAGGTTATGAATTTAGTCCTAATATAATGGGCATCCAAGAGGGATATAATAAAAACTTTCATATTAAGTGCATTGAATACTATGAGAAGTTTGATTCCTTGCATATAGTTTTGAGATATAAAGATGGTAATATGAGAGTCATGCTAGTGAGTAATTGTGAATTGGTAGAAATACTTGTGTTAAAGTTTGTGATTCCCGTAGCATGCACGTATGGTGAACCGTTATGTAACGAAGTCGGAGCATGATTTGTTTAATGATTGTCAACCTTTGTGTGAGGGTCGGGAGCGCGCGATGGTTAACTCCTACCAACCTCTCCCCTAGGAGCATGCGTCTAATACTTTGCTTCGATAACTAATAGACTTTTGCAATAAGTATGTGAGTTCTTTATGACTAATGTTGAGTCCATGGATTATACGCACTCTCACCCTTCCACCTTTGCTAGCCTCTCTAGTACCGCGCAACTTTCGCCGGTGCATAAAACCCACCTTCCTCAAAACAGTCACCATATACTTTCCTCAAAACAGCCACCATACATACCTATTATGGCATTTCCATAGCCATTCCGAGATATATTGCCATGCAACTTCCACCGTTCCATTTTTCATGACACGCACCATCACTTTCATATTGCATATAGAGTCATATTTTGTTCTAGGTATCGAGTTGTAAGTAAATAAAAGTGTGATGATCTTCATTTTTAGAGCATTGTCCCGTGAGAGAAAATGATGATGGAAGCTATGACTCCCTCACAAGTTGGGATGAGTCTCCGGACTTTACAAATAATAAAAGAGGCCAGCGAAGCCCAAATAAAAAAAAGAGGCCAAAGATGCCCACCAAAATAAAAAAAATAAAAAAAATGAGAGAAAGAGAGAAGGGACAATGCTACTATCTTTTTCCACACTTGTGCTTCAAAGTAGCACCATGATCTTCATGATAGAGAGTCTCCTATTTTGTCACTTTCATATAACTAGTGGAATTTTTCATCTTATGCACAACTACTTAGTTTTCTTTTTGAGCTTTCATACACTTATAGCTCTAGTGCATTCGTTGCATGGCAATCCCTACTCACTCACATTGATATCTATTGATGGGCATCTCCATAGCCCATTGATACGCCTAGTTGATGTGAGACTATCTTCTCCTTTTTCCTCACAACCTCCACCATATTCTATTCCACCTATAGTGCTATATCCATGGCTCACGCTCATGTATTGCGTGAGAGTTGAAAAGGTTTGAGAACATAAAAGGTGTGAAACAATTGCTTGACTTGTCATCGGGGTTGTACATGATTTATACTTTGTGTGGGGAAGATGGAGCATAGCCAGACCATATGATTTTGTAGGGATAACTTTCTGAGGCCATGTTATTTCGAAAGGACGCAATTGCCTTGTTAGTATGCTTGAAGTATTACTGTTTTTATGTCAATATTAGACTTTTGTTTTGAATCTTATGGATCTGAATATTCATGCCACAATAAACAATATTACATGGATAAATATGTTAGGTAGCATTCCACATCAAAAATTCTGTTTTTATCATTTACCTACTCGAGGACGAGCAGGAATTAAGCTTGGGGATGCTTGATACGTCTCCAACGTATCTATAATTTTTGATTGTTCCATGCTATTATATTATATGTTTTGCATGTTTTATATGCATTAATATGCTATTTTATATTATTTTTGGGACTAACCTATTAATCTAGAGCCTAGTGCCAGTTTCTGTTTTTTCCTTGTTTTTGAGTATTGCAGATAAGGAATATTAAACGGAGTCCAAACGGAATAAAATCTTCGGAATTATTTTTATTGGACCAGAATAAACCCAGCAGACTTGGAGACGAAGGCAAGAGACCTGCCGTGGAGTCACAAGCCACCAGGGCGCGCCCTAGGGGGGGGGACGCCCCCCTGGCTTGTGGCCCCACGGCAGCCCTCCTAACCCTATTCTTCGGCCTATAAATTCCCAAATATTCCCTGGATACAAAAAAGAGCCACGAAAATACTTTTCCGCCGCCGGAAGCCTCTGTTCCCGTGAGATCCAATCTTGGAGCCTTTTCCGGTAATCTGCCAAAGGGGGATTCGATCACGGAGGGCATCTACATCAACTCCATTGCCCCCGATGATGCGTGAGTAGTTTACCATAGACCTTCGGGTCCATAGCTAGTAGTTAGATGGCTTCTTCTCTCTCTTTGTTCTTCAATACCATGTTCTTCATGATCTTCATGGAGATCTATCCGATGTAATTCTCTTTTGCGGTGTGTTTGTCGAGATCCGATGAATTGTGGGTTTATGATCAGCTTATCTATGAATATTATTTGAATCTTCTCTGAATTCTTATATGCATGATTTCATATCTTTGCAAGTCTCTTCGAGTTATTGGTTTGGTTTGGCCAACTAGATTGGTAATTCTTGCAATGGGAGAAGTGCTTAGTTTTGGGTTCAATCATGTGGTGTCCTCACCCAGTGACAAAGTAGGGGTAGCGAGGCACGTATTTGTATTGTTGCCATCGAGGATAAAAAGATGGGGTTTTCATCATATTGCTTGAGTTTATCCCTCTACATCATGTCATCTTACCTAATGCGTTACTCTGTTCTTCATGAACTTAATACTCTAGATGCAGGCAGGAGTCGGTCGACGCGTGGAGTAATAGTAGTAGATGCAGAATCGTTTCAGTCTACTTGACACAGACGTGATGCCTATATGCATAATCATTGCCTTGGATATCGTCATAACTATGCACTTTTCTATCAATTGCTCGACAGTAATTTGTTCACCCACCGTATTATTTTCCTTCATGAGAGAAGCCTCTAGTTAAACCTATGGCCCCGGGTCTATTTTCCATATTATATTTTCAGATCTATAAACCAAAAATACCAAAAATATCTCGCTGCATTCTTTTTACTTTTGTTTTACTTTACGTTCTAGCAATCTTTTATATCTATCTCTATCAGATCTCATCCTTGCAAATAACCGTGAAGGGATTGACAACCTCTTTTAGCGTTGGGTGCAAGAGTTTGATTGTTTGTGTAGGTGCGAAGATTGGGGACTTGCTTGTATCTCCTACTGGATTGATACCTTGGTTCTCAACAACTGAGGGAAATACTTATCTACTTTGCTGCATCACCCTTTCCTCTTCAAGGGAAAACCAACGCAAGCTCAAGAAGTAGCATGGCCACATGAAGAATTCTCCTATCTGTAAGTCGAACAAGATCTTGGCGACAAAATCAATGGAAGCCGTGCGTGAGTCATTATCTTGTAACAAAACGCCGTTTGCTAAATCAGGATCTATGAAATATGCATGATTTCATACGTACGCTGCGTTGTCAATCCCCTGAGAGGAATACAATAAAGTTAGCTTTTTTGTCATTTACAGCCTTGTATGGAGAAGATGATTAGAGTTTGTGAAGTACTTACAACATCAAGCATTTGACAAGAGTGGCAGCAAGCTCATCGAAGTTGAAGAAGAGATGAAAGTCCTCGAATTCCACACTGATGGTACCTGGAACGTGAGAGAAATGACATTGGTCGTAGTGCAACTCCACAATGTTAGTATCTTCTCCTTCCGACATTCTGTCCATGCAATATTTATGTAACTTGCGAGCACTAGAACTGCACTCGTCCCAGAAATCGCCAACAAGGAATGGCTAGCCATGTTTGTAGTTGCGTTTCTCAAATGTGTCTACTTCCATACTAGAAAGTTGCTTTTGAAGGTCTGCTTCAGACATGTGGTCAGAACCGGGATTACCCAGCCCTTCGAAAACCTTATTGTTAATTTGGGTGCGGTCGATGATTGTTTGTAGAAGGAGGCTCTTGGTCCCATCCCTCCTCGCTCTTTGGAGGCCCAACTTCCTGTGTGCAACCGTGCCCGCTTCTGTCTTCTTAGCTGAAGCACTTCTTGTTTGACGTCTGGTTTCATCAACGACATGCTGCTGAGAAGCGTGTGAAGGTACGATGGACTGCTGAACAAATGATGCCGCTGTGACGGACTGCTAAGCTGTAGTGCCAGAGTCGACGGACATCTGACCAGCCGTTGAAGCTATTCTGGGCTTCTGAGCAGCTGGTGCCAACGTGTCGGTGTGTTCATGCGGCTGTGACAACGTGTTGGTTTGCTGAGCAGGCAGTGCCGACACATCGTATGCTTATCAGGTGGCTGCGAACCGCTGGACTGATGAGCAGGTGGTTCCTGACTTTCGGAGTGCTTAGCAGGCGGTCCCGGACTTTCGGCCTTCTTACCAGGTGATTCCAGACATTCGGACTCATTAGCACGTGGTTCGGTCGGGTTTATCTGGTGAGCATGCAGTGCCAATGTGTCTGCACTTTCTGCTTCAGTGGTCGGCATCTGAACCGATGATACGTCTTCAGCAGTTGTAGGCCTTGCCACAGGCTGCTCAGGACGGGACGATGACCTGGCCTCATGGCAGGAAGTCGGTAGGGCTGATCACAGGTTGATGCCTCGGGCATCTGATTCCCAAGAGTATGTTCATTGGGGGAATCACACGAGATCTGCTATGGCGAGATGAGAGTCACCGGTTCAAGGGCGACATTGGTTGCTTTTGGGGGGGGGGGGGGGGGCTGGAGGGGTCTCATCCAGGAAGTATATTTCTTTCCGTGGCCACTGGATATGATTTAACCGTGTTTCTGCCAAGGTCCTTTGCTCATCAGGGTCCCCAAGGACATTCTTCAGGGTAAAATCACTGAATCCAGGCTTTATTTCAGTCACGTAGCACTTCACACAACCCGGCTTCAATGGCACATTGTCCAACAGGAGACCCCCGTCAAAGTCAGGGTTGTAAACCCACGCCGTTGCACATTTTAAAGTACCTTCATAATGTGTAAGCACGGCCCTCACTCTCTCCCCCTGTCCATATAGAGCAGATATAGCACCATCATGTCCAGCTGCAGCATCATTGTCGCTGGGGTCAGCTGATGCACAGCTACTCTTGTGCGGTGTTGACATAAAATAAGTGGCATCATCCATGCCGACATCCCCTTGCGTCTCCTGGCTATCTCTCAGCATTTGTGTCTTCTCCTGCATATATGACTCCTCAACTTCCTTTCGAACTACAGGATACATGTCCCTCTTAATCTTTTCGCGCAAGTCTCTCTGCTTATAATCACTCCTAGCTTTTTTCATGCTGAGCCTCTCTTCTTTGCTTAGTGAGAAAGCCCTCTTTTGTGGGACATTGACCCCAATACCCCTAGCACGGCCGGGGGCTCTTTGGTAGTCAGAGCCTCGGACAGAATGTCACATGGCCCTGAGTTCCTGTACAGCCATCCAGTGTTTTTGGAAGCCTTTGCCATCACATCATACAGTTCTTGGTCTGCTAAGTTTTCAAAGTAATAAGAACCATCTCCATGCCTCTTTGCACGTGCCCGCAAGTAGTCCCTAGCGCGAGTGCCCCTAATTTCACTAAAGGCCGGTTTGCCACCTGCAGCTACTGCTTCTTTGTCCTCCTGCTCCCATATCGGTTTCATGCCGTAGTATCCTGCCACACCCATACGGTGGGTGTGTGTGTGTGTTCTTCTTCTGAAGTTCCGATTGCATGTCACTCTTCTTAATAAACTCTTCACTGGCCCTGACCCTTTTGAATTCTGTCCAATCTTCCTTTGTAATTTGGGGGTACGAGGGGATTGGGTCCTTGCCTTGACTGAAGAACTTCTTGTACAACACATGCTTCCAGTTTCTCCAAGCATCCCTGGACTTCTTCAGTGCAGCGTGTTCCACCTGCTCTCTCCACACCTCAGGAACGTTGAAGTGCGCCATGATCTCACAGACTATCCTCTGCCATGTTTCTGTACCAGCCTTTCGAAACCCCGGCAGATTAATGTTGAGCCTTGCCCTGCCAACAAATCCACACACACTCCTAAACCTCGTGCGTGCTTTATCAGGTTTAGTTGGAGCCCAAGACTTCAAATCGATGTCAGTTACTTAGTATACACCTTTAGGCTGGTGTGTGGGCTTTCTTGGAGCGCTCTTCCAGCTCTTGACCGGATGGGTGATTGTGGCATCTCTATCCCGTTCATCATTTCTTGGTACACGATCATCTGTTGCAGACATGTTGGCTTCGGACTCAGATGAAGATACATCACCAGACGTATGACTGTCGTCGCTGCTAATAGACATCTACAGAGTACACATGCGAAATTCAGAAAAGGGGGATAAACATAAAAAATGTAACAGCTTGGAAGCTAGCTGTCTAAACATGGCATGCGATCATTTGGAAATGTACGGCTAATCTGTTCGTTTAGTGTGACTCGTGCGCACATGATATGTAATTCGACAATAACTAATTGGAACAAATACAACTTATATGTTAGAAGGTAGATGATGAACATAAATACGCTCTCCATTATTTTATAATCATTTTGGGGACAAACCGAACCAAATAGGAAAAGGGATCGCAAGACAACAGACCTCACCGTGATGAAGGGCAGCAAGTGACCGGTTTTTTTTGTTTGCAAATCCGGCAGGAGAGGCGAGGGTACATGATCGATATGCTCGACGGCGGCTGGCGAGCAAATGAAGACATCGAGGCATGGGCAGACGCGTGTTCGGAGCGGCAGTGAAGGGTAGGGTTGACGCCGGGAAGCGGGTACATGGCCGGGTTGAGCACGACGGCGCCGGAAAGGGTTCTGGTGTGTATTTGGGGGACGGGAGGGGGAGGGAGCTAGCTGTCGATGGACTTTGGGTAGAATACGCGGACAGATGAGCGAAGCGGGGGAGGGCGCGGGTTTGGGGGGAAGGGAGGGGGCATGTTGGAAGCTTCGGTGAAAAGGGTGAAAAAAGATCGCCGTGCGCCCCACGGAAAAAACATTACAAACGGTATCATATAGTAACCCGTGTGCACAAGCAGCACAAATCTGTTCGAAATGAAAACCTGAAAACTTTGAAATGTAGACGTGGCCTCATCGTTTTGTCTCGAAATTTTTCCCACGGTACGCAGCTATCGTTGTACCCTGATATTGATTTTTTGGCGCATTTCTGATCTTGCCTGCTATATTTTCAGCATTTTTTATCATTTACGGGGCATTTATTGCATATAAATCAAATCCCAACTTCAACAGCGTGTGTTGACGAGAGGTATAAGGACCGCCGTTCGATCTGGGTGAATCCTACGGTGCAGACGCACGATCCGCGTGGTTTGGGTTTTGTCCAATCAGAAAGCAGGACTCACGTTGCGCGCATTAGGTTTCATAGGTCGCGGTTTAGAAAGCACACGGTTCTAGTGAACGAACCGTGTGCTATTTGTCCATGCAGAATGAATTTGGGACTTCATCATTTCGCCTCGAATTATTTTCATCCGCAGACAATCAACTATTAGCCCCTGTATTGATTTCCGGCCGCATTTTCATGACTTGTTTGCTAATTTGAAGACATTTTTCCACCAACATGGGGCTTATTAGTAATTTAATTGGAGGAAATGCAGATGTATTACGAAAATTACAAAAATGTGTGTGTCAACGTGGCATGGTGTGAAGACCCCGTGGGAAAAATTGGTAATGTCTGGCGGAAGTTGTGATGGCCTGCCCTTTGAAAACGAATGCATCTCACACAAAGGATCATGGTTTACGAAAAGTATAGTTGGCATTTCGGACTCCAATCGGTGTCAACCTCGTCCTTTCGCCTTGGTTTTTTCCATGGTATGCGAACATCATTGTACTCCTAATATTGATCTTCTGGTGGATTACATGTCTCGTTTGCTATATCTAAGTCATATTTTGCAGTTACCATGTTAATTAGTTCTTATAAATAAAATATCCTAACATGAATTAAGTGTGGATGGTGGCAAAGAATCTCTTACAAATCATTTGTGTGTCGCTTTACGTGATTTTCGTCATTGTGCAACGAATGAGAAGAATTGTCAAGCATTTCGGACGGGAGATGTGTCCACCTAAATAAATGTCAGTAATTTAATTATAGGAAATGCAGATGGACTCAGAAAATCACGAAAATTGGTTTGTCATCGTGGCGTCTTCTCGAGACACCGTGGAAAAAATTTGGTAAAATTTGGCACAAGCTACAATGATCGCTAATTGGAAACCATATCATCTGAGTAGAAGGATCATAGTTCCGAGGGGAGAAGTGGCAAATCGAACTCCAATCGACGGTGTCTTCATCGCCTCTCCGCCAAATTTTATCCCACGGTAGTCAATCATAATTATACGTCAGGTTTGATTTTCTGGCGCATTTCTGGGCTCGCCTGCTATATTTTCAGCATTTTTTATCATTTACGGCGCATTTATTGCATATAAATCAAATCCCAATTTCAACAGCGTGTGTTGACGAGAGGTATAAGGACCGTCGTTCGATCTGGGTGAATCCTACGGTGCAGACGCACGATCCGCGTGGTTTGGGTTTTGTCCAATTAGAAAGCAGGACTCATGTTGCGCGCATTAGGTTTCATAGGCCGCGGTTTAGAAAGCACACGGTTCTAGTGAACGAACCGTGTGCTATTTGTCCATGCAGAACAGTCATATTTTCATTTCAAATGAATTTGGGACTTCATCATTTCGCCTCGAATTATTTTCATTCGCAGACAATCAACTATTAGCCCCTGTATTGATTTCCGGCCGCATTTTCATGACTTGTTTGCTAATTTGAAGACATTTTTCCACCAACATGGGGCTTGTTAGTAATTGAATTGGAGGAAATGCAGATGTATTACGAAAATTACAAAAATGTGTGTGTCACCGTGGCATGGTGTGAAGACCCCGTGGGAAAAATTGGTAATGTCTGGCGGAAGTTGTGATGGCCTGCCCTTTGAAAACGAATGCATCTCACACAAAGGATCATGGTTTACGAAAAGTAGAGTGGGCATTTCGGACTCCAATCGGTGTCAACCTCGTGCTTTCGCCTTGGTTTTTTCCATGGTATGCGAACATCATTGTACTCCTAATATTGATCTTCTGGTGGATTACATGTCTCGTTTGCTATATCTAAGTCATATTTTGCAGTTACCATGTTAATTAGTTCTTATAAATAAAATATCCCAACATGAATTACGTGTGGATGGTGGCAAAGAATCTCTTACAAATCATTTGTGTGTCGCTTTGCGTGATTTTCGTCATTGTGCAAAGATTGAGAAGAATTGTCAAGCATTTCGGACGGGAGATGTGTCCACCTAAATAAATGTCAGTAATTTAATTACAGGAAATGGAGATGGACTCAAAAAATCACGAAAATCGGTTTGTCATCGTGGTGTCATCTCGAGACACCGTGGAAAAAATTTGGTAAAATTTGGCACAAGCTACAATGATCGCTAATTGGAAACCATAGCATCTGAGTAGAAGGATCATAGTTCCGAGGGGGGAAGTGGCAAATCGAACTCCAATCGACGGTGTCTTCATCGCCTCTCCACCAAATTTTATCCCACGGTAGTCAATCATAATTATAAGTCAGGTTTGATTTTCTGGCGCATTTCTGGGCTCGCCTGCTATATTTTTTAGCATTTTTTATCATTTACGGGGCATTTATTGCATATAAATCAAACCACAACTTCAACAGCGTGTGTTGATGAGAGGTATAAGGACCGCCGTTCGATCTGGGTGAATCCTATGGTGCAGACGCACGATCCGCGTGGTTTGATTTTTGTCCAATCAGAAAACAGGACTCACGTTGCGCGTATTAGGTTTCATAGGCCGCAGTTTAGAAAGCACACGGTTCTAGTGAACGAACCGTGTGCTATTTGTCCATGCAGAACAGTCATATTTTCATTTCAAATGAATTTGGGACTTCATCATTTCGCCTCGAATTATTTTCATCCGCAGACAATCAACTATTAGCCCTTGTATTGATTTCCGGACGCATTTTCATGACTTGTTTGCTAATTTGAAGACATTTTTCCACCAACATGGGGCTTGTTAGTAATTTAATTGGAGGAAATGCAGATGTATTACGAAAATTACAAAAATGTGTGTGTCACCGTGGCATGGTGTGAAGACCCCGTGGGAAAAATTGGTAATGTCTGGCGGAAGTTGTGATGGCCTGCCCTTTGAAAACGAATGCATCTCACACAAAGGATCATGGTTTACGAAAGTAGAGTTGGCATTTCGGACTCCAATCGGTGTCAACCAAGTAGAGTTGGCATTTCGGACTCCAATCGGTGTCAACCTCATCCTTTCGCCTTGGTTTTTTCCATGGTGTGCGAAAATCATTGTACTCCTAATATTGATCTTCTGGTGGATTACATGTCTCGTTTGATATATCTAAGTCATATTTTGCAATTACCATGTTAATTAGTTCTTATAAATAAAATATCCCAACATGAATCACGTGTGGATGGTGGCAAAGAATCTCTTACAAATCATTTGTGTGTCGCTTTGCGTGATTTTCGTCATTGTGCAACGAATGAGAAGAATTGTCAAGCATTTCGGATGGGAGATGTGTCCACCTAAATAAATGTCAGTAATTTAATTACAGGAAATGCAGATGGACTCAGAAAATCACGAAAATCGGTTTGTCATCGTGGCGTCATCTCGAGACACCGTGGAAATTTTTTGGTAAAGTTTGGCAGAAGCTACAATGATCGCTAATTGGAAACCATAGCATCTGAGTAGAAGGATCATAGTTCCGAGGGGAGAAGTGGCAAATCGAACTCCAATCGACGGTGTCTTCATCGCCTCTCCACCAAATTTTATCCCACGGTAGCCAATCATAATTATACGTCAGGTTTGATTTTCTGGCGCATTTCTGGGCTCACCTGCTATATTTTTCAGCATTGTTTATCATTTACGAGGCATTTATTGCATATAAATCAAATCCCAACTTCAACAGCGTGTGTTGACGAGAGGTATAAGGACCGCCGTTCGATCTGGGTGAATCCTACGGTGCAGACGCACGATCCGCGTGGTTTGGGTTTTATCCAATCAGAAAGCAGGACTCACGTTGCGCGCATTAGGTTTCATAGACCGCGGTTTAGAAAGCACACGGTTCTAGTGAACGAAGCGTGTGCTATTTGTAAACCAAACTGCACATGTTCAGTTCGTACATACCGGAGTGAGATGAACTGAGCGTTCTATCTATATACAGTACATGCGAAACTATATCAACATAAGGCCGTGCATACCTCGCAATACAGTACATGCGAAACTTATAACAGAACGAACTCAGTACACATCCCTCACAATTCAGTACATGCAACAATTCAGTACAGTAGACATAATGACTAGTTTTTTAAATCAATTCCCATGTACATGGGGTGATCGCGATCATTAGGTTGACCCCTAATGAACTTAGTATTTCTGATGATTTTACGCTTCTCCTCTTTTAAGTCGCGTGGCCCCTCAGGTGGCAACTCATCATATTGATTGTACTCCTCCTCATCACCAACATTCTCGACGCCTAGTACCCTCCTCTTCCCATACATCACTACATGGCAGTGCGTATGCAAGAGGTATGGCACAAAGAAAATCTGGGTAGCATCGCTGGCAAGAATAAATGGGTCCTTGTGATATGCCATAACTCTACGGTCAACATATGTCTTCCTGCTGTAAGCATCAACCTTTACGCTACTAAGAGGGACCCATCTGCACTTGAATAATGCGACCTTCATTTGCACACAGTCAAGCTCCCAAATCTCTTCAATGGTTCCATAGTACACCTGTTTATCATCTTCCTCTACAGTTAGGCATTCTATTCGAACAGAGCTGTTCTGATACGAGGTCTTAGCATCACGTTCCTCAGTGTAGAACGTGTTGCCATTTATGTCGTACGCTTGGTACTTCATAATCGTCATTGATGGCTTTTGTGCTAACCACGTTGCAAGGTCATCTTGGGGTCCATTTGTCAAACGATCCTTCAACCATCTTATATAGTCCCTATTGTGTGCATTTGTCTCGGCAGCTGGTGACAGCACATTGGGTAAGTTGCTTCGTCGTATCTCCTCCATGTGTTCGGAAGCATGAGCGTCAAGTATCGGGCTATTAAGCAGTACCATCAAATGGGCTTGATCGGCCATATCTCTAGGTGCACGAAACTGCGAGCCAGCAAGGACCGGCTTACCAGCCAGCCTTCCCTCATGGCGAGAGAGGGGCACACCTATAGGTCTAAGTTTCATGTATTCGGTGCAAAACTCAACCACCTCCTCTGCGATATAACCTTGTAGGATGCTTGCCTCTGGATGACATCGGTTCCGACAATAGCGCTTCAATATTCCCATGTACCACTCGAAGGGATACATGTTGCGAAGAAACACATGACCACAATACTTTATCTCGCCCACAAGGTGCACAGTGAGATGGACCATGACATCAAAGAATGGCGGTGGGAAGAACATCTCTAAGTTTGACAATATCCTTGCAATATCAGCTTGCATATTATCCAGCTCTTCAACATCTACCACCTTCTGCTATAGTTTGTTGAAGAAATCACACAGATCAATCAATGTGTTTCTTATGTCTGTGTCCATCATGTTCCTTATGGCCACCGGGAGGATTTGTGTCAACATTACGTGGCAATCATGTGACTTCATGTGAGACAACTTATTTTTACCCAAGCTGTCATCCACGAGACTTCTGATGTTTGCGGAGTAGGAAGAAGGTGTCTTAGTTGACAACAAAAATGCGAAGAACTCTTTTACTTCTGCTGCAGTGAAATTGTAACTCTGGTGTTGGTGGAGCAATTTGTCATCATCTTCCGCTTCATTCATGCGTTGTGATTGGTCACCAAGCATATCGAGTCGTGCACCGTGACCATCCTTTCTTTTGCCTTTAATCTTGAGCAGAGTACCAAGGATGCTTTCACATACATTCTTCTCTACGTGCATGACATCAATGCAATGACGTACACTTAGGAACTCCCAGTAAAGTAATTCCCAGAACACTGATTTCTTCTTAAACACTTGGTCCCTGGGTGTTATTTTTGACGTCGAACCGGATCCCTTGCCAAGCACAACATTAATTTTTTAACCATGCTGTGGACTTCTTTCCCATCATAGGGTCTTGGGCCCGTTCCTCTTTTTACCGTACCATCAAATTCAGCAATCATTTTTCGGTAAGGGTGATTTCTCCTTAAGAACCTACGATGACGCAAATACACGGTTTTGCGCGAGTTGGAAAGAAATCTACTCTCAATCCTATCCATGCATGTGACACATCCTACTGGTCCCTTTGTTTTCTCCCCCGAACTGTTGCCTAATGCCGGCATATCTTGAATGGTGTGCAGCAACAACGCATGTAGCCGGAAAAACTCCTTTGCGTTGGCATCATAACAGCTCACACCAGACCTCCACAATGTCTGCAGTTCTTCTACCAGTAGCTGAAAGTAAATGTTGATATCATTTCTAGGTTGCTTCGGGCCTTGGATAATCATCGACATCATGATGTATTTTTTCTTCATACACAACCAAGGAGGAAGGTTATATATGCACAGAAGCACCAGCCAAGTGTTGTGTTTGGTGTTCATATCGCCAAATGGATTAAATCTATCAGTACACTCCCCTAGCCATATATTTCTTAGATCCTTTGCAAAATCTTTAAACCTGTCAGCGATTTGTTCCCACTGAGCCCCATCTTTCGGGTGCCTCATATACTTATCCGCAGTTCGCTCATCATGATGCCACCGCAACCTCTTTGCCTCTCTAGGGTTTGCAAACAAACGCTTCGGCCTTGGAATTATAGGCAAGTACCAAACAACCTTGAACGAGATTCCTGTCTCGATCTCTTCGTCCATTTTGTACTTGTCCTGTGCTCTCCTGCGCTTGTATCGTGCGTGCTTGCATATGGGACATGAACGCATATCTTTGTAATCACCGCAGTACAACATACAATCATTCACACAAGCGTGTATCTTCTGGACTTCAAGTTCCAATGGACAAACAATTTTCTTCGCTTCGTTCGTGCTTTTGGGGAGCACATTATCTTCTGGAAGAATATCTTTGAAAAGACTCAACAACTGTGTGAAGGCCTTGTTTGATAGACCGCTTTCTGCTTTAAATCTGAGAAGCGTCAGTGTGACACTCAACTTGGAATATTTCTTTTTGCATCCTGGATACAAATCTTTCTTGGAGGCCGCATCAATGCTTGGCAGCTCCTTGTACCTGGCTATATCTTTATCTGGGCCCTGGAAATCTGTAATCATAGCAGCAAATTCTGGCATATCATCAAGGTCGGTGTTGTATGCTTCACACTCTTGGTTTTTCTTTGGGTTTTTTGGCATGCCAGTCTTCTGTCTGTAGCTTGACGTCTGAGCCCCGAGGTTAAATTCATCACCCATGCGACTCTGATCAGGGTTTGGCACCTCGCCGACAGGCAGGTTATTACCTTCATCCATAACCGGCTCTTCACCATGTTTAGTCCATCTTGTGTACCACCCATGAATCCCCTTTTGTATAAGTGTAACTCGACCTCATCCATTGGAATTGACACCGTATTGCTACAATCCTTGCATGGACAGAGGACGTAATATTCTTTGCAAATTCTCTTATTTGTCCGTTCAGCCAAAGCCATGAACTCCTTCACGCCATCCCTATACCTTGAGCTTGTCCGATCCCCCATCCATTCAGATCGTTCCATCTGCACACATTGCATCCTTAATGGATGCACAAAGATGCGTGAATAAATCACAAGATTTTATTTTCAAAATTTATGGAGCGCGCTGCATAATGTTACCCAGCCATGCAATGACACTAATCAACCAGTCAATTTACATGCATCGTCAGTAGTGCCATTATATGAATTTAATACATTAATTAGTCCACTCAAGGAAAAGAATACCTTAATTAATTAGCAGCGGCACGGCGAGACAGCAGGGTCGAGGAGCAGAGCTTAGCGGGGCACCTGCCTATAGTCCGGGCTCCACTATCCCGCCTACGACCGCGAGGGACGTGCTCCAGTCACGCCGGCGCCGACCACGAGGATTGAGCCCCTCTTATATCTCCTGCCGCCGACCGAGGATTGACCTCCTGTCACGCCGCCACCGCCGACCGAGCATTGACCAACTGTAACGCCGCCACCGCCGACCGACCGAGGATGGACTCCCTATAACGCCGACAGCGGATTGACCTCCTATCCGTCAACCGCTGCCTCGGTCGCCGCCGACATCTCTATCAGCATAATGTTTTTTTTGGGTTTCCGGAGAGCGGCTGTTTACCGCACCCATATGTACCGGGAAGCACATCACAAACGGTCATGTTATGGAAACCGTGTATCACGCACGTTCCATCTAACATGATTTGATTTGGGAAATCGTGTGCCGTATACAACAGAATGCGATAAATAGTTCACCCGACCGTTATCATCAGATCCCCATAGTTTCCCCGTATTGCCCAAATCCCAAAATAGCTTCCAAATCCCTAGCGCCCAAATTCCCTAGCATGGCGCTGACATTGGGGAAATGCGGACGAGTGGTGCTGATGGTTTCAGTGCGGATGCACCGGTTCGTACGGTCACTCTTGGCAGCGCCATTGGCGGCGCAACCATGACGGCGGTCACCACCGAGCACTTGCCTAAGGTCACCTGGAGGCCGGTGTACTACAGATCCGAATCGTCTTGTCAGGTCCCAATCATTCCTCATCTTTTTAGCATGACACACACACAGGAAATCGATCAAATGCCGGATCCAGAGTTTTACTCCAGCAGACTTCCGCAACATGAGTTCGATTTCTATTTTTGCGCCACCGAGAAGTACCAAAGCTGAGTTGTGTGCACGGACACACTCCCGCTCGACGTGTATGCACAGAGGGATTCAACATTGGCAGACGGTTTCTCGGTTGCCCCTTAGAGGTTAGTGATAAGTTCATCCCTTTAAGTTCAGTTAATGCCCCCACTCATCCTGATTATTTAACATTCGCAGGGATATGAGGCTTGTGACTTTGTTAACTGGCTGGATGATGAATGGCATGGCAGGGCTCGGAGTGTTATCACCAAGCTTGCAGAAGATAACGTAAAGCTGAAGAAGAAACTGACTAATCTGGAGTGTACAATCACTATGATGAAGCAAGAAAGAATCAATCACAGGCAACAGATGAAAGCAAGAGACAAGAAGGAACTAGCATGCGTAGTTGTAGTTGTCGCATTAGCCATCTTCTATGCATTGTTTGTAGTGATCATTAGGGGTTTCGTTTGATTATTAATGGCTACATCAATAAGCAGAGCTCATCTATTGCTTACCAACTATCCTATGTTAAATGCTTACTATTTCACACCCGTTGTGTTTCATATAAGCATGTGTGTAGTTAAACAATGCATCTAGCGAACCGTGTGAACTCCTAAAATGTACACATGTGAAACATTTGGCATATTGAGAACTGAACAATAGCGGGAATTTAGAGCGACGGGACGGGTGCACACAATTGCGTTTGATTATATCGGAATTCTAACCGCCTGCCAAGACGCCAATATAATCCGTCAATCCCCCGCTTCAATTGCCATTCCTCTTGTCTTCACACCACGCTTCAGTTGCCACCATCTTCATCGTCCCGGCCGGCCACTCTACACTTCCACGCACTCTGCAATCTCGCTTTCTCGCCGGTTGTTTAATTACGTAGCGCAGCAATGTCGACCGACAGCGAGGACGACAGTTCCGCCAGTCTGGGGTCAACCACAGAATCATCGCGCTCGTCTTCCATGAGTCCGGCATCAAGCCCTTGTTGGGGAACATTGCATGAGAAACAAAAAAATTCCTACGCACACGCAAGATATATCCATGGTGATGAGCATCTACGAGAGGGAGAGTGGTCTACGTACCCTTGTAGATCGCTAAGCGGGAAGCGTTAAGAAACGCGGTTGATGTAGTCGATCGTCTTCGCGATCCAAATCGCAAGCTAACCCGCGATCCAATCACGATCCGTCCCAATCTAGCGCCGAACGGACGGCACCTCCGCGTTCAGCACACGTACAACTCGATGACGATCTCCGCCTTCTTGATCCAGCAAGAGGGGGCGGAGAGGTAGATGAGTTCTCCGGCAACACGATGGCGTGGTGGCGGCGGTGGTGGTGCTATCTCGGCAGGGCTACGCCTAGCGCTACCGAAACCGCGAACGGAGGAGAAAATGATCTAGGGAGAGAGAGGGGCGCCAAGGGCTTCGTGTGTGCTCTTGGGGCGCCCCTCCCCTCTATATATAGGTGAAGGGGCGTGGAGATCAGCCCCTCCAAGCCCTAGGGCGCAGCCAAGGGGGAGGGGTTGGACTCCTAGTCCAATTCCCTCCCTTTCCATGCAAACACTTGGGACGTGGAGGAACCCTTGGTGGACTTCCGGACTCCTCCGGAAGTTTCCGGAATCTTCTAGAAGCTTCCCGGTACAATACCGGAAAAACCCAAAACTTTTCCGGTCGCCAAAATATGACTTCCCATATATAAATCTTTACCTCCGGACCATTCCGGAGCTCCTCGTGACGTCCGGGATCTCATCCGGGACTCCGAACAAACTTCGGTCACCAACATACATAACTCAATAATACCGAAACGTCACCGAACGTTAAGTGTGCAGACCCGGCGGGTTCGAGAACTATGTAGACATGATCGAGACAACTCTACGGTCAATAACCAATAGCGGGACCTAGATGCCCATATTGGTTCCTACGTATTCTACAAAGATCTTTATCGGTCGAACCACGATGTCAAGGATTCAGACAATCCCGTATGCAGTTCCCTTTGTCCATCGGTATGTTACTTGCCCGAGATTCGATCGTCGCTATCTCCATACCTAGTTCAATCTCGTTACCGGCAAGTCTCTTTACTCTTTTCGTAACACAAGATCCCGTGACTAACTCCTTAGTCACATTGCTTGCAAGCTTCTTGTGATGCTGTGTTACCGAGTGGGCCCAGAGATACCTCTCCATCATACGGAGTGACAAATCCCAGTCTCAATCCATGCCAACTCAACAGACACCCTCGGAGGTACCTGTAGATCACCTTTATAGTCACCAAGTTACGTTGTGACGTTTGATACACACAAGGCATTCCTCCGGTGTCCGGGAGTCGCATGATCTCATGGTCGTAGGAACATATACTTGACATGGATAAAGCAGTAGCAACAAACTGACACGATCAACTGCTATGCTTACGGTTGGGTCTTGTCCATCACATCATTCTCGTAATGATATGATCACGTTATCAGATGACAAATCATGTCTATGGTCAGGAAACCTTGACCATCTCTGATCAACGAGCTAGTCTAGTAGAGGCTTACTAGGGACATGGTGTTGTCTATGTATCCACACATGTATCTGAGTTTCCGATCAATACAATTCTAGCATGGATAATAAACGATTATCATGAACAAGGAAATATGATAATAACCATTTTATTATTGCCTCTAGGGCATATTTCCAATAGTCTCCCACTTGCACTAGAGTCAATAATCTAGCTCACATCGCTATGTGATTTACATTGTTATGAATCTAACACCCAATGAGTTCTGGGGTTCGATCATGTTTTGCATGTGAGAGAGGTTTTTAGTTAATGGTCTGCAACATTCAGATCCGTGTGTTCTTTGCAAATCTATATGTCATACTGCAGATGCTACCATGCTCCACTTGGAGCTATTCCAAATGGTTGCTCCACTATACGTATCCGGATTGCTACTCAGAGTCATCCGGATAGGTGTCAAAGCTCCATCGACGTAACCCTTTACGATGAACTCTTTATCTCCTCCATAATCGAGAAACATTTCCTTAGTCCTCTAGTTACTAAGGATAACTTTGACCGCTGTCCAGTGATCCACTCCTGGACCACTCTTGTACCCCTTGACAGACTCATGGCAAGGCACACACCAGGTGCGGTACACAGCATGGCATACTATATAGAGCCTATGGATAAGGCATAGGGGACGACCTTCGTCCTTTCTCTTTCTTCTGCCGTGGTCGAGCTTTGAGTCTCACTCAACTCCACACCTTACAAATCAGGCAAGAACTCTTTCTTTGACTGATCCATTTTGAACTGTTTCAAAATCTTGTCAAGGTATGTACTCATTGAAAGTCTTATCAGACGTCTTGATCTATCTCTATAGATCCTGATGCCCAATATTTAAGTAGCTTTATCCAGGTTTTCCTTTGAAAAACTCCTTTCAAACAACCCTTTTATGCTTTCCAGAAATTCTACATTATTTCCGATCATCAATATGTCATCCACATATACTTACCAGAAATTCTATAGTGCTCCCACTCACTTTATTGTAAATACAAGTTTCTCATAAACTTTGTATAGACCCAAAAACTTTGATCACCTCATCAAAGTGTATATTCCAACTCCGAGATGCTTGCTCCAGTCCATAGAAGGGTCGCTGGAGCTTGCATACATTTTAGCATCCTTAGGACTGACAAAACCTTTTGGTTGTATCACATACAACCTTTCCTCAAGGAAACGATGTTTTGACATCCATCTGCCAGATTTCATAATCGAAAAATGCAGCAACTGCTAACATAATTCCAACAGACTTTTAGCATCGCTACGAGTGAGAAAGTCTCATCGTAGTCAACTCCTTGAACTTGTCGGAAACTTCTTTGCGACGAGTCAAGCTTTATAAATGGTGACATTTACCATCTGCGTCTGTCTTCTTCTTAAAGGTCCATTTGTACTCAACGGCCTGCCGTTTAACGGGCAAGTCTACCAAAGTCCATACTTAGTTTTCATACATGGATCCTTTCTCAGATTTCATGGCTCCTACCATTTGTTGGAATCCGGGCCCACCATCGCTTCTTCATAGCTCGTAGGTTCACTGTTGTCTAACAACATGACCACCAAGACAGGATTGATGTACCACTCAGGGGCGGTATGAATTCTTGTCAACCTACGAGGTTCGGTAGTAACTTGATCCGAAGCTTCATGATCATCATCATTTGCTTCCTCTTCACTTGGTGTAGGCGTCGCAGAAACATCTTTCTGTGTCGTGCTACTATTCAACTGAAGTGACGGTTCAACAACCTCATCAAGTTCTACTTTCCTCCCACTCAATTCTTTCGAGAGAAACTTTTTCTTGAGAAAGGACCCGTTTTAAGCAACAAACACTTTGCCCTTGGATCTGAGATAGAAGGTATACCCAACTGTATCCTTAGGGTATCTTATGAAGATGAACTTTTCCGCTTTGGGTTCAAGCTTATCAGACATAAGCATCGCATTCCCAAACTCTGATAAATGACAGCTTAGGTTTCTGCCAAACCAAAATTCATACGGTGTCATTTCAACGGACTTAGATGGTGCCCTATTTAAAGTGAATGTAGTTGTCTCTAATGCATAACCCCAAAACGATAGTGGCAAATCGATAAGAGACATCATAGTACGCACCATATCCAATAGAGCACGACTACGACGTTCGGACACACCATCACACTATGGTGTTCCAGGTGGCGTGAGTTGTGAAACAACTTCCACATTGTCTTGAGTTGTATACCAAACTCGTAACTCAGATATTTACCTCCACGATCATATCGTAGACATTTTATCTTCTTGTCACGATGATCTCAAACTTCACTCTGAATTTGTTTGAACTTTTTCAAACGTTTCAGACTCGTGTTTCATTCAGTAAATATCCCCATATCTACTCAAATCATCAGTGAAGGTAAGAAAATAACGATATCCACCGCACGCTTCAACACTCATTGGATCGCTACATCAACATGTATCATTTCCAATAAGTCACTTGCCCGCTCCATCATATCGGAAAACGGGGTCTTAGTCATCTTGCCCAAAAAGGCATGGTCCGCATGTCTCAACCGATTCGAAATCGAGTGAGTCAAAAGATCCATCAGCACGGAGTTTCTTCATGCGCTTTACACCAATATGACCTTGGCGGTGATGTCTACTACGCAACTTTATTCTTGTAGACTTTGTTGGGCCTCCAAGCGCAGAGTTTTGTAGGACAGTAGCAATTTCCCTCAAGTGGATGACCTAAGGTTTATCAATCTGTGGGAGGCGTAGGATGAAGATGGTCTCTCTCAAACAACCCTGCAACCAAATAACAAAGAGTCTCTTGTGTCCCCAACACACCCAATACAATGGTAAATTGTATAGGTGCACTAGTTCGGCGAAGAGATGGTGATACAAGTGCAATATGGATGGTAGATATAAGTTTTTGTAATCTGAAAATATAAAAACAGCAAGGTAGCAAGTAACAAAAGTGAGCAAAAACGGTATTGCAATGCTTGAAAACAAGGCCTAGGGTTCATACTTTCACTAGTGCAAGTTCTCTCAACAATACTGACATAGTTGAATCATATGTAAATCCCTCACGTGCGACAAAGAGTTCACTCCAACGTCACAAATAGCGGAGAACAAACGAAGAAATTATTGTAGGGTACGAAACCACCTCAAAGTTATCTTTTCCGATCAATCGTATGAGCTATCCCTAAAGTGTCACGAACAGCCCTAGAGTTCGTACTAAAATAACACCTTAAGATACACATCAACCAAAACCCTAATGTCACCTAGATACTCCAATGTCACCACGAGTACCCATGGGCTTGATTATACGATATGCATCACACAATTTCAGATTCATCAGGTTCAATCCAACACAAAGAACTTCAAAGAGTGCCCCAAAGTTTCTACCGGAGAGTCAAGACGAAAACGTGTGCCAACCCCTATGCATAGATTCCCAAGGTCACGGAACCCGCAAGTTGATCACCAAAACATACATCAAGTGGATCAATAGAACATCCCATTTTCACCACGGATATCCCATCGCAAGACATACATCAAGTGTTCTCAAATCCTTTAAAGACTCAATCCGATAAGAAAACTTCAAAGGGAAAACTCAATTCATCACAAGAAGATAGAGAGGGGAAAACTCCATATGATTCATCTATATTAATAAAGCTCGCGGTACATCAAGATCGTGTCATCTCAAGAACACGAGAGAGAGAGATCAAACACATAGCTACTGGTACATACCCTCAGCCCCGAGGGTGAACTACTCCCTCCTCGTCATGGAGACCGCCGGGATGATGAAGATGGCCTCCGGTGATGGTTTCCCCCTCCGGCAGGGTGCCGGAACGGGCTCCCAATTGGTTTTTTGTGGCTACAGAGGCTTGCGGCGGCGGAACTCCCGATCTAGGTTTCTTTCTGGGGGTTACGGGATTTATAGGAGTACTTGGCGTTGGAATCAAGTCAGGGGGACTCCCGAGGGGCCCACAAGCCAGGGGGGCACGCCCTAGGGGGGGGGGCCCTAGGCTTGTGGCTGCCTCGGGACTCCTCTCCGGTATCTTTTTTTGCTCCAGTATTTTTTATATTTTCCAAAAATATTCTCCGTAAATTTTTATTCCATTTGGACTCCGTTTGATATTCCTTTTCTGCGAAGCTCAAAAACAAGGAAAAAACAGAAACTGGCACTGGGCTCTAGGTTAATAGGTTAGTCCCAAAAACAATATAAAATAGCATATACATGCATATAAAACATCCAAGATGGATAATATAATAGCATGGAACAATCAAAAATTATAGATACGTTGGAGACGTATCAAGCATCCCCAAGCTTAATTCCTGCTCGTCCTCGAGTAGGTAAATGATAAAAACAGAATTTTTGATGTGGAATGCTACCTAACATATTCATCCATGTAATTTTCTTTATTGTGGCATGAATATTCAGATCCATAAGATTCAAAACAAAAGTTTAATGTTGACATAAAAACAATAATACTTCAAGCGTACTAATAAAGCAATCATGTCTTCTCAAAATAACATGGCCAAAGAAAGTTATCCCTACAAAATCATAGAGTCTGGCTATGCTCCATCTTCATCACACAAAATATTAAATCATGCACAACCCCGGTTTTAGCCAAGCAATTGTTTCATACTTTAGTATTCTCAAACTTTTTCAACTTTCACGCAATACATGAGCGTGAGCCATGGACATAGCACTATAGGTGGAATAGAATATGGTGGTTGTGGAGAAGACAAAAAAGAATGAGATAGTCTCACACCAACTATGCGTATCAACGGGCTATGGAGATGCCCATCAATAGATATCAATGTGAGTGAGTAGGGATTGCCATGCAACGGATGCACTAGAGCTATAAGTGTATGAAAGCCCAAAAAGAAACTAAGTGGGTGTGCATCCAACTTGCTTGCTCACGAAGACCTAGGGCAATTTTGAGGAAGCCCATCATTGGAATATACAAGCCAAGTTCTATAATGAAAAAATCCCACTAGTATATGAAGTGATAATATAGGAGACTCTCTATCATGAAGATCACGGTGCTACTTTGAAGCACAAGTGTGGAAAAAGGATAGTAGCATTGCCCCTTCTCTCTTTTCTCTCATTTTTTTATTTTCTTTTTTTTCCTTTGGTGGGCTTCTTTGGCCTCTTTTATTTTTCATAAAGTCCGGAGACTCATCCCGACTTGTGGGGGAATCATAGTTTCCATCATCCTTTCCTCACATGGGACAATGCTCTAATAATGATGATCATCACACTTTCATTTACTTACAACTCAAGAATTACAACTCGATACTTAGAACAAAATATGACTCTATATGAATGCCTCCGGCGGTGTACCGGGATGTGCAATGACTCAAGAGTGACATGCATAAAAAATATGAACGGTGGCTTTGCCACAAATACGATGTCAACTACATGATCATGCAAAGCAATATGACAATGATGATGTGTGTCATAAACGGAACGGTGGAAGTTGCATGGCAGTATATCTCGGAATGGCTATGGAAATGCCATAATAGGTAGGTATGGTGGCTGTTTTGAGGAAGGTATATGGTGGGTTTAATGCACCGGCGAAAGTTGCGCGGTACTAGAGATGCTAGCAAGGGTGGAAGGGTGAGAGTGCGTATAGTCCATGGACTCAACATTAGTCATAAAGAACTCACATACTTATTGCAAAAGTCTATTAGTTATCAAAACAAAGTACTACCCGCTTGCTCCTACGGGAAGGGTTGGTAGGAGTTAACCATCGCGCGATCCCGACCTCCACATAAAGGAGGGCAATCAATAAATAAATCATGCTCCGACTTCGTCACATAACGGTTCACCATACGTGCATGCTATGGGAATCACAAACTTTAACACAAGTATTTCTACCAATCCACAATTACTCACTAGCATGTCTCTAATATTACAATCTTTATATCTCAAAACAATCATAAGGAATCAAACTTCTCATAGTATTCAATGCACTTTATATGAAAGTTTTTATTATATCCCTCTTGGATGCCCATTATATTAGGACTAAATTCATAACCTAAGCAAGTTACCATGCTGCTTAGAGACTCTCAAAATAATATAAGTGAAGCATGAGAGTTCATCAATTTCTATAAAATGAAACCACCGCCGTGCTCTACCAAGATATAAGTGTAGCACTAGAGCAAAAGACAAACTACTCCAAAAAGATATAAGTGAAGATCAATGAGTAGCCAACAATTAAATAACTATGTGAAGACTCTCTCATCTAAGAATTTCAGATCTTAAGTATTTTATTCAAACAGCAAACTAAAAAAAAATAGAACTCCAAGAATAGCACGCATCATGTGAACGAATAAAAATTTAGGCTCAACATAGGCTAACCGATAGTTGAGGAAGAGAGGTGGGATGCGTAGCATCCCCAAGCTTAGATGCTTGAGACTTCTTGAAATATTTACTTGGGGTGCCTTGGGCATCCCCAAGCTTGAGCTTTTGTATCTTGTTCAATCCTCTCATATCCCGGTTTCACCTATTCTCAAAACCTTCATCCACACAAAACTTGAAAAGAACTCGTGAGATAGGTTAGTGCACATAATAATAAATCAACTCTTTATATACTGCCAAGACAAGTTGCACAATAATTTTCAAACATCATCTAATGTTTACTATCGTTTCCACAATTTATATCTACCAATATAGGCTATGGAAACTAGAGGATAAGTAGATAACAAAACTATGACAGCAATCTGTCCAAACAGAACAATCTGTAGCAATTTATGAAAACAGTGTACTTCCGTAACTGAAAGAATTATGAAAATTTAGTACATGCTAAATAATTTATATGACAACACTGTGTAAGAATTTCAGAAACTTTCCACGTTCCAGTAAAATATGAAAATTCAAACACTACAGCAAAAGTTTCTGTTTTTTCACAGCACACATCAAACATGCAATGCAAGCATCCTAAGGCAATTCTTTGAACTTTTTAGTCTTGCAGATAGATTGGTCTTCCAGCACTCATATGGTGGATATTGCAGTCCAAGCCAGAAAGGAGTTTGCTAACCCTTTCTTTGCAGAAGTTGTCTTTCTAACCTGGTGGAATATCTGGATGGTTAGAAATGATAAGGTCTTCAGAAAGATAAGACCATCTTTTGGTAGATGGAAGGCTGGATTCATCCATGATATTTCCCTGATGGCACACAGGATAAAATCAAGACACAAGGAGGAACTTCTTCACTGGATTGCTTTCCTGCCACCTTGAGGATGCTTTTCCTTTTGCTTTCCCTTGTAGCTTAGCTTAGTTTACCTTTTTTATTCTTTTTCCACAGCTTGTGGATCTGTACATATGACTTTGTTTGCTCTTTTTAATAAAATGCTGTGGGGCCAAGCCCTTCAGTTTCCATGGTAAAAAAAATGACGCTCCAAGCAAAACTCATATTATGTGACGAATAGAAATATAGCTCCTAGTAAGATATACCGATAGTGTTGAAGACGAAAGAGGGGATGCCTTCCGGGGCATCCCCAAGCTTAGGCGCTTGAGTATTCCTTGGATATTACCTTGGGGGTGCCTTGGGCATCCCCAAGCTTAGGTTCTTGTCACTCCTTATTCTCCTCATATCAGTGTCTCACCCAAAACTTGAAAACTTCAATCACACAAAACTTAGCGGAACTTCGTGAGATGGGTTAGTATGATAAAGAGAAAATCATTCACTTGGGTACTCTCAAGACAAGATTCAGAATTGTTCCCACATGATACCTGATACCTACTGTATTATACAATTCCCATAATTTATACCATTAAATATAAGCTATGGAAACACTAAAACAAGCAAACTATGCATGCAAAACAGAATCTGTCAAAAACAGAACAGTCTGTGAAGATCTGTAGTGTAACCATACTTCCCTGTCTCTAAACATTCTGAAAAATTAGTACAACCTTAAGAATTTGTATATCAAGACTGTGTAAAAATTTCAGATTATTATCACGCTCTAGTAAAAAATGAATATTCCTGTACTGGAGTCAAAAGTTTTTGTTTTGGTTCAGCATCAATTCTACTCATCTTGTGAGTCGTCCCAAAGGCTTTACTTGGCACTTTATTGACATAAAAGACACAAAACATGATTACTACAGTAGCTTAATCATGTGAACACACAAAAACAGAAACGAAAAGTGTTGGGTTGTCTCCCAACAAGCGCTTTTCTTTAATGCCTTTTAGCTAGGCATGCTGATTTCAATGATGCTCACATAAAAGATAAGAATTGAAACATAACAGGAGCATCATGAAGCATATGACTAGCACATTTAAGTCTAACCCACTTCCTATGCATAGGGATTTTGTGAGCAAACAATTTATGGGAACAAGAATCAACTAGCATAGGAAGGCAAAACAAGCATGACTTCAAAACTTTCAACACATAGAGAGGAAACTTGATATTATTGCAATATGTAGAAGCATAAGATCCTCTCTCATAATAAATTTCAGTAGCATCATGAACGAATTCAATAATATAACCAGCACATAAAGCATTCTTTTCATGATCTACAAGCATAGAAATTTTACTACTCTCCACACAAGAAGATTTCTTCTCATGACTAATAGTGGGAGTATCATAAAAGAATTGAATACTACAAATTGGTTCCACATTAAAAGAGTAATATTCAGTAAAAGGATATTCATAATTATGACAAGTATCATAATAGTAATCATCACTCTTTTTCATCGCATAAGTATCATCACAATAATCATCATAAGTAGGAGGCATGCAGTCATTATAACAAATTTGATCATTCAAAGTAGGGGGAATAAAAATATCATCTTCATCAAACATAGCATCCCCAAGCTTGTGGCTTTGCATATCATTAGCATAATCACTCTCATCATTAATAGTATGAATGACCCCAATAGTATAGCAATTATTATCATCATCTTCCAAGTTGGTGCCATAAATATTTTCAAGATTATAAGAAGTATCATTATCTTCCCAATCATAATTATCACAACAAGCAATAGGCATAACAAAATCATCCTCAAGTGTATCATCTTCCACAACTATTTTTGATTCATTCTCATGAGGCCTATCAATAATGGGAGCAACATTATTTGGGAGAGATACCTCTTTACCTTTACTTTTCCTTCTTTTCTTCTTCTTCACCACATTATGTGTGGGTTTATTTAATTCCTCCAAGCTTCTTTTTGAAGAGGTTGGTTGAATAAAAAGCTCCTCCTCGTTACCTGATTCATCATAAGAAAAAATAGGAGGATATTGGGAAACCTCTTCCCCTTCATTAGTATTCTCTTCATCTTCTATTTGTTTTCTTGTCTTTAAGTAATTGGCAATATAAGGATTCTCAATGCAATTTACCACGCAATACATATAGATTTCATTTAGATCAAAATCAATCATTTTCATGAGAACCCAAGCTGGAACATCCTTAGTTTTATGTTTCATTTCTTCATACCCCAAAAATAGACTAACACTACTGGAATCAGGAGATTTGCCGTCTGCCATGGCAGACGGCAAAAGGGCAAAAGGCGGACGGCACAATTTCGGGCCCAACGAGCTCCGGCAAAGGGGTCTTTGCCGTCTGCTTCGGCCCAGCGGACGGCAAAGATTCTTTGCCGTCAGCTTGCAGACGGCAAAGGACCTGGACGGCGTAGTACTGACGACGCCACCATCAGGCGGCTAACGGACCCCCACCCTTTGCCATCTGCCTCCCGCCTCCCGTTGCCGTCTGCCTCCCGCCCCCCATTGCCGTCTGCCACGTGGCAGCTTTGCCGACGGCGGCCGTCGGCATAGCGCCTCTCTTTGCCGTCTGCCTCCCGCCCCCCTTTGCCGTCTGCCTCCCGTCCCCCCTTTGCCGTCTGCCTCCTCCCCCTTTGCCGTCTGCCACGGACGGCAAAGAGGCAAAATGGGCCAGCCTTGTTTTCCCAGGTTTCACAGGCGGCCGCCACGTGGCAGCTTTGCCGACGGCGGGCGTCGGCATAGCTGCCTTTGCCGTCCGGGGCAGACGGCAAAGAGGCCGTATTGCCTCTTTTTTTTTTGTTACATTCAACAATTTGCAAACAAACAATATATGATATATACATAAATAATTCACAGAAACAATGTGCAACAGCCATATATGATCAACCAACAATTATACCAAATTAAAAGTATCAAATGCCACATTGTTCGCCATATTACAATAGGTTCATCCATACATACATATAGTCTCATCGATACAAATGACTCAATACATGAAAACAGAAAGTAAACCTAGCACTACATGAAAGCAAGCTGCCGTGAACTCGTCTCAAATGTGCAAAATTGGAAATAAGAAAGTTAGAAAAATAATACTAGAATTAAGATGTAGAAGAAGATCTAGAATTAGAAGAAGATGAAGGGGCTGTTTGGTTTCAAGACACAACTAGCCACACTTTGCCAGAACTCAACTTAGGCAAGTTTGACCTTGTTAGGTGTGTGTTTGGTTCTTGCCACAACTAAGGCAAGATTTTTTTTATTAGCAGTAAGACCCACATGTCATAGATAGAAAAAGTGTGGCAAGATTCCCTTAGGCAAGCCAAAGTGTGGTAACTATTTGAGCACCTCAAGTAAGGCAAGTGTGGTAAAATTGTGGCAAGCCAAAGTGTGGTAAAATTGCGGCAAGCCAAATTGTGGCTAACTATTTGAGCACCTAAAGCCAAAGTGTGGCAAGCCAAAGTGTGGCAAGATTCTTTCTCTGTCTCCTCTTGTTTTTCTTCTTCTTATTGCTTATTTGTGTCATTTTAGAGCTAACCTAGGTAATTATCACATTATTTACCTAACTAAGCTTATTGTGTCATTTTGCAAGAAAATAAGCTAAGTCTATGGCATCTATGAGGTTACCAAGTCTATTATGTCATTTTTGAGTTAAGCCTATTATGTACACCCACGCTGGTAGACGGTGCCCTCAACCACCTCGTCCCCGCTATCAGAAAGCCGATCCCCGCCACCATCAGCATGGCCACTCGGCTCCGGCTGATGCAGATCCAGCCAGGTATCCCATCCGGTGGAAGCCTGTGGAGTCTCGTAGGACGAAGCGTCTGGCACAGGAGTCTCGTGGGACGAAGCGTCTGGCACAGGAGTCTCGTGGGTGGCCGCGTCTGAGACAGAAGGTTCGTCGACCCGAGGCTCATGGACAGGAGTCCTTGTAGCCTCCACCTCAGACGGGTCCACCGTAGCAGTCCTGTGCTCGGGTGAATCAGCTGGGGGTGGCGGCGAGGAAGGTGTAGCAGCCTTCCTACCTCTCCCGCGGCCACCACGTGTAACTTTAGGAGCCTTCCTACCTCTCCCCCGACCTCCTCTCCCGGTCGGCAACTTCGCCGACGAAGAAGCGCCCTCGGGTGTCCCAATACTGTCGTACAACGCTCTCCGGAGAGTTTGGGGTGGAATGGAAGTACCCCTCCCACCACGCGCCGACGAAGGATCCTCGGATCGCTCTCGACCCGCGCCCACCATATTTCAACACCTGCCATGACAAAGAGTAAACGAAATTAGTACAACATAAAAAAATGAATACCGACATGAATAATAATATGTATATATATAATTTGAGTGTATCATCATCATGTATACCTGACATGATCTAATAATAATCTTCATCGTCTATATATGCTCTGGGATCAATAAATGCATCATCATCATCACTATCATTAATAAATGCATCATCATCACTATCGGGAGCAACATGTGGAAGGCCTCATTTATGTAATCGGTCAAGCATTGAGAGGTCATCCGCAGCAGTAACCTCTTCTTCTTCCGTCTCTTCTTGTTCCGGCTCAGGGGTGAAGTCGGATTCACTGTCGCTGTCTACCTCAATGTTCTGGGGTGAAGTAGAGCGGTTTTTGAAACATTTTTTGGAAAGACGTGTTTCTTGGAAGAATTCTCCTTCATATGTGTCTGGGTTAATGTGAGGTTCATAATCATCTTCATTGAGGGGAGGTGGTCTAAAATGTGGCGGCACATCATAAACGACATCCCAACCATTCAGATTTGGATCAGTTTGGCAGGCCCACGGTAGATAGAAAACTTGGGTCGCCTGTTGAGTCGTAATATAGACATCGGGAACATCTAAATGGGTTCTTTGTTTGATTTCGACTAGCCCTATATGTTCATGAGTTCTTCTAGTCTCCTTCGGCTGGAACCAATAACCTTTGAAGACTACGACGTTTGGTGGGTTTTCACCAAAGAATCTAAGTTCATAAATTGCTTCAACTCTTCCATAATAGTCGACACCTCCTTCGCCGACAGCGGAGACACAACAATTTGTAGACTTTCGGTCGGCCATAGATAGCTCTTTGCCAAAAGTACGAAAGCGATACCCGTTGATGTCGTATTTGTCAAATGAATGGACCTTATAGTCAAAACCATTAGCGACTTGTCTCAATTCGGAGTCCATAGACTCTATATTAGCCTACAAGTTTAATACAAAAGGATTGTTGCATTAGTCGCAAACAAGACGAAGAAATGAAATGGTCTAATGGAAATTACCGTTTGTTTGATTCAAGAGATGAAACCGGGATAGCCGCCTCCATGCTTTGCCAGAAGCTCATACTCTTCGATGGAATCCTTTTGGATCACCGCTCCATCCAAGAATTTGGCGACGTATCGACTGTATCACATATCCGGGAATAAGAGCATTTCAAAGGAATTAGAAGTTGCGAAACAATGTACCAAGAACTTACTCGATGTACGGCCGCACTTCTGTTAGGTTGTTGAAGATATACAACGAAATGGTCCGCCATTCTTCGACATCCAACGCTATTGCTTTCGAAGCACCGGCTGGTGCGAGCTTCCCTTTGAATAGGCTGAGGTTGGATCGACCTTTTTCACAGTCGCCATCATTGTACCGAGGCTTCGGATTATGCAAATGACGATTCTTGGCTTTGTAGTGTGCTGTCACGAAGTTTGCCGCCTCCTCAGTAATGAATGCCTCGGCCATCGATGCTTCAATTCTATGTTTATTTTTACATTTTGCTCGAAGCGTCTTCTGCATCCTCTCAGTTGCGAAGCACCAACGATTTTGCACGCCCCCCCAATCTTGCCTCGGTCGGGAGATGCAAAATCAAATGCTGCATTGGATTAAAGAATCCCGGTGGAAAGATCTTTTCTAACTTGCAGATCAACTCCGGCGCCAACTCTTCCAGTTCGTCTAGCACGTCAAGCGATAGTTCTTTCGCACAAAGAGCACGGAAGAAATAGCTCAGCTCTGCCAGTACTAGCCATTCATCCTCAGGTATAAAGCCACGCAACATCACCGGCATTACCCGCTCAAGCCATATGTGCCAATCATGACTCTTGAGACCAAATATTTTCAATTTGTCAAGACTCGCTCCCCTCTTTAGATTCGCTGCATACCCATCGGGGAACATCAACTGCATTTTCACCCACAAGATCATTTCCCTCATAGCTGGCCTTCCAAGATTGAACCATGCCTTTGGCTTCCTCCAGTTCTTCTTTCCTTTTGGTTGTCGCATGTTTTGTAACGGTCTATCACATAGAGCCTCCTGATCGACTCTAGCCTTAGGATTATCCTTCGACTTCCCCTCTATGCCGAACAATGTACCAAAAAGGGCCTCGGCGATATTCTTTTCAGTGTGCATCACGTCGATGTTGTGTGGGCAAAGGAGGTCTTTAAAGTAAGGCAGATCCCACAAGCATATCTTGTGAGTCCAGGCGTGTTTCGAATTATACCCTTTGAAATACCTTGGACGATTTGGATCCGGCTCGAGAGCGTTTATCTGATCCAGGGTCTGTTGGCCTGTCAATGCAAGTGGTGCAGAGTTTTTGACAACTCTACCTTTCAGGAAATTCTTCTTGTCTTTTCCGAACTTATGGCGAGGATCCAGGAACTGTCTATACAAGTCGAAGCAAGAATACGTGCAACCCGCCTGCAGCCAATGGAACTCAAGAGCTGCCTTGCATGTGGGGCACGGGAACCTTCCATGCACACACCAGCCAATGAATATCGCATACGCCGGCAAGTCATGCGACGAGTACATGTACCACACATGCATTTTGAAGTTTTTTTTGTAGCGGCGTCATATGTCTTGATCCCATTATCCCAAGCTTCTTGCAATTCATCCTTAAGCGGCTGCATGTACACATTCATATTCTTCCCCGGATAGTTGGGCCCTGGAATTATCAACGTCAAGAAAATGTTCTTTCTTTTCATAATCTCTCCGGGGGGAAGATTGAGTGGAATGACAAATACAGGCCAGCAACTGTATTGGGTTGCCGTCATACCAAACACATTGAACCCATCCGTGCTGATGGCGACTCGAGGATGCCTTGGATCTGCCGCTTTATCCTTATGTAATGCATCGAAGTGCTTCCACGCAAAAGCGTCTGAAGTGTGTCCCAACATCGGATTCCCATCTGCATCTAGTTCGGTTCTTTTGCCCAATTTATGCCACGTCATCTGTCTGGCCGTCTCTTCGACCATGAAAAGACGTTGAAGTCTTGGTATGATTGGCATATACCAAAGAACATTAACTGGGATTTTGGTCTGACTCTTCTCACCCATACCGTTGTCTACCACAACATACCTGGAAGACTTGCAAATGGGACAATAGTTGAAGCTCGCATACTCAAGCCTAAATAAGGCACATCCATTCTCACAGGCATCTATCTTCTCATAGGGCATCTTAAGCGCACGTAGGATTTTGTCCGACTGGTACAGGTTTGCTGGCAATACATGGCCTTTGGGTAGAAAGCGTCCAAATATCGTCATCATCGCGTCGTAGCATTCTCTGCCCAGGTTGAACTGAGCCTTCAGAGCCATTACTTGCGCGATGGCATCCAGCTGACAAAGCTCAGTGTGCTCGTGGAGAGGACGTTTTGAAGACTCCAACATTTCATAGAAGGCCTTTGCAGATTCCTCCATCTCATCGTCCGAATCCCGAGCATCATCAAAGTCTTGCACCATGTCTTCGATCCCGGTACCATGCTCGTCGGTGCGACGACGAACCACCTCAGCTCTGGCACGTTGGGCAGACTCACCATGAAATCTCCACACCGTATAATCAGTCGTAAAACCCCACTTCTGCAAGTGTTTACCCATTTCATCCCGTGTCCACTTTTTATGGTTGTCGCACCGGACACATGGGCACCAGGTTATTTCCTGGCCATTTGCAAATGCGGCGCTCAGAAACCCCTTGGTTTTTTTAACCATTCAATGGTCATTTCTTTCTGACTAGGGTGACCGGTGTACATCCAAGCACGATCACTCATCTTGCCTACCTACTAAACACACAAGAAATATATATATAATTCATCATCTATATTCATCCGTTAATCAAGTTTGTCAGTTTTATTACGTCCATGCAACCTACAAGCTAATAGGTAGAGATAGGTCCTAATCCCACCCGAGTATGTGTAGATTGGGTTCGTTTTCCCATGCTTTGCTCCGGATCCGACGCAGAATCATAAGGAATCAAACTTCTCATAGTATTCAATCCACTTTATATGAAAGTTTTTATTATATCCCTCTTGGATGCCCATTATATTAGGACTAAATTCATAACCTAAGCAAGTTACCATGCTGCTTAGAGACTCTCAAAATAATATAAGTGAAGCTTGAGAGTTCATCAATTTCTATAAAATGAAACCACCGCCATGCTCTAGAAAGATATAAGTGAAGCACTAGAGCAAAAGACAAACTACTCCAAAAAATATAAGTGAAGATCAATGAGTAGCCAACAATTAAATAACTATGTGAAGACTCTCTCATCTAAGAATTTCAGATCTTAAGTATTTTATTCAAACAACAAACTAAACAAAAATAGAACTCCAAGAATAGCACGCATCATGTGAACGAATAAAAATTTAGGCTCAACATAGGCTAACCGATAGTTGAGGAAGAGAGGTGGGATGCGTAGCATCCCCAAGCTTAGATGCTTGAGACTTCTTGAAATATTTACTTGGGGTGCCTTGGGCATCCCCAAGCTTGAGCTTTTGTATCTTGTTCAATCCTCTCATATCCCGGTTTCACCTATTCTCAAAACCTTCATCCACACAAAACTTGAAAAGAACTCGTGACATAGGTTAGTGCACATAATAATAAATCAACTCCTTATGGACTGCCAAGACAAGTTGCACAATAATTTTCAAACATCATCTAATGTGTACTATCGTTTCCACAATTTATATCTACCAATATAGGCTATGGAAACTAGAGGATAAGTAGATAACAAAACTATGACAGCAATCTGTCCAAACAGAAAAATCTGTAGCAATTTATGAAAACAATGTACTTCCGTAACTGAAAGAATTATGAAAATTTAGGAAATACTAAATAATTTATATGACAACACTGTGTAAAAATTTCAGAAGCTTTCCACGTTCCAGTAAAATATGAAAATTCAAACACTACAGCAAAAGTTTCTGTTTTTTCACAGCACACATCAAACATGCAATGCAAGCATCCTAAGGCAATTCTTGGAACTTTTTATTCTTGCAGATAGATTGGTCTTCCAGCACTCATATGGTGGATATTGCAGTCCAAGCCAGAAAGGAGTGTGCTAAGCCTTTCTTTGCAGAAGTTGTCTTTCTAACCTGGTGGAATATCTGGATGGTTAGAAATGATAAGGTCTTCAGAAAGATAAGACCATCTTTTGGTAGATGGAAGGCTGGATTCATCCATGATATTTCCCTGATGGCACACAGGATAAAATCAAGACACAAGGAGGAACTTCTTCACTGGATTGCTTTCCTGCCACCTTGAGGATGCTTTTCCTTTTGCTTTCCCTTGTAGCTTAGCTTAGTTTACCTTTTTTATTCTTTTTCCACAGCTTGTGGATCTGTACATATGACTTTGTTTGCTCTTTTTAATAAAATGCTGTGGGGCCAAGCCCTTCAGTTTCCATGGTAAAAAAAATGACGCTCCAAGCAAAACTCATATTATGTGACGAATAAAAATATAGCTCCTAGTAAGATATACCGATAGTGTTGAAGACGAAAGAGGGGATGCCTTCCGGGGCATCCCCAAGCTTAGGCGCTTGAGTATTCCTTGGATATTACCTTGGGGGTGCCTTGGGCATCCCCAAGCTTAGGTTCTTGTCACTCCTTATTCTCCTCATATCAGTGTCTCACCCAAAACTTGAAAACTTCAATCACACAAAACTTAACGGAACTTCGTGAGATTGGTTAGTATGATAATGAGAAAATCATTCACTTGGGTACTCTCAAGACAAGATTCAGAATTGTTCCCACGTGATACCTGATACCTACTGTATTAAACCATTCCCATAATTTATACCATTAAATATAAGCTATGGAAACACTAAAACAAGCAAACTATGCATGCAAAATAGAATCTGTCAAAAACAGAACAGTCTGTGAAGATCTGTAGTGTAACCATACTTCCCTGTCTCTAAACATTCTGAAAAATTAGTACAACCTTAAGAATTTGTATATCAAGACCGTGTAAAAATTTCAGATTATTATCACGCTCTAGTAAAAAATGAATATTCCTGTACTGGAGTCAAAAGTTTCTGTTTTGGTTCAGCATCAATTCTACTCATCTTGTGAGTCGTCCCAAAGGCTTTACTTGGCACTTTATTGACATAAAAGACACAAAACATGATTACTACAGTAGCTTAATCATGTGAACACACAAAAACAGAAACGAAAAGTGTTGGGTTGTCTCCCAACAAGCGCTTTTCTTTAATGCCTTTTAGCTAGGCATGCTGATTTCAATGATGCTCACATAAAAGATAAGAATTGAAACATAACAGGAGCATCATGAAGCATATGACTAGCACATTTAAGTCTAACCCACTTCCTATGCATAGGGATTTTGTGAGCAAACAATTTATGGGAACAAGAATCAACTAGCATAGGAAGGCAAAACAAGCATGACTTCAAAACTTTCAACACATAGAGAGGAAACTTGATATTATTGCAATATGTAGAAGCATAAGATCCTCTCTCATAATAAATTTCAGTAGCATCATGAACGAATTCAACAATATAACCAGCACATAAAGCATTCTTTTCATGATCTACAAGCATAGAAATTTTACTACTCTCCACACAAGAAGATTTCTTCTCATGACTAATAGTGGGAGTATCATAAAAGAATTGAATACTACAAATTGGTTCCACATTAAAAGAGTAATATTCAGTAAAAGGATATTCATAATTATGACAAGTATCATAATAGTAATCATCACTCTTTTTCATCGCATAAGTATCATCACAATAATCATCATAAGTAGGAGGCATGCAGTCATTATAACAAATTTGATCATTCAAAGTAGGGGGAATAAAAATATCATCTTCATCAAACATAGCATCCCCAAGCTTGTGGCTTTGCATATCATTAGCATAATCACTCTCATCATTAATAGTATGAATGACCCCAATAGTATAGCAATTATTATCATCATCTTCCAAGTTGGTGCCATAAATATTTTCAAGATTATAAGAAGTATCATTATCTTCCCAATCATAATTATCACAACAAGCAATAGGCATAACAAAATCATCCTCAAGTGTATCATCTTCCACAACTATTTTTGATTCATTCTCATGAGGCCTATCAATAATGGGAGCAACATTATTTGGGAGAGATACCTCTTTACCTTTACTTTTCCTTCTTTTCTTCTTCTTCACCACATTATGTGTGGGTTTATTTAATTCCTCCAAGCTTCTTTTTGAAGAGGTTGGTTGAATAAAAAGCTCCTCCTCGTTACCTGATTCATCATAAGAAAAAATAGGAGGATATTGGGAAACCTCTTCCCCTTCATTAGTATTCTCTTCATCTTCTATTTGTTTTCTTGTCTTTAAGTAATTGGCAATATAAGGATTCTCAATGCAATTTACCACGCAATACATATAGATTTCATTTAGATCAAAATCAATCATTTTCATGAGAACCCAAGCTGGAACATCCTTAGTTTTATGTTTCATTTCTTCATACCCCAAAAATAGACTAACACTACTGGAATCAGGAGATTTGCCGTCTGCCATGGCAGACGGCAAAGGGCAAAAGGCGGACGGCAAAGGCCTTTGCCGTCCGCTAGCGGACGGCACAATTTCGGGCCCAACGAGCTCCGGCAAAGGGGTTCTTTGCCGTCTGCTTCGGCCCAGCGGACGGCAAATATTCTTTGCCGTCAGCTTGCAGACGGCAAAGGACCTGGACGGCGTAGTACTGACGGCGCCACCGTCAGGCGGCTAACGGACCCGCACCCTTTGCCGTCTGCCTCCCGCCCCCCGTTGCCGTCTGCCTCCCGCCCCCCATTGCCGTCTGCCTCGTGCCCCCCTTTGCCGTCTGCCACGTGGCAGCTTTGCCGACGGCGGCCGTCGGCATAGCGCCTCTCTTTGCCGTCTGCCTCCCGCCCCCCTTTGCCGTCTGCCTCCCGCCCCCCCTTTGCCGTCTGCCTCCTCCCCCTTTGCCGTCTGCCACGGACGGCAAAGAGGCAAAATGGGCCAGCCTTGTTTTCCCAGGTTTCACAGGCGGCCGCCACGTGGCAGCTTTGCCGACGGCGGGCGTCGGCATAGCTGCCTTTGCCGTCCGGGGCAGACGGCAAAGAGGCCGTATTGCCTCTTTTTTTTTTGTTACATTCAACAATTTTCAAACAAACAATATATGATATATACATAAATAATTCACAGAAACAATGTGCAACAGCCATATATGATCAACCAACAATTATACCAAATTAAAAGTATCAAATGCCACATTGTTCGCCATATTACAATAGGTTCATCCATACATACATATAGTCTCATCGATACAAATGACTCAATACATGAAAACAGAAAGTAAACCTAGCACTACATGAAAGCAAGCTGCCGTGAACTCGTCTCAAATGTGCAAAATTGGAAATAAGAAAGTTAGAAAAATAATACTAGAATTAAGAAGTAGAAAAAGATCTAGAATTAGAAGAAGATGAAGGGGCTGTTTGGTTTCAAGACACAACTAGCCACACTTTGCCAGAACTCAACTTAGGCAAGTTTGACCATGTTAGGTGTGTGTTTGGTTCTTGCCACAACTAAGGCAAGATTTTTTTTATTAGCAGTAAGACCCACATGTCATAGATAGAAAAAGTGTGGCAAGATTCCCTTAGGCAAGCCAATGTGTGGTAACTATTTGAGCACCTCAAGTAAGGCAAGTGTGGTAAAATTGTGGCAAGCCAAAGTGTGGTAAAATTGCGGCAAGCCAAATTGTGGCTAACTATTTGAGCACCTAAAGCCAAAGTGTGGCAAGCCAAAGTGTGGCAAGATTCTTTCTCTGTCTCCTCTTGTTTTTATTCTTCTTATTGCTTATTTGTGTCATTTTAGAGCTAACCTAGGTAATTATCACATTATTTACCTAACTAAGCTTATTGTGTCATTTTGCAAGAAAATAAGCTAAGTCTATGGCATCTATGAGGTTACCAAGTCTATTATGTCATTTTTGAGTTAAGCCTATTATGTACACCCACGCTGGTAGACGGTGCCCTCAACCACCTCGCCCCCGCTATCAGAAAGCCGATCCCCGCCACCATCAGCATGGCCACTCGGCTCCGGCTGATGCAGATCCAGCCAGGTATCCCATCCGGTGGAAGCCTGTGGAGTCTCGTAGGACGAAGCGTCTGGCACAGGAGTCTCGCGGGACGAAGCGTCTGGCACAGGAGTCTCGCGGGTGGCCGCGTCTGAGACAGAAGGATCGTCGACCCGAGGCTCGTGGACAGGAGTCCTTGTAGCCTCCACCTCAGACGGGTCCACCGTAGCAGTCCTGTGCTCGGGTGAATCAGCTGGGGGTGGCGGCGAGGAAGGTGTAGCAGCCTTCCTACCTCTCCCGTGGCCACCACGTGTAACTTTAGGAGCCTTCCTACCTCTCCCCTGACCTCCTCTCCCGGTCGGCAACTTCGCCGACGAAGAAGCGCCCTCGGGTGTCCCAATACTGTCGTACAACGCTCTCCGGAGAGTTTGGGGTGGAATGGAAGTACCCCTCCCACCACGCGCCGACGAAGGATCCTCGGATCGCTCTCGACCCGCGCCCACCATATTTCAACACCTGCCATGACAAAGAGTAAACGAAATTAGTACAACATAAAAAAATGAATACCGACATGAATAATAATATGTATATATATAATTTGAGTGTATCATCATCATGTATACCTGACATGAACTAATAATAATCTTCATCGTCTATATATGCTCTGGGATCAATAAATGCATCATCATCATCACTATCATTAATAAATGCATCATCATCACTATCGGGAGCAACATGTGGAAGGCCTCCTTTATGTAATCGGTCAAGCATTGAGAGGTCATCCGCAGCAGTAACCTCTTCTACTTCCGTCTCTTCTTGTTCCGACTCAGGGGTGAAGTCGGATTCATTGTCGCTGTCTACCTCAATGTTCTGGGGTGAAGTAGAGTGGTTCTTGAAACGTTTTTTGGAAAGACGTGTTTCTTGGAAGAATTCTCCTTCATATGTGTCTGGGTTAATGTGAGGTTCATAATCATCTTCATCGAGGGGAGGTGGTCTAAAATGTGGCGGCACATCATAAACGACATCCCAACCATTCAGATTTGGATCAGTTTGGCAGGCCCACGGTAGACAGAAAACTTGGGTCGCCTGTTGAGCCGTAATATAGACATCGGGAACATCTAAATGGGTGCTTTATTTGATTTCGACTAGCCCTATATGTTCATGAGTCCTTCTAGTCTCCTTCGGCTGGAACCAATAACATTTGAAGACTACGACGTTTGGTGGGTTTTCACCAAAGAATCTAAGTTCATAAATTGCTTCAACTCTTCCATAATAGTCGTAACCTCCTTCGCCGACAGCGGAGACACAACAATTTGTAGACTTTCGGTTGGCCATAGATAGCTCTTTGCCAAAAGTACGAAAGCGATACCCGTTGATGTCGTATTTGTCAAATGAACGGACCTTATAGTCAAAACCACCTCAAAGTTATCTTTTCCGATCAATCGTATGAGCTATCCCTAAAGTGTCACGAACAGCCCTAGAGTTCGTACTAAAATAACACCTTAAGATACACATCAACCAAAACCCTAATGTCACCTAGATACTCCAATGTCACCACGAGTACCCATGGGCTTGATTATACGATATGCATCACACAATTTCAGATTCATCAGGTTCAATCCAACACAAAGAACTTCAAAGAGTGCCCCAAAGTTTCTACCGGAGAGTCAAGACAAAAACGTGTGCCAACCCCTATGCATAGATTCCCAAGGTCACGGAACCCGCAAATTGATCACCAAAACATACATCAAGTGGATCAATAGAACATCCCATTGTCACCACGGATATCCCATCGCAAGACATACATCAAGTGTTCTCAAATCCTTTAAAGACTCAATCCGATAAGAAAACTTCAAAGGGAAAACTCAATTCATCACAAGAAGATAGAGAGGGGAAAACTCCATATGATTCATCTATTAATAAAGCTCGCGGTACATCAAGATCGTGTCATCTCAAGAACACGAGAGAGAGAGAGAGATCAAACACATAGCTACTGGTACATACCCTCAGCCCCGAGGGTGAACTACTCCCTCCTCGTCATGGAGACCGCCGGGATGATGAAGATGGCCTCCGGTGATGGTTTCCCCCTCCGGCAGGGTGCCGGAACGGGCTCCCGATTGGTTTTTCGTGGCTACAGAGGCTTGCGGCGGCGTAACTCCCGATCTAGGTTTCTTTCTGGGGGTTACGGGATTTATAGGAGTACTTGGCGTTGGAATCAAGTCAGGGGGACTCCCGAGGGGCCCACAAGCCAGGGGGCGCGCCCTAGGGGGGGGCGCCCCCTAGGCTTGTGGCTGCCTCGGGACTCCTCTCCGGTATCTTTTTGCTCCAGTATTTTTTATATTTTCCAAAAATATTCTCCGTAAATTTTTATTCCGTTTGGACTCCGTTTGATATTCCTTTTCCACGAAGCTCAAAAACAAGAAAAAAAACAGAAACTGGCACTGGGCTCTAGGTTAATAGGTTAGTCCCAAAAACAATATAAAATAGCATATACATGCATATAAAACATCCAAGATGGATAATATAATAGCATGGAACAATAAAAAATTATAGATACGTTGGAGACGTATCAGGCGGCAGTGCCACAAGTATGTGGTACTATCATTATTAACTTTGCATCTTTTGGCATCAATGAACATGTGTATTACTACAATCGAGATTCAATGAACCATTCACAATGGGTGGATGACCATTGAAGGTATGATTCATGTAAACAGAATAACCATTATTCTCTAACTTAAATGAAAAATCATATTGCAATAAACACGATCTAATCACGTTTATGCTCAACGCAAACACCAAATAACATTTATTTAGGTTCATCACCAATCCCGAAGGTAGAGGGAGCGTGCGATGGTGATCACATCAACCTTGGATACACTTCCAACACACATCGTCACCTCGCCCTTTAGCTAGTCTCCGTTTATTCCGTAGCTTTTATTTTGAGTTACTAACATTAGGAACTGAACCGGTTTCTAATACCCAGGTGCTACTAGGAGTACTAGCAAGGTACACATGAATAAAATGTATATCAAATATACTTCTGTTGATGTTGCCAGCCTTCTTATCTACAAAGTATCTAGGACAGTTCCGCTTCAGTGACCGTTCTCCTCATAATAGAAGCACTCAGTCTCGGGTTTGGGTTCAACCTTGGGTTTCTTTACTGGAGCAGCAACTGGCTTGCCATCCATGAAGTTTCCCTCCTTTCCATTGCCCTTCTCGAAACTAGTGGTTTTACTAACCATCAACACTTGATGCTCCTTCTTGATTTCTACCTTCGCGGTGTCAAACATCGCGGATAGCTCGGGGATCATTATTTCCATCCCTGGCATTTCATAGTTCATCACGAAGCTCTAGTAGCTTTGTGGCAGTGACTTGGAGAACTATATCAACCACTATCTTATCTGGAAGATCAACTCCCACTCGATTCAAGCGATTGTAGCACCCAGACAATCTAAGCACATGCTCACCGATTGAGCTATTCTCCTTCATCTTGCAGGCAAAGAATCTTGTTGGAGGTCTCATACCTCTCAACACGGGCACGAGCCTGAGATCCCAATTTCAGCTCTTAGAACATCTCATATGTTCCGTGACGTTCAAAACATTTTGGAGCCTCAATTCTAAGCCCTAATGCATGACGCACTGAACTATCAAGTAGTCATCAGAACGTGCCTGTCAGATGTTCACAACATCTACAGACGACGCTTGAGGGGGTGGTGCACCGAGCGGTGCATTAAGACATAAGCCTTCTGTGCAGCAATGAGGACAATCCTCAGATCACGGACCCATTCCGCATTATTGCTACCATCATCTTTCAATTCTATTTTCTCTAGGAACGTATAAAAAACAGGGGAGCTACAGCGTGAGCTATTGACCTACAGCATAATTTGCAAAGTCACTTTGACTATGTTCATGATAATGAGTTCAATTAATCATATTACTTAAGAACTCCCACTCAAATCAACATCCCTCAGGTTGTCTAAGTGTGACATGATCCAAATCCACCAACCCAAGTCCGATCATCACGTGAGATGAGGTGGTTTCAATGGTGAACATCTCCATGTTGATCATATCTACTATATGACTCATGTTCGACCTTTCGGTCTCTTGTGTTCCGAGGCCATGTGTGTACATGCTAGGCTCGTCAAGTTTAACCCGAGTGTTCCGCATGTGCAACACTGGCTTGCACCCGTTGTATGTGAACATAGAGTCTATCGCACCCGATCATCACGTGGTGCCTCGAAACGACGAACTTTCGCAACGGTGCACACTCGGGGAGAACAAAATTTTATCTTGAAATTTTAGTGAGGGATCACCTTATAATGCTACCGTCGTCCTAAGCAAAATAAGATGCATAAAAGGATTAACATCACATGCAAATTATAAGCGACATGATATGGCCATGAACTTGTGCTTTTGATCTCCATCTCCAAAGCACCGGCATGATCTCCATCGTCACCGGCATGACACCGTGATCTCCATCATCTTGATCTCCATCAACGTGTCGCCATGAGGTTGTCGCGCCAACTGTTGCTTCTACGACTATTGCTAACTCATAGCGATAAAGTAAAACAAAAACGTCAAAAATAAATTAAAGACAACCCTATGGCTCCTGCCGGTTGCCGTACTCATCGACATGCAAGTCGTGATATTCTATACAAAACATGATCATCTCATACATCACATATATCTCATCATGTAATTGGCCATATCACATCACAACATACCCTGCAAAAACAAGTTAGACGTCCTCTAATTGTTGTTGCATGTTTTACGTGGCTGCTATGGGTATGTAGCAAGAACGATTCTTACCTACGCAAAACCACAACGGTGATACACAAATTGCTATTCAACCTTCTCAAGGACCGCCTTTGTCGAATCCGATCCAACTAAAGTGGGAGAGACAGACACCCGCCAGCCATCTTTATGCAACAAAGTCACATGCCAGTTGATGGAACCGGTCTCTCGTAAGCGTACGAGTAAGGTTGGTCCGGGCCGCTTCATCCCACAAAACCGCTGAATCAAGAAAAGACCAAGGGAGGAAGCAATCTGAGCATCAACGCCCACAAACTCCTTTGTGTTCTACTCGTGATCTCATCTACACATAGACCTAGCTCATGATGCCACTGTTGGGGAACGTTGCATGAGAAACAAAAAATTTCCTAAGCACACGCAAGATATATCCATGGTGATGAGCATCTACGAGAGGGAGAGTGGATCTATGTACCCTTGTAGATCGCTAAGCGGGAAGCGTTAAGAAACGCGGTTGATGTAGTCGAACGTCTTCGCGATCCAAATCGCAAGCCGTCCCGCGATCCAATCACGATCCGTCCCGATCTAGCGCCGAACGGACGGCACCTCCGCGTTCAGCACACATACAACTCGATGACGATCTCCGCCTTCTTGATCCAGCAAGAGGGGGCGGTGTGGTAGATGAGTTCTCCGGCAACACGACGGCGTGGTGGCGGTGGTGGTGGTGCTATCTCGGCAGGGCTACGCCTAGCGCTATCGAAACCGCGAACGAAGGAGAAAACGATCTAGGGAGAGAGAGGGGCGCCCCCTCCCCTCTATATATAGGTGGAGGGGCGTGGAGATCAGACCCTCCAAGCCCTAGGGCGCAGCCAAGGGGGAGGGGTTGGACTCCTAGTCCAATTCCCTCCCTTTCCATAAACAGGTGGACTTTCCACCTCTCCCAAGCCACATGGGCCTTGAGGGACTTGTGCGCCTGGCCCAATAAGGCCAGGGTCTTCCCCTAAGACCATGCAAACCCTTGGGACGTGGTGGAAACCTTGGTGGACTTCCGGACTCCTCCGGAAGTTTCCGGAATCTTCTAGAAGCTTCCCGGTACAATACCGGAAAAACCCGAAACTTTTCCGGTCGCCAAAATATGACTTCCCATATATAAATCTTTACCTCCGGACCATTCCGGAGCTCCTCGTGACGTCCGGGATCTCATCCAGGACTCCGAAAAACCTTGGGTCACCAACATACATAACTCAATAATACCGAAACGTCACCGAACATTAAGTGTGCAGACCCTGTGGGTTCGAGAACTATGTAGACATGACCGAGAGAACTCTACAGTCAATAACCAATAGCGGGACCTGGATGCCCATATTGGTTCCTACATATTCTACGAAGATCTTAATCGGTCGAACTACGATGTCAAGGATTCATACAATCCCGTATGCAGTTCCCTTTATCCATCAGTATGTTACTTGCCCGAGATTCGATCGTCGCTATCTCCATACCTAGTTCAATCTCGTTACCGGCAAGTCTCTTTACTCGTTCCGTAACACAAGATCCCGTGACTAACTCCTTAGTCACATTGCTTGCAAGCTTCTTGTGATGCTGTGTTACCGAGTGGGCCCAGAGATACCTCTCCATCATACGGAGTGACAAATCCCAGTCTCGATCCATGCCAACTCAACAGACACCCTCGGAGGTACCTGTAGAGCACCTTTATAGTCACCAAGTTACATTGTGACGTTTGATACACACAAGGCATTCCTCCGGTGTCTGGGAGTCGCATGATCTCATGGTCGTAGGAACATATACTTGACATGGATAAAGCAGTAGCAAGAAACTGACACGATCAACTGCTATGCTTACGGTTGGGTCTTGTCCATCACATCATTCTCGTAATGATATGATCATGTTATCAGATGACAACTCATGTCTATGGTCAGGAAACCTTGACCATCTCTGATCAACGAGCTAGTCTAGTAGAGGCTTACTAGGGACATGGTGTTGTCTATGTATCCACACATGTATCTGAGTTTCCGATCAATACAATTCTAGCATGGATAATAAACGATTATCATGAACAAGGAAATATGATAATAACCATTTTATCATTGCCTCTAGGGCATATTTCCAATAGCCCTGACCTCCATTTTATCCGGCTCATGGAAGGGACGCCGCCGCCGGAGTCATCGGACGACGACCAGACGGACGAGGAGCCACCGAAGGACGAAGAAGACGACAACGATGAGGAGGACGAGGAATGGTCGGACAAGGAGGAGGACGACGAGGAGCCTCCGAAGGACGAAGAAGACGACGACGATGAGGAGGAGGAGGAATGGTCGAACAAGGAGGACGACGACGAGGACATAAACGACGATGGCGATAAAAATCCAGCGGTCAGCGCCAAGAAACGTCCACGTCAAGACGATGGCGCGGGGACATCTAACAAGAAGAAGTGAAATAGACTGTAATCCTTAAATCTGTTGTCGTTTGCTCATATTTATTCCTTAACTCTGTCTAGCTTCTCGATCTCATCGCAAACGGTTAAGAAGACAGATTCATCAGTGATCATTCACAATATCGCACACATTTGGTTTCTTGAATTGTGTGCCATGTCGAGCACACAATTCAGAACAACAAATCGTATGTGTTGTCCAGAATTATAGCACACAGTTCTGATTGTCGAACTGTTTGCAGCCTATCACACACACACCTTGTTACGCCGCACCGTTTGTTCTTACGTATCATCGCAAACAGTTCATATGAGGGACCTGTATGCCGTACATCACACACATCTATATTTGATTAACCGTTTGTGCCATTTCGCCTCATCACAAACAGTTCTTAAAAGTCAACTGTCTGCCGTAGATTGCACACGCAAATATTTTTTGAATCGTATTTGATGGATCCTACATCGCACACAGTTTATGTCATTGGCGACGGAGCTTGAACTATACCGTTTGCAATTCATGCATCGCACACAGTTTCGTCGAAGGGTCTCTGATTGCAGTGTCGTGTTAGCAGCATCCTCCAGTAGTGATATAAGATGGCTGAAGGATCATTTGACAAATGGACCCCAAGATGACCTTGCAACGTAGTTGGCACAAAATCCATCAACGACGATTATGAAGTACCAAGCGTACGACATAAATGGCAACGCATTCTACACTGAGGAACGTGATGCTAAAACCTCGTATCAGAACAGCTCTGTTCGAATAGAATGCCTAACTGTAGAGGAAGATGATAAACAGGTGTACTATGGAACCATTGAAGAGATTTGGGAGCTTCACTATGTGCAAATGAAGGTGGCATTATTCAAGTGCAGATGGGTCCCTCTTAGTAGCGTAAAGGTTGATGCTTACAGCAGGAAGACATATGTTGACCGCAGAGTTATGGCATATCACAAGGACCCATTTATTCTTGCCAGCGATGCTACCCAATTTTTCTTTGTACCAGACTCTTGCATACGCACTACCATGTAGTGATGTATGGGAAGAGGAGGGTACTAGGCGTCGAGAATGTTGGTGATGAGGAGGAGTACAATCAATATGATGAGTTGCCACCTGAGGGGCCACGCGACTTAAAAGAGGAGAAGCGTAAAATCATCAGAAATCCTAAGTTCATTAGGGGTCAACCTAATGATCGCGATCACCCCATGTACTTGAAAATTGATTCAAAAAACTAGTCATTATGTCTAATGTACTGAATTGTTGCATGTACTGAATTGTGATGGATGTGAACTGAGTTCGTTCTGTTATAAGTTTCGCATGTACTGTATTGCGGGGTATGCACGGCCTTATGTTGATCTAGTTTCGCATCTACTATATATAGCTAGAACGCTTAGTTAATCTGACTCCGGTATGTACGAACTAAACATGTGCAGTTTGGTTTACAAATCGCACACGGTTCGTTCACTAGCGCCGTGTGCTTTCTAAACCGCGGCCTATGAAACCTAATGCGCGCAACGTGAGTCCTGCTTTCTGATTGGACAAAACTCAAACCACGCGGATCGTGCGTCTACACCGTAGGATTCACCCAGATCGAACAACGGTCCTTATACCTCTCGTCAACACACGCTGTTGAAGTTGGGATTTGATTTATATGCAATAAATGCCTCGTAAATGATAAACAATGCTGAAAAATATAGCAGGTGAGCCCAGAAATGCGCCAGAAAATCAAACCTGACGTATAATTATGATTGACTACCGTGGGATAAAATTTGGAGGAGAGGCGATGAAGACACCATCGATTGGAGTTCGATTTGCCACTTCTCCCCTCGGAACTATGACCCTTCTACTCAGATGCTATGGTTTCCAATTAGCGATCATTGTAGCTTGTGCCAAATTTTACCAAAAAATTTCCACGGTGTCTCGAGATGACGCCACGATGACACATCGATTTTCGTGATTTTCTGAGTCCATCTGCATTTCCTTTAATTAAATTACTGACATTTATTTAGGTGGACACATCTCCCGTCCAAAATGCTTGACAATCCTTCTCATTCGTTGCACAATGACGAAAATCACGCAAATCGACACACAAATGATTTGTAAGAGATTCTTTGCCACCTTCCACACGTAATTCATGTTGGGATATTTCATTTATAAGAACTAATTAACATGGTAACTGCAAAATATGACTTAGATATAGCAAACGAGACATGTAATCCACCAGAAGATCAATATTAGGAGTACAATGATGTTTGCATACCATGGAAAAAACCAAGGCGAAAGGATGAGGTTGACACCGATTTGAGTCCGAAATGCCAACTCTACTTTTCGTAAACCATGATCCTTTGTGTGAGATGCATTCGTTTTCAAAGGGCAGGCCATCACAAGTTCCGCCAGACATTACCAATTTTTCCCACGGGGTCTTCACACCATGGCACGGTGACACATCCATTTTTGTAATTTTCGTAATACATCTGCATTTCCTCCAATTAAATTACTAAAAAGCCCCATGTTGGTGGAAAAATGTCATCAAATTAGCAAAAAAATTCATGAAAATGCGACCGGAAATCAGTACAGGGGCTAATAGTTGATTGTCTGCGGATGAAACTAATTTGAGGCGAAATGATGAAGTTCCAAATTCATTTGAAATGAAAATATGACCGTTCTGCATGGACAAATAGCACACGGTTCGTTCACTAGAACCATGTGCTTTCTAAACCTTGGCCTATGAAACCTAATGCGCGCAATGTGAGTCCTGCTTTCTGATTAGACAAAACCCAAACCACGTGGATCATGCCTCTGCACCGTAGGATTCACCCAGATCGAACGGCGGTCCTTATACCTCTCATCAACACACACTGTTGAAGTTGGGATTTGATTTATATGCAATAAATGCCCCGTAAATGATAAAAAATGCTGAAAAATATAGCAGGCGAGACCAAAAATGCGCCAGAAAATCAAACCTGACGTATAATTATGATTGACTACCGTGGGATAAAATTTGGAGGAGAGGCGATGAAGACACCGTCGATTGGAGCTCGATTTGCCACTTCTCCCCTCGGAACTATGATCCTTCTACTCATATGCTATTGTTTCCAATTAGCGATCATTGTAGCTTGTGCCAAATTTTACCAAATTTTTTCCGTGGTGTCTCGAGATGACGCCACGATGACACACCGATTTTCGTGATTTTCTGAGTCCATCTGCATTTCCAGTAAGTAAATTACTGACATTTATTTAGGTGGACACATCTCCCGTCCTAAATGCTTGACAATCCTTCTCATTCGTTGCACAATGACGAAAATCACGCAAAGCGACACACAATTGATTTGTAAGAGATTCTTTGCCACCATCCACACATAATTCATGTTGGGATATTTTATTTATAAGAAGTAATTAACATGGTAACTGCAAAATATGACTTAGATATAGCAAACGACACATGTAATCCACCAGCAGATCAATATTAGGAGTACAATGATGTTTGCATACCATGGAAAAAACCAAGGCGAAAGGATGAGGTTGACACCGATTGGAGTCCGAAATGCCAACTCTACTTTTCTTAAACCATGATCCTTTGTGTGAGAGGCATTCGTTTTCAAAGGGTAGGCCATCACAACTTCCGCCAAACGTTACAAGTTTTTCTCACGGGGTTTTCACACCATGCCACGGTGACACACCCATTTTTGTAATTTTCGTAATACATCTGCATTTCCTCCAATTGAATTACTAACAAGCCACATGTTGGTGGAAAAATGTCGTCAAATTAGAAAAAAAGTCATGAAAATGCGGCCGGAAATCAATACAGGGGCTAATAGTTGATTGTCTGCGGATGAAAATAATTCGAGGCGAAATGATGAAGTCCCAAATTCATTTGAAATGAAAATATGACTGTTCTGCATGGACAAATAGCACACGGTTCGTTCACTAGAACTGTGTGCTTTCTAAACCGCGGCCTATGAAACCTAATGCGCGCAACATGAGTCCTGCTTTCTGATTGGAAAAAACCCAAACAACGCGGATCGTGCGTCTGCACCGTAGGATTCACCCAGATTGAACGATGATGTCTACTACGCAACCTTCTTCTTGTAGACTCGTGTTGGGCCTCCAAGCGCAGAGTTTTCTAGGACAGTAGCAAATTTCCCTCAAGCGGATGACCTAAGGTTTATCAATCCATGGGAGGCGTAGGATGAAGATGGTCTCTCTCAAACAACCCTGCAACCAAATAACAAAGAGTCTCTTGTGTCCCCAACACACCCAATACAATGGTAAATTGTATAGGTGCACTAGTTCGGCGAAGAGATGGTGATACAAGTGTAATATGGATGGTAGATATAGGTTTTTGTAATCTGAAAATATAAAAACAGCAAGGTAACTAATGATAAAAGTGAACACAAAAGGTATTGCAATGCTTAGAAACAAGGCCTAGGGTTCATACTTTCACTAGTGCAAGTTCTCTCAACAATACTGACATAGTTGAATCATATGTAAATCCCTCACGTGCGACAAAGAGTTCACTCCAAAGTCACAAATAGCGGAGAACAAACGAAGAAATTATTGTAGGGTACGAAACCACCTCAAAGTTATCTTTTCCGATCAATCTTATGAGCTATCCCTATAAGTGTCACGAACAGCCCTAGAGTTCGTACTAAAATAACACCTTAAGATACACATCAACCAAAACCCTAATGTCACCTAGATACTCCAATGTCACCACGAGTACCCATGGGCTTGATTATTCGATATGCATCACAGAATTTCAGATTCATTATGCTCAATCCAACACAAAGAACTTCAAAGAGTGCCCCAAAGTTTCTACCGGAGAGTCAAGACGAAAACATGTGCCAACCCCTATGCATAGATTCCCAAGTTCACGGAACCCGCAAGTTGATCACCAAAACATACATCAAGTGGATCAATAGAACATCCCATTGTCACCACGGATATCCCATCGCAAGACATACATCAAGTGTTCTCAAATCCTTAAAGACTCAATCCGATAAGAAAACTTCAAAGGGAAAACTCAATTCATCACAAGAAGATAGAGAGGGGAAAACTCCATATGATTTATCTATATCAATAAAGCTCGCGATACATCAAGATCGTGCGATCTCAAGAACATGAGAGGGAGAGATCAAACACATAGCTACTGGTACATACCCTCAGCCCCGAGGGTGAACTACTCCCTCCTCGTCATGGAGACCGCCGGGATGATGAAGATGGCCTCCGGTGATGGTTTCCCCCTCCGGCAGGGTGCCGAAATGGGCTCCCGATTGGTTTTTCGTGGCTACAAAGGCTTGCGGCGGCGTAATTCCCGATCTAGGTTTCTTTCTGGGGGTTACTGGATATATAGGGGTACTTGGCGTAGGAATCACGTCAGGGGGATCCACGAGGCGGTGACAAGACAGGGGGGCGCGCCCTAGGGGGGCATGGGCTTGTGATCGCCTCGTGGCTCTTCTGGCCCACCTCCAATGCTCTCTGGGCTTCTTCTGGTCCATAAATGATCACCGTAAATTTTTATTCTGTTTGGACTCCGTTTGATATTCCTTTTCTGTAAAACTCAAAAACAAAGAAAAAAACAGAAACTGGCACTGGGCACTAGGTTAATAGGTTAGTCCCAAAAATAATATAAAATAGCATATTAATGCATATAAAACATCCAAAACAGATAATATAATAGCATGGAACAATCAAAAATTATAGATACGTTGGAGACGTATCAGCATCCCCTAGCTTAATTCCTGCTCGTCCTCGAGTAGGTAAATGATAAAAGCAGAATTTTTGATGTGGAATGCTACCTAACATATTTATCCATGTAATTTTCTTTATTGTGGCATGAATATTTAGATCCATAAGATTCAAAACAAAAGTTTAATATTGACATAAAAACAATAATACTTCAAGCATACTAACAAAGAAATTATGTCTTCTCAAAATAACATGGCCAAAGAAAGTTATCCCTACAAAATCATATAGTCTGGCTATGCTCCATCTTCATCACACAAAGTATTAAATCATGCACAACCCCGGTTTTAGCCAAGCAATTGTTTCATACTTTAGTGTTCTCAAACTTTTTCAACTCTCCGCAATACATGAGCGTGAGCCATGGACATAGCACTATAGGTGGAATAGAATATGGTGGTTGTGGAGAAGACAAAAAGAAGGAGATAGTCTCACATCAACTAGGCGTATCAACGGGCTATGGAGATGCCCATCAATAGATATCAATGTGAGTGAGTAGGGATTGCCATGCAACGGATGCACTAGAGCTATAAGTGTATGAAAGCTCAAAAAAGAAACTAAGTGGGTGTGCATCCAACTCGCTTGCTCACGAAGACCTAGGGCAATTTTAGGAAGCCCATCATTGGAATATACAAGCCAAGTTCTATAATGAAAAATTCCCACTAGTATATGAAAGTGTCAATATAGGAGACTCTCTATCATGAAGATCATGGTGCTACTTTGAAGCACAAGTGTGGAAAAAGGATAGTAGCATTGCCCCTTCTCTCTTTTCTCTCATTTTTTTACTTTCTCCTTTTTTTCTTTTGGTGGGCTTCTTTGGCCTCTTTTTTTTGTAAAGTCCGGAGACTCATCCCGATTTGTGACAATGCTCTAATAATGATGATCATCACACTTTTATTTACTTACAACTCAAGAATTACTCGATACTTAGAACAAAATAGGACTCTGTATGAATGCCTCTGGCGGTGTACCGGGATGTGCAATGACTCAAGAGTGATATGTATAAAAAAATATGAACGGTGGCTTTGCCACAAATACGATGTCAACTACATGATCATGCAAAGCAATATGACAATGATGATGCGTGTCATAAACGGAACGGTGAAGTTGCATGGCAATATATCTCAGAATGGCTATGGAAATGCCATAATAGGTAGGTATGGTGGCTGTTTTGAGGAAGGTATATGATGGGTTTAATGCACCGGCGAAAGTTGCGCGGTACTAGAGAGGCTAGCAAGGGTGGAAGGGTGAGAGTGCGTATAATCCATGGACTCAACATTAGTCATAAAGAACTCACATACTTATTGCAAAAGTCTATTAGTCATCGAAACATAGTACTAGACGCATGCCCCTAGGGGAAGGGTTGATAGGAGTTAACCATCGCGCGATCCCAACCTCCACACAAAGGAAGACATTCAATAAATAAATCATGCTCCGACTTCGTCACATAACGGTTCACCATACGTGCATGCTACGGGAATCACAAACTTTAACACAAGTATTTCTACCAATCCACAATTACTCACTAGCATGTCTCTAATATCACAATCTTTATATCTCAAAACAATCATAAGGAATCAAACATATCATAGTCTTCAATGCACTTTATATGAAAGTTTTTATTATATCTCTCTTGGATGCCCATCATATTAGGACTAAATTCATAACCTAAGCAAATTACCATGCTGTTTAGAGACTCTCAAAATAATATAAGTGAAGCATGAGAGTTCAACAATTTCTATAAAATAAAACCACCGCCGATCTCTAAAAAGATATAAGTGAAGTACTAGAGCAAATTGACAAACTACTCCAAAAAGATATAAGTGAAGATGAATGAGTAGTCAAAAATTTAAATAACTATGTGAAGACTCTATCATCTAAGAATTTCAGATCTTAAGTACTTTATTCAAACAACAAAACAAAATAAAATGACATTCCAAGGATAGCACATATCATGTGAAGAAGCAAAAACTTAGGTTCAACCGATACTAACCGATAATTGTTGAAGAAGAAAGGTGGGATGCCAACCGGGGCATCCCCAAGCTTAGATGCTTGAGACTTCTTGAAATATTAATTAGGGATGTATTGGGCATCCCCAAGCTTGAGCTCTTGTGTCTCCTTAATTCTTCTCAAAGCCCGGTTTCACCTATTCTCAAAAACTTCATCCACACAAAACTTGAAAAGAACTCGTGAGATAGGTTAGTGCACATAATAATAAATCAACTCTTTATGTACTGCCAAGACAAGTTGCACAATAATTTTCAAACATCATCTACTGTTTACTATCGTTTCCACAATTTATATCTACCAATATAGGCTATGGAAACTATAGGATAAGCAGATAACAAAACTATGACAATAATCTGTCCAAACAGAACAGTCTGTAGCAATTTATGAAATCAGCATACTTACTTAACTCAAAAAATTATGAAAATTTAGTAAACGCTAAATCATTTATATGATAACACTGTGTTAAAATTTCAGAAACTTTCCACGTTCCAGTAAAATATGAAAATTCAAACACTACAGCAAAAGTTTCTGTTTTTACACAGCACACATCAAAACATGCAATGCAAGCATCCTAAGACAATTCTTGGAACTTTTTATTGAAAAACAATATTATTAATAACACCTAACATAAAATAACAAAATATAATGACGATCCAAGCAAAGCACATATTATGTGACGAATAAAAATATAGCTCTAAGTAAGGTATACCGATAATGTTGAAGACGAAAGAGGGGATGCTTCCGGGGCATCCCCAACCTTAGGCGCTTGAGTCTTCCATGGATATTACCTTGGGGGTGCCTTGGTAATCCCCAATCTTAGGTTCTTGTCACTCCTTGTTCTCCTCATATCGGTGTCTCACCCAAAACTTGAAAACTTCAATCACACAAAACTTAACGGAATTTCCTGACAAGGGTTAGTGTAATAAAGATAAATAATTCACTTAGGTACTGTCAAGACAAGATTCATAATTGTTCCCAAATGATACCTACTGTATTCTATCATTCCCATAATTTATACCGCTAAATATAAGCTATGGAAACACTAAAACAAGCAAACTATGCATGCAAAACAGAATCTGTCAAAAACAGAACAGTCTGTGAAGATCTGTAGTGTAACCATAGTTCCATGTCTCTAAAAATTCTTTTAAATTATTACAACCTGAAGAATTTGTACATTAAGACTGTGTAAAAATTTCAGATCATTATCACGCTCCATTAAAAAATTAAAATTCCTGTACTGGAGTCAAAGTTTCTGTTTTTCAGCAAGATCAAATCAACTATCACCGTAGACCATCCCAAAGGTCTTACTTGGCACAAACACTAATTAAAACACTAAAACACAATTACTACAGAGGTAATAATGTGTAATTTATTCAAGAACAGAAACAAAATGAAAAAACATAAAAATAAAATTGGGTTGCCTCCCAACAAGCGCTATTGTTTAACGCCCCTAGCTAGGCATAATGATTTCAATGATGCTCGTATAGGAAATAGTATTTGAGACATGCAAAAGAGCATCATGAATCACATGACAAGCATATTTAATTCTAACCCACTTCCTATGCATAGGGATTTTGTGAGCAAACAATTCATGAGAACAAGAATCAACTTGCATAGGAAGGCAAAACAAGAATATCTTCGAAAATTTGAACACATAGAGAGGAAACTTCATATTATTGCAATTCCTACAAGCATAAGTTCCTCCCTCATAATAATTTTCAGCAGCATCATGAAGGAATTCAACAATATAACTATCACATACAACATTCTTTTCATGCTGCACAAGCATAGAATTTTTATCACTCTCCACATAAGCAAATTTCTTCTCATTCATAATAGTGGGAGCAAACTCAACAAAATAATTATCATGAGGTACTTGATAGACATAACCACTTTGAATATTAAAATCATGATGACAAGTTTCATGGTTACTATCACTCTTTATATCATACATATCATCATCATAATCATCATAGATAGGAGGCATGTCATCATCATAATAAATTTGCTCATCAAAACTTGGGGGACTAAAAATATCATCTTCATCAAACATAGCATCCCCAAGCTTGTGGCTTTGCATATCATTAGCATCATGGATATTCAGAGAATTCATACTAGCAATATTGCAATCATGCTCATCATTCAAGGAATTCTCATTAAGTATTTTCATAAATTCTTCCTCTACCAATTGAGCACAATTTTCCAAACCATCATTTTCACGAAAGACATTAAAAAGACGAACCAATTGATGCAACCTAAACTCCATTTTTTGTAGTTTTCTTTTATAAAACCAAACTAGTTGAAAACAAGAAACTAAAAGATTTAATTGCAAGATCTAAAGATATACCTTCAAGCACTCACCTCCCCGGCAACAGCGCCAGAAAAGAGCTTGATGTCTACTACGCAACCTTCTTCTTGTAGACTCGTGTTGGGCCTCCAAGCGCAGAGTTTTGTAGGACAGTAGCAAATTTCCCTCAAGTGGATGACCTAAGGTTTACCAATCCGTGGGAGGCGTAGGATGAAGATGGGCTCTCTCAAACAACCCTGAAACCAAATAACAAAGAGTCTCTTGTGTCCCCAACACACCCAATACAATGGTAAATTGTATAGGTGCACTAGTTCGGCAAACAGATGGTGATACAAGTGTAATATGGATGGTAGATATAGGTTTTTGTAATCTGAAAATATAAAAACAGCAAAGTAACTAATGATAAAAGTGAGCACAAACGGTATTGCAATGCTTAGAAACAAGGCCTATGGTTCATACTTTCACTAGTGCAAGTTCTCTCAACAATACTAACATAGTTGAATCATATGTAAATCCCTCATGTGCGACAAAGAGTTCACTCCAAAGTCACAAATAGCGGAGAACAAACAAAGAAATTATTGTAGGGTACGAAACCACCTCAAAGTTATCTTTTCCGATCAATCTTATGAGCTATCCCTATAAGTGTCACGAACATCCCTAGAGTTCGTACTAAAATAACACCTTAAGATACACATCAACCAAAACCCTAATGTCACCTAGATACTCCAATGTCACCACGAGTACCCATGGGCTTGATTATACGATATGCATCACACAATTTCAGATTCATTATGTTCAATCCAACACAAAGAACTTCAAAGAGTGCCCCAAAGTTTCTACCGGAGAGTCAAGACGAAAACATGTGCCAACCCCTATGCATAGATTCCCAAGGTCACGGAACCCGCAAGTTGATCACCAAAACATACATCAAGTGGATCAATAGAACATCCCATTGTCACCACGGATATCCCATCGCAAGACATACATCAAGTGTTCTCAAATCCTTAAAGACTCAATCCGATAAGAAAACTTCAAAGGGAAAACTCAATTCATCACAAGAAGATAGAGAGGGGAAAACTCCATATGATTTATCTATATCAATAAAGCTCGCGATACATCAAGATCGTGCCATCTCAAGAACACGAGAGAGAGAGATCAAACACATAGCTACTGGTACATACCCTCAGGCCCGAGGGTGAACTACTCCCTCCTCGTCATGGAGACCGCCGGGATTATAAAGATGGCATCAGGTGATGGTTTCCCCCTCCGGCAGGGTGCCGGAACGGGCTCCCGATTGGTTTTTCGTGGCGACAGAGGCTTGCGGCGGCGGAACTCCCGATCTAGGTTTCTTTCTGGGGGTTACTGGATATATACGGGTACTTGGCGTTGGAATAACGTCAGGGGGATCCACGAGGCGGCGACAAGCCAGGGGGCGCGCCCGAGGGGGGGGGGGGGGGCGCCCCCTATGCTTGTGATCGCCTCGTGGCTCTTCTGGCCCACCTCCAATGCTCTCTGGGCTTCTTCTGGTCCAAAAATGATCACCGTAAATTTTTATTCCGTTTGGACTCCGTTTGATATTCCTTTTCTGTAAAACTCAAAAACAAGGAAAAAAACAGAAACTGGCACTGGACACTAGGTTAATAGGTTAGTCCCAAAAATAATATAAAATAACATATTAATGCATATAAAACATCCAAAACAGATAATATAATAGCATGGAACAATAAAAAATTATAGATATGTTGGAGACGTATCAAACGACGGTCCTTATACCTCTCGTCAACACACGCTGTTGAAGTTGGGATTTGATTTATATGCAATAAATTCCTAGTAAATGATAAAAATGCTGAAAAATATAGCAGGCGAGCCCAGAAATGCGCCAGAAAATCAAACCTGACGTATAAATATGATTGACTACCGTGGGATAAAATTTGGAGGAGAGGCGATGAAGACACCGTCGATTGGAGTTCGATTTGCCACTTCTCCCCTCGGAACTATGATCCTTCTACTCAGATGCTATGGTTTCCAATTAGCAATCATTGTAACTTGTTCCAAATTTTACCAAATTTTTTCCACGGTGTCTCGAGATTATGCCATGATGACACACCGATTTTCGGGATTTTTTGAGTCCATCTGCATTTCCTGTAATTAAATTACTGACATTTATTTAGGTGGACACATCTCCTGTCCGAAATGCTTGACAATTCTTCTCATTCGTTGCACAATGACGAAAATCACGCAAAGCGACACACAAATGATTTGTAAGAGATTCTTTGCCACCATCGACACATAATTCATGTTGGGATATTTTATTTAAAAGAACTTATTAACATGGTAACTGCAAAATATGACTTAGATATAGCAAACGAGACAAGTAATCCTCCAGAAGATCAATATTAGGAGTACAATGAGGTTTGCATACCATGGAAAAAACCAAGGTGAAAGGATGAGGTTGACACCGATTGGAGTCCGAAATGCCAACTCTACTTTTCGTAAACCATGATCCTTTGTGTGAGATGCATTCGTTTTCAAAGGGCAGGCCATCACAACTTCCGCCAGACATTACCAATTTTTCCCACGGGGTCTTCACACCATGCCATGGTGACACACCCATTTTTGTAATTTTCGTAATACATCTGCCTGTCCTCCAATTAAATTACTAACAAGCCCCATGTTGGTGGAAAAATGTCTTCTAATTAGCAAACAAGTCATGAAAATGCGTCCGGAAATCAATACAGGGGCTAATAGTTGATTGTCTGCGGATGAAAATAATTTGAGGTGAAATGATGAAGTCCCATATTCATTTGAAATGAAAATATGACTGTTCTGCATGGACAAATAGCACACGGTTCATTCACTAGAACCGTGTGCTTTCTAAACCGCGGCCTATGAAACCTAATGCGCGCAACGTGAGTCCTGCTTTCTGATTGGACAAAACCCAAACCAAGCGGATCGTGCGTCTGCACAGTAGGATTCACCCAGATCAAACGGCGGTCCTTATACCTCTCGTCAACACACGCTGTTGAAGCTGGGATTTGATTTATATGCAATAAATGCCCCGTAAATGATAAAAATGCTGAAAAATATAGCAGGCGAGCCCAGAAATGCGCCAAAAAATCAATATTAGGGTACAACGATAGCTGGGTACCGTGGGAAAAATTTCGAGACAAAATGATGAGGTCACGTCTACATTTCAAAGTTTTCAGGTTTTCATTTCGAACAGGTTTGTCCTGCTTGTGCACACGGGTTACTATATGAAACCGTTTGCAATGTTTTTTCCCGCGGAGCGCACGGCGATCTTTTTTCTCCCTTTTCACCGAAGCCGCCAACATGCCCCCTCCCCTCCCCCCAAACCCGCGCCCTCCCTTGTTTCGCTCATCTGTCCGCGTATTCTACCCAAAGTCCATCGACAGCTAGCTCCCTCCCCCTCCCGTCCCCCAGATCCACACCAGAACCCTTTCCGGCGCCGTCGTACTCAACCCGGCCGTGTACCCGCTTCCCGGCGTCAACCCTACCCTTCACTGCCACTCCGAACACGCGTCTGCCCACGCCTCGCCGTCTTCATTTCCTCGCCAGCCGTCGTCGAGCATATCGATCCTGTACCCTCGCCTCTCCTGCCGGATTTGCAAACAAAAAAAACCAGTCAGTTGCTGCCCTTCATCGCGGTGAGGTCTATTTTCTTGCGATCCCTTTTCCTATTTGGTTCGGTTTGTCCCCAAAATGATTATAAAATAATGGAGAGCGTATTTATGTTCATCATCTACCTTCTAACATATAAGTTGTATTTGTTCCAATTAGTTATTGTCAAATTACATATCATGAGCGCACGAGTCACACTAAACGAACAGATTAGCCGTACATTTCCAAATGATCACATGCCATGTTTAGACAGCTAGCTTCCAAGCTGTTACATTTTTTTATGTTTATCCCCCTTTTCTGAATTTCGCATGTGTACTCTGTAGATGTCTATTAGCAGCGACAACAGTCATACGTCTGGTGTTGTATCTTCATCTGAGTCCGAAGCCAACATGTCTGCAACAGATGATCGTGTACCAAGAAATGATGAACGGGATAGAGCTGCCACAATCACCCATCCGGTCAAGAGCCGGAAGAGCGCTCCAAGAAAGCCCACACACCAGCCTAAAGGTGTATACGAAGTAACTGACATCGATTTGAAGTCTTGGGCTCCAACTAAACGTGATAAAGCACGCACGAGGTTTAGGAGTGTGTGTGGATTTGTTGGCAGGGCAAGGCTCACCATTAATCTGCCGGGGTTTCGGAAGGCTGGTACAGAAACACGGCAGAGGATAGTCCGTGAGATCATGGCGCACTTCAACGTTCCTGAGGAGTGGAGAGAGCAGTTGGAACACGCTGCACTGAAGAAGGCCAGGGATGCTTGGAGAAACTGGAAGCATGTGTTGTACAAGAAGTTCTTCAGTCAAGGCAAGGACCCAATCCCCTCGTACCCCCAAATTACAAAGGAAGATTGGACAGAATTCAAAAGGGTCAGGGCCAGTGAAGAGTTTATTAAGAAGAGTGCCATGCAATCAGAACTTCAGAAGAAGAACACACACCCCCACCGTATGGGTGTGGCAGGATACTACGGCATGAAACCGATATGGGAGCAGGAGGACAAAAAAGCAGTAGCTGCGGGTGGCAAACCGGCCTTTAGTGAAATTAGGGGCACTTGCGCTAGGGACTACTTCTGGGCACGTGCAAAGAAGCATGGAGAGAGTTCTTATTACTTTGAAAACTCAGCAGACCAAGAACTATATGATGTGATGGCAAAGGCTTCCAAAAACACTGGAAGGTTGTACAGGAACTCAAGGCCATGTGACATTCTGTCCGAGGCTCTAACTACCAAAGAGCCCCCTGGCCGTGCTAGGGGTATTGGGGTCAATGTCCCACAAAAGAGGGCTTTCTCACTAAGCAAAGAAGAGAGGCTCAGCATGAAAAAAGCTAGGAGTGATTATAAGCAGAGAGACTTGCACGAAAAGATTAAGAGGGACATGTATCCTGTAGTTCGAAAGGAAGCTGAGGAGTCATATATGCAGGAGAAGACACAAATGCTGAGAGATACCCAGGAGACGCAAGGGGATGTCGGCATGGATGATGCCACTTATTGTATGGCAACACCGCACAAGAGTAGCTGTGCATCAGCTGACCCTAGCGACAATGATGCTGCAGCTGGACATGATGGTGCTATATCTGATCTATATGGATAGGGGGAGAGAGTGAGGGCCGTGCTTGCACATTATGAAGGTACTTTAAAATGTGCAATAGCATGGGTTTACAACCCTGACTTTGACGGGGGTCTCTTTGTTGGACAATGTGCCCTTGAAGCCGGGTTGTGTGCAGTGCTACGTGAGTGAAATAAAGCCTGGATTCAGTGATTTTGCCCTGAAGAAATTCCTTGGGGACCCTGATGAGCAGAGGACCTTGGAAGAAACACGGTTAAATCATATCCAGTGGCCACGGGAAGAAATATAGTTCCTGGATGAGACCCCTCTACCCTCCCCCCCAAAAGCAACCAATGTCGCCCTCGAACCGGTGACTCTCATCTCGCCACAGCAGATCTTGTGTGATTCCCCCGATGAACAAACACTTGGGAATCAGATGCCCGAGGCATCAACCTGTGATCAGCCCTACCGACTTCCTGCCATAGAGGCCAGGTCATCGTCCCGTCCTGAGCAGCCTGTGGCAAGGCCTACAACTGCTCAAGACGTATCATCGGTTCAGATGCTGGCCACTGAAGCAGAAAGTGCAGACACATTGGCACTGCATGCTCACCAGATAAACCCGACCGAACCGCGTGCTAATGAGTCCGAATGTCTGGAATCACCTGGTAAGAAGGCCGAAAGTCCGGGACCGCCTGCTAAGCACTCCGAAAGTCAGGAATCACCTGCTCATCTGTCCAGCGGTTCGCAGCCGCCTGATAAGCATACCGATGTGTCGGCACTGCATGCTCAACAAACCAACACGTTGTCACAGCCACATGAACACACCGACACGTTGGCACCAGCTGCTCAGAAGCCCAGAATAGCTTCAACGACTGGTCAGCTGTCCGTCGACTCTGGCAGTCCGTCACAGCGGCATCATCTGTTCAGCAGTCCATCGTACCTTCACATGCTTCTCAGCAGCATGTCGTTGATGAAACCAGACGTCAAACAAGAAGTTCTTTTGCTAAGAAGACAGAAGCGGGCACGATTGCACACAGGAAGTTGGGCCTCCAAAGAGCGAGGAGGGATGGGACCAAGAGCCTCCTTCTAAAAACAATCATCGACCGCACCCAAATTAACAATAAGGTTTTCGAAGGGCTGGGTAATCCCGGTTCTGACCACATGTCTAAAGCAGACCTTCAAAAGCAACTTTCTAGTATGGAAGTAGACACATTTGAGAAACGCAACTACAAACATGGCCAGCCATTCCTTGTTGGCGATTTCTGGGACGAGTGCAGTTCTAGTGCTCGCAAGTTACATAAATATTGCATGGACAGAATGTCGGAAGGAGAAGATACTAACATTGTGGAATTGCACTACGACCAATGTCATTTCTCTCACGTTCCAGGTACCATCAGTGTGGAATTCGAGGACTTTCATCTCTTCTTCAACTTCAATGAGCTTGCTGCCACTCTTGTCAAATGCTTGATGTTGTAAGTACTTCACAAACTCTGATCATCTTCTCCATACAAGGCTGTAAATGACAAAAAAGCTAACTGTATTGTATTCCTCTCAGGGGATTGACGACGCAGCGAACAACAAGGGTGCATGCGTATTTCATAGATCCTGATTTAGCAAACGGCGTTTTGTTACAAGATAATGACTCACGCACGGCTTCCATTGATTTTGTCGCCAAGATCTTGTTCGACTTACAGATAGGAGAATTCTTCATGTGGCCATATCATGAACAGTAAGTATAAATATACAACCATGCATACATTGATCGTCTTTCAGTTTTAGACATAGTTCGTACGTTCATGGTTTTCTTAAACTGTAGAGGTCACTGGATCTTGGTGGTCATTGTTCCAAAACGCAACACAGTTTACTACATGGATTCTCTCAGAGAGTCAAATGCGCCTCAGGATCTGAGTCATCTTCAGGATTTTATGGATAGGTATTGAATTCTTTGATGTTAATGCGTTGTGTTCATATCTGGTTCCAGAATTCAGTGTGTGAAAATTCATCTTCATTTCCAGTGTATTGTCAAAGAACATAACTTTAGGAGGGAATCGGTTCGACCACCAACTACCTCTGCAGCACGTGATCGTTTCTCTGGTAAGACAACGAAATCCGTTATTTTCAGAAAATGCTAGTCAGACGTTCAAGTTTCTAAGTAAACCTCTTTCTATTTCTCCATAGAAAAAAGAAGAAACAACTTACACCGGTTAGGTTGTTCCTAACAGGGCAAATACATGACTAATACTGTACAAAAAAATTCAGTGTCCTCAGCAACAAAAAGGTACCAGCCTATGTGGATACTACGTCTGTGCACACATGATGAACCTATGCAGACAAGCTGAATGTGGTGTCGATGCTGATAGGATAAACCCAGTAAGTCTGCTTCTTAATTACTATCTTCTACTCCACACGTATGTCACATTCTGATCTAAAAGTCATGCAGCTGATCTTGGCACCGATGACTTCTGAACCGCTCGCCGCCGATGAATTGATGTCTGTTAGGAAATTTATCAACACCTTCTTTGTGAAACACTATATCAAGCCCTCTAAAGACGTCAAAGATTTCTGGATTCAAATCTCCTAAAAATAAGTACGCATTCATATAGTGTTATCAGCTAAACATATATACATGGATGCATTATTTTCCATGTGATCATGTCTTCGTATTTCGTACACTATGATTATGTACTGGATATGTTGGTTTAATAGCTGTGGAATTTAGCTAGCATTTTCTCAATTGCATATTGTCGTGAATTATGATGAATCATCTGCTTGTGGATATTATTCGTTCAATTGCATATTGTGGCGAATTATGATGAATGTTCTGCATGTGGACACTATTTGTCGATTGCATATTGTGGCGAATTTGCTATTTGCAGGGTGAATTAAATGCGGTATTTTACAATAACCTGGCAATTTCAGAGCACACGGTTCAAGCAACTAAGCGTGTGCGGTCCAGAACGGAAAGCACACGCAACTCATAGCGCAACCGCCTGTGATCCACAGGAAAAGCACACGAGATATAATCTAAAACGTCGGTGATACATAAGAAATCGCAAACGGTTTGCAACACTTGTACGTGTGCGTAGGAGCTACTCAATCGTTTGCGATAGCACCTCATCTCACACGTGAGCCAGCAGGAAACCGTGCCCGATGCAAAGACGATCCCACACGTACATTTTTCGGGAAACGTGTCCGATGATGTTATACATGGTACACGGTTCCTAGATAAATCTCATGTGCGATGATGAAGATATCACACACAGTGTCTACAATGGCCCGTGTGGATTAGGTAACGTTTCGCAAACGATCAGAGGTCAAACTCCGTTTGTTTTCCATGAGCAATTAGACCCGTTTCACTCGTCTTGGACATGTGTGATTGATCGCAAATCCCACACGTAGACCAAAAAGATTATGTGTGCGATCTGTTCCTGCACCGCACACGATTATATTTGCAGATCGTTTGCGTTTGTTGGCCACCATCGCCGACGGGTTTGCGGTGTCGTGTGGGATGGACCCTCCTATCGCCCACACATACAAGGTGACGGTTTGGAACTATGTCGCGGTAAGGGGTTAAAAACCGTTTGTATAGCACATCGATGCACCAGTGTATAGTCCTTATTGTGCGCATTTGTCTCGGCGGGTGGTGATAGCACATTGGGTAAGTTGCTTCGTCGTATCTCCGCCATGTGTTCTGCAGCATGAGCGTCGAGTATCGGGCTGTTAAGCAGTACCGTCAAATGGGCTTAATCGACCATATCTCTAGGTGCACAAAACTGCGAGCCAGCAAGGATCGGCTTACCAGCCAGCCTTCCCTCATGGCGAGAGAGGGGCACACCTATAGGTCTAAGTTTCATGTATTCGGTGCAAAACTCAACCACCTCCTCCGCGGTATAACCTTGTATGATGCTTGCCTCTGGATGACATCGGTTCCGACAATAGCGCTTCAATATTCCCATGTACCGCTCGAAGGGATACATGTTGCGAAGAAACACAGGACCACAATACTTTATCTCGTCCACAAGGTGCACGGTGAGCTGGACCATGACATCAAAGAATGACGGTGGGAAGAACATCTCTAAGTTTGACAATATTCTTGCAATATCAGCTTGCATATTATCCAGCTCTTCAACATCTACCACCTTCTGCCATACTTTGTTGAACAAATCAGAGATCAATCAGTGTGTTTCTTATGTCTCTGTCCATCATATTCCTTATGGCCACCGGGAGGATTTGTGTCAACATTACGTGGCAATCATGTGACTTCATGTGAGACAACTTCTTTTTACCCAAGATGTCATCCACGAGACTTCTGATGTTTGCGGAGTGGGAAGAGGGTGTCTTAATTGACAACAAAAATGCGAAGAACTCTTTTACTTCTGCTGCAGTGAAATTGTAACTCTGGTGTTGGTGGAGAAATTTGTCATCATCTTCTGCTTCATTCATGCGTTGTGATTGATCACCAAGCATATCGAGTCGTGCACCGTCACCATCCTTTCTTTTTCCTTTAATCTTGAGCATAGTACCAAGGATGCTTTCACAGACATTCTTCTCTACATGCATGACATCAATGCAATAACGTACACTTAGGAACTCCCAGTATGGTAATTCCCAGAACACTGATTTCTTCTTAAACACTTGGTCCCTGGGTGTTATTTTTGACGTCAAACCGGATCCCTTGCCAAGCACAACATTAATTTTTTAACCATGCTGTGGACTTCTTTCCCATCATAGGGTCTTGGGCCCGTTCCTTTCTCTACCGTACCATCAAATTCAGCAGTCATTTTTCGGTAAGGGTGATTTCTCCTTAAGAACCTACGATGACGCAAATACACGGTTTTGCGCGAGTTGGAAAGAAATCTACTCTCTGTCCTATCCATGCATGTGACACGTCCTACTGGTCCCTTTGTTTTCTGTCCCGAACTGTTGCCTAATGCCAACATATCTTGAATGGTGTGCAGCAGTGAGACGCCTCCAACGTATCTATAATTTTTGCTTGTTATATGCTACTATATTATCATTCTTGCATGTTTTACAATCACTTTATAGCAACTTTATATCCTTTTTTGGGACTAACCTATTGTCGTGGTTTTGTCATGGCAGATGTCCTAGTGCAATGACTTAGGGGTGAAGCCATCGCTACGGCGGTTAACTCGAAGGGGTTGATCGGGACGAAAGACACATGTTTACCCAGGTTCGGCCCCTCTCGAAGGAGGTAATAGCCTACGTCCTGCTTTGAATTGTATTGATTGGATATCGATTACAAGGGAGCGGATTCGCTTGACCTAGTACTCGATCAAAGGTTTTGTGTCTAAACCGCCCAGGGAACCCGCCTTTATATACACAGGTCGAGGCCCTAGGCTTACAAGAGTCCGGGCCGGGTTACATCTAGTAACCGACCTTATCTCTAACTATCCTTGCCTTGTCTGGCAAACCATCCCCCGGCGGCTTACGCCTCCGGGTCACACGCAACCTTCCAGCTCTGGGCCTCTTCCAGGCCCATCTAGCAAGTCACTTCCAGGCCTTTTCCTGACTTTTCACCCTGCTCAGCCCTTACTGCTAAGCCGCCAACCTCATGACCCGGCCCCTTCTGGGCGGGTCTCACCATGGGGTTATATCCCCAACATTAGGCCCCAGATTGATTTGTACTGGTTCATGTCAATCTTCAAGTCTTCTAGTTGGCGAGTCTTGCATTTCTCGTAAGCACCTGACCTGCAGTAAATCTTCATGACCCGCCATGTGAAAACGGGTGACATCATCTCTGACAAATCCAAAAAATCCGGATGACATCACAACGGATCTTTGCATTAACTAGTCAACCCGAGAATCGAGGCGTTTTCTTGGTCAATCATCATTTTGAGTCCTCGATTCCCGCGTGAGACTGTTGCTGTTCCATCCCCCTCATAAATAGGCGCGGGATGTCCTTATCCTTTTCACTTTTCCCCCTGCCGCCGCTTCTCCTTTCTTCTTCCTCCTGACGCTCGCGCCATTGGAACTCCGCCACACCGTCCGGACCTCGCCGTCGTCTTCAACAAGGCCGCTGCATCGCCCTGACTGTGTCCAGAGCTCGCCGGCGTTCGCCCGCATCTCTTGCGCATCTCAGGTTCCATCTTATTCCTCCTCTGGATCTGCATTAGTTCATCGAGTTTTCTTTGGGTCCGCCGCCGTTCATCGGAGTTCTTGCCGTAGATGAAAAAGGAAGCACCTTTAGGCCTTCATCCGCTAGCAAAGACCCATGGCGCTTCGCCTGATGTATTTCCACTGCTCATTGTAGATCATCCCTTCACAGGAACTCACCTATGAACTCTCTGTTCTTCGCTGTCATTTTAGGTTTAGGAAATATTTTGCTTTTATTTCCTTCCATAGATCTCAAAACGGTAGCCGTAATCGGTGGAAGCTGTTTGTCCATACTTAGCAATTTTTCAACGCTTACTAGCAAACTTGACCCGCCAGGATGCCGCCGGGTCTCCCTGGCGAGTTATAATCTAATTTATACTTGTAGCTGACGGCGGCTCATAATTTTAATAATGTCCCGTCAGATGGCGTCGCCATCTTAGAGTCATAGCTGTTTTGGTCATGCCGCGTTTTTAACCCGCCACATATCCATGCTTTTCCACAGTCTTTTAAACCGCCGCCATGGCTAAAGCCCCTGCCTCCTGCGACTGGGTAGGCTCTAGGGTTACCGAAGAAATGCTCAACGACTTTGTAGTAATGGGAGCTTTGTCGGCTCAAGATGTTATCCATTGGCGGGTCCCTGGCACCGAAGTCACTCCCAAGCCCTAGGATGGGGAAGTTGTTGTCTTCACGGATCATCTTCTCCACGGCTTCTCTCCGCCCGGATCAAAAAAATTCCGGGACGCCCTGCACTTCTACAATCTGCACCCTCAAGATATTGGCCCCAACTCTGTAACCAATTTATGCCAGTTCGAAATTCTCTATGAGGCCTATCTACAACAAGCGCCGTCTGTTGACCTCTTCAGGGATTATTTCTATATCAACCGCCAAACAGAGATGGCGGATGGACTGATCCTTGAACTTGGAGGTGTTTTCATTTAGAGACGGAGGGATGTAAACTTTCCGTCGGCGATTCTGCCAAGTCATCCCAAGGACTGGAATAAGACCTGGTTCTACTGCAAAGATACCTCCCCAGAAGGAGAGAATCCACTGCCGGGTTATCTTCCTTACCGGCTCAGCACCGACACCGAACTCCCAGACCAGATGTCTGCTGTAGAGCGCGCCCAGTATGGTCCAACTTTTTCAAAGATAAGGGCCCTATTAGCCAACGCGTTAACTGGCGTCGATCTGACCCGCTGCTGGGTCTCTTGGAGAATTATGCCATTGAGCCACCGCAACACCTTGATGTGCCAATATACTGGTGAGGTGGATGACCCTCAACGCTTCAATCAAACCCACTTGACGGATCAGGATCTTAATGCAATCGTCAAATCCTTGCTGGGTGAGCCGCAGGAGGCTTGCAACAAAATGGGGTTAAGCCCTTTCTACGCTCGTAACCCGGCTGCGGAGGTGAACTTTTTCATCCTAATCCTCACTCTTTTATTTAGATGCTGCATTTCATATGCCCTTTTTAACCTTTCTGCCAATGCATATACTATATACAGGCCGGCTCTTCTTTCTGGAACAAAAAAATAACCACTACCTCCAAGAAGAAGAAAGGCAAGGCACCCAAAGTCCGAGCTCCGGCTCATAAAAATAAACAAACAACTGAGGAGCTATTTGGGCTGGATGACTCAGAGGTAGAACTTGATTCCCTTGGTCTTCTTTTCATGCAACTTATTGACGTTGACTCTTCTCAGGCTGACGCGGAGGCAAGCGAAGTCGGTGCCGCAGAGGTAACTATCATCTCCTCCGACTCAGAACCTCTGCCAACAGAGAAAATCCGGCGTGTCATTCGGAAAGTAAAGTTTTCACATCCTCTTGCTCACTTGGATCCCGACTTTCTTTTGAAGAAGGAGCAACATGATGCTAGACGTCAGACCCGGAGCGGTGGCTCTGAAGACCTGGTGGCCGGCTTACCTGATACTCCGGCTCGTCGGAAATGTCGCAACGAGGTATTTCATACTTATATTTGTACTTCTGCATTTTTAGTCTTGTGCTGTCACTTGCTCATACTGCTTAATTTAATTGTATCAGGAATCACCTCCTTCGTCTGGCGACTCGACTGCCTCCAAACTGCCTCCCCTTGTTATTAACCCGGGGTAAACTTCTTTGCATCTTCTTTCTATTTATTACCATTATTTTCTTGCATATAACTGACAATGAAGTCCTTGTTCGCGGGGCCCAGGCTAAGAAGAGGAAACTGAGCGAGTCATCTTCCCGTCTGGATGTCTCAGAGCCGGAGGGTTCGAGACTTGGTACTTCTGAGACTCCAGTGGAGCCCTCCAAGGCCGACCAAGGCACACACGATGACACTCCTCAGCTTACTAAGCTGGCGGATGCTGATGCTATAATTCCTGAGGCCCATCTGGAGACAGATCCTAAGCCGCCCAATCCCCTGCCGACAACTCAAGATGTGACGGCTCAAGAAGAAGAGGTCACTATCACCGGCTCTGCCTATGCTGCTCCGGCCCCCTCCAACGTGCTATCCAAACACATCAGCAAGGATGAGGCGCCTTCACCTGAGAAGGAGAAGGCCAAGCTTGATCTGCCCAACTTGTAGAAACTGACTGCTGATGAATTGCATTCGGGTTATCTGAGCCGCCTTGCCGCGAGCCGAGACATGGAGGCCAAATTAGTTGATATGATGAAGAGGAAATATGAGGTACTGCACTTTCTATTCTATGTATACCCTTACGTAGCCCCCAAGGGCCGGCTTATATCCTCGAAGATAAGCCGGGTCTTTAGTAATACGTAGGTTGTGATACATCAAAGTGTAGCCCCCAAGGGCCGGCTTATTATGCCAATAATGAGACGGTACTTATTGTCTCGATAAATGCAAAAATGACAAGTGTAGCCCGCAAGGGCCGGGTCATTATGCCAATAATGAGCCGGAACTTTTGTAGATCTGATTTTAGACTTGTAGAGCAATGTGTAGCCCCCAAGGGCCGGGTTGTCTTGATGAAGATGATCCGGGTCTTATTTGAATTTGGATAAACTTGAAAAAACTGATGCACATTAGCCCCCAAGTGTCAAGTATATTTCTTGCAATCTGCTTGAGACTTGTAACAACCCTCTGGAGTACCTCCAAGCACTATTATAAGCCGGACTGGCGGCTTAAGATTGATAAACTTGCTGTTTTATGACTTGTCATGTGTAGGAATCTTTAAATGTGACTGAGTCTAGCGTGACGGACCTTAAGAAGAGCCTGGCATTGCAACAAGAAGCCCGAGCTGAAGCTGACACAAAGTGGCAGCTCGCCTCATCAGAACTGAAGAAGATCAAGACTGAGCTTGAGGTGTATAAAAAATCTGCTGAAGCCAGCCAAGCCACCCTGACCAAACGTGCAGAAGATGCCGAAGGCCGTCTTAAACCTGTCACTGAAGAACTGACCAGCCTGAAGCGCCATTTAAGACGGATGACCGAAGCCGTTTTTGGTAAGTCTTACTGACTATATTATGACTATGTTTCAAATACTCTTATAAAGACTCGCCCGGCGACTCACAAACTTGATCTGTTTTGCAGGCATACGAACTCGCCAGCTTCCAGATGATAGCTTGTTGAAGCTGAAGGCTTTATATGCCTTCACTGAACAGCTGTACGCTGGAAGCCTCTTCACCATCAGGGCTGTGTTTGGCGACAATGGGGTTCCCAAACTGATCAAGGATGTGCTGAAGTGCCTCTCCACTGTCCCGAAGCACTTTGAAGAGATGAAGAAATCAACCGCTCGTAAGGGTGCATTATCTGCTTTAAGCCGGGCATTGGCATATGCACCAGAGCTCAACCCGGAGGAAATGATGGGGGGCTTCCCGCAGCTCAAGGCCGACGGGTCATAATTCACTCAAGATGATTACGCCCGCTGCTTCAGAGCGTCTCGAGTATTGGCCAGCCGGTTAGCCGCAGAAGCTGATCTGACGACGTGCCAGGCGGCTTATGACGACAACAACACGCGAGTCCGGGCGCCTACATTTTAGCCGAAGGACCTGACACCTCAACGGCGTAAGCACCTCTTTGCCCCTGACGTTGACCCGTCTCCGATCTTGCATGATGAAGCTGAATTTGAAGCTTTACTCAACTGCAACTGGGATGTGGACAACCTTCAAATCCAGGAGAGCGAAGACCCGGTGCAGGATGACCCGTCGACGAGCTAGGGGAAGAGCCGGCTCCCAATGACGTTAACCCGGGAAAGGCTGAGGCGCCGGGTTAGAACTTTGTGAAAAAACATGAGTCCCACATTTTGGGTCCTCTGAGGCCTTGTAATAGCTGTAGGAAAAACTTGATTGCCTGTGCTGTGCCTTCGTGCACTTTTTTGAGCTTCTTCAACTCATATGCCGATGGTTACAAAACTTTTCCAGTATGAATGTATTGACATGACTAAATGCCTCAGTATGAATTCATCAATTCCCACTGGCGGGTTATACTCCATGAGCAATGCTAAGCCGGGATTACCCAGAAACTTAAAATCTTATCATGAAAAGACGTCTGCAAAAACAAACAGTAGAATATATACTTGTATATCTCTTGCTTTGTAAGCCGGCTTTAAAGGCACATCAAGAAGAGTTAAGAAAAACTTGTTTTGCTTCAAAGAAGCTAGGCATAAAAACCTGAAACCTCGTAAGCCAGCTCTCACGTGACATAAATCCATCGTTTAAACCTTAACAAGTTCAGGGTCTTTAAAAAGATTGACTTTGCTAAGAGTACGAACGGGCCACATAGCGGAGAGACTACAACAGACAAGGCGAGTTTATCCTAGCTCACTGTAAGCCGGCTCTCTCGTGACAAAAGCCGCCGTTTTAACTCTGAAACAGTTCAGGGTCTTAAAAAGATTGACTGTCAGGCGTACGACGGGTCACATGGCGGAGTAGCAAGTTGCAAACAGGCAGGTTTAACTCGAATATGGCATATAAAGCCGGTCAAGAGGGTATGAAAGCTAAACCCAGTGGGTTGGAAGCCCCCCAAGTGACCTTATGAAGAACCAACTCTTTGCACGAAACTTGGTGCAGGAGAACGGCAGAGGCCCCGGATTATAGGGATGTCGGCTATATTATATTATAAAAAGTGATATATACAATGACAGAAGTATGTACATTGATGAGAGCCGGCGGATCAAGTGTAGTATGGCCGAAGATGAGCAATGTTCCACGGCCTGGCAGTCACCTCTCCAGAAGTGCGTGATTTGTCGCTTTCCCGTATATTAATGAGATAATAGGAACCATTGTTGAGATTTCTGCTGATCACAAAAGGTCCTTCCCAGGGACGTGACAACTTATGCATATCTGACTGGTCTTGAATCAGCCGGAGCACTAAGTCGCCTTCTTGGAACGTCCGGGTCTTGACTCTGCGGCTATGATAGTGACGCAGATCTTGCTGGTAAATCGCCGACCGTGCTGCCGCAAGATCCCGTTCTTCATCTAAGGCATCCAAAGCATCCCGACGCGCCGTCTCATTATCAGTTTCAACGTAAGCCGCCACCCTAGGCGAGTCATGACGGATATCACTGGGGAGAATAGCTTATGCGCCATAAACCATGAAGAAAGGCGTGTAGCATGTTGACCTGTAGGGGGTGGTTCTTATGCTCCAAAGAACTGAAGGTAACTCCTCCACCCAAGAACCCGACGTTCGCTCCAAAGGAACCATAAGCCGGGGTTTTATCCCTCTCAAAATTTCCTGGTTAGCACGCTCTGCCTGGCCATTGGACTGTGGGTGAGCCACGGAGGAAAAATCAAGTCGGATGTGCTCGCCGTCACAAAACTCTGTCATAGCCCCCTTGGACAGATTTGTACCATCGTCAGTAATGATACTGTGAGGATAACCAAACCGAAAAATCAGCTTTTTGACGAACTGAACTGCCGTTGCCGCATCACACTTACTGACCGGCTCTGCCTCAACCCACTTAGTAAACTTGTCAACCGCCACCAAGAGGTGGGTCTTCTTGTCTTGAGACCTCTTAAACGGTCCAACCATATCAAGCCCCCAGACCGCAAACGGCCAGGTGATTGGAATCATCCGTAACTCTTGAGCCGACACATGAGCGCGCCGTCCAAATTTCTGACACCCATCACATTTACTGACCAAGCCTTCTGCATCTGCATGAGCTGTTAACCAGTAAAAACCATGCCGAAAATCCTTCGCCACCAAAGATTTTGACCCGGCGTGATGACCACAATCGCCGGCATGTATTTCATGCAAGATTTCACAGCCCTCGTCAGGAGAAACACATCACTGAAAAATGCGAGTCACGCTGCACCTATGCAACTCGCCATTGACAATAGTCATAGACTTAGACCGCCTCATAATCTGTCGCGCCAGGTTCTCATCTTGGGGTAACTCACCGCGGGACAGATACGCCAGATAAGGTAGCGTCCAATCAGGGATAGCGCGGAGAGCCGCCACCAATTGTCCTTCTGGGTCAGGTATAGCAAGATCCTCCTCAGACGGTAATTTAACCGACGGGTGATGCAGTACATCCAGAAACACATTAGGTGGCACCGGCTTACGCCGAGACCCCAGTCTTGATAATGCGTTAGCCGCCTCATTCTTCTGACGATCAATATGATCCACCTGATAGCCCTTAAAGTTACCAGCAATAACATCAACCGCCTAGCGATAAGCCACCATGCGAGGGTTCTTAGAATCCTATGTGCCAGAAACTTGCTGGGCCACAAGGTCTGAGTCGCCGAGACACCTGACCCGGCTCAAATTCATATCCTTGGCCACACGGAGCCCATGAAGCAAGGCTTCATATTCAGCTGCATTATTAGTACAAGGAAACATTAGCCTTAACACATAACAAAATTTGTCACCTCGTGGGGAAGTTAAAACAACTCCAGCCCCCGAGCCTTCTAATTGCCTGGATCCATCAAAGTGAATCGTCCAATATGTATTGTCCGGCTTCTCCTCAGGTGCTTGACACTCTGTCCAGTCATTGATAAAATCCACCAGGGCTTGAGATTTAACAGCCGTCCGGGTTCATACTTCAGATTAAGAGGCCCAAGCTCAATTGCCCACTTAGCAATTCTACCGGTGGCTTCTCTGTTTTGAATGATATCTCCAAAAGGAGCAGAGATGACCACCGTGATCGGATGCCCAAGGAAGTAATGCTTTAGTTTGCGATTCACCATGAACACTCCAAACACTAGTTTTTGCCAATGCGGGTATCTTTGCTTGGATTCTGTCAAAACCTCACTGACATAGTAAACCGGCCGCTGGACTGGGTACTCTTTGCCGGCCTCCTTGCGCTCCACAATGACTGCCACACTGACGGCTTTATTATTAGCCGCCACGTACAGGAGCAAAGGCTGTTTTTCCACGGGAGCAGCCAAAATAGGCGGCTCAACCAACTGTTTTTTGAGCGCCTCAAACGCGTCATTGGCAGCGTCACTCCAGACAAAGTCATATGTCTTCTTCATCATCTTATACAAAGGAATAGCTTTCTAACCGAGGCGGCTTATGAACCGGCTTAAAGCGGCAAAACGACCCGCCAAGCGCTGGACATCGTTAATGCACGCCGGCTTAGACAAAGAAGTGGTGGCCTTTATCTTATCTGGGTTAGCCTCAGTGCCCCGCTCGGAGACCAAGAAACCCAGGAGCTTGCCTACAGGCACACCAAACACACACTTAGTCGGGTTAAGCATCATCTTGTAAACCCGCAGGTTATCAAAAGTTTCCTTCAAATCATCTAGCAGAGTCTCCTTCTTCCTTGACTTGACCACAATATCATCCACATAAGCATGAACATTGCGCCCAATCTGACCATGAAGACAGTTCTACACACAGTGTTGATAAGTCGCCTGTGCACTTTTGAGTCCAAAAGGCATAGGCACATAGCAGAAAGCTCCAAAAGGTGTGATGAAAGATGTCTTGTCTTGGTCCTTGACTGCCATCTTGATCTGATGATAACCCGAATAAGCGTCCAGGAAACATAGGCTCTCACAGCCCGCCGTTGTGTCAATGATCTGGTCGATACGGGGGAGAGCAAACGGATCAACCGGACACGCCTTGTTGAGATATGTGTAATCTACATACATGCGCCATGTGCCGTTCTTCTTAAGTACAAGAACGGGGTTAGCTAACCACTCCGGATGAAAAACCTCCACGATAAATTCTGCGGCCAAGAGCTGGGCCACCTCTTCCCCAATATCTCTACGCCGCTCTTCATTGAAACGACAGAGGAATTGTTTGATCGGCTTAAACTTAGGATCCACATTAAGGTGGTGCTCAGCGAATTATCTCGGTACACCCGGCATGTCAGAAGGCTTCCATGCAAAGATGTCCCGATTCTCACGGATGAATTCGATGAGCGCGCTTTCCTATTTGGGCTCCATATTGGCCCCAATAGTGAACTGCTGAGATGAGTCGCCAGGAGCAAAATCCACCAACTTGGTATCTTCTGCCACAAACTTCGGGGGCGGGTCAGATTCTGTGCTGGGCTTCTTCAGCGGGGTCATATCCGCCGGGTCAACATTATCCTTATAAAACTTAAGCTCTGCCTCAGCACAACTTGACTCCGCATATGCAGCATCACCTTCCTCGCACTCAAGAGCAATCTTCCGATCACCGTGGACTGTAATCATTCCCTTCAGACCAGGCATCTTGATCTACAAGTAAACATAACAGGGCCGGGCCATGAACTTAGCATAAGCCGGCCTTCCAAACAGGGCGTGATACGGGCTCTTGATTTTAACAACCTCAAACCACAAAGTCTCCACCTTGTAGTTGAACTCATCACCAAAGGCTACCTCAAGGGAAATTTTCCCTACTAGGTAAGATGATTTGCCGGGCACCACACCGTGAAAAACTATGGATGATGGCTTGAGATCCTTGTCAACCAGGTTCATCCGGTGAAAGGTGTCATAGTACAGGATGTTGATGCCACTGCTACCATCCATAAGCACCTTGGTGAACACGTAGCCTCCTACTTGGGGAGCTACCACAAGGGCTAAATGCCTCGGGTTATCCACACACGGCAGGTGATCCTCCCTGCTCCAAGTTATTGCATATTCAGACCATTTTAAGTACTGCGGAAGAGCCGGCATGACGGCGTTAACCGCCCTCTCGCGCACTTTCTGATCTCGCTTATCAAGGCTTGTTGTAAAAACGTGATACTGGCCTCCATTAAGCTGCCTTGGGTTACTCTGATACCCTGACTGGTTGTTTTGTTGCTGACCACCATTGCCAGACTACTGATTATGACCTCCATGGTTACCTTGACCTTGATAACCAGAGTTTGAGCCGCATGCGCCGAAGCCGGACCCATGAGAGCCGGATCCTGACCCGCCGGGCGGTCTGTTGCCGTTACCTTGATGCTGGCTAAGGCTGTAATTCCGGAATTCCCGCATGACCCAACAATCCTTCCAAGCATGAGTGGATGGCTTATTTGGGAGGCTATGCTTCGGGCAGGGGTCATTAAGTACTGCTTCCATGTTGAAAGGCTTATTTTTACCGAAAGGCGGTTTACCGTTCCCCTTGCCACGGTTGTTCCCAACATTAGTATTGGCTACCAGATCTGACCCGCCGTCCGGATGCTTCTGCTTACCGCCATTACCTGGATTGTTATTTCCTGCCCCGTTCTGCTGCTGACCCTTGCCGTTGCCATTCTTCTTTCCTTTAGCCAATTTCTCATCATCAGACCCAGCATCCTTCGTGCTGTCAGAGTCTGCATATTTGGTGAGAGCCGCCATGAGCTCGCCCATGTCCTGGCAGGAACGCTTGAGCCGTCCCAGCTTCTGCTTAACGGGCAAAAAATGACAATTTTTCTCCAGGATCAGAACTACCTGAGCCGCCGTGATATTGTCAGACGAATGAATGATGGTTGAGACCCGCCGGACCCAATGATGGGCCGACTCATCGTCACGCTGTACGTAGTGATCCAAGTCAACGATCGTCATAGGCTGTTTGCACGTCCCTTGAAAATTATTGATGAACTTCGCCTTCAACTAGGCCCAGGAATTAATGGTGTTGGGTGGCAAACCCTTTAACCATGTACGAGCCGGCCCTTCCAACATCATAATGAAGTACTTGGCACAGACTGCATCGCTGACATCCAGCATCTCCATGGCTAGCTCATAGCTCTTGATCCAGGCTTCCGGAGGTAGATCAGCTGTATAATTAGGTACCTTTCGCGGGCCCTTGAAATCCTTCGGCAAGCGCTCGTTCCGCAGAGCCGGTGCTAAACACGGCACTCCCACGGCCCTGGAGGTGACTCCGGCTCCCACCAAAGTGGAAGGTGTTACTGGCGGCAATTCTTGATATGCCGTCGCGGCCGCTGCCGCCTCCCGCTGAGCTTTGGCATGATCTACGATCGCTTGAGCATCGACAACGGGCGGGTCATCACGGGGCGGGTTCCGACGTCGCTCACTGCTAGAGATCGCCGATGACTCCAAACGCTGGCTATAACTGCGGCTTGGGATGCGGGTTGAGTGCACACGACTCCGGCTGTAAGTATACTTCTCCTGTTGAGCCACCGCAGTCTGTAAATACCCAATGGCATTCTGCGCCTCCTCTGCGAAGGGCATCCCATCGGTGATGGGGAGCGCGTTGAGCCTGGCAGCCGCCGCCACCATGTTATCCACCGGGTTATAATAATGACCGTGCGGTGTCAGAAAATGCTGCGAGGGGGTCTGATTCCTGCGGGGCGGGTCGGGCTGCCGACGCTGAGACACTCCCCTGTTCCGAGGTACTTCCGCCGTTCGGGTCACGGTCAGAGGCACGTTTTGTCCTGCCCCCGGCGTGTTGAAAAGATTCCTTGGCTCATACTGATCAGGCAGGCGGGTCTAATGCCTCATCCGAATAACTGCATCCGAGGCTTGTTGATCCAGATTGAGACGAAAAGCTTCCGTCCTGAGGCGCTCCGACTCTGCATCCATCTGAACCTTCAACGCATTGATTTCCTCCTGGGCACTGGTCATCTGGTCTTTCAACCTCGCGATCTCCGCGTTATGGTCTGCTTGGTTTTCCGCTGTGACCTCGGTTCCCATCAGAGTTGTAAGTTCATTCATCAGATCCAGCAAAACTTGAGCCGGCGGCCTGGTTGACCCGGAGCCTACCGCGCCAGCGGCCGCTGGCCCAGCCGCAGTGCTGCCAGAAGTCGGTGCCGTTCCAGCCATGAAGACGGCGGCTTGGCTCAGCGGCTCATAGGGATCCGGGTCATGGTAACCCTCAAAGTAGCCCCCAAGCCCGTCGTTGTGAAGCTGGTAGATTGATTCTGTCTCTCCGCTCGAGGATCCATCCTCTGAGCAGATGAGGGTTTCCTCCCGTGACATGGAACCTTCCTCAAGTTCCGCTCCTTGGGTGAAACCGACGAAGACGTGCTTCCGGCCTGGGTTGATCCGGGCGGGTCGCGCGCGCCGAGCCAACTCGACGAGGTTGGTGCAGATGTCCGGCCCGAGCTTAGATCCGTCAATCTTGCCGATGAAGACGTGAATTCCGCCGAAGGGGACCCAGTACCCGTACTCGATTGAGTCGGCCTCGGGGCCCCAGCCAGCGTCGTCGATGTAGAGCTTGCCGCGGCGACTCTTGGTCATCCTGCCAATGGTGTATCCCTCGATCCGTGGGAGAGAGCCCTTCGAGTACTCCAAACCACCAAGCATCTGCCCCACGGTGGGCGCCAACTGTCGTGGTTTTGACACGGCAGATGTCCTAGTGCAAGACTTAGGGGTGAAGCCATCGCTACGGCGGTTAACTCGAAGGGGTTGATCGGGACGAAAGACACAGGTTTACCCAGGTTCGGCCCCTCTCGAAGGAGGTAATAGCCTACGTCCTGCTTTGAATTGTATTGATTGGATATCGATTACAAGGGAGCGGATTCGCTTGACCTAGTACTCGATCAAAGGTTTCGTGTCTAAACCGCCCAGGGAACCCGCCTTTATATACACAGGTCGAGGCCCTAGGCTTACAAGAGTCCGGGCCGAGTTACATCTAGTAACCGACCTTATCTCTAACTATCCTTGCCTTGTCTGGCAAACCATCCCCCGGCGGCTTACGCCTCTGGGTCACTCGCAGCCTTCCGACTCTGGGCCTCTTCCAGGCCCATCTGGCAAGTCAATTCCAGGCCTTGTCCTGACTTTTCAGCCTGCTCAGCCCTTACTGCTAAGCCGCCAACCTCATGACCCGGCCCCTTCTAGGTGGGTCTCACCACGGGGTTATATCCCCAACACCTATTGACATAGTGCCAAAGTGCCAGTTTCTGTTTTTGCTTGTTTTTTACTTCGCAGAATATCAGTACCAAATGGAGTCCAATCGCGACAAAACTTTTTGGAGATTTTTTTTGGACCAGAAGACACCCAGTGGGCCAAAGAAGTGCCAGAGAGGTGGGTTGTGGAGAGCACAACCCACCAGGGCGCGCCAGGGGGCCCCCGGCGCGCCCTGATGGGTTGTGCCCTCCATGGGGCCCCTCTCCACCGCCTCCGATGCCTATAAATTCCCAAATATTCGGAAACCCCCAAGAATAACCCTAGACTCTCCGTTCCGCCGCCGCAACTCTCTGTATCGATGAAAAAGCAATCTGGAGACATTCCAGTACCCTGCCGGAGAGGGGAATCCATCTCCGGTGGCCATCTTCATCAACCCGGCGGAGGCCATGATGAGGAGGGAGTAGTCCACCCTCGGGGCTGAGGGTATGTACCAGTAGCTATGTGTTCAATCTCTCTCTCTCTTGTGTTCTTGAGATGTCATGATCTTGATGTATCACGGGCTTTGTTAATGTAGTTGGATCATATGGTGTGTTTCCCTACTATCTTGTTGTGATGAATTGAATCTTTGCCTTTGAGATATCGTTATGTTGGATTGAATATTGGATTTGAGAACACTTGATATATATCCTGCATGTGGATACCCGTGGGGACAATGAGGTGTTCTATTGATTCACTTGATATATGTTTTGGTACTCAACTTGCGGATTCCCACGGTGACATTGGGGTAATCTATGCATAGGGTTTGATACACGTTCTTGTCCGACTTTCTCCGATAGAAATCTTGGGGTACTCTTTGAGGTTCTTTGTGTTGGATTGATCATTATGAATCTGAGATTGTTTGATGCGTATCGTATAATTAACTCATGGATACTTGTGGTGACATTGGAGTATCTAGGTGACATTAGAGTTGGTTGATGCGTATCATATGGTGTTATTCTAGTACAAACTCTTAGATAAATCGAACGGAAAGGATAACTTGATGTTATCTTAGTACGAACTCTTGAATAGATCGATCGGAAAGGATAACTTTAAGGTGGTTTTGTACCCTAGAAACAATTTCTTCGTATGTTCTCTGCTAGATAAGAACTTTGGAGTGATTCTTCGTTGCACGTTGAGGGGTGGTTATGTGATCCAATTATATTAGCATTGTTGAGAGATTGCACTAGCAAAAGTACGGACCCTAGGCCTTGTTTTCAAGCATTGCAATACCGTTTGTGCTCACTTTTGTTACTTGCTACATTGTTGTTTTTATATTTTCAGATTACAAAAACCTATATCTAACATCCATATTGCACTTGTATCACCATCTCTTCGCCGAACTAGTGCACCTATACAATTTTCCATTGTATTGGGTGTGTTGGCGACACAAGAGATTTCTTGTATTTGATTGCAAGGTTGTTTGAGAGAGACCATCTTCATCCTACACCTCCCACGGATTGATAAACCTTAGGTCATCCACTTGAGGGAAAATTGCTACTGTCCTACAAAACTTTGCGCTTGGAGGCCCAACAAAGTCTACACGAATAAAGTTGGTAGTAGACATCAAGCTCTTTTCTGGCGCCGTTGCCGGGGAGGTGAGTGCTTGAAGGTATATCTTTAGATCTTGCAACTAAATCTTTTAGTTTCTTGTTTTTCACTAGTTTGGTTTTATAAAAGAAAACTACAAAAAAATGGAATTGAGGTGGCCTCATATTATTCGTCTTTATCTTGTCTTTCTTGAAAATGATGGAAAGGAGAATTGTGCTCAATTGGTAGAGGAAGAAATTATGAAAATACTTAATGAGAATTCCTTGAATGATGAGCATGATTGTAATGTTGCTAGTATGAATTATCTAAATATACATGATGGTAATGATATGCAAAGCCACAAGCTTGGGTATGCTATGTTTGATGAAGATGATATTTTTAGTCCCCCAAGTTTTGATGAGAAAATTTATTATGATGATTGCATGCCTCCTATTTATGATGATTGTGATATTTCTGAAAGTGGGTTTGGAAGAGTGTCAACTTTAGATAATTATTATCCCACTATTTTGGAGGTTGTTGAATTTTATTATAATGATAAAAGTGGATTTGGAGAGGTCATGACTTTATTTAGTAATGATTCCACTATTTCAGAAGAGGTTTCCCTTGACTATGATGAGAACTAAGTTACTACTTATGATGATTATTGTGATGATAGTTATGTTATAAAAAGTAGTGATAATTATTGTCATGATTTTTAATATCCTTTTACTGAACATTACACTTTTAATGTGGAAACAATTTATAGTATTCGAGTTTCATTTGATGCTCCCACTATTATGAATGAGAAGAAATATGCTTATGTGGAGAGTAATACATTTTCTATGCTTGTAGATCATGAAAAGAATGCTTTATGTGATAGTTATATTGTGAAATTCCTTCATGATGCTACTGAAAATTATTATGAGGGAGGAACATATGCTTGTAGGAATTGCAATAATATCAAGTTTCCTCTCTATGTGTTCAAAGTTTTGAAGTTATGCTTGTTTTGCCTTCCTATGCTAGGTGATTCTTGCTCTCGTAAATTGTTTGCTCACAAAATCCTTATGCATAGGAAGTGGGTTAGACTTAAATGCACTTGTCATGTGATTCATGATGCTCTCTTGCATTTTCAAATTTTATTCCTATACGAGCATCATTGAAATCATCATGCCTAGCTAAAAAGCATTAAAGAAAAGCGCTTGTTGGGAGACAACCCAACACTTTTACTTTCTGTTTTTGAGTGTTAATATGATTAAGATACTGTATTAATCATGTTTTGTGCCTTTTATTTCAATAAAGTGCCAAGTAAAGCCTTTGGGATGACTCACAAGATGAGTAGAATTGATGCTGAACCAAAACAGAAGCTTTTTACTCCAGTACAGGAATTTTCATTTTTTACTTGGGCGTCAAAAAATTCTTAAATTTTTACACAGTCTTCATATACAAATTCTTCAGGTTGTCATAATTTTTCAGAATTTTTAGAGATAGGGAAGTATGGCTATACTACAGATCTTCACAGACTGTTCTGTTTCTGACAGATTCTGTTTTGCATGCATAGTTTGCTTGTTTTAGTGTTCCCATAGATTATATTTAGTGGTATAAATTATGGGAATGGTAGAATACATTAGGTATCATGTGGGAACAATTATGAATCTTGTCTTGACAATACCTAAGTGAATGATCTATCTTTATTATACTAACCCATCTCACCAAGTTCCGTTAAGTTTTGTGTGATTGAAGTTTTCAAGTTTTGGGTGAGACACCGATATGAGGAGAATAAGGAGTGACAAGAACCTAAGCTTGGGGATTCCCAAGGCACCCCAAGGTAATATCCATGGAAGACTCAAGCGCCTAAGCTTGGGGATGCCCCGGAAGGCATCCCCTCTTTCTTCTTCAACATTATCGGTATATCTTACTTAGAGCTATATTTTTATTTGTCACATAATATGTGTTTTGCTTGGAGCGTCAATTTATTTTGTTGTTTTCTGTTATGTGTTTTTTATAATCTTCTTTTTCAATAAAAAGTTCCAAGAAGTTCCTTAGGATGCTTGCATTGCATGTTTGATGTGTGCTGTGTAAAAACAGAAACTTTTGCTGTAGTGTTTGAATTTTCATATTTTACTGGTACGTGGAAAGTTTCTGAATTTTTTACACAGTATTGTCAAATAAATTGTTTAGCCTGTCCTAAATTTTCATAATTTTTTGAGTTACAGAAGTACACTGGTTTAATAGATTGCTACAGACTATTCTGTTTGGACAGATTGCATAGCTTATATTGGTAGATATAAATTGTGGAAACAATAGTAAACAGTAGATGATGTTTGGAAGTTATTGTGCAACTTGTCTTGGCTGTACATGAAGTGTTAATTTATTATTATGTGTACTAACCTATCTCACGAGTTCTTTTCGAGTTTTGTGTGGATGAAGTTTTTGAGAATAGGTGAAACCGGGATATGAGAGGATTTAACGAGATACAAAAGCTCAAGATTGGGGATGCCCAAGGCACCCCAAGTAAATATTTCAAGAAGTCTCAAGCATCTAAGCTTGGGGATGCTACGCATCCCACCTCTCTTCGTCAACTATCGGTTAGCCTATGTTGAGCCTAAAATTTTTATTCGTTCGCATGACATGTGCTATCCTTGGAGTGCTATTTTGATTTAGTTTGTTGTTTGAATAAAATACTCATATCAGAAAATATTTATTGAGAGAGAGAGAGAGAGTCCTCACATAGCTACTTAATTGTTTGAGTACTTATTGATCTTCACTTATATCTTTTGAGAGTAGCTTGTCATTTACTCTAGTGCTTCACTTATATCTTTTTGAACACGGTGTGCTTGGAATTTTTGGTAGAAATACTCTCATGCTTCACTTAGATTAATTTGAGAGTTAGTAAATTTTGAAGAAATCCTCTCATGCTACACTTAAATTTGGTTGAGCTTGTCAAAAAGCAATGGCAATACATGAAACTAGTCCCAAAGTGGTAGATATCCAAGGAGGATATAATAAAAACTTTCATGAAGATCATTGGACAAATTAAACTTGATTCCTTGTAATAGTTTTGAAACATGATGATAGTAATATGTGAGTCATGTTAGTGAGTAATTATGCTTTAGTAGGAATATTGGTGTTAAGGTTTGTGATTCCCTATGCAAGTACGAAAGTCAATAGTTATGCAATGAAATTACATCCTACTTATGGTGCATTATTCAGTGTTACTTATGCTCAATGCTCACTTATGTGAATTTTCTTTTTTTTGTTTCGTTGCTTCCCAATCTATTTGCTAGCCTCCATTTGTACTAAGTAGAAATACTACTTGTGCATCCAAAATCCTTAAACCAAGTTTTGCCTTATGAGTCCACCATACCTACCTATATGCGGTATTTCCATGCCGTTCGAAGCAAATTTGTATGTGCCATCTCTAAATTTTCAAAATAAATTTTCTCTTTTGTGTGCTCGTACCGCTCATGAAATGGTGGGGAGTGTCCAATATTTTTCCATGCTAGATGTGTTATTCTCAAGATGAGTGTTTATTCACTTGTCATTCCACGAGAGTGCGGTGGTAATAGGGATGCCCATTCCCGAAATGAAAAAGAAAAAAAATATTTACTTTATGTTGTCAAATAATAAATTCCTTGGAAAGTGTTGGTATGGAAGGCAACCGTGGATACGGCCTGCCATGGAAAGTGAAAGTTTGGTGGAAAAAGGAATAAACTTTATTTTCTCTTTGGGAACCGGCTATGATATATCTAGCATGGAAAGTATTGTGAGCTACTTTGTCGTTTTTGTTGATAGGAAAGGCATGCCACCCAAAATATTTTTTCTCTCTCAATTTAAAACTTTGAGCTCTTGCACCTCTACAAATCCCTACTTCCCTCTGCGAAGGGCCTTTCTATTAACTTTATGCAGTTTTTATTTTTACTTTGAGTCTCCATCTTCTCTTATAAAGCACCCACTAGGGGGCACTATGATCGTACTTGAGCATTGGGTGTAGCTAATATTCGATTGTGTTTCATTAATGGATCGATGATTGAGCATGATGGGCTAGGGATAACTTTCTTTAGTGTTCATATTTTGAAAGACATGGTTGCTTGTTGGCATGCTTGAGTATTGAAGTCATTATGTTAAAACTAGACTATTGCTTTGAACCATCTAAAAGTCCAAATGTCCATGCTACAAAAGAAAAGATTATGTGATGAACATGTTAGGCAGCATTCCACATCAAAATATCTGTTTTTATCATTTACCTACTCGAGGACGAGTAGGAATTAAGCTTGGGGATGCTGATACGTCTCCAACGTATCTATAATTTTTGCTTGTTCCATGCTGCTATATTATCATTCTTGGATGTTTTACAATCACTTTATGGCAACTTTATATCATTTTTTGGGACTAACCTATTGACATAGTGCCAAAGTGCCAGTTGTTGTTTTTGCTTGTTTTTTACTTCGCAGAATATCAGTACCAAACGGAGTCCAATCGCGACGAAACTTTTTGGAGATTTTTTTTTTGGACCAGAAGACACCCAATGGGCCAAAGAAGTGCCAGAGAGGTGGGTTGTGGAGAGCACAACCCACCAGGGCGCGCCAGGGGGCCCCCGGCGCGCCCTGATGGGTTGTGCCCTCCACGGGGCCCCTCTCCACCGCCTCCGACGCCTATAAATTCCCAAATATTCGGAAACCCCCAAAAATAACCCTAGACTCTCCGTTCCGCCGCAGCAACTCTCTGTATCGACGAAAAACCAATCTGGAGATGTTCCAGTACCCTGCCGGAGAGGGGAATCCATCTCCGGTGGCCATCTTCATCATCCTGGCGGAGGCCATGACAAGGAGGGAGTAGTCCACCCTCGGGGCTGAGGGTATGTACCAGTAGCTATGTGTTCAATCTCTCTCTCTCGTGTTCTTGAGATGTCACGATCTTGATGTATCATGGGCTTTGTTAATGTAGTTGGATCATATGGTGTGTTTCCCTTACTATCTTGTTGTGATGAATTGAATCTTTCCCTTTGAGATATCGTTATGTTGGATTGAATATTGGATTTGAGAACACTTGATATATGTCTTGCATGTGGATACCCGTGGTGACAATGGGGTGTTATATTGATTCACTTGATATATGTTTTGGTACTCAACTTGCGGAATCCCGCGGTGACATTGGGGTAATCTATGCATAGGGGTTGATACACGTTCTTGTCCTACTTTCTTTGATAGAAATCTCAGTGTACTCTTTGAGGTTCTTTGTGTTGGATTGAGCATTATGAATCTGAGATTGTTTGATCCATATCGTATAATTAACTCATGGATACGTGTGGTGACATTGGAGTATCTAGGTGACATTAGAGTTGGTTGATGCGTATCATATCGTGTTATTCTAGTACGAACTCTTACATAGATCGAACGGAAAGGATAACTTGATGTTATCTTAGTACGAACTCTTGAATAGATTGATCGGAAAGGATAACTTAAGGAGGTTTCGTACCCTACAAACAATTTCTTCTTATGTTCTCCGCTAGATAAGAACTTCGGAGTGATTCTTCGTTGCATGTTGAGGGGTGGTTATGTGATCCAATTATATTAGCATTGTTGAGAGATTGCACTAGCGAAAGTACGGACCCTAGGCCTTGTTTTCAAGCAATGTAATACCGTTTGTGCTCACTTTTGTTACATGCTACCTTGCTGTTTTATATTTTCAGATTACAAAAACCTATATCTACCATCCATATTGCACTTGTATCACCATCTCTTCGCCAAACTAGTGCACCTATACAATTTGCCATTGTATTGGGTGTGTTGGGGACACAAGAGATTTCTTGTTTTTGATTGCAGGGTTGTTTGAGCGAGACCATCTTCATCCTACACCTCCCACGGATTGATAAATCTTAGGTCATCCACTTGAGGGAAAATTGCTACTGTCCTACAAAACTCTGCGCTTGGAGGCCCAACAAAGTTTACAAGAATAAAGTTGCGTAGTAGAGATCAAGCAGCAACACATGTAGCTGGAAAAACTCCGTTGCGTTGTCATCATAACAAGTCACACCAGACCTACACAATGTCTGCAGTTCTTCTACCAGTAGCTGAAAGTAAATGTCAATATCATTTCCAGGTTGCTTCGGGCCTTGGATAATCATCTTCATCATGATGTATTTTTTCTTCATACACAACCAAGGAGGAAGGTTATATATGCACAGAAGCACCGGCCAAGTGTTGTGTTTGGTGTTCATATCGCCAAATGGATTAAATCCTTCAGTACACTCCCCTAGCCATATATTTCTTGGATCCTTTGCAAAATCTTTAAACCTGTCAGCGATTTGTTCCCACTGAACCCCATCTTTCGGGTGCCTCATATACTTATCCGCAGTTCGCTCATCATGATGCCACCGCAACCTCTTTGCCTCTCTTGGGTTTGCAAACAAACGCTTCAACCTTGGAATTATAGGCAAGTACCAAACAACCTTGAACGGGATTCCTGTCTCGATCTCTTCGTCCATTTTGTACTTGTCCTATGCTCTCGTGCGCTTGTATCGTGCGTGCTTGCATATGGGACATGAACGCAAATCATTGTAATCACCGCGGTAAAACATACAATCATTCACACAAGCGTGTATCTTCTGGACTTCGAGTTCCAATGGACAAACAATTTTCTTCGCTTCGTTCATGCATTTGGGGAGCACATTATCTTCTGGAAGAATGTCTTTGAAAAGACTCAACAGCTGTGTGAAGGCCTTGTTTGATAGACCGCTTTCTGCTTTAAATCTGAGAAGCGTCAGTGTGACACTCAACTTGGAATATTTCTTTTTGCAACCTGGATACAAATCTATCTTGAAGGCCGCATCAATGCTTGGCAGTGATACGTCTCCAACGTATCTATAATTTTTTATTGTTTCATGCTATTATATTATCTGTTTTGGATGTTTTATATGCATTAATATGCTATTTTATATTATTTTTGGGACTAACCTATTAATCTAGAGCCTAGTGCCTGTTTCTGTTTTTTCCTTGTTTTTGAGTATTGCAGATAAGGAATATTAAACGGAGTCCAAACGGAATAAAATCTTCGGAATGATTTTTCTTGGACCAGAAGAAACCCAGCAGACTTGGAGACGAAGGCAGGAGACCTGCCGTGGAGTCACAAGCCACCAGGGCGCGCCCTGGGGGGGGGGGGGCGCCCCCCTGGCTTGTGGCCCTACGGCAGCCCTCCTAACCCTATTCTTCGGCCTATAAATTCCCAAATATTCCCTGGATACAAAAAAGAGCCACGAAAATACTTTTCCACCGTCGGAAGCCTCGTTCCCGTGAGATCCAATCTTGGAGCCTTTTCCGGTAATCTGCCGGAGGGGGATTTGATCACGGAGGGCATCTACATCAACTCCATTGCCCCTCCGATGATGCGTTAGTAGTTTACCACAGACCTTCGGGTCCATAGCTAGTAGCTAGATGGCTTCTTCTCTCTCTTTGTTCTTCAATACCATGTTCTTCATGATCTTCATGGAGATCTATCCGATGTAATACTCTTTTGCGGTGTGTTTGTCGAGATCCGATGAATTGTGGGTTTATGATCAGCTTTTCTATGAATATTATTTGAATCTTCTCTGAATTCTTATATGCATGATTTCATATCTTTGCAAGTCTCTTCGAGTTATTGGTTTGGTTTGGCCAACTAGATTGGTAATTCTTGCAATGGGAGAAGTGCTTAGTTTTGGGTTCAATCTTGCGGTGTCCTCACCCAGTGACAAAGTAGGGGTAGCGAGGCACGTATTTGTATTGTTGCCATCGAGGATAAAAAGATGGGGTTTTCATCATATTGCTTGAGTTTATCCCTCTACATCATGTCATCTTACCTAATGCATTACTCTCTTCTTCATGAACTTATTACTCTAGATGCAGGCAGGAGTCGGTCGATGTGTGGAGTAATAGTAGTAGATGCAGAATCGTTTCGGTCTACTTGACATGGACGTGATGCCTATATGCATAATCATTGCCTTGGATATCATCATAACTATGCACTTTTCTATCAATTGCTCGACAGTAATTTGTTCACCCACCGTATTATTTTCCTTCATGAGAGAAGCCTCTAGTGAAACCTATGGCCCCCGGGTCTATTTTCCATATTATACTTTCAGATCTATAAACCAAAAATACCTCGTTGCATTCTTTTTACTTTTGTTTTACTTTACGTTCTAGCAATCTTTTATATCTATCTCTATCAGATCTCATCCTTGCAAATAACCGTGAAGGGATTGACAACCCCTTTTAGCGTTGGGTTCAAGAGTTTGATTGTTTGTGTAGGTGCGAAGATTGTGGAGTTGCTTGTATCTCCTACTGGATTGATACCTTGGTTCTCAACAACTAAGGGAAATACTTATCTACTTTGCTGCATCACCCTTTCCTCTTCAAGGGAAAACCAACGCAAGCTCAAGAAGTAGCAAGAAGGATTTCTGGCGCCGTTGCCGGGGAGATCTACATCAAGTCTACCAAGTACCCATCACAAACTCATCTCTTGCATTTACATTATTTGCCATTTGCCTCTCGTTTTCCTCTCCCCCACTTCTAAAAAGATTTTCAGAAAAAGCCAAAAAGATTTGCCGTTTTATTCGCCTCTTTCTCGCCGGATCTCTTTTTGTCTACTTGAGTTACCATGTGCCTTCTATTTGCTTGCATCTTTGCTTGCTAAAAATCTATTGATATGGATCCTCATCCACTTGCTAATATTTTCAAGAGATCCAATTGTAATGAACCAATTGCTAGTGAGTTGAGTGTACTTGATTATCTCTATAAAGTTTTGCTTGAGATTTGTGAATCTGAAAATTGTGATGAAGTGATTCGCGATGTTTCCTTGAATGAAAAGCACGATTGCAATGATATTGTTATAAATTCTATTAATATCAATTGTGCTAATGATATAACAACGCACAAGCTTGGGGATGCTATATTTGCCGAGTTTGCCATGACCACTACTTATTGCAATGATCATGATGGGGGTGATAATGCTTCTTATGATCTTAATAATTTATTTAATACTCATGATGAATATGATATTGAAAGTGGGTTTGGAAGAGTGTCAACTTTAGGCATTATTGATCCCACTGTTTTGGAGAGTGTTCAATCTTATGAAAATTTTGATAAAACTGGGTTTGGAGAGGTCATGACTTTAGTTAATGATAATCCCACTATTTTGGAAGAGTGTCAACTTTGCATGCATGTGGATCATGAAGAGCAAATTTTATATGATAGTTATATTGTTGAATTCCTTCATGATGCTACTGAAATTTATTATGAGGGAGGAACATATGCTTGTAGGAATTGCAATAATATCAAGTTTCCTCTCTATGTGTTCAAAGTTTTAAAGTTATGCTTGTTTTGCCTTCCTATGCTAGGTGATTCTTGCTCTCATAAATTGTTTGCTCACAAAATCCTTATGCATAGGAAGTGGGTTAGACTTAAATGCACTTGTCATGTGATTCATGATGCTCTCTTGCATTTTCAAATTTTATTCCTATGCGAGCATCATTGAAATCATCGTGTTCCAGTCACGAGGGACGTGCCTGTAGTCCGGGCTCCACTATCCCCCCTACGACCGCGAGGGACGTGCTCCAGTCACGCCGGCGCCGACCATGAGGATTGAGCTCCTCTTATATCTCCCGCCGCCGACCGAGGATTGACCTCCTATCACGCCGCCACCGTCGACCGAGCATTGACCACCTGTAACGCCGCCACCGCCGATCGACCGAGGATGGACAACTTATAACGTCGACACCGGATTGACCTCCTATCCGTCAGCCGCTGCCTCGGTGACCGCCGACATCTCTATCATCATAACGTTTTTTTGGGTTTTTGGAGAGCGGCTGTTTACCGCACCCATATGTACCGGGAAGCACATCACAAATGGTCATGTTACGAAAACCGTGTATCACGCACGTTCCATCTCACACGATTTGATTTGGGAAACCGTGTGCCGTATACAACAGAATGCGATAAATAGTTTCCCCGTCTTCCCCAAATCCCAAAATAGCTTCCAAATACCTAGCGCCCAAATTCCCTAGCGTGGCGCTGACATTGGGGAAATGCGGACGAGTGGTGCTGATGGTTTCAGTGCGGCTGCACCGGTTCGTACAGTCGCTCTTGGCAGCGCAACCACGACGGCGGTCACCGCCGAGCACTTGCCTAAGGTCACCAGGAGGCCGGTGTACTACAGATCCGTATCGTCTTGTCAGGTCCCAATCATTCCTCATCTTTTTAGCATGACACACACACAGGAAATCGATCAAATGCCGGATCCAGAGTTTGACTCTAGCAGACTCCCGCAACATGAGTTCGATTCCGAGTTTTGCGCCACCGAGAAGTACCAAAAGCTGAGTTGTGTGCACGGACACACTCCCGCTTGACGTGTATGCACGGAGGGATTCGACATTGGAAGACGGTTTCTCGGTTGCCCCTTAGAGGTTAGTGATAAGTTCATCCCTTTAAGTTCAGTTAATGCCCCCACTCATCCTGATTATTTAACATTCGCAGGGATATGAGGCTTGTGCCTTTGTTAACTGGCTGGATGATGAATGGCATGGCAGGGCTCGGAGTGTTATCACCAAGCTTGCAGAAGATAACGTAAAGCTGAAGAAGAAACTGACTAATCTGGAGTGTACAATCACTACGATGAAGAAAGAAAGAATCAATCACAGGCAACAGATGAAAGCAAGAGACAAGAAGGAACTAGCATGTGTAGTTCTAGTTGCCGCATTAGCCATCTTCTATGCGCTATTTGCAATGATCATTAGGGGTTTCGTTTGATTATTAATGGCTACATCAATAAGGAGAGCTCATCTATTGCTTACCAACTGTCCTATGTTAAATGCTTACTATTTCACACCCGTTGTGTTTCATATAAGCGTGTGTGTAGTTAAACAATGCATCTAGCGAACTGTGTGAACTCCTAAAATGTACACATGTGAAACATTTGGCATATTGAGAACTACACAATAGCGGGAATTTAGAGCGACGGGCCGGGTGCACACAATTGCGGTTGATTATATCGGAATTCTAACCGCCTGCCAAGGCGCCAATATAATCCGTCAATCCCCCACTTCAAATGCCATTCCTCTTGTCGCTTCAGTTGCCACCATCTTCATCATCCCGGCCGGCCACTCTACACTTCCACGCACTCTGCAATCTCGCTTTCTCGCCGGTTGTTTAATTACGTAGCGCAGCAATGTCGACCGACAGCGAGGACGACAGTTCCGCCAGTCTGGGGTCAACCACGGAATCATCACGCTTGTCTTCCATGAGTCTGGCATCAAGCCCTGACCTCCATTTTATCCGGCTAATGGACGGGCCGCCGCCGCCGGAGTCATCGGACGACGACCAGACGGACGAGGAGCCGCCGAAGAACGAACAAGACGATAACGATGGGGAGGACAAGGAATGGTCGGACAAGGAGGAGGACGACGAGGAGCCTTCGAAGGACGAAGAAGACGACGACGATGATGAGGAGGAGGAATGGTCGAACAAGGAGGACGATGACGAGGACATCAACGACCATGGCGATGAAAATCCATCGGTCGGCGGCAAGAAGCGTCCACGTCAAGATGATGGCGCGGGGCCATCTAACAAGAAGAAGAAGTAAAACAAACTGTAATCCTTAAATCTGTTGTCGTTTGCTCATATTTATTCCTTAATTCTGTCTAGCTTCTCGATCTCATCGCAAACGGTTAAGAATACAAATTCGCCAGTGATCATTCACAATATCGCACACATTTGGTTTCTTGAATTGTGTGCCATGTCGAGCACACAATTCAGAACAACAAATCGTATGTGTTGTCCAGAATTATAGCACACAGTTCTGATTATCGAACTATTTGCAGCCTATCACACACACCTTGTTACGCGCACCGTTTGTGTTCTTACTTATCATCGCAAACAGTTCATATGAGGGACCTGTATGCCGTACATCACACACATCTATATTTGTTTAACCGTTTGTGCCATTTCGCCTCATCACAAACAGTTTTTAACAGTCAACTGTCTGCCGTAGATCGCGCACGAAAATATTTTCGGAATCGTATTTGATGGATCCTACATCGCACACAGTTCATGTCATTGGCGACGGAGCTTGAACTATACCGTTTGCGATTCATGCATCGCACACAGTTTCGTTGAAGGGTCTCTAATTGCAGTTTCGCGTTAGCAGCATCCTGAAGTAGTGAAGGTTCCCGAGAGACCCGCAAGCTCAGGTGGTGCGCCCTAGGGGGGGCCCACCCAGTCTTGTGGCCCCCTTGGGTATCGTCTGGTCCTTCCCCGATGTTTTCTGGGTCTCTTCTTGTCCAGAAAAATTCACCGTAAATTTTTATCGTGGTTGGACTTCAGTTGGTACGGTTTTTCTGCAGAACCAAAAATAGCAAAAAAAAATAGAAACTGGCGCTGAGCACTAGGTTAGTAGGTTAGTCCCAAAAAATCATATAAAAGTGCACCAAAACCATATAAAATCATTGTAAACATGGCATGAATACTTCATAAATTATAGATACGTTGGAGAGGTATCAATAGTCAACCTTCTTAATGGCTCTATATTTAACGCATTTTTAGATCTCATTTTGTTGCATGTTCCCATTATATATTATGTCCCACCAAACCAAATATGTGTCCATTATGCATGCTTTCCGGTCTTTACACGTTTCATTGTGAGCATTGCACATTTAGTATTTTATTTGGTTTTTATTAGTTTTCTTTATTTTGTTGTGGCTACATGCGTATTGGAGCAACCTGGGCCCAAGCACGTTGAAAGGACCAAGGACCAAGGACCGGTTCAATACGGAGACATCGAGGGCCCAAACTTAGCCATTTCGAAGGTAAAAAAAGTCATTTTTCCAAAGTGCTCAAAACCAAAATATACTACCATAAATGGATATGTGTTGTTCATACGAATCCAACGAGCCCAAGACATCGAAATCGGAGTCCTTGTGAAGAAATGGCGACCATTTTACCGGATCGTCGCATGACATGCACACAACTCCGAAAGTTGCCTCCTCTGACGATATTCTTCACCTATTTCGTCCCCAATTGTTCCCCTAAGATCCTTGTCTCATAATGAAGAGATTGTGATAGGATAAGGCTCATCTAGAGCTCTTGGATGAGCACATCAACGGAGGAGATATTGGGAGGCCTTTTATAAAACACTAGTGCAGTCACGTCCTATACAAACGGTTTTCACCCCCTTTCCGCAACATAGTTTTAAACCGTCTCCTTGATTGTGTGGGCGATAGGGGGGGCTATCCCAATTGACCCAGATAAATCGTCGGCGATGCCTCCATCCGGTCACACACGCCAGAAAAAAAGAGCATGTGCGATTCGGTGGGCCATCACAAATAGACATATTACAGAAGTCGTGTGAGATGTGCTTAACATCTCACACATGGAGTCCCAAAGATATGTTTCCATTTGTATTGTACATCACACATAATTTTCTGCATAACATCTTCTATGATAGGGGTGGCCATCACACACGATAGTTATAATTCTGTCGATTGCGTTATCCAATACATCACTCACGGTGCCTAGAAGAAACTGTTTGTCATAGGGCTGTCCATCATACACACTTGTTATGTGAAAACATTTGTGATAGGGTGGCCTAACACACACGGTTGTTGACCAGAAGTTGTGTGTGATTGTTCACTCATCCAACACGCCAACTTTCTAGAAACCATGTGGGTTTGTTGAGGTCTTCGCTCACGGTGTTGTCTTAGAAACCGTCTGCAATAGGAAACCCCAATAATCAGCCTAATTGCTCTATTACTTATAATCCACTTAGTAATCAAATTAACATTTCATATCAAGCACACAATATATTTCTTATTCGTATTATGGCAACCAGGATTTCATAATTGAATTACATCAGAGTACAACATCATATAGGAATGTACTACATAGCTACCCAATTACACGACAGGGCCAAGTTTCAAATCCAACATCTAAAACCTTTGGAAAGTAGCATCATAGACGGTAAATAGACATACGAGTCTTGTCTGTAAAACTGTTGAAGCGGAAGGCGAATATTGAGCCTTCAATGATGTTGAAGGTCCTCGCAACTTTAGGCCAGTGCTTGTGGATGATTGCCCGCCCATCCTTCGTCCTCTTGAGCAAGACTTTAAGATTATAGCGTGGGTGTTGTATGAATACCTTCCTTCCCTCTTGACCATATAGGTGGTTTGAGACGTAATCATCGATGAACTTCCCTGTAAAGGACCGAAAACAAACATATGCATAAATATCTTTTCTAAAATTTGAAATGGCGCAAAGTAAAAAAGACAAGGTGAAAGAGATAGTACCATCCTATAGTTGACTGTTGTCTTCTTCATTGTCCAGAAAAACGTCTTGTTGTTTTTCGTCGCTAGTTTCTTCATCTTAACAATCTTTCTGAGTTTTTTGATTTGATCGATATTCAAGGACACCTTATTTCCCCACATGCAAAAATGGGTCGAATAGTGGGTCTAAACCTCTTACAGCAGGACCTACATGTGCAAGAACAAATTATTAAAAACCTTAATATTAGAATGGTTCCTGCAATTGCACAATAATGTGCTATTAGCCAAAGGACCATGGATGTGCAAACCTCAATGGTGAAATTCAGTGTCTCCCATTTTTTCCCTGCAATATATTTAAGATAGATATTGATCAGGTTATAAGTGATATTTGGCATACTATCAATGAAATATGTTAATGAAAAATAAACGCATTGCAGATCCAACAGATTAATTTGAGCCACATGGAAAATCTAGTTATCTAAACCAAGTGTGCTAAGAACTAGGAGATATAGCAATTGTATATGTTTCACATGTAGTATTTAGTACATCTAAATTTGATTTATTTCTCACATGCATAACAATACAAAATTGTGCCAAAAAGAATCGAACATCACATTGCAGAATTGAACTAAATAGTTAAATGATCACCACAACAAATGAACCAAACAGTTAAATGATCACCACAACAATGAACCAAATAGTTAACTGAGCACCACATTGCACAATAGAACATACTAGAAGGTCAGATTGGAAGTAGCATTACATTGGACTTTCACTAGAATTTCTAAATGAAAGGCCGGAGCAGTACATGCAACAGGTAAACCAAACATGCTTAACCAGCATAGCTAGCTGAACATAGGTCCTTAGTGATAAAGCTAAGAAAAACGAGCTATTCCTCATCGTCGAAGATATCGATGACGATAGGCTCCTTCAACTTGGAAGAGGGCGAGGCCTCCATAGCGTGTTTGTCCTCCTCGTAGTGGTGAGTGGCCTGATCCTGCCCCGACACCAAAATGTCGGCTCTGGAGCTGAGGTAAGCACGCGCACTGAAGAAATAATAGAGGCAAAGAAGGCAATATTGTCTGCGGTTGATAATTCAGACAAGGACTATAAGATGATCACAACGGCCATGGAGAGCAAGAAGAATGGGAGGCTAGATACCCCACTGCACATGGCTGCATATGCCTTGAATCCATATTATAGTTATGCTACCACAAGCATCTTTACCGATGTGGAAGTCATGTCTGGGTTGATGGAAGCTATTGAACAATTTTATCTTGATGATGAAGAGAAGCAAAACAAATTTCTTAACATTACAACAACAACAACAACAACAACAACAACAAAGCCTTTAGTCCCAAACAAGTTGGGGTAGGCTAGAGGTGAAACCCATAAGATCTCGCGACCAACTCATAGTTCTGGCACATGGATAGCAAGCTTCCACGCACCCCTGTCCATGGCTAGTTCTTTGGTGATGCTCCAATCCTTCAGATCTCTCTTTACGGACTCTTCCCATGTCAAGTTCGGTCTACCCCGGCCTCTTTTGATATTTTCAGCATGCTTTAGCCGTCCTCTATGCACTGGGGCTTCTGGGGGCCTGCGCTGAATATGTCCAAACCATCTCAGACGATGTTGGACAAGCTTCTCTTCAATTGGCACTACCCCAACTCTATTTCGTATATCATCATTCCGGATTCGGTCCTTCCTTGTGTGGCCACCCATCCATCTCCACATGCGCATCTCCGCCACACCTAACTGTTGCACATGTCGCCTTTTAGTCGGCCAACACTCAGCGCCATACAACATTGTGGGTCGAACCGCCGTCCTATAGAACTTGCCTTTTAGCTTTTGTGGCACCCTCTTGTCACAGAGAATGCCAGAAGCTTGGCGCCACTTCATCCATATGGCTTTAATTCGATGGTTCACATCTTCATCGATATCCCCATCCTTCTGCAACATTGATCCCAAATATCGAAAGGTGTCCTTCTGCGGCACCACCTGCCCATCAAGGCTAACATCCTCCTCCTCGTGCCTAGTAGTACTGAAAACGCACCTCATGTACTCGGTTTTAGTCGTACTAAGTCTAAAACCTTTCAATTCCAAGGTTTGCCTCCATAACTCCAACTTCCTGTTGACCCCCGTCCGACTCTCATCGACTAGCACCACATCGTCGGCAAAGAGCATACACCATGGGATATCTCCTTGTATATCCCTTGTGACCTCATCCATCACCAAGGCAAAAAGATAAGGGCTCAAAGCTGACCCTTGATCCAGTCCTATCTTAATCGGGAAGTCATCAGTGTCGCCATCACTTGTTCGAACACTTGTCACAACTTTATCGTACATGTCCTTGATGAGGGTAATGTACTTTGCTGGGACTTTGTGTTTCTCCAAGGCCCACCACATAACATTCCACGGTATCTTATCATAGGCCTTTTCCAAGTCAATGAACACCATATGCAGGTCCTTCTTTTGCTCCCTATATCTCTCCATAACTTGTCATACCAAAAAGATGGCTTCCATGGTCAACCTCCCAGGCATGAAGCCAAACTGATTTTTGGTCACGCTTGTCATTCTTCTTAAGCGGTGCTCAATGACTCTGTCCCATAGCTTCATTGTATGGCTCATCACTTTAATTCCACGGTAATTAGTACAAATCTATTGGGTTTCATCTCCATAAGAGTGGCTGAGTTTTGACGTTGGCTCGCCAAGCCTATCACAACCCTCCTCCTTTACCCGGGCTTGGGACCGGCTATGTTGAGACAACATAGGCGGAGTTAAAACAAATTTCTTAACATTGATTTGCCCAAATTTAAAAAGAAGGAAGGCATGTTTGGGAAGGTGATTGCCATAAAAGTAATCGACAATGCAAATTTCAATGCCGGTAAGCTTGTTCTCAAGATAATATTGTCATATTGCAATTCTGAAATTTTTTGGCTGATGCATAATACTTTGTATTTTGCTTTAAATGTAGGGGAGTGGTGGGCAACTTATGGACTACAAACCCTGACATTGATGCATTTTTGCATTGAGGATACTCAACTTGACCACAAGTTCATCCAAATGTGAATGAAATTGGAGTGTTTTTGAACAAGTAAGTCTCAACTTGGAAGTAGTCAAATCTGATCCGTATATTATTTTTGACCATGAATCGCTAAGCTTCATTTTGCAATTTGTAGGTGGATGCCGATAGGAGAAATAAACTAGATGTGCGTCGTAGGGACGATTTAGTTTATATTCAATTCAATGGGAGAATGATAGATAAGAGGAAGAAGTACTCTTCATCTTGTGATGCTCTTCTTGGTGAAGATGCTTCCATGGCACAAGATTGGATATGTGAAGGTGCTTATGTTCAAGCGGAGGAGGTAGATTGGGGGGGAGGAGATTGATGCAATGGGGTCTTTCGAGTTTGTTGAGCTACGTAGAAGTGCAAGAGTGAGAGAACTTCATGAAGTGGAAGAATTTGTTTCCGATGGGGAAGAATCTGATCATGGGCTTGTCAATGAGGATGAAATAGATTTCGAGTCCAATGATGATGGGGTGATACAAGGCAATGCCAATGAAGATGAGGAGGAGGACCTGATGGAGCATTAATGGGGCTTCAAGCCTTCAATGATTTGCACTATGTGTGCCTTTTATATTTGCTAGCTGTATATTTTGGTTGTGACTTGTGAGAGAACCAAGAACCACTATGTGTGATGTTTGCTAGTTTCCTATTTTGCTTTGTCATGCAAGGATGCAACTGTGCAAAACTATGGTTATTTGTGTGTTTGTGGACCTTACTATGTAATATGTATTATGCTAGACTATGTGCAAAACTATGGTTATTTCTATGTTTGTGGACCTTACAATGTAATATTTATATGTATTGCTGGACTGTTTATTTCTCAATGTTTGTCATGTGTGTGCGCCTAGGTTTGTCCATTTATTTGATTTTTATTGGCTTGGAGCACAACGTGATGGTAGATGGTCGTGCTTGTGTGTGTGTATTGTCTACTATGTAATATACTAATATAGCATGTTTTTAAGGCTAGGAGTGCAACGTGATGGTAGATGGTCATGAATGTGCTTGTGTGTGTATTCTGTTTTAAAGGCTTAGAGCACAATTTGTGTTTGTGTGTGTGTGTGTGTGTGCATATTTTACATTATTTCGGTTGGGGAAACCTGAGATTAAAAAAAACCTTGCCAATAAATGATCGACCGATAAAATCGATAAATCGGCCGATAAGCCGATTTATCTCTTATCATGTGTCGACCGATAAGTTAACGAGAAGTGATATCCCGAACAGTGGGTTTATCAACAGTGTTTTAAACGAGCGTGTGTGTGCCCGTTTTAGCGTCCGTTTCACGTAACTAAACCCTAGATCAGCTGATTTGAACGTGAGACAGCGTTCCATATGAGCCCGTGCGCCTGTATGAGCGACCGTTTTGCCTGATATTTTTTTTATAAAATGAGCCGCCGACGCTGGGAGGTCTTCTTCTTCCTCCTAATGCCCAAAACTCTCACATCTCTCTCTCTGAAACCCTAACAAAACTCCTCCAAAACCCTCGTTTCTTCGCGGATTTCGTTCGCTTGATCCGTGCATCTTCATCCTCAAAAATGATGAAATCGGCGATTGCCGCGAGGAAGAAGGTCATGGGCTCGGGCTCTAAGCATGCCCGGAACGGAGGACATTAACTCCGTTTTGCTGTGAACAAGGAATTCCAATGCGTGGACAACCGGGGGATGACCCCCCACGAAGTGGAACTGTGACGCGTTCTTGGAGTCCCAAGGGCTTCACAACGACTTCGCATGGCTTGCAAACAACGTTGGGATGGGAATTTTCAGCAACTTCCATTACCTCAGGTTCCGCAACATCACCGTGGAGCTCCTCTCCACCTTCTCCCACACTCTTAATGACTCGAGGGTGGCACCGAGCTGCTCATTCACGCTCGGAGGAGTTCAGCGCACCATGACGCTAGAGAAGTTCTGCAATGCCTTCGGTTTCGTGAACCAAGGGGTTCTCGACACTAGGGGCATGCTAGTTGCTGACGCGTTGGGTTCATGGGAACTCAACTTCATCAAGGACGAACACAATCTCGGGGAGGAAGGTATCGAGTATCCAAAACCCAGCCATTTGTTACTTCATGATTTTCATTGCCAACACTATTTTTGGTAGGGAGAACCTTGGGGGCAAGTCGAACTATGACATGTGTGTTCTCCACGTAGCACTCCACCCTAGCTACACCCCAAGCCTAACTTGGGAGCTTTTCTTATGCATCACCTCGGTAGGCAGCACAAGCAGCCGAGGGGGACTATTGTTTTGGGAGGCGTAGTGACTCGGCTTGTCGAGCACTTCGGCCTTGATCTTGATGCTATGTAGCATGTCGCGGGCCCTACGACACTCAACCGTAGGATTATGATCAACACTCACTTCATTGGGCCCATGCAAGGGGAGCATTGCTACAAATGCCCCCTACCTAACAGGCACATTGTTGATGTTCGTTTGCCCTTGCCGCAAGTATTTACTATTTCTGCGCATAATATGTGGGTACTATCTCTTGACGAGATCAATGAGTACCGCCATGAGGCTGGTTTCGGGAATGTTGCTCAACCCGAACCCGCTCGAGAGTGGGACACTGCACCAGCAGGTCCGACCCATGGTTGGGATGCATGGGGCAATGCCCCACAACACGCACCCAACTTTCCACCAAAGGCTGCCCACATGTCCAATATGGGCAGGCCGGAACTTCCACCCTTGCTAGGGTTTCAACGTCTGGGCCAGGTCCGGTACTTCCGTTGGCCGAAACTTCCGATCTTCCCAGAACTTCCGGTCCCCGGAACTTCCGGCCTAAACAGCGACTTGGCATAAACTTGCATAATGTGTTCTTTGTTCATTTCATTTTTTGGAGCTTCTGCACTTATCCTATCCTACTGCTATCTCCCTCATCTCTCTCAGCAGGTGGTTCTGACTCACACTCTCTGCCCAAGCAAGTGTATGAGAGTAAAACCAAAGAGAGGGTCAAGAAGACTGTTGTTGTCGTTCTAGGGCCTAAGAACATGTACGACTACCATCCAGAGGAAGATGCTGAGGTTGAAGTCAATGTCTCTCCTCCTACTGCTCCCTCTCGCTCCAAGAAGCGGAAGACCGCTTCCAAGAAGGCCAAGCCAGTTAATGTTCATCCTCTTCCACCTGAGCTTGTCTAGATGAAAGAGATGCCAGCACCAGAGTGGATTGCTCTTCGCAGGGTTAATCCTTATTGCCATGATTGTGAAAATGTGGCTGACCCCAAGTTATGTACAATGTTCCAGCAACACATCTATGAGGAGATTTTCACTCAGTTTGTCAGCAAGTGTGTCATTCAGAAAAGTATCAACAACGCTCACTTTAACAAGACCCCCACCAACACTGCAAATTTTCATGGGATCCAGAGCATGTGTGTCAAGCTCAACCTTCTTCCTCTAGTGAGTTTTCAGCATGACGTGTCTGCACCTCTTGTGGCTCAGTTTATGCCACTGTGCATTTTGGGACTGATATGCAGCGCACTCTTACTTGGATGAGTGGTGAGGAGAAGTGCTCTGCCCCATTCTCTATGCCGATTCGTCTTTTGGGCCACCAACACTATTGTTGATCGTGGACACAAGATCCATGACAAAGGGATCTTTCAGGTTCATCACTTGGCTGATTTATATCCTCCTGGCGGACAGGTTGGTGATACGTCTCCAACGTATCTATAATTTTGGATTGTTAAATGCTGATATATTATCATTCTAGGATACTTTTTGGGTCATTATTTACCAATTTATAATATTTTTGAGCACTAACCTATTGACCCAGTGCCCAGTGCCAGTTGCTGTTTCCGGCATGTTTTTTTACTTTTCAGGTTTACAGTACCAAACGAAGTCCAATTGCCACGAAACTTTTTAATAATTTTTTCTGGACCATAAGAAGACCTAGATGCTTCGAAAGGAGGCCGAGAGGTGCACGAGGGCCCCACCACACATCAGGGCCCGCCCTGGGGGGCGCCCTGATATGTGGCCCTCTTTGGCCTATAAATTCTCTAATATTGCAAAAAAACTAGAAGCAGTCTTGAAACCCTTTTTCCGCCGCTGCAAGTCTTTGTTCCGTCGCGAGGCCATCGGGAGCTCCGTTCCGGCACCCTGCAGGAGGGGGATCGATCACGGAGGGCCTCTTCATCAACCTTGTTGCCCTCATGATGATGTGTGAGTAGTTCACCACAGACCTATGGGTCCATAGCTAGTACCTAGATGGAAATATCTCTCTCTCTCTCTCTCTCTCTCTCTCTCTCTCTTATGATCTTCAATACAATGGTCATCGCATCTTCTCTTTGATCTATCCGATGTAATCCTATTATGCGGTGTGTTTGTTGGGATCCTATGAATTGTGGGTTTATGTTCAGATTATTCATGAAAAGTATTTGAGATGCCTCTGAATTATATTATCTCTTAATTAAGTGCATGATCATTATAGCTTCGTAATGCTCTCCGATCTATTGATATGCTTTGGCTAAGTAGATTGATATTTCATCGGTGGGAGTGGTGCGTTGTGGTAGGTTCAACCTGGAGAATTTCTATATCCCAGTGACAAAGTAGGGGACAAGATACGTCTTTGTGTTGTTGCTACTAAGGATAACACGATGGGGTTCATTCATATTGCTTGAGTTTACTTTGTCTACATCATGTCATCGTTCTTCATGCATTACTCTGTTTTACTTAATACTCTAGATGCATGCTGGATAGCGATCGATGAGTGGAGTAATAGTAATAGGTGCAGGCAGGAGCCGGCCTATTTATTTATGGATGTGATGCCTATATACGCATGATCATTGCCGTGAAAATCACATAACTATCCGCTTTTCTATCAATTGCCCAACAGTAATTTGTTACTTACGTCGCTTGAGACTGCGTCGGTATTTTCCCAAAGAGAAAGGGATGATGCAGCACAGCGACGGTAAGTATTTCCCTCAATTTTGAAACCAAGATTAACGAACCAGTAGGAGGATCACCACCACCCAATAAGCAGCACCTGCACACAAACAACAAATACTTGCAACCCGACGCGAAAGAGAGGTTGTCAATCTCTCTACGGTAAAAAGATAGATTAGGTAGTGATAGATAGGAGAGATAGATCTCCCAAGAGCAAAAAATAAAAAGAGCAAATAAAATATGCAGCAATATACTTTTGGGTTTTTGGTTTTGTAGATCTGAAAACAAAGATACAAAAAGATAGATCGGAAACCAATATGTTTGAAAAGTAGACCCGGGGGGCGTAGGGTTCACTAGTGGCTTCTCTCATGAGTATAGCGCACGGTGGGTGAACAAATTAATGTTGGGCAATTGATAGAAAATCGAATAGTCATGATGATATCCAAGGCGATGATCATTATATAGGCATCACGTCCAAGATAGGTAGACCGACTCCTGCCTGCATCTACCTCTATTACTCCACACATCGAACGCTATCCAGCATGCATCTAGTGTATTAAGTTCATGGAAAAATGGAGTAATGCAATAAGAATGATGACATGATGTAGGCAAGATCTATTCATGTAGGAATAGTCCCCATCTTGTTATCCTTAATGGCAACGATACATGCGTGTCCTGCTGCCCCTTCTGTCACTGGGAAAGAACACCGCAAGATCGAACCCATCACAAAGCACCTCTTCCCATGGCAAGAAAAATCGATCTAGTCGTCCTAACTAAACCAAAGATTCAAAGAAGAAATACGAGGCTATAAGTAATCATGCATATAAGAGATCAAAGACGACTCAAATAATATTCATGGATACAAACTGATCATGAATTCAAAATTCATCGGATCCCAACAAACACACCGCAAAAGTTTACATCAAATAGATCTCCAAGAGTCCATTGTATTGAGAATCATAAGAGAGAGAGGAAGCCATCTAGCTACTGCCTATGGACCCGTAGGTCTATGGTGGACTACTCACGCATCATCGGAGAGGCACCTATGAAGAAGATGAACCCCTCCGTGATGGTGTTTAGATTGGATCTCGAGGTTCTGGAACTTGCGACGGCTGGAATTGTGTTTCGTCGACTCCCCTAGGGTTTTTGGAATATTTGGGAATTTATAGGCATCAGAGGCGGTGGAGAGGGGCCCCGAGGAGGGCACAACCCATCAGGGCGCGCCGGGGCCCCCCTAGCGCGCCCTGGTGGGTTGTGGTCTCCATGGCCCACCTCTCCGGCACTTCTTTCGTCCACTGGGTGTCTTCAGGTCCAGAAGAAATCTCCAAAAAGTTTCGTCGCAATTGGACTCTGTTTGATATTGATATTCTGCGAAGTAAAAAACAAGCAAAAACAGCAACTCGCACTTTGTCACTATGTCAATAGGTTAGTCCCAAAAAATGATATAAAGTTGTTATAAAATGATTGTAAAACATCCAAGAATGATAATATAACAGCATGGAACAAGCAAAAATTATAGATAGGTTGGAGACGTATCAGCATCCCCAAGCTTAATTCCTACTCGTTCTCGAGTAGGTAAATGATAAAAACAGAATTTTTGATGTGGAATGTTGCCTAACATGTTCATCACATATTCTTTTCTTTTTTATAGCATGGACAGTTGGACTTGTAAATGATTCAAAGCAATAGTCTAGTTTTAACATAATGACTTCAATACTCAAGCATGCCAACAAGCAACCATGTCTTTCAAAATATCAACACTAAAGAAAGTTATCCCTAGCCCATCATGCTCAATCATTGATCCATTCATGAAACACACTCAAATATTAGCTATGCCCAATGCTCAAGTACGATCATAGTGCCCCCTAGTTGGTGATTTATAAGAGAAGATGGAGACTCAAAGTAAAAAAAATTGCATAAAGTAAATAGATAGGCCCTTCGAAGAGGGAAGTAGGGATTTGTAGAGGTGCCAGAGCTCAAGGTTTAAATTGAGAGAGAGAAAAAATTTGGGTGGCAAGCCTTTCATGTCAACGAAAACGACAAAGTATCTCACAATACTTTCCATGCTAGATATATCATAGGCGGTTCCCTAACAGAAAATAAAGTTTATTCCTTTTTCCACCAAACTTCCACTTTCCATGGCGGGCCGTATCCATGGTTGCCTTCCATACCAACACTTTCCAAGGAATTTATTATTTGACAACATAAATTAAATATTTTTCATTTTCATTTCGGGAATGGGCATCCCTATTACCGCCGCACTCTCGTTCAATGACAAGTGAATAAACACTCATCTTGAGAATAACACATCTAGCATGGAAAAATATTGTACACTCCCCACCGTTTCATGAGCGGTACGGGCACACAAAAGAGAAAATTTATTTTGAAAATTTAGAGATGGCACATACAAATTTGCTTGGAACGGCACGGAAATACCGCATATAGGTAGGTATGGTGGACTCATAAGGCAAAACTTGGTTTAAGGATTTTGGATGCACAAGTAGTATTTCTACTTAGTACAAATGGAGGCTAGCAAATAGATTGAGAAGCAACCAAACCAAGAAACGAAAATTCACATAAGCAAGCATTGAGCATAACTAACACCGAATAATGCACCATAAGTAGGATGTAACTTCATTGTATAACTATTGACTTTCGTGTATGCATAGGGAATCACAAACCTTAACACCAATATTCCTACTAAGCATAATTACTCACTAGCATAACTCACATATTACTATCATCATGTTTCTAAACTATTAAAAGAATCAAGTTTAATTTGCCCAATGATCTTCATGAAAGTTTTTATTATATCCTCCTTGGATATCTATCACTTTGGGACTAGTTTCATATATTGCCATTGCTTTTTGGCAAGATCAAACAAATTTAAGTGAAGCACATGAGCATAAAGATTTCATCTCACAAAATGGTATAAGTGAAGCATGAGAGGATTTCTTCAAAATTTACTAACTCTCAAATTAATCTAAGTGAATCATGAGAGTATTTCTACAAAAATCTCCAAGCACACCGTGCTCAAAAAGATATAAGTGAAGCACTAGAGCAATTCTATAGCTCAAAAAGTTTAAGTGAAGCATAGAGAGCAATTTTAACAAATCATAGCATAATTTTGGCTCTCTCAAATAGGTGTGTCAAGCAAGGATACAAAGGAAAAACAAACAAGCAAAGCAAGCAAATATACAAGACGCTCCAAGCAAAACTCATGATATGTGACGAATAAAAATATAGCTCCAAGTAAAATACCGATGGTCGTTAGAAGAAAGAGGGGATGCCACTCGGGGGCATCCCCAAGCTTAGTTGCTTGTTTCTCTTTGGATATATCTTGGGGGTGCGGTAGCATCCCCAAGCTTAGGCTCTTTTCACTCCTTATTCCTTCATCCATCGAGATCTCACCCAAAACTTGAAAACTTCAATCACACAAAACTCAACAAAATCTTCGTGAGATCCGTTAGTATAATAAAGCAAATCACTACTTTAGGTGCTGTTTCAAACCCATTCATATTTTATCATTGCATTATACCTACTGTATTTTAACTTTACCATAGCTCATACCCTTCAATATAACCCATAGATTCATCAAAACAAGCACACAATGCAACGAAAACAGAATCTGTCTTAAACAGAACAGTCTGTAGTAATCTGTACTCTAACCATACTTCTGTAGCTCTAAACATTCTGAAACATTAGAACAACGTAAGGAATTTGTATAGCAACACTGTGTTAAAATTTCAGCTCAAGATAACGTTCCAGCAAAAAATGAAAATTCATATACTGGACGCAAAGTTTCTGTTTCAGATTCAGCATCACTTCTACTCATCCTATGAATCATCCTAAAGGCTTTACTTGGCACAAACACTAAATAAACCATAAAAACACAATCATAACAGAGGCATAATTGTGTCAACACTCAAAAACAAAAAGGAAAAGACGAAAATAAATTTATTCATTGGGTTGCCTCCCAACAAGCGCTATTGTTTTACGCCCCTAGCTAGGCATAATGATTTCAATGATGCTCACATAAAAAGTAGTAATTGAAATATGCAAAAGAGCATCACAAATAGCATGACAAACACATTTAAGTCTATCCGACTTCCTATGCATAGGGATTTTGTGAGAAAATAATTTATGGGAACAAGAACCAACTAGCATAGGAAGGCAAAACAAGCATAACTTCAAAACTTTGAACACATAGAGAGGAAACTTGATATTATTGCAATTCCTACAAGCATATGTTCCTCCCTCATAATAAATTTCAGTATCATCATGAAGGAATTCAACAATATAACTATCACATAAATCATTCTTTTCATGATGCACAAGCATAGAATTTTCATTACTATCAACATAAGCAAATTCCTTATCATCCATGGTAGTGGGAGCAAACTCAACAAAATAACTATCATGAGACACTTGATTGACATAACCACAAAACCATGATGATAAGTTTCATGGTTATCATTACTCATTATAGCATACGTGTCATCACCATCATTATAAATAGGAGGCATGCAATCATCATAATAAATTTGCTCATCAAAACTTGGGGGACTAGAAATATCATCTTCATCAAACATAGCATCCCCAAGCTTGTGGCTTTGCATATCATTAGCATGATGGATATTTAGAGAATTCATACTGGCAATATTGCAATCATGCTCGTCATTCAAGGAGCTATCATGAATCACCTTATAAATTTCTTCTTTCAACACTTCATCAAAATTTTCAGATTCATGATTTTCAAACAAAACTTCATAGAGATAATCACATGCACTCAACTCACTAGCAATTGGTCCATCATAATTTGGCCTTTTGAAAAGATTAGCAAGTGGATGAGGATCGATATCAATAGATTTTTAGCAAGCAAAGATGCAAGCAAATAGAAGGCACATGGCAACACAAGCAAAAAGGCAAACAGAAAAGTGGGTCAATAAAACGAAAAATTTGGTGAAGTGGGGGAGAGGAAAACGAGAGGCAAATGGCAAATAATGTAATTGCAAGGAGATAAGATTTGTGATTAGGAACCTGGTAGGTGATGATGGAGTCTCCTCGGCGCCTGAGATAGGCACGTAGAAGAGACCGCTTCCTCCCCGGCAACGGCGCCAGAAATTCCTTTGACGTGGCTTCAGACTGCGTCGGTATTTCCCCAAAGAGCAAGGGATGATGCAGCACAGCGACGGTAAGTATTTCCCTCAGTTATGAAACCAAGGTTATCGAACCAGTAGGAGGATCACCACCACCCAATAAGAAGCACCTGCACACAAACAACAAATACTTGCAACCCGACGCGAAAGAGAGGTTGTCAATCTCTCTACGGTAAAAAGATAGATTAGGTAGTGATAGATAGGAGAGATAGATCTCTCAAGAGCACAAAATAAAAAGAGCAAATAAAATATGCAGCAATATGTTTTTGGGTTTTTGGTTTTGTAGATCTGAAAACAAAGATGCAAAAAGATAGATCGGAAAGCAATATGTTGGAAAAGTAGACCCGGGGGCCGTAGGGTTCACTAGTGGCTTCTCTCATGAGTATAGCGCACGGTGGGTGAACAAATTACTGTTGGGCAATTGATAGAAAATCGAATAGTCATGACAATATCCAAGGCGATGATCATTATATAGGCATCACGTCCAAGATAGGTAGACCGACTCCTGCCTGCATCTACCTCTATTACTCCACACATCGACCTCTATCCAGCATGCATCTAGTGTATTAATTTCATGGAAAAACGGAGTAATGCAATAAGAATGATGACATGATGTAGACAAGATCTATTCATGTAGGAATATACCCCATCTTGTTATCCTTAATGGCAACGATACATGCGTGTCTTGCTGCCCCTTCTGTCACTGGGAAAGAACACCGCAAGATCGAACCCATCACAAAGCACCTCTTCCCATGGCAAGAAAACTCGATCTAGTCGGCCTAAATAAAACAAAGATTTGAAGAAGAAATACGAGGCTATAAGTAATCATGCATATAAGAGATCAAAGAAGACTCAAATAATATTCATGGATAGAAACTGATCATGAACTCAAAATTCATCAGATCCCAACAAACACACCGCAAAAGTTTACATCAAATAGATCTCCAAGAGACCATTGTATTGAGAATCATAAGAGAGAGAGAGGAAGCCATCTAGCTACTGCCTACGGACCCGTAGGTATATGGTGGACTACTCACGCATCATCGGAGAGGCACCTATGAGGAAGATGAACCCCTCCGTGATGGTGTTTAGATTGGATCTCGGGGTTCTGGAACTTGCGGCGGCTGGAATTGTGTTTCGTCGACTCCCTTAGGGATTTTGGAATATTTGGGAATTTATAGGCATCAGAGGCGGTGGAAAGGGGCCCCCAGGAGGGCACAGCCCATCAGGGCGTGCTGGGGCCCCCCTGGCGCGCCCTGGTGGGTTGTGGTCTCCACGGCCCACCTCTCCGGCACTTCTTTGGCCCACTCGGTGTCTTCTGGTCCATAAAAAATCTCCAAAAAGTTTTGTCGTGATTGGACTCCGTTTGATATTGATATTCTACGAAGTAAAAAACAAGCAAAAACATCAACTGGCACTTTGGCACTATGTCAATAGGTTAGTCCCAAAAAAATTTACAAAGTTGTTATAAAATGATTGTAAAACATCCAAGAATGATAATATAACAGCATGGAACAACTAAAAATTATAGATACATTGGAGACGTATCAGTTACCCACCGTATGCTGCCTACATGAGAGATGCCGCTAGGGAAAATTATGGCCCCTGGGTCTATTCACTTATATATTTACAAACGCTACTATTAACTCGCTGCCTTTATTTACCTTTTATTTTATTTTGCAATTTATATTTATCAACAATTATCTACACAACTCATTTGCTTGCAAATAACGAGATCAACGGGATTGACAACCCTCTTGCCCGCGTTGGGTCCAAGTTGTTTGTTCATTTGTGTGCAGCCGTTGAAGATGGTTGACAATTGATATTCCTATTAGTTCGATAAACCTTGGTTTCATAACTCAGGGAAATACTTACCCACTTTGTGCTGCAATTACCCGTTCCTCTTCACAGAAAACCCAACGCAGATCACAAGTATCAGGAAGGATTTCTGGCGCCGTTACCGGGGAATATCATCATCAACTATCAAGTAAATTCACACAAATTTTCATGCACTTGTTCTTCTTTTTATTTGCTTTTATATTTAGCTTGTCTCATAAAAATAAAAAATACAAAAATAATTATCTTTGCATGTTACTAGTTTTCTTGTTTGAAGTCATGGCTAGTTCTTTTTTCGCTCGCTTTACTCCCAATGATGATGTAGTAAATTTTAAGCAAAGGGGAGGAGAAAGTTTGAAAGATGCATGGTATAGAATTTGCTTTGCTCAAAATATAGCAACTAAAAAGTTGTCCACTACTACCTTGCTTCACAATTTTTATGTTGGTGTGATCACTTGGTATAGGTTTGTACTTGACACCATCACCGGTGGGAATTTCTTAATGTGTCACACTTTGGATGCCTATAATGCAATTGACAATCTTGTAAGGACACCACCCATTACTGTCAATGAGACTATTTTGACCTTGGAACATGTTTTGCAAAGGCTTGATGCTATTGAAAAAAAATGACCACAAATAAACCATTTGAGGAGTTGGATAAAAAACTTCATAATCATATCACTCAACTTGGGTCACGGGTAGGAATGACTTTGAAAGCTTTAAAGGAAAAGGACACTACTATTGATGAGAGGATAGAACAAGGCTTGAATAGAATTGATAAAATGGAAGAGGTCATTGACAAAGTAGGTTCCGCTTTCACACCTTCTAAGACTAATGCTAGTACCTCTCAAAACAAAAGTCCCAAGTTCATATATATTCCTAAGAGCATTAGTACACCTCCTACCAAAAGAAACGAGGATCTAAAAATGATTAGTGTTCATCCCAAATTTATAAACTTGATAAAGGATCGTTTTGCCAAGCCTCCTATTGCACCTATTATCCATGGTTGTGTCATTGAGGAGCTTGATGTCAAGGATGACAATGCTTGAAACTATGCATTATGCCTAGCTAGGGGCATAAAACAATAGCGCTTGTTGGGAGGCAACCCAATAGTTATCTTTAAATTTTTTCTTTAAACTTACTGTTTATTTTTGATAACATGATTATTGCCTCTGTAATTATTATGTTTTTGTGTTTAAATTAGTGTTTGTGCAAAGTAAAGCCTTTGGTATGACTCACAAGATGAGTAGAATCGAAGCTGAAACAAAACAGAAACTTTTGACTCCAGTACAAGAATTTTTGTTTTTTACTGGAGCGTGATCATGATCTGACATTTTTACACAGTGTTTATATACAAATTTCCTAGGTTGTCCTAAGTTTTCAGAATTTCTAGAGTTACAGAAGTATAGTCTCTCTATAGATTGCTACAGACTGTTCTGTTTTAGACAGATTCTGTTTTTGCTTGCATAATTGCTTATTTTGATTATGATATGGATTGTATCGGGGGTATAAGCCATGGAGAAGTTAGAATACAGTACCTATTATGAAATTATGAAATAAAAATCAATTTACTACAGTGCCTACAGTATGCAATATGTTTCTTATACTAACGGATCTCCCGAAGTTTTGTTGAGTTTTGTGTGATTGAAGTTTTCAAGTTTTGCGTGTTATTATGATGGACCACGGAATAAGGAGTAGCAAGAGCCTAATCCTGGGAATGTCCAAGGCACACCAAGGTAATATTTTTAAGGAGACTCGAGTGTCTAAGCTTTGGGATGCCCCGGAAGGCATCCCCTCTTTCGTCTTAATCCATCGGTATGTCACTTGAAGCTGTATTTTTATTCGTCACATGATACGAGTTTTCCTTGGAGCGTCGTTTGCTTTTGTTTGCCTTTACTTCCATCTTGCCACAATCATTGTTTTCTGGACACACCTATTTAAGAGAGACACACCTTCATCATAATTTGTTAGAATACTCTATGTGCTTCACTTATATCTTTTGAGCTTAGCAGTTGCTCTAGTACTTCACTTATATCTTTTTTAGCACGGTGGCGTGTAGATTTTATAGAAATGATTTCACTCTAGTTCTTCACTTATTTTTGTTTGAGAGTTAATAAATAGTGACGGTAATTTGCATGGGTCGTAAGACTAGTCCAAAAATATTAGGTATTCAATAAGTGATAATCAAAACCATCATGTAGCACTTATTGAGAAATTGTGGGTCAATGATATTAATATGATAATATGAAATAGGTGTGAGTTCATAATTGTTGACCCGTAGAAGTGTCAACATTAAGAAAGGTTGACCTTTTTGTTCATCTAAAAAATAAAGAGGCATGGTGATGATGTGTGAGCATTTCTATTCCTCGTTGAAATCCTAGTGTTGTTTCGGGTCAGAAGCGCGCGATGGTTCACTCCTACCAACCTCTTCCCTCGGGGCATGCGAGTAGTACTTTGATCTATGATAAAACTAATAAAACTTTACAATAAGTATATGAGTTCTTTATGACTAATGTGAAACCATGGACATACGCAATCTCACCTTCTCATATTTGCTAGCCTCTTCGGTACCGTGCATTGCCCATTCTCACCTCGAGGATCGGTGCAACTTTTGCCGGTGCATCCAAACCCCGTGACATGATACGCTCTGTTGCACATAAGCCTTATTATATCTTCCTCAAAATAGCCACCATACCTACCTATCATGGCATTTCCATAGCCATTCCGAGAAATATTGCCATGCAAATTCCATCGTCACTTCACATGACTAGTATGTTCATCGTCATATTGCTTTGCATGATCATATAGAGCTGACATAGTATTTGTGGCAAAGCCACCGTTCATCGTATTTTTGATACATGTCACGCTAGATAATTGGACATCCGGGTACACTGCCAGATGCATTCATACAGAGTCATATCTTCATATCAGTTATCCATATCGAGTTGTAAGTAAATAGAAGTGTGATGATCATCATTATTAGAGCATTGTCCCAGTGAGGAAAGAATGATGGAGACTATGATTCTCCCATAAGTCAAGATGAGACTCCGGAAGAAAAATAAAGATGGGGGAGGCCAAATGAGCCCACAATTAAAAAATGAGAGAAAATGAGAGAAGGGACTTTGCTACTATATTTTACCACACTTGTTCCTCAAAGTGGCACCATGCTCTTCATGTAGAGAGTCTCATGATATGTCACTTCCATATGCTAGTGGGAATTACCTATTCATTATTACAAACTTGGCTTGTATATTCCTATGGCGGGCTTCCTGAAAATCCCGAGGTCTTCGTGAGCAAGCAAGTTGGATGCACACCCCACTGAGCTTCATTTGAGCTTTCATACACTTATAGCTCTAGTGCATCATTTGCATGGCAATCCCTACTCCTAGCCCGTTGGTACGCCTAGTTGATGTGAGGCTATCTTCTCCACTTTTTACAATTTTGATATCTATCACCATACTCTATTCCACCTAAATGCTATGTCCAATGTCTCACGCTCATGTATTGTGTGAAGAATAAAAGGTTGATGCATATTGAAAAAGTACGATCCAATTGCCTGACTTGGACACCGTGGTGCTTAACATTTGTATTCATGTGGTGAAGATGGAGCCATGCCTTGCTAATATAATAAGATGAATGGGGGGTAAACATTTCTTAAGGATCGTATACTTTTAAGGATTAATGATTTTGTTTCTTACACTTTGAATATTGTTGTGTTAATATTTGTTGATTCATCTTTTCTCAATGAGCATACCTGCATAAGAATACATAATGGATAGCATGTCACATCAAAAATTCTGTTTTTATCATTTACCTACTCGAGGACGAGCATGAATTAAGCTTGGGATGCTTGATACGTCTCTAACGTATCTATAATTTTGATTGTTCCATGCTGATATATTATCATTCTAGGATACTTTTGGGTCATTATTTACCAATTTATAATATTTTTTAGCACTAACCTATTGACCCACTGCCCAGTGCCAGTTGCTGTTTTCTGCATGTTTTTTACTTTTCAGGTTTACAATACTAAACGAAGTCCACTTGCCATGATTTTTTTTGATGATTTTTTCTGGACCATAAGAAGATCTGGAAGCTTCAGAAGGAGGCCTGGAGGTGCATGAGGGCCCCACCACATATCAGGGCGGGCCCTGGGGGGCGCCCTGATATGTGGTGGCCCCCTCGGCTGCCTCCCGACACCCCCCTTTGGCCTATAAATTCTCTAATATTGCAAAAACCCAGAAGCAGTCCTGAAACCCTTTTTCCGCCGCCGCAAGTCTCTGTTTCATTGCGAGGCCATCTGGAGCTCCGTTCCGGCACCCTGCCGGAGGGGGGATCGATCACGGAGAGCCTCTACATCAACTTTGTTGTCCTCATGATGATGTGTGAGTAGTTCACCACAGACCTACGGGTCCATAGCTAGTACCTAGATGGCAATCTCTCTATATCTTGATCTTCAATACAATGGTCATCGCATCTTCACTTTGATCTATCCGATGTAATCCTATTGTGCGGTGTGTTTGTTGGGATCCGATGAATTGTGGGTTTACGTTCAGATTATTCATGAAAAGTATGTGAGATGCCTCTGAATTATATTATCTCTTAATTGCATGATCATTATAGGTTCGTAATGCTCTCCGATTTATTGATGTGCTTTGGCCAAGTAGAGTAATATTTCATCGGTGGGAGTGGTGCGTTGTGGTAGGTTCAACCTGATGAGTTTCTATATCCCAGTGACAAAGTAGGGGACAAGATGCGTCTTTGTGTTGTTGCTACTAAGGATAACACGATGGGGTTCATTCATATTACTTGAGTTTACTTTGTCTACATCATGTCATCGTTCTCCATGCATTACTCTGTTTTACTTAATACTCTTGATGCATGCTGGGTAGCGGACGATGAGTGGAGTAATAGTAATAGGTGTAGGCAGGAGTCAGCCTATTTGTTTATGGACGTGATGCCTATATACACATGATCATTGCCATGAAAATCGCATAACTATCCGCTTTTCTATCAATTGCCCAACAGTAATTTGTTACCCACCGTATGCTGCCTACATGAGAGATGCCGCTAGGGAAAACTATGGCCCTTGGGTCTATTCACTTATATATTTACAAACGCTACTATTACTTCGCTGACTTTATTTACCTTATGTCTTATTTTGCAATTTATATTTATCAACAATTATCTACACAACTCATTTGCTTGCAAATAACGAGATCAAGGGGATTGACAACCCTCTTGCCTGCGTTGGGTGCAAGTTGTTTGTTCATTTGTGTGTAGCCACTGAAGACGGTTGAGGATTGATATTCCTATTGGTTCGATAAACCTTGGTTTCATAACTAAGGGAAATACTTACCCACTTTGTGCTGCAATTACCCGTTCCTCTTCATGGAAAACCCAACGCAGATCACAAGTATTAGTTGCCTCTGTTGGTGATCTTCTACCATTCTATGATATCACGCACCGGATCTTTCATGAAGTTATTGCAGTCAAGGTAGGGGACAAAAACAAGATTCATGGCCACCCCATCAACCTTTTTCACTACACTTGTCACAACAATGCTCGGGGCCCCATTGATGTGATGGATTTCATATGGCATGTGATGTATAGTGTGGTGATGAACCTCAAGGTTCTGATCTATACTCCGTATATCACTGCTTTGATTGTTGAGGTTGCACCTGAGGCATCTGCTGGACGGTGACTAGCTTTCCACTCCAATGTCAACCTGTTGGACAAGAAAGGAAAGGCTCCGGTTAATGAGGCTGATGATGATGAGGAAGAGGATCTCCATGCTGGAGGTGCTCATCATTTTGAGCTTCTCTCTTGCTCTCGGGCTCAGCGTCGTGGGGAACCAAGTGGTTCAGGGTCTGGGAAGAGCAGCAAAATTTGGCGTCTTCTCAAGAACATGTTCTGTGTGCAGCAAGATTTGCACCAGAAGAAGTGGGAGGAGCACAAGTATCGAAAGGAGAGGATGAAGGCTCTTAAGGATGGCTTGCATGCCAATGTTATGACTATTGCTCGCGCCTCCGAGTCTAATGTGACTACATTTGATCGCTTTCAGTCCAAGTTTGCTCGTTTTGATGTCGAGGATGGAGATGAAGCCTCTTCCCATCGCCCTCACGGCATGATTTCTTGTGGAGAGTCATCGGAGGACCCCTCTACTTTCCTCGACTAGGGCTTGGGTAGTGCATCCTTCATTTTCCTTTTTTCCATCTTGATGACAAAGGGGGAGATGTTGTTGGTGCTTGATAGGTTTGGGTGTTGCCTTTGGGGTGTTAGTTTCTCTATCATTTGCCGTTTTATGGTGTTCCAGTGAGTTTTTCTTTGAACCGTTTACTCTTATTTTAACCTTGCCACTATATGCTCGTTAACTATATATCCTAGTGTGAACTCCTTATGGTTACATGTGGTGCATGGATCTTATGCTCTTATCTCATATTGTGAGTGATATATATTATGATTGACATATCCTTTCATGTCTCTTCACATGCAAACAAAAACAAGGTCAATATATCATTCTTTGTCCTTGTTTTTTGCTTGATTGGGTAGCTAGGTGCAAGGGGGGCTGTTCCAACCGTGTCTTCTGTATTCAAATGCAAGTTAAAATAAGGCATAGGTTACGGGGGAGTTCTTGTGTCTCACTAAAACTGTTCTAACATCATACCTATCCTGATTTGTTTCCCTCTCAAGCATTGTTGTCATCTATGTCAAAAAGGGGGAGATTGAAAGTGTATTATTGCCCTTAATATTTTTGACATCTATGGCAACTTAACTTGTGTTCTTACCACATGATCTAGTGTAAACAACACCGTCTAATTAGAAGAGAAGCATGGATGGTAATTTCCCCTCTACTCGGAAAAACGAAAAGCGGAGTGCCATATTCTTTATTTTATCGAGTCTGTAGGACAGCCGCACTATTAAGAGGGGGTGCATCACGAAAATACTTGGGAATCAACTTCACATACACATATGATCTAGCACAATCAACTTCTCAAGTGGATAGAATCTTCCATCTCTATGAAATGTTTCTGTCCAGGCCGGACCTTCCGGGAAGGCCAGAACTTCCGGGGACCAGAAGGCCCGGGGTGTGATACTTGTGATCTATGTTGGGTTTTCCGTGAAGAGGAACGGGTAATTGCAGCACAAAGTGGGTAAGTATTTCCCTCAGTTATGAAACCAATGTTTATCAGACCAATAGGAATATCAATCCTCAACCGTCTTCAGCGGCTGCACCCAAAAGAGCAAACAACTTGCACCCAACGCGGGCAAGAGGGTTGTCAATCCCCTTGATCTCGTTATTTGCAAGCAAATGAGTTGTGTAGATAATTGTTGATAAATATAAATTGCATAATAAAATAAAAGGTAAATAAAGTCAGCAAAGTAATAGTAGCGTTTGTAAATATATAAGAAATAGACCCAGGGGCCATAGTTTTCCCTAGCGGCATCTCTCATGTAAGCAGTATATGGTGGGTAACAAATTACTGTTGAGCAATTGATAGAAAAGCGGATAGCTATGCGATTTTCACGGCAATGATCATGTGTATATAGGCATCACGTCCATAAACAAATAGGCCGACTCATGCCTGCACCTATTACTATTACTCCACTCATCGACCGCTATCCAACATGCATCTAGAGTATTAAGTAAAACAGAGTAATGCATGGAGAACGATGACATGATGTAGACAAAGTAAACTCAAGCAATATGAATAAACCCCGTCGTGTTATCCTTAGTAGCAACAACACAAAGACGCAACTTGTCCCCTTCTGTCACTGGGATATAGAAACTTGTCAGGTTGAACCTACCACAACGCACCCCTCTCTTTTTACTAAAGATAGATCAATCTACTTGGCCCAAGCACATCGATGGATCGGAGAGAATTACGAAGCTATAATGATCATGCAAATAAGAATCTTAATATTCAGAGGTGACTCAAATACTTTTCATGAATAATCGGAACACAAACCTACAATTCATTGGATCCCAACAAACACATCGCACAATATGATTACATCGGATAGATCAAAGCGAAGATGCGATGATCATTGTATTGAAGATCAAGAGATAGAGAGATTGCCATCTAGGTACTAGCTATGGACCCGTAGGTCTATGGTGAACTACTCACACATCATCATGAGGGCAGCAAGGTTGATGAAGAGGCTCTCCGTGATCGATCCCCCCTCCGGCAGGGTGCCGGAACGGAGCTCAAATGGCCTCGCGACGGAACAGAGACTTGCGCGCTCATAAAAAGGGTTTCTAGACTGCCCCTAGGGTTTTTGCAATATATGAGAATTTATAGGCCAGAGAGGGGCGTCGGGAGACGCCCGAGGGGGCCAGCACACATCAGGGCGCGGCCCCACCCCTGGGCCCACCCTGTTGCGTGCTGGTGCCCTCGTGCGGCCTCCGGTCTCCTCCCGAAGCCTCCAGGTCTTCTTTTGGTCCAGAAAAATCATAAAAAAGTTTCGGGGCAATTGGACTTCGTTTGGTACTGTAAACCTGAAAAGTAAAAAACACGCACAAAACAGCAACTGGCACTGGGCACTTGGTCAATAGATTAGTGCTCAAAAATATTATAAATTAGTAATTAAAGACCCAAAAAGTATCCTAGAATGATAATATATCAGCATGGAACAATCAAAAATTATAGATACGTTGGAGACGTATCAAGCATCCTCAAGCTTAATTCTTGCTCGTCCTCGAGTAGGTAAATGATAAAAACAGAATTTTTGATGTGACATGCTACCCATTATGTAATCTTTGGCATGTATGCTCATTGAGAAACGATGAATCAACAAATATTAACATAGCAATACTTATAAGTATAAGAAACAAAATCATCAATACTTATAAGTATAAGAATTTTTACCCCCATTCATCTTATTATATTAGCAAGGAATGGCTCCATCTTCACCACATTAATACAAATGTCAAGCACCATGGTGTCCAAGTCAGGTAATTGAATCGTACTTATCAATATGCATCAACTTTTTATTCTTCACGTCATACATGAGCGTGAGCCATTGGACATAGCATTTAGGTGGAATAGAATATGGTGGTAGATATCAAAGGGGCAAAAAGTGGATAAGATAGTCTCACATCAACTAGGCGTACCAACGGGCTATGGAGATGCCCATCGATAGATGTCAATGCAAGGAGTAGGGATTGCCATGCAAATGATGCACTAGAGCTATAAGTGTATGAAAGCTCAAATGAAGCTAAGTGGGGTGTGCATCTAACTTGCTTGCTCATGAAGACTTCGGGTATTTGAGGAAGCCCGTCATAGGAATATACAAGCCAAGTTTATAATAATGAAAAAGTAATTCCCACTAGCATATGAAAATGACATAACATGAGACTCTCTATATGAGGAACAAGGTGCCACTTTGAGGCACAAGTGTGGTAAAGATAGTAGCAAAGTCCCTTCTCTCATTTTCTCTCATTTTTTATAATGGTGGGCTCATTTCGCCTCCCCCATTTTTATTTGACAATGCTCTAACAATGATGATCATCACACTTCTATTTAATTACAACTCGATATGAAGAACTGATAGGAATATATGACTCTATATGAATGCCTCTGGCAGTGTATCAGGATGTGCAATGATCTAGCATGACATGTATCAAAAATATGATGAACGGTGGCTTTGCCACAAATACTATGTCAGCTCTATATGATCATGTAAAGCAATATGATGATGAACGAACTAGTCATGTGAAGTGACGATGGAATTTGCATGGCAATATATCTCAGAATGGCTATGAAAATGCCATGATAGGTAGGTATGGTGGCTGTTTTGAGGAAGATATAATGAGGCTTATGTGCAACAGAGCGTATCATGTCACGGGGTTTGGATGCACCGGCGAAAGTTGCACCGATCCTCAAGGTGAGAATGGGCTATGCACGGTACCGAAAAGGCTAGCAAATGTGAGGAGGTGAGATTGCGTATGTCCATGGTTTCACATTAGTCATAAAGAACTCATATACTTATTGAAAAGTTTTATTAGTTTTATCACAAATCAAAGTACTACTCGCATGCCCCGAGGGAGGAGGTTGGTAGGAGTTAACCATCGCGTGCCTCCGACCCGAAACAACACTAGGATTCCAACGAGGAATAGAAATGCTCACACATCATCACCCTGGCTCTTTAATTTTTAGACGAACAAGAAGTTAATCTTTCTTAATATCGACACTTCTACGAATCAACAATTATGAACACACACCTTTTTCATATTACCACATCAATATCATTAACCCACAATTTCTCCATATGTGCTACATGATGGTTTTAATTATCACTCATTGAATACCTATTATTTTATGACTAGTCTTATGACCCATGCAAATTACCGTCATGACGTGGCTTGAGACTGCGTCGGTATTTCCCCAAAGAGGAAGGGATGATGCAGCACAGCGACGGTAAGTATTTCCCTCATTTATGAAACCAAGGGTATCGAACCAGTAGGAGGATCACCACCACCCAATAAGCAGCACCCGCACGCAAATAACAAATACTTGCAACCCGACGCGAAAGAGAGGTTGTCAATCTCTCTACGGTAAAAAGATAGATTAGGTAGTGATAGATAGGAGAGATAGATCTCTCGAGAACACAAAATAGAAAAGGCAAATAAAATATGCAGCAATATGTTTTTGGGTTTTTGGTTTTGTAGTTCTGAAAACAAAGATGCAAAAAGATAGATCTGAAAGCAATATGTTGGAAAAGTAGACCCGGGGGCCGTAGGGTTCACTAGTGGCTTCTCTCATGAGTATAGCGCACGGTGGGTGAACAAATTACTGTTGGGCAATTGATAGAAAATCGAATAGTCATGACGATATCCAAGGCGATGATCATTATATAGGCATCACGTCCAAGATAAGTAGACCGACTCCTGCCTGCATCTACCACTATTACTCCACACATCGACCGCTATCCAGCATGCATCTAGTGTATTAAGTTCATGGAAAAACAGAGTAATGCAATAAGAACGATGACATGATCTAGACAAGATATATTCATGTAGGAATGGACCCCATCTTGTTATCCTTAATAGCAATGATACATGCGTGTCTTGGTGCCCCTTATGTCACTGGGAAAGAACATCGCAAGATCGAACCCGTCACAAAGCACCTCTTCCCATGGCAAGAAAAATCGATAACTAAACCAAAGATTCGAAGAAGAAATACGAGGCTATAAATAATCATGCATATAAGAGATCAAAGAAGACTCAAATAATATTCATGGATAGAAACTGATCATGACCTCAAAATTCATCGGATCCCAACAAACACACCGCAAAAGTTTACATCAAATAGATCTCCAAGAGACCATTGTACTGAGAATCATAAGAGAGAGATAGGAAGCCATCTAGCTACTGCCTACGGACCCGTAAGTCTATGGTGGACTACTCACGCATCATCGGAGAGGCACCTATGAGGAAGATGAACCCCTCCGTGATGGTGTTTAGATTGGATCTCGCGGTTCTGGAACTTGCGGTGGCTGGAATTGTGTTTCGTCGACTACCCGAGGGTTTTTGGAATATTTGGGAATTTATAGGCATCAGAGGCGGTGGAGAGGGGTACCGAGGAGGGCACAACCCATCAGGGCGCGCCGAGGCCCCCCTGGCGCGCCCTGGTGGGTTGTGGTCTCCTCGGCCCACTTCGCCGGTACTTCTTTGGCCCACTGGGTGTCTTCTGGTCCAGAAAAAATCTCCAAAAAGTTTCGTCGCAATTGGACTCTGTTTGGTATTGATTTTCTGTGAAGTAAAAATCAAGCAAAACAGCAACTGGCACTTTGGCACTATGTCAATAGGTTAGTCCCAAAAAATGATATAAAGTAGTTATAAAATGATTGTAAAACATCCAAAAATGATAATATAACAGCATGGAACAAGCAAAAATAATAGATACATTGCAGACGTATCATATAGCACACGGTGGGTGAACAAATTACTGTTGGGCAATTGATAGAGGATCAAATAATCATGACGATATCCAAGGCGATGATCATTATATAGGCATCACGTCCAAGATTAGTAGACCGAAACGAGTCTGCATCTACTACTATTACTCCACACATCGACCACTATCCAGCATGCATCTAGTGTATTAAGTTCATGGAAAAATGGAGTAATGCAATAAGAAGGGTGACATGATGTAGACAAGATCTATTCATGTAGGAATAGACCCCATCTTCTTAGCCTTAATAGCAACGATACATGTGTGCCTCGTTTCCCCTTCCGTCACTGGGAGAGGACACCGCAAGATCGAACCCATCACAAAGCACCTCTTCCCATGGCAAGAAAAATCGATCCAAAGATTCGAAGAAGAAATACGAGGCTATAAGTAATCATGCATATAAGAGATCAAAGAAGACTCAAATAATATTCATGGATAGAAACTGATCATGAACTCAAAATTCATCGGATCCCGACAAACACACCGCAAAAGTTTAAATCAACTAGATCTCCAAGAGACCACTGTATTGTGAATCAAAAGAGAGAGAGAGAGAGAGAGAGAGAGAGAGAGAGAACAAGCCATCTAGCTACTGCCTACGGACCCGTAGGTTTATGCTGGACTACTCACGCATCATCGGAGAGGCACCAATGAGGATGATGAACCCCTCCATGATGGTGTTAGATTGGATCTCGCGGTTCTGGGACTTGCGGCGGCTGGATGTGCTTTTTGTCGACTCCCCTAGGGTTTCTGGAATATTTGGGAATTTATAGGCATCGGAGGCGGTGGAGAGGCGTCCCGAGGAGGACATAACCCATCAGGGCGCGCCCTGGTGGGTTGTGGTCTCCTCGGCCCTCCTATCTGGTACTTCTTTGGCCCAATGGATGTCTTCTGGCCCAAAAAAATCTCCAAAAAGTTTCGTCGCGATTGGACTCCGTTTGGTACTGAAATTCTGCGAAGTAAAAAAACAAGCATAAACAGCAACCGACACTTTGGCACTATGTCAATAGGTTAGTCCCAAAAAATGATATAAAGTTGCTATAAAATGATTGTAAAACATCGAAGAATGATAATATAACAACATGGAACAAGCAAAAATTGTAGATACGTTGGAGACATATCACGTCACTATTTATTAACTCTCAAAAAAATATAAGTGAAGAGCGAGAGTGAAATTATTTTTATAAAATCTACACGCCACCGTGCTCAAAAAGATATAAGTGAAGTACTAGAGCAACTGGTAAGCTCAAAAGATATAAGTGAAGCACATACAGTATTCTAAGAAATTATGATGAAGGTGTGTCTCTCTTAAATAGGTGTGTCCGGCAAGCAATGATTGTGGCAAACTAAAAGTAAAAGCAAACAAAAGCAAACGACGCTCCAAGCAAAACTCATATCATGTGATGAATAAAAATATAGCTTCAAGTGACATACCGATGGATTGAGACGAAAGAGGGGATGCCTTCCGGGGCATCCCCAAGCTTAGACGCTTGAGTCTTCCTTAGAATATTACCTTGGGGTGCCTTGGGCATAGTCCTGGCCATGGGAAACCCGGCCCAGTCGGCCCGGCCCGGCCCGAAAAAGCCCGACCCGACCCGGCCCGACCTTGCCCACGGGCTTGGCTCGGACCTAGATTTTGAGCCCGATGGCCGGGCCGGGCCGGGCTCGGGCTTGTTCTTTTCGCCATTTAAGCAAGAGGCCCGGCCCGAGGCCCGAGGTCTGATGGGCTTTTTCACTTCCGGGCCGGGCTTGGGCCTATAATCTAGGCCCGACGGCCGGGCCGGGCCGGGCTCGGACCTGGATTTTTTGCCACGGGCTTTGTTAGGCCTGGCCCGAGGCCCGGCCCGGCCCGGAGTATGGCCAGGTATACTTGGGCATCCCCAAGCTTAGGCTCTTGCCGCTCCTTATTCCTTTGTCCGTCGTGATAACACCCAAAACTTGAAAACTTTAATCACACAAAACTCAACAAAACTTCGTGCGATCCGTTAGTATAAGAAACATATTGAATACTTTAGGTACTGTTACAAATTGATTCTTAATTCATAATTACATAATAGGTACTGTATTCGAACTTCTCCATGGCTTATACCCCCCGATACAATCCATAGCATAATTAAAACAAGCAAACTATGCAAGAAAAAACAGAATCTGCCTAATACAGAATAGTCTGTAGAAATCTGTAGAGAACCTATACTTGTGTAACTAAACTTTCTGAAAAATTAGGAAAACCTCTAAAATTTGTATAGAAATATTCTGTAAAAAAAATCAGATCTGTATAGAAAAATTAGGAAAACCTCTAAAAATGAAAATTCCTATACTGGAGTCAAATATTTTATTTTTGTTTTAGCATCGATTCTACTCATCTTGTGAGTCATCCCAAAGGCTTTACTTGGAACAAACACTAATTTAAACATAAAAACATAATCATTACAAAGGCAATAATCATGTTATAAAAAACAAACATTAAAAGCAAAAATAAAGATAACTATTGTGTTGCCTCCCAACAAGCGCTATTGTTTTATGCCCCTAGCTAGGCATAATGGATAGTTTCAAGTATTGTCATCTTTGAAATCAAGCTCCTCAGTAACACAACCATGGATAATAGAGACAATAGGAGGCTTGGAAATAGGATCTTTTATCAGGTTTATAAAGTTGGGATGAACACTAAACATTTTTAGGTCTTCGTTTCTTTTGATAGGAGGTGTACTAATGCTCTTAGGAATATATATGAACTTGGGGCTTTTGTTTCGAGAGGTACTAGCATTAGTTTTAGGAGGTGTGAAAGCGGAACCTACTTTGTAAGTGACCTCCTCCATTTTATCAATTCTATTCAAGCCTTGTTCTATCCTCTCATCAATAATAGTGTCCTTTTCCTTTAAAGCTTTCAAAGTCATTCCTACCCGTGACCCAAATTGAGTGATATGATTATGAAGTTTTTTATCCAACTCCTCAATTGGTTCATTCATGATCATTTTCTTTTCAATATCATCAAGCCTTTGCATAACATGTTCCAAGGTCAAACTAGTTTCATGAACGATAACGGGTGGTACCCCAACGAGATTTTCAATTGCATTATAGGCATCCAAGGTGTGACACATTAAGAAGTTCCCACCGGTGATGGTGTCAAGGACAAACCTATACCAAGTGGTCACACCAACATAAAAATTGTGAAGCAAGGTAGTGGTGGATAACTTTTTAGTTGCTTTAATTTGAGCAAAGCAAATCCTATACCATGCATCTTTCAAACTTTCTCCTCACCTTTGTTTAAAATTGACTACATCATTATTGGGAGTAACGCGAGCAGAAGAAGAACTAGCCATGACGACGAGCAAATTAGTAAACTAGTAACAGGCAAAGATAAATATTTTTGTATTTTGTTTTTCATGAAACAAACTAAATATAACAGCAAATAAAAAGATAAATAAGTGAATGATAATTTGTGTGAAGTTACTTGATAGTTGGTGATGATATTCCCCGGCAATGGCGCCAGAAATCCTTCCTGATACTTGTGATCTGCGTTGGGTTTTCCGTGAAGAGGAATGGGTAATTGCAGAAAAAGTGGGTAAGTATTTCCCTCAGTTACGAAACCAATGTTTATCGAACCAATAGGAATATAAATCTTCAACCATCTTCAGCGGCTGCACACAAAAGAGCAAACAACTTGCACCCAACGCGGGCAAGAGGGTTGTCAATCCCCTTGATCTCGTTATTTGCAAGCAAATGAGTTGTGTAGATAATTGTAGATAATTGTAAATTGCAAAATAAAATAAAAATTAAATAAAGGCAGCAAGGTAATAGTAGCGTTTGTAAATTTATAAGTGAATAGACCCGGGGGCCATAGTTTTCCCTAGCGGCATCTCTCATGTAGGCAACATACGGTGGGTAACAAATTACTGTTTGGCAATTGATAGAAAAGTGGATAGTTATGCGATTTTCACGGCAATGATCATGTGTATATAGGCATCACGTCCATAAACAAATAGGCCGACTCCTTCCTGCACCTATTACTATTACTCCACTCATCGATCGCTATCCAGCATGCATCTAGAGTATTAAGTAAAACAGAGTAATCCATGCAGTACGATGACATGATGTAGACAAAGTAGACTCAAGCAATATGAATAAACCCCATCGTGTTATCCTTAGTAGCAACAACACAAAGACGCAACTTGTTCCCTTCTGTCACTGGGATATAGAAACTCGTCAGGTTGAACCTACCACAACGCACCTCTCTCACTAAAGATAGATCAATCTACTTGGCCAAAGCACATCGATGTATCGGAGAGAATTATGAAGCTATAATGATCATGCAAATAAGAATCTTAATATTCAGAGGTGACTCAAATAATTTTCATGAATAATCTGAACATAAACCCACAATTCATCGGATCCCAACAAACACACAGCAAAATAGGATTACATCGGATAGATCAAAGCGAAGATGTGATGATCATTGTATTGAAGATCAAGAGATAGAGAGATTGCCATCTACTTACTAGCTATGGACCCGTAGGTCTGTGGTGTACTACTCACACATCATCATGAGGGCAACAAGGTTGATGAAGAGGCCCTCTGTGATCGATCCCCCTCCGGCAGGGTGCCGGAACGGAGCTCCAGATGGCCTCGCGACAGAATAGAGACTTGCGGCGGCGTAAAAATGGTTTCGGGACTGCCCCTAGGGTTTTTGCAATATATGAGAATATATAGGCCAGAGAGGGGCATCGGGAGACGCCCGAGAGGGCCAGCACACATCAGGGCGCGGCCCCACCCCTGGGCACACCCTGTTGCGTGTTGGTGCCCTCGTGCGGCCTCCGGTCTCCTCCCGAAGCCTCTACGTCTTCTTTTGGTCCAGAAAAAATTATAAGAAATTTCGGGGCAATTGGACTTCGTTTGGTACTGTAAACCTGAAAAGTAAAAAACACGCAGAAAACAGTAACTGGCACTCGGCACTGGGTTAATAGGTTAGTGCTCAAAAATATTATAAATTGGTAAATAAAGACCCAAAAAGTATCCTAGAATGATAATATATCAGCATGGAACAACAAAAAATTATAGATACATCTCCGACGTCTCAGGTTGATTCCGGGAAGTTTCCGGGGCACCCAGAAAGGTTCCACTTGTGTGCAATCTCTCTGTGTAGCTCAGAACCTTGACGGAACTACGCCTGGAACTTCTGTCCCTCGGAACTTTTGGGTCGGCCAGAACTTCCGGGACGCGGAACTTCCGCCCCTAGGTCTGGCAGCTTCCGGGTACCCAGAGAGGATGCAGTTATGCGACCTCTCTGTGAAGCACGGAACCTTGGCCGGAACTTCTGGGCTTCGCATAAATCTGGCTCCAACGGCTAGATTTAGTCCCCACCTAAAAATAATCTTCTTCTTCCCCACGAAGAACTTGATGACTCCATTTCTCTCTCCACCACTTTTATATCTTAATCCTTTCATTATCACAGATGATGCTCTGCAGAAAATTGTGTGTGATGTACCGTACAAACGGAAACATATCTTTGGGATTCACTGTGTGGGATGCCAAGCGCATCTCACACGACTTCTACAATATGTCTGTTAGTGATGGCTCTCCCAATCGCACATGAGCTCTATTTGCCCAACGTGTGTGACCGGAGGAGGCGTCGCCAACGATTTATCTGTGTCATCTAGGATAGCCCCCCCCCCCCACAATCGCACATGCATGTAAGATGGTGGTTTAAAACTACATCGTGGAAAGGGGGTAAAAATTATTTGTATATAGGATGTAGCTGCACTAGTGTATGTTCTGAGATTGATGTTGCTATGCTTAATGCTTGTCACTAGGGCCCGAGTCCATGATTTCAGATCTGAACTTATTATGTTTTCATGAATATATTCGAGTTCTAGATCCTACCTTGCAAGTTATATGCACCTACTATTGTTCCGAACCGTAGATCCAAGGTGACAATAATTGGGATACTCTCGAGGGATGACTATAATTTGAGGAGTTCATGTATTCACTATTTGCCAATGTTTTTTTCCAATTCCCTATTAAAAGGAGTGCCTTAATTACCCTTAATTTCCATTAGGACCTCGCTGCCACGGGAGGGTAGGACAAAAGATGCCATGCAAGTTCTTATCATAAGCACGTATGACTATCTACGAAATACATGCCTACATATGATTGATGAATTAGAACTAGTTCTGTGTCGCTCTAGGTTGTGATTGTTGCATAATGAATTTCATCCAAATATCCATAGCTACTCCATGCCTACACTTTCATAATATTGTCTTTGCTCAAGTTACTACTACTGCTATTGCTACACTTGCTACAAAATTGCTGCTAGTTTTACTGTCACTATTGCTACTACTGTTACCACTACTATCAATATTATCATATTACTATGCTACTAATAAATTGATGCATGGAATTTACTTCTCAGGAGTGGTTTAAATGACAACTCAACTACTAAGGCTTATAAATATTCATTGGCTCCCCTTATGTCAAGTCAATAAATTAGGGTAAAGTACTACCCTCGAAGACTGTAATGATCCCCTATACTTGTGGGTCATCAAGACTATTTGTTGGCGCCGTTGCCAGGGAGCATAGATCTATTTATTAAGTTCACTTGGGAGTTAATTAACTGCTCCAATTTGTATTTACTATGAATTATCTGAGAGATGATATGACCAAGATCATGCCCTCTATGACGAGAGGAGGTAAGGAACTGTCAACTAGCTCTACACTTGATTCACCTACTATTTTAAGTCAACTTGTGACACCACCACCTACTATCCAATATGATATGTCACAAGTAATAGACACTTCTTCTGTTTTTCATGATACTCATGATGATGCATCTACTTTGCTTCATAATACTATTGTGCCACTTGGTAAATTACTTGATGCTCATATTGCTAAACCTAAACAAACTGAAACTGAATTTGATGAAAATTACGATTCTCCTGTTACTCCTCATACTCCTACTAGAACTAAATTCTTTGATGTACCTGATGGTTATACTATGGATGTGGAGATTGCTAAATAAACACTTGCTTGTGAAAATAGAGAGAATCTTACCGATTTAATTGCTAAGCTTAAAGAAAAGGATATGAACCAAATGATGAAATATGATCCTAAGTACACAACTTCTCCTATTTATGTTACTGATAAGGATTATGAGTTCCCTGTTGATCCTGAACTTATTACTTTGGTAGAAACCTATTGTTTTCATGGTTATGAATATGAAACAATTGTTGCACATCTCACTAATTTGAATGATATTGCCACCTTCTTTACTAGGGAGGAAAAGATTCACTACTATTACATTCTTAGGTTGTTTCCTTTCTCATTAAAGGGTCATGGTAAGATATGGTTTAATAATGTTACTCCTAGTTGTGTGCATAGCCCCTAGGATATGATTTACTACTTCTCTGAAGAAAAAAATCCTGCTCATATGAAACAAGTTGCCTTACAGGAAATATACAACTTTGTGCAGCTTGAGGAAGAATGTCTCCCTCAAGCTTGGGGGGGCTTCTCCAATTATTAATGGCTTTGCTTGATCACCCTCTTAAGAAAAATGAAATACTTGATATCCCTTATAATTGACTAACAGATGCTTCTAGGGACTACCTAGATAGTTGTGTTGGTTGTGTTTTCGAGGAAAGAACAGTTGAACAAGGTCAGGACTTATTGAATAAATTATTGAAATACCGATGATTGGACACTTCCTGAACCACCACTTGAGCCAATTCCGAAGAAGAGAGGTATTTTATTCCTCAGTCCAGAAGATATGCAAGAATCTATGAAATCTATGAAAGAGAAAGGTATTAAATCAAAAGCTGTTAAGAACCTACCACCTATTGAAGAAATACATGGACTCAATGTTTCGACACAATTAGAGAAGTAAATTCTCTTTATAGGTTTGATGGGGGTGACATTCCTTATAATAAATCTCCAAGTCAGTTCTTACATGAATTTTATAATTTTATTGTTAAACAAGAACACTTCAATGTGCAAATATGTGAGCAATTGAAACATGATTCTATTACGATTGAACGATTGACTGATGTGCTTGTTAGAATTTCTAATGATGTTAAGGGTTTATGTAAGCATTATTCTATGGTTCACACTTAGCTTAAACAAGTTGCTAGATCACGAAATGATTTGTTTAGGGACATGCACAATAAGACTCATAAGCATGTTGTTGGAGTAATTACTAGAGGCGGTAAAATGACTCAGGATCCTCTATATCCCGAAAGTCATCCTAGGAGAATTGAACAAGCTTCTTAGAGAGTTAATGATATTGCACCTAGTTCACCTAAGAAGAAAAATAAAAGGAATAGCAGTAAAACTTTGCATGCTTCTAGGGAACTTGTTATTAAAAAAACCTACTGAGAATCCTATCAATGTTTCTATTTCCGATGTTGAGACACAATCTGGTGATGAGCATATTCCTTATGACAATGATATGGATAATGCTAATGATGCTCCACCTAATGATACGAATGAATGTGATAATGATGTGGAAAAGAACCTGAAGTTTATGACCCACCGCCTAACAATAAATGATATGATAAGAGATATTTTGTCACTGGGAAACATGGTAAATAAATAGAACCATGGGTTCAGAAACCCATGCCTTTTCCTAGTAAAGCTTTAAAATCTAAAGATGAGGATGCTTTTAATCATATTGTTTAATTGCTTAAACCTCTGTTTTTGCAAGTACCTTTGACTGATGTTATGAAAATATCTCCTTATGCTATATATATGAAAGATATTGTACTAACAGAAGAAAAATTCTTGAGGCTGAAATTTCTAATATGCTTGCAAATTATTCCTTCAAGGGAAAGATACCTGAAAAGCCAGGAGATCTAGGGATACCTACCATAGCATGCGTAATAACCAAAATTATGTTAAAGCTGATTTATGTGATTTAGGAGATGGTGTTAGTGTCCTGCCCTTTTCTTTTTATAACAGACTTGACTTGAGTAAGTTGACACACACTAATATTTCTTTGGAAATGGCTGACTAATCTACTGCTATTCCTATTGGTGTTTGTGAGGATGTTCCGGTTGTGGTTGCTAATGTTACTATCTTAACGTAATTTGTTATTCTTGATATGCCTGAGGACGACAACATGTCGGTTATACTTGGGAGACCGTTTCTTAATACCGCAGGAGTTGTTATTGATTGTAATAAAAAGTAAGGTCCCTTTTCATGTTAATGGCAATGAGCATACGGTTTATTTCTCGACAAAGCCAAATAAAGTACACAATCTCAATTCTATTGATAAAATTATGACTATCACTATTAGAAACTTTGAATTTCCTCTTCATGTAACCAAAAAGAAGCATCAAACTATTATGATTGGAACCATGCCTATCCAAGTTGAGGTACTTGGTGCTATAGAAAAATTCTTTGGTTTTATGTCACTCGAATATAGTTCATTAATAAGACTTGATCAACCCTGTTAATGAATTCTTTTTGAGGAGCATATGAACGATGAATTTTGTAAGCACAACTTTATCTAGCTCTATTTTGTTCCTGTTGATAACCCACAAGTATTGGGGATCGTTTGTAGCCTTTTCGATAAATAAGAGTGTTGAAACCAAGAAGGAGCTAAAGATATAATTACTATTCTCTCAAGTTCTATCGACCACCAATACAACTCTACACATGCATGCTCACGCTTACTTTACCTAGAACAAGAAATAAAACAACTTCACGAGAATAGAACTAGAAGTACTTTGTAGGTATAATAGGATAGGTTTGCAAGATAATAAAGAGCATGGTAATAAAAGTCAGGTGATATTTTAATAAAAGATCAATTAAATTAGTTTAGCAAGTGTGGAAAAGTGATGGTAGGATTTGCGAGATTGTCCTAGACAATTGATAACAAGATTGATAATCACTATTGCAATTTTATATGAGGGCAGGCATGAGGTAACACACTTTCAATACTTGGATCATATGCACTTATGATTGGAACTCTAGCAAGCATGCACAACTAGTAAATATCATTAAAGTAAAACCCAGGCATAGCTTTAAGTGTAAAGTCCCCTTTATCCCATACGCAACAACCCACTTACCTGAGTTTTTGTGTTTTTGTGACCCACGTACTCAGTCAGTAAATAAATCATGAACATATTGCAACACCCTACAATGGGAATCCCCCACGTGTGCGCGACACGGAAGGCACCATAGGACAGCAGCAAAGTAAAACATGCAACTCAAACTAATCAAGATCATCAAATAACCCATAGGACAAAAAGAATTTACTCAAACATCATAGGATGGCTAGACATCATTAGCTACTAATATATAGCATAAATCACCATGTTCAAGTAGGGGGTATAGTGGGTTGCGTTAGACTGGACCGTTGAGTATAGATGAGGGAAGGTGATGGTGATGACAGCCGTAAAGTTGTTGATGTAGACTGCCATCATGATGGTTCCCCTCACAGTGGGTAGACAAATTACTATTGGGCAATTGATAGAAAATCGCATAGTGATGTAATATTTATTCACGACAACGATCATGTATATATGCATCATGTTCATAAGCAAGTAGACCAACTCCTCCTTGCATCTACAACTATTACTCCACCCATCGACCGCTATCCAGCATGCATCTAGAGTATTAAGTAAAAACCGAGTGATGCTTGGAGGATGATGACATGATCTATACAAAGTAAATCCAATTAATATGAATGAACCCCGTCGTTTTACCCTTAGTGCCATGTCCCTTTCTATCACTGGGATTGAGCACCACAAGATTAAACCCACCAGCGCACTACTCCCACCGAAGATAAATCAATCTAGTTGGCCAAACCAAACCGATAGGTCGGAGAGCATTACGAAGCTATAACAATCATGTATATAAATAACCAGCAAGGATTCAATATATTTTCATGAATAATCTGAACATAAACCCACAATTCATCGGATCCCAACAAACACACCGCAAAGATGATTACATAGGATAGATCACCGCCGGAATGACAGTGATCTTTGCATTGAAGAACATAGAGAGAGAGAGAGAGACATCTAGGTACTAACTACGGAGCATAGATCTGCAGTGAACTACTCACACATCACCATGGGAGCAACAAGGTTGATGTAGAGGCCCTCCGCGATCGATCCCCCCTCTGGCAGGGCACCGGAATAGGGATCCAGATGGGCACACAACGGAACAGAGACCTGCAATGGCGGAAAAAGTGTTTTGGGGGGCTCTCTAGGGTTTTTGGGATATTAAAGAATTTATAGTGAAGAGATCAGGGCCACAGGCCGTGGGAGGTGGCCCCAAGCCATCAGGGCGCGGCCACCCCCCTGGGCACACCTTGTTGGCTTGGCATCACCCCGTATGGCCTCCGGTCTCCCTCCGAAGCTTCCAGGTCTTATTTTTGTCTAGAAAAAATCATCAAAAAGTTTCAGGGTATTTTGACTTCGTTTGGTACAGTATTCCTGAAAGGCCAAAAACAAGCAGAAAACAACAACTGGCACTAGGCACTGGGTTAATAGGTTAGTGCTCAAAAATAATATAAATCAGCAAGCAAATGCTTAAAAAGTATCCTAGAATGATAATATAATACTCCCTCCATCCCAAAATAAGTGTCGATGATCTAGTACAAAAATTATAGTAGTTTAGTACAAAATCTGCGTCGCTTATTTTGGGACGGGGGGAGTAGCATGGAACAATTAAAAATTATAGATATGTTGGAGACGTATCAGACGACAAATACAGAGATGATGCAATCTTCATCTCTTCAACCTTCCTGCACGGATCTAATGGTGGCAATCCCAGAAGCTGCCGGCGCCAAGTGGCAGTTCACCACTATTGCCAAAGTGGACACCCACATCAGGAAGACGGACCTCCCATTGGTATACACCAATGACCCGATCACGATGGAGAACTCCATCAACACTATTGAACAGCTGCTTGCTGATGATGACAAGTACAAAGTGGTCGGCTTTGACCTCGAGTACATTGATGGTCGTGCCGGGTATGAGGAGAAGGTTGACGTCACAAAGTTGTGTGTGCGCCATCACGTCCTCATCTACCACTACTGCCTAGCGACAAGGCCTTGCGTTCACTAGGTTTGTCAACAACCCCAACTACATGTTTGCAACGTTGGACACCACCAATGATCTAAAGGTGCTCAAGACTTCGGGCTTGGCCTGACAGAAGCTTGTCAACATCCAAGGGCAGTACAGGGTGTGGGGAAGCAAGAAGGAGAAGGACTCCCTGGTTGACCTCGCCGTGGCCATCATCGACCCCTACTACGAAGACATGAAGGCTGAGTGTGACAAGGACAAGCCTGTCTGGCATAAGGCCTGGGTGAACAAACTGGATGAAGAACATTTCAAGTACGAGGCCAAGGACGCGTACACAAGCTACGAGATGTACACCAGAATCATTGACATGAGGAAGTTTCTCCTTCTTGCAGACGGCGACAGATATACACAAGCAGAGCAGTGGTGGCAACCATCATCACAAGAAGTAACTTATTTGATGATCGTCTACTTCTTGTAATTTTTTATTGAGGAATGTACATGTGTTGTGTAGTCACTTATGTAATTGGATGTTCAATTTGGTTATGCAACTATGTTGTTGTTCTATAGACAGAGCATAGATGTTGTGCAAACAGAGCAAATCACATCTCACATGATTAAACTAAGGAACATGTCGGTGATGATTTCATCAATGGCTCGCAATTGTTTACCAGCAACCATTTTCCCACAACACACACAACTTGTCAGGAGGAATCATCTCTGTTATTATTTGTCTTTCCACATAATTCTGATTACTGACCTGTTTGCCGGGTATCCCACACACCTTCTTACGGTAGATCGTTTGTGTTCTGCCCAATTAGTGCAAATAGTTTATCCTAGTGAACTGTATGGCGTACATCGCACACATCTGTATTTGGTTAACCATTTGTGTTATTTTGGCTAATCATAAACAGTTCATGAGGACCAACTGTATGCCATGTATCGCACTTTACCGAATCGTATTTGATGCTTCCGCTATCGCACACGGTTCGTCTTATTGATGACGGATCTATAACTATACCGTTTGCGACTGATGCATCACACATAGTTTGGTTGAAGGGTCTATGATTGATGTGTCATCTTAGGACCTTCCTGCAGTGGTGATAGTGGATACAAGGGATCAAGCCCTAACAAATTGACTTGATTACATGATGAATCTCATCCATATGTCTACAATGAAATTACTCACTCCCAGTGGTGAGCATCATGAGGTTGTTGATGAAGAAGGGTTGTTGATGACATCGGCGATGATTTTCCCTCGCGAAGAACATGAGGTGGCGGCAGCTCGGCATCGTAAAATGCGATAAAACTTTCTCTCTGATTTTTTTCTTGGGAAGATGGTATATGTAGGACTAGAATTAGGTCAGAGGACACCCATGGGCCCCACAAGGCCGCCATGCGCACCCTGGGGGGTAGGTGCGCCTCTGCCTTGTGGGCTACTAGTGGACACCCTCCGACAGATCTTTGCACCAATATTTTTTATATTTTCAATCAAAAATCTCCGTGGAGTTTCATCAAGCTCCGAGAACTTTTATTTCTGCACGAAAAACAATACCAAGGTATTTCTGCTGAAAACGGTGTCAGTCCGAGTTAGTTCCATTCAAATCATCAAATTTTAGTCCAAAATAAGAGCGGGTGTTCGGAAAAGAAGATACGATGGAGACCTATCAATACGTTGGAGACGTATCACCGTCACATAAAATGAAATCTTGATGGCACCACTTCCTCTATCACGCAAGATCGTTTCTTAGGTGACGAATCCAAAATTGTCACTGATGGCCAATTTTTGGTGACACCTAGAGTGTCACCTATGACAGGCCAATCTGTCGCCTAAGATTGTTTTTTGTGACAATAATCCAACACGAGAGTCGGTCCGTGGGTTTGACCGGTCAAAGATTCTCACAACTGGGGCGAGCAGTTGTTGACGTGTCTGCTTCCATGTGGGTCCATCATGTATTTTATCCCCGACGGTCTCATCAGTAATAAGTCGGGCATCAGTTTTAACCGATAAACGGTGCTGGGCCCAAAAGATGCTCACGTGGGTGCTTACATGTGGGACCAGACAATGGTTACGGTATGCATTTTTGTCACAATTACCATCGCACGTTGAAAAGCTTTAATTCATATATTATTAAATTTTTCCGTTAAATCTGTATTTAGTTTGAAATTTTAGGAAAATAAATTCAAAATTTGAATTGCTGAAATACAAGAATTCAAACATTGGCAATAGATCTTTCATTTTAAGTGAAACTTGACATTTTACAATATGAACCAGAGGACATAGTCTCAGACAGTACAATTAAGTTGACTAAGCATGAGGCAATGTTCTGATGTCTTGTGATGACCGTGTGGACTTCCTTAACAGGTGACTATGCATTGCCTCCATATGTCTTTGCCTTTTTTCGAAGATAGTGGTTTTCTTCTACCGATCCATCTTGAAATCTTCAATCTCTTGTAGCTGCTTCGTTCCGAGTTCTTCTACTATCTGGGAAAACAATATTTCATTCAGGTCTTGCTGAAACATATTGACTATGTCCTAGATTAGGGAGTGCTAACCACATGGGCCTGCCAATCATGGGTCGCGTCGATGATGCCCCGACAACCGAAGAATGGGCCATGTTTACCATGGCTCCCAGCGTACTCAAGATGGAATTCTCCAAAGACTTGGCGCATACTTCAAGACACGTTTGACTCATGGGCATATTTCTTCCTAGATGTAACCGACCCAAACGTAATCCTAGGTACCCCCGGTGCCTATAGAAGCCGAGGGCTTTAGTTCGTAGGGTTAAGTTAGATTCATTCACATATGATCTCGAGGTAGATTATCATGTACTCCTGCAACGTGGTTTATCATCAACTTTGTTAATCAAATTTGGATGCTCGCGGATGGTTACAATGGTGTACCTAAAATCATTCCTACGTGCTGATACGTCTCCAACGTATATGTAAGAGCACATTTATCCATGTGTGGTTTTGGTAATTGATGACAATCCCTATGGACTAATGGTTGCCTTGAGTTATATTCGAAGGATTTGTCCGTAGGTATTTCTTGAAGTCCATCTGTTGGTTTCAAGGAGTTTATATGGTGACCAAGGTGGTATTCAAGGTTTTATCCAAAGATTGGTCATGTGAGAGTTCAGCTTATAGCAAGCATGTCTTGAAGAAGAAGATTGTGTGAGCATTCATGTTTACCTTCAAGACATCATCTTTATGAAGAGAGAAGATAAGATACAAGGTTGATCAAGGCTAAGTCAAAGAGTTAATCAAGTTGATCAACACACAAAGCATACAAGATATACCGAGAGGGATCAAGTGGTCCCATGGTATGGTTAGCATTGTCCATTACGCTTTGTGTACTAACCCATGGTCTATGTGAGTGTTATTTGTGCGGTTAGGTATATTTCCATGGGCTTGCATCAAGAGGAAGATCCCATACAACCCATGGAAGATGACATCAAGTGGTGATCGTCATCAAGGTTGCGGTGTGCAAGTTCAAGTGAAGCATCACGGAGAGATCATGCTTGAAGCTTGCCGTCCATTGTGGTGACAATGGACTTGTGAAGATGTGCCAAAGAGTGGCTCACCCATAGTGGAGTATGGGGGAGCAATCTACTAGTCTTTATTGAGCCAGCGCAATGTGGTCCATCTTGAGGAGGACAAGATAGTCATCATCTAGCTCAAGTGGACTATGCGCAAGGCAAAGGTTTGACCTTGATAGGGTTTCTATTTTACCGGTCTCATGGTGGTAGTTGGGAGACCGGGTTATAGGATTGATAGCCGTACTATCAAGGGGGGCTCTTAAGTGAGTAGCTTGATCGTATCGTTTCTTGAGAGCTCAAACCATTGCATTCTTGGCATCATCAGCTTTTTTGGTTCTTGGTTGGCTTTTCTCTATGTGGGTTCTTGAGCTTATGGTCATCTTCATGACAAGCTCAAGTTCATCGAAAACGGAGTCCATGTGCATCTTCTATGATGTTTTCGATGTTGGAGTTTTTGCCGGTTCTTCATTCGTAGAGGTTTCACATCTCTATAACATTGGCATTTTCATACTGCCTCTTCTTAAGATAACTCTTGTCGTCCTGAATCCAACAAGCTTGAGTTTGCTCAATTCGGCGCTCATTTGCAGAAGTTATGGCTGTTCTGGTCTTACCTGTTTTCTTGATGCGGTTGTACCGCTGGTCCGAGCGGTTGTACCGCTTGGCCGGTTCGTCCGGTGCCACTACCGCCCCAGGGGTGATACCCTGGGGTCGCTGCTCATAGGATGTTGCCAGCGGTTGTACCACTGCCTCCAGGCGGTTGTACCGCCCAGGATCTGGCCAACCCTGGAGAGTGGCTTCAGGCGGTTGTACCGGCCCAGCACGCCCCACCACCGGACTGGGTTTTGTGTTGATGCGGTTCTTGGGCGGTGGTGGCCTAGTTGTTCCAGTCAACTCATTTTGACTGGTACTACCAGTGTCTAGAGCAGTTGTACCGCTCGGGACTTTGCCACGCCATCGCCCGTGCTCGGTCCTAGTGGTTGTACCGGTCTTCATAGCGGTTGTACCGCCACTGTGTTATTCTGCACATAACGGGTAGATTTGTGGGGACCTATTTAAGGGGGTCTTCTTCCCCAATGGTTCCCTATTCTTTGAGCTCGTGTTTGCCCCCGTTGTTGACCTTCTTTGAGCTTGCTAACTCTCAATCCCTCCAATGATTCTTGCTAGTTCTTGAGGGAAAAGAGAGAGGAGATATAGATCCACATTTCCACCAATCACTTTCTCCTCTATGTGAGGGGAACCCCTTGGATCTAGTTCTTGGAGTTCTTGGTGTTCTTCTTCGTTCTTCCTCTCATTTCCACCATAGCATTAGTTGTTGTGGTGGGATTTGGGAGAGAAGGACTTAGGCACTCCGTGTGCCCTTGCCATTGCATTTGGTGCATAGGTTTGAGTTCTCCACGGTGATACATGGAAGTGAAGTTTAAGAAGCTTATTACTCTTTGGTGTTTGAGCACCCTAGAGCTTGTTCCTCTTGGGTGCTTTGGTGCCCTAGACGGTTGGTGGTGCCTCGGAGCTCAATCATTGTGGTGCAAAGCTCCGGGCAAGTGTCGGGGTCTCCAATTAGGTTGTGGAGGTTACCCCGAGCATTTGAGGTCACCTCGGAGCCACAATCCATTATGGTGAAGCTTCGTGGTGTTGTTGGGAGCCTCCAATTAAGTTGTGGAGATTGCCCCAACCTTGTTTGTACGGGTTCGGTGACTGCCCTCAAGGGTCCCTTAGTGGAATCACGGCATCTTGCATTGTGTGAGGGCATGAGGAGATTACGGTGGTCCTTGTGGCTTCTTGGGGAGCATTATGCCTCCACACCGCTCCAAACAGAGATTAGCATCTGCAAGGGTGTGAACTTCGGGATACATCGTCGTCTCCGCGTGCCTCGGTTATCTGTTACCCGAGCCCTTTACTTATGCACTTTACTTTGTGATAGCCATATTGTTTCATGTTATATATCTTTCTATCACTTAGTTGTTTATCTTGCTTAGCATAAGTTGTTGGTGCACATAGGCGAGCCTAGTTGTTTTAGGTTTTGTGCTTGACTAATTAAATAATAGTTTTATTCCGCATTTGTTCAAGCCTAAACTGTAATTATTTTAAAGCACCTATTCACCCCCCTCTAGGCGATATCCACGTCCTTTCAGTATCTATAATTTTTTATTGTTCCATGCTATAATATTATCATTCTAGGATACTTTTTGGGCATTTATTTGCTGATTCATATTATTTTTTAGCACTAACCTGTTAACCCAGTGCCAAGTGCCAGTTGTTGTATTCTGCATGTTTTTGGCTTTTCATGTTACAGTACCAAATGAAGTCCAATTGCGACGAATTTTTTTGATGATTTTTTCTGGACCAAAAGAAGACCTGGAAACTTCGGGAGAAGACCGGAGGCCGCACGAGAGCCCCACAAGCTAACAGGGAGCGCCCAGGGTGGGTGGTCGCGCCCTGATTGCTTGTGGCCGCCCCCCTCGTCTCCTGACCATGTACTCTGGCTTATAAATTCATATATATTCCAAAACCCCTAGAGAGCCACCTGAAACACTTTTTCCGTCGCCGCAAGTCTCTGTTCCGCCGCGTGCCCATCTGGAGCCCTGTTCCGGTACCCTGCCGGAGGGGGGATCGATCATGGAGGGCCTCTACATCAACCTTGCTGCTCCCATGGTGGTGTGTGAGTAGTTCACCATAGACCTATGGGTCCATAGCTAGTACCTCGATGGCTCTCTCTCTCTCTCTCTCTCTCTCTTTGTGATTTCTTGCCATGATCATCGCAATTCTCGCGGTGATCTATCTTATGTAATCAATCTTTGCGGTGTGTTTGTTGGGATCCGATGAATTTTGGGTTTATGTTTAGATTATTCATGAAAAGATATTGAATATTTGCTGGTATTTTATTTGCATGATTATTATAGCTTCGTAGTTCTCTCTGATCTATCGATTTAGTTTGGCCAACTACATTGGTTTATCTTAAGTGAGAGAGGTGCATTGTAGTTGGTTCAATCTTGCGGTGCTCTATATCCCAGTGACAAAGTAGGGGAAAAGACACGTATTTGTATTGCTGCCATTAAGGATAAAACGATGGGGTTTATTCATATTAATTGAGTTTACTCTGTCTACATCATGTCATTGTTCTCCAAGCATTACTCTGTTTGTTATGAACTTAATACCGAGAGAGGCAAGCATAGAAGCGCTCTCGAAGTGGAGTAATAGTAGTAGATGCCGGCAGGAGTTGGTCTACTTGTTTATGGATGTGATGCCTATATGCATGATCATTGTTGTGAATAAATATTGCATAACTATGCGCTTTTCTATCAGTTGCCCAACAGTAATTTGTCTACCCACCATATGCTTTGTTCGAGAGAGAAGCCTCTAGCGAACACTATGGCCCCCACTCTATTCACATATAAATTTACAAACGCTCTTATTATCTTTCTGCCACTATTTACTTTTTATTTAGTTTGCAATTTATAATTATCAACTATCATCTACACTACTCATTTGCTTGCAAGTAACAAGTCCAAGGGGATTGACAACCCTCTTGCCCGCGTTGGGTGCAAGTGTTTGCTCTTTTGTGTGTAGACACTGAAGACGGAAAGTTGTGTGATCCTCTTATTGGTTCAATAACCTTGGTTCTCACCGAGGGAAACACTTCTAGGAAAAACCCAATGCAGATCACAAGTATTAGGAAGGATTTCTGGCGCCGTTGCCGGGGAGTATCATCAACTAACTATCAAGTACCTTCGCACAAATTATCATTCACTTGTTCTACTTTTTATTTACTATTATATTTTGCTTGCTATAAAAATCAAAAATACAAAAATATTTATCTTCGCTAGTTTGCTAGTTTACTTGTTTGCTTGTTGCTATGGCTAGTTCTTATTTTGTTCCCTTTACTCTCGAGAATGAGGCGCTTAAGTTTAAAAAAGGGGAGGAGAAAGTTTCAGAGATGCTTAGCATAGGATCTGCAATGCACAAAATAAATCAACTCATCAGCAATCCCCCAATATCTTGCTTCGTAACTTTTATGTGGGTATTACTACTTGGTATAGGTTCGTACTTGATACTATTACCGGTGGTAATTTCTTAATGAGTCACACTTCGGATGCTTTCAAAGCTATGGAAAATTTAGTTGGGTCACCACCTCTCATTGCTAATGAAACTACTTTGACCTTGGAACATTTTATGCAAAGGCTTGAGATTATTGAAAATAAAATGGCCGCTAAGGAACAAATTGAGGAGTTGGATAAAAAGATTCATAATTGTATCACTCAATTTGGATCAAAGGTAGGAATAACTTTGAAAGCACTAAAGGGGAAATATACAACTATTAATGAGCGAGTAGAGCAAGTATTCGGTAGAATTGATAAATAGAGGAATTCTTGGATTAAATGGGCTCCGCTTTCATCCCATCCAAATCCAATGCTAGTACCTCTCAAGGAAAAAATTCTAAAGTTATGTATGTCCACAAAAATATTAGTATCACTCCTATTAAAAGAAATGAGGATCTTAAGATGATTAGTGTGCATCCCAGTTTTATTAGCTTGATAAAAGAACCTATCATCAAGCCTCCTCCTTTTATTAAACATGGTTTTGTGATTGAGGAACTTGACATCAAAGATGACAACACTTGATACGTTGCATTATGCCTAGCTAGGGGCGTAAAACAATAACGCTAGTTCGGAGGCAACCCAATAGTTATCTTATTTTTCTTGTTTTACTTTATGTTTGTTTTAGATAATATGATTATTGCTACTGTAATGATTGCATTTTTATGTTTAAATTCGTCTTTGTGCCAAGTAAAACATTTGGGATGATTTGAATGATAAGTAAAATTGATGTTGTGAAAAAACAAAAAACTTTTGCATCCAGTGTAGAATTTATCTGATATTACTGGAACGTCTTTTTGATCTGAAAATTTTTACACAGTATTTCTATACAAATTCCTCATGTTTTTCTATTTTTCATAATTTTTGGAGTTAAACAAGTATAGTTTCTCTACAGATCATTACAGACTGTTCTGTTTTAGACAGATTCTGTTTTTTGCTTGCATAGTTTGCTTGTTTTGATGATGCTATGGATTATATCAGGGGGTATAAGTCATGGAGAAGTTAGAATATAGTACCTTCTGCAATAATAAAGTATGAACCAATTTATAATAGTACCTAAAGTATTTGAATGTTTATTATACTAATGGATCTCACGAAGGTTTCTGTTGACTTTTGTGTGCTGAAGTTTTCAAGTTTTGGGTGCGATCACGATGGATGAAGGAATAAGGAGCGGCAAAAGCCTAAGATTGGGGATGCCCAAGGCACCCCAAGTCAAATTCTAGGAAGACTCAAGCGTCTAAGCTTGGGGATGCCCAGGAAGGCATCCCCTCTTTCGTCTCAATCCATCGATATGTCGCTTGGAGCTACATTTTTATTCATCACATGATATGAGTTTTGCTTGGAGCGTCGTTTGTTTTAGTTTTCTTTTTTTAGTTTTCCACAATCATTTTTTTTGGACACACCTACTTGAGAGAGACACATGTTCACCATGATTTGTTAAAATACTCTATGTGCTTCACTTATATCTTTTGAGATTAGAAGTTGCTCTAGTACTTCACTTATATCTTTTAGAGCACGGTGGCATATAGATTTTATAGAAATAATTGCACTTTGTGAGGCAGGCAGTGGTAGGTCAATTTGACTGAATCTGCAAATAAGCTTGGCATCCAATATGGTTATAGTGTTTTAGATTTTGATTATAAAAATAGATTCCATCAGAATCCTAATTCTCTCCATGTAAGTATGAAAACTAACAGAATATACTCGGTTGAGCAACTCAAGCGAACTAACCTACCTGACTTAGAAAACAAACAGAATGTACATATAAATATAATAACTCAGTGAAAACAAATCAGATATCGGAGCTTGTGTACCAAACTGCGAATGCAAGTGGTAAGAGCCCTATGCAGCAAGCCAAGCAACTCAAAACTAATATACCTTGCCGTGGAGGACGTCTAGCATATTTGCAGAGAAGAGGAGAACCTGACAAAATACAGAAATAAGCTCAGGCTTAGATGGGGCTAGGCCAACAATGGGAATCTCAGCTAAAGAAAAAAATGAGGAAGCTCTCTGATCGGCCCCTTTCCATGAACAGGACGCGGGAATATCTATGATATACCTCCATCTTCTCACTCATCACCGACCCGACCGAGCTCCTAGCCCGGCGACGCCGGTGAATTGCAGTGCTTGGTCCTCCTTCGCGCCGTGGGCCGTGACAATCGGCCTTGGTTAACGATGACGATGGCTTCCTCCCCAAGCTCCATGGTGCCCACGACTCGTTCCTCTCCCACGTCGGAAGTCCCACCAGACCTTTGGCAATAGACGATGCTCTACTCCATAACATCGCTCGCCTCACTGGCCTATCGTGTAGCCTCAGCAGCACATTTTTGTCTAATTCCTTAACAAAAAACACGGTCCGGTCATGCATCGCTTGGTAGGCGGCATACGGCATGGGAAGGAACATGCCTTCCACGCCGTACTAAAGCCACCGCCGGAGCAATCTTGTGCTTCCATTAGCCGCATGTGTCCTCGCCACGAAGAAAAACAGATTCAAAACAGTGGGGAAAACAATATGACAAGAAAAATTCGTTATGGGTTCTTGTGGGTATAGGCAGCGGGAGCACCTTTGAAACGTACCCATTGATGAACCCCGGCGCTGTCCACCCCAGCTGCCTCAGTGGCGAAGATCTATACATTGGAGTAGATCAGGAGGCGAAGAGATGAAGATGGAGGGATTGAGTGAGGAGCGGAGATGCGCTGGTGGTGGATTTTTATGGATCGGGAATAGAGAGTTAGGCTCAATTGTCAGTTATGGAATGCGAAAGGGCGCTCACTTGCCTCGTGTTGGTGACCAGGGAATACACATGAAAGAAACAAATATTGCAACTGAAAGCAAACGTGGCTAGTTTGGACTGTGGTGGGTCCCTCACGTAAGCCACTAAGAAAAAGCTGACGTGCCCGGGCTGCTGATGTGGACAGGCTGCATGTCAAGAGAAATAGGTTAGTGGGGATGAACTATTTAGGTATTATAGATAATTGCACTTTCATTATTCACTTAAACTTGGTTGAGAGTTAATAAATGGTATCAACCTTTGCGGTGTATTTGTTGGGATCCGATGAATTGTGGGTTTATGTTTAGATTATTCATGAAAATATATTGAATACTTGCTGGTATTTTATTTGCATGATTATTATAGCTTCATAATTCTCTCCGATCTATCGGTTTAGTTTAGCCAACTAGATTGGTTTATCTTCAGTGAGAGAGTTGCGTCGTAGTGGGTTCAATCTTGCGGTGCTCTATATCCTAGTGACAAAGTAGGGGACAAGACACGTATTTGTATTGCTGCCATTAAGGATAAACAATGGGGTTTATTCATATTAATTGAGTTTACTTTGTCTACATCATGTCATCGTTCTCCAAGCATTACTCTGTTTGTTATGAACTTAATACCTAGAGAGGCAAGCATGGAAGCGCTCTCGAAGTGGAGTAATAGTAGTAGATGCAGGCAGGAGTCGATCTACTTGTTTATCGACATGATGCCTATATGAATGATCATTGTCGTGAATAAATATTGCATAACTATGCGCTTTTCTATCAGTTGCCCAATAGTAATTTGTCTACCCACCGTATGCTTTCTTCGAGAGAGAGAAGCCTCTAGCGAACACTATGGCCCCCGGGTCTATTCACATATAAATTTACAAACGCTCTTATTATCTTGCTGACATTATTTATTTTGCAATTTATAATTATCAACTATCATCTACACCACTCGTTTGCTTGCAAGTAACGAGTCCAAGGGGATTGACAACCCTCTTGCCCGCGTTGGGTGCAAGTGTTTGCTCTTTTGTGTGGAGGCGCTGAAGACGGGAAGTTGTGTGATCCTCCTATTGGTTCGAGAACCTTGGTTCTCACTGAGGGAAATACTTATCTATACTATGCTGCATCATCCCCTCCTCTTCGGGGAAAAACCCAACGTAGATCACAAGTATCACGTGCCCCTGCTGCACACTTTGAACAAGACCAACATTGACGACAAACTAATGGTTAGAATTATATCTACTCTCATTATATTCATATATAGTACATATAATTATGTAGATTCTTTAAAGTGTTCTTCCACAAGATACTCTCGCAACGTGTTGTGCCTAAGGAGATGTGTGCAAATGTAGAGCTGATCATTGTTCTCCATCCTAGAGTCAACATCAGTTCGACTTCATACTCGGCTTCAGGACAAGGAGATGGATGCATCGTCCTTAATGGGGGGAGCGAAGTAGTCGACGTGTACGACATGGGTATTGGAGACATGATGATCTTCGTGCTCCGCCATGGATGTGCGGGGAGCTTTCTCTTCCTTGGTTTCATTGCTGCTGAATCAGATGAGGAGTAGTTTTGTCTCTCTGTCGTGTTGCCTCATGATCGTCCATCTCCGTAGGTCACGTTATATTCTACTATTGGTATTGATGCGATGACGATGAACATGTATGTTCTATGGTTAGACCTATTGAAAATATTAAGAAATTATGACCTTTTGCAGTACCGCCATCTGACTTTCCCTCTCTTGGCCAGCCAACGAGAGGGGAATTTCCCGCCCCTTGTGGCGCCCCTCCTCCTCCCTTGCACCTATATATACTAGAGGTTTCCCGGCCTTTTGGACACACAACTTTTGAAGTCTCCTCTAGTCCTCTAGTTCTAGTTCTAATTGCTCCTAGTTGGTCAACTAGACCTAGACCTATACCCTCTAATCCTCATAATTAGAAGTCCAGTGTGGTTCTAATCTCCTCCCTCTAATTCTCTGGCAATGATTAGCTCTGGACGGTGAAGCACTACCAGATCGTGCAGACCGTATGCTTGGAACCAAGTAGAGAGAACGTGCTTTCGGTCTTCGGTGGGATCGTTTGTGGGCGGTTCGCGGGATCGTTCTTCTACGGTTTGAGGGACTTCATCAACAATCTAGATCGACTCGTCTTCTTCCGCTGCAACTCAGAGTTGGTAACGATCCGATCCCAACTGTTTATTGTATCTTCATAGTGCTCCTGGTTGCGCGTACGGGCGATTTTTTTCTACTACATTTCCCAACAGTAGTTCACTACAATGAGAGCACGTACGGAGAAATAATCAATGGATTTCGATACAAGCATCTGAACGATTGCTACTTCTTGAGCTTGCGTTGGTTTTCCCTTGAAGAGGAAAGGGTGATGCAGCAAAGTAGATAAGTATTTCCCTCAGTTGTTGAGAACCAATGTATCAATCCAGTAGGAGGTACAAGCAAGGCCCCAATCTTTGCACCTACACAAACAATCAAACACTTGCACCAACGCTATAAAGGGGTTGTCAATCCCTTCACGGTTACTTGCAAGGATGAGATCTGATAGAGATAGATATAAAAGATTACTAAAACAAAAAGTAAAATAAAAGTAAAAAGATAGCAGCAAAGTATTTTTGGTATTTTTGGTTTATAGATCTAAAAATATAATATGGAAAATAGACCCGGGGGCCATAGGTTTCACTAGAGGCTTCTCTCATGAAGGAAAATAATACGGTGGGTGAACAAATTACTGTCGAGCAATTGATAGAAAAGCGCATAGTTATGACGATATCCAAGGCAATGATTATGCATATAGGCATCACATCCGTGTCAAGTAGACCGAAACGATTCTGCATCTACTACTATTACTCCACACATCGACCGACTCCTGCCTGCATCTAGAGTATTAAGTTCATGAAGAACAGAGTAACGCATTAGGTAAGATGACATGATGTAGAGGGATAAACTCAAGCAATATGATGAAAACCCCATCTTTTTACCCTTGATGGCAACAATACAAATACGTGCCTCGCTTCCCCTACTTTGTCACTGGGTGAGGACACCGCAAGATTGAACCCAAAACTAAGCACTTCTCCCATTGCAAGAATTACCAATCTAGTTGGCCAAACCAAACCAATAACTCGAAGAGACTTGCAAAGATATGAAATCATGCATATAAGAATTCAGAGAAGATTCAAATAATATTCATAGATAATCTGATCATAAATCCACAATTCATCGGATCTCGACAAACATACCGCAAAAGAGTATTACATCGGATAGATCTCCATGAAGATCATGGAGAACATGGTATTGAAGAACATAGAGAGAGAAGAAGCCATCTAGCTACTAGCTATGGACCCGAAGGTCTGAGGTGAACTACTCACGCATCAGCGGAGGGGCAATGGAGTTGATGTAGATGCCCTCCGTGATCGAATCCCCCTCCGGCAGATTACCGGAAAAGGCCCCAAGATGGGATCTCACGGGAACAGAGGCTTCCAGCGGCGGAAAAGTATTATCGTGGCTCTTTTTGGTATTGGGGGAATATTTCTGAATTTATAGGCGGAGAATTAGGGTTGGAGGAGCCACGGGGGGCCCACAAGCCAGGGGACGCCCCCCCCCCCCCAAGGGCGCGCCCAGGTGGCTTGTGGCCCACCCGTGGGTCTTCTGGCCTCTTCTCCAAGTCTCCTGGGTTCCTTCTGGTCCAAGAAAAATCATCGTAGAATTTTATTCCGTTTGGACTCCGTTTGATATTCCTTATCTGCAATACTCAAAAACAAGGAAAAAACAGAAACTAGCACTGGGCACTAGGTTAATAGGTTAGTCCCAAAAATAATATAAAATAGCATATTAATGCATATAAAACATCCAAAACAGATAATACAATAGCATGGAACAATCAAAAATTATAGATACGTTGGAGACGTATCAAGCATCCCCAAGCATAATTCCTGCTCGTCCTCGAGTAGGTAAATGATAAAAACAGAATTTTTGATGTGGAATGCTACCTAACATATTTATCCATGTAATATTCTTTATTTTGGCATGAATGTTCAGATCCGTAAGATTCAAAACAAAAGCTTAATATTGACATAAAAACAATAATACTTCAAGCATACTAACAAAGCAATTGTGTCCTTTCAAAATAACATGGCCTAAGAAAGTTATCCCTACAAAATCATATGGTCTGGCTATGCTCCATCTTCCCCACACAAAGTATTTAAATCATGCACAACCCCGATGACAAGTCAAGCAATTGTTTCACACCTTTTATGTTCTCAAACCTTTTCAACTTTCACGCAATACATGAGCGTGAGCCATGGATATAACACTATAGGTGGAATAGAATATGGTGGAGGTTGTGAGGAAAAGGAGAAGATAGTCTCACATCAACTAGGCGTATCAACGGGCTATGGAGATGCCCATCAATAGATATCAATGTGAGTGAGTAGGGATTGCCATGCAACGGATGCACTAGAGCTATAAGTGTATGAAAGCTCAAAAAGAAACTAAGTGTGTGTGCATTATAATGAAAAATTCCACTAGTTATATGAAAGTGACGAAATAGGAGACTCTCTATCATGAAGATCATGGTGCTACTTTGAAGCACAAGTGTGGAAAAAAAGATAGTAACATTGTCCCTTCTTTTTTTTCTCTCATTTTTTTTGGTGGGCATCTTTGGCCTCTTTTTTTATTTGGGCTTCATTGGCCTCTTTTATTATTTGTAAAGTCCAGAGACTCATCCCAACTTGTGAGGGAATCATAGCTTCCATCATCCTTTCCTCTCATGGGACAATGCTCTAATAATGATGATCATCACACTTTTATTTACTTACAACTCAAGAATTACAACTCGATACCTAGAACAAAATATGACTCTATATGAATGCTTCCGGTGGTGTACCGGGATGTGCAATGATCTAGCATAGCAAATGACATCAAAAAACGGACAAGCCATGAAAACATCATGCTAGCTATCTTACGATCATGCAAAGCAATATGAAAATGATGGTGCGTGTCATAATAAACGGAACGGTGGAAGTTGCATGGCAATATATCTCGGAATGGCTATGGAAATGCCATAATAGGTAGGTATGGTGGTTGTTTTGAGGAAGGGTATATGGTGGGTTTAATGTACCGGCGAAAGTTGCGCGGTACTAGAGAGGCTAGCAATGGTGGAAGGGTGAGAGTGCGTATAATCCATGGACTCACATTGGTCATAAAGAACTCACATACTTATTGCAAAAGTCTATTAGTTATCGAAGCAAAGTATTAGGCGCATGCTCCTAGGGGAGAGGTTGGTAGGAGTTAACCATCGTGCGCTCCCGACCCTCACACAAAGGATGACAATCATTAAACAAATCATGCTCCGACTTCGTTACATAACGGTTCACCATACGTGCATGCTACGGGAATCACAAACTTTAACACAAGTATTTCTACCAATCCACAATTACTCACTAGCATGACTCTAATATCACCATTGTCGGCGTCCTGGGAACGGGGGTACCCAGACCTGCCTGCTTGCGGCCCAGGGCGTGGCCCACTTCGTCGACCAAACACAGCCGGGCGCGGCCCCCCTCAAGACAAGGCCCTCGCGAGGGCCCTAGGCTCGTGAGGGGGAGCGGCGTCAAGACCGGCAGGGGATGGGCCTCCCCAGGCCCCTTCCGGAGCGGCGGAGACCTCTATGCAGAGCCCGGCCTCAGGAGTCAAAGATGATGCAAGGAAGGACAGGCGGGCGCCAGCGCGCCAGGCAGCGCAGTTTTCCCTTTGGTGCAAAGGGAGCAAGGACGTACGCGGGTTCCCAAAGCACTCCCCAAAGGTTTCTGTTCCAGTGCAACAAGACCACGACCATGAGCCCCGCAGGACGGATGTCATCGCCGAGCCCACCTCTGCATCATCGACAGCTACTTTGCACGTGAAGACCGCCTTTGGGCAGGGCGGGCATGTACTCCTGTCCCCCTTCAAAATTGGCCGTTGTGGGATCCCTTCCCGTCATGGCGATAAGGGAAGAGGACCCGGGCCACCGCTATATATAGAGGCTAGGCTGCACCGTAGAGGGGGGTCCGAAATCGGTCAATCCACTCATCCATCACCAAGCCGACAGGAGCGCCCTCACGAGGCTCCGAAACACTGTACTAGTTCATCCACCACACCTCCTCGAGAGGCAATCCACCAAAGCAGGAGTAGGGTATTACGCTTCGCAGCGGCCCGAACCTGGGTAAACTACCGTGTTCATCTTCTTCCTCGTCATCGCGCGAGTTCATCGTTGTGTCCATCGAGTAGCGAGCTAGGTAGGGCGAGGCTGCAGGGGATCTTCGCACACGCCCCTGTGTTCGAATCTTAAGGGTTTTGCGGAGCCCGAAATCCGACATTTGGCGCGCCAGGTAGGGGGCGTGTTGGGGTCTTCTCCAAGCTTCGTTCTTCCCACGCTTCACTGCTCCGATGGCCGGCGCTCAACAAGCTTCCCCCGGCCGCAGCGGGTCAGCTTCCGTCGACCCCGCCGCTGCCGTCAGAGGCCCACGCCCCGGCAGCATGGTACTGGGCGGTCAGTATCAAGCCACCAGCATCGCCTCCACCGTCACCGCCTCTCGCACCGCCCAAGCACACGGCGGGCGGGCGGCGCCCTCGGCACCAACGACGCGCCGCACCTACGTGGGGGACCTCGACGCACACGATGCGCTACTGCTGGCAAGCGAGATGCTCCGCCACCGCCCAGTGCACGGGGGCTTCGACGCATGGGCCGACCACATCGCGGAGCTTGTCACCGTCGCGCAAAGGGCCGTGGCCCCTCACTCTTCTTCAAGGCCGCAGGCGCCAGGCGCCGGGGGCTCGTCTGCCGCGCCCGCTCCCCAGCCCGCCGGCGGAGTGACCCTTCCAGCACCGGACGGGCCCGAGCGGGGCACGCCACACGCTGTGCTCCTTCTCCTCCGAATCCCGGTGACCGGTTTCGGGGCGCAGCCCGGCCACGACGACCAAGCGCATGGAGGAAACGACGGGGCGCCCCGCGCGCACACCAACACGCGCCTCCATGACCCGGTGGGCCTTCAACAGCCTGGGTTGACCAGACGGGAGCGCGCCCTCCGGTGCAGTGAGCAAGCAGCGCTGGCGTCCGGACAAGCAAGCAACAACGGTGAAGGCGCGTCAGGTCGCCAAGGAAGCAATCCACGCAAGGAGACGTGCGGCCCACCCAGCGGCGGTGGCAGAGGTAAGCAAATCCGCTCTGAGGCCCGTCGCAGGAGGGTCTGCGAGCGACGCGCGCGGGGCGGCTTCCCGCCGCCGCCAGGAGGGGCCGACCCCGTCGCTCCGCCGGACGGCTCAGGAGGAGGACCGAGCCCTTATGTGGAGCCCTATGTACCGTGCTACGTCGTACCGCCTAACGGGGGGATGGATCATGTGCCCGCCGCAGGCGCCAGCACCTCCCAAGAGTAAGAAGCACCCTGGGCGTCCTCCCCGAGCCGGGCCTGGGGGCTTCCGTCGACGGAGCACCGGGGCTGGACGGCGCGAGCGGGAGGGCACCCCCGGGCCCGCGAGGCGTAGCGCAAGCCGGCGCCCCCGCGGGCAAGCGACGCTGGACCAAGCCCCGAGGCCTCAGGAGTAATGGCCTGGGGGGAACAACAAGACACAAACAACGCGGGCCACCCGCGGCAACTGCAGCGCCGGCACGGCCTCGGGAGGCTGGGCCTCACGAGGCCCTCAGGACGTTGTCCGGCCGGCGCCCGGACGCTTCACGAGGCGGCTTCATCGACAAAACACCCTTATGACTGCACCGGATGCATCGTGCTCATGTTTGGGCCTCGGGAGCGCAATCCTGCGGTCGCGCGGGGAACGATGCATTCAGGTTAGGGTCATAAGGGCGCGCAACCGAGCGGAAATGCACGGGATGGTTCTTAACGGAGTTGGGAGCCACCAGGCCACGCGCCTGGGGGCTTGCCCAGCTATCTATGGTCGTGACACTCTCGCGTAATAATGAGTGGGTTGTATACGCCCGGAGCCCCCCGAGGACGCGGAGGGGTTCCTCCCACGCAATGTGGCAGACATAGCTCCGCGCTGGCGGAGAAGTCAACACTGCCCACCAATGGCTATGCCCATGCAACGTGGATGCCCTACGCTCAACGCTGGGGGAAGACGAAGACTAGTCTAGGTGCCGGACGCGGCCGCTATTTGCTTTTCTCGTGTTTGGATTTGCCAACTTTTCTGAAACTAAACTCGGGGTTTTTCCAAATCGTGTTTTAAAAGAAAGGGTCAAAGATTTGTTTTCATCGCCATTTCTTATGTTGGTTTCTCTCTCTTCGAGTCAAGCACTCGCCTGCTCCCCTCCCCCTCGTACCCCGCGAGCGGGGGCTGGGGGGCACGGTGCTTACACCTCGCCAAGGCCTTGGCGCCTGGATCCTCGCGTGGTACTCACGGATGAGTCAGCAGGCGCATGTCGTCTCACACTCGCTCGGGGGCTCCATTCACGGCCCGACGCGCCATCTTGGAACCTCGGCAGGCCCACCCCTCCCGGGGCAGGAAACAAAAGTTTTCTTGGGACAGCTTGAGCGTCAAAGGGGGCTCCTGAGCATCGCGCCTCACGAGCCTTACCGGTCATAAGGCCACTCGCCCCCCTTGATGTCGTCCTTGGTGATCCGGTCGGCATCAAGGGTGTCGAGGCTTCGCCCCGTGAAGTGCGTCCAGGTGATCCGGTCGTACCTAACGGTGGTGGGGAAATGTGCGGGACTGGGACCTGCCGACGTAGGGCTACTTGAACGTCAACTCGGAGCCTCGGGAAGCCCGCCCCTCCCGGGGCAGGAAGCAAAATTTTCGGGAGCCGCTTGAGCGTCTAAGGGGGCTCCTGAGCATCGCGCCTCAGGAGCCTTACCGGTCATAAGGCCACTCGCCCCCCTTGATGTCGTCCTTGGTGATCCGGTTGGCATCAAGGGTGTCGGGGCCTCGCCCCGTGAAGTGCGTCCAGGTGATCCGGTCGTGCCTAACGGTGGTGGGGAAATGTGCGGGACTGGGACCTGCCGACGTAGAGCTGCTTGAGTGTCGAAGGGGTCTCCTGAGCATCGCGCCTCAGGAGCCTTACCGGTCAAAAAGCCACTCGCCCCTTGATGTCGTCCTTGGTGATCCGGTCAGCATCAAGGGTATCGGGGCCACGCCTCGTGAGGTGCGCCCAGATGAACTGGTCAAACCTTGCGATGGTAGGGAAATTAGCAGGACTGGGACCTGCAGACACAGAGCACTGACAGGGCTCCCAACCTACCTCGCTCGCAAGAAGAAGAAGCCCACCGGACGTACGGACTCTCCGAGCGCCGCAGCCACGCCTCCACAACCCAGAAGCCTACCGCGAGCATGTCAAGCTAAGTATCCTAACCACGACCAGAAGGCAATTTCAACCAACAAAATGCAAAGGCCAGGACACATGACAAAAGTGATGATAAAGAGAGGCAAGCGCCCAAATCCATTACACGCCCGCAGGGCCTCCATTGGTTCTTTGATTGCAGGAACAGGAGAAGAGGAGGAGAAAGAAAGTGAAAAAGCCCCACGGGGGCTGCCCCCTCAGGAGCCCCGGCGTCGGCGCACCAACGCTCAGCCGGTGTCCTCCTCTTCCTTCACGGTCCCGTGGAGGCGCGCCGGCACGGACGCCCCTGGAGCGGAAGAGCGGCACCGCGGCGGCTGGCTACCCCCCGAGGTCCGGGCGCGCCGGCGTGGCGGCGCGTCGTAGCTGCTGTCGCTGCTGTCGCTCGGGCTCCCTTCGGAGGGGGTGTCGCTGCTGCTGGAGGCGCGGCGCCCGTCGTGAAGGGCAAGCTCATCTCCAAGATCGCCGCGGCCGACATCCTCCGGGCAGCACCCCAGGCGCTCGCCTTCTTCCCCGAAGATCTTGACGAAGAGCGTCGCCTCCCCGTCATACTTGAAGTGAAGGGTGCGCCTCCCCTACAGGCCGCGAGCGCGGGCGAACCCTTGCCACCCGCGGTTCAGATACACGTAGCCCCCGGGGGTGACCTCAACCTCCACCCACGATGCCGCGCTACAGCAGCCGTCGGCCTGCAGCCATAGGCCGGCAGCGCCCCCGCGAAGAAGCTCGGGAGTTGGAACCAAGTGGCCTCCAGCCTCTCCGCCCACATCACAAACTCCTGGGCCGTATCGGCCGAATGGAGCCGCTGGCGCGGCGGCCGGGTGGCCACCGCCGACCTCCCACTTCGGGCGCCACCGCCTCGGCCACCGCGGCCACCCTCACTGGACGACGCCCCACCACGACCGCCGATGGCCGCGCTCACCAGGAACCACTGTCGGCGTCGCGGCATGCTTCCGGGGACGACCACGGCCCCTCCTGGGCGGCGGAGCGGCAGGACCCTCCCCGGAGGCCTTCCCCTTCTCGGTAGCAGACAACTTCCACATCGACGCCATGACTGGGAGAGCGACGGCTTGGAGATGGGGAGGCAAAGAAGACGAAGATAAGTGAGGGCTCTCTCGCCCGCGCCCGCTTATATACAGCCAAGGACCGCCCGGCGCCCCCTCGCGTCCCGGGAGGCGTGCGGCCTCTGAAGGGTCACATCCGCGTGGCCCGAAGCAGCAGCAACATTCAAGGAAGGGCAATGATGGCCAGCGCTACGTGCGGGCGTCTCATCAATCTGACTTGGAACGGTTTCTGACGCCCTCGGGGAGTGGGGGCGTCACCGCCCAGACGCTCGGCGCATGTGAAGCCTGGCCCGCAGGCGTTTGGGGCCCGCGGCGCTTCGGGCCGCCCTCAAGGCTTCGCCCAGAAGCCAGCTCGAGCACGCCTTGGGCCCGGGGGCTACTGTCGGCATCCTTGGAACGGGGGTACCCAGACCTGCCTGCCTGCGGCCCAGGGCGTGGCCCACTTCATCGACCAAACACAGCCGGGCGCGGCCCCACTCAAGACAAGGCCCTCGCGAGGGCCCTAGGCTCGCGAGGGGGAGCGGCGTCAAGACCGGCAGGGGATGGGCCTCCCCAGGCCCCTTCTGGAGGGGCGGAGACCTTTATGCAGAGCCCGGCCTCAGGAGTCAAAGATGACGCAAGGAAGGACAAGCAGGCGCCAGCGCGCCAGGCGGCGCAGTTTCCCCTTTGGTGCAAAGGGAGCAAGGACGTACGCGGGTTCCCAAAGCACTCCCCAAAGGTTTCCGTTCCGGTGCAACAAGACCATGACCATGAGCCCCGCAGGACGGATGTCATCGCCGAGCCCATCTCTGCATCATCGACAGCTACTTTGCAGGCGAAGACCGCCTTTGGGCAGGGCGGGCATGTACTCCTGTCCCCCTTCAAAATTGGCCGTTGCGGGATCCCTTCCCGCCATGGCGATAAGGGAAGAGGACCTGGGCCACCACTATATATAGAGGCTCGGCTGCACCATAGAGGGGGATCCGAAATCGGTCAATCCACTCATCCATCACCAAGCCGACAGAGGGCCAAGAACACCTCAGGAGCGCCCTCACGAGGCTCCGAAACACTGTACTAGTTCATCCACCACACCTCCTCGAGAGGCAATCCACCAAAGCAGGAGTAGGGTATTACGCTTCGCAGCGGCCCGAACCTGGGTAAACTACCGTGTTCATCTTCTTCCTCGTCATCGCGCGAGTTCATCCTTGTGTCCATCGAGTAGCGAGCTAGGTAGAGCAAGGCTGCAAGGGTTCTTCGCACACGCCCCTGTGTTCGAATCTTAAGGGTTTTGCGGAGCCCGAAATCCGACAACCATCTTTATATCTCAAAACTATATGCAAGGAATCAAACTTCTCATAGTATTCAATGCACTTTATATGAAAGTTTTTATTATATCCCTCTTGGATGCCCATTATATTAGGACTAAATTCATAACCTAAACCAATTACCATGCTGTTTAAAGACTCTCAAAATAATATAAGTGAGGTACGAGAGTTCAATTATTTCTATAAAATAAAAACACCACCGTGCTCTAAAAAGATATAAGTGAAGCACTAGAGCAAAATTGCCTAGCTCAAAAGATATAAGTGAAGCACATAGAGTATTCTAATAAATTCACGATTCATGCGTGTCCCTCTCAAAAGATGTGTGCAGCAAGGATGATTGTGGCAAACTAAAAAGCAAAGACTCATATCATACAAGACGCTCCAAGCAAAACACATATCATGTGGTGAATAAAAATATAGCCTCAAGTAAATTTACCGATGGATTGAAGACGAAAGAGGGGATGCCTTCCGGGGCATCCCCAAGCTTAGGCTCTTTCATATCCTTGAATATTTCTTGGGGTGCCTTGGGCATCCCCAAGCTTAGGCTCTTGCCACTCCTTATTCCATAGTCCATCAAATCTTTACCCAAAACTTGAAAACTTCACAACACAAAACTCAACAGAAAACTCGTGAGATCCGTTAGTATAAGAAAAATAAATCACCACTTTAGGTACTGTTGTGAACACATTCTTTATTTATATTGGTGTAATATCTACAGTATTCCAACTTCTCCATGGTTCATACCCCCCGATACAACCCATAGATACATCAAAATAAGCAAACAACACAAAGAAAACAGAATCTGTCAAAAACAGAACAGTCTGTAGCAATCTGTAAACTTCGAATACTTCTGTAACTCCAAAAATTCTGAAAAATTAGGACAATCTTGAAAATTTGTATATCAATCTGGTGTACAAATTTCAGACTCATTTGACGCTCTGGTGAATTTATAAAATTCCTGGACTGAGCGCAAAAGTTTCTGTTTTTCAGCAAAATCAAATCAACAATCATCGTAGACCATCCCAAAGGTCTTACTTGGCTCAAACACTAATTAAAACAATAAAACACAATTACTACAGAGGTAATAAAGTGTAAAGCACTCAAAAACAGAAACAAAAACAAACAAAAAAAACATAAAATAAAATTGGGTTGCCTCTCAACAAGCGCTATTGTTTAACGCCCCTAGCTAGGCATAACGCAATAGATCTAGGTATTGTCATCTTTGGTTTTGGCAACTTTTGTGAGGGCCTTCTCGAATCCGGGGGGCTCTTTCCGCTTCCCCAAATTTTCAGGAGAATAAACCATCTTAAGATCCAAAATATCCAAACGCTTATTGCAGAGGGCAATCAAAGTGTTCAAGCGACTGAGGTTCCCACTAATATGTTTGAGGGGTTCATGATATTTTTGTAACTCGACTAAGTGCTTATGTAAGTCACCCAATTTGTCGAGAATTTGAACTCCCTCTTGTGAAAAGGCAAGCCCCTTTTTTTGTGGGGGAACCCCCAAAATCCCTTCCAAAACTTCATAAGCGGCATTTGCATCAAGTTCGATAAAATTGCCCTTTGAGGCAAAATCCAAAAGCTTTCTATGATGCAAAGCCAATCCAATGTAAAAATTTCTAAGCAAAACTTTTGCGTCTCATTTTAGATTGGAAATACGATAGGATTCCATTAGCCTATACCAGGCATCTTTCAGATTTTCCCCTTGTTTTTGTTTGAAGTATAGAACTTCAAAGTCTGGTGACAAAGGGGGGGTAGTAACGCTAATCATAGCAACGAGCAAGAGATCTGGCAAAAAGGGCAAACGAAAAAGAGAAGGCGAATAAAACGGCAAATCTTTTTGGGTTTTTTCTGAAAATCGTTTTAGAAGTGGGGGAGAGGAAAACGAGAGGCAAATGGCAAATAATGTAAATGCAAGAGATGAGTTTGTGATGGGTACTTGGTAGGCTTGATGTCTTGACTTGCTATGTATCCTCCCCGGCAACGGCGCCAGAAATCCTTCTTGCTACTTCTTGAGCTTGCGTTGGTTTTCCCTTGAAGAGGAAAGGGTGTTGCAACAAAGTAGATAAGTATTTCCCTCAGTTGTTGAGAACCAAGGTATCAATCTAGTAGGAGGTACAAGCAAGGCCCCAATCTTTGCACCTACACAAACAATCAAACACTTGCACCCAACGCTATAAAGGGGTTGTCAATCCCTTCACGGTTACTTGCAAGAATTACCAATCTAGTTGGCCAAACCAAACCAATAACTCGAAGAGACTTGCAAAGATATGAAATCATGCATATAAGAATTCAGAGAAGATTCAAATAATATTCATAGATAATCTGATCATAAATCCACAATTCATCGGATCTCGACAAACACACCGCAAAAGAGTATTACATCGGATAGATCTCCATGAAGATCATGGAGAACATGGTATTGAAGAATATAGAGAGAGAAGAAGCCATCTAGCTACTAGCTATGGACCCGAAGGTCTGAGGTAAACTACCCACGCATCATCGGAGGGGCAATGGAGTTGATGTAGATGCCCTCCGTGATCGAATCCCCCTCCGGCAGATTACCGGAAAATGCCCCAAGATGGGATCTCACGGGAACAGAGGCTTCCAGCGGCGGAAAAGTATTATCGTGGCTCTTTTTGGTATTGGGGGAATATTTCTGAATTTATAGGCGGAGAATTAGGGTTGGAGGAGCCACGGGGGGCCCACAAGCCAGGGGGGCGCCCCCCCCCAGGGGCGCGCCCAGGTGGCTTGTGGCCCACCCGTGGGTCTTCTGGCCTCTTCTACAAGTCTCATGGGTTCCTTCTGGTCCAAGAAAAATCATCGTTGAATTTTATTCCGTTTGGACTCCGTTTGATATTCCTTATCTGCAATACTCAAAAACAAGGAAAAAACAGAAACTGGCACTGGGCACTAGGTTAATAGGTTAGTCCCAAAAATAATATAAAATAGCATATTAATGCATATAAAAAATCCAAAACAGATAATATAATAGCATGGAACAATCAAAAATTATAGATACGTTGGAGACGTATCAACTATAGACCCTGAAAAATTGACTCTAATATGTTATAAACTCTGCCATGGCAAAATTTATAAGGTACTACGTTCTGAACACCAAAACACCATTTTTTAAATCATTTTTCTAACCCACCAAATTTGTGACACTATAAATCGCCACAAAATATGCACATGCCTAATGATGGCCAAATATATCGCGAAAAACCAGGCCAAAACGTCGCTAAAGTTGCTCTGGGTGCTGCTCCAAGAGGAAAACACCTCGTGAAGGTTGACCGTTGATACGTCTCCAACGTATCTACTTTTCCAAACACTTTTGCTCTGGTTTTGACCTCTAATTTGCATGATTTGAATGAAACTAACCCGAACTGACGTTGTTTTCAGCAGAACTACCTTGGTGTTATTTTTGTGTAGAAATACAAGTTCTCGGAATCGGATGAAACTTTTTGTGAATTATTTTTGAGAATTATAATGAATTATGGAGCTAAGACCTGCCGGAGGGGGTGTGCTAGGGGGCCACCACACATCAGGGCATGCCCCCCCTAGGCCGCGCCCTGATGGCTTGTGGGGCCCTCGTGGCTCCTCCGACCCTAATTCCAGTCCTATAAAATCACATCTGCGGAGAAAAAAAACAGGGAGAAGTTTTCATCGCGTTTCACGAGACGGAGCTGCAGCCACTTCCTGTTCTTCCTTGGGAGGGCTGTACTGGAGCCTATTTTGGGCTCCGGAGAGGGGAAATCGTCGCCGTCGTCATCACCAACCCTTCTCCATCAACAGCGCCATGATGCTCACCACCGGGAGTGAGTAATTCCTTTGTAGGCTTGCTGGACGGTGGTGGGATTGGATGAGATTGATCATGTAATCGAGTTAAGTTTGATAGGGCTTGATCCCTAGTATCCACTATGTTCTGAGATTGATGTTGCTATGACTTTGCTATGCTTAATGCTTGTCACTAGGACCCGAGTGCCATGATTTCAGATCTGAACCTATTATGTTTTCATGAATATAAGAGTGATTCGGATCCTATCTTGCAAGTTGTATGTGTAGGAGATATGCCCTAGAGGCAATAATAAATGTTATTATTTATCCCCATGTTCCTAATTAAGTTTATATTCCTGTTATAACTGCTATGGTTCTCGAGTCTACAATAACCACGAGGCTCGGAGGAAAACTCATATGCACGTGTGGAATAATAAACGGTAAAATGTATTCCTAGTCTGGCCTCTAAGACTAGCTCAAGTGTTGCATGATGGTTCTGTTTTCCTGATCATGGGCATGTCTATGCCAGCAACTTTGAGGGCACAATGTTAGCAGAACATTTGTGTTGAATCGACCCAAATTGATGTTATGCTATGAGATTCATTCGTCACAAGTTAATGGTTAATAACACAGAGATGGTTAACGTTTGCATGATTCCTTAGACCATGAGAGTATCGAGTTTCTTCATGCTTGCTTCATGAACTTTGGGGTTTGTTAAACGTCATCCGTAAATGGGTGGCTATTACGGCGGCTTACGGGTTCATGGAAAAGTATGTCAAGTAACTTGATAGCTCAAGATTGGGATTTGCTCCTCCGACGATGGAGAGATATCTCTGGGCCCTCTCGGTGTTATGGTATCCATCATCGTCTGGCCAGACACTTTGTGATTTGATCACGGGGATGCCGGAACACAGAACGAGAAAAGAGAACAATACCGGTAACGAGGTAACTGGCATAGTGGGCAAGGTGTTGATCCACAGGGATGCCAACATGTCTCACCTTGGGTATTTGTAACATATCGCAAAGCAACAGGAATAGCACACGGCAACTCGAGGTTCACTCGAATATTCATTCGTGTGGGTATAGGGGTCAATATGGGTGTCCACGGCTCCGATGTTGATCATTGATCGGAAGTGATTCCGGGTCATGTCTATACTTCACCGAACCTATAGGGTCACATGCTTAAGGGTCATCTATCTGTTGAATACTAGACAGGGAGTCTGAGAGAAATTCACCGAAAAAGTTTCGGAGACAACGGAAGAGTTCCGGAGAGAGAACACCAGAAGAGTTTCGGTAAAACCGAAAAGTTGTTTCGGAGTGTACCATTAAGTCAAATTGGTTTCGGCACATGCCTGGAAATTATTGGAGGGTACCAGAATTGTTCCGGTAACTTCTGAGATTTTTCAGAGACAAAAACCGGAAATGTTCCGGACTGCTGGAACCGCTTTAGTTGCTTTTCACAGATGAAAATCACTAAACCGAAAAGTTGTTTCGGAGTACACCATTAAGTCAAATTGGTTTCGGCACACGCCTGATAATTCTTGGAGGGTGCCAGAATCATTCTGGAAACTTCTGGGAATTTTCCGGAAGAAAAACCGGAAATGTTCCGGAGCTGCCGGAACCGCTTTGTTTGCTTTTCGCAGATGAAAATCACTAATCCGGAATTGTTTTGGAACGCATCGAAAATTATTTTAGTGGGTACTAGAAATGTTCTAAGACCACATAAATATTTTTGGTTCGAACGGACGCTGAAAAATGTCGTCATGAATAGTGAAATCAGCTTTATGGTTACTTTTTGGAAAGCCACCTTTTTGGGCTTTTGCTCCAAAATATCTTGGAGATGACATGGATGGATGTGGTTGAAATTTCAGCCCCTCCACCCCTCCTCCTATAAATAGAGGTGGAGGGTGCTGCCCAAAACTCACTCTTTCTCACATACAAGTGCCATGCATGATCTGGCTTTCTCTCTCCCTCCCAGCGAAATAGTTTCGTAGAGCCGAAAGGTTGTCTGGGTTCCGGCAGGAACTAGTTCTGGACAGCGAAGCCCTGCCGGATAGATGACACCGTATGTGTGCAACTCTGTAGAGAGATCGTAGTTTCAGTCTTAGTTCGAGAGTGCCTCCCGAAGGGCTGTCCGTGTGACCGTCTGAGTTTCGAAGGTCCTCCCGAAGGGCTGTCCGTGTGACCGTCCGAGTTTCGAAGGTCCTCCCGAAGGGCTGTCCGTGTGACCGTCCGAGTTTCGAAGGTCCTCCCGAAGGGCTATCCGAGTGACCGTCCGAGTTTCGAAGGTCCTCCCGAAGGGCTGTCCGCGACACCGTCCGGGGGACTGTCCGACCGCCTCCCGGAGGGCTGTCCGAGGGGCAGATGAGGGTATACATCCTCGTGGTTGGGAGGTTGTAAATCCTAGCTGCGGGGATCTGCACCGCCGATCGTCATCGACTCTACTTCCGCTGCGCTACGAGTCGGTAACGAAAAGATCAAACCTTGTATGCAGTCTCCATAGTGGTCCTGGGCTGGTGCGTTGGTCAGAAATTTTTTGTTTTCTGCTGCGTTACCCTACAGTATGCACCTATTACGTGTCTTGATCCGCATACCCCAAGGTGACAATAATTGGGATTCTTCCTGGCGATTGTCGTAGTTTGAGGAGTTCATGTATTCACCATGTGTTAATGCTTTGTTCCGGTTCTCAATTAAAAGGAGGCCTTAATATCCCTTAGTTTCCAATAGGACCCCGCTGCCACGGGAGGGTAGGACAAAAGACGTCATGCAAGTTCTTATCGCAAGCACATATGACTATATATGGAATGCATGCCTACATTACATTGATGAATTGGAGCTAGTTCTGTGTCGTCCTAGTATGTAACTGTTATATGATCAATGTCATCTAAATCATTATCCATCACCGATCCACGTGCCTATGCTTTACATATACTGAATCTTGCTAAGTTACTATTGCTACTGCTACTGTCACAACTGCTACAAAATTGCTGCTGCTACTACTACTGTTACTTTTGCTACTACCAATTGCCGTGCTACTAAACCTTTGCTGCATAGAGATATCCCAGGTGCGGTTGAATTGACAACTCAACTGTCAAGGCCAATAAATATTCTTTGGCTCCCCTTGTTTCGAACCAATAAATTAGGGTGAAATACTACTCGTGAAGACTGTCACAATCCCCTATACTTGTGGGTTATCAAGACCTTTTTCTGGCGCCGTTGCCGGGGAGCATAGCTCTATTTATTGTATTAACTTGAGGATATCCAACTGCTACTATGAAGAATATGAAAGATACTCGAACTAAGATCATCCCCTCTCGCATGAGAGGAGGTAAGGAACTGCCATCTAGCTCTGCTTTTGATTCACCTACTGTTTTGAATCAGCTTGTTACACCACCACCTGTTGAGCGTCCTGATATGTCACATGAACTTGATGATGTTACCTCTGAAATTAATGATGATACTATTGCTACACATGTTGAAACTAAAAATGTGTCACCGAATGAATTACTTGATGCTCATCTTGCTAAAGCTAGAGAACTTGAAAATGCTGAAACTGATGAGGACTTTGAATCACCTGTTACACCTCGCTCTCCTATTAGATATGAATTGCCTCATGTGCTTGAAGGTTATGTCATGGATAAGGAAACAACTAGTGATTTCTTTGCTTGTGAAAATAGAGATGATTTGAAAAAACTACTATGCAAACTGAAAGAAAAATCTATGATGGAGAAAATGAAATATGATAGTAAATTTGCTACTTCTCCTATATTTGTTACTCATAAGGATTATGAATTCTCTGTTGATCCTGAGTTAATCCCTATAGTAGAATCTGATCCTTTCCATGGCTATGAAAATGAAACTGTTTTTGAACACCTTATGAAACTGAATGATATTGTTGCTCCGTTTACCAATGATGAAAAGATACACTACTATTATATCCTTAAGCCTTTTCCTTTCTCGCTAAAAGGCGAGGCTAAGGAATGGTTTCTTTCTCTTGCTCCTGGTTGTATGCTTAGCCCCCAGGATATGCTTCACTATTTTTCTGCAAAATATTTTCCTGCTCATAAGAAACAAGCTGCCTTACAGGAAATATTTAACTTTGTGCAAATTGAAGAAGAGAATCTCCCTTAAGCTTGGGGGAGGTTTCTCCGGTTACTTAGAGCTTTGCCTGATTGTCCTCTCAAGAAAAATGATGATGATTGGACACTTCCTGAACCACCTCCGTAACCTATTCAAAAGAAGAGAGGTATTCTATTCCTCAACCCTGAAGATATGCAAGAAGCCAAAAGATCTATGAAGGAGAAAGGTATTAAAATTGAGGATATCAAGAAATTACCACCTATTGAGAAAATACATGGACTTGATAACCCGACACAGGTAGTAGAGGTAAACTCTCTCCGCTCCTTTACTGAAAATGATATACCTTACAATAAGACTCCTGAACAATGCATGGATGAATATGATAATTATATTGTTAAGCAAGAACACTTCAACAACTATGTTAAAGATCAATTGAGACGTAATGCTATGATAATTGACCGTTTAAGTGACTTGATGTTTAGAATTGCTAATGATGTAAAAGGTTTAGGTAACATGCTTCTATGGTTCACACTCAACTAGACCAAGTTGTTAAGTCACAAAATGATTTGCTTGCTGAAATAAATAATACTATGAATGATCATGTTGTTAGAGTAATGACTAGGGGTACGTCTCCATCGTATCTACTTTTCCAAACTCTTTTGCCCTTGTTTTGGACTCTAATTTGCATGATTCGAATGGAACTAACCCGGACTGACGCTGTTTTCAGCAGAATTGCCTTGGTGTTATTTTTTGTGCAGAAATAAAAGTTCTTGGATTGACCTGAAAATTTACGGAGAATATTTTTGGAATTAATAAAAAATATTGGCGAAAGAATCAACCAGAGGGGGTCCACCCATTGGCCACAAGCCAGGGGGGCGCCCCCCCCCCCTAGGGCGCGCCCTGGTGGCTTGTGGGCCCCCTGCAACTCCTCCGACCTCAACTCCAACTCCATATAACCCTATGGGGAGAAAAAAATCAAGGAGAAGAGTTCATCGCGTTTCATGATACGGAGCCGCCGCCACCTCCTGTTATTCCTCGGGGGGGCAGATCTGGAGTCCGTTTTGGGCTCCGGAGAGGGGAAATCGACGTCGTCGTCATCACCAATTTCATGATGCTCTCCGCCATTCGTGAGTAATTCCATCGTAGGCTTGCTGTACGGTGATGGGTTGGATGAGATTTACCATGTAATCGAGTTAGTTTTGTTAGGGTTTGATCCCTAGTATCCATTATGTTCTGAGATTGATGTTGCTATGACTTTGCTATGCTTAATGCTTGTCACTAGGGCCCGAGTGCCATGATTTCAGATCTGAACCTATTATGTTTTCACGAATATATATTTGTTCTTGATCCCATCTTGCAAGTTGTAGACACCTATTATGTGTTATGATCCGCATACCCCAAGGTGACAATAATTGGGATTCTTTCCGGTGATTACCGTAGTTTGAGGAGTTCATCTATTCACTAAGTGCTAATGCTTTGGTCTGGTTCTCTATTAAAAGGAGGCCTTAATATCCCTTAGTTTCCATTAGGACCCCGCTGCCACGGGAGGGTAGGACAAAAGATGTCATGCAAGTTCTTTTCCATAAGCACGTATGACTATATATGGAATACATGCCTACATTATATTGATGAATTGGAGCTAGTTCTGTGTCACCCTAGGTTATAACTGTTGCATGATGAATGCCATCTGACATAATTATCCATCACTGATCCATTGCCTATGAGCTTTTCACATATTGATCTTTGCTAAGTTACTTTTCCGTTGCCACTGTTACGATTGCTACAAAACCGCTACTGTTACTTTTGCCACCGTTACCGTTACTTCCATACTACTTTGCTACTAAATACTTTGCTGCAGATATTAAGTCTTTCAGGTGTGGTTGAATTGACAACTCAAATGCTAATACTCGAGAATATTCTTTGGCTCCCCTTGTGTCGAATCAATAAATTTGGGTTGAATACTCTACCCTCGAAAACTGTTGCGATCCCCTATACTTGTGGGTTATCAAGACCTTTTTCTGGCGCCGTTGCCGGGGAGCATAGCTCTATTCGCTGAGTCACTTGGGATCTATATCTGTTGATCACTATGAAGAATCTGAAAGACCCAAAAACCAAGATCTATCCCTCTACTACGAGGGGAGGTAAGGAACTGCCATCTAGCTCTGCACTTGATTCACCTTCTGTTATGAGTAAATTTGCGACACCACCACCTGCTAGTAATTCTGATATGTCGCAAGTAATTGATGATGCCACTTCTGCTATGCTTGATAATACTGTGCCTTTGGGTGAATTTCTTGATGAACAACTTGCTAGGGTTAGAGAGAATGAGATCACCGAAACTGATGATATTTCTGAAACTGATGAAATTATTGAAACTGAACACTTTCAGACACCTGTTAGACCTAGCTCTCCTAGATATGAATTGCCTGTTATACCTGAGGGTTATGTTATGGATGGAGAGGTAGCTAGGGACTTTCTTGCTTGTAAGGATAGAGATGATCTTAAGAAATTACTATGCAAGTGGAAGGAAAAATCTTTGAATGCTAGAATGCAATATGATCCTAAGTTTGCTACTTCACCTATTTTTGTTACTGATAAGGATTATGAATTCTCTGTCGATCCTGAGTTAATTACTTTGGTTGAATCTGATCCTTTCCATGGTTATGAGTCTGAAACTGTTGTGGCACATCTTACTAAATTGAATGATATAGCCACCCTATTTACTCATGAGGAAAAAAATCGTTATTACTATATTCTTAAGTTGCTTCCTTTCTCATTAAAGGGTGATGCTAAGATATGGTTTAATTCTCTTGCTCCTGGTTGTGTGCGTAGTCCCCAGGATATGATATATTACTTCTCTGAAAAATATTTTCCTGCCCATAAGAAACAAGTTGCCTTGCAGGAAATATTTAACTTTGTGCAAATTGAAGAAGAGAGTCTCCCACAAGCTTGGGGGAGGCTTCTCCAATTACTTAATGCTTTGCCTGATCATCCTCTCAAGAAAAAAGAAATACTTGATATCTTTTATAATGGACTAACCGATGCTTCTAGGGACCACCTAGACAGTTGTGCTGGTTGTGTTTTCAGGGAACGAACTGTTGAACAAGCTGAACTATTATTGAATAATATATTGAGCAATGATAATGATTGGACTATTTCCGAACCACCTCCAAAGTCCACTCCGAAGAAAAGAGGTATTCTATTTCTCAGCCCTGAAGATATGCAAGAGGCAAAGAAATCTATGAAAGAAAAAGGTATTAAAGCTGAAGATGTTAACAATCTACCACCTATTGAAGAAATACATGGTCTTGATAACCCGACACAGGTAGTAGAGGTAAATTCTCTCCGTAGATTTGATGAAGGTGATATTCCTTATAATTAGTCTGCTAGCCAATGCTTGGATGAATTTGATAACTTTATTGTTAAACAAGAAAATTTCAATGCTTATGTTAGTAGACAATTGAAACATAATGCTTACATGCTTGATCGTTTAGGTGAATATATGAGTAGAACTATTAATGATCTCAAGCTTATCAGTAAACATGCTTCCATGGTAACTACTCAAGTAGAACAAGTACTTAAGGCACAAAATGATTTGCTTAATGAGATGAATGATAATGATGTTAGAGTAGTGACTAGAGGTGGTAAAATGACTCAGGAACCTTTATATCCTGAGGGCCACCCCAAGAGAATTGAGCAAGATTCTCAGAGAATTAATAATGACGCACCTAGTCATTCTAGCAAAAGAAAGAAAAAGAATGATGATAGGACTTTGCATGCTGCTGGTGAACCTGTTATTGATACACATGAAAAACCAAATGATATTTCTATTTCTGATGCTGAAACACAACCTGGTGATGAACATGAACTGGGTGATAATGTTAATGATGATGTTCATGTTGATGCTCAACCTAGTAATGATAATGATGTGGAGATTGAACCTGCTGTTGATCTTGATAACCCACAATCTAAGAATAAAAGATATGATAAAAGAGACTTCGTTGCTAGGAAGCATGGTAAAGAAAGAGAACCTTGGGTTCAGAAACCCATGCCCTTTCCTCCTAAGCCATCCAAGAAAAAGGATGATGAGGATTTTGAGCGCTTTGTTGAAATGCTTAGACCTGTCTTTTTGTGTATGCGTTTGACTGATATTCTGAAAATGTCTCCTTATTCTAAGTATATGAAAGATATTGTGACTAATAAAAGAAAGATACCGGAAGCTGAAATTTCCACCATGCTTGCTAATTATACTTTTAAGGGTGGAGTACCAAAGAAACTAGGAGATCCAGGAATACCAACTATACCATGCTCCATTAAAAGAAACTATGTTAAAACTGCTTTATGTGATTTGGGAGCCGGTGTTAGTGTTATGCCTTTCTCTTTATATTGTAGACTTGATTTGAATAAGTTCACACCTACTGAAATCTCTTTGCAAATGGCTGATAAATCAACCGCTCTACCCATCGGTATTTGCGAGGATGTGTCTGTTGTGGTTGCAAACGTTACTATCTTAACAGACTTTGTTATTCTTGATATTCCCGAGGACGACAGCATGTCGATCATCCTTGGTAGACCCTTTTTGAACACTGCAGGGGCTGTTATTGATTTCAACAAAGGCAATGTCACTTTTCATGTTAATGGTAATGAGCATACGGTGCACTTTCCGAAGAAACAACCTCAAGTTCATAGTATCAACTCTATTGGAGAAATTCCAACAATTGCTATTGTGAAAGCACAATGTGCTCCCTTGGTGGTTTTCATAATTCATGACAACATACATTGTCTCTTGGACTAATACTTTTACCTAGTGTATTTCAGATAAAAGTCCATGGAGAGAAGGGTTGGCAAAAGGATTGTGGAGATTGTGGAGATACCCCAAGATGCAAGGAAATGGATTGGCAAAGCTTCAAGCAAGAGGACTCTACATTTTACTTTGTGAGAAATCACTTTGAGTCCATAGGAAAGCCAATACTATTAAAAGGGGGTAATGTACTGTTGGTGAACAAAATGCTCATACGTGCACAAGTGGTAGTCACCAAAAACACCCACAAGCTCTTCCACAAAAGTCTGTCCAAAGTCAAATATCCAAAATCTGTGCAACCAACACTTTCCACTCGGTGCCACCGATTCCCATGCTCAGACAGACCTAAGCCAAACCCTAGCCTTTCGGTGCAACCGATTCTGCTTCGGTGCCACCGAGTTCAGCTTGCCAACTTTCTGTTACCCAATTTCACAAAATCGGTCCGACCGAGTTTGTGGAATCGGCGTCACCGAGATTGGGCAATCTGACCGTTGGTCACCTTATCGGTGCAACCGAGTTTTATATATCGGTCTCACCGAGATTCAAAAGTTGTCACCTTTTGGTCACTTCGGTACCACCGAGATTCACACATCGGTGTCACCGAGTTGGTCACTTAAGGTGTAACGGTTGGATTTTTGGAGATGCCTATATATACCCCTTCACCACCACCTACTCGAAAGTGAAGCATTCAGAACTATTCCATACTTGCCCCGTCCAGTTTTCTGAGAGAGAGCCACCTACTCATGTGTTGAGATCATGCCATTCCATTCCAACCATATAAATCTTGATTTCTAGCCTTCCCAAGTTGCTTTCCACCAATCCCATCTCTTCCACCAAGCCAAATCTATGAGAGTGTGATTGTGTGTTGAGGAGTCTATCATCTTGAAGCACAAGAGCAAGGAGTTCATCGACATTGCCGTGCCTATTACCTTTTGGAAGGTGGTGCCTCCTAGATTGGTTAGGTGTCGCTTGGGAGCCTCCTACTTCGTGTTGTGGAGTTGAACCAAGAAGTTTGTACGGGCAAGGAGATCGCCTACTTCATGAAGATCTACCCATAGTGAGGCTAGTCCTTCGTGGATGGAAGCCGTTATGGAATAGTCAAGGTTGCTACTTCGTGGACCCTTATGGGTGGAGCCCTCCGTGGACTCTCGCGACCGTTACCCTCCGTGGGTTGAAGACTCCATAAACGTGGACGTACGATAGCACCACCTATCGGAACCACGGGAAAAATCTTCGTGTCCCTCATGCGTTTGATCTCCCTATCTCAACTCTTTACTTCATATGCAATGTCTTTACTTTCCGCTGCCATAATTGTTGACTTGCATGTGTAGGGTGTGCTAGACTTGCTATAATTGTTAAAATCTGCTAACCAATTAACTTGGGAAAAGGTTAGGTTTTAATTTCCTGCTAGTAGTCTATTCACCCCCCCCCCCCTCTAGACACCCTTCTAGTGATCCCTCAATTGGTATCAGAGCTTTGGTCTCCATTGCATCGGTTTCATCACCGTGGAAGAAGATGGATGTGTCTAGTATAGGGAGTTTGAGTTGTAGAGTGCCTATTCTTGATGGAGAGTACTATTGTCAATGGAAAACTTTGATGCTTGAGCTGTTTAATGAATTTCATTTGAGCAAGTATGTTAAGAGCCCCTATGTACCTCCCATTGATCCTTTACATCCCACACACGAAGAGGAAATTGATATGCTATGTAATCTTAGAACTGTTAATCTCATTGTTAGAGCATTGCCTAGAAATGTGCTTAATCAAATGAAGAATTTTGAATGTGCTTATACTTTGTGGAATGACTTGGAGAAACGATATCCAAGTTATTCATTGAGTAATCTTGATGAAATTCTTCATAAAACTATTGCCTTTCACAAAATGACGCCTAGTGATCCCAAGTTTGATGACTATCTATTTGAGCTTAGAGACCTCATGCGTGCTAAAGGAGATGTCATAACTATCAACAACATCATTGTAGATGCCATTCGCATTCATAATCTTGAACATTGTCATGATCACAACCCTAATGAATTTCTTGTTCCTTGTGACGAGGATTTCCCACTTGATGATGACAATGTGGAACATGGCTACTATAATGAAGATGAGTTGTTCGACATCGAGTATGAGAAGATCATGAAGAACCTAAGTCTCATGGCAAACTTCAAGGATTACATGTCCGGAGGAAAAGAATGGATTCTCGACAGCAGATGCACCGATCATATGACCGGAGATAGAGAAATGTTTGAAGAGATCACACCAAACCATGGACCGCGAAGGTACGTAACATTTGGAGACAACTCCAAGGGTAAGGTACTTGGTCTTGGTAAGGTGGCCATATCTCATGATAGCTCTATTCAAAATGTTATGCTTGTTGAATCTCTTGGCTACAATCTTCTTTCCGTATCTAGACTTGCCGACTTTGGTTTTAATGTGCTATTCACGAAAGTAGATTGTCAAGTGTTTCGTCAAGATAATCATAAAATGGTCTTTACCGGTTTCCGTAGAGGTGATATATACATTGTCGATTTCACTAAGAGATCCAAACCTCGTACTTGTCTTATTGCAAAATCTTCTAAAGGTTGGCGTTGGCATAGAAGACTAGGACATGTTGGCATGCGTAACTTAGACAAGCTTATCAAAGGTGATCATATACTTGGTGTTAAAGATGTTATCTTTGACAAGGATAGACTTTGTAGTGCTTGTCAGGCTGGAAAGCAAGTAGGTGGAAGTCATCCCGTTAAGAATATCATGACTACTAGGAGACCACTCGAGTTACTTCACATGGATCTTTTTGGTCCCAATGCTTACAAGAGTCTCGGTGGAAATTCCTATGGTCTAGTTATAGTTGATGATTTTTCCAGATTTACATGGATATTCTTTCTTGATGATAAGTCGCAGGTACAAAAGATCTTCAAGAACTTCGTTCGCAAGGCGCAAAATCAGTTTGAAGTGAAGATCAAGAAGGATCGGAGCAATAACGGATCGGAGTTCAAGAACACCCATGTGCATACCTTTCTTGACGAAGAAGGTGTTTCACATGAGTTCTCGGCTACGTACACACCTCAACAAAATGGAGTTGTTGAGAGGAAGAACCGGACGCTTATTGAGATGGCAAGAACGATGCTTGACGAATACAAGACGCCAAGACACTTTTGGGCAGAAGCCTTGGAAACAGCATGTCATGCCACGAACCGACTCTACTTGCACAAGCTTCTCGGTAAAACGGCATACGAGCTACTCACCGGTAACAAACCCCAAGTTGGATACTTTCGGGTATTCGGCTCAAAGTGCTACATTCTTGATAAGCATCGTCGTACTAAATTTGCTCCTAAATCTCATGAAGGTTTCCTACTTGGTTACGGATCGAACTCTCACACTTACCGTGTCTACAACAACTTCACTCGAAAAGTTGAAGAGACGGTAGATGTGAAGTTTGATGAATCTAATGGTTCGCAAGTCGAACAATTGCCAAATGACGTAGGTGATAAGGATCCTTCGGAAGCTATCCAAGACTTGTCCATCGGCAAGATTCGTCCCATGGAGGTGAAGGAAAGTACTTCATCAACTCAAGTGGAAGCCCCTACTTCACGTCAAGGTGAACCTCAACACGACATGGAGGCATCCACAAGCGGTACACGACAAGATGATGAAGAGGAGGAAGTACATCATGAAGATCCACCACAACCTCCTTCACCACCACCTCAAGGGAACGGCACCTTCGACAACAACGAAGATGAAGGAGATGATGATGAAGAAGAAGCTCCACCGTCCAACAAGCCTAAGCTACCCGAGTTCGAGCACAAGTGACCAAGAACCATCCTCTAAACCAAATATTTGGTGATATACAAACAGGGAGAATCACTCGCTCTAAAACTCGCCTAGCTAACTTTTGTGAGCATTATTCTTTCATCTCTAGCATTGAAACCTTGAAGGTAGAACAAGCTCTTGAAGACCCAGATTGGGTGAACGCGATGCATGAAGAGCTTCACAACTTCGAGAGGAACGAAGTGAGGACACTTGTGGAGAAGCCCAAGGATGAGCAAAACATCATCGGAACCAAATGGGTGTTTCGGAACAAACAATATGAAGACGGTCAAGTCATACGCAACAAGGCACGTCTCGTAGCCCAAGGATATACGCAAGTCGAAGGTATGGACTATGGTGAGACCTACGCCCCCGTCGCTAGACTTGAAGCTATTCGCATTCTTCTTGCTTATGCTAATCACCATGATATCACGCTTTATCAAATGGACATTAAAAGTGCCTTTTTAAATGGTGAGATTGAAGAAGAAGTTTATGTTAAGCAACCACCTGGTTTTGTGAATCTTAAGAAACCTAATCACGTATACAAGCTTCGTAAAGCTTTTTATGGTCTTAAGCAAGCCCCTCGTGCTTGGTACAAATGCTTAACGAAGTTTCTCATTGAAAAGGGTTTTGAAATTGGTAAAATTGACGCAACCTTATTCACTAAGAGAGTTAATGGTGAATTATTTGTGTGCCAAATCTATGTGGATGATATTATCTTTGGATCAACTAACCCACAATTTAGTGAAAGATTTGGAAGGTTGATGTCCGAGAAGTATGAGATGTCCATGATGTGTGAGCTAAAATTCTTTCTTGGTTTGCAAATCAAGCAAACGAGAGAAGGAACTTTCATCTCTCAAACTAAGTATACCAAGGACTTGATCAAGAAGTTCAACATGCAAGAATGCAAAGGTATGAAAACTCCTATGCCTACTAGTGGACATGTTGATCTTACCAGGGAGGATGAACCGGTTGATCAAAAAGTTTATCGATCTATGATTGGTTCATTGCTATATCTATGTGCCCCCCGTCCCAATATAATGCTTAGTGTTTGCATGTGTGCTAGATATCAAGCTGCACCTAAAGAGTGTCATCTTTTGGCCGTAAAACGTATTGCGAGATATTTGATACAAACACCAAACTTTGGCATTTGGTATCCCAAGGGATCTTCCTTTAACCTTGTTGGTTATTCCAACTCGGACTATGCCGGTGACAAGGTTGATAGAAAATCCACCTCGGGTACTTGTCAATTTTTGGGTAGATCTCTTGTGTCTTGGTCCTCCAAGAAACAAAACTCGGTATCTTTATCTACTACCGAAGCTGAGTATATTGCTGCCGGATCTTGCTGTGCACAATTACTATGGATGACACAAACGCTTAAGGATTATGGAATCCATGTTAAAAATGTTCCATTACTTTGTGACAATGAAAGTGCTATTAAAATTGGTCATAATCCTGTGCAACATTCTCGAACTAAACATATTCAAGTTAGACATCATTTCATTCGTGATCATGTTGCCAAAGGAGATATCAATCTTAAGCATGTCCGTACTAACAAGCAATTGGCCGATATCTTTACTAAGCCACTTGATGAGAAAACGTTTTGTTACTTGAGGAGTGAGTTGAACATCATTGATGCTTCAAACTTGAACTAGACTCACTCGGTTGCATGCAAGGGCATGAGCTTTCTTGATATTTCCATGATACTCTTGATATATTATCTTATACCATGGAATTCTATGCTCCCTTGTATTGCATATAACCTTTTGTAGGTACTTGGAAGAACTTCATTCCACAAGATTGCCATCAACTCAAATCATAAGCAATCTTGTCATGACCAAGTATCCACAACCCCCTCTTGATGATGGAAGGAAGAAGACAACAAGAACATATCCTTGACACATATTTTTATTTCACAATTGGTATCGTGTCATATCATGTTCTTCCTTGCTTGACTAACCTATGTAGGTGACAAGTGTACTAAAACAAGAAGGATTGCTCCCAACTCAAGACGATCTTCATCAACCTCGAGCATCCTCAACAAGTTCACCTACAAGCTACGTCATCAACATCACTCAAAGGTATGTACCCATATCCTTGAAAAGGCTTTACTACAAGTCATGAGCTAAAGCAACTCAAGTGATATGAAGACATTAAAATGCTTAATCGAAAAATGGTAATCCCATTTTGAGCTTAACAATGAGTATGACCTATGATCAAGTATTCTTGCTTGGCTCCTAAGTCAATATACTCTAATATAGGTGACCCAGTCACCGCCCATCATCTAGTTAAGAATCTTGTGTGGTTCATTCTCTATTTGCAAGATTTCTTGGAACCACTCAAATCTTCTCTAGTTGATATCTTTCTGTAAAGTCTTTTGAATTTTCTTGGAAATTTCTTTTGACACTTTGTTATTGGCAATGTTTGAGAAATCTCGATCTACTTCGGAGTCTCCGATTTCAAAATCACTTTGCCAAGTTTCTGTTTTAGCCTCGGAGCCGCCGATACAAATAACTCGGTTCTACCGAATTTGCAAATGAGCTGCCAAACAACATCTCGGTACCACCGACTTGTTTGTCTCGGAGTCACCGATTGATTTCTTCTCTAAATCTGTGTTTCTTTAATGATCTTACAAGTAATGTCTTTGTTTCTTCGATGATCCCTTCCTAAAAAAATGGGGGAGAAATTCTTTATTCAAGGATCCCTAACTTAAAGGAGGAGAAGTCTTACCAGTTCTCAGATTAGCCAAAGGGAGAGAAATTACTTTCAATGATTCCCAAAATTTTCACTTCAATGAATCCTACTTTCAATGACCCTTGTTCTCAAGGATCCCTTCTTATCAATGATCCATGTATCTGACCCTATGTATGACCTTTTTGGAAATTAATGCCAAAGGGGGAGAATACCAAAGCTTCAATGCTAAAGGGGGAGATACATGCTTATGCAAAGGGGGAGATATAATCAAGGAGGAGAGGAGTATATCAAAGCTTACATATACATAGACAAGGGGAGAATACCAAAGTAGGGGGAGAAAACTATGTTCGGGAGAAGATTACGTTCATTTCATTTGTCTACCCATGTTAGACTTTTCTCACCCTATCCAATCCCAATATCTACATGCTGAGATTCAGGGGGAGAGGATGACCTACTTTTTCATATCTAAGGGGAGAAAGCTCTAAATGATTTTGGAGACATATCAATCTTAAGGATACTATCTTCCATATGTTATCCATATCTTGGTACTTTTGAGTTCTATTGCCTTGTTGATTAGTAGAATACTCTTGTGTTTCCTAACACTGTTTTCTCAAGTGTATCTGTACTACTAGAATGCTCAAGAACTCAAGGTAAGTGTATGCATCATATCTTTGATCAAGATGATCTCTTGCTTCTTGCACATATTGTTTGCAAGAGTGAAGTCTTGAACAAGGATAAACCTCATTCATATATATTTGATGCATATAGCCAAGATAAACATGACTCATTATATCCCTTCCACTATATGTGTGTCCATGCCTTCCAAAGCAACTATCCTTTAAAGGGATTGCACACATTTAGGGGGAGCAAATCTAAGTCATGTGTCTCTCAAAGTCTTCATTATATACATGCATATCTTTATTTGAAGCTTTGATTGTATGTTGTCATCAATTACCAAAAAGGGGGATATTGAAAGCACAATGTGCTCCCTTGGTGGTTTTGATAATTCATGACAACATACATTGTCTCTTGGACTAATACTTTTACCTAGTGTATTTCAGATAAAAGTCCATGGAGAGAAGGGTTGGCAAAAGGATTGTGGAGATTGTGGAGATACCCCGAGATGCAAGGAAATGGATTGGCAAAGCTTCAAGCAAGAGGACTCTACATTTTACTTTGTGAGAAATCACTTTGAGTCCATAGGAAAGCCAATACTATTAAAAGGGGGTAAGGTACTTTTGGTGAACAAAATGCTCATACGTGCACAAGTGGTAGTCACCAAAAACACCCACAAGCTCTTCCACAAAAGTCTGTCCAAAGTCAAATATCCAAAATCGATGCAACCAACACTTTCCACTCGGTGCCACCGATTCCCATGCTCAGACAGACCTAAGACAAACCCTAGCCTTTCGGTGCAACCGATTCTGCTTCGGTGCCACCGAGTTCAGCTTGCCAACTTTCTGTTACCCAATTTCACAAAATTGGTCCGACCGAGTTTGTGGAATCGGCGTCACCAAGATTGGGCAATTTGACCGTTGGTCACCTTATCGGTGCAACCGAGTTTTATATATCGGTGCAACCGAGATTCAAAAGTTGTCACCTTTTGGTCACTTCGGTACCACCGAGATTCACACATCGGTGTCACCGAGTTGGTCACTTAAGGTGTAATGGTTGGATTTTTGGAGATGCCTATATATACCCCTTCACCACCACCTACTCGAAAGTGAAGCATTCAGAACTATTCCATACTTGCCCCATCCAGTTTTCTGAGAGAGAGCCACCTACTCATGTGTTGAGATCATGCCATTCCATTCCAACCATATGAATCTTGATTTATAGCCTCCCCAAGTTGCTTTCCACCAATCCCATCTCTTCCACCAAGCCAAATCTGTGAGAGAGTGATTGTGTGTTGAGGAGTCTATCATCTTGAAGCACAAGAGCAAGGAGTTCATCGACATTGCCGTGCCTATTACCTTTTGGAGGGTGGTGCCTCCTAGATTGGTTAGGTGTCGCTTGGGAGCCTCCTACTTCGTGTTGTGGAGTTGAACCAAGAAGTTTGTACGGGCAAGGAGATCACCTACTTCGTGAAGATCTACCCATAGTGAGGCTAGTCCTTCGTGGACGGAAGCCGTTATGGAATAGTCAAGGTTGCTACTTCGTGGACCCTTATGGGTGGAGCCCTCCGTGGACTCTCGCGACCGTTACCCTCCGTGGGTTGAAGACTCCATAAACGTGGACGTACGATAGCACCACCTATCGGAACCACGGGAAAAATCTACGTGTCCCTCATGCGTTTGATCTCCCTATCTCAACTCTTTACTTCATATGCATAGTGAGGCTGTCCTTCGTGGACGGAAGCCGTTATGGAATAGTCAAGGTTGCTACTTCGTGGACCCTTATGGGTGGAGCCCTCCGTGGACTCTCGCGATCGTTACCCTCCGTGGGTTGAAGACTCCATAAACGTGGACGTACGATAGCACCACCTATCGGAACCACGGGAAAAATCTTCGTGTCCCTCATGCGTTTGATCTCCCTATTTCAACTCTTTACTTCATATGCAATGTCTTTACTTTCCGCTGCCATACTTGTTAACTTGCATGTGTAGGGTGTGCTAGACTTGCTATAATTGTTAAAATCTGCCAACCAATTAACTTGGGAAAAGGTTAGGTTTTAATTTCCTGCTAGTAGTCTATTCACCCCCCCTCTAGACACTCTTCTAGTGATCCCTCATATTGGAGGTTTTGAATTCCCTCTCCCTACTGTCAAGAAGAAATATGAAATAATCATGGTAGGGGACATGCCTGTCCCCGTTGAGGTAACTTAGTGTTATTCGAAAATTCTCCGGTTTCATGTTACTCGAAAGAAGTTTGTTAATAAGACTTGATCAACCTTGTTAACGAATTCCTTTTGACGGGCATGAGATGGATGAATTTAGAAATCACAACCTTCTGTACCCAACTTTTACTTTCTGTTGTTTAGATTAAATAAAGTAAAAATGCTATTATTTTTCTGTTTTCTGAATTATCCATACAACAAAAAATGACCTGGAAATAAAAGTTCTCCAAATGCCCTGAAAATTTAGTATGATTTTTCATAGAATATTTAAGAATCTCTGGCACTGAGAATACATCAGGGGGCTGCACCAGTGGGGCACAAGCCCACAGGGCGCACCCACCCCCCCAGGGCACGCCCTGGTGACTTGTGGGTCCCACGTAGGCCCCCCTCACTTATTCCAGCACCCATCCACTTCGTCTTCCTCCATAAAAAATCCCACCATTGCTCAAACCCGTGTCCTAGCTCATCTTGCTGCCATTTTCGATCTCCTTGTGCAAAGCTCCATTTGCAAAACTGTTTTGGGGATTGTTCTTCGATATGTGACTCCTCCAATGGTCCAATTAGTTTTTGTTCTAGTGCTTTATATATTGCAAATTTTTGCTGCTGTGGTGACCTTGTTCTTGAGATTGCATGTTAAATTTGTATGGTCCCAAGTAGTTTAGATGCATGATTTAGCCTCTAGGCACTTATGGGAGTGGTTGCTTTGAATTTTGTTGAGTTTTGTTCACCTTTATTTTGAGTTACTAAAATTTCAGAAATTTTTCAGAGGAAGAAAATGATGAGGAGATTGTTAAGAGGCTCTTCAAGCCGGGGTTCTAAAGAAAATGAAAATGAGAAGAAAGAGAAGCCCAAATACAATCTTCCCCGCACCGCGGAGGTTCGGCCATGTGAATGGCCAAGTGATGCATTCTTGAAGGCGACCGGAATTTATAATGATTTTTACTATTTGGCGAAGAATGTACGCATCACCGACTTCCTCCACGATAAGTGTGACCAATACCTCTTACTCACTAATACCTTCGTGCAAAACTTTCACTTTCATTATAGGGAAAATCCTCCTATGGTAGAATTTCACTTATATGATGTGCCTAAGAAGATGACTCTTTACGATTTTTGCAATGTTTGCAAATTACCTTATGAGGGCAGCGTCAGTGAACCCCGTCCTAGAGATGTGGAAGATTTTATTGCTGAAACCACTGTAGGGGAAGAGAGAGGGGTGTCGGGAGCCAGAGTGGCTAGTTTACATTTTCCTGTTTTCTGCTATTACTCATTATTTGCGGGAAGATGTTTGATTGGTCGTGGGGAGAGTGGAGGCCTAAGCGCTCCTGACCTAGCCGTTTTGCGCCATGCTTTACACCGTGATAGAACTTTTAGTTTGGGCGCTATTGTTGCTCGACGGTTGAGTTTAAATCGTTCGAAGGGTCCTATCTTTGGAGGTATTTATTCTTCTCGCCTTGCCAGACACTTTGAGATACCCTTTAGACTAGATAAAAAGGAAGAAAGGTTGTTACCCACTAAGTATTTAGACTATGATAGTATGGTAGCACATGATTTCATTTCCAAAGACAATGACAAGCGGCTCATCTATAACCTAGTATTCAGCCAGGGTACCTGTCAGATTATTACTTTGCCTGCACCTTCTTTGTTCGATATTTATTCAGGCAGGTACATTATTATGCCCGACGATATTTATGCATACTGGGAGCGGACTCGATCCCCAGTTCCTGAGCCAGAACCATCACTTGACCCGTACGAGGAGTCTGTTTATCAGTGGGAGCCACAAGAGCTCGCTAACCAGTGGAACCCTCAGGATCCTCCTCAGTACCCAGGAGAGGGCTACTTTGATCCATGGGCATAGACCAACTTAGGCCAAAAGCCTAAGCTTGGGGGAGTACGTATTTCTCACCGACATTACATTCATGTTCACACACTCATTCCAGTTATCGGTGTTCATACTTTTTCATTGTATTATCCATGTTAGTTTATTTCTTTTTCTCGCTTTCTTCTTGTGTGTTAGAAAAACCTTAAGAAAAAAATTAGCTCTAGTTTTACTTTCCAGTTTGTTTAGTTGTAGCATTAAAAGAAAACCCAAAAAGATTTCTCGTTCTTCTTTTGCTTGTTGGGAGCTTTCTCGTGTAAATAGTTTTCTTTTCTTCTTTGGGTCGTAAGGAGAAGACCACAATGAAAATGTTGAGTGGCCCTCATATGCATTATTGTTTATCTATCAGAGAGCCCATATTGCCTTGTCTTCTCCTTTGAGTTATTGTTTGCAGATTCCAGCTTAGTCCCATGCACGTGCACTCTTATTATTATTTACACCGTTCGGTCGTGCAAGTGAAAGGCAATAATGACGATATATGATGAAATGATTGAGATGGAGAAAAGCTGGTATGAACTCGACCTATTTTGTTTTTGTAAATATGATTAGCTCATCGTTCTGAATTCAGCTCGTTATGGATGAAACATGTTTGCAATGACAATTGGAGATTGTAGTTGCTCATGCCATGCCTAATTAGATAGGAGTGTATAATAGTTTGTCTTGAGTGCCAACATGAATTTTAAAATGGTTATGATGTAGTATGATAGGATGGTATCCTCCTTTGAATGATTCAAGTGGCTTGACTTGGCACATGTTCACGCATGTAGTTGAAACAAAATCAACACAGCCTCCACGATATTTATGTTCATGGTGATTTATATCCTACTCATGTTTGCATTCAATGTTGGTTAATCTCAATGCATGTTTATGACTGTTGTCGCTCTCTAGTTGGTCGCTTCCCAGTCTCTTGCTAGCCTTCACTTGTACTAAGCGGGAATACTGCTTGTGCATCCACTTCCTTAAACCCAAAGTTGTTCCATATGAGTCCACCATACCTACCTATATGCGGTATTTACCTGCCGTTCCAAGTAAATTTGCATGTGCCAAACTCTAGACCTTCAAATAATATTCTGTTTTGTATGCCCGAATCGCTCATGTAGTGATTAGGGGCTGTCAGTATCCTCCATGCTAGGTGGGTTATTCTCACGATGAGTGTTTATTCACTTGTCATTCACGAGAAAGTGGTTGGTAATCGGGATGCCCAGTTCCATGCTCAAAAAATCAAATCAAAACATAATGAAACAAAACTCCCCCAGGATTGTTGTTTGTATGGACGGTACCCGTGGATTCGGCCAGCCGTGGAGTGTGTTTGATTGGTGGAGGGGGAGTAAAAACTTTATCATTCTATTTGGGAACCGCCTATAATGTATCTAGCATGGAAGATACCGAGAACTCTTGGTTGTTATGTTGACAATGAAAGCATACCGCTCAAAATTTTACCAATCTCTGTTTTAAAAGCTCGAGCTCTGGCACCTCTGCAAATCAATGCTTCCCTCTGCGAAGGGCCTATCTATTTTACTTTACTGTTGAGTCATCCTCCTCTTATAAAAAGCACCAGTTAGAGAGCACCACCGTCATTTGTATGTTTGGTTATTAATTGATATTGAGTATGACCGTGACTGGATCTCTTTTACCATGAATTACAATTTCCAATTAGCCCTTGTTCTTCAGAGGTGCTCTGCATTTATGTTTTGCGGTCTCATAAAGGGCTAGCGAGATACCATTATATCATGGTTGTTTTGATAAAATTGTTGTCATCCGAGATTTATTATTATTGCTCGCTAGTTGATTATGCCATTGATATGAGTAAATGTGAGACCTAAATGTTATTGTGAATGTGGTTAGCCCATAATCTTTGCTGAAAACCTGAACATCAGTTAGACATATTTACAACAACAAGATCAAATAGAGTTTGTAAAAGTTTTTCTTTGTCACTTTCAGTTTGTCAACTGAATTGCTTGAGGACAAGCAATGGGTTAAGCTTGGGGGAGTTGATACGTCTCCATCGTATCTACTTTTCCAAACTCTTTTGCCCTTGTTTTGGACTCTAATTTGCATGATTCGAATGGAACTAACCCGGACTGACGCTGTTTTCAGCAGAATTGCCTTGGTGTTATTTTTTGTGCAGAAATAAAAGTTCTCGGATTGACCTGAAAATTTACGGAGAATATTTTTGGAATTAATAAAAAATACTGGCGAAAGAATCAACCAGAGGGGGTCCACCCATTGGCCACAAGCCAGGGAGGCGCCCCCCCTAGGGCACGCCCTGGTGGCTTGTGAGCCCCCTGCAACTCCTCCGACCTCAACTCCAACTCTATATAACCCTATTCGGGGAGAAAAAAATCAAGGAGAAGAGTTCATCGCGTTTCACGATACGGAGCCGCCGCCACCTCCTGTTCTTCCTCGGGAGGGCAGATCTGGAGTCCGTTTTGGGCTCCGGAGAGGGGAAATCGACGTCGTCGTCATCACCAACCATCCTTCATCACCAATTTCATGATGCTCTCCGCCGTTCGTGAGTAATTCCATCGTAGGATTGCTGGACGGTGATGGGTTGGATGAGATTTACCATGTAATCGAGTTAGTTTTGTTAGGGTTTGATCCCTAGTATCCACTATGTTCTGAGATTGATGTTGCTATGACTTTGCTATGCTTAATGCTTGTCACTAGGGCCCGAGTGCCATGATTTCAGATCTGAACCTATTATGTTTTCACGAATATATATGTGTTCTTGATCCCATCTTGCAAGTTGTAGACACCTATTATGTGTTATGATCCGCATACCCCAAGGTGACAATAATTGAGATTCTTTCCGGTGATTACCGTAGTTTGAGGAGTTCATGTATTCACTAAGTGCTAATGTTTTGGTCCGGTTCTCTATTAAAAGGAGGCCTTAATATCCCTTAGTCTCCATTAGGACCCCGCTGCCACGGGAGGGTAGGACAAAAGATGTCATGCAAGTTCTTTTCCATAAGAACGTATGACTATATATGGAATACATGCCTACATTATATTGATGAATTGGAGCTAGTTCTGTGTCACCCTAGGTTATAACTGTTGCATGATGAATGCCATCCGACATAATTATCCATCACTGATCCATTGCCTACGAGCTTTTCACATATTGATCTTTGCTAAGTTACTTTTCCGTTGCCACTGTTACGATTGCTACAAAATCGCTATTGTTACTTTTGCCACCGTTACCGTTACTTCCATACTACTTTGCTACTAAATACTTTGTTGCGGATATTAAGTCTTTCAGGTGTGGTTGAATTGACAACTCAGCTGCTAATACTCGAGAATATTCTTTGGCTCCCCTTGTGTCGAATCAATAAATTTGGATTGAATACTCTACCCTCGAAAACTGTTGCGATCCCCTATACTTGTGGGTTATCAGGGAGGTCATATGACCGAAGAACCTCTCTACCCAGAAGGTCATCCTAAAAGAATAGAATAGGATTCCCAGAGAATTAATGATGATGCACCTAGTTCCACTAATAAGAAAAAGAAGAAGAAAAAGGATAAGAACTTGCAAGCTTCTAGTGAACCTGTTATAAAAACACTTACTGAGAAACAAAATGATGTTTCTATTTCTGATGCTGAGACACAATCTGGTAGTGAACATGCACCTAGTGATAATGAAAAGGAGGATAATAATGTGCAAGTAGATGCTCCACCAGATAGTAATAAAGAACATGATGATGATGTGGAAATAGAACCTGCTGAGGATCTTGATAACCCACCTCCTAAGAATAAACGCTATGATAAGAGAGACTTTGTTGCTAGAAAACATGGAAGGGAAAGAGAGCCATGGGTTCAAAAAGCCATGCCATTCCCTCGTAAGCCTTCTAAGAATAAGGATCATGAAGATTTTGAACGCTTTGCTGAAATGATTAGACCCGTCTTTTTGCGTACTCGTTTGACTGATATATTGAAAATGCCTCCGTATGCTAAGTATATGAAGGATACTATTACCGACAAACGAAAAATACCTGAAACTGAATTTGCTACTATGCTTGCTAATTATTCTTTTGATGGAGGAATACCTAAGAAACTAGGAGATCCTGACATACCCACAATACCTTGCTCTATTAAAAGAAACTATGTTAAAACTGCTTTATGTGATTTAGGAGCCGGTGTTAGTGTTATGCCTTTCTCCCTTTATAAAAGACTTGATTTGAGCAAGCTTACACCTACTGAGATATCTTTGCAAATGGCTGATAAGTCCACTGCTTTACCTATTGGAATTTGTGAGGACGTCCCCGTTGTGGTTGCAAATGTTACTATCTTGACAGACTTTGTTTTTCTTGATATGCCCAAGGATGACAATATGTCAATCATCCTCGGTAGACCATTCTTAAATACTGCAGGGGCTGTTATTGATTGCAATAAAAGCAAGGTTACCTTTCATGTCAATGGCAAGCAACATACCGTGCATTTTTCGAAGAAGCAAACTTTGCTTAATAATATTAATGTCATTGAGCCTACTCCCTCGGTAATCATTGGAAGCTTTGCAATTCCTCTACCTACTGTCAAGAACAGATATTATAATCTTATTGTTGGGGATATGCAAATCCCCATTGAGGTAACCTAGTGACATACAAGAGTTTTTCGGTTTCATGTTAACCGGAATGGTTGTTAATAAGACTTGATCAACCTTATTAATGAATCCTTTCCGGAAGGCATGTGATTGATGAATTTGGTATTCACAACTCTCTGTATCAAAAGTTTATCCTCTGTTATTTTCAGTTTGAATAAAATAAATTAGCATGGTTTTCCGTTTTCCTCTTTTTCCCGTGCGTAGAAAAATGCCCAAAAATAAAAAGTCTCAGATTGCCACCAAATTTTAACATGATTTTTTCTAGAATAAATGAAAAATATTGGCATAAAAATAACAACAGGGAACTGCACCTGTGTGGCACCACACATCAGGGCGCCCCCCTAGGCCATGCCATGATGGCTTGTGGGGCCCACAAGGGCCCCTGCCTTATCCCTTCGTCCCACACTCTCTCCTATCTCCAGCAAAAAAATTCTAGCCATCTCTCTCCCGTGTTCTTCACCCCGAAAGTGAAATTTTCGATCTCTTTGCTCGGAACTCCGTTTCCGAAACTATTTTGAGGAATTGCTCCTGGGTATGTGACTCCTCCATTCCTCCAATTAGTTTTTGGTTTAGTGGTTTATATTTTGCATAATTTGTTGCACTTGGTGCTACAGAAAATGAGCTTGCATGTTGAATTATTTGAGTTCTAAGTAATATGAATGCTTGATATGGCCTCTAGGCATCCATATGAGTAGTTGCTATCAATCTTACAAAGTTTTATTGACATGGATTTGTGGCTCAAAAATTTCAAAAATTTGTTCTTGGGAATATGAGTTTCTTTAGGAGGAGATCCTCAAGAGGACTCACCTCGGGTGAGTCATCTAGTGGGAACTTAGTACGACAAGCTTACATCGAACCTCGAGACAACCAGATAGTCATGGCTAACGCCAAATGATGTCGATGGCCAGGTGAAGATTTCATGATAGGTGCAGGCACTAAGGATGAATTTGACCAGTTCATTTATAATACCGGCCTCACCGATTTCCTCGCAGATAAGTGTGTCCAACACTATGACCTTACCCGTACATTTACGCAAGGTTTTCGTTATCAATCGCATGCTTCTAGAGTATTATTTAAACTTTATGATAAATCCTTTAGCATGACTCTAGAAGATTTCTCTATTGCTTGCAAACTTCCACTTTGGGGCTCTACTGAGAAACCTTCAAAAACTTATTATGATATGTTTCTCAAGAGTCTATTTGTTGGAGAAGATAGGGGGGTCACACAGGCAAGAATTAAAAGTATATAGTTTCCCTCTATTCGTTACTTTGCATTGTTTAATGGGAAGTGCGTAGTAGGGAAACAAGATTGTAGTGCTTTATGTGCCCCTGATTTAAGTCTTATTCACACTGCTGTAACTGGTGAACAAAACTATAACCTTGGTGCGATCGTTGCCCGAAGGCTGCACTCTAATTCTAGCAATGGTGATTTGTATGGAGGGATTTATGCCTCCCGCGTAGGTGCAAAGCTAGGAGTGTCACCTCAACCTAATGATCATATCCTGCCTGAAAGATATTGTAAACCGTGCTAGGGGTTATGAATATAATTTAATATTTGGTAAATATACGCATGTGTCTGTCACTTTGCCTGCACCTGCCCTCTTTGATTTTCAGGCTCGACAGCGTTATTATGTCCTCGAGGAGGAAGTGCGGGAATACAAAGCTGCAGTGAAGGGTGCTCATTTAGCGGAGGAGGTGGCCAGGAACACCGCTACAAGCTATCACTTTAACCATTTTCTGGACTACCAGTGGTGATCACCAAGTTAGGCAACCGCCTAAGCTTGGGGGAGTACGTATTTCTCACCAACATTACATTCATGTTCACGCACTTCATATAAATTGTCGGTGTTCATCCTCTTTCATTGTATATCCATGTTAGTTTTATTTTTCCGCTTTCTTCTTGTGTGTTTGAAAAACTTTGGAAAACCCAAAAATATTTCTCGCTTCTTTTTAGTTTTCTTTTCCCGTTTTAATTATCTTAGTACTAAAAAGAAAACCCAAAAATATTTCCTTTGCATGTTGGGAGCTTTCCCGTGTAAATAGTTTTTCTCGTTCTTGTTTTCCCTTAGTTTATTTGCTTGCTTGAGAAAAACAAAAAACTCCAAAAATATTTCAGTGTGTTTCTCTGAATTTCTTTTCTTTTTGTTGAGTTCTTGAAAGGAGAAGACCACGATGAAAATGTTAAGTGGCTCGTATATGCTTTATTATTTACCTAACACAGAGCCAATATTACCTTGTCTTCTCCTTTGTCCAAATTGCCTTGCAGATTCCAGCTTAGTCCACGGTATTCTTGCACTATTATTATTATCACATCATTCGGTCATGCAAGTGAAAGGCAATAATGACGATATTTGACGAAGTGATCGTGACAAGGGAAGTTGGTATGAACTCTTCTTGTTTTCCATTTTTGTAAATATGTTTAGCTCGTTCGATCTCGATTCAGTATATTATGAGTGAACATGTTCTTGATGACAATCAGAGATCATAACTTTTCATGCCATGCTTAAACAACTAGTAGTGAATAATGATTTATCTTATAGATCAACATGCATTAAAATGGTTATGATGTGGTATGGTAGTATGGTATTTCCCTTTGAGAAATTCAAGCGGCTTGACTTGGCCCATGTGCAAACATGTAGTTGATTCGAAACCAACGCAACCTTTATGATGTTTAAATTCGGAGTGTTCATATCCTACTCATGCAATGTTCAATGTTAATTATTCGCAATGCATGCCTATGACTGTTTTCGCTCTCTAGCTGGTCGCTTCCCAACCTATTGCTAGCCTTCACCTGTACTAAGCGAAAATGTTGCTTGTGAATCAAAAACCTTTAAACCAAGTTATTCCACATGAGTCCACCATACCTACCTATATGCGGTATTACCCTGCCGTTCCAAGTAAATCTGCACGTGCCATCTCTAAACATTCAAACAAACATCTGTTTTGTGCACGCATCTCGCTCATGGAGCGACGATGCGGTCAGTATTTTCCATGCTAAATGAGTTATTCTCAGGACGGTCGTTTATTCGCCGTCATTGCACGAGAGAGGCTGGAAAGAAGGATGCCCAGTCCTGTTTAATCAAAATTAATTAAACAAAACTCCTTGGGACAGTTGATATGTCGGCAGGCATCCGTGGATTCGGTCAGCCATGGTTTGTGTATGGATGGTGGATAGGAGTAAACTTTACTATTCTGTTTGGGAACCGCCAATAATGAGTTTAGCATGGAAGATATTGAAAACCTTTGTCGTAACATTGTCACGAAAAGTGCACCACTCAAAACTATATTCCGATTCTGTTTTAAAACTTGAGCTCTGGCACCTCTGCAAATTAATGCTTCCCTCTGCGAAGGGCCTATCTATTTATTTTTATGCTGAGTCATCATCCTCTTACTAAAAGCACCAGACTTGAGAGCACTATTGTCATTTCTATGCATTGAGTCTAGTTAATGTTGGATACGAGCATGACCGGATCTTTCCTATTCTGAATTATAATGTTTAGTCGCTGCTTGAACCTCAGAGGTGCTCTGCATTTATGTTTTGCAGTCTCAGAAAGGGCTAGCAAAATACCACGTCACCATATTATATCATGATCATTTTGATAAGTTGTTGGCATGTGAGATATCTTATTATTTGCTTGCTAGTTGGTTATGTATTGCCATGAGTTGATATGATGTCTAATTGTTATCATGGATGTGGTCATTTATGATTTATGCTGAAAACTTGAACACTAGCTAAGCATGTGTATAACAACGAGAACAAAAGAGTTTGTAAAAGTTTTCTTTACCACTTTCAGTTTGTCAAGTGAATTGCTTGAGGACAAGCAATGAGTTAAGCTTGGGGGAGTTGATACGTCTCCAACGTATCTACTTTTCCAAACACTTTTGCTCTGGTTTTGACCTCTAATTTGCATGATTTGAATGAAACTAACCCGGATTGACGCTGTTTTCAGCAAAACTACCTTGGTGTTATTTTTGTGCAGAAATAAAAGTTCTCGGAATCGAACGAAACTTTTTGTGAATTATTTTTGAGAATTATAATGAATTATGGAGCGAAGACCTGCTGGAGGGGGTCTGCCAGGGGGCCACCACACATCAGGGCGCGGCTCCCCTAGGTCGCACCCTGATGGCTTGTGGGGCCCTCGTGGCTCCTCCGACCCTAATTCCAGTCCTATAAAATCAAATCCGCGGAGAAAAAATCAGGGAGAGGTTTTCATCGCGTTTCACGAGACGGAGCCGCCGCCACCTCCATCTTCCTCGGGAGGGCTGATCTGGAGCCTGTTTTGGGCTCCGGAGAGGGGAAATCGTCGCTGTCGTCATCACCAACCCTTCTCCATCAACACCACCATGATGCTCACCACCGGGAGTGAGTAATTCCTTTGTAGGCTTGTTGGACGGTGGTGGGATTGGATGAGATTGATCATGTAATCGAGTTAAGTTTGATAGGGCTTGATCCCTAGTATCCACTATGTTCTGAGATTGATGTTGCTATGACTTTGCTATGCTTAATGCTTGTCACTAGGGCCCGAGTGCCATGATTTCAGATCTGAACCTATTATGTTTTCATGAATATAAGAGTGATTTGGATCCTATCTTGCAAGTTGTATGCACCTATTATGGTCTTGATCCGCATACCCCAAGGTGACAATAATTGGGATTCTTTCCGGTGATTGCCGTAGTTTGAGGAGTTCATGTATTCACCATGTGTTATTGTTTGGTTCTGGTTCTCTATTAAAAGGAGGCCTTAATATCCCTTAGTTTTCAATAGGACCCCGCTGCCACGGGAGGGTAGGACAAAAGATGTCATGCAAGTTCTTATCGCAAGCACGTATGACTATATATGGAATACATGCCTACATTACATTGATGAATTGGAGCTAGTTCTGTGTCGCCCTAGTGTGTAACTCTTATATGATCAATGCCATCTAAATCATTATCCATCACCGATCCACGTGCCTACGCTTTACATATACTGAATCTTGCTAAGTTACTATTGCTACTGCTACTGTCACAATTGCTACAAAATTGCTGCTGCTACTACTACTGTTACTTTTGCTACTACTATTTGCCGTGCTACTAAACCTTTGCTGCATAGAGATATCCCAGGTGCGGTTGAATTGACAACTCAACTGTCAAGGCCAATAAATATTCTTTGGCCCCCCTTGTGTCGAACCAATAAATTAGGATGAAATACTACCCGTGAAGACTGTCGCGATCCCCTATACTTGTGGGTTATCAACCGTCACAGAAAATGATCTTTGGCGATGTTTTATGTTTCATTACCAGGGTTTTTATCACTAAATAGAGCAACTTTTGTAGTGGTAGTTCCTGCAGGAGACATCTCAAAGCAAAATATTTTCTTGGTATTTTTGGTTAAGTAGCAACAAACATAAATAAACTATATGTGAATGGGTAATAAGAAAGCGGTATGCTCCGAGGCAACGGCGCTAGAAAATGATTGATGTCATGTAAGTGCACATGGCTATTGTAGCACGCTCGTGATAACTAAAGTGTCAAACCCATAGGGAGCAAATAGGAAGGCACCACAAACCCCTCAACTACGTCGTCACTTCACGTAGTTTCATACGCCCCAAACCATAGTTTGGAAATAGTCTACTTCAGTAAGTTGCTAGGATGTCAAACAAAGAGAGTATTTATCTAAACTACAAACGGGAAATTAAAGATACTAAACTAAGTGAAACGGTGCTTGGGTAGTAAATGTTCTCGAGGGATTCAGAGTCATCACCACAAGTATGATGTTGACAGCACATGATAGACATGGCTCTGTATTCACATCACTAAGTCACTTTATATGATCTCATGTGGGCGGAGCAAATAAAGTACTCACCCCCCACACTAGTTACTGTGTACCCTCCTACCACCACCGTGCTTCCCCACTCCGGTTACCATAATGATGATTAAAGGGAGTGAACTCCCCGTGGTCACGACATTAAGTTTGGTGGTTCTCCACTAATCCGTATTGCAATGATTAGGGACGAAGGGAGTTAGGCCTTGTCACTACCTATCTCCTCAACCAGCCTTCACACCAACATGAATTGCCTCAAGTCCACAAGGTGCTAATGTTGTGTGAGCGCTCTTCACAACAGCTTGAGGAAACCAACACAATACATATGTAGAGAATAATTAGATCGCTTATTCAATAAGTACTAATCATGTAAGGGTTCATCCAAATCCTCAAGAACTAATACAACTACTCAAACATCACAGAGGGAGAAGGCAAGGTACAAGCCGACACAGAGCCGACGGAGGAGATGAGCATGGCGGCGGTGATGATGATGATGGCGGCACCGACGATGGAGATGGTGAAGGTGGAGGCACCGATGATGGAGACCGCACAGGCCCCAAGGCCGGTGCACGAGGTGGAGGTGCCCCTCTTCTTCCTATCGCCTTGGCCATTTTTCTCTCTATGGAGGTGGTCCTGGAGCAACAATGGAGATGGATGATGGCTATGTGTAGATGAATAATAGATGATGTGAGCCACCTAGGGTTGGAGGCACTTATAAAGAGGTTTCTCAGTTTCTCCTCTGTTGATGTTGTCATCCAAGGGCTGAATATGATCCTTATCCTCTCCCAAACCCTTCCTTGTGGTCCAAGGATCACGTGGGAACAAAGGAGAACGAAGTTGGTGAAGAATCCCGTCTGAAAGGGCAACTTTGGGAGGAGTTTTAATGGCATACGACTGCCCATACGACCAGCCACAGTCGTATGGTTGACCCTCTTGGGCTCTGCCCACTTCGGTAAAACACCCGCCATATCTTCACATGGACTCCGATTTTGATGTTTTCTCATTGGATTCGTGAGAGCGACACCATACTAGAAGTCGTCTGTATTGAACCCGTCCTTGGTCCCTTCATCGTCCTTGGTCCTAAGATGCTGCAAAACACCTGTAGACACAAGAAAACAAAAGAAAATAAATAAAACCACAAATGTGCAATGCTCATAATGAAAAGTGCAAAAACCAATAATCATGCATAATGGACATATATTTGGTTCAACGTGACATAATATATAGAGAGAACATGCAACGAATGGGCTCTAAAAATGCATAAAATATAGACCCATCATTATGTGACAATTCATCTATGTTCAACGACGACTAAACTACTTTGAGTGCATGACAACACAACATAGCATGCTTTTGATTTTTTGCACAAATGTAGCTCAATGTTTCTAATCCTCTATCCACCATCACTATGAAAAATCTGGGATTGTAGTCATACCTGGCATGCGTTGGTGATTTGAAAACCTCGTATTGCTTGTCCTTTTCCATTTCTTGCATATGATACTTAGACATATTCATGATCTCTTGTTGTAACTTGCAGAATAAGTCATGTAATAAAATAACGATGGAAGTTGCATGGCAATATATCTCAGAATGGCTATGAAAATGCCATAATAGGTAGGTATGTTGGATGTTTGGAGAAGATATGTGTATTATGTGTAGGAGATATGTCAATATCCTCCCGTGACAGTTTTTCTTGCACTTCATTGTTGTTATTTTCTTCAATCATGGTATCTCTAATGCTATTATCTAATTCACTCTTGGCTTGTTCATCTTTCTCAGCGTCAGAGAGTATAACCTGAGTGATGAGTTCTACATTTAATTCTTCTGTCTCATCCTTATTTTGATGTTCATCTCATGTGTTTGATTGTTTAGTCCCACTTGTATCCTCGGTTTGAGTTGTTTTGCATAGTTCCTTGCAATCCTTGATCCTGGTTGTGGCAATGATCTGTCCATTCAAATTCAACCCCTTGTAATTCTGATTCTTGTCTCTGATCCTGGTATTGATTTTCAATTGCTATATTATAATCCAAGTACTGTTTCTCTACATCTGTTTCATTATCATCTACTTCAGAGTGCTCATCATTGTCACCTCTTCAAATTCATCATCATCGAGTATTGTTTAACATTCAGAAGCTTGATCATTGAGTGTGATATCAATGTCCTGATTTTGTGTGCATTCAGTATCATTGACCACTATTTTCGAAAGCTCAAAAGGGTTATTTCACAACTAATTTTGTTGAAAAAACTCAGCTCCTGACAGGTGGGATAACCATTGCTCCTCTTGTAACATTTAAATAAACCATGACCATGACATGTATAGTATAATTTCTTTATTCCTATTTCATGAGCATTATGTACCGAATAAATCTTGAATGGAAGTATTAAAGTTTTAGTTTGTGACATTATACTTCCTTGTAACAGACGAGTGAAGCCATTTGATGCACCGGGGTAATGTAAGGTTCTCTGCCTTGCATCAGATCATGTGAAATTTGGCATTCTTGTATCAGATTCTGTGAGCCTTGTCCGTGTTGTATTTCCTGGTTTTTGTGCAAAATTATTAATGATTAGTGAATGCTATTATGTTTAATTTATTTTAACTGCTCACTAATGTTGTGTGTGGTTCTTACCTCATTGCTTAATAGATTGTTATTTGCTTTCCAATGTAGTCCCACTTGTTGATCGGGCACCTGTGCAACTTATGTAACTTGCACATGCAATTCCAAGAAACTCAGTCAATACCTTGTATTTCTTGGTGTAGCAATAGTTTTCCGTTCTTATGTCAATCATGCGGAAGCAGATCTCTTTCTATTTATGATTACTCACCTTGTTGATTTTTCTTCTTAACTATGCATATCATTTGCTGATATTGCATTTGTGCAGTATTTGGCACCTGCATATGCAATTTGACATTATTAGTAATTGCTGAGTAATGAGCTTTTGCTACTTCAGCCATGGATTCATTTGTTTACAATGTGTTTTTACCTTGTTTACATTACAATTTGGTCAAAGTTCAAGTTGTTTTTGCTGATATTGTATTTCTATAACTTCTCCAGCGTGCATATGCAAATTTCAGATAATTAGACACATGATATGGCAGTAAATTAGAGCAGAAATGACAACCATGCTATAAAAATGGATGTCATGGCAGCAAAATTGGCTATCGTTTGTAGTTTCAATTTGGTTCTTCTACCGTTGCTCATCCTTTTGAGATTATGGCTTGCTTCACCCTGTAGATGTTGTCGTTGATTTTATGTTTCTGCAAGTTTGCATTCTGCATATGCAACTTTTGATAATGAGTATGAATGGGTGCCATGGCACGATATTTTTTGAAATGCCATCAAATTTTTCTTGCTGCCATGACAATAAAGCTTCTATTTATTATGTTTAATGTCAGGAAGAGTATGATACTCTTCTCTAGTAAAACTTATGTGCATTTTGTTTGTTTATTTGATTTCATTGCCAGGAAGGGTAATAGGGGTGATTCTAATCAAATATGTTTGTGATTTTGTTTTTATCTTCGGGAAGGTTAGTAGGGGTGCCTCTAATTCATTCATCACTAGTAAAACTTTTGGCCATTTGGTTGGTGATTTTGTTTCTATCTTCAGGAAGTTTAAAGGGCTACCTCTAATTTATTTTTCTCTAGAATAACTTTTGTTTAGTTTGTTTTTGTTTTTGATTTCTATCTTCACAAAGGGGCAATAGGAGTGCCTCTAATTCAATCAACCCTAGTAAAACCTCTATGAATTTTGTCTTCTCTAGTAAATCCATGCGCTAATATACAATCAACCCTAGTACAACTTCTGTGGATTAGGTCTTCTCTAGTAATATCCATGCGCGAATATACAATCAACCCTAGTACAACTTCCGTGGATTCAGTCTTCTCTAGTAATATCCATGTGCTGATATACAATCAACCCTAGTACAACTTCTGTGGATTTGGTCTTCTCTAGTAATATCCATGTGTTGATATACAATCAATCCTAGTACAACTTCTGTGAATTTGGTCTTCTCTGGTAAGATCCATGCGTTGATATACAATCAATCGTAGTACAACTTTTGTTAATTTGGTGAAGAGGAATTGCAAGGGGAGGTGGGTTATTTAGAATTGAGAATCTGTATTTACCTTGGGGATAACTCCACATCTTGATGTCTCGTGGCTGAGACCATGTGATTTTTGCGCTGCCGTGAACGGGTTAACGAGTGTTTTTTTGTGTGCCCAATCCATCTTATATTTTGGTGGGCTTCAGCTTATCGTTGAGAGAAGGCCCAATTGGGTTGTTTTGATGGAATCGACTGCCACAAAATTTAGCTCAATTGATTTTTGTTCCAACAATTAGAATAATTCGACTGACACCGACCGACCCGTAGCTACTCCCTAATAACATAGTGAGCAGAAAGACGTCATTAGACACCACAACATGCGGCCACCGGCAAGGTGTCTACTACGTAGAAAATAGATACGACACTATGCGTACGATATCTTCTATATCTAAATAGCTAGCCCTCACTAACAATTTCTCTCAACACGCAAGCATGCCACATCATCACACAACATGCATAAGAAAAGGCCCACCCCGCTACCACATGTCTCTCAACATGCAATAATGCTACTTCATCATGAAACATGCATGAAAAAGACTAATCTCAACATGCAAACATACACGAAAATTTTCATTCTATTATATTATTTATATTTAATAAGAATTTTACAACTATATAGCAATCAAACATAATAAATTACATGCATTTTCAGTTTTAGTTTTTTATACTATTAGCTTAAATATTCAGGTTTCATACAACGAATCATTAAAATATGTTGTAAAATGTTGCCGCAACAACGTGCATCTTAGTACCCATTAACTTTTTTTTTTGAACACAGTACAGACGCAAGCGCTCATATACACGCGCATACACTCACCCCTATGAACGCACACACGCACACCCTACCCATATGAGCACCTTCGAGAGACTGAGTCGGCATATCATCTTGAAATTTACGAAGTCACCGTAGGCACCTCGTCGTCGACGGGAACGTCTCCTCCCACTGAATGCGCATCGCCGGAAATCCTGAAATAATTCCAAGAATAAATGCGAGCACCAGGATTTGAACCGGAAATCCTGAAATAATTCCAGGAATAAATGCGAGCACCAGGATTTGAACCCTGGTGAGCTGGGATACCACGGTCCCTCTAACCATCCAACCATAGGTTGGTTCGCTCTTAGTACCCATTAACTGGTCAACCCCTACACTACGGGTATGCCAGTGTCTGTATTTTCAGTCTGTGCTATACGTACAGCATATCCCCTCGGCCATGTGCCACTCAGTCGTGGGAGCGTAGAAAACAGACGGGGGCGCGCGCGCGCGCACACACACTGTAGCGCCGTGCAACTGCGCGCTGTGCGACACGAACGTCGGTCGGGCTCGGGCCCGGCGGATGCCCGTGCAGGTCCGTGGAGCGTGAGCCGTATGCGAGCATCACGTGTCGGGTGGGCTGCGGTTGGGGTTCGCCAAGAGCCGAGCCGAGCCGACCGTTGGTAATCTACCATCACGCGCGCCACACGCACATAACATAATCCTCCTCCTCCTCCCCTCCTCCATGATTCTGGTCGCATCCGTCCGTCCGTCCATCGTCCGGCCCGTTGGCGCCTCGTGTGCACCTACCGGCATGTCGTGGGGTTGCAAGGCCTTCCTTGCAGGCTCTGTGTCGTGTCCGGCCCGGCCGGGCCAGAGACGGGGAGGAGGAGACGTTCAGTGCAATCCACTCAAGCGCGCGCGCACGCACGCACGAGCAGAGTGATTAGTTGGCGCGAGCGAGCGAGCGATCGATCACGTACCAGACCGCCATGATGGTTGCTTGCAAGCGATTATCGAGCCAACACTAACCGGGCCGTTAATTACGGCTGCTGGTACACACTCCAGTGGCGCACTTGCACTTGGATATTCATTCATGGCTGTTGCTCTCAGCCTCACCAGAGCCTGGCAGGCAGCGCCACTCGAGCGATTTTCTCTTACGCAAATTGGTTATTTCCGAAAAAAGGAGCACGCTAGCTGTAGTGCATGCTCCACGTACGTACGAGGGAAACAACGCTGCTGGACAGAGATCGAACGGGACGGAGCAGTAAATTGTTTTACTATTAGCGTACCCAAAGAAAGAAAAGAAGAAGATTTGCATCCCGCACCGACGCACAATTAATCGCGCGCTGTTAACGGAAGGAAAGAGGAAAACGCACCGCGCCGTCCCAATCATCTCCCCGAATGGCAGTGCCACCTAATCACTCGTCATTACCCGACGTAATTAATTATCACAGAACTACTAACTTAATACCAGTAACCCTTTCAAATTTTGCCAAGACAAAAATGTACTTACATGCAAAAAAAAAGTGTTAGGAAAAAATAACCCTCCAGGGGCACTATGGTCATTCTGGTCACCAGCTACGGTAGTAGCGGGCCGCAGCATCACGGGGTAGGGGAGGAGAGAGAGAGTCCTTCGTCGTGGGAGTAACAGACAGACAGCACACCGCAGAGAGAGAGAGGGAGGAGAGGAGCGGAAAGGCGTCGTACGCGCTCCCACCATCCCCCACCCCACCCCTCCCCTCCCCCGCGGCATTATTTTCTCTCTCCCTCCCTCCCTCTCTCTCCGCCTCCCCGTTTATTCTCTCTCCCCTTCCTACTCTCTGTCCCCCATCTGCTCCATTTCTTCTGCGCGCTCCTCCCACCTCCCCCACTCCCCCCATTCCGTCGGCGAACCAAGCTCACTCCCCCTCCCTCGCCCTCGCCCTCGCCCGCCGATATTGGACGACGACATGTTCGCCCTTCTGCTCAGGTACGAAGTCACGTTCCTCGCCCCCCACCCCTGCTTCTGCGGATTCTTGGCCTCTTGACGCGCCATTGCCGACTCCCCCCTGCTTCTTGGTTCGAGCGAGTCCCGAGATTTGTTTGCTTACCTGCTTAGACGAACCTGCTCCTGGAAGAGGGGGGCCTACGAGCCAGGCCAGGAGGAGGGGGAGGGGGGTGGTTGCGGGAGGCCGGGGGACGTCCTTTTTGCCACGAAAGGTGGTGGTTGCGGTGCTCCTCGCCGCGATTCTTGGGGACCGCCAGCGTTGCTAATGCGGCGCCTCGCTGTTTCCTACTGTCGGTGGGGCGAGATTCCGCTGGGATTTCCGCAGATTCGTCTTTCCCAGGGCTTCCACCTGTGAGATGCGGGCAGGGATTGGGCTTTTTAGTCGCTATATGTAGTTACGGATTCTTTTTATTCGGGTTTTTGGGTGATTACTGCAACATATATCTGTCTTGTGGTCGACAAATCATTTCTCACCTACCACTTCTTGGCTGCTATATTCGGAGTACTAATTTCTCAAGCTTTGAAAGGGATATTTGCCTTCTTGGTTTTTCAGAAAGATGCCTAGATCTGGCACTAGTTCATCCATCTTTTTCTTTCTTTTTTGCGGGTGGCTAGTCCGTCGATCTGAAACGGGCATTGCCCCTGTGAGCTTTGCTTTGCTGCCATGCTGTGATTTGTTTTCCAGCGTTACTTTGTTCGTATGCTTAAGGCCTGGCTGGTTAGGATCTTCAGGAGTAGATGTCATGCAAATCGATTACTCACCGCTGGAGTAGAATGGTGTCAAAAAACATTTCATTTACTTTTCTGGTTTTGCTGCAAATAACCATGTTGGTTAGTATCAGTGGGAGTCCTTTGCTGAAACTCCAAGCTGTATCTAAGATCTGATATTGTCATTGGCAACTTCACTGCTAGCTGCAAGTCATTTTTCAACTGTGTGAGGGGGTGGGACACACATTTCTTGCCGATGATGTTATCATATCTCTCAAAATTTAGCACTTTCTTTTTTCTGCATACATTTGGGTGTGGTTTGTTATTTCAGGGGAGACGTCTCCATGAATTCTGCATGTTTCCAGAGGTTGTCTATAGCTTCATTTGGGGGGGATGCTATATTATCTTATTCCAACTTGACTTGTCATATCAGGTTAACTTAACTTGTTATATCTGAAACTTGTTAAAGGGTTAGATCCCAATCTTGAAATAGATCTACGACGGCTGAGTCCTTCATTTCATGTATGTTTGTTTAGGTACTAATGCTATTGATGGCTTTGGTACTCAAATCATATCGCTGGTCTGTTTAAATTATTTTTGGGAGACATGTTGTTAATTTACTTTCCTACCATTAGTTAACGTGTTTTTTCAGTAACTTGTGTCCTAGAATGATGTTGCCAATGATTGTGATAGAAAAAGATTTGAGCCATCGTTACAACGGACTCTCATACTAGCCTATTATTAGGGGCACCTGATAGGAAAGCATGAAATGTGCCATCATACATTCATATGCTGCACTTATAAATATCTGAAAATCTTAAGGCATTTCTTATGTGCCAGCGTACACCTTTCACTACACATATAATGTGCCCGCACAGTTATGAAACGATGGCTTGGTAATTGCCAGGTAAAATCAATAGCATCAGTGGTGTCTATCATTGCAAGACATACATAAATGCCAGCTAAACCATATGGTTGCCTGTGATAGCTGAAAAGCAAGCTGGCCAATAATTGGCGTGTGTCTGAAAAGTGAAATTTCCACTCTCCTAAAATTAACCCAAACAATCCTTTCTTCCCCAATCAATCCCACAGCCTTCTTCACCTTGCGGTGCCTGACCCGCACTGCTCCATGGCCGCCACTCATCCCTCACCTAGCTCTTGTAGACTGCCGCACCATGCCATTGCTGCCCTATCGCTGGTGGCCTCTCCCTTTGAGCCGTGCATGAAGGAACTACTTGATTGCATTGTCATTTCATGACGTGCAAGTTTTTACTCCATTGTCAGAAAAGGAAAGTCTGACAAATTAGTAAATATGCTTAGTATAAGCTGTTAGCCTGTTAGGTTGCCATAATAAACTTCAAAGTGGAGACTTGTATGACACACTAAATTTTCTTTGAAGAGTTGGTTCTTATTCTAGTCTGTTTTTGTTGTTTTGTCTAATGTATCAATTTCCTAATTAGCTCATGTTTTACTATAGTTAACCCACTTTTATGTAAAAGCCATTCCTTTAAAATCCCGCAGATGATAGTATTATTGTGGTTCTTACTATCATCATTTTTTTTCTTTATCTGCGTGCTATTTGTTCTAAAGTGATTATCTCTTGGTCGCATATTTGCAAAATGTACCTCAAGTGCATCGGCTATTTATATATTATTCCGTCCTTTTTCAGGAGCTGATTCTGGGTGTAGGTTGTACTATGAGAAGGACAGCTGTGCACATCAAGACTCAGATTAGCCTTGCTTGATTACACTACAGCTGGTTGAATAACAATTTATACTTGATTTTGGTGGTTAAAAACATGGGTTCTAGATTTCCATCACATCAGCTGAGCAGTGGCCTTTATGTATCTGGCCGACCTGAGCAACCTAAGGAGAAGGCCCCGACCTTTGGATCCAATGTGATGCCATACACTGGTGGTGACACCAAGAAATCTGGAGAGCTTGGGAAGATGTTTGAGCTCCATGCTGAAAGATCTAGAAAATCTGGTCCTCTAGGCAATGCACCTTCGAGAAATCCTTCATTTGGCGGTGCTGCCTCCAATTCTGGACCTGTCTCTAATGCTGGCGGTCGGTCAAACTACTCTGGTTCTCTTTCATCTTCAGTTCCTGGCGCCGGAGGATCAGCAAGAGCAAAATCTAACTCCGGACCACTCAATAAGCATGGAGAACCAGTAAAGCGGTCATCTGGTCCCCAGTCTGGAGGTGTGACCCCAATGGCTCGCCAGAATTCCGGCCCTCTCCCTCCAATGCTCCCTACGACTGGGCTTATCACATCTGGCCCTGTTACTTCCGGGCCACTTAATTCTTCTGGTGCCCCAAGAAGAAAAGTATCTGGATCTCTTGATCCTGCTGCATCGATGAAGGTTCGGGCCACATCGCTTGCTCACAACCAGGCTGTTACTACACTCACCAGCGAAGGTGGTTTCTCAGTTATGGGGAGCATTTCAAAGTGGGTATTCTGGCTAGTGATCACACTCTTGCTGTTCGGGTTTGCAGTAGGTCTCTTCATTCTTATTGCTGTTCACAATGCGATTGTGCTGATAGTTGTTGTTGCAATGATTGGTTCTGTTGCTGCACTTGTGTCTTGGAATGTTTGGCGGGGCAGGAGAGGCGTGCTCAAGTTTGTCAATAGCTGTCCTGATACTGATCTTAGAACTGCAAAAGATGGAGAGTATGTGAAGGTTACAGGGGTATGTGAAATGCTTCTGATCTTCTTGGATTTATTGCCCTTATCTTTACTCTGATAAATTGCTGTTTAGTGTCAGTATTCATCATGTTCTACTGAGCATATGCTCGTCTGTTGCAATGTGCACTAAACACACTAACCTTTAACGTAGTTGAGTACTATCAGAGTCCAAGTTACTTACTTTTCATTTTCCTTTCTGCCACGTGTGCTTTGGACCTGTATACCAGCACATAATATATCAATATATCACCAATTTTCTGTATTTCGTTTTACTATTCATGGTAGAATTTGCATGGTTGTTATAGTTGGATTCTTATAATCACTTAGTTCCACATGTAGCATAAATTCCTCTTCAGTTTTTGGAGATCGCATACATTAATCTACAGGTTGACAACATATTATTTTCTGTTCTAAGAAAACTTGTTCCGTTATCAGTTACCACTCAGTAATGATAAGTATGCCAAACATCACAGGTTGTTACGTGTGGAAATTTCCCCCTGGAGTCCTCATTTCAAAGGATTCCGAGATGTGTGTACACTTCGACTAGGCTGTATGAGTATAGGGGCTGGGATTCAAAAACTGCAAACCCCAAGCATCGCCGGTTTACCTGGGGATTACGGACAGCAGAGGTGAGTTTTGTTTTTTCATGAGTGCCTAGAAAAATAATGTTTCAAACAAATTGATACAATGAATTACTTCCCGGTATAAAGATGTGTTAAAAACTGTTACTACTAATGCACCTATATTTCTTTCTTCCTAACTGACCATAACATTTCCTGCTATTGCAGCGACATGCGGTCGATTTCTACATTTCAGACTTTCAATCTGGGCTTAGAGCGTTGGTGAGAACAGGAAGTGGTGCACGGGTGACACCATATGTTGATGAATCGGTGGTGATTGACGTCAATCCTGAGAACAAGGACATGTCTCCTGAATTTCTAAGATGGCTACGAGAAAGGAACCTCTCAAGTGATGACCGGAAAATGCGCCTAAAAGAAGGGTATTATTTTCTTTATGTTGCTTTCCACCTTGATGGCTAGCATTGCTGCATAAGCTAGTGATATTTACCTTCTATTCCAAAGATGTGTGCCAAAAGATAAGTGAATAATTGTGTTCTACTCTATCTTGTACCTGCAGATACATCAAGGAAGGCAGCACTGTGAGTGTGATGGGTGTTGTTCAAAAGAATGAGAGCGTGTTGATGATAGTACCTCCATCAGAGCCCATCTCATCTGGTTGCCAGTGGGAGAGTTGTTTCTTCCCAGCAAACCTCGATGGACTGGTCGTGAGATGTGAAGATACTTCAGACATGGATGTGATACCAGTATAGCAAGCTGATGATTGCTGTGGTGTGGAATAGCTGCTGTTGAAGAGGGAACGTTGGCCTGTCGAATCTTTTGATTGGTAGAGTATTAGAACTGAGAAAAATGTACAAATGTTAGGTGTGATTAAGGCTAGTAAAGATGGAGTATGGCTGCTGGTTAATCGGTGTTTGGCTGTATAGTCCTTTTTCAATGTGTTTTGTCCTCTTTCGCTCCTGTTTTTTCGGTTATGAGCTCTCAATACTTGTGTAATACGATTGCTTTTGGGCTGTTTGAAGACATGTTGAATCGTGTTTATGTGTTATTTAGGATGAACCTCTTGCACCGCTGTTAAAGCCTTAAATGTATTATTGCTGTTACTTTTATGTATCCATATTGTTGGTCCATTTCATACATGCTGGCTTTTTAAGAGGACAGACGTGGGAGGAAGATGGGCGACCCTGGCGACCCCGGACCTGGCGACCCTGGCGACCTCATGCCGGCCGGCCGGGCCCTCGCCCGCGGCGACGTATGGGGTCTCCGTCATAGGGGAAACCGTTTCTGGGCTCTTGCCGGATCCGAGGAGGACTCGGATGAGGAGGACTTCGCCGGCGATGCAAACGCCAGGGGCTCTTCTCCAACACCTTCGGATCACATCTGTGAGTCCGTGCGACTAGGATACACGGAGGAGGAGGTCGCGAGAGACATTGACGAAGTACTACCACGATCGGACCGCGCATGGGAAGGTCTAGGTCGCGGCGAGGAAGACAAGGTCGAGGTTTTCCGGCGTGTGATTCAACGGCGCACGGCGGCTACAGCGGTAAAACCATGGAAAGGTCCATTACCAAAGGTACGTCTACCGGCACTTACACTAGCAGATTTCATTGGTAATTGGAAGAAGGTCCCATTCCGACGGAGGAAGGGAAATCCGGTGGCGGCGACCTCGTCGCCGGCAACGACAGGAGCCGATCCGGATCTGGGAATTCGTGCGGCGAGAGATGCTCGTTTGAATTTCCTGTTGGGCCAAGGAGAACAACGGGCTGTCGGTTACAGGCCGGATACGACTGGGTATATGGCCCAGTTGGATTCTGAGAACAGGCCGTCACAGCTCGATGAGGAGTCTCGGTCGAAGGAAGAGTCCTATGATCGCAGACTGCATCAGGCAAAAATAGCGCTCGGCGCTAGGGTTACGAGGCATCCTTCTCCTGGCTTCCCTTCACCTCGAGGACGTGCGCCACGAATCCCTTCATCTCTCGCATGCATGGCAGGGCGTGGCGATGGGGAACGGCTGCTCGCTGAGACCAACGCGCGAGGCGTGGCGCCGGATCATACGGCGGCCGGCCGCGGCGCTGGAAGGGGCGCGGCACAAACCGGTGATCAACAGCGGGCCGGCCTTGGGGCTGGGCGCGCCACTGGTGGTCGGTCCAGTCCTGGAGCGGGGCAAGGGGATGGGCAGAACGGAGGACGCGGCGGCTATCGCGGTGGCCGCGGTGGTGGCGACGGCGGTTACAAAGGCAAACGTCCTAACTGGAATCAATGGTCAGATGATCGGGCAGGGGGCTCACGCGGCAGGTGGTACGGCGATGACCGTGCCTTCGGCGCCAACCAGTGGCACCGTGACTTTCATCCACCGGCTGGGGATTTTGTGGAGGGTGCTTCTGGACCGCCTACCCGGTACTTTGGGAATCGGGGAGGTGGGCGTACGCTCGGCAGGAAACCTCCTCTGCGGCGTCACTGGCAGCAAACTGAGAGACAAAATAACATGGATGGTTCAGCAAAACACACTGGCAATGGGGCTGCAGCAACGGCGGTGACGTTGCCTGAGGCAGCGGCGGCGGTAGTCAAGGCCCTCGCATCTGTCTCTACACATACATCAGACACTCATGATAGTGGGTCACAGCAGGACCAAAGCTTGGAAAATAATGATGCTACTAGGGCGAATAAGGCAGCCCGTAAGAAAGAAAAGATGAGCTGCTTTCGCTGCGGGATGGCAGGGCATTTTGTGATGGATTGCAAGGAGGTGTTATGCGATATATGCTTGAAACCAGGACATACAGATTCTACATGTCCACTATTATTGGCACCGAAGCCGGTGGTCAATATATATGGAGTTTGCCATCACAAACTCATGTTTTTCGAGACACCACATTCAAATGTACCTCAAATACCGTCGAGGCTAGGAAGCACGAAGACGGGTTTGGTTAAGGTGTCACATGGCTCGCTTTCTGAGGATCAGATTTCTCAGCAGCTGAGGAGGCTCGTGTCTGAGTCATATCAGTGGGCACCGGTTAGAGTCGAGGAGCGGGTGTTTCGAGTTGACTTTCCTCGGAGAGAGGATCTTGAGCGCCTTCTTAAGTTCGGTGTTAGCAAAGTTCCGGGAACTAACTATATGCTTGAGTTCGAGGAGAGTAAAAAGACAGAGCCCAAGGGATCACCCCTTGAGAAGGTTTGGCTAAGGTTCTCCGGTGTTCCGGAAACTCTTCTGAATGATTTTTTCATTGTCTGGAGCCTTGGTTCGCTCATTGGAAAAACGGAGAAAGTGGACATGCCGTTTACACGGAAACAGGGGATTGCACGGATTCTGGTTGGGGTACTAGATATGGAGCACGTGCCTGACTTTGTGCCTTGGGCATATGACGATGTGCATTACGATCTTGATGTGGAGGTTGAGGAGACCATTCCACAAGACACAGCTGCGGATCCTGACGTGGATATGACGGGAGACGGAGAGGGAGATGGTGATCCCAAGGCCGATCTAGGTGAGGAGGATAATATGTCCAATGACAAGGGTCAACCGGCAAAGTCTTCTAGTACACCTAAGCACGACGGAAAGACAACGACTTCAACACAAATGACTTCTCTTCGTTTTGGATCGTTTCATATTCAGTCCGCTCCGAGTCGTATATGTAATGTTCTGCACTCAAGGGAGGATATAAGGTCCTCACCTCACGTCCCAAATGCGGACATACAGATGTTGTCCAGGGAAGGATTAGATACAACACAGCAAGAGAAGGAGTCTATAGGGTTGCATGCGGAAACTTTTGAGAAGGGGGTCGGCATCACGCCGGCCGGCGGACAGCTTATCGCATCGGTCACAGCGGCTGATGCGTGCAGCCACGGCTGGTCTTCTGTTGAGACAGCACGCGAAGGTTATTCGGCGGCTGGTACGGACAGCCAGGAGGGGCCCAATAGACACGCAATTGAGGGATCAACATTTGCATCACCGTTGGCTGGAACGGCCGGCCAGGAGGGCTGCGCTGGGCTCACAGCCGGTGGTGCATCTTCACCTGTGGTTGGCATGGTCAGCCAGGAGGGCTACACCAGCTCCACAGCTGCCGATGCAACTTCACTGACGGATGGAGCAATGCTCACGAGCTATGAGCGGTCGGCTACTAAGACGCCGCCGCCTACTTTTACAGTTAACGTCGGCGACGAGGCACACCTGGCAAGGAGCCAGGAGAGACGTTCACCACCGCCACATGTTGCGTCATTGGACGCTCAACAGCATGTGATACCACCCATTTCCATTCAGGACTCGAGGTTAGTTGATACAACACCAATTTCTTCCACGTTGGTCGGAGATTTTGTGGTGCAAGGAAACATTTGTGAGCCCTCTTTGGATGCTGTGATCAGTTTTGGTGGCATTCCGGATCCTTTATGCTCTGAACGGCGGTTCAGCCAGCGTATCCAAGGACAACCGGATGCGGACGACATTCAGCTAGGCCGTGCTATGCGGGCAGCCAAGCTTCGTGATGTCCAAGAAAATACAGGTATGTCAGTGAATACGAGTTGTTCCATTTTACATTTTTCTGAAACTGATATTGTAGAAAATGCATGCAACCTAGGGATTTCACTTGGTAGTAATGCAAAAGAGATCGCAAAATCTGTTAATGATATTCTTGATTTAGAAGCGGATAGAGCCATTGATATCATTAAAAACATAGCTGCGATTAAACCTTTGAATGACATGGAAATTGTTGAATTGGGTATCACCTCTCTAGAAAGTTTATGCGAGGACTTAATTCCAGAAGATGGGGTAGACAGAAATGAGAAGGAGGAGGATTCCGGGGGGTATATGGCTCCTCTGAATGCCGACATCCTTACTCAAGGAACATATAATGCTGATGACTCCGACGTGGTGATGGAGCCGTCTAAAAGACCATGGAGAAGAAAAATATACCCTACCTCTGCGGTAAGGAGGAGTGCGAGAGTGAAACACAAGAAAAAATTCCATGATCAAATATGAAAGGAATCTTTTGGAATAGCAGAGGTCTTGCGGACTTGGCTAAAATAAGGTTCCTTCGAGAAACTTCGCTTCAGCACAAACTTGACTTCATGGCCTTACAAGAAACGGGCCGAGATAATTTTACGCCACAATTTCTAAACACCATCTCGGGTGGAGTGGATTTTGATTGGCATTGCTTACCCCCGCGGGGTAGGTCTGGAGGAATCTTGCTAGGGGTCAAGTGTGAGTCCCTACAGGTCCTCAGTGTGGTGTATGGTGAGTTTACTGTCAAATTTCGGTTGAGATCGAAAGTTGACGGTTTTAGATGGGTGTTGGTCGCTGTGTATGGGGCGGCACAACCGGAGTTCAAGTCTGACTTCCTCACGGATTTAGTGAGAATGTGTGGGGAGGAGACACTGCCCATCCTAATTGGAGGCGATTTCAATATTATTAGGAGACGGGAAGAAAAAAACAATGACAACTTCGATGGAAGGTGGTCATTCATGTTTAATGCGATCATTGAGAGTCTGGATTTAAAAGAGATCGACCTCACCGGGAGACAATTTACTTGGGCCAATACGTTACCGAACCCGACATATGAGAAGTTGGATCGGGTTCTTACCAATGTTGATTGGGAACAGAAATTTCCGATGGTCACGGTCAGAGCTTTGCAAAGAGCGGTCTCTGATCACACACCACTATTAGTGGATTCGGGCGAACCGAACCATGTGGGCAATCGGAATACCTTCTCTTTCGAAATGAGTTGGTTCGAGAGAGAGGGCTTTATGGATCTCATTGCTACCCAGTGGGCAAGAGAAACTGGGGGGCATACGAATATGGATAGGTGGCAGAATAAGATTACACACCTGCGCCAGTTCTTAAGAGGCTGGGCCAAAAATCAAGCTGGAATTTATAAAGCGGAAAAAGAGAGGCTGCTTCAACTCATTAATGATTTGGATGTTAAAGCAGAATCCTCAGTTCTACTCACTACGGAGAGAAATACTAAAATTGAAGCTGAAAAAAAGTTACAAACATTACTCAGAGAGGAAGAGATGAAGTGGGCACTTCGAGCAAAAGTGACGAAGGTGGTCCACGGTGATGATAATACTAAATTCTTTCACATGATTGCAAATGGCAAGCATAGAAAGAAGAAAATATTTCAGCTTGAACAGGATGAGGGCACAATTGTTGGGCATGATAATTTGAAGCATTATATCACGGAGTATTACAAAAAGCTATTCGGGGCACCTCAGGAGAATTATGTTTCTCTTGATGAAGGCATTACATCTGATATTCCGCAACTTACACATGAGGAGAATGATGTTCTGGCTGCTCCGTTCACTGAAAAAGAGGTGTATGACGCTATAGCACAAATGAAACACAATAAGGCTCCGGGACCGGATGGGTTCCCCGCGGAGTTCTATAAGAAATGCTGGCACATAATCAAAGGGGATTTGCTGCCCTTGTTTCATGACTTGTTCAATGGACAATCACAACTCTTTCACCTAAACTTTGGAACAATAACGTTGTTGCCAAAGAAGGGGGACGCCATTCGCATCGAACAGTTTAGACCTATATGTTTACTTAATGTCAGTTTCAAAATATTTACAAAGGTGGCTACAAACAGATTGACACAGATTGCTCACTCTGTTGTTCAACCATCTCAAACGGCATTTATGCCGGGACGACACATCCTTGAAGGGGTGGTAGTCTTGCACGAAACAATTCACGAAATTCATAAAAAGAAACTTGATGGGGTTATCTTCAAAGTGGATTTCGAAAAGGCATATGACAAGGTCAAATGGCCTTTTCTACAACAAGCGTTGCGAATGAAGGGATTTACCGAGTCTTGGAGGAAGCAAGTAGATACCTTCACGCGAAAGGGTAGTGTGGGAATTAAAGTTAATGATGACTTGGGTCATTACTTCCAGACACATAAAGGCTTAAGACAAGGGGATTCCATGTCTCCTATCTTATTCAACATAGTTGCGGACATGTTGACGGTCCTCATTGGTAGGGCTAAGGAGAACGGCCAAGTAGGTGGTTTAGTTCCCCACTTGGTGGAGGGGGGAGTATCCATACTACAGTATGCGGACGATACAATCTTATTCATGGAACACGACTTGGCAAAAGCTAGAAATATGAAGCTAGTTCTTTGCTTATTCGAACAACTGTCTGGACTAAAGATTAACTTTAATAAAAGCGAACTGTTCTGCTTTGGAAGAGCCAAGGAAGAACAGGACGCATATAGGCAACTTTTCGGATGTGAAATGGGTTCATTGCCGTTTAGTTACCTTGGGATTCCGATCCATCACAGACGACTGACGAACAAGGAGTGGAAATGCATAGAAGATAGATTCGAAAAAAGACTGGCTTGCTGGAAGGGTAAGCTTATGTCTTATGGAGGCCGACTGGTCCTGATTAATTCGGTATTGACTAGTTTACCGATGTTTCTTCTATCATTCTTTCAAGTGCCTATAGGGGTGCGGAAGAGATTAGATTTTTATCGATCACGCTTCTTTTGGCAAAGTGATGAGACCCGGAGGAAATATAGATTAACAAAATGGGATATTATATGCAGACCTAAAGATCAAGGGGGATTAGGAGTTGAAAACTTAGAAGTTAAGAATAGATGCCTCCTTAGCAAATGGCTATACAGGTTATCTACGGAGACTGATGGAATGTGGATACAAATTTTGAGAAATAAGTATCTACAATCAAAAACACTAGCACAGGTTTCAGCTAGACCCAATGACTCGCCATTCTGGAAAGGCTTAATGAATGCGAAAGCATCCTTTTTTCAGCGAGTTAAATTTCTGGTTGGTAATGGTACCACGACCAGATTTTGGGAGGATACGTGGCTGGGGGAGGCACCGCTGGCTATACAATATCCCGCATTATATAATATTGCTACACGTAAGGCAGATTATGTGTCCACAGTACTACAGTCCATACCCCTTAATGTTCAATTTAGACGAACTCTAGTGGGACAGAGATGGAACTCTTGGTTACATCTGGTCAGACGGTTGATGGATGTGCAACTCTCTGATCAGCAAGATCGATTTCATTGGAAATTAACCACGAGTGGTTCTTTCTCGGTGAAGTCGATGTATATGGATTTAATTAACCATGGACCTCTATCAAGGTCATTGCATATATGGAAGATCAAAGTTCCGTTACGTATTAAAATTTTCATGTGGTTTGTACACAAGGGTGTCATATTAACAAAGGATAACCTGATAAAACGTAACTGGAACGGAAATGCTACTTGTTGCTATTGCGGTCAAAATGAAACAATCCAACACCTCTTTTTAGATTGTCCACTAGCAAAATTACTTTGGCGCACAATTCAGATAGCTTTTAATATTCAAGCACCAATGAATCTCAACAGGCTTTTTGGGGCGTGGCTCGACGGAGTAGACGCAACATTAGCTAATCATATACGCATTGGCATTAGTGCATTATTTTGGGCTATCTGGAATACTAGAAATGATATAATTTTCCAAGGCAAGAAACTTAACAATTTTTTGCAGGTCATATACAGAGCAACGTCATGGATCCATACGTGGTCATTACTCAACCATGTGGACAACAGGGAGCATATGGATATTGGGTGCAACCGATGGGAGACGGTCGCACGGGCTATCTTCAGCCGGTTTGGATGGCGAGCTGTTAATAGGCTAGGTGTGTAGGCATCGTAGTCTATTGGTGACGCCGGATGAGGCTTTTTATTGTACGTTCTTTTACTTTTTGGCTCAAACTGTGAGGCCTTTACCAACTTGAGACGAGACATTGAGACTTCTTTTAATTTATAATAATATGGCTGTATGCATCGTTCTCGATGCAGAGGCCGGGGGCTTCGTTCCTCCTTCTCAAAAAAAAAATACATGCTGGCTTTTGGGCTGTTTGAAGGGTCAGTCGAATTGGGTTTAGGTCGAAAATTTCTTGCACTGCAGCTAAAGATCTTACCTGTGTCTGTGTCCACATTGTTTTTGTATGTAGTTAAAAATGTCAAATACTCCATTAGACTGGCTGTGATAATCTGCAACTTGCTTAATTGGGATAAGGGTTGGTTTGCAGCACAAAATGATTATTTTTTTCATTGTATATGTATGTATGCATCTAATTCAATCAAAATAATAGGCATCACCTTTCTTGCGTAAAAGGATCTCTGAACATTGTCTATGCCATTGGGAGAGAAATTTACTGGACTGAACATTGTCTATGCCATTGGGAGAGAAATTTACTGGACGCATAGATTTCTTTACTTCTGTTTAGATTGAAATTTAGGTAGGGGTCTAATTACCCAAAACATAAGGCTGTGAACGCACACTGTAATAGGAAATGTAGAAGGCAGCTGATGTGCACGTGTCTTGAGAAAAATAGGGCCAAACTGTAAGTGATTATCCATTTTAGACTTAGTTGTAGAGATAAAAAGGGTCTGATAAAGTAAAACTACAGGATCTATTTTTGTCATAAAACAGAGGATTTGTTGGGCTCAGCTGCAGTATTGACTAGTGGATATGGTGTAGCTGGAAAAACTACGAGAGAACAGAAGGGCCTAGTTGTAAGAGAAGACGATTCCACCGGCAGCAGTCTTCTCAGGGGCATACCTGTGAGAGTAAAAAGTAGGATCCAGGGACCGGCGCGCGAAATCTCAAAAAAATTTGGACCATTTCTCGATTTGTGCGTGTCATCCTTGCACAGGGGCCATGCTAATCTTCTCTGTATCGTTTCAATTTTATCGGATGTCCCCGAAGGGACCTGTCTCGTCGCGGCGAGCGAGCTTATAAACCGGTCGTGACGCTCTCGCGTAGCCGAGGTGGTACTAAACAATCCTAGACTGCTGTGTTTTGCTCTCCCCGGCCGCGCCCCCGCGCGCGTAAGCCATCCGGCGGGGCCCAAAAGCCCAGCGGCAAGCACGTGGGCTGCATCTCATTACGTGGCCCAAACCGGTTGAGAGACAGAGCGCAGTGCTATTTTTTCTTCCTCTCCGTCCTACTCGTACGTGCCACACGCTGAACATCATCGTGTTGAGTTTGTCCCCAGAGTTAGACTGTGTTGAGTTCTTTTTTTTTTGCGGGGTAGACTGTGTTGTGTTCAGTTGTATGGTCTAGCTGTTGGCAGCAATGTAGCCCCAACATTTTGACCTCTAACGAATACTGTAAGTCTGAGATGGGAGGCTAGCTGGTAGTCGCAGTAGTAAAGAGCCAGTGGCTGCCGATAAATGGCTGCAGAGACCGAGCTCCACATAGCTCGGTATTTTTTTTCCAGCCGAAATACTATTTGCACACACTGATTTTTTTTTGAAAAAAAGTATATACACAGATGAGTATTCGTAATACACACGTATAAATTTTCACAAACACATATGCTCTCATGTAACGCATACAAAAAAGACAAATACACAGATTAAAATGGGCTTTATCTTTATTGTATTTGGGCCAGATATTTATCTTTTTTGTGTAGCATGCAAACAGTCGAATTACCTGATGAAACTTTCTACATACTTGACTACCATGCATATGTATTCGTATAAAAAAAATTGATATTTTTTGAAACTTTTAAGTATATCTTGATTTTTTTTTTTGGTAAACCGGGCTCCTGGAGCCCGGTCTCTGCGACGCCGTTCTCCAGTGGCTGCCTGCTTTAAGGTTCAGGTCAGTGCGTGCAGCTGGCAATTTCAAGCGATCCTTCGGGTTTTCAGCTGGCAATTTCACCAGTGTGTGCATTAATGTTAAACCAGTTAGGGGAGAATTTTGTTTTTGACGAAACAACTGAGTGGGAATCTACGGGGACGGGGAGGAGCTGAACAAGCAGAGCAGAGCCGGTGCATGCAGTCCGTCAGGAACCCACAAAATGGGCCATTCTCATTCGGAATATCAGCTGAGAAGCAGATCACAACAGGAGTCCCTCTTCCCACCCACACCACATGATCCTCTGGACGAACACATGATCCGACGATCCTTCTCAAAAACGGTCCCGAGCGTCGCACTCGCACTGCAAAATCAGTATAAAAATATGTGCTGGCAGAGGCAATGCATCTCATTTTCATCGCACGCGGTTCATCGAGCGACCCGTCCCTCCGATCTTGGCCTACTTCATTCATTGATCATCCAGCCAGAGCCAGGGACCTGGTCCCCGGGTGCCGGCAAGTTGCTCTGGATATCTGCAACAAAATTTTACACGGTTCGGATCATGTAGACAGACGGGAGAAAGTTGAGGAATGACTCTGAATCGACCCACGTACCATGCATCACCCGGTGCAGGTTATCCTTTGGTTTCGTTCTAGAGTTAGTTATTACCTCACGAAGAGGGGTAAGTAGTAAGAGCATCTCTATCAGACCCCGTATAAGTGGTCAAACCTGTAAATTTTTTGCGGTTTACAGTTTTGGTCGAAAAAAGTGTCTAGAACAGAAACCGTAAAGTGGTTTAACCCGTATTTTTTTTAAGGGGCACCGAAAATCCCCACCCGAAATCCTTATATTTGAAGGTTGGAAGGCCGAACCGAGGGGGCCCCGTATACCGGTCAAACCTCGTCGGAGCAAACACGGCGCCACGGAGTTTGCCGGAATCCATCCTCAACCCGCCGGAATTCATCGCCGCACACCGGAAAAGGCCGCTGGACGCCGCAATCGATCGTCGCCGGTTCGAATTGGGTGAGCTCGACCTCGTCGTGGCCTCCCATGACCTCATCCTGGCCGTCGGAATCCTCCCGGCACGGCCGGCAAAGGTGCACGGCTCGGCTGGCAACGGAGCAGAGCGCAACCGGCGGACGACTGGGCACGGCCGTCGGGCGACTGGGCGCGGCCGGCATGATGATGGGGCGTGGCCGGCGGGGACGGGACGCGACGGACAGGCGACGGGGCACGACCGGCTGGGGGAAGGGGCGGCGGCCACCGGACCGGAGGAAGGAGCTCTTTATCCCAGTTTTACAGTTCACTTCTGCTTCGATACAACCCCCTTAAACACATCAACAGAGGAGATTTGTCCATACCCCTTCATAATAAAGGGTAGCATGGTCCTTTTAGAAAATACGTCGCCTGCCCAGACCGTACACAATGGCGAGGAGCAAACTGGGCCGGCCCATCAGCGAATGAGCTCCACTCTCACACAAACGAGCAGATCCACTAGAACAACCCAACTTTGTTGACTTTAATAACCAGCCCAGATATATAAGAACCATCATCAGCCACATAGTTTTTTTTTTCAAAACTGGGCCGGTCCAGCAGCGAATAGTCTCTATAGTAGTCACTATGAACAGTAGAAAATTCAGAAAAAATCAGCTTGCGACGGGAATCGAACATGAGACCTTCCAATCCCACGCGAAAGAGACGAGTACTAGGACGAGCGAACTATCAACTCTAAAGAGCGGCGCGGACCATTAAAATATGGACATCGACATAGCTGAACAATTGTTTGGAAATTTGAACACAACTTCTTTTAAACGCGAACACTTTTTTAAATTGTACATGAAAATTTTAAAATGCAAACGTTTTCTGAAAAGTGGAACACATTTTTAAACTCTAAGAAAATTTTGAAAGATGAGATTTTTTAGAAAAATTCCAAACAATTTTTGAAACTCTGAACTTTTGAAAACACAACAATTTTTTTATATTTTCGAACTTTCAAAAAAATGAATAAAAAAATATGTTGATCGTTTTTTAACTTTGTGATTTTCAAAAAGAAAAAAGAAAAAAACAACAAAAATGATTCATGAACCTTCTAAAAGGTTCCCAAACCTGTAAAAATCGGCCTGGAACCATCTAGAAAGTTCCCAAAGGCGGCATGTGCAGAGTCAGGAAGCGATTAAAATGGGCTGGGCTATGTTCACTCGTATCGATTCGGTATGTTCTCATTAGTTCATTTTTCTCCTTTTTGAACTTTATTTTTCATTTTGAAGCTTTTTTAAAATTTTAGTTTTTTTGGAATACCCTGAAATGTTCTTGTTTCCAAACATTGTTTACAATTTCATAAAATATTCAGGAATTTCAGAAAATCTTTACATTTTTAAAAAAATGTTCACAAATTTGATATTTTTTTAAAAAGTACATGGTCTGCAATTTGACTTCAATTTTTTTGTCAATTATTGGGAGCTTGTTAACAATTTAGAAAAGGTCTTCAAACTTGTAAAATTTTCATACACATTTAAAATTTTCAAAATTGTTAACGAATTTCAATAAATGGTTAGTACATAACAAAATGTTCACGTTGATTGATAATGACCGAAATTACAAATAGCAGAGGCATACAAATTAGGAATAACTACATGCTCACAGATGCACTCGTCTGGCCTAGTTTGCTCACAGATTGAATGACTTACGACACCGTTTGCAAGTTGTGACGCCTCCGGACTTGCCTATTTTCACTGAGAAAACTTCAAAAAAATGCAAAATCTGTTGAAAAACATGCATGGAAAAAATTAGGGTTATTTGACGGATGCCGAAAAAACGCGCCCTCAAACGGACCGTTCTGCCTACTCAAACTCCCGACATTGAATATGGTCTATTTTTAGACATGCATGACCTCAGGTTTTGCTAGCAGGTGGGCATGCCCATGGTAGGTGTGCATGCCAGGTTTGAATGAATTCCGACATCATATGCAAGTTGCGTCACGTCTGACCATTTTTCATAAAAAAAACTACTAAAAATGCAGGAATTATCAAAAACTCAAACAACTTGCCATGGTGCCTTGAATTGGTCATACAAGACTATGAAAAAATTGGGGCCATTTAGGGATGTCGAGAAATGAAGTGCTCCCAAACATACGATTCTCGTCTACCTGAACACCCTCCGTTGAACATGTTCTATTTTTGGACATGGGTGAAATGAACCAAACTTTTGCAAGTAGGTGTGCATGACCATGGTAGGCATCCATGCCAGATTTGAACGAATTTCGACACCCTATGCAAGTTGCGTCACATCCGGCCATTTTTCACCGAGAAAACTCTAGAAATTGCAAGAATTATCAAAAACTCAAACTACTTGCCATGGTGCCTTGAATTGGTCATACAAGACTATGAAAAAATTGGGGCCATTTAGGGATGTCAAGAAATGAAGTGCTCCCAAACATACGCTTCTCGTCTACCCGAACACCCTCCGTTGAACATGTTCTATTTTTGGACATGGGTGAAATGAACCAAACTTTTGCAAGTAGGTGTGCATGACCATGGTAGGCATCCATGCCAGATTTGAACGAATTCTAACACCCTATGCAAGTTGCGTCACGTCCGGCCATTTTTCACCGAAAAAACTCTAGAAAATGCAACAATTGTCAAAAACTCAAACAACTTATTATGGTGCCTTTAATTGGTCATACAATGTCATGCTCAACGTATATTTTTAAAGTGTTCATGTGTATATAATTTTTTTTAGCATAGCGTTTATCACGAAAGGGGTCAATGTGTATTTAAATATTGTTCAGCGTATATGAAAGAAAATGTTCAATGCGTTTTTAAATATTGTTCTGCATATACCACAAAAATGTTCAAGGTGTATTTAAATATTGTTTAACGTATATTACATAAAGTTTTAGTGTATATTCAAAAATATTCATCGTATATAAAAAATCAATAATTGTTCAGAATATCAAAAGTTTGTACAGATTTTTTCAATTTTTTGTTCACTTAAAAAAATTGTGCACATTCTAAAAGTGTTTTTGAATTCCAAAATTTCTTCACGATTTTAAAAGATTATTCGCATTTTTTAAGGAAATTTCGTCACACAAATGTCAAAGCTTTGGAAAAAAAGGTATCTGCCGTTATACTTAGTATTTTAGTTATATTGTTGCGACTTGCCCACCAACAGTTGTTAGCTCAACCGGCTATTAACACATCAGATGAGCTAGAGGTTAGGAGTTTGACTCCCTCTATGGCACTTTCTTGGCCTTTTTTTCGACCGCATCTCAGTTTTACAATTTGCGATTATACGGGGTCTGCTAGAGATGCTATTTTTTTGACCCGCATCCCAGTTTTACAGTTTGCGATTATACGGGGTCTGCTAGAGATGCTAACACCTTGCTGCTTTCTCTTCGCACTCGTCTTCTTCACGGAAACTGTCAGTCTGCCGCGCTAGGGGGTTAGTCGGGCAATCTCTCTCTCTCTCTCTTTCAGGTGTTATTTTCAGCTGAAAATTTTACCAACGTGTGTATCAGTGCCCCAAGTTAGGATAACAATCTTCAACCCGGAAAGAATCTGGGAAGGAGCAAGCAGAGCAGGTGCAGTGAGCCCATGTGGAACTCGACGCCCACCAGAAGATCAAAACAAGGCAATGAATGCACCAGCTCATGCTCGTGCCCAAACCCAAATAGTACTAAAAGAAAGGGTCTCGGAAAGCTGAGGATCCCAACAGGAGCTCCTCTCGTCTCCCCCATGATTTTCTCTTCCTTCCGAAGAACCCGTGATCATCCCACAACCAATCAGTCATTCGTGGAACGGTCCCGAACGGCAGCTGCCCCCTCCCGAATTTCACTGTATGGTTTTCTTTTGACCTCGAGTTGGGTTTGTTTGGCAGTTGAATACTAAGAACTGAGAAAAATATGCAAATGTTATGTGTGATTATGGCTACTAAAGATCGATCGAGTTTGGCCGTATAGTCTTTTTTCCAATGCATTACGTCCTCTTTTGCTCTTTTTTCGGTTAGGAGCTCTGAATACTCTGGGGCAACGAAGATGATATGAAGGCAGCCTGAGAGCTTTCTGGTAATGGTGCAAGTTTTAATAGGCACTGACTTGACCTGCATCCTGAATTCCTGATGCTATACGTCCCCTTTTCAGGACTGTTACATTCAGACCTTTTCTCCAGTCGCTGCCCTCGTTGGCCTTGTAATAGACATGTGGTTTTGATCAAGGAAATCGGAGAGAGTGCTCTCTTTTTCAAAATAAAATAAAATTCAGACGTATTTGCTACATTCAGCTTAGCGTCTGTTGATGGCGATTCAATCCTTTGTGCCGCAGAGGCCCAGGGCTTTGTGCCCAGGACAAATGGATAAATGGAATTCACAATAGTAACGGCAGTGCTTCCCTGAATGTACTTTGAATTGTGATACATTGTGTTTACATGAATGGCTGAATCTCATGTTTTAGCTTGCAGGTTTTGTTTTACTTTTCCGCGGTAGTGTATGAGAGGAATGTTTTCTTTATCTGGCAACTATATACTGAAGGAACGATTTTTTGTTTGTGTCATGTCTGCGAGAGCCTGAAAGATGTTTCATGTTTAAAGCAGATGCAATTTCATAAGTACATACCAAAATATCTGCAGTGGGGGCATGCAGATGGCACACTGCTGCAACGTGCTTGTTCTTCTGCCAGCATGTGTTCATGTTGGCAGCCATATATGCTGTGCTGCTCCTTTTCTCTTCTCTAATATATAGTGTCAAAAGAACGTCTTACATTTCGAGAAGAGGAAATACGCTGGCTCTTTTTTCTCTTCTTTTTTGGCTTAGGAAGGGTTTACATTTGCAGGTTCCAACATCAAAGCCATGATCACTTAAAAAAAACATGATCACTTTGCTGTGAACATGACGTTTTATTATCCATCACCAGATATCACATTGACAGTTTAATTTAGGAAAGATTTCTTGCACTGCTGCAAAAGATCTTGGCTGTTGTATTTCAGCGTCCACATTGTGTTTGTATGTGGTAGAAAATGTGAATACATTACTCTAGCTGTGAGTGCTTGCTTAATTATAATATAGGTTGGATCAGAACGATAAGGGGCTGTTTGGATCGTTACCCTCACATGCCCAGCCAAAAATTTGGCGTTGACCTTGCATGGTGTAGGCGTTTGGATAGCTACCAATTATTTGGTGCGCCCTGCCCTGCCCAGCTATGCTAGTTCAATCCAACGCCAACTCTTTGGCGAGACGCGGGCGCCAGAATTGGCCGCCAAATAATTGGCGCGCCCGCAGTTGGCAGGGCTGACCCCGGCGCAATCCAAACAGGTTCTTTTTGCCTTTCTCTTGTGGATGTGGTGTGTTGTCTTTGGGAGAGAGATTTATAGATTGAGAGATTCGTTTGAAAAGAAAGGACCGAATTGCAAATGATGCTCCATTAGGACCTCGATGTAAAGATGAGAAGGCCGCAACTGAAAGTACAAGGATGTATCTGTTAGAAACGGAGGATTCCAGCGGCCCATGCTGCGATATTGAGAGAAGGCTCCAGGGGCATATCGGTAAGAGGAAAAGGTAGGATCCACGATCCAGGGACCGGCGCGCGAAATCTCAAAAAAATTTGTACCATTTGTCGATTTGTGCGTGTCATCCTTGTGCAGGGGCCATGCTAATCTTCTATGTATCGTTTCAATTTTATCAAGGGACGAGTCTGGTCGCGGCGAGCGACCTTATAAACCGGTCTGACCTCTGTTGGACAGGCGAGGTGGGACTAAAGGAAATAGAACTGCTGCGTTGCTCCTTCAGCTGCGCGCACGTAGACCACCCGACCAGGCCCGAACATGCAGGCCCAAAAGCCCATCGCGAGGCCGTTGCTGAACTCACCTGTGCTGCATCTCACTACGTGGCCCAGATCAGTGGAAAGCCAGAGGACAGTTATCTTCAGCTCTCTCGTATCAGTAGTAGGCCTAGACTGGCGACATGATTGTTCTTCCTGATTCGAGAGTAGGAGTGCAGACCTTGGTGTTCCTGCTCTTCAATACGAGGTTCAGTGTTTTGACTCAAAGTAACATCAAAATGTAGGGACAACTGTTGTGCAAGAGACCCACAAGGATTTGAATGGTACGTTTGGCTTCAGAGAAAGTACATGTATATACTGTACGAGTGCAGACTACTTTTTTTTTGATGAATCAAGCCTGCAGGAAAGGTTGGAACGCAGAGTTGTCTTTCGAAATTCATGCAAATTGTTGCCGCATGAAGGGGCTAATGCAGCTACAGGGCCATCTTCTCTCTTGTGCTAGCCCAGGACACATATTTCTTCAACTGAATGCCACCCATAAATTGAAGTTCAAAAAATCCATCACAGAGAGAGTGAAGATGAAGCAGAGAAAGGAGTACGCGCAGCCGGCCAATTTATTGGAACACGTTCGATTTCAGGATGGGTTTGAGGAGGCAGAGAAAGAAGGAGCAAATGAAGCGGGCCAGCAAATTAAAATTATGAAGTTGCAATTGGCAAAACAGCATGCAGAATGCAGACTAGCGCAGCAGGGGGAAATCTTGTTTGAGGGAAAGGATGGGAAAAGTATCAAGCCAACAAGAATCAAGAAGTGTGCTGGTCCGGCCAAAATCTCAATCTCATGTGCTTCTCATGATGTCAACAACACTACACATGCTAGCTTAGGTTTTCTGGGATCCCTCGAGGAGCGCCGCGAGGAGCAATGAGGACATTACTTTGGAACAACAGTGGGGGCCGAATGAGAGATATTGCGGAAGGAAGAACAATGGGGGCCGAATGAGCGAGATAATTCTCAGATTGGGAAGAACAATGGAGAGGCGGTGGACATTTGTGGGCTTGAAGACCTTGGATATAGAGGCTTGGACTGTATGTGGGAGAAGCGAGTGGCCGGTGGTGACTTCCGCAGGGTGAGGCTTTACAGAGGTTTAGCGACAGCAAGCTGGTCTGAACTTTTTCCACTAACCAACAATCTTGAAGAGGGTAACCCGCGCTTTGCGCTGAAGAAATCAGTCATGACTGCGAGCGCTCTATGCGAGAGCCTCTCGACTCAGCAGAAGCACATAGTGACAGTCCTTGCGTTCGTCGTGTGCTAGGCGCATAGAGGCCCACATACCATCTAGTTCTTCGAAAGTCTCCGGCGACGACCCCACGATGGAGACTGGATCCGACAACTACTCCGCGTCGGAGCCCACGCTGATGCATGCCGACTTGACGATGGAGTAGGCACAGGCGCACTTCCATGCCGTCATGACCGAGGAGCAGCCGGTGCCTGCGCCTATGTTGACATTTCGGGCAGGCGCAGAAGGAACAACGCTACAATTTGTTCCTCCTCGAGGACCAAATCTACGGCAAGCGCGCGAAGGAGGAGGCCGTGGCGGCCATGGTTCTGGTGAACCCCAACTTCGTCGCCGAGCAGCAGGCGCTGTATGAGGCACGCTCAAACCGCCGCTTGCAACGTACAGGCGGCGCAACCAACCGAGGAGGCGGCGCTGGATGCACAGGCGGTTGCGGCCGGGAACGCCATCAGTTGCGCATCCTATGCGCCGCCAAACACTGTTAGACCGCGTCGATTGGACGACGAGCGTGCCGACCCCTCCACTTTCATCATGGACCTCACATCCACCCGCAATGGACAGGTCACGGACTCCGACGGGGGATGAGTATGGCATGAGAGGAGGCAGGGGCTCGAGTCCCAAATGGCCGGGTCCGTCTCCCATGTTCTACTATTTCTCGCAGACGACCACACCTTCACTTCGCGGGTTTTATCACCGTCGCTCATGGAGACGGTTGATGAAGGAGGTGGTCACCAGAAGGGAACAAAAAGGACTTGGACGACGGGCGTTGCCGTAGGCTAGGTTTAGGCCTAGTTTCCCCTTTTAAATGAAAACTACCCAATGTAATGAATGTGATTCAGTTTGTATGAAAATCATCCGGTTTGCATGTATTTCATCCGGTTTATTGGAACCCGACTTGAAATGTTTGCCGATAGCTTTGGATAAGTGTCTCAGCATCAGTGTCCGCGGACTGGTCTCTCCTATCAGCATAGTGAATGTGTGGAGATCTTTTTGTTTTGGGAATCCGATGCGCGGAGATGCTCTAATACCCCCTCTGTTTCATAATATAGTGTCTATAGATTTTTTCAAAACTCAAACTTTACAAATTTTGATCAAGCTTGAAAAGAAAAATGTATAGATTTGGAATACAAAATACTCCATCCGTCCTGAAATATATGTCGGAGAAATGGATAAAAATAAATGTATTTAAAACTAAAATGCGTCTAGATACATCAATTTTTCCGATAAGTATTTCCGGACGGAGGGAATAGGTATCATCGAATACATCACAAGACATACTTTCATATTACATATATTTTGTATCGTAGATATAAATAACTTTCTTTGGAAACTTAATCAAAATTTATAAAGTTTGACATTTCAAAATCTATATAAACTACTGTACATTATAATTATAAAAGGGAGGAGTTACTACTTCTACCTCCATTAACGAACGTATCGAGCGCCCACGGGAAACCCGCACACCATTGCATGAGAACGATGTGTATCGCGGGAAAGCGAAATCAGGATCGGACGGAGAGGACGCGTGGGATAAGATCCGCCCCTGGGATAAGATGCGTGTGTGGTACGGCTGTCCACGTGGTTGGCGTAGACGTGGCCGATTGTTGCCTCAAATCAGTCGGGTGAACACAAACGATTTTCCTTTTTGATATGATGATCGACATGGACGTGGATCGTTCCGCAAAATCGATTCGGATTGAGGGTCCATGCGCCATCTCTTTTTGATATGATGATGCGCGGAAGCAGGGAGAGCAGAGCGGAGAAGCAGAGGATATGGCGGCCGCGTCCTTCACCGCCGCGAGATCCGGCGGCGACAGGGCACCCTTCCCGGCGCCGCCCGCGTCCTCCATGCTCCCGCTCCGCCGCAGGCCCGCGCAGCGCCTGGGCTCCGTGCTGGTCGTCTCCTCCGACGTGCTCGCCAGGAACAAGGCCGCGCGTCCGGTGAGAATTCTCAATTGTTAAATCTTGGAAGCTTTTTCATGCTCTGCTTCTCCGTGGTCTTAATTCCAAGTGTCTCCTCGCTGTTTGCATGCAGGCGGTGACGAGGGAAGAAGCATTGGAGGTGTACGAGGACATGGTTCTTGGCCGTGATTTCGAGGACATGTGCGCGCAAATGTACTACCGTGGGAAGATGTGTGGTTCCGTCCATCTTTACAGCGGGCAGGAGGCCGTCTCCACCGGCTTCATCAAGTTGCTGAGCCAACCTGACTGTGTTGTCAGCACGTACCGTGACCACGTCCATGCGCTCTCCAAGGGCGTCCCGGCCCGCGCCGTCATGGCGGAGCTCTTTGGCAAGGCCACGGGCTGCTGCCGTGGCCAGGGTGGCTCCATGCACATGTTCTCTGAACCCGACAACCTCCTTGGAGGTTTTGCCGTCATCGGGGAGGGCATCCCTGTCGCCATCGGTGCTGCCTTCGCTACTAAGTACCGACATGAGGTGCTCAGGCAGTCTAGCCCTGACGGGCTTGACGTCACACTTGCCTTCTTTGGAGACGGCACCTGTAACAATGGCCAGTTCTTTGAGTGCCTGAACATGGCTCAGCTCTGGAAGCTTCCCATTATCTTTGTTGTGGAGAACAACCTATGGGCATTCGGGACGTCGCACCTTAGGTCCACTTCAGATCCGGAGATCTGGAAGAAGGGCCCGGCATTCAGAATGCCCGGTGTACATGTCGATGGGATGGATGTCTTGAAGGTCAGGGAGGTGGCTAAGGAGGCAATTCAGAGGGCAAGGAGAGGTCAGGGGCCAACTCTAGTGGAATGTGAAACCTACCGGTTCAGAGGCCACCGCCTTGGTGATCAAGATGAACTCAGGAGGCCTGGTACGGTTAATTTTTACTTAACCTTTTATTTTCAATATTTTAGTCAAAAGGTTTAGGGCATTCCTGTTTAAATTGTTTGGCAAGCATCTGAGCTGAAGTACACTGTTGAAAACTTCAGCTCAGATGTAGTCCAAGGATATCAATCATATCTCTGTTGTCCAAGGATGTATGTTTTTTTTCTTCAGTTATTCTCAAATCATTTTTGCTCTGTTAGTAACCGTATCAGATAGATTTTCAGTCATATTTAAAGGTGGAGATAGATTTAAAGTCATATTTAAAGGTGGAAATAAATTAGCTGGCTAAGTTTGGATCTTATATGACCTAGAACCTATGTTTGGTTTCACGTTCAACCCGATCACTGTATTTTTCATGGTCTATATATCTAACATGGAATCGATCACTCTCTGTTAATCCTGACATGCGACTATTTTGTATCCCGCATTTGAGTGTATATTTGCACCAGTACTCTCTTCTCGAGTGGATTGCATTATTTGTCAAGCCGCTCAACTTTCCTCTTTTCTTTGCTAATGTGCTCTGACTCAATCATCTAACGACCTTGTGCATAGATGAGAAATCTCATTACGCCGCAAGGGACCCCATCGCATCCATGAAGAAGTACATCATCGAGCAGAACCTCGCGTCCGAAGCCGAGCTGAAGCGCATCGAGAAGAAGATTGACGACGTGGTCCAAGAGGCCGTGGAGTTCGCCGACGCGAGCCCGCTCCCTCCACGGAGCCAGCTGCTAGAGAACGTGTTTGCCGATCCCAAGGGCTTCGGCATCGGCCCTGATGGCAAATACAAGTGTGAGGACCCCAAGTTCACGCAAGGCACGATGCAAGTCTAAGGGCCTCCACCGCCGCAGAATCTCTGTTCATCAGATTTTTTTAGGGAAAGCCTTCTGGCACATTTTATTGATTGTGGATCAAAGATACATTAGATACGAGCCATGGCAAGAGAAAACTAAGGGGTTCATCGACCCAAGTACAAGCTTCAGAAAGTAATTGGCTTTATAAAGACAAGGACGTAGCTACCTCATACGCCGCCACATTGGCTTCCCTTGGACAGTGGACAAAGTACACTTCATCCAAATTACTCGCTCTTAGATTGGAATCATAAAAATAATTGCTGAGCTAGCTGTTGCAGAAAACCCTCCTTCATTCATAGTCTGAACATCTTTTGTTTCCTTATGAATGGCATGTTCCTTAATAGCAGAGGTCTTGATGACTTGGCTTAACATATATTCATTGCGGAATGTAATCGGGAGTACAATTTAGACTTTTTAGCTTTATCTGAGACGGGGAGAGGTGATTTCTCAGTAAGTCTGCTTAACCGCCTGTCTCGCGGGATAGACTATAATTGGATTTCACGGCCACCTCGAGGTCGTTCTGGGGGCATTTTACTTGGCATTAACACAGAGACTATGATTGTTCTGGCTAGTTTGGATGGAGAGTTTCATATTAAATTCCACATCCGAAACAAAGCTGACATCTTCACATGGACCCTCGTCGCCGTGTATGGGGCAGCCGAGGATGAGCTCAAGGCAGTTTTTCTCTGTGAACTGGTTAATCTGGTAAAAGATAATCCATACCCCATTCTTATTGGTGGGGATTTTAATTTGCTACAATTTCCATATGAGAAAAGCCGAGGTATGTTTAATGATGATGCGGAGCATCCCACCATCATCCCCATGAAGCCTACAACATCAAACCAAACCCCAAGTGGTCCTATGACAAGAGCACGCGTACGCGACATTGGAGCTAAGGTGAACTCACTCCTCTTCGAGTTTGACTTGAATAGCAAAGGGACTTGGATGCTACCTCACAATGAAACCCTGTGCATCCTTAGGTACGAGGAAGACGACCACGAAGGATCAAGGAAGCATCCGCAAGACCAAGACCAAGAGGAAGAAGAAGCAAGGAGAAGGGCCAGCCTGCACTTGGCCGGATCATCCGGACCCCGGTCCGGATCATCCGGCTAATCCCAAACAGAACCGGATGAGGAGCCCCCGAAGCCGGATCATCCGGACCGACGCCCGGATCGTCCGAGAAATGCGTGACAGAACCGGCTCAAGAGACCCCGAAGCCGGATCATCCGGACCCCGGTGTGGATCATACGGAAGATGCCCGGATCATCCGGACCCCGGCCCGGATCATCCGGCCTTTGCCTGTGCGCACAGATGGGCCTCGGGCCTTGTATCTCCCCCCACTCACCCCTTCATCCCTAGAACTATATATACTCCTCTCCCACCTCCGAATTAGGGTTAGCTTATCTTTAGCATTTGGATATTGTTGAGCATAGCTCCATCTACCTCCTTCTCCCACGGAGTTGACCACCTCCTTGAGAGAAGATCCGAGTTGGATGCCAAGGCCCCATCTAGGGAAGATCTCACGGGATATCAAGACCTCATCTCCACGGAGTGAGACGACTATCGGTTACCTTGTATCGCTTGTTTGACTTTGGATCTTCATATCTTGTGTGCTTGAGTGGATTTAGCGGATGTGTGATCGGAGATCTTCCTTGTGTTTGTGTTTTCTCTTGTGATTTCTCCCTTCTTCCCCCTCCAAGTGTGAAAAGGTCGACATACACGGGCGTGCCCCGTATCATATTGGTATCATGAGCCACGTTGATTCACACCTTGGAGTCCCTCCCTCCACTTTCTAGCCAATTTTTGTTTTGTTTTGACCTAATTTCGAAAATCCCCACAAAAATAGCCATACCAAATTTCTTGGATTCGTTGGATTTGAGGAGATTTTGTTGATTTGGATCCGTGGATTTCGTTGTGGGCACGTGGATCTAGCTTTCCCCCATCTTTCCCATCATTCTCCACCACCAAGTCGCCCATTTTTCACCAATTTTTTTTCGTATTCATCCCCAATTTCGAGAGATCTTGCCAGATTGGAGCCGGATCGAGACACCCGGATCATCCAGACGACCGCCAGCCGGATCATCCGGACCCCCACCCGGACATCCGGCCTCCCATCCCGGACATCCGGACCAACTTCCGGACATCCGGACAGGGCCTGGCAGCAGGGCATCTTCGCCTTGTTGGGTGCTTTTTCATCGATTTCTTCCACCATTTTTTCGTAAACCTTCGTCGATTTCTTCCACAACTTTTGCATTTGAGATTTTGAGTCGCGAGCATCGCCACTTCCTAAGGTGTTTCGGCTAATTAGGACTGGTTCTTCATCGACATCGCCGCTCATCATCGCCCCGGTTTGTCGCCGACCAACTCTTCGTTGATACTACACCGTAAGCAAGGACGGTAACCGCGACGACACTCTTGACTCTACCCTTGCCATTGCATTTTTACCCCCGAGCCTATTTGCGTTACTTGCCTATCGAGACTAGCCATTGAGTATTGCCAGGCTACGCTACTTGTGCACTTTAGTGATACATACTCCGCATAGCTTCAATTGCGTGCATCTCATAGTATCATCTCTTGTGTTGACATAGTACCCGCATTGCTATCTTGGTGTGCACGTCCCGCATTTTGACCATACAAAACATCATTCCAAAAGAAAAGAGAAGCAAAGCTTTTAAGCAAGAGCAAAAGAGCAATAGCATCGCAAACTTCGCATAGCATACTTGATCATCTTGGATCACTTGAGCGAGTGACACGTGCCTCATACATACATAGCAAGTCGGGCATAGGAAGACGACACATTTTGTTCCTTTTAGGTTGTGCACAAGTGCGTATCACGCCCATTTGAGCAATCGTGCTAGCGTCTCTCTAGTGTTGTGCAACGCGAGCATTTTCTGTGGATTCCACATTTTGGCTCATCCTTGGTTGCACGACCCCAATTTTCTTCCGTGTGTGTGTTTCCATGTATACTCATTGCTATTGATCTACATTGTCTCATTAGCGAATTTACGAATCTCTTTCAACATTATTGAATCTTATCTTTCGAATTGCTTGAAATTTGTGCCACTATCCTAACCGAGCTCCTCCATAAGCCTTATTTGTGTAGGTGTGAGAAGGATGATCTTCGGTACCAATTCTACTACTTCCACATTTGCACATTGAGTGATCTTTGATCCAATTTCAAACTTGTGGAACGGTAATTGATATTGTCATCTCATTCTTCCACTTATATCTACTTGAGTGTTGTTATGGATAGGTCAAACATCGACAACCCGAAATTTGAGGAGCAAGAGGACGACGAAACCACCTTCGTCACCAAGATGCAATTCTTCAGCGCGCAAAAGGCAATGCGCCAATCGCATGACGTCTTGAACGACCGCATCGAGCAACTCGCCACCGACGTACGCGAATCCGAAGTGCGAACAAGGGACTACCTCGACACCCAGCTCTCAAGCCAAATGGAGGAAATTCGCGCCTTGATGGTCACGCGTGCTTCTTCTACATCTACATCCTCCGGACGGCGCCACTCAAGTCGTCACTCATCGGAGTACTCTTTCGGCGAGAGTCCACCTCGAGCACGTTCTCATCATCGAGATGCCCGCTCCGGTCCAAGTTCACACCAAGGCCGCCAACGTCAAGCTTCGGAGAACCCATTCCATGGCAATGGACTACAAGATCGACTTTGCGAGCGTGCTCGACGCCAACAACAAGAACAAGAGGCATTGGAACAAGAACACCAACAACAACGCCATGAAGAAGAAATACTCCTTCGTGAAGAGCAAGCGCTTGAAGCCCAATGTGCACTCCGTGATTCTACTCGTGCGTTGGATGAACGAAACCGTCAAGCACGTCTTGAAGAAGAAGCACTTCGCCGTGAATGACAAGAAGAACTTCGTCGACAACGACAAGAAGAAGCCAATCGCCAAGAGGAGCACCAAGAAAGGCGCAACCGAGTGCGTCCAACTCGTCGCCGTCCTCAAGCTCATCGCGACGAACCCGAGCATGAAGACGAGCAAGGCGAAGAACAACATCAACACGCCCAAGACAATGACAACGAGGATCCACCTCCAAGACAAGGATTTCGGCATCAACACCACAATGATGAACAACGTTTCGGCAAGCTCAAGTTCACTATGCCAAAGTTTTCCGGAAGCAATGACCCCGAAGATTACCTATCATGGGCACGCAAAGTTGACAAGATCTTTCGCCTTCACAACTATGATGGAGAGAATAAGATAGCCATGGCTTCATTCGAGTTCCATGACTACGTTCTTATTTGGTGGGAACAAGTGATTGAGCGAAGAAGAGAGAGAGGTGAACCTCCTATCACCACTTGGGCCCAAATGAAGGATCTCATGAGAGCTCGTTTTGTGCCTACACACTTGATGACCCACAAGTATAGGGGATCAATCGTAATCCTTTTGATAAGTAAGAGTGTCGAACCCAATGAGGAGCAGAAGGAAATGACAAGCGGTTTTCAGCAAGGTAATTTCTGCAAGCACTGAAATTGTAGGTAACAGATAGTTTGATAGCAAGATAATTGGTAACAAGCAAGTAACGGTAACGGTAAACAAGGTGCAGCAAGGTATCCCAATCCTTTTGTGGCAAAGGACAGGCCAGAACAATCTCTAGTAATAGGCAAAGTGTTCTTGAGGGTACACGGGAATTTCGTTTAGTTACTTTTATCATGTTGGTTTGATTCGTGTTCGCTACTTTGATAATTTGATATGTGGGTGGACCGGTGCTTGGGTGTTGTTCTTACTTGAACAACCTCCCACTTAGGATTAACCCCCTCGCAAGCATCCGCAACTACGAGAAAACTATTAAGATAAAATCTAACCATAGCCTTAAACATTTGGATCCAAATCAGCCCCTTACGAAGCATCGCATAAACTAGGGTTTAAGCTTCTGTCACTCTAGCAACCCATCATCTAATAACTACTCCACAATGCATCCCCTTAGGCCCATGAATGGTGAAGTGTCATGTAGTCGAAGTTCACATGACACCACTAAGGGAATCACAACATACATATCATCAAAATATCGAACACATATCAAATTCACATGATTACTCGCAACATGACTTTTCCCGTGACCTCAAGAACAAAGGTAACTACTCACAAATAATAATCATGCTCAAGATCAGAGGAGTATTGAATGGCATAATGGATCTGAACATATAATATTCCACCAAATAAACCATATAGTAATCAACTACGCAAGGTAATCAACACTACTAGTCACCCACAGGTACCAATCTGAGGTTCCGGTACAAAGATTGAACACAAGAGATGAACTAGGGTTTGAGAGGAGATGGTGCTGTTGAAGATGTTGATGAAGATTGGTCTCCCAAAGATGAGATGGGTGTTGGTGATGACGATAGCTTCGATTTCCCCCTCCGGGAGGGAAGTTCCCCCGGCGGAATCGCTCCGCCGGAGGGCAAAAGTGCTCCTGCCCAAGTTTCGCCTCGAGGCGGCGGCGCTTCATCCTGAAAGTCCTCCTCTGATTTTTTCTAGGTCAAGAGTGACCATATACCAGAAGATGGGCACCGGAGGTGGGCCGAGGTGGCCACAACCCATCAGGGCGCGCCCAGGGGGGCCTGGCGCGCCCTGGTGGGTTGTGCCCACCTGGGAGCCTCCCTCCGTTAGTTTTCTGCTCTAGTATTTTTTATTAAATGCAAAAATAATCTCCGTAAAATTTCAGCTTAATTGGAGTTGTGCAGAATAGGTATCTCTGACGTGCTTTTCTTAGGTCCAGAATTCCAGTTGCCGGTATTCTCCCTCTTTGTGTAAACCTTGCATATTATGAGAGAAAAGGCATTAGAATTACTCTCCAAAGCATTATTATTCAACAAAACAAAGTAAATAACAGTAGTAAATCATGACGCAAAATGGACGTATCAACTCCCCCAAGCTTAGACCTCGCCTGTCCTCAAGCAAAAGCCGATATTGATAAGCATATCCACATGGTTTGAGAGAGAGGTGTCGATAAAAACAAAATACAGACATAGAAGCATCATGCTTATTAACATAGCAGCAACAAAATCTAACATAAAATTTATTTCAATGTATTTTTTATCATATAGCTTCTCATGAACAAGTAACAACTCATCACAACATAGAAGTATGAAGCATAAACCTTATTGGGAACCAGCAAACTATGTTCTCAGTCAACTTTGCAATTACAATTCATCATATTTTCAGGAAGGGTCTCATGTCAGAGCCTTTTGGCAGGTCCACATACTCAACCATCATTTAGTCTTCTATGATTGCTAATGCTCATGGCATACCCATGAACAAAAAGTTTCAACCGGACACGTAGGAAGATAGGGGCTTATAGTTTCGCCTCCCAACTTACTCACCTCAAGGGTGATGTCAACAATAATAACTCATGCTCACCCATACCCAACTGGATATATGTGCCTACATCTTTCCTCACCACATGATGCTTGCAAAAGAAAAAGTAAAAAAAGAATAGAGAAGAATACTTTGACTCTTGCATAAAAGTAGTGCATACAAGTAAAAGATAGGCCCTTCGCAGAGGGAAGCAGAGGTTGTCATGCGCTTATTGGTTTGTATGCCCAATCCCTTAATGTAAAAGAACGTCACGCTATATTGCCCCCTATGGTAGCAACCTTTATTATGCAGTCCGTCGCTTTTATTACTTTGCCATCATAAGTTCGTATAACGCTCAATTTTCTCTTACACTAATTGATCAAAACACTTTTAGAAGCAATTTTTGTTGCCTTGTTGCACCGATGACAACTTACTTGAAGGATCTTTCTTGATCCATAGGTAGGTATGGTGGACACTCAAAGAAAGAATTTGGGTTTGGTTTTTTGGATGCACAAGTAGTATCTCTACTTAGTGCGGAATTTTTGGCTAGCAAAGATATTGAGCAAGCACCACATGTTAAAGGATCTATGACAATATAACTTCTATGTGGATATGAACAAACATAAATCATTACGTTGTCTTCCTTGTCCAACGTCAACAATTTTGACATACAATATTTGATGGGGGCTCACAATCATAAAAGATGTCCAAGATAGTGTATTTGCATGTGAATCTTCTCTTCCCTTATTAATTCTTTCATGAATTGCATCATTAACCAATGCTATGTTTGTCAATCTCCAATAAATTTTACTACTTATACTTTTCCTTATGTGATGTCATTACTCACCATAAGATTAGCATATGATTCTTTTCATTTGTTTCTTATTTTCTTTATTTTGATTGCAACAAGAAAGTGGAGAGGCAAAAACTCAAACTAAACTTTATTATATAACTCTCACTCGATTACATAGATAGGTAGGCCACGGAACTAACACACGAAAATAGATCATGCTAAACTTTTATTCAACTAAAGGAAAGGGAAACTAAAGGTTGAACTAAAATAGGTAAAGGTGAATAAAAGTGGTGGTGATACGATACCGGGGCACCTCCCCCAAGCTTGGCTCAAGCCAAGGGGAGTTCCCATACCCGTGTGCTCAAGTCTCCTTCGGTGGTGGTGATGAAGAAGGTGGAGGTGTTGTGATGTCACACTTCAGCTTCAAAAGATGCTCCAACTTGCGGATGACCCTCCTAAGGTTATTGATGTGCTCTTCTAGCAAAATATTTTCATGGATGAGAAATTTATTCTGAACACGAACCGCTTCGAAAGCTCCAAAGGCTTCGATTTCAATAGGGGTGAGATGACTGTAGTAAGGTTGAAGGATATCTTCTTCCTCTCCCTCTTTTGCTGGCATGGGTTGATCTCCTTTAGGGGGATGATCCACCATAGCCTCCTTGCCCTTCTCTTCCTTGTTGGCTTCTTCCGGCTCCTCCCTCTTCAACTCTATCTTCATTAGCCAGGCATCTTCTTCTACGTTGTTAGAAGAGGGAGAAGACATGATGCCTGACTTGACAGATCTGATAGGAAAACATCAAGAAACAAGAACAGAGGATTTTTCCGCGATGCGGTCGTCAAAACAGTCGGGGGTATATATAGAGAATTTTTATTCTTGGGAAACAAGTATATGGAAGGAAAATGGAGTCGGGAAGGCATCCGAGGTGGGCACAACCCACCTGGGCGCGCCCAGGGGTGCCTGGCGCGCCCTGGTGTATCGTGCTCACCTCGATCACCTTCCGGTTTATTTCTTTATTTCCAAAATTCTAAAATATTTTTGCGGATTTTTCGGAGTCCGTTTACTTACCGTATCACGTACCTCCTATTTTTAAGTATTCTGGAGCGTTCCGGAAGGTTTCTTTTATGTGTTCCTCCGGTGTCATGGTTTGGATAACATTGCTTTCAACGTTAATTGGCGTACCTGAGATATAATGCTTAATTCTTTGTCGATTGACCACCTTCGGGTTAGTACCTTCGGCGTTATTAATCTTGATAGCTCCAGAACGATAAACCTCTTCGATAATATATGGTCCTTCCCATTTGGAGAGAAGCTTTCCTGCAAAAAATCTTAAACGAGAGTTGAACAAAAGAACATAATCTCCTATTTTGAATTCTCGCTTTTGGATTCTTTTGTCATGCCATCCTTTTACTTTTTCTTTGAATAACTTGGCATTTTCATATGCTTGGGTTCTCCATTCATCTAGTGAGCTAATATCAAATAACCTCTTCTCACCGGCAAGTTTGAAATCATAGTTAAGTTCTTTGATTGCCCAAAATGCTTTGTGTTCTAATTCTAGAGGCAAATGACAAGCTTTCCCATATGCCATTTTATATGGAGACATACCCATAGGATTTTTATAAGCTGTTCTATAGGCCCAAAGTGCATCATCTAAATTCTTAGACCAATTCTTACGAGACCTATTGACAATTTTTTGTAATATTATTTTTATTTCTCTATTGCTAAGTTCAACTTGACCACTAGATTGAGGATGATAGGGCGATGCAATTCTATGGTTAACATCATATTTAGCAAGCATCTTACGGAAAGCACCATGAATAAAATGTGAGCCACCATCGGTCATTAAATATCTAGGGACTCCAAACCTCGGGAAGATAACCTATTTAAGCATTTTAATGGAGGTGTGGTGATCAGCAGTACTAGTTGGAATAGCTTCTACCCACTTAGTGACATAATCAACCGCAACTAAAATATGAGTGTACCCGTTGGAGGAAGGGAAAGGCCCCATGTAATCAAAACCCCAAACGTCAAATGGTTCAACAACAAGTGAATAATTCATAGGCATTTCCTGACGCTTACCGATATTACCAATTCTTTGACATTCATCACAAGACAAGACAAACTTACGGGCATCCTTGAAGAGAGTAGGCCAATAAAAACCAGATTGTAATACCTTATGAGCAGTTCTATCCCGCATGATGTCCTCCATAAGCTTCGGAATGACATTTCCGTAGGATTTGTTCCTGTTCATGCTCAGGTACACAACGTCTAATAATACCATCTACTCCTTCTTTATAAAGATGTGGGTCATCCCAAAAGTAATGTCTCAAGTCATAGAATTTTTTTCTCTTTTGTTGATAAGTGAAGCTAGGTGGTATATATTTAGCGACAATATAGTTAGCATAATCAGCATACCAAGGTGTGTTTTGTGAGACACTTATTGCAGCTAATTGTTCGTCAGGGAAACTATCATCAATAGGTAGTGGGTCATCAAGAATATTTTCTAACCTAGACAAGTTATCAGCTACGGGGTTCTCATCTCCCTTCCTATCAACGATGTGTAAGTCAAATTCTTGAAGCAAGAGAACCCACCTAATGAGTCTAGGTTTAGCATCTTTCTTTTCCATAAGGTATTTTATAGCAGCATGATAAGTGTGAACAATAACTTTGGAGTCAACAATATAGGATCTAAATTTATCACAAGCAAACACAACTGCTAAAAATTCTTTTTCAGTAGTAGCATAGTTTCATTGGGCATTGTCTAGAGTTTTATTAGCATAATGGATAACATTCAATTTCTTATCAACTCTTTGCCCTAGGACAACACCAACAACATAATCACTAGCATCACACATAATTTCAAAAGGCAAGTTCCAATCAGGTGGTTGAACGATAGGTGCAGAGGTTAAGGCTTTCTTGAGTGTTTCAAAGGCTTCCACACAATCATCATAAAAAGCAAAAGGAATATACTTTTGCAAAAGATTAGTAAGAGGCCTAGAAATTTTAGAGAAGTCTTTAATGAACCTCCTATAAAAACCAGCATGACCAAGGAAACTTCGAATACCTTTAATATCTTTAGGATATGACATTTTCTCAATTGCATCAACTTTAGCTTTATCCACCTCAATACCTCGTTCAGATATTTTATGCCCCAAGATAATGCCTTCATTAACCATAAAGTGGCACTTCTCCCAATTCAAGACGAGATTAGTTTGTTCACATCTCTGCAAAACTCGATCAAGGTTGCTTAAGCAATCATCAAAAGAAGTTCCGTAAACGAAAAATCATCCATGAAAACCTCCACAATCTTTTCACAAAAATCAAAGAATATAGCAGTCATACATCTTTGAAAGGTAGTAGGTGCATTACATAAACCAAAAGGCATACGTCTATAAGCATAGGTTCCAAAAGGGCAAGTAAAGGTAGTTTTCTCTCGATCAGATTGTGACACGGGTATTTGAGAGAAACCAGAATATCCATCTAAGAAACAAAAGTGCATATGCTTAGATAGTCTTTCTAGCATTTGATCAATGAACGGTAGAGGATAATGATCTTTCCTAGTAGCTTTATTTAATTTTCTAAAATCAATTACCATTCTATAGCCAGTGACAATTCTTTGTGGAATGAGTTCATTCTTATCATTAGGAACAACGGTAATACCTCCTTTCTTAGGGACACAATGAACGAGACTTACCCATCTACTATCAGCTATGGGATAGATTATACCTGCTTCCAGAAGCTTTAATATTTCAGTTCTTACCACTTCTTTCATCTTCGGATTCAATCGCCATTGGTGATCAACGACGGGTTTAGCATCAGGTTCCATATTGATCTTGTGGTGACATAGAGTGGGACTAATGCCCTTAAGATCATCAAGAGTATATCCAATAGCAGCCCGGTGCTTCCTCAAAACTTTTAATAATCTTTCTTCTTCATGTTCGGAAAGGTTAGCACTAATAATAACAGGATATATCTTTTTCTCATCAAGATAAGCATACTTCAAAGTGTCAGGCAATTGTTTCAATGCAAACACAGGATCACCTTTAGGTGGAGGAGGACCTCCAAGAGTTTCAATAGGCGAATTGTGTTTCAAGAGAGGTTGTTGTTCGAAGAAAATTTGATCTATTTCATTTCTTTCACGCAAATGCATATCATTTTCATGGTCGAGCAAATATTGTTCTAATGGATCAGTAGGAGGCACATCAATAGAAGCAAGACCAATTATTTCATCCTTACTAGATAATGCTTTATCACGAGGTTGTCTACTAAACTTGGAAAAATTAAACTCATGAGACACATTACCAAAACTGACACCGACAGTTTTTTTTCACAATCTATCTTAGCATTGACAGTGCTCAAGAAAGGTCTACCAAAGATAATGGGACAAAAGTCATCTTGTGGGCAACCAAGTACTAGAAAACCAGTAGGGTATTTTACTTTCCCACACAAGACTTCAACATCTCTAACAATCCCAAGTGGTGTGATAGTGTCTCTATTAGCAAGTTTAATAGTAACATCAATGTCTTCCATTTCAGCAGGTGCTATTTCATCCATAATTTCTTGGTATAAGGTAAAAGGGATAGCACTCACACTAGCACCCAAATCACATAAACCATGATAGCAATGATCTCCTATTTTGACTGAGACAACATGCATGCCTTTTATGGGTCTATGTTTATATTTTTCATCAGGTTTAGTAATTCTAGCAGCTTCATCACAAAAGTAGATAACATGACCATCAATATTTTCTACCAAGAGATCTTTGACCATAGCAACACTAGGTTCTACTTTAATTTGCTCAGGGGGTTTAGGTGCTCTTATATTACACTACTAGGGAAAACCTTATACACAGAGGTATAGCAGTAGCGCTGGTTAGAACAGAGCGCTACTGCTACTTAGTAGTAGCGCATGTCAATAAAGCGCGCTACAGCTATTGTTGTAGCAGTAGCACGTCTGCTCGTAAAAGCGCTACTACTATAATTCCCACACTGTTGCCGGTAGGCTAGGAATAGTAGTAGCGAGGCTTCAAAAAGAACGTTACCGCTAAGTGCCTTGTAGTAGCGCATTTTCTGTAGGGAGCGCTACTGCTAAAAAAAGAAAATAAAATGGAAAAGAAGTAGAAAAGTAAATGAAAATGAAAGAAGTAGAAAAAGGAGAAATGAAAAAAAGAAAATATAAAGATAAACAAAAGAAAAATAAAAATAAAGGAGAAAGGCATAGCAGCAGCGCTTGTTAACACAAAGCGCTGTAGTTACTATAGCAGTAGCGCGTTTTGTAAGGCCGCGCTATAGCTATATTCCTCACATAAAAAGAAAAGAAAAAGGAAAATAAATAACTACTTCCTATAGCAGTAGCGCGTTTCGGTAGAAAGCGCTATAGCTAAGTTAGCTATAGCGCATTTTGCCTTCCAGCGCTACTGCTATTTTGACTTAACCCCGCGCGGGCTCAAAATTTTGCTAAGTCCTTTCCCCCAATTCCCCATCGCCGCCTCTCTCTCGCCACCCCTGCTCCCTCGCCGGCCCTGCCCCACCGGAGCCGCGCGCCGTCGCCGCCACCGGAGCCGTGCGCCCTCGACGCCCCTGCCTCCCTCGCTGCACTGCTTCCCTTGTCCGCTCCTCGCCGCCCCTGCCTCCCTCGCCGCCACTGCCTCCGTCACCGCCAATGGAGCCGCGCGCCCTTGCCGCCCCTGCCTCCGTCGCCGAGCATCTCCCCGCCACCGTCTCTCCCCTCTCTGTAAGCCCCCCCACCCCTCCCCCACCCCTCCTCTCTCTCTGCTTGTTCTTCCTGCCATGTTCTAGGGTTCATAATTTTTATTAGGACAGAAATTGAGTTCTAGGGTTCATAATTCTTATTAGGACATAATTTTTATTAGGACAAAAATATGTAAAGGTTCTAGGTTTCTAGGGTTCATCCATCTATATTTGGTTTTTGAATTGAGTTTGAGAGAGCATGAGATTTGTGTAGATTTTCTTGAAGTGTCAAACACTAGGAGATGCAAATTTGAAGTGGTCATGTTATATGCAAATTCCTCAATAGTGTTTGCTCATGTTTATCTACTGTTGTAGTTGCTCATGTACATGTTCTTAAGTGGTCCTATTATATGCAACATTGAAGTGGTTCGATTGTGCCCAAGTGGCCTTTTGTTGTTTGCAGGGAATGATTCCGAGTGGCCTATGTTTTGCCGGAATGCTGATTCATTTCTGTTCCAGCAAATTTCAGGCGCTCTATTTGTCCAGTTTGTAGCAAAGGTCATGCCGAAATTTTCCGTGAATTTCGGCATGACTTGTGCTACAAACTAGGACATATCGAGTGCCCACGCTCTTTACTTGGACTCGTCGAAGAACATGAAGAAAAAGGATTACACCCACATCAAGTCTGTTCTCGACAGTGCTATCTTTACGTACGGCGTACGGGGTGGAGAGATCACGCTCAGGAAGGCAAGGAACCGCGCGCCCTGCTTCGGCCATAAGACTGACTTCTGCTGCATCCAGCAACCGAGTGGTACTATCAGTGATGGATTCTATGTCCTCCACCACATGCAGGAGTACAGACGGGATCAGCAGAACCTTCGCATGTCACCTAGATCCGGCGATGCCCATATTCTGCAATGGGCAAAGAACCTAGGAGATATCCCGGATCATCGACTCCGAGCTGAGTTCTATCACATCCAGCGTGAACTTGCCCAAATCATCATGAAGGAGGTCCTCGAAAAAACAGGGATGTTCTACGAAGAAGGGCAAATGTCGCGGGAAGATGTCCGAACACGCGTAGCCGCTCAACGTCTCGACCTGAAGCCTTTCACTGCGCTCGGGGACTATCTCCCTGACTTGCATGGATGGCACGACATGTTGGAGTGATTGACGATATATGACAATGTGTCCGTTTAGTCCATACTTTCTCTATGACGAAACTTTGAGTTATGCACGACGAAACTTTATTTGTGATGTAATTAAACCATCCTCCTCAACTAGCGAAGATCACTCTAGTTAGGGCATTTTGGGTACGATGAACTTTGTTATTTATGCTTATGATATGTTGCTTCTATTTTTGCCAAGTCTGTCTCTTTCTGTTGCTCAACTATATATGTTGCATATCATCAACTCATGTGACGATGCAGGTGCATAGATCATCGATGGCGAAGAAGTGCTACGCCAGGAGTATACGACGAGTGGCTGGAGTGTCAGGCCCAGGTGTACCGGTTTCCGGTTTCCGAGCGACAGCCAGTAGTTAGTTTAGGTTCACGCTAGTGCGGGAGAGGGATACGAACCGACGCCTCAAGAAGTACTACATTATGTATGATGAGACATGTCATGTAACTTGTATATCTATATCGTGATTATGATGTGACGACATGATTTGTGTTGGATGATATGATGAGACTATTATGTGTATGATATGATGAGCATATTGCATGTTTATGATATGATTAGAATACTGTATGAAACTTGTACAGAAACATCGCAAATACGTAGCAAAAAAAAGATATGAGAAAATATAGTAGTAGCGCTCTTTAGCGCTGGACAGGAAAACGCTGCTGCTAAAGGACTTAGCAGTAGCGCTGGTATGGAAAGCGCTACTGCTAAGTAGGTATAGCAGTAGCGCGTGTCAAAACGCACTACTGCTAAACTTTAGCTGTAGCGCCGTATCAGTAGCGCGGGTACCCGCGCTACTGATACACCAAATACCCGCGCTACTGCTAGTGTTTTCCCTAGTAGTGTTACTTTTACGAACCACAGTTGATACCTTAGCATGTTCCTTTATCCTAACAGGGAAAGGTGGGTTTTCAATATAAGCGGTAGGCACAACTGGATCAACATTGTAAAAGATGGTTTCTTCTTTAGGTATGACCGGTTCTTTAATTTCTTCTTTAATAGGGGGATGATATTTAAACCACTTCTCCTTAGGGAGGTCAACGTGAGTAGCGAATGCTTCGTAGAAAGAGGCTACTATCTCAGAGTCAAGTCCATATTTAGTGCTAAACTTATGAAAAGTATCGGTATTCATGAAAGATTTTACACAATCAAACTCGAGCTTTATACCTGACTCATTACCTTCGTCGAGTTCCCAATCTTCAGATTTGCGTTTGATTCTTTCTAAGAGATCCCACTTGAATTCAATAGTCTTCTTCATATAAGAACCAGCACAAGAAGTATCGAGCATGGTTTGATCATTATGAGAAAGTCGAGCATAAAAATTCTGAATGATAACTTCTCTCGGAATGTCATGATTGGGGCATGAATATAACATTGACTTAAGCCTCCCCCAAGCTAGAGCGATACTTTCTCCTTCACGAGGCCAAAAATTATATATATAATTTCGATCACGATGAACTAGATGCATGGGATAAAACTTTTGGTGAAATTCCAATTGCAAACGATTCCAGTTCCACGATCCAAGATCATCACATAGCCTATACCATGTCAATGCTTTTCCCTCCAAAGATAAAGCGAAAACCTTCTTCTTAAGTTGATCTCCGGGTAAACCTGCAAGCTTAAATAATCCACAAATTTCGTTCACATATAATAGATGCATATCAGGATGTTCAGTTCCATCTCCTGCATAAGGTTTAGCAAGCAGTTGTTCTAACATACCCGAATGAATTTCATAAGTATCATTTTCAATAGGTACTGTAGGTCGAGGGGTAACTAATTGTGGTTCCGGTCGAGGTGAACATACCCCGAACAAACCCCTCAAAGGATTGTTTTCCATAGTAGCAAGTAGCATAAATTTCAGCATGTAGTATAAGTTTTTCCTTACCGATTTCCACCTACCAAGAGCGCTTCACTCCCTGGCAACGGCGCCAGAAAAGAGGCTTGATGACCCACAAGTATAGGGTATCAATCATAGTCCTTTCGATAAGTAAGAGTGTCGAACCCAACGAGGAGCAGAAGGAAATACCAAGCGGTTTTCAGCAAGGTAATTTCTGCAAGCACTGAAATTGTAGGTAACAGATAGTTTGATAGCAAGATAATTGGTAACAAGGAAGTAACGGTAACGTTAAACAAGGTGCAGCAAGGTAGCCCAATCCTTTTGTGGCAAAGGACAGGCCAGAACAATCTCTAGTAATAGGCAAAGTGTTCTTGAGGGTACACGGGAATTTCGTCTAGTCACTTTTATCATGTTGGTTTGATTCGTGTTCGCTACTTTGATAATTTGATATGTGGGTGGACCGGTGCTTGGGTGCTGTTCTTACTTGAACAACCACCCACTTATGATTAACTCCCTCACAAGAATCCGCAACTACGAGAAAAGTATTAAGATAAAATCTAACCATAGCCTTAAACGTTTGGATCCAAATCAGCCCCTTACGAAGCAGCGCATAAACTAGGGTTTAAGCTTCTGTCACTCTAGCAACCCATCATCTAATAAATACTCTACAATGCATCCCCTTAGGCCCATGAATGGTGAAGTATCATGTAGTCAACGTTCACATGACACCACTAAGGGAATCACAACATACATATCATCAAAATATCGAACACATATCGAATTCACATGATTACTTGCAACATGACTTTTCCCGTGGCCTCAAGAACAAAGGTAACTACTCACAAATAATAATCATGCTCAAGATTAGAGGAGTATTGAATGGCATAATGGATCTGAACATATAATCTTCCACCAAATAAACCATATAGTAATCAACTACACAAGGTAATCAACACTACTAGTCACTCACAGGTACCAATCTGAGGTTCCGGTACAAAGATTGAACACAAGATATGAACTAGGGTTTGAGAGGAGATGGTGCTGTTGAAGATGTTGATGAAGATTGGCCTCCCAAAGATGAGAGGGGTGTTGGTGATGACCATAGCTTCAATTTCCCCCTTCCGGTAGGGAAGTTCCCCCGGCGGAATCGCTCCGCCGGAGGGCAAAAGTGCTCCTGCCCAAGTTCCGCCTCGAGATGGCGGCACTTTGTCCCAAAAGTCCTCCTCTGATTTTTTCTAGGTCAAGAGTGACCATATACCAGAAGATGGGCACCGGAGGTGGGCCGAGGTGGCCACAACCCATCAGGGCGCGCCCAGGGGGGCCTGGCGCGCCCTGGTGGGTTGTGCCCACCTGGGAGCCCCCCTCCGGTAGTTTTCTGCTCCAGTATTTTTTATTAAATGAAAAAATAATCACCGTAAAATTTCAGCTTCATTGGAGTTGTGCAGAATAGGTATCTCTGACGTGCTTTTCTTAGGTCCAGAATTCCAGCTGCCGGTATTCTCCCTCTTTGTGTAAACCTTGCATATTATGAGAGAAAAGGCATTAGAATTACTCCCAAAGCATTATTATTCAACAAAACAAAGTAAATAAACAGGAGGAAATCATGATGCAAAATGGACGTATCAACACTACAACCGGGATCTCTTCAAGGAGCTACAACAGCTCAAGCAAGGCACCAAGTCGGTTGAAGAGTACTATCAAGAGATGGAAATCGCAATGACCTGAGCCAATGTCAAGGAAGATGACGAGCAAATAATGGTACGCTTCTTGAATGGCCTCAACTACCAAGTCAAGAAAATTGCGGATTTCCAACCATACTCCAACTTACTTGAACTTGTGCATCAAGCAACAAAGGTAGAACGACAAGTGCAAGATGACTATAAGTACTCCAAGTTCTCTTCCAAGACCTACGGTTCAAGTGCTCAAGCTACTACGACAACCACACCTTTGACTACGAAATCTACAACACCTACCGGCGACAAGTCAAGCTCCAAGGACAAGACGACTTCGTCAAGCCAACCTACTACACGCAACTACAAATCGAGAGCCTCATCCTCTACACCAACACCGGATGCTACCGCCAAGACAAGCTCCATCAAGTGTTTCACGTGCCAAGGCCGAGGCCACAAGACTTATGAGTGTCCAACAAGATGCACCATGATCCTTCAAGAAGACGGCACCTATGACTCTATGAGTGACGGTGAGATGGAAGCTTTGGAGCACGTGGCCATGCATCAAGTCAATGACGATGACAATTCGCAAATCTTTTGCAACAACGATCCGAGCCCTGCTCTCATTGTCTCTAAGGTTTTGACGCTTCAATAACAAGAAGACGAGGACAAACGTTGCCACATCTTCCACACCAAGGCGGGCATCCAAGGAAAATCCGTCAAGGTCATCATAGACGGCGGAAGTTGCCACAATTTGGCAAGTGAGGACCTTTGTTCAAAGCTACAATTGGTCAAGAAGAAGCACCCTCGCCCCTACAAGGTCCTATGGCTAAGTGATTTTGGCACCCTCCAAGTTGAACACACCGTGGAAGTTTCCTTCAAGATAGGCGCTTATGAAGACACTTTGGAGTGTGATGTGGTTCCAATGTCCGTTTGCCACCTTCTACTTGGTAGACCTTGGCAATTCGACCGTGGCGTCATCCACAACGGTCGGACTAATCACTATAGCTTCAAGATGAAGGGAAAGTAATATGTATTTCGAGCAATGACTCCAAGTCAAGTCATCACCGACAAACACGCTTCATCCCATCGTGGAGACAAAAGTGAGAGATCGATCCACCTAAAAGAGAGTGAGCGCCACAAGCCAAACTTGAGTGACTCCACGATGAGGGACATGAGTGACATAGTTCTTTTAGCCACCAAAAGAGGTTTGAGGGATGTGAGTGAGAGCCCATCGACTGTTCTTCACTATGTACTTGTGTGCAAAGATGACGTTGCTACTTCTTGAGCTTGCGTTGGTTTTCCCTTGAAGAGGAAAGGGTGATGCAGCAAAGTAGATAAGTATTTCCCTCAGTTGTTGAGAACCAAGGTATCAATCCTGTAGGAGGTACAAGCAAGGCCCCAATCTTTGCACCTACACAAACAATCAAACACTTGCACCCAACGCTATAAAGGGGTTGTCAATCCCTTCACGGTTACTTGCAAGGATGAGATCCGATAGAGATAGATAAAAAAGATTACTAAAACGAAAAGTAAAATAAAAGTAAAAAGATTGCAGCAAAGTATTTTTGGTATTTTTGGTTTATAGATCTGAAAATATAATATGGAAACTAGACCCGGGGGCCATAGGTTTCACTAGAGGCTTCTCTCTTGAAGGAAAATAATACGGTGGGTGAACAAATTACTGTCGAGCAATTGATAGAAAAGCGCATAGTTATGACAATATCCAAGGCAATGATTATGCATATAGGCATCACGTCCGTGTCAAGTAGACCGAAACGATTCTGCATCTACTACTATTACTCCACACATCGACCGACTCCTGCCTGCATCTAGAGTATTAAGTTCATGAAGAACAGAGTAACACATTAAGTAAGATGACATGATGTAGAGGGATAAACTCAAGCAATATGATGAAAACCCCATCTTTTTACCCTTGATGGCAACAATACAAATACGTGCCTTGATACGTCTCCAACGTATCTATAATTTTTGATTGTTCCATGCTATTATATTATCTGTTTTGGATGTTTTATATGCATTAATATGCTATTTTATATTATTTTTGGGACTAACCTATTAATCTAGTGCCTAGTGCCAGTTTCTGTTTTTTCCTTATTTTTGAGTATTGCAGATAAGGAATATCAAACGGAGTCCAAATGGAATAAAATCTTCGTGATGATTTTGCTTGGACCAGAAGAAATCTGCCAGACTTGGAGAGGGGGGCAGGAGACTTGCCGGGAGACGACAAGCCTGCAGGGCGCGCCCTAGGGGGGGGCGCCCCTGGCTTGTGGCCCCCCTGCAGGCCTCCTAACCCTAATCTTCGTCCTATAAATTCCCAAATATTCCCCCAATACCAAAGAGAGCCACGAAAATACTTTTCCGCCGCCGGAAGCCTCTGTTTCCATGAGATCCCATCTTGGAGCCTTTTCTGGTAATCTGCCGGAGGGGGATTCAATCACGGAGGGCATCTACATCAACTCCATTGCCCCCTCCGATGATGCGTGAGTAGTTCACCTCAGACCTTCGGGTCCATAGCTAGTAGCTAGATGGCTTCTTCTCTCTCTATGTTCTTCAATACCATGTTCTTCATGATCTTCATGGAGATCTATCCGATGTAATACTCTTTTGCGGTGTGTTTGTCGAGATCCGATGTATTGTGGGTTTATGATCAGATTATCTATGAATATTATTTGAATCTTCTCTGAATTCTTTTATGCATGATTTCATATCTTTGCAAGTCTTTTCGAGTTATTGGTTTGGTTTGGCCAACTAGATTGGTAATTCTTGCAATGGGAGAAGTGCTTAGTTTTGGGTTCAATCTTGCGGTGTCCTCACCCAGTGACAAAGTAGGGGTAGCGAGGCACGTATTTGTATTGTTGCCATCAAGGATAAAAAGATGGGGTTTTCATCATATTGCTTGAGTTTATCCCTCTACATCATGTCATCTTACTTAATGCGTTACTCTGTTCTTCATGAACTTAATACTCTAGATGCAGGTAGGAGTCAGTCGATGTGTGGAGTAATAGTAGTCGATGCAGAATCGTTTCGGTCTACTTGACACGGACGTGATGCCTATACGCATAATCATTGCCTTGGATATCGTCATAACTATGCGCTTTTCTATCAATTGCTCGACAATAATTTGTTCACCCACCGTATTATTATCCTTCAAGAGAGAAGCCTCTAGTGAAACCTATGGCCCCCGGGTCTATTTTCCATATTATATTTTCAGATCTATAAACCAAAAATACCAAAAATACTTTGCTGCAATCTTTTTACTTTTGTTTCACTTTTCGTTTTAGTAATCTTTTATATCTATCCCTATCAGGTCTCATCCTTGCAAGTAACCGTGAAGGGATTGACAACCCCTTTATAGCATTGGGTGCAAGTGTTTGATTATTTGTGTAGGTACATCTATTGGGGACTTGCTTGTATCTCCTACTGGATTGATACCTTGGTTCTCAACAACTAAGGGAAATACTTATCTACTTTGTTGCATCACCCTTTCCTCTTCAAGGGAAAACCAACGCAAGCTCAAGAAGTAGCAAGAAGGATTTCTGGCGCCGTTGCCGGGGAGATCTACATCAAGCCTACCAAGTACCCATCACAAACTCATCTCTTGCATTTACATTATTTGACATTTGCCTCTCATTTTCCTCTCCCCCACTTCTAAAACGATTTTCAGAAAAAACCAAAAAGATTTGCCTTTTTATTCGCCCTTCTTCCGTTCGTCTTTTCGTTCGCTTTTTGTTTGCTTGTGTGCTAGATTGCTTGCTTTGTCACGATGTCTGAGAATACCAAATTTTGTGATTTCTCCAATACTAATAATAATGATTTTATTAGTACTCCGATTGCTCCCGCCACTAGTGCGGAATCTTATGAAATTAATGCCGCTTTGCTTAATCTTGTTATGAAAGAAAAAATTTCCGGCCTTCCTAGTGAAGATGCCGCATCCCATCTAAATACTTTCGTTGAGTTGTGTGATATGCAAAAGAAGAAAGATGTGGATAATGATATTGTTAAATTGAAGCTATTTCCGTTCTCACTACGAGATCGTGCTAAAACTTGGTTTTCATCTTTGCCTAAAAATAGTATTGATTCATGGAATAAGCGTAAAGATGCTTTTATTTCCAAGTACTTTCCGCCTGCTAAAATCATCTCCCTTAGGAACGATATAATGAATTTTAAGCAACTTGATCATGAGAATGTTGCACAATCTTGGGAGAGGATGAAACTAATGATTAGAAATTGCCCCGCGCATGGTTTGAGTTTATGGATGATTATACAATTTTTTTATGCGGGATTGAATTTTGCTTCTAGAAATCTTTTAGATTCCGCCGCGGGTGGTAATTTTATGGAAATCACATTAGGAGAAGCTACTAAACTCCTAGATAATATTATGGCAAACTACTCTCAATGGCATACCGAAAGATCTCCTACTAGTAAAAAAGTGCATGCTATTGAAGAAATAAATACTTTGAGTGAAAAGATGGATGAGTTAATGAAACTGTTTGCTAGTAAGAGTGCTCCTATTGATCCTAATGATATGCCTTTGTCTTCTTTGATTGGAAATAATAATGAATCTATGGATGTGAATTTTGTTATTAGGAACAATTTTGGTAATAACGCGTATAGAGGTAATTTCAACCCTAGGCCATTTCCTAGTAATTCCTCTAATAATTATGGTAATTCCTACAACAATTCTTACAGAAATTATAATAAGATGCCCTCTGATCTTGAGAATAATATTAAAGAATTTATAAGTTCTCAAAAGGTTTTCAATGCTATGATTGAAGAAAAATTGCTCAAGATCGATGATTTGGCTAGGAACGTGGATAGAATTTCGCTTGAGATTGATTCTTTGAAAATTAGATCTACTCCACCTAAGCGTGATATTAATGAGTCTTTAAAATCTATGAGAACTTCTATTTATGAGTGTAAGGAAAGAACCGCTAGAATGCGTGCTAAGCGTGAATGGCTTGAAAAAGTGTGTTCTCGTGATAATAATGATGAAGATCTTAAAGTGATTGATGTGACTCCTATTGAATATTTGTTTTCTAATACAAATCTTGATAAAGATGGGACTGGAGATAAGCCAACTTTAGTTAAAAGTTGTCCCAATGATTCGGAGTTTATAGATCTTAATGCTAAGATTGATAAAAGTGGGATTGAAGAGGTCAAAACTTTAAATAGCAATGAACCCACTCTTTTGGATTTCAAGGACTTTAATTATGAAAGTTGTTCTTTGATTGATTGTATTTCCTTGTTGCAATCCATGTTGAATTCTCCGCATGCTTATAATCAAAATAAAGCTTTTACTAAACATATCGTTGATGCTATGATGAAATCTTTTGAAGAAAAACTTGAGTTGGAAGTTTCTATACCTAGAAAGCTTTATGATGAGTGGGAACCTACTATTAAGATTAAAATTAAAGATTATGAGTGCCATGCTTTGTGTGATTTGGGTGCTAGCGTTTCCACGATTCTGAAAACTTTATGTGATGTGCTAGGTTTCCATGAACTTGATGATTGCTCTTTAAATTTGCATCTAGCAGATTCCACTATTAAGAAACCTATGGGAAGGATTAATGATGTTCTTATTGTTTCAAATAGGAATTATGTGCCCATAGATTTCATTGTTCTTGATATAGATTGCAATCCTACATGTCTTATTATTCTTGGTAGACCTTTCCTTAGAACGATCGGTGCAATTATTGATATGAAAGAAGGAAACATTAGATTCCAATTTCCGTTAAGGAAAGGCATGGAACACTTTCCTATAAAGAGAATTAAATTACCTTATGAATCTATTATGAGAGCTACTTATGGATTGCATACCAAAGATGACAATACCTAGATCTATTGCGTTATGCCTAGCTAGGGGCGTTAAACAATAGCGTTTGTTGGGAGGCAACCCAATTTTATTTTCTGTTTTTGTTTCTGTTATTGAGTGTTTTACACATTATTACCTCTGTAGTAATTTTGTTTTATTGTTTTAATTAGTGTTTGAGGCAAGTAAGACCTTTGGGATGGTCTACGGTGATTGTTGATTTGATTTTGCTGAAAAACAGAAACTTTTGCGCTCAGTCCAGGAATTTTATAAATTCACCAGAGCGTCGAATGAGTCCAAAATTTTTACACAAGACTAATATACAAATTTCCCAGATTATCCTAATTTTTCAGAAGTTTTGGAGTTACAGAAGTATTCGAAGTCTACAGATTGCTACAGACTGTTCTGTTTTTGACATATTCTGTTTTCTTTGTGTTGTTTGCTTATTTTGATGTATCTATGGGTTGTATCGGGGGGTATGAACCATGGAGAAGTTGGAATACAGTAGATATTACACCAATATAAATAAATAATGAGTTCACAACAGTACCTAAAGTGGTGATTTATTTTTTTTATACTAACGGATCTCACGAGTTTTCTGTTGAGAAGTTTTCAAGTTTTGGGTAAAGATTTGATGGACTATGGAATAAGGAGTGGCAAGAGCCTAAGCTTGGGGATTCCCAAGGCACCCCAAGAAATATTCAAGGATACCAAAGAGCCTAAGCTTGGGGATGCCCCGGAAGGCATCCCCTCTTTCATCTTCAATCCATCGGTAAATTTACTTGAGGCTATATTTTTATTCACCACATGATATGTGTTTTGCTTGGAGCGTCTTGTATGATATGAGTCTTTGCTTTTTAGTTTGACACAATCATCCTTGCTGGACACATCTTTTGAGAGAGACACGCATTAATCGTGAATTTATTAGAATACTCTATGTGCTTCACTTATATCTTTTGAGCTAGGCAATGTTGCTCTAGTGCTTCACTTATATCTTTTTAGAGCACGGTGGTGTTTTTATTTTATAGAAATAATTGAACTCTCGTACTTCACTTATATTATTTTGAGAGTCTTTATAAACAGCATGGTAATTGGTTTAGGTTATGAATTTAGTCATAATATAATGGGCATCCAAGAGGGATATAATAAAAACTTTCATATTAAGTGCATTGAATACTATGAGAAGTTTGATTCCTTGCATATAGTTTTGAGATATAAAGATGGTGATATTAGAGTCATGCTAGTGAGTAATTGTGGATTGGTATAAATACTTGTGTTAAGGTTTGTGATTCCCGTAGCATGCACGTATGGTGAACCGTTATGTAACAAAGTCAGAGCATGATTTATTTAATGATTGTCATCCTTTGTGTGAGGGTCGGGAGCGCCAGATGGTTAACTCCTACCAACCTCTCCCCTAGGAGCATGCGTCTAATACTTTGCTTCGATAACTAATAGACTTTTGCAATAAGTATGTGAGTTCTTTATGACTAATGTGAGTCCATGGATTATACGCACTCTCACCCTTCCACCATTGCTAGCCTCTCTAGTACCGCGCAACTTTCGTCGGTGCATTAAACCCACCTTCCTCAAAACAGCCACCATATACCTTCCTCAAAACAGCCACCATACCTACCTATTATGGCATTTCCATAGCCATTCCGAGATATATTGCCATGCAACTTCCACCGTTCCGTTTGTTATGACACGCACCATCATTTTCATATTGCTTTGCATGATCGTAAGATAGCTAGCATGATGTTTTCATGGCTTGTCCGTTTTTTGATGTCATTTGCTATGCTAGATCGTTGCACATCCCGGTACACCACCGGAAGCATTCATATAGAGTCATATTTTGTTTTAGGTATCGAGTTGTAATTCTTGAGTTGTAAGTAAATAAAAGTGTGACGATCATCATTATTAGAGCATTGTCCCATGAGAGAAAAGGATGATGGAAGCTATGATTCCCTCACAAGTTGGGATGAGTCTCCGGACTTTACAAATAATAAAAGAGGCCAATGAAGCCCAAATAAAAAAAAGAGGCCAAAGATGCCCACCAAAATAAAAAAATGAGAGAAAAGAGAGAAGGGACAATGCTACTATCCTTTTTCCACACTTGTGCTTGAAAGTAGCACCATGATCTTCATGATAGAGAGTCTCCTATTTTGTCACTTTCATATACTAGTGGGAATTTTTCATTATATAACTTGGCTTGTATATTCCAATGATGGGCTTCCTCAAATTGCCCTAGGTCTTCGTGAGCAAGCGACTTGGATGCACACCCACTTAGTTTCTTTTTGAGCTTTCATACACTTATAGCTCTAGTGCATCCGTTGCATGGCAATCCCTACTCACTCACATTGATATCTATTGATGGGCATCTCCATAGCCCGTTGATACGCCTAGTTGATGTGAGACTATCTTCTACTTTTCCTCACAACCTCCACCATATTCTATTCCACCTATAGTGCTATATCCATGGCTCACGCTCATGTATTGCGTGAAAGTTGAAATTTTTTGAGAACGTAAAAGGTGTGAAACAATTGCTTGACTTGTCATCGGGGTTGTGCATGATTTAAATACTTTGTGTGGGGAAGATGGAGCATAGCCAGACGATATGATTTTGTAGGGATAACTTTATTTGGCCATGTTATTTTGAAAGGACACAATTGCTTTGTTAGTATGCATGAAGTATTATTGTTTTTATGTCAATATTAAACTTTTGTTTTGAATCTTACGGATCTGAACATTCATGCCACAATAAAGAAATATTACATGGATAAATATGTTAGGTAGCATTCCACATAAAAAATTCTGTTTTTATCATTTACCTACTCGAGGACGAGCAGGAATTAAGCTTGGGGATGCTTGATACGTCTCCAACGTATCTATAATTTATGATTGTTCCATGCTATTATATTATCTATTTTGCATGTTTTATATGCATTAATATGCTATTTTATATTATTTTTGGGACTAACCTATTAATCTAGTGCCTAGTGTAAGTTTCTGTTTTTTCCTTGTTTTTGAGTATTGCAGATAAGGAATATCAAACGGAGTCCAAACGGAATAAAATCTTCGCGATGATTTTTCTTGGACCAGAAGAAACCTGCCAGACTTGGAGAGGGGGGCAGGAGACCTGTCGGGAGACGACAAGCCTGTAGGACGCGCCCTAGGGGGGGGGGCGCCCCCCTGGCTTGTGGCCCCCCTGCAGGGCTCCTAACCCTAATCTTCGTCCTATAAATTCCCAAATATTCCCCCAATACTAAAGAGAGCCACGAAAATACTTTTCTGCCGCCGGAAGCCTCTGTTCCCGTGAGATCCCATCTTGGAGCCTTTTCCGGTAATCTGCCGGAGGGGGGTTCGATCACGGAGGGCATCTACATCAACTCCATTGCCCCTCCGATGATGCGTGAGTAGTTCACCTCAGACCTTCGGGTCCATAGCTAGTAGCTAGATGGCTTCTTCTCTCTCTATGTTCTTCAATACCATGTTCTTCATGATCTTCATGGAGATCTATCCGATGTAATACTCTTTTGCGGTGTGTTTGTTGAGATCCGATGAATTGTGGGTTTATGATCAGATTATCTATGAATATTATTTGAATCTTCTCTGAATTCTTTTATGCATGATTTCATATCTTTGCAAGTCTCTTCGAGTTATTGGTTTGGTTTGGCCAACTAGATTGGTAATTCTTGCAATGGGAGAAGTGCTTAGTTTTGGGTTCAATCTTGCGGTGTCCTCACCCAGTGACAAAGTAGGGGTAGCGAGGCACGTATTTGTATTGTTGCCATCAAGGATAAAAAGATGGGGTTTTCATCATATTGCTTGAGTTTATCCCTCTACATCATGTCATCTTACTTAATGCGTTACTCTGTTCTTCATGAACTTAATACTCTAGATGCAGGCAGGAGTCAGTCGATGTGTGGAGTAATAGTAGTCGATGCAAAATCGTTTCGGTCTACTTGACACGGACGTGATGCCTATACGCATAATCATTGCCTTGGATATCGTCATAACTATGCGCTTTTATATCAATTGCTCGACAATAATTTGTTCACCAACCGTATTATTATCCTTCAAGAGAGAAGCCTCTAGTGAAACCTATGGCCCCCGGGTCTATTTTCCATATTATATTTTCAGATCTATAAACCAAAAATACCAAAAATACTTTGCTGCAATCTTTTTTACTTTTGTTTCACTGTTCGTTTTAGTAATCTTTTATATCTATCTCTATCAGATCTCATCCTTGCAACTAACCGTGAAGGGATTGACAACCCCTTTATAGTGTTGGGTGCAAGTGTTTGATTATTTGTGTAGGTACATCTATTGGGTACTTTCTTGTATCTCCTACTGGATTGATACCTTGGTTCTCAACAACTGAGGGAAATACTTATCTACTTTGCTGCATCACCCTTTCCTCTTCAAGGGAAAACGAACGCAAGCTCAAGAAGTAGCATGCCTCGCTACCCCTACTTTGTCACTGGGTGAGGACACCGCAAGATTGAACCCAAAACTAAGCACTTCTCCCATTGCAAGAATTACCAATCTAGTTGGCCAAACCAAACCAATAACTCGAAGAGACTTGCAAAGATATGAAATCATGCATATAAGAATTCAGAGAAGATTCAAATAATATTCATAGATAATCTGATCATAAACCCACAATTCATCGGATCTCGACAAACACACCGCAAAAGAGTATTACATCGGATAGATCCCCATGAAGATCATGAAGAACATGGTATTGAAGATCATAGAGAGAGAAGAAGCCATCAAGCTACTAGCTATGGACCCGAAGGTCTGAGGTGAAGTACTCACGCATCATCGGAGGGGCATTGGAGTTGATGTAGATGCCCTCCGTGATCGAATCCCCCTCCGGCAGATTATCGGAAAAGGCTCCAAGATGGAATCTCACGGGAACAGAGGCTTCCGGCGGCAGAAAAGTATTATCGTGGCTCTCTCTGGTATTGGGGGAATATTTGGGAATTTATAGAAGGAAGATTAGGGTTAGGAGGCCGGTAGGGGGGCCACAAGCCAGGGGTGCGCCCCCCCTAGGGCGCGCCCTGCAGGCTTGTCGTCTCCCGGCAGGTCTCTTGCCCCCCTCTCCAAGTCTGGTAGGTTTCTTCTGGTCCAAGAAAAATCATCGCGAAGATTTTATTCCGTTTGGACTCCGTTTGATATTCCTTATCTGCAATACTCAAAAACAAGGAAAAAACAGAAACTGGCACTAGGCACTAGATTAATAGGTTAGTCCCAAAAATAATATAAAATAGCATATTAGTGCATATAAAACATCCAAAACAGATAATATAATAGCATGGAACAATAAAAAATTATAGATATGTTGGAGATGTATCAGACGTCGTTCGGACTAACCATTCACAACATCTTCCTCTTGTGTTATCTAAATTGCTGCAGGAATTCCAAGATGTTTTTCCCGATGAGCTACCTCCGGGACTACCACCAAAACGCGGGATCGAGCACCGCATCGACCTCATCCCCGGAACACCGCTTCCTAAAAAGGCACCCTACCGTGTTAACCCCGAAGAAACAAAGGAAATACAAAGGCAAGTCCAAAAACTCCTAGATAAAGGGCATGTACGTGAGAGTTTGAGTCCTTGTGCGGTTCCGGTGATACTGGTATCTAAGCAAGATGGTAGTATGCACATGTGTTCCGATTGCCGTCCTATCAATGCTATAACTATTCATTATCGTCATCCCATTCCTCACCTAGATGATATGATAGATGAAGTTAGTGGTGCCACTATATTTTCTAAGATTGACTTAAAAAGTGGTTACTACCAAATACGCATACAAGAGGGTGACGAGTGGAAAATGGCGTTCAAGACTAAGTTTAGTCTCTATGAATGGCTAGTGATGCACATGGGCTTATCCGAAGCACCGGGTACATTCATGCGCGTCATGCATTATGTTTTGCGACCCCTCATAGGATATTGTGTTGTGGTCTATTTTTATGACATTCTTGTCTTTAGCAAGTCTCTTGAGGAGCATGCTACCCACGTTCGCGATGTTTTGCAAATTCTTAGGAAAGAACAGCTTTATGCAAACATGGAGAAATGCACCTTTGGTATTGACAAGGTGGTTTTCCTAGGATTTGTGGTTTCTTCGAAGGGTGTCCATGTTGATGAAACTAAAATTGATGCTATTAAAACTTGGCCTACACCCACAAATTTGCAACAAGTGCGTAGTTTCCTAGGACTAGCCGGTTTCTATCGACGTTTCATTAAGGACTTTAGCACCATTGCATCTCCTCTACATACTTTGAGCAAGAATGCACCATTTATTAAAAATTTGCTCACTCTTGCACCTTTGCTTGCTTTGCCCGACTTTGATAAAACATTTGAAGTGCATTGTGACGCTAGTGGTAATGGAATAGGTGGTGTGCTTATGCAAGAGAAGCGCCCAATTGCCTACTTTAGCGAGAAACTTTCCGGCGCTCAACTTAACTATCCCATATATGACAAAGAATTGTATGCTTTGGTGAGAGTTTTACATGTGTGGGAACATTATTTGCGACCTCATGAGTTTGTTATTCATACCGACCATGAAACACTCAAGTACTTAAAGGGTCATACTAAGTTGAACAAATGGCATGCTAAATGGAGTGAATTTATTGAGTCTTTCCCTTATGTCATCAAATACATTAAGGGTAAGGAAAACGTTGTGGCGGATGCCCTTTCCCGCAAATGCATGCTAGTTACTCAACTTGAATTGAATGTTATTGGTTTTGAGCATATCAAAGATTTGTATGAGCATGATATCACTTTTGCTACTCCATATGCCACGTGCCAAGTGAAAACTTGTTGGGAGAACTACTATATGAAAGATGGCTATCTTATGCGTGCTAACAAACTTTGTATACCCGAGTCTTCTCTCCGTTTGTTGCTTTTGCAAGAAGCTCACAGTGGAGGACTTATGGGTCACTTTGGACACGACAAGACGTATGCCACACTAGCCAACAAGTACTATTGGCCAAAGATGTTTCATGATGTTGCACGCTTCACCAAACGATGCTCTACATGCCGCAAAGCTAAGTTTAAAGCTCAATCCCATGGTCTTTATATGCCTCTTCCTATACCTTTCCAACCTTGGGAAGACATTAGTATGGACTTTGTGCTTGGCTTGCCACGAACTAAAAATGGCCATGATTCAGTTTTTGTCGTTGTAGATCGCTTTTCCAAGATGGCTCATTTCATTCCATGTCACAAGATAGACGATGCTTCACATATTGCAAATCTCTTTTGTAGGGACATCTTGCGACTACATGGCGTCCCAAAGACCATTGTCTCGGATCGCGACGTCAGGTTGCTAAGCTACTTTTGGAAGGCCCTATGCGCCAAGCTCGGAATCAAGCTTCTATTCTCTTTGGCATATCTCCCACAAACCGATGGACAAACGGAGGTGACGAACCGGACGCTATCTACTCTCCTACGCGTGTTGATCAAGAAGAACATCAAGGAATGGGAAGAATGCCTCCCCATCGCTGAGTATGCCTACAATCGCGCAAGTCACTCCACCATCGGCAAGTCTCCGTTCGAAGTGGTCTACGACTTCAACCATTTGTCCCCATTGGACATCCTTCCTCTACCACTCCAAGAGTGCGTCAACATGGACGCAAGTGCAAGGGCAAGCTACATCAAGAAAATGCATGAAAATACAAGGCGCACGATAGAACGTCAAGTGGAACGCGTCACCAACAAGCGCAACCTCAACAAGCACCCCATGGTGTTCAAGCCCGGTGATCTTGTGTGGCTACACCTTCGCAAGGACCGCTTCCCCAACGAACGCAAGTCCAAGCTACTCCCTCGAGCCAACAGACCCTTCAAGGTGTTGGCACGCTACAACAACAATGCCTACAAGATCGACATTCCCCGCGAAAAGTACAATATGAGTGACACATTCAATGTCAAGGACCTATCCCCTTTTCATGGTGATGATGATCTTGATCCGAGGACGGATCTTCCCCAAGGGGGGGGGGAGATGATGCGGAGCATCCCACCATCATCCCTATGAAGCCTACAACATCAAACCAACCCCCAAGTGGTCCTATGACAAGAGCACGTGCACGCGACATTGGAGCTAAGGTGAACTCACTCCTCTTTGAGTTTGACTTGAATAGCAAAGGGACTTGGATGCTACCTCACAATGAAACCCTGTGCATCCTTAGGTATGAGGAAGACGACCACGAAGGATCAAGGAAGCATCCCCAAGACCAAAACCAAGAGGAAGAAGGAGCAAGGAGAAGGGCCAACCTGCACTTGGCCGAATCATCCGGACCCCGGTCTGGATCATCCGGAGGATGCCCAGATCGTCCGGACCCCGGTCCGGATCATCCGGCTAATCCCAAACAGAACCGGATGAGGAGCCCCCGAAGCCGAATCATCCGGACCGACGCCCGGATCGTCCGAGAAATGCGTGACAGAACCGGCTGAAGAGACCCCGAAGCCGGATCATCCGGACCCCGGTCCGGATCATGCGGAAGATGCCCGGATCATCTGGACCCCGGTCCGGATCATCCGGCCTTTGCCCTGTGCGCACAGATGGGCCTTGGGCCTTGTATCTCGCCCCCACTTACCCCTTCGTCCCTAGCACTATATATACTCCTCTCCCACCTCCGAATTAGGGTTAGCTTATGTTTAGCATTTAGATATTGTTGAGAATAGCTCCATCTACCTCCTTCTCCCACGGAGTTGACCACCTCCTTGAGAGAAGATCCGAGTTGGATGCCAAGGCCCCATCTAGGGAAGATCCCACGGGATATCAAGACCTCATCTCCACTCAGTGAGACGACTATCGGTTACCTTGTATCGCTTGTTTGACTTTGGATCTTTGTATCTTGTGTGCTTGAGTGGATTTAGCGGATGTGTGATCGGAGATCTTCCTTGTGTTTGTGTTTTCTCTTGTGATTTCTCCCTTCTCCCCCCTCCAAGTGTGAAAAGGTCGACATACACGGGCGTGCCCCGTATCAAATGATCATCGGCCTTTCCTTTTCAACGTTGTCGATGTAGCACAAACTAGCGAGATGCTAAATTGTGTGAGTCACGGCCTGATCTTTCACGGTACTTATGAAACAACAATGAACACGCAACATTCGTAGAAACACAAACAGACGTAGAAAAAAAGAAGCCTTTGGATCAAACCGAGATAGCAAGAAGACAAAGGAGTAGACCTATACCGAATATTGATACGGGATCAACACATGCACAGCAGCAACGAAACCCTAGGAATCACAAGAATACATCTCTGGTGCCTCTCGCCGTGAGGCGTTTTCTGGTAGTATTACTTTTCAACTCCAAACTAATCTCCCGTACAAAACTCACGACGTCTGCTTTATATCCAGCTGACAGGGCTGTAATGGCCTAAAATATCTAACCGACTCGATGACCAGAACTAACACGGGATATCTTCTCCTTTTACATCTCAGAGAGAAAAAAACAAACTAGCTAACCACAACTTGTACATGAACTCAACTCTAAGTAGTACCCTTTAATTAAAAAAACTAATTAATCCATCTAGCCAAGTTGATCACATATTGCTAATTTAGACTAAAACAATGATTTCGTTTGCCTGCATGCTTGGCACTACTCCACCTGACATGAAAAGTAGTAAGCCAATATTAATTTATGTTGGAGGGATCCTGAAGTTTGGCTTCACTGTATCCTTCTCTGGCTTGATCGGTGAAACCTCAAAGCAGAAAGATCCAAGCTGTAACATGGTCGAAAGATTAAAATGTGAAGACTCTCATATACTTGTATCAAAACAAATGGCTGTGCTTGTCTTTTGTTCAACAGTTTCAACAGTTGGAGCCCTCCCAAGTTAACCAGTGGTAGCTCTGAGAATCTTTTTTTAACTGGAGTAATAGCATCCACCTCGATAGCATTGGCAAACATTTGTTGCAACACATGTCGTTTTCCATTATTCCAAAAGGAATAAGTGTTGGACCTCCCATCATTCGTGGCACCACGATCATATTGACATTCTCTTCCCAATCATAAGTGGCATACATTGATACGTCTCCAACGTATCTATAATTTTTGCTTGTTCCATGCTGTTATATTATCATTCTTGGATGTTTTACAATCACTTTATAGCAACTTTATATCATTTTTTGGGACTAACCTATTGACATAGTGACAAAGTGCCAGTTGTTGTTTTTGCTTGTTTTTTACTTCGCAGAATATCAGTACCAAACGGAGTCCAATCGCGACGAAACTTTTTGGAGATTTTTTTGGACCAGAAGACACCCAGTGGGCCAAAGAAGTGCCAGAGAGGTGGGCCGCCGAGACCACAACCCACTGATACGTCTCCAACGTAACTACTTTTCCTCACCCTTTTGCCCTTGTTTTGGACTCTAATTTGCATGATTTGAATGGAACTAACCCAGACTGACGCTGTTTTCAGCAGAACTACCATGGTGTTGTTTTTGTGCAGAAATAAAAGTTCTCGGAATGGAATGAAATTTTTTGGAGAATTATTTCAGAATATATGTGAATTATTGGAGCCAAAATCCACCGAAGAGGGGGGCCAGGGTGAGCAGCACCCACCAGGGCGCGCCAGGCCCCCTGGGCACGCCCTGGTGGGTTGTGCCCACCTCGTGGCCCCACTGACCCTAATTCTACCACTATAAATTCCTATTTTCGGAGAAAAAAATCAGAGAGAAAGTTTCATCGCGTTTTACGATACGAAGCCGCCGCCACCTCCTGTTCTTCATCGGGAGGCCAGATCTGGAACCCGTTTGGGGCTCCGAAGAGGTGAATCTTCGGTCTTCGTCATCACCAACCCTTCTCCATCGCCAATTCCATGATGCTCCCCACCGGGAGTGAGTAATTCCTTCATAGGCTTGCTGGTCGGTGAGGAGTTGGCTGAGATTCATCATGTAATCGAGTTAGTTTTGTTAGGGCTTGATCTCTAGTATCCATTATGTTCTGAGATTGATGTTGCTATGACTTTGCTATGCCTAATGCTTGTCACTAGGGCCCGAGTGCCATGATTTCAGATCTGAACCGTTTATGTTATCATCTCTATATCCATGTTCTTGATCCGATCTTGCCTAGTCATATGCACCTATTACGTGTTATGATCGGTCAACCCCATAGTGACAATATTTGGGATACTTCGCGGTGATGACTGTAGTTTGAGGAGTTCATGTATTCACCATGTGTTAATGCTTTGTTCCGATTCTCTATTAAAAGGAGGCCTTAATATCCCTTAGTTTCCTTATGGACCCCGCTGCCACGGGAGGGTAGGACAAAAGATGGCATGCAAGTTCTTTTCCATAAGCACGTATGACTATTTACGGAATACATGCCTACATTACATTGACGAACTGGAGCTAATTCTGTGTCGCCCTAGGTTATGACTGTTATATGATGAATATCATCCAACGAGTTACCGATCCATTGCCTATGAGCTTTCCACTTATTATTCTTGCTAAGTTACTATTGCTGCTGCTGTTCCAACTGCTACAAAACTATTGCTACTACTGTTACCGCTACTGTTACTTTCACTACTGCTATCAAACTATCATATTACTGTGCTACTGATCACTTTGCTGCAGATATTTAATCTCCAGGTGTGGTTGAATTGACAACTCAACTGCTAATACTCTCAAGTATTCTTTGGCCCCCTTGTGTCGAATATATAAATTTGGGTTGAATACACTACCCTCGAAAACTGTTGCGATCCCCTATACTTGTGGGTTATCAAGACCTTTTTCTGGCGCCGTTGCCGGGGAGCATAGCAATATTTGTCGAGTTACTTGGGATTTATATCAATTTATCACTATGAAGAATCTGAAGGATCCAAAGACCAAGATCGTTCCCTCTAGGACGAGGGGAGGTAAGGCATTGCCATCACACTCTGCACTTGATTCACCTTCTGTTTTGAGTAAGCTTGCAACACCACCACATGCTAGTAATCATGATATGTCGCAAGTTATTGATGATGCTACCTCTGCTATGAATTACGCTATTGATGACGCTAGTACCATGCTTGATGATAATGTGCCACTAGGAGAATTTCTTGATGAACAAATTGCTAGAGCTAAAGAGAATGAAACTACTGAAATTGTTAAGACTGCTGAAACCGATGAAGCTTATGAAACTGATGATGACTATGAAACACCTACTAGTCCTAGCTCCCCTAAGTTTGAAATGCCTAAGATACCTGAAGGGTATGTTATGGACGAATAGATAACTAGAAAAATTCTTTCTTGCAAGGATAGAAACGATCTTAAGAAATTGCTACGCAAGTATAAGGAAAAGACTCCGAATGCTAGAATAAAATGTGATCCTAAGTTTGCTACTTCACCTATCTTTGTTACCGATAAGGATTATGAGTTCTCTGTCGACCCAGATTTAATTACTTTGGTTGAATATGATCCTTTCCATGGATATGAAACTGAAACTGTAGTGGCACACCTTACTAAGCTGAATGATATAGCCACCCTCTTTGCTCAAGATGAGAAGATTCGCTACTATTATATCCTTAAGTTATTTCCGTTCTCATTAAAGGGTGATGCTAAGACATGGTACAATACTCTTACTTCTGGTTGTGTGCGTAGTCCCTAGGATATGATTTACCACTTCTCTGAAAAATATTTTCTTGCTCATAAGAAACAAGCTGCCTTACAGGAAATATTTAACTTTGTGCAAATTGAAGAAGAGAGTCTCCCACAAGCTTGGGGGAGGCTTCTCTAGTTTATTAATGCTTTGCCTAATCATCCTCTCAAGAAAAATGAAATACTTGATATTTTCTATAATGGAATAACCGATGCTTCTAGGGACTTCCTAGATAGTTGTGCTGGTTGTGTTTTCAGGGAACGAACTATTGAACAAGCTGAGGAATTATTGAATAACATATTGAAGAATTATGATGATTGGACTCTTCCTGAACCATCGCCTAATTCCACTCCAAAGAGGAGGGGTATCTTATTTCTCAGTCCTGAAGATATGCAAGAGGCAAAGAAATCTATGAAGGAAAAAGGTATTAAAGCCGAGGATGTTAAGAATTTGCCACCTATTGAAGAAACTAGATGACACCCCGCGCGTTGCTGCGGGAATGTATGCTTCAAAAACATTTCTAAATACTTCATGGAGAGTGGGATGCTAACAATAAAATGCAAGTTCAATAGAATCTCATCTGAGGCCAAGTCCATAGCAATGCAAGAGTGTCCTGTTAACAGAATTAACTCTCACCAATTTGGCTATGGTAGGTGTACAGATAACCTTAACAAAAATGATTGTTGATAAAGTACTGAGAATAAACTAAATGTTCCATAGGTAAAGCCCGTTAACGTTCGCTACAGCCTAGGTAAGACAACGAATACCATCTCCACAGCATGAAAATGGAACTACACTGACTATAGTTATTAAGGACAGTAAAACCGAGCCTAATCCCTGCCCTCTCACGCACTTAACAATTTTGGCCGTCAGATTTTAGTTACTGGCCGTCCCTAGCCGTCCGATTGCTGAGTATTCTCGTGCTTTGCCGCTAAGTGGGCTGGCTGTCCTATGAGCAGCTACTCCGGTGGCCGAATCGAAGCATTCTGGTTTGTTTGGGCCAGCGCCCGCAAGAAGCCCATGTCATATTTTCCATTTGACACAGTGCCTCGCAATATCTTGAAAACACATCGTGAACCCTAATGGAGGAGATGACCATGGCTCATGGCGTGGCGGCGGCGCCTTCCCCCTGACCTCTACCCCGTGCGGTGATGGCTCCCCTCCGACACTGAAGCCGTTCGGCGACGCCTACCGCAACTCATCAACTCACCCCGTGCGGTACCGTCTCTCCTCCGACCCAGACCTCATGCGGCAGCGCCTACCGTGACTCGTTAGCTGGCCGGTGGCGGAGCTCCCTCCCTGTCCCCGACCTCTTGTCTCTCTCCACCGGGAACCCTGGTATGCCACCGCCGTGCAATTTCGTTCCAATTATGATATGAACTGGGGTTATATTTTTAACTGTTGTAACATGATCTCCAGATTGCCTTTATTTAGCACCTGGTCCTCTGATGATTCAGGGATTGCAGGTAGGTATCTACCTTTTAGAACCCATATCCTTCTGAAGTTATCCGACACCTCACGGTCTCATCCATGGCGCCTCTCCCTGTCACCCGTGTCGCTGCATGCAGTTCCCCGCCTCTTCTTTCTCTCGTCGTTCCTTCATAGATTGGAGGACGGGGAGAAGGAAGGAGCTGCAGAATAATAGGAATGTATTAATAATAGGTATGTGGCGGACCAGGCAGGGAAACAGAGGAGGATGAGTATGAATCACGAGAGAAACTTCAGTTCGAAATCATGAGAAAGGTAGCATGCACGATGCACATGTGACATGGCCTGCAGTCTACAGGTTCAATCGTTTCCTCCTCCAGCTCCTTATTTCCTTCTGATAGACAATGCACACGCTTGCCAAGAAAGTGCTTTCAGATAGATGCATTGCAAAACATGAACGTTATTGGAAGTAAAAATACATGGTTATTGTTTCCCAAAGGAACCTAACAGTAAGTGTGTTACCATGAATTTTGTTTGTTTCCGTGACGATGTCTTACTGATCCTATTTTCCATGAAATTTACAATTGTTCTTTATCTATCTATTTCCTTGATCCTACTGTTTTCTAAGGTTTGTGTAATTAGACACGGATTTGTGGAGTGGATCCAGCCAAGTCGCGCCGCACGCGAGGGGATCCATTAGAATCGCGGGATGCGGGTGAATCGTGGGCGTTAGAGGGCTGGTAAGGTGCACCAAATTTTACTGTCCTAAATTTTTGCTGAAGGTTTCCCTTCCCCAATACAATCCCTGCGCACTCAATGTATGTACTCTGATCGGGCTCCTGCTGATGTTGATTTCTGCTTTTAATTTGTTGCAGTTACTGTCGCCCAAGTGCTTGGGACTGGTAGTGGCTTATTGGAACAAATTTCAGTAGTGTTTCTGGTTTTTTTTTGTTCTTGAATTCTGAAACCGAGGATCCCAATGGTTGTTGGAAGGTCAGTTAAGTGGAATGTCATATTTTATTCCATATCCAATATGTTCATGTGACTGCTTACTTTCCATGCTTATCTGTTCATAATTATTCATGACATGCTACTGCCCGCTATTATTTTTGCTATATATGCATCAGGTTGTTTAGGACAGCAGAGCCTTATGGCAAGCATAATGCTGTTGTACACACTCTTAATTTGTTCCTATATGATAAAATGACATAAGTAATGTGTGTACAGTTCTTTACAACGACCATCATCAGAGGCAGCTGGAGACAAAAGGTACACCATGGATGCCCTTTTCTTTGTGCTTTTCTATATATTCAGCCATCCAGTGACATGCTTTGTAGAGAGAGAGATGTTTTTATCATCTTTCATCCATTAAGTACTAAGATGGTTTTTCTTATCTTCGTTTACAGAGAGACACTGCAGTTCCCAAGTGGTATTTCTTCACAACATTGACCAACAAAGGAGTCTCCAATTTAGTCTTTTTTGGTTACTCAGAATGTACCGTAATTAAGCGGCTTCTTACATTCCAGTTAAATAAACTCTCTTCCTTTTGCACTCTATCTGCAACTTTCTCCTTTGGGGGTATTGGAATAATTTTCAGTATGATATTAATTATTCCAAGTGTACAATGTATGTTGGTGTTAGGTTTATAATTAATTCTTTATTTTTTCCAAAATTGAGCCGAAAGAACAAGAACAAAGCTTTCTGTTTAGCTTTTTTGCTGGACCGAATACCTGGAGAACAGCAGGTAAGAGGAATCAAAGATATGCGAGTATAAGACATGATGTTGACATCATTTTTATGAATTTTGTTTCTTGTACTTTTTTTTTGAAAAGTGTTTCTTGTACTATTGTACGTAAGCATCTCTCTCAATAATTCCAAAAAAACTCAAATTTAAATATGGAAACAACAGCTCCATGTCTTAGTTTGTTTATAATTTGTGTATTTCTAATCGTCCTACCCTTCTCAGTTTTTGTAACTGGTACCCTTCTCATTTTCAGTGGAATTTACAAATATTATCATTATTTATTTTCTCCCTCATAACTCGTATTATATGAAAGTTGCTTTACAGGTCAATATCCTTTTGCAGAAAGAACTACATATACTGGACACTTGAGAGATGGCTTGATTTAATCTATATTGTCCTAACTGACCGTGAGTGAGGTTACACTAATCAATCATCACATGATGTTTTTTTTTTTCTGGTTTTCCATTCTGCATGCTTTGTGAGTTTGCAGTGTTCCTAGGTGTAAAGAGATCTATCTAGAACCTACTGTATATTGCTCTCATGGTTGCTTTACCAACAACTGACTTGTATATATACATGGTGTATCTGTTATTTACAAACTTTGTATTACAAATTTTTTTGACACTTTGCTATAGTGTTTTTTAGGAGCAAAAACAGGTGACGATCAATCACAAAACATGTTTCCATCAGCCATCCGAATTTTAATCCCATACACTTGATACCACAACTCGATCCAACAAGTCTATTAGACCTAAGAAAAAAAGGCAACACACTATTTTCTTGCAGATCAATTGGATTCCTCACTTCAATTACATAGCATTATGGTAGATCAACCGGGTCCTCTCCTTGATTACATAATTGTATTGAAAAATGAAATGGAAACAAGAACAAGCTACAAGAAAGACCAACGCATCAAAGCATTGCAGACAAATGTATACAAATTACTTCATATCCCTAACAAATAAGATCCTAAATAGACGGGCGCAGCAACGCGCGCCATCAATGATCTAGTTAAGGACAGTAAAACCGAACCCAAAGCGAGCCTTCTCAGCGATTCACGTTTTTAGCTGTTCATCTTGATGATGTGGATGTTTTTGGTCGTTGGATTTGTGTGTAAGACTATTTGTCCCGCAAGTGATAAATTCTGGGCCGACTGTCCTATGGACAGCTACTCCACAGGCCGAAACGACGCCCCGTGGTTAACTGGGCCGTAGGCTAGCCCATTCCAGCCATGCGCTTCGGTGAACGAGGTCCAGTGGTGCGGTTCGTTAAAGGAGTTCATCGATTAGGGATAGAGAGGAGCGGCTCGACGAACGGATCGGTCGGTGCTCGTCGCCTCCCTCTGTTCCGTCGCCTCCTCTCCTATCGTCTTCTTGCACCGCCGAAATCAATGCCCCCAAGGCCCCAACTATTCCTCTCGACCACCCTCTAGGGTTGCAGCGACCATGTAAATCTGGGTGGAGCAGCGTGCTCGATCGTCCGCGAACCCGTGAGGTCCCCGGCCGAAGGGGTAGATCTCCACTACTGCGGTGGCGCAGATGGCGAGTCATAGATTCTGTGCATGCATTAAGGCGGAGGTGACGTCCCCGGTAGTGCTGTTGAGCGGCACCTTCACCTTCTTGTTTGTAAGCATCTCGTCAAATCTGCTTCACAAATTCAGCCGTGCCTTTTTGTATTCAGACCCGAGTCTTTCATAGTGTTATCCGCTTTACAAATTCAGCCATGCCTTTTCTTATTCAGACCCGGGTGTTGCATAGTGTTGCATATGTGGGATAATGAAGACATCTCACTGGCCTCGTCCTTTCGGATCCTGTCACCTCCCTCGCCTTCTCCTCCCTTCAGTCGTTTGAGTGCTCACGTTCACTCCTGATGACTAGGGTGCAAAGGCTTGCCCAATTTAATTGTTCCACTTATTGGATTTGAATCTTAGTTTATTACTTCTGCAGTCAAAATTACTCACTTGGATTGATTTTTTTTGTCTTAGGTGCGATTGGAGTTGTAGATGGATTGCTTAGGTGCAATCTGCAGTTGAACTTTTTTGTCCAAATATGTGTACGATAACAAATGTTAGCAAAATTTGCCAACTTTTCTGTACATTTACTTGAACATTAAAATTGTTATGTCGTATTTGTGATTTGTCTTTCATATGGTTTCGATTTTATGTAGTTTCTTTTCCTGACCAAAGATGCGAGAAAAATGAAGAATATGTACAGATACTATTTGAATATTATTTTGTTAGATTTCTAATGATATCCGACTTTCTTGGTTTGCAGAGACAGAAAATGCATATGGTGCAAATTAGCAGTCTTGAATCCTTCTACCATCTTCATGGTGTTGTTCATCAGGTGAAACAAGAGTTAGCTAGATGCCATAGAGTTAGCTGTCAATGTTAGTAATTTTTACTATGCTTAGGCTTACTATTATCAATCTTGAAGGTAATTAGTGCTACTATGTAATTGAAGCTTCAGTCTAAGACATGGAAGGATTTGAGCCTAACTTACAAGGTTGAAGAGACTCAAACTCTAAACAGATTGCTCAACTTTTAGGCACCAACGTGGAAGTGCCCATCGGGCATTGCTGGGCAAGTAATGGCACAGTTTGTAGATAAATGGAAGTTTCATAGAAAGGGCTCTGCCATCGCCTGTACAAATTTGGTAAAAAAAATATATCTTTGTCTGTGTTCCCATTTTCTTGTGTTGTTATCATTTAGATATCCTAGCATAAATAGATTATGTAATGTCAGGCCTTGAAGTATTAATGAGCTAAATCGACTATATTGATTATTGTCCATTGTTATAATATAAGTACTGTTAGTCTATCCGATATATGGAATTATAGGAAAGCATAACAAATGCTTATTTTCTATAAGATCTTCCCCATGATTTTTAATTGGCCGTGATCTGGTTGTGATAACTAAATTGTGGGAGATAGCGATGCTAACACTGAAATTTAGGGCTGCTTCTAAATCCTTTCTCCCACAATCTGTGATCTTGCCTCCTCTGATGTATGTTGTTTCTTCAAACCTTTCTTGGGCCATACTGATGTGAGATGTGCCCTACCCCCCCCCCCCCCCCCTACACACACACTTTTCCTTGTGTATGCAGGCGTACTTGATTGATAACTATATGAATGAAAGCTTAATACCATGTTGATTCCATTGAAATGTCACAATATGAATGAAAGCTTAATACCATGTTGATTACGTTGAAATGTCATTGCCTACAAGCAGTGTCATTTGTGTGACTGGTGCGTTCTATTTTCTTTTCATGTGCACCACTATATTTAGATCTACATGTAACTTTTCCGTTCCCTACGTAGGCTCTTGGCAGATCTTCTATAGACTTGCCATTTTTTAGTTTCTTGGATTGCTGTCATATTGGGTCACTTTTATTTGACCAAGAACAGGTGATAAATTCTTTAAGTGATCTTTGTGCACATGCCCTGGAAATTTTATGACATTAGTTTGTTGGCCATGTTTGAGTAAAAAATGGTGAGAATGAAAATATCAGATGCAATATTGCTTGTGCGTTCTGTAGTCCTCCTTTTAACATGCTTTTTGTACATTGTGCAGTAGTTTGCTTATACTAGAGAAGCCAACGGATAGAAAGCTTACTGTTTTTATACATTGTTTTTGCTGCTTGCAACTATGCCAGTGCGGCAGGGACGGAGCCAGAAACTAAATATGAGGGGGGCCAATGATACATGTATGATCATTGGAGGGGGCCGTACATTAAAATTTGGTCCTTAAATCTGTAAATCCACATAATATATAGGGGTAGTTTAAGAATTTTTCTCAGCATGGGGGGAGCCATGGCCCCGGCTCGCCCCCTGCTAGCTCCGTCACTGCAATGCGGACAACATATATTCTTACCAAAGAATATTTTTTGATGTCTGTATACTTACATTATCCCAGTTTCTGCAGAAAAGCTACCCAAGAACATGCTTTACCTCAAGAGGCGTATATAAATGTTCTCCCCCGGTTGATGGGTGTCTCTACTCCAGAAATAAACATCATCCATTATTTTTGTCAATAATGTATATTCGGTTATGCCACTAAAGCATAAATGTTTTCTGCCATTAAATTGGGTCTATTTTTTCTATAGACATAAATGGAATGTTATTTTGAGCCTGTTCATTTCATTGAAATCTTCAATGAGACAAATAAGAAACACTATGGATTTCCTCATAAGATAGAGAGGGGTCTTTCTCTTGGCACCAATATGATGATGATGTTTTGCATTCTTTGCTCAGATGTTAGGCACATTATACTCATGCCAATTTAGAACTTGTAGCCCCTTTTCAACTTTCAGTTTTGTGTCTTTATTCAACTACATTCATCAAGGTGATTTAGTTGATACCATATCTTATGCTCCTCTTTTCTATTGAATTGACATGTGCAAGCATTTCTTACCCTATTTCCCCCTAAAAGATACGCGCATGAGAGTTTGTACATCGCAGTTATTTGACTATGATGTCATGTCAATGTCTGCTGATTAATGGCGTAATATATTGATTTTGTGTACTCATTCTGGTTGTACACTTCACTAACGAGATGAAGTTTTCATTTTTCTAGGTCTGACTGATGAAGTGAAATCCCCCCCCCCCATTTTTTTTTTGAATAACTTTAGGTATGTAGTCGAATTATGAGGGTGGGCGTAAGGTGTTTAATGGATTGAAGTGTAGACTATGTTTGAGCTCTATATAGGAGACAATTTGACTAACTTAAAAAAATCAGATGTAATGTGGTGCTTAATTGTGAAAGAGACAAATCATGAATTTCCAGTCTTTATGTTGAAATAAAAAGATGTGAAGAGGTGTCCGCATTATCTTGTGTGTATTCTTTTAACGAATAGAATACTATTTTAAATGTTGAGTATAAGCCTTATTCATATTTAGTACTCCCTTAGTAACTTATTAATGTAATACATTTTTTTGGTTAAAACGTCATAAGTCATATTTAGGCTTATGAAAATATATTTTTTATCATTTTTAGTTAGTGATTTGGCTGGGGCAACACATACCTATGGAATGACGTTGACTTGCAACCGTCATATGGGTATCTGCCCGAGCGTGTCTCCATATATTTTGGAAATTCCTTTTATCATAATGCAAAAATGGACGGGCGCAGCAACGCGCGTCATTAATGATCTAGTAATAAATAAGACCTCAAGGCATTACTCCCTCCATTCCACTTTCTTAGGCATAGAAAACCAATCTCAGGTATGAACTACCAAGATCCGAGGAGAGGAAGATCGGTTGGATAGATAGCAGTAAATGGATCCAAATTTTGTCAAATCCTCGACTCCAACGCCTTGTTTGGCCTTCATAGATGTACACACTACTCTCGGTCAGCCGTTCCTGCATTCCAATGAAATTAACAGGAAGCATTCATAAATTTTTTGTGGCTTGACTTGCTGCTGGAACATATTAGTGAAGCTAGTTAGGATACATTTTTTTGTAGTTGCTTTGTCTGCCTCATAGCCTGATAATGAGCAGCAAGCATACATTTATTTTATGTTCAGCATCAGAACCACCACAGAACAAAACAACTGATGGGAGAAATACGATGAATTTGTCGAGACTGTCTTGCACTGCAAACCTACTTGGCTAGGTCCATGTGATGTGCGCTCAGCTGTTGTAGCTGCTGGCTGTAGTTGTAGATAGGGTGTTGTTGTACTACAATTAGCTTTGCATTTTGACTGTTCTGTGATATGAATGTAATCAAGATTTTGGAAGCAATTTCACCAAAAAGAAAAAAAAAAGTGTCTTCTGATTTGGAGTGTCCATATCTAACCTAAAGGGTGTAATCTTCAGTCCTGTTTCTACCTGGGACAGGAAAATATTTATGAAGTTCCCTTGCTTAGTAATGTTGAATGGTGTCTTATGATTTCGAGTGTAAAATTCAGTTCTCTGAACTGAAAAGCTCCAAGGGAGAAAATTCCTATGCTATTTAATACACACAAAAACAAACAGAAGGTGTGTACTCATCAATTGAAATGAGGTTAGTAGAGGCATTGTTGTAAAATTTCAGCAAAGAAAGGAAGCAAGGCATCATGATTAGCAGTCAAACATGTATATGACTTGTCCAAAAACAAAAAACACATATACCTTCACAGTTGTGTGTGTGTGTGTACGAAATAATCTTCAGTAAAAAAGGAAAATAAGAATAAAGTTCAAAGTAGACTGCACCAAGGAACACATCACTTCGAAATTGCTTGAGCAATTTTGTTTACCAACCAGCATGCAGTGTTTATAATCTGTCCACCGGAAGCATGAGATAAGAAAGTGACTTCAGTACACTTTTCAGGAAAGGAGCAAGATAATTTATTGCGCCTTGTGTGTACATCGAGATGTTTAAGAAAAATAATTCAAGAGGGATAGAGAGGCTACTTACAGAACGTCACGTCACATCAAAGCTAAAACTCACCGGGGGGGTGGGGGTGGGGGGGGGGGGGGGGTAGCTTGTTTCCTGTCAACCCAAGATATGGTAAAATGAATATCTCCACATGCATAAGTTTTCTTGGATGTTAAACGATAACTTTAGTAGTTTCATAACATTTTAGCACATCAAAGTTGTAATAAATCAAAGACACTTATTTTGGGACGAAGGGAGTATATTGGAGAAACATGACGACATCTTTTCTACTACGTCTATCCTAAATGAGAAGAAATAGATCAGTTTTTTACATAGTAAAAGTGACTTGCTAATCTAAATTGCAAGAACCTGAGGAAAGTCCATATCCAATTCCATGATACTCTTTCTGATGAGTTAATCCAGTATCTGCACACTATTAGTCTCTCAACCACGTCCTGAACACACTGCTCTTGTCCGATTTTAGACTTTAAACTCTAGCATCAACATATTATCTCTAGTAGAAATGGATATAATCAATCGTACAATAAACACGCACAAAACAGAAAATAATATGGGAACCAAGGCTCCGTAATTTTTTCTCGGATGAGCAAAGTTGTGTCGAGAAGAAGAAATAGGAATTACCACGAAACTTGAAAGCCACATATTCCATGATAGCATTGTATGCTTTTTGATTATGAAAGTCAGAGCAAAGAACAATCTGGACAAACGCAATTAGCAAAAGACCTGTGTAACAACGAAATCAATCCGAGCAGCAGTAGTCCTATGAAGCGAACCATCGAGCACCTCGATCCAAACTGCAAACTGAGAAATTCATAAAAATAAGCTCAGAGATAGTAAAAATATGTGTGGCTAATACTGTATTAGGGACAGTACTACTTCCAGAGTGGAGGACGGTTCGTAGATGAGGACGCGAGCATGTGTGTGTGTTGGATGACGATGCCAACATAGACTGGTTTTTAAACGCGAATGCAGCAGCAGTTTTTCCGCATTTGTAGGGTAGTGGAGGGCCATCTATAGGTGCCATGAATGCTGCGGTGCCTCGGGCCGTTTCAGTCTTTCATGGGCATTTGTGGCCGGGAGAGCATACGTCGTGGAGGCGGAAGGATAGCAGCGGGAAGGTCAATCAATAGGCGAGTTAATGCGCACCTCTGGCCAGGGAGCATCGGAGGTGGTGGCGGCCATGACGAAGACTGGCCGGGAGCCCTGCCCGCCGTGACCACCAGCAGCTGGTAAGCAGCGGAGGTGACCTGGACCAGTGAATCGGCTGCGCGGGGGGTTGCTTTCGGGCCTTAATGGCGGCGGCTAGGAGGCGGGGGAGGCAGGCTAGCCTCTCCTTGCCCAGCTCATCACGCTGGAACTATGGCCACGGCGGGGAAGGGCGCATCAGGCGCGTCCGAGGCTGCCGATTGGATGAGGACCCGAAGAACAAAGACGGCATGATGGAGCTCCTCTGGCTCTTGCAGGCGTTGATGGCGGCGACGAGGAGGTTGGTGGAGGCCACCGAGCTCCTTCCCGATCCCGCTGGAAGTGGGACCCCGCCCAGATGGCCGCGTCCGATCTGTCTGAGGCCGCAGGCGCGACGACGGTCCGGAGCAGATGAAGGACATGAGCGAGGTCCTCCGGGTCTGACCACCAGCGTGGAGAGGCGCCAGCCAGAGGCCTCTAGTTCTGACCGCCGGTGTGGGGGAAAATTTGGGGGAAAGATGACTACGGGAAAGCTTGGGCTTTATTTACTTTGGTGGGTTCAGGCACGAGGTGGTTGTCCTCTTCTGTACTCTGTACCGCTGGCGAGCGAACATTCGGTTCTCTTCTAAACTGGTAACTGATCGCTGAGGTGGCGTTCTCTTCCCTGTTGAACTTTGATTAGACCCACCTGTAAGTCGGTTGTAGAATGATGATGTGGCTGACTTGCTGATGTGGATATGCTGCATGTCAAGAGAAATAAGATAGTGGGGATGAACTATTTAGATATTATAGATACATGGCCTTGACACACCACCATCTCCACAGGTGATAGAGGTAAATTCTTTATTAAAGTTTAATGAAAGTGACATCCCTCACAATAAACATCCTAGTCAATGCTTATATGAGTTTGACAACTATATTATGAAGCAAGATCATTTCAATGCTCATGTTCTGAAACAATTGAAATATAATTCTGATATGATTGCTCGCTTGAGTGACTTGCTATTTAGAATCAGTAATGATGTTAGAGGTGTAGGAAAGCATGCCTCTATGGTTCAAACTTAGTTAGAACAAGTTGCTAAGTCTCAAAAGGAATTGCTTGATGAAATGAATAATAACATGCATGATTTTGCTGCTAGAGTAGTAACTAGAGGAGGTAGAATGACCCAAGAACCACTTTATCCTGAGGGTCGTCCTAAAAGAATTGAACAAGACTCTCAGAGAATTAATACTGATGCACCTAGTCCTTCTAAGAAGAAAAGGAAAAAGAAAAACGATAGGACTTTGCATACCTCTAGTGAACCTGAGACACAAAAACCTCCTGATAATAATGATGTCTCTATTTCCGATGCTGAAACTCAATCTGGTAGTGAACATTCACCTAGTGATAATGAAAATGATAATGATGATGTTCACGATGATGCTCAACCTAGTAATGATAAAGAACCAGACAATGATGTTGAAATAGAGCCTGCTCCTGATCTTGATAACCCACAGCCTAAAAATAAATGTTATGATAAAAGAGACTTTGTGGCTAGTAAACATGGTAAAGAAAGAGAGCCATGGGTTCAGAAACCATGCCATTTCCACCTAAGCCATCTAAGAAAAAGGATGATGAAGAATTTGAGCGCTTTGCTGAGATGATTAGGCCAGTCTTTTTGCGTACCCGTTTAACCGATATTTTGAGGATGGCCCCTTATGCGAAGTATATGAAATACATCATCTCAAATAAAAGAAAAATACCGGAAGCTGAAATCTCCATCATGCTTGCTAATTATTATTTTAAGGATGGAGTACCTAAAAAACTCGGAGATCCTGGAATACCAACCATACCATGCTCCATTAAAAGAAACTATGTCAAAACTGCTTTGTGTGATTTGGGAGCCAGTGTTAGTGTTATGCCTTTCTCCTTATATAAAAGACTTGATTTGAATAAGCTCGCACCTACCGAGATATCATTGCAAATGGCTGACAAATCAACGGCCATACCTATCGGTATTTGTGAGGATGTGCCCGTTGTTGTTGCAAATGTTACTATCTTAACGGACTTTGTTATTTTTGAGATGCCCGAGGAAGACAACATGTCGATTATCCTTGGTAGACCCTTTTTGAATACTGCAGGGGCTGTTATTGATTGCAATAAAAGCAAAGTCATTTTTCATATCAATGGTAATGAGCACACGGTGCACTTTCCGAAGAAATAATTCCAAGTGAATGGTATAAATGTTATTGAAGAATCTCCGACCATCACTATTGGAAGTTTTCAATTACCTCTACCTACTGCCAAAAAGAAATATGATATACTTATTGTCGGGGATATGCACATCACCATTGAGATAACTTAGTGTTTTACGAAAGTTCTTCGATTTCATGCTAATCGAAAGTGGTTGTTAATAAGACTTGATCAACCTTATTAATGGATCATTTTTGAGAAGTATGAAGTCGATGAATCTAGTAAACACAACTCTCTGCTCCCACCTTTTATTTTCTGTTTTAGCCAGTCAAATAAAATAAAATGCCATGACTATCTTGTTTTCTGTTTTCTCCGTGCAATAAAAAAATGACCCAAAAATAAAAATTCTCAGAATGCCCTGAAAATTTAACACGATTTTTCCCAAATATTTATGAATTTTTGGTGCAAATAATACCAGAGGGGGGTGCACCTGGTGCCCACAAGACACCAGGGCGCGCCAGCACCCCCAGGCGCTCCCTGGTGGGTTGTGGCCCCCACGTGCCCCCCCTCACTTATCTCTTTAGCCCACATCATCCCCTACCTCCAGAAAAAATCACCACAACCATCATTCTCGTGTTCTTGCTCTCAAACCCGCGGATTTCGATCTCTTTGCTCGAAGCTCCGTTTCTGAAACTGTTTGGAGGGATTGCCACTTGGTATGTGACTCCTCCATTGCTCCAATTAGTTTTTGTTTTAGTGGGTTATTTTTAGAGTAATTAGCTACTCTTGGTGCTGCTGTAGATGAGCTTGCATGTTGAATTCTTAGAGTTCTAAATAGTTTGAATGCTCAATATGGCGTCTATGCATGCTTAGGAGTAGTTGCTAACAATCTTACAAAGTTTTTTTGACAAATTTTTGTGGACTATTTTTTTTTCCGAATTTCTATAGGAATAAAATGCAATTCTTTAGGAGTTCTTCGAGGAGGAGATCCTCGGAAGCCTCATCAAGTGGAAGCTCAGTTCGACGATCTTATGTTGAACCAAGCGAAAGCTCGATGCGAGATGCCGCCACCAAATCATGCTTGCGGCCTTGCGACGAGTTCATGGAAGGTGCATGTGAAGATATTATGTCCTTGAGAGCGAAGCCCATGCGTATAACGCGGAGGTTGAAGCTGCCAGGAGGGTCGCGGAGTCTGCTCCGAGGGCCTCGGTGAGCCATCGCCCAGATTATTATTCATATGGATGGTGATTACCAAGCTAGGCCAAAAGCCTAAACTTGGGGGAGTACGTATTTCCACCGACATTACATTCATGTTCACACATTTCATTCCAGTTGTCGGTGTTCACACTTTTTTATTGTAATATCCATGGTAGATTTGTTTTCTCGCTTTCGTCTTGTGTGTTTGAAAAACTTTGAGAAAATCCAAAAATATTTCCTACTTATTTTTAGTATTTCTTTTTAGCTTAGTTTGATTGTAGCATCAAAAGAAAACCCAAAAGGATTTCTCGCTTCTTCTTTTGCTTGTTGGGAGCTTTCCCGTGTAAATAGTTTTTCTCGTTTTTGTTTTTCCTCTTTAATTTGCTTTCTTCAAGAAAAACCAAAAACTCCAAAAATATTTCAATGTGTTTCTCTGAATTTCTTTTCTTTTTATTTTGAGTCGTACCAAAGAGAAGACCACAATGAAATTGTTGAGTGGCTCTCATCTGCATTATTGTTTATCTAACAAAGAGCCCATATTAGTCTGTCTTCTCCTCTTGAATAAAATGTTTGCAGATTCCAGCTTAGTCCATGACATTCTTGCACTATTATGATTTTCTTATCATTCGGTCGTGCAAGTGAAAGGCAATAATGACGACATTTGATGAATTGACTGTGGCAGAGAAAAGCGGGTATGAACTCAACTTGTTTTTGTTTTTGTAAATATGTTTAACCTAGTATCCCTTGATTCAACTCATTATGATCAAACATGTTTGCAATGACCATTAGAGATTATAGTTGTTCATGCCATGCTTAAGTAGCTAGGAGTGGATAATGATTTATCTTGGGTGTCAACATGCATTAAAATGGTTGTGATGTGGTATGATGATATGGTATCCTCCTCTGAATGTTTCAAGTGGCTTGACTTGGCACATGTTCACGCATGTAGTTGAATCAAAACCAACATAGCCTTCATGATATTTATGTTCATGGTGTCCATATCCTACTCATGCTAGTATTCAATGTTGATTATATGTAATGCATGTTCATGACCGTTTTTGCTCTCTAGCTGGCCTCTTCTCAATCTAATTGCTAGCCTTCGCCTGTACTAAGCGGGAATACTACTTGTGCATCAAAACCCTTAAACCAAGTTGTGCCAGATGAGTCCACTATATCTACCTATATGCGGTATTACCCTGCCGTTCCAAAGTAAGTTTGCATGTGCCATCTCTAAGAATTCAAATAAACATCTGTTTTGTGTGCCTGGACCGCTCATGGAGCGACAGGGGGCGGTCAGTATCTTCCATGCTAAGCGGGTTATTCTCATGATGAGTGTTTATTCACTCGTCCTTACACGAGAGGGGCGGTAATAGGGATTCCCAGTCCCGAAATCAAAAATCAAAAATAATTAAACAAAACTCCCCCAGGAATGTTGTTGGTTTGGACGGTACCCGTGGATGCGGCTAGCTGTGGAGTGTGATTGTTGGTGGAGGGGGAGTAAACCTTTACTTTTACCGCTTGGGAACCGCCGCTAATTTGCTTAGCATGGAAGATATTGATAACTCTTGGTCGTGACGCTGACAGGAAGGGTGTACCTCACAAAATTATATCTATCTCTGTTTTAAACTTTGAGCTCTGGCACCACTGCAAATCCATGCTTCCCTCTGCGAAGGGACTATCTATTTACTTTTATGTTGAGTCATCACCTTCTCAAATAAGCGCCAGACCTGAGAGCACTATTGTCATCCTCATGCATTGTGTATAGTTGATGTTGGGTGCAGCATGACTGGATCTTTTCTACCATGAATTACAATGTTTAGTCGCTGCTTGAACTTTGGAGGTGCTCTGCATTTATGTTTTGCGGTCTCAGAAAGGGCTAGCGAGATACCATTATTGTATCATGATTGTTTTGACAAAGTGTTGGTGTTTGAGATATCTTATTATTGCTCGCTAGTTGCTTATGTTATTGATATGAGTTAATATAATTTCTAATAGTTATTGTTGACATGGTTAGTCATAATCTTTGCTGAAAACTTGGGTGCTACTTAAGCATATATATGTAAACAAGAGAAAAAGAGTTCATAAAAGTTTTTCTTTATCACTTTCAGTTTATCAACTGAATTGCTTGAGGACAAACAAAGGTTTAAGCTTGGGGGAGTTGATACGTCTCCAACGTATCTACTTTTTCTCACCCTTTTGCCCTTGTTTTGGACTCTAATTTGGATGATTTGAATGGAACTAACCCGGACTGACGCTGTTCTCAGCAGAACTACCATGGTGTTGTTTTTGTGCAGAAATAAAAGTTCTCGGAATGGAACGAAACTTTTTGGAGAATTATTTCAGAATATATGTGAATTATTGGAGCCAAAATCCACTGAAGAGGGGGGCCAGGGTGAGCAGCACCCACCAGGGCACGCCAGGCCCCCTGGGCGCGCCCTGGTGGGTTGTGCCACCTCGTGGCCCCACTGGCCCTAATTCCGCCACTATAAATTCCTATTTTCGGAGAAAAAAATCAGAGAGAAAGTTTCATCGCGTTTTACGATACGGAGCCGCCGCCACCTCCTGTTCTTCATCGGGAGGCCAGATCTGGAGCCCGTTTGGGGCTCCGGACAGGGGAATCTTCGGTCTTCGTCATCACCAACCCTTCTCCATCGCCAATTCCATGATGCTCCCCACCGGGAGTGAGTAATTCCTTCGTAGGCTTGCTGGTCGGTGAGGAGTTGGATGAGATTCATCATGTAATCGAGTTAGTTTTGTTAGGGCTTGATCCCTAGTATCCATTATGTTTTGAGATTGATGTTGCTATGACTTTGCTATGCCTAATGCTTGTCACTAGGGCCCGAGTGCCATGATTTCAGATCTGAACCGTTTATGTTATCATCTCTATATCCATGTTCTTGATCCGATCTTGCCTAGTCATATGCACCTATTACGTGTTATGATCGGTCAACCCCATAGTGACAATAATTGGGATACTTCGCGGTGATGACCGTAGTTTGAGGAGTTCATGTATTCACCATGTGTTAATGCTTTGTTCCAGTTCTCTATTAAAAGGAGGCCTTAATATCCCTTAGTTTCCTTATGGACCCCGCTACCACGGGAGGGTAGGACAAAAGATGTCATGCAAGTTCTTTTCCATAAGCACGTATGACTATTTACGGAATACATGCCTACATTACATTGACGAACTGGAGCTAGTTCTATGTCGGCCTAGGTTATGACTGTTATATGATGAATATCATCCAACGAGTTACCGATCCAGTGCCTACGAGCTTTCCACTTATTATTCTTTCTAAGTTACTATTGCTGCTGCTGCTGTTCCTACTGCTACAAAACTATTGCTACTACTGTTACCGCTACTGTTACTGTCACTACTGCTATCAAACTATCATATTACTGTGCTACTGATCACTTTGCTGCAGATATTTAATCTCCAGGTGTGGTTGAATTGACAACTCAAATGCTAATACTCTCAAGTATTCTTTGGCTCCCCTTGTTTCGAATCTATAAATTTGGGTTGAATACTCTACCCTCGAAAACTGTTGTGATCCCCTATACTTGTGGGTTATCACCTACCAGGGCATGCCAGGGGGGGCCCGGTGTGCCCTGATGGGTTGTGCCCTCCTCCGGGCCCCTCTCCACCGCCTCTGATGCCTATAAATTCCCAAATATTTCAGAAACCCTAAGGGAGTCGACGAAAAACACATCCAGCCGCCGCAAGTTCCAGAACCTCGAGATCCAATCTAACATCATCACGGAGGGGTTCATCATCCTCATTGGTGCCTCTCCGATGATGCGTGAGTAGTCCACCATAGACCTATGGGTCCGTAGGTAGTAGCTAGATGGCCTCCTCTCTCTCTTTTGATTCTCAATACAATGGTCTCTTGGAGATCTATTTGATGTAAACTTTTGCGGTGTGTTTGCTGGGATCTGATGAATTTTGAGTTCATGTCAGTTTCTATCCATGAATATCATTTGAGTCTTCTTTGATCTCTTATATGCATGATTACTTATAGCCTCGTATTTCTTCTTTGAATCTGTGGTTTAGTTAGGCCAACTAGATCGATTTTTCTTGCCATGGGAAGAGGTACTTTGTGATGGGTTCGATCTTGCGGTGTCCTTTCCCAGTGACAGAAGGGGCAACAAGGCACACATGTATCGTTGCCATTAAGGATAACAAGATGGGGTCTATTCCTACATGAATAGATCTTGTCTACATCATGTCATCGTTCTTATTGCATTACTCCGTTTTTCCATGAACTTAATACACTAGATGCATGCTGGATAGCGGTCGATGTGTGGAGTAATAGTGGTAGATGCAGGCAGGAGTCGGTCTACTTATCTTGGACTAGATGCCTATATAATGATCATCGCCTTGGATATCGTCACGATTATTTGATCTTCTATCAATTGCCCAACAGTAATTTGTTCACCCACCGTGCGCTATACTCATGAGAGAAGCCACTAGTGAAACTTATGGCCCCCGGGTCTACTTTCCAACATATTGCTTTCCGATCTATCTTTTTGCCTCTTTTGTTTTCAGATCTATTATTCCAAAAACCCAAAAATATATTGCTGCACTTTTTATTTGCTCTTTTTATTTTGTGTTCTTGAGAGATCTATCTCTCCAATCTATCACTACCTAATCTATCTTTTTACCGTAGAGAGATTGAAAACCTCTCTTTCGCGTCGGGTTGCAAGTATTTGTTCTTTGTGTGCAGGTGCTGCTTATTTGGTGGTGGTGATCCTCCTACTGGTTCAATACCTTGGTTTCATAACTGAGGGAAATACTTACCGTCGCTGTGCTGCATCATCCCTTCCTCTTTGGGGAAATACCGACGCAGTCTCAAGCCACGTCATACATCCATTGGCAAAACATCTCATCTAACCATATCAGTATAACCACCAACAGAAAAATTAACACAGACCTTATGGGTAACCTTCAGCTTCCCAGTATGATACATCCACTCAACACGGTGTGGTTGAGGATGCTTCCATGCAGGTAACCCCAAAGCTTCCACCAATCCCTTGCTGACCGCATTGGTGTAGCTTCCTCCATCTATGATCAACTTATAATTGGTGTTGTTGATTTTGCATTGAGTTTGAAAAATATTCCAACATTGTCCCTTATCCTCAATACGTCCTCTTTCACTCGCTGGAACATCACTGACGGATATGACTCAGCAGCTTCAAAGCTCGCAAACACATTTTCAGCATCCTTAGATTTTTCAGTTGAAGTGTCCGAAACTACCTCTTCATCACTAGCAGATGCATAGCCATCTTTCGTGAGCAGCACTCCTTTCTCATTAGGACATTCACGCTTCATATGCCCCCTTCCTCCACACTTGAAACACTCTATGTTACTAGTGCGTCCGGCCGACTGCGCACTAGAATCAACCATCGACAGTCTTGATTTGAAGCATCCTTTTGCACAGAAAAATGAGAGAGATTTGATGATGTCGCCCTGGGGCTAGGACCGACATCCTCACTCTTATGCTGCGAGCATTGCCATGTGTTCAAAGTGGTACTAAGAACTGTGTTGACTTGGCATCGCTTAATCTGCTGTTCCGCACGCACAGCTTGGTGCACAAGATCTTGTATGTTGTAATAGACCACCATCTCAACACGATCCTGCATCTTGATATTTATCCTGTTAAAGAAATGTGCCATGGTCGCCTCTGGATCATCCGTCATCCCTGTACGTATCATAAGCAATTCCATCTCCTTGTAATATTCATCCACACTCATATTACCTTGAGAGACGCTGCAACTTGTTGTACATGTCTCTTCTATAGTGCTTAGGAACAAAACGTCACCTCATGAATTCTTTCATCCCTCGCCAAGTCATCGGACGATGTCGCGACAGGCAAATTTGATTCCACCAAATTAGTGCATAACCGGCGAACTCAATTCCAGCAAGTTGAACTTTCTTCTCTTTGCTATAATGATGGGCGTCAAAAATTTGATCAACACACATCTCCCACTCCAAATAGACTTCTGGTTCACACTTGCCGGAGAACAAAGGAATTGAAATTTTATGCGCCCAATTCCATCATCCAAAGGAACACGGCAGATTGACTCACACGGTCATGCGCTCCGCCACGAGCGGAAGTTTCAGGACGAAGCTCATAGTGTCGCGGATGTGGCGTGTACCCCGCCTCATGGTCAACACCATCATCGAGGCCTTCATCTCCACCATGTGGTTGTGTCGCCAAACGACGATCATGCACGCGGACATGTCCGTCACGAGCCGTTGGTACGTAACGCAGGGGAGCAGCCGGAGCATCCTGTGGTGGCACGGAATCAGTCGCCAGCGTATTGATGATGTCCGCCAAAGCGTCGAACCTAGTGATCAGGACATCTATCATTTTGCCAAGCTTCACCTCGAGCGCATCATGACACTGCTGGATGTAGTTGCATGTGTGGTCAAAACCATCCCGAATATTTCGAGGAATATCATCCGCGTACACTGGGCATAGAACTTCCTCGGAATCAACAGAAACCTCGGGGTTCTTGTTGTTGACGGAGTTCGACATCTTGATCAACACAGTACCATGAACAACCTTGCTCTGAATACCACTTAATGTAGCACAAACTAGCGAGATGCTAAATTGTGTGAGTCACGGCCTGATCTTTCACGATACATGCGAAACAACAATGAACAATGGCAGCAACAGTCGTAGAAACACAAACAGACGTAGAAAAAAAGAAGCCTTTGGATCAAACCGAGATAGCAAGAAGCCAAAGCAGTAGACCAGTACCGAATATTGATACGGGATCAACACATGCACAACAGCAACAAAACCCTAGGAATCGCAAGAATACATCTCTGGTGCCTCTCGCCGTGAGGCGTTTTCTGGTAGTATTACTTTTCAACTCCAAACTAATCTCCCGTACAAAACTCACGACATCTGCTTTATATCCAGCTGACAGGGTTGTAAGGACCTAAAATATCTAACCGACTCGATGACCAGAACTAACACGCGATATCCTGTCCTTACATCTCGGAGAGAAAAACCAAACTAGCTAACCATAACTTGTACGTGAACTCAACTCTAAGTAGTACCCTTTAATTAAAAAAACTAATTAATTCATCTGGCCTCGTTGATCACATATTGCTAATTTAGACTAAAATAACGATTTGTTTGCCTGCATGCTTGTTACTACTCCACCCGACATGAAAAGTAGTAAGCCAATATTAATTCATTTTGGAGGGGTCCCGAAGTTTAGCTTCACTGTATCCTTCTCTGGCTCGATCAGTGAAACCTCAAAGCAGAAAGATCCAAGTTGTAAAATGGTCGAAAGATTAAAATGTGAAGACTCTCGTATACTTGCATCAAAACAAATGGTCGTGCTTGTCTTTTGTTCAACAGTTTCAACAGTTGGAGCCCTCCCAAGTAAACCAGTGGTACTTGTGTGCACATCAGCTGTCATAGACAGTCTAGATTTGCGAGAGGTTTCCATGATGGGAAGATGGTTGAATTGGGTGAATAGTCTTTCGGAGCCGACATATGAGAAACTAGATCGCATTTTAATGAATACCGATTGGGAATTGAAATTCCCTATGGTTTCTGTTCATGATGACAGATGACATCCCCCAGGTTTCTGATGTGGAAAATAGCCTTCTAACAGCTTCATTTTCTGAGTAGAAAGTTAGAAGGACGGTTTTCCTAATGGAGCAAAACAAAACACCGGGTCCAGATGGTTTTCCCGCTGAATTCTACCAGAACTTTTGGGAGGTCATCACTCATCAAACATGATCTCCTACTCTTGTTTGGATGCCTTCACACTGGCCAACTAGAGTTGTTTCGCTTAAACTTCGGTGAAATTATTTTATTACCAAAGGTTAATGAGGCTGAAAGGATATAATAGTATCATCCAATTTGCCTCCTTAATGTTTGTTTTAGAATATTCACTAAGGTAGCGACGATTAGGCTAAATTCGGTTGCTGAACACGTGGTTCGTACTTCTCAAACTGCATTCTTGTAAGGCAGAAACATCCTAGATGGGGTTGTTGTCCTTCATGAAACAGTTCACGAATTGCATCAGAAAAAACTGAATGGGGTTGTTCTTAAAATCGACTTTGAAAAAGCTTATGACAAAGTCAAGTGGTCTTCTCTTCAACTGACTCTTAGAATGAAAGGATTTTTTTGCAGTGTGGCATGCAATGATCCATAGTTTCGTGACTGGAGGTAGTGTTGCCATTAAAGTCAATGATGACGTTGGCAACTATTTCCAAACTAAGAAAGGATTGCGACAAGGTGAAACAATATCGCCCATGCTATTCAATATAGTGGCAGATATATTAGCAGTCATGATTGAGCGTGCCAAGGTTGATGGCCAAATTGATGGGGTAGTGAATCATCTAGTGGATGGTGGCCTCTCTATCCTTCAATATGCCGACGATACGATTCTCTTTATGGATCATGACCTCGAGAAAGCAAGAAATCTGAAATTAATTTTATCAGCATTCGAGCAACTCTCAGGGCTTAAGATCAATTTCCATAAGTGAACTGTTTTGTTTTGGTGAGGCTCAAGACGAGGCCCATCTGTATGCTGACATGTTCGAATGTGGGTTGGGCCAGTTTCTGATCACTTATTTGGGGATACCGATACATTATCGGAGACTCACAAATGCTGAATGGAAACACGTCGAGGAGAGATTACAAAAAAGACTTAGTAGTTGGAAAGGTAAACTGCTATCTCTGGGTGGAGGTTTGGTCCTCATAAATTCAGTACTAAGTAACATGGTACTTTCCTTCTTCGAGTTGCCAAAAGGAGTATTACATAGATTGGATTACTTCCAATGAAGATTCTTTTGGAAAGGAGATAGCGAGAGAAAGAAATACCGGCTGGCTAAATGGAGTGTGGTTTGTCCTCCCCAGGACCAAGGCGGGTTAGGCATTCATGACCTTGAGGTTAAGAATAGGGCCCTCCTCGGCAAATGGTTGTTTAAGTTGTTGACGAAAGATGGTGTATGGCAAACCCTCCTAAGGAGAAAATATGTGGGTTCAAAGGCGGTATCCCAAGTATACTGGAAGCCTGGGGACTCTCATTTTTGGGCGGGACTAATGGCAACGAAGAAATATTTCTTCTGCTATGGTTCCTTCTCAATTAAGGACGGCTCGGAAATTAGATTATGGGAGGATAAGTGACTAGGTAATGCTACTCTCCGGGAACAATATCCAACTCTATACAATATTGTGCGTCACAAGGGTGATACTATTGCCAAGATTTTGGAATCATTTCCGCCAAATGTGACGTTCAGAAGGGATTTAATTGGACCTAGACTCCAATCGTGGAACATACTTCTCCAACGGTTAACCACGGTACAATTGTCACAAGGGTCCGATGTCTTTCGTTGGAACCTACATGGGAATGGGCAATTCTCAGTGGAGTCTATGTATAGAGATTTGATCCAACCTGACGTGCCAGTTGATAATAAGAAGAAGATCTGGAAGATGAAGATACCTCTTAAGAATAAAATCTGTGCATGGTATCTTCGTCACGGAGTCATTCTTACTAAAGATAACCTTATTAAGAGGAATTGGTATGGAAGTACGCAATGTGTATTTTGTTCGCACGATGAGACAATAAAACATTTGTTCTTCCAATGTAAATTGGCTTGTTCTACATGGTTAGTCATCCAGATAGATTCTGGCTTGTATCCTCCTTGTAGTGTTGCTAATATATTTGGCAACTGGTTACATGGGATTGATCACAAGTTTATAATTCTTCTTAGGGTGGGAGCTTGCCATGATTTGGTCGCTTTGGCTATGTAGAAATGATAAGGTTTTTAACGATAAAAGTACTTCTCTTATGTAGGTTATCTACAGATATACCGGGACGCTTCATTTATGGTCCTCTCTACAACGAGTGGAGAATCGAGGCTTGTTTACGGAGGTGTGTACACGATTGGAGGCTACGGCGAGGGATACTTTTACCCAACATGGGTGGTAGCATGATCTTAGGATTGAGCCACCTACAGTTTAGGCATTATACAGATCTTTTCTTTGTATTTCGTCTTCCTCTTTTATTTTGGCTGGTCATGAGGATTTTGTTGGCTGCGTGCATCTTAGTTATGTAGAGGCCAGGTGTAATACTTAAACCTTTTAACTAATAAAGCGCCCCTTTTCGGAAAAAAATCATAGTCTGAACTACCACTTCGTTATCTGAATGAACAACAATCCTATTCAAGCCCATATGTTCATCAAACCGTAAACCATCCCTAGTTGCCACTTCTTCAGTCATTAAAACATCAACTACATTGTCCATTTGGAAATTTCTGGCAGTAATAAGATCGCATGTGATGTCCATAATAACAGTGCCAAACGAGCCTTGTTTTGTATCGAGATTAAAGGTTGCATCCACATTGACTGCATAAACCCCTTTGAAGAGGTCGACACTAGGTAGAAACTCTTGTAGCAACTGGCTTTTTATTTTCCCTTGTAAAGTTCAGAGCGAGAGCAAAAATCGATAGCACTGATCAGTCGATTGATGGTATTTTCTCTTCATGTGCTACTTGTCTTCGCTGCCACCACAAAAATAAGCTTGCGGTAAGAATAAGATCACAGATTTGTATTTTATGAAGTAAGACTGCGTGCGGATTTGTTCTAATCATCTCATCCAGCACAATCGATCCGAGCGATCAAGGCAGAGGGATTGATCCACCAGATCTTTTAAGCCTAGTTGCTTCCTCACTTGACTTGCTCTTTCACATTGAAGGATCATGTGTTTCAAATTGCATAGCCCACTTTGCACAAAGGACATTGTCCACTCATTTTAATATGTCTACTCGCCAAGATTCCCAAACATGGAACAATGCCATGAAGAGCCCACCATCCAAAGATCTTCTCTTTTCCTGGAACATTTGATTTCCATACTACAAACCATATCTTAGTTATTGTAGAGCTTCCAACAATATGCGGAGTAGTTGCAAGGGTATTGTATTTGTGCTCCCATTCACCAACGTAAGATAACTGGACTCAGAAATACCCAGTCTTAGAGTTGTGCCAGGCAATGAAATATTCTCTATTTGTAACAAGGTGAATAAATAGTATAGCTGCATGATATGTCTCCAACGTATCTATAATTTTTGCTTGTTCCATGCTATTATATTATCATTCCTGGATGTTTTACAATCATTCTATAACAACTTTATATCATTTTTTTGGGACTAACCTATTGACATAGTGCCAAAGTGCCAGTTGCTGTTTTTGCTTGTTTTTTACTTCGCAGAATATCAGTACCAAACGGAGTCCAATCGCGACGAAACTTTTTGGATATTTTTTTGGACCAGAAGACACCCAGTGGGCCAAAGAAGTGCCAGGAAGGTGGGCTGTGGAGAGCACAACCCACCAGGGCGCACCACGGGGCCCCTCTGCACCGCCTATGATGCCTATGAATTCCCAAATATTCCAAAAACCTAGGGGAGTCGACGAAACACAATTCTAGCCGCCGCAAGTTCCAGAACCTCAAGATCCAATCTAAACACCATAACAGAGGGGTTCATCTTCTTCATAGGTGCCTCTCCGATGATGCGTGAGTAGTCCACCATAGACCTACGGGTCCGTAGGCAGTAGCTAGATGGCTTCCTCTCTCTCTCTTATGATTCTCAATACAATGGTCTCTTGGATATCTATTTGATGTAAACTTTTGCGGTGTGTTTGTTAGGATCCAATGAATTTTGAGTTCATGATCAGTTTCTATCCATGAATATTATTTGAGTCTTCTTTGATCTCTTATATGCATGATTACTTATAGCCTCGTATTTCTTCTTCGAATCTTTGGTTTAGTTAAGCCGACTAGATCGATTTTTCTTGCCATGGGAAGAGGTGCTTTGTGATGGGTTCGATCTTGCGGTGTCCTTTCCCAGTGGCAGAAGGGACAGCAAGGCATGCATGTATCGTTGCCATTAAGGATAATAAGATGGGGTATATTCCTACATGAATAGATCATGTCTACATCATGTCATCGTTCTTATTGCATTACTCCATTTTTCCATGAACTTAATACACTAGATGCATGCTGGATAGCGGTCGATGTGTGGAGTAATAGTGATAGATGCAGGCAGGAGTCGGTCTACTTATCTTGGACGTGATGCCTATATAATGATCATCGCCTTGGATATCGTCATGACTATTCGATTTTCCATCAATTGCCCAACAGTAATTTGTTCACCCACCGTGTGCTATACTCATGAGAGAAGCCACTAGTGAATCCTATGGCCCCCGAGTCTACTTTTCCAACATATTGCTTTCCGATCTATCTTTTTGCATCTTTGTTTTCAGATCTACAAAACCAAAAGCCCAAAAATATATTGCTGCATATTTTATTTGCCTTTTCTATTTTGTGCTCTTGAGAGATCTATCTCTCCTATCTATCACTACCTAATCTATCTTTTTACCGTAGAGATATTGACAACATCTCTTTCGCGTCGGGTTGCAAGTATTTGTTGTTTGTGTGCAGGTGCTGCTTATTGGGTGGTGGTGATCCTCCTACTGGTTCGATAACCTTGGTTTCATAACTGAAGGAAATACTTACCGTCGTTGTGCTGCATCATCCCTTCCTCTTTGGGGAAATACCGACACAGTCTCAAGCCACGTCAAAGGAATTTCTGGCGCCGTTGCCGGGGAGGAAGCGGTCTCTTCTACGTGCCTATCTCATGTGCCGAGGAGACTCCATCATCATCTACCAGGTTCCTAATCACAAATCTCATCTCCTTGCAATTACATTATTTGCCATTTGCCTCTCGTTTTCCTCTCCCCCACTTCACCAATTTGTCGTTTTATTCGCCCTCTTTTTTGTTTGCCTTTTTCTTGTCAGATTTCTTGTTTGCTTGCAATCTTGTTTGCGTGGTCACGATGACTCAAGAAAACACCAAGTTGTGTGATTTTTCCAATACTAATAACAATGATTTTATTAGTACTCCGATTTCTCCTCAAGCCACTAGTGCAGAGTCTTGTGATATTAATGTCGCTTTGTTGAATCTTGTCATGAAAGATCAATTTGCCGGTAATCCTAATGAGGATGCCCCATCCCATCTAAACACGTTCGTTGAATTGTGTGATATGCAAAATAAAAAAGATGTGGACAATGATATCGTGAAGTTGATATTGTTTCCTTTTTCCTTGCGGGATCGTGCAAAAATTTGGTTTTCTTCTTTGCCTCGCAATAATATCGATTCTTGGAATAAGTGCAAGGATGTTTTTATCACTAAGTATTTTCTGCCCACGAAAATTATTTCCCTTAGGACGCAAATCATGAATTTTAAGCAACTTGAGCATGAACATGTTGCACAATCTTGGGAAATAATGAAGTTGATGCTAAGAAATTGTCCTACTCATGGTTTAAATCTTTGGATGATCATACAATTTTTTTATGCGGGATTGAATTTTGTCTCTAGAAATCTTTTAGATTCCGCCGTGGGTGGTACTTTTATGGAAATTACTTTGGGTGAAGCTACTAAATTGCTAGATAATATCATGGCTAATTATTCTCAATGGCATACCGAAAGAGCACCTACTAGTAAAAAAGTTAATTCGGTTGAAGAAATTAGTACTTTGAGCGATAAGGTTGATGCTTTGATGAAATTGGTTGCTAGTAAAAGTGCTCCTATTGATCTTAATGATGTGCCTTTGTCTACCTTGATTGAGCAAAATAGTGAATCCGTAGATGTGAACTTTGTCTCGCGAAACAATTTCAATAACAATGCATATAGAGGTAATTTTAATCCTAGGCCTTTTCCTGGAAATTCCTCTAATAATTTTAGTAATTCCTGTGGTAATTCCTCTTACAATAATAATAGGAACACCTCTGATCTTTAGAGTAATATTAAAGAATTTATCAATGCACAAAAGGCTTTCAATACTACGATAGAAGAAAAGTTGAATAAGATTGATGATATGTCTAGAAGCATTGATAGAATTTCTCATGATGTTGAAAATCTCAAGTTGAAAGCTTTTGTGCCTAAGATTGATGAATCTATTAAAGCTTTATATGTCTCCATGGATGATAGTAAGAAAAGAACCGCTATGCTTAGAGCTAAAAGAGAAATCTTAGAAAAATCATTTTCTAGTGATTGCCTTCATAAGAAAGATGAAGGTCTTAAAGTGATTGGCGTTTCTTCTATTGATTCCTTGTTTTGTAATATTAAGATTGATGATAAAGGGATTGAAGAAGAGTCAACTTTAGCTAGAAGGCGTCCCAATAATTTGAGGGGTGAAAATCTTGATGAAATTTTTGATAAAAGTGGGTTTGAAGAGCTCAAAACTTTAACTAGTGATGTGCCCACTATTTTGGATTGCAAAGACTTTAATTATGATAGTTGCTCTTTGATTGAATGTATTTATTTGCTGCAATCCATGTTGAATTCACCCCATGCTTATGAGCAAAATAAAGCTTTTACTAAACATATTGTTGATGCCATGATGAAATCTTTTGAAGAAAAGTTGGAGTTGGAGATTTCTATTCCTTGAAAATTACATGATGAGTGGGAGCCAACCATTAAAGTCAAGATTAAAAATTATGAGTGCTTTGCTTTATGTGATTTGGGTGCTAGTGTCGCCACGATTCCGAAATCTCTATGTGATGTGCTTGGTGTTACCAATATTGAAGAATGTTCTCTTAATTTGCACTTGGCAGATTCTACTATTAAAAAGCCTTTGGGAAGAATTAATGATGTTCTTATTATTGCAAATAGGAACTATGTGCCCATAGATTTTATTGTGCTTGATATTGATTGCAATCCGTCTTGTCCCATTATACTTGGTAGACCGTTTTTACGCACTATAGGTGCCGTGATTGATATGAAAGAAGGCAATATTGGTTTTCAATTTCCCTTGAGAAAGGGTATGGAGCACTTACCTATAAAAAGAATTAATCCACCATATGAATCAATCATGAGGGCATCCTATGGATCCAAAACCAAGGATGACAATACTTGAATCTATGCGTTATGCCTAGCTAGGGGCGTAAAACGATAGCGCTTGTTGGGAGGCAACCAAATGAATATATATTTTTTGCTTTTTCCTTTCTGTTTTTGAGTGTTGACACAATTATGAGTCTGTTATGATTGTGTTTTTATGGTTTATTTAGTGTTTGTGCCAAGTAGATCCTTTAGGATAATTCATGAGATGAGTAGAAGCGATGCTGAATCTGAAACAGAAACTTTGGGTCCAGTATATGAATTTTCATTTTTTCTGGAACGTGATATTAAGCTGAAATTTTAACACAGTGTTTCTATACAAATTCCTTACGTTTTATTATTTTTTCAGAATTTTTAGAGTTACACTAGTATGGATAGAGTACAGATTACTACAGACTGTTCTGTTTGAGACAGATTCTGTTTTCGTTGCATAGTGTGCTTGTTTTGATGAATCTATGTGTTATATTGAAGGGTATGAGACATGTAAAGTTAAAATACAGTAGGTATAATGCAATAATAAAATATGAATAGGTTTGCAACAGCACCTAAAGTAGTGATTTGCTTTATTATACTAACGGATCTCACGAAGATTTTGTTGAGTTTTGTATGATTGAAGTTTTCAAGTTTTGGGTAAGATCACGATGGATGAAGGAACAAGGAGTGACAAGAGCCTAAGCTTGGGGATGCTACCGCACCCCCAAGATATATCCAAAGAGTAACAAGCAACTAAGCTTGGGGATGCCCCCGAGTGGCATCCCCTCTTTCTTGTAACAACCATTGGTATTTTACTTGGAGCTATATTTTTATTCGTCACATATCATGAGTTTTGCTTGGAGCGTCTTGTATCTTTGCTTGCTTTGCTTGTTTGTTTTGACTTTGTATCCTTGCTGTACACACCTATTTGGGAGAGCCAAAATTATGCTATGATTTGTTAGAATTGCTCTCTATGCTTCACTTAAACTTTTTGAGCTATATAATTGCTCTACTGGTTCACTTATATCTTTTTGAGCACGGTGTGCTTGGAAATTTTTGTAGAAATACTCTCATGCTTCACTTAGATTAATTTGAGAGCTAGTAAATTTTCAAGAAATCCTCTCATGCTTCACTTATACCTTTTTGAGAGAAGAAATCTTTATGCTCATGTGCTTCACTTAAATTTGTTTGAGTTTGTCAAAAAAGCAATGGCAATATATGAAACTAGTCCCAAAGTGATAGATATCCAAGGAGGATATAATAAAAACTTTCCTGAAGATCATTGGGAAAATTAAACTTGATTCTTTGTAATAGTTTTGAAACATGATGATAGTAATATGTGAGTCATGTTAGTGAGTAATTATGCTTGAGTAGGAATATTGGTGTTAAGGTTTGTGATTCCCTATGCATGCACGAAAGTCAATAGTTATGCAATGAAGTTACATCCTACTTATGGTGCATTATTTGGTGTTAGTTATGCTCAATGCTCGCTTATGTGAATTTTCGTTTCTTGGTTTGGTCGTTTCTCAATCTATTTGCTAGCCTCCATTTGTACTAAGTAGAAATACAACTTGTGCATCCAAAAACCTTAAACCAAGTTTTGCCTTATGAGTCCACCACAACTACCTACATGCGGTATTTCCATGCTGTTCCAAGCAAATTTGTATGTGCTATCTCTAAATTTTCAAAATAAATTTTCTCTTTTGTGTGCTCGTACCGCTCATGAAACAGTGGGGAGTGTCCAATATTTTTCCATGCTAGATGTGTTATTCTCAAGATGAGTGTTTATTCACTTGTCATCGCACGAGAGTGCGGCGGTAATAGGGATGCCCATTCCCCAAATGAAAAAGAAAAAAAATTACTTTATGTTGTCAAACAATAAATTCCTTGGAAAGTGTTGGTATGGAAGGCAACCGTGGATACGGCCCGCCATGGAAAGTGAAAGATTGGTGGAAAAAGGAATAAACTTTATTTTCTGTTTGGGAACCGCCTATGATATATCTAGCATGGAAATTATTGTGAGCTACTTTGTCGTTTTCATTGACAAGAAAGGCATGCCACCCAAAATATTTTTTCTCTCTCATTTTAAAACTTTGAGCTCTGGCACTTCTACAAATCCCTACTTCCCTCTACGAAGGGCCTATCTATTTACTTTATGCAATTTTTATTTTTACTTTGAGTCTCCATCTTCTCTTATAAAGCACCAACTAGGGGGCACTATGATCGTACTTGAGCATTGGGCATAGCTAATATTTGAGTGTGTTTCATGAATGGATCAATGATTGAGCATGATGGGCTAGGGATAACTTTCTTTAGTGTTGATATTTTGAAAGACATGGTTGCTTATTGACATGCTTGAGTATTGAAGTCATTATGTTAAAACTAGACTATTGCTTTGAATCATTTACAAGTCCAAATGTCCATGCTATACAAAAGAAAAGAATATGATGAACATGTTAGGCAGCATTCAACATCAAAAATTCTATTTTTTTATCATTTACCTACTCGAGGACGAGTAGAAATTAAGCTTGGGGATGCTGATACGTCTCCAACTTATCTATAATTTTTGCTTGTTCCATGCTGTTATATTATCATTCTTGGATGTTTTACAATCATTTAATAACAACTTTATATCATTTTTTGGGACTAACCTATTGACTGTCGGTGTCAAAACCGGCGGATCTCGGGTAGGGGGTCCCAAGCTGTGAGACTAGAATCGATGGTAACATGAGAAGTGGGAGACGATGTTTACCCAGGTTCGGGCCCTCCTATGGAGGTAATACCCTACGTCCTGCTTGATTATATTGATGGTATAAGGGTTACAGAGTTGATCTACCTCGAGATCGTATGACAAAAACCCTAGATGAGTTCTGTTGTCCTACAACCTAAAACCCTTCGGCTTATATAGACGCCGAGGGTACCTAGGGTTTACACATGGTCGGTTACAAGTCGAAGGGATAAACATGCCTATTCACTACTTCAAACGTGGAGAATAAGCCACGATTCTCGAAGCTTCCTTCCTGGAGACAGGGCCTTCGATCCATCCAGTGCTCAGCAAGTGGCCCATATAGTCCGGCCCATAAGAAATAGGTCGGCCTCCCGAGGACCCCTTAAACTAGGACTCCCTCAGTAGCCCCCGAACTAGCCTCCAACGCCAAGGGTCCAAGCTTCAGCTGCTTCAAATGATCAGAGTCTTCGGCTTGCGAGGCGAGTTCCTTTCTCCAAATAGTGATCGGCCGAGTTTTAGTTCGGCCTCCGACGACGTGTAGTTTTCCCGATCATAGATCGTCCGAGCTCCATGAATAATTCGGCCCTGAAGGCCAAACGCCCAAGGAGTAAATAGTGATCCCTGACAACCTTTCAGATGAAAGGTCATGGCCCACCACGACCGCTGAACCAGTCGAAAAAGCTCGATTCGCGGTTCGAGGCCGTTTTCATCAGCACGATCCATCAATGCATAGATCGTGCTCCCTTTCACACGGGATATGTTTAATCATGCGCGTATAACAGCATGCACGTCTCGGGAAACGGAGGGATTCATGGCGCAGTGAAGGGAGGCTAACCGGCGACCAGCCCAATAAAAGGAAAAGTAAACCCCAAGGCTTAACCGCACTTCCCATTCGCATCCCTGCTTCCCCCATGTCCTGAGCCTCCAGAGCCTAGATCTAGGTTTCCCACCCTTCCTCCTCCGAGCTCAGCCATGGCCGACTCAGGCTCCAATGGCAAGTGAGAGGCTTCCACGGTCACAGACCAGGACATCCGGGACCTCAAGGACGCCGGTTACCTCCCCGCCAACATCTTCCACCGCGCCCCGGAGGAGGGCCAGGTGATCCCTACCCCCAAACCAGGCGAGAGGGTGGTCTTCAATCCTCACTTCATCCGAGGACTCAGCTTCCCACTCCACCCCTTCGTCAGGGGCCTCATGTTCTTCTACAGACTCGACTTCCACGACCTCCCGCCGAACTCCTTCATGCATATATCAGCCTTCATCATCGTCTGCGAGGCCTTCTTGCGGGTCGAACCACACTTCGGACTATGGCTCAAGATATTCAACATCAAGCCAAAGTGTGTCACAGGCGCACACGCAGACTGCGGCGGGGAGGTCATCAGCAAGCTTCCCCGCGCAGTGTGGCCATCTGGTACCTTCATCGACACCATCAAGACTTGGCAAAAAGAGTGGTTTTACATCACTGAGCCAAGGGAGGAGGGCGGAACTGTTCCTGCCGAATTCAGATCCGGTCCCCCGACCAGATTGACCTCATGGGTCCGAAAGGGCCTCGACTGGGGGTCGGATACAGAGGTGGACGACCTGTAGAGGGGCATCGCCTCCATGATCAAGGACAAAATTGAGCTGACCAACGTGGTCCAGGTTATGCTCCGGCGGCCCATCCTCCCCTGCCAGCGCCGGGGCTCTCCTATGTGGACTTACCGGACTGACGATGATCCTATGATTCGTCAACTCTTCCGCACCACTCGGGAGAAGCTGTGGAAGGCGATGTTCAAGGCGCAGGAGAACTGGTCGGCCAAGAAGGAGGACCAGGGCCTGCGTGCCGATAAGCTCCCTTCCGAGGTATAACACAGTTTCGCTTGATCGGCTTTGTTTTCCTGAAGAAAATCTAAGTACTTTCCGATCACTTCCGCAGGAATGGTTGAGCAAGGCCACGGGCATCAAATGCCGGGCTCCATAGCCCGAAGACCCTAGGTCCCAGCTGCTGTCGGAGATGCTCGTCGTGCCGTCTTACAAGGCGCTAGAGAAGAAGGAGCAGAAGAAGAAACCAGGCCGAGCAGGCCTGCGCACCAGGGACCAGCCGGGGGCTGTGTCCGAGGAAGCCCATGCCTCCTCGAATCAAGAGGAGGAGCACGAGGGTGAGGGGGGAGGCGATTCCCCCCTCGCAGGAAAGAGGGCGGCGTCATCGGACGCCTCAGAGGATGTACCTCCTCCCGCCCTGAAGAAAGCGGGTCGAACACATGTGGTTCTGTCCGACGATAGTTCGGACTCGGATACTGAGCCCGAGGACTTCGAGAGGGTTCCACGAAGGAATCTCAGGGTCAAGCCCCCAGCTCGAAGGTAAAGATCCGAAGACTTCCTGAGCTGTTAATGCTAAGTTTTGAATGTTATTAACACGTGAGCGCCTATTGACTTGCAGCCCACCACGTGTTCTCCCCGCCGATCAAGTCTCGGACGGGGATACCCCGCCCGCCGAGCTAGCGGAGAGCGGGACCGCGTCGCACCCCTCTCCTCCGGGCGCCACGAAGGATGCCGCGGAGGTGTCATCCCAACAGGCTCCTTTGGAGCCGGACACCATAGGTGGGGGCGACGACGTCATGGTCGAGGCTAACGCCTCGGCCGCCGAAGACCGGGGGGAAAACCCCTCCCGGATACCGAGGAGACCGGACATGGGGATGTCCAGTCCCTTCAGAGGTCGTCTCCGGAGCGCACCATGCCTCCGGAGGCACCGGTTCAATCCCTGGTTGGAGATCGGATCAACCGATCCCCACCGGCGCCACCGACCAATGGGTGGCCAGCTATGGGGGAGGCTCTGTCAAGCGCCTCCATCTCCGAGGAGCACCGCACCCTTATGGGTGCGGTATTGCAGAGCATTCAGTCCGTAGACAGCGGACTGAAGGAGGCCTTCAACGGTCTCCTGACGGGCTTTCAGGTGAGCCGCATAATGCTCTGTTTGCGAAATATTAATTTCTTTGAGTTGTCATTATATACATGACAGCCCCCGAGCCCTAGGTAAGTTTGGAACAAACTTACCTGGGGGTCAATCGTAGATCATTATCCGAACTATGTACAGGACAGTATTTGTTCGGAATGTTCTAACAGCCCTTAAGAGGACCGGACATAGGATCGTTTGTATGACAGTTCGGAAGTTGTGAACCCATGTAACTTGATAGAGATTTGTTTTGTACAGGCTTCGTCATCGGCGGCGAATATTAATGCTACCGAGCTGGACGAGCTAAATCGGAAGCTCAAGAGCTCCGAAGACGAGCTTGACGCTCTGAACAAGAGATTCGACGAGGCGCAAGGTAAGCCGGATTAGAGTATCCAAATTCTCCATTACCATACTGTCAACGCAGTATTTTTGATATGTTTAATGCTTATGCAGCCTCGGCGAAGGAAATTGAGAAGCTCAAGGCCGAGCTTGAGAAGGCGAAGCAGGAGGCGTCGGTTGAGAAGGCGGCGGCCAAAGAAGCGGCTACCGCGCTGTCCGCCCTAAGAGCCACCAGTGACAAGCATGAGGCTCAGGTGGAGTAAATCCAACAGGAGCTCAAGGACGCTGGCCTAAAGTGCGAGGACCTAGAGCGTAAAGGCAAGGAGCAGGCCACCGAACTATCTGTTGGGGAACGTAGTTATAAGTCAAAAAAATTCCTACGTGTCACCAAGATCAAACTAGGAGATGCTAGCAACGAGAGAGAGGGAGTGCATCTTCATACCCTTGAAGATCGCTAAGCGGAAGCGTTGCAAAGAATGCGGTTGATGGAGTCGTACTCGCGGCGATTCAAATCGCGGAAGATCTGATCCAAGCGCCGAACGGACGGCGCCTCCGCGTTCAACACACGTACAGCCCGGGGATGTCTCCTCCTTCTTGATCCAGCAAAGGGAGAGGAGAAGTTGAGGGAGATCTCCAGCAGCACGACGGCGTGGTGGCGGTGGAGCTCGTGGTTCTCCGGCAGAGCTTCGCTAAGCACTACGGAGGAGGAGGAGGTGTAGGAGGGGGAGGGCTGCACCAGGGAAGGGATGCAGCTCCCATGCGCCTCCCCACTATATATAGGGGTGGAGGGGGCTGGTTTCTTGCCCTCCAAGTCCATTGGGGCGTTGGCAAAGGTGGGAGGAAAGAAATCCCATCCTTTCCCTTCCCCACCGATTGTTATCCCCCCGTTTTAGGGATCTTGATCTTATCCCTTCGGGATATGATCTTATTCCTTCTAAGGGGAGATCTTGGTGCGGCTTGACCAGGGGTGTGGGGCCTTTCCCCCACTACCCACGTTCATGTGGGTCCCCCCATGCAGGTGGGCCCCACTCCGGAACCTTCTAGAACCTTCCCGGTACAATACCGAAAAATCCCGAACATTTTCCGGTGGCCAAAATAGGACTTCCCATATATAAATCTTTACCTCCGGACCATTCCGGAACTCCTCGTGACATTCGGGAGCCCATCCGAGACTCCAAACAACTTTCGGTAACCACATACAATTCCCATTACAACTCTAGCGTCACCGAACCTTAAGTGTGTAGACCCTACGGGTTCGGGAACCATGCAGACATGACCGAGACACCTCTCCGGCCAATAACCAATAGCAGGATCTGGATACCCATATTGGCTCCCACATGTTCCACGATGATCTCATCGGATGAACCACGATGTCGGGGATTCAATTAATCCCGTATACAATTCCCTTTGTCCATCGGTATGTTACTTGCCCGAGATTCGATCATCGGTATCCCTATACCTTGTTCAATCTCGTTACCGGCAAGTCTCTTTACTCGTTCCGTAACACATGATCCCGTGACTAACTCCTTAGTCACATTGAGCTCATTATGATGATGTATTACCGAGTGGGCCCAGAGATACATCTCCGTCACACGGAGTGACAAATCCCAGTCTCGATTCGTGCCAACCCAACAGACACTTTTGGAGATACCTGTAGTGCACCTTTATAGTCACCCAGTTACGTTGTGACGTTTGATACACCCAAAGCATTCCTACGGTATCCGGGAGTTGCACAATCTCATGGTCTAAGATAATGATACTTGACATTAGAAAAGCTCTAGCAGACGAACTACATGATCTTGTGCTATGCTTAGGATTGGGTCTTGTCCATCACATTATTCTCCTAATGATGTGATCCCGTTATCAACGGCATCCAATGTCCATGGTCAGGAAACCATGACCATCTATTGATCAACGAGCTAGTCAACTAGAGGCTCACTAGGGACATGGTGTGGTCTATGTATTCACACATGTATTATGGTTTCCGGTTAATACAATTATAGCATGAACAATAGACAATTATCTTGAACAAGGAAATATAATAATAACCATTTTATTATTGCCTCTAGGGCATATTTCCAACGGTCTCCCACTTGCACTAGAGTCAATAATCTAGTTACATTGTGATGAATCGAACACCCATAGAGTTCTGGTGCTGATCATGTTTCGCTCGTGGAAGAGGTTTAGTCAACGGATCTACGACATTCAGATCCGTATGTACTTTACAAATATCTATATCTCCATCCTGAATGTAACCACGAATGGAGTTGAAGCGGCGCTTGATGTGCTTGGTCTTCTTGTGAAACCTGGGCTCCTTGGCAATGGCAATAGCTCCAGTGTTGTCAGAGAAGAGAGTCATCGGGCCCGATGCATTGGGAATCACTCCTAGGTCAGTGATGAACTCCTTCATCCAGACTCCTTCCTGCGCTGCTTCCGAAGCAGCTATGTACTCCGCTAAGATGTAGATGCCGCCACGACGCTTTGCTTGCAACTGCACCAGCTGACTACCCCACCATTCAAAATATACACGCTGATCCCGTGACTAACTCCTTAGTCACACTTGGAGTCATCCGGATCTGTGTCGAAGCTAGCATCGACGTAACCCTTTACGACGAGCTCTTCGGCACCTCCATAAACGACAAACATATCCTTAGTCCTTTTCAGGTACTTAAGGATATTCTTGACCGCTGTCCAGTGTTCCATTCCGGGATCACTTTGGTACCTCCCTACCAAACTTATGGCAAGGTTCACATCAGGTCTGGTACATAGCATGGCATACATAATAGAGCCTATGGCTGAGGCATAGGGGATGACACTCATCTTTTCTCTATCTTCTGCCGAGGTCAGGCATTGAGCTATGCTCAATCTCACACCTTGCAATACAGGCAAGAACCCCTTCTTGGACTGATCCATATTGAACTTCTTCAATATCTTGTCAAGGTATGTTCTTTGTGAAAGACCAATGAGGCGTCTCGATCTATCTCTATAGATCTTGATGCCTAATATGTAAGCAGCTTCTCCAAGGTCCTTCATTGAAAAACACTTATTCAAGTAGGCCTTTATGCTTTCCAAAAGTTCTATATCATTTCCCATCAACAATATGTCATCCACATATAAAATGAGAAATGCTACAGAGCTCCCACTCACTTTCTTGTAAATACAGGCTTCTCCATATGTCTGTATAAACCCAAACGCTTTGATCACCTCATCAAAGCGAATGTTCCAACTCCGAGATGCTTGCACCAGCCCATAGATGGAGCGCTGGAGCTTGCATACCCTGTCAGCATTCTTAGGATCGACAAAACCTTCCGGTTGCATCATATACAATTCTTCCTTAAGGAAACCGTTAAGGAATGCCGTTTTGACGTCCATTTGCCAGATCTCATAATCATAAAATGCGGCAACTGCTAACATGATTCGGATAGACTTTAGCATCGCTACGGGTGAGAAATTCTCATCGTAGTCAACTCCTTGAACTTGTTGATAACCCTTAGCGACAAGCCGAGCCTTATAGACGGTCACATTACCATCCGCGTCAGTCTTCTTCTTAAAGATCCATTTATTTTCTATGGCTTGCCGATCATCGGGCAAGTCCACCAAAGTCCATACTTTGTTCTCATACATGGATCCTATCTCGGATTTCATGGTTTCAAGCCATTTGTTGGAATCCGGGCCCGCCATGGCTTCTTCATAGTTCGAAGGTTCACCGTTGTCTAACAACATGATTTCCAGGACAGGGTTGCCGTACCACTCTGGTGCGGAACGTGTCCTCGTGGACCTACGAAGTTCAGTAGTAACTTGATCTGAAGTTTCATGATCATCATCATTAACTTCCTCTCTAGTCGGTGCAGGCACCACAGAAACATTTTCCTGCGCTGCGCTACTCTCCGGTTCGAGAGGGGGTACAATTACCTCATCAAGTTCTACTTTCCTCCCACTTACTTCTTTCGAGAGAAACTCTTTCTCTAGAAAGGATCCATTCTTGGCAACAAAGATCTTGCCTTCGGATCTGAGGTAGAAGGTATACCCAATAGTTTCCTTAGGGTATCCTATGAAGACGCACTTTTCCGATTTGGGTTTGAGCTTTTCAGGTTGAAGTTTCTTGACATAAGCATCGCATCCCCAAACTTTCAGAAACGACAGCTTAGGTTTCTTCCTAAACCATAATTCATACGGTGTCGTCTCAACGGATTTAGACGGTGCCCTATTTAAAGTGAATGCGGCAGTCTCTAATGCATATCCCCAAAATGATAGCAGTAAATCAGCAAGAGACATCATAGACCGCACCATATCCAATAGAGTGCGATTACGACATTCGGACACACCATTACGCTTAGGTGTGCCAGGCGGCGTGAGTTGTGAAACAATTCCACATTTCCTTAAGTGTGTGCCAAACTCGTGACTCAAATATTCTCCTCCATGATCAGATCGTAAGAACTTTATTTTCTTGTCACGTTGATTCTCTACCTCACTCTGAAATTCCTTGAACTTTTCAAAGGTCTCAGACTTGTGTTTCATTAAGTAGACATACCCATATCTGCTTAAGTCATCACTGTGGGTGAGAACATAACGATAGCCACCGCGAGCCTCAACGCTCATTGGACCGCATACATCGGTATGTATTATTTCCAACAAGTTGGTTGCTCGCTCCATTGTTCCGGAGAACGGAGTCTTAGTCATCTTGCCCATGAGGCATGGTTCGCACGTGTCAAATGATACATAATCAAGAGACTCCAAAAGTCCATCTGCATGGAGTTTCTTCATGCGTTTGACACCAATATGACCAAGGCGGCAGTGCCACAAGTATGTGGGACTATCATTATCAACCTTACATCGTTTGGTATTCACACTATGAATATGTGTAACATCACGTTCGAGATTCAATAAAAATAAACCATTGACCAGTGGGGCATGACCATAAAACATATCTCTCATATAAATAGAACAACCATTATTCTCGGATTTAAATGAGTAGCCATCTCGCATCAAACGAGATCCAGATACAATGTTCATGCTCAAAGCTGGTACTAAATAACAATTATTGAGGTTTAAAACTAATCCCAAAGGTAGATGTGGAGGTAGCGTGCCGACGGCGATCACATCGACCTTGGAACCATTCCCGACGTGCATCGTCACCTCGTCCTTCGCCAGTCTCCGCTTATTCCGCAGCTCCTATTTTGAGTTACAGATGTGAGCAACCGCACCGGTATCAAATATCCAGGAGCTACTACGAGCGCTGGTAAGGTACACATCAATAACATGTATATCATATATACCTTTGACGTTGTCGGCCTTCTTATCCGCTAAGTGCTTGGGGCAGTTCCGCTTCCAGTGACCGGTTCCTTTGCAATAAAAGCACTCAGTCTCAGGCTTGGGTCCATTCTTGGGCTTCTTCCCGGCAACTAATTTACCAGGCGCGGCAACTGCTTTGCCGTCCTTCTTGAAGTTCTTCTTACCCTTGCCTTTCTTGAAACTGGTGGTCTTATTCACCATCAACACTTGATGTTCCTTTTTGATCTCCACCTTTGCTGATTTCAGCATCGAATATAACTCAGGAATGGACTTCTCCATCCCTTGCATATTGAAGTTCATCACAAAGCTCTTGTAGCTAGGTGGAAGCGACTGGAGGATTCTGTCAATAACCGAGTCATCCGGAAGATTAACTCCCAGCTGAGACAAGCGGTTGTGCAACCCAGACATTTTGAGTATGTGTTCGCTGACAGAACTATTTTCCTCCATCTTACAACTGAAGAACTTGTCGGAGACTTCATATCTCTCGACCCGGGCATGAGCTTGGAAAACCATTCTCAGCTCTTGGAACATCTCATATGCTCCGTGTTGCTCAAAACGCTTTTGGAGCCCCGATTCTAAGCTGTAAAGCATGCCGCACTGAACCAGGGAGTAATCATCACTATGCGACTGCCAGGCGTTCATAACGTCTTGAGTTGCTGGGAAAATGGGTGCGTCACCTAGCAGTGCATCAAGGACATATGCTTTCTTGGAAGCTATGAGGATGATCCTCAAGTTACGCTCCCAGTCCGTATAGTTGCTTCCATCGTCTTTCAGCTTGGTTTTCTCTAGGAACGCGTTGAAGTTGAGGGCAACATTACCGTGGGCCATTGGATCTACAAGATAGATTGTAAAGACAATTTTAGACTAAGTTCATGATAATTAAGTTCATCTAATCAAATTATTTAATGAACTCCCACTCAGATAGACATCCCTCTAGTCATCTAAGTGATACATGATCCATATCGACTAGGCCGTGTCCGATCATCACGTGAGACGGACTAGTCATCAATGGTGAACATCTCCATGTTGATGGCATCTACTATACGACTCATGTTCGAACTTTCGGTCTCTCGTGTTCCGAGGCCATGTCTGTACATGCTAGGCTCGTCAAGTCAACCTAAGTGTTTCGCGTGTGTAAATCTGGCTTACACCCGTTGTATGCGAACGTTAGAATCTATCACACCCGATCATCACGTGGTGCTTCGAAACAATGATCCTTTGCAATGGTGCACACTTAGGGGGAACACATTTCTTGAAATTTTAGTGAGGGATCATCTTATTTATGCCACCATCGTTCTAAGCAAATAAGATGTAAAAACATGATATACATCACATGCAAATCATAAAGTGACATGATATGGCCAATATCATCTTGCGCCTTTGATCTCCATCTTCGGGGCGCGGCATGATCACCATCGTCACCGGCACGACACCATGATCTCCATCATCATGATCTCCATCATCGTGTCTTCATGAAGTTGTCTCGCCAACAATTACTTCTACTACTATGGCTAACGGTTAGCAATAAAGTAAAGTAATTACATGGCGTTTTTGATTGACACGCAGGTCATACAATAAATTAAGACAACTCCTATGGCTCCTGCCGGTTGTCATACTCATCGACATGCAAGTCGTGATTCCTATTACAAGAACACGATCAATCTCATACATCACATATATTTCATCACATTCTTTTGGCCATATCACATCACATAGCATACCCTGCAAAAACAAGTTAGACGTCCTCAAATTGTTGTTGCAAGTTTTACGTGGCTGCTATGGGTTTCTAGCAAGAACGTTTCTTACCTACGCAAAAGCCACAACGGTGATATGCCAATTGCTATTTACCCTTCATAAGGACCCTCTTCATCAAATCCGATCCGACTAAAGTGAGAGAGACAGACACCCGCTAGCCACCTTATGCAACAAGTGCATGTCAGGCGGTGGAACCAGTCTCACGTAAGCGTACGTGTAAAGTCGGTCCCGGCCGCTTCATCCCACAATGCCGCCGAATCAAGATAGGACTAGTAACGGCAAGCAAATTGACCAAATCATCGCCCGCAACTACTTGTGTTCTACTCGTGCATAGAATCTACGCATAGACCTAGCTCATGATGCCACTATTGGGGAACGTAGTAATAATTCAAAAAAATTCCTACGTGTCACCAAGATCAAACTAGGAGATGCTAGCAACGAGAGAGAGGGAGTGCATCTTCATACCCTTGAAGATCGCTAAGCGGAAGCGTTGCAAAGAACGCGGTTGATGGAGTCGTACTCGCGGCGATTCAAATCGCGGAAGATCCGATCCAAGCGCCGAACGGACGGCGCCTCCGCGTTCAACACACGTACAGCCCGGGGACGTCTCCTCCTTTTTGATCTAGCAAGGGGAGAGGAGAAGTTGAGGGAGAGCTCCGGCAGCACGACGGCGTGGTGGCGGTGGAGCTCGTGGTTCTCCGGCAGAGCTTCGCTAAGCACTACGGAGGAGGAGGAGGAGGTGTAGGAGGGGGGAGGGCTGCGCCAGGGAAGGGATGCAGCTCCCATGCGCCTCCCCACTATATATAGGGGTGGAGGGGGCTGGTTTCTTGCCCTCCAAGTCCATTGGGGCGTTGGCAAAGGTGGGAGGAAAGAAATCCCATCCTTTCCCTTCCCCACCGATTGTTATCCCCCCTTTTTAGGGATCTTGATCTTATCCCTTCGGGATATGATCTTATTCCTTCTAAGGGGAGATCTTGGTGCACCTTGACCAGGGGTGTGGGGCCTTGCCCCCACTACCCACGTTCATGTGGGTCCCCCCATGCAGGTGGGCCCCACTCCGGAACCTTCTAGAACCTTCCCGGTACAATACCGAAAAATCCTGAACATTTTCCGGTGGCCAAAATAGGACTTCCCATATATAAAACTTTACCTCCGGACCATTTCGGAACTCCTCGTGACGTCCGGGATCCCATCCGAGACACCAAACAACTTTCGGTAACCACATACAATTCTCATTATAACTCTAGCGTCACCGAACCTTAAGTGTGTAGACCCTACGGGTTCGGGAACCATGCAGACATGACCGAGACACCTCTCCGGCCAATAACCAATAGTGGGATCTGGATACCCATATTGGCTCCCACATGTTCCACGATGATCTCATCGGATGAACCACGATGTCGGGGATTCAATTAATCCCGTATACAATTCCCTTTGTCCATCGGTATGTTACTTGCCCGAGATTCGATCATCGGTATCCCTATACCTTGTTCAATCTCGTTACCAGCAAGTCTCTTTACTTGTTCCATAACACATGATCCCGTGACTAACTCCTTAGTCACATTGAGCTCATTATGATGATGTATTACCGAGTGGGCCCAGAGATACCTCTCCGTCACATGGAGTGACAAATCCCAGTCTCGATTCGTGCCAACCCAACAGACACTTTTGGAGATACCTGTAGTGCACCTTTATAGTCATCCGGTTACATTGTGACGTTTGATACAGCCAAAGCATTCCTACGGTATCCGGGAGTTGCACAATCTCATGGTCTAAGGAAATGATACTTGACATTAGAAAAGCTCTAGCAGACGAACTACACGATCTTGTGCTATGCTTAGGATTGGGTCTTGTCCATCACATTATTCTCCTAATGATGTGATCCCATTATCAACGACATCCAATGTCCATTTCAGGAAACCATGACCATCTATTGATCAACGAGCTAGTCAACTAGAGGCTCACTAGGGACATGGTGTGGTCTATGTATTCACACATGCATTACGGTTTCCGGTTAATACAATTATAGCATGAACAATAGACAATTATCTTGAACAAGGAAATATAATAATAACCATTTTATTATTGCCTCTAGGGCATATTTCCAACACTATCCACCCTGAAAACCAATCTCCAAAAGGAACAGTTGGATAGGCGGTCTTTTGAAGAGCAAGTCAGCCAGGCCAAGGCTATCATGGATGGTAAGCCGTATTTATTGCAGTGTGTCTTCGGGGATAGCAAGTTCGAGTTGCTTACCCAAGTATGGCGTTCCTCAGGCGCCTGCTCGGACCTCCAGAAGAGCACAGCGGACACGAACCAGTTCTATGCTTCGCGGGGAGAAGGAGATGAAGCTCGTCTATTCTGGGCGCAGTTTGAAGCCCCCGAGCGTTCTCCTCTTCTTGTTGAGCAGCTGAAGCAACTGATGGAGCTACACCGGATGGCGGAGCCGGCCATGAAGGATCTCTGCATCCGGCTATGGCCCAACGAGCCACTGCCGGGCAGCTACTTCCGCCTGGTGCAGAAGCTAAGCGACGCCTCGCCCCGGATCGACGCGCTAAGGCGGTCCTCCTGTATCGAGGGAGCTCGGATGACCTTTGCGAAGGCCAAGGTGCACTGGCCGGGGCTGGATCCGATGAAGATAGCCACCGCCCCTCCGCCTCCTAGAAAGGAGCATAGGTTCCCCGAGCTATACTTCTCCGGAGTAATGGAGGGTGCTCGGGCGATAGAGTCGCAGTGTTCGAGAGAGAACATGTATGAGTAGAGCGTTGTAATATGTCCGAAGACCTTTTAACGTGTTTATATTTAAGATGCATGGTTTATCATGTCTTTCGTGTTTTGCATCCTTTATAACTCCTGTGTGGCCGTTAAAACTGAAAGCTGCGAGTCGTCGGCTTCAGCCCCCATGTAGATACTACGCGGGGTGTCTCTGCCAACGCACTGTGACCCTTAGCCGAGCTATCGGTACCCGAAGGCGCTAGTGTGATGCGGACAAGGCAATCGGACCATAATGCTTTATTGCTTTCACTTAGTCGTAGGGGCGCGAGAAAGGAGTGCGGGGGGCTGATGACTAGCCCCCAGGTGTTTCCCATATCACATGGTTTGTACTAATACCAAACCCATCGTATGACACGGAATAACCTCTAACGAGGTTTATTTAAGCTCGGATTCATAGACCGGTTCTCGCATACTATGACAGTCAGTTTTCGGCTTTCTCCGCTGAGGTGCTTGACCAGGCTAGCCGGAAGCACAATCGCAGCGGTTCTCCCTTTGCCCTTTTAGCCGAACAAGCGGAACGTAAAGGGGCAAGCACAGGAGCCGGGCAACCCAACTATTGACCCAAGACATAGTTCGGAACCAATGCATATAAAGCGGAATTCCAAGACGCCGAACGCAAAATCAGTTGTGCTTAGGGCGATTTTTTAAGTTAGAGCCCCGGGTCTATTAGCCGGTTGCGTTATAAAGTATACCGAACAGGTTCGCAAGAAGAGGGAGAAAATAGAGGGTGTGTCCAAAAGAGACAGCGAAGCGATCATGTATAAAGGATCTGTGTTTTGCTCAACAACTCTTATTATTCAAATTGCCGATGCGACTGTTTACAGGTATTTGAAAATAAAATATGAACTTTACAGGAGGTGGTGTACCAGGGATCTTCGATGGGTGACCTGACGTCCTCGATGTGCCCTGTCGTTTGTCCGCTCCTGCGCCTCATAAGGAGTTGTATACCTCTATGGGTTTTGCTGTTCGGCGAGCGGACTTTGGAGAAAAATCTTGAGAAGTCGCCGAAGTGTGAATGAGCTTTACGCCTTAGAAGGTACTTTATGGTACCTGTAGCATGTCCGAAGACGTTTGATGGTGATAGTTCGGTCAAGCCGAACACTTATCTTTTGATAGTTTTTCCCCACCGCTGCCCATGGAATTTTAAGCGCGAAGTTGTGCCTCCTCGGCACATACTTTTCTGGTTCTAGGGCTGTGCGATGGGGAGCGAGTCCCTATTTATGGGGAGAAGAAGGTTCTGGGACTTCGGGTTGAAACCGAGCCCGCTTCCCAGCCTTATGTGCCTTTACGGCGGATATCGGCGTTTGCCGATCATCACTGTAGTGGAATTCGTCCGCCAGGGCCAACGCATGTTCCTCAGTTCGGAGGGAGCGCTCCGTGTTTCCGTTGACAGTAATGACCCCCTTGGGGCCGGGCATTTTGAGCTTGAGGTATACGTAGTGTGGGACGGCATTAAAGCGAGCGAACGCTGTACGGCCGAGCAGGGCGTGATAGCCGATGCGGAAAGGTACGATGTCGAAGATCAAGTCTTCGCTTTGAAAATTATCGGGCGAGCCGAACACTACTTCCAGGCTTACAGAGCCCGTGCACCGGGCTTCAACGCCTGGGATCACTCCTTTAAAGGTAGTGTTGCTGGGTTTGATCCTTGACGGATCTATGCCCATCTTTTTCACCGTATCTGAGTAAATCAGATTGAGGCTACTTCCTCCGTCCATTAGGACTTTAGTGAGGTGGTACCCATCGATAATGGGATCTAGGACGAGGGCCGCCGAACCTCCGTGACGGATACTGGTCGGGTGATCTCGTCGGTCAAAAGTGATCGGGTAGGCCGACCATGGGTTAAACTTCGGGGCTACAGGCTCTACGGAGTAGACGTCTCGAAGGGTGCGCTTCCTCTCCTTTTTAGGTATATGAGTGGCGTATATCATGTTCAACGTTTTTTACTTCTGGAGGGAATTTCTTTTGTCCACCACCGATCGGACCGCGGGGCTCATCCTCGTCCTCGCTGTGTGGGCTCTTGCCTTGGTCTTCGGATGCGAGCTTGCTGGCCTGTTTGAACACCCAACAATTACGGTTGGTGTGGTTGGCGGGCTTTTCTTTAGTGCCATGGATCTGGCAAGGCCTCTCCATGATCTTGTCCAGCGGGGTGGGTCCGTCGCGATTGCCTTTAGGAGGCTTCTTCCGCTGCCCAGGCCGGGAGTTGCGGAAGCCGGCGTTAACGGCCGTGTCATCGGCATCACTATTGTTGTGCCGGCGCTTATTCTTATTGCGCTTTGGTTTCCCGTTTCCGTCCCGAACTTCGGAAGTTCCGGGGTCTTCGGGGTTGTGGCTGCGTCTTGCTAGCTAGTTATCCTCTCCCACGCAAAAGCGAGTCATGAGTGATGTAAGGGCGGACATTGTCCTAGGTTTATCCTGGCCGAGCTGACGAGCTAGCCACTCATCCCGAATATTATGCCTGAAAGAGGCTATTGCTTCGGAGTTCGGGCAGTCAACGATCTGGTTTTTCTTGGTCAAGAACCGATTCCAGAATAGCCGCGCGGATTCTCCTAGCTTCTGGACGACGTTGCTTTGGTCAGAGGAGTCCGGCGGCTGAACATAAGTGCCCTGGAAATTAGATCGGAATGCATCTTCTAGATCCTCCCAGCACCCAATGGAGTTTTCGGGGGGGCTATTTAACTAGTGTCGAGCTGGCCCCTTAAGCTTCTGGGGTAGGTATTTGATGGCATGGAGGTCATCTCCTCGCGCCATGTGGATGTGGAGGAGGAAATCCTCGATCCATACGGTTGGGTCAGTTGTCCCATCGTATTGTTCTATGTTTACGGGTTTAAACCCTTCCGGGAACTGATGCCGCATCACCTCGTCCGTGAAGCACAGTGGGTGGGCAGCGCCTCTGACCCGAGCTATGTCGCGCCGGTGATCGGCGTCTATCCTAGCCCGGTTTCGTTCCCGACCTTCATTGTTGCGGTCGAACCAAGGCCGGTACCCTTCCCGTCTATCGGGTGAGTATCCTCTGGATCCGTAGATGGATCGCGTACGACCTGCTCTGTAGTCCAGGTCGTGTCGCAGGTCGGACCTGTCATTGGGCTCTAGTGGCTCTTTTCCCCGTCTACGGGGTATCGTCGGCCTATACCCGCTGTCGTCAACTGTCCTGTCTCGTCCTCGAGGAGGGCGGTCTGGCTTGTCGTATGGGGTATGTTTGGGAGACGGCGTATCAGTGAGCTCGTCATCGAATTGTGGCAGCAGCCTTCTGCGTGGGTAGCTCTTAGGTTGGTCCGATAGACCGGTACCGTATCCTTCCTCAGCTGAGAGGACTCTCGTCCATCGATCGTTGAGGTCGTCTTGTTCGGCTTTAAGCTGCCGTTCTTTTGCTTTCAGGCTGCGGGCCGTGGCTATAAGCTGTTGCCTGAACAGTTCCTAATCTTCAGGATTATCGGGGATGGTGAAGTCATCGGCTTCCGTATTGTCCTCCTCCTCGACAGAGCGGAGGTAATCGTCGTCCTCGGGATCATCTGGATCGTCGGGGTTACGCCGGTCTTCCGGCCTCTCCTGACCCTCTAACGGGTGTTCGGGGATATCGGGATCGTCGAGGTCTTCCGGGGTGTCTCCATCCCCGGTGCCGTCGATAGCTTTTCTTCCCTTTTTTCCTTTTGACCGTTTATGCGGCTTTCGGCGTCTCGACGGCGCTTCATCCGATTTGTCGCCATCGTTTTTCGGAGTGTCCACCATGTAGACGTCGTATGTGGAGGTGGCAGTCCACCGCCCGGTGTTAACGGGGGTGAGGGCACAATCCTCCTCATCCATGTATTCTGCTTCCTCAGAAGCATAGTCCAACATGTCGGTTAAATCCTCGACAGTGGCTACCAAGTGGGTGGTGGGTGGGACGAAAAATTCGTCCTGACCCGCCTTGAGCCTGGTCAGAGCACAGATCGGGGTTGGGTCGTCGGCAATCTTCATCGACAAGATCCGATCTAGGTCCTCGTTGAGTATCGAGAGCTCGATCGGGTCGGCCCGCTCAGAGCCTCCGGAGTTAACCTCCGATGCGTCCGCGCGGGGAGAGTGTTCGGCAAGAACGGGTGTCTGGGTATCTGGCACTATGACCGGGCCCAGGCAGATCCCATGGGCGGGACCGAAAGATGGATCTGAGGTTAAAGCCTCAGAGTCTTCGGGCGTGGCAGGCGAGATTGCGGGCCCGGTAAGTGACAGGTCGCCCCGAGAATCTACGGAGAACTCTAGGTTTCCGAATCTGACCTCTTGATCAAGGGCGAAACTTCCGACACGGCCTAGATGGCCGGTCGGGTCGGCGTGCAGCACAATGCTGCCGAAAGCAAAGATCTGTCCGGGGACAAAAGTGTCCGTATTGCAGACCTCTTCGACAAGGCGAGCCATTGATTCCTCTGGTGATCACAGCGGAACTCTCAATGAAAGCACCAATGTCGGTGTCAAAACCGGCGGATCTCGGGTAGGGGGTCCCGAGCTGTGAGACTAGAATCGATGGTAACAGGAGAAGTGGGAGACGATGTTTACCCAGGTTCGGACCCTCCTATGGAGGTAATACCCTACGTCTTGCTTGATTATATTGATGGTATAAGGGTTACAGAGTTGATCTACCTCGAGATCGTATGACTAAAACCCTAGATGATTTCTGTTGTCCTACAACCTAAAACCCTTCGGCTTATATAGACACCGAGGGTACCTAGGGTTTACACATGGTCGGTTACACGTCGAAGGGATAAACATGCCTATTCACTACTTCAAACGTGGAGAATAAGCCACGATTCTCGAAGCTTCCTTCCTGGAGACAGGGCCTTCGATCCATCCAGTGCTCAGCAAGTGGCCCATATAATCCGGCCCATAAGAAATAGGTCGGCCTCCCGAGGACCCCTTAAACCAGGACTCCCTCATTGACATAGTGCCAAAGTGCCAGTTCCTTTTTTTGCTTGTTTTTTACTTCGCAGAATATCAGTACCAAACGGAGTCCAATCGCGACAAAACTTTTTAGAGATTTTTTTCTGGACCAGAAGACACCCAGTGGGCCAAAAAAGAGCCAGGAATGTGGGCTGTGGAGAGCACAACCACCAGAGCGCGCCAGAGGGCCCCCGACGCGCCCTCATGGGTTGTGCCCTCCACGGGGCCCCTCTGCACTGCCTCTGATGCCTATAAATTCCCAAATATTCCAAAGACCCTAGGGGAGTCGACGAAACACAATTCCAGCCGCCGCAAGTTCCAGAACCTCGAGATCCAATCTAAACACCATCATAGAGGGGTTCATCTTCTTCATAGGTGCCTCTCCGATGATGCGTGAGTAGTCCACCATAGACCTACGGGTCCGTAGGCAGTAGCTAGATGGCTTCCTCTCTCTCTCTTATGATTCTCAATACAATGGTCTCTTGGAGATCTATTTGATGTAAACTTTTGCGGTGTGTTTGTTGGGATCCGATGAATTTTGAGTTCATGATCAGTTTCTATCCATGAATATTATTTGAGTCTTCTTTGATCTCTTATATGCATGATTACCTATAGCCTCGTATTTCTTCTTCGAATCTTTGGTTTAGTTAGGCCGACTAGATCGATTTTTCTTTTCATGGGAATAGGTGCTTTGTGATGGGTTCGATCTTGCGGTGTTCTTTCCCAGTGACAGAAGGGGCAGCAAGGCACACATGTATCGTTGCCATTAAGGATAACAAGATGGGGTCTATTCCTACATGAATAGATCTTGTCTACATCATGCCATTGTTCTTATTGCATTACTCCGTTTTTCCATGAACTTAATACACTAGATGCCTGCTGGATAGCGGTCGATGTGTGGAGTAATAGTGGTAGATGCAGGCAGGAGTCGGTCTACTTATCTTGGACGTGATGCCTATATAATGATCATCGCCTTGGATATCGTCATGACTATTCGATTTTCTATCAATTGCCCAATAGTAATTTGTTCACCCACCGTGTGCTATACTCATGAGAGAAGCCACTAGTGAATCCTATGTTGGGGAACGTTGCATGGGAAACAAAAAATTTCCTACGCACACGCAAGATCTATCCATGGTGATGTGCATCTACGAGAGGAGAGATCAGATCCACATACCCTTGTAGATCGCTAAGCGGGAAGCGTTAAGAAACGCGGTTGATGTAGTCGAACGTCTTCGCGATCCAAATCGCAAGCCGTCCCGCGATCCAATCACGATCTAGCGCCGAACGGACGGCACCTCCGCGTTCAGCACACGTGCAGCTCGATGACGATCTCCGCCTCCTTGATCCAGCAAGCAAGGGCGGAGAGGTAGATGAGTTCTCCGGCAGCACAACGGCGCGGCGGTGGTAGTGGTGGAACTATTCCGGCAGGGCTTCGCCTAAACACTGCCGAAACTAGACTAGAGGAGAAAAAGATCTAGAGGAAGTAGAGGGAGCACGCGGCAATTAGGGTTAGCTCTCCCCTCTAAATCCTCTAGTATATATAGGAGGGAGGGAGGGGAGGAGGCAGCCTCAAACCCTCAAGGGCTGGCCGAAATTGGAGGTGGAGGAGTCCTACTCCAATCCTATTAGGAGTAGGATTCATCCTTTCCACTTGGAAACCCTTTCCACCTTTCCACCTTTGGGTTTTTCCCACCCCTAGCCGCATGGGCATTAGTGGGGGGCTCGGCTAGGCCACTAAGGGCTGGCTTGACTCCTCCCACAGCCCATGAGGCCCTTTGGTCGAGACAACCCTCCCGATGGTCCCCGGTACCCCTCCCGGCACTCCCGGTACACTACCAAAATACCCAAAACTTTTCCGGTGACCAAAACGGGACTTCCTATATATCAATCTTTACCTCCGGACCATTCCGGAGCTCCTCGTGACGTCCAGGATCTCATCCGGGACTACGAACAACCTTCGGTCACCACCATACATAACTCTACTATACCGAAACGTCACCGAACCTTAAGTGTGCAGACCCTGCGGGTTCGAGAACTATGTAGACATGACCGACACTCCTCTATGGTCAATAACCAATAGCGGGACCTGGATGCCCATATTGGTTCCTACATATTCTACAAAGATCTTTATCGGTTGAACCTCTATGTCAAGGATTCAGTTAATCCCGTATGATGTTCCCTTTGTTCTTCGGTATGTTACTTGCCCGAGATTCGATCGTCGGTATCTCTATACCTAGTTCAATCTCGTTACCGGCAAGTCTCTTTACTCGTTCCATAATACAAGATCCCGTGGCTAACACTTTAGTCACATTGCTTGCAAGGCTTGTTGTGATGTTGTATTACCGAGTGGGCCCTGAGATACCTCTCCATCACTGGGAATAACAAATCCCAGTCTTGATCCATGCCAGCTCAACAGACACCCTCGAAGATACCTGTAGAGCATATTTATAGTCACCTAGTTACGTTGCGATGTTTGATACACACAAGGTATTCCTCCGGTGTCAGTGAGTTGCATGATCTCATGGTCATAGGAACAGATACTTGACATGCAGAAAACAATAGCAATAAACTGACACGATCATATGCTATGTTCATAGTTTGGGTCTTGTCCATCACATCATTCTCCTAATGATGTGATCCCGTTATCAAATGACATCTCATGTCTATGGCTAGGAAACCTTGACCATCTTTGATCAACGAGCTAGTTTATTAGAGGCATACTAGGGACACAGTGTTGTCTATGCACCCACACATGTATTTGAGTTTCCAATCAATACAATTATAGCATGGATAATAAACGATTATCATGAACAAGGAAATATGATAATAACTAAATTATTATTGCCTCTAGGGCATATTTCCAACAGTCTCCCACTTGCACTAGAGTCAATAATCTAGTTCACATCACCATGTGATTTACATTGTTATGAATCTAACACCCAATGAGTTCTGGGGTTCGATCATGCTTTGCATGTGAGAGAGGTCTTTAGTCAACGGTCTGCAACATTAAGATCCGTGTGTTCTTTGCAAATCTATATGTCATACTGCAGATGCTACCACGCTCCACTTGGATCTATTCCAAATGGTTGCTCCACTATACGTATCCTGACTGCTACTCAGAGTCGTCCGGATAGGTGTCAAAGCTTGCATCGACGTAACCCTTTACGACGAACTCTTTATCACCTCCATAATCGAGAAATATTTCCTTAGTCCTCTAGTTACCAAGGATAATCTTAACCGCTGTCCAGTGATCCACTCCTGGACCACTCTTGTACCCCTTGACAGACTCATGGAAAGGCACACACTAGGTGCGGTACACAGCATGGCATACTATACAGAGCCTATGGATAAGGCATAGGGGACGACCTTCGTCATTTCTCTTTCTTCTGCCATGGTCGAGCTTTGAGTCTCACTCAACTCCACACCTTACAAATCAGGCAAGAACTCTTTCTTTGATTGATCCATTTTGAACTCTTTCAAAATCTTGTCAAGGTATGTACTCATTGAAAGTCTTATCAGATGTCTTGATCTATCTCTATAGATCCTGATGCCCAATATTTAAGTAGCTTCATTCCAGGTTTTTCTTTGAAAAACTCCTTTCAAACAACCCTTTATGCTTTCCAGAAATTCTACATCATTTCCGATCAACAATATGTCATCCACATATACTTATCAGAAATTCTATAGTGCTCCCACTCACTTTATTGTAAATACAAGTTTCTCATAAACTTTGTATAGACTCAAAAACTTTGATCACCTCATCAAAGCGTATATTCCAACTCCGAGATGCTTGCTCCAGTCCATAGAAGGATTGCTGGAGTTTGCATACATTTTAGCATCCTTAGGACTGACAAAACCTTCCGGTTGTATCACATACAACCTTTCCTCACGGATACCGTTAAGGAAACGATGTTTTGACATCCATCTGCCAGATTTCATAATCGAAAAATGCAGCAACTGCTAACATAATTCCAACAGACTTTAGCATCGCTACGGGTGAGAAAGTCTCATCGTAGTCAACTCCTTGAACTTGTGAAAAACCCTTTGCCACAAGTCGAGCTTTATAGACGGTGACATTATTGTCCGCGTCCGTCTTCCTTTTAAAGATCCATTTGTTCTGAATGGTCTTTTGCCCTTCAGGTAATACTTCCAAAGCCCATACTTTGTTTTCATACATGGATCCCATCTCGGATTTCATGGCCTCTAACCATTTCTCGGAATCCGGGCCCATCATCGCTTCTCCATAGCTCGTAGGTTCATCGTTGTCCAACAACATGACCTCTAAGACAGGGTTGCCGTACCACTCAGGAGCAGTACTCGTCCTTGTCGACCTACGAGGTTCGATAGTAACTTGATCTGAAGCTTCATGATCATCAACATTAACTTCCTCTTCAACTAACGTAGGCTCCACAGGAACAACTTTCTGCGCTGTGCTACTCTCTGGTTGAAACAAAGGTTCAACAACCTCATCAAGTTCTATCTTCCTCCCACTCAATTCTTTCGAAAGAAACTCTTTCTCGAGAAAGGACCCATTTTAGCAACAAACACTTTGTGCTTGGATCTAAGATAGAAGGTTTACCCAACTGTTACATTAGGGTATTCTATGAAGATGCATTTGTCCGCTTTGGGTTCGAGCTCATTAGGTGAAAACCCTTTTTCACATAAGCGTCGCAGCCCCAAACATTAAGAAATGACAGCTTAGGTTTCCACCAAACCAAAATTCATATGGTGTCATCTCAACGGACTTAGATGGTGCCCATTTTAAAGTGAATGTGGTTGTCTCTAATGCATAACCCTAAAACGATAGTGGTAAATCAATAAGAGACATCATAGTTCGCACCATATCCAATAGAGCACTACTAAGACGTTCGGACACACCATCACACTATGGTGTTCCAGGTGGCGTGAGTTGTGAAACAACTTCCACATTGTCTTAAGTTGTATACCAAACTCATAACTCAGATATTCACCTCCACGATCATATCGTAGACATTTTATCTTCTTGTCACGATGATCTCAAACTTCACTCTGATTTTGTTTGAACTTTTCAAACGTTACAGACTTGTGTTTCATTAAGTAAATATCCCCATATCTACTCAAATCATCAGTGAAGGTAGGAAAATAACGATATCCACCGCACGCTACAACACTCATTGGACCAAATACATCAACATGTATTATTTCCAATAAGTTACTTGCCCGCTCCATCATACCGGAAAACGGGGTCTTAGTCATCTGTAACACCCCAAAAAATTGATCATGTTTTATTAATTTAAATTTTTGCCAGGAATACTTAAATTTCTATTTTCTGGATTTCTCTTTGGATTTCAGAGCCACTTCTTTTCTATGGATTTCAAAATTTCTCCCTCTTTTCTGAAACTTTTGAATAATATGGTGGGACTTGAATGTTTTACTTAATAATTTTTATTGCACTTATTAAAAACCAATAGAATATTTTTTATAATAAAATTTGCCAAGTTTTAATACATTTAGTAGCATTTTAACCCTTTTAAGAGCCTCATTTGCACTGCAACTATTTTATAACTTCATCTGTAAATTCCATAAAAATTTGTAGATCACATGTGATGTCCCTGGATCACTTTTATGCAAAGACCCAGCTTGGCCATTTGTAAATTTTGAGCTCCACTTCAAGCTTTCAAATCTAGTTCAGTTTGTAGTTTGCACTGCAACCTATTTAAATATTTCTTTAAAAATTCCATAAAAATTTGGGGATGTCAGTAGAGGTATATAACATGTTTATCCAAAAATCCATTTGGGTTCTTTAAAAGAAATTGAGCAAACCATCCACATCTGTAATCTGATCCAGTTTGGTGATTTGTACTGCAACCCTATTTTATTTTGCTCTAGTGACCTTGGGATTTTTTCCTAATTGTATTAAACCCTATCAAACTATTAAGCCCAAGAGATCAAACCCATAGGCATGTTTTAAGTGGACAAAATTGCCCCTTTCATTTTCTGTCCAGAATTGTTTTTCACCAAAACTTGCATTAACAAGTTTTCTCTTTCGACCAACTGACCTCACTAATGTATTTAGTAACTAAGGAGACACAAATCTGGAAAGTTTGGTTGCCATCAGAGTCCTTTAGATGCCTCTGGCATTTTGTCGAACACCTAGAGCGCATAGACATAATTGGCATGATCATAGATTTGCATTGGGAAGTTGCCTTCCAGGCCAAACCATCATGTCCACTAGCGCTCTAGCATCCCACCCAACCATCCTGGTAATTTGCAGCTCCGTCCAAGCCCCCTAGCAAGCACTGGCATTCCGTCGAACACTTGGCGTGCGTGCTCTGGGCGCGGCTAGAGCGCACGTTTTGCTCGTGCTGCTCCCGAGCCGCCGCGACCAGATGCCGCCTCCCGCGCTCATTCCATTCATCCCCCCTGTCTCCTGGTTCTGCCCCGACGTGCCAAGACCCAGCCGGCCTTCTCCTCTGTAGCTCATCGCCGCCCCCGCAAGCCGCCACTGCCGCTGCCAGAGCCTGCCATGGACGGCACCGCCCCAGCCACCCCAGCTCGCCATCTGCCCTCTGGAACAGCTCAAGCTCATCCGCAAGCTCGTCGGTTAGCACCGACCAGCGCCCCGTCACCCTGCTGCAGCAGAAGCGGTCGGCCGACGATCTTATCTCCGGCTGCCGCGGAACCGACCTAGTTGCGCTATAAATAGGACCCCCTCGAGCTCTCTGCCGTCCTCACCGCGACCCTGCAGCCCCCTGTGAACCCCCTTATCCACCAGAAGGACCAGAGGAGATAGTCTTCCTCGCCTCCGGCAAGTACGGCCGCCGCCGCACTCCTGTTAAATTCTCCGCAGCCAGAGCCTCTCCGATCCCACTCTCGACGCCGTTAGCCTCCCCTCTACCCCGCGGAGCCACCCCGCCTCTCAAGCTCGATCGGGAGCCAACGTAGCCCGAGCTCCCAATTGCTCCCGAAGCCGCCATCCGCCATGGATGAAGGGGTGCTCACCCCCGAACTCCCCGGCGATCCTTCTGCTCTCCAGAGGATGGGGCCCTTCCTCCTGAGCACGCCGGTGTGCACAGATCCGGGAGAGATGCCTCCTAGCGCCGGCAATCGTCGCCGGAGTCGGCCTCTGCCTCTGGCCAGGGGTGCGCGTGAGGTGGGAGGCAAACCCGACAGGTGGGCCCCACCTGTCGGTGTCTCAACGCAGCCGCCAGTGGCGCGGTTCCGCCGAAGCGCTTCCCTCTGGTGAAAGCGTATTTCCTGTAAGTACGCAACCTAGCTCAGAAGGCGTATTCCAGGCGAACCGTTTTCCCTTTTTTCTGATTTAATAAAAAAGACTGTTTTGACCGAAGCTTTGACTGGCTATATCTTTTAAAATAAAACTCCGATTGATTTGATTCTTTTTCCTACCTCTCTCAAATTTCATCTAGTTTATTTTCATATTTATTTGAAAATGTTCCGAAACAACATTTTGTACTGTTTTTGAATTGCGTGTTAATTCAAATATTTTTCAAAATAGGAAATTGGAGAGAGGAGTAAACTTTCAAAAAAATTGTGGTGCAGCCTACACCTTTGCACATTAAAGGCAAGCATCTTGAACTCAGATATGATGCAAGTCATGTGTTGTTTGCTAGAACATTTGAAGTTCATCATTATGCTAAAGTGGAGTACCATTATTTCATGTGGAAAACATACTCATGCATATAAGCATATGGTGAAAATACTTTCTGCTATACATGTGATATTGATGACAGTAGCCACTTCTCATGCCACATATGCCTGGTGATAGTTCGGATGATGTCCGAAAGAGGGTTGTGTTCCGGTGGACACAACCACGTAACTGACATCTCGTTGTGACGGGGATGTGCAGTGAGGCATGATGGAGCATGAGGGTGGTGGCCCTGTCAGGAAACTGTGAAAAGCATTGTTGTGCTAACCATGCAGGGAATACATAAACCTCCTGAGTCGACCGTAGATCGAGTCTTGTTCCAGTAACCCCCATACTTGTTCCGTACTACCACTTGTCCCTGCCGCAGGTAGGGTACGGTCCAGTAAGTTGTCAACCCCTTTCTTGGCACACACCGTACAGAGAGGCCATAGTGAAAGATACCAGTGGCCACTGGTAGGCATGTCACTTGGTCCGGGGGCATGGGTGTTTCCGGTTGGAGCCGAGAGGGGGAACATGTACCCCTTAGTTGCGCGCGTTATAAATTTGATCCCATGCTATTCGAGGTTGGAGCCTCCCCACTTAGAGTTTTGCTTAACGAGTGTCGTGGGTGATTCCAGGCACCGGTAAGTTAAGCTGGTGTGTGCGGGTCAGGTGTGTTTTCAATTCAAAGACAGTAAACGGAATTAGTCCCGATGGACTAACGGAATCCGTTACTCGTGGGTAAAGAGTACACCCTCTGTAGAGTTTATATCTATTCGAATAGCCGTGTCCGCGGTTAAGGACTACAGTCTGGGATGGGTCAAGTGTCGGTCTTAGTGTCGGTCTTCGGAGGAAAACTTCTAAACCAGAATATTGATCATGACATGTGACAAATGATGATTATGACTATTATTATTGTGGACTAACCATTTTTATTATTTGTATATTTGAGTATCCTTGGGATGGTTCTACCTCCTGGATACTCGTTGTGATTATTTCCTTATAAGCCCTTTATGTGGTGTCGCTCAGACGCCCGACTGTGGCATGCTTGTTATTTATTTTCCTTATAAGCCCTTTAGGTGGTGTCGCTCAGACGCCCGACTGTGGCATGCTTGTTATTTATTTTCCTTATAAGCCCTTTATGTGGTGTCGCTCAGACGCCCGACTGTGGCATGCTTGTTATTTATTTTCCTTATAAGCCCTGTATGTGGTGTCGCTCAGACGCCCGACTGTGGCATGCTTGTTATTTATTTTCCTTATAAGCCCTTTAGGTGGTGTCGCTCAGACGCCCGACTGTGGCATGCTTGTTATTTATTTTCCCTTATAAGCCCTTTATGTGGTGTCGCTCAGACGCCCGACTGAGGCATGTTTCTTATTATTATCTTTTCGAGGCGTCACTTCAGACACCCGATCGATGCTTTTGATTTTTAATCTCTGATTGTTTATTCATGTTTTATATATAACCTGCTTGCGTGCGTCATGAATTTTATTTCGTGACTAACTAAGTGATCATAGAATATTTCAGTGCATGATTATCATCTGATAAATTATACCTGTTTTCATGATGTTTGCGAGTACATTCAAAGTACTCACTGGCTTGTCCCTGGCTATTGTCTTGGCCAGACTTCTTGTTTGGAGAAGAACGCAACGACGACAGCCCGGAACCTAGGCACGAAGATAGCAGCCGCGCGAAGATAGGAGTTATCCAGGTCAGCTGTTCCTGTGGGAAATGGAGTCCCATAGACGCTGATGATCCGCAAACCGCTTCCGCCACCAACCACTAGAAACCTTTTGTTGTACTCATAGACCAGAATGGTCTTGTACTACATATTTTGTATTTTGCTTGGAATTTCTGTATCAAGATTGTGTCTCATCAGCTAACAGTAATCCTGGGGCTGATGAGCACAAGGGCCATTTTCTGGGAAATTAATATCCTGGAAAACCGGTCCTTACATCATCTTGCCCATGAGGCATGGTCCGCATGTCTCAACCGATTCGAAATCGAATGAGTCCAAAGATCCATCAGCATGGAGTTTCTTCATGCGTTTTACACCAATATGACATTGAGCGGCAGTGCCACAAGTATGTGGTACTATCATTATTAACTTTGTATCTTTTGGCATCAATATTATGAACATGTGTATCACTACGATCAAGATTCAATAAACCATTCTCATTGGGTGCATGACCATTGAAGGTTTTATTCATGTAAACAAAATAACCATTATTCTCTAACTTAAATGAATAACCGTATTGCAATAAACATGATCTAATCACGTTTATGCTCAACGCAAACACCAAATAACATTTATTTAGGTTCATCACTAATTCCGAAGGTAGAGAGAGCGTGCGATGGTGATCACATCAACCTTGGAAACACTTCCAACACTCATCGTCACCTCACCCTTAGCTAGCCTCCGTTTATTCCGTAGCTTTTATTTCGAGTTACTAACATTTAGCAACCGAACCGGTATCTAATACCCAGGTGTTACTAGGAGTACTAGTAAGGTACACATCAATAACACATATATCAAATATACTTCTGTCGACGTTGCCAGCTGTAGGACCGAAAGTATGTCTAGAGGGGGGATTAGACTACTTGACCAAATAAAAATTCTACCTTTTCCCAAATTTTAGAGTTGGTAGTTTTTAGCATTTCATGGCTAGTCAAGTACATCCTACACATGCATGTCTAAGAGTATAGCAGCGGAAAGTAACAACAAGCATGAGTAGAAAGGATAGGGTAGGAAGATCAAACGCAATTGTAGACAAGATGATTTTTCCCGTGGTTCCGATAGGTGGTGCTATCGTACATCCACGTTTATGGAGTCTTCAACCCACGGAGGGTAACGGTCGCGAGAGTCCACGGAGGGCTCCACCCATAAGGGTCCACGAAGTAGCAACCTTGACTATTCCATAACGGCTTCCGTCCACGAAGGACTAGCCTCACTATGGGTAGATCTTCACGAAGTAGGCGATCTCCTTGCCCTTACAAACTTCTTGGTTCAACTCCACAACACGAAGTAGGAGGCTCCCAAGCGACACCTAACCAATCTAGGAGGCACCACCCTCCAAAAGGTAATAGGCTCGGTAATGACGATGAACTCCTTGCTCTTGTGCTTCAAGATGATAGACTCCTCAACACACAATCACTCTCTCACAGATTTGGCTTGGTGAAAGAGATGGGATTGGTGGAAAGCAACTTGGGGAGGCTAGAAATCAAGATCCATATGGTTGGAGTGGATGATCTTGACCTCAACACAAGGGTAGGTGGCTCTCTCTTAGAAAACTGGATGGGGCAAGTATGGAATAGTTCTGAGTGCTTCTATGTCGAGTGGGTGGTGGTGAAGGGGTATATATAGGCATCCCCAAAAATCCAACCGTTACACACAAAATGACCAACTCGGTGACACCGATGTGTTAATCTCGGTGGTACCGAAGTGACCAAAAGGTGGCAAATTTTGAATCTCGGTGAGACCGATATAGGAAACTCGGTTGCACCGATAAGGTGACCAACGGTCAAATTGCCATTCTCAGTGACGCCGATCCAACAATCTCGGTGGTACCGATATTGTGATTTTGCGTAACAGAAAGTTGGCAACCTAAACTCGGTGGCACCGAAGCAGAATCGGTTGCACCGAAGTGGCTAGGGTTTGGCTGAGTCTGTCTGAGATTGGGAATCGGTGGCACCGAGTGGAAAGTATTGGTTGCACCGATTTTGAATATTTGGCTATGGACAGACTTTTGTGGAAGAGCTTGTGGGTGTTTTTGGTGACTATCACTTGTGCACGTATGAGCATTTTGTTCACCAACAAAACCTTACCCCCTTTTAATAGTATTGGCTTTCCTATGGACTCAAAGTGATTTCTCACAAATGTAAAATGTAGAGTCCTCTTGCTTGAAGCTTTGCCAATCCATTTCCTTTCATCTTGGGGTATTTTCACAATCTCCACAATCCTTTTTGCCATCCCTATCATTGAACTCTTCCTGAAATATACTTAGTGGAAACATTAGTTCAATGACTTATATGTTGTTATCAATTACCAAAACCACCAAGGGAGCAAATGTGCTTTCAATCTCCCCCTTTTTGGTAATTGATGACAACATATAGATTAAAGCTTCGACATATGATATAATCAATAAATGTAATCGTCGCTTTGAGAAGTATGTGATAAGCAAGAGCTCCCCCTAAATTTGTGCATTATTTTAAGATTTGTGTTTGAATGCAAATGCACAATCGATTAGGTACATGGGGCATTTCTTCCATGTCACATACAACTTGGTGGTGTGCGAGAATAATAAGAGTGAACATCATAGCACAACACAAGCAAACAAGATAATGATCATCTCATAAGCATTGAGATGATAGGAAATAGTAGCACAATCACATAAGGTGTATGATCAAAACACACATAAGTTTTCACACACGCAACCAAAAGATCAAATGTTTTGAAAAAGCAATAAAAAACCAAACGCTCTCTCACTCGAAGCCTAAAGATCTATATACACTTCTCCCCCTTTGGCAACAAGTTACCAAAAAGTTCAAAAGCATATATCTAAGCGTTCTTGGGCTGACCTCCTCCAGTTGTTGATGAAGGAGTCGAGAGAACATCGTCGGCGAAGATCTCTGCAGACGTCATGGATGGAGTTGGAGTGGCAACTGGAGGAACTGGAGCTGATGGAGCAGGAGCTGAGGTGACAGTGGCAGGAGCTGATGAAGATGGCCTCAAGTCTGGAGCTGGCACGGTGGCTGATCTGGCCTGAGTAGTAAACTGTGTGCCTGGCCTGAGAGGTGATCCATCATCATCAACAACATCATCATCTGAGGAATGAGGAAGAGGCACTGAGTCAACTTCCTTCTTGAGCTCATTGACTGTCTTAGTCAGCCCATCCACCTTATCATTAAGGGTCTTGATCCTGTTCTCAAAGATCCTGACAAGACTGTTCTGGTTGTCCAAGATGTCCTTAATGTCCTTTTGCATGCCCAGAACTGATGAGATCAAAAGATCCATTTGCTCGTTTTGGGATCTAGGGACCTGAGCACTAGTGGCTCTAGCTGCCTCTGCCTGAGATGCAGCAGATGTGGGATGTTCTGGATCCATCACCACAATGTTGTCCTCTAAATCTGGCTATAGGGGCAAGTGGGGTCTGTCCAGAGCAAATATGTGCTTCTCCAGCTTAGAGTTGATGAGCATCTGAATGTAGGGTGCATAGCAGCAAGAGCGCTTCTGATCAGCAGCAACCCTCTTAACTGTCTCAACAATCAAGTCCATGACTCTAATCCTGGTGTGTCTGTCAAGATGGATTAGCATGTTGATGGAGTAGCCTCGGATCATCTTGTCATCTCCTGACTTGGGCATCAAAGTATGCCTCAGAATGGTGTTCATGGTACGGAGGCCAGCCTGGAGAAAGTAGATGGATCCTAACTTGTGAGACTTCACATGAGCAGCAGGGATCTCATTGTACATATTGGCCATAGCATTGTGGCTCTCCTTGGATTCTGAGTAGACATCCAAGTCACCATCCTGTACCTCTGGGACTCCTAAGATTGCAGCCCATTCCTCAACGGTGGACTCATATCTTGCACCTTCAGTCATCCATACAATCCTACCATCTCCATAGAAATGTGAAGTGGAGTAGAATTGCATGATCATCTCATCATTCCAAGCAGTGAACTCTCTGCCAACAAACTCATCCAAACCAATGCAGTGGAAATTGTCTTGGACACTTGGAAAATAGTCTTCATTCTCCTTGATGAATTTCCAGTCCACATATCTCATGTCACTCACAGCTGGGCTCTTGTCAAATAGCACAGTTTCATAGAAATCCTGTTGCTCTTTGGTGTAGAACCTGTAGTCCACAGATGTTTTCCTCCTTTGGGCATATGGATCAGCAGCTCTCCATGCCCTCAAACCAGAATCCTTCCTCTTCTTCATATCTTCAGCAAGGGGATAGCTGGCATTATGTACCGGAAGGTGTGGTCTAAGCTTCATCAAAGCAGACATAGCATCTTCATCCTCAACTCTGGAGGTGGTTCCCTTGTTCTTTTCAGAAGCTGGAATTTGCCTTGACAACCTCTTGGGCTTTTCAGCAGCAGCCTTCTTGGGGGCAGACTTGGTGCTCTTAGATGTGCCAGTCTTTGGCATAGCATCAGACATAAGCTTCTGTTGCTTCTTCTTGGGAGGGGCCTTCTCAACATGTTCTACCTCCTCCTCAGCAGCAGCACCAGCAGCCTCCTCAGGGTCCTCAAACATGGAGGTTTGCCTACCAGTGACATAAACAATCCTCTTCCTAGCTCTGTTCTTCTCCCCTGCCTTCTTAGGCATAGATTTCCTTGGGGGTGACTCAAGATGAAGAGCCATTTTTGCCCTAGCACCCTCAGGTGCTCTCATAGCTTCTGAGATGGCATACTCCTTCCTGACAGCTCTCCTTGAAGAGGTAGCTTCATTTGCAGATTTCTTGGCAGCCTTCTCTTGCTTCTTAGCAAGGATCTCTTCTGGCACAAAGTCTGAATCTTCCTCATCTGAATTCAGCTTCTTCCTGGCCCTTGTAGCAGCCTTGGGCAACCCATGAGAACTGGGAGTGCCTGGATCTGAAGGTGAACTAGACTCAGGACTAGTGCCTGAATCCATCTCAACACTCTGCTCCCTGAAGTTGTTCTCACTGTCCTCAGCACTTGACATACTGACCCTGTGAATAGAGTATAGAGGAGCAGAAGAAGATGAGTCATCACAAACTTGCAGCTGTTTTTAAAAATTTGAACAAAAGATTCTCAAGGTTTACATTCTGTCACATGAAAATCGGTACAGCCGAAGCAAAAATTTCGGTGCTACCAAGACTGACTTTCTCCTTAACAGAAACTTGGCACTCTTTTCGGTGAGACCGAAAATAAGTACTCGGTTTCACCGAGATAGTTCTCAGCAGCACAGACAGGCAAATCGGTGACACCGATTTGTTTGCTTCGGTTCTACCGAGTTCCATCGGGCGGACGGTAAACCCTAGAAAATCGATCATTCTCTAACTACAGGAAGTTTTTAGAGGATTGAAGGGATTGCAAATGGTGGCTTATAGATAAAATCAAATCCAATGCGCGAGAATCAGACGGGGAGCGCAAGGAAAATCGAATCCGTACCCTAGCTTGGTGACGGATCCGCTACGGCGGCGACGGCGGCGAAGATGCCCGTCGACGGCGAGAATCCCAGCGGCGGAGGAGCGCGGGGAGACAAGGGCGACGACCAGGGGGTCCTTTTGCGGCAGCTTAGGGTTTGAGGCGCGACGATTGAAGATTGAATTTTCGAACCATCGGGACCACAGCATATATACCATTCACTGTCGGTGACGCCGATTCTAAATTTTTGGTGTCACCGAGTTCCTCAACTGTCAGTTGACAGGGAACTCGGTGTAACCGAGAATATGGAATCGGTAGTACCGAGATGAAAACCAGATCAACCCTAGGCATTCGGTGAGACCGAGAATTGTGGATTGGTTCCACCGAGATGCACTTGGGAGGTTTTAATGGTCAGTCCTTGTCGATACGGAACTCCGAGTGCTCCACACACAGAGGGATCGAAAATTACTTGTTCAAATTTGTGATGCAGCATGAATGGAATATGAGGTGAGAAAGCATAGATAGCTAAAGAGTGGTCCTAGGCATTCTTGTCCATCCAATTGGCAAAAGATAAATCAAAAGCCAAATAACCACAATTGGATGTCCTCGAATGAGAAAATAAATGCATACCAACATGCTCACACAATAAGATGTCAAATGAAATCATGACAAACATGCACATACATACTAGCATCTAACAAGCACTTGGGCGATGACGAAGTCATCTATATATGAGTATATTGACTTAGGAGCCAAGTAAGAATACTTGATCATAGGCCATACTCATCGTTTAAGCACAAGTGGGGTTACCACTTTTACATAAAGCATTTAATGTTGTCACATGCTAAGAGATGCTTTAACTCAAGTCTTAGAGTAAAGCTCCCCCTTGATGTGACATCCCCCCATAAGAGGGATAAACTAACCTTGGGTTTTGTCGATGAAGACTTCATGTTGGTGAGGTAGTGGTGGATGCTCAAGGTTGATGAAGATCACCAAGAGTTGGGAGCATCCTTGTTGTTTCCATACTCTTCTCACCTACATGGGTTAGTCCCAACACACAAGAGACAAATACAAGGATATCTATGGACATGGAGTGCAAAGCATGTGTAATGATGTCCATTGATTTGTTCATTACCTTATCCCTTGCTTACCTTTGAGGGAATATGTGACTCCTTGAACTATTTCATAGAGTTGATGTTGATTGCAAAATAGTTCTTGCCAATAATGAATGTGAGTGAATTTCATTGGCGGAGTCACCCCTCAATAACTCTCTAGTTCTTCTTCTTGGGGACCCACATCAAGTTGATGGGGATCCTTGGTGTTGAAGTAGCCTTTGTAGAAGTTGAGCTTGACGTAGCCTTGGGAACCCACTCCACCAAAGCTAGAGATTCATCTTCATATGAGTCAATGTCCTCTTGAAGCTTGTTCTTGCCCTTGAGCTTGTGGTCTTGTGGTGGAAGGTCATCTTGAGTGTTTGTTCCCTTGGGAAGAGTATTTTCATACTTCTTCTTTTGAGGAACAAACTTGGGCTTGGGGTATTGACCTTCTTCCCATTCAACTCCATTTGCGTTGAAGTAGCCAACACCATGGTTCTTTCGGTATCCTCCGTGCTTGCGTACAATTTTCACAAATTGCTTACACCCGGCAAGACTCTTGTAGATACCTTTCTCTATAATTCCTTTCAATAAAGCATTTTCTTGCTCAAGTGTAACTTGGCTAAGAGAATCATCATTAGTGGAATCAATGGAACTACTAGAAGCAACATCATTAGGTTTAGCATTTTTATTGTTGCTACTAGATGAAGAACCTTTCTTGCCTTTGTTACTAGATTGCTTAGTTTTAACTTGAGGCATGAATGTAGACAAGAGTAGTCGTTTGGATAGATAAGATGAAGTCATATTTCGGAGATCGTCATTGATAGCTTTAAGAAACTCATGCTCTTGCTCCAAGTTGAGCTTCTCGAAGCGTAGCTTCTCATGAGTTCTTACAAGCTCTCTATGATCTTCAAGAGTAGATTCATGAGCTAACTTAAGAGTGTTTAGTTCTTTAGTTAGTTCTTCTATTTTCATCTTATCATCATCAATTGACTTATCTTGACTAGCATGAGAATTATCAAGTTCATTTTGACTAACATCACTAGTTTTATCAAGGAAGTCATCTTCATCACTATCGAAATCGAGGTACTCGGGGTGTGATACCTTGGGGCCTTTAGCCATGAAGCAACTTCCAATCCCTTCGTTTGGTGAATCAAGTAGATCATAGGAGTTGGTAGTCACTAGAGCAATTCCGGCAACACCATCATCTTGACTATAGTCGGAGTCGGAGTGATAGCTTCTCTCAGAGTCGTTGTCGGAGTCGGAGCCGGAAACCCATTCACCAACATGAGCTTGATGTTTTCTTCTTGTGTAACTCTTGGTGTACTTGTCCTTCTTCTTCGAATCTCTACTTCTCCTTGAGTGTCTTCATTCATAACGATCATTTCTACTCCTTCTCTCTCTTTGAGGTGATTCATTCCTTGAGCTTCGTCTTCGAGGTGACTCTTCTCTTCGTTTGTAGGGAGCCGTGCACTCATTGGAGTAGTGTCCGGGCTTCCCACAATTGTAGCAATTGCGGTCACGACTTGACGAACGCTTCTCATCATATCTTGAGTTGGAGCTTCGTTCTTTGCCTCTATTCTTGTAGAAGTTGTTGAATTTCTTGACCATGAGGCTTATCTCTTCATTGGTGACAAGGTTGTCGCTTGAAGTTGCGGGAGCATCACTTGTGGCTTTGTAAGCACCGCTAGACTTGTTGTGAAGCTCTTCTTTGTCTTTGAGTGTCATCTCATGAGCAACAATCCTCCCAATGACTTCCGTAGGCTTGAGATCTTTGTAGTTGGGCATCATTTGGATCAATGTGCACACGGTGTCGTATCTCTCATCCAAATCTCTAAGTATCTTCTTGATGATGAATTTGTCGGTCATTTCTTCGCTTCCTAAGCCGGCAATCTCATTGGTGATGAGAGCTAGCCTAGAGTACATCTCTGCGACTCCTTCACCATCCTTCATCTTGAACTTGTCAAGATGACTTTGAAGAACATCTAACTTGGATTCTCTCACGGACTCGGTTCCTTCGTGCATATCAACCAAAGTATCCCAAATCTCTTTTGCATTCTCAAGACGGCTGATTTTGTTGAATTCTTCGGGGCATAAGCAGTTGAAGAGAATGTCGCATGCTTGAGCGTTGTATTGCAACATCTTCAATTCTTCCGCGGTCGCTTCACGATCCGGTTCCTTTCCATCACCAAAGAATTCACCTTGCAAGCCAACACGAACAACAGCCCAAACAACGGGGTTATGACCAAGAATATGCATTTTCATTTTGTGCTTCCAACTAGCAAAATTAGTGCCATCAAAGTACGGACCTCTACGGTGATAATTTCCCTCACTAGACGCCATACTCTCCTAGGTTGTGAGACCAATGCAATAGAGACCAAAGCTCTGATACCACTTGTAGGACCGAAAGTATGTCTAGAGGGGGGATTAGACAATTTGACCAAATAAAAATTCTACCTTTTCCCAAATTTTAGAGTTGGCAGTTTTTAGCATTTCATGGCAAGTCAAGTACATCCTACACATGCATGTCTAAGAGTATAGCAGCGGAAAGTAACAACAAGCATGAGTAGAAAGGATAGGGTAGGAAGATCAAACGCAATTGTAGACATGATGATTTTTCCCTTGGTTCCGATAGGTGGTGCTATCGTACATCCACGTTTATGGAGTCTTCAACCCACGGAGGGTAACGGTCGCGAGAGTCCACGGAGGGCTCCACCCATAAGGGTCCACGAAGTAGCAACCTTGACTATTCCATAACGGCTTCCGTCCACGAAGGACTAGCCTCACTATGGGTAGATCTTCACGAAGTAGGCGATCTCCTTGCCCTTACAAACTTCTTGGTTCAACTCCACAACACGAAGTAGGAGGCTCCCAAGCGACACCTAACCAATCTAGGAGGCACCACCGTCCAAAAGGTAATAGGCTCGGTAATGACGATGAACTCCTTGCTCTTGTGCTTCAAGATGATAGACTCCTCAACACACAATCACTCTCACAGATTTGGCTTGGTGGAAGAGATGGGATTGGTGGAAAGCAATTTGGGGAGGCTAGAAATCAAGATCCATATGGTTGGATTGGAGATCTTGACCTCAACACAAGGGTAGGTGGCTCTCTCTCAGAAAACTGGATGGGGCAAGTATGGAATAGTTCTGAGTGCTTCTATGTCGAGTGGGTGATGGTGAAGGGGTATATATAGGCATCCCCAAAAATCCAACCGTTACACACAAAATGACCAACTCGGTGACACCGATGTGTTAATCTCGGTGGTACCAAAGTGACCAAAAGGTGGCAACTTTTGAATCTCGGTGAGACCGATATAGGAAACTCGGTTGCACCGATAAGGTGACCAACGGTCAGATTGCCATTCTCGATGACGCCGATCCAACAATCTCGGTGGTACCGATATTGTGAATTTGCGTAACAGAAAGTTGGCAACCTAAACTCGGTGGCACCGAAGCAGAATCGGTTGCACCGAAGTGGCTAGGGTTTGGCTGAGTCTGTCTGAGATTGGGAATCGGTGGCACCGAGTGGAAAGTGTTGGTTGCACCGATTTTGAATATTAGGCTATGGACAGACTTTTGTGGAAGAGCTTGTGGGTGTTTTAGGTGACTATCACTTGTGCACGTATGAGCATTTTGTTCACCAACAAAACCTTACCCCCTTTTAATAGTATTGGCTTTCCTATGGACTCAAAGTGATTTCTCACAAATGTAAAATGTAGAGTCCTCTTGCTTGAAGCTTTGCCAATCCATTTCCTTGCATCTTGGGGTATTTCCACAATCTCCACAATCCTTTTTGCCATCCCTATCATTGAACTTTTCCTGAAATATACTTAGTGGAAACATTAGTTCAATGACTTATATGTTGTTATTAATTACCAAAACCACCAAGGGAGCAAATGTGCTTTCACCAGCCTTCTTATCTACCAAGTATCTAGGGCAGTTCCGCTTCAGCGACCGTTCTCCTCATAATAGAAGCACTCAGTCTCGGGTTTGGGTTCAACCTTGGGTTTCTTTACTGGAGCAGCAACTGGCTTGCCATCCATGAAGTATCCCTCCTTGCCCTTGCCCTTCTCGAAACTAGTGGTTTTACTAACCATCAACACTTGATGCTCCTTCTTGATTTCTACCTTCGCGGTGTCAAACATCGCGAATAGCTCAGGGATCATTATTTCCATCCCTGGCATTTTATAGTTCACCATGAAGCTCTAGTAGCTTAGTGACAGTGACTTGGAGAACTATATCAATCACTATCTTATCTGGAAGATCAACTCCCACTCGATTCAAGCGATTGTAGCACCCAGACAATCTGAGCACATGCTCACCGATTGAGCTATTCTCCTTCATCTTGCAGGCAAAGAATCTTGTTGAAGGTCTCATACCTCTCAACACGGGCACGAGCCTGAGATCCCAAGAACATCTCATATGTTCCGTGATGTTCAAAACATTTTGGAGCCTCAATTATAAGCCGTAATGCATGACGCACTGAACTATTAAGTAGTCATCGGAACGTGCCTGTCAGATGTTCACAACATCTACAGACGACGCTAGAGGGGGTGGCGCACCGAGCGGTGCTTTAAGGACATAAGCCTTCTGTGCAGCAATGAGGACAATCCTCAGATCACGGACCCAGTCCGCATTATTGCTACCATCATCTTTCAACTCTATTTCTCTAGGAACATATAAAAATTCAAGGGAGCTACAGCGCGAGCTAGTAATCTACAACATAATTTGCAAAGACATTTTGACTATGTTCATGATAATGAGTTTAGTTAATCATATTACTTAAAAACTCCCACTCAAATTGACATCCCTCCGGTCATTCGAGTGTCACATGATCCAAATCCACCAACTCAAGTCCGATCATCACGTGAGTTGAGGTGGTTTCAATGGTGAACATCTTCATGTTTATCATATCTACTATATGACTCATGTTCGACCTTTCGGTCTCTTGTGTTCCGAGGCCATGTCTGTACATGCTAGGCTCGTCAAGTTTAACCCGAGTGTTCCGCACGTGCAACACTGGCTTGCACCCGTTGTATGCGAACGTAGAGTCTATCACACCCGATCATCATGTGGTGTCTCGAAACGATGAACTTTCGCAATGGTGCACACTCGGAGAGAACACAATTTATCTTGAAATTTAAGTGAGGGATCACCTTATAATGCTACTGTCGTCCTAAGCAAAATAAGATGCAAAAAGGATTAACATCACATGCAAATCATAAGTGACATGATATGGCCATGAACTTGTGCTTTTGATCTCCATCTTCAAAGCACCGGCATGATCTCCATCGTCACCGGCATAACACCATGATCTCCATCATCTTGATCTCCATCAATGTGTCTCCATGAGGTTGTCGCGCCGAATGTTGCTTCCATGACTATTGCTAACTCATAGCGATAAAGTAAAGCAAAAACGGCGAAAATAATTAAAGACAACCCTATGGCTCCTGCCGGTTGCCATACTCATCGACATGCAAGTCGTGATATTCTATACAATACATGATCATCTCATACATCACATATATCTCATCATGTAATTGGCCATATCACATCACAACATACCCTGCAAAAACAAGTTAGACGTCCTCTAATTGTTGTTGCAAGTTTTACGTGGCTGCTATGGGTATCTAGCAAGAACAATTCTTACCTACGCAAAAACCACAACGGTGATACAAAAAATTGCTATTCAACCTTCTCAAGGACCGCCTTTGTCAAATCCGATCCGACTAAAGTGGGAGAAACAGACACCCGCCAGCCATCTTTATGCAACGAAGTTACATGTCAGTTGATGGAACCGGTCTCTCGTAAGTGTACGAGTAATGTTGGTCCGGGCCGCTTCATCCCACAATACCGCCGAATCAAGAAAATACCAAGGGAGGAAGCAATCTGAATATCAACGCCCACAAACTCCTTTGTGTTCTACTCGAGATCTCATCTACACATAGACCTAGCTCATGATGCCACTGTTGGGGAACGTTGCATGGGAAACAAAAAATTTCCAACGCACACGCAAGATCTATCCATGGTGATGAGCATCTACGAGAGGAGAGATCGGATCCACATACCCGTGTAGATCGCTAAGCGGGAAGCGTTAAGAAACACGGTTGATGTAGTCGAACGTCTTCGCGATCCAAATCGCAAGCTGTCCCGCGATCCAATCACGATCTAGCGCCGAACGGACGGCACCTCCGCGTTCAGCACACGTGCAGCTCGATGACGATCTCCGCCTCCTTGATCCAGCAAGCGAGGGCGGAGAGGTAGATGAGTTCTCTGGCAGCACAACGGCATGGCAGCGGTGGTGGTGGAACTATTCCGGCAGGGCTTCGCCTAAACACTACCGAAACTAGACTAGAGGAGAAAACGATCTAGAGGAAGTAGAGGGAGCACGTGGCAATTAGGGTTAGCTCTCCCCTCTAAATCCTATAGTATATATAGGAGGGAGGGAGGGGAGGAGGCATCCTCAAACCCTCAAGGGCTGGCCGAAATTGGAGGTGGAGGAGTCCTACTCCAATCCTATTAGGAGTAGGATTCATCCTCTCCACTTGGAAACCCTTTCCACCTTTCCCCCTTTGGGTTTTTCCCACCCCTAGCCGCATGGGCCTTAGTGGGGGGCTCGGCCAGCCCACTAAGGGCTGGCTTGACTCCTCCCACAGCCCATGAGGCCCTTTGGGTCGAGACACCCCTCCCGATGGTCCCCGGTACCCCTCCCGGCACTCCCGGTACACTACCGAAATACCCGAAACTTTTCCGGTGACCAAAACGGGACTTCCTATATATCAATCTTTACCTCCGGACCATTCCGGAGCTCCTCGTGACGTCCAGAATCTCATCCGGGACTCCGAACAACCTTCGGTCACCACCATACATAACTCTACTATACCGAAACGTCACCGAACCTTAAGTGTGCAGACCCTGCGGGTTCGAGAACTATGTAGACATGACCGACACACCTCTACGGTCAATAACCAATAGCGGGACCTAGATGCCCATATTGGTTCCTACATATTCTACGAAGATCTTTATCGGTTGAACCTCTATGTCAAGGATTCAGTTAATCCCGTATGCTGTTCCCTTTGTTCTTCGGTATGTTACTTGCCCGAGATTCGATCGTCGGTATCTCTATACCTAGTTCAATCTCGTTACCGGCAAGTCTCTTTACTCGTTCCGTAATACAAGATCCTGTGGCTAACACTTTAGTCACATTGCTTGCAAGGCTTGTTGTGATGTTGTATTACCGAGTGGGCCCTGAGATACCTCTCCGTCACATGGAATAACAAATCCCAGTCTTGATCCATGCCAGCTCAACAGACACCCTCGGAGATACCTGTAGAGCGTCTTTATAGCCACCCAGTTACATTGCGACGTTTGATACACACAAGGTATTCCTCCGGTGTCAGTGAGTTGCATGATCTCATGGTCATAGGAACAGATACTTGATATGCAGAAAACAATAGCAATAAACTGACACGATCATATGCTATGTTCATAGTTTGGGTCTTGTCCATCACATCATTCTCCTAATGATGTGATCCCGTTATGAAATGACATCTCATGTCTATGGCTAGGAAACCTTGACCATCTTTGATCAACGAGCTAGTCTATTAGAGGCATACTAGGGACACAGTGTTGTCTATGTACCCACACATGTATTTGAGTTTCCAATCAATACAATTATAGCATGGATAATAAACGATTATCATGAACAAGGAAATATGATAATAACTAAATTATTATTGCCTCTAGGGCATATTTCCAACATCCTACGGCCCCCGGGTCTACTTTTCCAACATATTGCTTTCCGATCTATCTTTTTGCATCTTTGTTTTCAGATCTACAAAACCAAAAACCCAAAAATATATTGCTGCATATTTTATTTGCCTTTTCTATTTTGTGCTCTTGAGAGATCTATCTCTCCTATCTATCACTACCTAATCTCTCTTTTTACCGTAGAGAGATTAACAACCTCTCTTTCGCGTTGGGTTGCAAGTATTTGTTGTTTGTGTGCAGGTGTAGCTTATTGGGTGGTGGTGATCCTCCTACTGGTTCGATAACATTGGTTTCATAACTGAGGGAAATACTTACCGTCGCTATGCTGCATCATCCCTTCCTCTTTGGGGAAATACCGACGCAGTCTCAAGCCACGTCACTGTATCAACCGTCCAAAAAGAGAGTGAATCAAATACTTGTCTCAATTGCTTGTCACGGGATGAATGAGGTTTGAAACATTTTGCAACATTATACCTCCTCATGTGTTATAATCATCCTCAAATTTGGGCGGAAAGAACGCAATTATCATTCCATATATTAATTTGCGATGATTTTTCTAAGTAAAGGTGGAGAGGAGTGTTAAGCACGTGAACCGCTTTGAAACTCTACAGAGATGTTAGCATAGAAGATACTGAGTTTCTTTGTTGTGAAACCGCTGACGAAAGCATACACCTCCCAAAGTTTTGTAATTTCTATTTTCAATCAAATAAGGTTTAGCACATTTTAATCTCTGCTTCCTTCTGCGAAGGGCCTATCTATTTACTTTTTGTGTTGAGTCAATTCCATCTTTCTTTCTTTTGGCACCACCTATTTTCATGGGGATCACTCTTTGATTTGAATGCATTTCTTCTTAATAGCAGTTTGTTGAGCATTGCATATTTATAATGGTTATCTTCAAGTTGGGGTACCTAGTCATCCTCTTTACTTCATTGATGTCTATGAGCCGCTTTATGTTTGCAGTGTAGTCTTGTAAGTTTTGCGAGATACTTCATTGTCACATCATGTTATGTTGAGCTTAATACAATGATGCTACTTGTTATTAGAATTATCATTCTCTATGTGATCAATGTTTGCTCAGCATTCACGCTTCAAAACTTATTTTGTTATCATCCACCTCGAGGACGAGCAGGGATTAGCTAGGGGATGTTGATACATCTCAAATGTATCTATAATTTTTCAAGTATTCATGCTATATTCACAGCATTTATATATAATTTTGACGCAATTGGGGACTGGTAGAAGGATTGATCCACCAGTTTCTCTTTTCTTTTCTTTTTTTGGCTTTCTAGGTAAAAAATACGAAGTTGGAAAACTGAAACAAACTCAGAAAACATTGTAGCCCAAAAGACTCAAGTAGCTAGAAGATGGAGACTAGGACAGCACCAAGTGGCCACATGACAGGCCCACGCGCCATCCCTTGTCACATGGTGCGGGCGCTTAGGGCATCTATAGGTCGGTTGGGGCTCTACTTTTAGCGCAAGAAAGGGCCTAAAATAAAAAAAATCAGTAAAATTTCAGCCCGATCAGAGTTACATATCTCCAGTTATTTAAGAAATGGTGAGATAGAAAACAGAGATCCAATCTAGAGGAGGACCACCTCTCCCTTCGTAGGGCCAAGGAAGATGAATATGTAGGGGGCCCTTCTGTTGGGTTCAACCATAGGAGCATCGCATGCAAATTAAAATTTTCCTATGCGCGGAACAACCAAGAACATGCTACGGAGATGGATCACGGGTCATTACTGATACGTCTCCAACGTATCGATAATTTATGAAGTATTCATGCCATATTCATCTATGTTTAGAATACTTTTATATGGTTTTGATGCACTCTATATGATTTATTTAGAACTAACCCGGACTGACGTTGTTTTCAGCAGAATTACCGTGGTGTTGTTTTTGTGCAGAAAATGAAAGTTCTCGGAAATGCCCGAAACTTTTTGGTGATTTTTTTTGGACCAAATAAGCAATATTGGAGCTAAGAACCACCGGAGAATAGCCACGAGGTGGGCACAACCCACCAGGGCGCGCCAGAGGGCCCAGGCGCGTCCTGGTGTATCGTGCCCTCCTCGTGGCCCATCTTGGCGTGAAACTGACGCCCAAAAATCCTATAAATATAGAAACCATCAGAAATAACCCTAGACTCTCGGCTCCGCCGCCGCAACTCTCTGTATCGACGAAAAACCAATCTGGAGACGTTCCAGTACCCTGCCGGAGAAGGGAATCCATCTCCGGTGGCCATCTTCATCATCCCGGCGGAGGCCATGATGAGGAGGGAGTAGTCCACCCTCGGGGCTGAGGGTATGTACCAGTAGCTATGTGTTCAATCTCTCTCTCGTGTTCTTGAGATGTCACGATCTTGATGTATCACGGGCTTTGTTAATATAGTCGGATCACATGATGTTATTCCCTCTCTATCTTGTTGTGATGAATTGAATCTTTCCCTTTGAGATATCGTTATGTTGGATTGAATATTGGATTAGAGAACACTTGATATATGTCTTGCATGCGGATACCCGTGGTGACAATGGGGTGTTCTATTGATTCACTTGATATATGTTTTGGTAATAACCTTGCGGATTCCCGCGGTGACATTGGGGTAATCTATGCATAGGGGTTGATACACGTTCTTGTCCAACTTTCTCCGATAGAAATCTTGGGGCACTCTTTGAGGTTCTTTGTGTGGATTGAGTATTATGAATCTGAAATTGTTTGATGCGTATCGTATAATTAACTCATGGATACTTGTGGTGACATTGGAGTATCTAGGTGACATTAGAGTTGGTTGATGCGTATCATATGGTGTTATTCTAGTACGAACTCTTAGATAGATCGATCGGAAAGGATAACTTGGTGTTATTTTAGTACAAACTCTTGGATAGATCGATCGGAAAGGATAACTTTAAGGTGGTTTCGTACCCTACAAACAATTTCTTCTTATGTTCTCCGCTAGATAAGAACTTTGGAGTGATTCTTCGTTGCACATTGAGGGATGGTTATGTGATCCAATTATATTAGCATTGTTGAGAGATTGCACTAGCGAAAGTACGGACCCTAGGCCTTGTTTTCAAGCATTGCAATACCGTTTGTGCTCACTTTTGTCACTTGCTACCTTGCTGTTTTTATATTTTCAGATTACAAAAAACTATATCTACCATCCATATTGCACTTGTATCACCATCTCTTCGCCGAACTAGTGCACCTATACAATATGCCATTGTATTGGGTGTGTTGGGGACACAAGAAATTTCTTGTATTTGATTGCAGGGTTGTTTGAGAGAGACCATCTTCATCCTACACCTCCCACGGATTGATAAACCTTAGGTCATCCACTTGAGGGAAAATTGCTACTGTCCTACAAAACTCTGTGCTTGGAGGCCCAACAAAGTCTACAAGAATAAAGTTGCGTAGTAGACATCAGTTACCACTAGATGCGCAGTGCCTTGTAGCGGAAGTAGAGTTGGGGCAGCGCGTCTGCGAGATCCGTATCCTCCTCGTCCGATCTCCCTTGACAGCTGGTCACCGGATCCCACGTACAAGTTCGCCGGAGCGGCGCAAGTGCACCGCCTCTAACGGTATCCGCGCATGCAGGATGAACACCGTGCGGCGGACTGCTAGGTTTGATTACACAGTTCGGCGGCGAGTGGAGGTGGCTAGTTGCAACACATGCAAAGCCCTAATGACGGCGCCGAAGCGATCAACTGAATAATTGTGCCGCACCTCCACTATATATAGGCATCTGTCGCGGGCTCAACTATTGGGCCTCGCATGGATCCTAAAGCCCACGTGTTCCTTCCCTTAAGCGCGTGACCCCTTAGGTTCTCGTTCACTTGGTCACGAGTCAGATCACATCTGGCTCGACTAGTCGGTAGAGGCCTCTAGCAAAGCATGCCGACTCCAAGTGTCCGATGAAGCTGGTTAGGCGAACATGTACTTCATACTTCTGTTCCCTTTACCACACGATATATGTTGTCGGGATCAAGGCGAGTCTGTCATACTTGTGTTAGCCCGACCTCTTTCTCGTTCCAGTGATGCCGACCACAAAACAGATTATCTCATAATCCTTGTCGCATGGCCATGCTTATCTTGGTCGGATCACATGAGGGGCCCAGAGTATATCTCTCCTGATCGGAGGGGCAAATCCCATCTTGCTCGACCATGTCTCGCAGCATGGGTCTGGACAAGCCCGATACCTACCTTTATAACTACCCAGTTATGGAGTAGCATTTGGTCAGGCCAAAGCGGGTCTATCACCATCCTGAGTACATGTGCCAGCTCAGGTCTTAGGACAAAGAACATATGTTGTACTAGAGACTCACAAATGACATATCGCCGCGTCTCATAGTTGGTTCTGTCCAACTCAGACCTTATCCTAACTCGGATCCAACTACATCAAATCCGACGAGATCTTTCTGAGTCCATATTATTCAGCTAGCATCCAATGCTACATGGTCAGTGAGACCGGACCATCCACCTTGTCACATGTTAGTCTAACTGGCTGCGCGTCCACATAGCCTTTTCGACTAGGGACCATTTAGGATAGTCATCATACAATGCATAGTCTCACAAACAAGTCACGTACTTGTTAATACACATCATTGATAATGTCCAAGGACTATCTTTATTCATAAACACATAGGAAATATCATCATACATGACTGCCTCTAGGGCATATCTCCAACAGTCTCCCACTTGCACTAGAGTCAATCAAATAGACATCGAATGCCCATAGCTCTAACGTGCCCCTCATGCTTGGGTTGTGGAAGCGGCTTAGTCAACGGATCTGCAACATTTTCATCCGTATGAATCTTGCATAAATTAGTATCACCATTCTTTACGAGCTTTCGTATCAGGTGATATTTTCGGTATATGTGCCTGGTCTTGTGGTGTTGCCTCGGCTCTTTGGCCTGTGCGATGGCACCTGAATTATCGCAATATAGGTCCAACGGTTTTGCCCATCCCGGGAAGACACCAAGATCTTCCAGGAACTTCCGAATCCAAACACCTTCCTTTGCGGCTTCACAAGCCGCAATGTATTCGGCCTCTGTTGTGGACTCGGCCACCGTATCTTGCTTGGAACTCGTCCAGCTCACCGCTCCTCCATTCATGACATACACGAATCTAGTTTGCGATCGACAATCATCTGTGTCGGTTTGGAAACTAGCATCAGCGTAACCCTTTACGCATAGCTCCTCCTCACCTCCATAAACTAGGAACATCTCTTTAGTCCTTTTCAGGTACTTCAAGATAGTTTTCACCGCTGCCTAGTGACTCTCACCTGGGTCGGCCTGGTATCTGCTTGTTAAGCTTATTGCATAGGCAACATTAGGCCGTGTACATAGCATATCATACATGATGGATCCTATTGCCGAAGCATACGGAATCCTACTCATCCGGTTTCGCTCATCAAAAGTCATAGGACTCTGAGTCTTGCTTAGCCTTATACCATGTGAGATGGGCAAGAACCCTTTCTTGGCCTCACTCATGTTGAACCGCTTCAACACTTTGTCTATGTACGTGCTCTGGCTTAAGCCGAGCAGCCTCTTCGATATATCTCTATAGATCTTGATGCCTAAAATGTATACTGCTTCTCCAAGGTCTTTCATCGAAAACTTGCCATTCAATGATTCCTTGACTGAGTTCAGCATCGAAACATCATTTCCGGTCAGCAGTATGTCATCCACATACATGATCAAAAATACTACCGAGCTCCCACTAGACTTCTTGTATAAACAATAGTCCTCTTCGTTCTTGATGAAACCAAGGTCAACGATGACTTCATCAAAACGAATGTTCCAACTCCGAGTTGCTTGCTTCAATCCATAAATGGATCTCTTGAGCTTGCATATTTTACTAGCATTATTTGGATCGACAAAACCTTCAGGTTGTATCATGTATACATCCTCTTTTAAATTTCCATGAAGGAAAGTTGTTTTGACATCCATCTGCCATATCTCATAATCGAAATATGCAGCTTTAGCTAGTATGATCCTCACCGACTTTAGCATCACTACCGGCAAGTAGGTCTCGTCATAGTCAATTCCTTGAACTTGTCCATAACTTTAGCGACAAGCCAAGCTTTGTGGATCTGAACATTTCCATCCACATCGGTTTTCTTCTTAAAGACCCATTTGCAACCAATGGCAATTACGCCAGGTGGTGGATTAACCAAGTCCCAGACTTGATTATCATCCATGGACTTTAACTCGGATCTCATGGCCTCCAGCCATGCCTCGGAATCTGGGCTCACCATCGCTTCCGCATACGTGGCCGGCTCGTCGCTTTCTAGCAACAACACATCGCGCACTCTACGCAATCTTTCCGACCTTAGTGGCTCCGGTGCCCATTCCACTACGGGTTCCCTGACCAACTTCGGTATGATATCATCACCAACTGAGTTGTCCCCGAGTGGGTCTCGAATTTCTTCGAGTCGCACCGTTCTCCCACTGGCTTCTCGGCTGAGAAACTCTTTCTCTAGGAAAACCCCGTTCCGAGCAACAAACACTTTGTTCTCTTCCCGGTTGTAGAAGTTGTATCCTAAGGTTTCCCTCGGATATCCCATGAATATGCATTTATCTAATTTGGGTGTAAGCTTGTCCGACATGAGTCGCTTGGTAAATGCTTCACAACCCCAAATCTTTAGAAAAGACAAACTAGGACTCTTCCCAGTCCACATATCATGTGGTGTCTTGTCTACGGATTTTGATGGTACCCTGTTAAGTGTGAAAGCTGCAGTTTCTAGAGCGTATCCCCAGAATGACAAGGGTAAATCCGATTTGCTCATCATCGATTGGACCATGTCCAACAAGGTTCAATTTCTCTGTTCTGACACGCCGTTTCTCTACAGCGTACCCGGAGGTGTGAGCTAAGGTACTATACCTTGGCTTTTCAGATGATCATCAAACTCCTGGCTCATGTATTCTCCTCCATGATCTGATCGTAGAAGCTTTATCGTCTTGCCGAGTTAATTTTCAACCTCATTTTAAAACTCTTTGAACTTTTCAAAAGTTTCCGACTTGTGCCTCATCAAATAGATATAACCATATCTACTCAAGTCATCGGTAAAAGTCATGAAGTACTGATAGCCACCTCTGGCCATTGTGCTAATTGGACCACACACATCACTGTGTATAAGCTCCAACAGTTCGAACACCCTTTCGCAACTCTTTGCAAAAGGAGACTTAGTCATCTTGCCGAGCAAGCATGATTCGCATGTCTCGAATGACCTGAAGTCAGACGAAGTTAGGAGTCCATCATCATGGAGCTTCTTCATGCGTTTCAGACTAATGTGTCCAAGCCGACAATGCCAGAAGTATGTCGGATTTATCTCAAAAGGCTTATGCCTCTTGACATTCATGTTATAGACTGGTTCCGTTTCTAGATTCAAAATAAATAGCCCATCTATAATGGGTGCATAGCCGTGGAACATTCCATTCAAATTAAATGAACAACCATTGTCCTTTAAACAGAATTCATAACCCTGACTCATCAAGCATGAGGCAGAAATAATGTTCCGACTAAGTGCTGGAATGTAATAACAATTATTCAATTCCAAAATAAATCTAGAAGGAAACTTGAGCTGCATCGTGCTGACCTCCAACGCAGCAACTCTTGCTTTGTTGCCGACCCTGATGTCAATCTCCCCTTGTACCACACGTCTAGTTCTTATCAGCCCCTGCATCGAGTTGCAAATATGAACAACCGATCCGGTATCAAATACCCAAGAGCTACTAGGTATGTCAGCAAGGTAAATGTCTATAACATATGTAACAAGTGTACCTTTGCCTGAAGAAGCATTTCCGGCCTTCTTGCCATGCTCAGCAAGCCACTTGCTACAGTTCCTCTTCCAGTGTCCAGTTTCCTTGCAATGAAAGCAAATGGTCTTTGAGTCCGGTCCCGGCTTCGGTGCAGTGGCGGAGACAACCTTCTCCGTGCCCTTTGCCTTGCCCTTTTTCTTGGACCAACTCTTCTTGAACTTAGCCGAGTTCTGCACCATCAACACTTGATGCGTTCCTTTCATAATATCTTGCTCTGCCACCTTGAGCATCCCATGCAATTCAGTGAGATTCTTATCCATGCCGTGCATATGATAGTTCGAGATGAACGTCCCATAGCTAGGTGGAAGAGAACCCAGAATTGCATCCGTGGACAGCTCGTCCCCAAGTGGGAAGCCTAACCGATCCAAAGCTTGCACGTACCCGATCATCTTGATCACATGCGGGCTTAGTGGATCACCCTCTTTCAGCTTACAATCCGTCAAGGATAGCCAGACGTTGAACCTTCCGGTCCTAGCCTGCACCTTAAACATGCTCTTGAGACTCTTGATCATATCGAAAGCTTCAACATTTTCGAAATGATGTTGCAAATCGGGCTCCATACAAGCCAGCATGAGGCAGCTGATCTCGTTTGATTCATCAACGAGTTTCTGGTAGGCATTTTTGGTTGTGGCATAAGCATTATCGGCAGGTACCTCTGGAAGTGGATCCTCTAGAACATGTTCCTTTTTATCGTGCTTGAGAACAATTCTCAAATTTCTATACCAGGTGGTAAAGTTTGTTCCATTCAGTTTATCCTTTTCCAGAATTGATTTCAATGCAAAGTTGGGTTGAGCAGGTGGTGCCATTGATCTACAACAGAAAATATGCAATCACTAAGCAATGTGTTTATGTAGATTAATTCAAGCCTTAAACAGAACTACTCCCACTGAAGTCGGCATCCCTCCGTAAACTCTCAGTGATTCAGGATCCGACTAGAGCAAGCGACTAGTGAGCTTTAGCATCACTGCTAGCCAAATTGCCTATTTGGTAAGCAACTCCTTGCTAATCGTATCTCTATACGACTCCTATCGGTCGGGTAGGTATCTCATACCCAGGCTCCCGACCTTCTTTGCCACAAGGCCCAAAACCGTTTTGATAGCCTTGTCAAGTTAACCTGATGCAGTGCACGCCCGTGTCCGACACGAACCCTCCAGTTCAAGGACACCTAGTAGCACCTCAATTTTATGAGCCCACTACCAGACGTACTTGACGTGCGAAGGTGCAACATCCGGAATGACAATGTGCTTGATATTAACGAGGGATCTTTCTACCATTTTAACATGCATAGAAACAAGAAGCAACACCAATCACATATCAACATAAATATGTGAAATAGTATGGCTCCTTCATGGACGTCCTTCCAGGCTGGCTCTGACTCCGATGACCAGGGCGGAACTCCATCTTGTTCGTCACATCGGGCGCCAAAGCCTCGAACTTGATCTCTGTCCTCCAAGTACTACAAGTAGTAATGAATTTTACAGAGAATCACAAGTCGACACGCAGGTCGTTATACAATATAATGACATCACTTTGGCTCCCGCCAGTTGACAAACCATGACGCAGGTCATGTTAAATTACACACATGCATCACATACATATGAGCCATACTATTCACATCAAACCTGCAAAACAAAGTTACGCATAGAATTGCATTCTACCGGTTTGAGTGATCGTGTACGAAATCACAGATCGAATCTGTACTCCGATCACGCCGAATTTTCTGATCTGACCAATCTTATCGATCATCACGAATCCGATTTGGATTTACGTTTCACTGTTAACCCCGATGGCGGAAACCGACCGGTAGGGGTAGGTTGTGTCACGACCTCGTCGATTCCGATTGACAGAAAACATAGCCATATCGATCCCCATGTGCAGTTGATCTCATCAACCGTGCACATAGCCGATCTCATAAACGATGACAGATCTGTTGGGTTCTACCGTAGGAGCATCACATGCAAATTAAAATTTTCCTACACGCAGAACAACCAAGAACATGCTATGGAGATGGATCACAGATCGTTACCACTAGACACGCAGTGCCGTGCAACGAAAGTAGAGTTGGGGCAGCGCATCCGCGAGATCCGTCTCCTCCTCGTCCGATCTCCCTTGAATAGCCGGTCACCGGATCCCACGAACAGGTTTGCCGGAGCGGCACAAGTGCACCGCCTCTAACGGTATCCGCACGTGCAGGAGGAACACTGTGCGGTGGACTGCTAGGCCCGATCACACAGTTCGGCAGCGAGTGGAGGTGGCTAGTTGCAACACATGCAAAGCCCTAATGACGGCGCCGAAGCGATCAACTGAATAAGTGTGCCGCACCTCCACCATATATAGGCATCCGTCGCGGGCTCATCTCTTGGGCCTCACATGGATCCTAAAGCCCACGTGTTCCTTCCCTTAAGCGCGCGACCCCTTAGGTCTTGTTCACTTGGTCACGAGTCAGATTACATCCGGCTCGACTAGTCGGTAGCGGCCTCTAGCAAACCGTGCCGACTCAAAGTGTCCAATGAAGCTAGTTAGGCAAACCTGTACTTCATACTTCTGTTCCCTTTGCCACACGATATATGTTGTCGGACTCAAGGTGAGTCTGTCATCCTTGTGTTAGCCTGACCTCTTTCTCGTTCCAGTGATGCCGACCCAAAACAGATTATCTCATAATCCTTGTCGCATGGCCATGCTTATCTTGGTCGGATCACATGAGGGGCCCAGAGTATATCTCTCCTGATCGGAGGGGCAAATCCCATCTTGCTCGACCATGTCTCGCAGCATGGGTCTGGACAAGCCCGATACCTACCTTTATAACTACCCAGTTACGGAGTAGCGTTTGGTCAGGCCAAAGCGGGTCTATCACCATCCCGAGTACATGTGCCAGCTCGGGTCTTAGGACAAAGAACATATGTTGTACTAGAGACTCACAAATGACATATCGTTGCGTCTCATAGTTGGGTCTGTCCAACTCAGACCTTATCCTAACTCGGATCCGACTACATCAAATCCGACGAGATCTTTCTGAGTCCATATTATTCGGCTAGCATCCAATGCTACATGGTCAGTGAGACCGGACCATCCACCGTGTCATATGTTAGTCTAACTGGCTGCGTGTCCACACAACCTTTTCGACTAGGGACCATTTAGGACAGTCATCATACAATGCATAGTCTCACAAACAAGTCACGTACTTGTTAATACACATCATTGATAATGTCCAAGGACTATCTTTATTCATAAACACATAGGAAATATCATCATACATGATTGCCTCTAGGGCTATCTCCAACACCTTCCCCCTCTTTGTCGATGACGTCGGAATGCCGTCGGGGACAAGTGAGTGTTCATCCCCGGGTACAAGGGGAAGCTAGCCTCTTGATAGATAGTTTCAGCATGTAGACAACCAGGTGGGATACAAAATCTCCGCAACTGAGTAAAGAAACCAGTATGAGAAAAGAGAAAGATATTTTTGTGTATTAGAAACAACCTGAAGGTGACCTACTCAAAATCAACACTGATGGAGCATATCATGCTGAGGAGCAACAAGGAGCCTCAGGATTTTTTGTGCGTGATAGTGATGGATCTATCAAGGGAGGTGCAAGCTGTTTATGACATACAACAAGTGTGACATAGGCAAAAGTGGTGAATGCGGGCGCTGCTTGGGAAATGGTAAATATTTAGCTTGAGTCGAATAACCAGAAGTTTTATACGAGCTTTGCAAAGTGATGAGTTTGATCATGCACCAGGAGTCATGTCCACAGAGACCAGCCTATTTATTCGCATCAATTTTAATTCTTAGTTTTTCTTATTGTCCCCATGATCTCTATTCCTAATGTCTCAGTTGGTAGGCTAGCCTTCACGGTTGATTTTGGCATAGTTCTTTTTCGTCTCCTACTTTTGCATGTTTTTTCGTCTCTCCTCCCACCACCTCCTCCCATCCTGGTCCATCGGTTTATTTTTCTCTCCACTCTTTATTGCAAACCAGGACTTTTCTAACGTATAACAAATCACATATCTAACTTTCTTAAGTTATCCAAATCAATCGATTCCTCTTATTAGTGCATTTTATTTTAGGAAACAAATAACCGATTTTCAAGAAACAAATAATAGATTTTAATCTAACTTTCCTAACTTATCCAAATCAACCGATCCCTTTCACTAATGCAATTTGTTTTAGGAAACAAATAACATATTTTTAGGAAACAATTAATGGATTTCAAAGAAATTAACATCTAAATCATGACAAACAAATCTCTACTCCTAAATGGGAACTTGGTAGTCGGCGTTCCACGGTTTTTTTCGTCTCTCCTCCCACCTTTGTCTGGTATTTTTTCGTACCTCCTTCCACCATCATCTATTTTGTCTGGGTTTTTTCGCATCACCTTTCACCACCCTATTCCTCTATTTTTTTGCTTTACCTCCCAACAATGGAAAACAAATCTGAACGGATCCGAAATTTCCATGCGTTCATAAGTTATTTAGTAATGTCTTTATGTGAAAGAATTAATCATGATCAATCTTTAAAGATCAAATCTAAATTAATTAACCTTACCATAAGTCGCTCAATCATCATAATTAACCTTTCCATACGTCATCAAAATTAAATTACTTCACATTACCATATGTCGTATAATCACATTAATGTCGCATGACTCATCCTACCAAATCTCTACTTGGTAGCTTCGGTTCCATGATTTTTTTGTCTTGCCTCCCTCCCTTCCTTCACCTTGATTTTTTGTCTTTTTTTTGCGCCACCACCACCAGATCGCACTAAAAACTACATAAGGAAAGAAAAATATGGCGCCACTTCCCCCTAGATCCAGCTGCTTCCTCCATCTAGGAAATCCTAGGGCGTGATGTTTGGATGTCGCCGCCACCATGTAAATGCAGGTTTAGCTTTTGGCACCATTGCATTAATATCTATAGACCTTCTTTGAAGTGTACCATACTATTATCAATCAAGTCTTCAGTAGCAAACGGACAATCATCTTGCCACATACATGTCCGCTGGCAAGGCTCCACCCTGTTCAATGGTGGTATGTCCCATCGGAAGTGGCTGTTGTGAGAGTCCCACTCCTGCATCTTTCAAACGTCTAGATAAATGGTTTCCCTCCATGCCCAGCACGAAAAAGATAAATGATTCACTTGAACTTTTGGCAAAAAGCTACGCAATTATGATTTTGATTCTCCCTTTGATAGTATGAGAAAATGGCGTGTTCACTGATACTTCTCCAATGTATCGATAATTTTTTATTGTTCCATGCTATTATATTATCAATCTTGGATGCTTTATACGCAATTATATGCTATTTTATATCATTTTTAGGAACTAACCTATTAACCCAGTGCCAAGTGTCAGTTGTTGTTTTCTGCGTGTCTTTGGCTTTTCAGGAAACCAATACCAAATGGAGTCCAAACGCTACAAAACTTTTTGATGGTTTTTTCTGGACCAAAATAAGACCTGGAAGCTTCGGAGGGGGACCATACGACACACGAGGAGACGGCAAGGCAACGGGGCGCGCCTAGGGCGTAGGCGCCCCCTCTTGCCTTGTGGGCCCCTTGTGGCTCCGTCACACCTAATTCCACCCCTATAAATTCTCATATACCAGGAAACCAACAGGAGCCACCCGAAACACTTTTTTCGCAAACGCAAATCTGTGTTCCGACGGGGAAATCGATCATGAAGGCCATCTACATAAACCTTGTTGCCTCCATGATGTTGTGTGAGTAGTCCACTGTGACGCCCCCGACTTAATCGTGCACTAATCATACACGTAATTGCACAATCATTTGTCAGGTATATCATTTGTCACATGTTGGTCTTGAAAACGAAGTGGTATATATATATATATATATATATATGTTCAAGACATGCGTCGCACGTGCATGCTTTTTAGTTCCATACAAACACAGCAACTTTTCACCGATTACTACGCGGCCCAAGTGGGCTTATTGTGCGCAGGCTGGATTGGACACGGCCAAGCGTGACCCAAGTGGGATTTTGGAGCGTATGCACAGCAACAGTCGGATGAACAAAAAAAACAATGAACCTATAAACACCAACTCTTTTTTAATACTCCCTTCGGTCCATATTAGTTGTCGCTGAAAGTATCAAGATGTATTTCAATGCAATTTAATTGGATCGGAGGGAGTAGTAGAGATGAAATTACGTGTCACGATGTATTTAATGATATGCATTTTATACTTTAGATGTAAATATTTTTTCTAGAACTTGATCAAATTTTGTAAAGGCTGACTTTTCAAAAAGAATGTAGACAGTGCACTACGGAACATAGGGACTATTAAGAATATGTCAATATAAAAAAAATTCAAAACAAATTTCAGAGAAAAAATAACAATTCCTGCACTTTCTTTTTAAAACATACTGCACTTTTGTTAAAAAAAAGTCCCCAACTTAACTGGGCTGAATTCCGCGGCCAGCATCTATCCCTATGCCTTTCTCTCTCTTCTCTTCCACCTGTGCCTTGGCCCATCTTTCTCTCTGCCACCCCCACCTCCTCCTTCCGCAGCCGCAGCCGCTGCAGTGGACGTAACGCCCGACTGCGCCGCCGCCGCCGATCCTGCCGTTTCCTTCAAATTGATCGCGTCCGGCCTCCGTCCCCGTAATTCCCAGTGCCTCGACTCCTTCAGCCTCCATCTCCAATTCCCCATGGACATGGCGACCTGCCGTCTGCCGACCTGATTTGACCGACTGACGACCACGCACTCGTCGGTTCCTCTGACCTCCCCCTCAATTCCCTTTTTCTAGGTTGGAGCCGAACGCCACCGACGCCGGGAGGCGGCAGCCCGTGCACCCGCGGCTGACGCACTGGACCTGCCCCACGCCATCTCTTCGATCACACCCACGCCGTACTGCACGCCGGCACGCCGCCGACGCCTGCGCCCTGGTTAAAGGTTATTTCTTAGACTGCCGGCCCTTCTAATCGATGAGTTACAAGCATCTGTATCCACCACTCAAAATTGACGAGTTACAGTACAGACTTTGATGCATTAGTTGATGCCTGGACTTGGTCACATTACAGACTTACAAACGTGCATGTATTGATTGGTAATAGGAGAGATATGGGTTGGAGCTTCAGCTGAATCGTTTTGTTGTGGATGATAAAAGAGATATGGCTTTTCTTTTCATGCATATTGTGTGTTTTTATATCTAATAACTGGCCCCCTCTGCTTTGATCATGCTTCGCCACTGGGTTAGTGCCATCTAATCAACTGTCATTACCAGGGACGATTTTCTAAAATAAAAAACATTACACGACGAGAGAGAGAAGAGAACTACTACTAACTCTTTCGAATTTGTCAAAGACAAAGGAAATGCAACACGACTCTATTTGGTCTCCATGATAAACTTCAAAGTGGAAAAACAAATGTATGATAGTTAAACTAAATTTTCTTTGAAGAGTTGGTTCTTTTTCTAGTATGTTTTTTATTGTGTTGTCCCATACATCAATTTTGTAATTAGCTCATGTTCTACTATAGTTAAACCACTATGGTGTACTATTGTGCCACTCATTTCAAATCCTTTCGATATTCTTGATCAGTATTATTGTGGTTCTTGCCATCAATGATTTTTCTTTTTGCATTCTATTTGTTCTAACGTGATTATCTCTTGGTCACATAATGCGAAAATGTACCTCACACCCATCATTTTTTTAATATATATTTATCGTCTCCTTTTTCAGGAGCTGATGCAAGGTGTAGGTTGTACTATGAGAAGGATGGTTGTGCACATCAAGACTCAAATTAACCTCGATTGATTACACTAGAGCTGGTTGAATAATTATACATAATTGATTCTGGTGGTTCAAAACATGGGTTCTAGATTTCCATCACATCAGCTGAGCAATGGCCTGTATGTATCTGGCCGACCTGAGCAACCTAAGGAGAAAGCCCCAACCATTGGCTCCAATGTGATGCCGTACACTCATGGTGACTTGAAGAAATCTGGAGAGTTTGGGAAGATGTTTGACCTCCATGCTGACAAGTCCAGAAAATCTGGGCCTCTGGGCAATGCGCCTTCGAGTAATACTTTATTTGGGGTTGCTGCTTCCAACTCTGGACCTGTCTCTAATGCTTGTGGCCGGTCAAACTACTCTGGTTCTCTTTCATCTTCGGTTCCTGGTGCTGGAGGATCAGCAAGAGCAAAATCCAACTCCGGACCATTCAATAAGCATCGAGAACAAGCAAAGTGGGCATCCGGTCCCCAGTCTGGAGGTGTGACCCCAATGACTCGCCAGAATTCTGGCCCTCTTCCTCCAGTACTTCCTACAACTGGGCTTATCACATCTGGCCCTCATTCTTCCGGGCCACTGAATTCTTCTGGTGCTCCAAGAAGAAAAATATCTGGATCTCTTGATTCTGCTGCATCAATGAAAGTGCAGGCTACACCGCTTGCTCAGAACCAGGCTGTTACTACTCTCACCACCGAAAGTGGTTTCTCAGTTAAGGGAAGCATTTCGAAGTGGGTACTCTGGTCAGTAATCACTCTTGCTGATGGGGTTTGCAATAGGTCTATTCATTCTTGTTCTTGTTCACAATGCAGTTGTGCTAATAGTTGTTGTTGCAATGATTGGTTTTGTTGCCGCAATTGTGTATTGGAATGTTTTCAGGGGCAGGACAGGCGTGCTCGGGTTTGTCAATAGCTATCCTGATACTGATCTCAGAACTGCAAAAGATGGAGAGTACGTGAAGGTTACAGGGGTATGTGAAATGCTTCTGATCTTGTTGGATTTATTGTCGTTACCTCCATTCTGATAAATTGCTGTTTAGTCATCCTGTTCCGAGCATATGATCATTCTGTTGCAATTTGCGCTAATTAGACTAAGCTGAACATAGTTGAGTATTACTGTTACACGATTCTTGTTTTGGTTTATGAATACGTGTACTATCAGATTCCAAGTTACTTACCTTTCATGTTCCTTTCTGCCGCATGTGCTTTGGACCTGCATACCAGCACATAATATGTCAACATATCACCAAATTTCTGTATTTCGTTTTACTATTCATGGTAGAATTTGCATGGTTGTTATAATTCGATTCTTATAATCACTTGGTTCCGCATATAGCATAAACTCTTTTTCAGTTTTTTGGAGAATGCATACGTTAATCTATAGGTTGACAACATATTCTTTTCTGTTCTAGAAAACTTGTTACGTTATCAGTTACCATTTAGTAATTATCAGTATGCCAAACTTTGCAGGTTGTTACGTGTGGAAATTTCCCATTGGAGTCCTCATTTCAAAGGATTCCGATATGTGTGTACACTTCAACTAGGCTGCATGAGTATAGGGGCTGGGATTCAAAAACTGCAAACCCAAAACATCGCCGCTTTACCTGGGGATTACGGACAGCAGAGGTGAGTTTTGTTTTTCGTAAGTACCTAGAAAAATGATGTTTAAAATAAATTAACAATGAATTACTTGCCAGTATAAAGATATGTTCGAAAAGTGTTACTAATCCAATTAAATTACTTTCTTCCTAACTGGCCTTAACATTTCACCTGTAACTATTGCAGCGTTTTGCAGTCGATTTCTACATTTCAGATTTTCAATCTGGGCTTCGAGCATTGGTGAGAACAGGAAGTGGTGCACGGGTGACACCATATGTTGATGAACCGGTAGTAATTGACATCAATCCTGACAACAAGGACATGTCTCCTGAATTTCTAAGATGGCTACGAGAAAGGAACCTCTCAAGTGATGGTCGGAAAATGCGCCTAAAAGAAGGGTATTATTTTCTTTATGTTGCCTTCCACCTGTATGCCAAAAGATATCAGTGAATCATTATGATTTACTCTATCCTATACCTGCAGATACATCAAGGAAGGCAGCACTGTGAGTGTGATGGGGGTTGTTCAAAAGAGCGGGAGCATGTTGATGATAGTACCTCCATCGGAGCCTGTCTCATCTGGTTGCCTGTGGGGGAAGTGCTTACTCCCATCGAACCTTGACGGACTAGTCTTGAGATGTGAAGATACTTCAGACATGGATGTCATAGCAGTATAGCAAGCCGAGTGATGTGAGATAGCTACTGGTGAAGAGGGAACGTTGGCCCGTCGAATATTTGACCTCGGGTCGGGTTTGCTTGGTAGACTGCTAGAACTGAGTAAACTGTACAAATATTACGTGTGATTATGGCTACTAAAGATCGAGTATGGCTGTGTCATCTGTGTTTTCACTGTATACTCCTTTTTCAATGTATTACGTCCTCTTTTGCTCGTTTTTGGTTATGAGCTCTTAACACGGGTGTAATATGGCGGCATTTGGGTTGTTTGAACACTTGTTAAATTGGGCCTGATATAAGTTATTCAGGATGGTTTTCTTGCACTGCTGCCAAACATCTTGCGTGCTCCATCTCTGTCCACAATTTGCATGTACGTAATAGAAAATGTCGAAATATCACACTAGCTGTGGTAATCTGTAGTAACTTGCTTGATTAGGACTTGGGCTGATTTAGTGATTTGCAGTAGAAAAATATATTTTTGGCTTTCTACTCGAGGTGATTGATGTTTTTTTATTTTTAATGTACATATATATGCACCTAATTCAATCAAAAGAACATGTACGATGTTTTTACACATAAGAATAAATCCTGACATTGTGTGTCACTGGAAGAGAATTTATATGACACACAGATTGCATTACTTCAGTTGAGATGTTGAGATTGAGATTTGGAGGTCTAACTACCAAAAGCATAATTAAGGCGGTGAGGACATAAAGATGCACCGTACAAAGAAATGAAGAGTGCAGCCAAGCAAGACGTGCCATTTGAGAAAATAAAAGGACCAAATTGCAAGTGGTGCTCTATTAGCACTTAGTCATAAAGATGAGATGGGGCAAATAAAAGTACAAGGGTCTATATGTCATAAAACTGTGCATTTCAGGGTCACAGGAGAAGGGCCTTGTCGTAAGAGAAGATGAGACCAGTGAAAGAAGGCAGGGACCGACGTGCGAAATTTTAGAAACATTTGGACCATTTTTCAATCTCGTGCCATCCTTGCGCTGGGCCCATGCTAATATTCCCTGTATCATTCCAATTTTATCGGATGTCCCCGAAGGGACAATTCTAGCTCGTAGGCGACTGATCCGATGGCCCCGTGAGCAAAATAATAATGTATGAACGGTAGTGCATTTATCAACTTCGCGCCTTCAATGTTCAGGTCATTGCCTAGCTAGATTCCGGCCATACCCGACAACCTGTCGACCTGCCCGATCTTGGCCAAGTTCATTGCTCATTGAACATCTCAGCAACCGGTCTGCATGGGGTGGACAGTGTCCATGAATTGTACAGCAGCCGACATCAAGCAGAGGCGGAGGACGAAAAAAATTTAAGGTGTGGCGGACTCTTAAGCATAATAACAAGCAATTCTCTCCTTCCGTAGAATTCACTTGATTTTGATGAGTGGCCTGTGCCGTAGCCTATGAAGCACCGATAGGGACATGGACATGGCGATATGGATATGACAATTTCTAGAAGCAACCATACGGGAGACGGAGCTGGCGTCTGGAGAGGCGGAGGCGTGGACGGCCGGACCCCGTGAGGGAGGCGAAGCAGGCGACCGCCGCGTCGTCCGCTTGGTCAAAGCAGTCGCTCGGCGCTCGCTGCGCAGTGGCGCCCTGCCTGTGCCCGGCCTCAGCCGTAACCGGCTGCGCTATCCGTCCTCCGACCACCGCCGTCCTTCACTGCGTCTGCTTGCTCGTCGCCCACAACCGTCCGCTTGGCCGCCGTCGGTGCTAGCTAGGGTTCGTGGCGTGCGTGCGTCGCTGGGGTTGGGGAAGGGCTTCGTGCGCGCTGGAGCGAGCTGCCTGGCTCTATTCGTGGTAGGGATAGGCCCAAATAGCAGGGCTGCGTGCGTCGCTGGGCGTTACCATGGGCCTAATTAGCGTGGCTGCGCGCCCCTTTCCTTTTTTCAGTGATTCTTTTCCATCTAACAGAACCAACGAGCTAGCAAATGATGGTATGCATACATGTATACAAATTTTCTGGACCAAATCAAGGTGGGGCGGCTGCCACACCTTGCCCATCCGGGTCCTCCGCCACTGACATCAAGGATGAAAGACCTGGTCCTGGATCTCGAGAAGTTGCCGCAGAAATCTGGAACAAATATTTACATATGTAGGCAGGGTAAAGTGTAGAGATTTGAGGAATGGTTCTGAATCGACTGCAATACGTCCCATTAGAGCCAAGAAATACAGGCAATCTTCAGCTATGAGCCAATGTCATACCAGCGCTTGTACCACGGTACCAATGGCAAGAGTTAGGAGCAATAACAGGAACTTCAACCAAGATCTGCAAGAGGAAGCAGCCGTGCACCCAACGGAGTAATACACACCAGAAGATCAAAACAAGTCAATAAGGATGTGTTTGGTAATCCACACCAGAAGATCAAAACAAGTTGATAAGGGTGTGTAATATGGCTAGTTAAAACTATTTGATTTCTTAAATGGAAAAAATAGTTTGGACTGTTAGCACCATTTGCTCTGGTATGTTTCGATGTTGTAAAACATACAAACCAAATGTTAAATACACAAACGCAGAGAATATGTAGGTTTTACAACTAAAAGGCCAGGAGGATACGCTGAATTTAAAAATGTATGATTCACAGAGTTGTGCGCACGCAATGTGATATGATAGACACGGTAGTAATAGCAATGGCATAGCACATGCATGGTTTCGACCGCTATGATTTGAATATGCGATAGGATGAATATGCTTTCTTTTAATTGAGTTTTCAAGGGTGACTACATGAATGAAATGATCGATAACCAATATAAATCTTATTAACACGAAGAGAATGGTGTATAGAACCTTCGTATTATATACTCCCTCCATTCACAAATACGAGATGTTCTAAATGTTTCAATATGAACTATATACGGACTGAATTAGTGAACGAACACATTAAAATGTCTTTATATACATCCAGTTCAGAACAAGTTAGAACATCTTTTATATTTGTGAACGGAGAAGGTAGTTTTCTTAGAACCGAGCTCCAGTTGTTTTCTTAGACAACATGACATGGCTCATGCTCTTACGTGTTCACATGTTTGTGATGCATGATTGGATGGATGGCCCAATCTGTTTTTGTATACTTCTAGGGTGCATAGAGTAATAGTGTTGACCGTGCTGTCTATCGCAATCAAGACATTTAAAAACATAAAATACCTTATCTCTTTGTAGGAAATCAAAGAAAGTCTTCACATCAGTGTCATACTAGAGGAGAAAATTCAGCGTCCTGAAATGCCCCACCAAACCCCATGTGTCGTTGTAGCTCCTACTCCTAAACAGGAGCGAAATCTATTTACAAATCTTGGCCCCACATCACGAGTACCAAGCTCCATATTGGAGTACTAACAATAATTGGTTCTTAATCATCAACTCGGATGTTTCATGAGCAAAATCAGCATCATAGTCCTGTATTTAGAAACTGAAGGTTTGTTTGGAAAATGTAAAGAAAAATATACACCGGATGTGTAACTATTGACATACTACTTAGTTACAAACCTTTGCCATTCACGGGGAAAGACCATTTCTAATCCATCAGCTCTTGACTAGTTTTCACTATGTAGCAGACATTTTGGAGCCTAAGCTTTTGAAAGTAGACCTCCCTTTTCCTATCACTATTACTCCTTTGTTCATAAACGTAAGATGTTTAAAAATATATAAATCGGATGTATACAAACATGTTTTAATGGGTTTTGTTCACTCATTTCAATCTGTCTATAATTCATATTAAAAGCGAATTTTAACATGCTCCCTCTTACCCCCTCTTTTTACGTGAAGTAAGAAGGTAAGAGTTAATTAGACCACTAATTAATGAGATTAACGGCTCAGATCTATTATATACTCTTACCTTTCAAGTGATAAGAGGGGGTGAGGGAGCATGTTAAAACTACTCCATATTAAAATATCTAAAACATCTCATATTTGTGAATGGAGGTAGCAGTTAGTATTGTCTTTGTATTATTCGTGGTCACTCAACTTGCATGAACTCTAAAATTGCTCGATTAAATCCACTTGACTTGGTGACCAGCTCCGGTATGGTTCAGAACAAGCCACGCATGCCCTTTCTGTTGATGTGGTCATCCTTATGGAGGAGAAACTAGGAGGATCCATGCTCACGCATAATAGGACACTGATATGTGGGATAAACATGACAACATTCCGATTTCTCACTAGGATGGCGTGTTTTGAACCATATGACTCATGTTTAGTTGGTCAGGTGGGCATTTTCACACTTGGGTGACTAAAGTTTACGCATCATGCAAGTTGAGTGGGGAATTTTACTCTAGATGAAGCTTCAGATTATTTATTTACCCATATTAATCCCATAAATCAGGATTAATCCCACATGAGCGCAACTGCCAAAGTTAAACCACCATCACAAGCATCAATTATACATTGATCAACCTCGATTTTCCGTCGGAACATTATACGGCGTCACTATTAGGTGAAGTTGGTTCCTTCTCCTTGTTGTAAAGCCGACGACCATGTCCATATCAAGCTCATCCGGCTTAATTCCACCCGGGAGGCTCCAGTCGAAGTAGTACAGAAGCCGTGCAAGGAGAAGCTCCAACGTAGCTAGCCCAAAGGTACCGCCAGGACACATTCTCCTCCCGCTCCCGAAAGGTATGTACACAAACTGTGTTCCGTTGTAGTCCACTGTGTTGTCTTCGAACCTCTCCGGTCTGAACTCCTCCGCATCATTCCAATTCTCAGGGCTCCTTGCTATCGCCCATGCGTTGACCATTATCCTGGAGCCCTCCGAGACCTCGAATCCACCGATGTTGCAGGTCTCCTGACAGACACGTGGGAGCAGAAGGGGTACCACCGGGTGCAGCCGCATGCCCTCCTTGATCACCATCTTTGTGTATTTCAGCTTGTCCATGTGGCCCTCATGATCTTGTGGACTCTTGTTGTCCAATGTTTGTCGCACCTCTGCCTGCGTCTTGGCCATCACCTCTGGGTTTCTCATGAGCTCCGACATGATCCACTCGACCGTTGACGACGTTGTTTCCGTCCCTGCCGTGAACAAGTCCTATTTGAAAAACGGTGGGAGTTAATTCGAGTAATGATATCAATTTTAGCGCAATTGCTAATTTGCTATATGTAAAATTGACTGAATTTGCAATTTGGATAACTCAATTTTGTGGGAAGAGGGACGTTTGAAGGAGGAAGAAAACTGAAAGAAAAAGAAAGAAGAACGGCGCGGGATCTTAATCTATTGGCCCAAAATACCAACTTACCTAAAATAAATATAAGACGTCTTAGATCACTAAAGTAGTGACCTAAAACGTCTTATATTTGTTTACGGAGGAAGTACCTAAAATAAATATTCAGACAACTTACACAATTTTAGATATTGCACACAATCATTTCTCAGCGATAGTTCTAACTTTGTGAGAAAGAAACAATTCGGAGAGCAAGCCGGCCTTTCAGCACTTACCACTATGATTGCCTTGATATTGGTGATGCCGATGGGGAACTCAAGCTCGCCCTCCTCCTTGATTCTAAGCATGACGCTGAGAAGGTCGTCATCTCCGGCAGTCGTCGTCTTCTTCTTTTCCTCTCGCCGCGCCTCGCACCCAGCGATGATGGTGTCAAACACGTCGTCGAGCTGCCCGCGCGCCCGCCAGAGCCGGCGTTCCAGCCCAGTGACGACGTCCACGAACCGCAGGGACGGGAAGAGGTCCCCGATGCAGAACCCGCCGCTGGTGTCGAGCGCCACCTGGATCGCGGACAAGAACCGCTCTTGGAGCCCGGCGTCGCACCCGTCGCCGAACGTCGCCCTTGCCGTGATCGTGTTCGCGCACGACACGAGCAGCTTCCCGAGATTGACCGGCTCGCCGCTTCCGCCGCCGGCGGCGGCGCGGATAGTACTGGCGAGGGACAGGGTCTTGCTGTCCCTGATGGGCGCGAACTGCCTCACCTTCCGTGCGCTCAGGAGCTCCACCACGCAGAGCTTTCGCAGCGTCCTCCAGTAGGCGCCGTATGGCGCGAAGGCGATGTCACTGTTTCCGTAGCCCACGATCTCCGTGCCCAGAAGGCTCGGCCGCGACGCGAAGTTGAGGTTGTTGTCCCGGAGCACCTCCTGGGCCGCCGCCGGCGAGGAGACCACGACGGCGTCGACCTGGCCCAGCCGCAGGTACATCACCGGGCCGTGCTTCCTGGCCAGGTCCCGGAGAGCGACCTGCGGCGTCGCCGTCAGGAGGTGGAGGAGGCTTCCGATGAAGGGGAGACGCCGCGGGCCGGGAGGCCGGCTCTTCCTTGAACTTGGTGCTTGTTTGCGGCCAGGCAAGGAAAAGAGGACGATCAGTGAGGCGAGGGAGAGGAAGAGGAGGGTGGCTGCGGTGCTTAGCTCCATGGAATTTGATGGCGATGAGCAGCAAGCAAGAACGGTCGCTTGTCGCTTGGCTGTGGTCAACACAACAGATGCTGTTCAATTGATCATGGTTTCATTTTTATAGGGAACGATCGGACGCGGTTTTTTTCATTCGCGTTCCATGCACAGCGCGTATCATGGCCGCTCATCAGGCATGCAGTCCAATCAGCAGGGCCCACTGTGGTGTCAGCCATGCATGTATTCCACTAGCACAGGCTTTTCTACCGCATGTATATCTAGCCGTATTCATTAGATGTGACCGCATGCGGGACCATGGGCAGATGGGCTATAGATTCGTTTTGCTAGTAGTAGGTCCTATGCATGGCATGCTGCCTATTCCCTCCCATGCTTGTCTACAAGTTTAGGGCCTCTTTGATTCACAGGATTCTTAAAATGCAGGAATAGGAAAAACGTAGGAATAAAATGTCATGTCCTTTTCTACCCTACAGGATTTGGAAGTGCGTTTGATAGCACATGAAAAACAAAGGAATTCTACAAAGAGGTTTGAGTGGATGGAAATTTTCCTCCAAAATGTAGTACAAATGAATCCTATGAAAAAAATTCCAAAGGATTTCAATCCTACGTATCAAACGACCATCGTAGGAAAAAATCCTAATGATCCAAATCCTTCAAAATCCAATGAAAATCCTTTGAATCAAAGGAGCCCTTATCTTGTATGCATAACCAGTCACATCTACGAGTAATTACCACGGGATGAGCAAAATTTTAGTCGAGTTGTTAAATTTTTTTTTGAAATTAACTTTTAATTATATGATGTATTATTGTCGTTAACATACCATATAAAGTTCTTCAAATAAAAAAGGTAAAGTACAACGCATAATAACGCACAGGATGTGGATTTTGTATAGTAACATGGATGCTTTCTTAGGCCGTGAATGCATGTATAGCTAGCAACAAGAAAGATTATCATCGCAAAAAATCAAAGTAACGAGAAAGATTCAGACCCAGACTATCATCGCGTCCAGTATCTTATTAAGTACAGTGGTTTGTAACGACAAAGTTCTTTGCTCAGCTGGCTGCCGTGTATGCTCTTGGACATTATGCCTACACCAATTTGACTAGGGGCCTCTTTGATTCGTAGGATTTTGAAAACGCGGGAATAGGAAAAGTATAGGGTTGGAGTGGCATGTCCATTTAAACCCTATAGGATTAACAAGGAGTGTTTGATGGCACAGGAAAAACAAAGGAATTGTAAAAAAAGATTGGAGTGGATGTTAGATTTCCTATGAAACGTAGCACAAAAGATTACATAGGAAAAAATCTTATGGGATCCAATCCTATGAATCAAAGAATCAATGTAGTAAAAATTCCTAAGGATCTCAATCCTTCAAAAACCCTATAGAATTCCTTTGAATCAAAGGAGCCGTAGAAGTTTTCAATTTTCAATGATCCGGCTCTTGTGACATTGGATTCTAGTATCCATGCAGATGCCTCCCATAGCCATCCTTGTACGTATATCTCATATTAAATTGTAAAGCATCCTTCTGACTGATGTGCATGTCGCCCATCCCGTGCTGTACTGTTTAGCGCCTAGATGCACCATCCCTGTGCATGTCATAGATACTGTACACGGCTACAAAACTAAGATGTCACTGGACGCCTCTAAGTACTCTTGATCGTTCAAGTTAGCATATTATTTTGGAAAATCAAAATTAAAATTATTTTTTGAAAATGAGCACACTCAATTTATATCGGGCTGATCATAAAATTAGAAACATTTTTCTAAAAAGGTTCTATGTGCGTCACAACCAGATTCTTGAACCATACTCAAGTCAGAAAACATAAAAAGTTGGTAAGTCTGGCGTGCCCTTACATATTTTGTATGTTAATATTCTGCCGGTGAAGTTCTTCCTGACTAATTCTGTGTTCATGTTTATAGCTATTTTGGGCACCGGAAAGAGCTTTAGGACGTTGAGATCTTGAGGGACGTGAGGGGTCCCAGGCACGGCGAGACCCAGAGGAGGAGTATGCCGCCGTCGCGGTGCGGCAACAGGTACTTGGTCGCGAGGGCAAAAGATATCCGTCGCACCCGCTTTGCTTGCTGGTCGCGCTCACCTATGACGCACCCGCACGGGAGGAGATCGAGCTTGCCAAGCAAGCATGGTTGGAGGAGATGATCCGCCGCTCGCCCGCGCAAGGGCAGCAGGTACTCGCGGCAGCGGTAGCGACTCGTGGTTGCACGAGAGACCGAATGGGGGTTGGAGACGAGCTCGAGGTCGCCCGCGCCGACGTCGAACTGGGCGGGATGGGGAAGTGGCGGCGGAGAAGGAGGTGGCGGTGGGGTGAGCGGGGGACTGGGAGGGAGTCACTAGTGGAGAAACGGCTAGCCACAACTTATGTTTATGGCGCGTCCTTTCTAAGCAACGCCAGCACTAGTGTTGGCGTTGGACAAAATTGTACGACAGTGATACAACCTTAGTGTTGGTGTTGCGTTTATGCCTCACGACACATTTTTGATAAGTCCTTCGTGCCCTATACCTTAAGTGCGCCACAAGATTGAGTAATGTTCTTACATTGTTATGGATGACGGTAAAGTTCTTCCTGATCGATCTCTCAAGTGCGCAACGTGCATGATTAAAGTTTTCATCATGAGAGATAAAAATTTGACTAGTCATTTGTGCCCTATACCTTAAGTGCACCAAACGATTGAGAAAAGTTCTTAAATTGTTAGGGGTGACGGTAATGTTCTTCCGGATCGATCTCTCAAGTGCAGAACGTGCATGAGTAAAGTTTTCTTTATAAGAGATAAAAATGTTGATAAGTCTTTCATGCCCTATAACCACTAGTAGAAAAAGGGCCATTTGTCCCGGTTCCAGAGGGCCATTTGTCCCGGTTCTGGAACCGAGACTAAAGGGTCGGGACTAATACCCAAAACCTTTAGTCCCGGTTTTCTTACGAACCGGGACCAAAGGCCCTCCACGTGGCGCTGCCTGTGGCGGGGGAGGGAGGACCTTTAGTCCCGGTTGGTGTTACCAACCGGGACTAAAGGCTCCACCTTTAGTCCCGGTTGGTAACACCAACCGGGACCAAAAGGCGGCCACGCGTCAGCAGCTCGCAGTCGCTGGGGTTTTTTTTTTGGAAGGGGGGGTTTTGAGGTTTTGGAGGGTTAATTTAGGGTTTCATATTGTGTTAGCGAGCTAATAGAGAGAAGTGACCTTTCTTTTTCCGTGCTTGGTCGACGCTAGCTACTACACATATAGAGAAAACTCGACGCTAGCTAGTAAGCAAATAAAGGAAACCATTAATTACACAAGATCGTCATGAACATATATAGAGAGAAGTGCCATCTCTTTCTTCGTGCTTGGTCGAACAACAAGTTTTCGTATATCTATCCGACGCTGCTACATATGTACAATATATAACATCCCTTACAACAATTTCAATTTCACATGGTATTCTCCGTGTTCAGGTATGACGTGGTCAAGAAAGAATCCCGCCAATTCCTCTTGAATTGCTCGTATGCGATCATGTGGTAGGAGTTCATCCCGCATCTGCCAGATCTAATTTAAAGAAGGGGGTCAATACATATGTATGAATGAAACTCAACATAATTGATGGTAATATATAAAATAAAATTGTGAATATTGTTTACGTACTTCAAATTGTTTCTCAGAGGAGGCCCGTTCAGAGGTATAGTAGCGAATGAACTCGCATACGTAGTATCCACATAAATGAGTGTTGGGTGCCTGCAACAAGCACTTTACGAGAATAGAGTTCAATCAAACTGATAAGCAAGCATGATAATGGTATTGATGAAACTAGAATCAATGAGAGATGCGCGGAACTAGCTAGTACTACTTACTTTGGGGTGTGTAAATCGCAGCTCCTTCTTCAGACCCGGAACCTTAGCGGTGAACGTTTTCCAAACCCTGGCAGGCAAAGAAAATGATTACTTGATATCAGGAAATGAACGAAAGTTGCCGATATGGTCCCGGTATTGATTGAACTTACTTCTGGAGCATTGCAGTCATGTCCGCATAATACTTGGGATCTTTACGGAGCGAGTCTAAGACAGTTACTAATGCCCCGTCAAGGTTAATGGATAGCAGAATATAGTGGAAGCTGCGCACGCATAACTCATCAATTACATTACTTAACCACGAGTAAGCAGAACCGAATATGCAGAAGACAGTAACACTCACTTGAAGTTGTAAGGAAAGAGTATTTCCCTTTTGTTTTGATGTGTAAGGAACGTTTGTAGCAAGTTGTTCTCGGTATCTTCAGCCGCCTTTCGTACCGACCATTCATTTACGGTATTTGGGCTAATGAACCCAACGTCGAAGATTCCTATTTGTTTGCATTCGACCATCTTCAATCTGCATAATATAGTGAGGATAATTATATATACATGCAATGAACGAGCTGAGCTAGAGACTTAATTATAGAAGTAATACTTACAGACAGTAGCAAGTCATGAGTTGTTTGTCGAGGGCCTTTTGATTGTATAATTGAAATAACTCCACAAATTCAACAGGCAGCAGGTCGACTCCAGGGAAGTCATGCTCTTTTTTAATTCCGACTAACAAACTGTCTTTCCCAGACTTCCTGCAGGTTTCCATGTACCAGTCATGCAATTTTTGCATCATCGTTGTTAGATGAGGATGATCAGGTTTGACGAGAGGCTTCCCGTGCTCGTATCTAAAGACGTCTACTACCTCAGTCGTTTCAAACTGTACATCATCGGGCAGGTAATCATCAAGAGTGGTACCGGGCAGTAGCACCGGATGATTAGCGATATCGCTAGACACCTTGAGCGGGGGGCACGATTGCTTCTCCTGTTCGCCGAGCTGGGGAATTGTTTTCCCAGTTCTTCATTTTTTTCGCTCTTGCAGCACTGGAAGTACTTCCCGACTGCTGCGCTTTAGCATGTATCTTAGTAATTATGCGGTCATAGTTGGAATCCGGCAGAGGTGGTGGTGGTCGCTTCAGGGCATTGATAGTGCGCTTCACTTTCACCGGATCTACCTTCTCCTTCGGAGGTGGAGTTTTCTTTGCAAAATGGTCCCTCGGTTGGGCACGACATATGTCCTCGTTTTCCTGCTCGGTCCTCTCATATGGTAACTTTTCCAGAGGCTTGAGAGATGGACCGTATCTGAATTGGCTCCTGCCTCTGCTTGTACTGCTAGCCGCCGGAGCGGCGGCGTCTCTCTTCCGTCGTTGCTGACGAGGCGGAGAAATCCGACGCGCCGGAGGAGCCGGAGCGGCGGCGTCTGTCTTCCGCCGTTGCTGACGAGGCTGAGGAGGAGGCGGACTGCTCCGACGCGTCGGAGTAGGCGAAGGAGGAGGCGGAGTGCCCTGACGCGTCGGAGGAGCCGGAGAAGGAGGCGGAGTGCCCTGATCACTCGCCGGAGGAGGAGGAGGAGGAGGAGGCGGAGTGCCCTGACTCGCCGGAGGAGGAGGAGGAGGCGGAGGCGTCCAGTTTGGAAGCTTGATGTACTCTTTCTGCCATAGACATGTACTCCTCAGAGCATGAACCAGCCGATTCTCCCCTTCACCTGTAGAGTGGTCAAGCTCGAGCTCCTCAAATCCCTCCATTACTTCATCCACCATCACAACAGCATAGCCATGTGGAATCGGACGGCTGTGAAAAGTTCCGTTGGGTTGAGGAGGTGCAACAGAGCCGACAGCCGCCTTGAAAGTGAGGTTCCGGAATTTCGTCATAAGCTCGCAATGTTGAGCCTCCGTGATAGTATCCACGGGGTAGCTAGGAACCGTGAAGTCAGGCTGAACGAGCTCCGTGAAAGCCACGCTGCTTCTCCGCTGAGATGGCGGGGTAGCTTCTGGGGTAGCTTCGTGCCGCTGAGATGGTTGGCCGGCAGCTCGCTGGCTCTCAGCTTCCTCTAGCTTTTGTAGTCTTGCATTGAGCTTCTGCATGTCGCTCAGCTCCTCTTTCCTCTTTCTCTCCCGGCTTCTGTAACCGCCTGCGTCGGGAAACCCAACCTTCCACGGAACGGAGCCTGGTGTGCCTCGTGTTCGTCCAGGGTGCTCAGCATTCCCTAGGGCCTCAGTCAGCTCGTCCTCCTCTCTATCGGGAATGAACGTCCCTTCCTGCGCTGCGGTGATATACTTCTGAAGCTTCGTGACGGGTATTGCAAGTTGCTCGTCCGTCCAACGGCACTTCCCTGTTTCAGGGTCCAAAGTTCTCCCAACCCCAAAGAACCAAGTCCTTGAACGGTCTGGCCAGTTCAATGTCTGTGGTACGACCGCTTTAGCAATCAGGTCATTCTCAGCTTTGTCCCACAACGGCCGGGCTTTGAGGTAGCCACCTGACCCCGTGTGATGGTGATACTGCTTCTTTGCAGCGTTGTTCTTGTTTGTCTCTGACATTTTCTTACTCTTGTCCGATGTCTTGTAGGCCACAAATGCGGGCCAGTGATCTCTTATCTTCTCAAATCGGCCGGTGAATTCTGGAGTCTTCCCTTTGTCGACAAACTTTGATTTCAACTCCTTCTTCCACCTCCTGAATAGATCTATCATCTTCTTAAGAGCACACGCCTTGACCAGTGGCTCTATAACTGGCTTATTCGGATCCTCCTCTGGCGGTAGGGTGAAATTTTCCTTCAGCGCGGTCCAAAGATCATCTTTCTGTCTATCGGTGACATAATCACCTTCAGGGGCGTCGTCCTTAGGCTTATTCCATTGCTTGATGCTGATCGGGATGTTGTCCCTAACAATAACTCCGCACTGAGCAGAAAATGCGTCCTTGGTCCGCTTGGGTTCAATCGGATGACCATCGTCCACGAGTGATGTGATCGTGAACCTTTCATCCTTGCGCAACCTCTTCTTCGGGCCTCGTCTCGTTACCGAAGTTTGGCTCGATCCGGAGGGCTATAAAAGAAGAAAGAAGAGTTAATATATGTACATACCAAAACAATTAATGCATCAATTAGCTAGTCAGCACAGGCTTAATTAATATATATACCTCGCCGGACTTTGCAACAGCTCCCTCCTCCATTCGGTCACCGGAGCCATCATCATGGTCTCCTTCTTCCTCCGGCATTCGGTCACCGGAGCCATCATGATCATGTCCTTCCTCGTCCATTGTTCGATCACCGGAGCCGTCATCCTCTCCTTCCAGACCATCGGTGTCGTTGAGAAATGACAAGACATCACGTCCGCCGAGGATTATGTCCCCCAACAACTGTTCTTGTTCCAAGTCACTTTGAGCCATAGTTTCTGCAAATATTACAACATGGCAATTAATATACAAACATGAATGTCCGACGTCCGGACCGCCTCTCTCATGAATGTCCGACGTCCGGACCGCCTCTCTCATGAATGTCAAACAAGGGATTCTCTTAACCTTTAAGGGATTTAATTAACAAATGATACATAGACTTGTTCGGGCGAGAGGGGGTTGATCGACGTCCCCCCTCATGTCGAAGTTACCGGAGTTTTCTTCTAGTGGTTTGGGTGGCTTCGAGAGATTGTCGGGTAGGGGCGGGAGGGAGTAGGAGATCGACAACGCTTTTTTTCTAGGGTTTGGGTGGCCTCGAGAGTTGGTCGCCCGGTATATCGAGAGAGGGGTGAACATTTTACCTTAGTAACTTAGAAAAAAAATGTTATCGGGGAGGGGGTATTGTAGGAGATATGCCCTAGAGGCAGTAATTTCAGTTACTTTTGTATCTCCGAGTTTGTAATGAATGTTTATGATCCATGCTATAACTGCAATGATTCTCGAGTCTGCAAATTAAACGAGGCTTGGAGGGAAACTCATGTGCACGTGTGGTATAATAAACGGTAAATTGTATTCCTAGTCTTGCCTCTAAGACTGGCTCAAGTATTGCATGATGATCCTGTTTTCCTGATCATGGGCATGGCTATGCCGGCAATTTTGAGGGCACGATGTTGGTAGAACACTTGTGTTGAATCAATCCGAATTGATGTTATGCTATGAGATACATTCGTCACTAGTTAATGGTTAATAACACAGAGATGGTTAACGTTTGCATAATTCCTTGGACCATGAGAGTATCGAGTTTCTTCATGCTTGCTTCATGAACTTTGGGGTTTGTTAAACGTCATCCGTAAATGGGTGGCTATTACGGCGGCTTACGGGTTCATGGAAAAGTATGTCAAGTAACTTGATAGCTCAAGATTGGGATTTGCTCCTCCGACGATGGAGAGATATCTCTGGGCCCTCTCGGTGTTACAGTATCCATCATCGTCTGGCCAGACACTTTGTGATTTGATCACAGGGATGCCGGAACACGGGAACGAGAAAAGAGAACAATACCGGCAACGAGGTAACTGGCATAGTGGACAAGTTGTTGATCCACGGGGATGCCAACATGTCTCACCTCGAGTAATTGTAACATATCGTGAAGCAACAGGAATAGCACACGGCAACTGGAGGTTCACTCGAATATTCATTCGTGTGGGTATAGGGGTCAATATGGGTGTCCACGGCTCCGATGTTGATCATTGATCGGAAGGGGTTCCGGGTCATGTCTATGCTTCACCGAACCTATAGGGTCACACGCTTAAGGGTCATCTATCTGTTGAATACTAGACAGGGAGTCTGAGAGAAAATCACCGAAAAAGTTTCGGACACCGGAAAAGTTCCGCAGAGAGAGGTCACCGGATGAGTTCCGGTGAAACTGAAAAGTTGTTTCAGGGGATACCAAAAAGTCAAATTGGTTTCGGCACATGCCTGATAATTCTTGGAGGGTGCCAGAATCATTCTGGAAACTTTCTGGAATTTTCCGGGATGAAAACCGGAAATGTTCCGGAGCTGCCGAAACCGCTTCAGATGCTTTTCGCAGATGAAAATCACTAAACCGGAATTGTTCCGGATCGCGTTGAAAATTATTTTTTGTGGGTACTGGAAATGTTCTAGGACCACATAAATATTTTCAGTTCGACTGGACGCTAAAAAATGTCGTCGTGAATAGTGAAAGTGCTTTTTGGACTACTTTATGGAAAGCCACCTTTTGGGGCTTTGCTCCAAAAGATCTTGGGGATGACATGGATGGATTGGAGCCAATTTTGGGGCCCCACATGGTGGACTCCTTCATGGAGTCCCTCTTGTTCCTTGGTTTCACTTTTATGCCCTTGTGGAAGGACTTCATTCATGTGCATTTTGGGTTTTATTGTAAAACCGCCCTACCCCTTGGTTTTCCTATAAATAGGAGGTGAGTGGGCTGCCATCTCATCATCCTTTTGCTCTCATACACATGCTATGCTTTGCTAGCTCTCTCTCTCCCTCCCACGAAAAGAGTTTTTCGTAGAGCCGAAAGGCTGTCTGGGTTCCGGCAGGAATTAGTTCTGGACGGTGAAGCCCTGCCGGATAGATGACACCGTATGTGTGCAACCCCGTAGAGAGGTCGTAGTTTCGATCTTTTGCCCGAGGGGCTGTTCGTGTGTCCTCCCGAAGGGCTGTCCGAGTTTCCGTTCGAGTTTCGAGGGTCCTCCCGAAGGGCTGTCCGTGACATCGTCCGAGGGACTGTCCGACCGCCTCCCGAAGGGCTGTCCGACGAGGGAGTACATCCTCGCGGTTGGGAGGTTGTAAAATCCTAGCTGCGGGGATCTGCACCAACGATCTCCACCGACTCTTCTTCCGCTGCGCTACGAGTCGGTATGGATCAGATCAAACCTTGTATGCAATCTCCATAGTGATCCTGGGCGTGCTCGCTATACCGAAATTTTTTGTTTTCTGTCGCGTTCCCCAACAGTGGCATCAAGAGCCAGGCTATGCGTAGATGCAGGTTACGATCTAGAATACATGGTGATGTATGGGTATTGCATAATATAATTTTGGAGTAGATGAGATCTATTGCTGAAAATTATTTATGCGGGTAGCAGAAGAAGTCTGTTACCCGATGTTCTTGTTGCTTCCCTAAAATTTGCGTTTGCTCAATCTCGAGACAGCATGGTGGAATTTCACAAAGTTCTGGCAATCCGCGATCCTGATTGATCAAGGAAGTGCTATCAGTTCTTTGGGTTCCGCCATAGTCAAAAGAAAGATGAAATTCGCAGATGAAAGGGCATTGCAGATATGATCTGCACGGGGGTCATGCGTATGACGAAGTTTAGTATGGGGCTCGAGATTTAATTATCTCGTGTTTCATACACCCCGAGATGTTAATCTAGCAATTTTGAATTATCATACTTGATGATGAAACGTTGGTAACTGCGGTTTAAGTCAAAACCTTAGAAGCCACGTAAAATAAAATTTTGCATAAACCGATTAGAGGCGTCTAACTTGGTTTTGCAGGATGTGCATGAGATGTGATGTGGTATAGCAAAGCTCATATTAATTCGATTATGTATGAGATGACTATATGATGTAATTAACATGACCTGCGTGTCATGATTCGGCATGATGGCTGGAGCTATATGATTGCACTTTAATGACCTGCGTGTCAACCTTATGTAATGCACTTATTTTATTAGCTATAGAGATAGCAATATTATTTGGTGCATCAACAAGGTGGTGGCAATCTTCGCAAAGGTGAACACCGACGCGAATGCCGGAGACGAAGAAATACTTGACTTCTCCGTCAGAAGGGGATATACCATATCATGCTATTATGAATTGCCTGAGATGTTTATCCCTTATGTTGCACCCTTTTTGATTGCGCGGTAGTCGCTTTTATTAGGGTGGTCTCTCACTAAAAATATCAAGTAGTCAGTGTTCTCCCAAGTGTAGCACCGTCACGGCACCTAACTTTTCAGGGTGCGCCATGCTGACATGGGTACGAACGATTAGGGATGTGTGAGGCGGGTGAGTTAAGACCTCGCAGCAAGATCACTTGGTTGTCTTGACGTTCAGGCATGAAAGTCATGAGCTCGGAACACACGCATCGAAAGATGAACAAGAGTCACATAGAGATGTGATCGGCAAGTTTGCCTAACGATTGAAGTTCTCGTCATCAGTGATGCTCACCATCAATGGCGTTGAAATTAAATTCGTGTCTTGAATCATTCATAATCAATTTTGAGAGATATTGATTTGAGTGGGAGCGCACTTTAGAATAAAATTGTTTATTCACTAGTGCAAAAATCATTATGAACAAAGTCTAAGTGAACTTGTGTTTTCCGTTGTAGATCAAATGGCTCGCAATAGCGCGTTCAACTTAGGCCCGATGTTAGAGAAAGAGAAGTTAGCTGCGAATGGAAACAACTATGCGGACTGGGTCCGTACCCTGAGGATTGTCCTCGGGAGTGCTAAGAAAGTGTACGTGCTTGACGGAACTCTTCCACCTAAGCCGGCGGGAACCGCCCCAGCAGACGAACAAAATGTCTGGGCCACTAAGGATGATGATTTCAACTTAGTGCAGTGCCTCATGCTGTCTTGCATGAGTTCAGAGCTTCAAAAACGTTTTGAATTCCATAACTCCTTTGATATGATCAAGGATCTGGATGCTCTGTACAAATTTAATGCACGGTCTGAACGTTTTGATATCATGAAAATGATGGCGGAGACCAAGATGGCTGAGGGCAGTTCAGTTGGCGAGCACGTAGTCAATATGATTGGCTACGCTGAAAGGCTTAAAACCCTGGAATTCCCACTTCCGCCAGAGCATGTTATGGACTTGTTACTAGGTTCACTCCCCCCGTCTTATGGCGGTTTTATCATGAACTACAACATGAATGGGATGGACAAAACAGCAAATGAGGTGCTTGCCATGCTGAAAACTGCTGAAGGAGGACTGCAGAAAAATCGCAAGCAAGTGTTGCTTGTGAATAAAACTGCCAGTTTCAAAAAGAACGGCAAGCCAAAGAAGGGCAAGGGCGCCGGTAAGACCGGTTTCCAACGCAAATCTAAGGGCGGAGCCAAGAATGAAACTGAGTGCTTCTACTGCAAGGGCACAGGTCACTGGAAGAGAAACTGCAAGAAGTATCTGGAAGATAAGAAGTCCGGGAAAACCGGAAAAGGTATAATTGTTATACAAGTTAATGTCATTGACGTTTTGCTTGCTAGCGAAAATTCTAAGTCTTGGGTATTTGATACCGGATCAGTTGCTCACATTTGCAACTCGATACAGGGGCTTCAGAAGGTGCGCAAGCTAGCAAAGAATGAAGTCGTGATGCGTGTCGGGAATGGCGCTGGGATCGCCGCTCAAGCCGTCGGCATTATGCCTCTACGTCTCCCTTCAGGATTTATTTTGGAACTAAGTAACTGTTATTTTGTTCCGTTGTTGTGTAGAAACATTATCTCAGGATCATGTTTAGTGCACGATGGATACTCCTACAAGTCTGAGAACAATGGTTGTTCACTTTATTGTAAGGATATGTTTTATGGATTTGCACCCATTGTTGGGGGCCTTTTCATACTAAATCTTGAATGTGAAAATGATGTCTTTAACGTGAATGCTAAACGCCTTAAGAAGGCTGATACCACCACCACTTACTTGTGGCACTGTCGGCTTGGCCACATCGGAAAGAAACGCATGCAAAGACTCCATAAAGATGGAGTTTTACCGTCCTTTGATTTTGAATCATTTGACACATGTGAAGCTTGCTTGATGGGGAAAATGACCAAGACGCCGTTCACGGGTCATCCTGAACGGGCGAGTGATTTATTGGAAATAATACATAGTGATGTATGTGGTCCAATGAGCACAATCGCACGGGGTGGGTATTTCTACTTCGTGACTTTTACTAATGATTTAAGTAGGTATGGCTATATCTACTTGATGAAGCATAAGTCGGAAACCTTTGAAAAGTTCAAAGAATTTCAGAATGAGGTGGAAAATCATCGTAACAAAAAGATTAAGTTTCTGCGGTCTGATCGCGGAGGCGAATATCTTAGTCACGAGTTTGGCCAACATCTGAGTGACCGTGGAATCGTTTCACAGCTTACGCCTCCCGGAACTCCACAGCGAAACGGAGTGTCGGAACGACGTAACCGAACCCTGTTAGACATGGTAAGGTCGATGATGTCTCTTACAGATCTTCCGATATCTTTTTGGGGTCACGCACTGGAAACTGCTGCTCACACACTAAACAGAGCACCGTCTAAGTCTGTTGAGACGACGCCATATGAGATATGGCACGGGAAGAAACCCAATTTGTGGCATCTCAAAGTTTGGGGTTGTGAAGCTTATGTAAAACGTTTACAACCGAGCAAACTCGATCCCAGATCAGACAAATGTAACTTTGTAGGTTATCCAAAGGAAACCTTTGGGTATTCCTTCTACCACCCATCCGAGGGCAAAGTGTTTGTCGCAAAAACCGGAATATTTCTTGAAAAGGAGTTTCTCGCTAAAGAAGTGAGTGGGAGGACAGTACAACTTAATGAGATTAGTGAATCTTCGGCAACCGTTGATATGGCTAAGGAACCGGAAGAAATTCCGCTAATTATCCCTACAACTGAGCCGGAAGTTGTCGCATATGATGCGGAGACTTCAGACAATGTTGTAACTGAACCGCGCAGATCAGGTAGGGCTATCCAGCCACCTGAGTGGTTTCATAACGAAATCTTCATTCTTGAAGACGATGAACCTGCGCACTACAAGGAAGCGATGGCGGGGCCTAGCTCAAGGGAATGGCACAAGGCCATGAAATCCAAAATGGAATCCTTGTACGAAAACCAAGTTTGGAACTTGGAAGAACTTCCAAATGGCGTAAAACCCATTGGTTGTAAATGGATTTTCAAAAGAAAGACGGACGCGGATGGTAACATTACTATCCACAAAGCTAGACTTGTCGCGAAAGGGTTCACGCAAGTTCCAGGAGTGGACTACGACGAGACTTTCTCGCCCGTAGCTATGCTTAGGTCTGTTCGGATATTACTAGCAATTGCTGCTTATTTCGATTATGAAATATGGCAGATGGATGTCAAAACGGCTTTCCTAAATGGAAACCTTGAAAGGGATGTATACATGATACAACCAGAAGGTTTTGTCGATCCTAAGAATGTTGTAAAGGTATGTAAGCTTCAGAAAGCCATTTATGGTCTGAAGCAAGCATCAAGGAGCTGGAACATTTGTTTTGATGAAGTGGTCAAAGAGTTTGGCTTCATCAGGAACGATGAAGAATCTTGTGTTTACAAGAAGTTTAGTGGGAGCGCAAAAGCATTTCTAATCTTGTATGTGGATGACATATTGTTGATTGGAAATGACGTGAATTTTCTTAGCGAAATAAAAGACTCATTGAAGAAGAGTTTTTCAATGAAAGACTTAGGCGAAGCGGCATATGTATTAGGCATTAGGATCTATAGAGATAGATCAAGACGCCTGATAGCGCTAAGCCAAAGCACGTACATTGACAAGGTGTTGAAAAGGTTCAACATGGAGAACTCCAAGAAAGGCCTACTCCCCATGTCACCTGGCACAGTGCTTTGCAAGAATCAGTGTCCTCGGACCCTTGATGAGCGAGTACAAATGAATGATATTCCATATGCTTCGGCAGTTGGTTCTATTATGTATGCCATGCTATGTACAAGACCGGATGTTTCCTATGCGCTAAGTGTTAGCAGCCGGTACCAAGGTGATCCAGGATTGGAACACTGGGCCGCAGTCAAGGGTATTCTAAAGTACCTCAGAAGGACCAAGGATTTACTCCTTGTGTACGGAGGTGATGAAGAGCTCATTGTAAGTTGTTACACTGATGCAGGCTTCATGACTGACCCAGATGACTTCAAATCTCAATCTGGCTATGTTTTCATATTGAACGGCGGCGCAGTTGATTGGAAAAGTTCCAAACAAAAGACTGTGGCGGATTCTACGACGGAGGCGGAATATGTTGCTGCTTCAGAAGCCTCCAACAAAGCTGTCGGTATCAAGCAATTTGTTGAAAACCATGGTGTGGTTCCAAGTGCTCTGGACCCGGTGGAGATCTATTGTGATAATAGTGGCGCCGTGGCTCAGGCAAGGGAGCCATGTTCGCACCATAAGACAATGCATATTCAACGCAAATTTAAACTCATTCGACATCATGTCGAAGAAGGTTTAGTGAAAGTACACAAAGTTCACACGGATCTGAATGTGTCAGACCCGATGACTAAGCCTCTACCACGAGCAAAGCATGAGCAACACCGGATAGCCATTGGTGTTAGGGAAGCCATGTAACTGGATTATGACTCTAGTTCAAGTGGGAGTCTGTAGGAGATATGCCCTAGAGGCAGTAATTTCAGTTACTTTTGTATCTCCGAGTTTGTAATGAATGTTTATGATCCATGCTATAACTGCAATGATTCTCGAGTCTGCAAATTAAACGAGGCTTGGAGGGAAACTCATGTGCACGTGTGGTATAATAAACGGTAAATTGTATTCCTAGTCTTGCCTCTAAGACTGGCTCAAGTATTGCATGATGATCCTGTTTTCCTGATCATGGGCATGGCTATGCCGGCAATTTTGAGGGCACGATGTTGGTAGAACACTTGTGTTGAATCGATCCGAATTGATGTTATGCTATGAGATACATTCGTCACTAGTTAATGGTTAATAACACAGAGATGGTTAACGTTTGCATAATTCCTTAGACCATGAGAGTATCGAGTTTCTTCATGCTTGCTTCATGAACTTTGGGGTTTGTTAAACGTCATCCGTAAATGGGTGGCTATTACGGCGGCTTACGGGTTCATGGAAAAGTATGTCAAGTAACTTGATAGCTCAAGATTGGGATTTGCTCCTCCGACGATGGAGAGATATCTCTGGGCCCTCTCGGTGTTACGGTATCCATTATCGTCTGGCCAGACACTTTGTGATTTGATCACAGGGATGCCGGAACACGGGAACGAGAAAAGAGAACAATACCGGCAACGAGGTAACTGGCATAGTGGACAAGTTGTTGATCCACGGGGATGCCAACATGTCTCACCTCGGGTAATTGTAACATATCGTGAAGCAACAGGAATAGCACACGGCAACTAGAGGTTCACTCGAATATTCATTCGTGTGGGTATAGGGGTCAATATGGGTGTCCACGGCTCCGATGTTGATCATTGATCGGAAGGGGTTCCGGGTCATGTCTATGCTTCACCGAACCTATAGGGTCACACGCTTAAGGGTCATCTATCTGTTGAATACTAGACAGGGAGTCTGAGAGAAAATCACCGGAAAAGTTTCGGACACCGGAAAAGTTCCGCAGAGAGAGGTCACCGGATGAGTTCCGGTGAAACTGAAAAGTTGTTTCAGGGGATACCAAAAAGTCAAATTGGTTTCGGCACATGCCTGATAATTCTTGGAGGGTGCCAGAATCATTCTGGAAACTTTCTGGAATTTTCCGGGATGAAAACCGGAAATGTTCCGGAGCTGCCGAAACCGCTTCAGATGCTTTTCGCAGATGAAAATCACTAAACCGGAATTGTTCCGGATCACGTTGAAAATTATTTTTTGTGGGTACTAGAAATGTTCTAGGACCACATAAATATTTTCAGTTCGACTGGACGCTGAAAAATGTCGTCGTAAATAGTGAAAGTGCTTTTTGGACTACTTTATGGAAAGCCACCTTTTGGGGCTTTGCTCCAAAAGATCTTGGGGATGACATGGATGGATTGGAGCCAATTTTGGGGCCCCACATGGGGGTGTGGCCGGCCACATGGTGGACTCCTTCATGGAGTCCCTCTTGTTCCTTGGTTTCACTTTTATGCCCTTGTGGAAGGACTTCATTCATGTGCATTTTGGGTTTTATTGTAAAACCACCCTACCCCTTGGTTTTCCTATAAATAGGAGGTGAGTGGGCTGCCATCTCATCATACTTTTGCTCTCATACACATGCTATGCTTTGCTAGCTCTCTCTCTCCCTCCCACGAAAAGAGTTTTTCGTAGAGCCGAAAGGCTGTCTGGGTTCCGGCAGGAACTAGTTCTGGACGGCGAAGCCCTGCCGGATAGATGACACCGTATGTGTGCAACCCCGTAGAGAGGTCGTAGTTTCGATCTTTTGCCCGAGGGGCTGTTCGTGTGTCCTCCCGAAGGGCTGTCCGAGTTTCCGTTCGAGTTTCGAGGGTCCTCCCGAAGGGCTGTCCGTGACATCGTCCGAGGGACTGTCCGACCGCCTCCCGAAGGGCTGTCTGACGAGGGAGTACATCCTCGCGGTTGGGAGGTTGTAAAATCCTAGTTGCGGGGATCTGCACCAACGATCTCCACCGACTCTTCTTCCGCTGCGCTACGAGTCGATACGGATCAGATCAAACCTTGTATGCAATCTCCATAGTGATCCTGGGCGTGCTCGCTATACCGAAATTTTTTGTTTTCTGTCGCGTTCCCCAACAGGTATATCGACAACGCTTTTTTTCTAGGGTTTGGGTGGCCTCGAGAGTTGGTCGCCCGGTATATCGAGAGGGGGGTGAACATTTTACCTTAGTAACTTAGAAAAAAAAATTATCGGGGAGGGGGTATATCGACAACGCTTTTTTTCTAGGGTTTGGGTGGCCTCGAGAGTTGGTCGCCCGGTATATCGAGAGGGGGGGTGAACATTTTACCTTAGTAACTTAGAAAAAAAATGTTATCGGGGAGGGGGTATATCGACCCCACCCCCTCATGTCGAAGTTATCGGGGAGGGGGTATATCGACAACGACATACATACATGGAAAAAAATGCTATCCATCTATACATACATAGCCACATACATATATACATGGAAAAAAATGCTATGAAAAAAATACATATATGAACAAAAAAATTAATACATATATGAACATCCATACATACATATAGCCACATACATATATACATCATATATATATGAACAAAAAATTCATCATATAAAAAATGAACAAAAAATGATATGAATTAACAGAGCCGGGGCGGGGCGGCGGCGGCTCACAGCGGGGGCGGCCGGCGAGGGCGACGGCGGGGGCGGCGAGGGCGTCGGCGACGGCGGGGGCGGCGAGGGCGTCGGCGACGGCGACGGTGGGGGCGGGCCAGGGCAGGGGCGTGGCCGGACGCGCTCGGGGGCGGCGGACGGCGTCGGCTGGCGAGGGCGACGGGGGGGGCGGCGCGCGAGGGAGCCGGCGACGGCGTCGGCCGGCGAGGGCGACGGCGGGGGCGGCGCGCGAGGGAGCCGGCGACGGTGTCGGCCGGCGAGGGCGACGGCGGGGGCGGCGCACGAGGGAGCCGGCGACGACGGCGACGGTGGGGGCGGGCCGAGGCGCAGGGGCACGGCCGGGCGCGCTCGGGGGCGGCGGACGGCGACGACGTGGGCGGCGGACGGCGTCGGCGTGGGCTCGGGGGCGGGGCAGGGTCACGGGCGATGGCGACGGCGTCGGGGCAGCCTGGCGGCGTCGAGGAGGTCGGCGTCGTCGGGGGGAACTGCGAGATGAAAATGAAAATTTTCACAAGTGCTGCTTATATACACACAACATTGGTCCCGGTTGGTTGCACCAACCGGGACTAATGCACCCCTTTAGTCCCAGTTGGTGCCACCAACCGGGACCAAAGGTCTCTTTTCAGCAGCCCAAAGGGCGGGAAGCAGAGACCTTTGGTCTCGGTTGGTGGCACGAACTGGGACCAAAGGTAGGCATTGGTCCCGGTTGGTGCCACCAACCGGGACCAATGGCCTTGCACAGCGGCGTGGTGGGAGTTTAGTCCCACCTCGCTACTTGAGAGAGTGCCGCACCTGTTTATAAGGCGCGGTGCGCCAGAGACTTCGAGCTCCTCTCTAAAGCAGGCTTACGGGCCTAACCACTCTGTATCTGCCTGTGGGCCTTCTGCGGGCCTGAATCCCTGCCCGACTGGCTGGTTGGGTTTCTAGTCGTATTCAGGCCGTGGTGGCCCAGTAGGCGGCATTTTTTTTTAATTTTTTTGCAGTTTTTTTGTTTTGTTTTTTGCATTGTTTATTTCTTTTCTTTTTTTCTTTATTTTTTTTAATTCTTTTTGCTGTTAGGTCACAAAAATTATAAACTTTCTGTTAGTGCCATTAGTTTTCAAATTTGAATAGTTTAAATTTGAATTCTTTTAAATTTGTGTGAATCACGAGTTTGTGAATAACTTTACTATAAAAATAGATTTTCGAGTGATTCTTTTTCCTGCTATTTAATATTACTGTGTTTTATCATTATATTCAATTTGGTAATTTTTAGGTTATTTTAAATGTCCGTTTTAATCAAAAACAGATTTTGTTATTTTAGTTTGCTATTAAAGTTTCTAACAAAAAAATTCTTTATGAAAATTCTTTTTGCTATTAATGTTTTGAACAAAAAATACTTTGATAATTTTAGCTACATCAAAATGCACCATTGAAAGCCACATCATCAATTTTCAACCCTTTCTGACTTCATTTGGTATTTTTCATGCATTTACTGATTTTTTTGAGCTAAATGACCCTGAAATTGAAAAGCACTACAAATGAACTCTGAAAAGGTTGAAAGTTGGCATGGTATCATCATTTCACCCACATAGCATGTGCTAAAAAGTTGAGAGGGTTACGGCAAAAACTGGATGCACTTCGTGTACAAAATGGACAATCTCTTTCGAAGTATCAGGGTTTCGGACGAAAACTCATCTGTTACAAAGGGATTCATTTTTTTGAACTTATTTGAACTCCAGACTTTTTGTGTGTTCAAAATGCACCATTCAAAGCCACATCATCAATTTTCAACCCTTTCTGACTTCATTTGGTATTTTGCATGCATTTACTGATTTTTTGAGCTAAATGACCCTGAAATTGAAAAGCACTACAAATGAACTCATCTGTTACAAAAGGCATTTCATTTCTTCACATGTAACTGCAATGATATAGTTGTGGAGAGAAAGTCTTCACTTTTTCTTCGCTTGTGTCCTTTGCTTATTGCGCCGTAACCATGGATAATCTTCATCGTTTAACAGGGTGCTTGGGTCAGCCTTGACTTTGAAGGGAGGAATTTCATGAAACTTTTCATAATCTTCGGACATGTCTGTCTTGCCCTCCAATCCCACGATGTCTCTTTTTCCTGAAAGAACTATGTGGCGCTTTGGCTCATCGTATGATGTATTCGCTTCCTTATCTTTTCTTTTTCTTGGTTTGGTAGACATGTCCTTCACATAGAAAACTTGCGCCACATCACTGGCTAGGACGAATGGTTCGTTTGTGTACCCAAGATTGTTCAGATCCACTGTTGTCATTCCGTACTGTGGGTCTTCCTGTACCCCGCCTCCTGACAGATTGACCCATTTGCACTGAAACAAAGGGACCTTGAAATCATGTCCATAGTCAAGTTCCCATATGTCCACTATGTAACCATAATATGTGTCCTTTCCCCTATTGGTTGCTGCATCAAAGCGAACACCGCTGTTTTGGTTGGTGCTCTTTTGATCTTGGGCGATCGTGTAAAATGTATTCCCATTTATCTCGTACCCTTTGTAAGTCAATACAGTCGAAGATGGTCCCCTGGCCAACGAGTACAACTCATCAGAAACAGTGTTGTCACCCATGAGACGTGTTTGCAACCAACTGCCGAAAGTCCTGATGTGTTCATATGTAATCCAGTCGTCACACTGCTCCGGGTGTTTGGAGCGCAGAATATTCTTGTGTTCATCGACATACGGGGTCACCAAGGTAGAATTCTGTAGAACTGTGTAGTGTGCTTGAGACCAAGAATGCCCGTCCCTACATATTATTGAGTCCGCTCCTAGCGTGCCTTTTCCGGTCAGTCTTCCCTCATACCGCGATTGAGGGAGACCAATCTTCTTAAGGTCAGGAATGAAGTCAACACAAAACCCAATGACATCCTCTGTTTGATGGCCCATGGAGATGCTTCCTTCTGGCCTAGCGCGGTTACGAACATATTTCTTTAAGACTCCCATGAACCTCTCAAAGGGGAACATATTGTGTAGAAATACAGGGCCCAGAACGACAATCTCGTCGACTAGATGAACTAGGACGTGCATCATTATATTGAAGAAGGACGGTGGGAACACCAGCTCGAAACTAACAAGACATTGCACCAAATCACTCCTTAACCTTGGCAGGATTTCTGGATCGATCACCTTCTGAGAGATTGCATTGAGGAATGCACATAGCTTCACAATGGCTAATCGAACGTTTTCCGGTAGAAGCCCCCTCAATGCAACCGGAAGCAGTTGCGTCATAATCACGTGGCAGTCATGAGACTTTAGGTTCTGGAACTTTTTCTCTGCCATATTTATTATTCCCTTTATATTCGACGAGAAGCCAGACGGGACCTTCATACTGAGCAGGCATTCAAAGAAGATTTCCTTCTCTTCTTTGGTAAGAGCGTAGCTGGCAGGACCTTCATACTGCTTTGGATGCATGCCGTCTTTTTCATGCACACGTTGTTGTTCCTCCCGTGCCTCTGGTGTATCTTTTGTCTTCCCATACACTCCCAAGAAGCCTAGCAGGTTCACGCAAAGATTCTTTGTCACGTGCATCACGTCGATTGCAGAGCGGACCTCTAGGTCTTTCCAATAGGGTAGGTCCCAAAATATAGATTTCTTCTTCCACATGGGTGCGCGTCCCGCATCGTCAGTCGGAACAGATAGTCCGCCAGGACCCTTTCCAAAGATTACTTGTAAATCATTGACCATATCAAGTATGTGATCACCAGTACGAAGGGCAGGCTTCTTCCGGTGATCTGCCTCACCTTTGAAATGCTTTCCTTTCTTTCGACATTGATGGTTGGTCGGAAGAAATCGACGATGCCCCAGGTACACATTCTTCCTGCATTTTTCCAAATATATACTGTCGGTGTCATCTAAACAGTGTGTGCATGCGTGGTATCCCTTGTTTGTCTGTCCTGAAAGGTTACTGAGAGCAGGCCAATCGTTGATGGTTACAAACAGCAACGCATGTAGGTCAAATTCCTCCTGTTCGTTCTCATCCCACACACGTACACCTCTTCCATTCCATAGCTGTAAAAGTTCATCAACTAATGGCCTTAGGTACACATCAATGTCATTGCCGGGTTGCTTAGGGCCTTGGATGAGCACTGGCATCATAATGAACTTCCGCTTCATGCACAACCAAGGAGGAAGGTTATACATACATAGAGTCACAGGCCATGTGCTATGCTTGCTGCTCTGCTCCCCAAAAGGATTAATGCCATCTGCACTTAAACCAAACCATACGTTCCTCGGGTCACCTGTAAAGTCGCTCCACTTTCTCTCGATCTTTCTCCACTGCGACCCGTCAGCGGGTGCTCTCAACTTCCCGTCTTTCTTACGGTCTTTTATGTGCCATTGCATCAACTCGGCATGCTTTTTGTTTCTGAACAGACGTTTCAACCGTGGTATTATAGGAGCATACCACATCACCTTGGCAGGAACCCTCTTCCCGGTGCTCTGGCCCTCAACATCACCAGGGTCATCTCTTCTAATCTTATACCGCAATGCACCGCATATCGGGCATGCGTTCAAATCCTCGTGCGCACCGCGGTAGAGGATGCAGTCATTAGGGCATGCATGTATCTTCTGCACCTCCAATCCTAGAGGGCATAGAACCTTCTTTGCTTCGTACGTACTGCCGGGCAATTCGTTATCCTTTGGAAGCTTCTTCTTCATTATTTTAAGTAGCGAACTAAATCCCTTGTCAGATACACCATTGTCTACCTTCCATTGCAGCAATTCCAGTGTGGTACCGAGCTTTCTGTTGTCATCTTCGCAATTTGGGTACAACCCTTTTTTGTGATCCTCTAACATGCGATCGAACTTCAACTTCTCCCTTTCACTTTCGCATTCTCTCTGTGCATCAACAATGACCCGGCGAAGATCATCATCGGGCACATCGTCTGGTTCCTCTTGATCTTCAGCTTCCCCCATTGCAGCATCACCGTATTCAGGGGGCGGGTAGTTGTCATCATCCTCTTCTTCTTCGTTGTCTTCCATCATAACCCCTCTTTCTCCATGCTTGGTCCAAACATTATAGCGTGGCATAAAACCCTTCTCAAGAAGGTGGAAGTGAAGGGTTTTAGAGTTGGAGAAAGCCTTCGTATTCTCACAGACAGTACATGGACAATGCATAAAACCATTCTGCTTGTTTGCCTCAGCCGCTTCGAGAAAATTATGCAGACCCTTAATATACTCGGAGGTGCGTCGGTCACCGTACATCCATTGTCGGTTCATCTGCGTGCGTTATATAGTTCTCATTATTGAACAACATATAACTCTCTAGAGCATCTAATTAAATCATACAAGTAAGAACTATCTAGAACAACATATAACCAAAACCATCGCACTATATAATAACAAACAATAATAAAAGTAAGAAAGTTACACAAGTATCTATCTAAATCATACAAGTAAGAACTTTTTTCTTTTAGAAAGAAGATAAGAAGAAGAGGCTAACCACGGTGGTGCCGGCGCCCAGATGGGCGCGGGCGATCGACGGCGGTGAGGACGGGGACGGGATAGGACGGACCGCCAAACCTAGACAAATCTTGAGGAAAATGGAGCTTGGACAATGAGCTTCCAGAGGAGAAAGCTTAAGTGTGGCTCGGGCATTTCATCGAACACCTCATGTGCATAGGAGGTGAGCTAGAGCACCACAAAACTCTCCCACGGCCGGCCAAAAAAACAGAGCAGTGCACTGCTCTCCTCGCGGGGGTATATATAGGCCGACCATTGGTCCCGGTTTGTGGCTGGAACCGGGACTAAAGGACATCATTTGGTCCCGGTTCCAGCCACAAACCGGGACCAATGGTTGTGGGCCAGGAGCGAGGCCCATTGGTCCCGGTTCGTGTCTGGAACCGGGACCAAAGGGGTCAGACGAACCGGGACCAATGGCCCACGAGGCCCGGCCGGCGCCCTGGCCTCACGAACCGGGACCAATGCCCCCATTGGTCCCGGTTCATGAGTGAACCGGGATTAATGGGCTTTTCAGGGCTGGACCAAAGCCATGTTTTCTACTAGTGAACTTAAGCGTGCTACATGCTTTAGCAAAGCTCTTAAATTGTTATGGATGACGGTAAAGTTCTTAAATTGTTATGGATGACTGTAAAGTCCTTCAGGATTGATCTCTTAAATATTCCACGTGTGCAAACAAATGGCAAATGGCAAATTTTGATAAGTCCTTCGTGCCATATACCTGAAGTGCGCCACACGCTTGAGAAGGGTTCTTAAATTGTTATGGATGACTGTAAAGTCCTTCAGGATTGATCTCTTAAGTATTCCACGTGTGCAAACAAAGTTCGCAACACACGCCATGTAAGTCAATTGCTTCATTATGTCATGTGGTATGAATGAAACTACTTCGTATGCAGTAAGAAAGGTCTCAACTCACGCATGTAAGTCGATTGCTTTGTTCTGTCGTGTTGTATGTATTAAGTAGCTTAAATATTTGACAGTCAACAAATATGAGCTATATGGGCAAAGTTTGTCGAAATATTTTCTTCTTTTTATTAAAATCTCTGGACACTTGCATAGTTTTGTACTGTTTACATAAATATACTGTTAAATATATTTTTCAACACGTCAATTTAAAGAAAGTACATTTATTAGGGACTAAGATTGTTGGGTTCTTCTTGGGAATTTTAATTTATTAGATGGAACGAAAAACAAGAGCGTAAGAGCATCTGCAACTCGACCTTTCAAACCCGTCTCAAATGTCCGAGCAGGCCGCCCGGTCACTGACCAGTCACAAAAAGATGACCCAACTGGGCTCCTCAAACGGATCTCAAACGCCCGGCATGACCGGCATTTCTCATATCCACTCCACCACAAATTGCACCAAATCCACTCCCTCTGATATGGGGGCGGCTGGACGCGTACACTACGTCGAGACCGACAACCCGACCCCACCACAAATTGCACCAAATCCACTCCCTCAACCTACCAGATACATTTGCTCTCTCATCTCTTCTTCCTCCTCCACGACGTTGTTCCGACGTGTGTTCCGAGCGCGTGCGCCGTCAGGACAGGCAGAACACTCTTCTCTCCCGTCCTCGCCGATGGGGACGTCGTTCCCGGCGCGGACACCACCGCGGTACATCTGGCAACTCCCGAGCTCCCCATTGCACTCTATGTGTTCAACACATCGTCCGACCTAGGGAAAATAAAATATTTTTTTAGGGAAAATGATGAATTCCGATGGTCCGTCGGACGAGGAGTATGGACCGTCGGAGCTTGATCAAATGATTCAAGACGAGTTCTTCGATTCCTCGCAATCGGACGAAGAAGTGGATATGATCATGCTCATGAGCATGCAAGAGTAAATGGACCGGCGAGCATATTCTCAACTTCAAGGACTTAATCAAGGGGAGGAGAGTGATCAATCAAGAGCACGACTACTGCAGAAGGACTACTTTGGTCTGAACCCAACTTTCTCGATGATCCATGGTTTCGTCGCCGTTTTCGCATGCGGAAACCATTGTTTATGTGCATTGTGGAGGGAGTGGAGGCGCACGATAACTACTTCAAGCTCACAAAGGATTCCTGCTTGTCAACTTTCTTTCAATGCTAAGCAGAAGTGCACGGCTACTTTGAGGATGCTTGCACTTGGTACTGCCATAGATGTCGTTGGTGAGATGGTCAAGATGGGGGGAGAGCACATGCGCGAAGACTACTGTCAATTTTACATGCGCCGTGGTGCAGGTGTTTGGAGCAAAGTATCCGAAAGAACCAATTGTGCATAGGGCAGAGGGTTTCCAAGATTGCTTGGATCCATTGATTGCATGCATCGGCAATGGAACAACTGCCTAAATTGATTGCATGCATCGGCAAGCAATCTCCGGTGTTCAAGAGGCTTTACAGTGGGAAATCACCGTCGTGCAACCACACCGTCAATGATCGTGACTACAACATGGGATACTATGTTGCTAATGGCATCTATCCTCGTTACTTTTGTGAAGATCATATCCGAACCACAGGGCAGGAAACAAAAACACTTCGCAACATTGCAAGAATAAGCTAGGAAGGATGTGGAGAGGGCATTGTTCATCGAGCTGCAATGATATAGGAATCAGAAACTTTGTGGCAGCTGATGACATGTTGTGTTAGTTTGCACAATATGATTGTCGAGGATGAGGGTGATGGTGTTTCCCAAGCCAATGTTATGGATTTTGAAGCGCCCGGTGAACAAGTTCAAATCCCGTAAGGTCAAGATGCAGCTCAACTTACGATCTTTCTACAGATGCATGAGAATCTTCGAGATCATCATGTCCAGGCGCAGCTGCTCAGATGATGTTTGAATTGTGCACTTAAAATAAATTTTATGTAAACACCATGTATTTTCGATACCAACATTTGTTATTTATGTGCAACACCATGCATTTTCGGTACCAAATTTGATAAGTCCTTCATTCCCTATATATTAAATACGCCACACGCTTGAGCAAAGTTCTTAAATTTTTATGGATGACCATAAAGTTCTTCCGAATTAATCACTCAAGTGCACAACATGCATGATCAAAGTTTTCATCATAAGAGATAAAACTTTGATAAATTCTTTGTGCCCTATACCTTAAGTGCGCCACACGCTTTAACAAAGTTTTTATCAAACAATGTTATGGATGATGGTAAAATTCTTTCGGATCGATCTCTCAAGTGCGCAATGTGCATGAACGAAGTTTTCATCAAACGAGATAACAAGTTGATAAGTGCTTCATGCCCGATGTACTAAGTATGCCACACGCTTGAGCAAAGTTTTAATTTTTTATGGATGACGGTAAAGTTCTTCCAGATCAATCACTCGAGTGTGCAACGTGCATAAACAAACGAGGAAGACGGCGTAGCACCATGCCATATTCAAAGTGCTTAAGTAGTACTGCATAGATCTACCAATATGCACTTACATCCCATACACCCGGTCATCCATGGAACCGGTGGAAGAACTTTAGAAACTAATCGTGGTGCATGATATCGTCTTGAATAACCGGCATTCTAACGTCTTGACTATGTACTCACAATATTACTAGATTACTATTGAACATTATCTACGCCTCAAGTAAACCTCTTGAAGGGCATTACTTGCTGGTTCCCGGTCCTTATCCAATTAGTTTTTCGTACACGATATCATCTTGGATAATCTTTGTTCGACCATTCTATGTGCTGCTGTTGGTTAGCCTTTTACTTTGATTTGTGCAGATTAAGATAAAGGGACGCCTATAGACCATGAATAAATAACTAGCTTAGTGTGTACAGATAATCTGCTTACATATTATTTGTGTGGTCTTTTCTTTGTGAAGTCAGAACTCTCGGGCAATTTTTGTTATCACTGGCAAAAGATACCCATAGATGGAATATTGCGGACGGGGAATCTCTTCTGTAGTAGAAAATGTCAAAAGAAAACAAGATTGAAAGAGAGAGGCCAACTTCTCTTTGGTTATTGAATACTCTAGAATTATTCGCTTAATTAATCCCTCCTTAGCACGCCAAGCAAGAAGAGCCGCCTGAATAAGATGAAAAGGACAGACAAAAAAACAATCCGGCCAGCAGTGAGAAGTGTGATTGGTGGTCAAGACTCAAGATCAAAAGTCGATGCCCGAGAATATGGATCTGGGAAAGAGGGATGCTCTGTGATTTTTTTTAGAAGAGGCAAAGGAGGGCCTCCCGATTCTTCCTAGCAACCAAAAGTAACTAAGAGCATCTCTCGGCCTTCGAACATCCAAGAAGAGCGACACATGAAGAATCACAGGAAAAAAAACATGAAGATTTGGGTAAGGAACAACGAAGAACAGCAACAGCGGATCTTGTCCCTCGGACTTTCTTGAACCAAGCTCATTGCAGGATCTGGTGGCGAGTGTCCTGACACTGGCATTTGTTCCTCTTCCCCTTCTTGCTCTTCTTCTTCTCGCCTCCACATGTCGTAGCTTGGTGAAGCGATTCACTCAAATCTCGCGGAGGAGCTCGTCAGAGAAGTGGACCGCCATGGATTTTGGGGTTGCAGCAGATTTTGCGGGAGAAAACAAAGAAGCACGTAAATTAGCAGATCTCAAACACCCAGATGAGTGAAACAATCATACGCATGCAGCGAAATTAACAAGTAAAAGAAAGCAAAGAGAGAGAATTAAGGGAAGAACTCACAGGAAGCTGAGATTCAAAACTGGGAAAGTGAATCGCTGGGTGGATGGGGCAGCTGGGTGATGATGTAGCCATGTAGGTACGGGAGGGGGCTCACCGCTCACGGGTCAGTACAGGGATATGGGAGTGGACAGATACGATGTGACAGTATCCGGGTCGTATAGGGATGGGGAATAGAAAATATACTATGGGATTGTTGTCTGGGACCAGGTGGGCCAGGCCGCTCGAATCCATATGTTGCATCAACGTCTGTGATATGAGCTGCGGACGGAACGCGAAGGAAAATGCCTTTACCGGGAACGATCTTGCTGTCCCACGAGCCACGCCCCATCCCGTCCACCCCAACCATCACCAACCTCTCCTCCAACAGCAGCATGCCACCTCTCCTCCCAAATGGTAGGATGTATCCATGGACCATGGGCATAAATAATGGACCCTCATAGAGTCATAGCTGACTAACGTTCGCTAGCTAGGGTGACTGTTGCGAATACCCCGGTGGCAGTTTTTGTGTATTGGATAAGCTGGGATGGCATTTTACAAAGGAAAACTCTTAAAATCAACCGACTAATTTACCACGGGCATAAGCCGCGTCTGATGGTTGCCATGCGTCCTAGTCGGGCCCGCACAACACAGCTCCAACCCCTCGTCCTTATCTTCTATCCAAAAACTAGTCGTCCTCATCCTCTAGACCAGCCCGAGCTCCTCCCTCCCCGTCCCCTGCACTAGCTCTCTTTCTCTCGGCGAGCCCGAGCTCCTCTCTCCCCACCCCTGCAGGCCAGCTCTCTTCCTCTCCGCGAGCGCCTCCCCTTCCCCGTCCATGGCCTCTTCATCCCGGTCGGCGGAGCTGCTGTTGCTACGAAAACCGGCAGTGCTGCGAAGCGCCGGCGATGAGATCTCGATGGCGACATCACTGCTGCATACCTCGCTTCATCCCGGCGCCGGAGTTGCAAGGACGCTTCACGCGGAGCCGTCGGTGCTGCGTTGGAGCTCCGCCGGGCTGCAATGGAGCTCGGCCGGAGCTGCAATGGAGCTTCGCCGGATCGTTGATGATGCGTTGAAGCTCTGACGGAGTTACATTGGAGCTTCACCGGAGTCGCCCGTGCTGCATTGGAGCCCTGCCGGAGTTGCATTGGAGCTTCATTGGAGCCGTTGATGTTGCATTGGAGCTCGCCGGAGTTGCATTGGAGCTTCACCGGAGCCATGAGTGCTGCATTGGAGCTCGCCGGAGCCGTCGGTGTCACGTTGGAGTTCTGCCGGTGCTGCATACGGTCGCCACTGTTGTAATGGAGGAGAGACAAGGTGGGAGAAGATGACTTGCGAAGCCTACGATCCAACGTCCCGTGCGCTTAATCGAACGGCTCCCGAGGCGGATGATTTTTGACAAACTTCATCTGGATGATTTGTAGCAGTGACCTTTTACAAAACTATCACGATACGTTCTCGGTTGACTTTCGCCGGATAAGGTTTCCGTAAATAATTACCGGTAAGGCCCTCTTTGATTCGTAGGATTGCAAAAATGTATAAAGAATCCTACATGATTTGAATTTGTTTGATTATATCACGTGAAAAGCAAAGGTTAATTTTTAAAAGATTTGAGCGGATGTTAATCTATGGAATGTAATGAAATGATTGCTTAGGATTCAATCCAACAATCAAAAGGCCAGTGTAAAGAATTATAATCCTGCAAAAATCACTCAATGAATCCTCCAAAGATTTAATGAAAATTCCTTAATCAAAGAGACCCTTAAATTACTGATCAAGTCCATTTTTTATTTTATTTTTGACAGGAAGAACGATTTTTTTATAGTTTTTCGGTCTACTAGTATATGCAATTCATATCCGTACATGAATTGCACCCCTCCCCCCCCCCCCCCCCCCCGGGCCCAACAGGCATACATCGACTACATGCAACAACGGACGTTGCAAACCATATATGTCACTTATCGACATCTCTATTTGACCCTTTACTAGTAAGCGTGCACGTGCGACGCACATCTCGACTAAGACTATAATTAATGTAAAAATTCAAAAGTGTAAAAACGATTAAACAAAGATATCCTAATAATATTGGAATTCACAATATTCAAAAATGCTATAATTTAGCACTGCATATAGAGAGCAAAGACACAACTAATTACTTATTCCTTAATATGTTTAAAAATTCTCATACAATGTCAAAAATCTTGGGCGCATTTATGACAGTAAAACTGCACTTAATCCCAGCCCTCTCACGCCGCCAGTGATTTCATCCATCGGATTTCGCGTTGAGGTTGTTTTTGGCCGTCGGATCTAAGTTTCAGGTGCAGTCTTACCACGACCTGTGGCTGGGCTGTCCTAATGGGCCGCTACTCTCGTAACCTTTTCCGAGGCCTGTGGTTGATTGGGCTTTACTGGGCCGCTATCTATCGCTGGCTTGCTTGACTCGTACAAGAAAACGCTAATGAAAAAACTGTTCGCGATCAGGTTAGGCGCTCGGCTCCATACAGAGAGGATGCGGTCCGGCGATGCGCGGAACCGATCCGGCGCGGGAGGGAGGCAAGGCACGCGAGGGGTCCGGCGCGGGAGTGTGACCAGGATGCGTACATCGAAGGGGCAGCGATCCCCACTTGCCGCCGGTGAATCCTGCTCTCAAACCGGCGGAGTCAAGGGGGGCACTCTCAGACCGATTCAGCCAGAAGGGTGGTCTCAACTTCCAGGGGAAGGATCATTGGCAGCAACTTAATCTGCCCCTATAAGAACGATTCGGCATGGAAAAGTGTTCAGATCTGCTTCCCCATGCATTTTTCGCTGGTACAGATCATTCCCTTCCCTTTGTATCGGATGCTCTTTACTTTCTGCTGATTTGGATATTCTACTTTTCACATGGATCAGGAAGTCACGTATGAATCTTCAGTACCTGTATGTGTCCCTAGGATGATGAATTCCACCACCCCTCTTATTCGAGCGGAACAAATGACATCTTGTCTTGATTTTCTCAATTGAAATTTGATTTGCAGGGAGCTGTACAGGAACAACCTCAATGGCGAGACCCCAAAATAATTGGGCAAGCTAAGAATTTGATCAGCTTGGATTTGTATGCTAATAAGCTCACCGGAAGAATCCCCAACTCGCTTTCCAAACTCAACTCACTGAGATTCATGCATGTCTCTGATTACAGTTAATTATTCTGCATTACAAATGCATCTTTAGTCCAAGTGATGTACCCAAAGTGGCCGGGCAGTCGTGGCCATAATTCTGAATAAATTGAAATGCAATTTAAATGATATGCCCCAAAGTTCATTTGCTTTTGGCACAGTTAAGCATTAGATTTGAAAGGATGCAGGTTTGGCTCATACTATCGATTTCTTATAGGCGTCTGAACAACAACAAGCTTGCTGGATCGATTCCACAGGAGCTGGCCAAACTCTCCAATTTGAAAGTCATTTGAGTGTGCATCTTAAGATTCTTAACATATGTATAACAGATTTAGTTGTGTCGTTATTCTCTATGGTTGCTGACTTTTAACAACGACATGCAGTGATTTGTCTAACAATGACTTATGTGGGATGATCCACGTTGATGGTCCATTCTCAAGCTTCCCTCTTCGAAGGTATATCTCAAAGTCCACTAGCATATTTTCTGGAACTAATGTATCTGGATTCCTAAAAAGTTATAATTTTTTGTTACGTTTGTACTGCGATGTCCTTATGGTCTAGGATTGAACTTTGGTTCTGCAGTCTTTGCTTTTTAAGTGATGTTGATCCGATATATGTTAGAGAATATCACGTGGGTGTATTAGTTATGTGAATGTTAAGTTTAAATTGCTGCTTTTGAGTTTCTTTGGATACGAGTATGATATTTTTGGTGTAGGTGAGGTGATTATAAAATGTAAGAGAACATGGCATTACTGCTATCAGAAGATCAATTGATTCTTCTTTTCCTATAAATTCGACAAAGTAAAGTGAAGGTTTCAAATTTTAGTGTCTATACTTTTCTTTGTAGACGTGGTTAGCTCTATTTTTTGGCAAGGGATTTGTTTTATCTCTATGTTTGAAACTCAGTTTCTTGATGGTAAATTACGGCTTGCTTATCCACACAAGATTCTCACTGGTCAACTCTTTTGCATGCCCCCGTGTCCAGGTTAATTTTTTCGCTTAATCATTTACTTAACCTATTAGCTTACGCCATCTAATCATGACGGCACGTTGCACATCATGAATTATTTATACACAGAATATACTTTTAATTTTCTTACCGACTCTTCAATGTTTCCAGATATTGCTCACAGAAAATTGTAAAATCGGTGTCGACATGTCACTTATTCATCTCATTTATCATTTTTTTAAATATCCAGCAATTGCTGTTGATCCATTTATCAGTTTGTCCAAGGACATACATGATACTTTTACATTTCTCCAGCAGTTATTTGCAGAAAAAAAATGTTTTCTTGCTATGGCCGAGAGTTTGGTCACCTCTTCTATTTGTACTACTTTATTTTTGGCATATCAGTTTATATGTATTAATATTGTTGGCAGAAGATATGGATTTATAGTTATATACACTGCTAGGAGAAAGGCTAGTCTTCATTAATATTGTACTTAGTCGGTACATAAAAACTCACTCCTTGTCTCCCAACCATCACATAAGGATTATAAGGCATTATCATGGAGTCAACAGTCGTAAGTACGAAAAAGTAAGCAATGCATTGTTTTGTCTAGATTTGTATCCATCATTTATTAGGCGAACACCTTTCCATACTATTCTATTAGCATGTCATGGTAATATTTTGAACAAGATAGTGTTTCTTTACGGTGATAGGTGATAATTGTACCTTTACTGGTATCTTTCAACACAAGGTCTTAACTCACATAGAGGTGCCGCCGTGCGAAACTATCAATTAGCTCAGCTCATCAATGCTACAAATTTAACGCTACATTTTTTGTGATATTATCCACCCCGCCCCCCGCGCTTGCATCCACCCCTCCCCCCGCGCTTGCATCCTTAAGGGCATCTATGGCCGGACTTGATTACCATACATCAAATCCATACAAATGCATGCAACTACGTAAACTATGCATACACATCCTTCAGCTACTACATACAACATGTCATCGGACTATCAAAGTTTGACATGTTTGATTATGATGGAGAAGATCATTCCCGGCTGCCCTTGCCCTTCCTGGCACCATTGTCGTCCTTCTCACGAAAGTATCGGTCGAAGACGCAATACGGATTGAGCCGGATCTAGCAATGAACACACCAAAATGTTAACGAGTGAGTGTGAACGAACCATAGAAATGTGTCGGCCAAGTACTGTATGCCACACGAAAAGCTTCAGTAAGACAAGAGTTGCTCTCGCTATAAGCGAGATATAGTTCTCATGAGCTTAGGTAGCGCCCCATGAACGAATGTATCTGCCATTTTAGTTTTCTATCCAAATAAGAATTAGTATGCATTCACTATATGAGATGAACAATTCCATCCCATTTCATCTCCTCCACCACACGCCAAAATGTAACCATTTCATTCTCGGAATTGCTTTTACCAAACACGAGAACGGAACCAAACCTCTACAGTGGAATGGAACCATGGGTTCCATAGCATTCCGTTCCACTTTGTTCTCAAACCAAACATACCCTAAGTTGTTTGGCCTTTCGTGCCTCTGCAGGGCTATATCTTAGCTACTACTCCCTCCGTACACGACACTTATTTTGGAACGGAGGGAGTACAAGACAACAGGCAATCACTAGATGGTGCATGCGAAGCGGTTTCTAGAATCGCTAAAATTGTTTTTTTTGGGTGTTTCTGTGTAAGTTTTTGTATCTTGGGCTTTAGTTTTCTGCGTTTCTTTACCAAATTTTTAGGTTTTGCTCTTTTTATATTTTTCAATACATTTCTATGTTATTTATACACATTATAAAATTTCTTTAGACACCTAGAACTATTTTTTAATATATGTAGAACATTTTTTCTAACTACTGTTTGAACATTTAACATTTTTGGAATACATGTTAAACAGTTCTCAAATACACATTAAACATTTCAGAATTGAACAAAACATTATTAAAACTACACGGACATTTTTTTACATTGAAAATGTTTCACGCGTTGTTTTTGAAATGCATGAAATTTTTATATTGTGACGATTTTTTTTCTTTAAATTACGTGATTCTTTTCCATCGTATAATAATTTTTAAAATGTGCGAATATTTTTCTGAAATCGGTGATTTTTTGTGAAATGACAAAACATTTTTTCTAAATTATGTGAACAAATTTTTACATTGTGTAAATATTATTTTTAATTGTAATAGACATTTGTCTGAAATACATGAATATTTTTTAAACGTCACCAACACTGTCTAATCTAATGCAGTTGCTTATGTGCGCTTCCTTTCTACTCTAGTGCACTTGGCTGTTTTCCTTCCAATTCTGAATGCTATCAACATTTTGTAAATGTTCCGCGAGTATTTTTTACACCACATGAACATTTTCAAATGTGCGATGGATGCGAACCAACCTGTGGTTGGATGATTAGGAGGACAGTGGTATCTCCTGCCCATCAGAATTCAATTCTTAGACTTGACATTGGTGCTAGCATTTTCTAGATTTATTTCAGTCCTTCTGGCGATGCGCGTTCAACGGGAGAAGATGTTGCCGTCGACTATAATGACTTCGTCAATCTCGAGATGATGTGCCGACTCAGTCTCTTGCAGGTGTTCATAGGAGTAGGGTGTACGTGCATGCATTCATAGGGGTGATTGTATGCTCGTGTATGTGAACGACGGTGCTAAAAAAATGCTATGAACGCTTTTTAATTTTTTTAATAAAGTAATTTTCGAATGTCTATTTTTTTGGAATTCAAACAAAACTAAAAAGAAGAAAATAGAAAAAAAATGATCGAACGAACTAACGATCGTATCAACTAATGGCTGGCCTAGTAATATGCGTCACACAGACGCACCCTTCGGGCCTTGTACCCAAAATTGAACTACGCCATTCCTCGGAACCCTCTCGTGCTTGCAGGAGAGAAAAAAAACGTTAGGCTAAACTTATAACAAAAACGAGCATGACTTTGTGGGAGGTACGACAGTAAAATTCCTGGATATATGAGGTGCAGACCTATACTCGTTCAAGACAAGATAAGATTTAGAGCCATATCTGGGACAATGACGTCCAGATGGGAAACCATGAATAATGTTCAGCCATTTGAACATGCAGAGGAAAAGATAAAGTGGGGCCATTTTAACTCTAATCAAAATGGTATGACCTATGAGCAAGTGTCTACCTCCAAGTTATCAAATGCTATGTCTACCTCCAAGTTATCAAATGCGAACCAACCTGTGGTTGGATGGTTATAGGGACTGTGGTATCCCCAACCCACCAAGGTTTAAATCCTGATACTCGCATTTATTTCTTGGATTTATTTCAGAATTTCCGGCGATGCGCATTCAGTGGGAGGAGACGCTCCCGTCGACGACGAGGCGCCTACGGTGACTTCGTAAATTTCAAGATGATATGCCGGCTCAGTCTCTCGGAGGTGCTCACAGGGGTAGGGTGTGCGTGTGTGAGTTCATAGGGGTGAGTGTATGCGTGTGTATATGAGCGCTTTGCGTCTGTACTGTGTTTAAAAATAATAATATTGGAACTATGGTCGATCGTCAAATATCCCAAAGTCGTTAGATGCTATGCATATAAACTATCCATGTATTTCAATAAAATTATCAATTGAAATTTTTATTCTAAGCAAATACTATTATGGTTCAGGCCCGACACGCTCTAAACGGGCCGTGCCAGGCACGCGGCACGCCTCGGGCCATGCCTGGGTCTGAAGGTTGGGCACGCAGGCTGGCACGGCACGGCCCGTTTACATTTTTTTATATATATAACATAAAAAACAACCCAATGGGCCAAAATCGGCCCAAAAAACAACCTGCAAGACTAACAGCTTAGCGGGCCAGCGGGTCTGGCGTGCCGACGGGCCGGTCCATATACCTCCCGGGCCGTGCTTGGGCTGGAGGAGCCAGCACGCGGGCTGGCACGGCCCGGTCCGGCTAATAATCGTGCCATGACGGACCGGGCCGTGCCAGGCAGGATTATGACGGGCCGGGCCGGACCGTTTGGCCAGCTCTGGGCAAAGGTGGGCCAACGAACGAATGTAGTTGTCTGTTGGGCCTTGTTTTACACAAAAGTAAACCACGTCATTCCTCCGAACCATACCTGGCCAAACGGGCCGCCCGACACGGCACGGCACGGCCCGCCGAGGCACGTTTACTAATCGGGCCGGGCCGTGCCGGCCCGCGTGCTCGGGGTCCCGGCCCAGGCACGGCACGGGAGATAACTGGGCCGGCCCGCGGCACGATTAGGCACGCCGGCCCGATTGGCACGTCTATGCATATTTTCGCCGGAAAATAGGGAAAAAATGGCATAAAAATATGTAAAAAATATGTAGAATATTATGTGGGATAAATCTAGAGTTTTATTAGCGCCCGCCTCATTAAAACCTTCCATCCCAAAGAAGTAAAAGAGTACAAGGCATGCTCTAGAAATACTAAAAGATTAAAAGAAAGAGAAAAGGAAAGAAATTACAAAGACTACAACCATATGACTAATTCTTCAACCTTGCCCCGCACCCGCACCCGCATTCATAGCCGCCGCCGCACGGGCATGGTAGTGGGATCGGTGCTCGGAGGGAAGAGGCCATAATCCATATCCTCAAGACCGAAATCGGAGAGTGGGAAGCTAGTATTGGGATGATCATCCATGTGTTGAGTGTGAGAAATATGTGGGCTGGGCAGCCCTATTTATAGCAAAAATTTGACATTTTTCGGACTAATTTGACCCTCCAACGGTCAAAATTTCGAATATATGCATTTTATTAAAAAAACCCACCCTAATCCCTATTAAACCCCCCCTAAGTCCCTAACCCATGCTAACCCCCCCTAACCGGCTCCAACGGCTACCCCGCCGGCCCGCCCCCCGCCCCCCACCGATCGAGGCAGCGAGCCAGCGAGGCAGCGACCAGCGAGGCAGGAGGCAGCGAGCGACGAGCGCTGCGCCCCCCCAGGCCCCCAGTTCCCCCCGCTCCTCCTAACGGGCCTGCCGGGCCGTGCCGCGTGCCGTGCCGTGCCTCGGGCCGGCACGAGCTAATCGGGCCGTGCCGTGCTGGCCAGCGTGCTGGGGGTAGCGGCCCAGGCACGGCCCAAGGCGGGCTGCGTGCCTGGCACGGCCCGTTTAACTCGGGCCGGGCCCGGCCCGTAGCGTGCCGGCGCCCCGTGCTGCTGGGCCGGCCCGCTAGGCACGGCCCGTTTGGCCAGGTCTGCTCCGAACCCCTCTCGAGCTTGTGCGGGAGAAGGAACAAAGGGAGGAAAAAAAATATCAAAAAAAAGGGAGAAAAAAAAAACAATATAGCGGCGGCACAGTTTTGCGAAGAGGCCCCTGGTTTGACCCTCCGCCGTCCCCATCCCACACCCACGACGCCGGCGATGGCGGCGACGGTGCGGTTCGGGCTCCTGGTGGCGATGTTCCAGGCCATGACGCGGGACCGCACGTCCGCGAAGAAGCGGGGCCGCCTCCGCACGTTCCTCGACCGCGTCTACGGCGCCGGCGGCAGGGACGACTACTTCAGCGCGCTCCGCCTCGTCCTCCCGTCCCTCGACCGCGAGCGCGGCTCCTACGGCCTCAAGGAGGCCGCCCTCGCCGCCGCCCTCGTAGAAGCGCTCGGCATCGCCAAGGACTCCCCCGACGCCGTCCGCCTCACCAACTGGCGCCGCGGCGGCGGCGGCCGCAACGCGGGCAACTTCTCCCTCGTCGCCGCCGAGGTACAGTCGGGAGTCGGGACCATTTTTTTCTTCACCATTCAGCATTGTCTTTCTCGGTAATCACTGCGTCGCCTCGCTGTTGATGGATTGCTGTATGGGGTTCGATGGATTGTGCCAACTGATTGAATTGTGTAGGGTTTAGCCGTTGAGGATTAGAGGTTGACTTGGGTGGGTGTTTGAACTTTCAGCTGTGTGCTTGATATGATGTTTCTTCATATGCTTAGCAATGTACGACTGGCTAGCGTCAGTATGTTCTTTGTGATTCGGGTGCACAACTTGTAACCAAAAATGGTCCAATGGCTCGAACAGTAGAAGGCTGGAAACCTCATTGGTAGTTGTATGGTGTCATTGGTTTGATACTATAAATGTATAAAGAAACGCCGATTCAGTGCAAAATGCATGTAGCTGTACTGATTTATCAAGATGCTACTTGTTCTAGCAGCTTATCTTGCCTTTTTTATAGGCCGCTTTTGACATAATTTCCTTTTTGTACTCAGGTGCTGCAGCGGAGGCAAGGAATGACTTCTGGTGGATTGACAATAAAGGAGGTTAATGACGCACTCGATCGTCTATCTGCAAGTGACTCTAGGTAGCTTATGCATCTATTTCCTTTGCATTCGTGTTTGACTGGAAGTCAGAAATCAGAAGTTCTTCCTCATTTTTTATAGGTCTGAGAAGGCTTTGGTTCTTTCAAGTCTGATCAAGAAAACCAATGCCCTTGAAATGAAGTGGCTTCTAATGATTATTATTAAAGGTGAACTTGTTCTACACAATATTGTTTCTTTACGCTTAATAATTGATGCGCATTCCAACAGTACTTTCGAATTTCTTTTCATGTTTTCTGTACCATCATAGACTTGAAATTGGGGATCAGTGAGAAGAGCATATTCCATGAATTTCATCCTGACGCTGAGGACTTGTTCAATGTCACTTGTGACTTAAAATGGGTCTGTGAAAAGCTTAATGATCGAAGTCAAAGGCATAAACGTCAGGTGATTATACTGTTGCTTGTACTTTGTTTCTGACACATACTATTCGTGGTTCAACGGTCAAAGTCTTGAGAATTTAGTATTATTTCATAGCTCTTACCTTTTGCTCTTTTGTGTATGCATGGAGCTATGTTTTAGAATGATAGGTCATTGAATATCTTTCAGGCACACACAATTTTCTCATTACTTCTGTTACTCCTATGCTGTATGATCAGGATATAGAAATCGGAAAAGCTGTGAGGCCTCAGCTAGCTATGAGAGTCGGTAACGCTTCATCTGCATGGAAGAAGGTATTTCCTTGTTTTTCTTAGCTCCTAGTGTGACACTGCAAGTTGTAACTATTGCTAAGGAAATACTTTTTCTGTATTTCTCTTCTGCATCACCTGAATATGCTTGGTCAAACTGCTACCTCCCTGTCTCCAGCTTCATGGCAAACCAGTGGTTGCTGAGTGCAAATTTGATGGTGACCGTATCCAAATTCACAAGAATGGGGAAGAGATTCATTTCTTCTCACGGTAAATTAAATTGTTCCATATTTACTTCTTGCACATTCTTCTGAAACATATATATTTTTTGAGTTGTTCTCATATTGCAGAGAGCCTCATCTTGGCCCACTAATGTTTTCTGTATGTCAGGACCTTTATTGATCATTCTGAATATACATCTGGGATGTCCAAATATATTAAGGAAAATATCCTGGTTGACAGGTATTGTTTATTATTACTAAGCAGTAGTATCCTCTCTTTTTCGGGTACTGTAGCATAAATAAGAAATGAGGCCAGGCTTTGCATGAAAGAAGTCCATCTCAGGGCTTAGTCTTATCATAACCAAATGGACAAAAGCTCTCCAGTGATTATTATTGGAACATGTAGTCAGTTTGTTGGTCCTATTTGGCTAGTTAGCTAGATAGACAAACCTGAATGTGCTGAGCTATTATGGGATCTTCTTGCTCCTTAGTATTATTTCCTTGATAATATAAGCTCTGTGTGGGAATGATATCAATGTTTTGTGTAGATTATTTCACAATACAACTTTGGTCACTCATTCTTAACTCTGATATGAATTCAACTGAATCCTCAGGTGTATTTTGGATGGAGAGATGCTTGTTTGGGACACTGCGCTTAATCGGTTTGCAGAATTCGGCTCAAACCAGGAAATAGGTTTTTTAACTTCCATTGGAATTAGTAATATTTTGCATGTTCTGTTGAATGTTTTACAGTGAACTCAAACTATTTTATTCACAGCAAAGGCCGCTCGTGAAGGACTGGAAACTAATCGACAGGTTTTATCATTATCTTATTCACTATAGGTTCATTTCAGAATCGCTCCCTATCTAACTAATTTACTTTTTTTCCTTGCAGTTGTGCTGTATCCTTCACTTTTAACTGCTTCTTGCATCATGCTTTCTGTCTTGATACCTAACTGCCAAATTGGTAATGAAACACCTTTTGGGTTTCAGTGTCCTGAAAAACTGGGATGTTTGTTTCTCGCTTTGATAGATCTATATGCATTTAACACATGACCTGAAAATTATTTTCCTTTGGTTTGCAAATACTTAATTATGAGGAACATTATTTCACCCTTCAGTTTTTCATATCCCCTTTTCTTTTCATGCTGGTCATGTTTTGCTTGACGCTAGGAATGCACAGATATTGCTTTTGACATTCTTTATTCTGGAGACACTAGTGTTATCCACCAAAGTTTGGCGGAGCGTCACGAAATTCTGCGGAAGGTTGTCAAACCTTTAAAGGGTCGTCTTGAGATTTTGGTCCCAACAGGTGGTCTAAACACCCATCGCCCCCCAGGTAGCTCCTGAAAGCTATATGGCTATATGCAGTCTCAACTTGACATCTGATTCAAATAAATTAATCTAGATGGCATTTTCAAAAAAATGCCACAGGGGTGTTAACAGAACTGTCTTTTTGCTTTGCTTTGACATGTATTTTCTTATCTTCACAAAAAAAAATTGCAGTGTGTAACGAGCTTGATTTTTTTGCTATATTTTTTTCCCTTTCAGTAATATGTAACACTAGTTATGTTTGCAAATTGTAGATGAACCATGTTGGTCCATTTTTGCTCCCAGTATTGAAGACGTTGAGAAATTCTTCAAGGAGACCGTTGAAAACAGGTTTGTTTCCACTTCCTAAACACAAAACAATGTAGCAATCTGTTTGTAACACTAATAACTAAATGTGGTCTCATGATTTTTCAATCCATTGTTTGTGATTAGAGATGAGGGAATTGTACTGAAGGACCTTGATTCCAAATGGGAACCTGGTGATCGAAGTGGAAAGTGGCTTAAACTAAAGCCTGATTATATACATGCTGGTGCTGATCTGGATGTTATTATTATAGGTCAGCATCTTCATGCTTACTTGAAGTATTAACAGTAAACTTTTCCACCTGTTGATTGAGCGCCGTGATTGGGTGTATGCCCATTCCTTTATTTTTAGGTGGATATTATGGATCAGGGCGCCGAGGAGGAGAGGTCCGTACATGTGCTTGTTTTGAATTTCACATACTTCTTTCACTGTTCTGGTTTCAACATTAGCACTAGCTGAGTATGGATGTTACCAGATGGTGCAAAGTTTTGAACGTGTACTCTCTTGATTCTCACATCGCAACTCATGAGTTATCAATTGCAATTTTCTTTTAATGCTAAGACCATACTTAAATTTTCTTTGTTCTTCAAGTGGATGTTATGAAGGAATTCTGATCATTCAAAACCGATTTATAGGTTGCACAGTTTTTAGTTGGTCTTGCAGTGTCTTCAGATGATAATAGTCACCCCAAAAGGTAAGCAAACATTTTCTCCTACAGTAGTTTGTATACCTTTATATCTACCAATGTGGGGAAAAGTAGGTGGATATATGGTTAAGAGAGGGAATTCGGTTCTCCTAATACTATATTCACGTTCTTAATAGCTAAGTTCTGATCCCAAAAGAAGAAGAAAAAGCAATTAAAGAAATTATAGCATTTTGATCATTCAGTTTTTCATGTTCTAATAGTTCTCAGTGTGTTTCTTACGAGCTTTTGATATGGTCAGACTGTCAAAGTTTTTGTTTCCTACATTTATGTATTTTGCTATCCTTGCAAGATTTCTTTCTTTTTGTCGAGTTGGTACTGGTCTCTCCGATGAAGAACTTGCTACTCTAGTCGCGAAACTGAAGCCCCACTTTAGGTATTTATTGTCTTTGTTTCTGCTGTTGCATTATTATTAATTTAGCATGCTACATGTTTGAATTTATTTGTTAAGGCACCCCATTTCCGTCTGATGAACGGCTATTTTTTTTAATCAGCAAAAGTGGAACCCCCAAAAAAACACCCAGATTTTATGAAGTAACAAACAATTCGAAGGAGCGCCCAGATGTTTGGATAGAAAGCCCTGATAAGTAAAGCTTTATTTAATCGTTTGGGTTCTTAGCTTCTTGCTAGCCAGCCTCAGCTGTAGTAAGCATCTGATCTGCTAAATCACGAATTGCAGGTCAGTCATACTATCTATAACAAGTGATATTCGAACAATCAAATCTGAGGTAATTCATTTTAAAGGATCGAATACTTGTTGTATTTCAGTCTTTAAAAAAGTTATGCTTAAGAAATATTTCTTATTGTCTAATTTAGTCAATCTCTGATTTGCTCTCCAATTGGTTTTTGACAATTGTTTCCACCATATTAAAGGTATTTGCTGCCCCATACTGCTTGAGGTTCCCCCGCATTCAACGAGTGAGATATGATAAACCATGGCACGAGTGCCTTGATGTGCAATGTAATTTTTTTCGCTTTTAATAGTTTTTCTTGTATCAATACCTTCATTTCAATTTGAATATCTCACAGTAAGGCACATTGCTTCTGATGCCATGCGTATTGATTATATATATCTCAAAGATGAACTCTGTGGAATATTGATCATTGCAGCATTTGTGGAGATCGTGCATTCAAGTAATGGGTCAATGCACAAGGCAGAAGATGATAAGAGTCTGAAAAATGACAACTTAAAAAACCCAAAAATAAACAAAAGGGGTGAGAAAAAGAATGTATCAATCATCCCTTCACATCTTATGAAGACTGACATATCAGGCTTAAAGGGCGAAACCCTGATATTTGCAAACACGATGTTCTGTATCCTTCTATTTTGGCATATTTGCCACTATCTACACTTTTGTGTAGAAGGTCGAGCAACTATATCTGCATTTTTTTAAAGCACACCATATATTCGAAATGGTACATTCCTTATCATACTTAGATTTTGTCAACACCCCTCCATCATATAACCTCGACTATTTCCATAAACTGGTTGTGGAGAATGGGGGATCATTCTCGATGAATCTTAATGACTCTGTTACTCACTGCATAGCAGCAGAGAAGAAAGGTATTCCACTTATGTTGTGCAGGACTACTTTTCCTTATTCTGAGTGCTGAGTACATACAGTTTAGAGGCCATTTGCTGCACTCTCAGGTATCAAATATCAGGCGGCCATACGCCACGGAAGGATCATTCATTATTCCTGGATCTTGGACTGTTGCAAGCAAAAACTACTTCGTTTGCAACCCAAGTTCGTCCGTTGCTTATATCCCATATTCTTCTTTAATCTGTTTACCCAACATATTCTAACGCATTTCATTGCACAGGTATATCCTCTTTCTTGCAGATTTTGCCAGGCACAAATTTCCTGAAGAGATTGACTCGTACGCTGATTTTTACTACTGGGACATCGACGTTTCTGACCTGAAGCAGGTAAGCTTATTTTTGTATGTGGCAAATGCTTTATTCTCATTAAACACACGTGACGATTTTTGAAAAATCAAGATGTGTTACGAGGGTCTGAATTAATCATGCTACCAGCTATAGTATTGCTGATGGCATTGTTTATAGAAGAATGGCGTAGACATCAGGCTATAGAAGCTGATGGCATTGTTTGTAGAAGAACGACCTAGACACCAGGCACCAATACCATGAGAGTTGAACCCCGGTGGGTGGGTTCAGGGGCAGAGCCATGTTGGGCTACCAGGGTGCACATGCACCAGGGTCCAGCATCTTTTTCCTTGCAATCAGCCATAAAAGTTGGCGTGTGCACCCTGGTATCTCATGGGCTCTGCACCAATTTGGTGTATCCTCCTTAGCCCATGAGCTGTGCACCCTGGCCTTGTTTGGCCTGGATCCACCCCTGGGTGGGTTGATGTTCATGTGGCCCCACAAACTGAGTGCTGCTCAGTTCTCTCAGTCAGCTATATATGGTAGAAGGTGCACATAGCTGCATACTACAGTACACCCTGTAGCTAGCTGGAAGCTACATGCAATTGCTATAGTACATATATGAGCAATTTGCTAACCCCTCAACATGAGCCTTGGGATCAAATGAATCTGGAATAGGCTAGCTTTAGGGATATCTGAAGGCCACATGTACGTACATTTTGTGAATAAAGCCAAAAGATAGAGAAATCACTATTGGATATCTCTTAGTTAGAGAAATCATGTTGCGATATCCCCTTCAGACACAAATCTTCGACAAATTCACCAATTTAAATCTCCCTAATAATGTCCATCCAAAAACTCACCCAACAACCACTGTTGGAGTTTGGATGACACCACCCAAAGATAATTTTGCGTTGTTACTTCGCCATAGAACCACATACTGTTTGCATCCCCTGGCATTGTAATTTTATTGTTAAAGTGGTTTTATTTTATCACATATTTTTTTAGCTTGTGCTAAGAAGGTTGCTGACTAGCAAGTAGAAGCGAAGGTGTTGCAGGCTGTGACTTGAAATATTGGCTTTTTGCCCTTTTTATAAGGGCTAGTTTATGGTTATAGTTTCAGTTGTTTCATCGACTCATTGTTCAGATTTTCATCAACATGGACAAAGTTACTGTCGATCCAAGCATGGTGCATCGGTACAAAAAGAAGTATTATGCAGATGAAAGATTCTGCTTCTTCCAGGGTTGCTGCGTTTACTTGTACCATGCACCTTTAGTGTAAGTCTCATTTACTGCCAAATATCATCTTCCATATAATGTCACTACTTATTTGTTTCTCCTTTTTTTCATTCTCTTACTGAAGGAACGAGGACTACAACGTAATATCTGATCTTGCACTAAAGAGGGTGAAGCAGGACCTTACAATGCATGGTGGTCAGTATTGCAGCAGCCTTGCTCCTGCTACCCATTTGGTTATAGTTTCAGTTCTTGAGGTGTACAATTTTGACATATTGTACAAGAGGTGATGATTTAATGCATTTTTTTATGTGTATTATGTGAGTGACAGGGAATAGGAACAGTAATGAGTCTATTGTTTATGCAGCTTCTCTCCAGCTGAGAGGCGTTACCTACATGACAAAAGATTGCATGTTGTCAGTAACAAGTGGTTAGAAGATTCAGTGGAGAAACAAATGAAACTGCTTGAAACCACCTACAACCTTAAACCGGATACATTAGAAGAAATACAAATCGAAAGGAGGTATATGTTGAATGCTCACATTTGAAGGTTCAGGGTATCCACCATTTCATCATCTATGAAAACAGTTATTTACCTTTTGATTGTTATCGTGATGTTTTATTTCAGCGAGGAAAAGGCCCAGCCCTCTAATGACAAGACTGAGGAAAATGAGGAGGTTGAAATATCTCATGTTAAACATGCAAGGAAAAGGGGCAGGGCGGCCAGCAGTAGTTCGAGAACTGTACGGGCTGCTCCTAGGCCAGTTCGAACAACAAGGGCTAGAAGAGGAAATAAGCAGGCAAAAATAGATGATGGTGAACCTGAAGAAAACGGTCCTGGTGAAACAGGTCACGATAATGAACAGTCGAACGCAGATCACATCTCCAGGATGGAAGAAGATAACAGTGACAGGGACCAACGACCACCTAGAGCTGCTCCTAGACCAGTTCGAAGAACAAGTGCTAGAAGAGGAACCCGGCAAGCAAAAGTAGACTATTGTGAATCTGACGAAAGCGGCCCTGGTGAAACAGGTGAAGAAGATCAAAAGCTTGGCACAGATTCCGTCATAAAGATGGAAGAAGGTAGCATGCATGAAGACCAAGGACCGCCTGCAGGTGTGCAGTTCATCACATTGGACGAGCGAGAGCCCAAAGTCGTCAAATTGAGTGCCGCGGAGGAGAAGACAAGCAGTCCAAAGTTCGAAAGCAAAGGAACCTCCCAAAGAACAGACGGTGGTGAGGGAACAAGCATGTCAGGTGAGAAGATAGAACAGATGGTGGATCCTCTGCACGCGATGCTCCTCGACATGATACCGTCCCTCAGGGAAGACACGGGCAGCGATCCCCCGGCCAAAGTCGAGCATGACCCACCGCGTGCGAGAAGCTCCGTGTCGGATTACAGGGTTCCAGTGCCTGAGACAGGAAGTTCTGCATCCAATCCGGCGGCTCCGGCACCGCGGGCAGGAAGTTCGTCGTACAGTGCGGGGGTTCCAGCCCCAGATCCAAACCCCGCAGCTCCGAAGAAGAAAAAGGTCAGCTACAAAGATCTGGCCGACGAGTTTCTGAAAGATTGGTGAGAGTGCTTTGCCTCTTTGGGCTCGGGGTAGCGTCTTTTTCACCGTTTCCACGGTCTTGTAAATATGACAGAAGCTTGTAACTATTAATTCTGTCCGTGTCATGGCCTTAGTTATCTTGTGGAGTGATAGCACAAAACTGATGTTGGAGACCAAACTCTGACGGCTTCCAGCACTCGTTGGCTTGCAGTGTGTGCCGTGCCGTAGTCGCGTCGGCAGCCTGGTTCGGGCCTATTGCTGGGTTGGTTTTCCGTCAGGCGTCGACGCATCCATTGCCGATGCCCTCGTGCGGTTCAGCCGGCGGCGAGCTACAGAACCAGGACGGCCCGCCTGTTGAGGTCTCAGATGAGGCCTCGTGTAGCGGAGGAAGACGCACGACGCGACGCCACGGGCTCACGGTGGGTGTGACCAGTACGGGTGGTCGGCAGCACCGGGAAAGAAACACACACACTGTGTGACGGGTGGACCACATTGAAACTTGACGCGCCAACGGCCTCCGTGTCGGCAACACCGGACAGGTCCTCCTTTTAATTGGCGACTATCAAATAGATCAGAAAATGTTACGAGATTTAGATTAATTGAATTCAGTATAAGTTCAAGACATATTAGAGCTCTAACCATGTTTCGGCTTGTGATCAATCCATAGATACCAATCGAAAATAAATAGACACTCAAAAAAAGTACATGCTCAAACATCATTAACTAATGCCGTCCTAGTCAACCCACCGTGAGACATCGAGCCACACTATTCATGTCACTGACAAGTGTAGCCCACATCCCAGCCTCCCAGGAAGGCTGGAGGCAAGGCGCAGCCCCCCACCCGTGGTGCTCACTGATCGTATGGCCCCCGCGACCTCTGCGGCCCCAGCTGCCATTCTATACGCCATGAATATTCGTGAGTAACTGGCGCGTCCCCATCCGAGCTTTTCCTCCTCACCTGTCGTCTCCCTCGGGCTTCTTTCCAATTTCCATCCGTCACCCCTCTCTCTGTCTCACTGGTTTTCTCCACTCCCCGTCTCCCCCCAACCTTCATGTCAGCCCCCTTCTTCTTGACCAAAAATCCAGCCCCTTCCTACTTCTGGAGGCGTCAGTGATGGCATTCAAGCAGGTCTTCTGCGCCCTGCGAGAGGTCTTCCCGCAGGTATGGGTTTATCCTTGTGCGGCTGCTTATGTTTGTAACCGTAAACCTCAAGGTCAAAAAAAAAAAAAAAGAGTAACCTCGAGGTCAATTTCTTCTACTATGTAATAGTACTGGTTAGCAATTCTCCTGGATTAGTTCATCTAGCTTACATGCGAAGATTCTATTCGGAGAATCTTCTTTTCTCTCCTCCTCTGCATTTTCGATTTTCCTGGGTGTGCTCTGCCTCCTACAAGGCGCCACCATATATGGGTTGCCCACAAACTGTTTGATGAAATCTGTTAACAGGCTCCCGGGAGTATTTCAGTTTTTCCTAGGGAGAGGTAGATTTTTCCGGTTTATAGGCCAATAAAGGATAGTTTAATACTACTATTAAGAGAGAATGCTCTGCTCGGAGAAGAAACACTACTAGATGCTGGAAACAGTATACATGTATCATATATGGAAGGGACATCAGTAGTAGACCATGTATTAATAGGGAAATACAGTCAAAGATAGTGACAGAAGTAGCAAGGAGCCACCAATCAAGTAAAATGTATAGAAGTATCGAGTCATTTACGCTGACATTATTTAACCTTTCCAAAAAATACATATAAATGCCAACACTCTTACACTCATTATGCGGCCCTGCTGGTGCTGGATTATTGATTTCCCTGTCAACCAATGCCAAACACGCTTTACTTCATCCTGTAGACTGGATTCATTAGCATGAACATGAACCACCCTCAAATATCCTGTACTGTTTTTATGCAACCAATTCTAACATATGTACAACTGTGCATCGAGATAAAGAAAACATGGCATATTTAAGGTTATTTTTTTCCTTTGTATTTGTTTTACAGGTTGATCTTCGAATATTGAAAGCTGTAGCCAGTCAGTATTCCTCTGATGTCGATGCAGCTGTTGGATTTGTTCTTTCCGATGTCATTCCAGCAGTAAGCGAACCTACCGAAACAGTTTTTACACTCCAAGATGTTGATTATGCAGAACACGACCATACTGACTGTAAGTAATTTTGTGCACTTTTTTTTGGCGTTGATATTTTTTTTTTTCACCCATTACGTGGAAATACTCCTAATAGTAAGTAGGTGCATCTGCTAGTAGTTGTTTATTCAATGGGGCCTTCAGTCTCATGCTTGTTTGTTTTCAAACATTAGCCAGGAAGTCTAACTTACATTCTGGAGGGATAACATTGGTGGATCTAGGAGCTAAAGAGGATGCCAATGGCCTATTCGGAACTTCAGCTGAGAGTAGTGGCACTGTTGGTGAATGTAATCCATTTTCGGATTATGATGGGTCATTCCACAGTAACAACAAGATAGAAAAATGTTCCCAGATCGAGGATAAGGTGGTGATAAATGAAACAAGAATTCCTACAACAGTGATGAACAGCCTTCTTCAGGAGCATTATGCTCTAGTTGGGTCGTCATCGACATCTGCAACGGAGCCACATATGATAGAATATGAGCAGTCTGATTCAGGAGGATGTAATGATCATTGTGCAGCTGAAAAAGATGAAGTGATTCCAGAGACTGAAATAGGCAGCCACAAGCATTATAATGATAATTATGAGCTATCAGATTTGCTTGCCTCTTCTGGGAATATGTTGCCATTATTTATGGAGAGCTCTTCAGATTGTGCAGTGAAACATGGAGGGCAAGTGCCTCTGAAACTTTCTGATGAGGTAAATAAACATGATTTCGCCAAGTCAGAAGATAACTGTTACTTGGAAACCTTACTTGTGAATTTTCACTCAAAGGAAGACAAACAGACACCAAAGAACTTGCCAAATGCTCCAACTGTCCATACACTCTCCAACCCAAAGGATAATAAGGACTTACAAGTTCTGTCTGAAAACAAAGATAATGCCGGAGAAGAGTTCGGTGCACTCTGTACTGCAGAAAATACCCCTGAACTCCGCAAGTCAGCAAATGATGGCAACTTCTACAATTTATTTGGCGATCTATGCACAGCTGACGAGACAACAAAAGTACCTTTGAATTTTACTGAGGAAAATGAGCAGTCTTTGTACAAGCTAGATGATCAACACAAGCTATTTGACTTATTTGCCTCATCCAAAATCGTCGATAATTCATTACAAGCCTTTCAAGAAAAGGGTGGTTCCGAGACAGTTCATAATGAGGAGCTACCTTCAGTACATCTCAATTTCAATAATCGTGGAACTTTTACTAGTACGTGCAATTTCGATGGTGATAGGCACTACTCCTTATGCCCGATGGTTGAGCTTGATGCAGATCAGCCTAATGAAGGATGGATGATGCCTGGTGCAGATAAAAGTGAGGGATTTCTCGATAACTCCACTCAGCCATTTCATATCACTGAAATAAACAAGAATATTTCTGATATCACTAAAAGCAAGGTAACTGTTGTACGACTAGGCTTTCTCCTTAGAAACAAGATTTGTAATCCTACTTGCCAATAAACCACTTTAAAAGCTCTCAGTAAGTTTTTTCGTATCTTACATGCTTATTAGTCTCAAGCCAGGTGTTTTTGATATCAGTTTGATATTAATATATTGCACTTTATCAGAAAAAACATGCTTATTAGTCTAAAAATACGGTACAAAGCCAAGTCAATGGGATTGCTTTTGATTCAACCCTTACTCTTAATTGTGGAATCACAAATTATCAGTTATCTAGTTACGTTTATGTTAACTGTGAAGTTTAATCTTATTTCAGTCATTGGCATGCATGCAGCCAGTAATTTCTCTTTTTTCTCACTTGAAAGCATTAAGATAATACACTGAAACAAATTGAGAAACATATGGATCCTGCTTTATGTCCCGATTTGGATGGCGTGCCACTGATAGACTTCTTAGTTTATAGAGTAGTCTTGCTTGTGGGTATAATATCTGTTGGTAGTTATTGGCCAGGATGTTTTGGTCTCTTCTTTTTTAGTCGAGATTTTTTTAATGATGTAATAAACTCTGTAATAAGTGTGGCTGCGTGCATCTGTGATGCAGAGGCCGGGGTTAAAAAGCTTTCATTATCTTAATAAAATGGGTCCTGCTTGGTTTGGCACCAAAATTTTCCAAGCCAACGTTTATTGAATTTTTTGCTTTGTTTAAGGCCTGAATTTTCCAGATTAGTCGTTGGTAAGCCAAGATTTTGCATGCCAACACTTGTCAAATTGTGGTACCGAATTTTGTAATAAAATTTAAATTATTCTGTAATATACATAAGATAATTTGATTAAATATATAGAACACAATAATTTGATCATGAATTTTGTAGAAAATTCACATAAAGCTCATTGCAGGAATTATTGAGCTGTTTGTATGAATCAACAATCATGAAGATGAAAGAGGTTGAGCTTCAGGAGGAAAAGTCTCGACTAGCAAAACAAACTGCTGACAAGGCACATCAAAATTTTCTTGCCTTGGCAGAGCACTTTAATCAGCTCATTGAGAATTCCAAAGAGTCAAATGATAAGGTACCATGTTCTTAATGCTCTGGTATCTTCATATGTATTGGAAATGAGGCTTACTATTCATTCATTCCTAAATAGCAAGCTCAAGTAGTGTGTGAAGAAAATTGTTCGTTGGTGGCTCTAACTCAGGACCTTCAGTCCAAGCTTACCAAATTGGCTGCTCAAAGAAATGAAGTGCTTGCAGCTGTTCAGGAGGTAACAACAGCTAAACTTAATTAAGAGCAAAGTGCCAACAAAATAACATTGAATAAGGATGCTGTTATTTTGTGAGTAAAAAATTGATAGTAATGTTTTATGTTCATACCCAATACGATTGTCCAGATTAAATTTCAACTAGATGCACGTCTAGCAACTTCGATGGAGGAAGAGGCTACAGCAATGGAGCAAATTATTCAAGAAGATAAATTAGCTCTATTGGTACGTAAAGAGAAGGAAGCTACAATGGGGAGCATAATGGAGGAGTCAAGAAAGCTCCAAAAGGAAGCCGAAGAGAACACTTTGGTAATAGCAACAGATATGAGGCAAAATTTAGTTTGTAGATTTTACTGTTTCTTTCACGCGCTTGCACACACACACAGGATCATTGCTCTTCTTGCATCCCTATATTAATGGCTTCAAAATTTTCTCGTTGCAGCTGAGAGAACAATTGTTGGACCAGGGTCACATCATTGATATCATGCAGTATGTTACTCTCCCAGTAATATAGGCTTACTGCTCATACATGCATTTATTTGACCAATGCTAGTGTGTATAATTTTAAAATGAGGCTCTACCATACTATGTCGCACAGATCCTTTTCTTGGAGCCTATCTCAATGGGAGGGTGGGTGCACTCCCCACTACCCAAGTCTTCATCAAAAACTTGGGATTGCGTCTTCTAAGTGAAAATCTAGGTACCAACCTTGCCTTTCCATCAGGAAGCTGACTACCAACCTTTGCTGGGCAAAACTGATAACGAGTTTGTGGGCTGGTGTGGGCTGGTGAGCGGGATGATCACCAAACGAGGGCGGCTCGTCATGGTGAAATCGATTCTGCCCGTGATTCCCTCCACACCATGATGGCAATCGAGATGCCCGAGTGACCAGTGGCGGAGCTACAGCAAGGCCGAGTGGGCCATGGCCCGCCCAGCCCATGACTTTTTTCTACTGTATACATACTTTTGGGCCATGAAAAAACTAGCCCAGTGCTTATTTCCTTCAGCCGGGCCGCCCAACTATTTGGGCCAAGCTCCGCCACTGCAAGTGGTTGCTGAGGCCATCGATAAGTGGTTGCGCAAGTTCTTCTGAACCGATCACCTCGACGCTAATGGTGGCAACTGCTCGGTATCATGGTACGATGACTGCAGGACGGTCGAGCTGGGGGGCCTTGGCATCAAGAACCTGTAGAAAAGGAGCTTGGTGCTGCATGCTGAGATGGCCTTTTTTTAGCATAACAGTGGGGAATTCCCCACTGCAATTTTTATGTTGTTAACATAAATCAATACTACATGGTTAACAAGTGTCAAACAAAGTAAAGAGAAAAACAGAGCTTAAAAGGAGAAAACTCCTAACTAGTGAAGATTACTAAGGACCTGTTCGTATCCTCTCCGCTCCACCAGTGCGGCTCCCGGAGCGGAGGGAGCGCCAGCGTAATTTCGGGGAGTGGCTAAAACCGGGCTCCTCGTTTTCACTACGGCGCGGAGCGGAGTTTTGAATGGGAGAGATTCCGAACAGGCTCTAAGCGATGCTTTGAATTGAGCTGCATACTGTCTTCTAGTTCTTTGGCCAACCATAGCTAGCTCTTGTATTATTGATACAACTTCTGAATATGAATGCCCTTGTTTTATTTCTGTAGAGGAGAAATATCAAGCATCGACGCCCGTGTAAGCAAGCTTAAATCAGCCTTGGTGACAACTAGCAGCTCAGCTAATTCTTCCCACAAGGATGACTGCAAGAGTGTGTCAGTTGACATAGACCGGCCTTTGGGGGGCGATGAGAACAGAGATGATCTGCCTCAGAGGAGCCATTCTAAGGACCATATCACATCTTCGGATGATGACGAATGGGAGGTGCTAGAAGCAAATTAAGCCTGGAGTGGTTCAGTTCACTGTTCAAATATGTCTTGGTCAATAAGAGGGCAGCATCTTGGCTCACCCAAAATTTATGTGCCAAGCAGCAGAATGTACAGCCCCAATCTGCTACTGTTGGAAGACTGAACCTCCAAACTATGCAGGTGTTTGGCTGTCGTGCTCTGTAAATATACAGATATGGAGATGGACATACTCCCTCCACTAGTGTCAAAAACGCTCTTATATTATGGGACTGGGGGAGTATATCAGTATTTACTGTTGTAATTAAACTTGGGTGTAATATATCTATCCTGTAAATAAATATGATATTATGTCCCTATGTTTGTACAGAATCAAGTGTATACATCATATATATTGGTAAAGAATGTGATTCCAATGTCTGCATGTTACCTTTTCCCTCGATAGGGATGATTAATGTTATGCCCCTAGTTATATTTTCACTCGGTAGTTTTACCCTTAGTTTTCAAAAAGAGTCAATTACACCATAGGTGTTTGAACTTGGTAAGAAAAGTCAGTTTGGTGCTAAAACTTGCGGCATACATTGAACCGGTAACAGAACTTGACTTGGGCGTGCACTACGGTGCTAATCACGTTTGTATACACTCAGCGTGTTGACAAGGCACACTGACGTGGCGTAGGACTCACTGTCAGCGACCAGAAAGGCGGGGATGGGTGTGTGACCTAGGTTTTTATGGAAAAACACCCTAGAATTTTTTTCATCACAAAAGAGCCCATTGATTTTTTTCCTTAAAAAAAACAATGAGGCCCACCCATTAGAAAACAGTACAAAGAGGAAACGAATATGCAAAACCCATAGGTTCGAACACGCGACCTCGTCCTAACAAGTCGAAGATGCTACCCACCATGCCAAGTTTTGCAGGGATAGCTACACGTAGTGACCCATATTTGTACCAAAACAAAACCTAATAACCCAGATGGGGCTTAAGGGCTCCTTTGATTCAAAGGAATTTCATAGGATTTTTGGAGGATTGAAATCCTTAGGAATTTTTCCTACGTTGGTCCTTTGATTCATTGATTGGATCTCATAGGAATTTTTCCTATGAAATCTTTTGTACTACATTTCATAGGAAATCTAACATCCACACCATCCTCCTTTTACAATTCCTTTGTTTTTCGTCTCACATCAAACACTCCTGGCGAATCCTATAGGGTTCAAATGGACATGCCACTCCAACCCTATACTTTGTCTATTCCTGCGTTTTTAAAATCCCGCGAATCAAAGAGGCCCTTGGGCTGCAGTCACCGTGGCCCATTTTTACCATGACAGTGTTTTTAATCCATAAATATGATTATAATTCATATTTACTATTTAAATTATATAATTATTTTTAAAATATTGCTTTAATATAGTTTAGAATTACATGAACAAAATTTTTAATAATAATATTTATGGTAAAGTGAATACATGAATTTTTATCTAAATGCATGAATAGAACCTAAAAATACATTAATATTTTTCTGAATACATTAACAATGCATGATTTTTTTACAATTTACGAAAATTATTGTAATTCATAAATATTATTTTAACCATATAAATATTATGCAATAATACTTGAATATTTAGTAGGATAAAATTGACATTCTTTTAAATAAGAACATTATTTAGAATTACGTTAATATTCTTTAAAGTAATAATATTTGTAGAATTAGATGAACATTATTTTAAATAATAATAATTTTTAGAATTACATAAACATTATATTAAATAAGTTAATTTATTTGTATGTATAAATTTTTTAATTTACGTAATCTTACAAAACGCTATGGAAAATAAAAAAATTAACATGTGAAAATGGCCCGCGGTGACTGCAGGCCATTTAAGCCTGATGTGCGTACTTGTCTCTCGTCGTTAAGGATAGAAATCCCATTTGTAAGCAAGTGATACGTTGTAGGTGGCTAGCCTGTCAGAGTTGGCGCTAAAGGTCGTGTGTAGGCGCTGCTAAATATTGCCTCCTATTTCCCTTTGTGTCCTGATGGATGGGGTCCAGTTGTCATAGTGACATTTCAGGGTTATTTTAAGAAAATAATTGAGGCGTTTTTTGTGAGAAATAAAATATCAGGGTGTTTTTCGCGAAAAACCAGGTCACACACCCGTCCCCGCCTCCGGTCACTGACATTGGGTTCCACGCCACGTTGGCGCGCCTCGTCAGCACGTTGTGTGTATACAAAACGGGATTAGCACCGTAGATGCACGTCCAAGCCAAGTTTTGTCACTGGTTCAATGTATGCCGCAAATTTTAGCACCAAACCGACTTTTCTTGTCAAGTTTAGAAACCTGTGGTGTAATTGACTCTTTCAAAAACTCTTAGTTCTGCCCAAACCACTTTGCTCCTCTTATGTTATTGCCCTTTGATTGTCTGATCGTAACTTTAAAAACTACATAGCAAATTCATACTTACTTAGAAAATTGCAAATAAGATATCAAAATATTCATAAAAACATCATCTATATGTGCATGTCATTTGCATTCATGACAAAAGTGTTGAAAAGTCCACATGTCTGTATGAGCTCATATGATCTCAGCACGAACAGTAAAATATGGAACAATTGAAAAAATCAAAAAAATTGGTGGCAAACATTGACCAATGTTATGAGTGCATGCTAAATTTCATCACGGAGTGACATTCGTGGCAAAAATAATAATTGAAAAAACTAAAAACAAACGAAAAATTCTAAATTTTGTGTGTGGCAAACATTGACCAATGTTATGAGTTTGGAGGGCTGATTTTTTTTGCCGCGACTTCCACGAATGTCATTCCCTGGTAAAACTTTTCAAGAACTCAAAAATTTGTCAATGTTTGCCACACAAAAAATTTAGTATTTTTTTTCCAAATTTTACTGTTAATGCTGAGATCATATCAGTTCAAACTTGAGATGGGGACTTTCCAACACTTTTGTCATGAATTCAAATGACATGAACATACATGTGATGTTTTTCTGAATATTTTGATATCTTATTTGTATCTTTTTGAATTAGTATGAATTTGTTATGGAATTTTTAAAGTGGCGGTTAAACGGTCAAAAGGCAAAAGCATAAGAGAGCGAAGTGTCTTTGGCCGAACCGAGAGTTATTTGAAACTAGGGGTAAAACTGTCGAGTCAGACACAACTAGGGACATAAAATTAGTTATCCCTTTTTATTAACTCACAATGTCGCATCGATAGATACAAAGATCATGAACACACACCCAAAATCTATATGATTCGATCAAATATCTTGGTCTCCCTATCTCAAATAGGAAACTCGAGTGGGAACCACTATATGGTAAGGTAGCGAGTAGGGTCAGCCTATAGCGAGGGCGTTTCATGTCCTCAGCTAATACTTACCAACTCAAACCTATCCTCGCTTTCGCTCTTCACGATGGGGATGTTTCTTCTGGTCGATGGGGTTCACGCCAAGCTAGACACACCTCATTCTAGGTTCTTTTGGGAAGGAGCCGGGACTAACGTAGATACCACATGGTAAAATGGGCGGTTGTTTGCCGGCCCGAAAAACACGGTGGGCTTGGCATCCTTAACTCCAAGCTCATGAACGTGGCTCTCCTCACCAAGTGGATTTGGAAGATCTCCCAAAACGAGTCGGAGCTATGTGCGGATCTCCTTTGAGCCAAATATTTCGCGTATGAGAATTTTTTTCACTTCCAAGGCCAAGGGCTCGACCTTCTGAAATGAGATCCAGAGGGTAAGGACGGCTTTTGCGGTTGGGTCCCAATTCCATGTCCAAAATGGCAAGTGTACTCGATTCTGGATGGACTGTTGGTTGGGGCCCACTCCACTTTGGATGAGTCACCAGACGCTCTTCCGATTGGCTACGAACACTGAGCTGATGGTGGCCGACGCATTACGGTCCTAACTTTCATGATGCCACTCTCACCTGCAGAAGGGCTTTGTTGGGCGGAGTTGGTTGATCATCCGTCGGGCAATGTGTTGACCCAGGCCCAAGACGGGATCTCATGGAGCCTTTCCGCCTCCGATAGTTTTTCTTGTAAAATAATGATGAAGCGTCTCAACTCTCAACAGAGAGCCCACGCATGTTTATATTGATATTGATGAGAGAGGAGTCCCTCATAGGTTTACATCATACCTTGAGAGAGATCAACCGAACCAGGAGATTACAGGGAATATAGATGAGAGAGAAAGAGAGAGAATCTCTAACTGCCCTATACTATAACGTGATGGTCAAGGCCATCCTGATCGGATCCCATAGTCTGTCGCGAGCGGTCCACATAGCTAGCTATAATGTGGTTTAACACCCTCCCTTAATCTAAACTTTGAAACTCCGCAAGTTTAGATTACACTTGAATTCTTCAAACGGTCTTGTGGACAAAGCTTTTGTGAAGCCATATGCAACTTGATCTTTAGAGAAAACGAATTGAATCTTCAACTCTTTACTAGCAACTCTTTCCCTCACAAAGTGATAGTCAATCTTGATGTGCTTAGTTCTTGCATGAAAAACGGGATTAGCAGATAGATATGTGGCTCCAAGATTGTCACACCAAATTCATGGAGTTTGTGTGTAACATATACCAAGATCATTGAGCATAGACTTAACCCATATGACCTCCCTGCGGATGCGATCATAGGGCTCTGCGGCGACATGCCTCCTCCTCCGTGTCCGAGGCAGTAGAGGAGGCACACGTTCGCGATTGCCGGGAAGGGCTCCTTCTTATTCATGGCGATCGGCAGGGATGGCGGCGACCTTCCCTTGCCGCACTAGAGGCAGCTCATCGGTGACGCTGGCTGTGGGAGGGCGTTCGGCCGAGTGCCGGGAAGGCGCCTACTCCTTTAGCTCCTCCTTGATGCAGAGTCTGATCCAGACGTCGCGGTTGCATGGCGGGAGTGCGGCTCCTCCTTGATGAATTACAGTGAAAAATCAGTCACCTCACAGGCCAAAAAAAACACCGACCAAAAATATGGAATTAGCTAGAACCGAACATTACTACTAACTACATCAAATAATGAGTCAGTTCACAATCCGAAATAAAAATATAATTAAAATGCTTGTTACCATACCCAAAACCTTTGATTATAGTACGCAGTTGCACACCCTAGCAAACACATCTCAAGTCCACTTGATCATTTGTTTAGTTGCTAGTTCTGCTATAGGCTGGGCTGGGCCAAACGACAAGAGCAATGCCGTTTTGGCCAAATGCCAGCCCCTGTGACGTCTCTACTTTGTCACATCGGCACCAACCGGTGTGTGGGCCAGAGTCATACACCATAACCTATGACGTATTTCGTGTAACCAAAACATCAGTGTTGATTTTTTTTAAAGAGATGGGTCTCCCCCAGCCCCAACTTTATTAAAGCCAAGGTAGCACCAAACCAAAGTTAAACATGCAGTTCTCGATGGACTACCTGAGACATCAGCCACAGATCAAAGGACATGGTCTACTAAGTCTTAGCCCTATTACATCAGCAACATTACATGGCAGAGAGAGGGGCATGAAAGATAGATAAGACTAGCACCAAAATCGCCTTCTCCCTGCCAAAAACTATCAACACTACGAGGCAATCCTAAGCAACTCCCCTCTTCGATGATCCAAAAGCCTTAAGCACCGGAGAAGAAGAGCACCTTGGACGTCTGAGCATATGATTTTTGATTGCCCGATCAAAGAACCCACTAGATCCATGATACATCGCATGTTTCGCCACCTCCTCTCCTGAAAGACAAATTCATTTAGAAGCAACCATAAGCCCCACAAGGTAGCAGAAGAGATAATGTTAATAGCCTCTCTATGCTTCTTTTGCCTCCAATAAGTAGATAGGTCAGCAAAAGAATCAGGTGTAGAAATACCACACATCTCAGACATAATAGACCAAAATTCTTTAGCAACAATGCAATCAAAAAATAAATGTTGAATAGACTCATGTTCACTACGGAACACACACGTTAGATCATCTACATGTTTTCTCTTAGCTAAATTGTCTCTAGTCAAGCATTTATTATAACAAGCCAACCACAGAAATACATGAATATTGGGAGGAACTTTAATTTTCCAAATGCAATCCTTAATATCAGAAGATATGCCACCAAAGTGGATCATTTTGTAAAAAGATTTCACAGAATATTTGCCAGAAGATTCTAGTGTCCAAACAGGGGCATCCATAGCAGTGGAGGGACTGAAGGTTCTCACCAAGTCAGTCAGTTTGAACCAACTATCCATCAAACTAGCATCTACACACCTCCTAAAAGTGAGATGCAGTTGATCCTCGTCCCAAACCTGAGCAAGAGAAGCCTCTTGCTGCTGACATATCTCAAAGAGGCCCCCAAAAAGTGTTTTCAAGGAGAAATCCTCAATCCAAATGTCATGCCAGAAGGCAATGTTCTCTTCATTCCCAGGAATCCACTTAAGAAGTTTTTTGCTGCCCCTAGAGCCCATGTCACACTTTTCCAAAATGGAGAACCCATGAAAGCACATTTGCTCCCTTGGTGGTTTTTGTAATTAATAACAACATATAAGTCATTGAACTAATGTTTCCACTAAGTATATTTCAGGAAAAGTTCAATGGTAGGATTGGCAAAAGAATTGTGGAGATTGTGGAAATACCCCAAGATGCAAGGAAATGGATTGGCAAAGCTTCAAGAAAGAGGACTCTACATTTTACTTTGTGAGAAATCACTTTGAGTCCATAGGAAAGCCAATACTATTAAAAGGGGTAAGGTATTGTTGGTGAACAAAATGCTCATACATGCACAAGTGATAGTCACCAAAAACATCCACAAGCTCTTCCACAAAAGTCTGTCCAAAGTCAAATATCCAAAATCGGTGCAACCAACACTTTCCACTCGGTGCCACCGATTCCCATACTCAGACAGACCTAAGCCAAACCCTAGCTTTTCGGTGCAACCGATTCTGCTTCGGTGCCACCGAGTTTAGGTTGCCAACTTTCTGTTACGCAAATTCACAAAATCGGTACCACCGAGTTTGTTGAATCGGCGTCACCGAGATTGGGCAATCTGACCGTTGGTCACCTTATCGGTGCAACCGAGTTTCATATATCGGTCTCACCGAGATTCAAAAGTTGCCACCTTTTGGTCACTTCGGTACCACCGAGATTAACACATCGGTGTCACCGAGTTGGTCATTTTGTGTGTAACGGTTGGATTTTTGGGGATGCCTATATATACCCCTTCACCACCACCCACTCGAAAGAGAAGCACTCAAAACTATTCCATACTTGCCCCATCATATTTTCTGAGAGAGAGCCAGCTACTCATGTGTTGAGATCATGCCATTCCATTCCAACCATATGAATCTTGATCTCTAGCCTCCCCAAGTTGCTTTCCACCAATCCCATCTCTTCCACCAAGCCAAATCTGTGAGAGAGTGATTGTGTGTTGAGGAGTCTATCATCTTGAAGCACAAGAGCAAGGAGTTCATCGTCATTGCCGAGCCTATTACCTTTTGGAGGGTGGTGCCTCCTAGATTGGTTAGGTGTCGCTTGGGAGCCTCCTACTTCGTGTTGTGGAGTTGAACCAAGAAGTTTGTAAGGGCAAGGAGATCGCCTACTTCGTGAAGATCTACCCATAGTGAGGCTAGTCCTTCGTGGACGGAAGCCGTTATGGAATAGTCAAGGTTGCTACTTCGTGGACCCTTATGGGTGGAGCCCTCCGTGGACTCTCGCGACCGTTACCCTCCGTGGGTTGAAGACTCCATAAACGTGGACGTACGATAGCACCACCTATCGGAACCACGGGAAAAATCATCGTGTCTACAATTGCGTTTGATCCTCCTACCCTTCCTTTCTACTCATGCTTGTTGTTACTTTCCGCTGCTATACTCTTAGACATGCATGTGTAGGGTGTACTTGACTTGCCATGAATGTTAAAATCTGCCAACACTAAAATTGGGAAAAGGTAGAAATTTTATTTGGTCAAGTAGTCTAATCACCCCCCTATAGACATACTTTCGGTCCTACAAGTGGTATCAGAGCATTGGTCTCCATTGCATTGGTCTCACAACCTAGGAGAGTATGACGTCTAGTGAGGGAAATTATCACCGTAGAGGTCCGTACTTTGATGGCACTAATTTTGCTAGTTGGAAGCACAAAATGAAAATGCATATTCTTGGTCATAACCCTGCCGTATGGGCTGTTGTTCGTGTTGGCTTGCAAGGTGAATTCTTTGGTGATGGAAAGGAACCAGATCGTGAAGCGACCGCGGATGAATTGAAGATGTTGCAATACAACGCTCAAGCATGCGACATTCTCTTCAACTGCCTATGCCTCGAAGAATTCAACAAAATCACCCGTCTTGAGAATGCAAAAGAGATTTGGGATACTTTGGTTGATATGCACGAAGGAACCGAGTCCGTGAGAGAATCCAAGTTAGATGTTCTTCAAAGTCATCTTGACAAGTTCAAGATGAAGGATGGTGAAGGAGTCGCAGAGATGTACTCTAGGCTAGCTCTCATCACCAATGAGATTGCCGGCTTAGGAAGCAAAGAAATGACCGACAAATTCATCATCATGAAGATACTTAGAGCTTTGGATGAGAGATACGACACCGTGTGCACATTGATCCAAATGATGCCCAACTACAAAGATCTCAAGCCTACGGAAGTCATTGGAAGGATTGTTGCTCATGAGATGACACTCAAAGACAAAGAAGAGCTTCACAACAAGTCTAGCGGTGCTTACAAAGCCACAAGTGATGCTCCCGCAACTTCAAGCGACAACCTTGTCACCAATGAAGAGATAAGCCTCATGGTCAGGAAATTCAACAAGTTCTACAAGAATAGAGGCAAAGAACGAAGCTCCAACTCAAGATATGATGAGAAGCGTTCGTCAAGTCATGACCGCAATTGCTACAATTGTGGGAAGCCCGGACACTACTCCAATGAGTGCACGGCTCCCTACAAACGAAGAGAAGAGTCATCTAGAAGACGAAGCTCAAGGAATGAATCACCTCAAAGAGAGAGAATGAGTAGATATGATCGTTATGAACGAAGACCCTCAAGGAGAAGTAGAGATTCGGAGAAGAAGGACAAGTACACTAAGAGCTACACAAGAAGAAAACATCAAGCTCATGTTGGTGAATGGGTTTCCGGCTCCGACTCCGACAACAACTCCGAGAGAAGCTATCACTCCGACTCCGACTATAGTCAAGATGATGGTGTTGCCGGAATTGCACTAGTGACTACCAACTCCTATGATCTATTTGATTCACCAAACGAAGGGAGTGGAAGTTGCTTCATGGCTAAAGGCCCCAAGGTATCACACCCCGAGTATCTTGATTTCAATAGTGATGAAGATGATTTGCTTTGTGATGATGACTTGCTCTTTGATGAAACTAGTAATGTTAGTCAAAATGAACTTGATAATTCTCATGCTAGTCAAGATAAGTCAATTGATGATGATAAGATGAAAATAGAACAACTAACTAAAGAACTAAACACTCTTAAGTTAGCTCATGAATCTACTCTTGAAGATCATAGAGAGCTTGTAAGAACTCATGAGAAGCTACGCTTCGAGAAGCTCAACTTGGAGCAAGAGCATGAGTTTCTTAAAGCTATCAATGACGATCTCCAAAAGAAGACTTCATCTTATCTAGCCAAACGACTACTCTTGTCTACATTCATGCCACAAGTTAAAACTAAACAAACTAGTAACAAAGGCAAGAAAGGTTCTTCATCTAGTAGCAACAATAAAAATGCTAAACCTAATGATGTTGCTTCTAGTAGTTCTATTGATTCCACTAATGATGATTCTCTTAGCCAAGTTACACTTGAGCAAGAAAATGCTTTATTGAAAGGAATTATAGAGAAAGGTATCTACAAGAGTCTTGCCGGGTGTAAGCAATTTGAGGAAATTGTACGCAAGCACGGAGGATACCGGAAGAACCATGGTGTTGGCTACTTCAACGCTAATGGAGTTGAATGGGAAGAAGGTCAATACCCCAAGCCCAAGTTTGTTCCTCAAAAGGAGAAGTATGAAAATACTCTTCCCAAGGGAACAAACACTCAAGATGACCTTCCACCACAAGACCACAAGCTCAAGGGCAAGAACAAGCTTCAAGAGGACATTGACTCATATGAAGATGAACCCCTAGCTTTGGTGGAGTGGGTTCCCAAGGGTACTTCAAGCTCAACTTCTACAAAGGCTACTTCAACACCAAGGATCCCCATCAACTTGATGTGGGTCCCCAAGAAGAAGAACTAGAGAGTTCTTGAGGGGTGACTCCGCCAATGAAATTCACTCACATTCATTATTGGCAAGAACTATTTGCAATCAACATCAACTCTATGCAATAGTTCAAGGAGTCACACATTCCCTCAAAGGTAGGCAAGGGACAAGGTAATCAACAAATCAATGGACATCATTACACATGCTTTGCACTCCATGTCCATAGATATCCTTGTATTTGTCTCTTGTGTGTTGGGACTAACCCATGTAGGTGAAAAGAGTAAGGAAACAACAAGGATGCTCCCAACTCTTGGTGATCTTCATCAACCTTGAGCATCTACCACTACCTCACCAACATGAAGTCTTCATCGACAAAACCCAAGGTTAGTTTATCCCTCCTATGGGGGGATGTCACATCAAGGGGGAGCTTTACTCTAAGACTTGAGTCAAAGCATCTCTTAGAATGTGAAAACATTAAATGCTTTATGTAAAAGTGGTAACCCCACTTGTGCTTAAACGATCAGTATGACCTATGATCAAGTAGTCTTACTTGGCTCCTAAGTCAACATACTCATATATAGATGACTTCGTCATCGCCAAAGTGCTTGTTAGATGCTAGTATGTATGTGCATGTTTGCCATGATTTCATTTGACATCTTATTGTGTGAGCATGTTGGACTGCATTTATTTACCCATTCGAGGACATCCAATTGTTGCTATTTGGTTTTGATTTATCTTTTGCCAATTGGATGGACAAGAATGCCTAGGACCACTCTCTAGCTATCTATGCTTTCTCACCTCATATTCCATTCATGCTGCATCACAGAATTTGAACAAGTACTTTTCGATCCCTCTATGTGTGGAGCACTCAGAGTTCCGTATCGACAAAGGACTGACCATTAAAACCTCGCAAGTGCATCTCGGTGGAACCAACCCAAATTCTCGGTCTCACCGAATGCCTAGGGTTGATCTGGTTTTCAATCTCGGTACTACCGATTCCATATTCTCGGTTACACCAAGTTTCCCTGTCAACTGACAGTTGAGGAACTCGGTGACACCGAAAATTTAGAATCGGTGACACCGACAGCAAAGGGTATATATGCTGTGGACCCGACGCTTTGAAAATCAACCCTCAAACCGTCGCGCCCCAAAACCCTACGCTGCCGATTCGTGACCCCTGGTCGTCGCCTTTGCTTCCCCGTGCGTCTCCGCCGCTGGGATCCTCGCCGTCGACGGGCATCTTCGCCGCCGTCTTCGCCGTAGCGGATCCGTCGCCAAGTTAGGGTATGGATTCGATTCTTCTTGCGCTCCCCGTCCGATTCTTGCGCAATGAAGTTAGATTTATCTATAAGCCACAGATTGCAAACCTCCCTATCCTCTAAAAGTTCCTGTAGATTAACGAACGATTGATTTTTTAGGTTTTGCCGTCCGCCACATGAATCTCGGTAGAACCGATGCAAAATAATCGGTAGCGCCGATTTTATTTTCTGGCCAGCTGAGAACACCTCAGTGGAACCGAGTACTAATTCTCGGTGTGACCGAGAATAGTGCCAAGTTTTTGGAAAGCATGTTGTTTGTCTCGGTGGGTCCGAAAATTTTGTCTCGGCTGTACCGACATACATTTGGCAGAATGCAAAATCTGAGAAATTCTTAGTTCAAACTTTCAAAAACAGCTACATTTTGTGATGACTCATCTTCTTCTACTCCTCTATATTCTATTCACAGGGCCAATATGTCAAGTGCTGAGGACAGTGAGAACAACTTCCAAGAGCAGAATATTGTCATGAGTTCCGGCACCAGTCCTGAGTCTAGTTCCTCTTCAGATCCAGGCACCCCCAGTTCTCATGGGTTGCCCAAGGCTACTACTAGGGCCAGGAAGAAGCTGAATTCAGATGAGGAGGATTCAGATTTTGTGCCAGAGGAAATTTTTGCCAAGAAGCAAGAGAAAGCTGCTAAGAAGTCTGCTTATGAAGCCACCTCTTCAAGGAGGACTGTCAGCAAGGTATATGCTAGCTCTGAGGCTATGAGAGCACCTGAGAGTGCTAGGGCTTCCATGACAATTGAGCCCCCAAGGAAGTCAATGCCTAAGAAGGCAGGAGAGAAGAAGCATGCCAGAAAGAGGATTGTCTATGTCACTGGTAGGTAAACTTCCATGTATGAGGACCCTGAGGAGGCTGCTGGTGTTGCTGCTGAGGAGGAGGAAGAACAGGTTGTCAAGGCCCCTCCCAAGAAGAAGCAAAAGAAGCTTTTGGCAGATGCTATGCCAAAGTCTGGCACATCCAAGAGCACCAAGTCTGCCCCCAAGAAGGCTGCTGCTGAAAAGCCCAAGAGGACATCTAGACAGATTCCAACTTCTGAGAAGAACAAGGGAACTACCTCCAGAGTTGAGGATGAGGATGCCATGTCTGCTTTTATGAAGCTTAGACCACACCTTCCTGAACATAATGCCAGCCATCCACTTGCTGAAGATATGAAGAAGAGGAAGGATTCTGGTTTGAGGGCATGGAGAGCTGTTGATCCATATGCCCAAAGGAGAAAGACAGCTGTGGACTACAGATTCTACACCAAGAAGCAACAGGATTTCTATGAGACGGTGCTGCTTGACAAGAGTCCAGCTGTGAGTGACATGAGATACGTTGACTGGAAGTACATCAAGGAGAATGAAGATTACTTTCCAAATGTTCAAGACAACTTTCACTGCATTGGCTTGGATGAGTTTGTTGGCAGAGAGTTTACAGCATGGAATGATGAGATGATCATGCAATTCTACTCCACTGCTCCTTTCTATGGAGATGGTAGAATTGTATGGATGACTGAAGGAGCTAGATACGAGTCCACTGTTGATGATTGGGCTGCCATCTTAGGAGTCCCAGAGGTGCAGGATGGTGACTTGGATGTCTACTCTGAATCTAAGGAGAGCCATGATGCTATGAAGGACATGTACAATGCTATCCCTGCTGCTAACTTGAAATCTCACAAGTTAGGTTCTATCTACTTCCTCCAGGCTGGCCTCCGCACCATGAACACCATATTGAGGCATACCTTGATGCCCAAGTCAGAAGATGAGAAGATGATCCGAGGCTACTCCATCAACATGCTGATCCATCTTGACAGACACACCAGGATTAGAGTCATGGATTTGATTGTAGAGACAGTGAAGAGGGTTGCTGCTGATCAGAAGCGCTCATGCTGCTATGCACCCTATATCCAGATGCTCATCAACTCCAAACTGGAGAAGCACATCTTTGCTCTGGACAGACCCCACTTGCCCCTACAGCCAGATTTAGAGGACAACGTTGTGGTGATGGACCCAGAACATCCCACATCAGTTGCAGCTCAAGCACAGGCAGAGGCAGATGCAGCTAGAGCCACTAGTGCTCAGGTCCCTAGATCCAGGAACGAGCAAATGGATCTGTTGATCTCATCAGTTCAGGGCATGCAGAAGGACATTAAGGACATTCTGAACAACCAAAATAGTCTTGTCAGGATCTTCGAGAACAGGATCAAGACCCTTAATGACAAGGTGGATGGGCTGACCAAGACAGTCAATGAGCTTAAGAAGGAAGTTGACTCTGTGCCTCTTCCTCACTCTTCAGATGATGATGATGATGAGGATGACTCTCCTCTCAGGCCAGGCACACACTTCACCACTCAGGCCAGATCAGCCACTGTGCCAGCTCCAGATTTGAGGCCCTCTTCATCAGCACCTGCTACTGTCACCTCAGCTCCATCAGCTCCAGTTCCTCCAGTTGCCACTCCAACTCCATCCACGACATCAGCTGAGATCTTCGCCGACGCAGTTCTCTCGACTCCTTCATCAACAACCGGAGGAGATCAGCCCAAGAACGCTTAGCTATATCTCTTTGAACTTTTTGGTAACTTGTTGCCAAAGGGGGAGAAGTGTATATAGATCTTTAGGCTTCGAGTGAGAGAGCGTTTGGTTTTTATCGCTTTTTCAAAAACATTTTGGTTGCTTGTGTTCAACGTTTGTTGGTGTTTGATCATACGCTTAATGTGTGTTGCTACTATTTCCTATCATTATGCTACTTATGAGATGATCTTTCACCTTTGCTTGAATTGTGTTATGCTATGGTGTTCATTCTAATTACTCTCGCATACCACCAAGATGTATGTGACATGGAAGAAGTGCCCCATGTACCTAATCGATTGTGCATTTGCATTCAAACGCAAATTTTAAATAATGCACAAATTTAGGGGGATCTCTTGCTTATCATATACTTCTCAAAGCAACGATTATATTCAATGATTATATCATATGTCGAAGCTTTGATCTATATGTTGTCATCAATTACCAAAAAGGAGGAGATTGAAAGCACATTTGCTCCCTTGGTGGTTTTGGTAATTAATAACAACATATAAGTCATTGAACTAATGTTTCCACTAAGTATATTTCAGGAAAAGTTCAATGATAGGATTGGCAAAAGGATTGTGGAGATTGTGGAAATACCCCAAGATGCAAGGAAATGAATTGGCAAAGCTTCAAGCAAGAGGACTCTACATTTTACTTTGTGAGAAATCACTTTGAGTCCATAGGAAAGCCAATACTATTAAAAGGGGGTAAGGTATTGTTGGTGAACAAAATGCTCATACGTGCACAAGTGATAGTCACCAAAAATACCCACAAGCTCTTCCACAAAAGTCTGCCCAAAGTCAACTATCCAAAATCGGTGCAACCAACACTTTCCACTCGGTGCCACCGATTCCCATACTCAGACAGACCTAAGCCAAACCCTAGCTTTTCGGTGCAACCGATTCTGCTTCGGTGCCACCGAGTTTAGGTTGCCAACTTTCTGTTATGCAAATTCACAAAATCGGTACCACCAAGTTTGTTGAATCGACGTCACCGAGATTGGGCAATCTGACCTTTGGTCACCTTATCGGTGCAACCGAGTTTCATATATCGGTCTCACCGAGATTCAAAAGTTGCCACCTTTTGGTCACTTCGGTACCACCGAGATTAACACATCGGTGTCACCGAGTTGGTCATTTTGTGTGTAACGGTTGGATTTTTGGGGATGCCTATATATACCCCTTCACCACCACCCACTCGAAAGAGAAGCACTCAGAACTATTCCATACTTGCCCCATCATATTTTCTAAGAGAGAGCCAGCTACTCATGTGTTGAGATCATGCCATTCCATTCCAACCATATGAATCTTGATCTCTAGCCTCCCCAAGTTGCTTTCCACCAATCCCATCTCTTCCACCAAGCCAAATCTGTGAGAGAGTGATTGTGTGTTGAGGAGTCTATCATCTTGAAGCACAAGAGCAAGGAGTTCATCGTCATTGCCGAGCCTATTACCTTTTGGAGGGTGGTGCCTCCTAGATTGGTTAGGTGTCGCTTGGGAGCCTCCTACTTCGTGTTGTGGAGTTGAACTAAGAAGTTTGTAAGGGCAAGGAGATCGCCTACTTCATGAAGATCTACCCATAGTGAGGCTAGTCCTTCGTGGACGGAAGCCGTTATGGAATAGTCAAGGTTGCTACTTCGTGGACCCTTATGGGTGGAGCCCTCCATGGACTCTCGCGACCGTTACCCTCCGTGGGTTGAAGACTCCATAAACGTGGACGTACGATAGCACCACCTATCGGAACCACGGGAAAAATCATCGTGTCTACAATTGCGTTTGATCCTCCTACCCTTCCTTTCTACTCATGCTTGTTGTTACTTTCCGCTGCTATACTCTTAGACATGCATGTGTAGGGTGTACTTGACTTGCCATGAATGTTAAAATCTGCCAACACTAAAATTGGGAAAAGGTAGAAATTTTATTTGGTCAAGTAGTCTAATCACCCCCCCCCTCTAGACATACTTTCGGTCCTACAACCCAGCACAGGTTTAGCCCAAAAAAATGTTTGGTTTGTCTACTCCATATTTATAACAAATTATTTTCTTCCAATCTTTATCTACCCCATCATAGAATCTTTTCCCCCAAGAAGCAAGCAGGGCCTTGTTAAATTCCTTCGGGTTGGGAACCCCCAACCCCCCAAATTCTTTCCTCCTGGTCACTAGACTCCAACTAGCTAAATGATATTTATGAGACTCCCCCACATTTGTCCAAAAGAAATGGGATATCTGTGAGGTGATAGCATCAATAGTCCACTTAGGGAATTTCATGATTGACATAAGATAGGTAGGAATGCTGGCAATACATGTAGACAAAATAATTAATTTGCCTCTGTAGGAATGATTCCTACCTAGCCAGCCAGCAATGCATTTGATAATCCTATCAACGATAGGCTGGAGGTCCTCCCTTCTCAGTTTCTTGTAATGAAGAGGGACCCCTAAATATTTAAAGGGGAAATCCCCAAACTGACAGCAAAATATTTGAGCAAACTCTTTAGACATCTCTTCATAGACATGAAGAGTGTGGAGATCACTTTTATGGAAGTTAATTTTAAGCCCAGACAACTTTTCAAAAATAGGTAAGAATCCATTTCAAATTCCTAGCATAGTCAATGGAATCTTCAAGGAATAGAATGGTGTCACCAACATATTGTAAACTAATCACACCCCCAAGAATAACATGAGGGAGCAGACCAGCAATCACACCATGGCTAGCAGCCTTAGACAACATTTTGGTAAACACATCAGTCACTAAATTAAAAAAGCAGTGGTGAGTGAGGATCACCTTGCTTGAGACCTTTTTCCCCTATAAAGTGTGGCCCATTAGTATCATTAATCCTGACCTGAAAGGTCCCCTGGTATAATGTGCTAAACGCCCAACCAACCCATTTCTCCCCAAAACCCCTAGAAAGGAGCATCTCTTTGAGAAAGTGCCAACTAACTCTATCATATGCTTTTTCATAGTCTAACTTCAAAATCAAACCCCCAGAACCAGATCTATGGACCTCATGAATAACTTCATGAGCCATCACAACACTTTCAAGAATGAATCTCCCCTTGATAAAAGCAGTTTGGTTCATAGATATAAGTTTGTCACAAAAAGGAGAGACTCTTGTAGTCATAGCTTTGGAAAAGATCTTGACAGCACAACTGCTCAAGCTAATAGGTCTAAAATTCTTCATCTCCCTAGCTTGAGGAACTTCAGGGATAAGAGTAATAATAGCAAAGTTCAAATTATGAATGTCTAGCTTCCCAGCTTCAAAATCTCTCACCATCCACATAAAGTCATCTTTGATAATACCCCATAACTTTTGATAAAACAAGAAGGATAGGTCATCAGGACCAGGAGCTCCACATGCATAAGAGCTCATAATGGCATGTTTAATTTCCTCCTCAGAAAAGGTTATTTCAAGCTCTTCTCTATCAGAATCAGAAACTACTTCATTTTCTGACCAAAAGTTAGCATCCAAATGGATAGGCTTAGGTTCAAAAGCAAAAGGATTTTTATAAAAATCAGTAGCCACATTTAACATATCCTGTGTAGATGTCACAACACCATCATGAACAATCAGCTCAGTTAGGTGGTTTTTCCTATGTCTATGGTTGCCAAGCGCATGAAAATAAGCATTCACTACTGGAATCAGAGAATTTGCCATCAATCAGTTCTTTGCCGTGTACCAGCGGACGGCAAAGAAGGTCTTTGCCGTCAGCTTCCACAAAACGGACGACAAAGAAGGGACTGATGGCAAAGATATTATTTGCCATCAGTCCTTTCTTTGCCGTCTGCTAGCATACGGCAAACCGCCCAAAAGCAGACAACAAAGGACCCAGCTGGGCCCACTGGGCCCTGGACCTGGTTAGGTCAAATGGGTGAGTTCTTTGCCGACCGCCCAAAAGCAGACGACAAAGAGGCTGTTTTCTTTGCCGCCCGCTAGCAGACGGCAAAGCGCACGGCCTACTAACGGCCGTGCCCCGCCCCCACCCCTCTCTCTCTCCCTCCCTCAGCTCCCTCCCTCCCGCCGCTCCCCGCCGCCCACCGCCCGCCGCCCTCACCCACCGGCAGCCCCGCCATCCCGCGACGAGCACCCCCACCCCGCCCCCTCTCTCCCCCTCCCCCGCGGCAAGCCCCCCTCCCTCGCGGCGAGCCCCCCTCCCCGCGGCCCCTCTCCCGCGGTGAGCCCCCTCCCCCCGCCGGAGCCAGCCCCTCCCCCGCGGCGAGCCCCCCTCCCCGCAACGCCTCACCTCCTCCCTTCACCGTGGCGAGCCCCCCTCCCCTGCGCCTGCCCTCCTCCACCGGTGAGTTGTTCATCTTCTTTCTTTTTTTATTTTTTTTTTCATTTCATTGCATCTGTTAGTTTAGGTTACTGTTAGTTTAGGTTGCTGTTAGTGTTAATTAGGTTACTGTTAGTTTAGGTTAATTAGGTTAGTGCAAAAAAAGAAAAGAAAGAAGAAGAAGAAGAAGAGGAGGAGGAGAAGAAGAAAAGAAGAAGAAGAAGACGAAGAAAAGGAAGAGAAAAGGAGAAGAGGAGAAGAAGAAGAGGAGAAGAAGAGGAAAAAGGAAAAGAAGGAAGAAGAAGAAGAAGAAAAAGAAGAAGAGGAGGAGGAGAAGAAAAGAAGAAGAAGAAGAAGAAGAAGAAGAAGAAAAGAAGAAGAAGAAGAAGAAGAAGAAGAAGAAGAAGAAGAAGAAGAAGGAGGAGGAGGAGGAGTCTTCAAAACGTCCTCTCCACGAGCACACTGAGCTTTGTCAGTTGGATGCCATCACACAAGTAATGGCTCTGAAGGCTTAATTCAACTTGGGCAGAGAATGCTACGACGCGATGATGACACTATTTGGACGCTTTCTACCCAAAGGCCATGTCATGCCTGCAAACCTGTACCAGTCGGACAAAATCCTCCGTGTACTTAAGATGCCCTATGAGAAGATAGATGCCTGTGAGAACGGATGTGCCTTATTTAGGCTTGAGTATGCGGGCTTGAACTATTGTCCCATTTGCAAGTCTTCCAGGTATGTTGTGGTGGACAACGGTATGGGTGAGAAGAGGCAGACAAAAATCCCAGTTAATATTCTTCGGTACATGCCAATCATACCAAGGCTTCAACGTCTTTTCATGGTCGAAGAGACGGCCAGACAGATGACATGGCACAAATTGGGAAAAAGAACCGAACTAGATGCAGATGGGAATCATATATTGGTACACACATCAGATGCTTTTGCATGGAAGCACTTCGATGAATTACATGAGGATAAAGAGGCAGATCCAAGGCATCCTCGAGTCTGCGTCGCCACGGATGGGTTCACTCCGTTTGGTATGACGGCAACCCAATACAGTTGTTAGCCTGTATTTGTCATTCCACTCAATCTCCCCCCCGGACAGATTATGCAAAGAAAGAACATTTTCCTGACGTTGATAATTCCAGGGGCCAACTATCCGGGGAAGAATATGAATGTGTACATGCAGCCGCTTAAGGATGAATTGCAAGAAGCTTGGGATAATGGGTTCAAGACATACGCCGCCGCTACAAGAGAAAACTTCAAAATGCATGTCTGGTACATGTACTCGATGCATGAATTGCCGGTGTATGCGCTATTCGCTGGCTGGAGTATGCATGGAAGGTTCCCGTGCCCCACATGCAAGACAGCTCTTCAATTTCATTGGCTGCAGGCGGGTCGGAAGTATTGTTGCTTCGACTTGCATAGACAGTTCCTGGATCCTCGCCATCAGTTCAGAAAAGACAAGAAGAACTTCATCAAAGGTACAGTTGTCAAAAACTCTACACCACCTGCGTTGACAGGCCAACATATCCTGGATCAGTTAAACGCTCTCGAGCCTGATCCAGAGCGTCCAGGGTATTTCAAGGGGTATAATTCGGAACACGCCTGAACTCACAAGACATGCTTGTGGGATCTGCCTTACTTCAAAGACCTCCTTCTTCCACACAACATCGACGTGATGCACACTGAAAAGAATATCGGAGAGGCCATTTTTGGTACATTGTTCGGCATAGAGGGGAAGTCAAAGGATAATCCTAAGGCTAGAGTCGATCAGCAGACTCTATGTGATAGACCATCACAGAACATGCGACAACCGAAAGGAAAGAAGAACTGATCGAAGCCAAAGGCCTGGTTCAATCTTGCAAGGGGAGCTATGAGGGAAATTCTCTTATGGGTGAAAATTCACTTGATGTTCCCTGATGGGTATGCAGCGAATCTAAAGAGGGGAGCGAGTCTTGAAAAATTGAAAATATTTGGTCTCGAGAGTCATGATTGGCACATATGGCTTGAGCGGGTTATACCGGTGATGTTGCGTGGGTTTATCCCTGAGGCTGAATGGCTAGTACTGGCAGAGCTGAGCTATTTCTTCCGTGTTGTTTGTGCGAAGGATTGGGGGGGGGGGCGTGCAAAATCGTTGGTGCTATGCAACTGAGAGGATGCAGAAGACGCTTTGAGCAAAATGTAAAAATAAACGTAGAATTGAAGCATCATTGGCCGAGGCATTCATTACTGAGGAGGCGGCAAACTTCGCGACAACACACTATGAAGCCAAAAATTGTCATTTGCATAATCCGAAGCCTCGGTACAATGCTGATGTCGGAGCACAGATGCACACGATCACCTATGGGGCCAAAGGCCCCTTTGTGGTTCGACAAGGGGGGTCACATTGCACAAAGAGCGGAGACCATGAGGCAGCGCGACGATCAGGACGCTGGCATTTTTACCCAGGTTCGGGCCGCTGTGGAGCGTAAAACCCTACTCCTGCTTATGGTGGATTGATCAAAGGAACACGAAGAACATGCAGCGCTCAATCCCGGCAAGGGTTGCCGTCGGGGAGAGCTACTATGCGAGTACAAGTGTCCAAAGGTCCGAATCTTGAGCTAGGTTGCCTCGGGCCTCCTTTTATAGTGCAAGGGGCAACCACAGTGGCAAAACAGTCTTTATCTATCGATTATATAGCTAACAGAGCTATCATACCTAACTCTGGCATTTAGGACAAAATACCATGATTGCTAGACTAGGTGGCGCTCGGGGATGCATCCCCGGCAAGCTCTTGCCACCGCCTAGCTAGCCGTTGCTTAGGGTCTTGACACGCTGCTAGACGGGTGTCAACTGGGTATAATTTGCCTTCCGGTGTGTCGCCATGTGCTTAGCAAGAGTCACTTAGCCGCTTGAGGGATCAACACCGCATCGATAAGTGGCTGGTGTTGTGATGCGGTGGAGCGGTGATTGGTCAGCTCGTGCCTGCCGGGGGATGGCTTGCCGGGTCTTCCTGAAATGTGCGCGCCTCGGTCCCCGGCAGGCTCCGGGGACGTGGCTGGCGCGCTTTGGGCCCCTCCTGGGCTGTTGTGTTGGTCTTGCGTGTGTTTGCTTGGCCTTCTGCAGATCGTTGCTGCCGGGGTCTGGTTCTTAAATGTTTGCTTGGTGGTGAGGTGGCTCTTCCCGACGAGTTTCGGTCATGAAGGCCAGAGGCTTATTGTCTGTGCACAAGCCAGGGGGAATGAACACCCCTATTTGTATACCCCACAGTTGACGACCCTAGAAAAGGTGGATCCAACCTCAGCCTATTCAAAGGGAAGCTCGCACCAGCCGGTGCTTGGAAACAAATAGTGTTGGATGTCGAAGAATGGCGGACCATTTCATTGTATATCTTCAACAACCTAACAGAAGTGCGGCAGTATATCGAGTAAGTTCTCGGTACATTGTTTCGCAACTTATAATTTCTTTGAACTGCTCTTATTCCCGGATATTTGATACAGTCGATACGTAGCCAAATTATCGGATGGAGTGGTGATCCAAAAGGATTCCATTGAAGAGTATGAGCTTCTGGCAAAGCATGGTGGCGGCTATCCCGGTTTCATCTCTTGGTTCAAACGAACGGTAATTACCATTAATAGACCATTTCATTTCTTGGTCTAATTTGCGGTTAATGCAACTATCATTTCGTATTAAACTTGTAGGCTAATTCAGAGTCTATGGATGCCGAATTGAGACAAGCCGCTAATGGTTTTGACTATAAGGTCCATTCATTTGAGAAATACACCATCAACGGGTATCGCTTTCGTACCTTTGGCAAAGAGCAATCTATGGCTGACCGAAAAACTAAAAATTGTGGTGTCTCTGCTATCGGTGAAGGAGGTACCAAGTATTATGGAAGAGTTGAAGCAATTTATGAACTTCTATTCTATGGTGAAAACCCACCGAACGTCATAGTCTTCAAATGTTATTGGTTCTAGCCGAAGGAGACTAGAAGGACTCATGAACATATAGGGCTAGTCAAAATCAAACAAAGCACCCATTTAGATGTTCCCGATGTTTATATTACGGCTCAACTGGCGACCCAAGTTTTCTATCTACTGTGGGCCTGCCAAACTGATAAAAATCTGAATGGTTGAGATGTCGTTTATGAAGTGCCACCACATGCTAGACCAACTCCCCCCAATGAAGAGGATTATGAACCTCACATTAACCCAGACACATGTGAAGGAGAATTCTTCCAAGAAACACGTCTTTCGAAAAAATGTTTCAAGAACCGCTCTACTTTACCCCAGAACATGGAAGTAGACATCGACACTGAATCCGACTTCACCCCTGAGCCAGAACAAGAAGAGCCGAAAGAAGAAGAGGTTACTGCTGCGGATGACCTATCAATGCTTGACCGATTGCAGAAAGGCCTTCCACATGTTGATGCCGTTGAACCCGATGAGCACGACATTCATGACGACACGCGTGATAGTGATGATGATGATGCATTTATTGATGACGACGATCCAGACTATTATTAGTTCGTATGCATCCCAACTTTAATTACGTACATATTATTATTCATGTCAGGTATTTTTTTTATGTTCTAATAATTTTGTTTACTCTTTTTCATGGCATGTGTTGAAAGATGGTGGGCGCAGGTCCAGAGCAGACGACGTCCCGTGGAAGGGGTACTTCCATTCCAGCCCAATCTCTCCGGAGAGTGTTGATAGACAGTATGAGGACACCGGCGTGCGCTTCTTCGTCGGCGACGTTTCCTACCGGGAGAGGAGGTCGGGGAGGGAAGAAGAGAGGTACAGGACGTGGCCGCAGGAGAGGTAGGCGGGCTGATACGCCTTCATCGCCACCAACCCAGCTCATTCACCCGAGCACAGGACTACTAGGGTGGACCCGTCTGAGGTGGAGGCTACGGGGACTCCGGACCACGAGCCTTGGGTCGACGGGCCTTCGGCCCACGAGACTCCAGTCCCGGATGCTTCGGCCCACGAGAGTCCGGTCCCAGATGGGGCTATGTCGCAGGAGACTTCCGGATGGGGTACCTGGCTGGATCCGTCTGAGGGGCCGAGTGGCCATGCTGCTGGTGGCGGGGATCAGTTTACTAATAGTGAGGGCGAGGTGGTTCAGGGGGTCATCGTGTATTGGAAATATGCCCTAGAGGCAATAATAAAGTTGTTATTATCATATTTCCTTGTTCATGATAAATGTTTATTATCCATGCTAGAATTGTATTGATTGGAAACTCAAATACATGTGTGGGTACATAGACAACATTGTGTCCCTAGTGAGCCTCTAATATACTAGCTCGTTGATCAAAGATGGTCGAGGTTTCCTGACCATAGACATGAGTTGTCATTTGATAACGGGATCACATCATTAGGAGAATGACGTGATGGACAAGACCCAAACTATGAACGTAGCATATGATCGTGTCAGTTTATTGCTATTGTTTTTTGCATGTCAAGTATCTGTTCCTATGACCATGAGATCATGCAACTCACTGACACCGGAGGAGTACCTTGTGTTTATCAAACATCGCAACGTAACCGGGTTACTATAAAGGTACTCTATAGGTATCTCCGAGGGTGTCTGTTGAGTTGGCATGGATCAAGACTGGGATTTGTTACTCCGTGTGACGTAGAGGTATCTCAGGGCCCACTCGGTAATACAACATCACAATGAGCTTGCAAGCAAAGTGACTAAAGAGTTAGCCACATGATCTTGTATTACAGAACGAGTAAAGAGACTTGCCGGTAACGAGATTGAACTGGCTATAGAGATACCGACGATCGAATCTCGGGCAAGTAACATACCGATGAACGAAGGGAACGGAGTACGAGATTAACTGAATCCTTGACATAGAGGTTCAACCGATAAAGATCTTCGTAGAATATGTAGGAGCCAATATGGGCATCTAGGTCCCACTATTGGTTATTGACTGTAGAGGTGTCTCGGTCATGTCTACATAGTTCTCGAACCCGCAAGGTCTGCACACTTAATGTTCGGTAACGATTTGGTATTATTGACTTATATATGTTGGTGACCGAAGGTTGTTCGGAGTCCCGGATGAGATCCCGGACGTCACGAGGAGCTCCGGAATGGTCCGGAGGTAAAGATTGATATATAGGAAGTTCCGTGTTGGTCATCGGAAAAAGTTCGGGCATCACCGGTAACGTACCGGGGGTGCCGGAAGGGTTCCGGGGGTCCACCAGAGGGGGCCCACCCACCCTGAGGGGCCACATGGGCTGAAGAGGTGGCGCACCAGCCCCTGGTGGGCTGGGCAGCCAGCCCCTAAAGGCCCATGCGCATGGGGGTAGGTGGGAGGTGGGCTAGAGGGGAGGGACTCCTCCCTTGGGCCTCCACCTCCCTTGTGGGAGGGGACTCTCCCCCCTCTAGGCCGATCGGTCAGCCCTAGGGTTTCCCCTAGGGCTGCCACCCCTCCTCCCTCCCTCCTATATATAGTGGAGGTTTTGAGGGCAGCCACCACCTGAAAAAGCCACGTGCTGCCCTCTCTCCCTCTAGATAGCTTTTTCCTCTAGATCTGTTCGGTAGAGCTCGGCGAAGCCCTGCCGGATCAGTTCACCACCACCGCCACCACGCCATTGTGCTGCCGTAGAACTCATCTACCTCTCCACCCTCGCTTGCTGGATTAAGGTGGCGGAGATCGTCATCGAGCTGTACGTGTGCTGAACGCGGAGGTGCCGTCCGTTCGGCGCTAGATCATGATTGGATCGCGGGACGGCTTGCGATTTGGATCGCGAAGACGTTCAACTACATCAACCGTGTTTCTTAATGCTTCCCGCTTAGCGATCTACAAGGGTATGTGGATCCAATCTCTCCTCTCGTAGATGCTCATCTCCTAGATTGATCTTGGTGAAGCGTAGGAATTTTTTGTTTCCCATGCAACGTTCCCCAACAGTGGTATCAGAGCTAGGTCTATGCGTAGATGACATCGCGAGTAGAACACAAAGGAATTTGTGGGCGTTGATATTCAGATTGCTTCCTTCCTTAGTCTTTTATTGATTCAGCGGTATTGTGGGATGAAGCGGCCCGGACCAACTTTACATGTCGTCATACATGAGACCGGTTCCATCGACTGGCATGTAACTTTGTTGCATAAGATGGCTGGTGGGTGTGTGTCTCTCCCACCTTAGTTGAATCGGATTCGACAAAGGCGGTCCTTCTAGAAGGTTAAATAGCAACTTGTATATCACCGTTGTGGTTTAGCGTAGGTAAGAATCGTTCTTGCTAGATACCCATAGCAGCCACGTAAAACATGCAACAACAAATTAGAGGACCTCTAACTTGTTTTTGCAGGGTATGTTGTGATATGATATGGCCAAAGACATGATGATATATATTTGATGTATGAGATGATCATGTTTTTTTGTAATAGTTTATATCAACTTGCATGTTGATACGGCAACCGGGAGGAGCCATAGGGTTGTCTTTAATTATTATGTGGCTTGCATGTCACTCATTAAGCGCTATGTAATGCTTTACTTTATCGCTAAGCGGTAGCAATAGTAGTAGAAGCATGGTGGGTGCGACAACCCCGATGGCAACACAATGATGGAGATCATGATGATGGAGATCATGGTGTCATGCCGGTGACGATGGAGATCATGCCGGTGCTTTGGAGATGGAGATCAAAAGCACAAGTTCATGGCCATATCATGTCACTTATGATTTGCATGTGATGTTAATCCTTTTATGCATCTTATTTTGCTTAGGACGACGGTAGCATTATAAGGTGATCCCTCACTAAAATTTCAAGATAAAATTGTGTTCTCCCCGAGTGTGCACCGTTGCGAAAGTTCGTTGTTTCGAGGCACCACGTGATGATCGGGTGCGATAGACTCTACGTTCACATACAACGGGTGCAAGCCAGTTTTGCGGAACACTCGGGTTAGACTTGACGAGCCTAGCATGTACAAACATGGCCTCAGAACACAAGAGACCGAAAGGTCGAACATGAGTCATATAGTAGATATGATCAACATGGAGATGTTCACCATTGAAACCACCTCATCTCACGTGATGATTGGACTTGGGTTGGTGAATTTGGATCATGTAGCACTCGGATGACCGGAGGGATGTCAATTTGAGTGGGAGTTTTTTAAGTAATATGATTAACTAAACTCATTATCTTGAACCATAGTCTAAGTAATCTTTGCAAATTTATGTTGTAGATCAATGGCTCGCGCAGTAGTTCCCCTGAATTTCAATGCGTTCCTAGAGAAAGCCAAGCTGAAAGATGATGGAAGGAACTTTGTAGACTGGGCCCGTAATCTGAGGATTATCCTCACGGCTTCCCTAAAGGCTTATGTCCTTGATGAACCACTCGATGAGCCATCCGCTCCAGTGTCGTGTGCAGACGTTGTGAACGCCTGGCAGTCGCGTTCGGATGATTACTCAATAGTTCAGTGTGCTATGTTGTATGGCTTAGAGCCGGGACTTCAAAGGCATTTTGAACGTCATGGAGCATATGAGATGTTCCAGGAGCTGAAGTTTATCTTTGAAAAGAATGCCCGGATCGAGAGGTATGAGACCTCCGATAAGTTCTATGCTTGCAAGATGGAGGAGAACAGGTCTGTCAGTGAACACATACTCAGAATGTCTGGGTATTCCAACCGTCTGGCTGAGTTGGGAATTACTCTCCCGCCGAAGGCGATCACTGATAGAGTTCTTCAATCACTGCCACCTAGCTACAAGAGCTTTGTGTTGAACTATAACATGCAAGGGATGAACAAGTCAGTCGTCGAGCTATTTGTGATGCTGAAAGTCGCTGAGGCAGAAATCCAGAAGGAGCATCAAGTGTTGATGGTCAATAAAACCACTAGTTTCAAGAAGAATGGCAAGGGCAAGAAGGGTAACTCCAAGAAGAGTGGCAAAGCAGTTGCCCCTCCCGTGAAAAAACCCAAGGCTGGACCCAAGCCAGAAACTGAGTGCTTTCATTGCAAGGGTACTGGCCACTGGAAGCGGAATTGCCCCAACTATCTGCCCGACAAGAGGGCGGCCAACACCAAACAAGGTATATATGATATACATGTTATTGATGTGTACCTTACCAACTCTCGTTGTAGTGCCTGGGTATTTGATACTGGTTCGGTTGCTCACATTTGCAACTCAAAACAGGAACTGCAAAACAGACGGAGGCTGGCAAAGGACGAAGTGACAAAGCGCGCGTGGGAAATGGTTCCAAGGTTGATGTGATCGCCGTCGGCACGCTCGCTCTTGGATTACCATCGGGATTAGTGATGAACCTGAATAATTGTTATTTAGTGCCTGCGTTGAGCATGAACATTATATCTGGATCTTGTTTAATGCGAGACTGTTACTCATTTAAATCAGAGAATAATGGTTGTTCTATTTATATGGGTAATATCTTTTATGGTCATGCACCCAATGTGAGGGGTTTATTCTTATTGAATCTCGATAGTGATGATACACATATTCATAACATTGATGCCAAAAGATGTAGAGTTGATAATGATAGTACCACTTTCTTGTGGCACTGCCGCTTAGGTCATATTGGTGTAAAACACATGAAGAAACTCCATGCTGATGAACTTTTGGAGTCACTTGATTTTGAATCACTTGACACATGTGAACCATGCCTAATGGGCAAGATGACTAAGACCCTGTTCTCTGGAACAATGAAACGGGCAAGTGACTTGTTGGAAATCATACATACTGATGTGTGCGGTCCGATGATCATTGAGGCGCGCGGTGGATATCATTATTTTCTCACCTTCACCGATGACTTAAGTAGATATGGGTATATTTACTTGATGAAACACAAGTTTGAAACGTTTGAAAAGTTCAAGCAATTTCAGAGTGAAGTTGAGAATCATCGTAACAAGAAGATTAAATTCCTATGATCTGATCGAGGAGGAGAATATCTGAGTTATGAGTTTGGCAATCACTTAAGACAATGTGGAATTGTTTCACAGTTGACGCCACCTGGAACACCACAGCGTAATGGTGTGTCCGAACTGTTGGAAATATGCCCTAGAGGCAATAATAAATTGGTTATTATTATATTTCCTTGTTCATGATAATCGTTTATTATCCATGCTATAATTGTATTGATTGGAAACTCAAATACATGTGTGGGTACATAGACAACACTGTGTCCCTAGTAAGCCTCTAGTTGACTAGCTCGTTGATCAAAGATGGTTAAGGTTTCCTAGCCATTGACATGAGATGTCATTTGATAACGGGATCACATCATTAGGAGAATTATGTGATGGACAAGACCCAAACTGTAAACGTAGCATTTGATCGTGTCAGTTTATTGCTATTGTTTTCTGCATGTCAAGTATCTGTTCCTTTGACCATGAGATCATGCAACTCACTGACACCGGAGGAATACCTTGTGTGTATCAAACGTCGCAACGTAACTGGGTGACTATAAAGGTGCTCTACAGGTATCTCCGAGGGTGTCTGTTGGGTTGGCATGGATCAAGACTGGGATTTGTTACTCCGTGTGACGGAGAGGTATCTCAGGGCCCACTCGGTAATACAACATCACATTGAGCCTTGCAAGCAAAGTGACTAAAGAGTTAGCCACAGGATCTTGTATTACGGAACGAGTAAAGAGACTTGCCGGTAACGAGATTGAACTAGGTATGGAGATACCGACGATCGAATCTCGGGCAAGTAACATACCGAAGAACAAAGGGAACAGCATACGGGATTAACTGAATCCTTGACATAGAGGTTCGACCGATAAAGATCTTCGTAGAATATGTAGGAGCCAATATGGGCATCCAGGTCCCGCTATTGGTTATTGGCCGTAGAGGTGTCTCGGTCATGTCTACATAGTTCTCGAACCCGCAGGGTCTACACACTTAACGTTTGGTGACGATTAGTATAGTTGAGTTATTATGTTGGTGACCGAAGGTTGTTCGGAGGCCCGGATAAGATCCCGGACATGACGAGGATCTCCGGAATAGTCCGGAGGTAAAGATTGATATATGTGATAATAGTGTTTTGATCTCCGAAAGAGTTCCGGAGTTCACCGGAATGGGTTCCGGATGTTTACCGAAGTGTTCGGGTGCAGCAACACTTTATATGGGCCAAAGGGATAAAGCCCACGAGGTATTGGAAAGTGCAAAAGTAGTTTTGCTGCCGCGTAAGCGGTACTACCGCTTGTGTGAAGCGGTACTACCGCCCGAGCGGTACTACCGCTTGTGTGAAGCGGTACTACCGCTTGTGTGCGGCTGTGCACGGTTCGGCAGGGATCCGAGTTGGACTCTTTCCCTGCGGGCCAAACCGACCTTGTGCGGGCAAAACCGACCTGGAGGAGGCTTTTACTCCAAGTTTAGACCCCAAGGCTCAACATATAAATAGAGGGGCAGGGCTAGCACACGGGACACATCAAGATTTCCCCAAGCCGTGTGCGGCAACCCTAACCCTCTAGTTCCTCCGTCATAATCTCCGTAGCGCTTGGCGAAGCCCTGCAGAGATTGTTCCTCACCACCATCACCACGCCGTCGTGCTGCTGGAACTCAACCACTACTTCATCATCGCTCGCTGGATCGAGGAGGTGAAGGCGTCATCAAGCCGTACGTGTGTTGAACGCGGAGGTGCCGTCCGTTCGGCGCTAGTTCGTGATCGGATCGAGGGACGACTTGCGATTTGGATCGCGGAGACGTTCGACTACATCAACCGCGTTTCTTAAACGCTTCCGCTTAGCGATCTACAAGGGTATGTAGATTCACTCTCCCTCTCGTAGATGCTCATCACCATGGATAGATCTTGTGTGTGCGTAGGAAAATTTTTGTTTCCCATGCAACGTTCCCCAACAGTGGCATCATGAGCCAGGTCTATGCGTAGATGAGATCTCGAGTAGAACACAAACGAGTTGTGGGCGTGGGTGTATACATATTGCTTGCCGTTACTAGTTGATATTTGATTCGGCAGTACGGTGAGATGAAGCGGCCCGGACCGACATTACGCGTACACTTACGCGAGACAGGTTCCTTCAACTGACATGTAACTTCGTTGCATAAAGATGGCTAGCGGGTGTCTGTCTCTCTCACTTTAGTTGAATCGATTTCAATGAAGAGGGTTCTTTTAGAAGATCAAAAAGCAATCACTACACCACGTTGTGGTTTTGCGTAGGTAAGAACGGTTCTTGCAAACCCGTAGCAGCCACGTAAAATTTGCAACAACAATTAGAGGACGTCTAACTTGTTTTTGTAGGGTATGTTGTGATGTGATATGGCCAATTATATGATGAGATATATGTGATGTATGAGATGATCATGTGTTGTATAGAATATCACGACTTGCATGTCGATGAGTACGGCAACTGGCAGGAGCCATAGAGTTGTCTTTAATTATTGTATGACCTGCGTGTCAATCATTAAGCGCTATGTAATGCTTTACTTTATCGCTAAACGTTAGCAATAGTCGTGGAAGCAACAGTCGGCGCGACAACCTTATGGCGACACGTTGATGGAGATCAAGATGATGGAGATCATGGTGTCATGCCGGTGACGATGGAGATCATGCCGGTGCTTTGGAGATGGAGATCAAAAGCACAAGTTCATGGCCATATCATGTCACTTATGATTTGCATGTGATGTTAATCCTTTTATGCATCTTATTTTGCTTAGGACGACGGTAGCATTATAAGGTGATCCCTCACTTAAATTTCAAGATAAATTGTGTTCTCCCCAAGTGTGCACCGTTGCGAAAGTTCGTCGTTTCGAGACACGCCGTGATGATCGGGTGTGATAGACTCTACGTTCACATACAACGGGTGTAAGCCATGTTGCACGTGCGGAAACACTCGGGTTAAACTTGACGAGCCTAGCATGTACAGACATGGCCTCGGAACACAAGAGACCGAAAGGTCGAACATGAGTCATATAGTAGATATGATCAACATGAAGATGTTCACCATTGAAACCACCTCAACTCACGTGATGATCGGACTTGAGTTGGTGGATTTGGATCATGTTACACTCGAATGACCGGAGGGATGTCAATTTGAGTGGGAGTTTTTAAGTAATATGATTAACTAAACTCATTATCTAGAACAATAGTCTAAGTTGTCTTTGCTATATTTATGTTGTAGATCATGGCTCGCGCAGTAGCACCCCTAAATTTTAATGCGTTCCTAGAGAAAGCTAAGTTGAAAGATGATGGAAGTAACTTTGTGGACTGGGCCTGTAATCTAAGGATTATCCTTACGGCTTCCCAGAAGGCTTATGTCCTTGATGCACCGCTGGTGATCCACCCGCTCCAGTTGAGTCTCTAGACGTTGTGAACGCCTGGCAGGCTCGTTCTGATGATTACTCAATAGTTCAATGTGCAATGTTGTATGGCTTAGAACCGGGACTTCAAAGACGTTTTGAACGTCATGGAGCATATGAGATGTTCCAGGAGTTGAAGTTTATCTTTCAGAAGAATGCCCGGATCGAGAGATATGAGATCTCCGATAAGTTCTATGCTTGCAAGATGGAGGAGAACGGGTCTATCAGTGATCACGTGCTCAGAATGTCTGGGTACTCCACCCGTCTGGCTGAGTTAGGGATGCCCCTTCCGCCAGAGGCTATCACTGACAGAGTTCTTCAATCATTGCCACCTAGCTACAAGAGCTTCGTGTTGAACTATAACATGCACGGGATGAACAAGTCAGTCGCCGAGCTGTTTGCGATGCTGAAAGCCGCTGAGTCTGAAATTCAGAAGGAGCATCAAGTGTTGATGGTCAATAAAACCACTAGTTTCAAGAAAAATGGCAAGGGTAAGAAGGGTAACTCCAAGAAGAGTGGCAAAGCAGTTGCTCCTCTCGTGAAGAAACCCAAGGCTGGACCCAAACCAGAAACTGTGTGTTTTCATTGCAAGGGAACTGGACACTGGAAGCGGAATTGCCCCAAGTATTTGGCTGACAAGAAGGCGGCCAACAACAAACAAGGTATATATGATATACATGTTATTGATGTGTACCTTACCAACTCTCGTTGTAGTGCCTGGGTATTTGATACTGGTGCGGTTGCTCATATTTGCAACTCAAAACAGGAACTGCGGAATAGACGGAGGCTGGCAAAGGACGAAGTGACGATCCGCGTGGGAAATGGTTCCAAGGTTGATGTGATCGCCGTCGGCACGCTCGCTCTTCGATTACCGTCGGGATTAGTGATGAACCTAAATAAGTGTTATTTGGTGCCTGCGTTAAGCATGAACATTATATCTGGATCTTGTTTATTGCGAGACGGTTACTCATTTAAATCAGAGAATAATGGTTGTTCTATTTATATGAGTAATATCTTTTATGGTCATGCACCCAATGTGAGGGGTTTATTCTTGTTGAATCTCGATAGTAATGATACACATGTTCATAACATTGATGCCAAAAGATATAGAATTGATAATGATAATACCACTTTCTTGTGGCACTGCCGTTTAGGTCATATTGGCGTAAAACGCATGAAGAAGCTCCATGCTGATGGACTTTTGGAGTCACTTGATTTTGAATCACTTGACACATGTGAGCCATGCCTCATGGGCAAGATGACTAAAACGCCGTTCTCTGGAACAATGGAACGGGCAAGTGACTTATTGGAAATCATACATACTGATGTGTGCGGTCCGATGAGTATTGAGGCGCGCGGTGGTTATCGTTACTTTCTCACCTTCACTGATGACTTAAGTAGATATGGGTATATTTACTTAATGAAACACAAGTCTGAAACATTTGAAAAGTTCAAACAATTTCAGAGTGAAGTTGAGAATCATCGTAACAAGAAGATTAAATTCCTACGATCTGATCGAGGGGGAGAATATCTGAGTTATGAGTTTGGCAGTCACTTAAGACAGTGTGGAATTGTTTCACAATTGACACCGCCTGGAACACCACAGCGTAATGGTGTGTCCGAACGTCGTAATCGATCCTTATTGGATATGGTGCGATCTATGATGTCTCTTGCCGATTTGCCACTATCGTTTTGGGGTTATGCATTAGAGACAGCTGCATTCACTTTAAATAGGGCACCATCGAAATCCGTTGAGACGACGCCATATGAACTTTGGTTTGGCAAGAAGCCAAAGCTGTCGTTTCTTAAAGTTTGGGGATGTGATGCTTATGTCAAAAAGCTTCAGCCTGAAAAGCTGGAACCCAAAGCGGAGAAATGCGTCTTCATAGGATACCCAAAAGAGACAATTGGGTATACCTTCTACCTCAGATCCGAGGGCAAAGTGTTTGTCGCTAAAAACGGAACATTTCTTGAGAAAGAGTTTCTCTCGAAAGAATTGAGTGGGAGGAAGATAGAACTTGATGAGGTTGTTGAACCTTTACTTCAACCTGAGAGTAGCGCAGCGCAGAAAGTTGTTTCTGTGGAGCCTACATTAGCTGAAGAGGAAGTTAATGATGATGATCATGAAGCTTTGGATCAAGTTGCTATCGAACCTCGTAGGTCGACAAGGACGCATACTGCTCCTGAGTGGTACGGCAACCCTGTCTTAGAGGTCATGTTGTTAAACAACGATGAACCTACGAGCTATGGAGAAGCGATGATGGGCCTGGATTCCGAGAAGTGGTTAGAGGCCATGAAATCCGAGATGGGATCCATGTATGAAAACAAAGTATGGACTTTGGAAGTATTACCTGAAGGGCGTAAGGCCATTCAGAACAAATGGATCTTTAAGAGGAAGACGGACGCGGACGGTAATGTCACCGTCTATAAAGCTCGACTTGTGGCAAAGGGTTTTTAACAAGTTCAAGGAGTTGACTACGATGAGACCTTCTCACCCGTAGCGATGCTTAAGTCCGTCAGAATCATGTTAGCAATAGCTGCCTTTTTCGATTATGAAATTTGGCAGATGGATGTCAAAACAGCGTTCCTTAACGGTTACCTTAAGGAAGAGTTGTATATGATACAACCAGAAGGTTTTGTCGATCCAGAGAATGCTGACAAAGTTTGCAAACTCCAGCGATCCATTTATGGACTGGTGCAAGCATCTCGGAGTTGGAATCTTCGTTTTGATGAGGTGATCAAAGCGTTCGAGTTTATACAAGTTTACGGAGAAGCTTGTATTTACAAGAAAGTGAGTGGGAGCTCTATAGCGTTTCTAATATTATATGTGGATGACATATTGCTGATTGGAAACAATATAGAAATGCTGGAAAGCGTAAAGGAATATTTGAACAAGAGTTTTTCAATGAAGGACCTAGGAGAAGCTGCTTTCATATTAGGCATCAAGATCTATAGAGATAGATCAAGACGTTTAATAGGACTTTCACAAAGCACATACCTTGATAAGATTTTGAAGAAGTTCAAAATGGATCAGTCCAAGAAGGGGTTCTTGCCTGTTTTGCAAGGTGTGAAGTTGAGTAAGACTCAATGCCCAGTGACTGCAGAAGATAGAGAAAAGATGAGTGTCATCCCCTATGCTTCAGCCATAGGCTCTATCATGTATGCAATGCTGTGCACAAGACCCGATGTCAGCCTTGCCATAAGTATGGCCGGAAGGTTTCAAAGTGATCCAGGAATGGAACACTGGACGGCGGTCAAGAATATCCTGAAGTACCTGAAAAGGACTAAGGACATGTTTCTCGTTTATGGAGGTGATCAAGAGCTCGTCGTAAAGGGTTACGTCGATGCAAGCTTTGACACTGATCCGGATGACTCTAAGTCGCAAACCGGATACGTATTTATTCTTAATGGGGGTGCGGTTAGCTGGTGCAGTTCCAAGCAAAGCGTGGTAGCAGATTCTACATGCGAAGCGGAGTACATCGCTGCCTCGGAGGCGGCGAAGGAAGGTGTCTGGATGAAGGAGTTCATGACAGATCTTGGAGTAGTGCCTAGTGCGCTTAACCCAATGACTCTGTTTTGTGATAACACTGGTGCCATTGCTCTAGCCAAGGAACCAAGATTTCACAAGAGGACCAGACACATAAAACGACGTTTCAATTCCATCCGCGATTACATCAAGGAGGACGACATAAATATTTGCAAAGTACACACGGATCTAAATGTTGCAGATCCGATGACTAAACCTCTTCCAAGGGCTAAACATGAACAACACCAGAACTGCATGGGTGTTCGATTCATTACAATGTAAATCACATAGTGATGTGAACTAGATTATTGACTCTAGTGCAAGTGGGAGACTGTTGGAAATATGCCCTAGAGGCAATAATAAATTGGTTATTATTATATTTCCTTGTTCATGATAATCGTTTATTATCCATGCTATAATTGTATTGATTGGAAACTCAAATACATGTGTGGGTACATAGACAACACTGTGTCCCTAGTAAGCCTCTAGTTGACTAGCTCGTTGATCAAAGATGTTTAAGGTTTCCTAGCCATTGACATGAGATGTCATTTGATAACGGGATCACATCATTAGGAGAATGATGTGATGGACAAGACCCAAACTGTAACGTAGCATTTGATCGTGTCAGTTTATTGCTATTGTTTTCTGCATGTCAAGTATCTGTTCCTTTGACCATGAGATCATGCAACTCACTGACACCGGAGGAATACCTTGTGTGTATCAAACGTCGCAACGTAACTGGGTGACTATAAAGGTGCTCTACAGGTATCTCTGAGGGTGTCTGTTGGGTTGGCATGGATCAAGACTGGGATTTGTTACTCCGTGTGACGGAGAGGTATCTCAGGGCCCACTCGGTAATACAACATCACATTGAGCCTTGCAAGCAAAGTGACTAAAGAGTTAGCCACAGGATCTTGTATTACGGAACGAGTAAAGAGACTTGCCGGTAACGAGATTGAACTAGGTATAGAGATACCGACGATCGAATCTCGGGCAAGTAACATACCGAAGAACAAAGGGAACAGCATACGGGATTAACTGAATCCTTGACATAGAGGTTCGACCGATAAAGATCTTCGTAGAATATGTAGGAGCCAATATGGGCATCCAGGTCCCGCTATTGGTTATTGGCCGTAGAGGTGTCTCGGTCATGTCTACATAGTTCTCGAACCCGCAGGGTCTACACACTTAACGTTTGGTGACGATTAGTATAGTTGAGTTATTATGTTGGTGACCGAAGGTTGTTCGGAGTCCCGGATAAGATCCCGGACATGACGAGGATCTCCGGAATAGTCCGGAGGTAAAGATTGATATATGTGATAATAGTGTTTTGATCTCCGAAAGAGTTCCGGAGTTCACCGGAATGGGTTCCGGATGTTTACCGAAGTGTTCGGGTGCAGCAACACTTTATATGGGCCAAAGGGATAAAGCCCACGAGGTATTGGAAAGTGCAAAAGTAGTTTTGCTGCCGCGTAAGCGGTACTACCGCTTGTGTGAAGCGGTACTACCGCCCGAGCGGTACTACCGCTTGTGTGAAGCGGTACTACCGCCCGAGCGGTACTACCGCTTGTGTGAAGCGGTACTACCGCCCAAGCGGTACTACCGCTTGTGTGAAGCGGTACTACCGCTTGTGTGCGGCTGTGCACGGTTCGGCAGGGATCCGAGTTGGACTCTTTCCCTGCGGGCCAAACCGACCTTGTGCGGGCAAAACCGACCTGGAGGAGGCTTTTACTCCAAGTTTAGACCCCAAGGCTCAACATATAAATAGAGGGGCAGGGCTAGCACACGGGACACATCAAGATTTCCCCAAGCCGTGTGCGGCAACCCTAACCCTCTAGTTCCTCCGTCATAATCTCCGTAGCGCTTGGCGAAGCCCTGCAGAGATTGTTCCTCACCACCATCACCACGCCGTCGTGCTGCTGGAACTCAACCACTACTTCATCATCGCTCGCTGGATCGAGGAGGTGAAGGCGTCATCAAGCCGTACGTGTGTTGAACGCGGAGGTGCCGTCCGTTCGGCGCTAGTTCGTGATCGGATCGAGGGACGACTTGCGATTTGGATCGCGGAGACGTTCGACTACATCAACCGCGTTTCTTAAACGCTTCCGCTTAGCGATCTACAAGGGTATGTAGATTCACTCTCCCTCTCGTAGATGCTCATCACCATGGATAGATCTTGTGTGTGCGTAGGAAATTTTTTGTTTCCCATGCAACGTTCCCCAACACGAACGTCGTAATCGAACCTTATTGGATATGGTGCGTTCTATGATGTCTCTTGCCGATTTGCCACTATCATTTTGGGGTTATGCGTTAGAGACAGCTGCATTCACTTTAAATAGGGCACCATCTAAGTCCATTGAGACGACGCCGTATGAACTGTGGTTTGGCAAGAAACCAAAGTTGTCGTTTCTTAAAGTTTGGGGTTGCGATGCTTATGTCAAAAGGCTTCAGCCAGAAAAGCTCAAACCCAAAGCGGACGAATGCGTCTTCATAGGATACCCGAAAGAGACGGTTGGGTACACCTTTTATCTTAGATCCGAAGGCAAAGTGTTTGTCGCTAAGAACAGATCATTTCTCGAGAAAGAGTTTCTCTCGAAAGAACTGAGTGGGAGGAAGATAGAACTTGATGAGGTTGTTGAACCTTCACTTTAACCAGAGAGTAGCGCAGCGCAGAAAGATGTTTCTGTGGAGCCTACATCAGTTGAAGAGGAAGCTAATGATAGTGATCATGAAGCTTCGGATAAAGTTACTATCGAACCTCGTAGGTCGACAAGGACACGTACTTCTCCTGAATGGTATGGTAACCCTGTCTTAGAGGTCATGTTGTTGGACAACGATGAACCTACGAGCTATGGAGAAGCGATGGTGGGCCCGGATTCCAACAAATGGTTAGAGGCCATGAAATCTGAGATAGGATCCATGTATGAAAACAAAGTGTGGACTTTGGAAGTATTACCTGAAGGGCGAAAGGCCATTCAGAATAAATGGATCTTTAACATGAAGACGGACGCGGACGGTAATGTCACCGTCTATAAAGCTCGACTTGTGGCAAAGGGTTTTTCACAAGTTCAAGGAGTTGACTACGATGAGACTTTCTCACCCGTAGCGATGCTTAAGTCCGACAGAATCATGTTAGCAATAGATGCATTTTTCGATTGTGAAATTTGGCAGATGGATGTCAAGACAACGTTCCTTAATGGTTTCCTTAAGGAAGAGTTGTATATGATGCAACGAGAAGGTTTTGTCGATCAAGAGAATGTTGACAAAGTTTGCAAGCTCCAGCGATACATTTATGGGCTGGTGCAAGCATCTCGGAGTTGGAATCTTCACTTTGATGAGGTGATCAAAGCGTTTGGGTTTATACAAGTTTACGGAGAAGCTTGTATTTACAAGAAAGTGAGTGGGAGCTCTTGTTGGAAATATGCCCTAGAGGCAATAATAAATTGGTTATTATTATATTTCCTTGTTCATGATAATCGTTTATTATCCATGCTATAATTGTATTGATTGGAAACTCAAATACATGTGTGGGTACATAGACAACACTGTGTCCCTAGTAAGCCTCTAGTTGACTAGCTCGTTGATCAAAGATGGTTAAGGTTTCCTAGCCATTGACATGAGATGTCATTTGATAAACGGGATCACATCATTAGGAGAATGATGTGATGGACAAGACCCAAACTGTAAACGTAGCATTTGATCGTGTCAGTTTATTGCTATTGTTTTCTGCATGTCAAGTATCTGTTCCTTTGACCATGAGATCATGCAACTCACTGACACCGGAGGAATACCTTGTGTGTATCAAACGTCGCAACGTAACTGGGTGACTATAAAGGTGCTCTACAGGTATCTCCGAGGGTGTCTGTTGGGTTGGCATGGATCAAGACTGGGATTTGTTACTCCGTGTGACGGAGAGGTATCTCAGGGCCCACTCGGTAATACAACATCACAATGAGCCTTGCAAGCAATGTGACTAAAGTGTTAGCCACGAGATCTTGTATTACGGAACGAGTAAAGAGACTTGCCGGTAACGAGATTGAACTAGGTATAGTGATACCGACGATCGAATCTCGGGCAAGTAACATACCGAAGAACAAAGGGAACAGCATACGGGATTAACTGAATCCTTGACATAGAGGTTCGACCGATAAAAGATCTTCGTAGAATATGTAGGAGCCAATATGGGCATCCAGGTCCCGCTATTGGTTATTGGCCGTAGAGGTGTCTCGGTCATGTCTACATAGTTCTCGAACCCGCAGGGTCTACACACTTAACGTTTGGTGACGATTAGTATAATTGAGTTATTATGTTGGTGACCGAAAGTTGTTCGGAGTCCCGGATAAGATCCCGGACATGACGAGGATCTCCGGAATAGTCCGGAGGTAAAGATTGATATATGTGATAATAGTGTTTTGATCTCTGGAAGGGTTCCGAAGTTCACCGGAAGGGGTTCCGGATGTTTACCGAAGTGTTCGGGTGCAGCAACACTTTATATGAGCCAAAAGGATAAAACCCACAAGGTATTGGAAAGTGCAAAAGTAGTTTTGCTGCCGCGTAAGCGGTACTACCGCTTGTGTGAAGCGGTACTACCGCCGGAGCGGTACTACCGCTTGTGTGAAGCGGTACTACCGCCCAAGCGGTACTACCGCTTGTGTGAAGCGGTACTACCGCTTGTGTGCGGCTGTGCACGATTCGGCAGGGGTCCGAGTTGGACTCTTTCCCTGCGGGCCAAACCGACCTTGTGCGGGCAAAACCGACCTGGAGGAGGCTTTTACTCCAAGTTTAGACCCCAAGGCTCAACATATAAATAGAGGGGCAGGGCTAGCACACGGGACACATCAGGATTTCCCAAGCCGTGTGCCGGCAACCCTAGCCCTCTAGTTCCTCCGTCATAATCTCCGTAGTGCTTGGCGAAGCCCTGCAGAGATTGTTCCTCACCACCATCACCACGCCGTCGTGCTGCTGGAACTCAACCACTACTTCATCATCGCTCGCTGGATCGAGGAGGTGAAGGCGTCATCAAGCCGTACGTGTGTTGAACGCGGAGGTGCCGTCCGTTCGGCACTAGTTCGTGATCGGATCGAGGGACGACGTGCGATTTGGATCGCGGAGACGTTCGACTACATCAACCGCGTTTCTTAAACGCTTCCGCTTAGCGATCTACAAGGGTATGTAGATTCACTCTCCCTCTCGTAGATGCTCATCACCATGGATAGATCTTATGTGTGCGTAGGAAAATTTTTGTTTCCCATGCAACGTTCCCCTACAGTGGCATCATGAGCTAGGTCTATGCGTAGATGAGATCTCGAGTAGAACACAAACGAGTTGTGGGCGTGGGTGTATACATATTGCTTGCCGTTACTAGTTGATACTTGATTCAGCGGTATTGTGAGATGAAGCGGCCCGGACCGACATTACGCGTACGCTTACGCGAGACTGGTTTTACCGCTGCGTGCACTTGTTGCATAAAGGTGACTGGCGGGTGTCTGTCTCTCTCACTTTAGTTGAATCGGTTCAATGAAGAGGGTTCTTTTAGAAGATCAAAAAGCAATCACTACACCACGTTGTGGTTTTGCGTAGGTAAGAACGGTTCTTGCAAACCCGTAGCAGCCACGTAAAATTTGCAACAACAATTAGAGGACGTCTAACTTGTTTTTGCAGGGTATGTTGTGATGTGATATGGCCAATTACATGATGAGATATATGTGATGTATGAGATGATCATGTGATGTATAGAATATCACGACTTGCATGTCGATGAGTACGGCAACTGGCAGGAGCCATAGAGTTGTCTTTAATTATTGTATGACCTGCGTGTCAATCATTAAGCGCTATGTAATGCTTTACTTTATCGCTAAACGTTAGCTATAGTCGTGGAAGCAACAGTCAGCGCGACAACCTTATGGCGACACGTTGATGGAGATCAAGATGATGGAAATCATGGTGTCATGCCGGTGACGATGGAGATCATGCCGGTGCTTTGGAGATGGAGATCAAAAGCACAAGTTCATGGCCATATCATGTCACTTATGATTTGCATGTGATGTTAATCCTTTTATGCATCTTATTTTGCTTAGGACGACGGTAGCATTATAAGGTGATCCCTCACTTAAATTTCAAGATAAATTGTGTTCTCCCCAAGTGTGCACCGTTGCGAAAGTTCGTCGTTTCGAGACACGCCGTGATGATCGGGTGTGATAGACTCTACGTTCGCATACAACGGGTGTAAGCCATGTTGCACGTGCGGAACACTCGGGTTAAACTTGACGAGCCTAGCATGTACAGACATGGCCTCGGAACACAAGAGACCGAAAGGTCGAACATGAGTCATATAGTAGATATGATCAACATGAAGATGTTCACCATTGAAACCACCTCAACTCACGTGATGATCGGACTTGAGTTGGTGGATTTGGATCATGTTACACTCGAATGATCGGAGGGATGTCAATTTGAGTGGGAGTTTTTTAAATATGATTAACTAAACTCATTATCTAAGAACAGTAGTCTAAGTTGTCTTTGCTATATTTATGTTGTAGATCATGGCTCGCGCAGTAGCACCCCTGAATTTTAATGCGTTCCTAGAGAAAGCTAAGTTGAAAGATGATGGAAGTAACTTTGTGGACTGGGCCCGTAATCTAAGGATTATCCTTACGGCTTCCCAGGAGGCTTATGTCCTTGATGCACCGCTTGGTGATCCACCCGCTCCAGTTGAGTCTCTAGACGTTGTGAACGCCTGGCAGGCTCGTTCTGATGATTACTCAATAGTTCAATGTGCAATGTTGTATGGCTTAGAACCGGGACTTCAAAGACGTTTTGAACGTCATGGAGCATATGAGATGTTCCAGGAGTTGAAGTTTATCTTTCAGAAGAATGCCCGGATCGAGAGATATGAGATCTCCGATAAGTTCTATGCTTGCAAGATGGAGGAGAACGGGTCTATCAGTGATCACGTGCTCAGAATGTCTGGGTACTCCACCCGTCTGGCTGAGTTAGGGATGCCCCTTCCGCCAGAGGCTATCACTGACAGAGTTCTTCAATCATTGCCACCTAGCTACAAGAGCTTCGTGTTGAACTATAACATGCACGGGATGAACAAGTCAGTCGCCGAGCTGTTTGCGATGCTGAAAGCCGCTGAGTCTGAAATTCAGAAGGAGCATCAAGTGTTGATGGTCAATAAAACCACTAGTTTCAAGAAAAATGGCAAGGGTAAGAAGGGTAACTCCAAGAAGAGTGGCAAAGCAGTTGCTCCTCTCGTGAAGAAACCCAAGGCTGGACCCAAACCAGAAACTGTGTGTTTTCATTGCAAGGGAACTGGACACTGGAAGCGGAATTGCCCCAAGTATTTGGCTGACAAGAAGGCGGCCAACAACAAACAAGGTATATATGATATACATGTTATTGATGTGTACCTTACCAACTCTCGTTGTAGTGCCTGGGTATTTGATACCGGTGCGGTTGCTCATATTTGCAACTCAAAACAGGAACTGCGGAATAGACGGAGGCTGGCAAAGGACGAAGTGACGATGCGCGTGGGAAATGGTTCCAAGGTTGATGTGATCGCCGTCGGCACGCTCGCTCTTCGATTACCGTCGGGATTAGTGATGAACCTAAATAAGTGTTATTTGGTGCCTGCGTTAAGCATGAACATTATATCTGGATCTTGTTTATTGCGAGACGGTTACTCATTTAAATCAGAGAATAATGGTTGTTCTATTTATATGAGTAATATCTTTTATGGTCATGCACCCGATGTGAGGGGTTTATTCTTATTGAATCTCGATAGTAATGATACACATGTTCATAACATTGATGCCAAAAGATGTAGAATTGATAATGATAATACCACTTTCTTGTGGCACTGCCGTTTAGGTCATATTGGCGTAAAACGCATGAAGAAGCTCCATGCTGATGGACTTTTGGAGTCACTTGATTTTGAATCACTTGACACATGTGAGCCATGCCTCATGGGCAAGATGACTAAAACGCCGTTCTCTGGAATAATGGAACGGGCAAGTGACTTGTTGGAAATCATACATACTGATGTGTGCGGTCCGATGAGCATTGAGGCGCGCGGTGGTTATCGTTACTTTCTCACCTTCACTGATGACTTAAGTAGATATGGGTATATTTACTTAATGAAACACAAGTCTGAAACATTTGAAAAGTTCAAACAATTTCAGAGTGAAGTTGAGAATCATCGTAACAAGAAGATTAAATTCCTACGATCTGATCGAGGGGGAGAATATCTGAGTTATGAGTTTGGCAGTCACTTAAGACAGTGTGGACATGTTTCACAATTAACACCGCCTGGAACACCACAGCGTAATGGTGTGTCCGAACGTCGTAATCGAACCTTATTGGATATGGTGCGATCTATGATGTCTCTTGCCGATTTGCCACTATCGTTTTGGGGTTATGCATTAGAGACAGCTGCATTCACTTTAAATAGGGCACCATCGAAATCCGTTGAGACGACGCCATATGAACTTTGGTTTGGCAAGAAGCCAAAGCTGTCGTTTCTTAAAGTTTGGGGATGTGATGCTTATGTCAAAAAGCTTCAGCCTGAAAAGCTGGAACCCAAAGCGGAGAAATGCGTCTTCATAGGATACCCAAAAGAGACAGTTGGGTATACCTTCTACCTCAGATCCGAAGGCAAAGTGTTTGTCGCTAAAAACGGAACATTTCTTGAGAAAGAGTTTCTCTCGAAAGAATTGAGTGGGAGGAAGATAGAACTTGATGAGGTTGTTGAACCTTTACTTCAACCTGAGAGTAGCGCAGCGCAGAAAGTTGTTTCTGTGGAGCCTACATTAGCTGAAGAGGAAGTTAATGATGATGATCATGAAGCTTTGGATCAAGTTGCTATCGAACCTCGTAGGTCGACAAGGACGCGTACTGCTCCTGAGTGGTACGGCAACCCTGTCTTAGAAGTCATGTTGTTAGACAACGATGAACCTACGAGCTATGGAGAAGCGATGATGAGCCCGGATTCCGAGAAGTGGTTAGAGGCCATGAAATCCGAGATGGGATCCATGTATGAAAACAAAGTATGGACTTTGGAAGTATTACCTGAAGGGCGTAAGGCCATTCAGAACAAATGGATCTTTAAGAGGAAGACGGACGCGGACGGTAATGTCACCGTCTATAAAGCTCGACTTGTGGCAAAGGGTTTTTCACAAGTTCAAGGAGTTGACTACGATGAGACCTTCTCACCCGTAGCGATGCTTAAGTCCGTCAGAATCATGTTAGCAATAGCTGCCTTTTTCGATTATGAAATTTGGCAGATGGATGTCAAAACAGCGTTCCTTAACGGTTACCTTAAGGAAGAGTTGTATATGATGCAACCAGAAGGTTTTGTCGATCCAGAGAATGCTGACAAAGTTTGCAAACTCCAGCGATCCATTTATGGACTGGTGCAAGCATCTCGGAGTTGGAATCTTCGTTTTGATGAGGTGATCAAAGCGTTCGAGTTTATACAAGTTTACGGAGAAGCTTGTATTTACAAGAAAGTGAGTGGGAGCTCTATAGCGTTTCTAATATTATATGTGGATGACATATTGCTGATTGGAAACAATATAGAAATGCTGGAAAGCGTAAAGGAATATTTGAACAAGAGTTTTTCAATGAAGGACCTAGGAGAAGCTGCTTTCATATTAGGCATCAAGATCTATAGAGATAGATCGAGACGCTTAATAGGACTTTCACAAAGCACATACCTTGACAAAGTTTTGAAGAAGTTCAAAATGGATCAGTCCAAGAAGGGGTTCTTGCCTGTATTGCAAGGTGTGAAGTTGAGTAAGACTCAATGCCCAGTGACTGCAGAAGATAGAGAAAAGATGAGTGTCATCCCCTATGCTTCAGCCATAGGCTCTATCATGTATGCAATGCTGTGCACAAGACCCGATGTCAGCCTTGCCATAAGTATGGCCGGAAGGTTTCAAAGTGATCCAGGAATGGAACACTGGACGGCGGTCAAGAATATCCTGAAGTACCTGAAAAGGACTAAGGACATGTTTCTCGTTTATGGAGGTGATCAAGAGCTCGTCGTAAAGGGTTACGTCGATGCAAGCTTTGACACTGATCCGGATGACTCTAAGTCGCAAACCGGATACGTATTTATTCTTAATGGGGGTGCGGTTAGCTGGTGCAGTTCCAAGCAAAGCGTGGTAGCAGATTCTACATGCGAAGCGGAGTACATCGCTGCCTCGGAGGCGGCGAAGGAAGGTGTCTGGATGAAGGAGTTCATGACAGATCTTGGAGTAGTGCCTAGTGCGCTTAACCCAATGACTCTGTTTTGTGATAACACTGGTGCCATTGCTCTAGCCAAGGAACCAAGATTTCACAAGAGGACCAGACACATAAAACGACGTTTCAATTCCATCCGCGATTACATCAAGGAGGACGACATAAATATTTGCAAAGTACACACGGATCTAAATGTTGCAGATCCGATGACTAAACCTCTTCCAAGGGCTAAACATGAACAACACCAGAACTGCATGGGTGTTCGATTCATTACAATGTAAATCACATAGTGATGTGAACTAGATTATTGACTCTAGTGCAAGTGGGAGACTGTTGGAAATATGCCCTAGAGGCAATAATAAATTGGTTATTATTATATTTCCTTGTTCATGATAATCGTTTATTATCCATGCTATAATTGTATTGATTGGAAACTCAAATACATGTGTGGGTACATAGACAACACTGTGTCCCTAGTAAGCCTCTAGTTGACTAGCTCGTTGATCAAAGATGGTTAAGGTTTCCTAGCCATTGACATGAGATGTCATTTGATAAACGGGATCACATCATTAGGAGAATGATGTGATGGACAAGACCCAAACTGTAAACGTAGCATTTGATCGTGTCAGTTTATTGCTATTGTTTTCTGCATGTCAAGTATATGTTCCTTTGACCATGAGATCATGCAACTCACTGACACCGGAGGAATACCTTGTGTGTATCAAACGTCGCAACGTAACTGGGTGACTATAAAGGTGCTCTACAGGTATCTCCGAGGGTGTCTGTTGGGTTGGCATGGATCAAGACTGGGATTTGTTACTCCGTGTGACGGAGAGGTATCTCAGGGCCCACTCGGTAATACAACATCACAATGAGCCTTGCAAGCAATGTGACTAAAGTGTTAGCCACGAGATCTTGTATTACGGAACGAGTAAAGAGACTTGCCGGTAACGAGATTGAACTAGGTATAGTGATACCGACGATCGAATCTCGGGCAAGTAACATACCGAAGAACAAAGGGAACAACATACGGGATTAACTGAATCCTTGACATAGAGGTTCGACCGATAAAAGATCTTCGTAGAATATGTAGGAGCCAATATGGGCATCCAGGTCCCGCTATTGGTTATTGGCCGTAGAGGTGTCTCGGTCATGTCTACATAGTTCTCGAACCCGCAGGGTCTACACACTTAACGTTTGGTGACGATTAGTATAATTGAGTTATTATGTTGGTGACCGAAAGTTGTTCGGAGTCCCGGATAAGATCCCGGACATGACGAGGATCTCCGGAATAGTCCGGAGGTAAAGATTGATATATGTGATAATAGTGTTTTGATCTCTGGAAGGGTTCCGAAGTTCACCGGAAGGGGTTCCGGATGTTTACCGAAGTGTTCGGGTGCAGCAACACTTTATATGAGCCAAAAGGATAAAACCCACAAGGTATTGGAAAGTGCAAAAGTAGTTTTGCTGCCGCGTAAGCGGTACTACCGCTTGTGTGAAGCGGTACTACCGCCGGAGCGGTACTACCGCTTGTGTGAAGCGGTACTACCGCCCAAGCGGTACTACCGCTTGTGTGAAGCGGTACTACCGCTTGTGTGCGGCTGTGCACGATTCGGCAGGGGTCCGAGTTGGACTCTTTCCCTGCGGGCCAAACCGACCTTGTGCGGGCAAAACCGACCTGGAGGAGGCTTTTACTCCAAGTTTAGACCCCAAGGCTCAACATATAAATAGAGGGGCAGGGCTAGCACACGGGACACATCAGGATTTCCCAAGCCGTGTGCCGGCAACCCTAGCCCTCTAGTTCCTCCGTCATAATCTCCGTAGTGCTTGGCGAAGCCCTGCAGAGATTGTTCCTCACCACCATCACCACGCCGTCGTGCTGCTGGAACTCAACCACTACTTCATCATCGCTCGCTGGATCGAGGAGGTGAAGGCGTCATCAAGCCGTACGTGTGTTGAACGCGGAGGTGCCGTCCGTTCGGCACTAGTTCGTGATCGGATCGAGGGACGACGTGCGATTTGGATCGCGGAGACGTTCGACTACATCAACCGCGTTTCTTAAACGCTTCCGCTTAGCGATCTACAAGGGTATGTAGATTCACTCTCCCTCTCGTAGATGCTCATCACCATGGATAGATCTTATGTGTGCGTAGGAAAATTTTTGTTTCCCATGCAACGTTCCCCTACAGCTCTATAGTGTTTCTAATATTATATGTGGATGACATATTGCTGATTGGAAACGATGTAGAATTTTTGGAAAGCGTGAAGGAATATTTGAACAAGAGTTTTTCAATGAAGGACCTAGGAGAAGCTGCTTTCATATTAGGCATCAAGATCTACAGAGATAGATCAAGACGCTTAATAGGACTTTCACAGAGCACATACCTTGATAAAGTTCTGAATAAGTTCAAAATGGATCAGTCCAAGAAGGGGTTCTTGCCTGTTTTACAAGGTGTGAAGTTGAGTAAGACTCAATGCCCAGTGAAGGCAGAGGATAGAGAAAAGATGAGTGTCATCCCCTATGCTTCTGCCATAGGCTCTATCATGTATGCAATGCTGTGCACAAGACCTGACGTCAGCCTTGCCACAAGTATGGCCGGAAGGTTTCGAAGTGATCCAGGAGTGGAACACTGGACGACGGTCAAGAATATCCTTAAGTACCTGAAAAGGACTAAGGAAATGTTTCTCGTTTATGGAGGTGATCAAGAGCTCGTCGTAAAGGGTTACGTCGATGCAAGCTTTGACACTGATCCGAATGACTCTAAGTCTCAAACCGGATACATATTTATTCTCAATGGAGGAGCGGTAAGCTGGTGCAGTTCCAAGCAAAGCGTGGTAGCTGATTCTACATGTGAAGCGGAGTACATAGCTGCCTCGGTGGCGGCAAAGGAAGGTGTCTAGATGAAGCAGTTCACGACAGATCTTGGAATTGTGCCCAGTGCATTGGACCCAATGACTCTGTTTTGTGACAACACTGGTGCCATTGCTCTAGCCAAGGAACCAAGGTTTCACAAGAGGACCAGACACATAAAGCGATGCTTCAATTCCATCCGCGATTACATCAAAGAGGAGGACATAAATACTTGCAAAGTGCACACGGATCTGAATGTCGCAGACCCGTTGACTAAGCCTCTTCCACGAGCAAAGCATGATAAACACCAGAACTGTATGGGTTTTAGATTCATTACGATGTAAATCACATAGTGATGTGAGCTAGATTATTGACTCTAGTGCAAGTGGGAGACTGTTGGAAATATGCCCTAGAGGCAATAATAAAGTTGTTATTATCATATTTCCTTGTTCATGATAAATGTTTATTATCCATGCTAGAATTGTATTTATTGGAAATGCAAATACATGTGTGGGTACATAGACAACATTGTGTCCCTAGTGAGCCTCTAATATACTAGCTCGTTGATCAAGGATGGTCGAGGTTTCCTGACCATAGACATGAGTTGTCATTTGATAATGGGATCACATCATTAGGAGAATGATGTGATGGACAAGATCCAAACTATGAACGTAGCATATGATCATGTTAGTTTATTGCTATTGTTTTCTGCATGTCAAGTATCTGTTCCTATGACCATGAGATCATGCAACTCACTGACACCAGAGGAGTACCTTGTGTGTATCAAACGTCGCAACGTAACTGGGTGACTATAAAGGTACTCTATAGGTATCTCCGAGAGTGTCTGTTGAGTTGGCATGGATCAAGACTGGGATTTGTTACTCCGTGTGACGGAGAGGTATCTCAGGGCCCACTCGATAATACAACATCACAATGAGCTTGCAAGCAAAGTGACTAAAGAGTTAGCCACATGATCTTGTATTATGGAACGAGTAAAGAGACTTGCCGGTAACGAGATTGAACTAGGTATAGAGATACCGACGATCGAATCTCGGGCAAGTAACATACCGATGAACAAAGGGAACGAAGTATGGGATTAACTGAATCCTTGACATAGAGGTTCAACCGATAAAGATCTTCGTAGAATATGTAGGAGCCAATATGGGCATCCAGGTCCCGCTATTGGTTATTGATTGTAGAGGTGTCTCGGTCATGTCTACATAGTTCTCGAACCCGTAGGGTCTGCACACTTAACGTTCGGTAACGATTTGGTATTATTGAGTTATGTATGTTGGTGACCGAAGGTTGTTCGGAGTCCCAGATGAGACCCCGGACGTCACGAGGAGCTCCAGAATGGTCCGGAGGTAAAGATTGATATATAGGAAGTTCCGTGTTGGTCACCGGAAAAAGTTCGGGCGTCACCGGTAACGTGCCGGGGGGCCGGAAGGGTTCTGGGGGTCCACCGGAAGGGGCCCACCCACCGCGAGGGGCCACATGGGCTGAAGAGGTGGTGCACCAGCCCCTGGTGGGCTGGGCAGCCAGCCCCTAAAGGCTCATGAGCATGGGGGTAGGTGGGAGGTGGGCTAGAGGGGAGGGACTCCTCCCTTGGGCCTCCACCTCCCTTGTGGGAGGTGGACTCTCCCCCCTCTAGGCCGACCGGCCAGCCCTAGGGTTTCCCCTAGGGCTTCCACCCCTTCTCCCTCCCTCCTATATATAGTGGAGGTTTTGAGGGCAGCCACCACCTGAAAAAGCCACGTGCTGCCCTCTCTCCCTCTAGATAGCTTTCTCCTCTAGATCTATTCGGTAGAGCTCGGCGAAGCCCTGCCGGATCAGTTCACCACCACCGCCACCACGCCGTTGTGCTGCCAGAGAACTCATCTACCTCTCCGCCCTCGCTTGCTGGATCAAGGAGGCGGATCGTCATCGAGCTGTACGTGTGCTGAACGCGGAGGTGCCGTCCGTTTGGCGCTAGATCATGATTGGATCGCGGGACGGCTTGCGATTTGGATCGTGAAGACGTTCGACTACATCAACCGCGTTTCTTAACGCTTCCTGCTTAGCGATCTACAAGGGTAAGTGGATCCAATCTCTCCTCTCGTAGATGCTCATCTCCTAGATTGATCTTGGTGAAGCGTAGGAAATTATTTATTTCCCATGCAACGTTCCCCAACACCATGTACCGGCGTGGTAGTACACGGCTCCCGCCCGTGCCGGCGACCTGTGAGCAGAGGCCGGTGATTAGGCCTGATGGGGAGAAGTAAGTGCATTTACTCTTTTTGTACCTTTTGCCTTCACATTTCTTCAAATATTTAATGCGTTGGCCTTGTCATACTACAGGGGTTGGCATCACGCCGATGGAGTCCGTAGGCCCAACACCGTCCTTGGTGTGCTTTGCCGGCAAAACTTTCCGAGGTTTCTCACGTTGCACGGTGAGGGTCATCTTCCACAGCTAGGATTGAGCTGAGATCACTACAAGGCTGCCCAGGCCCCGCCGGAGGAGATGATCGACGGTGTCTTGTGCCACACGAGGGCCGAGATGGTGATCAACACCTTTTGGGTAATTTCTCCTTTACACAATCCAATATTAACAATAGCTAGTTATTGTACTAATCATTGTTGTCTCGTTTGATTGCAGACCTTCTACAGGTGTCAGGAGGGATACGAGGAGGTCGCGACAAAGGTTATCGAAACCGAGTGCGAGCGCCTATTATAGAACTTACGGCACGAGGCTCGGCCACAGGTTGTTCGAGACTACTACGCCACGCGTGGTGTTAAGAAGGACAAGTCGTCGTGCCGCGATAAGTTTCTGAAGAAGCATCAGTATATGAAGGTAATTACCTATTCTTAAGGCCTTGTACTTAGTTTCCTTGATTTGATTCGTAGGCGTAGCGCTCAAATTTCTCTTTACTAACTTAGGTGCCCCCGAGATGGTGCGCGGATAAGATGGATTGTTGGGAGGCGTTGGTGGATGAGTGGTGCACATACCACTGGCGAGCCGTCCACGACAATGCGAAGGACCGGCGTGCCCAAATGGTTGGTGTGCCACACCATCAAGGCAGCGCCAACTTATTTCAGTTCGGGCGGAACTGGGTATGTGGTTTGCTTCATGATTCATGCAATTCATTCTTCATGCTAGCTTGCGCCCTTTACTAATACTTTGTTCCTCTCTTTTAGGCGCGACACAATAACACGGAGGTGCCAGAGGTGTTCGACCTCTATGCCATGGCCTATATTGCCTCGTACAAGAAGGCCAAGGCATTCTCTGAGTCTGACCTCGACCATCCAGAAAAGTTCACCAACATCTCCTCCCACCACAAGCTCGTGAGATACAACGAGGAGGGGAAGACGAGGAAAGGGGAGGACTTTAACCCGAGCCAGCATCCTTTCGATCCAGAGCTGGTGATGATATCTGGCGGCGGGAGGCCCCATGGCTCGATAGCCATTGGAGATGGACTAATACGTTGTCCTTGAACCCTCTCGGAGATCAAGGCGCGCCAAACGAGCTCCTGTCCTGAGATAAGGACTCGTCCACGGCCAGTCGATCTCGCCATCGAGGTTAGTTATAAGGACTCGGATATCTTTCCTCCATTACATTGTGTGTGCGGCCATCGATGATTACAATGCAAACGAGTAGTGGTGTTGCAGGCTGCTCTTCAGAAAGAGAGAGCGACAACCCAGACGCTTCTGGAGGAGAGGGACCGGGTGGCGGCGGAGAAGGAACTGGCCGCGGAGGAGAAGACGGCTAAGTTGTTGGAGGAGGAGAGGGCACGAAATGAGGCGGCTTACCAGGCCATGTACGAGCTCTTCGTGGTAAGTTTCTTCTGCATATTAGCCAAATCATGCACGTAAATGTTCATTTCATTACTAACTAATATGACTAACTCGTCAAAACCAAATGTGCAGTCTATGTGCGAGAAGACCGGTCAGACCCCTCCGCCGATGCGAGTCATTACTGCGGCGGGAACAGTGAGTTTCATTTGAATGGTCATTAGTTACTAGTCTTAACATTTGAGTGTCATCATGCTAACGAGACATTGCAAATGATCTTTGGTGCAGAATAACTCCCGAGCCGCATCGCATGACCCTTCTCCAGGGCATCCTTCTCCAGGTGAAACCGGCCCGAGCAACCCCGGTGCTTCACCTCCGTGATGACGACGACGGTAAGTTCTCTCTAGTGTTTTGCTTAACAAATGCATACTTAGCTTCGTACATGCTAATTAGCCCTAATATGCCACAAACTTAGCTTATTTTCCCCAAAAAAGACATACTTAGCTAATTATCCTCCAAAATGACATAATTAGCTTATTTGGTTCATTTATGACATAATTAGCTTAGTTAGGTCAAAAATGGCATAATAACCATGGTTAGCTCATAAATGGCATATACGTAGCTTATTTTCCTCCAAAATGACACAATAGGCTAAGTTAGCTCAATAAGGACCTATAGTTACCCTATTTTCCTCCAAAATGACATAATAAGCTTAGTTACCTCTAAAATGGCAAAATTACCTAAGTTAGCTCAATAATGACCTATACTTACCCTATTTTCCTCCAAAATGACATAATAAGCTTAATTAGCTCTAAAATGACATAATTACCTAAGTTAGCTCTAAAATGACACAAATAAGGAATAATAAGAAAAAAACAAGGAGGAGGAGAAATAAAAAGAATAGAAGAAGAAAGAGAAGAAAAAGAAAGGATAAAAGAAGAAGAATGAGAAGGAAAAGGATAAAAAGATAGAAGAGAAGAAGAAATATGAGCTTCTTCTTTCTTCTTCTTCTTCTTCTTTCTTTCTTCTTATTATTTTCCTTCTCTTTCTTCTTCTTCTTCTTCTTCTTGTTCTTCTTCTTCTTCTAGTCTTCTTCTTCTTCTTCTTCTAGTCTTCTTCTTCTAGTCTTCTTCTTCTTCTTCTTCTACTTCTTCTAACTTTCTTATTCCCATTTTGCAGATTTGATTCACTTCATGGAAGCTGGCATTGATGGACTGCTAGTGTTTAGTTTTTGTTTTGATTCGTGTTGATGAACAATGTGAAACTATATATGTATGTATATATGGATGAACAGTGTGACTGCTTGAACTATGTATGGATGAACAACTGGCATTGGTTCTTTTAATACGTGTTGGTTCATTTGATGGCCTATGTGACTGCTTGAACTATATATATCATATATGTGTTGTGAAAATGCAGAGAAATAACAGAAAACAAATTAAAAAGGGGTAATATATGCACTTTGTCGTCTGCCAGCCGAACCATTTGGCCAGCAGGCAGACGGCAAAGCTGCCATGTGGCAGCAACCTGTGCAACCTGGGAGCACCAGGTCTGAACCATTTGGCCATTTTGCCGTCAGCTGGCATACGACAAAGAGGGAGTAGGCAGACGACAAAGACGGCAGTGACGTGCAGCAGCAGGACTGCTTACGTAAGCGGGCAGACGGCAAAGTTTGCCGTCAGCTGGTGGACGACAAAGTCTGTCGTTAGCCACCTAACGGGGCTAACACCTGCACTTTGTCGTCAAGGATCTTTGCCATCTGCCCGCTTGGCAAGCCTGATGGTAAAGAGCTTTGCCGTCCGCTACTCCTTTGCAGATGACAAAGAAGCTGTTTACCGATACTTTCAGCGCCGAAAGTGGGGCCGTCAGCTGGCTGACGGCAAAGACATTTACCGTCAGTGGTATGAACCTTTGCCGTCCGCTATGGCAGATGGCAAAGAAGCTGATTCCTGTAGTGATTGCTACGATCACGTTCTAGAATTTTCTTATCTCTAGATCTCTGCCACAAGGCAGTCTCTTCCTTCTTCCAAATTTCATCAAGTTCTTTCTTGATATCCTTCATTCTATCGAAGTCAGCAACAGATAACTGTTTTGATTCAGAGAACACATCCAATATCAAACTCCATAAGGAGAGCCTTGTTTTCTTCTTCATGGCCGCTTCCAAATTGATGCTCCAGCCTTTCACTTTTTTCCTAAGGTTCCTAGTCTTAGTCATCCAATTATCAACAGAGCTAGTGTGAAAGAACAGAGGTCCAAACTTCCTCAACCACTTGGCTAAAACCAGGTTGAGAAAGCCACCACTTCTCAAACCTAAACATTTTAGGGCAACAGGATTTCTAGCACCAGTGCCAAACACCAATGGGGTATGGTCACTACCAACCCTAGGAAGAGCAGATAATGATGAAAAAGGAAAATGTGTATGCCAGTACACACAAGTGAACACTGTGTCATAAAACAGCAAAAACATGATTCCCCTGGTTGTTAGACCAGGTGTATTTTATATTAGCAACAGATATCTCAAGCAGGCCCCATCTATTGATCCAGTCATTAAAGAGGAAGGTAATTTGCTGGTTTACCAAACCACTACTCTTGTCATATTCACCCCTTATTAAACTGAAATCTCCACACACAAAGACAGGATAAGTCGCAGCATTGAGAGTATCATGTAATTTAGAAATAAAATCCATCTTAAACTCTGGGTAAGCAGACCATAGACCACTACCAAATGCCACAAGAAACCATCATTCTTGTTCTTGACAGTGGCCCTAATAGAGAATCTAGTGTTAATAAAACCTCACCCTGTGCATTTCAAAACCGAATCGAAAAACCATACCAAAAATAAACCGAACCGAATCAATTTTATGGTTTTTATGGTTTTATGGTTTCGGTATGGTATGAACTTTTCATACCGTTTTGAAGTTTGGTTTTTATGGTATATATCGAAAAAACAAATGGTTAACCGAATAAACCGGATTACAAAATATATTTATATATCATGGGGCAAACAACCATATATGTAGTCATTTTTGTGTGCAGAGGCCAGATTTCCTGTTAAGTGCATATGTTTTCCTTGTAATGGAGTCATATTTCTCTTCACAAGAATGCTAAGCACGTCCATAACCATCGAATTCATGCATGCATATACACTTGCATATAGTTATATACTCTTCGTATAAAAAAAAAGTGTTTTGAGTCATAAATTTGCAAATTGTTGTATGCTATTTTCAAATTCGCTTACCGAAACCATATCGAAGTAATTTGGTATATACCGAAACCGAACCATATCTAAATTTCATACCGTATTTACCGAAGTATTAATACCGTACAAACCGAAAAACCGTATAAACCGAACCATGTAGACCGAATAAACCAAACGCACAGAGTGAATAAAACCAATCACCTCAAACATATCCTCCTTCAACCCGAGCAGAATACCCCCAACAATGTTGTCAGCAAGCAAAAAAGGCCAGGTGAAGCTACCCACCCTATCTAAGGCTTCGAGGAGATCCTCAAAAATGTTTTCTTTTTTAGTCTCTTGAAAACCAATAAAGTCAGGATTAGTCTTAGCAATCACATCACATAGGCATTGAATTTTACCATGTTGTTCAACCCTAAGACGTTTTAAAACGTATCGGATCCTAATTTTTTCGACATAGGATCAAATCATGCTAAACTAAAGCAAACGGGTCAAAACAGTAAAAAATCCCAAGTTACCAAGTCTACATAGGCCTTTCAAAGTCGAAAATGCCTTTTGGAGCTTGGCCTCCATGGAGGCCGGTTTTTGAAAAACACAAAATTCATGAAAATTCATATTTTTTACAATTCAAAAAAATCTGAAAAAAATACAGATATACATGGAGGCATAACACACATGTGTGTAAATTTTTAGGATGAAATACGTTGAAATGAAGGCTGTGGAAAAAAGACAAATCTGAGGCTTTTTAACACATGATACTATTCATCCTCAAAGTCTAGAAATTTGTCTTTTTTGTAAAGGTCGCATTTCAAAGTATTTCATCTTGAATTTTTACACACACATACATTTCATCCTTGTATAGTTGCATATATTTTTTTCGGAATTTTTTTAAGTCAAAAAGTTTGAATTTTGAATTTTTCAAAAATAAAGGGCTCCATGGAGCTCGGTCACCAAAACGCCCACTCTTTCAAAGTCCTTTGCTTGGCATCCCGTTCCACGTTTTGCTAATAAAAAAACGTTCTGCGTTTCCCGCTCTCTGGCCTCCCGCTTCCCGCTTCCCGCTTCAAAACAAAGCTCCGCTCCTACTACTAGTATTACTACTATTTTTCTTTCACAGGGAAATGCTGCTGCTGTCTGCATTTAAAACCAAAACCAATACTCCGCGCATGGGTCAAGGCGTGAGAGAGGGCAGTAAAGGAACCGATAGATGGATGGGACGTTGGTCAGGAATCTCTGCAGCTCTACTTCACAAGGCTATGGTAGATATAGGCTACACACGCAACCACCTCCAAAAGCAAATGCTCTCACGTATACATACATACAATATACTTATACTCTTATGTATTTTATCATGAAAATTTACGGAGATGTAGTGTACATCCCTAGGTCCATGTGTATTTTTTAAGATTTTTTTAAAACTTGAAATATATATTTTTTGACTTTTTTCAAAAAACAAGCTCCAACATGCATTTCCGTTTATACACCTCATATATCGGAAATTCATTTTCTACTCACACTATCCATGCTAGTGAGATCGAGAGAAAAGAAACCGACCAAGAAAGTTTGCAAGTGGACGAATGTTTTTCGAAAAAATGAAGGACGCGTCTAGCAGTTGGCTTAGCTACATGGTGATAACGGATCTGACACACGTTTTAAAAGATATAACTTTTTAAAATTAAAAATCCAAAACTAAATGCGCATGGATCTGTTTTTTCCTTCTGATGTAATCAGTATGGCCACATTTGATGTGACACATGCATGTGCGGCAGGAGCGTCCGCTCGTTCTCTTCAAGGAGCATGCACGCACGTTTAAGATTTTATGAAATATGAAAGGATAAATGAATTGCAAGTCCATGTATTGTAGATGTGAATATTTATTTTATTAAACATGCAAATTAGCGTACAAATTACATGTAACAAAAAAAGTGCCCACGTGCAATTTACAAATAGCGAAAAAAATCATAACTCTCCACCCCACCCCCACCCTACACACACACAAACAAATGCCTGGTATGGTTCTACAACTTTGGCTGATATTCAAAATTTATTCATAGAAATCATATTTTTTTTCTACTATAAACATATTTTTAGTGACAGTTCTAATGGTAACCTTCTATTTCACTATACAATTTATTTTTATATACTAACATCAACTAATATTTAAAAATACTATTCTATTTTTGGTGTAATCTTTCCATATGTTTTATCTTTTACTCGATTACTCTAAGATTAACCACGCTCTGTCATTTTCCTTTTAACAAGGGATCTTGTTCATTTGTGCCACTATGAAAGGGTCGCATTTCAAAAATGTATTTGATAAGGCAAGTGCTTAGTGTTCACAAGCCTTCATTAGAAGTACTTCCAATCTTACCATTTTGTCGGGATATTTTCCAATCAACACGCATTGAACACATTGAGCGACCCTGTTTGTCGAGATTTTTCACCCAAAACATCCATCTACTCTCATGGTCAGCCTCCTTTTTGCCAACTCATGAAACTTGTTGGATCTCGATGGTGGACCTTCACAATATTTGGTTTATTGTGGGAAACCTAGTGTTGTCCCCCTTCACCCCCAAGCGTGGTAATGTGAATCATATAAAAGTAGAACAAGATCAACAAGCACAACAAGCACAAGAAGCACAAGAAGAGGTCTCGATCGACAATGATAGAGCTCATAGAGCCAAATGCGGTTTCATCAATGATTCATTGTGTGCTTATGAGTACAAAGTATCATAGTGATGTGTGTCTTTCGCTAATGAATAACTTGTGGTTGGATATGATATGAGTTCTATTATTGTTTTTGAACATGGTATGAGTTCTATTCTAGATGGCAGGAAGGCCAATCATACATACTAGGCTAAACGAGCATGTGATACCATCTTTGCACCAACTCTAGCGCAAATGGAATCGTCTAAATTTCTTCAACCGCCTCGTGGTGAGATGAGATGACTATCTGGGATCACAAGTCGAACAAAGGAATACACCATTCCTCCTAGTTACCACATGCGATGTCGGTGTAACAACTGTCACACGACCACTAGGTGGTCATATCTAGGGAACTGCTACTTGTTTCCCGAGGAAGTCGTTGGCATGCTAACTAGGCTTAGGGCATCCACAATTGTGCAAAAACCTGTCCATAAGACAAAAGGACACCCTTATTGAAAGGACGTGGATGTCGCCTAGAGGGGGGGGGGTGAATAGGCGCTTTAAAATAATTACGGTTTAGGCTTGAACAAATGCGGAATAAAACTAACGTTTAATATGTCAAGCACAAAACCTAAAACAACTAGGCTCACCTATGTGTACCAACAACTTATGCGAAGCAAGATAACAACTAAGTGATAGCAAGATATATAACAAGAAACAATATGGCTATCACAAAGTAAAGTGTACAAGTAAAGGGCTCGGGTAAGAGATAACCGAGGCACGTGGAGACGACGATGTATCCCGAAGTTCACATCCTTGTGGATGCTAATCTCCGTTCGGAGCGGTGTGGAGGCACAATGCTCCCCAAGAAGCCACTAGGGCCACCGTAATCTCCTCACGCCCTCGCACAATGCAAGATGCCGTGATTCCACTAAGGGACCCTTGAGGGCGGTCACCGAACCCATACAAATGGCAACCCTTGGGGGCGGTCACCGGTACCCGTACACTTTGGCAACCCTTGGGGGCGGTCACCGGTACCCGTACAAATTGCTCGGGGCAATCTCCACAACCTAATTGGAGACCCCGACGCTTGCCCGGAGCTTTACACCACAATGATTGAGCTCCGAGGCACCACCAACCGTCTAGGGTGCCAAGGCACCCAAGAGGAACAAGCTCTAGGGTGCTCAAACACCCAAGAGTAATAAGCTTCTCAAACTTCACTTCCACGTATCACCGTGGAGAACTCAAACCTATGCACCAAATGCAATGGCAAGGGCACACAGAGTGCCCAAGTCATTCTCTCCCAAATCCCACCAAAGCAACTAATGCTAGGGAGGAAAATGAGAGGAAGAACAAAGAAGAACACGAAGAACTCCAAGATCTAGATCCAAGGGGTTCCCCTCACATAGAGGAGAAAGTGATTGGTGGAAATGTGGATCTAGATCTCCTCTCCCTTTTCCCTCAAGAACTAGCAAGAATCATTGGAGGGATTGAGAGATAGCAAGCTCAAAGAAGGTCAACAATGGGGTGCAAAAATGAGCTCAATAGTTGGGGAACCATTGGGGAAGAAGACCCCCCTTAAATAGGTCCCCACGAATCTTCCCGTTATGTGTAGAATAACATAGGAGCGGTACAACCGCTATGCGCACCGGTACAACCGGTCAAAAGCAATAAGCGGTACAACCGGCCCACAACCGCTCAAGAACCGCACCACAACAGAAACTAGTCCGGTGGTAGAGCGGTACATGGCCAGTACAACCTTCAGACCAATTCTGGAGCGGTACAACCGCTCCAAACACCGGTTGTACCGGTCGAGCGGTACAACCTCTCTATGGGGCGGTACAACCTCTCTATGTAAAACAGGTAAGACTAAAACAGCCATAACTTTCGCATACGAGCTCCGATTAGCAAACTCAAGCTTGTTGGATAAAGGACAACAAGAGCTATCCAACAATGACTAGTTAAATTAAGAACAAGCAATGGAGAATAAATGCCACCAGGATAAGGAAGATGACCTTCCCAATAAATATCCGGCAAAATCTTCAACACCGAAAACACAATATGATGCATACGAAATCTGTTTTCGATGAGCTTGAACTTATCACGATGAAGACCATAAGCTCAAAAACTCACATAGAGAAAAACCAAATAAGGACCAAGAAATATGATGATGCAAGGATGCAAATGGTTTGAGCTCTCAACGAACGATACGATCAAGCTACTCACTTGAGAGCCCCCCTTGATAGTACAACAATCGATCCTATAACCCGGTCTCCCAACTACCACCATGAGACCGGTAAAATAGAAAACCTATCAAGGGCAAGCCTATACCTTGCACATAGTCCACTTGAGCAAGATGATAACGATCTTGACTTCCTCAAGATGGACCACCTTTCTTGATTGTGTTGGCTCGATGAAGACTAGTTGATTGCTCCCCCATACTCCACTATGGGTGAGCCACTCTTCATCACACCTTCACAAGTCCATTGTCACCACAATGGACGGAAAGCTTCAAGCATGATCTCTTCGTGATGCTCCACTTGAACTTGCACACCGCAATCTTGATGACGATCACCACTTGATGTCATCCTCCATGGGTTGTATGAGATCTTTCTCTTGACGCAAGCCCATGGAAACATACCTAACCCCACACAGAACTCTCACGTAGACCATGGGTTAGTACACAAAGCGTAATGGACAATGCTTACCATACCATGAGATCACTTGATCCCTCTCGGTATATCTTGTACGCTTTGTGTGTTGATCAACTTGATTCACTCTTTGACTTAGTCTTGATCAACCTTGTATCTTATCTTCTCTCTTCATAAAGATGATGTCTTGAAGGTAAACATGAATGTTCCCACAATCTTGTTCTTCAAGACATGCTTGCAATAAGCTCAACTCTCACATGACTAATCTTTGGATAAAACCTTGAATACCACCTTGGTCACCATATAAACTCCTTGAAACCAACAGATGGACTTCAAGAAGTACCTATGGAAAAATCCTTCGAATATAACTCAAGGCAACCATTAGTCCATAGGGATTATCATCAATTACCAAAACCACACATGGAGAAATGTGCTCTTACAATCTCCCCCATTTTGGTAATTGATGACAACCACTTTCAAGAGAGTTTATATAAGGAAATAAGCACAACCAAGCACACACACACAAAGTAATAATGCATGGGTATTTGATGCAAATGCTTAAGAAACACAAGCAAAACTCTCTAAACAATCTAAACTTCTCCCCCCATTGGCATCGATTGCCAAAATGGACGAAAAGCTTAGAAAGCCAATATAATAGGTGTTCCTACAAAACGTGTGTATTTATCAAAATATGAGTGCAATGAAATACACATATAAAATGAAAAGTAGTTGGAGGAAGAGAAACTATATTGAAGATACAAAGATTGCAAAAAAAAGATTGTATGGCACACAGACATACCAAATAGTGAAGCAAGCAATCAAAAGATACATGTTGGACCAAACAATCGCATGATCCAACGAGCCACATTAATAAAAGATATTATGATATGGGCAAAGGAGTGTTTTAAAGAAACTAGAGAATCTCCCCATGATTTGTGCACTATTTAGAATTTTTTGTATTTAGATACACGTGCACAAAATAGGATCATCGCTCCCCCAAAATCAATACAAACACACAACAAGTGGAAGCGAGTAGATAAGACAATACGCATAGCACTTGCACCAAACATATGGTTGAGCAACATGTAAAAGAGGCAACTTAAGAATACGCTCAACCAAAATGATGTGTGTGAGTCATGGCAAAGCACTTGAGAAGACTATTATAAGGATGAGCATTAAGCATCAACATAGTCTTGATGAAATGAGACACAAAGTGCAAGACATATCCTTCCCCCACACACACACACACACATCACTTTAGCAAATGGGTTCACAAGCTTACTAATAAGAAAATTAAAAACCAAAGCTTGTGACAACCCATGGTGAAGATATGAAATAATAGCCTTGTCAAGAGGAGGGATACCAATCGAAGTGGAAAAACCCTCGTCAAGACAAGCATGAGGAAAAAATAATCTTCATCACCAAAGAGTGCATCAAGATGCATGGATATAAGATCCGCACTCAAGACAAATTCATTCATGAAACCACCAAGGAAATAAAAAGGGAATGCAACGGTGGACGTGAAGGAAAAGAGGATATCAACTAGAGATGTAACTTTTCTCATGTGTATAAGATTCTAGGTAGAAGACAATCATGATGATATATATCCATAAAGAAGGATGTAAACATGAAATAGTTACAATAAGAAAGAGAAAGATATCCAAACGGAATTCATAAATATACCAATAAGAACTTTGCTTGAAAGCATAGCACATGGTTTAATATTGTCTTATTGTATATAACTAGACTCCACCACACGAACATCAAAGACATCACAACGAGCAGCAAGAGATCATCGTTGGGATGCTTTGAGAAAGGAAACAAGTACCACAAGAATGACTCAAGAAATTCATGCCATGGTGCAACCTGTAAAAGGTTGAATGCAAGAAATGTATGCATGAAGTAGATACTTGTTACCGAGATAGCATTGGATTGATGTAGTAGATAATGGTTCATCGATCATCCTAGCTTGGCTCCAATAAGCACATGGTGTCAGCACCTTCTTTGTAAGTGAGCCGAGCATCCAATGTATCTCCAATTGTTCCTAGAACAACAACACAAACAAAGCGGTACCCAAACTCATTGGGACCAAAGAGTTAGTAGACCAACAATACATAGGACAAACTCCACATAACCATGTGCATATAGATATGAACTTGAATTTCATGCACACTTTAGCCAATTTGTGACATAGTGGAGTTTCCCCTATATATTGGGTCAAAGAAAGAAAGCATGCTAAAGAAAGTACATCGTAAATATGCATGCTCAAAACTTTCAAGAACCAAATCAACACATAGTTGATAAGATACCAAGTGAAACTAAGATACAAACGGAGAAAAAAAATCACTTGAAGGATACCACTTAAAAGATACATCAAGGAATGAGATATCCATTGACACATGCCAAATAGAAGGAAACAAGATACCAATTGAAGGAAAACAAACAAGAGGTATCAAGTTCCCAAAAGAGAGCTAGGTTCCAAACAAACCAAACCCTCGGCATATTTTCATGATGGCACAAAGCAGCATGAGGAAAAAGGCTTGCCTCCCACCAACACACTTGATGAGGATCAAAAGATTTTATGATAAACACATAAAGATAGTGTTCTAAAGAAAATAGGATAGCTCCCCCAAGAGATGTGCATTATATAGAATTTGCATTTGAATACAAAATGCACAAGATGGGATCATCACTTTCCCTATATCTATAGAAACACTAGACACGCTCAACATGATCCACAAGAGACAGGGAAGACAAACGATAAAAAAAATACAATGTAAAGATGATTAGCAGTTTCTACCACTTAAAAGGAATACCAATTGTCAAAGGACAAGAAGTATTTGGAAATAATTCCCATTGGTAGATTGCAAAAAGACCCATCATCATATTTACACCTAAATCACAAGCAAATGACACTTGTAGAGCTAACATGCCACCTAGGAACAAGATAATTTATAATATCAACACTAAGTGGCAATACCTCAAATGTACACATTTTCTAGGCTTGTAATATGCACATAGCATATTACTCCCCCAAAATGTGATAACCCAAAATAATTAACAAGTGGCAAATGAAATCCAACAAGAGATAATTAATGGACCATTTAGAATTTGAATTTCTCATGAAAAGATATACCACATAGAAGCTAGATAATCTTGTAATATCAATACTAAGTGGTATTCCTCATGTACACACATTTTTAGGATCGTGAAGTGCACAAAGCACATCACTCCCCCAAAATGGGATAATCCATTAATCTCTCAAAAGAGCCAACTAAGATACAAACAAAATGCAAAAAGGCTCAACACAAGACTCACACATACATGATGTGCAACCCATCATAAATACTTGATTACTCAAGATAAACAAACAGGAAGCACAACATATACAAACACATGCAAGGTACAAAACCACAACATGCAAAGGGGCAAGTAACTATCAATGTAAACAATTTAAGTACAAGTTACCGTAAGGAGGCACATTGGATATAAGATAGAAACTCGATAATACAAATGACTTGGCTTGAGATAATATGAATGATGAAGATCCCTTAATTCTTCATGATGTAGCCAAGTCACCAATGCCCTCCAACAACACCTATTGATCAAGTTTGAGCTTGTTGGTCCCCAACCAAGTTGGGTCCTAAGAGGTTAGTCACAATAGGCTTGGCTACCCAAGTGGTTCTTTTCTTGACACCACTTTGAGTACCAACAAACTTGGCAAACACATTGCCAACCTTATCCTTCCCAAGAGAATAGATATCATCAATAATAATTGGGTTGGGTAAGTTACCATTCGTGCATGAAGAAGCAAAGTGACCCTTCTCACAACATAAGTAGCAACATTTACCCTTTACTTTCTTCTCAATTGATTTCTCAACTTGAAGAGCGTTGACTTGGGTCTTCTTGGGAATATGCTTTGCTTCAACTTGCGGTTGAGCATGAGATTGTGGCCGCTTCCCTTGTTGTTTGTCACTATGGGGCTTCTTATTCAATGGGCAAGATCTAACATGGTTCCCTTCTATTTTGCACTTGAAGCAAACAATTTTGGCCGAGTTCTTGACTTGTTCTTGGCCCTTCTTCTTGTTGCTCTTGGACTCCTTTTTCTTATTGGAGTTGAATCCAAGTCCACCTTTGTCATTTGGGGATTTTTGCACACTCAAGATATTGTTGAGTGTGGACTTCCCTTCATGACTCTTTTCCAAGTCTTTCTTCAAAGAAGTGACTTGGGCCTTGAGCTCATTGATTTCCTCTACATGGTTAGTATGTGTCGGATTTCGGGCTTCGCAAAACCCAAAGAAGTTCGAACACAGGGGCGTGTGCGAAGATCCCCAACAACTTCAACCTCTAGCTCTCAGCTCGACGGCCTAGCCAAACAAGCTCGCACACTCTCAGGAAGAAGACTGGCACACGAGGATTTACCCAGGTTCGGGCCGCTGCGAAGCGTAAAACCCTACTCCTGCCTTTTGGTGGATTGCCTCACGAGGAGGTTGGTGGATGAACTAGTACAGTAGTCAGTCGCCTCGCGAGGATGCTTGGGCAGTGTTTTTCCCTCTCCCCTCTACAGAGCGGCCTCGCCTCCATTTATAGTGGCCTGGGTCCTCTTCCCTTATCGCAATGGCGGGAAGGGATCCCACAACGGCCAAATTCGAAAGGGGACAGGAGGTACATCTTATCCTGACGAAAGGTGGTCTTCGCCTGCAAAGTAGCTGGTGGTGACGCGGTGGTGGGCTCGGTGATGACGCCCGCCCTGCGGAGCTCGTGGTCTTGGTCTCGTTGCACCGGAATGGAAACCTTGGGGGGGTGCTTTGGGAACCCGCGTACGCCCTTGCCCCCTTTGCACCAAAGAGGAAACTGTCTCGTCTGCTCGCGCTGGTGCCCGCCTAGCCTGGCTTGCATCATCCTTGACCTCCCGAGGCCGAGCATTGCATAGAGATCTCCGCCGCTCAGGAGGGGGCCTGGGGAGGCCTCTTCCCTCTGGGGGCCTTGGCGCCGTCTCCGTCGCGAGCGCGGGGCTCTCGCTGAGGGCCTTGTCTTGAGTCAGGCCGTGTTGGGCCGTACGGATCGTCGAAGCGGGCCACGCCCTGGGCCACAGGCAGGCAAGTCTGGGTACCCCCGTTCCCAGGACGCCGACAGTAGCCCCCGGGCCCAAGGCGCGCTTGGGTTGGCTTCGGGGCGAAGCCGGAGAAACTGACCTGAGCGATGCGGGCCCCAATCGCCTGCCGGCCCAACCCGGCGCGTGGCGCATAACGAGACGCGGACGCCTCCGCTCCCCGAAGACGTCGGGAACCGCCCCGAGTCAAGCTGACGTGAGGCCTGCGCGCCGCTCTGGCCATCATTGCCCTTCCTTGAATGCGGCTGTCTCATTGCGGCCTCCCCCCTCGAGCCACGCGGATGTGACCCGACGAGGGCAGATGAAGCGACGTGAAGGAGGGCAGCTCGCCGACCAAGTCTGGCACGCGTCACCCGAGGGGCGCACGGCGCCTCCACTCCCCACGACGCCCCGTGGGCAGCGGTTGCGCCTATAAACCCGCCTCGCCCGGGGGGGGGGGGGTCTTGCCATCCTGACGCGCCCTCACGCTTCCCGTCCTTCCAAAGATACCTTTCTCATCCTCCTCTCTCCCATTTCCCTTCATGGCGTCTGGAGGGAGCGCAGCGGGTGCGGGGAAGCGCACGGGGCCCTTGGTTCCACCGTCGGCTTCTGGAACGAGCAGCGGGGAGCCCTCGTGGCCGGCCCAAGCTCGCCGGCGCTAGGCCATCATCGATGAGTAAGTGTTCCGTCGCCCCCAGCCTTCTCTTGCAATCATGCCCGGCACGCCGGACCTGATAGTTTCCTCCCCCAGGGCGCTTGCGCCCAAGAGGCGCAGGCTCGACGAGCTCCACGAGGAGGCGGACGCGTTGAGGGCCCAGCTGGCGGACGCCGAGGCTGCCCTCCAGGCCGCGCTCAGGGGCGAGGCGGAGGCCCAGGCGGAGCCGGCGTCCCTCCAGGCCCAGATCAAGGGGGCAGCTGACGCCGTGCAGGCCTCCCAGGACGAGGCGGCGCACGCGAAGATGCTGGAGGCGTAGCGCGCCAAGCAGTACCTGGACATCGCCCACCGCGCGGTTGGTGCAGTGAGCCGGTTCATCAGGGAAGCCCCCGCGCTGCCGTGCGCGCACGGCGACGGGGGCTACCTCAACTTCTTCGGCAAGGTGGTGGAGGCGCTGGAGACCGGCGTCTCCCGGGTGGACGAGGACAACGCGTCCAACGCGCGCGACCTCCTGGACATTGCGCTGACGCGCGTCTTCTCCAACCTGCGCCGCCACGTCCCGGAGCTTGACTTCCCCCGCGTCATGGAGCCGGTGCCTGAGGAGCTCCGGAGGCCCCCCTCCGGGACGAGGTGCGCCCACACGTGGAGGCCCTGGTGGAGCGGTTCGTCCAAGAGCCTTCCTTCGATGAGGGCGACGACTCCGGCGCCGGGGCAAGCGGAGGTCTGGACGGCGATAGCGGCTCCTCCGCCTAGGCTTCCCCGTTCTCTTCCCCTGGTCCCTGTCACATCAAGAAGCTCTTGGCCCTTGGGGGCATTAAAACTTTTGCGTTTTACCTTCGTTTTCTTCCCTCTCCTTTAAGCTGTTGGTTGCTTGTTTTGTGTGACGCACCCTCGTCTCCTGCGCGGAGTTCTGTGTCATCGTTGGTGCGGCACCGTGCACTCCCTCGCACCTTCGCCCGTACTGATGTGCCGCCGCTCCGCGTCCGGTGCTCTTCGTGAGGTCCGCTGAGGCGTCGCACTACGCCCAGCGATGACGGCCCGTTAGGGCCTCGTGAGGCTGACCCTCCCGAGGTGGAGTGCGCCATCCCAAGACCGGGGTTTTAGCGACGACGCCGCAAGAGGCCGGATTCCTTCCTTTCGTGCTGCCCTTCCCTGTACCTGGAGCAACAAGTGGCCTGACAGGGTCACGTGGTAAACTGTAGCGCGGTCGGGGTACTTAGCTTTATAGGCCGTGGCGAGCTCGTGCGCTGCATGGTGCAGCTGTGGCGTTTAGGGAGCTCGAGGATCCCACCAGGGAGGGCTTCTTCCTTGCAAGCGGAAGGGTTCAAGAGCCTTTTCAACACTCTGCGTCGGCGGGGCCCAATCCCGCGCATACCTCGACCGTCGTTGGGGCGTCCGGATCACCAGGACGAGACCAAGGTGCGAGGAGCTACGCGATCAGTGAGGCTCCTGAGGCGTGCTGCTCAGGAGTCCCCCTTGACGCTCAAGCGGCGCTCTAAGTCGTCGGGGCCCAATCCCGCGCATGCCTCGACCGCCGTTGGGGCGTCCGGATCACCAGGACGAGACCAAGGGGCGAGGCCTCGACCGCCGTTGGGGCGTACGGATCACCAGGACGAGACCAAGGGGCGAGGACCTACGCGATCAGTGAGGCTCCTGAGGCGTGCTGCTCAGGAGTCCCCCTTGACGCTCAAGCGGCGACCATTCCTTTCCATCGGTTCCTGCTCCGGGAAGCGCCTGAGCCTCCCGAGGCTCCGTGTTGCCGCGTCGGGCCATAGCCGGAGCCCCCGAGTGAGGGTCGACCGTTAAAAGATGTATGCTTCTGAGGCAACAGGCCCTTGCCGGCCTGCCCAGAGGCGCCACGGGAGGGCCAAGGTGCCCGGGCCTTGGCAAGGTGCCGATTCAGAAAAAGAGACTTCATGACCAGAAAAAGGAATTGCGAAGAGAGAAAAATTCCCGCCCCTTTTTAAATAGAGTTACGAAACCTTCAAGTTTCACTTCAAAGAGTGGCAATCCGAATACAAAAAGGAAGCAAGCAACAGCTGCGTCCGGCACCTAGGCTAGTCTTCGCCTTCGTCTTCCCCCAGCGCGGAGCATAGGGCATCCACGTTGCGTGGGCATAGTCATTGGAGGACAGTTTTGTCCGCCAGCGCGGAGCATGGGGCTTCCACTTGGGCGTGGGATGGAACCCCTCCGCGTCCTCGGGGGACTCCGGGCGTATACAGCCCACTCATTATTACGTGAGAGTGTCACGGCCGAAGATAGCTAGGCAAGCCCCAGGCGCATGGCCTAGGTGCTCCTAACTCAGTTAAGAGCCATCCCATGCATTTCTGCGCGGTTGCGCGCCCCTACAGCCCAAACCTGAGTGCATCGTCCCCCGCGTAGCCGCGAGATTGCGCTCCCGCGGCCCAAACATGAGCACAATGCACCCAACGCAGCCATAGGAGTGCTGTGTCGGTGAAGCCGCCTTGTGAGGCGTCGGGGCGCCGGCCTGACCACGACCCGAGGACCTTGCGAGGCCCTACCTCCTGAGGGCCGCGCCGGCGCCCCCGTTGCCACGCGTGGCCTGCGCTGCTCATATCCTGCCGGTCCCCCTAGGCGGTTGCCCCTACAGCCCAGAGGGCTCGGCTACGTGCTGCTCGCTCGCGAGGGCGGCGGCTGTGCCGCGCCCCCGCGCGTCCCGGGACGCCCCCTCGCTTGCACCAACCTGGCCCGGTGCCTTCCCAGTGGAAGCCCCCAGGCCCGGCTTGGAGGGGTCGTCCAGGACATCTCCCTACTCCGGGAGGATACTAGCTCCTGCGGGGGGCGCGTGATCCATCGCGCCATCCGCAGGTATGACATAGCTCGGAACATAGGCCTCTGTGTAAAGGCCTTGGCCTCCTCCTGAACTGTCTCCGCGCGCCCCATGGGCGGCCTCCCCGAGTGGCAAGGCGACGCCGCCCTGGGCGCGCGGCCCACAAACCCTCCTGCGGCAGGCCTCCGCCCGAAGTTACTTACCACTGCCGTCGCCGTGGGGTTGGCCGCGCGTGTCTTGATGTGGGTTGCCTCCCTGGTTACCCACCGCGCCTCCGTTATGGTTACCTGCCTGCCCGGAAGCCTGAGCCGCCTGATCCCTGTGCCGGTTGGCGCGCTCCCACCGGGATGACCCAGGCTGTTGATGATCCACCAGGGCATGAGTGCGCGCGTCGAGGCGCGCGTGGGGCGCCCCATCACCTTCTTCAAAGGCACCACTGGCGGGGCCGGACGGCGCCCCTAAGCCGGTCACCGGGATCCGGAGGAGAAGGAGCACGGCGTGTGGCGGGCCCTGCTCAGGCCCGCCCAGGCGTGTGGCGGGCACGCCGTCCGCAGATGAGGCGACAGGCACGGCGAGTGAGCCCCCGACGCCCAGCGTCGGTGGTCGAGAAGAGGGGTGCGGAACCTAAGCCCTCCTCGCGACGGTGACCAACTCGGCGATATGGTCGGCCTAGGGGTCGAAGCCCCCGTGCGTCGGGCGGTGGCGAAGCATCTCACTCGCCATCAGCAGCGCGTCGTGCGCGTTGAGGTCTCCCACGTGGGTACAGTGCGATGTCAGTCCCGGGGGCGCCGCCCGCCCGCCGCGCGCCTGGCCGGCACGAGCGGCGACGGCGGTGGAGACGACGCTGGTGGCCTGGTAATGACTGCCCAGCACTGAGCTGCCAGGGCGTGCGTCTTGGGCGGTGGCGGCGAGGTTGGTGAAGGCGGATCCGCTGGGGCCGAAGGAAGCTTGTCGGGCGTCGACCATCAATGCGACGGAGCGAAGAAGACGCGAAGCTTGCAGAAGACTCCGACACGCCCCCTACCTGGCGCGCCAAATGTCGGATTTTGGGCTCCGCAAAACCCAAAGAAGTTCGAACACAGGGGCGTGTGCGAAGATCCCCAATAGCTTCAACCTCTAGCTCTCAGCTCGACGGCCTAGCCAAACAAGCTCGCACACTCTCAGGAAGAAGACTGGCACACGAGGATTTACCCAGGTTCGGGCCGCTGCGAAGCGTAAAACCCTACTCCTGCCTTTTGGTGGATTGCCTCACGAGGAGGTTGGTGGATGAACTAGTACAGTGGTCAGTCGCCTCGCGAGGATGCTCGGGCGGTGTTTTTCCCTCTCCCCTCTACAGAGCAGCCTCGCCTCCATTTATAGTGGCCTGGGTCCTCTTCCCTTATCGCAATGGCGGAAGGGATCCCACAACGGCCAAATTCAAAAGGGGACAGGAGGTACATCTTATCATGACAAAAGGTGGTCTTCGCCTGCAAAGTAGCTGGTGGTGACGCGGTGGTGGGCTCGGTGATGACGCCCGCCCTGCGGAGCTCGTGGTCTTGGTCTCGTTGCACCGGAATGGAAACCTTTGGGGGGGTGCTTTGGGAACCCACGTACGCCCTTGCCCCCTTTGCACCAAAGAGGAAACTATCTCATCTGCTCGCGCTGGTGCCCGCCTGGCCTGGCTTGCGTCATCCTTGTCCTCCCGAGGCCGAGCATTGCATAGAGATCTCCGTCGCTCAGGAGGGGGCCTGGGGAGGCCTCTTCCCTCCGGGGGCCTTGGCGCCGTCTCCCTCGCGAGCGCGGGGCTCTCGCCGAGGGCCTTGTCTTGAGTCAGGCCGCGTTGGGCCGTACGGATCGTCGAAGCGGGCCACGCCCTGGGCCGCAGGCAGGCAAGTCTGGGTACCCCCGTTCCCAGGACGCCGACAGTATGAACACAAGTACTAGAGAAAGTATAAGCTTCATCGTTAGAGCAACAAGGCAAAGAAAGTAATTCATCACAGGATGTAGAAACATTATGAGTAGATGAACTACGAGGACTAGCACATGGCAATAAAGCATTTCTACTAGATGTAGTGCTAATGTCCACATGAGGCTCAGTAGATGTTACCTTGGTAGTACTAGCCTCATGAGCTATTTTTAGCACATTATGGGATACTAGAAGATCACCATGAGAGCTCGAGAGCTTTTCATGACTTTCTTCCAATTTCCCATAATTGCTAGATAGCAACTCAAGTTGAGCCCTTAGCTCAACATTCTCCTTCAAAATGGATGCTTCACAAGGAATAGACTTAGTAGCACAAGCATCATCATTAGCAACAAGAGGAGAAGGCAACTTGTCAAGCTCTTTAGCATATGAAGCTTCAAGTTGAGCATGAGACTCGGTGAGTTCAATGAGCGAACTCTTAATGACCCTTGAGCCATTTTTGAGGTGCTCAAAGTCCTCAAGGAGTTTAGCATGTGCAACTTCGAGCTTATCATTTTTAGTTCTAAAATCATTAGCCACCTCGAGAGCTCTATCATGGGATTCCTTTAATCTAGATAATTCTAGAGCAAAGGTCTGCTCAAGAGATTCCTTGGTGGTTTGTTCATTTTCAAGAGCTTGAGATAGCTCCGCGATGTCATTAGCGTAATCACGCTCATGACCTTCCATTTTATCAATGGTGGCCTCATGCTCCTCGAGATGAGCTTCCAACTCCTCAATATATTTCTTGCCCTCAATGGCAATAGACATGATTTCCATGAAGTTGGAACGAGCAATTTTATTCTTATGAAGAGCTTTAAAACCATTTCTCCCTTAATTTTTAGGGAAGCAATATTATCACTGTCTTCATCATTATCCTCATCCTCATTATCATCAACATCATCATCATGAGATATATTGGGATTCAAAGTAGGAGATACCTTTGAAGCCTTAGCCATAAGGTAAAAGTGAGAAATAATAGATGATGATGTAGGATCCCTTGACGCACCATTCAAGACCACATCTTGTTCCATGGAGTGTTGGGTTTCCTCTACATTGTTAGCACAACAACTCGAGGAAAGCGATGCATTTTTATCACGACAACAAGACATGGCAAGCATATCATCATGAGATTTAGTCAAGCAATTTCTACATGATATGCAAGGACTATCAACACAAGCATGTGAAACATTTAGAGTGCTCGAAGTGTTAAAGTCCAAAGATGAAGCATTGCAATAAGATAGTGATGAAGTATCATCAACAATAAGCCCACTATCATCATTACAATGATCACCACTACTCACCATATCATTACCTTGTGGCAATCCACATGTAGGTGAAGTAGATGAAGTTGAGAAGACAACACGGCCGGAGGTGGAGGGAGAACAATCATCCCTACAAATCTTGGACATACCATATTTATCTTGATGCTTTGTCCACAACTCACGAGCATCCCGGAACGGCATGAGTTGAAATATAACTACATCGCTCAAAGCATCGAAAAGCACATTAGAAGCTTGAGCATTGAGATAAGAGTTTTTCTCATCCTCTAAAGATATGTGTTGAGAATCCTTTGGAGAAGAAAAACCCATATCTACAATTCGCTCCAAATTTGGGTCCATGACCCTAAAGAGATTAAGCATGCGAATTACCCAAACATCAAAATTTGTGCCATCGAAACTAAGAGTGTAAGAGAATCCTAATCCCCTAGTCGACATCCTTACTCTCTAGGTGGTTAAACCTAATAATGAGAGACGAAGCTCTGATACCAATTGAAAGGACGTGGATGTCGCCTATAGGGGGGTGAATAGGCGCTTTAAAATAATTACGGTTTAGGATTAAACAAATGCGGAATAAAACTAACGTTTAATATGTCAAGCACAAAACCTAAAACAACTAGGCTCACCTATGTGCACCAACAACTTATGCGAAGCAAGATAACAACTAAGTGATAGCAAGATATATAACAAGAAACAATATGGCTATCACAAAGTAAAGTGCACAAGTAAAGGGCTCGGGTAAGAGATAACCGAGGCACGTGGAGACGACGATGTATCCCGAAGTTCACACCCTTGCGGATGCTAATCTCCGTTCGGAGCGATGTGGAGGCACAATGCTCCCCAAGAAGCCACTAGGGCCACCGTAATCTCCTCATGCCCTCGCACAATGCAAGATGCTGTGATTCCACTAAGGGACCCTTGAGGGCGGTCACCGAACCCGTACAAATGGCAACCCTTGGGGGTGGTCACCGGTACCCATACACTTTGGCAACCCTTGGGGGTGGTCACCGGTACCCGTACAAATTGCTCGGGGCAATCTCCACAACCTAATTGGAGACCCCGACGCTTGCCCGGAGCTTTACACCACAATGATTAAGCTCCGAGGCACCACCAACCGTCTAGGGTGCCAAGGCACCCAAGAGGAACAAGCTCTAGGGTGCTCAAACACCCAAGAGTAATAAGCTTCTCAAACTTCACTTCCACGTATCACCGTGGAGAACTCAAACCTATGCACCAAATGCAATGGCAAGGGCACACGGAGTGCCCAAGTCCTTCTCTCCCAAATCCCACCAAAGCAACTAATGCTAGGGAGGAAAATGAGAGGAAGAACAAAGAAGAACACGAAGAACTCCAAGATCTAGATCCAAGGGGTTCCCCTCACATAGAGGAGAAAGTGATTGGTGAAAATGTGGATCTAGATCTCCTCTCCCTTTTCCCTCAAGAACTAGCAAGAATCATTGGAGGGATTGAGAGATAGCAAGCTCAAAGAAGGTCAACAATGGGGGGCAAAAACGAGCTCAAGAGTTGGGGAACCATTGGGGAAGAAGACCCCCTTAAATAGGCCCCCACGAATCTGCCCGTTATGTGCAGAATAACATAGGAGCGGTACAACCGCTATGCGCACCGGTACAACCGGTCAAAAGCAATAAGCGGTACAACCGGCCCACAACCGCCCAAGAACCGCACCACAACAGAAACTAGTCCGGTGGTAGAGCGGTACATGGCCGGTACAACCTTCGGACCAATTCTGGAGCGGTACAGCCGCTCCAAACACCGGTTGTACCGGTCGAGCGGTACAACCTCTCTATGGGGCGGTACAACCTCTCTATGTAAAACAGGAAAGACTAAAACAGTCTTAACTTTCACATACAAGCTCCGATTAGCAAACTCAAGCTTGTTGGATAAAGGACAACAAGAGCTATCCAACAATGACTAGTTAAATTAAGAACAAGCAATGGAGAATAAATGCCACCAGGATAAGGAAGATGGCCTTCCCAATAAATATCCGGCAAAATCTTCAACACAGAAAACACAATATGATGCATACGAAATCTGTTTTCGATGAGCTTGAACTTATCACGATGAAGACCATAAGCTCAAAAACTCACATAGAGAAAAACCAAATAAGGACCAAGAAATATGATGATGCAAGGATGCAAATGGTTTGAGCTCTCAACGAACGATACGATCAAGCTACTCACTTGAGAGCCCCCCTTGATAGTACAGCAATCGATCCTATAACCCGGTCTCCCAACTACCACCATGAGACCGGTAAAATAGAAAACCTATCAAGGGCAAACCTATACCTTGCACATAGTCCACTTGAGCAAGATGATAACGATCTTGACTTCCTCAAGATGGACCACCTTTCTTGATTGTGTTGGCTCGATGAAGACTAGTTGATTGCTCCCCCATACTCCACTATGGGTGAGCCACTCTTCATCACACCTTCACAAGTCCATTGTCACCACAATGGACGGAAAGCTTCAAGCATGATCTCTTCGTGATGCTCCACTTGAACTTGCACACCGCAATCTTGATGACGATCACCACTTGATGTCATCCTCCATGGGTTGTATGCGATCTTTCTCTTGACGCAAGCCCATGGAAACATACCTAACCCCACACAGAACTCTCACGTAGACCATGGGTTAGTACACAAAGCGTAATGGACAATGCTTACCATACCATGAGATCACTTGATCCCTCTCGGTATATATTGTACGCTTTGTGTGTTGATCAACTTGATTCACTCTTTGACTTAGTCTTGATCAACCTTGTATCTTATCTTCTCTCTTCATAAAGATGATGTCTTGAAGGTAAACATGAATGTTCCCACAATCTTCTTCTTCAAGACATGCTTGCAATAAGCTCAACTCTCACATGACCAATCTTTGGATAAAACCTTGAATACCACCTTGGTCACCATATAAACTCCTTGAAACCAATAGATGTTCTTCAAGAAGTACCTATGGACAAATCCTTCGAATCTAACTCAAGGCAACCATTAGTCCATAGGGATTGTCATCAATTACGAAAACCACACATGGAGAAATGTGCTCTTACACTTATGTTCCGCCCTTATACATTCTAGTAGTTGTCCACGGGCCATAAAGCTTATGGGAAGACCTTACGCTTATGGGAAGTCCGTAAGCAATAGAATAATATTATCTAGTGCACATTGCAATATAAAACCAATTTTGCATGTAAAGGTTGTCAGATGGTTGTTCTTAGTCGTGGGCCCCATCTTATGGACTACTTTGGTTTTAGAAATTTTAGCACCCTTAGTTACCTTATGGTCAAGTATGTGGGTCCTCGCTTAGTTGACAACTTGACCTATAGAGACTTGTGATGCCCTAATTAGGCATGCCTTCATGACATACTAGATTTAGCTAGCTAACAAACATAACTTATGAGGAGGTTGTAACTTCTCCTAACGTTGATTAGTCAACGACCATCGACACTATCTATTCCTATTCACTCCCCATTTCTATCTTTCCCTTCATGTGCACTGGCATGGCTCCCAAAACAAGCCTAGCTACTCCAACGTGATCTTCACCCATCAGATCACCACCGACGTTGGCCCAATTTGCAAGCTTCAGTAGAGACACTATCAAACCCCACCACACCTTCACAATGTGTTGCTAATTTTCCTCTAAGTTCACATAGTCGCCCTTTTCGACCGAATCAACCGCGTAGCTGCACTTCGTCTTCGTCGTGAAATATCCCGACATGACATCGCCCTGGATCCAACTTGCGGAAACACAGCGCGAAGTGCTAGTGATATACTACTTGAGGACAATCAAGGACCTTCACCCAAATGAGATCGAAGAGAGATAAGGGAAGAGGGCACTAGAGCAGGAGGGATGCACCAACTAAACATATAGAAAGAACTAACATTGAGCCTTAGAGCCTCTACAACTACAATAGCCAAATCTCACCACCTAAACGCCCGAGGACGGGCACCGGGCGCGTTCGTTTTGAACCCCCTACTTTTTTTTCTAAACAACCATGCTTCCCAAATTCCACTCCCGATAACTTTGAAGCATTTCGATAAGCACGTTGTGCGGTCTCTACAGAGCACTCAACAACGCCAGACGTTATTGGTGGACGACCCTCCAATGGCGAGTTGCGCAGGAACAAGCGCCTCAGCCAACTTGTGGCAGCATGCATGATAGTAGCGGCCAGGTCTAGCGGCATCATGCGACCAACACATGGCTGGCTACACATAGGCAACGACACCTAGCTAGCTAGCTAGCAAGCAAGCACGCTCATGGGGTCTGCCCTCGGATACGAACATTGGCGCGGGTCCGGCCATGGATATGGGCATGCTAGCTCATGTCCGGCCTCGGATGCAATATCCAAGAGAGGTATTGGTGGGGAGTCGGCGTGCTTCGGCTCCGGCCCTAGCAGTCGAGCTCCGCCACGGGTGCGTGATACATTTCCAATGTATCTATAATTTTTGATTGTTCCATGCTGATATATTATCATTCTAGGATACTTTTTGGGTCATTTTTTTTACCAATTTATAATATTTTTTAGCACTAACCTATTGACCCAGTGCCCAGTGCCAGTTGCTGTTTTCTGCATGTTTTTTACTTTGCAGATTTTCTTTACCAAACGAACTCGAATTGTCACGAAACTTTTTGATGAATTTTTCTGGACAATAACAAGACCTAGAAGCTTCGGGAGATGCTCGGGAGCCGCACGAGGGCTCCACGAGCCATCAGGGCGCGCCGCGGGGGGGGCGCCCTGTTGGCTCGTGGGGCCCCTATGGCTCAACCGACCTCCCTCTTCGGCCTATAAATTCTCTAATATTCCAAAAACCCTGAAGGGAGTCCCGAAAACCTTTTTCCGCCGCCGCAAGTCTCTGTTCCACCGTGATCCCATCTGGAGCTCCGTTCCGGCACCCTGCCGGAGGGGGGATCGATCACAGAGGGCCTCTACATCAACGTTGCTGCCCTCATGATGATGTGTGAGTAGTTCACCACAGACCTACGGGTCCATAGCTAGTACCTAGATGGAAATCTCTCTCTCTTATGATCTTCAATACAATGATCATCGCCTCTTTGCTTTGATCTATCTGATGTAATCCTTTTGTGCGGTGTGTTTGTTGGGATCCGATGAATTATGGGTTTATGTTCAGATTATTCATGAAAAGTATTTGAGATATTGCTGATATTTATTGTCTATTAATTGCATGATCATTATAGCTTCGTAATGCTCTCTGATCTATGGATGTGCTTTGGCCAAGTAGATTGATATTTCATCGGTGGGAGTGGTGCGTTGTGGTAGGTTCAACCTGACGGGTTTCTATATCCCAGTGACAAAGTAGGGGACAAGATACGTCTTTGTGTTTCTGCTACTAAGGATAAAACGATGGGGTTTATTCATATTGATTGAGTTTACTTTGTCTACATCATGTCATTGTTCTCCAAGCATTACTCTGTTTCACTTAACACTCTAGATGCATGCTGGATAGCGGTCGATGAGTGGAGTAATAGTAATAGGTGCAGGCAGGAGCCGGCCTATTGGCTTATGGACGTGATGTCTATATATACATGATCATTGCTGTGAAAATCGCATAACTATCCGTTTTTCTATCAATTGCCCAACAGTAATTTGCTACCCACCGTACGTTGCCTACATGAGAGATGCCACTAGAGAATACTATGGCCCCCAGGTCTATTCACTTATAAATTTACAAACGCTATTGCTACCTTGCTGCCATTATTTACTTTTTATTTATTTTGCAATTTATATTTATCAACAATTATCTACACAACTCATTTGTTCGCAAATAATGAGATCAAGGGGATTGACAACCCTCTTGCCCGCATTGGGTGCAAGTTGTTTGTTCTTTTGTGTGCAGGCCGCTGAAGACGGTTGATGATTAATATTCCTATTGGTTCGATAAACCTTGGTTTCGTAACTGAGGGAAATACTTACCCATCTTGTGCTGCAATAACCCGTTCCTCTTCACGGAAAACCCAACGCAGATCACAAGTATCAGGAAGGATTTCTGGCGCCGTTGCCGGGGAATATCATCATCAACTATCAAGTAGCTTCTCACAAATTTTCATTCACTTCTTCTTCTTTTTATTTGCTGTTATATTTAGCTTGTCTCATAAAAATAAAAAATACAAAAATATTTAACTTTGCTTGTTGTTACATTGCTTGTTGCTTGTCACTATGTCTAGTTCTTCTTTTGTCTACGTTGCTTCCGAAAATGAAGTGTTCACCTTTAAACAAAGAGGAGGAGAAAATTTAAAAGATTATTGGTATAGGATTTGCAATGCTCAAAATAATTCAATTCGTAAGCAATCCACTACCACCTTGCTTTGCAATTTTTATGCGGGTGTGACAACTTGGCATAGATTCGTTCTTGACACCATCACCGGTGGTAATTTCTTAATGTGTCACACTTTGGATGCTTATAATGCTATTGAAAATCTAGTAGGGCCACCTCCCATTATCATTAATGGAACCATTTTGACATTGGAAGATGTTATGCGGAGGCTAGATGCTATAGAAAATAAAATAGCCACCAAAGAACAAATTGAGGTGTTAGGTAAAAAGACTCATAATCATATCACTCAATTTGGTTCAAAGGTAGGAAACACTTTGAAGGAACTAAAGGGGAAAGATACAACCTTTAATGAAAAGATAGAACTAGGTTTTAGTAGAATTGAGAAGATGGAATAAGTCATTGATAAAATGGGTTCCGTATTTTCCCCTTCCAAAACTAAACCTAGCACACCTAAACGGGGTACTTTCAAGTCTATGTTTGTTCCTAAGGATAATAGTGTTTCACCTATCAAAAGAAATGAGGATCTTAAGATGATTCGTGTGCACACCGACTTTATAAATATCATAAAATACCCCATTATAAAGACTCCTAAGAAACGTTCTTGTGTTATTGAGGAGCTTGATGTCAAATATGACAACACATGAAACTATGCATTATGCCTAGCTAGGGGCATAAAACAATAGCGCTTGTTGGAAGGCAACCCAATAGTTATCTTACTTTTTTCTTTTTACTCTCTGTTTATTTGTGATAACATGACTATTGCCTCTGTAATGATTGTGTTTTTATGTTTTAATTATTGTTTGTGCCAAGTAAAGCCTTTGGGTTGACTCACATGATGAGTAGAATTGATACAGTGCAAAAACAGAAACTTTTGCATTCAGTACAGGAATTTTCATTTTTTACTGGAACGTGATATTTGTCTGAAATTTTTACAAACTATTAATATGCAAATTATTCAGGTTGTCCTAATTGTTCAGAATTTATAGAGTTACAGAAGTATACGTGTCTACAGATCTTTACATACTGTTCTGTTTTAGACAGATTCTGTTTTTGCTTGCATAGTTTGCTTGTTTTGATGATGATATGGCTTGTATTGGTGATTATAAGTCATATAGAAGTTAGAATACAGTACCTATTATGAAATTATAAAATAATAATCAATTTACAACAGTACCTAAAGTATTTGATATGTTGCTTATACTAACAGATCTCACGAGGTTTTGTTGAGTTTTGTGTGATTGAAGTTTTCAAGTTTTGGGTGTTATCGCGATGGACAAAGGAATGGGGAGTGGCAAGAGCCAAAGCTTGGGGATGCCCAAGGCATCCCAAGGTAATATCCTAAGGAAGACTCAAGCGTCTAAGCTTGGGGATGCCCCGGAAGGCATCCCCTCTTTCGTCTCAACCCATCGGTATATCACTTTAAGCTATATTTTTATTCGTCACATGATATGAGTTTGGCTCGGAGCGTCGTTTGCTTTTGCTTGATTTTACTTTCAGTTTTCCACAATCATTTTTTTTCTAGACACACCTATTTAAGAGAGACAAATCTTCATCATAATTTGTTAGAATACTCTATGTGCTTCACTTATATCTTTTGAGCTCGGCAGTTGCTCTAGTACTTCACTTATATCTTTTAGAGCACGGTGGAGTGTAGATTTTATAGAAATAATTTTACTCTCGCTCTTCTCTTATATTTGTTTGAGAGTTAATAAATAGTGACATTAATTTGCATGGGTCATAAGACTAGTATAAAAATGTTAGGTATTCAATGAGTGATAATCAAGACCATCATGTAGCACATAGAGAAGTTGAGGATTAATAATATTGATATAGTAATCTGAAAAGGTGTGAGTTCAATATTATTAATTTGTAAAAGTGGCAATATTCAGAGGGGTTAACTTTTTATTTGTCTAAAAATTAAAGAGGCATGGTGATGATGTGTGAGCATTTCTATTCGTCGTTGAAATCCTTGTGTTGTTTCGGGTCGGAAGCGCGCGATGGTTAACTCCTACCAACCTCTTCCCTCGGGGCATGCGGGGAGTACTTTGATTTGTGATAAAAGTAATAAAACTTTGCAATAAGTATGTGAGTTCTTTATGACTAATGTGAAACCATGGACATACGCAATCACACCTTCTCATATTTGCCAGCCTCTTCGGTATCGTACATAGCCCGTTCTCACCTCGAGGATCGGTGCAACTTTCGCCAGTGCATCCAAACCCCGTGACATGATACGCTCTATTGCACATAAGCCTCATTATATCTTCCTCAAAACAACAACCATACCTACCTATCATGGCATTTCCATAGCCATTTTGAGATATATTGCCATGCAAATTCCATCGTCACTTCACATGACTAGTTGTTCATCATCATATTGCTTTGCATGATCATATATAGCTGACATAGTATTTGTGGCAAAGCCACCGTTCATCATATTTTTGATACATGTCATGCTAGATCATTGCATATCCTGGTACACTGCCAGAGGCATTCATATAGAGTCATATCTTCATATCAGTTCTTCATATTGAGTTGTGAGTAAAATAAAAGTGTGATTATCATCATTAATAGAGCATTGTCCCAGTGAGGAAAGGATGATGGAGACTATGATTCCCCCATAAGTCGGGAAGAGTCTCTGGACGAAAAATTAAAAAATGGGGGAGGCAAAATGAGCCCACCATAAAAAAGTGAGAGAAAATGAGAGAAGGGACTTTGCTACTATCCTTTACCACACTTGTGCCTCAAAGTGGCACCTTGTTCCTCACATGTCAAGAGTCTCATGTTATTTCAGTTTCATATTGCTAGTGGGAATTTCATTATTATAAACTTGGCTTGTATATTCCTATGACGGGCTTCCTCAAATTCCCAAGGTCTTCATGAGCAAGCAAGTTAGATGCACACCCACTTAGCTTCATTTGAGCTTTCATACACTTATAGCTCTAGTGCATCACATTTGCATGGCAATACCTACTCCTTGCATTGACATCTATTGATGGGCATCTCCATAGCTCGTTGATATGCCTAGTTGATGTGAGACTATCTTCTCCACTTTTTACCCCGTTGATATCTACCACCATACTCTATTCCACCTAAATGCTATGTCTAATGGTTCACACTCATGTATTGCGTGAAGAATAAAAAGTTGATGCACCTTGAAAAAGTATTATCCAATTGCCTGACTTGGGCACCATGGTGCTTAACATTTGTATTAATGTGGTGAAGATGGAGCCATGCCTTGCTAATTTAATAAGACGAATAAGGGGTAAACATTTCTTGAAGATCGTATGCTTTGAAAAAGTTAATGATCTTGTTTCTTATACTTATAAGTATTACTATGTTAATATTGATTGATTCATCGTTTCTCATTGAGCATACATGCATACAAGATTACATAATGGATAGCATGTCACATCAAAAATTCTGTTTTTATCATTTACCTACTAGAGAACGAGCATGAATTAAGCTTTGGGATGCTTTATACGTCTCCAACGTATCTATAATTTTTGATTGTTCCATGCTGATATATTATCATTCTAGGATACTTTTTGGGATATTATTTACCAATGTATAATATTTTTTAGCAGTAACCTATTGACCCAGTGCCCAGTGCCAGTTGATGTTTTCTGAATGTTTTTTACTTTGCAGATTTCCTTTACCAAACGAAGTCCAATTGTCACGAAACTTTTTGACGATTTTTTCTGGACAATAACAAGACCTAGAAGCTTTGGGAGATGGTCGGAAACCACACGAGGGCTCCACGAGCCATCAGGGCGCGCCCCCGGGGGGGGGGGGGGGCGCCTTGTTGGCTCGTGGGCCCCCTGTGGCTCAACCGACCTCCCTCTTCGGCCTATAAATTCTCTAATATTCTAGAAACCCTGAAGGGAGTCCCGCAAACCTTTTTCTGCCGCCGCAAGTCTCTATTCCGCCGCGATCCCATATGGAGCTCCGTTCCGGCACCCTGCCAGAGGGGGGATCGATCATGGAGGGCCTCTACATAACCTTGCTGCCCTCATGATGATGTGTGAGTAGTTCACCACAGACCTACGGGTCCATAGCTAGTACCTAGATGGCAATCTCTCTCTTATGTTCTTCAATACAATGATCATCGCATCTTCGCTTTGATCTATCCGATGTAATCCTTTTGTGCGGTGTGTTTGTTGGGATCTGATGAATTGTGGATTTATGTTCAGATTATTCATGAAAAGTATTTGAGATATTGCTGATATTTACTGTCTCTTAATTGCATGATCATTATAGCTTCGTAATGATCTCCGATCTATGGATGTGCTTTGGCCAAGTAGATTGATATTTCATCGGTGGGAGTGGTGCGTTGTGGTAGGTTCAACCTGACGGGTTTCTATATCCCAGTGACAAAGTAGGGGATAAGATACGTCTTTGTGTTTCTGCTACTAAGGATAAAACGATGGGGTTTATTCATATTGATTGAGTTTACTTTGTCTACATCATGTCATTGTTCTCCAAGCATTACTCTATTTCACTTAACACTCTAGATGCATGCTGGATAGCGGTCGATGAGTGGAGTAATAGTAATAGGTGCAGGCAGGAGCCGGCCTATTGGCTTATGGACGTGATGTCTATATATACATGATCATTGCTGTGAAAATCGCATAACTATCCGTTTTTCTATCAATTGCCCAACAGTAATTTGCTACCCACCGTACGTTGCCTACATGAGAGATGCCACTAGAGAATACTATGGCCCCCGGGTCTATTCACTTATAAATTTACAAACGCTATTGCTACCTTGCTGCCATTATTTACTTTTTATTTGTTTTGCAATTTATATTTATCAACAATTATCTACACAACTCATTTGTTTGCAAATAACGAGATCAAGGGGATTGACAACCCTCTTGCCCGCATTGGGTGCAAGTTGTTTGTTCTTTTGTGTGCAGGCCGCTGAAGACGGTTGAGGATTGATATTCCTATTGGTTCGATAAACCTTGGTTTCATAACTGAGGGAAATACTTACCCATCTTGTGCTACAATAACCCGTTCCTCTTCACGGAAAACCCAACCCAGTGCGTTGGCCCTGACTTCATCCATTGTCTTTAGGGAGGATCTTTGATGTCTACTACGCAACTTTATTCTTGTAGCCTCTGTTGGGCCTCCAAGCGCAATGTTTTGTAAAACAATAGCATTTTCCCCTCAGGTGGATGACCTAAGGTTTATCAATCCATGGGTGGTGTAGGATGAAGATGGTCTCTCTCAAACAACCCTACAATCAAATACAAACAACATCGTGTGTCCCCAACACACCCAATACAATGGAAAATTGTATAGGTGCACAAGTTCGACGAAGAGACGGTGATACAAGTGTAGTATGGATACTAGAAATAGGTTTCATAATCTGAATAAATAAAACTAGCAAGGTAGCAGGTAGTAAACAATGAGAAAAATGATATATCAATGCTTGGAAATAAGGCATTGGGTTCATACTTTCACTAGTGCAATCTCTCAATAGTGCTAACATAATCGAATCATATAACCATCCCTCAACGTGCGATAAAGAATCACTCCAAAGTTCTTATCAACCGGAGAACATAAGAAGAAATTGTTGTAGGTATCAAACCACCTCAAAGTTATCCTTTCCGATCAATCTATTGAGATATTCCTATAAGTGTCAAACAATACTAGAATAACAACATATGATGTGCATCAATCAACTCTAATGTCACCCAGATACTCCAATTTCACCACAAGTATCCGTGAGTCAATTATACGATATGCATCAAACAACATCATATTCATGATATTCAATCTAACACAAAGAACTTGAAAGAGTGCCGCAAAGTTCTACCGGAGAAAGTAGGACAAAAACGTGCATCAACCTCTATGCCTAGATTACCCCAATGTCACCGCGGGAATCCACAAGTTGATTGCCAAAACATATATCAAGTGAATCAATAGAACACACCATTGTCACCACGGGTATCCACATGCAAGATATACATCAAGTGTTCTGAAATCCAGAATATTCAATCCGGTAATAGTGAAACCTCAAAGGGAAAGACTCAATTCATCACAACAAGATACAGAAGGCGAAAACACCATATGATCCAACTATATTAACAAAGCTCGCGGTACATCAAGATCGTGCCAAATCAAGAACACGAGAGTGAGAGATCAAACACATAGCTACTGGTACATACCCTCAGCCCCGAGGGTGAATTACTCCCTCCTCATCATGGAGACCGCCGGGATGACGAAGATGGCCTCCGGTGATGATTTCCCCCTCCCGCGGGGTGCCTGAGAAGGACTCCGTATGGGATCTATTCGGAACAGAGGCTTGCAGCGGCGGAGTCGAAGTTCTATATTTATTTCTGGGGGTTTCTAAGAATTTTCAGAGTTGGAATCACGCGAAACGGAGTTACGAGGGGCCCACAAGGTATCCCGACGCGGTCACCCCCCCTTGGTGCGCCAGGTTGCCTTGTCACCTCCTCGTGGGTCTTCTGATCCTCCCACGAAGCTTCGGGGTCTCTTACGTTCCAAAAAAAATTGTCAAAAAGTTTCGTCGGATCTGGACTTTGTTTGGTATGGATTTTCTGAAAAGCCAAAAACAAGCAGAAAATAGCAATTGGCACAGGGCACTAGGTTAATAGGTTAGTTCCATAAAAACATATAAAAGTGCACCAAAACCATGTAAAATTGTTGTAAACATGGCATTAATACTTCATAAATTATAGATATGTTGGAGACGTATCAGCATCCCAAGCTTAATTCCTGCTCGTCCTCGAGTAGGTAAATGATAACAAATAATAATTTTTGAAGTGTGAATGCTAGCATAGTGCATAAGTTTGATCAATTTTAATCACTTTTTCTAGCATCATAAATAGCAACTCTTTCTCATAAAACTCATCATGATAAAGTAGCAATCAATTACGTGTTATGGTTCAAACTATGCATTCTCTTGAAACTTAACAACCTATGTTCTTAGTCATCAAATAATGACATCTTATTTTCTAACTAAGAGATTCACATACACAATTATCATAATACTCAAAGCATATTTTTAGAACAAACAACATTCATCGAACACAGAGAAAGATAGGGGCTTGATGTTTCGCCTCCCAACACGCTTATCATAAAGATGTTTGTCAACAATAATAACTCATGATCAAATATATTTGACTGGATATATGTGTTCGGATCTTTCCCCACCACATGATGCTTGCCAACTAGAGATTGAGGTTGGAATAAGAAGGTGACTCAACAGGAAAAGTAAATAACATGAAATTAAATAGAATGTCCCTTCGCCGAGGGAAGCAGGAAGTTGCTTATGTTCCAGAGCTCATTGATTAAAACGAATATGATTATATTTTGGGTGGTGTGCCTTTCCTATCAACATCACGACAAGGGATTTCAATATCTTCCATGTTGAACACGTTTATGGCGGTTCCCAAACAGAATTGAAATGTTTACTCCCCCTTCACTATTCAAACACATTCCATGGCTAGCCGAATTCATGGGTGCGCTCCAAACAACCAACTTTCTAGGGGGAGTTCTTGTTTATTTATTTTTGTATTATGCAGGATTGGGCATCCTTTTCACCGGCCTCTCTCGTGCAATGACAAGTAAATAACCACTCATCGTGAGTTTAACACACTTACCATGGAAGATATTGACCGCCCTTTCGCTCCATGAGTAGTACGAGCATATAAAACCGATATTTATTTGAAGATTTTAGGCGTGGCACATGCAAATTTACTTGGGATGGCAGTGAAATACCATATATAGGTAGGTATGGTGGACTCTTATGGAAAAAACTTGGCTCAAGGATTTTGGATGCACATGTAGTATCTTTACTTAGTACGAAGTTTTGTCTAGCAAAAGGTTCTAAACGAGCACCACATGTTGGAGGATCCATAACAATATAACTTCTATGCAAATATACCCAAACATAAATCATTACGTTGTCTTCCATGTCCAACTTCAACTAATTTGATCGAGGTTGAAAATAATAATTTGGTATTCACAATCATAAAAAGATGGCCAAATAATATATTTATATGTGAAAGTTCTCTTCCTTATACTAGTCATCCATAAATTGCTTGTATGACCAATACTATGATTGTCAAACTTCAATAGATTTTACTTTCTAAACCAAATGTGAAACTACTACTAAGCATACATCACATGGGTGATTTCATATTTATGATATTTCATTCATTCACAATTACTCTTAGGATATAAGTGAAGCACAAGAGTAAAGATCAAACTACTCTCAAAAGATATAAGTGAAGATCAATGAGTAGTCAAACAATCAAGTAGCTATGTGAGGACTCTCTTTCAATAAAGACTTTCAAATCTGAGATTTATTTAAAACAACAAACAAACAAAAAGGGCACTCAAAGAATAGCACATATCATGTGAACGAATAAAAACTTAGGCTCAACATAGGCTAACCGATATTTGTTGACGAAGAGAGGTGGCATGCCTAACGTGGCATGCCCAAGCTTAGATGCTTGAGACTTCTTGTAATATTGACTTGGCAGGCCTTGGACATCCCCAAGCTTGAGATCTTGTATCTCCTTAATTCTTCTCTTATCACGATTTCCTAAATCTTAAAAGCTTCATCCACACAAAACTTGACAAGAACTCGTGAGATAGGTTAGCGCACATAAAAATAAATCAATACTTTATGAACTGCCAAGACAAGTTGCGTAATAATTTTCAAACATTAGCTATTGTATACTATCATTTCCATAATTTATATCTACCAATATAAGCCATGAAAACAATAGGACAAGTAGATAACAAACTATGGCAGCAATTTGTCTAAATAGGATAGTCTGTAGTAATCCATTCCAAAGGTACACTTCTGTAACTCAAACAATTCTGAAAATCTAGTCCATAATAAAAAAAATGTATGACAATGCTTCCCAAACATGTAATTGAGGTATCTTAAGGCAATTCTTGAAACCTTTTATTAAAAACATGATTATAAATAACAACAAACAAACACCAACAAAATAAAATGACACTTCAAGCAAAACACATATTATGTGATGAATAAAAATATAGCTCCAAGTAAGATATACCGATAGTGTTAAAGATGAAAGAGGGGATGCCTTCCGGGGCATCCCCAAGCTTAGACACTTGAACATTCCTTGAATATTGTCTTGGGGTGCCTTGGGAATCCCCAAGCTTAGGATATTGCCGCTCCTTATTCTCCTCAAATCGGTATTGCACCCAAAACTTGAAGACTTTAATCGCACAAAACTTCGCGGTACTTTGTGAGATAGTTAGTGTAATAAAATAGATCATTCACTTAGGTACTGTCAAGAAAAGATTCATAATTGTTCTCTCATAATACCTACTGTATTCTATAATTCCCATCATTTATATCACTAAAGATATAAGCTATAGAAACACTAAAACAAGCAAACTATGCATGCAAAATAGAATCTGTCAAAAACTGAATAGTCTGTAAGATCTGTATTAAAACCATACTTCGTTAAGTCTGAAAATTCTAAAACATTAGGGCAACGTAGAAAATTTGCAGTGCAATACTGCGTAAAAAATTCAGAATATTTTGACGCTCTAGTAAAGTCACATAATTCATATACTGGACGCAAAAGTTTCTATTTTTGCACAGAATCAAATCAAAAAGTATCCACGCCATCCCATAGGCTTTACTTGGCACTTTATATTGAAATAAAAGACATAAAATATGATTACTACAGTAGCTTAAGAGCATGGTTAATAATACATCTAACAATCGGCTATAAGGAGTTGCCATGTCATCTAAAGCCAACCTAATAGCGGACATGTACAATAGTAAGTTTTAAATGTGTACTACTTTATTAGTAGTTGGCACACCTTACAACCTCACAAAGCATCTTGGGGCTCGTGCTATAGATGGCTACTAACCAAGAGCCCACTTCTCTTCTTTCTCATCTTCTCTCTTCTCCAACTAAGCAAAGATATAATATTATATTCCTTATAGCCCGCCAATGTCACCTTATTGTACTTGCTCTAATCATGTGAACACACAAAAGAAGTAAGTATAGACATTGGGTTGTCCCCCAACAAGCGCTTTTCTTTAAATCTTTTTAGCTAGACATGATGATTTTAATGATGTTTACATAAAAGTAAAGAATTGAAACACAAAGGGTGCATCATGAAACATATGACAAGCACATTTAAGCCTAACCCACTTCCTATGCATATGAATTTTGTGAGCAAACAATTTATGGGAGAAGAATCAACTAGCATAGTGATGAGGACACCACAACCATCGACAAGTCTTCAACAATTATAGGTCCAATCGCAAGAAGTCGCGCTAAACTGATATGTGACCAGGTGAATGCTAACTCATGTTTACCTTGTAACCTTCATGACACAACTTTGCTTTCATCCCCATTGTTGTTGGTTGAACTTAGGTATCACATGGAAGAAATCCAACATACTATGATCTCTTGAAGCAACCGGTTTGGAGAAACAAGTTTCTAGTGAAGTTGATGTTGTCAGTTTTACCTCTGATGTTTCGTTGTTCCACACCCTTTTGGAGGATAGACGGGGCCATAGGGGTACATCATCAGAAGCTACATCAAATTTACTTTCCAGTGCAAAAAACCTCACATCGTTTGGAGTTGTGAGTCAAAAGTTCTAGTCATTCTTCCGGAAGGTGTCCAGGCTGTCAAGGCTTCGCAAATTTCCGAGGAGTCTACCAACAACTCCCAAAGTTGTCCGCTTATTCTCCCAAGGAAGCCATGCAAAGCTGATTACTTTTGAAACCTTTTCACACCTAGCTAAGGGGGTTGTCCTTGCTATAAAACCTCATCTCCCCCATCCTTTTAGGAACCATTTGTCAAAATATTCAGCTACAGGCTTATGCAACAAGATTGCTAGAGATCCCGAGAGATCCTTACTAACTTTGCTCTTGTGAGTTCATCCGGGTTCGCGAGAAGGAGCCTCTAGTTCCCCCTAATTCGCGCTCTACGGTTCCGGCCGTTTTGTGTGGGTTAGTCCTGGTTTGTGGTTTTGCGATTGTTCGGACAACGGGTCGAAGTTCTTGTAGCTCCAGTCAGTCATCCCAACGTACGAGTGGCATCCAACCTTGGCAGGTATAAAGCTAGTTATCCCGACTGCTTGCAGCTAGTTATCCCTCCAGATTCAATCCTACAACGTGAAGATCGGGCCACCCTTGGGGGTGAACTCGTACAGCGGGTTCCACCTATCATCTGGCACCAGAGCCTTCATTGACACGGTATGATCTGTTATCCAAGTTTTTCTTACTGCCATCCTATTAGATCGAGTATTTTTCATGATATATTTTCTGTCCTAGAAGTCCAAAAACCCACCAAAATTAAATCCAAGCCTTATTGGTGCTGAGATCTTGTTGTTGTATACCTTGCATGTTCTTCATCTTTTAGATTTTCACCAAGTTCATCTTCGTAGTTGCTTTCAGATTTGGTTCTTGTGCTTTGGAAAAAGAGATAGAAAAAAAGAGTGGCAAACAATTCAAAGAAAGAAGGAAAGGAGTGGCAGAAAAAAAGTCAAGAGAGCAAAAGAAACTGTTGTGTAAGATCCAAAGTTTCAGCTTGGTAGAAAAAAAATCAGAAGCTTGTGTGTTGTGCGTTTGTTTAAACTTGGTGCAAAGGTGCAGCAAATCTATCCACATATATTTTTCTTGAATTACCCTCTACCACTCCTAGTGTTGTTGTTGGAATTTTGTAGGGATATGAAGACGTTTCCCTGAGGAGATACCACCAGGGCTGCCACCACAAAGAGGCATTGAGCACCAAACTGATTTGGTGTTAGGAGCCCCGTTGCCGAATCGACCACCATACCGCACAAATCCATAGGAAACCAAGGAGATTCAGTGACAGGTTGAAGGCCTACTAAACAAAGGTTATGTAAGGGAAAGTCTCTCTCCTTGTGTTGTACCCGTTCTTTTAGTACCCCAAAAAGATGGATCTTCCAGAATGTGTTGTGATTGTAGGCATATTAACAACATTATCGTGAGGTATAGGCACCCCATACCTAGGCTTGATGATATGCTGGATGAACTTAGTGGCGCCACCATCTTTTCTAAGATTGACTTGCGAAGTGCTACCACCAAATTAGAATGAGAGAGGGTGATGAATGGAAAAGTGCTTTCAAAACAAAATCTTGTTTGTATGAGTGGTTAGTTATGCCATTTGGATTGAAAAATGCATCTAGTACCTTCATGATATTAATGAATCATGTGCTTAGAATGTTCATTGGCAAGTTTTTTGTTGTTTACTTTGATGGCATCCTAATTTATAGCATAACTTTGGATGAACATGTTTAACACATCCGGTGTGTGCTCGCTGTCCTAAGAGAGGAGAGATTATATGCTAACAAGGAAAAGTGCACATTTTGCACAGACAAAGCTATGTGGAGGTGGATGAGGAGAAGGTCAAAGCCATCCGTGAGTGGATGCCTCCGCAAAATGTAAGCCAAGTACGAAGCTTTCTTGGTCTGATGATTTCTACCGTCGGTTTGTGAAGGACTTCAGCACCATTGCTGCCCCCATGAATGAGCTAACAAAGAAAGATGTTCCTTTCAAGTGGGAAAACTCACAAGAGAAACCTTTCCAAGAGTTGAAAGATAAGTTGACATCCGCACCATTGCTTGCACTGCCCAACTTTTTTAAGACTTTTGAAATTGAATGTGATGCAAGTGGTGTTGGTATTGGAGGTGTACTAGTGCAAGAAGGTAGACCTATTGCATATTTTAGTGAGTAGCTAAGTGGTCCAACACTAAATTACTTAGTTTATGACAAAGAATGTTCTTCGGTGATGGTGGTGGTGTGAGGTGATCCTCCGTATTCCAAGGCATAGGTTCCCCATCATAGAAAGAAGCTCTCGTCTTCGGAATCCTGAAATCGACAGCGATGCTCATCCTTTTAAACCTGGATTCATACTCACGGTTTTGGTTTTGTAGGTCATAGATTTGAGCTTGGAGATGCTCGATCCGCTCTTGAAGTTTGAAGAGAGCCTCTCCCACGTTCCTTGTGTCCATCTTGTTTTCTCAGATGAAGTCCGTGATCATAGAGTGATTAGCACTCAAACCACGTTCAACCATCCCTTGGCACTTGAAGATCTCCTGCTCCACTGCTGCAAGACTAGCCTTCTCGCTTCCCTCCTTCTTTGGTCCTTGAATGTCCTGGATGTGGAGCACTGACGTGGCTTGGAGTGCGTCGGTATTTCCCCAAAGAGGAAGGGAAGATGCAGCACAACGACGGTAAGTATTTCCCTCGGTTATGAAACCAAGGTTATCGAACCAGTAGCAGGATCACCACCACCAAATAAGCAGCACCTGCACACAAACAACAAATACTTGCAACCCGACGCGATAGAGAGGTTGTCAATCTCTCTACGGGAAATAGATAGATTAGGTAATGATAGACAGGAGAGATAGATCTCTCAAGAACACAAATAAAAAGAGTAAATATGCAGCAAGATATTTTTGGGTTTTTGGTTTTGTAGATCTGAAAACAAAGATTGCAAAAAAACTTAGATCGGAAAGCAATATGATAGGAAAAGTAGACCCGGGGGCCGTAGGGTTCACTAGTGGCTTCTCTCATGAGTATAGCGCACGGTGGGTGAACAAATTATTGTTGGGAAATTGATAGAAAATCGAATAGTCATGACGATATCCAAGGCGATGATCATCATATAGGCATCACGTCCAAGATAGATAGACCGACTCCTGCCTGCATCTACCTCTATTACTCCACACATCGCCCGCTATCCAGCATGCATGTAGTGTATTAAGTTCATGGAAAAACGGAGTAATGCAATAAGAATGATGACATGATGTAGACAAGATCTATTCATGTAGGAATAGACCCCATCTTGTTATCCTTAATAGCAACGATACATGCGTGTCTTGCTGCCCCTTCTGTCACTGGGAAAGAACACCGCAATATCGAACCCATCACAAAGCACCTCTTCCCATGGCAAGAAAAATCGATCTAGTCCGCCTAACTAAACCAAAGATTCGAAGAAGAAATACGATGCTATAAGAAATCATGCATATAAGAGAGCAAAGAAGACTCAAATAATATTCATGGATAGAAACTGATCATGAACTCAAAATTCATGGGATCCCAACAAACACACCACAAAAGTTTACATCAAATAGATCTCCAAGAGACCATTGTATTGAGAATCATAAGAGAGAGAGGAAGCCATCTAGCTACTGCCTACGGACCCGAAGGTCTATGGTGGACTACTCACGCATCATCGGAGAGGCACCTATGAGGAAGATGAACCCCTCCGTGATGGTGTTTAGATTGGATCTCGAGGTTCTGGAACTTGCGGCGGCTGGAATTGTGTTTCGTCGACTCTCCTAGGGTTTTTGGATTTTCTGGGAATTTATAGGCACGATAGTTGGTTGAGGGGGTGCCGGAGTGGCCCAGCACCCACCAGGGCGCGCCGGGGGGCCTCTGGCGTGCCCTTGTGGGTGCTAGCCACCCTGGGCCCCCTCTGCTGATGTTCCTTGGCCCATATGGTCTCTTCTGGTCTGGAAAAAATCCACAAAAATTCCCGCAGCGTTTTATCTCCGTATGGTACTGATTTCTTGCGAAGTAAAAAACAAGCAAAAACAACAACTGGCACTTTGGCACTATGTCAATAGGTTAGTCCCAAAAAATGATATAAAGTTGTAATAGAATGATTGTAAAACATCCAAGAATGATAATATAACAGCATGGAACAAGCAAAAATTATAGATACGTTGGAGACGTATCAGCATCCCCAAGCTTAATTCCTACTCGTCCTCGAGTAGGTAAATGATAAAAACAGAATTTTTGATGTGGAATGCTGCCTAACATGTTCATCACATTCTTTTCTTCTTTGTATAGCATGGACATCTGGACCTGTAAATGATTCAAAGCAATAGTCTAGTTTTAACATAATGACTTCAATACTCAAGCATGTCAACAAGCAACCATGTCTTTCAAAATATCAACACTAAAGAAAGTTATCCCTAGCCCATCATGCTCAATCATTGATCCATTCATGAAACACACTCAAATATTAGCTATGCCCAATGCTCAAGTACGATCATAGTGCCCCCTGGTTGGTGCTTATAAGAGAAGATGGAGGCTCAAAGCAAAAATAAAAATTGCATAAAGTAAATAGATAGGCCCTTAGCAGAGGGAAGTAGGGATTTGTAGAGGTGCCAGAGCTCAAGGTTTAAATTGAGAGAGAGAAAATATTTTGGGTGGCATGCTTTTCCTGTCAACGAAAACGACAAAGTAGCTCACAATACTTTCCATGCTAGATATATCATAGGCGGTTCCCAAACAGAAAATAAAGTTTATTCCTTTTTCCACCAAACTTTCACTTTCCATGGCGGGCCTTATCCACGGTTGCCTTCCATACCAACACTTTCCAAGGAATTTATTATTTGACAACATAAAGTAAATATTTTTTTTCTTTTTTCATTTCGGGAATGGGCATCCCTATTACCGCCGCACTCTCGTGCAATGACAAGTGAATAAACACTCATTTTGAGAATAACACATCTAGCATGGAAAAATATTGGACACTCCCCACCGTTTCATGAGCGGTACGGGCACATAAAAGAGAAAATTTATTTTGAAAATTTAGAGATGGCACATACAAATTTGCTTGGAACGGCATGGAAATACCGCATATAGGTAGGTATGGTGGACTCATATGGCAAAACTTGGTTTAAGGATTTTGGATGTACAAGTAGTATTTCTACTTAATACAAATGAAGGCTAGCAAATAGATTGGGAAGCAACCAAACCAAGAAACGAAAAATCACATCAGTGAGCATTGAACATAACTAACACCGAATAATGCACCACAAGTAGGATGTAACTTCATTGCATAACTATTGACTTTCATGCATGCATAGGGAATCACAAACCTTAACACCAATATTCCTACTAAGCATAATTACTCATTAACATGACTCACATATTACTATCATCATGTTTCAAAACTATGACAAGGAATCAAGTTTAATTTGTCCAATGATCTTCATGAAAGTTTTTATTATATCCTCCTTGGATATCTATCACTTTGGGACTAGTTTTATACATTGCCATTGCTTTTTGCCAAGCTCAAACAAATTTAAGTGAAGCACATGAGCATAAAGATTTCATCTCTCAAAAAGGTATAAGTGAAGCATGAGAGGGTTTCTTAAAAAAATTACTAACTCTCAAATTAATCTAAGTGAAGCATGAGAGTATTTCTACAAAAGTTTCCAAGCACACCGTGCAAAAATATATAAGTGAAGCACTAGAGCAATTCTTATAGCTCAAAAAGTTTAAGTGAAGCACATAGAGCAATTCTAACAAATCATAGCATGATTGTGGCTCTCCCAAATAGGTGTGTACATCAAGGATACAAAAGAAAAACTAACAAACAAAGCAAGCAAAGATATAAGACGCTCCAAGCAAAACACATGATATGTGACGAATAAAAATATAGCTCCAAGTAAAATACCGATGGTCGTTAGAAGAAAGAGGGGATGCCACTCGGGGCATCCCCAAGCTGAGTTGCTTGATACTCTTTGGATACATCTTGGGGGTGCGGTAGCATCCCCAATTTAGGTTCTTGCTACTCCTTATTCCTTCATCCATCGTGATCTCACCCAAAACTTGAAAACTTCAATTACACAAAACTCAACAAAATCTTCGTGAGATCCGTTAGTATAAGAAAGCAAATCACTACTTTAGGTACTGTTGTAAACCCATTCAAATTTTATAATTGCATTATACCTACTGTATTTTAACATTACCATGGCTTATACCCCTCAATACAAACCATAGATTCATCAAAACAAGCACACAATGCAACGAAAACAGAATCTGTCTTAAACAGAACAGTCTGTAGTAATCTGTACTCTAACCGTACTTCTGTAACTCTAAAAATTCTGAAACATTAGGAAAACGTAAGGAATTTGCATATCAGCTCTGTGTTAAAATTTCAGCTCAAGATCACGTTCTAGCAAAAAATTAAAATTCATATACTGGACGCAAAGTTTCTGTTTCAGATTCAGCATCACTTCTACTCATCTTATGAATCATCCTAAAGGCTCTACTTGGCACAAACACTAAATAAATCATAAAAACACAATCATAACAGAGGTATAATTGTGTCAACACTCAAAAACAGAAAGGAAAAAGCAAAAATAAATTTATTTATTGGGTTGCCTCCCAACAAGCGCTATCGTTTTACGCCCCTAGCTAGGCATGATGATTTCAATGATGGTCACATAAAAGGTAGTAATTGAAATATGCAAAAGAACATCATGAATATCATGACAAACACATTTAAGTCTAACCCACTTCCTATGCATAGGGATTTTATGAGCAAACAATTTATGGGAACAAGAATCAACTAGCATAGGAAGGCAAAACAAGCATAACTTCAAAACTTTGAACACATAGAGAGGAAACTTGATATTATTGCAATTCCTACAAGCATATGTTCCTCCCTCATAATAAATTTCAGTAGCATCATGAAGGAATTCAACAATATAACTATCACATAAATCATTCTTTTCATGATGCACAAGCATAGAATTTTCATTACTCTCCTCATAAGAAAATTCCTTATCATCCATGGTAGTGGGAGCAAACTCAACAACATAACTATCATGAGACACTTGATTGAGATAACCACATTGCAAATTGAAACCAGGATGATAAGATTCATGGTTATCATTACTCATTATAGCATACGTGTCATCACCATCATCATGAATAGGAGGCATGCAATCATCATAATAAATTTGCTCATCAAAACTTGGGGGACTAAAAATATCATCTTCATCAAACATAGCATCCCCAAGCTTGTGCCTTTGCATATCATTAGCATAATTGACATTAATATAATTTATAGTAACATCATTGCAATCATACTTTTCAATCAAGGATCTATCATGAATCACCTTATAAATTTCTTCTTTCAATTCTTCATCAAATTTTCAGATTCATGATTTTCAAGCAAAACTTCATAGAGATAATCAAGTGCACTCAACTCACTAGCAATTGGTTCATCATAATTTGGTCTTTTGAAAAGATTAGCAAGTGGATGAGGATCCATATCAATAGATTTTTAGCAAGTGAAGATGCAAGCAAATAGAAGGCACATGGTAACACAAGCAAAGATAGCAAACAAGCAAACAAAAATAGATCCAGCGAGAAAAAGGCGAACGAAAAAGAGGACGAATAAAACGGCAAATTTGTGAAGTGGGGGAGAGGAAAACAAGAGGCAAATGGCAAATAATGTAATTGCAAGGAGATGAGATTTGTGATTAGGAACATGATATAGGCATGTAGAAGAGACTGCTTCCTCCCCGGCAACGGCGCCAGAAATTCCTTTGACATGGCTTGGACTGCGTCGGTATTTCCCCAAAGAGGAAGGGATGATGCAACACAGCGACGGTAAGTATTTCCCTCAGATATGAAACCAAGGTTATCGAACCAGTAGGAGGATCACCACCACCCAATAAGTAGCACCTGCACACAAACAACAAATACTTGCAACCCGACGCGAAAGAGAGGTTGTCAATCTCTCTACGGGAAATAGATAGATTAGGTAATGATAGATAGGAGAGATAGATCTCTCAAGAACACAAATAAAAAGAGTAAATACGCAGCAAGATATTTTTGGGTTTTTGGTTTTGTAGATCTGAAAATAAAGATTGCAAAAAAACGTAGATCGGAAAGCAATATGATAGGAAAAGTAGACCCGGGGGCCGCAGGGTCCACTAGTGGCTTCTCTCATGAGCATAGCGCACGGTGGGTGAACAAATTACTGTTGGGCAATTGATACAAAATCGAATAGTCATGACGATATCCAAGGCGATGATCATATATAGGCATCACGTCCAAGATAGATAGACCGACTCCTGCCTGCATCTACCTCTATTACTCCACACATCGACCGCTATCCAGCATGCATCTAGTGTATTAAGTTCATGGAAAAACGGAGTAATGCAATAAGAACGATGACATGATGTAGACAAGATCTATTCATGTAGGAATAGACCCCATCTTGTTATCCTTAATAGCAATGATACATGTGTGTCTTGCTGCCCCTTCTGTCACTGGGAAAGAACACCGCAAGATCGAACCCATCACAAAGCACCTCTTCCCATGGCAAGAAAAGTCGATCTAGTCGGCCTAAATAAACCAAAGATTCAAAGAAGAAATATGATGCTATAAGCAATCATGCATATAAGAGAGCAAAGAAGACTCAAATAATATTCATGGATAGAAACTGATCATGAACTCAAAATTCATCGGATCCCAACAAACACACCGCAAAAGTTTACATCAAATAGATCTCCATGAGACCATTGTATTGAGAATCATAAGAGAGAGAGAGAGGAAGCCATCTAGCTACTGCCTACGGACCCGAAGGTCTATGGTGGACTACTCACGCATCATCGGAGAGGCACCTATGAGGAAGATGAACCCCTCTGTGATGGTGTTTAGATTGGATCTCGAGGTTCTGGAACTTGCGGCGGCTGGAATTGTGTTTCGGCGACTCTCCTAGGGTTTTTGGAATTTCTGGGAATTTATAGGCACGATAGTCGGTTGAGGGGGTGCCGGAGAGGCCCAGCACCCACCAGGGCGCGCCGGGGGGCCTCTAGCGCGCCCTTGTGGGTGCTAGCCACCCTGGGCCCCCTCTGCTGATGTTCCTTGGCCCATATGGTCTCTTCTGGTCTGGAAAAAATCCACAAAAATTCCCGCATCGTTTTATCTCCGCATGGTACTGATTTCCTGCGAAGTAAAAAACAAGCAAAAACAGCAACTAGCACTTTGGCACTATGTCAATAGGTTAGTCCCAAAAAATGATATAAAGTTGTAATATATTGATTGTAAAACATCCAAGAATGATAATATAACAACATGGAACAAGCAAAAATTATAGATACGTTGGAGACGTATCAAGCACCCCCTCACGCATCTCAATGGCTTGAGGGTGCGGTAGGGGTTGATGACCTTCTCGAAGAACTTGTCCTTGGAGGGGCTTGGAGACATCATGGCGATCCAGATATGTCAGAAAAACAGCCTGAAAAAAGAACAGAGGAGAAACTTGTGATGCGGTGGTCAAAACATACAGGAGTATATATAATGATTCTTTTCCAGGTCAGAATACGTGCTCGGGAAGAAATCGGAGTACGGGAGGCACACGAGGGCCCACCAAGCCATGAGGGCGCGCCCAGGGGGGTGGCCGCGCCCTGTTGGCTTATGCCTCCCTCGTGGGTCCCCCTGACTCCCTTTTATTTTTGGAATTTTTCTAAAATACCAAAACCAACAGAACATATTTTTTTGGAATTTTTTGGAGCCGATTTACTTACCGTATCACGTACCTACTCCCTTTTCAGGTTTCTAGAGTGTGCCGGAAGGTCTCTCTTATGTGCTCTTCCGGTGTTATCACTTGAATAGTATTAGTTTCATCATTAATGGGCATACCTGAAATGTAGTGCTTAATTCTTTGCCCATTTACCACTCTCGGATTTTTACCTTCAAAGTTATTAATTTTTATAGCACCGGAGCGATAGACCTCCTCGACAACATATGGGCCTTCCCATTTGGAGAGGAGTTTACCTGCAAAAAATCTGAAACTAGAATTGTTCAAAAGTACTAGATCTCCTACATTGAATTCTCGTTTTTGAATCCTCTTGCGATATTTTAACCTTTTCTTTAAACAACTTGGCATTTTCATAAGCATGTGTCCTCCATTCATCTAATGACCTAATATCAAATAACCTCTTTTCACCGGCAAGTTTAAAGTCGTAGTTATGTTCTTTAATTGCCCAATAAGCTTTATGTTCTACCTCAAGAGGTAAATGACATGCTTTTCCATAGACCATTTTATATGGAGACATCCCCATGGGGTTCTTGTAAGCAGTCCTATAAGCCCATAGAGCGTCATCCAGTTTCTTAGACCAATTCTTTCTAGATCTATTGCCAGTCTTTTGCAAAATTAGTTTTATTTCTCGATTTCTCAATTCTACTTGGCCACTAGACTGAGGATTATAAGTTGACGCAATTCTATGGTTAACATCATATTTGGCTAGAAGTTTACGGAAAGCACACTGAATAAAAAGTGAACCACCATCAGTCATTAAGTATCTAGGGACTCCAAACCTCGGGAAAATGATGTCTTTAAGCATTTTAATAGAAGTGTTATGATCAATACTACTAGTTCGAATAGCTTCTACCCACTTAGTAACATAATCAACAACATCTAGAATATGAGTATACCCATTAAAGGAAGGAAAAGGTCCCATAAAATCAAAGCCCCAAACATCAAATGGTTCAATAGCAAGTGAATAATTCATAGGCATTTCCTGACGTCTACTAATGTTACCAACTCTTTGACATTCATCACATGAAAGGACAAACTTACGAGCATCTTTAAAAAGAGTAGGCCAATAGAAACCGGATAGCAATACCTTGTGTGCAGTTCTGTCACCGGCATGGTGATACGTCTCCAACGTATCTACTTTTCCTCACCCTTTTGCCCTTGTTTTGGACTCTAATTTGCATGATTTTAATGAAACTAACCCGGACTGACGCTGTTTTCAGCAGAACTACCATGGTGTTGTTTTTGTGCAGAAATAAAAGTTCTCGGAATGGAACGAAACTTTTTGGAGAATTATTTTGGAATAAATAAGAATTATTGGAGCCAAAATCCACCGAAGAGGGGGGCCAGGGTGAGCATCACCCACCAGGCCCCCTGGGCGCGCCCTAGTGGGTTGTGCCCACCTCGTGGCCCCACTTACCTTATCTCCGCCACTATAAATTCCTAAATTCGGAGGAAAAAATCAGAGAGAAAGAATTATCGCGTTTCACGAGACGAAGCCACCGCCACCTCCTGTTCTTCATCGGGAGGCCAGATCTGGAGCCCGTTTGGGGCTCCGGAGAGGGGAATCTTCGGTCTTCGTCATCATCAACCTTTCTCCATCGCCAATTCCATGATGCTCCCCACCGGGAGTGAGTAATTCCTTCGTAGGCTTGCTGGTCGGTGAGGAATTGGATGAGATTCATCATGTAATCGAGTTAGTTTTGTTAGGGCTTGATCCCTAGTATCCACTATGTTCTGAGATTGATGTTGCTATGACTTTGCTATGACTAATGCTTGTCACTAGGACCCGAGTGCCATGATTTCAGATCTGGACCGTTTATGTTATCATCTATATATCCATGTTCTTGATCCGATCTTGCCTAGTCATATGCACCTATTACGTGTTATGATCCGTCAACCCCATAGTGATAATATTTGGGACACTTCGCGGTGATGACCGTAGTTTGAGGAGTTCATGTATTCACCATGTGTTAATGATTTGTTCCGGTTCTCTATTAAAAGGAGGCCTTAATATCCCTTAGTTTCCTTATGGATCCCGCTGCCACGGGAGGGTAGGACAAAAGATGTCATGCAAGTTCTTTGCCATAAGCACGCATGACTATTTACGGAATACATGCCTACATTACATTGATGAACTGGAGCTAGTTCTGTATCGCCCTAGGTTATGACTGTTATATGATGAATATCATCCAACGAGTTACCGATCCAGTGCCTACAACCTTTCCACTTATTGTTCTTGCTAACTTACTACTGTTGTTGCTGCTGTTCCAACTGCTACAAAACTATTGCTACTACTGTTACCGCTACTGTTACTATTGATACTGCTATCAAAATTATCATATTACTGTGCTACTGATCACTCTGCTGCAGATATTTAATCTCCAGGTGTGGTTGAATTGACAACTCAACTGCTAATACTATCAAGTATTCTTTGGCTCCCCTTGTGTCGAATCTATAAATTTGGGTTGAATACTCTACCCTCGAAAACTGTTGCGATCCCCTATACTTGTGGGTTATCAAGACCTTTTTCTGGCGCCGTTGCCGGGGACCATAGCAATATTTGTTGAGTCACTTGGGATTTATATCAAATTATCACTATGAAGAATCTGAAGGATCAAAAGACTAAGATTTTTCCCTCTACTACGAGGGGAGGTAAGGAACTGCCATCACACTCTGCACTTGATTCACCTTCTGTTATGAGTAAGCTTGCAACACCACCACTTGCTAGTAATCCTGATATGTCACAAGTTATTGATGATGCTACCTCTGCTATGAATTATGCTATTGATGATGCTAGTACCATGCTTGATGATAATGTGCCACTAAGAGAATTTCTTGATGAACAAATTGCTAGAGCTAAAGAAAATGAAACTACTGAAACTGCTGAAATTGATGAAGCTTATGAAACTGATTATGATTATGAAACTCCTATTAGTCCTAGCTCTCCTAAGTTTGAAATGCCTAAGATACCTGAAGGTTATGTTATGGACGAGGAGATAACTAGAGAAATTCTTTCTTGCAAGGATAGAGACGATCTTAAGAAATTGCTATGCAAGTATAAGGAAAAGACTTTGAATGCTAGAATGAAATGTGATCCTAAGTTTGCTACTTCACCAATCTGTGTTACCAATAAGGATTATGAGTTCTCTGTCGACCCAGAGTTAATTACTTTGGTTGAATCTGATCCTTTCCATGGCTATGAAACTGAAACTGTAGTGGCACACCTTACTAAGCTGAATGATATAGCCACCCTCTTTACTCATGATGAGAAGATTCGTTACTATTACATTCTTAAGTTATTTCCGTTCTCATTAAAGGGTGATACTAAGACATGGTACAATACCCTTGCTCCTGGTTGTGTGCGTAGTCCCCAGGACATGATTTACTACTTCTCTGAAAAAATATTTTCCTACTCATAAGAAACAAGCTGCCTTACAGGAAATATTTAACTTTGTGCAAATTGAAGAAGAGAGTCTCCCACAAGCTTGGGGGAGGCTTCTCTAATTGCTTAATGCTTTGTATGATCATCCTCTCAAGAAAAATGAAATACTTGATATCTTTTATAATGGACTAATCGATACTTGTAGGGACTTCCTAGATAGTTGTGCTGGTTGTGTTTTCAGGGAACGAGCTGTTGAACAAGCTGAGGAATTATTGAATAACATATTGAAGAATTATGATGATTGGACTCTTCCTGAACCACCGCCTAAACCCACTCCGAAGAAGAGGGGTATCTTATTTCTCAGTCCTGAAGATATGCAAGAGGCAAAGAAATCTATGAAGGAAAAAGGTATTAAAGCTGAGGATGTCAAGAATTTGCCACCTATTGAAGAAATACATGGCCTTGACACACCACCACCTCCACAGGTGGTAGAGGTAAATTCTTTATTAAAGTTCAATGAAAGTGACATTCCTCACAATAAACATCCTAGTCAATGCTTATATGAGTTTGATAACTATATTATGAAGCAAGATCATTTCAATGCTCATGTTCTGAAACAATTGAAATACAATTGTGATATGATTGCTCGCTTGAGTGACTTGCTATTTAGAATCAGTAATGATGTTAGAGGTGTAGGAAAGCATGCCTCTATGGTTCAAACTCAGTTAGAACAAGTTGCTAAGTCTCAAAAAGAATTGCTTGATGAAATGAATAGTATTATGCATGATTTTGCTGTTAGAGTAGTAACTAGAGGAGGTAGAATGACCCAAGAACCACTTTATCCTGAGGGTCACCCTAAGAGAATTGAACAAGATTCTCAGAGAATTAATACTGATGCACCTAGTCATTCTAAGAGGAAGAAGAAAAAGAAAAATGATAGGACTTTGCATACCTCTAGTGAACCTGAGACACAAAAACCTCCTGATAATAATGATGTCTCTATTTCCGATGCTGAAACTCAATCTGGTAGTGAACATCAACCTAGTGATAATGAAAATGATAATGATGATGTTCACGGTGATGCTCAACCTAATAATGATAAAGAACCAGATAATGATGTTGAAATAGAGCCTGCTCCTGATCTTGATAACCCATCAACCTAAAAATAAATGGTATGATAAAAGAGATTTTGTGGCTAGGAAACATGGTAAAGAAAGAGAGCCATGGGTTTAGAAACCCATGCCATTTCCACCTAAGCCAACTAAGAAAAAGGATGATGAAGAATTTGAGCGCTTTGCTGAGATGATTAGGCCAGTCTTTTTGCATACCCGTTTAACTGATATTTTGAAGATGGCTCCTTACGCAAAGTATATGAAAGACATCATCACCAATAAAAGAAAAATACCTGAAGCTGAAATCTCCCCCATGCTTGCTAATTATTCTTTTAAAGATGGAGTACCTAAAAAACTTGGAGATCCTGGAATACCAACTATACCTTGCTCCATCAAAAGAAACTATGTTAAAACTACTTTGTGTGATTTGGGAGCCGGTGTTAGTGTTATGCCTTTCTCCTTATATAAAAGACTTGATTTAAATAAACTCACACCTACTGAGACATCAATGCAAATGGCTGACAAATCAACAACCATACCTATTGGTATTTGTGAGGGTGTGCCCGTTGTTGTTGCAAATGTTACTATCTTAACGGACTTTGTTATTCTTGAGATGCCCGAGGACGACAACAAGTCGATTATCCTTGGTAGACCCTTTTTGAATACTGAAGGGGCTGTTATTGATTGCAATAAAAGCAAAGTCACTTTTCATATTAATGGTAATGAGCACACGGTGCACTTTCCCAAGAAAAAATTCCAAGTGAATGGTATAAATGTTATTGAAGAATCTCCGACCATCACTATTGGAAGTTTTCAATTACCTCTACCTACTGCCAAAAAGAAATATGATATACTTATTGTTGGGGATATGCACATCCCCATTGAGGTAACTTAGTGGTTTACGAAAGTTCTTCGGTTTCATGCTAATCGGAAGTGGTTGTTAATAAGACTTGATCAACCTTATTAATGGATCATTTTTGAGAGGTATGAAGTCGATGAATCTAGTAAGCACAACTCTCTGTTCCCACCTTTTATTTTTCTGTTTTAGTTAGTTGAATAAAATAAATGCCATGATTACCCTGTTTTCTGTTTTCTCCGTGCAATAAAAAAATGACCCAAAAATAAAAATTCTCAGAATGCCCTGAAAATTTAACATGATTTTTTCCGAATATTTAAGAATTTTTGGTGCAAATAACACCTGAGGGGGGTGCAGCTCGTGCCCACAAGACACCAGGGCGCGCCAGCTCCCCCAGGCACGCCCTGGTGGGTTGTGGCCCCCACGTGGGCCCCCTCACTTATCTCTTTAGCCCACATTGTCACCTACCTCCAGCAAAAATTCACCACAGCCACCATTTTCATGTTCTTGCTCTCAAACCCGTGGATTTCGATCTCTTTGCTCGAAGCTTCATTTCCGAAACTGTTTGGAGGGATTGCTTCTTGGTATGTGACTCCTCCATTGCTCCAATTAGTTTTTGTTTAATGGGTTATTTTTAGAGTAATTAGCTACTCTTGGTGCTGCTATAGATGAGCTTGCATGTTGAATTCTTAGAGTTCTAAGTAGTTTGGATGCTCAATGTGGCCTATATGCATGCTTGGGAGTAGTTGCTAACAATCTTACAAAGTTTTGTTGACAAATTTTTGTGGACTAATTTTTTTTCAGAATTTTTATAGGAATAAAAATGCAATTCTTTAGGAGTTCTTCGAGGAGGAGATCCTCGGGAGCCTCATCAAGTGGAAGCTCAGTTCGGCAGTCTTATGTTGAACCAAGCGAAAGTTCGATGCGAGATGCCGCCACCAAATCATGCTTGTGGCCTTGCGACGAGTTCATGGAAGGTGCAGGTATTAAGGAGGAATTTGATCAATTTATTCGCAACACAGAGCTTGTCTCCTTCATCGCAGATAAGTGCCCCCAACACCTCGAGCTCACGAAAACCTTCACAAAGAAATTCAAATATTTTCCTCGTGAGTCTAGAGTTTCATTCAACCTGTACGATCATTCCTTTACCATGCCGTTAGAAATGTTTAGCGATGCATGCAAACTTCCATATGAGGGTTCGCTCGATGAACCAACAAAATCTGAGTACGAGTCATTTTTAGTTAATCTTTGCTTTGGCGAAGATAGGGGGTTACACAACGGAGAATTAACAGTATCCATTTTCCATCACTACAATATTTTGCGCTCTTTAATGGTAAATGTGTTGTAGGCAAACAAGATTGTAGTACACTGTGTGCTCATGATTTGAGTCTCCTACACACTGCCATAACTGGGAATAAGGATTATAATCTTGGTGAAATTGTTGCACGGAGGTTGCAGCTTAATGCTGTTAGTGGTAATTTTTATGGAGGAATCTATGCCTCCCGTGTAGCCGAGAGATTAAATGTGTCACCATGGCCTAATGACCCCATCCTACCCACTCAGTATTTAGACTTTGATGCTATGAAGCGTCATAAGTTCCTTATGGGCACGGCCACCAATTATACCTATAACTTGAGATTTTATAAGAAACCCGTTGTGCCTGTTGCATTGCCTGCTCCTGCTCTCTTTGATTTTCACACTAGGGGAAGATATTATGTTCTTGAGAGCGAGGCCTATGATTGAAGCTGCCAGGAGGGCCGCTGAGTCTGCTCCGAGGTTCTCAATGAGCCACCGCCCAAATTATTATTCATACAGATGGTGATTACCAAGCTAGGCCAAAAGCCTAAGCTTGGGGGAGTACGTATTTTCACTGACATTACATTCATGTTCACACATTTGATTCCAGTTGTCGGTGTTCATACTTTTCCATTGTAATATCCATGCTAGATTCGTTTTCTCGCTTTCTTTTTGTGTGTTTGAAAAACTTTGAGAAAACCCAAAAATATTTCCTATTTCTTATTAGTTTTTCTTTCTAGCTTAGATTAATTGTAGCATCAAAAGAAAACCCAAAAAGATTTCTCGCTTCTACTTTTACTTGTTGGGAGCTTTCCAGTGTAAATAGTTTTTCTCCTTTTTGTTTTCTTTAATTTGTTTGCTTCATGAAAAACTAAAAAGTCCAAAAATATTTCAGTGTGTTTCTCTGAAATTCTTTTCTTTTTACTTGAGTCGTACCAAGGAGAAGATCATGATGAAATTATTGAGTGGCTCCCATCTGCATTATTGTTTATCTAATAAAGAGCCCATGTTACTTTGTCTTCTCCTCTTGAATAAAATGCTTGCAGATTCCAGCTTAGTCCACAACACTCTTGCACTATTATCTTCTTATCGTTCGATCGTGCAAGTGAAAGGCAATAATGACAACATTTGATGAATTTACTGTGGCAGAGAAAAGCGGGTATGAACTCAACTTGTTTTTGTTTTTGTAAATATGTTTAACCTAGTATCCCTTGATTCCGCTCATTTCAATCAAACATGTTTGCAATGACCATTAGAGATTATAGTTGTTCATGCCATGATTAAGTAGCTAGCAGTGGATAATGATTTATCTTGGGTGTCAACATGCATCAAAATGGTTGTGATGCGGTATGATGATATGGTATCCTCCTCGGAATGTTTCAAGTGACTTGACTTGGCACATGTTCACGCATGTAGTTGAATCAAAACCAACATAGCCTTCATGATATTTATGTTCATGGTGTCCATATCCTACTCATGCTAGTATTCAATGTTGATTATATGTAATGCATGTTCATGACCGTCTTCGCTCTCTAGTTGGCCGCTTCTCAATCTAACTGCTAGCCTTCGCCTGTACTAAGTGGGAATGCTGCTTGTGCATCAAAACCCTTAAACCAAGTTATGCCAGATGAGTCCACTATATCTACCTATATGCGGTATTACCCTGCCGTTCCAAAGTAAATTTGCATGTGCCACCTCTAAAAATTCAAATGAACATCTGTTTTGTGTGCTTGGACCGCTCATGGAGCAACAGGGGGCAGTCAGTATCTTCCATGCTAAGCGGGTTATTCTCATGATGAGTGTTTATTCACTTGTCCTTACACGAGAGGGGCGGTAATAGGGATTCCCAGTCCCGAAATCAAAAATCAAAAATCAAAAATAATTAAACAAAACTCCCCCAGGAATGTTGTTGGTTTGGACGGTACCCGTGGATGCGGCTCGCCGTGGAGTGTGATTGTTGGTGGAGGGGGAGTAAACCTTTACTTTTACCGCTTGGGAACCGCCGCTAATTTGTTTATCATGGAAGATATTGATAACTCTTGGTCGTGACGTTGATAGGAAGGGTGTACCTCCCAAAATTATATCTATCTCTGTTTTAAACTTTGAGCTCTGGCACCGCTGCAAATCCATGATTCCCTCTGCGAAGGGACTGTCTATTTACTTTTAAGTTGAGTCATCACCTTCTCAAATAAGCGCCAGACCTGAGAGCACTATTGTCATCCTCATGCGTTGTGTATAGTTGATGTTGGGTGCAGCATGACTGGATCTTTTCTACCATGAATTACAATGTTTAGTCGCTGCTTGAACTTTGGAGGTGCTCTGCATTTATGTTTTGCGGTCTCAGAAAGGGCTAGCGAGATACCACTATTGTCATATTGTATCATGATTGTTTTGACAAAGTGTTGGCGCTTGAGATATCTTATTATTGCTCGCTAGTTGCTTATGTTATTGTTATGAGTAAATATAATTTCTAATAGTTATTGTTGACATGGTTAGTCATAATCTTTGCTGAAAACCTGGGTGCTACTTAAGCATATATATGTAAACAAGAACAAAAGAGTTCATAAAAGTTTTTCTTTATCACTTTCAGTTTGTCAACTGAATTGCTTGAGGACAAGCAAAGGTTTAAGCTTGGGGGACTTGATACGTCTCCAACGTATCTACTTTTCCTCACCCTTTTGCCCTTGTTTTGGACTCTAATTTGCATGATTTGAATGAAACTAACCCGGACTGACGCTGTTTTCAGCAAAACTACCATGGTGTTGTTTTTGTGCAGAAATAAAAGTTCTCGGAATGGAACGGAACTTTTTGGAGAATTATTTTGGAATAAATAAGATTTATTGGAGTCAAAATCCACCGAAGAGGGGGGGCAGGGTGAGCATCACCCACCAGGGCGCGCCAGGCCCCCTGGGCGCGCCCTGGTGGGTTGTGCCCACCTCGTGGCCCCACTTGCCCTATCTCCGCCACTATAAATTCCTAAATTCGGATAAAAAAATCAGAGAGAAAGAATTATCGCGTTTCACAAGACGGAGCCGCCGCCATCTCCTGTTCTTCATCGGGAGGCCAGATCTGGAGCCCGTTTGGGGCTCCGGAGAGGGGAATCTTTGGTCTTCGTCATCATCAACCTTTCTCCATCGCCAATTCCATGATGCTCCCCACCGGGAGTGAGTAATTCCTTCGTAGGCTTGCTGGTCGGTGAGGAGTTGGATGAGATTCATCATGTAATCGAGTTAGTTTTGTTAGGGCTTGATCCCTCGTGTCCACTATGTTCTGAGATTGATGTTGCTATGACTTTGCTATGCCTAATGCTTGTCACTAGGGCCCGAGTGCCATGATTTCAGATCTGAACCGTTTATGTTATCATCTCTATATCCATGTTCTTGATCCGATCTTGACTAGTCATATGCACCTATTACGTGTTATGATCCATCAACCCCATAGTGACAATATTTGGGATACTTCGCGGTGATAACCGTAGTTTGAGGAGTTCATGTATTCACCATGTGTTAATGCTTTGTTCCGGTTCTCTATTAAAAGGAGTCCTTCATATCCCTTAGTTTCCTTATGGACCCCGCTGCCACGGGAGGGTAGGACAAAAGATGTCATGCAAGTTATTTTCCATAAGCACGCATGACTATTTACGGAATACATGCCTACATTACATTGATGAACTGGAGCTAGTTCTGTATCGCCCTAGGTTATGACTGTTATATGATGAATATCATCTAACGAGTTACCGATCCAGTGCCTACGACCTTTCCACTTATTGTTCTTGCTAAGTTACTACTGATGTTGCTGCTATTCCAACTGCTACAAAACTATTGCTACTACTATTACCGCTACTGTTACTATTGCTACTGCTATCAAAACTATCATATTACTGTGCTACTGATCACTCTGCTGCAGATATTTAATCTCCAGACGTGGTTGAATTGACAACTCAACTGCTAATACTCTCAAGTATTCTTTGGCTCCCCTCGTGTCGAATCTATAAATTTGGGTTGAATACTGTACCCTCGAAAACTGTTGCGATCCTATACTTCTGGGTTATCACATGGTGTCCTCCGTAGGCCTCAGAGTGACACTTCCTTAGAATCTGTCCCTGTTCATGATCAGGTATACAAAATCTAATAATACCATCTACTCCTTCTTTATAAAGATGTGGGTCATCCCAAAAGTAATGTCGTAAATCATAAAAGAATTTTTTCTTTTGTTGATAGGTTAAGCTAGGTGGAACATATTTAGCAACAATGTAATTAGCATAATCAGCATACCAAGGAGTGCTACGTGAAGTATTTATAACAACAAGTTGCTCATCACGAAAATTATCATCAATAGGCAGTGGGTCATCAAGAACAATTTCCATCCTAGACAAGTTATCTGCTAGAGGGTTTTTAGCTCCCTTTCTGTCAACGATATGCAAATCAAACTCTTGAAGTACAAGCACCCACCTAATAAGTCTAGGTTTAGCATCTTTCTTTTCCATAAGGTATTTAATAGCAGCATGATCAGCGTGAATAGTTACTTTAGAATCAACGATGTAAGGTCTGAATTTATCACATGCAAACACAACTGCTAAAAATTCCTTCTCAGTAGTAGCATAATTTCTTTGAGAAGTGTCTAGGGTCTTACTAGCATAATGAATAACATTTAATTTCTTATCGACTATTTGCCCTAGAACAGCACCAACAGCATAATCACTAGCATCACACATAATTTCAAATGGTAGATTCCAATCAGGTGGCTGGAAAATAGGTGCAGAAATCAAGGCTTTCTTAAGTATCTCAAAGGCTTCTACACAATCATCATCGAAAACAAAAGGAATATCTTTCTGGAGGAGATTAGTTAATGGCCTGGAAATCTTTGAGAAATCTTTAATGAAACGCCTATAGAAACCAGCATAACCAAGGAAACTTCTTATACCTTTCATATCTTTTGGGCATGGCATTTTCTCTATTGCGTCGACTTTGGCTTTGTCCACCTCAATGCCTCGTTCAGAAAATTTATGCCCAAGTACTATACCTTCATTCATCATAAAGTGGCACTTCTCCTAGTTCAAGACAAGATTGGTTTCCTCACATCACTGCAAAACTCGATCAAGGTTGCTCAAGCAATCATCAAAAGAAGTCCCGCAAACGGAAAAATCGATCATTAAAACCTCAAATATCTTTTCAAAAAAGTCAGAGAATATAGCAGTCATACATCTTTGAAAGGTAGCAGGTGCATTGCATAAACCAAAAGGCATACGTCTATAAGCATAAGTTCCAAAAGGACAAGTAAAGGTGGTTTTCTCTTGGTCCTCTTTTGACACAGGTATTTGAGAAAAAACAGAGTATCCATCAAGAAAACAAAAGTGTGAGTGCTTTGATAGTCTTTCTAACATTTGATCGATAAAAGGCAAAGGATAATGATATTTCCTAGTAGCTTTACTTAATTTCCTGAAATCAATCACCATCCTATAGCCAGTTATGATTCATTGTGGAATGGGCTCATTTTTATCATTAGGCACAACAACTATACCTCCTTTATTAGGAACACATTGAACAAGCTTACCCATCTACTATCAACAACATGATAAATTATACCTGCCTCTAGAAGTTTTAATATCTCAGTTCTTACCACCTCCTTCATCTTAGGATTGAGACGGCATTGATGGTCAACGACAGGTTTAGCATCTGGTTCCATATTAATCTTGTGCTGACATAGAGTGGGGCTTATGCCCTTAAGATCATCAAGATTATATCCAATAGTATCCCTGTGCTTCTTTAGAGTTTTAAGAAATCTTCTTTCTTCATGCTCTGAAAGGTTAGCACTGATAATAACAGGATATATCTTCTTTTCATCAAGGTAAGCATACTTCAATGTATCAGGTAATGTCTTTAGCTCAAACACGGGATCTCCCTTGGGTGGAGGAGGATCCCCTAAAATATCAACTAGTAAGTTGTGTTTAAGAATGGGTGTTTGTCTAAAAAATATATCATCTATTTCATTTCTTTCATTCATATGCATATCATTCTCATGGTCTAGCAAATATTGTTCTAGCGGATCAGTTGGGGGTACGACAATAGAAGCAAGCCCAATTATTTCATCCTTATTAGGCAATTCTTTTTCATGTGGTTGTTTATTAAACTTAGAGAAATTAAATTCATGAGACATATCACCAAAGCTTACTTTGACCTTCTCAGTAGCAAAATTGATTTCAGCATTAACAATATTCAAGAAAGGTCTACCAAATATAATGGGACAAAAGTTATCTTGTTCCGAACCAAGTACTAGAAAATCATTGGGGTACTTGACTTTTCCACACAAGACTTCAACATCTCTAACAATCCCAAGTGGTGAAATAGTATCATGGTTTGCAAGTTCAATAGTGACATCAATATCTTCAATCTCAGAGGGTGCTATGTCATGCATATTTTCTTGATATAATGTAAAAGGTATATCACTAACACTAGCACCAATATCACACAAACCATGGTAACAATGATCTCCAATTTTAACAGAGACAACTTGCATGCCTACAACTGGTTTGTTTTTACCGAGCTCATCCCACTTGTTTCTAACAGGTTTTACGATTCTAGATGTTTCATCACAAAAGTAAATAACCTGACCATCAATATTATCAACTAGAAGATCTTTAACCATACAACTTTAGGCTCCACATTTATTTGTTTAGAAGGTATAGGTGTCCTAACATGACTTTTATTAACCACAATTGTAGCCTTAGCATGTTCCCTAATTCTAACAGGAAAAGGAGGTTTCTCAATATAAGCAGTAGGAACAATTGGATCAATATGGTTAACAATTACTTCTTCCTTCTTACTTTTAACAGGTTCCTCTAATCGTTTTTCAATGGGAGGATGATATTTAAACCACTTCTCTTTGGGAAGATCAACATGAGTAGCAAACGATTCATAGAAATTAACTACTATCTTAGAGTCAAGACCATATTTATTGCTAAACTCATGGAAAACATTAGTTTCCATGAAAGATTTAACGCAATCAAAATTAAGCTTTATACCTGACTCTTTACCTTCGTCGAGTTCCCAATCTTCAGAGTTGCATTTAATTCTTTTGAGAAGATCCCATTTGAATTCAATAGTCTCCTTCATGTAGGAAAAAGTAGCACAAGAATCGACTAATACTTGATCATCATGAGAAAGTCGAGCATAAAATTTTTGTATAATCATTTCTCTAGAGAGCTCATGGTTGGGGAAAGTGTGCATCATAGATTTAAGCCTCCCCCAACCTCGAGCAATACTTTCTCCTTCACGAGGCTAGCAAATTATAAATAAAGTTCCGATCACGATGGACTAGATGCATAGGATAAAACTTCTGATGAAATTCCAGCTTCAAGCGATTCCAGTCCCATGATTTAGTATCATCCAATAACCTATACCACATTAATTCTTTTCCCACCAAAGATAAAGGGAAAACCTTCTTTTTAACTTTGTCTCTGGGTACTCCTGAAAGATTAAACAATCCACAAATCTCATCGACATATATCAAATGGTAATCAGGATGAGTTGAACCGTCATAAGGATTAGTCAACAGTTTCTCTACCATACCCGAAGGAATCTCATAATAAATATTTTCAGTAGGTTTAGTAGGTTGAGGAACAACTTCTTCAACTTCTGTTCGAGGCAAAGATGCCCCGAACAAGCCACTCAAAGGGTGACCGTTCAGAGTGACAAGCAACAGTAAATTTCAGCACGTATAGAAAATGTTTCCTTACCGATTTCCACTTACCAAAGGCCCTTCACTCCCCGGCTACGGCGCCAGAAAAGAGTCTTGATGACCCACAAGTATAGGGGATCAATCGTAGTCCTTTCGATAAGTAAGAGTGTCGAGCCCAACGAGGAGCAGAAGGAAATGATAAGCAATTTTCAACAAGGTATTCTCTGCAAGTGATGTGAGTAACAATAGTAGAAAGTTTTGTAGCAAAATAATTCATAACAAGTGACAATAGTAACAAAGGTGCAACAAGGTAGCCCAATCATTTTTATAGCAAAGGACATGCCTGAAAGTACTATTATATTAGGCAAGTGCTCCCGAGGACACATGGGAATTCCTGTCTAGTCACGTTCATCATGTTGTGTTGATTCGCGTTCGCTACATTGTAATTTGACATGTGGGTGGACCGGTGCTATGGTGTTATTCTTACTTGAACAAACAACCAACTTATGATTACCCCCTCTCGCAAGCGTCTGCAACTACGAAAGAAGAATTAAGACAAATCTAACCATATCATTAAACATGTGGATCCAAATCAGCCCCTTATGAAGCAACGTATAAACTGGGGTTTAAGCTTATGTCACTCTCGCAACTCATGACACGTCTCCAACGTATCTATAATTTTTTATTGTTCCATGCTGTTATATTATCATTCTTGGATGTTTTACAATCATTTTATAGCAACTTTATATCATTTTTTGGGACTAACCTATTGACATAGTGCCCAGTGCCAGTTGCTGTTTTTTTGCTTGTTTTTTACTTCGCAGAATATCAGTACCAAACGAAGTACAAATGCCACGATTTTTTTTGGAGATTTTTTTTGGACCAGAAGACAACTTGGGAGCCAAGGAAGCACCTCGGAGGAGGCCCGTGGGGCCCACAAGACACCAGGCCCGCCAGAGGCCCCTGGCGCGCCCTGATGGGTCGTGGGGACCACAGAGGTCTCCTCCACCGCCTCTCAGCTCTATAAATACCCAAATATTCCAAAAACCCTTGGGGAGTCGACGAAACACAATGCCAGCCACCGCAAGTTCCAGAACCACGAGATCCAATCTATAGCCCTATTCCGGCACCCCGCCGGAGGGGAACACGATCACGGAGGGGTTCATCATCCTCATTGGTGCTCCTCCGATGATGCCTGAGTAGTTCACCATAGACCTACGGGTCCATAGGCAGTAGCTAGATTGCTTCTTCTCTCTTTTTGATTCTCAATACAATGGTCTCTTGGAGATCTATTTGATGTAATGACCTTTTTGCGGTGTGTTTGTTGGAATCCGATGAAGTTCGAGTTTATGATCAGATCTATATCCATGAATATTATTTGAGTCTTATTTGATCTCTTATATGCATGATTATTTATAGCCTCGTATTTCTTCTTTGAATCTTTTGTTTCGTTCGGCCAACTAGATTAATTTTTCTTGCAATGGGTTCGATCTTACGGTGTCCTCACCCAGTGACAGAAGGGGTAGCAAGGCACGTATGTATCGTTGCTATTAAGGATAAAAAGGTGGGGTCTATTCCTAAATGAATAGATCTTGTCTACATAATGTCATCATTCTGATTGCATTACTCCGTTTCTCCATGAACTTAATACACTAGATGCATGCTGGATAGCGGTCGATGTGTGGAGTAATAGTAGTAGATGCAGAATCGTTTCGGTCTACTAATCTTGGTCGTGATGCCTATATATTGATCATTGCCTTGGATGTCATCATAATTATTTGTTCTTCTATCAATTGCCCAACAGTAATTTGTTTAACCACTGTATGCTATTTTCTCGAGAGAAGCCACTAGTGAAATCTACGGCCCTCGGGTCAATCTTTATCATATTGCTTTCCGATCTATCTTTTATCGTTTTGCTTTCAGATCTATTATTCCAAAAACCCAAAAATACATTGCTGCACTTTTTCTTTACTTATTTTATTTTGTGTTTGTGTAAGATCTATTTATCCAATCTCATACAAACCAATCTATCTTTTTACCGAGGAGGGATAGACAACCCCTCTTACGCATTGGGTTTGTTCTTTGTGTGCAGGTACCGTTTACATAGTGTTGCTTGGTTCTCCTACTGGATTGATAACCTTGGTTTCATAACTGAGGGAAATACATGATTTCACTGTGCTGCATCCTCCCTTCCTCTTTGGGGAAATACCAACACAGTTCAAACACGTCAAAGGAATTTCTGGCGCCGTTGCCAGGGAGACATCATCAACATCTATCAGGTTCCTAAACACAAATCTCATCTCCTTGTAACTTACATTATTTGCCATTTGCCTCTCATTTTCATCTCCCCCACTTCACAAAAATTTGCCGTTTTATTCGCCTTTTTTTGTTTGCCTTTTTCTCGCCGGATCTCTTTTTGTTTGCAATCTTGTTTGCGTAGTCACGATGTCTCAAGAAAATACTAAATTGTGTGAATTTTCCAATACCAATAATAATTATTTTATTAGCACTCCGATTGCACCTCCCGCCACTAGTTCGGAGTCTTGTTATATTAATGCCGCTTTGTTAAATCTTGTTATGAAAGAGCAATTTGCCGGTACTCCTAATGAGGATGCCGTGTCCCATCTAAACACTTTCGTAGAATTGTATGATATGCAAAAGATAAAAAGATGTGGACAATGATATTGTGAAGTTGAAATTGTTTCCTTTCTCTTTGAGGGATCGTGCAAAAATTTGGTTTCCATCTTTGCCTCACAATAGTATTGATTCTTGGGATAAGTCCAAAGATGCTTTTATTACTAAGTATTTTCCGCCCGCGAAAATTATTTCCCCTAGAACTAAAATCATGAATTTCAAGCAACTTGAGCATTAACATGTTGCACAATCTTGGGAAAGAATTAAATTAATGCTAAGAAATTGTCCTACTCATGGTTTAAATCTTTGGATGATTATACAAAAAGTATATGCGGGATTGAACTTTGTTTCTAGAAATCTTTTAGATTGCACCGCGGGTGGTACTTTTATGTAAATTACTTTGGGAGAAGCTACTAAGTTGCTAGATAATATCATGGCAAATTATTCTCAATGGCATACCGAAAGAGCACCTACTAGTAAAAAAGTTAATTCGGTTGAAGAAATTAGCACTTTCAGTGAAAAAGTTGATGTTCTTATGAAGTTGGTTGCTAGTAAAAACGCTCCTACTGATCTTAATGATGTTCCTTTGTCTACTTTGATTGAGCAAAATAGTGATTCCGTAGGTGTGAATTTCATCTCGCGAAACAATTTTAATAACAATGCTTATAGAGGCAATTTTAATCCTAGGCCTTTTCCTGGAAACTCCTCTAATAATTATGGTAATTCCTATGGTAATTATTTTTACAATAATAATAGGAACCCTCTGATCTTGAGAGTAATATTAAATAATTTATCAATGCTCAAAAAGTTTTCAACACTACGATAGAAGAAAAGTTGAATAAGATTGATGATATGTCTAGAAGCATTGATAGAATTTCCCATGGTGTAGAAAATCTCAAGATTAAAATCTTTCCACCTAAGATTGATGTCAATGAATCAATTAAAGCTGTATATGTTTCTATGGATGAAAGTAAGAAAAGAACTGCTATGCTTAGAGCTAAAAGAGAATTTTTGGAAAGAGCGTTTTCTACCGATTGCTTTCATAATAATGATGAAGATCTTAAAGTGATTGGTGTTTCTTCTATTGATTCCTTGTTTAGTAATATTAAAATTGATGATAAAGGGACTGAAGAAGAGTCAACTTTAGCTAGAAGGTGTCCGCATAATTCGGAGGGTGAAAATCTTGTAGAAAAAATTGATGAAAGTGGGTTTGGAGAGGTCAAAACTTTAACTAGTGATGTGCCCACTCTTTTGGATTCAAAGACTTTAATTATGATAATTTCTCTTTGATTGAATGTATTTCTTTGTTGCAATCCATGATAAATTCACCCCATGCTTATGAACAAAATAAAGCTTTTACTAAACATATTGTAGATGCCATGATGAAAGCTTTAGAAGAAAAATTGGAATTAGAGATTTCAATTCCTAGAAAATTACATGATGAGTGGGAACCTACCATTAAAGTCAAGATTAAATATTATGAATGCTTTGCTTTATGTGATTTGGGTGCTAGTGTTTCCACCATTCTGAAATCTCTATGTGATGTGCTTGGTCTTACCAATATTGAAGAATGTTCTCTTAATTTGCACTTAGCGGATTCTACTATTAAAAAGCCTTTGGGAAGAATTAAAGATGTTCTTATTCTTGCAAATAGTAACTATGTTCCCATAGATTTTATTGTTCTTGATATTGATTGCAATCCGTCTTGTCCTATCATACTAGGTAGACCGTTTTTACGCACTATAGGTGCCGTGATTGATATGAAAGAAGGAAATATTAAATTTCAATTTCCACTAAGAAAGGGTATGGAACACTTCCCTAGAACAATAATTAAGCCACCATATGAATCAATCATGAGGTCATCCTATGGAGCAAAAACTAAAGATGACATCACTTGAATCTATGCTTTATGCCTAGCTAGGGGTGTAAAACGATAGCGCTTGTTGGGAGGCAACCCAATGAGTAAAATTTATTTTTGCCTTTTTATTTCTATTCATGAGTGTTTACACAATTATTCTACTGTTATGATTGTGTTTTTATGTTTTAATTAGTGGTTGTGCCAAGTAAAACCTTTAGGATCATGTTGGGTGATAGTTGATTTGATCTTGCTGGAAAAAAGAAACTTTTGTGTCCAGTAAAAGATTTTTCAAAAAATCACGCATGTGACAAAAATTCTGTTTTTTTACACAAGATTTATATACAAATTTCCTACGTTTTCCTAATTTTTCTGAAGTTTTGGAGTTAGAGAAGTATGGTTAGAGTACAGATTACTACAGACTGTTCTGTTTTTGACAGATTCTATTTTCGTTGCATTGTGTGCTTATTTTGATGACTCTATGGATTATACCGGGGGGGTATAAGCCATGTTAAAGTTAGAATACAGTATATATAATGCAATAATAAAATATGAATGGGTTTGCAACAGTACTTAGAGTGGTGATTTGCTTTATTATACTAAGGGATCTCACGAAGGTTTTTGTTGAGTTTTGCGTGATTGAAGTTTTCAAGTTTTGGGTGCGATCACGATGGATGAAGGAATAAGGATTGAAAATAACCTAATCTTGGGTATGCCCATGGAACCCCAAGGTAATATTCAAGGAGAAACAAACAACTAAGCTTGGTGATGCCCCGAAAGGCATCCCCTCTTTCTTCTAACAACCATCGGTAATTTTACTTGGAGCTATATTTTTATTCGTCACATATCATGAGTTTTGTTTGGAGCGTCTTGTATTATATGAGTATTTGCTTGTTTTTCTTTTTAGTTTGTCATAAGTATCCTTTATGGACACACCTATTTGAGAGAGCCAAATTATGCTATGATTTGTTAGAATTGCTCTATGTGCTTCACTTAAATTTTTTGAGCTATGGAATTGCTCTAGTGCTTCACTTATATATTTTTGAGCATGGTGTGCTTTAATTTTTGAAGAAATACTCTCATGATTCACTTAGATTTATTTTAGAGTTAGTAAATTTTTGAAGAAATTCTCTCATGCTTCACTTATATTATTTCGAGGGATGAAAAATTTTATGCTCATGTTCTTCACTTAAATTTGTTTGAGCTTGTCAAAAGCAATTGCAACATATGAAACTAGTCCCAAAGTGATAGATATTCAAGAGGGATATGATAAAAACTTTCATGAAGATCATTGGACAAAATAAACTTGATTCCTTGTAATAGTTTTGAGATATGATGATAGTAATATGTGATTCATGTTGGTGAGTAATTATGCTTTAGTAAGAATATTGGTGTTAAGGTTTGTGATTCCCTATGAAAGCATGAAAGTCAATAGTTATGTAATGAAATTACATACTACTTGTGGTGCATTATTCGGTGTTAGTTATGCTTAATGCCCGTTTATGAGAATTTTCGTTTCTTGGTTGGTTGCTTCTCAATCTATTTGCTAGCCTCCTCTTGTACTAAGTAGAAATACTACTTGTGCATCCAAAATCCTTAAACCCAGTTTTGCCATATGAGTCCACCATACCTACCTATATGCGGTATTTCCATGACGTTCCAAGCAAATTTGTATGTGCCATCTCTAATTTTCAAAATGAATTTCCTTTTTGTGTGCTCGTGCCGCTCATGAAGCGGCAAGGGGTGTCCAATATTTTTCCTTGCTAGATGTGTTATTCTCAAGATGAGTGTTTATTCACTTGTCATTGCACGAGAGTACGTCGGTAATAGGGATGCCCAGTCCCGAAATGAAAAAGAAATTTACTTTATGTTGTGAAATAATAAATTCCTTGGAAAGTGTTGGTATGGAAGGCACCCGTGGATACGACTAGCCATGGATTGTGAAAGAATGGTGGAAAAAGGAATAAACTTTATTTTCTGTTTGGGAAAAGCCTATGATATATCTAGCATGGAAAGTATTGGAAATTTTCGGTCGTTTTCGTTGACAGGAAAGGCATGCAACCCAAAATATTTTTCTCTCTCAATTTAAGCTTTGAGCTGTGGCACCTCTACAAATCTCTACTTCCCTATGCGAAGGGCCTATCTATTTACTTTATTCAATTTTTATTTTTTACTTTGAGTCTCCATCTCCTCTTATAAAGAACCAACTAGGGAGCACTATGATCATACTTGTGCATTGGATGTAGCTAATATTCGAGTGTGTTTCATGAATGGACCAATGATTGAGCATGATGGGCTAGCGATAACTTTCTTTAGTGTTGATATTTTGAAAGACATGGTTGCTTGTTGATATGCTTGAGTATTGAAGTCTTCATGTCAAATATAGACTATTGCTTTGAACCATCTAAAAGTCCAAATGTCCATGCTTCAAAAGAAAAGAATATGTGCTGAACATGTTAGGCAGCATTCCACATCAAAAAATCTATTTTTATCATTTACCTACTCGAGGACGAGCAGGAATTAAGCTTGGGGATGCTGATACATCTCCAACGTATCTATAATTTTTTATTGTTCCATGCTGTTATATTATCATTCTTGGATGTTTTACAATCATTTTATAGCAACTTTATATCATTTTTTGGGACTAACCTATTGACATAGTGCCCAGTGCCAGTTGCTATTTTTTTGCTTATTTTTTACTTCGCAGAATATCAGTACCAAACGAAGTCCAAATGCCACGAAACTTTTTGGAAATTTTTTTGGACCAGAAGACAACTTGGGAGCCAAGGAAGCACCTGGGGGGGAGGCCCGTGGGGCCCACGAGACACCAGGACGCGACAGAGGCCCCTGACGTGCCCTGATGGGTTGTGGGGCCCACGGAGGTCTCCTCCATTGCCTCTCAGCTCTATAAATACCCAAATATTCCAGAAACCCTCGGGGAGTCGACGAAACATAATTGCAGCCGCCGCAAGTTCCAGAACCACGAGATCCAATCTAGAGCCCTATTCCGGCACCCCGTCGGAGGGGAACACGATCACAAAGGGGTTCATCATCCTCATTTGTGCTCCTCCGATGATGCGTGAGTAGTTCACCATAGACCTATGGGTCCTTAGGCAGTAGCTAGTTGGCTTCTTCTCTCTTTTTGATTCTCAATACAATGGTCTCTTGGAGATCTATTTGATGTAATGACCTTTTTGCAGTGTGTTTGTTGGGATCCGATGAAGTTCGAGTTTATGATCAGATCTATATCCATGAATATTATTTGAGTCTTCTTTGATCTCTTATATGCATGATTATTTATAGCCTCGTATTTCTTCTCTGAATCTTTGGTTTGGTTAGGCCAACTAGATTGATTTTTCTTGCAATGGGAAGAGGTGCTTTGTGATGGGTTCGATCTTACGGTGTCCTCACCCAGTGACAGAAGGGGTAGCGAGGCACGTATGTAGCGGTCAATGTGTGGAGTAATAGTAGTAGACGCGGAATCGTCTCTGTCTACTAATCTTGGACGTGATGCCTATATATTGATCATTGCCTTGGATATCGTCATAATTATTTGTCTTCTATCAATTGCCCAACAGTAATTTGTTTACCCACCGTATGCTATTTTCTCGAGAGAATCCACTATTGAAATCTACGGCCCCCGGGTCAATCTTTATCATATTGCTTTCCGATCTATCTTTTATCGTTTTGCTTTCAGATCTATTATTCCAAAAACCCAAAAATACCTTCCTGCGCTTTTTCTTTACTTATTTTATTTTGTGTTTTTGCCAGATCTATTTATTTAATCTCATACAAACCAATCTATCTTTTTACCGAGGAGGGATTAACAACCCCTCTTACGCGTTGGGTTGCGAGGTTTTGTTCTTTGTATGCAGGTACCGTTTACATAGTGTTGCTTGGTTCTCCTACTGGATTGATAACCTTGGTTTCATAACTGAGGGAAATTCTTGTCGTCGCTGTGTGATACGTCTCCAACGTATCTATAATTTTTGCTTGTTCCATGTTGTTATATTATCATTCTTGGATGTTTTACAATCACTTTATAGCAATTTTATATCATTTTTTGGGACTAACCTATTGACATAGTGCCAAAGTGCCAGTTGCTGTTTTTGCTTGTTTTTTACATCGCAGAATATCAGTACCAAACAGAGTCCAATCGCGACGAAACTTTTTGGAGATTTTTTTGGACCAGAAGATACCCAGTGGGCCAAAGAAGTGCCAGAGAGGTGGGCTATGGAGGCCACAACCCACCAGGGCGCGCCAGGGGGCCCCCGGCGCGCCCTGATGGCTTGTGCCCTCCACGGGCCCCCCATCCACCGCCTCTGACGCCTATAAATACCTAAATATTCAGAAACCTCTAGGGGTCGACGAAAAACACATCCAGCCGCCGCAAGTTCCAGAGCCTCAAGATCCAATCTAACACAATCACGGAGGGGTTCATCTTCTTCATAGGTGCCTCTTTGATGATGCGTGAGTAGTCCACCATAGACCTACGGGTCCGTAGGCAGTAGCTAGATGGCTCTCTCTCTCTCTCTTTTGATTCTCAATACAATGGTCTCTTGGAGATCTATTTGATGTAAACTTTTGCGGTGTGTTTGTTGGGATCCGATGAATTTTGAGTTCATGATCAGTTTCTATCCATGAATATTATTTGAGTCTTCTTTGATCTCTTATATGCATGATTACTTATAGCCTCGTATTTCTTCTTCGAATCTTTGGTTTAGTTAGGCCGACTAGATCGATTTTTCTTGCCAAGTGAAGAGGTGCTTTGTGATGGGTTCGATCTTGTGGTGTCCTTTCCCAGTGACAGAAGGGGCAGCAAGGCACGCATGTATCGTTGCCATTAAGGATAACAAGATGGGGTCTATTCCTATATGAATAGATCTTGTCTACATCATTTCATCGTTCTTATTGCATTACTCCGTTTTTCCATGAACTTAATGCACTAGATGCATGCTGGATAGTGGTCGATGTGTGGAGTAATAGTGGTAGATGCAGGCAGGAGTCGGTCTACTTATCTTGGACGTGATGCCTATATAATGATCGTCGCCTTCGATATCGTTATGATTATTTGATCTTGTATCAATTTCCCAACAGTAATTTGTTCACCCACCGTGTGTTATACTCATGAGAGAAGCCACTAGTGAAACCTACGGCCCCCGGGTCTACTTTTCCAACATATTACTTTCCGATCTATCTTTTTGCCTCTTTGTTTTCAGATCTACTATACCAAAAACCCAAAAATATATTGCTGCACTTTTTATTTGCTCTTTTTTATTTTGTGTTCTTGAGAGATCTATCATATCCTAATCTATCTTTTTACCGTAGAGAGATTGACAACCTCTCTTTCACGTTGGGTTGCAAGTATTTGTTATTTGTGTGCAGGTGCTACTTATTGGGTGGTGGTGATCCTCCTACTGGTTCGATAACCTTGGTTTCATAACTGAGGGAAATACTTACTGTCGCTGTGCTGCATCATCCCTTCCTCTTTGGGGAAATACCGACGCAGTCTCAAGCCACGTCACTGTGCTGCATCATCCCTTCCTCTTTGGGGAAATACCAACGCAGTTCAAACACGTCAACCCATCATCTACTTGTTACTCCACAATGACTTCCCTTAGGCCCATAACATGGTGAAGTGTCATGTAGTCGACGTTCACATGACACCACTAAGAGAAGTAAAAACATACATATCATCAAAATATAGAACGAATACCAACTTCACATGATTACATATAACAAGACTTCTCCCATGTCCTCAGGAACAATAGTAACTACTCACACCTCATCAACATGTTCAAGATTAGAGGTATAATAATGGAGATTAAGGATCTGAACATAATAACTTTCACCAAGTAATCCAACGAGCATCAACTACAAGATGTAATCAACACTACTAGTAACCCACAGGTACCAATCTGAGGTTTTGAGACAAAGATTGAATACAAGAGATGAACTACGGTTGGAGATGAGATGGTGCTGGTGAAGATGTTGATGAAGATTGGTCCTCCCACGAAGGAGGAAGCATTGGTGATGACGATGGCTTCGATTTCCCCTTCCTGGAGAGGGATTCCCCCGGCAAAATATGACTGTTGGAGTGCAAAAGGGCCTTTGCCCAGGTTTTCGCCTCGAGACGGCGGCGCTTCGTCCCAAGATATTTCTTAAGATTTTTTCTAGGGTAAAATACACCATATAGGAGAAGAGGGGGTCGGGAGACCTGCTGGGGCCCCACAAGCCATTAGGGCACGGCTAGGGGGTTGCCGCGCCATGTTGGCTTGTGGCCAGCAGGTGGCCCCCTCTGTTATATCTTTGGCCCAATAATTCTTAAATATTCCATAAAAATTCTCCGTGAAGTTTCAGGTCATTTGGAGTCTGGTGATTTTTCTGCCTTTTTCTTGGTTTCCCGGTCCAGAATTCCAGTTTCCAGATATTTCCCTCTTTATGATGTACCTTGAATATTCAGAGAGAAAGGTCATAAGAATTGTATGATAATAGGGAATATTGGCCAAGAATAACACAAATATCAATGAGAAATCATGATGCAAAATGGACGTATCACTTATCCATATTCATCTTACTTGCTGCGAAACACTCATTTGGTTCCAATGATGGTATGCTCATCTTCGGATTTATCATCCAAGGTCCAAACTTGACTCATCTCAAAGTTGTGTAGTTCTTCATGCATAGCGTTTACCCAATCCGTGTCTTTGAGTGCTTCTTCTACCTTCATGGGCTCAATACTAGAGATGAATGAGGAATGTTCACAAAAGTTATCTAAGTGACATTTAGAGTGAGTGATTCTCCCGGATTTGATATCACCAAGCATTTGGTGCACGGGATGGTTCTTGTCAACTCTTGCTCTAACTCGATGTAGCTTTTGCTTGGATTGTGGTGGTGCTTTCTCATCGTGATCTTATTCTTCCTTGTTGTTGAGGTTGTCATTCCCTTGAGGTGGTGGCGAGGGGGTTGAGGTGGATCTTCTTGTTGCACTTCCTCACTTTGTTCATCTTGACGTGTACTGCTTGTGCATGCCTCCATGTCGTTTTGTTGTTCGCCTAGACGCAAAGTGGGGGCTTCCACTTGAATGGATGAAGTACTTTCCTTCACCTCCACGGGACGTCGATAGACAAGTTTTGGATTGCCTCTAAAGGTTCTTTATCTCCTACATCAATTGGCAATTGTTCGACCTGCGAACCATTAGTCTCATCATACTTCACATCTACCGTCTCTTCAACTTTTTGAGTGAAGTTGTTGTAGACACGGTAAGTGTGTGAGTTTGATCCGTAGCCGGATAGAAAACTGTTGGATCACTAGAAGTGTATGTCTAGAGGGGGGATGAATAGACTACTTGCAAAATAAAACCTAGCCTTTTCCCAATTTTAATTGTTGGTAGATTTTAGCATGATTAGCAAGTCTAACACACCCTACACAAGCACGTCAATAAGTATTGCAGCGGAAAGTAAAGACATGCATGTGAAAGTAAGGAGTAGAGATAGGAAGATCAAACGCAATTGGAGACACGAAGATTTTTTTCCCGTGGTTCTGATAGGTGGCGCTATCGTACATCCACGTTTATGTAGACTTCAACCCACGGAGGTTAACGGTCACGAGAGTCCACGGAGGGCTCCACCCACGAAGGGTCCACGAAGTAGCAACCCTGCCTATTCCATGTGGCCTACGTCCACGGAGGACTAGCCTTACTCGGGATAGATCTTCATGAAGTAGGCGATCTCCTTGCCCTTTGATGACCCACAAGTATAGGGGATTAATCGTAGTCCTTTCGATAAGTAAGAGTGTCGAACCCAACGAGGAGCAGAAGGAAATGACAAGCGGTTTTCAGCAAGGTAATTTCTGCAAGCACTCAAATTGTAAGTAACAGATAGTTTGATAGCAAGGTAATTGGTAACGAGCAAGTAACGGTAACGGTAAATAAGGTGCAGCAAGGTAGCCCAATCATTTTGTGGCAAAGGACAGGCTAGAACAATCTCTAGTAATAGGAAAAGTGTTCTTGAGGGTACACGGGAATTTCATCTAGTCACTTTTATCATGTTGGTTTGATTCGTGTTCGCTACTTTGATAATTTGATATGTGGGTGGACCGGTACTTGGGTGCTGTTCTTACTTGAACAACCTCCCACTTATGATTAACCCCCTCGCAAGCATCCACAACTACGAGAAAATAATTAAGATAAAATCTAACCATAGCATTAAACGTTTGGATCGAAATCAGTCCCTTACGAAGTAGCGCATAAACTAGGGTTTAAGCTTCTGTCACTCTAGCAACCCATCATCTAATAACTATTCCACAATGCATTCCCTTAGGCACATGAATGGTGAAGTGTCATGTAGTCGACGTTCACATGACACCACTAAGGATCACAACATACATATCATCAAAATATCGAACACATATAAAATTCACATGATTACTTGCAACATGACTTCTCCCGTGACCTCAAGAACAAAGGTAACTACTCACAAATAATAATCATGCTCAAGATCAGAGGGGTATCGAATAGCATAATGGATCTGAACATATAATCTTCTACCAAATAAACCATATAGTAATCAACTACGCAAGGTAATCAACACTACTAGTCACCCACAGGTACCAATCTGAGGTTCCAGTACAAAGATTGAACACAAGAGATGAACTAGGGTTTGAGAGGAAATGGCTCTGTTGAAGATGTTGATGAAGATTGGCCTCCCAAAGATGAGAGGGGTGTTAGTGATGACGATGGCTTCGATTTCCCCCTCTGGGAAGGAAGTTCCCCCCGACGGAATCGCTCCGCCGGAGGGCAAAAGTGATCATGCCCAAGTTCCGCCTCGAGACGGCGGCTCTCCGTCCTGAAAGTCCTCCTCTTATTTTTTCTAGGTCAAAAGTTATTATATACCAGAAGATGGGCACCGGAGGTTGGCCGAGGAGGGCACAACCCACCAGGGCGTGCCCAGGGGGCCTGGCGCTCCCTGGTGTCTTATGCCCACCAGGGTGGCCCCCTCCGGTAGTTCTTTCCTCCAATATTTTTTGTTAATTCCAAAAATAATCTCCGTAAAGTTTCAGCTCCATTGGAGATGTGTAGAATAGGTATCTCTGATGTGCTTTTTTTAGGTCCAGAATTCCAGCTGTCGGTATTCTCCCTCTTTGTGTAAACCTTGCATATTATGAGAGAAAATGCATTAGAATCACTCCCTAAAGCATTATTATTAAACAAAACATAATAAATAACAGTAGGAAATCATGATACAAAATGGACGTATCAACTCCCCCAAGCTTAGACCTCGCTTGTCCTCAAGCGAAAAGCCGAAATTGAAAAGCATGTCCACATGGTTTGAGAGAGAGGTGTCGATAAAAACAAAATACGGACATAGAAGTATCATGCTTATTATCATAACACTTATTCATATACTTTCATCATATAACTTCTCATGCACAAGTAACAATTCATCACAACATAGAAGTATAAAGCATAAACCTTATTGAAAACCAACAAACTATGTTCTCAGTCAACTTTGCAACTACAATTCATCATATTTTCAGAAAGGGTCTCATGTCGGAGCCTTTTGGCAAGTCCACATACTCAACCATCATTTAGTCTTCTATGATTGCTAACACTCACAGCATACTCATGAGCAAAAGGTTTCAACCAGACACATAGGAAGATAGGGGCTTATAGTTTCGCCTCCCAACGTATTCACCTCAAGGGTGATGTCAACAATAATAACTCATGCCCACCCATATCCAACTGGATATATGTGCCTAGATCTTTCCTCACCACATGATGCTTGCAAAAGGAAAAAGTAAAAAAGGAATAGGGAAGAATACTTTGACTCTTGCATAAAAGTAAATACATAAAAGTAAAAGATAATCCCTTCGCGGAGGGAAGCAGAGGTTGTCATGCGCTTTTTGATTTGTATGCCTAATCCCTTAATGTAAAAGAACGTCACACTATATTGCCCCCTATGATAGCAACCTTTATTATGCAGTCCGTCACTTTTATTACTTTGCCATCATAAGTTCGTATAGCGCCCAATTTTCTCTTACACTAATTGATCAAAGCACTTTTAGAAGCAATTTGTATTGCCTTATTGCACCGATGACAACTTACTTGAAGGATCTTACTCGATTCTTAGGTAGGTATGGTGGACTCTCAAAGAATGAATTTGGCTTTGGGTTTTTGGATGCACAAGTAGTATCTCTACTTAGTGCGGAATTTTTGGCTAGCAAAGATATTGAGCAAGCACCACATGTTGAAGGATCTATGACAATATAACTTCTATGTGGATATGAACAAGCATAAATCATTACGTTGTCTTCCTTGTCCAACGTCAACAATTTTGACATATAATATTTAATGGGGGCTCACAATCATAAAAGATGTCCAAGATAGTGTATTTGCATGTGAATCTTCTCTTCCCTTATTAATTCTTTCATGAATTGCATCATTGACCAATGCTATGTTTGTCAATCTCCAATAAATTTTACTACTTATACTTTTCCTTATGTGATGTCATTACTCCCCATAAGATTATCATATGATTCTTTTCATTTATTTCTTTTTCCTTTATTTTGATTGCAACAAGAAAGCAGAGAGGCAAAAACTCAAACTAAACTTTATTATATAACTCTCACTCGATTACATAGATAGATAGGCCCCGAAACTAACACACGAAAATAGATCACGCTATACTTTTATTCAACTAAAGCAAAGGAAAACTAAAGATCGAACTAAAAAGGTAAAGGTGAATAAAAGTGATGGTGATACGATACCGGGGCACCTCCCCCAAGCTTGGCTCAAGCTAAGGGGAGTGACCATACCCATGTGCTCAAGTCTCCTTTGGTGGTGGTGATGAAGAAGGTGGTGGTGATGATGTGGTAGGCTTGTCCTCTAGCTTCCAGGGCAAGGGCTCCCCATCAAAAGTTGATGCAAGAATCCCCTGAGTCCTGCAACTGGCAGCTAAACTCATACCTTTAAATCTTGCTTCATATTCAAAAACTTGGTTTTGAAGATCATAAAATTGGCTTTGCAGAAAATTAATTTGATCGTTGAGGGTGGAGATGATGTCCTTCACAGACCGACCATCCACCATCTGATCACGGGTGAACTCCGTGATCATGGAGTGATTGGCACTAAGTCCACGCTCCACCATCTTTTGGCACTTGAAGATTTCTTGTTCCACCGCCTCGAGCCTAGCCTCCACGCTTCCGGTCCTCTTGGGTCCATGCACATCGTGGATGTGGAGCACCCCCTCACGCATCTCAATGGCTTGAGGGTGCTTCATCACCTCCGGCAAGTACGGGTTGATGACCTTCTCGAAGAACTTGTCCATGGAGGAGCTTGGTGGAGCCATGGAGATCTAGATCTGACGACAAAACAACACGAAACAAGAATAGATGATTTTTCTGCGATGCGGTCGTCAAAACATTTGGGGGTATATATAGAGAATTTTTATTCTTGGAAAACAAGCATATGGAAGGAAAACGGAGTCGAGGAGGTGTCCGAGGTGGGCACAACCCACCAGGGCACGCCCTGGTGTATCGTGCTCACCTCGATCACCTTCCGGTTTATTTCTTAATTTCCAAAATTTTCAAATATTCCAAAACTGACAAACAATATTTTTGCGGAATTTTCGGAGTCCGTCTACTTACCTTATCACGTACCTCCCGTTTTTCAAAATTCTGGTGTGTTTTGGAAGGTTTCTTTTATGTGTTCCTCTGGTGTCATGGTTTGAATAACATTGCTTTCAACATTAATAGGCGTACCTGAGATATAGTGCTTAATTCTTTGTCCATTGACCACCTTTGGGTTAGTACCTTCGGCATTATTAATCTTGATAGCTCCAGAACGATAAACCTCTTCGATAATATATGGTCCTTACCATTTGGAGAGAAGCTTACCTGCAAAAAAATTTAAACGAGAGTTGAACAAAAGAACATAGTCTCCTATTTTGAATTCCCGCTTTTGGATTCTTTTGTCATGCCATCTTTTTACTTTTTCTTTGAATAGTTTGGCATTTTCATAGGCTTGGGTTCTCCATTCATCTAGTGAGCTAATATCAAATAGCCTCTTCTCACCGCCAAGTTTGAAATCATAGTTGAGTTCTTTAATTGCCCAAAATGCTTTATGTTCTAATTCTAGAGGCAAATGACAAGCTTTTCCATATACCATTTTGTGTGGAGACATACCCATAGGATTTTTATAAGCTGTTCTATAGGCCGAAAGTGCATCATCTAATTTCTTAGACCAATTCTTTCGAGACCTATTGACAGTTTTTTGTAATATCAATTTTATTTCTCTATTGCTAAGTTCAACTTGACCACTAGATTGAGGATGATAGGGTGATGCAATTCTATGGTTAACATCATATTTAGCAAGCATCTTACGGAAAGCAACATGAATAAAGTGTGAACCACCATCGGTCATTAAATATCTAGGGACGCCAAACCTTGGGAAGATAACCTCTTTAAGCATTTTAATGGAGGTGTGGTGATCAACACTACTAGTTGGAATAGTTTCTACCCACTTAGTGACATAATCAACAGCAACCAAAATATGAGTGTACCCGTTAGAGGAAGGAAAAGGCCCCATATAATCAAAACCCCAAACGTCAAAAGGTTCAACAACAAGTGAATAATTCATAGGCATTTCCTGACGCTTACCGATATTACCAATTCTTTGACATTCATCACAAGACAAGACAAACCTACGGGCATCCTTGAAGAGACTAGGCCAATAAAAACCAGATTGCAATACCTTGTGAGCAGCTATATCTCCCGCATGATGTCCTCCATAAGCTTCGGAATGACATTTCCGTAGGATTTGTTCCTGTTCATGCTCAGGTACACAACGTCTAATAATACCATCTACGCCTTCTTTATAAAGATGTGGGCCATCCCAAAAGTAATGTCTTAAGTCATAGAAGAATTTTTTCTTTTGTTGGTATGTGAAGCTAGGTGGTATATATTTAGCAACAATGTAATTAGCATAATCAGCATACCAAGGGGTGTTTTGAGAAACACTTATTGCAGCTAACTGTTTTGTCAGGAAAACTATCATCAATAGGTAGTGGGTCATCAAGAATATTTTCTAACCTAGACAAGTTATCAGCTACGGGGTTCTCAGTTCCCTTCCTATCAACAATATGTAAGTCAAATTCTTGAAGCAAGAGAACCCACCTAATGAGTCTAGGTTTAACATCTTTCTTTTCCATAAGATATTTTATAGCAGTATGATCGGTGTGAACAATAACTTTTGAGTCAACAATATAGGATCTAAATTTATCACAGGCAAACACAACTGCTAAAAATTCTTTTTCAGTAGTAGCATAATTTTGTTGGGCACTGTCTAGAGTTTTACTAGCATAATGGATAACATTCAATTTTTTATCAACTCTTTGTCCTAGAACAGCACCAACAGCATAATCACTAGCATCACACATAATCTCAAAAGGCAAGTTCCAATCAGGTGGTTGAACGATAGGTGCAGAGGTTAAGGCTTTCTTGAGTGTTTCAAAGGCTTCCACACAATCATCATCAAAAACAAAAGGGATATCCTTTTTCAAAATATTAGTAAGAGGCCTAGAAATTTAGAGAAGTCTTTAATGAACCTCCTATAGAAACCAGCATGACCAAGGAAACTTCGAATACCTTTAATATCTTTAGGACATGGCATTTTCTCAATTGCATCAACTTTAGCTTTATCCACCTCAATACCTCGTTCGGATATTTTATGCCCCAAGACAATACCTTCATTAACCATAAAGTGGCACTTCTCCCAATTCAAGACGAGATTAGTTTGTTCACATCTCTGCAAAACTCAATCAACGTTGCTTAAGCAATCATCAAAAGAAGTCCCGTAAACGGAAAAATCATCCATGAAAACCTCCACAATCTTTTCACAAAAATCAGAGAATATAGCAGTCATACATATTTGGAAGGTAGCAGGTGCATTGCATAAACCAAAAGGCATGCGTCTATAAGCATAGGTTCCATAAGGGCAAGTAAAGGTGGTTTTCTCTTGATCAGATTGTGACACAGGTATTTGAGAGAAACCAGAATATCCATCAAGAAAACAAAAGTGTGCGTGCTTAGATAATCTTTCTAGCATTTGATCAATGAAATGCAGAGGGTAATGATATTTTCTAGTAGCTTTATTTAACTTTCTAAAGTCAATTACCATTCTATAGCCAGTGACAATTCTTTGTGGAATGAGTTCATTTTTATCATTAGGAACAACGGTAATACCTCCTTTCTTAGGGACACAATGAACGGAACTTACCCATCTACTATCAGCTATGGGATAGATTATACCTGCTTCCAGAAGCTTTAATATTTCAGTTCTTACCACTTCTTTCATCTTAGGATTTAATCGCCGTTGATGATCAACAACGGGTTTAGCATCGGGTTCCATATTAATCTTGTGCTGGCATAGAGTGGGACTAATGCCCTTAAGATCATCAAAAGTATATCCAATAGCAGCCCGGTGCTTCCTTAGAACTTTTAATAATCTTTCTTTTTCATGTTTTGAAAGGGTAGCACTAATAATAACAGGATATATCTTTTTCTCATCAAGATAAGCATACTTCAAAGTATCGGGCAATTGCTTTAATTCAAACACAGGATCACCTTTAGGTGGAGGAGGCCCTCCAAGAGGTTCAGTAGGCAAATTGTGTTTCAGGAGAGGTTGTTATTCAAAGAAAATTTGATCTATTTCATTTCTTTCACGCAAGTGCATATCATTTTCATGGTCAAGCAAATATTGTTCTAAGGGATCGGTAGGAGGCACAGCAATAGAAGCAAGACCAATTATTTTATCCTTACTAGATAACGCCCTATCACGAGGTTGTCTACTAAACTTGGAAAAATTAAACTCATGAGACACACCACCAAAACTAACACTGACAGTTTGTTTTTCACAATCTATCTTAGCATTGACGGTGCTCAGGAAAGGTCTACCAAAGATAATGGGACAAAAGTCATCTTGTGGAGAACCAAGAACTAGAAAATCAGTACGGTATTTTAGTTTCCCACACAAGACTTCAACATATCTAACAATCCCAAGTGGTGTGATGGTGTCTCTATTAGCAAGTTTAATAGTAACATCAATGTCTTCTATTTCAGGAGGTGCTATTTCATCCATAATTTCTTGGTATAAGGTAAAAGGGATAGCACTCACACTAGCACCCAAATCACATAAACCATGATAGCAATGATCTCCTATTTTAACTGAGACAACATGCATGCCTTCTATAGGTCTATGTTTATCTTTTTCATCAGGTTTGGCGATTCTAGCAGCTTCATCACAGAAGTAGATAACATGCCCATCAATATTTTCTACCAAGAGATCCTTAACCATAGCAACACTAGGTTCTACTTTAATTTGCTCAGGGTGCTTAGGTGCTCTTATATTACTCTTACGAACCACAGTTGATACCTTAGCATGTTCCTTTATCCTAATAGGGAAAGGTGGTTTTTCAATATAAGCGGTAGGCACAACTGGATCAACATTGTAAATGATGGTTTCATCTTTAGCTATGACCGGTTCTTTAATTTCTTCTTTAATAGGGGGATGATATTTAAACCAATTCTCCTTAGGGAGATCAACGTGAGTAGCAAATGCTTCACAGAAAGAGGCTACTATCTCAGAGTCAAGTCCATATTTAGTGCTAAACTTGTGAAAAGTATCGGTATTCATAAAAGATTTAACACAATCAAAATCGAACTTTATACCTGACTCATTACCTTCATCAAGTTCCCAATCTTCAGAGTTGCGTTTAATTCTTTCTAAGAGATCCCACTTGAATTCAATAGTTTTCTTCATATAAGAACCAGCACAAGAAGTATCAAGCATGGATTGATCATTATGAGAAAGCCGAGCATAAAAATTCTGAATGATAACTCCTCTCGGGATGTCATGATTGGGGCATGAATATAACATTGACTTAAGCCTCCCCCAAGCTAGAGCGATGCTTTCTCCTTCACGAGGCCAAAAATTGTATATATAACTCCGATCACGATGAACTAGATGCATGGGATAAAACTTTTGGTGGAATTCCAATTGCAAACGATTCCAGTTCCACGATCCAAGATCATCACATAGCCTATACCATGTCAATGCTTTTCCCTTCAAAGATAAAGGGAAAACTTTCTTCTTAGCTTCATCTCCGGGTAAACCTGCAAGCTTGAATAATCCACAAATTTCGTTCACACATAAAAGGTGCATATCAGGATGTTCAGTTCCATCTCCAGCATAAGGTTTAGCAAGCTGTTGTTCTACCATACCTGAAGGAATTTCATAACCAATATTTTCAGTAGGTGCAGTAGGTTGAGGGGCAACTAATGGTGGTTCCGGTCAAGGTGAAGATACCCCGAACAAACCCCTCATAGGATTGTTTTCCACAGTAGCAAGTAACAATAAATTTCAGCACGTAGTATAAGTTTTTCCTTACCGATTTCCACTTACCAAAAGCGCTTCACTCCCCGGCAACGGCGCGAGAAAAGAGTCTTGATGACCCACAAGTATAGGGTATCAATCATAGTCCTTTCGATAAGTAAGAGTGTCGAACCCAACGAGGAGCAGAAGTAAATGACAAGCGGTTTTCAGCTAGGTAATTTCTGCAAGCACTGAAATTGTAAGTAACAGATAGTTTGATAGCAAGGTAATTGGTAACGAGAAAGTAACGGTAACGGTAAATAGGGTGCAGCAAAGTAGCCCAATCATTTTGTGGCAAAGGACAGGCTAGAACAATCTCTAGTAATAGGAAAAGTGTTCTTGAGGGTACACGGGAATTTCATCTAGTCACTTTTATCATGTTGGTTTGATTCGTGTTCGCTACTTTGATAGTTTGATATGTGGGTGGACCGGTACTTGGGTGCTGTTCTTACTTGAACAACCTCCCACTTATGATTAACCCCCTCGCAAGCATCCGCAACTACGAGAAACGTATTAAGATAAAATCTAACCATAGCATTAAACGTTTGGATCGAAATCAGCCCCTTACGAAGTAGCGCATAAACTAGGGTTTAACCTTTTGTCACTCTAGCAACCCATCATCTAATAACTACTCCACAATGCATTCCCTTAGGCCCATGAATGGTTAAGTGTCATGTAGTCGACGTTCACATGACACCACTAAGGGAATCACAACATACATATCATCAAAATATCGAACACATATCAAATTCACATGATTACTTGCAACATGACTTCTCCCGTGACCTCAAGAACAAAGGTAACTACTCACAAATAATAATCATGCTCAAGATCAGAGGGGTATCGAATATCATAATGGATCTGAATATATAATCTTCCACCAAATAAACCATATAGTAATCAACTACGCAAGGTAATCAACACTACTAGTCACCCACAGGTACCAATCTGAGGTTCCGGTACAAAGATTAAACACAAGAGATGAACTAGGGTTTGAGAGGAGATGGTTCTGTTGAAGATGTTGATGAAGATTGGCCTCCCAAATATGAGAGGGGTGTTGGTGATGACGATGGCTTTGATTTCCCCCTCCGGGAGGGAAGTTCCCCCGACGGAATCGCTCCGCCGGAGGGCAAAAGTGCTCCTGCCCAAGTTCCGCCTCGAGACGGCGGCGCTCTGTCCCAAAAGTCCTCCTCTTATTTTTTTTCTAGGTCAAAAGTGATTATATTCCAGAAGATGGGCACCCGAGGTGGGCCGAGGAGGGCACAACCCACCAGGGCGCGCCCAGGGGGGCCTGGCACGCCCTGGTGTCTTATGCCCACCAGGGTGGCCCCCTCCGGTAGTTCTTTGCTCCAGTATTTTTTATTAATTCCAAAAATAATCTTCGTAAAGTTTAAGCACCATTGGAGATGTACATAATAGGTATCTCTGATGTGCTTTTTTCAGGTCCAGAATTCCAGCTGCCGGTATTCTCCCTCTTTGTGTAAACCTTGCATCTTATGAGAGAAAAGGCATTAGAATCACTCCCTAAAGCATTATTATTCAACAAAACATAATAAATAACAGTAGGAAATCATGATGCAAAATGGACGTATCACCCTTACAAACTCCTTGGTTCAACTCCACAATCACGAAGAAGGAGGCTCCCAAGTAACACCTAACCAATCTAGGAGGCACCACCCTCCAAACGGTAATAGATGTGGTAGTGTGATGAATTCCTTGCTCTTGTGCTTCAAAAGATAGTCTCCTCAACACTCAATCACTCTCTCACAGATTTGGCTTGGGTAGAAGAGGTTGATTGGGTGGAAAGCAACTTGGGGAGGCTAGAAATCAAGATCCATATGGTTGGAGTGGATGATCTTGACCTCAACACAAGGGTAGGTGGTTCTCTCTCAGAAAATTGGATATGACATGTGTGAAATGGTTCTGAGTGCTTCTCTGATGAGTGGTAGGTGGTGGAGGGGTATATATAGGCTTCTCCAAAAATCCAACCGTTACAACATTTTCCCAACTCGGTGAAACCGAAGTAAAAACTCGGTGAAACCGACTAGTAAAAAATGTGGCAACTTTGGCCTTTTCGGTGAGACCGATATATAAATCTCGGTGGTACAGACTATTGGGTGACGGCTAACCAGAGACTTGGTCATCAACTCGGTGAGACCAATTTTCAGAACTCGGTGGGATCGATTCTGAGAAAAGACTTACCAGAGAAATGGTCAAGACTCGGTGAGACCGAAAATTAGGACTTGGTGGTACCGAGATGCTAGGGTTTGGCAGGGTATCTGTCTGAGATGAAAATCGGTATGGCGGAGTGGAAATAGTTGGTGGCACCAATTTTGCAAGTTTGGCTTGGGACAGAGATATTTGTGTGGGAAAGTGGGTGAGTATTTTTTGTGGCTAATCTCTAAGCACTTGAGCAACCAGATCATCATATTTCCCTCATCCCCTTTTAATAGTATTGGCTTTCCTATAGACTGAAAGTGATTTCTCACAAAATGTAAAATGTAGATTCTTGATCTTGAGGCTTGGCCAATCCGATTCCTTCTTCTTCTCCTCATTTCCTTGTGGATACTCCACACAACCCATTTAGCCAACCCACTCTATGGACATTATCTGAAATACACTAGGTAAAAGTATTGGTCCAAGAGACAATGTATGTTGTCATGAATTATCAAAACCACCAAGGGAGCATATGTGCTTTCAATCTCCCCCTTTTTGGTAATTCATGACAACATACAATCAAAGCTTCAATTTAAGATATGCAACAATGTATGAAGACTTTGAAAGACATATGACTTAAGACAAGCTCCCCCTAAATGTGTGCAATCCTTTAAAGGATGGTTGCTTTTGGAATGCATGAGCTCACACATTATAGAAAGGACATTATAAGTCATATGTGCTTTGGCTATATGCATCAAATGTATATGATTGAAATGTTTCCATGTTCAAGATTCACTCTTGCAAACAATATGTGCAAAAGACAAGAGATCATCTTGACCAAGGATATGATGCATATACTTACCTGGAAGTTCTTGAGCATTTCAACAAAACAAACACACTTGAGAAAACAATGTTAGATAACACAAGAGTATTTTTCTCAAAGAAATGTAGAAGAAATTCAAGAATACCAGAGCAAGGGAGACATATAGGGAATAGCAATAACTGAATATCAATATGTTCCCAAAAAGCATTTAGAATTTTCTCCCCTTAGTATGAATTGTGAGTGCTCTTCTCCCCCTGAACCTTGCATGTAGATATTGGGAGAAGATAGGGTTGAGAAAAGTCAAACAAACATAAACAATCAAAATACAATTTGTCTCTCCCTTAAGCTTATATTTCTCCCCCTTTTGGGTGAGCATGATATTTCTCCCCCTTAATATTATATCTCCCCCATGATGCATATTTCTCCCCCTTTATTGATTTATCTCCCCCTTTGGTATGAGTAAGCATATAGAAGCTTTGATATTTCTCCCCCTTTGGCATAATTGCCAAAAAGGAAGGGCTTCACAAAGGGTCAGATAAAAGGGATCATAGAAACCATTGAGAGATAAGGGTCCTTGATAACATTTGAGACTTAGAAATCTTTGAAAATAAGTTCTCCCCCTTTGGAATGAATCATTAGAGATATTTAGGGACCACTGAAACTGATTTTCCTCCAACAAAATTCTGAAAACCTTGGAGATTTCTCCCCCTTGAACATAGGGATCCTTGAATGTTTGAGATTACTCCCCTTTGATATTTCTCCCCCTATATCATTTTGGGATCATTCATTTGACTGGGATATATCAATTGTGACAAAGAACACTGAAGTTTGCAAAATCGGTGACTCCGAGGCAAAGAGAGTCGGTAGCACCGATGATTGGATGTGCAGCATAACTGCTTCATTGGTGAGACCGAGTTCTTGTAATCGGATGCTCAGAAATGTACAACAGAAACTTGGCAAAAGTGTTCTCGATCAATTTGTCAAAACAGTTTTTTCAGAACATCTCAATATATATCAAAGAGATTTGCAATGATTTTTCAAAAGGATATGCAATGAATTTTCAAAAAGATTTGCAAAGAATTTTCAACTAGATGAGAATTGAGTGGTTCCAAGAAAGCATGCAACTAGAAGACGAACAAAACAAGAAACTTCATCTAGATGATGGTCGGCGACTAAGTCACCTATATTAGAGTATATTGACTTAGGATCCAAGCAAGAATGCTTGATCATAGGTCATGCTCATCGTTTAACCACAAATGGGGTTGCCATTTTTACATAAAGCTTTTAATGTGGTCACATCTTATGAGATGCTTTAACTCAAGTCTTATAGTAAATCTCCCCCTTGATGTGACATCCCCCCTAAGAGGGATAAACTAACCTTGGGTTTTGTTGTTGAAGACCTCATATAGGTGATGTAGTGGTGGATGCTCATTGTTGATGAAGATCATCTTGAGTTGGGAGCAATCCTTGTTGTTTCTTACTCTCCTAACCAACACAGGTTAGTCCCACACAAGGAACAAATACAAGGATATCTATGGACATGGAGTGAATACCAATTGTGATGATACCAATTGTAATGATGTCCATTGATTCATTGATTACCTTGTCCCTTGATTACCTTTGAGTGATGTAGATGATGTGGTTTGTAGGTTAACTTGTTGTGGATGCCCAAGAGTTGGAGTTCGGGGCCATCCTTTCTTCTTTCAAGATGGGTCTTCCTACAAAAGCGTTAGTCATGCAAGGAAGAACATAATATATCCAATTGACAAGAATGAAAATTTCATGGTAATATGTCAAGGATATGTTTTGTGTTGTATTCTTCCTTCATCACAAGGTAGGGAAGTAGATACTTGGCTTTGACAAGATTGCTTATGATTGGAATTGTTTGCAATCTTGTGGAATGTAGATCATCCAAGTTCCTACAAAAAGGTTAGATGCAATACAAGGGAGCATAGATTTCCAAGATATAAGATAATATCAATACGACAGAATCAAGGAATAGTCATGTAATTTCATGCCCTCATATGCATCAAAATGAGTTTTTAGCTCATGTTTGAAGCATCAAAGATGTTCAACTCACTCCTCAAGTGACAAAACACTTTCTCATCAAGTGTCTTAGTAAAGATATCGGCCAATTTCTTGTTAGTCCTCACATGCTTGAGATTAATATCTACTTTGGCAACATGATCACGAATGAAATGATGACGAACTTGAATATGCTTAGTTCGAGAATGTTGCATAGGATTATAAGCAACTTTAATGGCACTCTCATTATCACAAAGCAAAGGAACATGTCTCACATGGATTCCATAATCCTTAAGAGTTTGAGTAATCCATAGTAATTGCACACAACATGATCCGGCAGCGGTGTATTCCACTTCGGCAGTAGATAGAGATACCGAGTTTTGTTTCCTGGAGGACCAAGACACAAGAGATCTACCAAGAAATTGGCAAGTACCCAAGGTGGATTTTCTATCAACCTTGTCTCCGGCATAGTTCGAATCGGAATAGCCAACAAGATTAAAAGAAGATCCCTTAGGATACCAAATACCAAAGTTTGGTGTATGTATCAAGTATCTCACAATTATTTTCATGGCCTTAAGATGACACTCTTTGGGTGTAGCTTGATAACGAGTGGACATGCACACACTAAGCATGATATTGGGACGAGAGGCACATAGATAAAGCAATGAACCGATCATTGATCGATAAACCTTTTGATCAACCGGTTTGTCCTCTTTGGTGAGGTCAACATGTCCACTTGTAGGCATGGGAGTTTTCATACCTTTGCACTCTTGCATGTTGAACTTCTTGATCAAGTCCTTGGTATACTTGGTTTGAGAGATGAAAGTTCCATCACTCGTTTGCTTGATTTGCAAACCAAGGAAAAATTTCAGCTCACACATCATTGACATCTCATACTTCTCTGACATTAACCTTCCAAATTTCTCACTAAAATGTGGGTTAGTAGATCCAAAGATAATATCATCCACATAAATTTGGCACACAAATAATTCACCATTAACTCTCTTAGTGAACAAGGTTGCGTCAATTTTACCAATTTCAAAACCCTTTTCAATAAGAAACTTCGTTAAGCATTTGTACCAAGCTCGAGGGGCTTGTTTAAGACCATAAAGAGCTTTACGAAGCTTATAGACATGATTAGGTTTCTTAGGATTCACAAAACCAGGGGGTTGTTGAACATAGACCTCTTCTTCAATTTCACCATTTAAAAATGCACTTTTAATATCCATTTGATAAAGAGTGATATCATGGTGATTAGCATAAGCTAGAAGAATGCGGATAGCTTCAAGTCTAGCAACGGGGGCATAGGTCTCACCATAGTCCATACCTTTGACTTGGGTGTAGCCTTGAGCTACGAGACGCGCCTTGTTGCGTATGACTAGTCCATCTTCGTCTTGTTTGTTCCGAAACACCCACTTGGTCCCGATGACTTTTTGCTCTCCTTTGGGCTTCTCCACCAATGTCCACACCTCGTTCCTCTCGAAGTTGTGTAGCTCCTCGTGCATAGCATTCACCCAATCGGGGTCCTCAAGTGCTTCTTCCACCTTCAAAGGCTCAATGCTAGAGATAAATGAGTAATGCTCACAAAAGTTAGCTAAATGAGTTTTAGAGCGAGTAATTCTCCCGGTTTGTATGTCACCGAAGATTTTCTCTAAGGGGTGATTTTTGTTCACTCTTGCTCGAACGCTTGGTAGCTTTTGTTCACAACATCATCATCATCATCTTCACCGTTGTCATTGGTGGTGTCATTCTCTTGTGGAGGTGGTGAGGGAGGTCGATGTGGATTATCTTGATGTACTTCCTCCTCCTCTTCATCTCGTCGTGTACCACTCGTGGATGCCTCCATGTCGTTCTGTGGTTCGCCTTGATGCGAGGTTGGGGGTTCCACTTGAGTTGATGAAGTGCTCTCCTTCACCTCCATGGGACGAATCTTGCCAATAGATAGATCTTGAATAGCTTCCGAAGGATCCTTATCACCTGCATCATTTGGCAATTGTTCGACTTGCGAACCATTAGATTTATCAAACTTCACATCTACCATCTCTTCAACTTTTCGAGTGAAGTTGTTGTAGACACGGTATGTGTGAGAGTTTGATCCGTAACCGAGTAGGAAACCTTCATGAGATTTAGCAGCAAATTTAGAACAACGATGCTTATCAAGAATGTAACACTTGGAGCCGAATACCCGAAACTATCCAACTTGAAGTTTGTTACCGGTGAGTAGCTCGTATGTCGTTTTACCGAGAAGCTTGTGAAGATAGAGTCGGTTTGTAGCATGACAAGCAGTTTCCACGGCCTCTGCCCAAAAGTGTCTAGGTGTCTTGTACTCATCAAGCATCATTCTAGCCATCTCAATAAGAGTTCGGTTCTTCCTCTCGACAACTCCATTTTGTTGAGGTGTGTACGTAGCCGAGAACTCGTGTAGGATCCCTTCTTCATCAAGAAAGGTATCCACATTGGTGTTCTTGAACTCCGATCCGTTGTCGCTCCGAACCTTCTTGATCTTCACCTCAAATTGGTTTTGGGCCTTGCGAGCAAAGTTCTTGAAGACCTTTTGTGCCTGCGACTTATCATCAAGAAAGAATACCCACGTAAATCTGGAAAAATCATCAACTATGACTATACCAAAAGAATTTCCACCAAGGATCTTATAAGCATTGGGACCAAAAAGATCCATATGGAGCATCTCGAGTGGTCTCTTAGTAGTCATGATATTTTTAATGGGATGACTTCGACCTACTTGCTTTCCAGCTTGACAAGCACTACAAAGTCTATCTTTGTCAAAGATAATATCTTTAACACCAAGGATATGATCTCCTTTGATAAGCTTGTCTAGATTACGCATACCAACATGTCCTAGCCTTCTATGCCAAAGCCAACCTTTAGAAGATTTCGCAATAAAACAAGTACGAGGTTGGGCTCTTTTAGTGGAATCGACAACGTATAGATCACCTCTACGAAAATCGATGAAGACCATTTTATGATTGTCTTGGCGAAACACTTGGCAATCAACTTTTGTAAATAGCACATTAAATCCATAGTCGGAAAGTCTAGATACGGAAAGAAGATTGTAGCCAAGGGATTCAACAAGCATAACGTTTTGAATGGAACTATCATGGCATATGGCCTCCTTACCAAGACCAAGTACCTTACCCTTGGAGTTGTCTCCAAAAGTGACATACCTTCGCGGTCCATGGTTCGGTGTAATCTCTTCGAACATATCTTTATCCCCGGTCATGTGATCGGTGCATCCACTGTCGAGAATCCACTCTTTTCCACCGGACATGTAATCCTTGAAGTTTGCCATAAGACTCAAGCACCTCATGATCTTATCATACTCAATATCAAACTCATCATCCTCATTGTTGTAGCCATGCTCCACATTGTCATCATCAAGTGGGAAACCCTCGTCACAAGGAACAAGAGATTCGTTAGAGTTGTGATCATGACAATGTTCAAAAGCATGAATACGAATAACTTCACGGATGATGCTATTGATAGTGGACACGTTTCCTTTAGCACGCATGAGATCACTTAGCTCAAATAGACAATTATCAAACTTAGGATCACTAGGCTTCATCTTATAAAAGGCAATGGCTTTATGAAGAATTTCATCAAGATTACTCAAGGAATAATTTGGATATCGTTTCTCCAAATCATTCGACAAAGTATAGGCACATTCAAAATTCTTCATTTGATTAAGCACAACTCTAGGCAAAGCTCTAACAATAATATTGACAGTTCTAAGATTACAAAGCATGTCAATTTCTTCTTCATGAGAAGGATGCAAGGGATCAATGGGAGACATATAGGGATTCATAATGTACTTGCTCAAATGAAATTCATTAAAAATAGAAAGCATCTTGTCTCTCCACTCTCTATAGTACTCTCCGTCAAGAATGGGCACTCTAGAACTAATACTCCCCATACTAAGAACATCCATCTTCCTCCAATGGTGATAAAAACCAAAGCTATGGAGACCAAAGCTCTGATACCAATTGTTGGATCACTAGAACTGTATGTCTAGAGGGGGGTGAATAGACTACTTGCAAAATAAAACCTAGCCTTTTCCCAATTTTAATTGTTGGCAGATTTTAGCATGATTGGCAAGTCTAGCACACCCTTCACAAGCACATCAATAAGTATGGCAGCGGAAAGTAAAGACATGCATGTGAAAGTAAGGAGTAGAGATAGGAAGATCAAACGCAATTGGAGACACGAAGATTTTTTTCCCGTGGTTCCGATAGGTGGTGCTATCGTACATCCACGTTTATGGAGACTTCAACCCATGGAGGGTAACGGTCGCGAGAGTCCACGGAGGGCTCCACCCACGAAGGGTCCACGAAGTAGCAACCTTGTCTATTCCATGTGGCCTACGTCCACGGAGGACTAGCCTTACTCGGGGTAGATCTTCATGAAGTAGGCGATCTCCTTGCCCTTACAAACTCCTTGGTTCAACTCCACAATCATGAAGAAGGAGGCTCCCAAGTAACACCTAACCAATCTAGGAGGCACCACCCTCCAAAAGGTAATAGATGTGGTAGTGTGATGAACTCCTTGCTCTTGTGCTTCAAAAGATAGTCTCCTCAACACTCAATCACTCTCTCACAGATTTGGCTTGGGTAGAAGAGGTTGATTGGGTGGAAAGCAACTTGGGGAGGCTAGAAATCAAGATCCATATGGTTAGAGTGGATGATCTTGACCTCAACACAAGGGTAGGTGGTTCTCTCTCAGAAAATTGGATATGACAAGTGTGGAATGGTTCTGAGTGCTTCTCTTATGAGTGGTAGGTGGTGGAGGGGTATATATAGGTTTCTCCTAAAATCCAACCGTTACAACATTATTGCCCAACTCGGTGAAACCGAAGTAAAAACTCGGTTGCACCGACTAGTGCAAAATGTGGCAACTTTGGCGTTTTCGGTGAGACCGATATATAAATCTCGGTGGTACCGACTATTGGGTAACGGCTAACCAGAGACTTGGTCATCAACTCGGTGAGACCGATTTTCAGAACTTGGTGGGACCGATTCTCAAAAACGACTTACTAGAGAAATGGTCAAGACTCGGTGAGACCGAAAATTAGGACTTGGTGGTACCGAGATGCTAGGGTTTGGCAGGGAATCTATCTAAGATGAAAATCGGTATGGCGGAGTGGAAATAGTTGGTGGCACCGATTTTGCAAGTTTGGCTTGGGACAGAGATATTTGTGTGGGAAAGTGGGTGAGTATTTTTGGTGGCTAATCTCTATGCACTTGAGCAACCAGATCATCATATTTCCCTCATCCCTTTTTAATAGTATTGGCTTTCCTATAGACTCAAAGTGATTTCTCACAAAATGTAAAATGTAGAGTCTTGAGCTTGAGGCTTGGCCAATCCTATTCCTTCTTCTTCTCGTCATTTCCTTGGGGATACTCCACACAACCCATTTAGCCAATCCACTCTATGGACATTATCTGAAATACACTAGGTAAAAGTATTAGTCCAAGAGACAATGTATGTTGTCATGAATTATCAAAACCACCAAGGGAGCATATATGCTTTCAAAAACGATGATGCTTATCAAGAATGTAACACTTTGAGCCAAATACTTGAAAGTATCCAACTTGGGATTTGTTCCCGGTGATCAGCTCGTATGTCGTTTTACCAGGAAGCTTGTGAAGATAAAGCCTATTTGTCATATGGAAAGCTGTTTCCACCACTTCTTCCCAAAAGTGTCTTTGCATCTTGTACTCATCAAGCATCGTTCTCGCCATCTCTATGAGAGTCTGGTTCTTCCTCTCAACAAATCCATTTTGTTGAGCCGTGCACGTAGCCGAGAACTCGTGCGAGATTCCTTCTTCGTCAAGAAAGGTATCCACGTTTGTGTTTTTGTACTCGGATCTGTTATCGCTCTAAACTTTCTTGATCTTCACTTCAAACTGATTTTGGGCTTTTGATGTGGCTTGAGACTGCGTCGGTATTTCCCCAAAGAGGAAGGGATGATGCAGCACAGCGACGGTAAGTATTTCCCTCAGTTATGAAACCAAGGTTATCGAACCAGTAGGAGGATCACCACCACCCAATAAGCAGCACCTCCACACAAATAACAAATACTTGCAACCTGACGTGAAAGAGAGGTTGTCAATCTCTCTACGGTAAAAAGATAGCTTAGGTAGTGATAGATAGGAGAGATAGATCTCTCAAGAACACAAAATAAAAAGGGCAAATAAAAAATGCAGCAATATATTTTTGGGGTTTTGGTTTAGTAGATCTGAAGGCAAAGCGGGAAAAAGATAGATCGGAAAGCAATATGTTGGAAAAGTAGACCCGGGGGCTGTAGGATTCACTAGTGGCTTCTCTCATGAGTATAGCGCATGGTGGGTGAACAAATTACTGTTGCGCAATTGATAGAAGATCAATTAATCATGACGATATCCAAGGCGATGATCATTATATAGGCATCACGTCCAAGATAAGAAGACCGACTCCTGCCTGCATCTACCGCTATTACTCCACACATCGACCGCTATCCAGCATGCATCTAGTGTATTAAGTTCATGGAAAAACGGAGTAATGCAATAAGAACGATGACATGATGTAGACAAGATCTATTCATGTAGGAATAGACCCCATCTTGTTATCCTTAATGGAAACGATACATGTGTGCCTTGCTGCCCCTTCTGTCACTGGGAAAGGACACCGCAAGATCGAACCCATCACAAAGCACCTCTTCCCATGGCAAGAAAAATCGATCTAGTTGGCCTAACTAAACCAAAGATTCGAAGAAGAAATACGAGGCTATAAGTAATCATGCATATAAGAGATCAAAGAAGACTCAAATAATATTCATGGATAGAAACTGATCATGAACTCAAAATTCATCGGATCCCAACAAACACACAGCAAAAGTTTACATCAAATAGATCTCCAAGAGACCATAGTATTGAGAATCATAAGAGAGAGAGGAAGCCATCTAGCTACTTCCTACGGACCCGTAGGTCTATGGTGGACTACTCACGCATCATCGGAGAGGCACCTATGAAGAAGATGAACCCCTCCGTGATGGTGTTTAGATTGGATCTCGAGGTTCTTGAACTTGCGGTGGCTGGAATTTTGTTTCGTCGACTCCCCTAGGGTTTTCTAAATATTTGGGAATTTATAGGCATCAGAGGCGGTGGAGGGGGGCCCTGTGGAGGGCACAACCCATCAGGGCTCGCCGGGCCCCCCCTAGCGCGCCTGTTGGGTTGTGCTCTCCACAGCCCACCTTCCTGTCTCTTCTTTGGCCCACTGGGTGTCTCCTGGTCCAGAAAAAATCTCCAAAAAGTTTCGTCGCGATTGGACTCCGTTTGGTACTGATATTCTGCGAAGTAAAAAAACAAGCAAAAACAGCAACTGGCACTTTGGCACTATGTCAATAGGTTAGTCCCAAAAAATGTTATAAAGTTGTTATAAATTGATTGTAAAACATCCAAGAATGATAATATAACAACATGGAACTGTAGGAGATATGCCCTAGAGGCAATAATAAATGTTGTTGATTATCTCCCTGTTCATAATTAGGTTTATGTTCCATGATATACCTGCTATGGTTCTCGAGTCTACAATAACCACGAGGCTCGAAGGAAGACTCATATGCACGTGTGGAATAATAAACGGTAAAATGTATTCCTAGTCTGGCCTCTAAGACTAGCTCAAGTGTTGCATGATGGTTCTGTTTTCCTGATCATGGGCATGTCTATGCCAGCAACTTTGAGGGCACAATGTTAGAAGAACATTTGTGTTGAATCGACCCGAATTGATGTTATGCTATGAGATACATTCGTCACAAGTTAAATGGTTAATAACATAGAGATGGTTAACGTTTGCATGATTCCTCAGACCATGAGAGTATCGAGTTTCTTCATGCTTGATTCATGAACTTTGGGGTTTGTTAAACGTCATCCGTAACTGGATGGCTATTACGGCGGCTTACGGGTTCATGGGAAAGTATGTCAAGTAACTAGATAGCTCAAGATTGGGATTTGCTCCTCCGACGATGGAGAGATATCTCTGGGCCCTCTTGGTGTTACAGTATCCATCATCGTCTGGCCAGACACTTTGTGATTTGATCACGGGGATGCCGGAACACGGTAACGAGAAAAGAGAACAATACCGGTAATGAGGTAACTGGCATAGTGGACAAGTTGTTGATCCACGGGGATGCCAACATGTCTCACCTCGGATATTTGTAACATATCGCGAAGCAACAGGAATAGCACACGGCAACTGGAGGTTCACTCGAATATTCATTTGTGTGGGTATAGGGGTCAATATGGGTGTCCATGGCTCCGATGTTGATCATTGATCAGAAGGGGTTCCGGGTCATGTCTATACTTCACCGAACCTATAGGGTCACATGCTTAAGGGTCATCTATCTGCTGAATACTAGACAGGGAGTCTGAGAGAAAATCACCGGAAAAGTTTCAGACAGCGGAAAAGTTCCGCAGAGAGAACACCGGAACAGTTTCGGTAAAACTGAAAAGTTGTTTCAGGGGATACCATTAAGTCAAATTGGTTTTGGCACATGCCTGATAATTCTTGGAGGGTGCCAGAATCATTTTGGAAACTTCTGGGAATTTTCCGGAAGAAAAACCGGAAATGTTCCGGAGCTGCCGGAACCACTTCAGATGCTTTTCGCAGATGAAAATCACTAATCCGGAATTGTTCCGGAACGCATTGAAAATTATTTTAGTGGGTACTGGAAATGTTCTAAGCTCACATAAATATTTTCAGTTCGAACGGACGCTGAAAAATGTCGTCGTGAATAGTGAAAGTCTTTTTGGATATTTGTGGAAAACCACCTTTTGGGATATTTCCCAAAAGGCTTCTAGAAGGCCTTGGGGGCCAAGGAAGCCCCTCATGGGGGGCCCCCAAGGGTGTGGCCATCCAAGATGGGTGGGGCTCCTTGGAGCTCCACATGGCACCCCATTTTGTCCATAACACCCTCATGTGAACCCTTTTGCATGGGGGTTTTTGGTAATTTGTGGAGGCACACTACCCCTTGGTTTTCCTATAAATAGGAGGTGAGGGGGCTGACCAAATCACATCCTTGATCTCATACACATGCCATAGACTTGTCTGGCTTCTCTCTCCCTCCCAGCGAAATAGTTTCGTAGAGCCGAAAGGCTGTCTGGGTTCCGGCAGGAACTAGTTCTAGACGGCGAAGCCCTGCCGGATAGTTGACACCGTATGTGTGCAACTCTGTAGAGAGATCGTTGTTTCGGTCTTAGTTTGAGAGTGCCTCCCGAAAGGCTGTCCGAGTGACCGTCCGAGTTTCGAAGGTCCTCCCGAAGGGCTGTCCGAGTGACCGTCCGAGTTTCGAAGGTACTCCAGAAGGGCTGTCCGCGACACCGTCCGGGGGACTGTCCGACCGCCTCCCGGAGGGCTGTCCGAGGGGCATATGAGGGTATACATCCTCGCGGTTGGGAGGTTGTAAATCCTAGATGCGGGGATCTGCACCGCCGATCGTCATCGACTCTACTTCCGCTGCGCTACGAGTTGGTAACGAAAAGATCAAACCTTGTATGCAGTCTCCATAGTGGTCCTGGGCTGGTGCATAGGTCGGAAATTTTTTGTTTTCTGCTGCGTTACCCTACAGTGGCATCATGAGCCGTGCTATGCGTAGATGCAGGTTGCGATCTAGAATACATAGAGATGTATGGGTGTTGCACAATATAATTAGGTAGTAGATGAGTTCTATTACTGAAAATTATTTGTGCGGGTAGCAGATGAAATCTGTTACCCGATGTTCTTGTTGCTTCCCTGGGATTTGCATATTTCTGATCTTGATAACAACATGGTGGAGTTTCAATGTTCTGGCAATCCGCGATCATGATTGATCAACGAAGTGCTAACAGTTCATTTAATTCCACCGTAGTTAAAAAGAAAGATGAAATTTCGCAGACGAAAGGGCAATGCAGATATGATCTGCACGGGGGTCATGCGTATGACGAAGTTTAGTATGGGGCTCGAGATTTAATTATCTCGTGTTTTCATACACCCCGCAAGTTAATCTAGCAACTTGGATTATCATGCTTGATGATGGACGTTGGTAGCTTCGTTTTGTTTCGAAACCTTAGAAGCCACGTAAAATAAAATTTTGCATGAACCGATTAGAGGCGTCTAACTTGGTTTTGCACGATGGTTTGCATGTGCATATGATGTGGTATAGCAGTGCTCATAATAATTTGATTATGTATGAGATGACTATATGATGTAAATTGATTAACATGACCTGCGTGTCATGATTCGGCATGATGGCTGGAGCCATATGATTGTCACTTTAATGACCTGCGTGTCAACCTTAAGTAATGCACTTATTTTATTAGCTATAGAGATAGCAATATTATCTGGTGCATCGACAAGGTGGTGGCAATCTTCGCGAAGGTAAACACCGACGTGAATGCCGAAGACGAAGAAATACAAGACTTCTCCGTCAGAAAGGGCTATACCATATCATGCTATTATGAATTGCCTGAGATGTTTATCCCTTATGATGCACCCTTTTGATTGCGCGGTAGTCGCTTTTATTAGGGTGATCTCTCACAAAAATATCTAGTAGTTAGTGTTCTCCCAAGTGTAGCACCGTCACGGCACCTAACTTTTCGGGGTGCGCCATGGATACATGGGTACGAACGATTAGGGATGTGTGAGGCGGGTGAGTTGAGACCTCGCAGCGAGATCACTTGGTTGTCTTGACGTTCTAGCTTGAAAGTCCTGAGCTCAGAACACGCCCATCGAAACATGAACAAGAGTCACATAGAGATGTGATTGGCAAGTTGGCCTACCGATTGCAATTCTCGTCACTTGAGATGGATACATCCTTGGCGTTGAATTGTAATTTGGATCTTGAATCGCTCACAATCAATTATGAGAGATATTGATTTGAGTGGGAGCGCACTGTAGAATTACCTTGTTTAATTCTCAGTGCAACTAATTATGAACTTTGTCTAAGTGTGGTTTGCATAATAGTTGTAGCAGAATGGCTCGCGTTTCCACCTTCCCTATTAAAATTGAATAGCTGTTAAATATCTGGTTAAAACTTTACAGTTGGTAACGTAATATGAGGATTGTCCTCAAGAGTGCCGAGAAGGACTTTGTCCTATCGCATACTTTCGGTATTCTCCCGCTAATGCTATGGATGATATGACTCTCGTCCTTCGATCCAAAAGCTAAAATTCCGTTACGGTCAAGTGAAATATGTTTGCTTCCATGAGACCCGAACTTCGAAAGTTTGGATAGTTATGTGATATTCATGGAATCTGAAAATCATTTTCAGAGACAGACAAAGGCTAAAAGATATGAGATATCCAAAGCAATGTTTGTTTGCAAAACATTAGTAAAGTGTTTACTATACATTGGACTGATTAGAGAGGGATCCGGAAGAACGCCTGTCATATGATGAAAGGTGAATAAAACAACAACTTAAAGAGAAAGGAAGTGTCCGAAGGGTGTTAGTGAAACCTTCACGCCTAGGAAGTCCGGGGCTAACACCACTCTTAAGTTGGGTGCTTCTTCTGAGAGTAGGAGAAATACTAAAAGTTAAACTGTTAGAAGTATAAAGGCAAAAAGAGAGAAGACTGGAATATCCAGCTCATGTATGAATGTCATACAAGTTTTTGATGTATAGAAGGCTGGTCAAAGATATAGTTCTTGGGAATTATGGTTAAACATGTTAATCACTAATTCTTGGGTATTGTGAGTTGATCACAAAGATACCCGCTCGATTACATTCTGTTGCAACTCGATGTAAGAACTACTATGACCTGAAAGACTAGCCAGGGATGACGTTTTGATACGCGTTCGAAACATAGTAAAAGTTACTATACCTTCCATCGGTGTACTACCTATGTATTTACTTGCATAATTCATTTTAGAGTTTCATATACTCTAGCCCTTTGCATAAGGTATCTTGCAAGAAGGTTGTTCATAAGAGAACTTTTGATGTTCGGTGTTATGAATAACATAAGGGCCATACTTTCATTATGAATGAGACGTGTGTTATGAATATTGATAATAATACATTACCTCTGGGTTTACTTTCATAATTCATTTTAGAGTTTCATATACTCTAGCCATTTGCATAAGGTATCTTGCAAGAAGGTTATTCATAAGAGAACTTTTGATGTTCGGTGTTATGAATAACATGAAGGGCCATGCTTCCATCCAGGATGGGATGTATGTTGTGAATATTGATGGTAATATGATACATCCATAACACTGACGCTAAATGTCGCAAGACTAAAAGAATACCACATATGTGTGGCACTGCATTTGGTCACATTGGAGAAACCCGCATGGAAAATTCCATTATGATGGATTTTGAAGTCGTTTGATTTTGAATCATCTGACACTTGCAACTTTCCTCTGAAAAGTGAAGTGAATGAAATACCGTTCACAGTCCATAAGGAACGAGCAACAAACTTATTGGTGATCATACATTTTTGATGTGTGTAGTTCAATAAATGTTGTTGCAAGTAGTGGATTTAATCTCTCCTCGGAAATGACTCAAGTACATATATGGATATTTACTTGATGAGACGTAAGTCTGGATCTTTTGAAATCATTCGAAAGGTTTTCAAAAATGAAGTAGACGTTGTTGTAACAAGAAAATTATGTTTCTACAATTCGATTGCAGAAAGGAATATTTGAGTTACAAGTTTAGCGAATGTCTGATGAGTTATGAAAGGGGTTTCATAACTTGCACCTCCCGGAACACCACTGGAAGTGGAAAGTCCGTGAAGATGTAATCGAACCATTTATGACATGGTAAGATCAAATATGACATAAATAAATTTGCCATTATCCCTTTTAAAGAGTGATGCTTTAGAGACTGCAGCTTTTACACTGAAAAGAGCTCCATCGGGTCTGTTGAAATGACGTCATGGTATGGTACGCCCAACCATGTTATATCTTTTCTTAGCATTTGGAATATGGGGCTTGTGTAAAAGGTTACAAACCTATTCCAAATCAGACAAGTGCTTCTTTGTAGGTTATCCCAAGTCATTGGGTATTCCCCCACCACTATACCGAGGCAAAGGATTTTGCCACAAAACGGTATGCTTTTAAAGAGAATAGTTCTTACAAAAGGTGAGTGGGAGGACAGTGCAACTCGACGAGATAACCAGTATCTTCGTCATCAGGTCAAAGGAAAGGAACCTTGGAAGTGATTCCGGAGTTTCCTACTGCGACTGATACGGAAGTCTCTACAATAAAATGTATGGAATTCGGTCGAACTTGCAGCTGAACCACGTAGGCAAGGCTCGTGCAAACCTCTCAGGTGCGCAAACGAGATATTGTTGTTGGACAATAGTATACCTACGATACACAAGGAAGCGGTGATGGGCCCTGACTCCGAAATTGGCTAAATGCCAATACAATACGAGATAGTTTCCATATAAATGTTTCAAGATTAAAATCTTGATACACCTTTCGGAAGGCTTAGAGTCTAACGAATATTTATGGAACTAAAAACTGATACGGATAAAAATATTTTATCCATAAAGCTCGACTTGTTGAAATAACAAGTTCAAGGAGTTGACTACGATGAGGTTGTTTCACCGTAGCGATGCTTAAAGTCGGTTCGGGTTGAACTAGCAATTAATACATATTTCAATCATGAGATATGAAACATGGATGATGAAAGGATTTCCATCTGATGGAAATGTAACGAAGGACTTGCATGTGTTACAGTCTAAGGTATTTTGTCAGTCCAGAGGATGCTAGTAAGTACGCAAACTTCAGAGTTCCAGCAATGGACAGAAGAGAGCAAAATGGAGTTGGAATCTTCGTGTTTTGATGAAATGGTCGAAAAGGGTTTTTGACTTCATCAATGGGTAACGAAGATGCTTGTGATTCAAGAAAATAAGTGGGAGCATAATAATATTTCTAAAAACCTTGTGTGCTTGACACATTGTTAATTGGAAATAAATTTCTTGACACGAATTAGGACTTCATTTGAAAATAGTTTTTTCGATGAAGTGCTTGGGCTAAATAGCCTTGATATTAGGCATGATGATCTATGGAGATAGATTTACCTAATGGGGCTGAGCAAAGATACATATTGACAAAATGCTAAAACCTTTTAGCATTGAAAAACGTCAAGGAGTGATTCTTGCCGAAGTCACATGGAAAGAGTTTTTGCAAGACTTGGTGTCCCAAAACACTGATGAGCAAAATACATGATGGTGATTCCACACACTCTTGTGTTTGGATTAATCATGTATTCCATGGTATGTAAAAACAACCAGATATGTCCAATACTCCAAAGTTGTTGCGAGTATAGATACCAAAGTGATCAAAGTACTGATCATGGGACAACAGTGAAAGATGTCATTGAGTACTAGAGCAGTACTAATGACATGTTTTCTCGCAAGCAGAGATTATGAAGTGCTCGTTGTAAGTAATTACATCGATACAGTCTTCATCAATGCTCCATGCGATTTTCGATTTAAGTTAAGGGTTTTGTGTAATACACAACATGGTGGCACGGTAGTTGGAAATTGTTCCAAACAAGATACTGTGGCGAATTCTATAACAAAGGCTAAGTATGTTGATGCTTTAGAAGCGACAAAGAAGTTGTTGAATCATATAGTTCATTCATGAACTTAGTATGGTTCCAAGATGGCTTTGGTCTATGGGACACTATTGCAGATAGTTTCTCCATAGCTCAGTCTGAGGAATCAGGTTTCGACCAATGATTCACACATATGCAAAGCCAAGTCCACACAAAATATGAATTTTGTGAAAGCGTGAAAATGCAAGGATATGCAAAGTTACACACGGAGCTGAAGTCGTCAGATCCGTTGGACATCAGGCTATACCACATGCGAAGCATATTTTACACCAGTGTGCCACAGGTGTAAAGTGCATTAGCATTAACTAGATTATTGACTCTAGTGCAAGTGGGAGTCTGTAGGAGATATGCCCTAGAGGCAATAATAAATGTTATTGATTATCTCCCTATTCATAATTAGATTTATGTTCCATGCTATAACTGCTATGGTTCTCGAGTCTACAATAACCACGAGGCTCGGAGGAAGACTCATATGCACGTGTGGAATAATAAACGGTAAAATGTATTCATAGTCAGGCCTCTAAGACTAGCTCAAGTGTTGCATGATGGTTCTGTTTTCCTGATCATGGGCATGTCTATGCCAGCAACTTTGAGGGCACAATGTTAGAAGAACATTTGTGTTGAATCGACCCGAATTGATGTTATGCTATGAGATACATTCGTCACAAGTTAAATGGTTAATAACACAGAGATGGTTAACGTTTGCATGATTCCTCAGACCATGAGAGTATTGAGTTTCTTCATGCTTGATTCATGAACTTCGGGGTTTGTTAAACGTCATCCGTAACTGGATGGCTATTACGGCGGCTTACGGGTTCATGGGAAAGTATGTCAAGTAACTTGATAGCTCAAGATTGGGATTTGCTCCTCCGACGATGGAGAGATATCTCTGGGATCTCTTGGTGTTACAGTATCCATCATCGTCTGGCCAGACACTTTGTGATTTGATCACGGGGATGCCGGAACACGGTAACGAGAAAAGAGAACAATACCGGTAACGAGGTAACTAGCATAGTGGACAAGTTGTTGATCCACGGGGATGCCAACATGTATCACCTCGGGTATTTGTAACATATCGCGAAGCAACAGGAATAGCACACGGCAACTGGAGGTTCACTCGAATATTCATTTGTGTGGGTATGGGGGTCAATATGGGTGTCCACGGCTCCGATGTTGATCATTGATCGGAAGGGGTTCCGGGTCATGTCTATACTTCACCGAACCTATAGGGTCACACGCTTAAGGGTCATCTATCTGCTGAATACTAGACAGGGAGTCTGAGAGAAAATCACCGGAAAAGTTTCGGACAGCGGAAAAGTTTCGCAGAGAGAACACCGGAACAGTTTTGGTAAAACTGAAAAGTTGTTTCAGGGGATACCATTAAGTCAAATTGGTTTTGGCACATGCCTGATAATTCTTGGAGAGTGCCAGAATCATTCTGGAAACTTCTGGGAATTTTCCAGAAGAAAAACCGGAAATGTTCCGGAGCTGCCGGAACCACTTCAGATGCTTTTCGCAGATGAAAATCACTAATCCGGAATTGTTCCGGAATGCATTGAAAATTATTTTAGTGGGTACTGGAAATGTTCTAAGCCCACATAAATATTTTCAGTTCGAACGGACGCTGAAAAATGTCGTCGTGAATAGTGAAAGTGCTTTTTGGATATTTATGGAAAACCACCTTTTGGGATATTTCCCAATAGGCTTCTAGAAGGCCTTGGGGGCCAAGGAAGCCCCTCATGGGGAGCCCCCAAGGGTGTGGCCGGCCAAGATGGGTGGGGCTCCTTGGAGCTCCACATGGCACCCCATTTTGTCCATAACACCCTCATGTGAACCCTTTTGCATGGGGGTTTTTGGTAATTTGTGGAGGCACACTACCCCTTGGTTTTCCTATAAATAGGAGGTGAGGGGGCTGCCCAAATCACATCCTTGCTCTCATACACATGCCATAGACTTGTCTGGCTTCTCTCTCCCTCCCAGCAAAATAGTTTCGTAGAGCCGAAAGGCTGTCTGGGTTCCGGCAGGAACTAGTTCTGGACGGCGAAGCCCTGCCAGATAGTTGACACCGTATGTGTGCAACTCTGCAGAGAGATCGTTGTTTCGGTCTTAGTTCAAGAGTGCCTCCCGAAAGGCTGTCCGAGTGACCGTCCGAGTTTCGAAGGTCCTCCCGAAGGGCTGTCCGAGTGACCGTCCGAGTTTCGAAGGTCCTCCCGAAGGGCTGTCCGCGACACCGTCCGGGGGACTGTCCGACCGCCTCCCGGAGGGCTGTCCGAGGGGCAGATGAGGGTATACATCCTCGTGGTTGGGAGGTTGTAAATCCTAGCTGTGGGGATCTGCACCGCCGATCGTCATCGACTCTACTTCCGCTGCGCTACGAGTCGGTAACGAAAAGATCAAACCTTGTATGCAGTCTCCATAGTGGTCCTAGGCTGGTGCATAGGTCGGAATTTTTTTGTTTTCTGCTGCGTTACCCTACAGGAACAAGCAAAAATTATAGATACGTTGGAGACGTATCAGCATCCCCAAGCTTAATTCCTACTCGTCCTCGAGTAGGTAAATGATAAAAACAATTTTTTTGATGTGGAATGCTGCCTAACATGTTCATCTCATATTCTTTTCTTTTGTATAGCATGTACATTTGGACTTGTAGATGATTCAAAGCAATAGTCTAGTTTTAACATAATGACTTCAATACTCAAGCATGTCAACAAGCAACCATGTCTTTCAAAATATTAACACTAAAGAAAGTTATCCCTAGCCCATCATGCTCAATGATTGATCCATTCATGAAACACACTCAAATAGTAGCTATTCCCAATGCTCAAGTACGATCATAGTGCCCCCTAGTTGGTGCTTTATAAGAGAAGATGGAGACTCAAAGTAAAAAATAAAAATTGCATAAAGTAAATAGATAGGCCCTTCGCAGAGGGAAGTAGGGATTTGTCGAGGTGCCAGAGCTCAAAGTTTAAAATTGAGAGAGAAAAATATTTTGGGTGGTATGCCTTTCCTGTCAACGAAAATGACAAAGTAGCTCACAATACTTTCCACGCTAGATATATCATAGGCGGTTCCCAAACAGAAAATAAAGTTTATTCCTTTTTCCACCAAACTTTCACATTTCATGGCGGTCTGTATCCACGGTTGCCTTCCATACCAACACTTTCCAAGGAATTTATTATTTGACAACATAAAGTAAATATTTTTTTCTTTTTCATTTCGGGAATGGGCATCCCTATTACCGCCGCACTCTCGTGCAATGACAAGTGAATAAACACTCATCTTGAGAATAACACATCTAGCATGGAAAAATATTGGACACTCCCCACCGTTTCATGAGCGGTACGAGCACACGAAAGAGAAGTTTATTTTGAAAATTTAGAGATGGCACATACAAATTTGCTTGGAGCGGCATGGAAATAACGCATATAGGTAGGTATGGTGGACTCATAAGGCAAAACTTGGTTTAAGAATTTTGGATGCACAAGTAGTATTTCTACTTAGTAAAAATGGAGGCTAGCAAATAGATTGAGAAGCAACCAAACCCAGAAACGAAAATTCACATAAGCGAGCATTGAACATAACTAACACCGAATAATGCACCACAAGTAGAATGTAATTTCATTGCACAACTATTGACTTTCGTACTTGCATAGGGAATCACAAACCTTAACACCAATATTCCTACTAAAGCAAAATTACTCACTAACATGACTCACATATTACTATCATCATGCTTCAAAACTATTACAAGGAATCAAGTTTAATTTGTCCAATGATCTTTATGAAAGTTTTTATTATATCCTCCTTGGATATTGATACGTCTCCAATGTATCTATAATTTTTGCTTGTTCCATGCTGTTATATTATCATTCTTGGATGTTTTACAATCATTTTATAACAACTTTATATCATTTTTTGGGACTAACCTATTGACATAGTGCCAAAGTGCCAGTTGTTGTTTTTGCTTGTTTTTTACTTCGCAGAATATCAATATCAAACGGAGTCCAATCGCGACGAAACTTTTTGGAGATTTTTTTGGATCAGAAGACACCCAGTGGGCCAAGAAGTTCCGGAGAGGTGGGCCGTGGAGACCACAACCCACCAGGGCGCGCCAGGGGGGCCCGGCGTGCCCTGATGGGTTGTGCCCTCCTCGGGGCCCCTCTCCACCGCCTCAGATGCCTATAAATTCCCAAATATTCCAAAAACCCTAGGGGAGTCGACGGAAGACAATTCCAGCCGCCGCAAGTTCCAGAACCTCGAGATCCAATCTAAACACCATCACGGAGGGGTTCATCTTCTTCATAGGTGCCTCTCCGATGATGCGTGAGTAGTCCACCATGGACCTACGGGTCCGTAGGCAGTAGCTAGATGGCTTCCTCGCTCTCTCTTATGATTCTCAATACAATGGTCTCTTGGAGATCTATTTGATGTAAACTTTTGCGGTGTGTTTGTTGGGATCCGATGAATTTTGAGTTCATGATCAGTTTCTATCCATGAATATTATTTGAGTCTTCTTTGATCTCTTATATGCATGATTACTTATAGCCTTGTATTTCTTCTTTGAATCTTTGGTTTAGTTAGGCTGACTAGATCGATTTTTCTTGCCATGGGAAGAGGTGCTTTGTGATGGGTTCGATCTTGCGGTGTTCTTTCCTAGTGATAGAAGGGGCATCAAGACACGCATGTATCGTTGCCATTAAGGATAACAAGATGGGGTCTATTCCTACATGAATAGATCTTGTCTACATCATGTCATCGTTCTTATTGCATTACTCCGTTTTTCCATGAACTTAATACACTAGATGCATGCTGGATAGCGGTCGATGTGTGGAGTAATAGAGGTAGATGCAGGCAGGAGTCGGTCTACCTATCTTGGACATGATGTCTATATAATGATCATTGCATTGGATATCGTCATGAATATTCGATTTTCTATCAATTGCCCAATAGTAATTTGTTCACCCACCGTGCGCTATACTCATGAGAGAAGCCACTAGTGAACCCTATGGCCCCCGGGTCTACTTTTCCAACATATTGCTTTCCGTTCTATCTTTTTGCATCTTAGTTTTCAGATCTACAAAACCAAAAACCCAAAAATATATTGCTGCATATTTTATTTGCCTTTTCTATTTTGTGCTCTTGAGAGATCTATCTCTCCTATCTATCACTACCTAATCTATCTTTTTACCGTAGAGAGATTGACAACCTCTCTTTCACGTCGGGTTGCAAGTATTTGTTATTTGTGTGCAGGTGCTGCTTATTGGGTGGTGGTGATCCTCCTACTGGTTCGATAACCTTGGTTTCATAAGTGAGGGAAATACTTACCATCGCTGTGTTGCATCATCCCTTCCTCTTTGGGGAAATACCGACGCAGTCTCAAGCCACGTCAAAGGAATTTCTGGCGCCGTTGTCGGGGAGGAAGCGGTCTCTTCTACGTGCCTATCGTAGGCGCCGAGGGGACTCCATCATCATCTACCAGGTTCCTAATCACAAATCTCATCTCCTTGCAATTACATTATTTGCCAATTGCCTCTCGTTTTCCTCTCCCCCCACTTCACCAATTTACAATTTTATTCGCCCTCTTTTTCGTTTGCCTTTTTCTTGTCAGATCTCTTGCCTAGTCATTATGGCTAGTTCTTCCTTTATTGCGTGTACTCCCGATAATGAGGTTCTTAATTTTAAGCAAAGGGGAGGGGAGAACCTAAAAGATGCTTGGTATAGGATTTGCAACGCTCATAATAGATCTATCCATAATCAATCTACCGTTGTTCTTCTTCACAGTTTTTATGTGGGCATCACCACTTGGTATAGATTCGTCCTTGATACGATTACCGGTGGGAATTTCTTGATGTGCCCATCTTTGGATGCTTTTAATGCTATGGGAAGTTTAGTGGGATCACCCCCTCTTATTGTCAATGAAACAACTTTAACTCTTAAACACGTTAAGGAGAGATTAGATGCTATTGCAAAAAAGATGATACCAAGGAACATCTTGAAAATTTGGATAAGAGAATGCATGATCTTGCTAATAAAATTGGGACTAAGGCGGGAGATGCTTTTAAATTTTTAAAGGAAAAGAAACCCGTAGTTAACGAAAGGGTGGAAGAGAGCCCGTACCGGATTGATAAGTTGGAAGAAATTTTTAGTAACTTGGGTTCAGCTTTTCCTTCTATCAAAACTATTGAAAAAACTCCCGTAAAAATTAGCAAGACCACACAAGTCATAAAGAATCAAGTTGCCACACCGAGTAGTCGCAAGGGGGATCTTAAAATGATTAGTATTCACCCCGACTTTGTTGAAATCATAAGAGACCCTATTTACAAGAATAAATTTTTTGGTTTTCTTCCTAGGAGTGTTGTCATTAAAAATATGCATGCCAAATCCTTGAAGAAATCTAGTTGTGTGATTGAAGAATTGAAAACCAAAGACGACAATACTTGAATCTATGCACTATGCCTAGCTAGGGGCGTAAAACGATAGCGCTTGTTGGGAGGCAACCCAATGAATAAATTTATTTTTGCTTTTTCATTTCTATTTTTGAGTTTTGACACAATTATGCCTCTGTTATGATTGTGTTTTTATGGTTTATTAAGTGTTTGTACCAAGTAAAGCCTTTAGGATGATTCATAGGATGAGTAGAAGTGATGCTGAATCTGAAACAGAAACATTGCGTCCAGTATATGAATTTTCATTTTTTGCTGGAACGTGATCTTGATCTGAAATTTTAACACAGTGTTTCTATACAAATTCCTTACGTTTTCCTATGTTTTCATAATTTTAAGAGTTACATAAGTATGGTTAGAGTACATATCACTACAGACTGTTCTGTTTAAGACAGATTCTGTTTTCCTTGCATTGTGTGCTTGTTTTGATGAATCTATGGGTTATATTGAAGGGTATGAGCCATGGTAAAGTTAAAATACAGTAGGTATAATGCAATAATAAAATATGAATGGGTTTGCAACAGCACCTAAAGTAGTGATTTGCTTTATTATACTAACGGGTTTCACAAAGATTTCGTTGAGTTTTGTGTTATTGAAGTTTTCAAGTTTTGGGTGAGATCACGATGGATGAAGGAATAAGGAGTGAAAAGAGCCTAAGCTTGGGGATGCTACCGCACCCCCAAGATATATCCAAAGAGAAACAAGCAACTAAGCTTGGGGATGCCCCCGAGTGGCATCCCCTCTTTCTTCTAACGACCATCGGTATTTTACTTGGAGCTATATTTTTATTCGTCACATATCATGAGTTTTGCTTGGAGCGTCTTGTATCTTTGCTTGCTTTGTTTGTTAGTTTTTTATTTGTATCCTTGCTGTACACACCTATTTGAGAGAGCCAAAATTATGCTATGATTTGTTAGAATTGCTCTATGCGCTTCACTTAAAATTTTTGAGCTATAGAATTGCTCTAGTGCTTCACTTATATATTTTTTAGCACGGTGTGCTTGGAGATTTTTGTAGAAATACTCTCATGGTTCACTTAGATTAATTTGAGAGTTGGTAAATTTTGAAGAAATCCTCTCATGCTTCACTTATACCATTTTGAGAGATGAAATATTTATGGTCATGTGCTTCACTTAAATTTGTTTGAGCCTGCCAAAAAGCAATGGCAATATATGAAACTAGTCCCAAAGTGATAGATATACAAGGAGGATATAATAAAAACTTTCATGAAGATCATTGGGCAAATTAAACTTGATTCCTTGGAATAGTTTTGAAACATGATGATAGTAATATGTGAGTTATGCTTGTGAGTAATTATGCTTAGTAGGAATATTGGTGTTAAGGTTTGTGATTCCATATGCATGCACGAAAGTCAATAGTTATGCAATGAAGTTACATCCTACTTATGGTGCATTATTCGGTGTTAGTTATGCTCAATGCTCACTTATGTGAATTTTTGTTTCTTGGTTTGGTTGCTTCTCAATCTATTTGCTAGCCTCCATTTGTACTAAGTAAAAATACTACTTGTGCATCCAAAATCCTTAAACCAAGTTTTCCTTATGAGTCCACCATACCTACCTATATGCGGTATTTCCATGCCGTTCCAAGCAAATTTGTATGTGCCATCTCTAAATTTTCAAAATAAATTTTCTCTTTTGTGTGCCCGTACCGCTCATGAAACGGTGGGGAGTGTCCAATATTTTCCCATGCTAGATGTGTTATTCTCAAGATGAGTGTTTATTCACTTGTCATTGCACGAGAGTGCGTCGGTAATAGGGATGCCCATTCCCGAAATGAAAAAGAAAAAATATTTACTTTATGTTGTCAAATAATAAATTCCTTGGAAAGTGTTGGTATGGAAGGCAACCGTGGATACGGCCCGCCATGGAAAGTGAAAGTTTGGTGGAAAAAGGAATAAACTTTATTTTCTGTTTGGGAACCGCCTATGATGTATCTAGCATGGAAAGTATTGTGAGCTACTTTGTCGTTTTCATTGACAGGAAAAGCATGCCACCCAAAATATTTTTCTCTCTCAATTTAAAACTTTGAGCTCTGGCACCTCTACAAATCCCTACTTCCCTCTGCGAAGGGCCTATCTATTTACTTTATGCATTTTTTGTTTTTACTTTCAGTCTCCATCTTCTCATATAAGCACCAACTAGGGGGCACTATGATCGTACTTGAGCATTGGGTATAGCTAATATTTGAGTGTGTTTCATGAATGCATCAATGATTGAGCATGATGGGCTAGGGATAACTTTCTTTAGTGTTGATATTTTGAAAGACATGGTTGCTTGTTGACATGCTTGAGTATTGAAGTCATTATGTTAAAACTAGACTATTTCTTTGAATCGTTTACGAGTCCAAATGCCCATGCTTTACAAAAGAAAAGAATATGAGATGAACATGTTAGGCATCATTTCACATCAAAAATTCTGTTTTTATCATTTACCTACTCGAGGACGAGTGGGAATTAAGCTTGGGGATGCTGATACGTCTCCAACGTATCTATAATTTTTGCTTGTTCCATGCTGTTATATTATCATTCTTGGATGTTTTACAATCATTTTATAACAACTTTATATCATTTTTTGGGACTAACCTATTGACATAGTGCCAAAGTGCCAGTTGCTGTTTGTGCTTGTTTTTTACTTCGCAGAATATCAATATCAAACCGAGTCCAATCGCGACGAAACTTTTTGGAGATTTTTTTTCGACCAGAAGACACCCAGTGGGCCAAAGAAGTGCCGGAGAGGTGGGCCGGGGAGACCACAACCCACCAGGGTGCGTCAGGGGGGGCCCGGCGCGCCCTGATGGGTTGTGCCCTCCTCGGGGCCCCTCTCCACCGCCTCTGATGCCTATAAATTCCCAAATATTCCAAAAACCCTAGGGGAGTCGACGAAACACAATTCCAGCCGCCGCAAGTTCCAGAACCTCGAGATCCAATCTAAACACCATCATAGAGGGATTCATCTTCTTCATAGGTGCCTCTCCGATGATGCGTGAGTAGTCCACCATAGACCTACGGGTCCGTAGGCAGTAGCTAGATGGCTTCCTCTCTCTCTTATGATTCTCAATACAATGGTCCCTTGCAGGTCTATTTGATGTAAACTTTTGTGGTGTGTTTGTTGGGATCCGATGAATTTTGAGTTCATGATCAGTTTCTATCCATGAATATTATTTGAGTCTTATTTTATCTCTTATATGCATGATTACTTATAGCCTCGTATTTCTTCTTCGAATCTTTGGTTTAGTTAGGCCGACTAGATCGATTTTTCTTGCCATGGGAAGAGGTGCTTTGTGATAGGTTCGATCTTGCGGAGTTCTTTCCCAGTGACAGAAGGGGCAGCAAGACACGCGTGTATCGTTGCCATTAAGGATAACAAGATGGGGTATATTCCTACATGAATAGATCTTGTCTACATTATGTCATCATTCTTATTGCATTACTCTGTTTTTCCATGAACTTAATACACCAGATGCATGCTGGATAGCGATCGATGTGTGGAGTAATAGAGGTAGATTGATATGTCTCCATCGTATCTATAATTTTTGATTGTTTCATGCCAATATTATACAACTTTCACATACTTTTGGCAACAATTTATATGATTTATTGGACTAACCTATTGATCTAGTGCCCAGTGCCAGTTCCTGTTTGTTGCATGTTTTTTGTTTCGCAGAATTACCATATCAAACGAAGTCCAAACGCGATAAAAATTTACGGAGATTTTTTTTGGAATATTTTTGAATTTTGAGAAGTGGAATCAACGCAAACGGAGGCCCACAGCCCCCACGATACATTAGGGCACGGCCAGGGGGCCCAACCGTGGCTTGGTGGGTGCTGCCCACCTCGTACGTCGGTTGGAGCTCTCCTTCGGTCGCAAGGAAGCTAATTTTTGGATAAAAATCCCCTCAAAATTTCATCCCGATCGGAGTTACGGATCTCCGGGAATATAGGAAACGGTTTCCAGCCAGAAAACAAGAACGTGAAACAGAAGAGAACAAAGAGGGAGATCCACTCTAGGAGGGGCTCCTGCCCCTCCGCCGCCATGGCGGCCATGGACTAGAGGGGGAACTCTCCTCCCATCTAGGGGGGAGTCCAAGGAAGAAGAAGGAGGAGGGGTCTCTCTCCCCCTCTCTCCCAGTGGCGCCGGAACGCCGCCGGGGCAAGCATCGTGACGGCGATATACTCCAACAACTTCGCCGCCGTCAACACCAACTCTCTCCCCCTCTATGCAGCGGGGTAACTCCCCTTCTCCCCGCTGTAATCTCTACTTAAACATGGTGTTCAACTCCATATACTATTTCCCAATGATATATGGCTATCCTATGATGTTTGAGTAGATCCGCTTTGTCCTATGGGCTAATTGATGATCGTGGTTGGTATGATTGTATATTTTATTATGGTGCTGTCCTACGGTGCCCTCCGTCTCGCGCAAACTTGAGGGATCCTCGCTGTAGGGTGTTGCAATGTGTTCATGATTTGCCTATGGTGGGTTGCTTGAGTGACAGAAGCATAAACCCGAGTAGGTGGGTTGTTGCATATGGGAGTAAAGAGGACTTGATACATAATGCTAAGGTTGGGTTTTACCTTAATGATCTTTAGCAGTTGCGGATGCTTGCTAGAGTTCCAATCATAAGTGCATATGATCCAAGTAGAGAAAGTATGTTAGCTCATGCCTCTCCCTCATGTAAAATTGCAAGAATGATTACCGGTCTAGTTATCAATTGCCTAGGGACAAATAACCTTCTTGTTTGACAAAAGCTTTCTACTAAATAATTAACTTCTATTATCTTGCAATTTACTCATAGTTTTATTCCCGCTAAGTACTTCTAGTGTTATTCGTGCAAACTATCCTATCACCTACAAAGTAGTTTCATACTTGTTCTAGGTAAAGCAAACGTTAAAGTGTGCGTAGAGTTGTATCGGTGGTCGATAGAACTTGAGGGAATATTTGTTCTACCTTTAGCTCCTCGTTGGGTTCGACACTCTTACTTATCGAAAAAGGCTACAAACGATCCCCTACACTTGTGGGTTATCAAGACCTTTTTCTGGCGCCGTTGCCGGGGAGCAATAGCGTGCGGTGAATATTCTCGTGTGTGCTTGTTTGCTTTATCACTAAGTAATTTTTATTTTCTGTTATTAGTTATTTTATATCTTTAGTCATGGATATGGAACACGAAACACCAAAAAAATTAGTGGTACTTGCTACTCATGGAGATGGGGAACCTCCTAAAACCATCGATGCTAGTTATGTGGAACACGTTAATTACTCCTTCGATAATCCCAAGAAATCCTCAAGAACTTTATAATGGGATGCACATTGGATCAACGTGACTACTTTAGGGATTATCGCTTATCTCAAAAAGGGAAACACTTATGGGATCAAATTATAATACTGGAATGGTTTGCTTGGGATACATGCTCGAGATGTGACTTTACTTGTTGCTCTAATATAGAAGCTCGACACCTTCCCTTTCAATTCAAATTTAATGTTAATGAAACCTTGGCATCATATGCTAAAGGTATTTATGATTATTATGATGTGGAACGAATAGAAGAATTTGTTGCGTTTAAAGGTGCTTATGAAATTGCTTCTTTGCTTGAAAAGTATGATGATGATGTTCCTTACGAATCTGAAATTTTATCCATACTTAAATATTGCTATGAGAATTATGATTGCAATGCTGATATTATTGAATTTATTGAAAAAATGACCGCTGCCTTGGAAGAGACTAATATTTTCCAGGAATCTATGGAAGAAGAAATTGCTGAAATTGTGAGCTCATTAGATGAAAAAGATGAGGAGGAGAGTGAAGAACAAAAGGAGGAAGAGCGGATTAGCTACCCGTGCCCACTTTCTAATGAGAGTAACTCTTCAACTCATACATTGTTTAATTTCCGTTCGCACATACCGAAGGATGAATGCTATGATAATTGCTATGATCCCGTGGATTCATTTGAAATATCCCTTTTTGATGAACTTGATGCTTGCTATGCTTGTGGCCATGATGCCAATATGAATTATGCTTATGAAGATGAACTTGCTATAGTTCCTTATGTTAAGCATGAAATTGTTGCTATTGCACCCACACATGATAGTCCTATTATCTTTTTGAATTCTCCCAACTACACTATATTGGAGAAGTTTGCTCTTATTAAGGATTATATAGATGGGTTGCGTTTAGCTACTACACATGATGATTTTGATGATTATAATATGCATGTTCTTGCTGCTCCTACTTGCAATTATTATGAGAGAGGAACCACATCTCCACCTCTTTATGTTTCCAATACGATAAAATTGCAAGAAACTACTTATGCTATGTATTGGCCTTTACTTGATGTGCATGAATTGTTCTTTTATGACATACCGATGCATAGGAAGAGAGTTAGACTATGTTGTCACATGATATATATCACTTTGTGCTCACTACTAAATTACAAATCATCGCTAATTAAAATTGGCTTTGATATACCTTGGGATCCGGGTGGATCCATTACTTGAGCACTTTATGCCTAGCTTAATGGTTTTAAAGAAAGCGCTGCCAGGGAGACAACCAGAAGTTTTAGAGAGTCATTTATTTCTGTTGTGTGATTTTATAAAGTTTAAAAAAAATATAGGGGGGAACCTAAAACTTCACAAAAGGAAAGGTGAAAGTGAGAGAGATGATGAGCATCGTTGAAATGGGGGACGTCCTTGAACTTTTGTTCATGCCCATGGAAACTTTGTGAATCTTGAATCACGGAAACTTTTCCAGCAAAAATAATTATCCCCTTGTACAAATCCATTGTATTATAAAAATAATGTGCCAAGATTTGCCTTTAGGATGATTAGATTGCTTGTTGGTATGTGCGGTGTAAAAACAGAAACTTTGTCTGTAGTGCGTGAATTTTCATTTTTTTACTGGGACGTCAAAAGTTTCTGAATATTTTACACAGTATTTCTATACAAAAATTTTAATTTTTCCTAATTTTTCAGAATTTTTGGAGTTACAGAAGTATGGTCAAAGTTCATATTACTACAGACTGTCCTGTTTAAGACAGATTCTGTTTTTGATGCATTGTTTTGCTTGTTTTGATGAAACTATCGATTTTATTGGTGGTGTAAGCCATAGAAAAGTTATAATACAGCAGGGATAATGCAAATATAAAATATGAATTGGTGTGCAACAGTACTTAGAGTAGTATTTTGCTTTATTATACTAACGGATCTTACCAGTCTTTTGTTAAGTTTTGTGTGGATGAAGTGTTCGAAGATCGAGGAGGTCTCGATATGAGGATAAGAAGGAGAGGCAAGAGTTTAAGCTTGGGGATGCCCAAGGCACCCCAAGTAAATATCCAAGGAGACTCAAGCGTCTAAGCTTGGGGATGCCCCAGAAGGCATCACATCTTTCTTCAACAAGTATCGGTATGTTTTCGGATTCGTTTCATTCATGTGATATGTGCAAATCTTGGAGCGTCTTTTGCATTTAGTTTTCACTTTTCTTTTATGCACCATGCTGGTATGAGATATTCCATGGTTAATTTATAGAATGCTCATTGCACTTCACTTATATCTTTTGAGTATGGCTTTATAGAATGATTCATGTGCTTCACTTATATCATTTGAAGTTTGGATTGCCTGTTTCTCTTCACATAGAAAATCGTTATTTGAAGAATGCTCTTTTGCTTCACTTATATTTATTAGGGCATGGTCTTTTGTATAAATAATTAAACTCTCTTGCTTCACTTATATCTATTTAGAGAGTCAACAGGAATTGGTCATTTGCATGGTTAGTCATAAAATCCTACATAAAACTTAGGGATCACTGAATATGACATGTTTCATTCCTTGCAATAGTTTTGCGATATAGAGATAATAATATGTGGGAGGTACTAGTGGATGATCGTGTTTAGTAAGATATTGGTGTTAAGGTTTGTGATTCCCGAAGCATGGACGTATAGTCTACCGTTATGCTAGGAAGTTGGAGCACAATTTATCCTTGATTGTCTATCTTTGCGTGAAGGTCGGGGGCGCGCGATGGTTAACTCCTACCAACCTCCCCCCTAGGAGCATGTGTAGTAATACTTTCCTTCGAGAGAGCTAATAAAACTTTTGCAATAAGTATGTGAGTTCTTTATGACTAATATGAGTCCATGGATTATACACACTCTTACCTTTCCGCAATTTGCTAGCCTCTATGGTACCGTGCATTGCCCTTTCTCACCTCGAGAGTCGGTGCAAACTTCGCCGGTGCATCCAAACCCCGTGATATGATACGCTCTATCACACATAAGCTTTATTATATCTTCCTCAAAACATCCACCATACCTACCTATTATGGCATTTCCATAGGCATTCCAAGATATATTGCCATGCAACTTCCACCGCCTTCATTTTGATGACTTGAGCATTCATTGTCATATTGCATTACATGATCGTAAGATAGCTAGCATGATGTTTTCATGGCTTGTCCGTTTTTTTGATATCTTTGCTACGCTAGATCATTGCATTCATATAGAGTCATACTTTGCATTGTAATATTGAGTTGTAAGTAAATATAAGTGTGATGATCATCATTATTCATTTTTAGAGCATGCCCCAGTGATGAAAGGATGATGGAAACTATGATTCCCCCACAAGTCGGGATGAGGTTCCGGACAAAGAAAAAAAAAGAAAAAGAAAAAAGAAAAAAAAAGAAAAAATATGAAAGAAGTAGAAGGGGCATGCTAATTCCACACTTGTGCTTCAAAGTAGCACCATGTTTTTCATATCGAGAGTCTCCTGTGTTGTCACTTTCATATACTAGTGGGAATTTTTCATATAGTTAGATGCATACCCACTTAGTTTCATATTGAGCTTTCATACAATTATAGCTCTTAGTGCATCCGTTGCATGGCAATCCCTACTCCTCGCATTGATATCTATTGATGGGCATCTCCATAGCCCGTTGATACGCTGAGTTGATGCGAGACTTTCTTCTCTACTTTTACCCCTTTGAAACCTACCACCATATTCTATTCCATCCATAGTGCTATATCCATGGCTTGCGCTCATGTATTGCGTGAGAGTTTAAAATGCTGAAGCGCGTTAAAAAGTATGAACCAATTGCTTGGCTGACACCAGGGTAGTACATGATTTATACTTTGTGTTAAGAAGACAGAGCATGACAAGGCTATATGATTTTGTAGGGATAGAGTTCTTTAGCCTTGATATTTTGAAAGACATGATTGTTTGTTGGGATGCTTGAGTATTAAAGTCTTTATGTCAAAACTAGACTATTGCTTTGAATCACTTGTGCCTTAATATTCATGCCATGATTAGATATATGATCAAGATTATGCTAGGTAGCATTCCATATCAAAAATTATCTTTTTATCACTTACCTACTCGAGGACGAGAAGGAATTAAGCTTGGGGATGCTGATACGTCTCCGTAGTATCTATAATTTTTGATTGTTTCATGCCAATATAATACAACTTTCACATACTTTTGGCAACAATTTATATGATTTATTGGACTAACCTATTGATCTAGTGCCCAGTGCCAGTTCCTGTTTGTTGCATGTTTTTTGTTTCGCAGAATTACCATATCAAATGAAGTCCAAATGCGATAAAAATTTACGGAGATTTTTTTGGAATATTTGTGAATTTTGAGAAGTGGAATAAACGCAAACGGAGGCCCACAGCCCCCACGATACAGCAGGGCGCGGCCAGGGGGCCCAACTGCGGCCTGGTGGGTGTTGCCCACCTCGTACATCGGTTGGAGCTCTCCATCGGGCACAAGGAAGCTAATTTTTGTATAAAAATCCCCTCAAAATTTCAGCCCGATCGGAGTTACGGATCTCCGGGAATATAAGAAACGGTTTTCGGCCAGAAAACAAGAACGTGAAATAGAAGAGAACAGAGAGGGAGATCCAATCTAGGAGGGGCTCCTGCCCCTCCGCCGCCATGGCGGCCATGGACCAGAGGGGGAACTCTCCTCCCATCTAGGGGGAGAGGCCAAGGAAGAAGAAGAAGGAGGGGGGCTCTCTCCCCCTCTCTCCCGGTGGCGCCGGAACGCCGCCGGGGCAAGCATCGTGACGGCGATCTACTCCAACAACTTCGCCGCCGTCAACACCAACTCTCTCCCCCTCTATGCAGCGGTGTAACTCCCCTTCTCCCCGCTGTAATCTCTACTTAAACATGGTGTTCAACTCCATATACTATTTCCCAATGATATATGGCTATCCTATGATGTTTGAGTAGATCCGCTTTGTCCTATGGGCTAATTGATGATCGTGGTTGGTATGATTGTATATTTTATTATGGTGTTGTCCTATGGTGCCCTCCGTCTCGTGCAAACATGAGGGATCCTCGCTGTAGGGTGTTGCAATGTGTTCATGATTTGCCTATGGTTGGTTGCTTGAGTGACAGAAGCATAAACCCGAGTAGGTGGGTTGTTGCATATGGGAGTAAAGAGGACTTGATACTTAATGCTATAGTTGGGTTTTACCTTAATGATCTTTAGTAGTTGCAGATGCTAGCTAGAGTTCCAATCATAAGTGCATATGATCCAAGTAGAGAAAGTATGTTAGATCATGCCTCTCCCTCATGTAAAATTGCAAGAATGATTACCGGTCTAGTTATCAATTGCCTAGGGACAAATAACGTTCTTGTTGACAAAAGCTTTCTACTAAACAATTAACTTCTATTATCTTTCAATTTACTCGTAGTTTTATTCCCGCTAAGTACTTCTAGTGTTATTTGTGCAAACTATCCTATCACCTACAAAGTAGTTTCATACTTGTTCTAGGTAAAGCAAATGTTAAAGTGTGCGTAGAGTTGTATTGGTGGTCGATAGAACTTGAGGGAATATTTGTTCTACCTTTAGCTCCTCGTTGGGTTCGACATTTATATCAATTACCCAACAGTAATTTGTTCACCCACCGTGCGCTATACTCATGAGAGAAGCCACTAGTGAACCCTACGGCCCCCGGGTCTACTTTTCCAACATATTGCTTTCCGATCTATCTTTTTGCATCTTAGTTTTTAGATCTACAAAACCAAAAACCCAAAAATATATTGTTGCATATTTTATTTGCCTTTTCTATTTTGTGCTCTTGAGAGATCTATCTCTCCTATCTATCACTACCTAATCTATCTTTTTACCGTAGAGAGATGGACAACCTCTCTTTCGCGTCGGGTTGCAAGTATTTGTTATTTGTGTGCAGGTGCTGCTTATTGGGTGGTGGTGATCCTCCTACTGGTTCGATAACCTTGGTTTCATAACTGAGGGAAATACTTACGATCGCTGTGATGCATCATCCCTTCCTCTTTGGGGAAATACCGACGCAATCTCAAGCCACGTCAGATATCTATCACATTGGGACTAGTTTCATATATTGTCATTGCTTTTTGACAAGCTCAAACAAATTTAAGTGAAGCACATGAGCATAAAGATTTCATCTCTCAAAAAGGTATAAGTGAAGCATGAGAGGATTTCTTCAAAATTTACTACTCTCAACTTAATCTAAGTGAAGCATGAGAGTGTTTCTACAAAAATTTCCAAGCACACCGTGCTCAAAAAGATATAAGTGAAGCACTAGAGCGATTCTATAGCTCAAAAAAGTTTAAGTGAAGCATATAGAGCATTTCTAACAAATCATAGCATAATTTTGGCTCTCTCAAATAGGTGTGTCCATCAAGGATACAAGTGACAAACTAACAAGCAAAGCAAGCAAAGATACAAGACGCTCCAAGCAAAACTCATGATATGTGACGAATAAAAATATAGCTCCAAGTAAAATACCGATGGTTGTTAGAAGAAAGAGGGGATGCCACTCGGGGGTATCCCCAAGCTTAGTTGCTTGTTTCTCTTTAGATATATCTTGGGGGTGTTGTAGCATCCCCAAGCTTAGGCTCTTTTCACTCCTTATTCCTTCATCCATCGTGATCTCACCCAAAACTTGAAAACTTCAATCACACAAAACTCAACAAAATCTTCGTGAGATCCGTTAGTATAATAAAGCAAATCACTACTTTAGGTGCTGTTGCAAACCTATTCATATTTTATTATTGCATTATACCTACTATATTTTAAATTTACCATGGCTCATACCCTTCAATATAACCCTTCGCAGAGGGAAGTAGGGATTTGTAGAGGTGCCAGAGCTCAAAGTTTTAAATTGAGAGAGAAAAATATTTTGGGTGGCATGCTTTTCCTGTCAATGAAAACGACAAAGTAGCTCACAATACTTTCCATGCTAGATACATCATAGGCGGTTCCCAAACAGAAAATAAAGTTTATTCCTTTTTCCACCAAACTTTCACTTTCCATGGCGGGCCGTATCCACGGTTGCCTTCCATACCAACACTTTCCAAGGAATTTATTATTTGACAACATAAAGTAAATATTTTTTCTTTTTCATTTCGGGAATGGGCATCCCTATTACCGACGCACTCTCGTGCAATGACAAGTGAATAAACACTCATCTTGAGAATAACACATCTAGCATGGAAAAATATTGGACACTCCCCACCGTTTCATGAGCGGTACGGGCACACAAAAGAGAAAATTTATTTTGAAAATTTAGAGATGGCACATACAAATTTGCTTGGAACGGCATGGAAATACCGCATATAGGTAGGTATGGTGGACTCATAAGGAAAACTTGGTTTAAGGATTTTGGATGCACAAGTAGTATTTTTACTTAGTACAAATGGAGGCTAGCAAATAGATTGAGAAGCAACCAAACCAAGAAACAAAAATTCACATAAGTGAGCATTGAGCATAACTAACACCGAATAATGCACCATAAGTAGGATGTAACTTCATTGCATAACTATTGACTTTCGTGCATGCATATGGAATCACAAACCTTAACACCAATATTCCTACTAAGCATAATTACTCACAAGCATAACTCACATATTACTATCATCATGTTTCAAAACTATTCCAAGGAATCAAGTTTAATATGCCCAATGATCTTCATGAAAGTTTTTATTATATCCTCCTTGTATATCTATCACTTTGGGACTAGTTTCATATATTGCCATTGCTTTTTGGCAGGCTCAAACAAATTTAAGTGAAGCACATGACCATAAATATTTCATCTCTCAAAATGGTATAAGTGAAGCATGAGAGGATTTCTTCAAAATTTACCAACTCTCAAATTAATCTAAGTGAACCATGAGAGTATTTCTACAAAAATCTCCAAGCACACCGTGCTAAAAAATATATAAGTGAAGCACTAGAGCAATTCTATAGCTCAAAAAGTTTAAGTGAAGCGCATAGAGCAATTCTAACAAATCATAGCATAATTTTGGCTCTCTCAAATAGGTGTGTACAGCAAGGATACAAATAAAAAACTAACAAACAAAGCAAGCAAAGATACAAGACGCTCCAAGCAAAACTCATGATATGTGACGAATAAAAATATAGCTCCAAGTAAAATACCGATGGTCGTTAGAAGAAAGAGGGGATGCCACTCGGGAGCATCCCCAAGCTTAGTTGCTTGTTTCTCTTTGGATATATCTTGGGGGTGCGGTAGCATCCCCAAGCTTAGGCTCTTTTCACTCCTTATTCCTTCATCCATCGTGATCTCACCCAAAACTTGAAAACTTCAATAACACAAAACTCAACGAAATCTTTGTGAAACCCGTTAGTATAATAAAGCAAATCACTACTTTAGGTGCTGTTGCAAACCCATTCATATTTTATTATTGCATTATGCCTACTTTATTTTAACTTTACCATGGCTCATACCCTTCAATATAACCCATAGATTCATCAAAACAAGCACACAATGCAACGAAAACAGAATCTGTCTTAAACAGAATAGTCTGTAGTAATCTGTATACTAACGATACCTCTGTAACTCTAAAAATTCTGAAAACTTAGGACAACGTAAAGAATTTGTATAGAAACACTGTGTTAAAATTTCATCTCAATATCATGTTCCAGTAAAAAATGAAAATTCAAATACTGGACGCAAAGTTTCTGTTTCAGATTCAGCATCGCTTCTACTCATCTTATGAATCATCCTAAAGGCTCTACTTGGCACAAACAATAAATAAACCATAAAAACACAATCATAACAGAGGCATAATTGTGTCAACACTCAAAAACAGAAAGGAAAAAGCAAAAATAAATTTATTCATTGGGTTGCCTCCCAACAAGCGCTATCGTTTTACGCCCCTAGCTAGGCATAATGCATAGTTTCAAGTATTGTCATCTTTCGTTTTCAACTCTTCAATCACACAACTAGATTTCTTCAAGGATTTAGCATGCATGCTATCAATGACAACACTTCTAGGGAAAAGACCAAAGAATTCACTTTTATAAATAGGGTCTCTTACTATTTCAACAAAGTCGGGCTGAATACTAATCATTTTAAGATCTCCCTTGTGGCCACTAGGCGTAACAACTTTGTTCTTAGTGACTTGCATGGTCTTGCCAATTTTTACGCGAGTTTTTTCAATAGTTTTGATAGAAGAAAAGGCCGAACCCAAATTACTAAATATTTCTTCCAACTTATCAATCCGGTAAGGACTCTCTTCTACCCTTTCGTTAACTATGGTTTCTTTTGCCTTTAGCAATCTAATGGCATCTCCCGCTTTAGCCCCAATTTTATTAGCAAGATTATGCATTTTCTTATCCAAATCTTCAAGATGTTCTTTGGTAATCATCTTCTTTTCAATAGCATCTACTCTCTCCATAACATGTTCGAGAGTTAAAGTTGTTTCATTGATCATAATAGGTGGTGATCCCACTAAGCTTCCCAAGGCATTAAAAGCATCGAAAGATGGACACATCAAGAAATTCCCACTGGTAATCATATCAAGGACGAATCTATACCCAGTGGTGATACCAACATAAAAACCGCGAAGAAGAAGAACGGTAGATTGCATATGGATAGATCTATTATGAGCATTACAAATCCTATACCAAGCATCTTTTAGGTTCTCCCCTCCCCTTTGCTTAAAATTAAGAACCTCATTATCGGAAGTACACGCAATAAAGGAAGAACTAGCCATAATGAGATTGGCACGTAGAAGAGACGCTTCCTCCCTGGCAACGGCGCCAGAAATTCCTTTGACGTGGCTTGAGACTGCGTCGGTATTTCCCCAAAGAGGAAGGGATGATGCAGCACAGCGACGGTAAGTATTTCCCTTAGTTATGAAACCAAGGTTATCGAACCAGTAGGAGGATCACCACCACCCAATAAGCAGCACCTACACACAAATAACAAATACTTGCAACCCGACGCGAAAGAGAGGTTGTCAGTCTCTCTACGGTAAAAAGATAGATTAGGTAGTGATAGATAGGAGAGATAGATCTCTCAAGAACACAAAATAAAAAGGCCAAATAAAAAGTGCAGCAATATATTTTTGGGTTTTTGGTTTAGTAGATCTGAAGGTAAAGCGGCAATAAGATAGATCGGAAAGCAATATGTTGGAAAAGTAGACACGGGGGCCGTAGGATTCACTAGTGGCTTCTCTCATGAGTATAGCGCACGGTGGGTGAACAAATTACTGTTGGGCAATTGATAGAAAATCGAATAGTCATGACGATATCCAAGGCAATGATCATTATATAGGCATCACATCCAAGATAGGTAGACCGACTCCTGCCTGCATCTACCACTATTACTCCACACATCGACCGCTATCCAGCATGCATCTAGTGTATTAAGTTCATGGAAAAATGGAGTAATGCAATAAGAATGATGACATGATATAGACAAGATCTATTCATGTAGGAATAGACCCCATCTTGTTATCCTTAATGGCAACGATACATGCGTGCCTTGCTGCCCCTTCTGTCACTGGGAAAGGACACCGCAAGATCGAACCCATCACAAAGCACCTCTTCCCATGGCAAGAAAAATCGATCTAGTTGGCCTAACTAAACCAAAGATTCGAAGAAGAAATACGAGGCTATAAGTAATCATGCATATAAGAGATCAAAGAAGACTCAAATAATATTCATGGATAGAAACTGATCATGAACTCAAAATTCATCGGATCCCAACAAACACACCGCAAAAGTTTACATCAAATAGATCTCCAAGAGACCATTGTATTGAGAATCATAAGAGAGAGAGGAAGCCATCTAGCTACTGCCTACGGACCGTAGGTCTATGGTGGACTACTCACGCATCATCGGAGAGGCACCTATGAAGAAGATGAACCCCTCCGTGATGGTGTTTAGATTGGATCTCGAGGTTCTGGAACTTGCGGCGGCTGGAATTGTGTTTCGTTGACTCCCCTAGGGTTTTCTGAATATTTGGGAATTTATAGGCATCAAGGGCGGTGGAGGGGGCCCCGTGGAGGGCACAACCCATCAGGGCGCGCCGGGGCCCCCCTGGCGTGCCCTGGTGGGTTGTGCTCTCCACAGCCCACCATCCTGGCTCTTCTTTGGCCCACTGGATGTCTTCTGGTCCAGAAAAAATCTCCAAAAAGTTTCTTCGCGATTGGACTCCGTTTGGTACTGATATTCTGCGAAGTAAAAAAACAAGCAAAAACAACAACTGGCACTTTGGCACTATGTCAATAGGTTAGTTCCAAAAAATGATATAAAGTTGTTATAAATTGATTGTAAAACATCCAAGAATGATAATATAATAGCATGGAACAAGCAAAAATTATAGATACGTTGGAGACGTATCAACTTTCCTAGCGAAACTCTTGAAGATCTTTTGAACCTGCAACTTGTCATGAAGAAATAACACCCACGTAAATCTAGAAAAATCATCAACTATGACTAAACCGAAAGATTTTCCATTGATACTCTTGTAAGCATTGGGACCGAATAGATCCATGTGAAGTAGCTCGAGTGGTTGTCTCGGTGATGATGCTCTTCAAAGGATGACTTCCTCCAATTTGTTTTCCTGCTTGACAAGCACTACTAAGTCTATCTTTGTCAAAGATAACATCTTTCACACCAAGAATATGATCACCTTTGACAAGCTTGTCTAGGTTAAGCATACCAACATGTTCTAGTCTTCTATGCCATAACCAACCTTTAGAAGATTTTGCAATAATACATGTACGAGGTTGGGATCTTTTAGTGAAATCAACAATGTATAGACCACCTCTACGAATGTCGGTAAAGACCATGTCATGATTATCTCGACAAAAGACTTGGCAATCTACTTTAGTAAATAGCAAAGTGAAACCAAAGTTGGCAAGTCTAGATACAGAAAGAAGATTGTAACCAAAGGATTCAACAAGCATGACATTTTGAATAGAGCTATCATGAGATATGGCCACCTTACCAAGGCCAAGTACCTTACCTTTGGAGTTGTCTCCAAAAGTCACGTACTTGCATGGACCGTCATTTGTAGCAAGCTCACGGAACATATCTTTCTCCCCAATCATGTGATCGGTGCATCGACTATCGAGAATGCATTCCTTTCGTCCGAACATGTAGTCTCTAAGGTTAGCCATGAGACTAAGATTCCTCATAGTATTATCATATGGGATTTCTATTCTTGTGCCCCTGGTTCCTTAGTTGTACTCATTCATCCCCACGTCCTTAACTTTTGCTCACTTTTCCCCACTCCCTAGTCTGAAACCCTCACTATTGGTCACAACGGAGGATGCCGTCGGGTCAATGGTTTGACCATTAACTGCTGACGAGTGGGGCCGCGCTAGACTGTGTCGCCCGTTGGACCTGCCAAGTGGGGCCGTGTTGAAGGGTGGCGCTGGTTGGACCGTTGGGCCGTGGTTTCGTTGGACTATTGGGTCATTGCATGAAACGCCTGCATGCATGCGCTGAAGCACGCCGCCATGATAAGCTTGCTATGCATGTGCGGCATGATCCAGCTGGCCTGCCTGCATGCGCCGATGCGCGCCGCCACGATGCCCCACTGACGCAGCCTTCCTGTGAGCCGCCACGGGCGCAGAGACGGTCGCTGCCGCTGGTTCGTCTCTTCTCGCGAGTGTCTCCTCGATCGATTCATACTAGTTCACATCGTTTCAGCCTTTAACATCCGCAGCATCAATTCAGCGTAGTAATTAAAGTCTAGGGCATACCGATCGCTGCGCGGCATTTGAACGTAGCAACATGCGGCCGATGCCTCCCTTATTTAAACCACCCACCCCTCCAACTGTTCTCCACACATCCATTTGCGCCGCTCCCCTTCTCTTCTTCCCCCAGATCCAGAGCACTCTCCAAGCCAGGCGAAGATGGAGTACTACGGCCCCACCTTCCAGATGCCACCAGTCAGGCCCGAGATGCGGTACCCCCCCCCCCCCCGGCGTCGTCGTGGAGAAAACGCTCCGCGTGTGGACGATCTCACGCTGGAGGACTGACTGGGATTTGGCCGAGTGGTTCCTCCGTGCGGGCTCGCCGGTGATGTTCTGACTGGAGGAACTGCGTCCAAACTCCAGCTCTCCGCCGTCAGGGCTCATTGTCAACTTCCACAACAGGTTCGATGCGTTCCACCTGCTCAGCAAGGTGTTTTGGTGTGGGTGCGAGCTCATCGCATTCACAACCTACAACATCTTCACGGATGTCGATAGGATCTTCTCCAACCGCAACGTCATCCACAGCCTCCCCTACCACCTCGGCGAGAACGGCAGGAAGGCGGAGCAGTGAAGAGGAAGCGCGGAGAAGCTTGTCTTTCCCTAGGGTGTTAGACCCTAGGGCCTTTTATATATTTCTATGTTATGTCGTTGGGTGTAACATGAACTATTTACCTATGTCATGTTATATAGTATTTTATGTAAGAATTATGTTATGCTTTCTACTTACCATACCCTATTTATATATCTATGTTATGCTTTCTACTTTTATTTGTTATTTTTTAGCCCATTCGGTGATATTTATGTTTTGGTCCTATATTTTATGCGTTCCAGAGTTTTGGCACGTGCGGCTAATGGCCTATTTGAAGTGTCAAAAAGGAAAGGGTACCCAAAAGGAAACTAAAGCTAGAAAAATGAGCCATGTTGATGTTGAAAAGAAGAAGAAGGAAAAAAAGCTATTTTTTTTGAATTGTCGTCGGCGGGCTAGGGTTTGTCGCCGGCGGTCTAGTGTTCATAGACCCTGCCGGGGTTGGAAGGGACACGCTAGGCTTTTGGAAGGGTGGAAGCTACTGTCCACGGGTTTCCACTTAAAGAAGGACAATGACCCGAACAGAGGTGGCTGACGACCAGGGCCCGCCGCGCGTGCGCATTTACTTTGGGATGTGTGGGTAGTTGGAAGGCTGCCACGCGTCCCCGAGGCGGACGAGGAGAAAGCGCTTGCACGTCCGTTCGGTTGGTGGCCATATAAAAAATTCAGATTTCCATAATGTTAGGCTCATTTTGAGTCTAACTGAGTTAAAATCCTTTGAGTCTCACGCCATATTTAATTCATGCTTTTAGTCTAACTAAGATGGAGGGTGGTACATTTATTGCTTTGGAAATTGAATATGAGACAATTATTTCATTAACTAGTTAAAACTAGTGCCATCCACTTAGAATTCACCTTGGTTGATGATATTTCAGATTTGAGCCATGTAAACCAGAAAGGAGGGAGTATATCCATATATATTATGAACAGACATAAGCTTTTTTGAATAGTTTGTGGCCATTTTGCACGCTGTAAAATATTTTTTGGTGGCCATATTTCAAATCAATCAGCACAAAGGAAAACAGAATCAACGTGCACTCATTCTCTGTAGGTGCAATCAAATCAATAAGCAAAAGAAGAAGAAGAACCAGCGTGTGCACCATTTCGTAGGCCTCTTTTATCTTTGGGCCTTCGACAGTCAATGCCATGCGACGGCCCAACCAGAGCTGGAGAACCAACAGGAACATAGTTTAAGCAACCCAGGGAGCACATGATCCACAAATTAAGCTTACACCGCAGTAATAACATGTCTAACAAGTGATGACAGCAAGTAAGAAAATCCTAGGGCAACTATATAAAAATAAATTCCTAAAGCTATCAGATTCGCCTGCTTGTTCAATTGAATCACCTACCTCAAGTTCTTGTTCATCTTCTTTAATTCTCCCTTCAGATCCGTATCCCCAACTGTCGGAGCAGCACTTTCAGACACCAAATTCCGCACGGCTGACGACAGCTTGAGCTCCTGGGTTGCGGCCCCATTGAATTGAATCAAGCCCTTCCCTTGAAGCCTTAGAACATAGTCACTTCACGATCTGAAACGAAATCATAAGCCCTAAATCCGAGATCCAGCGAAAAAGAATTAAAAGCAAAGAGGAAAATCATGAGATCTAACCTGCCCCTCTGGCTTGCTCTCGCATTTCACGAACTCGCCCCCAAAGTTGCCGTTCCTGTCCTCCTTCGAAGTCAACCGTTTTAGTGGCACGGTGCGTGGGCAGTCAGGACATGGCAGCATGGGCAGTTGACCATACTGGGTCCACACGGGGCAGGAGGCTGAGGTGGAGCTCGACATATCTCGTCGCCGGGGAAGACGAAGCAGACGAGGGGCTCCTGTCGTTGCCGCAGAAGAAGAAGCAGAGGAAAGGGGAGGCAATGCCGCAGTGGTGTGCGAGTAGAACCAACCTCTCGCCGTCTCGCAGATCGCCCCAACGATCCAACGATGCGGAGCAGTCCATGTGATCCAATGGCGTGCAACATGCCCTTAGAATTCCTTCTAGAAGACCATATCTGAGGGTTGTCGCTTGGCGCTAGGGTATAATCGGACGGCTACAGTTCGACACTAGGGTTTGGAAGGATGTTGCGGGGTTTTGAGCCGGTCAGCGGGGTTATCTTAGGTTTGACCGACTTTCAAATGACCTTAACTAATTCAAAAAAAATCAAAAAAATATGAAACCTTCGTGGTTCATCGTTTCATAAGACATAGTTACCATAAAAATATAAACTTGGTTTAGGGACATTTTTATGAAAAAACTTGTTTTGGTGTGACCTGCCATTTCCAACTTCAAATGAGCAGAACTAATTCAAAAAAAACAAAAAAATGGAAGAGCTGCACACAATGCCGTTGTATATGACATGGTTATGACCAAAAATAAAAATATTGGTTTATGGACATTTTCATGAAAACTCCTTTCACAAAAATGAGCTATCACGTACGAGGTTGTATAGAGTTCGAGAAGAGAGTGATAGTGGGTATAGGTTTACGGATTTTTTTAAAAAATCAAGAAAATCACCAAAGCTTCGTTTTAGTGTCAATCAGAAGGATCGAGACTTATTTTTTCATTATTCAAATTTTGCCACGTGTAATAATCCAAATTGTCACCAACATCAACAACAAGAACAACAACAAAGACTTTAGTCCCAAACAATAATTCAAATTATGCAAACATCACATCACAGAGCAATGGACTTCAAATGTTGCCTCCAATTTCGAATTATTACAAATCCTTAAAATTCAAAGGTTAGTTCAAATTCAAATTTCGCCTCTAGTTTTGGATTATTACAAATCCTTAAAGTTCAAAGTTTACAACTTGCATTCAACCTTCAAAGTTCACATCTTTGCCTGGCTCCTTGTGTTCCTAGACGGTTTAACAGACTTGCTCCTGGTTTCCCTAGCTGGGGTATCCATCTTTTTCTTCTTCCTTTTGATCTTCGCTTCGGTTGGTGGCTGTCGAGGTGCTGACGGAGAACTTCCACTGGCCAGTTGGTGGGGTTCGATAGCTTCAAAACCTTCATAAGCCATGGCTTCAAATTCTGCATTGGATGATGACTGAACCGAAGTTTCTTTTTCTCTTGGCCTTTTCTCTCCTTTTCCTTTAATTTCCCTAGATCTAGGTCAAACCGAAAAAGAGAGTATAAGCCATCGATAAAAAACAGAAGAAATGCACAAAAAGGGAATGTTGTTGCACACATACCAAGCTGCCGATAGTGCTAATTCAGTTGCTTCATTCCCCTCTGCATTAGCTGCAGTCTGCTCTAATGTCGGATTCTCCTCTGCATTAGCTGCAATTTGCTTTAATGCCGGATTCTCCTCTGCATTAGCTCCAATCTACTCTAATGGTGCATTCTCAATTGCATTTGTTGTTGTCCATTTTTCCTCTTCTCCAAATGAAGCATCCACTGGATTGGTACATAACCTAGCAATGTGCCCTAGGGTTCCACATTTTTTGCACTTACGCCGTCTTTTTACACGGCCCTCTTCACCTCTTGTGTACATGTTCTTCCTTGGTCTTCCTGGTGGTCTAGTCAGTACAGGAGAATGTAGTTTGAACCCTGGATCTACTATGTTCCATTGGTCTTTTCCCAAGAGTGCAGGCACATTGGAAGCATAAGCAGCCCTAAATTTGGCAACAAAAAAATATTCAGAGATGTATTGATCAACTTCACCATCTTCACCACCGATAACAGTCATCAGATGTAGGGCATGTATGCATGGCTTCCCACGGAGCTGCCATTGCCTACAACTGCATTCCCTAGTTGCTAGGTTAACTTGATATCTCCATTCCCTATTTTTACCGTCAGTATATGTTACCTCAGCCTTGTGTGTCACCGCTCGAATGCATTTCATTCTGCTCAGTCCTCTTGCCTTGGCATGCAATGCCTTAATAAGAGATGGGAGTATAAGATGGCCAACATATTCTTTTTCTGCAATTCTTTTGCGAAGAGCCATCTTTATCATGATCATCTGCCGAATCTTATAAAATATTTGCCATATAAGAAGCCCTTTCAATGACTTGATCTTTGAATTGAAACACTCTGCCGGGTTACTGGTCACATAGTCTACTTTGCATATTGCGTTGAATTTGCTTCTTGACCGCAACTTTCCATGGTGTGCATCTAGGTACTCCTTCACCAGAGGATTGTGACCATACAACACTCTCAAATGATGCTCATGCTTCCTCTCACTGCATGTGTATGATGCTGGCCATAAGTTCTCATCATAAACTTTAGCTTTGAACTTGCTTCTGAAATTTTGCGCTAGGTGTCGCATACATTCCCTATGCTCCACTCCAGGGAATACAATTTCCACTGCACACTCCAAACCCTTGCAAGCATCTGTGTGTATAGCTAAACCTGGGGGTGTACCTATAAGGTTGCGCAACTGTTGCAGAAACCAGACCCAACTTTCCTCGGACTCTGCCTCCACCACACCAAATGCAACTGGGAATAGCCAGTTGTGTCCATCAACTGCAGAAGCTGCCACTGGTTGTCCTCTCCACCTTCCATTCAAAGCAGTTGCATCAACCGCCAAATAGGGCCTGCAACCATCCAGAAACCCCTGCCAACAAGCCTTGAAACAAACAAAAGCCCTCCTGAAGCATTCCTTCTCAAATGACTTCCCTTTTATTTTGTATGGAACTGTATGCTTCTCAATCTCTACAACACTCCCTGGACTAGCAACTTCCACTTCAGCTTTAAATGTGTAGAGCAACTGAAAGCTCTCATTCCAAGGGCCATTAATCCTATCAAGAGCTATTTCCTTACCATAAAAAACCTTCATGTAAGGTACAACAATCTTGTACCTTTCAAATAGCTTCCCTCGGAGTTCTGTTGGACCAAGTGTTGGTTTTTCTCTCAACCAATCCAAAATTGCATCTGCCACCCATCTACTCTTTGCTAGCTTTGTTTTAGCCTTCCCCCCTCCCCCTCTAGCTGGACAAGTGTGCTGGCGTGGGTTCCTTTTTATCTGAAACAAATGTGATCTGAAAACATTACACAATGATCTAAAAATAGAATCAGTATATACTGAAATACACAAACCTGAATGAACTTGCTCCTCAACATACGTGATGCATGCAACCTCCATCTACACCTATCATATGGGCAACGAACAGTGAACCTTGATGGCTCACTCCTTTCAATCACAAATGTATTTTGTGTGAGAATGCAGTATGTAGTCACTGCATTACGACAGTCCACCATCGACTGGAATACGGTGCCGACACCAAGCTAAGGATCTTCCCTATTCCACTCAATTGTTGGCATGTCCGCACCGTCATATTCATCTAAAACTAAGCTGTCGATGTTCTCCTCCCTCTCTTCATCGTCAGTGTCATCAAATCTAGCACGACTGATAGGTTGTTCCTGAAATTCATCTTCCATTGCTTGTTTACTGGCAATATCTACAAGGTTAGGGAACATATTCTCATCCTCGTCATCATGTCGAGGCACCTCTTCGTCTGGCTCTCCATCCTGTACTACATCGGTTGCGGCAAAGACAGGAGAAGTGGCACAAGAAACGGCAGCAGATATATTGTGACTTTCAAAACCACTAGCTCTGCTTGGTTTCGACCTACAAGGAGTGCCGGGGCGCTCTCCATTAACAGAGGCAAAAGATTCCTGAACACCCTTCCCCTTCTCATGTTCATTACGTGGCTGAAGCACCTCGATATGCATTTTACCGAAGCGGCTTTCAGCATTCAAAGTAAAGAGCTGAAAGTGCGTTATATCGACTAGAGGGGGGTGAATAGGCGATTTTTACAAATTCATCACTGAGGAATTTCAACTTGAGGAATTTGAAATGTGATGAATAACTAGCAGCGGAATAAGTACTCAAGTGCATACGAAGCATAGCGATCGCATAGTCATCATGATGAAATAAAGCATGCACAGATTACAGGTAGTGTGATACAGGATAAGCAGGTGAGGAACAAGGTAGCTTGAAGAATTTGAGGTGAGGAAATTGAGAAAGTCTTCAGTCAAATTCTTCAAACAGTAACGATCAATTTCGTCAACAAGTATACGAGGAAATGAAAGGGTTGAGGAAATGGAACCAGGTAGCTCGATGAAGACAATGATTTGATGACCCAGTTCCAACTAGTTTGACAGTCGTACATCTGGTTTGGAGCGGCCTGGTATTTAAACCAGAGGACACACAGTCCCAGGACACACAGTCCTTACCGTATTCTCCTTGAGCTAAGGTCACACAGTCCTCGCCCAACACTCGTGGTAAGTCTTCAGGGTAGACTTCCAAAACCCTCACAAACTGGTCACCCGGCGATCCACAATTGACTGCTGGATGCTCTAGACCAAGGTCACTTCGTGATCCCCAATTGACTGCAGGATGCACTAGACGATGACGCCTAACCGTCTGGAAGATACACAGTCTTCAAAGGTAACAAGCGTCGGTTCCACACAGGAACAATTTCTTCAGTGATGCTCAATCACTTTGGGTTGGTGGTTTGGTTTTGGGTTTTTTCCTCACTGATGATTTTCGCTCAAAGTCCTCGAGGAATGGGATGCTCTCAAATGACAAGTGTCGGTTCTCTCTCGGAGCAGCCAACCAACTAGTGGTTGTGCGGGGTGGCTATTTATAGCCAGGGTGCAACCTGACATGATAAGACATAAATGCCCCCAATGATATGACCATTATGTGGATAGGATGATTGGGGACAGCTGGCGCTTAGCACAACAACGGTCGGAATTTCGAACTATGAAAGTCCTCAGGCTTATCATGTTCCTCACTTGTAGGCAATTCGCACTGGCGAAATCCTAACTCCTCAGTCAGACCAATTTCCTCAGAGACCAGAAGATCATCGTCTCTGTCACTGAAGAACTTGACTGAACTGCAAGAGATTTCCAAAGGCTTCACTCGAAGGATTGGATAGGTTGAGGCTTTTGAGTTGAGCATCAGTTGGAAATTTTCCTTAGTATTACCTCGGCCCCCTTTAACAGTACGGTGTTTCCTATGACTCAAAGAAAGGAAATGAAACTACAAAAACAAAAGTCTTCACGCTTCATAGTCCTCGTTCATATCTTCAAGGTCACACCAACTTCTTCTTTTTCAAAGTCTTCAGGGAATACCAAAGTCTTCAGCAAAGTCTTCGCCAAAGTCTTCAGTTGAAGACATTCATTTTTAGGGGTCGATAATCTCCGAATATATCAAACTCCTCAACGACTTATGGAACCTGTGTATACTCACAAACACATTAGTTCCTTAACCTATAAGTCTTCAATACACCAAAATCACTAAGGGGCACTAGATACACTTACAATCTCCCCCTTTTTGGTGATTGATGAAAAATAGGTTAAGTTTTCAATGGGGATAAACATATGAAGTGTAAGTACAGTGTTTGAGGAATTTGATTGCAAGATATAGAAGAACTCCCCCTGAAGATGTGCATGTTTGAGGAATTTGCTTTGGACTGCAAATGCACATGGCAGGTTAAACTCATGGAGAACTCCCCCTATATCTTGTAATCCATACACGCATTTAATATATATAAACAACAACAACAACAACAACAACAACAACAACAAAGCCTTTAGTCCCAAACAAGTTGGGGTAGGCTAGAGGTGAAACCCATAAGATCTCGCGACCAACTCATGGTTCTGGCACATGGATAGCAAGCTTCCACGCACCCCTGTCCATGGCTAGTTCTTTGGTGATGCTCCAATCCTTCAGGTCTCTCTTTACGGACTCTTCCCATGTCAAGTTCGGTCTACCCCGGCCTCTTTTGACATTATCAGCACGCTTTAGCCGTCCGCTATGTACTGGGGCTTCTGGAGGCCTGCGCTGAATATGTCCAAACCATCTCAGACGATGTTGGACAAGCTTCTCTTCAATTGGCGCTACCCCAACTCTATCTCGTATATCATCATTCCGGATTCGGTCCTTCCTTGTGTGGCCACACATACATCTCAACATGCGCATCTCCGCCACACCTAATTGTTGCACATGTCGCCTTTTAGTCGGCCAACACTCAGCGCCATACAACATTGCGGGTCGAACCGCCGTCCTATAGAACTTGCCTTTTAGCTTTTGTGGCACCCTCTTGTCACAGATAATGCTAGAAGCTTGGCGCCACTTCATCCATCCGGCTTTAATTCGATGGTTCACATCTTCATCGATATCCCCATCCTTCTGCAACATTGACCCCAAATATCGAAAGGTGTCCTTCTGCGGCACCACCTGCCCATCAAGGCTAACATCCTCCTCCTCCTCGTGCCTAGTAGTACCGAAAGCGCACCTCATGTACTCGGTTTTAGTCCTACTAAGTCTAAAACCTTTCGATTCCAAAGTTTGCCTCCATAACTCCAACTTCCTGTTGACCCCCTTCCGACTCTCATCGACTAGCACCACATCGTCCGCAAAGAGCATACACCATGGGATATCTCCTTGTATATCCCTTGTGACCTCATCCATCACCAAGGCAAAAAGATAAGGACTCAAAGCTGACCCTTGATGCAGTCCTATCTTAATCGGGAAGTCATCAGTGTCGCCATCACTTGTTCGAACACTTGTCACAACATTATCGTACATGTCCTTGATGAGGGTAATGTACTTTGCTGGGACTTTGTGTTTCTCCAAGGCCCACCACATAACATTCCGCGGTATCTTATCATAGGCCTTCTCCAAGTCAATGAACACCATATGCAGGTCCTTCTTTTGCTCCCTATATCTCTCCATAAGTTGGCGCATTTAATATATATCATGAGGAAATTGAAATGCATGATGGAAAATGGGGTCTGAGGAAATTCAGCATGCGTGCATTAAGATAATTTGAGGAAATAGCATGCGGAAAGCAGTTCAAAAACGTCAGACCACCATCGGACTTAAGTTTACAACTCAACCAACAAAAGCTTCAGAAGAGCGAGAGTTGTAACTTAAACAAAAAACAGCCCATATATAGAGACCCGCTTGAAGACTAACTCATATTTTCTCCCCCTTTGTCATCGAAGACCAAAAGGGACAAAAAATGAGGACTAACGCCCCTGAAGAATTTCATCTTGAAGGTGGTGGAGGAGCGCCAGCGTTGTCGGGGTCATTCGTTGATGCAGGGCCTGCAGCAGTGTCGTCAATATCCTCAGCTTCATCCGCCTGGCGTGATGAAGAAAATGAGCTTGTAACCAGCTGAGGAACTTGAACTTTCTTCCATTTCTTCCTTGGAGGGATGGACCAATCAAAGTCCTGCTGAAATTCCATCTCCTTGAGTTCTTCAGGAGTCTTGAGGTGAGACAGGATGGCCCATGTGCGTTCGAAGACTTCATGAAGATAATAGTGGTTCTTGTTGGAAATATGCCCTAGAGGCAATAATAAATTGGTTATTATCATATTTCCTTGTTCATGATAATCGTTTATTATCCATGCTATAATTGTATTGATTGGAAACTCAAATACATGTGTGGGTACAAAGACAACACTGTGTCCCTAGTAAGCCTCTAGTTAACTAGCTCGTTGATCAAAAGATGGTGAAGGTTTCCTAGCCATGGACATGAGATGTCATTTGATAACAGGATCACATCATTAGGAGAATGATGTGATGGACAAGACCCAAACTATAAACGTAGCATATGATCGTGTCAGTTTATTGCTATTGTTTTCTTCATGTCAAGTATCTGTTCCTATGACCATGAGATCATGCAACTCACTGACACCGGAGGAATACCTTGTGTGTATCAAACGTCGCAACGTAACTTGGTGACTATAAAGGTGCTCTACAGGTATCTCCGAGGGTGTCTGTTGGGTTGGCATGGATCAAGACTGGGATTTGTTACTCCGTGTGACGGAGAGGTATCTCAGGGCCCACTCGGTAATACAACATCACAATGAGCCTTGCAAGCAATGTCACTAAAGTGTTAGCCACGAGATCTTGTATTACGGAACGAGTAAAGAGACTTGCCGGTAACGAGATTGAACTAGGTATAGAGATACCGACGATCGAATCTCGGGCAAGTAACATACCGAAGAACAAAGGGAACAGCATACGGGATTAATTGAATCCTTGACATAGAGGTTCGACCGATATAGATCTTCGTAGAATATGTAGGAACCAATATGGGCATCCAGGTCCCTCTATTGGTTATTGGCCGTAGAGGTGTCTCGGTCATGTCTACATAGTTCTCGAACCCGCAGGGTCTGCACACTTAAGGTTCGGTGACGTTTCGGTAGAATTGAGTTATGTATGATTGGTGACCGAAGGTTGTTCGGAGTCCCGGATGAGATCCCGGACATCACGAGGAGCTCCGGAATGGTCCGGAGGTAAAGATTGATATATAGGAAGTCCCGTTTTGGCCACCGGAAAAGTTTCGGGTATTTCCGGTAGTGTACCGGGAGTACTGGAGGGCCATCGGGAGGGGCCACCCACACCGGGAGGCCACATGGGCCTGAGGGGGGTTGCACCAGCCCTTAGTGGGCTGGGCAAACCAGCCCTACAAGGCCCATGCGGCTAGGAATAAGTGGGAAAGGAAAAACCCCAAAGAAAAGGGAAGGGAGACCAAATATGGAAGGTGTCCTATTTGGACTAGGATTGAAGTGGAGGAGTCCACCTCCTCCACCTCCAATTTCGGCCAGCCCTTGAGGGTTTGAGGCTGCCTCCTCCCCTCCCTCCCTCCTATATATACTAGAGGATTTAGAGGAGAAAAATAACCCTAATTGCCACGTGCTCCCTCTACTTCATCTAGATCGGTTTCTCCTCCAGTCTAGTTTCAGTGGTGCTTAGGCGAAGCCCTGCCGGAATTGTTCCACCACCATAGCCGCCGCGCCGTCGCGCCGCCGGAGAACTCTTCTACCTCTCCGCTCTCTCTCTCTTGCTGGATCAAGGAGGCGGAGATCGTCATCGAGCTGTACGTGTGCTGAACGCGGAGGTGCCGTCCGTTCGGCGCTAGATCGGAAGGACCGTGATCAGGATCGCGAGACGATTCATGATTTGATCGCGGGACGGATCGTGATGGGATCGTGGGACGGATCGAGATTGGATCGCGAGATGGATCGTGATGAGATCGCGGGACACTCGGCGATTTGGATCGCGAAGACGTTTGACTACATCAACCGCGTTTCTTAACGCTTCCGCTTAGCGATCTACAAGGGTATGTAGATTCACTCTCCCTCTCGTAGATGCTCATCACCATGGATAGATCTTGTGTGTGCGTAGGAAAATTTTTGTTTCCCATGCAACGTGCCCAACAGTGGCATCTGAGCTAGGTCTATGCGTAGATGAGATCTCGAGTAGAACACAAAGGAGTTTGTGGGTGTTGATATTCAGATTGCTTCCCTCCTTAGTCTTTTCTTGATTCAGCGGTATTGTGGGATGAAGCGGCTCGGACCAACCTTACTCGTCCACGTACGAGAGACCGGTTCCATCGACTGACATGTAACTTTGTTGCATAAGATGGCTGGCGGGTGTCTGTCTCTCCCACTTTAGTTGAATCGGATTCGACAGAGGCGGTCCTTGTAGAAGGTGAAATAGCAACTTTTATATCACCGTTGTGGTTTTTGCGTAGGTAAGAATCGTTCTTGCTAGATACCCGTAGCAGCCACGTAAAACTCGCAACAACAATTAGAGGACGTCTAACTTGTTTTTGCAGGGTATGTTGTGATGTGATATGGCCAATTACATGATGAGATATATGTGATGTATGAGATGATCATGTGTTGTATAGAATATCACGACTTGCATGTCGATGAGTACGGCAAGTGGCAGGAGCCATAGAGTTGTCTTTAATTATTTTCGCCGTTTTTGCTTTACTTTATCGCTATGAGTTAGCTATAGTCATGGAAGCAACAGTCGGCGCGAAAACCTCATGGCGACACGTTGATGGAGATCAAGATGATGGAGATCATGGTGTCATGCCGGTGACGATGGAGATCATGCCGGTGCTTTGGAGATGGAGATCAAAAGCACAAGTTCATGGCCATATCATGTCACTTATGATTTGCATGTGATGTTAATCCTTTTATGCATCTTATTTTGCTTAGGACGATGGTAGCATTATAAGGTGATCCCTCACTTAAATTTTAAGATAAAATTGTGTTCTCCCCGAGTGTGCACCGTTGCGAAAGTTCGTTGTTTCGAGACACCACGTGATGATCAGGTGTGATAGACTCTACGTTCGCATACAACGGGTGCAAGCCAGTGTTGCACGTGCGGAACACTCGGGTTAAACTTGACGAGCCTAGCATGTACAGACATGGCCTCGGAACACAAGAGACCGAAAGGTCGAACATGAGTCATATAGTAGATATGATCAACATGAAGATGTTCACCATTGAAACCACCTCAACTCACGTGATGATCGGACTTGAGTTGGTGGATTTGGATCATGTTACACTCGAATGACCGGAGGGATGTCAATTTGAGTGGGAGTTTTAAGTAATATGATTAACTAAACTCATTATCATGAACATAGTCAAAGTGTCTTTGCAAATTATGTTGTAGATTACTAGATCGCGCTGTAGCTCCCTTGAATTTTTATATGTTCCTAGAGAAATAGATTTGAAAGATGATGGTAGCAATAATGCGGACTGGGTCTGTGATCTGAGGATTGTCCTCAAATTGCTGCACAGAAGGCTTATGTCCTTAATGCACCGCTCGGTGCACCACCCCCTCTAGCGTCGTCTGTAGATGTTGTGAACATCTGACAGGCACGTTCCGATGACTACTTAATAGTTCAGTGCGTCATGCATTACGGCTTAGAATTGAGGATCCAAAACGTTTTGAACGTCACGGAACATATGAGATGTTTTAAGAGCTGAAATTGGGATCTCAGACTCGTGCCCATGTTGAGAGGTATGAGACCTCCAACAAGATTCTTTGCCTGCAAGATGATGGAGAATAGCTCAATCGTTGAGCATGTGCTCAAATTGTTTGAGTGCTACAATCACTTGAATCGAGTGGGAGTTGATCTTCTAGATAAGATAGTGATTGATATAGCTCTCCAAGTCAATGTCACTAAGCTACTAGAGCTTCGTGATGAACTATAAAAGGCCAGAGATGGAAATAATGATCCCTGAGCTGTTCGCAATGTTTGACACCGCGAAGGTAGAAATCAAGAAGGAAGCATCAAGTGTTGATGGTTAGTAAAACCACTAGTCTCGAGAAGGGCAAGGGCAAGGAGGGATACTTCATGGATGGCAAGCCAGTTGCTGCTCCAGTGAAGAAACCCAAGGTTGAACCCAAACCCGAGACTAAGTGCTTCTATTATGAGGAGAACGGTCGCTGAAGTGGAACAACCCTAGATACTTGGTAGATAAGAAGGTTAGCAACGTCGACAGAAGTATATTTGATATACGTGTTATTGATGTGTACCTTACTAGTACTCCTAGTAGCACCTGGGTATTAGATACCGGTTCGGTTGCTAAATGTTAGTAACTCGAAATTAAAGCTACGGAATAAACGGAAGCTAGCTAAGGGTGAGGTGACGATGAGTGTTGGAAGTGTTTCCAAGGTTGATGTGATCACCATCGCACGCTCTCTCTACCTTCAGGATTAGTGATGAACCTAAATAAATGTTATTTGGTGTTTGCGTTAAGCATGAACGTGATTAGATCATGTTTATTGCAATACGGTTATTCATTTAAAAAGAAATAATGGTTATTCTGTTTACATGAATAATACCTTCAATGGTCATACACCCAATAAGAGTGGTTTATTGAATCTTGATCGTAGTGATACACATGTTCATAATATTGATGCCAAAAGATACAAAGTTAATAATGATAGTACCACATACTTGTGGCACTGCCGCTAAATGTCATATTGGTGTAAAACGCATGAAGAAACTCCATGCTGATGGATCTTTGGACTCATTCGATTTCGAATCGGTTGAGACATGCGGACCATGCCTCATGGGCAAGATGACTAAAACCCCGTTTTCCGGTATGATGGAGCGAGCAATTGACTTATTGGAAATGATACATACTGATGTATGCGGTCCAGTGAGTATTATAGTGTGCGGTGAATATCGTTATTTTCCTACCTTCACTGATGATTTGAGTAGATATGGGTATATTTACTTAATGAAACACAAGTCTGAAACGTTTGAAAAGTTCAAACAAAATCAGAGTGAAGTTTGAGATCATCGTGACAAGAAGATAAAATGTCTACGATATGATCGTGGAGGTGAATATCTGAGTTACGAGTTTGGTATACAACTTAAGACAATGTGGAAGTTGTTTCACAACTCACGCCACCTGGAACACCATAGTGTGATGGTGTGTCCGAACGTCGTAGTCATGCTCTATTGGATATGGTGCGAACTATGATGTCTCTTATTGATTTACCACTATCGTTTTAGGGTTATGCATTAGATACAACCACATTCACTTTAAAAGGGGCACCATCTAAATCCGTTGAGATGACACCGTATGAATTTTGGTTTGGCGGAAACCTAAGCTGTCATTTCTTAATGTTTGGGGCTGCGACGCTTATGTGAAAAAGGGTTTTCACCTAATGAGCTCGAACCCAAAGCGAACAAATGCATCTTCATAGAATACCCTAACATAACAGTTGGGTAAACCTTCTATCTTAGATCCAAGCACAAAGTGTTTGTTGCTAAAACGGGTCTTTTCTCGAGAAAGAGTTTCTTTCGAAAGATTGAGTGGGAGGAAGATAGTACTTGATGAGGTTGTTGAACCTTTACTTCAACCTGAGAGTAGCGCAGCGCAGAAAGTTGTTTCTGTGGAGCCTACGTTAGTTGAAAAGGAAGTTAATGATGATGATCATGAAACTTCGGATCAAGTTACTATCGAACATCGTGGGTCGACAAGGACGCGTACTGCTCCTGAGTGGTACGGCAACCCTGTCTTAGAGGTCATGTTGTTGGATAACACCGAACCTACGAGCTATGGAGAAGCGATGATGGGCCCGGATTCCGAGAAATGGTTAAGACCATGAAATCCGAGATGGGATCCATGTAAGAAAACAAAGTATGGGCTTTGGAAGTATTACCTGAAGGGCGAAAGGCCATTCAGAACAAATGGATCTTTAAAAGGAAGACGGACGCGGACGGTAATGTCACCGTCTATAAAGCTCGACTTGTGGCAAAGGGTTTATCACAAGTTCAAGGAGTTGACTACGATGAGACTTTCTCACCCGTAGCGATGCTCAAAGTCTGTTGGAATCATGTTAGCAGTTGCTGCATTTTTCAATTATGAAATCTGGCAGATGGATGTCAAAACATCGTTTCCTTAACGGTATCCGTAAGGAAAAGTTGTATGTGATACAACCGGAAGGTTTTGTCAGTCCTAAGGATGCTAAAATATATGCAAACTCCAGCGATCCTTCTATGGACTGGAGCAAGCATCTCGGAGTTGGAATATACGCTTTGATGAGGTGATCAAAGTTTTTGAGTCTATACAAAGTTTATGAGAAACTTGTATTTACAATAAAGTGAGTGGGAGCACTATAGAATTTCTGATAAGTATATGTGGTTGACATATTGTTGATCGGAAATGATGTAGAATTTCTGGAAAGCATAAAGGGTCGTTTGAAAAGAGTTTTTCAAAGGAAGACCTAGAATGAAGCTACTTAAATATTGGGCATCAAGATCTATAGAGATAGATCAAGACGTCTGATAAGACTTTCAATGAGTACATACCTTGACAAGATTTTGAAAGAGTTCAAAATGGATCAGTCGAAGAAAGAGTTCTTGCCTGATTTGTAAGGTGTGGAGTTGAGTGAGACTCAAAGCTCGACCACGGCAGAAGAAAGAGAAAGGACGAAGGTCGTCCCCTATGCCTTATCCATAGGCTCTGTATAGTATGCCATGCTGTGTACCGCACCTGATGTGTGCCTTGCCATGATTCTGTCAAGGGGTACAAGAGTGATCCAGGAGTGGATCATTGGACAGCGGTCAAGATTATCCTTAGTAACTAGAGGACTAAGGAAATATTTCTCGATTATGGAGGTGATAAAGAGTTCGTCGTAAAGGGTTACGTCGATGCAAGCTTTGACACCTATCCGGACGACTCTGAATAGTAGTCAGGATACATATAGTGGAGCAGCATTTGGAATAGCTCCAAGTGGAGTGTGGTAGAAGTGTCTACAGTATGACATAGAGATTTGCAAAGTACACACGGATCTAAATGTCGCAGACCCGTTGACTAAAGACCTCTCTCACATGCAAAGCATGATCTGATCGAACCCCAGAACTCATTGGGTGTTAGATTCATAACAATGTAAATCACATGGTGATGTGAACTAGATTATTCACTCTAGTGCAAGTGGGAGACTGTTGGAAATATGCCCTAGAGGCAATAATAAATTGGTTATTATCATATTTCCTTGTTCATGATAATCGTTTATTATCCATGCTATAATTGTATTGATTGGAAACTCAAATACATGTGTGGGTACATAGACAACACTATGTCCCTAGTAAGCCTCTAGTTAACTAGCTCGTTGATCAAAAGATGGTGAAGGTTTCCTAGCCATGGACATGAGATGTCATTTGATAACGGGATCACATCATTAGGAGAATGATGTGATGGACAAGACCCAAACTATAAACGTAGCATATGATCGTGTCAGTTTATTGCTATTGTTTTCTTCATGTCAAGTATCTGTTCCTATGACCATGAGATCATGCAACTCACTGACACCGGAGGAATACCTTGTGTGTATCAAACGTCGCAACGTAACTGGGTGACTATAAAGGTGCTCTACAGGTATCTCCGAGGGTGTCTGTTGGGTTGGCATGGATCAAGACTGGGATTTGTTACTCCGTGTGACGGAGAGGTATCTCAGGGCCCACTCGGTAATACAACATCACAATGAGCCTTGCAAGCAATGTGACTAAAGTGTTAGCCACGAGATCTTGTATTACGGAACGAGTAAAGAGACTTGCCGGTAACGAGATTGAACTAGGTATAGAGATACCGACGATCGAATCTCGGGCAAGTAACATACCGAAGAACAAAGGGAACAGCATACGGGATTAATTGAATCCTTGACATAGAGGTTCGAACGATATAGATCTTCGTAGAATATGTAGGAACCAATATGGGCATCCAGGTCCCGCTATTGGTTATTGGCCGTAGAGATGTCTCGGTCATGTCTACATAGTTCTCGAACCCGCAGGGTCTGCACACTTAAGGTTCGGTGACGTTTCGGTAGAATTGAGTTATGTATGATTGGTGACCGAAGGTTGTTCGGAGTCCCAGATGAGATCCCGGACATCACGAGGAGCTCCGGAATGGTCCGGAGGTAAAGATTGATATATAGGAAGTCCCGTTTTGGCCACCTGAAAAGTTTCGGGTATTTCTGGTAGTGTACCGGGAGTACCGGAGGGCCATCGGGAGGGCCACCCACGCCGGGAGGCCACATGGGCCTGAGGGGGGTTGCACCAGCCCTTAGTGGGCTGGGCAAACCAGCCCTACAAGGCCCATGCGGCTAGGAATAAGTGGGAAAGGAAAAACCCCAAAGAAAAGGGAAGGGAGACCAAATATGGAAGGTGTCCTATTTGGACTAGGATTGAAGTGGAGGAGTCCACCTCCTCCACCTCCAATTTCGGCCAGCCCTTGAGGGTTTGAGGCTGCCTCCTCCCCTCCCTCCCTCCTATATATACTAGAGGATTTAGAGGAGAAAAATAACCCTAATTGCCACGTGCTCCCTCTACTTCATCTAGATCGGTTTCTCCTCTAGTCTAGTTTCAGTGGTGCTTAGGCGAAGCCCTGCCGGAATTGTTCCACCACCATAGCCGCCGCGCCGTCGCGCCGCCGGAGAACTCTTCTACCTCTCCGCTCTCTCTCTTGCTGGATCAAGGAGGCGGAGATCGTCATCGAGCTGTACGTGTGCTGAACGCGGAGGTGCCGTCCGTTCGGCGCTAGATCGGAAGGACCGTGATCAGGATCGCGAGACGATTCATGATTTGATCGCGGGACGGATCGTGATGGGATCGTGGGACGGATCGAGATTGGATCGCGAGATGGATCGTGATGAGATCGCGGGACACTCGGCGATTTGGATCGCGAAGACGTTCGACTACATCAACCGCGTTTCTTAACGCTTCCGCTTAGCGATCTACAAGGGTATGTAGATTCACTCTCCCTCTCGTAGATGCTCATCACCATGGATAGATCTTGTGTGTGCGTAGGAAATTTTTTGTTTCCCATGCAACGTTCCCCAACAGTTCTTCCTCACAGAGTTGTGCGTCACAGTCATGTCTCAAAGAAGTGAACCAAACTGACGCTTTACCCACTTGTGATTTCGATCAATCTTCTGATGAAGACTTAGAAGAAGCTCTCGATCAGTCATCACACGAGGGGCAGTTTCTTGAGGATTTTGCGCTGAGGCTTTTGCAGCAGAATCTTGGGTAGCAGTGTCATCATTGGTAGAATAAGATGCAGCTTTGCGAAACTGTCCATCCAATGGACGAATACCTTCATCAATGACAGCTTTGCCTTTACCCTCCACTGAAGAAAATGAGCTCTTGAGGACTTCGATTGGAGGCAGAAAGCCAAAGTGATTCTGAAAGTCAGCCTTGAATGGAAGTGAAGACCTTGATCTGATGAATTTCATGATCCACGGAGCGTAAGGCTTCAATTCAAATGGGGCTGAAGCAGCATTGGCCAAAGTCCTCATGAAGAAATCATGGTAATTTATGGGAATCCCATGAATGATGTTGAATAGCATGTTCTTCATGATTCCCTCCACTTCTTCTTCTTCAGAGTTGTGGCCCTTCTGAGGACTGAGGGTTTTGGTCAGAATGCGATAGACTGTCCTGGGCACATAGAGCAAATCCTTCACAAGGAAAGAAGTCCTTTGAGGTTGTCCAGGAGCCAATGGCTTCATCAACACTTGCATCATGTGATTGGGCAGAGCAGGTTCATCAAACAGGCATCTTGCTCCTTCTGAGGGAATTGGTATTGGGACTGACCGTAGTAGTTCAGAGGCTGGAGCAGTGTAGTGAGTGGATCCAGTCATCCAGTCCAAGACCCAAGAATTGACATCAAAGGCATCACCTGTGATGTGCAAGGTGGCATAGAATTGAAGAATCAGCTCTTCATTCCAATCGCATATATCCACACAGAATGGAAGAATTCCTGCATCATGAAGGACTGCGAGCACCGGTGTGAAGCATGGGATAGTTTCCATGTCCGCATGAGGAATTTGCCGATGCTCGAAGACTTTCTCCTTGTCAAATAGCACTGATGCATAATAGTTCATCTGTGTGGGTGTCCAGAATCTGGTGCGACCGGCCCTTGCAGAGTCATAAGGATTTGGCCCATTGAAGAAGATGTGCTCGTTGAAGAAATTGGTCTTGATGAATTTGGGGCGCTTTGAGCTTTTGAAGGGCATCTTGGGCTTCGGCTGAAGGTTTGGCTTGAAGCGGCCCACAATTTCCTTTGGCATAGGAGGAACTTCTTCAGACTGAGGAATTTGAACAGCAGTTTCCTCAGTGGCAGTTTGAGCAGCAATTTTTTCAGCTGATGCAGCTGGAATATCTTCAGGGACAGGTGCAGCCAAGTCATCAGATCCTGTATGAATTTCTTCAGTCTGGGCTGGAGACTGAGGAATTTGAGTGAGGGGAGTGGACATTGGTGAATTTGAGTGTGCAGCTTCCCAATATTCATCATTGATAAGAGGAGTTGTGTTTCCAATGTCCACATCCTCTTCCATTTATTCAACGCCGGCCTCTTCAGCATTCAACTGAGGCTGGGGCGATGATACCAGTGAGGTTGAGGCATTTGCTTCCACCTCAATTTCTTCATCAATCTGTTCTGAGGAAGCAGCAGAATGATCTTCTTCATCTTCATCATTTGGAGTGACATAGTCAACACCAAATGGAATTATCTCATAGGCAGGTACGGAGGAGATTGGAGTTGCATCAATGGGCTCAGTTGAAGAACTTGGCATAGTCTTCAACTTCTTCACCACTGAGGAATCTAAAGTTGATGCTTTTCTTTTCTTAGCAGCTCTCTTCTCCGCAGCCTTAGTTTTCTTCACTTCTGATGCAGAAGGAAGGTTGATGTTCTTCACCCTTGAGGATTTTGCAGTTTCAGCAGAGGGTGAAGGGGAAGCAGTTTCTTCAGGCACGACTGATGCAGTCGTCCTAGTGGTCTCAATTTCATCAGGCGCAGCAAAAGTTTCAGCTGGCCTGGCAGTTTCTTCAGGCGCAACAGTGGAGGATGCCCTGACAGGTTCTTTAGCAGCCTGAATTTCTTCAGCTGCGCGTGCAGTTTCTTCAGCAGGCTGAGCAGATTCTTCAGCCTGAGGAATTTGCGGTTGCAATTGAGCTGCAACCCTTGAGTTGTGGTCCTTAACTGCAGCTTGGGCTGCCCTGACAAATCTTACTTTGGTGCCCTTCCATTCAGCATCATACTTTTCTTGTTCTTCAGTAAGGCAACGAATCTCAGACTGAACTGTGATGAGTTGATTGGGAGTCAAATTCATCACATTGTTCCTCGGGAACTTTTCTTTTCTGGCCCTGCTTAGGACATGGTCCACACCAAGAGGTAGGTTCAGTGAGGAAAGTGGAGTGCTGGGATCCTCATGCCATATGTCGATGAAGTTGAGGATCATCTTAGGATCCAACATGAGAGGAACAGAGCTGCCCTTGGCTATTGCAGCTCTCTGCTGACTGTTTCTGATGATTTCTTCCAATTCTTCATTATCAGCCTCATCATTATCCTCAGATCCTGAGGGTACATTCACAATAGCTTGGCTATTGTGAGGACTTGGTCTCTGACCTCGTCCAGCAGTTCTCTTTAACTTCATCAGAGTAGGGCTTGTTGAAGACTGTGCTTGGGCAGAGGAACTTGCAGAGTCCCCTGAAGCAATTGAGAAGCCAGTGGTCCTCTGACATGTTGTAAGATGTACAGGTGTTGAGGACTTTGCAGCAGCAGCTGATGATTGTTCAGCTACTGAAGGCATTTCAGTGGCCTTTGAAGAACTTGCATGAGGATTTTGCAGTGAGGACTTTGAAGTTGAGGTTTTTGGCTTCACTTCAGACTTCTTCACCATCGATTTCTTCGGAGCACTAGCAGAGGCTCCGGCAGAGGCAGCAGCAGCAGCAGAATCTTCATTGAATTTCTTCACAGCAGCTTTGGCAGTTTTCTGAAGTTTTAGTTGATGCTTTGCCCATTCAGCAGGAAAGTCTTCACCACGAGCAACGCTAGTGGGATCGACTTCTTGATCATCAGCAGAAGGAGCCCTTTTGCAAGGAGGTTTGAGGGCGAATTTCTTCATGTACTTGGGAGTGACATAGCGATAGTCTCTCCACTCCTTCACCCACCTCCGTTCAATCCTCTGAATCCTGATTTTTCTCTGCTCTTTTGTTTCTTTGCCATGAATGGCCTCATCAGGAGTACAGTAACCAGCATACAGAGCCTCAGGTATCTCAAAAGCAGTGTTCTGTTCAGCCTTGTTTCCACCCTTCTGAGGTCTTTTACCATCTGTCATTTTCTTCACTTGATGACTTTGAACTCTTGATGATTCTGAAGATGTATACAATTTTTCCTCAAGTAACGCTGCAAATGAGTTAAGTTGATGAGAACCTAGTGATTCATCAGCAGACATTTTGTACTTGTGAATAGAATATAGGTGCGAGGAATTTGAAGAGGTCATATGCGTTCTCAGAAATTTTTCAAAATACATCAAGTTGAGGATTTTGACCATAGATGTCTTGAGGAATTTCACTAAGTGTTCTTTGTCTTAGGTTCCAGAGTTGTGCGAATATGTTGATCCACACAATTGAGGAATCTTGAAGAAAATCATAACTTAGGAAAAACATCAAGGGATTGAAACATGTAAGGTGCTTAAGAAGATGATTCTTGAAGAATAAACACTTTTGAGGATTTTGTGGAAGACATGAAGATCAAACAAGGGCAGTAAAATTAGATTTTATTTACCCTGATGAAGAACACGACGAACAGAGAGATGAAATCGGGGAAGTTCGTCAGTCCAGATCTCCCACGCCCTAGCTTGGCAGAGGGAGACAGCTACAGTGGCGGCAGGGTGAAGACTTCCGCGGCCGATGCGAGTATGGCGACGGCGAGGTCGAGGCAGTGAAGCTCTTCCTCTCCGGTGGCGATGATTTTAGTGGCGGCGCTAGATTTGAGCTCGGGAGAGATGGGAGTGAGGAGTAACTCGAGCACAGTGAAGGGAAGGGGGTATATATAGTGGCAGTAAAAACGAATCGGCCCGAAGATTTTGGACCAGATTGCCCCTGACCCTTGCTCTCCATGCGACATGTGTCACCCGCGTTCTGAGAAGTGGAGATAGTGGGGGATCGTGGCTTATCTAGTCGTGGGAATCGGGGCGGTTTGAGCGGGAAGCGCCGAAAAAATTTGATAGTGAAAATTTTAAAGTTTCCATTCGCAAATTCTTCAGCTGTCAAGGATACAGTGAAGACTTTGAACGCGTTTCAAAGTAGAATGCATATGAAGAATTTGTGAACAGACTGGGTTGAGTTTAGCATAGAGGGGGGAATGGGTCCGATCACATTCACTTAGACGAAAATCAACTTGAAGAATTAGCAATAAGTGAATGCTGTTGAGGACATTGAATACTCATATATATATACATACATATATATATATATATATATATATATATAGTCAATGAAGAACATCAGTTTCACAGTTTGAAGAATTTGAAAAGTTGAGGAATTTGCAAACTTGAGGAATTTGAAAATTTGAAGATTTTGCAAAATGATGAAAAACTCAACTCTGAAGAATTTCAACTATTGTTGGTGGCGTGACCCACCGTATAAGAATGATGATTTCAGACACCGCATACAACTGTCGTAGGGTTCTGAGAATCAAATTCTTCGTTAATTTCTTCACACTTAGAGAGTTATTCTTCATTGATTGAAGAAAAACGTTTCTTCGTGTGTTGCACATCAAAGTCATCAATTTTGCATAAGTGTTAGGATGTGTGTCTTTTCAAAGAACATTCGAAGATTCTAAGATATTTAGCTCACACCGCAACTTGCAAAATCTCTTTTCATCCAAGGGCTTAGTGAAGATATCGGCCAGTTGTTCTTCAGTGGGTATGTGGTCGATGGAGATGTCGCCCTTGAGTACATGATATCGAAGAAAATGATGACGAATCTGGATGTGCTTGGTCTTGGAGTGCTGAACTGGGTTGTAAGCAATCTTGATAGCGCTCTCATTGTCGCAGTAGAGAGGCACATTCTTCACCTTGATGCCATAGTCCTTGAGGGTTTGCTTCATCCACAGCAACTGAGCGCAGCATGAACTAGCGGCAATGTACTCAGCTTCAGCTGTAGAAAGTGACACGCAGTTCTTCTTCTTCGAGGGCCAACAGACTAAGGATCGTCTGAGGAAATGACATGTGCCTGAGGTTGACTTGCGATCCACACGATCTCCAGCATAGTCAGCATCTGAGTATCCGACGAGGTGAAGATTTGAGCCCTTGGGATACCATAATCCAAGCGTTGGTGTGTGAGCTAAGTATCGAAGAATATGTTTCATATGGTGTGATTCCTTCGGTGTTTCTTGGAAATCGGGCACACATGCAGACACTTAGCATAATATCAGGCCTAGATGCACATAGATACAATAAAGAGCCAATCATGGAGCGGTATACCTTCTGATCGAAATCTTTACCATTTTCGTCAGTGCAGAGGTGGCCTTTTGAAGGCATCCGAGTTGTGACGCCTTTGCAGTCTTGCATATTGAATTTCCTCAGAACATCCTTGAGGTATTTCTCTTGTGAGATGAAGATGCCATTGTCTTGCTGATGAATTTGAAGACCTAAAAAGAATTTCAACTCTCCCATCATAGACATTTGATATTCTTCACTCATCATATAGGCAAATTCATCACTGTAACGTTTGTCAGTACAGCCAAAGATAATATTGTCGACATATATTTGGCATATGAACAGTTCATTGTCATAGGATTTAGTGAAAAGAGTTGGGTCGTGTGAACCGGGTTTGAAGCCTTTCTTCATGAGGAATTCCTTCAGAGTGTCATACCACGCCCGAGGGGCCTGCTTGAGGCCATAGAGGGCCTTGTTGAGTCTGAAGACTTTGTCGGGATGCTTAGGGTCTTCAAAACCTGGGGGTTGAGCAACATATACTTCTTCCTCAAGCTTACCATTGAGGAATGCACTTTTCACATCCATTTGATATAAAATGATATCATGATGGTTAGCATAAGCAAGCAATATGCGAATAGCTTCAAGTCTAGCAACAGATGCAAAAGTTTCATCAAAGTCAATTCCTTCAACCTGTGTGTAGCCTTGAGCTACAAGACGAGCCTTATTCCTTACCACAAGGCCATTTTCATCTTGCTTGTTGTGGTAGATCCACTTGGTACCTATGATGTTTTGCTTGCGAGGATCTGGCCGCTTGACAAGTTCCCACACGTTGTTGAGCTTGAATTGATGTAATTCCTCTTGCATAGCTTGAATCCACTCTGGCTCCATGAAAGCTTCATCAACTTTGGTGGGCACTATGATAGAGACAAAAGCAAAATGCCCACAAAAGTTAGTCAAATGTGAAGCTCTTGAGCGAGTGAGAGGACCTGGTGCATTGATGTTGTCGATGATTTTGTCAATCTGCACTTCATTTGCAATTCTCGGATGAGCAGGTTGACGTGGCTGAGGATTTTCTTCAGCACCATTTTCTTCAGGTGTATCAGCATGAATGTCTTCATTGGTTGGAATGACTTCCTCAGTAGGTTGAGGATTTTCTTCAGTGGGTACTACATCCTCAGTAGCCTTCAACTTAATGGATTCTTCAGGAGACTTTTCATCTAGCACAGAAGGCAGGTGCTCTCTTTGCGAGCCATTAGTTTCATCGAACCGCACATCTACAGTTTCAACAACCTTGTGGTGGTAAGTGTTGAAGACTCTGTAGGTGTGCGAGTCCTTTCCGTAACCAAGCATAAAACCTTCATGTGCTTTCGGTGCAAATTTAGAACTATGGTGAGGATCTCTTATCCAGCATTTTGCACCGAAGACTTTGAGATAACTTACATTGGGTTTCTTGCCAGTCATGAGTTCATATGATGTCTTCTTGAGGAATTTGTGAAGATATACCCTGTTGATGATGTGGCATGCTGTATCAATTGCCTCAGGCCAGAAGCGACGAGGACTCTTGTATTCATCAAGCATGGTGCGAGCCATCTCAACAAGAGTCCTGTTCTTGCGCTCCACGACGCCGTTCTGCTGAGGAGTATATGGGGCAGATAGCTCATGAGTAATACCAAGTTCATCAAGATATTCATCAAGATTGGTGTTCTTGAACTCAGTTCCATTATCACTTCTGATATGCTTGATCTTGACGCCGAAGTTTGTTGAGGCCCTTGAAGCAAATCGTCTGAAGACATCCTGCACTTCAGACTTGTACAGAATAATATGCACCCAAGTGTAACGAGAGTAATCATCAACAATGACAAAGCCATACAAACTTGAAGCATTTGTTAGTGTGGAATAATGAGTGGGGCCAAAGAGGTCCATGTGGAGCAATTCAAAAGGTCGAGTCGTGGTCATGATTGTCTTTGAGGGATGCTTGGATCTGGTCATCTTCCCAGACTCACAAGCACCACAGAGGTGATCCTTGAGGAATTTGACACCTTCAATGCCAATGACGTGCTTTTTCTTCACGAGCGTGTGCAAGTTCCTCATACCAGCATGTCCAAGTCGTCGATGCCACAGCCAGCCTTCTGAGGACTTTGCAAGTAGGCACGTGGCAGGCTGAGGACCTGTAGAGAAATCAACAATATACAAGTCTCCTCTCCTAAAGCCTTCGAAGACTTTGGAATGGTCAGATTCCATGATGACAACACAACGATATTTTCCAAAGATGACAACCATATCAAGATCACAAAGCATTGAGACAGACATGAGGTTGAACCCGAGGGATTCGACAAGCATCACCTTGTCCATGTGTCGGTCCTTGGAGATTGCAACCTTACCTAGACCCAATACCTTGCTTTTTCCTTTGTCAGCGTAGGTGATATGCTTCAGATGAGATGGGGCAAGTGGCATATTCATCAGTAGACTCTTGTCACCAGTCATGTGGTTGGTGCATCCACTATCGAGGACCCACTCAGTAGTTTTTGGAGTTTCATCCTGCAGATGAATTAGTACAACTTATGAACTCATATGCTTCAGAGTGAAGAATATGACATCAAATTCATCAGGCAGAATTTCATCCCACAACATAGTAAGTAAAGCAGTGTGAGGACGTGAGAAATGAGGAACTCATTTCTGCATGATTAGCTTGCGTCCTTTCAAGCATTTCCTCAGGTCTCTAGCAAATTCATCAGACGTTCAAGTTCGTCTGGAGACCTGACCCTGCATAAGAAGTTAGTTCAATTTCTTCACCACCCACATCTGGAGGGGTGGCAAAGAGTTCATCATTCTGCGAGCTCCATATGAGAAGGGAGGCATTGAAGCTAGTGCACTTCGTTTCACAGGACTAGGGTTAGAGTACTCATATGAATAAGCAGAGAAATTCTTCGAGGACTTATGAACATAATGATTTGAAGAATAATGCACATATTCAGAACTCTTAGATTTTTCCTGCGAAACATATGCATTAGCACGAGAATGATACTTTTGACCATTTGAGGAATTTGGTCCAAGTGAAGACTTTGGTCCATATGAGGAATTTGATCTGGGGTTCCTTTTCTTCATGGGTGGTGTCGTGAGGAGATTCACTTGAAGATTTTCCAAGCAGCTCTTAGGAACCCAGATTTTCCTCATAGGTGAACCGTTCCTGCAGTTAGTTCCAACAAATCTGGCAAATACTTCACCTTTCTGATTTTTGAAGAATTTGTAGTTGGAGTCAAGTGACTCATCAGAGGAATATGAAGTTTCACAGGTAAAGCCAGATAAAGTGGATGGATCCACAGGAGGTCCTTTTGCAGCAACCCATGAGGTTTTGGGATACTGCTCAGGTGTCCAGTAGGATCCATCAGCATTGAGTTTCCTCTCAAATACAATACCCTCTTTCCTAGGGTTCCTGTTCAGAATCTGCTTTTTGAGCACATCGCAAAGGGTTTGATGCCCTTTGAGACTTTTGTACATGCCTGTCACATACAATTCCTTCAACCTTGCATTTTCGTCAGTGATACTTGTGGTATCCTCAGATGAGGAATTTGTGACCACGGGGATAGTTGAAGAATTTGCAGCAATAGAAGCATTTGAACATTCAGGTAAAGAATTAGCAGTTTCACGTTCGATGCATTTCATACATGGTGGAACAAATTCTTCCTGAGCGGTACTTATCTGTTGAGCCAGTAAGGAATCGTTTTCCCTTTGGAGATCCTCATGGGACACTCTTAGTTTCTCAAGATCTTGCTTTCTTTGAAGAAATTCATAAGAAAGCTTCTCATGGTCAACTAAGAGAGCATTATGATGACTCTGAAGGTTATCATACTTTGTCTGAAGACTTTTGAGATCATCAGACAGAGTTTGAGTCCGATCCACTTCCTCATTCAACATATCATCGCTTTTGTCTAGCAGTTTCTGAAGCTTTTCAAGTGCACTTTGTTGCTTAGTGGCAATGTTAGCAAGTTTGGCATAGCTAGGTTTCACATATTCATCAGATTCACCTTCACTTGATTCAGAAGAAGAGTGATGCTTGTGTACCTTGGAACCTTTTGCCATGAAGCAATAGGTGGGAGTGTAATCATCATTGCTGACGTCAGAGTCGTTGGAGTAGTTATTTTCTTCATCATTGAAGATGGACTTGCTGACAAAAGCAGTAGCGAGAGCAAGGCTAGCAACACCTGATTCTGACTACACCTCAGATTCTTCCTCTTCTTCATATTCTTCAGATTCTTCTTCAGAATCCATTTCCTTGCCAATGAAAGCCCGAGCCTTTCTGGAACCATTCTTCTTGTGCGATGAGGATTTTGAAGATGAGGACTTTGAAGTTGAGGACTTTGAACATTTCTTCTTTTTCTTCGAGTCGTCAGAACTGTAGTCCTTGTATTTCTTCTTCTTTGATTCTTTTTCCCAGAGAGGACAGTCAGAGATAAAGTGACCAGACTTCTTGCATTTGTGACAAGTTCTCTTCTTGTAGTCGCTTGAGGAATCTGATTTCCTCAAACCACTTTTTGATGACTTTCCAAATCGGCCTCTCCTTGAGAACTTCTGGAATTTCCTCACGAGCATTGCCAGCTCCTGACTCAGTTCTTCAGGATCACCAAGGCTACTATCAGAATCTTCGTCTTCGGATGAGGAAATTGCTTTTGCCTTCAGAGCACGAGATCTTCCATAGCTTGGTCCGTAGCGGTTTCTCTTCTTAGCTTGTTGGAATTCATGAGTATTGAGTCTCTCAAGTATTTCAGCAGGATCAAGTGACTTGTAGTCTCCACGTTCTTGAATCATCAAAGCCAGTGTATCGAATGAGGAATCAAGAGATCTTAGCAGTTTCTTCACCACCTCGTGGTCAGTGATATCCGTGGCACCCAGTGCTTGAAGCTCGTTGGAGATATCAGCGAGGCGATCAAAAGTTTGCTGAACATTTTCATTGTCGAGTCTTTTGAAGCGGTTGAAGAGATTGCGAAGTACATCAACACCGGAGTCACGTTGAGTGGAAACACCTTCGTTGACTTTGGACAGCCCATCCCAGATAAGCTTAGCAGACTCCAAAGCACTCACTCTGCCATACTGACCTTTGCTCAGATGGCCACAGATGATATTCTTCGCTTGTGAATCAAGTTGCTTGAATCTCTTCACATCAGCAGCGTTGATCGTGGGAGTGACGGAGGGAACACCATTTTCCACAACGTACCAGAGATCGTTGTCAATAGCCTCAAGATGCATGCGCATCTTGTTCTTCCAGTAGGGATAGTCTGACCCATCGAAGGTAGGACATCCAGCGGAAACCTTGATCATACCTGCAGTCGACATAACTAGAACTCCAGGTGGTTAAACCAAAATCACACAGAACAAGGGAGTACCTTGCTCTGATACCAATTGAAAGTGCGTTATATCGACTAGAGGGGGGGTGAATATGCGATTTTTACAAATTCATCACTGAGGAATTTCAACTTGAGGAATTTGAAATGTGATGAATAACTAGCAGCGGAATAAGTACTCAAGTGCATACGAAGCATAGCGATCGCATAGTCATCATCTTCAAACAGTAACGATCAATTTCATCAACAAGTATACGAGGAAATGAAAGGGTTGAGGAAATGGAACCAGGTAGCTCGATGAAGACAATGATTTGATGACCCAGTTCCAAATGCTGTGACAGTCGTACATCTGGTTTGGAGCGGCCTTGTATTTAAACCAGAGGACACACAATCCTTACCGTATTCTCCTTGAGCTAAGGTCACACAGTCCTCGCCCAACACTCGTGGTAAGTCTTCAGGGTAGACTTCCAAAACCCTCACAAATTGGTCACCCGGCGATCCACAATTGACTGCTGGATGCTCTAGACCAAGGTCACTTCGTGATCCCCAATTGACTGCAGGATGCACTAGACCATGACGCCTAACCGTCTAGAAGATACACAGTCTTCAAAGGTAACAAGCGTCGGTTCCACACAGGAACAATTTCTTCAGTGATGCTCAATCACTTTGGGTTGGTGGTTTGGTTTTGGGGTTTTTCCTCACTGATGATTTTCGCTCAAAGTCCTCGGGGAATGGGATGCTCTCAAATGACAAGTGCCAGTTCTCTCTCGGAGCAGCCAACCAACTAGTGGTTGTGGGGGGTGGCTATTTATAGCCAGGGTGCAACCTGACATGATAAGACATAAATGCCCCCAATGATATGACCGTTATGTGGATAGGATGATTGGGGACAGCTGGCGCTTAGCACAGCAACGGTCGGAATTTCGAACTATGAAAGTCCTCAGGCTTATCATGTTCCTCACTTGTAGGCAATTCGCACTGGCGAAATCCTAACTCCTCAGTCAGACCAATTTCCTCAGAGACCAGAAGATCATCGTCTCTGTCACTGAAGAACTTGACTGAACTGCAAGAGATTTCCAAAGGCTTCACTCGAAGGATTGGATAGGTTGAGGCTTTTGAGTTGAGCATCAGTTGGAAATTTTCCTTAGTATTACCTCGGCCCCCTTTAACAGTACGGTGTTTCCTATGACTCAAAGAAAGGAAATGAAACTACGAAAACAAAAGTCTTCACGCTTCATAGTCCTCGTTCATATCTTCAAGGTCACACCAACTTCTTCTTTTTCAAAGTCTTCAGGGAATACCAAAGTCTTCAGCAAAGTCTTCGCCAAAGTCTTCAGTTGAAGACATTCATTTTTAGGGGTCGATAATCTCCGAATATATCAAACTCCTCAACGACTTATGGAACCTGTGCATACTCACAAACACATTAGTTCCTTAACCTATAAGTCTTCAATACACCAAAATCACTAAGGGGCACTAGATGCACTTACAAGAGCAATCCCAGATGCTCATCGCAAGTTAGTGGTATAAATTTTTGCTTGGTACTGCTGAAAAATTTCAGTTCAACAGCATCGGCAGTGCTCCATCCATATGGAGAATTTCGGAGCGCCGCGAGCAAATCTTTGAATGACATACTGGTTTCTACCACCTTCGGATAAAAAAATACAGTAAGCATATGTGGTTTTCTACCGCGCAGCACACTAACTTCCATCCTAACCGATAGCCAGAAAGCAAGCGCAGGATCAATCCTATTCAATTCAAATAAGGGGTGCTGTTAGGCCGGGAACAATTCAGCAAAATTTGATCGATTCAAGCGACTAGCGGTCAAAAAGGGCTGAATTTGCGAATTAGCAAATCATTTAGAGGGGAAAAGGACGCTTACCCAGGTGTAATCCATGAATTATCCACCGCCGATTCCACCCAATCCTCTCCACAGTCGATGGGCTTGAGAGCCTGCTCCCCCGACATCGCTGCTTAATCCAGATGAGGATGTGGGGGTATATCTGGCGGAGGGCACGACGGCAGCGGAGGCGAAATGGGGTTAGAGGTTGGAGGGCACGACGGCGGCGGAGGGGGCGGAGCGGGACGGTGATGTAGGGCTCGAACTCGAGGTTCAGACAAGCCCATCCGACGTGTCTCAATGCGGCCCCACACGTCAGAATGGGCAAAGGAGGAGCCGTTCCGACACGGCCCCATTCGTCAGAGTTAACGGTCAAACCATTGACCCGACGACATCCTCCGATGTGACCATTTGTGAGGGTTTCGGACAAGGGAGTGGGGAAAAGTGAGCAAAAGTTAAGAGCGTGGGGATGAGTGAGTACAACTAAGGAACCAGGGGCACAGATGTAAAAAACCCTTATCATATTCGATGTCGAACTCTTCATCTTCATCATAATAGCCATGTTTGAGATGGTCACCATCATCTAGGGCACATTCATCACCTAGGGCAATGATTTTGTTAGTTTCATGATCGTGACATTGTTCAAGAGAATGAATTTGAATGTCTTCTAAGATGATATTGTTAATGGTTCTAACATCTCCTTTAGCACGCATGAGGTCTCGAAGCTCAAAAAGGCATTTATCAAATTTAGGATCACTAGGCTTCAACTTATGAAAAGCAATAGTTTTATGAAGAATTTCATCAAGATTCTTTACAGATAAATTTGGACATCGCTTTTCCAAATCTTTCCACAAGGTGTAGGCACACACAAACTTTTGCGTACAATTAAGCATAATTTTAGGTGATCCTCTAATGATAAGATTGATAGTTCTAAGATTACGAAGCTTGTCAATTTCTTCCTCGGGGGTTGGGTGCAAGGGATCAATGGGAGGTACAGGGGCTATGAACATACTTGCTGAAGTTAAATTCATTAAATATATCAAGCATTTAATCTCTCCACAACTCATAATACTCTCCATCAAGAATAGGCACTCTACATCTAAGACTCCGCAAAGTAGACACATCCATGTTCCTCCAATGGTGATTAAATAAAATCAATGTAAATCAACAATCTTATACCAATTGAAAGATAGAGAAGAGGGGTCTAGGGGGTGAATAGACACTTAACATGGCAAATGTGCAGTTTTTGTTTTTCTTGGAATTTAGGCAAATTTTGCACAAATTAAGATACAACCAATACATCCTACACATGCATATCTAGAGATTGAGCACTGGAATAAGTATATCATGCAAGTGCAAGAAATTAAAGGGGGTAGACATAAGAAGATCGAACGCAATGAAGACACGATGATTTTCGACGTGGTTTCGATAGGTGGTGCTATCGTACGTCTGATACTTGTGATCTGCATTGGGTTTTCCGTGAAGAGGAACGGGTTATTGCAGCACAGAGTGGGTAAGTATTTCCCTCAGTTATGAAACCAACATTTATCGAACAAATAGGAATATCAATCCTCAACCGTCTTCAGTTGCTGCACACAAAAGAGCAAACAACTTGCACCCACCGCGGGCAAGAGGGTTGTCAATCCCCTTGATCTCGTTATTTGCAAGCAAGTGAGTTGTGTAGATAATTGTAGATAATTGTAAATTGCAAAATAAAATAATAAATAAATAATGGCAGCAAGGTAGCAATAGCTTTTGTGAATATATAAGTTAATAGACCCGGGGGCCATAGTGTTCTCTAGTGGCATCTTTCATGTAGGCAACATACGGTGGGTAATAAATTACTGTTGGGCAATTGATAGAAAAGCGGATAGTTATGCGATCTTCACGGCAATGATCATGTGTATATAGGCATCACGTCCATAAGCAAATTGGCCGACTCTTGCCTGCACCTATTACTATTACTCCACCCATCGACCGCTATCCAGCATGCATCTAGAGTATTAAGTAAAACAGAGTAATGCTTGGAGAACAATGACATGATGTAGACAAAGAATACTCAATCAATATGAATAAACCCCATCGTTTTATCCTTAGTAGCAGCAACACAAGGCGTATCTTCTCCCTTTCTGTCACTGGGATATAGAAACTCGTCCGGTTGAACCTACCACAACGCACCTCTCTCACCGAAGAAATATCAATCTAGTTGGCCAAACTATTTCAATAGATCGGAGAGAATTACGAAGCTATAATGATCATGCAATTAAGAGAAATAATATATATCAGAGATATCTCAAATACTTTTCACGAATAATCTGAACATAAACCCACAATTCATCGGATCCCAACAAACACACCGCACAAAAGGATTACATCGGATAGATCAAAGCGAAGATGCGATGATCATTGTATTGAAGATCATAAGAGAGAGATATTGCCATCTAGGTACTAGCTATGGACCCGTAGGTCTGTGGTGAACCACTCACACATCATCATGAGGGAACCAAGGATGATGTAGAGGCCCTCCGCGATCGATCCCTCTCCGGCAGGGTGCCGGAACGGAGCTCCAGATGGCCTCCCGATGGAACAGAGACTTGCGGCGGCGGAAAAAGGGTTTCGGGACTACTTTCAGGGTTTTCACGATAGATGAGAATTTATAGGCCAGAGAACGAGGTCAGGAGGGCCACCAGGGGGCACAAGCCATCAGGGCACGCCCCCCTAGGGGCGCGCCCTGATGGCGGCTTGTGGGGCCCTTGTGCGGCTCTCGTCCATCTCCCGAAGCTTCTAGGTCTTGTATTGGTCCAGAAAAAATCGTCAAAAAGTTTTGTGGCAATTGGACTTCGTTTGGTATAGGAAACCTGCAAAGTAAAAAACAAGCAGAAAACAGCAACTGGCACTGGGCACTGGGTCAATAGGTTAGTGCTAAAAAATATTGTAAATTGGTAAATAATGACCCGAAAAGTATCTTAGAATAATAATATGTCAGCATGGAACAATCAAAAATTATAGATACGTTGGAGACGTATCAAGCATCCGGAAGCTTAATTCCTGCTCGTCCTCGAGTAGTTAAATGATAAAAATAGAATTTTTGATGTGACATGCTATCCATTATGTAATCTTATGCATGTATGCTCAATGAGAAACGATGAATTAATAAACATCAACATAGTAATACTTATAAGTATAAGAAACAAGATCATTAATTTTTTCAAAGTATACGATCTTCAAGAAATGTTTAACCCTTATTCATCTTATTAAATTAGCAAGGCATGGCTCCATCTTCACCACATTAATACAAATTTCAAGCACCACGGTGCCCAAGTCAGGCAATTGGGTCGTACTTTTTCAAGGTGCATCAACTTTTTATTCTTCACGCAATACATGAGTGTGAACCATTGGACATAGCATTTAGGTGGAATAGAATATGGGTGTAGATATCAACGGGGTAGAAAGTGGAGAAGATAGTCTCACTTCAACTAGGCGTACCAACGGGCTATGGAGATGCCCACCGGTAGATGTCAATGCAAGGAGTATGGATTGCCATGCAAATATGATGCACTAGAGCTATAAGTGTATGAAAGCTTAAATGAAGCTAAGTGGGTGTGCATCCAACTTGCTTGCTCATGAAGACCTCGGGTATTTGAGGAAGCCCATCGTAGGAATATACAAGCCAAGTTTATAATAATGAAATTGCACTAGCATATGAAAATGACATAACATGAGACTCTCGACATGTGAGGAACAAGGTGCCACTTTGAGGCACAAGCGTGGTAAAGGATAGTAGCAAAGTCCCTTCTCTCATTTTCTCTCGTTTTTTTTAATCTGGTGGGCTCATTTGGCCTTCCCCATTTTTTATTTTTTGTCCATAGTCTCTTCCCGACTTGTGGGGGACTCATAGTCTCCATCATCCTTTCCTCACTGGGACACTGCTCTAACAATGATGATCATCACACTTTTATTTTACTTACAACTCAATATGAAGAACTGATATGCATATATGACTCTATGAATGCCTCTGGTAGTGTACCAGGATGTGCAATGATCTAGCGTGACATGTATCAAAAATATGATAAATGGTGGCTTTGCCACAAACACTATGTCAGCTCTATATGATCATGCAAAGCAATATGATGATGAACGAACTAGTCATGCGAAGTGACGATGGAATTTGCATGGCAATATATCTCAGAATGGCTATGGAAATGCCATGATAGGTAGGTATAGGGGCTGTTTTGAGGAAGATATAATGAGGCTTATGTGCAACAGAGCGTATCATGTCACGGGGTTTGGATGCACCGGCGAAAGGTGCCCCGATCCTCGAGGTGAGAATGGGCTATGCACGGTACCGAAGAGGCTAGCAAAAAGAGGCTAGCAAATATGAGGAGGTGTGATTGCGTATGTCCATGGTTTCACATTAGTCATAAAGAACACATATACTTATTGCAAAGTTTTATTAGTTTTATCACAAATCAAAGTACTCCCCGCATGCCCCGAGGGAAGAGGTTGGTAGGAGTTAACCATCGCGTGCTTCCGACCCGAAACAACACTAGAATTTCAACGAGGAATAGAAATGCTCACACATCATCACCATGCCTCTTTATTTTTTAGACAAATAAGAAATTAACCTCTCTGAATATCGACACTTTTACAAATTAATAATTTTGAACTCACACCTTTTCAGATTACTACATCAATATCATTAATCCTCAACTTCTCTATATGTGCTACATGATGTTTTTGATTATCACTCATTGAATACCTAATATTTTTAGACTAGTCTTATGACCCATGCAAATTACCGTCACTATTTATTAACTCTCAAACAAATATAAGTAAAGAGCGAGAGTGAAATTATTTCTATAAAATCTACACGCCACCATGCTCAAAAAGATATAAGTGAAGTACTAGAGTAACTACTAAGCTCAAAAGATATAAGTGAAGCACATAGAGTATTCTTACAAATTATGATGAAGGTGTGTCTCTCTTAAATAGGTGTGTCCAGCAAACAATGATTGTGGAAAACTTAAAGTAAAATCAAACAAACAAAACGATGCTCCAAGCAAAACTCATATCATGTGACGAATAAAAATATAGCTGCAAGTGACATACCGATGTATTGAGACGAAAGAGGGGATGACTTCCCGGGCATCCCCAAGCTTAGACGCTTGAGTATTCCTTAGAATATTACCTTGGGGAGCCTTGGGCATCCCCAAGCTTAGGCTCTTGCCACTCCTTATTCTTTTGTCCATCGCGATAACACCCAAAACTTGAAAACTTCAATCACACAAAACTCAACAAAACTTCGTGAGATCCATTAGTATAAGCAACATATGAAATACTTTAGGTACTGTTATAAATTGATTCTTATTTCATAATTGCATAATAGGTATTGTATTCTAACTTCTCTATGGCTTATACCCCCTAATACAATCCATAGCATCATCAAAACAAGCAAACTATGCAAGCAAAAACAGAATCTGTCTAAAACAGAACAGTCTGTAAAGATCTGTAGACACGTACACTTCTTGTTGGAAATATGCCCTAGAGGCAATAATAAAATGGTTATTATTATAGTTCCTTGTTCATGATAAATGTTTTATTATCCATGCTAAATTGTATTGATTGGAAACTCAAATACATGTGTGGGTATATAGACAACAACATGTCCCTAGTGAGCCTCTATAGGACTAGCTCGTTGATCAAAGATGGTCAAGGTTTCCTAGCCATGGCCAAGAGTTGTCATTTGATAACGGGAGCACATCATTAGGAGACTAATGTGATGGACAAGACCCAAACTATGAACGTAGCATATGATCATGTCAGTTTATTGCTATTGTTTTCTGCATGTCAAGTATGTGTTCCTATGACCATGAGATCATGTAACTCACTGACACAGGAGGAGTACCTTGTGTGTATCAAACGTCACAACGTAACTGGGTGACTATAAAGATGCTCTACAGGTATCTCCGAAGGTGTCTGTTGAGTTGACATGGATCAAGACTGGGATTTGTTACTCCGTGTGACGGAGAGGTATCTCAGGGCCCACTCGGTAATACAACATCACAATGAGCTTGCAAGCAAAGTGACTAAAGAGTTAGCCACGGGATCTTGTGTTACGAAACGAGTAAAGAGACTTGCCGGTAATGAGATTGAACTAGGTATGGAGATACCGACGATCGAATCTCGGGCAAGTAACATACCGATAAACAAAGGGAACAGCGTACGGGATTACCTGAATCCCTTACCTAGAGGTTCAACCGATAAAGATCTTCGTAGAATATGTAGGAACCAATATGGGCATCCAGGTCCCGCTATTGGTTATTGGTCGTAGAGGTGTCTCGGTCATGTCTACATAGTTCTCGAACCCGCATGGTCTGCACACTTAACATTCGGTGACGTTTCGGTATTATTGAGTTATGTATGTTGGTGGCCGAAGGTTGTTCAGAGTCCCGGATGAGATCCCGGACGTCAAGAGGAGCTCCGGAATGGTCCGGAGGTAAAGATTTATATATAGGAAAGTGGTATTTGGGTTCCGGAAAAGTTTCGGGTACTTCCGGCAGTGTACCGGGAGTGACGAATGGGTTCCGAGGGTCCACCGGGAGGGACCCACCCACCCGGGGGGGCACATGGGCCCGAGAGGTGGCGCACCAGCCCCTGGTGGGCTAGGCAGCCGACCCCTTAGGGGCCCATGCGCCCAAAGCAAAAGGAAAAAAAAGGTGGAGGTGCCTTGGAGGGGAGGGACTCCTCCCTAGGGTTCCCACCTCCCTTGAGGGAGGAGGACTCCTCCCCCTAGGGTTGGCCGAACCCCTCCTTGGAGGAGGGGACAAGGCTGCTCCCACCTACCCCTTCCTCCTATAAATAGAGAGGGAGAGGGAGGACAGCCACCACCCCAAGCCATTGTGCAGCCCTCCTCTCTCCCCAGATCTGTTTCTCCTCTAGATTGGTTCGGTAGTGCACGGTGAAGCCCTGCCGGATCAGATCCACCACCACCACGCCATTGTGCTGCCGGAGAACTCATCTACCTCTCCGCCCTCGCTTGTTGGATCAAGGAGGCAGAGATCGTCATCGAGCTGTACGTGTGCTGAATGCGGAGGTGCCGTCCGTTCGGTGCTAGATCGTGATTGGATCGCGGGACGGCTTGCGATTTGGATCGCGAAGACGTTTGACTACATCAACCGCGTTTCTTAATGCTTCCCGCTTAGCGATCTACAAGGGTATGTGGATCCGATCTCCCCTCTCGTAGATGCTCATCTCCATAGATAGATCTTGTATGTGCGTAGGAAATTTTTTGTTTCCCATGCAACGTTCCCCATCACTTCTGTAACTCTAAAAATTCTGAAAAATTAGCAAAACCTGAAGAATTTGCAGAGAAAGACTGTGTAAAATTTTTAGACTATTATCACGCTCCAGTAGAAAATGAAAATTCCTGTACTGGAGTCAAATGTTTCCGTTATGTTTCAGCATTGGTTCTATTTATCATGCAAGTCATCCCAAAGGCTTTACTTGGCACAAACACTAATTAAAAATATAAAAACATAGTCATTATAGATGAAATAATCATGTTATCAAAAACAAGCAGAAATTAAAAAGCAAAAATAAAGATAACTATTGGGTTGCCTCCCAACAAGCGTTATCGTTTTATGCCCCTAGCTAGGCATAATGATTTCAATGATGCTCCCATAAAAGTAAAGAATTGAAACACAATGGGAGCATCATGAAGCATATGACAAGCACATTTAATCCTAACCCACTTCCTATGCATATAAATTTTGTGAGCAAACAATTTATAGGAGCAAGAATCAACTAGCATAGGAAGGCAAAACAAGCATAACTTCGAAACTTTGAACACATAGGGAGGAAACTTGATATTATTGCAATTCCTACACGCATATGTTCCCCCCTCATAATAATTTTCAGTAGCATCATGAAGGAATTCCATAGTATAACTATCACAAAAAGCATTCTTTTCATGATCTACAAGCATAGAAAATTTATTACTCTTCACATAAGCAATTTATTTTCATTAATTCATGGTAATGGGAGCAAACTCAACAGAATAACTATCATGTGACACTTGATTGTCATAACAAAATTGAAAATTAAACTCATGATGACAAGTTTCATGGTTATCATTACTAATTATAGCATACGTGTCATCACCACAATCATCATAATAAATTTGCTCATCAAAACTTGGGGAAGAAAAACTATAATCTTCATCAAACATAGCATCCCCAAGCTTGTGGTTTTGCATATCGTTAGCATCATGTATATTCAGAGAATTCATACTAGCAACATTTCTATCATGATCATCATTAAAGGAACTCACATTAAGCATTTTTATAAATTCTTCCTCTAACAGTTGAGCACAATTTTTCGAATCCTTATTTTCACGAAAGACATTGTAAAGACGGAGTATATGAGGCAACCTAAACTCCATTTTTTGTATTTTTGATTTTTAGGGAACAAACTAAATATAACAGCAAATAAAAAGATAAACAAGTGAATGAAAATTTGTGTGAAGTTACTTGATAGTTGATGATGATATTCCCCGGCAACAGCGCCAGAAATCCTTCGTGATACTTGTGATCTGCGTTGGGTTTTCCGTGAAGAGGAACGGGTTATTGCAGCACAAAGTGGGTAAGTATTTCCCTCAATTATGAAACCAAGGTTTATCGAAGCAATAGGAATATCAATCCTCAACCGTCTTCAGCGGCTGCACACAAAAGAGCAAACAACTTGCACCCAACGCAGGCAAGAGGGTTGTCAATCCCCTTGATCTCGTTATTTGCAAGCAAGTGAGTTGTGTAGATAATTGTAAATTGCAAAATAAAATAAAAAGTAAATAATGGCAGCAAGGTAGCAATAGCTTTTTTGAATATATAAGTGAATAGATCCGGGGGCCATAGTGTTCCCTAGTGGCATCTCTCATGTAGGCAACATACGGTGGGTAACAAATTACTGTTGGGCAATTGATAGAAAAGCGGATAGTTATGCGATGTTCACGGCAATGATCATGTGTATATAGGCATCACGTCCATAAGCAAATAGGCCGACTCCTGTCTGCACCTATTATTATTACTCCACCCATCGACCGCTATCCAGCATGCATCTAGAGTATTAAGTAAAAGAGAGTAATGCTTGGAGAACAATGACATGATGTAGACAAAGAATACTCAATCAATATGAATAAACCCCATCGTTTTATCCTTAGTAGCAGCAACACAAGACGTATCTTCTCCCTTTCTGTCACTAGGATATAGAAACTCATCCGGTTGAACCTACCACAATGCACCTCTCTCACCGAAGAAATATCAATCTAGTTGGCCAAACTATTTCAATAGATCGGAGAGAATTACGAAGCTATAATGATCATGCAATTAAGAGAAATAATATATATCAGAGATATCTCAAATACTTTTCATGAATAATCTGAACATAAACCCACAATTCATCGGATCCCAACAAACACACCACACAAAAGGATTACATCGGATAGATCAAAGCGAAGATGCGATGATCATTGTATTGAAGATCATAAGAGAGAGAGAGAGAGAGAGAGAGAGAGAGAGAGATTGCCATCTAGGTACTAGCTATGGACCCGTAGGTCTGTTGTGAACTACTCACACATCATCATGAGGGCAGCAAGGTTGATGTAGAGGCCCTCCGTGATCGATCCCCCCTCCGGTAGGGTGCGGGAATGGAGCTCCAGATGGCCTCCCGACGGAACAGAGACTTGCGGCGGCGAAAAAGGGTTTTGGGACTTCTTTCAGGGTTTAAACGATAGATGAGAATTTATAGGCCAGAGAACGAGGTCGGGAGGGCCACCACGGGGCCACAAGCCATCAGGGCGCGACCCCCTAGGGGTGCGCCCTGATGGCTTGTGGGGCCCTGGTGCGTCTCTCGGCCATCTCCCAAAGCTTCTAGGTCTTGTATTGGTCCAGAAAAAATCATCAAAAAGTTTCGTGGCAATTGGACTTCGTTTGGTATAGGAAACCTGCAAAGTAAAAAACAAGCAGAAAACAACAACTGGCATTGGGCACTGGGTCAATAGGTTAGTGCTAAAAAATGTTATAAATTGGTAAATAATGACCCAAAAGTATCCTAGAATAATAATATATCAGCATGGAACAATAAAAAATTATAGATAAGTTGGACACGTATCAACGTGCACGTTGATGGAGACTTCGACCCACAGTGAGTAATGGCTGCATGTGTCCACGCAGGACTCCACCCATGAAGGGTCCACGAAGAAGCAACCTTTTCTATTCCATCATGGCATACATCCACGAAGGACTAGCCTCACTCGGGGTAGATCTTCACGAAGTAGGCGATCTCTTTGCCCTTACAAAATTCTTGGTTCAATTCCACACGATTTGGAGGCTCCCAAGTGACACCTAACCAATCTAGGAGACACCACTCTCCAAAAGGTAATATATGTTGTGTTGATGATGAACTCCTTCCTCTTGTGCTTTAAAAAATAGTCTCCTCAACACTCAACCACTCTCTCACAGATTTTGTCTTGGAAGAAGAGAAAGCAACTTGAGGAGGCTAGAAATTAAGGATCATATGGTTGGAGTGAAATGCCTTGATCTCAACACAAGTGTAGGTGGTTCTCTCTAAGATAATGGATATGTGAGGTGTATGCTTCGTCCTGGTTGCTCTCTCTAAGAGTAGGTGGTGGTGGAGGGGTATATATAGCCATCACCAGAATTCTAGCCATTACACACTTTATGCCCAACCTGGTGGAACCGATATGAAATCTTGGAGGCACCGAGTAGTGCAAATGATTCGAACATTAGATGTTTCGGTTAGACCGGATGGAGCCACTCGATGGGACCGATTTGAGATGACCTAAGCAGTTCCTCACTTCGGTGGGACCGATTGGTTTCACTTGGAAATTCGGAGATTATTACAGAAGCTTGGCACATGCACTTCGGTTGGACCGAATGTCATCTCGGTTTCACCGAGTTTCTAGGGTTTTAGGTTGTGGCTCTATCTTGTGGATCTGGGGCTGGATGGTATCGGTGAGACCGAGATAGACTTGGAGGTTTTGGACAGTTTGGATTGTGAGAATGTGGTTGAGAGTTTTGGAGCAAATATCTTCAAGCACTTTGAGCAACTGAGTCATAATGAAAACCTCCCCCCCTTTTAATAGTATTGACTTTTCTATGGACTCAATGTGATCTTGGATCACCAAGTGAAAACGTAAAGTCTTGGAGCTTTTGCCAACCCATGTCATTTGTAGCTTGAGGGATCCACATCTCTATCCATTTACTTGCATAGGTTGAACTTTTCCTAAAATATACTTGAGGAAACTATTAGTACAACACTATGTATGTTAGACATGAATTACCAAAACCACCAAGGAAGCAAGTGTGCTTTCATCCTCGCTGCACTGTAGCTCTGCTGATCGAATCCTCTCGCCAGCAACACCACATCGATTTGAAGAATCTTTTCAATGAATATGAGCTTGAACAGTGCATTGTGGTGGTCACATTTTGTCATTCAATCTACAACAACCAATACAAGCCTACTTCACGCTGGACGGTTTTTTATTCAATTAATCGCACCATCTACTCATCTAGATGTCACGGCACCTTCTAGATAGCGTTCCTCTCCTATTTTTTTGAAATGGTAGTGTTCCTCTCCTATTGTTGTCGTTGGCCACGCACATCACTATTCGTGTCATCCGGGAACATGAACCGCGTGTTGCTAATTACAACATCACCTAGACGTGGTCACCGTAATGTCGTTTTGATGTGAACTTTCGATGTCACTTTGTCAGCCTCACCTAGATAAATAGATGAGTGCGATTAATTGAAAAAGTAATCAGCGAGTACGACGTGGGCTTGTGCCGGTCAGTGTAGATTGAACGACAAAATTCGTACTCCGCAATGCACTGTTTGAGATCTTGTTTGTCTGAATGGATTCTTCTCATTTATGTGGTCCTGCTGACGGGAGGGTTCGACAAGGGGTTCCACAGTGTAGAATTTGAAACAAATTAAACAGGGATGTAGTTTCGAGATTTCGTAAAAGAAAATTGACCTTGAAAAATATTCCTTTTATTTTTATTTTAGAAGGAAATGCAGCTGCCTCCATTTAAAACCAAAACCAAAAATTTGGGCAATGTTGACTCTGTACTCCACGTATGAGTCAAGGCGTGGGAGAGGGCAATAAAGAAACTGATAGATGGATGAGACGTTTAGTCAGGAACCTCTGCAGCTCTACTTCACAAGGCTATGGTGTAGGACATACGCGCAACCACCTCCATAAAGCCAATATCAAGTATACGTATACATATACATATATACAATACAGTAATACACCTGACATACATCCAACTTCCACTATACATGATAGCGAGATCGAGAGAGAAAAATGAAACTGAGCAAGAAGGGTTGCAAGTGGACGACAAATTTCAAACAAAAAAGTGAACAACTTACGGATTTGCATGTCCATGTGTGTGTGTGTGTGTGTGTGTGTGTGTGTGTGTGAATTTATAAAATGTACATACAATATGTATAACAACAAAAAGGTGCATATGTGAGATTTACGTTCTAAAACCACACAATCTTTCTCTCTCTCCCTCACAATGCATGATATGGTTGTACAACTTTGACTCCTATTCGGACTTTATTTATAGAGAAACAACATTTTTTCTACTACGAACATGTTTTTAATGACAGTTCTAATTTATTTTTTGAGGGTAATGGCAGTTCTAATTGTATGCTTATATTTGACCAACCAAAATATTTTTATATACAAACATAAATATATAAAGTTTCAACTACTCTTATTTTCGTGTAATTTTCTTTATCATTAATTGGATTACTTTATGATTAACTACTCTCTTTGTCGGGTTATTTCCACAAGTAATTTAGCTAGGCTCCCAAAACAAGCCTAGCTACTCTGACATGATACTTACTCCTCGGTTGCCACCAATGATGCCCCCTAATTACCACATGTGGTGTCGATGTAACAACTACCATCCGCCATGATACTTACTCCCCGTAAGACTGTCTTCGATCATTTGTACCATGTCGTCCGGTCCTATGATGACTACTTCGTCTTGAAGAAGGATGTCATGGGAACGATTGGCTTCTATGGTTACAAGAAGTGCACGACCGCACTCCAGATGCTTGAATATGGCACGGCCGTTGATTCGTGGGACGAGTATCTACGGACGTTTGAGAGCACATGCGGAGATGCTATGGTCAGGTTTGCAACTGCCGTGGTCGAGGTTTTTGGACCTCAATACCTGAGAGAACCAACTGTGGTAGACACTGAGAGACTCTTGGCAATCTCAAAAGCAAGTGAGTGGCCAAGTTTGCTTGGATCTCCTGACATGCATTGAAGATGGAAGAACTGCCCGAAGGCTTTACAAGGGAAATATTAGGGTCATGTTAAGAAGCCCACCATCATTCTTGAAGAAGTTGCATCACATGATCTTTGAATTTGGCATGCTTTCTTTGGCATGCCCCGGTCTCACAATGAAATCAATGTGCTTCAACGATCACCGTTGTTTGCGATGCTGACTAAAGGCAAAGCTCCTCTTGCCACTATACTGTCAATGGACATGAGTACAACATGGGCTACTATCTTGTTGACGGTATCTATCCTCCGTGGGCTACCTTTGTCAGCACCATCTCTAACCCAGTTGGACGGAAAAAGTCTCACTTTGTTCAAAGACAAGAAGCAGCTAGAAAGGATGCCGAGAGGGCATTTGGAGTTCTGCAGGCCCGTTTTGCATTTTGTTCGTGGACCTGCTAAACAATGGGATACAAAGACCTTGTGAGAGGTGATGACATGTTGTGTGATCATGCACAACATGATCATCGAGGATGAGGGTGAGGATGCTATCGCAACTCTAGAATTTAAGAACATGGGTGATCCTATCAAACTTCCAGACCAGAATTCGGCCACATTTGAAGAGTTTATTGAAAAGCATCAACAAATTCGGCATTGACCAACTCACGAGCAGCCGAGGGAAGATCTGATTGAGCATCGGTGGGAGGTTAAAGGGGTAACAATGTTGGAATGTAAAATTTGCACTCTTTTAAATTCGAACTGGTGCTGCATGCGGCTATTTAAACGTCTATACTCTATGTACGTGGCTATTTGAACGTCCGAACTCTATGTATGCGGCTATTTGAACGTGCGGACTATAAACAAATAATGAAGGCCAGATGTATGCGAATAGCGTTGGATGGCAACTTCCCGCATCCGTGTCTGTGGACTCCCTCCTCTCATCCATCCACGGACGGATGCGGGAGGAAATTTGTGGGTCGCCATTGCAGATGCCCTCAGTGGACAACGTGAGTTGTAGAGACTTGTGATGCCCTAATTAGACATGTCTTCACGACATCCTAACCTTACTAGCCACCAAATATAAGTTATGAGGAGACTGTAACTTCTGCTGATGCTGACTAGTCAACAATCATCAGCACTATCTATTCCTGTTCACTCCACATTTCTGTCTTCCCTTCATGTGTAGTAGCATGGCTCCCAACACAAGCCTAGCTACTCTGACGTGATCTTCACCCTTCGGATCGTCATCGATTTTGCCCCAGTTTGCAAGCATGTGTAAAGAAACCATTAAACATTACCAAACCTTCATAATGTGTTACTAATTTTCCTCCAAGTTCACATAGTCGCCCCTTTCGCTCGAATCAACTGTGTAGCCGCTCCTCGTGAAACATTCCCACATGCCACCGCCCTAGATCTGTCGCGTCGAAACACAGGGCGTGTTCTAATCTCCTCCAACTTCACAAAACTTCACAAATCCAACTTCTTTTCGTCACTTCTAGCTTCAGCTAGCGATCCAGAATCGTTCTGCTTCCATCGGCGGCTTCTAGTATTACTGCAACCCAACTGGGAGGGTTGTGGCTTGTTTGGCACAGATTGGGCCGGCTGATGGCAGCCCAATTCGGGTCCAGTCACCCATACGAGGGGAGAGATAGGGTTAGCGATTCGTTCGAATCGCTACTGTAGCTCTATTTCGAGGAGGGGCGGCGAACCGTTATGTTTGGCGGTGACAACTCTTTGTAAATAGGGGTGAACTTCTGATTTTTTAATCGATGGAGCTGGGCCGACCGAGCTCCAAGTTTTTGCACTGTGATTTCTCCTAGCTTCCAAAAGTTAGGTTCTTAGTGCAAAAGCGTTCGGGTCAAATTCTTTTTTGAAGTTGGTGAAGTTAGAAGCCAGAGGAGACCATAACATGCCCACATCACGATGTGCAAGTGATCAATTACTTGAAGACATTCAAAACCTTCACACACATGAGCTCTAAGAGAGATAAGGGAAGAGGGTATTAGAGAGGAGGGATGCATAAGCTAAACGATATAGAAAGAACTAACATTGAAACTCAATGCCAATAAGAATAAGTTTGAGAAGGAAAGAAGTTTAACATATTGGTCACGGATATTCCAATATTTGTGAACAATAGAAAACGAAAGTACCTCAAACCGAGCATTGATAAAAGGACCATATCAAACAGAAATCAAATGCACAGAAACAGAAAAGGTCACAATGCAAGAAACCACTCACATTGCGGTTCAAATCATTTGTAAAAGACAATGCTTATACGACCGTTGGTTCGTACTCTCTCCATCCAAAAATACTTGTCATAAAAATAGATGTATCTAGACATATTTTAATTTTAGATACATTCATTTCTTTTAAATTTGGTGACAAGTAATTTCGGACCGAGGGAGTATTTGAGAACACGTTGGTTCGTATTTTTATACTGAAAGAAAAAAGTCCAATCCCCAAGGACCCGTGGCAGTAAAAAGTGGCAAAAAACACATATTTGACCTTATTGCGTAACTAATTCAAGATATGAACTGCATTTGGAAAAATTTCACAAACTGACCGTTTTGTGTGGCGCCTGACAGCCGGGCGCTGCACTGCACTATGCCGCGCCTTGGTCTTAGGCGCCGCACTCCCGGCCAGCGTGGCAGCCCGGGGCCAGGCGAGGCCCCACATCCAGCCGTGCAGCGCCTGAGAGCTAGGCGCCGCACAGTATAATGTGCAGCGCCTAGCGCTTAGGCGCTGCACATTGACTTAAGCAGCATCGGGCCAGCCCTTCCCAGGCAGTTCTTCCCTCTCCCTCCCAGGCCGTTCCTCTCTGTCCAGAGAGCAGCGGCGGCGCCCCCTTCGATCCCCCCCCACACCCCTCTCAGATCTGGAGATTTCAGCCGTGGAATCGATCTCTAATCCCTCCTACTAGGTAAACTCCTCCGTTCCCTTTCTTTTCCTCCGTAAATTCGTTGCCATTTTAGAGATTTGTCCAAGATTGGGTGGAACCCTTGATTTGCTTGGTTTGGATCTTTATTTGTCCAAGATTGGGTGTTGTGATTTAGGATGTGTAGTATTGTTCATTAGTTCACAATATATGATTCTTGTTATTGAAACCCTAGATTGTTTATTTTTTTTAGATATATATGAGATGCCTAGTTTTGTAGATAATTATGAGATGTTGAGTTTTGTAGCTATATATGAGATGTTGAGTTATGTAGATGAATACATATGAGATGTTTAGGTGAACACATATGAGATGTTTAGTGTATACCGATATTTGAGATGAACTCATATATGTTTATTGTTTGAACTTTGTAAGGATGGTTTGCCTTCTCGACGATGCCTATGACACACAACACCGGGCCTACATGATGCGCGAGAAGGGGATGGTAATAATGAGTAATTAATCTAGATATTTTGCAAATTTGCCTTTAGTTGAAATTGACATGCCCTAATATTTGTCATTACTTGTTTTTTGCAGAAGCTTGAACCTCTGAAGATTCGGTATCACGGGGTCTCTAGTGCTGCCATGCCCTACGATGACCGGTACACACCCTACATCGATCAGGCAGGACTCCTCCCGTGGATTCAGTTGGTCAGTCGGTCCACGCTGAACCTCAACGCTCCACTGGTGTCCTCTCTTGTTGATCGGTGGAGGCCGGAGACACACAGTTTCCATCTTCGGACTAGGGAGATGACTGTGACGCTCCAGGATGTCTCCTTGATCACCGGTCTTCCTATCGACGGGAGGCCTCTCTGTATGAGCACCGATTCTGATGGGTGGCGCGAGCAGATGATTGCTCTTATCGATATGGCTCCTACCGAGGCTGAGGCTGATGTAGAGGAGGGACAAGAGAAGAAGAAGGAAAGGAAAGCAGCCGGAGCCCCTTTCACGTGGATTCAAGCAAACTTTGCGCATTGCCCTACGAATGCCACTGAAGATGTGATCCAGACACATGCTCGTGTCTATATGTGGTACGTTATCTCGAGGACTTTGTTTCCGGACGCCACAGGCAAGAACGCTCCATGGATGTGGCTGAAGGTGTTGACCGTCTTCGAGAGCAGATGGAGCTGGGGTTCAGCGACACTTGCCTACTTGTACCGACAGGTAGTTGGTTTGTTTTGTTATCAATACATTTCTTCATTAGCAATGCAACCTTGCTGTCAAGTTAACATTGTTTTCTTTTATATGCAGCTGGACGATGCGTGTTGCAGGATCACTGATAGTGCATGCATTGGTGGTAATCTGCTTCTACTTTCTGTATGGAGCTGGGAGCGTCTGAGACTCAACCTTCTTGGAGGCAAATAACTCAAGAGCCTTGTCTAGAGATTCGGCAACCGTCTCCTTGTATGCAACCCAACATTGCTCGGAGTTCACACGCATTGTCTTCCAACGGATGTGCATTCCAAAACCAACATTATGCCTTCCCTCCAACTCAACAACGTCACTTGTGTCCATCCAATTCAAATCCTTCCTCACTTGTTCCAAGACATCCGCATAGCTAGGACTACTCTCAAACACCATGTCAAGCTCATCCGGATCCGGCTCAACATTGCCTTTCAAAAAGGCCTCTTTATCCACATGATGAACATAAACACATGTTCTTCCCATACCTAAAATAATCAAAAACACACATATATCCAATAAGTACTTAACCGAATATTTACACAAAATACATAAGCCCTAACATAGATATGAAACAATAACCCTAACCCCCACTTAACAATAACCACAACCCTAACCATAGCATAACCCTAACCCTAACCCCAACATAACAACACACATAAACCTAACCTAGCATAGTAGGAAGCCTAACCCTAGCAAATTGGCAAAGAAACATAACATGTTTGAACACAAATTTCCAAATCCAAGCCAAACCTAGGGTTTCTCCAAAGTAGCAAGATTTGAGCAAATGTGACAATTCCTATGGATGAAAACGAGGGGATCGGAGGAGATTACCTTAAGGGAGGGGATGGCTTCGAAATCCACGGACAAATACTTCGGATTTGCAAGATTTGAGAAGGATTTGAGAGGGGGAAGAGGGGGAGAGAGGGGGGAGCTTAGCTTCGGGTGTGGGTGGGGTGGGGGTGTGTGGGGTGGGGTGAGGGGGGCAGCCTAAGTGACACACAGACAGTGCAGCGCCTAAGGGCTGGGCGCTGCACATTTCATGTGTGGCGCCTAAGCGTTAGGCGCTGCACATTATACTGTGGGGCCTCGCCTGGCCCCGGGCTGTCACGCTGGTCGAGAGTGCGGCGCCTAAGACCAAGGCGCTGCATAGTGCAGTGCAGCGCCCGGCTGTCAGTTTGTGAATTTTTTCCAAGTGCAGTTCATATCTTGAATTAGTTTCGCAATAAGGTTAAATATGTGTTTTTTTGCGGTAAAAAGTTGGGGACACGTTCCTTCTCTCGTAAGTAAACCCTCTCCCACGACTAGTCACCCTCGCTGCTTTTTCACAAGCCCGCATTGACTACAAGGGACCTACTTCTCCCCCCTCCTCGAAAATGGCGCTCGCTTGTTCACTCGCGCGCCCCTGAGGCAGTGTACGTCGCGGCGAGGCAATGGGGGAGGGGATGGATTTGGGCGACATCGTCATCTCCTGGTCGGTCCAGGAGATCATCGACGACGACCTCTACAAAGGGCAGGTGCGTGGTCGATCGATTCCCCCGGCCGGTTGATTGCGATGATTTGTTCGGGCGTTTTTTCCCCCTCTTCTCCGGTTGTGCGATGGCGAAGTGGCGGCGGCGGCGGATGTGCTGTGGTCAGGAGGCGGCGGCGATAGGAAAGAACCTCGCCGCGGTGGGGGTGGAGGGAGGGGCCTTGGCCTGCCGGTAGAGACATGGCTGGCCGGCGGAGTGAACAGGAGCGGAGGGGGGGCATTACAGCTGTTTGCCCTCGTAGTAGGGGGAAATGCAATTAGCTCGTCCTGTGGAAATTGCATACTATTGCTGTTGGTGGCATGTGTATCTGGTTTCAGCCAGCTCAATGGTCAGAATATTTCCCCAAATATTTGATTTATTTTTTTCTCTCGAGACGAACTAGGCAGTGCCGGAAGTAGGCTACCGACGTTGGGTTGCGCGCTGTCGAAGTTGGCCACGTTGCGACGCTTCCAAATCCACCACGCCTAGCAGTGTGGCAATTGCATATTTCTGTTGGTCGCATATGCATCTGATTCCAGCTAGCTCAGTTATCTGAATATTTTTCCCGAACGATTGATTTCATTATCACTGTGGGAGATGTTGTGCTTCGTTGTTTATAAGAGTTACACACTAGATTAGCTATCTCCGTGATGACCATCTTTTGCAAAGTTTTATAGCGGCCTGTGGTATGATTCCATAAAACTGTAGACAAGAGTACAATGCAGGTGCTTCGCGTCAAGTTCTGAAGGGCTAAGTGGGAGGGCGGAAATCCAATTCGTCTCCCGGAGCACGTGCCCTGCCTTTGGAAAATGATTTTTAAAAAGTCAAAAAAATCCCAATAATTTTTTTATGTGTTCTATGTCACATCCAAATGCTACCTGAAATTTTTTAGGCAAAATGGTTAAGCATTTTGGCCTGTGCAAAAACAAAAAAAAATCAATTGTTACCCCAAAATGTCACACCCAAATTTGTATTTTTCAGCGATGAAACACTGCTGCTCCATTTCGCATGAAAATTGTCAAGCATGCTTGCGACACTAACACAAACATCTACAAAAAAATTCAGATTTTTTTATTTTTTACTATTTTTTGTTTTTACTGTTCATCCGGGTGTGCAAATGCACCCGGGATTCAAAACGCCTCCCCCGAGTGGGAGATGTTATTTCTATTGCCTAATGGGACAACTATATATATGCAACGTCATTTAGCTGTTGTATAAGTTGGTGGCAGAATTATATATTATTTTACGATGAGTAATATTCTAAAGTTGACAAATCGTGTTGATGGTTGATTGCAGTTACCTTACATCCCTGAGTCCTGTGACATGAGCAAGCTTTAGTCCAGTATTGAGACTTGCTTGTTTCTGCAATACAGGAAATTGGCCACATAACTGTTCTGCTGCTCACATGCCATTTGTGCGCTCAAGCTGTTGTATTCAGGATATTTTTGCTTAATTTAATCACATTTCATCTGTAAACTGTTCTTTTATTGTAGGTCGACACCATTCCCTGCACCTTCATGTCACTTGATCACTATTTCAAATCGTATCGTGCACCTCTCCTTGAAGAAACAAGGTCAGAATTATGCTCATGCCTTGAGCTCATCACGGAAGCACCCTCTTCGAGAATACTTTCGATGGAGGTGGCAGGGAAATCAGGATTGTATTTCATGGATGTGGATTTCTGGGACAATGGGGCTGATTCTTCTACTGGGTCTTATACTGCAAGGAAGGGTGATGTATTTATTTTGTCTAACATGAAACCTGAAGCTGCAGAGGACTTCAGCCGCAATGGTGTGATCTATTGCTTGGCAATGGTTACCGAGGTTTCTGTGGATAATGAGTACCGGAAGGGTTTTAAAATTAAGGTTCCAAAGGATATTGATTTGGAGCAAGACTTGAGTAAACTCACGCGCGCAGTATTTCTCAATAACATCATGACAAACATGTGGATATGGAAAGCACTTTGCTTTGATACGCACTTGAATAACAACTTCACAGTTATAGAGTCTCTCTTAGGCCCCACAAATCCGGTAATATAACTTGCATAGTTGCCTTTGAATTAAACTCAATACATTTATCGATCAGTAGCTAACTTTTTAAGCTTCGTTTTTGTTGCTTCGGTTGTAGGGTGATGATGTCTGTGGTGATCAGGACGGGGACTGTTTGTCTTATTTTATCGAGAAATTATTATCGATAAGTCTTAACCAATCGCAAGTGGATGCTATTAGATCTGTCATCTCGGCTGTACAATGTAAGCATATGAACCTCATGAAGCTTATATGGGGTCCACCAGGTGCAGGAAAGACCAAGATGGTTAGTGCTTTATTGTGGGCATTGGCTTGTTTGAAATGCAGAACTCTAACATGTGCTCCCACAAATGTTGCTGTCACTGGAGTTTGCACTCGTTTCCTTCAAAACTTAAAGGATTTCACTGAACATATTGATGAAAATGATCTGCCTGTTTCTCTCGGAGATGTCTTGCTATTTGGGAACAAGTATAATATGGATATCACGGAGGATCTTCATGATGTTTTCTTGGATTTTCGTGTGGAAGAACTTGTTCGGTGCTTTTCACGATTGTCTGGGTGGGAGTATAGATTAGCTTCAATGGTATCCTTACTTGAAGACTGTGGTTCTGGTTCTCAGTATGATATGCTTTTTGAGGATGATGGAAGTGGTGATCCCATGTGCTTTTCGGACTTCCTAAAGAAGCAATTTGATGTGAGAGCAAAAGGTCTTATAAGATGCATAATGAATTTGTGGATTCACCTTCCTGGAAGGTCCTTTTCATGTGATAGTGTCAGCAGTATATCTAAATTGTTTAATTTGCTGAAAAAAATTGATGCCCTTCTGTGCGATGTAAATTTGGCTGATGAGAGCTTAAAAAGAGTCCTTGGTGGATGTTCAACTGGAAACTCTGTTTGCGTGCAGCCTATTCCTTTTATTGAGAAGGAACTGGATGGAGCAAGGTCCGCATGCCTTATACTGCTGAAGGATCTTCAACAGTCGCTTAATTTACCAAGTGGAGTAGACAGGAAGTGGGTCCAAAGATACTGCATGCATAATGCAACACTTATTTTCTGTACTACCTCTAGCTCTTATCGACTACATCACATGGAGATCGCACCCCTTGATGTGTTAATTGCCGATGAGGCTGCTCAAGTGTGGGAGTGTGAGTTGGTGATCCCACTACGCCTGGATGGGTTGAAACATGTTGTTTTGGCAGGAGATGACTGCCAGCTAAATGCAATGGTTAAAAGCCAAGTAAGGATTTTTCTTGACCTCTTTATACTGTATATTTTGATTCCTTAATTCATACCATTCATTGTTTATCTTCAGGTATGCAAAGAAGCTGGATTTGGAACAAGTCTTTTCCAGCGATTGGTTATGATGAACTTTGAGAAGCATTTGTTGAATATACAGTATCGCATGGATCCTTGCATCGGCTTATTTCCAATTACTCAGTTCTATGGGAGGAAAATTTTAGATGGTCCAAATGTATCATCTCCTCTCTATAATAAGGAATACACAAGCCTCCCATTTGGCAGCTACACTTTTATAAACGTTGTTGATGGAAGGGAGGACAAAGAGGGCACTAGAAACAGTTGGAGGAACATGGTTGAAGTTGCTGTAGTTCTGCACTTGATTCAAACCATATTTAAATGTATGTCAAAGCTGAAACCCTATCTTATTTTTAACCGCATCCTAACTTGAAACCCTCTGATATACCTGGACCCACTGTAGTAATTTCCTATCTTCTGAGTGAATCGGTGTTTAGTCAGTTATTGGCAAAAGTTATCCCACTAGTCTTGTGCATAAATTGATCTGTAAAGATAAGTAAACATACCAGTCCTGATTTTTTTTCTGCAGCTTGGGAAAGATCAGGTCAAGGGCTCAGCATCGGCGTGGTCTCTCCATATAGTTCTCAAGTTGATGAAATTAAACGTAGGCTCGGCAACAGATATGACAAATGTGATGGTTTTCATGTGCGGATCAAGTCCATTGATGGTTTTCAAGGCGAAGAGGATGACATAATCATATTATCGACTGTTAGATCCAATGGGAGAGGAGCTGTTGGATTTCTTGCTGATAACCAAAGAACCAATGTTGCTCTGACTAGAGCAAGGTGCACATCAATATTTTCTTTTACAATTTTGAAACCTGAGAACATGTCAAATTTATAAGTTTTAACCATCAAATTGATGCTTTATTTAATGTAGGCACTGCCTTTGGATTGTTGGGAATGCTAACACATTGTCCAAAGGTGGGACTGTGTGGACAGATATCGTTGATGATGCAAAAAGGCGTAACTGTATTTTCAATGCCACTAATGATGCAACCATGTGTAAGTTGATTTTGCAAGTAAAACAAGATCTTGATGAGCTTGACGATCTTCTCAATGCTGATTCAGCGGTTTTCAACAATACTAGATGGAAGGTACGTACATAAGTGATGGCTAGTTTTTTCTTCGAGGAACATGGCATTATATTCCCCCTTTTTAAAAAGAAAAACATGACAATATAGTTTCGTGAGAAGTAAATGAACTAAATATTTCCAAGTTCCCAGCTTTTAAAGGGGAAACCAAGTGAAAATCACACTCACACTCCTGTGGATTACTCCCAACGCGTTTTGATGCTAGCATGGTCAGATAGCGCACCTGCTATACTCAGAAAGCCCATGAACCCACAACAACTCGACAAACCTGTTGACATAAAGGTTTCCGCGCAGTGCATGGCGCTCGCCATTCACATTATGCGCTATTGCTTCCTCGTAGAGCTGACACAGATAGGAGCTTCAAGATATAGACTCAACAATGACATTGATGATGGCAACTACAACCATATGCCGCTATAGACAGGATGAGTAACCTTCATCATTAGTCGCCAATGGCCACAATGACACGCTTCCCCTTGGTGTTGACCTTCTTGGCATGACTTGCACATTGTTGACGCAGTTGAATGCTTGGATCACCTTGGGTGCACGGAGTCCAAGTATTTGTTATCATCCGCTTTGCAGATGCCCCCATTGAACTGCGTTGGCAAGTCGACGAGGCCACAAGCGATCCAGAGCAGTTGTTGTGTTGCTTATTCAAAGTGTTTGCTAGTGAGTCCTTTAGAGTTGTGACTCGTGATACCGTGTGGGTAGTGATGGCCGAGGCCGCATGGTGGCACCTTAGAGTATGAATAATCACGCTACTAGATTTCCTGGCCAGCTCAAACTGGCAGGCAATCACCTAGTAGGATTGGAAGTTGTAACCGTGTAGGTTAGGTTAGCCTGCAATTTCTAGCCACACGTATAGCCCTGTAAACAACTGAGCACGTGAATCAATAAAGCAAGCAAGGCTCGTATACCTTCGGCAATAAGCCAAGTTTCCCATGCGGGAGTACAAGCAGTAGTAGATTGATTTGATCTAGCCTTACCAAGCCAACTTTGACAATTGGCATATGTGTGTGCTAATGTGTACACATGTGTTACGTTCCGACGTGTTCCCTTCGGTCAAACGCATTGGCCAACCTTAGATTGATCACGAGCAGTTGAAGTCAGCATTGCTTCTTTGTCGTCGTCGCGCCTCGTCGGAAAGTACTCGACTATGTGGGGCTAGGCCAAAAATTGGTATGAAAGGAAGGTTGATCTCTCAGTAATAGGAGGTTGTGGCGGACGACAAGTCCAAGCAGCTCGTGGATTATTCCGGTTAGAAATTACCGCGTCAATGGTGGGAATGGTGTATCATTGTTTTGACTGTGCAAACTTAACGGTGTGGGTGGCCACATAGAGTGGGCGCTCGAGGCCGAGGTCTAGGAAGTTGTCGATCCCAACAGCGATGAGTACAAGAAGGGCATCCCCTGGTATTGGAAGGATTGCTAGGCGATCATGGCCATTTGCTTGGTGATATCGTTGGACGTGCAACACCATCTTATCTCGAAGAAATCAGTAGAGGCATGGATGGCAAGGGAGAAGATGAGCCGTTGGATGTCGCCTCGATGGTCACCATGATGGTAAACGGGATTTGTGTTCTCGGCGAGAAGTTAAAAAGACATCTCAACCGCCAGGTGTATCCTATGTGTTGCTTCACCGCGCTACATGCTGAACGTGTTTGTGATCAAGCAATGCGTTGATCTCAACACTCTTGACATGGGATGACATGGTTGGTTGTTTCATGCTGCATGACAGACCGGATGAAATTGAGATACGACAACGCGAAATAGGATGAGTACCTGGTGCTTACATGCGCCAAGTGGCGTGCGATGGTCCCCAAAGAGAACAAGAGTGACAAGGCGTCGGGTAGCAGTGGCAAGTACCTTTCGGCAAAGTAGTCCGACGAACAATTAGAGAAGTCGAAGAAAAAGTTCAAGAAGATCCTCGACTGTAATCTGCTCCGGCACTTCAAATTGAGTATCCAAACCGCCGAAGGAGACGGCGCTCATGGCCAAGGAAGGAGATGATGGACGCATGATACTGATGTGCGAATTGGTGGAGGTGGACGAGGAGGATCCAACTCAAGCGGCGGGGTAAAGGAATTGCCATGCTTGTGGAATAGAAAGTTTGCCTTCGTGATCAAGGTTCTAAAACTTGTGTTGATGCTACCAACACGGGTGGTGGCTCCAAAACGCATGTCAAGGCTACATATATGAGGGATGTAAATCCTGTAACTGGTGCTTCGATGGATGCACGTGCGGTGAAAGAAAACCCAGGCGTCGTTCTTGGGACTGCCATGTCCACAACACAAGCAAGCAACTCGGAGGCTCTGGGTCTCCCAACAAAGGATACATGCAAGAGCAAGGTGTCGACTTTGAAGAAGTGTTCGCTGTCGCTGCAAAGATGGAATTAGTGAGATTACTTGTAATTTCGCGGCCCAAGAATCATGGGGATATATGTAAGTTCAACGTTTTTGAGTGGGGAGTTAGAAGAGGAATTTATGTGAAGAAACCATCGAGATTCATCAAAGAGGGAGAAGAGCACAAGGTACTAAAGCTACAAAAAGTGTTGTACGGGATATGACGAGGCCCTCGAGCATGGAACATCAAACTTGATCGGACTTTGATTTCTCTTAGATTTGAGGACGACCCTCGAGCATGGAACATCAAACTTGACTAGACTTTGATTTCTCTTAGATTTGAGGAAGGCCCACTCAAACATGCAATGTACAAGTGAGGTCAAGGAAGGGATGTCTACTAGTTCGCATCTACGTCGATGTTCTATTGATAACTAGAGCCGATGAAGATGAGACTGGAGAGTTAAAGCAATAAATGAAGGTGCTTTTCAATATGGGTGATCTAGGGTTGTTGAGATACTACCTTGGGACTGAGGTATACCAAACGCCGGAGGGGATCATACTGTGCCAGGAGGCATGTAAGAAGATTCTTGAAAGCTACATTAGGGAAGATTGCAATCTAACACATGTTCCAATAGAAACTCGTCTTAAATTGAGCAAGATGAGTAAATCACCCTTGGTTAATGCAACAGAGTATAGTGTGGTCAGAAGTTTTTGAGGTATCTCGTGAATGCAAGACCAAACTTGGCCTATTCTGTTGGGATTGTGAGTATTTCATGGAAGTACCCATACAACACATTGGACGATTGTGGAAAATATACCCAGATTTATATCAAAGGAACGACAAACTTTGGTTGTGTCTAGGCAAGAGAGAAGGATATGGTGAAACTACTCAACTACAGTGATCGTGAAATGGCAGAGTTGTTGACGGCCGTAAGACTACCTCGGACGACGGGCATGGCAAATTTCTGAGTGAGTTGGCTATCACAAAAGTAGAAGCTGGTCACACTATCTTCAGGTGAAGCGGAGTATATTGTAGTTGTCGCCGCGGTGTGCCAAGGTGTGTGGCTAGTAAGGCTAGTTGGTGATCTCATGAATTGAGATCTGAAACAAGTGGTGCCCAACATCGACATCTAGTCTACAATATCTCTATGTGAAAATCCAGTGCGGTATGATAGGAGCAAGCAAATCGATACGGTATATCGGTATGTAAGGAGGTGCGTGGAAGAAGATAAGATTGAAGTCAACTACGTTTGCATCTATGATCAATTGGCGGACATCCTAATCAAGGCTGTAGACCGAAAGAAGTTTTTGGAGACGCGAAGAAGGATCGGCGTCCGAGCTGTGACGTGACCACGTCGTGATTAGGGTAGTGATTGTTGGAATGATCACGATACGTGATTTTCTGGCTGATTCGGACTGGGAGGCAATCATATAGTAGGATTAGAGGTTGTAACCATGTAGATTAGCTTGCTAGTTCCAACTACTACACACGGATACCCCTGTAAACAATTGAACCATGACTAAAGCAAACAAGGCTTGTATGCCTTTGGAAATAATCCAAGTTTCCCGTGTGTGAGTACTAGTAGTAGATGATTGATCTAGCCTCATCAAGCCAACTTTGGCAATTGGCATACGTGTGTGCCAGTGTGTTCAATCAGGTTGTGTTATACGTACGTGTTACGTTCTGCTGTGTTTTTTCTTCGGCCAAGCACATCGGCAAACTACGGATTGATCACATGCGGTTCAAGTCAGCATTATGTCGTCGTTGTTGTCGCACATCGCCTGAAAGTACTTGGCGGCACAGGGCTGGGCCAACATAGAGTTGGCATGGTGAGGATGGGCTATAGACTAGTCTCATGATCCTGGTAAGGAAAGTTCAGTAAAAAAATCTGGCAAGGAAAGCGACCAACGCACATTTTTTTGTGACATTGGATCTTTTATGATCACATGGAGTAGCAATGGCCATTGCGTCGGGGCGACAGGGGTCACCGGCGGCTTGTTAGTCGGCATGCACATTGCATGCATCATGGTCATCTCGACAAACGGCTTGGGCAGCTGCTGACTAGGTAGCGGCATGGGAAACCCTTGTCTTGTACGACAAACTCGTGTAGATCCCGTGTTGAGTATGTGTGTGAGCAGTTTACAACTTGGACTTAGAGATGTGGATTTATGCAAAGACTCTATTCATGTGTGGTGACGTACTAATGGTGTTGGAGTCTAACACACGGGTCATCGTTGGATTCTAACACCTCCAGAGCCGGATTAGCCTTTTGAGGCTCATGTTACCGCATTTATTTTTGCTTTTTAGGGCTTGTTGTGTTGTGCCCTTAGCAAAATCCTTTCGTACTTTGTTTGTGTGCTACTTTGCGTGTGTGTGTGTGCGGTGTGAACATTTGTGGAATGTTGTGGCTCTGGTGGTTTGCTTTATATATAAAGCGGGGCGAAAGCCTTTTTCGGTAAAATGAAGTGCTTTTCAAGCGTTTTGCGATTTGTTTGGTGAAAACCATGTTTGCCGTTAGATCTAGAGGTGGTGAAGATCAACTCAATGGAGACGAAAGGTGCTTGAGGATGTGTTTGTCTCTAGTTAGTGGGTTTGGAGCACCTTCAGCTAGGCCGATGATCTAAAACGTGTTATACAAGATCATGCATCTACAAGGTGTCAAGATCATGGACGATTGGAACAAGCTTAAAGATAGTTGCACAAGCAATGACATAGATAGTATGAGCAAGTATTCTACCAAGTCCATGTACACGTTGTTGATTGGGGCCATGCTCTTCTCCACCAAAAGCTCATTTGGCTCGCCAAGTTACCTCAGAAGATAAGTTGTTTGTTTGGGCATGCAATCACCTTATGTTTAAGTGTGTTCTCGCACAATTCTTCTAGAGTTGTGCTAGGGTGGTCAGGGGGTGTAACTCAACTTCCTCGGGAACGGCGGTATATTGTAGCATTGACACAGTTTAATTGAGAAAACCAGTTGAATCGTATGAATCGCCTTTGCAACATAGTGCAGGGCCCTTTGGAAGTTTTAGGAACATGTTGGTCTTTGATTTAGTTATATACCTTACCATACAATCACTATTCAGTAAGGAGGAGGATAGGGAGGAGTTACGCTCGCTTGATAATCGCCTTAGAGCTTTGGCTAGGCGTCTGCACGCTTCAGATGATGTCCCCTTGGTAGTAGATTTAGGGTATAGTTGAGTCGGTGTCGTGCCTTCTTTTTCCGTACTATATAAGTGTGGTGTGGGGTTGTAAAACCGTGCCATTTGTGGCTTTATCAATTTAATAACAACATTAAAGCATTTCACTCCCAAACAAGTTGGGGTAGGCTAGAGTTGAAACCCATAAGATCTCGAAACCAGGTCATGGTTCTAGCACGTGATAGCTAATTTCCATGCACCCCTGTCCATGGCTAATTCTATGGTGATATTCCAATTCTTCAGATGTCTCTTCATAGACTCTTCCCGTGTCAAGTTTGGGCTTTATTATCAATTTAAAGCCGGACCAAATTCCTAGTTTCGAAACAAAGGTGTCAAGCGCCAAGCTACAATGTTTTGCAGAGTAGTCAAGGTACGAGGTGGAGGTGGGGTCAGATAGCCCTGGCCTCTTGCCTGGACAATCTAGCTAGAGGTGGCCCTTGTTCGGTGAGAGGCGTCTTGAAAAGTGGCAAAATTGGGTGTTAGGTAGTAGGGCCTAATCTGATTGTCGTCTATAGACATGATGTTGTGTGGAGTAGACAAGTCACGCGGTGGGGTATAACTTTGTGAAGGCGAGCGACGCACATGATAACGCTACGCTTTTGGTTTATATATTGTATAAGCCATCTGGGAAATCTCATAGTTTAAACGATTGGATGTTAACTAGCTACTCTCGACTTGCACCCAGGGGACGGCCGGGTAAACCCTAGCCACCGCCCCCATCTTCCCCCTTCCGAGAAGCTAGAGGAAAAGCCTCCTAGGATGGCGGTGGCGGCTTGCCTCCTGGTGCTACAAGAGTCCTCGCAGTTGGCGCATTGCAACAACCCTGGGGGCGCGCACATCGACGGAGGTTGGACGCTGGGGTTGCGGCGAGTGTTTTCTCGGCTGTGGATGAGCTGCTGTGGCTGTGGGCGAAGCGCGGCTGCTGCTTGTGGCGTCGGCAGCCCCGGTTTGGGGCAGAGGCTTCCTGGTCTGAGATAGAGACAAAATATTTACTAGCAACTTCTAGAAGGAATTATTCAAACTGTGGGGCACCAAATTTCACATGTCTACTACCTTATCATCCTCAAACAGATTGATAGAGCCAACCAATGTCTGGAAATATATTTGAGGTGTGCTGTACATGACACTCCCAAACAGTCGGCTCAGTGGTTACCCGTAGCATAATTCTGGTACAATACAACTTTTCATTCTTCACAGGGGTGTACTCCTTTCAGTGCTATCTATGGGCAATTCTGGTACAATACAACATTTCATTCTTCACCAGGGTCTACTCCTTTCAGTGCTATCTATGGTCATGCGCCTAATTTGGGACAACTGCCACAGCCCACAACCACTCAATGCTGCACATGCTGAGTTGGATAATTGGTTTGAAAGGGAGACATTAGTACCGAGTTTCTACACGAACACTTCAATAGTGCTTAAACCAAGATGAAATCAGATGCTAATAAGAATAGAGCATTCATAAAGTTTACCGTGGGAGATTCAGTTTATATGAAACTTTAGCCCTATGCTCAGAGTTCAGTGGTCAATAGACCTTTTCCAAAGCTCTCCATGAAGTTCTTTGGATCCTTGACGAAAAAGGGTTTCCCCCCGCTTTATATTATAAAGCAACCACACCAAACATCCACCGATACCACAAGTTTGTCAAAAGAGAAATGGAAGAGTCACGACAACAAGAAAGCAAAATAAGTCTGGCTGGGGGCACAACACAACAAACCCCGAAAAGAGCTACATGGCTAATCCGGCTTAGGAGGTGGTGGAGGAAGCGACGGAGCGATGGAGACCGCGCGGGAGCGGAGGCCATTGCTGATGACGTCGATGAAGCTCTGTTGCCGTCGTTTGCTAAGCGGCTGCCATAGGTGCAAGAAGCCACACAATTTGTATATGGCGTCAGTCGTGCGATGCGGGATCACATGTTCAATCACTAGTTTGTTTCGCACATTCCACAACGTCCATGCTAAAGCACCTATAGCCACCCACATGGATGGGCAGGACTCACAAGCGGAGTCAAGGACCTCGCTGAATAAGTCCAGGAGGTTATCATGGGACCAGTTACCGCCCACTACATCCTGGAAGCATCCCCAAAGGAAGATCACGGCTGGACACCGAAAGAAGATGTGGTTGGTGTCCTTGGGCACGTCGCAAAGGGGACACTGTCTGTCACTAGGACCGTTGCGTTTAAGCACCTCCGTCCCCGAGGGTAGGCGACCGCGTACCCATTGCCAGAGAAATATTCGAATCTTCAGTGGCAACTTAATCTCCCAAAGGAGATTCAGCTCCCGCGGGGTGGCCAACAAGGCCTTATAGAGAGACTTAGTGGAGAATGAGCCACTCGACTCGAGGTGCCAATAGGTGGCATCCGGCTCCAAGGAGGGGGAGTGCAAGGCGATGCATTCGAGCATCTCCTCCCACTGGTCCTGTTCCTGAGGACCAAATGTACGTCGGAATGACACTGTCCCAAGATCGGCCAGGGCCGCCCCAACTGTAAGTTGCGGGCAGGTACAAATACTAAAGAGCGAGTAGAATCGCCCCGCAAAAGGTCTACTACCGGACCATCGGTCTAGCCAAAATAGGGTGCTGGCACCTGAACCAATCCTAATTGACGAGCCTATCCGGAGAACCGGAATTAGCTGGGTGATCGATTGCCAGAACTGAGAGCCGCCGGCCCTGAAGGCAAAGGCGAGTGGTTGACCGCGCAAATATTTGGTACGTATAATGTCAAGCCACAATCCCCCAAGCCCAGTCTCAATACGCCAGAGCCACTTGGACAGTAGGGCTATGTTCATTCGTTTGGACGAGATGACACCGAGGCCATCCTGGTCCTTGGGTTTGCAGATCTCCGACCACTTTACCATGTGGTATTTCTTCTTGTCACCCTTTCCCGCCCAAAAGAACCGGGATTGGTACTTCGCAATATCCTGATGTAGGGAATTCATGCAAGCTATAGAATCCCATCAGGAACATCAATAGGCTAGTCAAGGAAGAGTTGATAAGTACAACCCTTGCCGCCTTCGACGGCCACCTTCCTTGCCAAGGTTTGACCCTATGCCGGACCTTGGCCACTGTAGGACGAATGTCCTTCTCCTGAAGCCGGGAGTCACTAATCGGCATGCCGAGGTAAGTCGTCGGGAAGGACCCGAGACGACAGTTAAGGCGATCAGCTATACGGTGGGATTCCTCAACGGAGTAGCCCAGCACCATTACTTCGCTCTTTGCGAAGTTGATCTTTAACCCCGACATCTTCTGGAAACACAGAAGGAGGAACTTCAGATGGGTGATGTCCTCATCCGAGCCTTCTATCATCAGGATCGCGTCGTCGGCATATTGCAGATGGGTTAGCCCACCGTCAGGGATGAGGTGGGAGCAAATACCCTAATATGACCAGCCCTTTTGGCAAGGTCTAAGATCGCCGCCAGGGCGTCTACTAGTAGGTTGAAGAGGAACATGGACAGCGGGTCTCCCTGCCGAACCCCTTGCGCCGTAGGAAAGAAAGGGCCCACCTCTCCATTAATGTTGATTGCGGTGCGTCCACTCGACACGAGTTGCATGACCCACGCAATCCAACGGGGGTCGAAGCCTCGCTTGAACAAAACTTCCCGAAGGAATGACCAGTGAACCGTATCATACGCCTTGTGGAAGTCGATTTTGAAAAACACCGCTCGAAGGCGTTTTCTTTTAACTCCATGGAGCACCTCGTGGAGGACGAGTATTCCGTCAAGAATAAATCGCCCCTTGGTGAACGCAGTCTAGTTAGGGTGTGGTATCTGGGGAGCAATCAGGGCCGCCCTAGTGGCGTACCCCTTGGCCAGAATCCGAAAGATCACATTGATAACCATGATCGGTCGGAACTGCCTAATGTCCACAGCCCCTTGCACCTTCGGGATAAAAGAAATGATCCCATAATTTAGGCGAGAGATGTCTTAACGTTCCTCGGGAGAACTCGTGAAACAAAGCAAGGACATCTCCCTTGATGGTTTGCCAAAACGTTTGGAAGGCGGACTGGTAAGCCATCGGGGCCCGGAGCCGAGTCCGGGTTCATAGATTTAATGAAGGATTACACCTTCATCTCCTCAAAGGGGGCCAACAAGGCGTCGTTCTCGACGGTAGACACCTATTGGTCCTCAGCTCATATAGAGTCCGCCAGTGCTATGCCACCCCTCGGGCGGTCAGCGAACAAGGCCTTATAAAAGCCATCCACATGGCTTCAGAGTTCGTCCGGGGCCTGTATCATCCGTGCACCGTCCCATAAAAGGGGGATGGTGCACCGTCTACGACGGCCATTCGCGATGGCCTGAAAGTAAGCCGTATTGGCATCACCAAATAGAGTCCATTTCATGGACCCCCTTCGACGCCAATATTCTTCCTCCTTAGAGTAGATGTCCATCAAGGAATCCTCAAGGCTGTATCGTAGGGCCCACTCGTCCGAGGATAGGTCGGGGCCATTTGCCCTAAGGCCGCATCCCACGTTAGCACCCCAACCCTTCATGGATTGTCTAGAGCGCTTGGCAAGGTGGTGCCATTCATCCACTACAGACATAGCTCTGTGTGGTTCGGCTCTAGCAGCCACCCAATGATCCTTGACTGCAGGGATGAAACCCGGTTAGCGGAGTCAAAAGGTTTCAAATCTGAAGCGGGGAGGGGGACGGGGGCGCTCATCTTGCGATGACAACAAGAGGGGGACATGATCAGAGCCGATCGAGTGATCGCCTGAAGCGTAGCTAGGGGAAAACGGAGTTCCCACTCCGGAGACATGAATACCATGTCGAGGACACTTTGGGTGAGGGACACCTGTCTGTTAGTCCAGGTATATCTAGCCCCCACTCGGTCGATCTCGCGGATACCAAGGTCCGCAATCCAGTCGTTGAAGCGCTGCATACCCGAGGTCTACTCGAGCATTATTTTTGTCACGTGTCGAGCGGAGCAAGTTGAAGTCTCCACCTACGACGACCGGGAGGGATGCGGCACCAATCTTGGTATGCAGGTCCTCCAGGAAGGCCGGTGATCGCCGATGGTCTGTCGGTCCATAAACGATAATCATCTCCCACTTGAAGTTAGCTGCCCGCTCCCAAACTTCCATGCTCACATAGAACTCGCCATGGTCCATAGACCCTACCTCAAAGGTGGTATCCTTCACGCCTTGAAGGATACCACCGGAGTGGCCTGCCACTCCACTAGATGGCAACCAATGCCAGGCAAATAGGTGCGTACTAAGGCCCTCCAGCTCAGGGAGTGCGAAGTCACCACACATGGTCTCTTGGATCGCCACGACGTCAATATTCTCCTCCCGCATGTACTCAATTAACTATCTGCGCCGCCCATCATGGCCGAAGCCGCGCAGATTCCAGAAGAGCGCATGCATTATTCCTCTAGGGGGTCCTCTCTGGACGCCAAAGTGGTAGATGCGCTCAGCGCACGACGGAGCTGCGCGGTGCGGGAACGAGTTCTGCCCCTAACCTCCTCAGGGGCCTGAACTGCGAGAGCCCGACGGTCAACCATTCGCGCAGCACGGGTGACGGGACCCTCAGCCGAGGCCGCCGCACGTGCCCGGGCAGCCGCTAGCCAGCCCTCCAGGATCTCCCGCGCTTGGAGCGTCGCTATCTGCTCTAATGCGGGACCTTTTGCTCCACGGAACACTATTGCAGAGTCGGCCGCTATCTTGGCCAAATGCCCTAGAGGGACACCCGTCAAAGTCGAGAAAGAATCATCAACGAAATCATCATCAACGGGCAGAGGAGCATGGGATGCGGACGGACCTGAGTCGAGGTTCCGGGCTGCCGCCCGACGGAGAGCCTTCTCCACCTCGCTGGGTGGTGTGCCGCCCGACGGAGAGCCTTCTCCACCTCGCTGGGTGGTGTGCCGTCCGGCTGAGCAGCCAAGCCTAGGCTGGAGCTCTTCCGCGCAGCAGTTGGCGAGGATGAGGCCGACCTGGAGCTCCCCTTGGGACGTGGCGGGCGGGTTGTAGGACCGCCCATCGCTGCGTTGTCAGCGTCAGCCAGCCCCGCAACAGGGTCCATCGTCGAAGAGGGGGGGGGCTTGGGGCGGGAGACGCAAACTCCACTGGCGAAGCAATCCGAGGCGAGGAGGGGGGGGCAAACATCCAAGCCCACTGAGCTGGCATCACTCCCATCCATGTCCCTGGAAGAAGCAACAGGGGAGGACAGGAGCAACACCAGGGACGGTCCTGGGCGGGATGGCCGGTGTGACATCCGGCCGCTCCAAAGCAGCCCCCAGGTCCTCCTTCATTGTTCCAACCCCGGCGCGGGGCGGTCATCAGCCGCGCGCTTGGGGACCCATCCTGGGTTTATGAGTCGTCGTCGTTCGCCGAGCTAGGGGAGCGGCTGCGGGGGCGGGAGGGGCTGCCATGGTTGTTGTCGCCCTCGCCCCTCCCACAGCCATGGTCAGAGCCGTCGCCATCACCCGTGCACGGTGACGTGACGGGTAGTTCCCCTTCCACCGCGATACGGATGTCATATCCAATGTCGTTGAAGAACATCCGGAATGTGGTCTGGAGCTTTTTCGGGTCAGGAGACTTGACCTTGGCACGGATCGCCGGTCCGCGAAGGAGGGAAGCGTCATCCACCTCCACGATCATGCCGAGGAGACGAGACATGTTCCGAATGACCCACTCCTTCCTCGCGATCGGCGGGAGGCTGCGGATTTGGATCCACACCGTGGAGAGGACGGCCACCACCAAGGGGTCAACCGTCAGCACCGAGATGTTGACCGTGAGTTTGTTGAGGGCGACAGTGAGCTCCGCACTATGAGTGCTGTAACGAAGGCTGACAGGGTCTGGGAAGATCGCATTGAACTCATGGTCTGAGGTAGGAGTGACCTCCCAATTCCAGTCCGGGCGGAATAGGTGGCAGAGCTCATTGGAGATGATCGCTGGAGAAGCCGTCTTGCCCCCCAAGATCGAGATGAGGGCCATCAACGAGGGGGAGGGGGGGCTCTGACTCAGCGATGTCCATCTGGAAGAAGCCCAGGTCATCTAGAGCATAACCACAAAGCATGAGCCCCCCATCCATCGACAACCCTAGGCAGAGCAACGCCGGGTGGTCCGACCGCTTGCACCTGAAGCAAGCCGGTGGTTGCTTGCAATCCACCTGACAGTGGCCCGTCACCCCACAGTTGAAGCAGACCGCCGCCTCGGTGGCCGCCAGGGCAGCCGGCAGGAGGACTGGCTCCCGAGGGGGGGGTGTGTGTGACCGAGGAGGATTGGTCGGCGCCACCATTGCCACGACGGCCGCTCTTCTTTTGGTCCGGTGACCGTTCGCGCGGCCGAGAGTCCCATCGGCCAGGGTCGTCGTCGAGCACCGCCCCTTTGCCTTTCAGGGCGGCCTGTCGCAGCTCCGCCTCACGCCGCTCAACCTCCGGGGACGGCCATCGCTGCTCGGTCGCTCGACCATCGTCACGGCCGTCGGCGTGCCGCATAGGCCAGGGGCAACCGTCACCCGCCTCGCGTGCCATCGGGGGCTCCGACTCGGGGATGGTGGAACGGGCCGAGGGGAGGGGCGAGGAGGCAGGGGGAGGTGGCGGGGTCGGGGGCGGATGCGAGGGGAACAGGGGAGGCGGCGCGGGTGCAGAGGATGAGGACGGAGGCCACGCATCCGGCGCTGTCGTTGTCGGTGTCAAAACCGGCGGATCTCGGGTAAGGGGTCCCGAGCTGTGAGTCTCGGATCGATGGTAACAAGGGGACGAAAGAGACGATGTTTACCCAGGTTCAGGCCCTCCTATGGAGGTAAAACCCTACGTCATGCTCGATTATATTGATGATATGAAGGTTACAGAGTTGATCTACCTCGAGATCGACTAGCTAAAACCCTAGATGAGTTTCTCTGCCCTACATTCTAAAACCCTCTCGGTTTATATAGACACCGGCGGGTACCTAGGGTTTACACATGGTAGGTCTCCTGGCGAGGATGGAGATGTCGATTTCCTCATCTTGACTTGGAGTGCACGACGCGCCTTCGGGACTTCCTTCTAGAACACGGGGTCTCGATGTATCCGGCCCTTCCCGCAACAGTCAGAGTGCGACCCACCAAGCCGGCCTATTGAGAGACTCCCTCAGTAGCCCCCGAACTAGCCCCCAACGCCAAGGGTCTCAGCTTTGGCAGCTCTGCTTGATCAGAGTCTTCGGCTTGCGGGGTGAGTTCTTCCCATTAAAGATCGGCTGATACTTGTCCGGTTCCCGATCACACGATAGTCCGAAAACCATGAGTTGTTCAGTCCCGAAGGCCAAACGTCAAAGCGTAAACAGTGTTTTTTCTAACAACCTTTCTGACGAAGGGTCGTGGCCTACCACGGCCGCTGAACCAGTTATGAGAACTCGATTCGCGGTTCGAGGCCGTTTTTACATGAGCACGACTCATCAATGTATAGATCGTGCTCCGTTTCACACGGGATATGATTAGCATCCCAAGTTCCTTTTGCGCGTACATAACGGTACACACGTCTTGGGAAGCGGAGAGATTTGCGGCGCAGTAAAGGGAGGTTAATCGGTGTTACGCCCCATAAAAAGGGTAAAACCCCAGGGCTTATTCACGCTTCCCATTCGCATCCTCTGCTTTCCCAATTTTCCCAAGCTCCGAGAGCCCAGATCCAGTTCTTCCTCACCTTCCCCTCCGAGCTTAGCCATGGCGGGTTCGGGCTCTATGGGCAAGTGGGAGGCCTCCACGGTCACCGACAAGGATATTCGGGAGCTAAATCTCGCCGGCTACCTCCCCGCCAACGTCTTCCACCGCGCTCCAGAAGCGAACCAGGTCGTTCCTACCCCTAAGCCAGGCGAAAGGGTGGTATTCGTCCCCCATTTCATCCGGGGACTGAGCTTCCCGCTCCACCCCTTCGTCAGGGGCCTCATGTTCTTCTACGGGTTGGACTTCCATGATCTTCCCCCGAACTCCTTTATGCATATTTCGGCTTTCATCATTCTTTGCGAAGCCTTCCTGCGGGTCGAGCCGCACTTCGGCCTGTGGCTCAAGGTTTTCAACGTCAAGCTGAAGACTGTCGCGGGCGAGCACGCAGACTGCGGAGGGGCGGTAATCAGCAAGCTCCCCCGCGTTGAGTGGCCAACTGGCACCTTTATCGACACAATCAAGATCTGGCAGAAAGAATGGTTCTACATCACCGAACCAAGAGATGAGAGCTGGGCGGCGCCTGCCGAGTTCAGATCCGGCCCCCCTACGAGATTGACCTCGTGGCTCAGGAAGGGCCTTGACTAGGGGTCGGATGCAGAGGTGAAATTGCTGCAGAAGCGCATTACCTCGGTGATCAAGGCCGAGGTTGAACTGGTCAATGTGGTCCAGGTCATGCTCCACCGCCGTATTCTTCCCTGCCAGCGCCGGGCCTCCCCCATGTGGGCTTATCAGCTTGAGGACGAGCCTACCGTGCGCCAACTCTTCCGCACTACCTCCGAGAAGTTGTGGAAGGCATTATTCAAGCCCCGGAAGAGCTGGCCGACCAAGGAGGAGGATTCGGGCCTGAGCGCCGATAACCCTCCTACCCAGGTATGATATAATTTCAATTCTCTGGCTTTGTTTTTTTTGACAAAAGGGCTGAACGCCTTTCCCCTTTACCTCTGCAGAAATGGCTGAGCAAGGTCGCAGGAATCAAATGCCCAGCGCCGCAACCCGAAGACCCCGGGTCGGAGTTGTTGACGGCGATGCTCGTCGTGGCGCCGTACTCGGCGCCCGAGAAGGAGAAGAAAAAGGCCAGAGAAGGTCTCCGCATAAGGGATCAGCCGGACGCTACGTCCGAGGAAACCCATGCCTCCTCTAACCATGAGGAGGAGCACGAAGACGGGGGGAAGGCGATTCCCCCCTCACAAGAAAGAGGGCGGCGTCGCAGGACGCCGCGGAGGATCTACCTCCTCCTGCCCAGAAGAGGGCGCGTAGGCCGAGGTTAATCCTGGCCGACGACAGATCGGACTCCGACGCCGAGTTCGAGGACTTTGAGAGGGTTCCCCGAAGGAACCTAAGGGTCAAGCCCCCAGCTCAAAGGTATGAATCCGAAGACTCCCTAGGTCACTTATGCAAAGTTTTAATGTATGAAATGTGAGAACATCTTTTAATCTGCAGCCCACCGCGCGTTCTCCCCACTGACCAAATATCAGATGGTGAGTCTCCGCCCGCCGAGCTGGCGGAGAGTGGGACTGTGTCACACCCCACACCTCCAGGGGCCACGAAGGATGCCGCGGAGGTGTCATCCCACCAGGCTCCTTTGGAGCCGAACACAGGCGGTGGGGGCGACCACGCCATGGCCGAGGCCGATGCCTCGGCCGCTGAAGACCAGGGGGAGAAAACTCCCCTGGCCGCTGAGGAGGAAGGGCGGAGGGATGCCCAGTCCCCTCCGAGGACATTTCCGGAGCATGCTGTGCCTCCGGAGCTACCGGCTTAGTCCCCAATCAGAGATCGGGCTGGCCGGTCACCACCGGTGCCACCAACGACTGGGTGGCCGGTCATGGAGGAGGCTCTATCAAGCGCCTCCATCTCCGAGGATCACCGCACTCTTATGGGTGCGGTTTTGCAAGGAATTCAGTCCGTCGATAGCGGACTGAAAGAGGCCTTCAATGGTCTCTTGACGGGCTTCAAGGTGAGTCACGTAATGCCCTTTTCCCGAACAATTTTAATTTTTAAGTTTATGCTATCTTTATATATGTAGTAGCTCCCGAGCCCCGGATGGGTTTGCAAAAACACACCCAGGGGTCAAACACTTAGGAGTGAACAACGATGCGCAAGGCACCATTAGTCCCGCAATGTTCTAAAAGCCCTTAAGAGGACCGAACATAGGGTCATATCCTTGACAGTTCGGGGGTTGGAACGCATATAAACGGATATATGTTATATATTTTTTGCAGGCCTCGTCATCGGCGGTGGCCGTTAATGCCGATGAGCTTACCGAGCTAAATCGGAAGCTCAAGATCTCCGAAGAGGAGCTTGATAGCCTGAACAAGAGGTTCGACGAGGCACAAGGTAAACCGAATTGTAATATCCGGGCTGTATATTGTTAATGATCCGCATTGGTAACCCAGTGTAATTATTTATTTATTCCTTCCACAGCTTCAGCCGCGGAGGTTGAAAAACTCAAGGCCGAGCTCAAAAAGATGAAGCAAGAGGCCGCGGATGAGAAGGCGGCCGCCGAACAAGCAGCAGCCGCTCTCTCCACTTTGAAAGCTGCGAGTGCTAAGCATGAGGCCCGGGTGGAGGAGGTGCAGCAGGAGCTCAAGGATGCCGGCACGAAGTGTGAGGCCCTTGAGCAGAAAGGCAAAGAGCAAGCCACCGAGCTATCCGCACTGAAATCCGAGCTCCAAAAGGAGCGGGTGGACAGGCGGTCCTTTGAAGAGGAGGTTCGCCAAGTCAAGGCTGTCACAGATGGTAAGCCGTATTTACTACAATGCGCCTTTGGTGGTAGCAGGTTTGCTTTGCTCACCCAGGTGTGGCGTTCCTCAGGCGTCTGTGCGGATCTCCAGAAGAGTGCAGCGGACGCGAACAAGTTCTATGCTTCGCGGGAGGAGGATGATGAAGCTCGGCTATTCTGGGCACAGTTTGAGTCCCCCGAGCGCTCTCCTCTCCTGATCGAGCAGATGAAGCAACTGATGGAGCTGCACAGGATGGCGGAGCCGGCCATGAAGGACCTCTGCATCCGGTTGTGGCCTGAAGAGCCGTTGCCGAGCACCTACTTCGGCTTGGTGCAGAAACTATGCGATGTTGCGCCTCGGATTGACGCGCTAAAGCGTTCTACATGCATCGAGGGAGCTCGGATGGCCTTTACAAAGATCATGGTGCACTGGCCGAAGCTCAAGCCGGCCGAGATGGCCACCGCACCTCCGCCTCCTGGAAAGGAGCATAGGCGCCCCGAGCTATACTTCTCCGCAGTGATGGAGGGTGCTCGGGCGATAGAGGCCCAGTGCTCTAAGGATGTACTTTATGAATGAGCGCGTTTTAATATGTCCGAAGACTTCTAAACGCTTTGGAATTAGTGTTGCATGGTTTATCATGTCTTATAAGTCTTTAGTTTTTATTTTGACTCCCATGTGGCCGTTTTATTTGAAAGTTGCGAGTCGTCGGCTTCAGCCCCCACGTAGATACTACGCGAGGTGTCTCTGCCTCCGCACTGCGACCCTTAGCCGAGGTATCGGTGCCCGAAGGCAGTAGTGCGAGGGGGACAAGGCAATCGGACTATGATGCTTTATCGCTTTCACTTAGCCGTAGGAGCGTAAAAAAAATGCGGGGGCTGATGACCAGCCCCCAGTGTTTTGTGATGTTCGGATGTACCGGGGCCGAAGCCAGCATCACATGGTTTGTACAAGTACGAAACCCATCGTATAACACGGAATAACCTCTATCGATTTTTTAGTATGACACTTATGCTCGGATTTGCAGACCGGTTCTCGCTTACTATGACGGTCAGTTTTCGGCTTTCTCCCCTGAGGTGCTTGACCAGGCGAACTGGAAACACAATCGCAGTGGTTCTCCCTTTGCCCCTTTAGCCGAACGAGCGGAATGTAAGGGGGCAAACACAGGAGCCGGGCAACCCAACTATTGACCCAAGACATAGTTCGGATCCGATGCATATAAAGCAAAATCCAAGACGCCGAACACACGACCAGTTGTGTTGGGGTGATGCTCAGGGCGATTTTTTAAATTCAAGCCCCCGGTCTATTAGCCGGTTGCATCATAATGTATACCGAACAGTTGCGCAAGAGGCGTTGTCAAGAACAGAGTATGTACCATAAAATACAGCGAAGAGGCCATGTATAATGGTCTTTTATTTGCTCAATAACTCTTATAATTCAAAGTACCGAAGCAACTGTTTACAGGTATTTTGAAGATAAAACATAGAATTTACAGAGGAGAGGTTGTACCAGGGGTCTTCGATTGGTGGCTTGACGTCCTCGATGTGCCCTGTCGTCAGTCTGCTCCTGTGCCTCCTAGGGAGTTTCATTCCTTTAAGGGTGATGCTGTCGTCGAGCGGACCTTGGGAAGAAGGTCTTGAGAAGTCGCCGAAGTATGGATGAGCTTTACTCTTTAGCAGGTCCTTGATGGTACCTGTGTTATGTCCGAGGACGTGTACTGGTAATGGTTCGGTCCAGCTGAACACTTACCCTTTAATGGTTGTTCCCCACTGCTGCCCATGGAATCTTGAGTGCGAAGTTGTGCCTTCTTGGCACGTGTTTGACGGTCATTAGGGCTGTGCAATGGGGAGCGTGTCCCTATTTCTGTGGAGAAGAAGATTCTGGGTGTTCGGATTGAAACCGAGCTCGTTCGTCAACCTTACGTGCCTTTATGGAAGATTTCGATGTTTGCCGACCGTCCTCGTAATGGAATTCGGCCTCCAGGGCCAATGCATGTTCCTCAGTTCGGAGGGAACGCTCTGTGTTGCCGTTGACAGTGATGACCCCCTTGGGCCCGGGCATCTTGAGCTTGAGGTATGCGTAGTGTGGGACGGCGTTAAAGCGAGCGAACGCTGTACGGCCTAGCAGGGCGTGATAATCGCTGCAGAAAGGTACGATGTCGAAGATCAAGTCCTCGCTACGGAAGTTATCGGGCGAACCGAACACCACTTCCAGGCTCACAGAGCCCGTGCACCGGGCTTCGACGCCTGGGATCACTCCTTTAAAGGTAGTGTTGCTGGGTTTGATCCTTGATGGATCTATGCCCATCTTTTTCACCGTATCTGAGTAAATCAAATTGAGGCTACTTCCTCCGTCCATTAGGACTTTAGTGAGGTGATACCCATCGATAATGGGATCTAGGACGAGGGCAACTGATCCCCCATGACGGATACTGGTCGGATGGTCTCGTCGATCGAAGGTGATCGGGTACGCCGACCATGGGTTATACTTCGGGGCTACGGGCTCTACGGCGTAGACCTCTCGAAGGGCGCGCTTCCTCTCCTTTTTGGGTATGTGAGTGGCGTATATCATGTTCACAGTTTTTACCTCTGGAGGGAACTGCTTCTGTCCGCCATTGATCGGACCGCGGGGCTCATCATCGTCCTCGCTGCGTGGGCCCTTGCCTTGCTCCTCGGATGCGATTTTGCCGGCTTGTTTGAACACCCAACAGTTACGGTTGGTGTGGTTGGCGGGCTTGTCTGGGGTGCCATGGATCTGGCAAGGCCTCTCCATGATTTTGTCCAGCGGGGTGGGTCCGTCGCGATTGCCTTTAGGAGGCTTCTTCTGCTGCCCGGATCGAGGGTTGCGGAAGCCGGCGTTGACGGCCGTGTCGTCGGCGTCACTAGTGTTGTGCCAGCGTTTATTTTTGTTGCGTCGTGGTTTCCCGTTTCCATCCCGAGCTTCGGAGGTGCCGGGGTCTTCCGGGTTGTGGCTTCGTCTCGCTAGCCAGTTATCCTCGCCCGCGCAAAAGCGGGTCATGAGTGATGTAAGGGCGGACATGGTCCTAGGTTTATCCTGACCGAGCTGGCGAGCCAGCCATTCGTCCCGAATATTATGCCTGAAAGAGGCTATAGCCTCGGCATCTGGGCAATCGACGATCTGGTTTTTCTTGGTCAAGAACTGATTCCAGAATTGTCGAGCGGACTCTCCTGCCTTTTGGACGACGTTGCTTAGGTCGGAGGAGTCCGGAGGCCGTACATAGGTGCCCTGGAAGTTAGATCGGAATGCATCCTCGAGATCCTCCCAGCTCCCGATAGAATTTTCGGGGAGACTGTTTAACCAGTGCCGAGCTGGCCCCTTAAGTTTAAGGGGTAGATACTTGATGGCGTGGAGATCGTCTCCTCGTGCCATGTGAATGTGGAGGAGGAAATCCTCGATCCACACTGCTGGGTCAGTTGTTCCGTCGTATTGCTCTATGTTCACGGGTTTAAATCCTTTCGGGAACTGATGCTGCATCACCTCGTCGGTGAAGCACAGTGGGTGGGCAGCGCCTCTGACCCGGGCTATGTCACGCCGGTAGTCGGCGTCTGTTCTGGCCCGGTTTTGTTCCCGACCTCTATTGTTTCGGTCGAGCCAAGGCCGGTACCCGTCCCGTCTATCGGGGGAGTACCCTCTAGATCCGTAGATGGATCTCGTGCGGCCTGTTCTATAATCCAGGTCGTGTCGCAGGTCGTACATGTCCTTAGGTTCCATTGGCTCCTTTCCCCTTCTGCGGGGTATCGCCGGCCTATAACCGGCGTCGCCAGCCGTCCTATCTCGTCCTCGGGGAGGGCGGTCCGGCTGGTCGTATGGAGTGTGCTTGGGGGACGGCGTATTAGGGAGTTCATCGAATTGTGGCAGCAGCCGTCAGCGTGGATAGCTTTTGGGTTGGTCCAATAGACCGGTACCGTATCCTTTCTCGGCTGACAGGACCCTCGTCCATCTATCATTGAGGGTGTCTTGTTCGGCCTTGAGCTGCCGTTCTTTTGCCTTTAGGCTTCGGGCAGTGGCTAAAAGCTGTTGCGTAAACCGTTCCTGATCCTCAATGTTTTCGGGGACGGTGAAATCTTCGGCTTCCGGGCTATCCTCCTCCTCTACAGGGGGGAGGTAGTTGTCATCTTCGGAATCGTTTGGATCTTCGGGGTCGCGCTGGTCCTCCGGCCTTTCCTGGTCCTCTAACGGATGCTCGGGGATATCGGGATCGCCGAGGTCTTCCGGGGTATCGTTTTCCCCGGTGCCAGCAATAGCTTCCCTTCCCTTCTGTCTTTGATCGTTTGCGCGGTTTCCGGCGCCTTGACGGCGCTTCGCCCGGTTTATCACCATTGTTTGCGGGTGTGCGCTCGTCGTTATCGGATGGAGTATCCACCATGTAGACGTCGTAGGTGGAGGTGGCAGTCCATCGCCCAGTGTTGACAGGGGTGGGAGCGCGATCCTCTTCATCCATGTCTTCTGCCTCCTCTGAGGCGTAGTCCAACATATCGGTTAAGTCTTCGACAGTGGCTACGAAGTGGGTGTTGGGTGGGATGAAAAATTCCTCTTGACCCGCCTTAAGACCGATCTGAACGTGGATCGGGGTTGGGTTGTCAGTAACTTTCATCGATAAGATCCGATCTTCGTTGAGTGCCGAGAGCTCGATCGGGTCAGTTTGCTCAGCGCTTTCGGAGTTAACCTCCGATGCGTCCGCACAAGAAGTGTGTTCGGCAGGAGCCGGTACCTGGCCATCTGGCGCTATGGCCGGATCCGGACTGAAAGCCAGATCATCTCCGGGGTTAGTCCAGTGGGCGGGGTCGAAAGCGACATCCGAGGTTAAGGCCTTGGAGTCCTCGGGTGCGTCAGGTGAGACTGCGAGCCCGGTGAGCGAAAGATCGCCCCGGGAGTCTACGGAGAACTTTAGGTTCCCGAATCTGACCTCCTGATAAGGGGCGAAACTCCCGACCCGGCCAAGACGGCCGGTCGGGTCAGCGTGCAGCACAATGCTGTCGAAAGCGAAGATCTGTCCAGGGACGAAGGAATCCATGTTCCGGACTTCTTCGTTAATGACAACGCGAGCCATCGATTCCTTTGACGATCACAGCGGAACTCTCAATGAAAGCACCAATGTCGGTGTCAAAACCGGCGGATCTCGGGTAGGGGGTCCTGAGCTGTGAGTCTCGGATCGATGGTAACAAGGGGACGAAAGAGACGATGTTTACCCAGGTTCGGGCCCTCCTATGGAGGTAAAACCCTACGTCCTGCTCGATTATATTGATGATATGAAGGTTACAGAGTTGATCTACCTCGAGATCGACTAGCTAAAACCCTAGATGAGTTTCTCTGCCCTACATTCTAAAACCCTCTCGGTTTATATAGACACCGGGGGGTACCTAGGGTTTACACATGGTAGGTCTCCTGACGAGGATGGAGATGTCGATTTCCTCATCTTGACTTGGAGTGCACGACGCGCCTTCGGGACTTCCTTCTAGAACACGGGGTCTCGATGTATCCGGCCCTTCCCGCAATAGTTAGAGTGTGGCCCACCAAGCCGGCCTATTGAGAGACAGGCCAGCGGCCCGAGGACCCCTTAGTCCAGGACTCCCTCAGTCGTGCCCTAGACGCCCCCGGCGATTGGGGCGGCCGTGGGCCGGCCAGTCCAGCCCAAAGGAGGATCCACCTAGGCCAGAGGCCCCAGGTCTCCGGTCCAAACGGGCCCTCCATTGCTTGCGGCCCAACCGCCACGCGGCGGCCCAGTCCAACACACCCGGTAGGGGAAGGGAGGGAGGGTTTCCCCTTGTGCGGACCCGAGATGGCAGCGCTGTCGGCGCGGTGGAGAGCCGGCGGTGAAATCCACCGCGGAAGCCGCCGAGGGGGGTGGGACTCCATCGATGGGCGAAAAGCCCGGAATTTTGTCCCTTCCCGGACCAGCCCCGTGTCGCTTGGAGCCGCGAAGGGCCAACACGCCGTTGCTGGCGTGGAAGGAGCCGCCGGTGCGTCATGCCGCCATGAAGCTGCCGCCTGACCGAGGTCGGCCTGACAAGTCACCCCCCAAGTGCGAGCCCGAGCCCTGCGACCACGACGACCGGCCGCCACGCCGGTGTCTAAGGTCGGCAAGGAAGGTGAGTGGCGGGAGGGCAGTGACAAGAGAGGGGGCGCAATGGCCGGGAGCTCCGACGCCAGGGCTTCAGCGAGGGGGTCGCCGAACCGGCGAGCGCGCGGAGGAGCGCCGGCGGCCGCGGCAGCCGCCTCCACCCTGTCTTCCTCGGCAGCCCAGTCTGCCCAAGAGCCACGAACAGGAGAGAAGGGAGGCGGACATACCTGCGGGAGAGGGATCGCGGGGGAGGACGGACGCAGCCGCGGGGGAGAGGGCGGAGCCGCCGGGCCGGGGAAGCAGATGCTGTCGGGAGCGCCTTCGCTCGCGCCGCCTGTCGGGGATCCGAGCCGGCCGCCCGCGCAGTCGCCAGGGGAACCGCCTGCGGAGTCCACTGGGAGTGGAAATATGCCGAAGTTCTTTGGATCCTTTACCATTCTGGAAAGAATTGGTTCAACTGCTTATTGATTGGAGTTACCAGCTACAAATCTGGTTCACCCGGTGTTTCATGTTTCTCAACTCAAGACTCATGTTCCAGACCACACTCCAGTATTCACTAATGTGCTCGAGCCATCCCTGTTAAACAGGCAGGATGTCATTCCATAAGAAGCGCTGGAGAGAAGGCTGAACAAGAAAGGCAATGCATCCTTGTTACAAGTGCCTATTTGTTGATCTGGCCTACTTGCAGAATCTGCTACTTGGAAAGACTATGATACAGTCCATCATCGTTATCCAATGCTGCCAGCTTGGGGCCAAGGTAGTTTTTCAGGGTGAGCTACTGTCAGAACTGCTACATGGACGGGGGTTCAGAGCTGCCAGACCTTCAGATAGACAAAGAAGGAGCGAAGTAGCTCGCGCCAGCGGGAGCTTGTGTTTGAATTCAAATACGAGTGCGCCAATGTGCCTTGTAACTAGGTGGGCCTCGTGCCTTGTAACTGTGGGGCCGTTGGGCCCATGGATCGGGAACGTGTGGAGGATATAAGTCAAACCTCTGTTCCGATGGGGGTTATCGAAGAACTGAAATTAGTCATCTCGTACCTCTCTCTTCTCCCCTTCGTCCCTAAGTATGAATACTCTCTTGTAGTCTCAGTTCTCCATGAGACCCTAGTTTGATTGCTACAGCTGGCCTAAATGGGCTCTACGTGAGCGGCCTGGACTCTTGGTGTCATGGGATCGGTGTCGATGGAGGGCGTCCCTAGGGCTGCTCGGCAGCATGTGTTGCGTGAGCGTGGTTCTAGTTGCGTGGTTGGGTCCATGTCATCACCGTGCGTGTGTGCGATGATGGATCGACAAGTTGTGATGGCACATGGTGAGTTTGGTTAGGTGAAAGCTTGACGACATGTGTTGCGTGGGCATGGTTCTAGTTGCGTGGCTGGGTCCACACCTGGACCGTGCGTGTGTGCGGCTGTGCCATGATGGATCAGCAGGTGGTTATAACACATGGTGACTTTGGTTAGGTGAAACTCTAGGTCTGATTTCATTGGTTGAATTGGCAATGATGGCATTCACGCGCTGTTCGCTTGTTGAAGCCATTGCCTGGAGTTTGCTTAGACATTTCTTTAGGGTGAAAACCCATGATTTGGCCTCGGTGGTTGGACCCAATGACGTAGGCATCCGTGCTCCGTTCCCTTCATGGAGGCGTCGTTGTTGGATTACTTCTCCTATTACCCTCAGGTTGCCATCATTGGTGGTTGATGGTGATGTTTGCTGCTGTTAAGCTTCATGCACTAGGCAACTCAACCAAAAGTCTGAACCGATGAAAAGGACTAGGCAATCCACATATTCGCTTCAACACCCCTCTCACGTGTGACGCGGGAAGTCAACACGTGAATAGACTTGGTATCGCTCAAGAGGCCTATGCGTGGACAGAGAGGGGGCAACAACATTTTTTTGGATAAATTGCAAAGCCAGGACTTGAACTGAAGACCTTAGGCCCTGATACCATGTTAAGCTTCATGCACTAGCCAACGCAACCAAAAGTCTGAACGGATGGAAAGGGCTAGGCAATCCACGTATTTACTTCTGCAATTGTTCCTTTGATCGCTCTTTCTTTTTTCTTTTTGTAATAATTTGGTTGCGTGCATCCCCTTGTCTTGGCTAGCTCTTGATATTATGTTGGTGCAAAGGCAGGTTTAATTAGTATCTTGTCTTCTTGATATCCCCTTGTCAAAAAATAGGATGTTCTTTTGTTTTTTCTTGAATAAATTTTAACTTAGGTTCAAATTATTGGCCAATTTAACAGGTCATTCTAAGCGATATGTTCAGAAAGTCTTACATCAAAATAAAATCACGGCAGCTCAGAAGGGAAGTACTCCAAAAGCTTGTCAAACTTGGGGCTGGTTGGAGGACAAAATTTAAGAATGTTGGTATATGTGACACTTTCCAGATTGCGAAAGTATGGAAGGTCAGGGACCTTTATCTTGTTTGGAGTACCGACATAGAGAAAAGCGAGAGAAGGTATTTCCAGATAATAAGAATTTGGGACCTACTGTCACACCAACATGTTGCAAGAACTGTTCAACGTCTCGAAGATCTGTTTTCCATATACACGGATGATTACCTGGATCACTGTAGAAGAGTGCAGACAGATGGGTACGTGTTGTTTGTTGTTTGTAGGTTATACACTGGCAATCCAGTTCCTTCTATTTCCTACAACTGAATTACTTGCAAATATTCTTATATGGATCTACTTGCAGATATTCTTTCTCACTTCATTTTGCTGTGGATTACAGGAAATTGGAGGTTCCTCTGATTTGGGATGTTGACCATGATCTTGTTCGCTATAAGAAGGATTGCATAGTCGGTGCTCAGAAAGGTCATGATTTCGTGGATCGGGCATATGCTATGGAGAATTCAAAAGTCATTGAAAGCTTCTTGCTGATGAAGTTCTACTCTTTATCATCGGGAGTGGCGAAACATCTGCTGACAGCAACCGATGGGTCTCAAATCGTTATCCCCTTTGAACTGACTGATGAAGAGGAGGCTGTAATTCGATTCCCGCACACTAGTTTTATACTTGGGAGGTCAGGCACCGGAAAAACCACTGTATTGACAATGAAACTGATTCAAATAGAGCAGCAGTCATTAATCGCATCCCAAGGGCTAAATGTGGACGATATTGATTTATCTAGGGTTGATGATAAAGGTATTATGCCAGTGAAGGAGACCAGCAAACGGGAAAGATTTGTAAAACAAGTCTTTATCACTGTAAGCCCAAAGTTATGTTCAGCTATAAAGAATCAGATTTGCAGACTTAAAAGGTAAATTTGTTGAATTCGAGTACTATGTGATAGTTTTGCATGTTTCCAATTTGTTAAATTGGTCTAATATATCTGTTGGAAAGTTGATTTTCTTTCTTGAGCATATTTGAAATGGAGTTATGACCCTACTCACACAATTCTATCGTATTCCTGACCTCACTTTTTTATATTTCCCATTTGGGATGCCCTTTAGGCCCTTTGGAGGGGTTTAATGTTTCTAATAGCACTTGACTACATTTTTCTCGACAGGTTTTTTTTTTTTTGGAATTATAGACAGATTTTTTTTTCAATTATTTCTTCTGAAAGAAAGATATATAATTTGATTATTTTATGCGTTATATCGACCATTTCTACATGCAAGTTATAATTTATTTCAATCTTTGTAGATTTGGCTCTGGTGATGTCTCTGATCAACCTAGCATTCTTCAAATGCATGACATCATTGATGACCTTGAAGAATTTATACAAATACCTGACAAATTTAGTGATCTACCTTGCGAGCACTATCCTCTTACTATAACATATCGCAAGTTCTTGATGATGCTTGATGGAACATGCCGGACATCATTTTTTGATGGGTTTTATGCTGAATTGAAGTCTATCATTGAGGGAGGCCATTCAAAGTCTCTTGCACTGCAAATTTTTAATGAGTTGAAGGAGGTTACCTATGAGAAATTTGTTTCTTCCTACTGGCCTCATTTTAATACCGAACTGACCAAGAAACTTGATGCATCCATTGTCTTTACTGAAATAGTCTCTCATATAAAGGGTGGATATCAAGCAAACAGGCCTTCTAGCAGAGGAAAACTTGAAAGACAGGATTACTTGAAACTCTCTGATAAGAGGTCCTCATCTCTGAACAGTGAGAAAAGAGGTAGGATTTATGATATTTTCCTTGATTATGAGAGTATGAAGGGCACTGCCAGAGAATTTGATCTGTCAGATTTTGTCAATAGTCTTCACAGCAGTCTAGTTTCTGAGGGCTACAAAGGCAATATGGTAGATTTTGTTTACATAGATGAGGTGCAGGATTTCACCATGGCACAAATAGCACTTCTTAAATATGTCTGCCGGAACTTCAAGGAAGGCTTCCTTTTTGCTGGTGACACTGCACAGACTATTGCAAAGGGTGTTGACTTTAGGTTTGAAGATATCCGCTCGCTTTTTTATACAACATTCTTGTCAGATACTGAAGTATGTAATAAAGGAATTGAACATGGAAAACAAGTGCATCTCTCAGATATGTTTCAACTGACTCAAAATTTTCGGACACATTGTGGCATCCTTCGTTTGGCTCAAAGTATCATGAACCTTCTCTACTTCTTTTTCCCATCAAGTGTTGACAAGCTCAATCCAGAGACTGGACTTATACATGGGGAAGCTCCATTGCTGCTGGAGTCTGGTAACGGTGAGAATGCAATTATGACAATCTTTGGAGAAAACAAAAGTAAACATGGTAACCTTCATGGGTTTGGTGCTGAGCAAGTCGTATTAGTTCGTGATGACGTTACCAAAAAACGAGTTGTGGATCTTGTTGGTAAACAGGCTCTTGTATTAACTATTGTTGAATGTAAGGGCCTTGAGTTCCAGGTATGAGCCAATCAGTTCACTTCAGTTGTCCTCATTTTGCCTAGTATTTAATTGTAAATGTGTCGTTTCCATACTGTGTAGGATGTGCTATTATACAATTTTTTCAGTTCATCACCTTTAAGGAACAAATGGAGAGTTTTATATGGCTGCATGAAAGAGAAAGATATTATAGCATCATCCGAGAAGATCTCTTATCCGGGTTTCGACAGAACCAAGCATCATCTTCTCTGTTCAGAGCTGAAGCAACTCTATGTTGCGATCACAAGAACTAGGCAAAGACTCTGGATATGTGAGAGCACAGATGATTACTGTCGACCAATGTTTGACTACTGGAAGAAGCTGTGTCTTGTAGAAGTTAGATTGCTTGATTCTTCCTTTGTTCAAGCAATGCAGACTGCAAGCAGCTCTGATGACTGGAGACTACAAGGCATCAAGGTTAGTTCTGTATAGGCTATGCACTGTGTTCCTTAGTCCATGTTGTTTTGAGTTTCTAATCTCATAAAAAGGCATTGCATTTTAGTCTGACAATTGGCTTATGTCCCTGCATTTTATTTTAGTCTGGTTATGGACTTATGTGCAAAACGTACTTGCCGTGTTACTGTACTTTTGGCCTATGTACACATTTTTATTCCATGTCACAAGCGCACATCTCTCTTGCAGTTATTCAACGAGCGGCAGTTTGAGATGGCTACAATGTGTTTCGAGAAAGCTGGTGACACATACAGAGAGAAGTGGGCAAGAGCTGCCGGATTTTTAGCTACAGCTGACCGTGTAATCTCCACAAATTTGGAGATGGGTCAGGCTTCGTTGCAAAAAGCATCAGAGATATATGAGTCTATTGGCATGCATGAGAAAGCTGCCGCTTGCTATACCAGACTAGGTGACTATGAAAGAGCAGGTGCACGGACTCTCGACAATTTTTGAGTTGCAATGCATCTAAGATTTAATCATTCCGTAACATTTTATAATTGCTAAACTGGTGATTTCCTTCAAGCTGCAGGAACAGCAAAGCATAAAGGGAATGTCTTACTCGAGGCAGACATGTTTGGCAAGGCAGAGTCTCGTGGCATCTTTCATATGGCTCAAAGTATCAGAAGCCTTTTGCACTTCTTTTTCCCATCAAGTGCTGATAAGCTTGGTGCAGAGACTCGGCTTGCACATGGAGAAACTCCTGTGCTGCTGGAGTCTAGTAATGATGAAAATGCAATTATGACTATTTTTGGAGTGAACAAAAGTAAACATGGTAGCCTGCATGGGTTTGGTGCTGAGGAAGTCATATTAGTTCGTGATGTTGCTACCAAGAAATATATTGTTGATCTTGTTGGGAAACAGGCTCTTGTTTTGACTACTGTTGAATGTAAGGGCCTTGACTTCCAGGTATGAGCCAACCAGTTCATTTCATTTGAGGTTATTTTGCAAGATATTTTTGTGGCAAAACGTAGTGCGTCAACTACTATTAAGACTTGGTTTGAGTATATAAAAACATATTGTGCAGGACGTGCTGTTATATAACTTTTTCAGTTCATCGCCTTTAAGAAGCAAATGGAGTTTTGTGCACGACTACGTGAAAGAAAAAGATAGTATAACATCATCTGAAGAAATCTCTCATCTGGATTTGGGCAGAAGCAAGCCTTATCTTCTCTGTTCAGAGCTTCAACAGCTCTATGCTGCAATCACAAGAAGTAGGCGAAGACTCTGGATATGTGAGGATACAGATGATTACAGTCAACCAATGTTTGACTACTGGAAGAAGTTGCGTCTTGTAGAAGTTAGATTACTTGATTCTTCCCTCATTCAACAAATGCAGACAGGAAGCAGCACTGATGATTGGGGGCTACAGGGCACTAAGGTTAGTGTTTTGAAATCCACTTCACTATGCTATGCAGTATGTGATGTCTAGTGAGGTAATGTCTTGAGTTCTTTTTCTTTTCTTTTTGACCGACATGTGTCTTGAGCTCTTAATCTCATGAAAGAAAACAGTTCGCTCAACTGTCTCAACTTTCAAACCAAAGTTCCAACTCTTGAACCTTCAAAACCGGAGTACTTGACCCTCCGAAATACCATGGTGGTCTAGATGGCATCCATATAGTTGCCAGGAAGTGGGACATGGTACCCTGTACAAAAAAGACAGAAGAAACTTGGAATAGAGGGTGTGGGGCAGGCCGAGGAAGTGATATGGAGAGAGTGAAGAAAAGAGAGAAAGAAAAGTGAGGGAAATGCATGACATGTGGGGTCCAATTGGCATGCCAATTCAGGTTGGCATCTTTCCACGTTGGAGCTCTGTTTGTAGCTACCATGACAAAACTACTTTGCAAGGCCACCCTAGAGGGTTATGTGCATGGGTTTTGAAAGTTTTTTAGCCGAGTGGGTTAAGTGAGTGAGACACCAAGGGCGTGTTTGTTTGGTAACAAGACACACTTGGCCACACTTTGGAATTGATTCTGGATCCCCACCTGCAGGACGCTACGCCTGCTCAGGACGACCCCATTATGGATTTTCCACAGAGGGACACGCTTGACCCAGCGCAAAAATGGGAATTCTAAATTATTCTGAATTTCTTAAAGACCAAAACCAGAACAAACCTTCAGAAATTGCGAATCGTAATAAAAAGATGTTGGGGGGCGAGGGTAGTAGTGCCTAACAAAGGTAGCTTAGTGTTTGATTGACTACTACTACTACTACTACTACTGTGATTTGCCACACTTCCTTAGCCCCATGGTCCACATTTCATAGATTCAGTTTTCTAGCTAAGTTTGCCACACTTGTGGCCTCCAATTTGTTGGCCACACTACATGTTGGCTAAGTTTGTACCAACCAAGCATGCTCATAAAATGCACGAGCCAATTTTTTGATTGACAGTTGATCTGTGTAGACACTTCTTTTTTGTTTAACCAGCTCATGGTGCATACCTACTGCAGTGTTAATGCACTTCGACAATTTGTATTCCATGTCATGGGTGCACCTCTCTCTTGTAGTTATTCGATGAAAGGCAATTTGAGATGGCCACATTGTGTTTCGAGAAGGCTGGTGATACATACAGAGAGAAGTGGGCAAGAGCTGCTGGACTTCTAGCAATGGCTGACCGTGTCATTTCCACAAATTTGGAGATCGGCCAGGCTTCAGTGCAAAATGCCTCAGATATTTACGAGTCTATTGGCATGTATGATGAAGTTGCCACTTGCTATATCAAGTTGGGTGACTACGAAGCAGCAGGTGTGTGGACTCTACATAACTATTCAGCTGTGTCAATATGACTGGGGTTTCATCATTCCATAGCGTTTTATAGATGGCGAGTTTCTCTTAATGGAGTTACCATAGAAATCAAATTTCAAAATGTTGGTTTGAAAGAACTCTTGCCTAACTAAACATTGTTTACCTTGCATTGCCACAGGAATGGTCTATATGCAGAAATGTGGTACTTCCAGGCTTGAGGATGCTGGTGACTGTTATGCTATGACTGAATGCTGGTTAAAGGCAGCTGAAGCTTACTTGAAAGCTAAGTGCTATACCAAGTGTTTCTCCATGTGCCTGAAAGGAAAATTATTCATTCTGGGGTTGCGGTTCCTATACAAAAGTTAAAGGAGGAATGCCTGGTCGAGAATTTGGAGTCTGTGGAGCTTTCTGAAGCTAGAAAGATGTATCTAGAAAATTGTGCCCAGCATTATTTTGAGCGTGGAGACATCAAGAACATGATGCTATTTATTAAGGCTTTTAGTTCGATGGATCATGCTCGGGCATTTTTAAACTCTAGGAATCTTGTTAATGAACTTCTCAACTTAGAGATGAAAGTGGGTAGTTTTCTTGAAGCTGTAGAAATAGAAAAGGATGATACTGATGTCTTGCAAGGAGTAGACATGCTTGAGATAGTGAGTCACTTTAAGGATGCTACAGAGTTAGCTGTCTGCAGTGTTGTTCTCAAGTCTTTGTTTTCTTCAGATAGGAGTATGAGGTCGTCTAACACAATTGCAGTGGAGGAACAGCTTGCAAAAGCCAATGATATGGCAAAGGTAGTCCGCGCTTACTGCTTCTGCTTTGATAACTTCGGAGCACGTGCACTGGAATGTGAGCCTAAATCCCTTGCCATTTTAAGTTGTGCCTTCCTTGTGGGTAGAAATTGTGGAAACTTGTTAGTAGAACTTGTTGCTGCCCGTTTTCTTCTTGATGTTCATCTCCAGTCTCAAGCTTCTGGATACAATTTGGGATTAGCGGAAGGATCAGAAAATGAAAGGTGTTGTAATGATATGCTGGCCTGTAACCAGATATCACCTGAAACTCTATTGTATGTCTGGAACCATTGGAGGTCAATCATAGTTAAAGTACTATCTCATCTTCGTCACTTCGATGGTCAAGAATCAAATGATTGTGCAGTTACGTATGATGATCTTTGTGCTAGATACTTTGGGCTGAGAAAAGATGGTGACAATGACAGATATATGGTTCCTACAAACATGAACTCAAGTTATCTTTCTGACCTAGCAGGCATAGGCTTTTTGCACCACGATGGTAACATAGGTTGGATGGATTCTATCCAGTTTCATTCGTTTGTTCAGAATTTCTGGATGAATGAGCTATGTTCAATTAGTTTGACCGTACTTGATAAGTTATCTTGCATTCAATTTTCTCCGAAGCAGGCATCTTCATACGCCCTTGGGAGAAGTATCCTTATCATGTATGAAATTGCCATGTTTCTGAAGGAGCCAGAGTTTGGTTTGCCAGAAAGCACCATAAAGTTAAGAAGCTTCTTGGTTCTGTGTGAAAGGCGCTTCTTTGAGTTTCTTTCTCATGTTTGGAGGGATGGGACAGTGAAGCCCCTCTTGTCTATGCTTGAGTTACCAATTGCATATGGTCTGATTACTGATTCCCTTGGCTCATATCTCAGACCAACAAATAATAAACCGACTCATGGGCATCTTGGGAGACTTGCCATGTTTCTGCTACACGTAGGACGATGTACATCACAACAGTCAGATGATATGTTGTTTTCAAGACTTCTGCAGTACCTGGACAAAGAATCTGAATGGGCAAATTTTTTCCAGTCTTTGAAGATATTTATTTGTGCTGGTGGGCTTCTCGGCAGATCCCAATTGATACTGAACTTTAAGCTTGCTCTTGAATCTACGATGAATGCAAACTGGATGGCTGAGCCGGACTACATATCCCCAGTATGCTAGGCGGATCTCATGGAGTTCCTTGGTTTCTTTGCTTCGTCATATTCTTTACCGAATGGGTGTGTATTTTGCGCAAAATCTATTCTAGTCAAGGTGCTAAAGTGCTGTACCAGCACAACATACCTCTTTAGGTTTCCTCCTAGTCCTAGGTCAGGTTTGGTTCCAGATGCAGTACCATTGTCAGCAGGGCATTTCATATCCCAGTCAGTCAGGAATATCTTGTCAAACAAGTGTATGATCCAAGAGTGGTTTCAGAAAACTTCTACTCCAATTAGTTCGTACATACAAGTCCTTCAGAGATTAGTTATCACACTTTATGTTGTGACTCTAAATCTTAAGGTGGGGGATTGCTATGAGGTCACACATTTCCTTCAGATGTACCATGTTTTTGAGGATTTACCTCTGGGGTTCTCTCAAAAAATTCTACATTCTCTGCAAATGAGTTCTCAGACACTTAGCAACTTCAGAATGTTATTTGCTGATGCACTTGCAGCAATTGGAAATCGCATGGTGGTTATGACTTCAAGCAAAGCCCGGCCAATGTTTCGGGACTTAAACGCTGACATAATTAGCAGAGCGGATTGGAAAGATTTTGAGAACGTACTTGGCCGTTTTTGCCCAGAAGATTCAAATGTCATAAGCAATGAGAATGTTCCCTTTTGGGAGAAATTGGAGGCATTTCGAGTTAACAAGCATTCCCAGGTGAGTTCATATGTTGCAATGTTCGTTTGGTTACCTTCTAGTTTGTTCTGATGCTCTGCAACTGCCAAGTTTTTTAGTATATTCTAAAAGTCAATTTCTGCAGAAAGATGCATGGATTATTATCAAATTTCTCAGAAGTGCTCTTTCCTGGGTGGAGCAAAGAGGCCCTCCAAAAAAGATGGACAGACAATTGTTGGAAGAGGCTAGACACATTTGCAATGAATTTGAAGAGCGGTCTGCGAGGTAAGCAAATGTTTAAGATGCCTTCAACTCTGACACATTGATGACTACTTACTAATGTAGTATTTCAATAATTAATAAAATGGCTGCATGCATCGTCCAGATGCAGAGGCCGGAGGTATATCCTCCTTTTCCAAAAAAAAAAACTAATGTAGTATTTCAGGTGATAGGACAATTGCGAATGTTACGTGCGAATCATGTCCCTCCTTTTCTGCATGATATATTACTACCTTTATGTGAAGGGTAAATGACTATACACTACATATCTTGTAAAAGATTCAATTTTGAGCATGCACACTGTCTGAAAACGCAGGCTGGGGAAGAGTGCTTGTGTGACTGCCAAGGACCTTTATTCATCAATGTGGGAAGATGGTGAGAACAAACTACGGAAGATTGTCCGCTGTTTCCAATCTGAAATGCCATCCATGAAAAAAGATTGCATGGGGGAATGCAGCTGCAGCTGTTGCCCCACAGCACGTTGGTGGAGCTGATGAGTTGGATGAATGTTCATACAAGGAAGCCAACACTGGAGGCAATAACGCGACGGTGGAATCGGCCAAGGAAGAAGCAGCTGTGGCACAGGCTTCAAAAATGACTGCGCAGAAGCAGAAAAACAAGAAGAAACCCAAAAAATCTAAGCGCCATGGCAAGAAGTGAACCAGTGTTGTAGTTTTTACTTCGCATATTTGACCGTCAAACCATCAGCAATGGCTGGCTTTTGGGTGTGTACCCGAAGGATTTGTTGTTGCCTTCCCTACTGTTACTCGCAGATCAGGCATATCTGTACAAAAGATGTTACTTTTCAATGGTATCTAGGTAGAAGTAAGACATGTTACATTAGTCAGCCCTTTTTGCTTGCTTCCTCTTCTCTACAGTGCTTCACCTTATCTGGACATCTTTGATGTGTTTTCACCTTAACCTACGACTTTGTCTGAATTAACACGATGCATACTAAGCCATATCCTGTGTAATGTGATGGTTAGCAGGATCTATAGCTGGACTTGGCAAATTCACACCCCTATACGTCCACGGACGCGTCCGGACAGTCTGCGGATGCATCTGGACTGCCCCTCATATCTTGTGTAGCAGCCACCTACCTTAAATTCGGACTCTTAAATCCATGCACGTCCATCATATATGTCAATGTCGCACGTAAATAACAAGTGTTGGTATAAAAAATACAGAGTTTTTAGATAAAATTTATTTTAAGTGCACAACTCAAACATTAGCTCATTGCTTTGCATCGTGGGTTCACATATGCTCCACAAGATCACTGAATAGCAACGCCTGCATCTGATGATCTCGAAGATTTCTATGTATCTGGAGAAAGTTCATAAGCTTATTTGCATCTTGATTTTTCAGGATTTGAACTTGTTCTCCATGCTCTTCAAAATAATTGGTTTGGCCAACATCCTCATCCTCATCCTCGACAATCATATTGTGCAAAATAACACAACATGTCATGAGCTGCCACAAAGTTTCTGATTCCCACATCATTGCAGCTCCACGAACAATTTCCCAATGAACTTGAAGCACTCCGAATGCCCTCTCCACATCCTTCCTAGATTCTTCATGCATTGTTGCAAAGTGCCTTTGTTTGTTGCCATGTGGTTCGGATATGGTCTTCACAAATGCCGCCCACTGAGGATACACTACTGGAATCAGGAGATTTGCCGTCTGCCATGGCAGACGGCAAAGGGCAAAAGGCGGACGGCAAAGGCCTTTGCCGTCCGCTAGCGGACGGCACAATTTCGGGCCCAACGAGCTCCGGCAAAGGGGTTCTTTGCCGTCTGCTTCGGCCCAGCGGACGGCAAAGATTCTTTGCCGTCAGCTTGCAGACGGCAAAGGACCTGGACGGCGTAGTACTGACGGCGCCACCGTCAGGCAGCTAACGGACCCCCACCCTTTGCCGTCTGCCTCCCGCGCCCCGTTGCCGTCTGCCTCGTGCCCCCCTTTGCCGTCTGCCACGTGGCAGCTTTGCCGACGGCGGCCGTCGGCATAGCGCCTCTCTTTGCCGTCTGCCTCCCGCCCCCCCTTTGCCGTCTGCCTCCTCCCCCTTTGCCGTCTGCCGCGGACGGCAAAGAGGCAAAATGGGCCAGCCTTGTTTTCCCAGGTTTCATAGGCGGCCGCCACGTGGCAGCTTTGCCGACGGCGGCCGTCGGCATAGCTACCTTTGCCGTCCGGGGCAGACGGCAAATAGGCTGTATTGCCTCTTTTTTTTGTTTTTGTTACATTCAACAATTTTCAAACAAACAATATATGATATATACATAAATAATTCACAGAAACAATGTGCAACAGCCATATATGATCAACCAACAATTATACCAAATTAAAAGTATCAAATGCCACATTGTTCGCCATATTACAATAGGTTCATCCATACATACATATAGTCTCATCGACACAAATGACTCAATACATGAAAACAGAAAGTAAACCTAGCACTACATCAAAGCAAGCTGCCGTGAACTCGTCTCAAATCTGCAAAATTGGAAATAAGAAAGTTAGAAAAATAATACTAGAATTAAGAAGTAGAAGAAGATCTAGAATTAGAAGAAGATGAAGGGGTTGTTTGGTTTCAAGACACAACTAGCCACACTTTGCCACAACTCAACTTAGGCAAGTTTGACCATGTTAGGTGTGTGTTTGGTTCTTGCCACAACTAAGGCAAGAATTTTTTTTATTAGCAGTAAGACCCACATGTCATAGATAGAAAAAGTGTGGCAAGATTCCCTTAGGCAAGCCAAAGTGTGGTAACTATTTGAGCACCTCAAGTAAGGCAAGTGTGGTAAAATTGTGGCAAGCCAAAGTGTGGTAAAATTGCGGCAAGCCAAATTGTGGCTAACTATTTGAGCACCTAAAGCCAAAGTGTGGCAAGCCAAAGTGTGGCAAGATTCTTTCTCTGTCTCCTCTTGTTTTTCTTCTTCTTATTGCTTATTTGTGTCATTTTAGAGCTAACCTAGGTAATTATCATATTATTTACCTAACTAAGCTTATTGTGTCATTTTGCAAGAAAATAAGCTAAGTCTATGGCATCTATGAGGTTACCAAGTCTATTATGTCATTTTTGAGTTAACTAAGCTTATTATGTCAGTGTGGAGGAAACAATGCTAAGTATAGGTCATTTTAGAGCTAACTTAGGTACAATATGTCATTTTGGAGGTAAGTAAGCTTACTATGTCATTTTATAGGAAACAAAGCTAACTTAGGTAAAATATGACATTTATCTAAGTGCTATGTTTGTATTTGTTTGAGAAAATGAGCCAAGTAAGTGGCATATTAGGGCTTACCGTCCTCGTCATCACGGAGGTGAAGCACTGGGGTTGCTCGGGTCGTGCGATGCGGCTCGGGAGTTATGCTGTACCAAAGATCATTTGCGTTAGCATGATGATGCTGAAATGTTAAGACTAGTAACTAATGAACATTGAAATGGAACTCACCGTTCCAGCCGTGGTAATGACTGGCATCGGCGGAGGGGTCTGGCCGTTCTTCTCGCACAAAGTCTGCACATTTGGTTTTGCCAAGTCAATCATATTGGTTATTAATGAAAAGAACATGTAGTGCATGATTTGGCTAATATGAAGAAGAAACTTACCACGATGAGCTCGTACATGGCCCGGTTAGACGCATCGTTCCGTGCCCTCTCCTCCTCCAACAACCTAGCCGTCCTCTCCTCCAGATCCCTCTTCTCCTCCGCCGCCTGCCGGGCCTGTTCCGCCAGAAGCGCCTGGGTTGTCTCTCTCTCTTTCTGCAGAGCAGCCTGCAACACAACTCCTCGTTAGCATTGTAATCATCTTTGTTCGCACACACAATGTAATGGAGGAAACCTATCTGAGTCCGTATGACTAACCTCGATGGCGAGCTGGACTGGCCATGGACGAGGCGGCATCTCAGGATAGGAGCTCGTTTGGTGCGGCTTGATCTGCCGGAGAGTGCTCGAAGACCGTATATGTCCATCTCCAATGGCTATCGAGCCATGGGGCCTCCCGTGGCCAGCTATCATCACCAGGTCTGGATCAAGTGGATGCTGGCTCGGGTTGAAGTCCTCCCCATTCACCGCCTTCCCCACATCTCTGTACCTCACGAGCTTGTGGTGGGAGGAGATATTGCTGAAGTTCTCGGGATCATCGAGGTCAGACTCAGAGAATGCCTTGACCTTCTTGTATGAGGCAGTATGGGCCATGGCATAGAGGTCGTACACCGCTGGCACCTCCGTCTTATTGTGATGAGCCTACAAGAGAGGAACAAAGTATTAATAATGGGTAAACCTAGCACTACAAGAATGAATTGCAGGAATCATGAAGCAAACCACATACCCAGTTCCGCTCGAACTGATAAATGTTGGCGCTGCCTTGATGGTGTGGCACACCTTCCATTTGGGCACGCCGTGCCTTGGCATCGTCGTGGACGACTCGCCATTGGTCAGAGCACCATTCATTCACCAACGCCTCCCAACAACCCATCTTATCCGCACACCATCTAGGGGGCACCTAAGTTAATAAAGAGAAATTTGAGAGCTACGCCTACGAATCAAAGCAAAGGAAACTAAGTACAAGGCCTTAAGAATAGGTAATTACCTTCATGTACTGCTCCTTGTCCAGAAACTTTCGGCGGGACGATGACTTGGCCTTCTTAATACGCTGCGAGGCGTAGTAGTCTCGAACAGCCTGTACACGAGCCTCGTGCCGTAAGTTCTGTAGTAGGCGCCTGCACTCGTAATCGATAAGCTTTGCCACGGCCTCCTCGTATCCCTCCTCACACCTGTAGAAGGTATGCAATCAAAAGAGACAACACTGATTAGTACAATAACTAGCTATTATTGATTTTTAATTGTGTAAAGGAGAAATTACCCAGAACTTCCTGATGACCATGTCGGCCCTCGTGTGGCACAACACACCGTCGATCATCTCCTCCGGCGGTGCAGGGGCAGCCAAGTAGTGCTCCCATTTCAATCCTACCTCTTCTTGCTGACCCTCGCTAGGCAACGTGACAAACCCCGGGAAGTTATGCCGTAAAATCACACCAAGGATGGAGTTGGGCCTGCGGACATCCTTGGCGTGAATCCAACCCCTGCAGTATGACAAAGCCAACGCATTAGATATGTGAAGAAACATGAAGGCAAAAGGTTTAAAAAGAGTAAATGCACTTACTTCAGCGGCTCAGGCTTAATCAGCCACCTCTGCTCGCGGGTCGCCGGCACGGGCGGGAGCCGTGTACACCCACGCTGGTAGACGGTGCCCTCAACCACCTCGTCCCCGCTATCAGAAAGCCGATCCCCGCCACCATCAGCATGGCCACTCGGCTCCGGCTGATGCACATCCGGCCAGGTATCCCATCCGGTGGAAGCCTGTGGAGTCTCATAGGACGAAGCGTCTGGCACAGGAGTCTCGCGGGACGAAGCGTCTGGCACAGGAGTCTCGCGGGTGGCCGCGTCTGAGACAGAAGGATTGTCGACCCGAGGCTCGTGGACAGGAGTCCTTGTAGCCTCCACCTCAGACGGGTCCACCGTAGCAGTCCTGTGCTCGGGTGAATCAGCTGGGGGTGGCGGCAAGGAAGGTGTAGCAGCCTTCCTACCTCTCCCGCGGCCACCACGTGTAACTTTAGGAGCCTTCCTACCTCTCCCTCGACCTCCTCTCCCGGTCGGCAACTTCGCCGACGAAGAAGCGCCCTCGGGTGTCCCAATACTGTCGTACAACGCTCTCCGGAGAGTTTGGGGTGGAATGGAAGTACCCCTCCCACCACGCACCGACGAAGGATCCTCGGATCGCTCTCGACCCGCGCCCACCATATTTCAACACCTGCCATGACAAAGAGTAAACGAAATTAGTACAACATAAAAAAATGAATACCGACATGAATAATAATATGTATATATATAATTTGAGTGTATCATCATCATGTATACCTGACATGAACTAATAATAATCTTCATCGTCTATATATGCTCCGGGATCAATAAATGCATCATCATCATCACTATCATTAATAAATGCATCATCATCACTATCGGGAGCAACATGTGGAAGGCCTCCTTTATGTAATCGGTCAAGCATTGAGAGGTCATCCGCAGCAGTAACCTCTTCTTCTTCCGTCTCTTCTTGTTCCGGCTCAGGGGTGAAGTCGGATTCACTGTCGCTGTCCTCAATGTTCTGGGGTGAAGTAGAGCGGTTCTTGAAACATTTTTTGGAAAGATGTGTTTCTTGGAAGAATTCTCCTTCATATGTGTCTGGGTTAATGTGAGGTTCATAATCATCTTCATTGAGGGGAGGTGGTCTAAAATGTGGCGGCACATCATAAACGACATCCCGACCATTCAGATTTGGATCAGTTTGGCAGGCCCACGGTAGATAGAAAACTTGGGTCGCCTGTTGAGCCGTAATATAGACATCGGGAACATCTAAATGGGTGCTTTGTTTGATTTCGACTAGCCCTATATGTTCATGAGTCCTTCTAGTCTCCTTCGGCTGGAACCAATAACATTTGAAGACTACGACGTTTGGTGGGTTTTCACCAATGAATCTAAGTTCATAAATTGCTTCAACTCTTCCATAATACTCAACACCTCCTTCGCCGACAGCGGAGACACAACAATTTGTAGACTTTCGGTCGGCCATAGATAGCTCTTTGCCAAAAGTATGAAAGCGATACCCGTTGATGTCGTATTTGTCAAATGAACGGACCTTATAGTCAAAACCATTAGCGACTTGTCTCAATTCGGAGTCCATAGACTCTGCATTAGCCTACAAGTTTAATACGAAAGGATTGTTGCATTAGCCGCAAACTAGACGAAGAAATGAAATGGTCTAATGGAAATTACCGTTTGTTTGAACCAAGAGATGAAACCGGGATAGCCGCCTCCATGCTTTGCCAGAAGCTCATACTCTTCGATGGAATCCTTTTGGATCACCACTCCATCCGAGAATTTGGCGACGTATCGACTGTATCACATATCCGGGAATAAGAGCATTTCAAAGGAATTAGAAGTTGCGAAACAATGTACCGAGAACTTACTCGATGTACGGCCGCACTTCTGTTAGGTTGTTGAAGATATACAACGAAATGGTCCGCCATTCTTCGACATCCAACGCTATTGCTTTCGAAGCACCGGCTGGTGCGAGCTTCCCTTTGAATAGGCTGAGGTTGGATCGACCTTTTTCACAGTCGCCATCATTGTACCGAGGCTTCGGATTATGCAAATGACGATTCTTGGCTTTGTAGTGTGCTGTCATGAAGTTTGCCGCCTCCTCAGTAATGAATGCCTCGGCCATCGATGCTTCAATTCTACGTTTATTTTTACATTTTGCTCGAAGCGTCTTCTGCATCCTCTCAGTTGCGAAGCACCAACGATTTTGCACGGGCCCCCCCAATCTTGCCTCGGTCGGGAGATGCAAAATCAAATGCTGCATTGGATTAAAGAATCCCGGTGGAAAGATCTTTTCTAACTTGCATATCAACTCCGGCGCCAACTCTTCCAGTTCGTCTAGCACGTCAGGCGATAGTTCTTTCGCACAAAGAGCACGGAAGAAATAGCTCAGCTCTGCCAGTACTAGCCATTCATCCTCAGGGATAAAGCCACGCAACATCACCGGCATTACCCGCTCAAGCCATATGTGCCAATCATGACTCTTGAGACCAAATATTTTCAATTTGTCAAGACTCGCTCCCCTCTTTAGATTCGCTACATACCCATCGGGGAACATCAACTGCATTTTCACCCACAAGATCATTTCCCTCATAGCTGGCCTTCCAAGATTGAACCATGCCTTTGGCTTCCTCCAGTTCTTCTTTCCTTTCGGTTGTCGCATGTTTTGTAACGGTCTATCACATAGAGCCTCCTGATCGACTCTAGCCTTAGGATTATCCTTCGACTTCCCCTCTATGCCGAACAATGTACCAAAAAGGGCCTCGGCGATATTCTTTTCAGTGTGCATCACGTCGATGTTGTGTGGGAAAAGGAGGTCTTTAAAGTAAGGCAGATCCCACAAGCATATCTTGTGAGTCCAGGCGTGTTTCGAATTATACCCTTTGAAATACCCTGGACGATTTGGATCCGGCTCGAGAGCGTTTATCTGATCTAGGGTCTGTTGGCCTGTCAATGCAGGTGGTGCAGAGTTTTTGACAACTCTACCTTTCATGAAATTCTTCTTGTCTTTTCTGAACTTATGGCGAGGATCCAGGAACTGTCTATGCAAGTCGAAGCAAGAATACTTGCGACCCGCCTGCAGCCAACGAAACTCAAGAGCTGCCTTGCATGTGGGGCACGGGAACCTTCCATGCACACACCAGCCAATGAATAGCGCATACGCCGGCAAGTCATGCGACGAGTACATGTACCACACATGCATTTTGAAGTTTTTTTTGTAGCGGCGTCATATGTCTTGATCCCATTATGCCAAGCTTCTTGCAATTCATCCTTAAGCGGCTGCATGTACATATTCATATTCTTCCCCGGATAGTTGGGCCCTGGAATTATCAACGTCAAGAAAATGTTCTTTCTTTTCATAATCTCTCCGGGGGGAAGATTGAGTGGAATGACAAATACGGGCCAGCAACTGTATTGGGTTGCCGTCATACCAAACACATTTAACCCATCTGTGCTGATGGTGACTCGAGGATGCCTTGGATCTGCCGCTTTATCCTTATGTAATGCATCGAAGTGCTTCCACGCAAAAGCGTTTGAAGTGTGTCCCAACATCGGATTCCCATCTGCATCTAGTTCGGTTCTTTTGCCCAATTTATGCCACGTCATCTGTCTGGCCGTCTCTTCGACCATGAAAAGACGTTGAAGTCTTGGTATGATTGGCATATACCGAAGAACATTAACTGGGATTTTGGTCTGACTCTTCTCACCCATACCGTTGTCTACCACAACATACCTGGAAGACTTGCAAATGGGACAATAGTTGAAGCCCGCATACTCAAGCCTAAATAAGGCACATCCATTCTCACAGGCATCTATCTTCTCATAGGGCATCTTAAGCGCACGTAGGATTTTGTCCGACTGGTACAGGTTTGCTGGCAATACATGGCCTTTGGGTAGAAAGCGTCCAAATATCGTCATCATCGCGTCGTAGCATTCTTTGCCCAGGTTGAACTGAGCCTTCAGAGCCATTACTTGCGCGATGGCATCCAGCTGACAAAGCTCAGTGTGCTCGTGGAGAGGACGTTTTGAAGACTCCAACATTTCATAGAAGGCCTTTGTAGATTCCTCCATCTCATCGTCCGAATCCCGAGCATCATCAAAGTCTTGCACCATGTCTTCGATCCCGGTACCATGCTCGTCGGTGCGACGACGAACCACCTCAGCTCTGGCACGTTGGGCAGACTCACCATGAAATCTCCACACCGTATAATCAGTCGTAAAACCCCACTTCTGCAAGTGTTTACCCATTTCATCCCGTGTCCACTTTTTATGGTTGTCGCACCGGACACAGGGGCACCAGGTTATTTCCTGGCCATTTGCAAATGCGGCGCTCAGAAACCCCTTGGTTTTTGTTAACCATTCAATGGTCATTTCTTTCTGACTAGGGTGACCGGTGTACATCCAAGCACGATCACTCATCTTGCCTACCTACTAAACACACAACAAATATATATATAATTCATCATCTATATTCATCCGTTAATCAAGTTTGTCAGTTTTATTATGTCCATGCAACCTACACGCTAATAGGTAGAGATAGGTCCTAATCCCACCCGAGTATGTGTAGATTGGGTTCGTTTTCCCATGCTCTACTCCGGATCCGACGCAGAATTTCGGCAGCACCTCCCCGCTGTTCTCCTGATACACGTCTCGGCAATAAGCAGAGAGGATGTGTACCCGGAGAACAACAGGGAGGCACTGACGAAATTCCGCATCGGATCCGGAGCAGAGCATAAGGGAAAACGAACCCAATCTACACATACTCAGGTTGTCCATGGATAACGTTGGACAATTCGAAAGGATGGCGGTTATAAATATGCAAAGACATGCATATTTATAGATGCCGCCCTTTCGAACGGGAGACGCATACTGGTCACGCATACTGATGATTGAAGACACCTATAGCTAGCAAGTTTCATCGGCACGAAGATCGGAACCGAGCAAATTAAGGGGGCCGGGGGAGATGTCATTTGTGCTCACCCACGAACGCGTTGGGAAGCTCGTCAAACGCACGGGGAGGTCGTCGAACAGCAGACCCTCGCAGCGACGAAACAACTGCACATTGAAATCCACCCGATCAACACAAATATGATGTTTTTCATAACAAAATTAGAATATATATATATGACCTAACTCATAATTTACAAAACTATGACCCCGTCGGCCTCTGGAAGGCCGAAGAGCACCTCTTCGGTCAACAAGAGGCCGAAGAGGTGTCGGGGGGTCAGTGACGGCGTATTAACAATTGCTCGGAGTGTCGTGCCGGGGTGTCATGTCTGGGTGTCGGGGTGTCGTGTCGTGTCTGGGTGTCGGGGTGTCGGGGCGTCGTGTATGGGCGTCGTGTCTGGGTGTCGGGGTGTCGTGTCGGGGTGTCGCGGTTCTTGGCGGGGCGTCGTGTCGGGTGTCGTTTTCTTCTTCTTCTCTTCTTCTCTTCCTTTTCTTCTTCTTTTCCTTTTTCCTCTTCTCCTTCTCCTCCTCTCCTCTTTCTTCTTCTTCTTCTTCTCTTCTTTTTCTTCTTCTTTTCCTTTTTCCTATTCTCCTTCTCCTCCTCTCCTCTTTCTTCTTCTTCTTCTTCTTCTTTTTTCTTCTAGTTTTTTTTCTTCTAAGTTTTTCCTTTTCTATCTAAGTTTTTCCTACCTAATAAACTAACTATCTAATTTAACAGAAAATAAAACAGAAAATAAACTAACTAACTAACTAACTAACTAAAAAAACAGGGAAAAACAAAAAAATGTGAGGGGGGCGGTGGCCGGGCACTCACCGGAGTTGGGTGGGGGCGGCCGGGGCGGCGGGGGGAGGGGGGATCCGCGGGGAGGGGGGCCGCCGGGAGGGGGCGGCTTCGGGAGCCAGCTCGGGGAGGGGGCGGCGTGGGGGCGCCGCCGAGGGGATTGGGGCGGCGCAGGGAGGGGCTCGTTGCGGTGGTGGGGGCGGCGCACGTAGGGCGGCGGCGCGGTGGTGGGGGCGGCGCAGGGAGGGGGCCGGCGAGGGGAGGGGCGGCTCGGGGAGGGGGCGGAGCGGGGGAGCCGCCGAGGTGATGGGGGTGGCGCGGGGTGGGTGGCGGCGCGGTGGTGGGGGGCGGCGCAGGGAGGGTGGCGGAGCGGTGGTGGGGGGCGACGCAGGGAGGGTGGCGGCGCGGTGGTGGGGGGCGGCGCACAGGGAGGGGGCCGGTGGTGGGGGGCTGGCGGCGCAGGGAGGGGCGCGCGGGGCGGGAAAGATTGAGATTCGGGAGAGTGAGGGGGGTGGAGGAGGGATCCGGCCGTTATAGGGGCGTCCTCTTTGCCGTCTGCTAGCCGACGGCAAAGAGGGGGGTGCGCGGGGTGGGGCCCCGCCGTGACCGTTAGGGGGGCGTCCTCTTTGCCGTCTGCTAGCGGATGGCAAAGAGAGGGGAGGCAGACGGCAAAGATGTACCCGACGGCAACGAGGCTGTCCTCCGAACCCATGGTGTGGTGGGGCCCGCCCGTGACCGTTGCCGTCTGCCTGCCCCATCTTTGCCGTCTGCTAGCCGACGGTAAAGACCTGGCTGACGGCAAAAAGACCCTTTGTCGTCTGCCATGCCTTTGTCGTCTGTTTTCGGGAAGCTGATGGCAAAGGCCTTCTTTGCCGTCTGCCAGCAGACGGCAAAGACCTGGCAGACGGCAAATGTCCTGATTCCAGTAGTGATAGATGCCATCGACAAGATAGTATCCCAAGTTTAGTCAGGGGCATTGACAGTGTAGTTGCACATCAACGATTTCCCATTGCAAAGCCTCCTGAACTCGGGAGATCGTTGAAGCACGTTGATGTCGTTGGGAGAATCCGACATTCCAAAGAAAGCATAACAAATCCATAAGTCATGTGATGCCACTGCTTCCGGTATGATGGTGTGACCTTGATACATTCCCAGCAAACCTTTGGGGCAGTTCTTTTATTGTCAATGCATACAATCAATTGATCCGAGCATTCCTCGAAACCTTCTGCCCTCTCCAACAGCCAACAACTTTTTTGTATCAAACATATTTGGTTCTCTCAGATACTCTGCTCCAAACACCTACACCACGTTGTGAGCAAACTTGATAGTAGTCTTCAGGCATGTGCTCTCCCCCATCCAGACCATCTCACCAACGGCGTCCACGGCAGTACCAAGTGCAAGCATGCTCAGAGCAGTCGTGCATTTCTGCTTAGCAGGAAAGAAAGTTGGCTGCAACAATCCCTTGTGAGCTTGAAGTAGTCATCGTGTGCCTCCACTCCCTCCATAATGTGCAAAACAATGGTTTCCGCATGCGAAAACAGTGATGAAACCATGGATCATAAGGAAAAGTTGGGTCCGGGGCAAAGTAGTCCTTGTGCAGTAGCCGTGCTCCGGAGACACTATCCCAATTGATCACTCTTGGACCATGATTGGTCCCTTGAAGTTGAGAATATGCTTCACCTGCCGGTCCATTTCCTCTTGCATGCTCATGTCCACTTCTTCGTCCGAATCCGATGAATCGAAGAACTCATATTGAATCATTTGATCAAGCTCCATCATTCCATACTCCTAGTCCGACAAAGCATCGGAATTCATCGTTTTCCCTACAATAAATCACAAAACCCATGTCGGACAATGTTTTGAACACATAGAGCGCAAGGGGCCGCCCAAGAGTTGTCGGGTGTACCGCTATGGCGTCCGGGCTGGCGACGATCTCCGCGGCGCCGAGCATGGGAGAGAGGATTGTTTTGCTAGTCATGTCGGCTCTGAGGCTCAGAATGACTGCGGTGGCAGCGGAGCTACGAGCACAGAGGAGGAAGAAGAGATAAGAGAGAAAATGGGTCCGGTAGATCGAGGGGGTGGATTTGGTGCAATTTGTGTTGGGGTAGGCCTGTCCGGGTTCGATGTGACGGATGCGCCCGGGCGCGCCAGGGCATCGCCATATTTGCCCCATATTTGGGTTGGATATGAGGGTGTCGGTCAGCCCGGGCATTTGACACTGGTTTGAGGTGCCCTTCTAGGTCGTTTTTCTGACCGCTCAGTGACCGGGCTGTCCGCCCGGGCATATTAGGGGAGTGTGAGACACCCGGTTGTAGACGCTCTTATGCATATATTTTAGTTCAATTTAGGCAAAAACTAACAAGGCGATCATTAGTCAGTTGATTGATTATCACTGAAAAAGAAAAGCTACCAGTTTAAAGCTGGAAGTGACTATAGTCAGAAGATAATGCTTTAGTGTTTTTATGCCTTCATAGACATCATTCAATCGTTTTTACCATGCATGGACAGAAAGAAGTATTTCAAGTTTCTTCAAATAAAATTGATCGGTTCCTCATCTGTCAGTAGTTTTTAGTAGAATGTACTCCTCGTATTCCGGATATTTCCGTCAAGGTGGCCCTTATTAACTTAGGGTGTCTCGCATTCCGGAGATGTTTCGGTCCACCTGAGCAGGATGCCTGGCTAGCTCTTCTTGAATGTGTTGCCCTCCACACACCAGACATTGATCAGGCTCAGGACCGTATGTCGTGGCACCTTGAATCATCTCGCCGCTTTTCTTCTAAGTCACTGTACAAGGCCATTGTCGCCTCTCCTGAGCCGGAGCCCCTGGCACATATTTGGTCCATTAGGCTCCCGCTTAAGATTAAGACATTTCTATGGCAATGAATTTGGGGCTGTTGTCGTGGGATAGACAAGACAAGTGTCCTAATAGGAGAAGTTAGTTGTGAGGCCATAGCGACGAGGTGAAGCCTTGTATGGGGTTGATTGGAAACGAGAAAGGCAAGCTTACCCAGGTTCGCCCCCTCAGGTGAGGTAAAAGCCTACTCCTGCTAGTTTTGCTTATTGGATGTGTTGATCTCGATTACATGGGTGTTGTTTAGCCACCTATGCCTCGAGATCTTCTAACTTGACTTGTCCCTTTGGACAACCGAGGAACCCCCTATATATAATAGTCCGGGTTCCTGGTTTACAATAGATTCTGGGTTCTACCCGTAATAGGAGTCCTCCTCTAAGTCCTCTGTGCTCCTAAGTTAGGAAGCCTCTGACTTGTATACGACCTCCTTAAGCCGGGTCTCGCCGCCTCATGTCGGGTCTCGACTGGGCCAATCGGGCCATTATGACCCGGCCTAGTTGTCTTCTTCTTGAGATCCGGTCTTGAGCCTCAGGGTCATCTGTGGGCCGACTTATCTTTACATAGCCGACTTATCAAGACTCGGCCCAAACTTCCGGGTCTAACTCGTGGGTTATATCCCCAACATTAGCCCTTAGATTAGCTTGAATTTATTCATTCTAAGCTCCTTATCTTTCTGTATTTGGAATTTCTTCCGCACATCTCAATCTTCCTTTGATGACACGTGTCAAGATATGACAACGAATCTAGGGTTTTACCCACGTCAAAGGATATCATCGTGAAATCTCAGGGATATCCCTGAAAAGACGTTGCGACGCCTCAGGTTTCCCACCCCATTTTATAAATAGTGCGGCAAGAGCCCGAGGCTCATTTTTACATCCCGCGCTCATGCTCTTCTTCTTCCTCGCGACTGCTCCAGTTCCACCTTGCTCCCGATCGAGCTCCGAACCCTAGCAGACGTTAGAGTTCATCTGCGTCCGCCGTCACCATCGAAGCTCATGCGCGGCCGCCGCCATCCATCTACGATCCGACGAGTTCGTCCACCGTAGTTTCTTAGATATGTAAGTCCCCTTTCACCTTCAATGTGCTTCCGCCGCGGTTCGAGTGATATTTATCGCCATAGTTCGTCATAGTTCATCCTCGTCTAGGCTCATCTCCTCATTTAATCTCAACATTTCCTAGATTTGGATTGCCTTTTTGCATATCGTAATGCTCCCATGATACATTTATATCCTTGACGATCTGTTTCCGCCACGATAGTTTTTCTTTCCATTGCCACGGTAGCATTCTTCTCCACTGCTAGATTTTGCCACCCTTTTTATTTTCTTTTTCAATATCATTTAGATCCAATTTTTTTGTCAATTTGCAATAGTAGTTGTTTGTGGCAAATTTGTAACCCGACAAACTACTATTGGAAATATGCTCTAGAGGCAATAATAAAATGGTTATTATTATATTTCCTTGTTCATGATAATCGTTTATTATCCATGCTATAATTGTATTGATTGGAAACTCAAATACATGTGTGGGTAATATAGACAACACTGTGTCCCTAGTATGCCTCAAAATAGACTAGCTCGTTGATCAAAGATGGTCAAGGTTTCCTAGCCATAGACATGAGATGTCATTTGATAACGAGATCACATCATTAGGAGAATGATGTGATGGACAAGACCCAAACTATGAACGTAGCATATGATCGTGTCAGTTTATTGCTATTGTTTCTGCATGTCAAAGTATCTGTTCCTATGACCATGAGATCATGCAACTTACTGACACCGGAGGAGTACCTTGTGTGTATCAAACGTCGCAACGTAACTGGGTGACTATAAAGGTGCTCTACAGGTATCTCCGAGGGTGTCTGTTGAGTTGGCATGGATCGAGACTGGGATTTGTTACTCCGTGTGACGGAGAGGTATCTCAGGGCCCACTCGGTAATACAACATCACAATAAGCCTTGCAAGCAAAGTGACTAAAGTGTTAGCCACGGGATCTTGTATTACGGAACGAGTAAAGAGACTTGCCGGTAATGAGATTGAACTAAGGTATAGAGATACCGACGATTGAATCTCGAGCAAGTAACATACCGAAGAACAAAGGGAACAACGTACGGGATTAACTGAATCCTTGACATAGAGGTTCAACCGATAAAGATCTTTGTAGAATATGTAGGAACCAATATGGGCATCCAGGTCCCGCTATTGGTTATTGACCGTAGAGGTGTCTCGGTCATGTCTACATAGTTCTCGAACCCGCAGGGTCTGCACACTTAACGTTCGGTGACGTTTCGGTAGTATTGAGTTATGTATGGTGGTGACCGAAGGTTGTTCGGAGTTCTGGATGAGATCCCGGACGTCACGAGGAGCTCCGGAATGGTCCGGAGGTAAAGATTGATATATAGGAAGTACTGTTTTGGTCATCGGAAAAGTTTCGGGTATTTCCGGTAGTGTACCGGGGGTACCGGGAGGCCATCGGGAGGGGCCACCCATGCCGGGAGGCCACATGGGCCTTAGGAGTGGCGCACCAGCCCTTAGTGGGCTGGGCAAGCCAGCCCCTAAGGGCCCATGCGGCTAAGGTGGGGGAAAAGGAAAAAACCCCAAGTGGGGGAAGGGTTTCCAAGTAGGATTGGAATCCTACTTGGAGTAGGATTGGAGGTGGACTCCTCCACCTCCTCCTTCGGCCGACTCCTAGGGGGAACCCTAGGGGCGCCGGCCCCTCCCCTCCCTCCTATATATATTGGAGGGGAGAGAGGGTAGCCGCACCCAACCCAAGGGCCACGGTGCAGCCCTCTCTCCCCACTAGATCGTCTCCCTCTAGTTTCGGCGGTGCTTAGGGGAAGCCCTGCCGGAATAGTTCCACCACCACCGTCGCCGCGCCGTCGCGCTGCCGGAGAACTCATCTACCTCTCCGCTCCCTCTTGCTGGATCAAGAAGGCGGAGATCGTCATCGAGCTGTAGGTGTGCTGAACACGTAGGTGCCGTCCGTTCGGCGCTAGATCGTGATTGGATCGCGGGACGGCTAGAGATTTGGATCGCGAAGACGTTCGACTACATCAACCGCGTTTGTTAACGCTTCCCGCTTAGCGATCTACAAGGGTATGTAGATCCACTCTCCCTCTCGTAGATGCTCATCACCATGGATAGATCTTGCGTGTGCGTAGGAAAATTTTGTTTCCCATGTAATGTTCCCCAACAACTACTGCCTTTGCCAACTTTTAGATCATCAAACTCCACAAGTAGTTATCCATAGCTTGATTTTATTCACCGGCTTTTATCTCTGTTGTAATTTTTTTTGAGATGGAACACCCGTATTCCATTATGACACGGCTTGATCGCCGGCCACCGCACTGATTACATCATCAAGGTAGCTAGTGAACCATTCCCTAAGTTCACCATCAGCTAAACCTGCACCCTTTCTAGCCAACACATGCGCCGGCAAGTTACAAGTCCTGCCCACATACACCACACTAGCCTCTATGAACCGAGTTTCAAGTTTGAACCTGATATCACTGAACAAGACACCCAACGGTGCCAGATCATAGGCATTCGATGTTGTAGCTTGCTTGAGAACCAAGCAATCAGTTTTGAAGATTACTCTTCCCACACCAATACGACCTGCCATCGACACAGCCTGAGCGAGGGCAAAGGTTTCAGCATGCAGGGCATCAGTGAGATCATGTTTACCACCAGCAGTAGCAAACTGAATTTCATGTGTGTCATATCTGCAAATAAACCCCCGCCCGCCAGTTCCAGACCGCTCAGAGAACGTCGCATCTGTGTTGATCTTAACCATGTGGCTCGGAGGCTTCATCCATTTCTGGGATTGTACTGCTATGCTCGTTGGTTTTGGCACCAGGAACTCTGTCCATTCATTGGCATGACGCTGGACAGTATATCGGAAGGCCTCGACCTCCATCCTTTGCTCGCCATGGTTGCCCTTATTGCGCTCCGACCACCAACACCAGAGAAGCGCAACAGAAAGGAGCATGCGATCTTGTGGGAGGATAAAGATGATTGCTAGGCACTCCCTGGCTGAGTTGCATCCAAGAAGTCGAAGCACATCTTCAAGTAATAAGGCACGCCATCTATCCTTAGCCATTTTGCACTTGATTCATCTCTGTTGTAATTTCCTTGTTGTAGTATCGGTCAGAAAACCATGGCTAATCGAACATATAAATGTGGCTGTGCTACCCGCCATTCCAAGGGCATTGCGTTTGCTGGATGTTTTTGACCGCTGGATGGGTTTACCACAGTGCTTTTTTGGCTACTGGCGGCTGGTCAACCGTCAGTTTTTCTTCACGTTCGAAGCAGCTTCAGCAGACAATGCCGAGTGGGGTCGTGAGCTTGTGGGGGCCAGCAAACAGAGGGTGGGTTTACTGGCGATGGGAAGTTTGTGACTGGGATGCCCGATAAAACCTAGCTTCCACACCCACGCCCGCACGCAACCGTCCCTCCTCCTCCTCGACCTCCCTCCTAGCCGCCGCCACTTCTCCTCTTCATCCTCTATCTTCCGCGCCGCCGCCGCTCCTCCTCCTCCCCACTCTAGCCCCTCCAGGTCGTCACTCGCGGTGGTTCCAGATCCGGCGCTGGTCGTCCCCATGGGTGAGGAGGGGAGGCCATCGTCAGGGAGAAGAAGCAACGATGCCAGCGGCCCTGTCACGGTGGTTTGGAGGGAGAGGGAGGAGGTCGGCCACGAGAGAAGGGGCAGTCCGGTCCTGCTCGTCCTCCTCCACCTCTTCTTCTTCGAGGTCGCAACTCAGCTTCAGGTACACAATCATCCTTCTCTTCTTCCTGATGTTTCTCTCCCTTTCTTCCAATCCCCTGCTCCAGCTTCTCATCTTTGTTTGTGTAGGTTTTGTTCTGTGCCTACAAAGTGTTTGATAAAAATCTAAAAGGCCGAACAGGGCAGTATTAATCAATGTAAGTAATGTGATTTCTTTTTTCTATAGTTTAGTTCCAGTAAAAAGTGACGAGTTGAGTAGTCTGATTAACCTTTTGCAATGTAGGTATTGAAGGAGATCATGATGTTTTTATTTGTATTTGCCACATGGATTCTTATTTATAGTTAGGGCATGGCATTTTTGTACAACAATCATAGTGGAGAATATTATCTCATTTCATTGGAGGATTTGGTTTAGTAGGCTCTTACGTTTGGAGTGAGTTAGCAAGTACAAAAAGGAAAATCTCAAGGTCCTGCCCGATTAGGCCGAGTTAAATGCTTTCTAAACATGAAACATCTCATGAAAATAGCAAATATGTAATCATTCATGTTGTGTCAGATTATTCAGATTTGCCTATCATTATGTTAGTTACTGCTAAATCAGAGGACGAATGTTCATTATATACTTATTTTAATGGAAATCCATTTGCATGCTATTATGCGTAGGCATAATGTTTGATCTTGGATGCTTGGCAAAGCCTTACTATGTTGTTTTCCCAATTATTCTATTTTAACGTGTTCGCCTTTATTGGACTAGATGTTGGACTACAATGTACAGGGAGGGGAGGAATTGAGTTTGAACTACATGTTTTCTTTCCAGGTACACAAGAAGCTAATGAGTTTCCACATCATTGTTGTTGCTAATAATATGAAAGTGCAGCCGTGGTTTTTTTTGCCAGCTGATGTATCCTACTCTTTTTGTAGCAAGCACCAATCTTTGCTGTTGCTACTGTCCCTTTTGCTCTGGAAGGAGTCATTCAATTCACAAAGAACAAAGAATAGCGACTACTTTATCTTTCATGCAATAGTTTAGGTTTATTGTTCTTAGTTTTCCTGTAGTGGTTAATTTAATTATCCACTTTACAGGAAATAGCAATCATTCCTCTGTAGGTTGGAAGTTCCGAGCATTCAGGTTGCAGGATTCGAGGTGTGGTCGTTGAGGTGGGGCAGCAAAGATAATTAGCAGTCTGTATGCTAACTAGGAGAACATCCTTCTATTAATTTTGGATTCTGGGTTCTGTTTAGTGAAAATTTAAAATGGTGGGCATGGTAAAACACTACAGTTTGCCTTGTGAGTCAATAGGGACTTGACAGACAAAATATGCGTCACTCTCCATTTAATGGCCTAAAAACATGGGCATGTTTGGATGAAATTTTCATGTGTATGTATCAGCCGTGGGATATTCCAAGAAGAGGGTGACTATGCATCGGTTGTACAATCATATATCCATGTGCTTCTTGTTTGAATCGTATAAAATCTAGAGCTACCTTGCAAAACTGTTCTGATTGCTACGGATTTAAATCTAGAGCTACCTTATAATACTGCTTGAAAATAGCTTTGGCTCTTCACACATGGGAGTAATTGGACAGTTTGCATTCATAATTTTCTTTTATATATATATATATATATATATATATATATATATATATATATATATATATATATACATAATAACTATTCTGACAACACTTTCGAACTGCACGGCTAACGTGAGTACACTGCATCCCTATCAAACGAGCACTACAATGTAAGGAGAAAAAACTGCATGCGTTTTTTTGGTACTGTTTTTGCTCCAGTTTCTAAACCGTTTATCGGAACGAGGCGTATAATATACTGTTAGATAGCTACGAAAAATGCGCAACTTCTTCATGTTGACCACTTGTCGAGATTCCTCGCGGTTTAAGAGCAGTTTCGAAAACGGTGGGTGCCTAACGGGTCGCAGCGAGCGTATTTTCGTATTTTTTTTCCAAACCACTCGTCGAAACGAAGTAAACGATACGGCGTAGGAAAGATATCGTTGAGCCGCAACTTTTTCATGTTTATTACATTCTCTAATTCCTTATGGTTTGAGATTTATTTCAAATTTACTCAAACGCGGAATTCTGTTTTTCAAAATTTTCTTTTTTTTATACGATTTTCGCTCCAGTTTTTTAACCGTTTGTCGGAACGAGGCATGTGATACGGCATTGGAAAGCTGTGTAATAGGCGTAACTTTCATATGTTGATCATTTGTTGAGATTCCTCACGTTTTTAAATGAATTTTGAAAACGGTGCCGCTGCCTACGAGTGGCAGCCAGCGTATTTTCATAAATTTTTCCAAACCGCTCGTCGGAATGATGCAAATGCTACGGCGTTGGAAAGATATCGACGAGGCGCAACTTTTTCATGTAGAACACTCGCACTAATTCCTTACGGTTTAAGAGCACTTTTGATTTTACCGAAATGCGGACAGTGTTTTTCCCGACACCAAAATTGACGTGTGAACCGCATCGGACAGAAAAATGCACTGCTTCAGACGGAAAACCACATTGCATCGGACGGGTAAGTGAACTTCATGCGTTTTTTTGTTAGACAAGAATTTTCCGAAGCGAGGAATTGGACCGTACTTCACGTCGGTCGTAAGTGAACCGCAACACTATCGAGAAGTGAACCGCATCACTTATTTTTTTGTCATTTTCGTAATATCTTCTCTACACTTTACATTTGGAGTAAGTGAACAACAGCATCACCATAAATGAACCGCATGTATTTTTGTTGTTAGTTTTTATAACATGTTCGGGACCGTATAGACAAGCCGAGTGTACTGCATTATGTCGTGTATTTAACCTTTACAAGATCCCATATGCACCGCGGGAGCGGCCATAGCGCACCGCATGGCCGGCGCTGGGCAAGTTGATGACTGCGAGAAACAGGACGGCAGTGGCGGCTCGACGCCATGGTAGAGAAAAATGAACCGCAACACAATGCTAGGTGCACTGCTTTTTAAATAAAATCATGTGCTTGAAAAACAACAAACGATTCATCTCTGAAAAAGAAATACACTTTTTAAATGAACTGCAGCCCGCACTACAGAACCACCGAAGGGCACACAGAGCAGAGAACTAAGCTGCCACGCCAAGCGAGCTGCACGCAGAGTAAAAGAATTGTTCTGCCACGCCAAGTGAACCTCACATGGGTATGTCACGCCTAACAAAGTCCAAAAATTGCGTCGGCATCCCACAACCATCATCGTCATAACCATTGATGAGGTCCGACGAACTGAACAACGACGCACATCGGCGAAAGTGTACTGCACATCTGTTCGCATCGCCACCGCTGAACTTCAAGCTGGCGCTGCTGACGGCGAGAGGTAGGGGAGGAGGGCGTCGGGGGCTGGCGAGTTTGAAGGAAGAGGAGATCGCAGCGAAGACATCCGTCGCCCGCGACAGTTTGCAAGGGAGGCCAGGGGAGTGTTCCTTCCCCGTCACCGACACGTTGGAGGAGAAGGGTGTGGCGGATCCTGGCGCACTTCTTCTTGAGTAAACTGCACAAGACGCAAACAAAACACCAAAGAGTCACAAACTGAACTTCTTCTTGAGTAAACTGCATAAGACACACAAAAAATCCAACAAAAACACATCTGTGACGCTCGAGGGGAGAGAGGTCGACGGTGAGCCCTTGCCTCGATCCGGCACGGATCAGAGCCTCGGCGTGGGCGTGAGGTTGGCCGTTGGGGGAGGCACTAGAGGAGGGGGAGGGAGTGAATGTGCCCCGTCGTGTCGCCAGGATGTATCAGGTCGACGCAGAGGTCAACAGCCGCAGGGGACGCGGATCCGGGGTGTGGGGGATGGGATCGTCCCGCGGGCGAAGGTGGATCTCGACCGTGGAGACCGGGGCGCCGTCCAGGCCGACGGCGTCGATGCAGGGCAGGGGCGACGCGAGCCCAGGCTGGCGGCGATGTTGGGCACGGGCGGCGCGATTCCAAGCCGCCGGCGATGCAGGTCAGGGCGGCGCCAACCCAGGCAGGTGCGATGCTGGCGGGGGAAGAAGCCGGACGGGGGTGGGGCGGCGCTCGGGAGACGGTGGATCAGGAGGGAGGTGCTACGCCGGCGGGGGAAGAAGGTGGATCAGGGATGGAGAGGTGCAACGCCGGTGGGGGGAGACGGTGGATCGAGGGTGGGGAGGTGCCCAACATAAGGTGCGGTGGGGAGGGGGTGAGGTGTGGGTGGGGGCGCGTATGGAGGAAGCAGACGATGGGGGTCCGCCAGCGCGGGGAGGAAGGAGGCAGGAGGAGGATTGGGGTTGCCCGCTTGTGTGCGGGAGGAAGATAGAGGAGATCGAGGGGTTGGTGGGGACGTGGTCGCGTGGTGGCGGGTTGGTGGGAAGTGGAGTAGTGGACCGGTGGGGCTAGGAGTTTTTTTTTCCGATGCAGTTCAGGTGGGTTTTCACGGGTGGGTTTGGTGTTGTCAGAATAAGCTTGTTTGATGTCAAAATAAGACTTTTAAGGGTGTTGTCACTTTTCAGATTCTATTTGCTACTGAAGCTTATGTTTCCTTTTTTTTTTCAGAATTGAGTGTGTATGAACAATGCAAAGGAGGTTATGTTAATTCCTAGAGTCTACTATGTTCTTTCGTCTCCTGGTGATTACTTCGAATGGCTGTGTGTGGTAATAGAGCTAATACCTTTTGTTTCTTCATCGCTATAAACTGTGTTACTTCTGATTTCAAAACTGAGAGCGATAAAATATATGCATTAATCTCTGTTAGTATTTTTCCATTCGACCAACATTAATCTATGTTGATGTGTTCTATGCCAATTCACTGTCGATAGAGTGCCAACATTAATCATATAAAATCTAGATCTAACTTGCAAAACTGTTCTGGTATGTGTGTATGTGGCTGCACATCTTTGCCGTTCCAGCTGCTCTGTTTTTACTCTGAACACCGAGTTGAGCAGTGGGTCGCGCGAAAAAAACCCACTTCATCAAATAAAGAAATACTCTTCAGAAACTGTGCTCCTCTTAGGACAGACACACCTCCTGTGCATATGGTTGCAGGTTGTATCCATGCCAGATAGCACCTTGTATGCAAATGGACCATATTTTGAATATACGAACAATCCGTTTATTTAGTATTCTTGCTGTCAGAATAAGACCATGAAACCAACTTCCATCGAACACATATCTACAGCATCTATACTATGCACAGGGCGCAGATAATATATATATATACATATACATATACATATACATATATACATACATAAACACTATTCTGATCACGGGATCAGAATATTATTCTGATCACGGGTTGAACTTCCTGAGTTACACAACCTGAACTTCCCTGTGTAAGTGTAACCCGAACTTCGGGCTATCTTCGCAACCGTGTCTCCCCTATTGAATTCTTCTATCCAATTGTGTTCTTAGTGATGTAAGTGTAACCAGGAAACGGTTTTTAGCAACTAAATGCACGTTTTAAACAGGAATCTCGCTTGTTGGCGGATTTGCTCTCGGGTCGTGGTGAACTTGCGTCTGTTGCAAGTTTAATGCATGCTGTGGATGTTGTCGAAGCTCTGGCACGATGGGAATTAGGTGTTGGTACGATTTTGGTGCAGAAATTTTGGTTATTTGAAACGAATTTGAAATCGACCGTGTTCTTCATCCGCCCGAGATGCAGCCTCCGCTTCTGACGATTTCTCGTATTTCTGTAAAGTTTGCTGGCTGATTTGCGTTCTTTAGTGAAATTGAAGGCTTAATACATCGTCAATTTCAATCGGGAGGGTCCATACGGCTTGATTTGTGGTGATTTGATGTTGGCACTCCCGCGGCTGTTGCACGTGATGTTCTTGCGGTTTTGAGATTTGCCCTCTGGTCATTTTTTTTGTAGAAAGGGAGTTGATAGATCATTTCCAAAGGGGTGTGGACGTGTTCTAATCTGGCGCAGAGGATTTTTTGCTTCGGACGAATTCATTCGTCCATATTTTTTGGATCATCTAATGGTCGCTGTACAAGCTGGACTTCTCTGTTGTTTATACCTGAACTTCTGCTTTTCCTTCTTTTGCAAGGTATTGCAGCAAGACCTCTGTATTTTTTTTTCCTGTCATTTTTCATGCTTTCATTGGTTTTGATTTTTTGACTCAGTCCCGTGAGCAAGCATGGAATTGGCCGATGGACATGCGTGTAGTTTTTATTTTTTTTCTAGTATGTTTTCGCACTTCTAATAGTTTTTGGACTTCACAGAATAACTATCCTGAACTTCTGTATGCTAATTTTTGTTAACATGTTAATTTGAGGTTTTACATAACTCCGAACTTCTATATCTTCACTATTTGAACTTCTTATTTTAATTTTTTTTGTTATTTTTGTATTTAAATATTTGTAGACATTGAAATCGGCATTGCGCCTATCGACCAACGCGGTAGCGCGAGGCCGAGCAAGGGGGGGGGGGTCGGGACCCCCCCTCCCCTCGCCCTGCGAGGCCGAGCCAGGAACGAGCCGGAGCAGGCGACGACGCGGCGTGCCGCGTCGTCGCATGCGGAGGCGAGTCCGTCACATCCGTGACCCCACTATCTATCTTAGGGGTGTGGCTCTGGGGTGCGTGCGGGTGGGGGTGGAAACAGAATAACCGCATTGCGCCTGTCAACCTAGCGCGCACTGCCGCGGTAGCGCGAGGCCGAGCAGGGGGGGAGGGGGGATTGGGACCCCCCCCCCTCCCCTCCCCCTGCGAGGCCGAGCCAGGAACGAGCCGGAGCAGGCGACGACGCGGCGTGCCGCGTCGTCGCATGCGGAGGCGAGTCCGTTGAGTTAGTTCTGGACTTCATGTGTTTTTGTATTTGAACTTCTTCTTTGTTTCTTATTGTTTATTTATTCATATGCCTTACTTCTCTTGGTAGTGTACTTGAACTTCTATTCTTTATTTTTGGAACTTCTTCTTTGTTTGTAAGTGCTTATTTGTGTATATATTTTACTTCCAGTGGTAGTGTACTTGAACTTCTGTTGCTCGTCAAATGTTTGTTTTAAGGGATACCATCAGATTTTTATTTGATCTTATCTTTTTAAATTGATGCATTCATTTTTCAATAGATGCATTTACTTTTTAGTGGTCAGGGGTAAAACTGTAATTAACACCGGAGCTGCAACAGCCGCTGGAGAGCCCCATTTACTGCCCACCACCTGTCAGAAAACCCTCTGTCGCTCCGCTCGCTCGCTTGCTCTCTTCTCCCTTGTCGCTCTGCTCCGTTCCCCCCAACTTCCCCCAACCTCCCCCGAGTTCTCCGCCGCTGACTCCTGCGCTCGCGAGTGGAGCAACCGGCGCACGCCCCGCTCCTTTTTCTGCCCCACGCCCCGCTCTCCCTCCCTCAGACCGCTCCCTTTCTTGTCCGAAGCGAAGCCGGCAACCGTCTTCGCGGTTCCAAGGTGCGCGTGGCGTCATGGGGGTGGAAGCACCGCCGCGGATTCGTGCATCGGGGTCGCTTGGAGAGGTACAAATGCTGCCTTCCCCCAATGCTTGCTCTTAGTTTTCGCCAGATCTGCCAAGCTCTCTCTATTACGTCTGCGTGCTCTCGCTTCTGCCTCCTCCCTTTTTCTTCTGATGGTTGGATGGGAGATTAGGTAGGGTTCTTGTGCGTGTGATGGGTGGATTCCATTTCCCCGTGGTTAATTTAATCTGTGAGATGCTTGTGTGTGCTATTTTTCCCTTCAGACTTGTGTCATTTCCCCTTTGGTAATTTTCACCAGTGAGATTCATGTAAGAAGGGTGTGGTGTGGTGGTTGCTGCTGGATGTGATGTATTTACATCCCTTAATGTTATTGATTTCGTAGTCTAGATTGTGTCTGTCACATGCTAATTAGTTTATGAGACCTGTTTTTTGTCGTGCTTGCCTAGATGTGCTACTGTTCATCTTCATAATTGTTGATGTGTTTTAGTTTTTTTATCCTAGGGTTTGATTTAGTTGCTTTCTGATGTTGATGCTGTCGTGATTTAAATGTATTGTTGTTTGATTTTGTACTTGCTAATTAGATGTAATTTTTCCCCTGCTTTTTGTAGGTGGATCTAGGGTTTGGACTACCATTCATCAAGGAGTGGTGTTGTCATGGCTTCAAAACCTTCTTCAGGTATGTAAATGTATATGCATCTTGTGTTTTAAATAATAGTTTTCTTTTGTATGTCCGCCCATATCTTCCCTTGGTTGTCTTGTTGGACTGCCTATGTTTAAAAGTATGAACTTCTAACGTAGGTGATGTGTATGCATTTTACTCTTAGTTGAAGTTAGTAGAGTGTTGCTTAGATTTTTTTTGATGAATTGCAACTGAACTATGTCTCCAAGTGTGTTTGGACTTACCAATGTTTTATATTTCAGTGTATATCTTTGTATTTTTTCTTATCATTTTCATGGTATTGAGAAGTAGTTTGGCTGTGAAAAAGTATTTATGCTCATGCCTCATCTTTTTTTTGTAGTACTGCCTTGTGTCACATAGTTGAACTTCTGGTTTAATTATTTGTTTGTAATAAAATTTGGTTGAACATCTGCTTGTGCATTGTTTTACTGCTTTGTTATGTAATGTTGAACTTCTGGACATTCATCTATATGTTGTACTTCCCTTGGTGTAGATTGTTTTATGTTTAGCATGTAGATTGTAGATTGTGCATTGTTTTACTGCTTTGTTAGGTATTTTTGAACTTCTGGACATTGGACATTCTTGTATATGTAGTACTTCCTTTGGTGTAGATTGTGGATTAAAACTCAGCTGCCTTTTTACTTCCATTTTTGTAGTTGGTGATGAATTTAATAGTTCTAAAAAAATGCCTTTGATCAAGATGGAGCTTCAGAAGTTAATACTGATGCTCCAAGATCTGATACGGCTAAACCACCTATTATTCCTTTGACTGTATTTGCTGAGGTTGCTTTGAGCCTTGAGAAAAATTTAAGCCTCACGGATCTTGCTTCTGCAGCTCTTGCTTCACCCAGTATGTGCAACTCCTTTTTTTTTAATTCTTGAGCCATGTTTTTGAACTTGATTCTTGTCGTTTGTTTTGTATTTGTTCTTGACTCTTTTCCTTTTGTTATGTTTTTGTGTTCTTGCAGATGTTTCCACAGAGGAGGAAGCTGTGAACACCATCAATGATGTACTATCTGACTTGGGTGCGCCAGATAACACTGCTGCAGCCGAGCAGGGGGCTCCATCAGTTGAAGGTTGTGATTCCGTTTCGGAGCCTTTGTGCTCTCTTCAGATGTCAGAGACGCAGTCCCAGTCTGTTGATGGCACTGAACCTATCACGCAAGATGAGGATGTGCCCCTTCAGCTTCTTCTAGAGGATCTACGCAAGAGGAAGAAGCAAGAAGATTTTCAAGAGAAGATGGCGGCCCGCCTTCAGAAAGGTTCTCATGTTTTTGAATCTGGTGATATTGCTGAGCCCACAGTTGGGCATGGCTCTGTTGCTGAAGAAGATGTGCCGCGTGCCACTGATGGCACAGCTGCCCCTGTGAAGAAGAAATTTAAGAAGACCGTGGCTAGGAAGCATTTAGTTGGTGAAGTTACTCCTCGGAGGAGCCCACGTGTTTCAAATGCTGCAGGACCAAGTGTGGTTGAACTTCCTGAAGTGGAAGGCCAAGCCCGCGGTGGTACGCCACGTCGTAGTCCTCGTGTGCTTGCCACTGCGGCGCCTACACCTTCTCCGCTTGGTGCTAGTGCATCTGGTAAGGGCAAGAAATGCGGCGTTAAGCGCAAGGTTGCACCGGCAAAGGTTAACAAGGGTTGCAAGAAGCGTTCTCGTGTTGATCGAGATTACCAAGGTGATGCTGATTTCAACGCTGATGACGAGGATGACGACGATGCTGCTGCTGCTGCTGACCAGGTATGAATCTCTCATGTTTACTGTTTTTGAGAACATTGTAGAATTGTTGTTATATTTTGTGTATGTAGTACTGCCTTGGTGTGCATAGCTGACCTTCTGCTTATATACATTTAGAGGTTAGCTGAACTGCTTGGTTTATATGGTATTACTGCCTTTGTGTACATAGATGAACTTCTGCTTATATACATGAAGATATTAGCTGAACTTCTTGGTATACATGGTTTTAATGCCTTGGTGTACCTAGTTGAACTTCTGCTTTGTAATGTTCTAACATTTAGAAAGCAGCTTAACTTGTGGTCATACGTGGTTGTACTGCCTATGTAGTCATAGTTGAACTTCTGAAATGTACATTGCTAACATGGAGATAGCAGTTGTACTTCTGGTCATACATGGTTGTACTGCCTATGTAGACATAGTTGAACTTCTGAAATGTACACTGCTAACATGGAGAAAGCAGCTATACTTCTTGTTTTTTAATGGTTGAACTTCTGCTATATAATTTTTTTTGTCCATGCTCTATTTGCTTATGTAGTTTTTCCAATTCAGCATTACTGAACTTTTGGTTTAGTTTGTCTGACTCATTGTTCTGCCTTTTTTTTCCTGTCATTGCCTTTTTTGCAGTATCAGCTTGTGAAGCGGCCTGTTCTGAGGAAGAGAGGAGGCAAATCAGTGGAAGAAGGTGGTGAAGGAGGAGATAATGCGAAACATTTTAACAAGACGGTTCGCTGCTCACTTAAAGAGGTCAAGTTGTGCGCAAAATTGCTACAACCTAGGCACAAGGCGAGGGTTATCAAGTCTGGTTTTGGTTCTGTGTTTGATTTGACGATTGATTCCAACATCTCTCGTCCTTTGATGGGCCACATCTACACCAAGATTGACCCTTTTACTATGGTTCTGGACATGGGTGAGGCGAACAAGGTTTTGCGTATTACAAGTGATGCTATTCACCATCTTTTTGGATCCCCTCAAGGTGATCATACCCCTCCTAGGCCCTCGGAGGATGGGTTTGATGATGCTGTTATGAGGCTGAAGGCCAAACTTGGCTACAAGAGGAGTGATGATATCAAGACAAAGGATCTGCGGAAGATCCTCGAGGAACTTGTGAAGGATGAGAAGAATGATGACCTGGCTCTGCAGGTCTTTTACCTGATTCTTTTCATGAAGGTTATTATTCCTGGTATGTCTACACGAGTGTCCAGGGAGGCAGCAATGGCTTGGAATCTTGTCTCTGAAGATATGGCAAATATGGACTATTGTCAGTTGGTTGTTGATGATCTTCGAAGGGCTGTTACTAGGTATCAGGAAGGGACTAGCAGAGGAAAAGCTGTTACAGGCTGCGGCATCGCGCCGCTACTTATGTATCTGGACTGCCTTATCCTTGGCAAGAAGTCTGTTGTTGATTTGAGGACCCCTCGCATCAACTACATGGACCAGGCCAAGATGACTGAGCTTGCTACTGCTGACTTGGTTAGGAAGGGGGATGAGGACCCAGCCAACTGGGTGTTTGGGAAACTGCCTGTGAGTGTTTCTATGCATCATTCTTTCCTGTACAGTTTAACTTGAACTTCTGGTACTGTCTTCAATATTTGTTCCATGTTCCTCCATTGTTTTTTGACGCGTTGACTTTTGTTTTGTATGTAGTGGAAGACATAGGCTGAGGTTGTGTTCTTTAAGGTTATCGAACGTCCTGTTCTTACTATGCCTCGTGCCATCGGCCTAGGGAGTGGAGGTGCCCCAAGATTTGAATTCTCCCGGGATGTCAATACTGGTGCCCCCCCTGTAGATCCTGGAGGTTCTTCTGCCCATGTGAGTGCTGCAGATGGCGTTTCTTCTGAGGGTTTCTTTGATGCTGCCAATGTTTCCCTTCTTAGGATTGATGGTCTTCTGGAAACTGTTTGTGGGGAGATGGCTCATGTTCCGACAACTCTTGAGCGTCTTAGTCGCGTCGACGGGATTCTTCCTCCCGGCCATGGTTTTTACGCTCAGTCTTCGAAGGAGGTTTTGTCAATTGAAGCTAGAATTCTTGCTGAGCTTCGTCAGAGCACTTCCCACCTCCGTACTAGCTTTGGGCTGTTCAAGGAAATGCAGGATGCTCGTTGCAAGCCTTTTGAAGATGAAGCTAGTGTTGTTGTCAGTCAGATACAAAGGCAAGATTATTTTGTTCGTTTGGGTCGTGAAGGAAGGAACGAGGAGCGTACTGAAGAGGTTTGTTTATGTTGGCTTTTTGTTAGTTCTTTGAATTAATGTTCATTGTTAGCTTTATAGTTATTACTGTTTTTTGTCATGGGTGACCCTTCCTGATTTCATGTGTTCTGAACTTCCTTTTTCAGTATTTGTGTTTCATTTTTGACCTTCTCTGTTTACAGTATCTGGACTTCCAGCCCTACAGTATCTGAACTTATTTGCTTTCCTTATCTGTTTTTTTTCCTTTGTGTGATAGTAGTTTGATATCTGACCTTCTATGTTTACTGTCTTTGGACTTCCTCCATGTGTCAGTGGTCATAGTTGTCCTTCTTTAGTTATATTATGTGGACTTCACCTGATTAGACATCGTGTTCTATATGATTTTTGTAGGCTGTTGATGATGGTGCTAGGGTTGATGAGGATGTTTTACCTGAAAGTGCAACTGTCCCTGTGCATGAATCTGCTCCCGCGAGTGATTTATTTGTTGATGAGGTTCATGGCAGTGATCCTAAAGTATATTTTTTCTTGTCCATTCCTTTCCTTTTTTATTTAACTTCTTGTACATTTTTTTTCTATGTGCCCATTTTTATTGACTTTTTGTTCTTTGCTGCAGAATGACGATGCTAGTGTTCCTTCAGAGAAGGTTGCAGACAAGGCTGTATCAGGCACTGGTTGCTCCGATGGGCTGGATCGAACTGAACCTCAGTCGTCCATCGGTGCTGGGGTTTCTGATGCTGAGCAGGGCAAGACAGCTGAAGATATCATTTCAGAGAAAGATCCCATCGAGGCTGCTGTTGATACTGGTAGTGCTCGTGCAGGCACGGAGAAGTCTCCTGCAACAGAGCCATCAGTTGCTGTTGATGCTGGTTCTCTAACTCTTCCTGCTGCAGCACAACCAATAGTTTTTGCTGTTTCAGATTCTCCAGCTGCTCCAGCTGCTACTGGTGTGCTTGCCGACGACACTGCAATGTCTACTGGAGATGATGATGAAGAGACTGAAAGTGATAGCTTGGGAAAGGAGGATGATCTTTCCAGTGCTGCAACTGGTCTAGGCAAGAATCCATAAAGAGAGGAGCATGCTTCTCTCTTCTTTCCCCATCCCCATCCCTTTTGTTGTTGGTTTGAGTCTTTGATATCCCTATGTACTGTCTATGTGGTCCAAGTTGAACTTCTGGTTTGTGGTTTGTCATGTGGTTTGTAAATAAAGTGAATTGAAGCTGTTTTTATGTGGGGGGAAGGTTTGTAATGCATGGGTTGTGATGTTTTTAATCCTGTGGTTTATCTTTCGGTGTAGCAGCTGAGATGTGCTTGTGTTTTTTTTGTTGCTCCTGTCTTGATCTTTGTGTTTGTATGTTGCTCTTAATTTCTATTCTTTTGCTGAGCAGATAGTGAACTTGCTGTCGTCCGAAAGAAGGTTGATGACTTTTATTTCAGTGTAACTAGGCTTAAGAGTGATCGTTCTAAGAGGTGAGTGCAGCTGGTCATATTTTATATGCATCTAACTTGTGTACTGCCTGTGGTTTTATACCTGAACTTCTTTACTTTCTGTTGCTGAACTTCTTTACTTTCTGATGCTGAACATCTAACTTTACTTTCTGATGCCTGTTGTTATGTAGCTGAACTTCTCTTGCTTTCTGTGTGATGAACTTCTTGAGTTTCTGATGCTGAACTTCTTTACTTTCTTTTGTTTGTTTTAGATCAAAGATTATGTTCCAAAACAATGAGTGTGAAGCTACTGTTGAAGATGTCGCAGAGTCTTTTTCTCCTCGCGGAATGCTTCGATCTAATGTAGCTGAGGTTGCACTATATTGTCTACGTGCCAAATACCAGGACTCAGAAAAACTCATCCTGTCGTATTGGATTTGTGTAAGTCAACCCTATAGTAATTTCTTTTCTGTTGTTCTTTACCCATATTAGTTAAAACTTGTTTGTCTCATTGTATTTTCATATGTTGCTGTTATATGCATTATATTAGGACAAGATTTACAGAGGGAATTTTGATTCCCGTGCGAGGAAGTACTTCTTAGCGACTGGTCCAGATACCATGGATGCGCATGATTCTGTAAGCCACGGCATATTTGTTTCTTTGTCTCTGTATTTGTTTCCACTGTGATCCTCTCTGTTTATTTTTCTGTGCTCTTGATATTAATTTTCAGTTTTAATGATTTGTGTGTTTATCTTGCGTCAGGTTATTTTCCCCACTTTTGACCCACCTGAACTTCCTGCTCACTTGGGTGGTGTTGGTCATTGGGTTTCCATATTTCTTGACATGAAGAATTCAAGGTTCCAGCTTCTCGACTCCTACTATGGACCAAATGATGACTGTGCGGTACGCCTGTATCGGCGGATGACTGATAACATCAAGAAGCTTTGGAGCGATGCCAGCAATGACAGGGAGACACCGTTCAGTCCACCTTCTATTGACCATTTCCCTTTGGATTGGATTGATGTCCCCCAACAGACTAACAAGTATGAGTTCCACTTTTCTCTCTATCACTTTCTGTTTAATTGTAGTTGTACGTAAGCTGCAACGTCTTGTTATGCTTTTGGCTTTCTTTTGTTTTGACACTGTTCTCTTTGTTTGATGGCAGTATCGACTGCGGATTCTTCATGCTTACGAATGTTAATTCGTATCATGATGGGGTTCTTGCAAACTATTCCCATGAGAATATCTTGGATATCAGGAAGACATGGTTGTACTCAATTGCTTCTTCTAACTTGTTTGAAACAGACTTCCATGGTCTGTTTGGCTACTATTCATGTAAGTCTTGAAACTTGGACTGCTTACTTGGACAGCAACTTTTGTTCTACATGAACTTCATTGTCTTTTACTTGCTTGTGTTTTTTGTTTCAGTATTTTTTCCTGTCATTGCTTACTTGGAATGCAGCTTTTATTCTACATGAACTTCAGAGATGATACCTTTTTATGCTTTTGTTAGTTGTAGTTGAATGTTTTCTATTTCATCAGTTTATCTTGAACTGTGCCTTGGGTTGTGCCTGAACTTCATTAGTTTTTAAGTGCAACAAATTTTTTAGGTCATCTTTGAGTAGTAATCATGACACATCTATATTTGTTGGACTGTACATTGTGTTGTATCTAAACTTTAGTTATATTTAATGGTCTTTTTTTTGACAGTGGAGCCATTGGACTTGACCGATTACCACTACTCATTCCTCGGGTCACAGGAATACCAGCCTAGGGAGGAATCGATGAGTACAACTCCGAGAGAATATGAGAGCTCTCGAACCCTTATTCCTTCCAGGTTGGGGATGCAACTTGTCGGTATTGGTGCTGCTCCAAGTACCCCTTGCTCCGGGAAGGTTGGTGCAGTCCAAGCAGAGGTGATTTCGTCGGATGATGATTTTGAGAAGATTGCTTACCCGAAGAAGGGTAAATCTGCTGCTGCTACTGTTGTTGGGAGAGGTGGGAAGAATGCTGTCATCACCAGGAGGAATCCGGCAGTTGAGTCTGGCAACATAACTTCCTCGAAGAGAGCAGCAAGATTGCCTGTGAAGTGGCGTTCTCCTGTCGCTCCCCTAAAGAAATACAGTTACCCTCATCTATCTGAGGCCCGGAGGTTGAAACAGATTGTGCTTAGTGAAGATGGTCTGAAGAAGTATTCTGAGTGAGTATTCTTCTCATGTTTTTGCTACTAGAAATGCTATTTTTTGTGAACTTCTGATGTTATAGTATGTGGACTTCTATTCATTCTCCTTTTCTTGGAGTTGCGCTTCTAATATTTTTCCCATCCTTTTAAATCTGCAGGACAAGCTACTGCATGTTTACCGTCCCTGGAAATGTGATTGACCTCACATGACGTGTGCTTCATACTCTTTTCGGCGAAGGGCAGCAGATGGAAGGAGACATAATGGACTTTCTCATAAACTTGTGGAAGGATAAGCCGGAGACCTCTGAGATCTTCTCTTGTGCTGACAGGGTTGTTCTGAGTCCCTACTTCATACAGGTTTTTGTTCTTGTATCCCTATCTTCTTTTTTTGCGCTAGTTTTGGTGAAGTGGCATTGGGAGTTGTTTTTATTTGTCGTTATTATTTCGTGTTCTTGATCTTTGTTGATGGTCTGTTTGTGAATGCAGTACTGCCTGGAGTATGATTATTTCGGTGCATCAGTTCCAAAATTCGATGTAAAAAATTCGGTTTCACTCCTCCCAATGTTTGTTCATAAGGAAGAAGACCTTCTTAACGCAAAGCTGGTTAGGTTTTCATAACTCTTCCTTTTTTTTATTATGTACATCCTTTTGCTGAGTTTGTCAATAAGTTTTTGTTCATCTCGGCTGTTCAATACTTATTGTTTGTAGTTTGTGTTAACCATTTTTTCAATCTTGGCAGGTTTTCTTGATACTTTTCAAGCCAATTGGCAAAAGAGCGCACTACAGTGTGTATGTGCTGAATAGATATCGTGGGAGCATTGACATCCTTGATTCACTCCCTTACTCTAATAAGGGACTTTCACGAACAAGTTTCCACGGAGACTGCCAAAATATCGTGAGTGTTTCTTAGTCTGAACCTCCCGTCATATTCTCTTTTTGACATGAATTTTATTCTGCCTTCCGTTGACAAAACATTTTTATCTCTGTTTGGTAATGCTGCTTCAAAGTTGTGTGCCTGAACTGACTATCATTTGACAGTTGAACTTCTGGTATCGTTTAGTTGGATTTTATGCAAGTGTCGCTTTTATGTACCTGAACTTAGCTTTTTGTTTAAGATGTTCTTGATTTTATCGTATTTGTCATGTCTGGCAGATCAAGAGATTCATTGGGTTGCTGGAGGAGATGTACGGCAAGGCTGAGTACAAAGCGAGCAAGCAGCCAAATTGGGTGACTATTGCAAAGAGGCCGACTTTTGTTGATGTCCCAAAGCAACTGGATAACGAGTGTGGTTTCTTCGCCTTGAAGCTCTGCTCTACATATGATGGCGATGAGCTTGTTGAAGATTTTGGTGATGTGAAAGTATGTTTTGTCCTTGTTCCTTTGTCTCATCATCCTTTCATGTTTTTTTTTTGTTTTTGCCGACACGCTCCTGCTGTGCTTTTAGTTATGCTTTACTGTTTTTTTAATTCTTCATTCTTTTTGTTTGCAGGCTGCTGTAGATGACTGGAAGGCCGAGTTCATGCACACTCTAGTCTTTAGCGAGAAGAATGAAATTGTGCGTGGAGAGCTTTGTGTTGAGATCCAGTCGTTGGGCCCGTGAATTCTGCGTGTAGAAACATTGGTTCTAGTGTAGATTTGATTTCGTAAAGACTTGGTTTGATAATGATTGGAACGATTTCGTAAAGACTTGGTTGTAAGAATGGTTTAGTAATTTGTATATCTATAGCTGCAGCACTGTTTTTTATGTTATTGAGGACAAATGTATCTGTATTGAAGAATGATCGTCTTGTGAATTTAAATGTATTGCACTGTTTCAGTATTCCAGAGTTTTTGTTTTTCCCCAACTTATGATCTTGAACTTCTGCCTGGGTTCTGGCTGAACTGCTGGTTTTTTGTGGACAGTGTTTTTTGTTCACAAATCCAGTGTTTTGTTAATTTTGGCCCCAACATGTGAACTTGAACTTCTGCTTGAGTTCTGGCTGGGCTGCTGGTTTGAGATGGAGAGAATTTTTTTGTTGTAGAATGTATTATTATGTTTCAACTCAATCGAGATGTAGCCTTTTGTAATTTTTGTGTTGTCCTATTTTTGTAATTTTTTAACTGCAAATAGTTTTCAACGTGAACTTCTCATACACTCCTTTACGTTTCTTGATCTTGTCGGGTTTCTACGTGAACTTCTCCAGGTATCCAAACAGAACTTCATATGTCCACGCGAGCATCTTCGGATTACTAGCGGCAATACTTATTTGTCAAGCATATTTTTCCTACATTAATTATTATACCAGAACTCCTTCTGTAAGCTTACTTGAACTTCATAGTTTATTCTTTATTCCTGATTGCTCTTTTATGGAATACATCACCAGCGACCCCTCTCGTAATATTCCAGAACTTCTAAAGTAAGAGTACTTGAACTTCTCAGTGCATATTCATTTATTCCTGCTTGCTCTTTTATGGAATACAGCACCTGCACCTCCTCTCATAATATACCAGAACTTCTATAGTAAGAGCACTTGAACTTCATGGTTTATTCTTTATTCCTGCTTTCTCTTTTATGGAATACAGCACCTGCACCTCCTCTCATAATATACCAGAACTTCTATAGTAAGGGCACTTGAACTTCATGGTTTATTCTTTATTCCTGCTTTCTCTTTTATGGAATACAGCACCTGCACCTCCTCTCATAATATACCAGAACTTCTATAGTAAGAGCACTTGAACTTCATGGTTTATTCTTTATTCCTGCTTGCTCTTTTATGGAATACAGCACCTGCACCTCCTCTCATAATATACCAGAACTTCTATAGTAAGAGCACTTGAACTTCATGGTTTATTCTTTATTCCTGCTTTCTCTTTTATGGAATACAGCACCTGCACCTCCTCTCATAATATACCAGAACTTCTAAATTAATATATACTTGAACTTCTACTGTATAATATACACTAACATGACATAAGTTTGCTTTTGTTTAATCGACCTAGTCTAATTGTTTATCAGCCTTGCGCTCCTCCTAGGCTTTGCTGGTAGTGGTTTTTGTTTGACATGTACCTCTTCCTCTTCCTCTTCATCTTCCTCTTCGTCTTCCTCTTCGTCTTCCTCTTCGTCTTCCTCTTCTTCGTTGATGTCTTCATCTTCGTCTACCTCATCCTCCTCTTCATCCTCCACCACTTTCTTGGTGCTGGCTCTAAGTTTTGCTTTCTTTTTTATTTTCTGGCTTTTGACTTGTCTTTTCAGCCTCTGCGCGCTTCAGACATGTTCGTGCATTGTGTGGAGCATATTCCTTGCATATGCTACAAAGCCTGCTGCTAGCTTTCTCTGGGTGTGGTCCCTTGTTTTGTTTTTGAACTTTGGGCTGCTGTTTTTGAGCTTTTGGTTGCTTGACCTTCTCGGCATCGTTTCTTTCTAAGAGTGTTGGACAAGTGAGTTTGTTGTGTCCTGCAACCTTTTTGCACAGACTACATTGCCTGTGTCCAAGTGGCACTCCATTGTCATCCAGCACGACGACTCTATCTGCAGATGGTGCCTTTATTTGAGCTCTCTGGTCACTTTTCTTTGCTGCAGAAAGTTTCTTCCTACCCTTTGTTTCAGAGTACAGCGGTAGTTTCATCATCTCTTGCTACTGCTGCTGCATCAATTGGCCAACATCCTCCTTGCATCGGTCGGCTTGAGCAGCGGTCTGGAGCTTTTCAGCTTCATAATAATGAAGGTCATCTTCAATTTCAGCATCCACTTCAGCCTTCTTTTCCTCGGCATCTGCTTGATTTGCTGAATGTATTGCATCAAGTTCTTCCACGAGCCTCTTGAGAACATAGAAGGCTCTGTCATATTGCTGATCACATCTCATTGCTTTCTTGTTAACCGTCAAATTTAGCTGCAGCAGGATGTCTTGCTTTGAGAGTTTTGAGCTGCCATCTGATGCAATTGTGTTGTAGTCCCTTGTATCAAATGTTGGTTGTGATTTTGCAGTCTTTGTGTACCGTTTCAGGATATACTTGTCTGGAAATTTGTCAACCCTCAGGTAGTCCAGTATGTTCATTATGTGAAGGCAGAACAGACCTGAATTTTGTGATGAATGCATAATACATTGTTTGTGAGCCAGCAATGAGTTTCATATATTGATATGATACTACTAGTTTAGCTATTTAATGAGTTTGTTTTTCCGCTCACCTGTGTGTGTCCAAAGCTTGCATTCGCACTCATATATTTCATTCTCTGGGTCAGCTACAACCTGGAATTCATGTTTTGACCAGGCAAACTTTTCTTCATCATCATGGCCACCCTTGTTGTGGTAGTACACAAGGTACTTAGTGGCCTCTGCTGTCTTTTTTGCGCGAAATAGCGTGCTCTTTCTCATCCTATCCCTCATCTCGCTGTACACGGCTCTCGTGTACTTGATAGCCATGTCTTCCTCGAAGCCGTAATTTGTTTTTGTGACAGGATTGCTCTGCACATGTCAAAAAATAAGATATTAGTCGAGCAGAGTCATGGGTTTCATTTAAATACCAAGTGCACATGTTCAAGGAAGTCACAATACCATGCTGGCCATTGTTTGCTCATTCTCCTTCTGCAGCCGAGTTTGTATGCAAGCATTTACCTGCCTAGCAAACTTGTGTAGGTTCTGTGTCCCCTTGACCAACCCTCTCTTGAGGACGTGATTCATGCTCTCGCTTCGTTGTGTAGAAGTCATTCTAGCACAGAAAATGTTCTTGTAATATGCAGATATCCACATTGTCCTATCACTCCACAGCTGCATCATCATCTGGTCGTTCTACAGGTTGTACTTCTGCACGAGTGCAGCCCAGGCAGCTTCAAACTCTGTTGGCATTAGCGGCCAGTTTAAGATTGCTGTGAACTCCTCTTTGAATGTTGGATACTTTTTGTACAGCAACGCGAGGTATTCCTTGAACTTCTTCATGATGTGCCAACGGCATAGCTTGTGGACGATATTTGGGAATGATTGTGGTATAGCTTTCGCCATTGACGGGCACTGGTCTGCATGAATTAAAAAAAATGAAACTTGCTTCTTGCACTGATGGTGAACCTATGTGATACAAGTAGTTGAACTTCACATGCAGCAGCATGACTATCTAATAATGTCCCCCAATTTTTTTTTCTTATAGTAGTGTTGTTGAACTTCTGTGGTACCAGTGATTGAACTTCACAAATATAACCATATTTTTCTAAACCTGATACATATTGTTTTTCTTACAGCAGTGCTCTTGAACTTCTATGATTCCTGTATTTGAACTTCACATACATAACCATATTTTGCTTCCTGTACTGTTTGTTGGACTTCTATGCTACCAGTGTTTGAACTGCTTGGTTTATAATATTTTTCAGTTAAAACCAGTATACCCGATATACACGTGGAGCTGAAAAGATGATGAAACTTGTAGAGTTTTTTTGAACTTACCTGTTAGAATGCAAGTTGGGTGTTTGTTGTTCATGCACCGTACAAATGTATCGAACAGCCACTTGAATGACTTTGCATCTTCGTCTCTGATCAGGGCAACAGCAAATATCGTTGACTGCAAATGGTGGTTTGTTCCAACAAACACTCCCAGAGGCATATGAAATCTGTTAGTCTTATAAGTTGTGTCGAATGTTACGCAATCGCCAAAATCTTGATATGCTCCCCGACAGCTTGCATTGGACCAGAAAATGTTTTTAATTACATTGTCGCTGTCCACTTGTATGTCATAGAAAAACTCGTCATTGATTGCCTTCATGTCTTTAAAGAAAGATACAAGTTTCAATACATCATCCAAATCATCTTTCCTCGCATTCATAGCTTTCCTGCAAATTATATGCAAACATGCATTCGTTATTTTTGCTAATAGCAAGGGTGGTGACTTAGGATGCTATGTACATTGCAGTATGTGCATTTTTCAATACTTACTGGTTTAGTAGGTCTCGTCCGGTCATGCTTAGGAAGTAGCTTCCATCTTCATTTTCGGATAGCATGGACATAATTGTTGTATGTTTGACATCATGGTACTGCAAGAGCTTTACGTACTCCAAAATAGTGGGGTCATAATTCTTGTGTGAGTGCAAGAATACCAGCATGTCAGCAGTTTGGATGAGGTGGTGATTATGATTGTACTCAATGTCCACTACCACACATGTGTTATCCTCTTGCACCTTCACCCTCATTCTTGCATTGCAGCCTGTCCTCTGCGATGTTTTGTTTCTCTTCCTTTCAGCTTCCGAAACAGAAGTTCTGTGTTTCCCTTGGAACGCGCAAACAAAATACTTGTGATTGCAATTCCCTCCCGTCTTCCTGATGCCAAAACCAGCGTGTCTGGCGTATCTGTTGTAAAATTCCCTGGCTTTCTCTACATTCTTGAATGGCATCTTTAGTCTTGGTATTACATAATCTGGGAGATCCGGCATCTGCAGAAAAAGAAAACAAATCCAAACGATACGTTAAAATGCAGTTTATAAATTTGTTATCCTGGAGGGAGCAGAAAAATTGCAGATCATACAAGATGCATATATAAATACTTAAATTTTGTTCACTTACGTGCGTGTATGATCGCAACTCCACCGGAGTCTGCTGCTGGCCCTCTGGGATGGGGCACGGCGGAGTTATCATAGCAGGGTGCAGGAGTGGGTCACGAGGAGGAAGGAGGGCTGAAGTTGGCCTCTCTCTTGTTTGCGTCCTTTTTTCTTGTGGTGGTTGTGGAGGCATGGCGATCCTGGTTTTAGTTTGCTCTTTTGTTCTGTGAAGCAATCCATCTACCTCATGTCCCGTACGATCCTGAGTTGTAGCAGCAGCAGCAGCAGCATCCAACGGCGGTAGTGTGCAGAGCACTCTCCTCCGTGTGTGTGTTCCTGTTGGATTTGTCCTGGCATCCGGTTTACTTGCTGCCCTTTCACATTGACGAGCCACACCAGGATAACCTCCAGAGTTATACGCAGGACCTGAGCTAACACCCTCCTCCATCGGTGTGCTTGGAAGTCTGCTGGTGGATACAAAGAATCCGTGGGGGATTTCCGGCGTCACCCAATTAGGTGGAGGCGCAAAATGGTGCGGATCGGGCTGTGACCCAGCATCTTGGAAGTCTGCATGTGTTTCCAGTGTCACCCAATTCTGGTGTGGAGCAGATTGGGAATGTTGTTGGTGCGTTTGAGGTGTGACCCATTGAGGAGGTGGCACAACGCGTACAGGCCTAGGGTTGTGTACTTGCTGCTGGGAAGTTCTAACCTTCTTTCTGCGTCTCTCGTCCTGCTGGCATAAAAAAAAGAATGTGTTAGCACACAAGACACATCTGCATATACTGGTGTTGCTGAACTGAGCATTATTCACAGCCTGAACTTCTCATAAAAGTGTTGTTCATGTACATATTTTTCCAAGGACAGGTATCACACAGAATGAACCTCACATTATGAATTCTACACTATTTGTTTTTTTCTGTACCTGAACTGAGCACTCTCCACAGACTGAACTTCTGGTTTGCAAAGGGGAAATACTGTCTACAGTTAAACCTGACCTTCATGTGTTTTCCATGGTTGAACTTACTAGTGCATACCAACCTGACCTTCATGTGTTTGCATGGTTGAACTTACTAGTACACACCATCCTGAACTTCATGTGTTTTGCATGGTTTGCAAAGGGGAACTACTGTATACAGTCAAAAACCTGACCTTCATGACTTTGAATGGTTGAACTTCCTAGTACATTCCAACCCGAACTTCAATTGATCACATGTTTGTTTTACTTTCCTTTTTTTTGCACACAACCAGATACATACCAACCTGAACTCTAGCCCACTGACTTGTTGAACTTCACATGGTTTTTTACATATGAATGCAGGGAGATTTTTTAATTTTTGCAGCCTGGACTGAGGCTCACACACTACCAGAACTTCACATGGCTGAAAGAAAATAGCAGACAGCAGAAAGTTCAACCATACCTTGGATAGAAGTTCGGCCAGCCTTTTTCCAGCAGTAGATAGGCCACCTTGAGAGCAATTCGTCGGAGAGTTGGGAGAGATATCCCATGGCATTCCATGTCTTGCAGAGGGCGCGAAGTTCATCTGCATGAAGCCAGAAGTTCAGGTGAGGCAAGATTGAAGGAGGAGCCAAGAAGAAGGAGGAAGTTCAAGTACCTAAGAGGGAGGAAGTTCAGGTACCTGTGGTGTCGCGTTCGTTGCTAGATTTGAAGGCGCCGCCGATGCGCCCTCCGCCGCTGAGATGCTCCCTTGGCCGCGCCGTTCGCCGTACCTTGCGCCTTGGCTGTCATTACTTCTGCTAAGCCGTCGGGAGGAGGTGAGGATGGAGGGAGGAGGAGGTTTCCGAAAGTCCATGGCGGGCGGCTTCGTTGCAGAAATTCCGGCGGCTTCGCCGCCTCTAGACGACGCGGGCTCCCTCGCGCCGGCGTCCGCCGTCACTCGCTCGCCCGCGCCGGCGTCCGCCGTCGCTCGCTCGCCCACGCCGGCGGTCGGACGGGAGGTGGAGACAGAGGGGAGGCACCGGATCCTGTCCGCCGGGAGCTGGAGACGGAGGGGAAGAGCTGGATCCGCGGAGGCCGGCGGCGAATCGCGGCGGAGGCCGGCGGCGAATCGAGGGGAGGAGCGGCGAGGAGGGGGGCTGGGGCGAGGAGCTTCGAGGGAGCGGGGCTGGGGCGGCCTCGATCAGGATCGATCCAGGTGGATCCTGTCGGGGTGGGCCGGCAGTTCGGGAAGTTCAGGAGGATCTCTGTCGGGCCCTTATAGGGCTGGCTGTGATCCAAATAACTATTCTAATCCCAGGATTAGAATAGTGCTGATGAAAAATAACTTATTCAGCAACCTGGGTGATGAATAGTAATAATATATATATATATATATATATATATCCGTCTATTCTGACAACGATGTCAGAATAAACACTTCCGAACTGCACGGTTAACGCGGGTGCACTGCATCCCATCAAACGGGCACGGCAATGTCGACAGAAAAAACTGCACGCGTTTTTCGGCACTGTTTTCGCTCCAGTTTTTAAACCGTTTGTCGGAATGAGGCGTATATCATACCGTTGGATAGCTAAGAAAAATGCGCAACTTCGTCGTGTTGAACACTTTTGGAGATTTCTCACGGTTTAAGAGCAGTTTCGAAAACGGTGGACGCGTGACGAGTGACAGCGAGCGTATTTTCACGATTTTTTCTAAACCGCTCGTCGGAATGAATCAAACGTTATGGCGTTGGAAAGATATCGTCAAGCCACAACCTTTTAATGTTGAACACTCTTTCTAATTCTTTACGGTTTAAGAGCAGTTTCAAAATTACCGAAACACGAAGTTCTGTTTTTCAAATTTTTCAAATTTTTCGGTACGGTTTTCGCTGTAGTTTTATAACCGTTTGTCAGAACAAGGCGTGTCATACGGCGTTTGAAAGCTGTGGAATAGACGCAACTTTCATATGTTGGGAATTTGTTGAGATTCCTCACGGTTTTAAAGAAATTTTGAAAACGGTGTCGCTGCCTACGTGTGGCAGCGAGCGTATTTTGGTGATTTTTACCAAACCACTTCTCGGAATGATGCAAATGATACGGCGTTGGAAAGATATCGACGAGGCGCAGCTTTTTCATGTAGAACAACCTCTCTAATTCCTTACGGTTTAAGAGCAGTTTTGATTTTACCGAAATGCGGACACTCTGTTTTTCGCGACACCAAAATCGACGAGAGAACTGCATCAGACTGAAAAACGTACTGCTTCAGACTGAAAACCGCACTGCATCAGACAGGCAAGTGCGCTACATGATTTTCTTTTGTCCGACGTGAATTTTTCAAGACGAGAAACTGAAGTGCACTTCACACCGGGCGTAAGTGAACCACAATCCTTTTTATCGTTTTGTAACAACTTTCTGCAATTACAACATGAACAGCATTAGACGGCCATTAGACGGCCGATCGCACTGCTTCAATCGGAAATCCGCAGTGCATTAGATTGGAGTGAACTACATGATTTATCTTGTCCTTTTTCTAACTTCACATTGGACGTTAGCGAACCGCACCGCGAGCCCCAGTGAGCTGCACGCCCGTTCAGTGTGAGCCACTTGTTGGATGCTATTGTCGTTGCAGACCACAAGCACTGGACGCACACCATAACAAAATCGAGGAGGTGGAGGGAGGAACTCGCCCAGGGAGGGCAGGGGGCACCAGTACGATGCTAGGAAACAGAATCCGTGAGCTGAATGGCTGGTCTACACAGACCTTCTTGTTTGAGTTGAAACCTACAGAGCGCTTCTGGTCGAACTGCACCTTCGCCGGGCAACTTCTGTTCAACACAAACAAATATAAAAATCAAGGTGTGGCCAGAAAATGAAACATACAACAAAACAACAAGTGAACCTCTCCAGCACACAAAATAAACTTCTTTTGCAAACCGCAGATGAATCCTTCTAGATGTAGATAAAGAAGTGCACTGCACAATAAACAACACAGAAACAGTGCCATATGGTCACCGGGGTGCCACATGGTGGCTGACGGGGAAAGGCTCGTCGAGGTGGAGGGCACAGTGGAGGTCGCCGGAGAGGACCTCGAGCTCGCGGGGATTTGGAGTGGAGGGTGGGGTCGCGTGATGCGTTGCGCACCACATGCACTAGGAAGACAGACTACAAGCATGGCCAGCGGAGAGTAAGCAAGGTTAGCGGACTGCACGCAGTTGTGCTCTGCACCGCACTGGCGCACTGCCTCCGGCGAGCCTCGCCACGCCACCACCGCGGAGAGGATGACGAGGAGGACCAAGGAGACGGCCCCGAGCATCATCCCCGAGCAGGACCAAGGGTATTCATGTGACCTACACCAGGAGCCGAAAGGGGTCGACGTTGATGGCCGCGCTCAATCTGGCCTATCTACACCAGGAGCTGCATCATCTGAACGGGCGAGGTCTCGCCGGATCCGAGGGGATACACTGAAGTGAGGGAGGAGGTCAGATCCATTGCCGGCTGGGCGCGGGGTGGTGGGTGCTCGGATCCGTCCTCGGCTGGGCTCGAGGTGGCGAGGGAGCTCCGATCCGCCGCCGTTTCGGTGCGGGGTGGCGGGCAGCTCCGATCCGCCGCCGTTTCGGTGCAGGGTGGCGGGCAGCTTCGATCCGACGCCGGCGACTCATGGGTAGCCGGACGGCGTGGTAGTAGGTGGTGGGCGGCTCGGTTGGAGGGGTTGGGCGGCGCTGCAGGAGGTGGTGGCTTCCGGCGCTCTCAGAAGTGGTGGCCGGTGGCGCGCTAGGAGGTGGTGGCCGGGGGCGCGGTGGGAGGTGGTGGGAGGCGCGGTGGGAGGGTATGGGAGGCGCTCTCGGAGGTGGTGGCCGCCGGCGCTCTAGGAAGTGGTGGCCGGGGGGGAGCGGTGGGAGGTGGTGGCCAGCCGCGCGCTGGAGTGGTAGTTGGGTTTGGATCTTTGGATCGGGAGGAAGGTGGAGAGAGGTGGGGCGGGGTCGTGGGGAGGAGAGTGGGGTGTTTTTTATCTGGTAGCTGCAGTTCGGTTTGGGGTGGTGGGGCGGTTTGTTCGTTGGTTGTTGCAGTGTCAAAGTGGTGTCAGAATAAGCCCTGTGATGTCAGAATAAGGGTCTTAAGGGGTGTTGTCAGAATAGACCCACCCAATATATATGGACCCGAGCGATAACGGTGGCAGGATAGCATTGTGGAAGTTGATTTCATGGTCTTATTCTGGCAACAAGAAAACAAAATAAACCAATTGTTCGTATATTCAAAATATGGTCTATCTTATGCATACGAGGTACTATCTTGGCTTGGATACAACCTGCAACCATATGCACAAGAGGTGTGTATGTCCTAAGAGGAGCACAGTTTTAGAAGAGTATTTCTTTATTTGAAGTGGTTTGATTTTTTTCCTCTGTTAGTACCTTAGTAAGATTGGCACACTAGGTCTTTCTCAGTTCAGATTCTTATCGAACATATAAATGACGCTAGACTACCCGCCGATCTGGAGGCCTTCGCGCGTGCATGCTCGTTGGCCGCTCGATCAGCTCCCTCGTTCGTTTTTCATCGTTGATTTTGTTACACCTCGTACTGCTTCACTGGGTGGCTGCCACTGGACGCATATTAATCATTGGTCCACACGACAGCGAAGTGCTCATCGACTGGGTCCGTGGCCAATGACGATCCCGATGAGAAAACCCTAGACCGAGCAGTCAAAAGAGATCACGTCCTCGATTCCTTCCACTCCCTCGTCTTCCACCCGGCGGCGCCTCCTCCTTCCTTCTCATCTGTCTTCCTCCCCATCTGGCGGTGCCTCCTCCCTCCCCCCTCCGCAACGCCTCCTCCCTCCTTCGCATGGCCTCCCACACCGCGCCGCCACCGGCTAGCTGCACCAGCGCATCCTCATGTACTCCAGCCCGCTTCCACAATGAACAAGGGCAGCACAGGCTGATGCTCCGTTGCTGCTGCCACGCCGCCTCTCCCTCAGATAAGGGGAGCATAGGCTGCTACTGCCACGCCGCCTCTCCCTCAAGTTTACTGTTGTACATTCCTGTCTAAATTATTTTTGTAGGAAACCTGTCCTATTCCCGTCTCAATTATTTTTGTAGGAAACTATTCAAACTCTTGTGCAGGTCAATGGTTCTCTGTTGTTTTTCTATACAAGTTTTTCCACTATGCTCATTTAATTCATTCATGTTTCCTTTAATGTTGCAGTGGTGCATGATATATCTTCTTCCATGGATAGAGGTGTTTGATGATGCCTGATGGCATAGGTCATTGGTGAGGCGAGTGGCCAGGGTTAGCTCTGGAAGAGACCGCGACACAACTTCGTTGACAAGCTCAGAGGTAAAAAAACATGGTTTGAAGGGATTTTTCATTTTTTGCGATTTTCCTTGTTAAATTTCGAGAATCAATAAGAATAGCATATTGAATGCGAAAAATTATTCCCCATTTATCCTTAGTCTAAATTCTAAAATTCCACTTCACTATTTGCATAGGATTCCAGGAAGGCTTAGCTCAGCTACATTTTGTCATGTATTTAATACAAGTTCATGTATGATGTTTTATAAATAATTTAATTGAGGTAAATCAATGAGTCTCTATTTGGTTTAGCATGGATTTTCTGGGGATTCAATCATCTTCTTTGCTATCTGGAATTTGAGTCAAGAAATCTGATAGATAGCTAAGCTAAATTTTGTAATGTTGCACCAATAACAATTGTATTGTTTCTCACCTTCCCTCTTTGCCCGACCTCTATTTAACTATGGTTCTATATTGGTTTCTTTAATCCGATACTTGTCTAAAGAGATCATTTTAAATTCTGTTAACTGCGAGTTGACATCAAAATTCCTTCGACTCTCATTCAATATGCTTTCTTACTATATTACCTAATTCAATGATAAGAAGGCAAAAAACAAAGCTGAAGCATCAGAATGTGTCGTCGATCAATATTTTAGTTAATAAACCATGAAATGGAAAAAAGGTTAATCTGCTCTCTCCAAGAAACATCATATCTTAAACCATGTTCACATGCGCCATCTAAACCTATGTGATGCCTCTTGGTTCAGTTTTGATGAGGTCTGTAAAGAGAAAAGGCAACATAAAGTTGGTCCAAAGAGTGAATATTAACCTGGGAAGGATGTGAAAATTAGGCTGCAAGGAAAACCGTAGCATCTTTTTCCTTTTTGCTCTCCTAAAAATTTATATACAATGAGAAAGTTCAGATTAGCATGTGGCATCATGAAGGAAGGTGCACTGAATTAGTCAAGGGAAATCCAAAACTGCAGGTCAAACCTTCATCACCACATTCGTGCCAAAGTGAGCTCAAATGAACCATGGACTATCTATCAGTATAATATCCATAGATATATCGTCAACCCTGTAACCAAAATTATTATAACATTTCCAAGATGCACTATAACTTTATGAATCATAATTTAGCAACTAAAGAGTGGACATGAAAAAAAACTCTTTAGTTTAGTTGGTTTGAAGCCAAATTTTAATCATACAACTGAAGCCAAAAAGATGAGAGACATAAGCAGACATTCCAGATTTTGTTGGTGTGCATTTTATGGAAGTAAAAACTCGATTTCTCACATTCATAGCCTGTTGGGGAACGTTACATGGGAAACAAAATTTTTCCTATGCACACGCAAGATCTATCCATGGTGATGAGCATCTACGAGAGGGAGAGTGGATCTACATACCCTTGTAGATCGCTAAGCGGGAAGCGTTAACAAACACGATTGATGTAGTCGAACGTCTTCTCGATCCAAATCGCTCGCCGTCCCGCGATCCAATCACGATCTAGCGCCGAACGGACGGCACCTCCGCGTTCAGCACACGTACAGCTCGATGACGATCTCCGCCTTCTTGATCCAGCAAGAGGGAGCGGAGAGGTAGATGAGTTCTCCGGCAGCGCGACGGCGCGGCGACGGTGGTGGTGGAACTATTCCGGCAGGGCTTCGCCTAAGCACCGCCGAAACTAGAGGGAGACGATCTAGTGGGGAGAGAGGGATGCACCGTGGCCTTTGGGTTGGGTGCGGCTGCCCTCTCTCCCCTCCAATATATATAGGAGGGAGGGGAGGGGCCAGCGCCCCTAGGGTTCCCCCTAGGAGTCGGCCGAAGGAGGAGGAGGTGGAGGAGTCCACCTCCAATCCTACTCCAAGTAGGATTCCAATCCTACATGGAAACCCTTTCCTCCACTTGGGGTTTTCCACCCCTAGCCGCATGGGCCTTAGTGGGGGGGTCGGCCAGACCACTAGGGGCTGGTTTGCCTCCTACCACAGCCCATGAGGCCCTTTGGGGTGGGTGGCCCCTCCCGATGGACCCCCGGAACCCTCTCGGCACTCCCGGTACACTATCGGAAATACCCGAAACCTTTCTGGTGACCAAAACGGGACTTCCTATATATAAATCTTTACCTCCGGACCATTCCGGAGCTCCTCGTGACGTCCGGGATCTCATCCGGGACTCCGAACAACCTTCGGTCACCACCATGCATAACTCAATACTACTGAAACGTCACCGAACGTTAAGTGTGCAGACCCTGCGGGTTTGAGAACTATGTAGACATGACCGAGACACCTCTACGGTCAATAACCATTACCGGGACCTGGATGTCCATATTGGTTCCTACATATTGTACGAAGATCTTTATCGGTTGAACCTTTATGTCAAGGATTCAGTTAATCCCGTACACTGTTCCCTTTGTTCTTTGGTATGTTACTTCCCGAGATTCGATCGTCGGTATCTCTATACCTAGTTCAATCTCGTTACCGGCAAGTCTCATTACTCGTTCCATAATACAAGATCCCGTGGCGAACTCTTTAGTCACTTTGCTTGCAAGGCTTATTGTGATGTTGTATTACCGAGTGGGCCCTGAGATACCTCTCTGTCACACGGAGTAACAAATCCCAGTCTCGATCCATGCCAGCTCAATAGACACCTTCGTAGATACCTGTAGAGCATCTTTATAGTCACTCGGTTATGTTGCGACGTTTGATACACACAAGGTATTCCTCCAGTGTCAGTGAGTTGCATGATCTCATGGTCATAGGAACAGATACTTGACATGCAGAAAACTATAGCAATAAACTGACACGATCATATGCTACGTTCATAGTTTGGGTCTTGTCCATCACATCATTCTCCTAATGATGTGATCCTGTTATCAAATGACATCTCATGTCTATGGCCAGGAAACCTTGACCATCTTTGATCAACAAGCTAGTCTACTAGAGGCATACTAGGGACACAGTGTTGTCTATGTATCCACACATGCAATTGAGTTTCCTATCAATACAATTATAGCATGGATAATAAACGATTATCATGAACAAGGAAATATAATAATAACCACTTTATTATTGCCTCTAGGGCATATTTCCAATAGTCTCCCACTTGCACTAGAGTCAATAATCTAGCTCACATCACTATGTGATTTACATTGTAATGAATCTAAAACCCATATAGTTCTGGTGTTGATCATGTTTAGCCCTTGGAAGTGGTTTAGTCATCGGGTCTGCGACATTCAGATCCGTGTGCACTTTGCAAATATTTATGTCCTCCTCCTTGATGTAATCGCGGATGGAATTGAAACGTCGCTTTATGTGTCTGGTCCGCTTGTGAAACCTTGGTTCCTTGGCCAGAGCAATGGCACCAGTGTTGTCACAGAACAGAGTCATTGGGTTTAGTGCACTGGGCACTACTCCAAGTTCTATCATGAACTCCTTCATCCAGACACCTTCCTTCGCCGCCTCCGAGGCAGCGATGTACTCCACTTCGCATGTAGAATCAACTACCACGCTCTGCTTGGAACTGCACCAGCTTACCGCACCCCCATTGAGAATAAATACCTATCCGGTTTGAGACTTAGAGTCGTCCGGATCAGTGTCAAAGCTTGCATCGACGTAACCCTTTACGACGAGCTCTTGATCACCTCCATAAACGAGAAACATGTCCTTAGTCCTTTTCAGGTACTTTAGGATATTCTTGACCGCCGTCCAGTGTTCCATTCCTGGATCACTTTGAAACCTTCCGGCCATACTTATGGCAAGGCTGACATCGGGTCTTGTGCACAACATTGCATACATGATAGAGCCTATGGCTGAAGTATAGGGGACGACACTCATCTTTTCTCTATCTTCTGCAGTCACTGGGCATTGAGTCTTACTCAACTTCACACCTTGCAACATAGGCAAGAACCCCTTCTTGGACTGATCCATTTTGAACTTCTTCAAAACTTTGTCAAGGTATGTGCTCTATGAAAGTCCTATTAAGCGTCTCGATCTATCTCTATAGATCTTGATGCCTAATATGAAAGCAGCTTCTCCTAGGCCCTTCATTAAAAAACTCTTGTTCAAATATTCCTTCACGCTCTCCAAAAGTTCTATATTGTTTCCAATCAGCAATATGCCATCCACATATAATATTAGAAACGCTATAGAGCTCCCACTCACTTCTTGTAAATACAAGCTTCTCCGTAAACTTGTATAAACCCGAACGCTTTGATCACCTCATCAAAGTGAAGATTCCAACTCCGAGATACTTGCACCAGTCCATAAATGGATCGCTGGAGTTTGCAAACTTTGTCAGCATTCTTTGGATCGACAAAACCTTCCGGTTGCATCATATACAACTCTTCCTTAGGGAAACCATTAAGGAACGCTGTTTTGACATCCATCTGCCAAATTTCATAATCGAAAATTGCAGCTATTGCTAACATGATTCTGACGGACTTAAGCATCGCCACGGGTGAGAAGGTCTCATCGTAGTCAACTCCTTGAACTTGTGAAAAACGCTTTGCCACAAGTCGAGCTTTATAGACGGTGATATTACCGTCCGCGTCCGTCTTCCTCTCAAAGATCCATTTGTTCTGAATGGCCTTTTGCCCTTCAGGTAATACTTCCAAAGTCCATACTTTGTTTTCATACATGGATCCCATCTCGGATTTCATGGCCTCTAACCATTTCTCGGAATCCGGGCCCATCATCGCTTCTCCATAGCTCGTAGGTTCATCGTTGTCCAACAACATGACCTCTAAGACAGGGCTGCCGTACCACTCAGGAGCAGTACGCGTCCTTGTCGACCTACGAGGTTCGATAGTAACTTGATCCGAAACTTCATGATCATCATCATTAACTTCCTCTTCACTGACGTAGGATCCACAGAAACAACTTTCTGCGCTGCGCTACTCTCTGGTTGAAACAAAGGTTCAACAACCTCATCAAGTTCTATCTTCCTCCCACTCAATTCTTTCGAGAGAAACTCTTTCTGAAGAAATATTCCGTTTTTAGCGACAAACACTTTGCCTTCGGATCTGAGATAGAAGGTATACCCAACTGTCTCTTTTGGGTATCCTATGAAGACGCATTTCTCCGCTTTGGGTTCCATCTTTTCAGGCTGAAGCTTTTTGACATAAGCATCACATCCCCAAACTTTAAGAAACGACAACTTTGGCTTCTTGCCAAACCACAGTTCATATGGCGTCGTCTCAACGGATTTCGATGGTGCCCTATTTAAAGTGAATGCAGCTGTCTCTAATGCATAACCCCAAAATGATAGTGGCAAATCGGCAAGAGACATCATAGACCGCACCATATCCAATAAGGTTCGATTACGACGTTCGGACACACCATTACGCTGTGGTGTTCCAGGCGGTGTCAATTGTGAAACAATTCCACATTGTCTTAAGTGACTGCCAAACTCATAACTTAGATATTCTCCTCCTCGATGAGATCGCAGGAATTTAATCTTCTTGTTACGATGATTTTCAACTTCACTCTGAAATTGCTTGAACTTTTCAAACGTTTCAGACTTGTGTTTCCTTAAGTAAATATACCCATATCTACTTAAGTCATCGGTGAAGGTGACAAAATAACGATATCCACCGCGCGCCTCAATGTTCATCGGACCGCACACATCAGTATGCATGATTTCCAATAAGTCACTTGCCCGTTCCACTGTTCCAGAGAACGGGGTCTTAGTCGTCTTGCCCATGAGGCATGGTTCACATGTGTCAAGTGATTCAAAATCAAGTGACTCCAAAAGTCCATCAGCATGGAGCTTCTTCATGCGTTTTACACCAATATGACCTAAGCGGCAGTGCCACAAGAAAGTGGTACTATCATTATCAACTCTACATCTTTTGGCATCAATGTTATGAACATGTGTATCATCACTATCGAGATTCAATAAGAATAAACCCCTCTCATTGGGTGCATGACCATAAAAGATATTACTCATATAAATAGAACAACGATTATTCTCTGATTTAAATGAGTAACCGTCTCGCAATAAACAAGATCCAGATATAATGTTCATGCTTAACGCATGCACTAAATAACAATTATTCAGGTTCATCACTAATCCCGATGGTAATCGAAGAGCGAGCGTGCTGACGGCGATCACATCAACCTTGGAACCATTTCCCACGCGCATCGTCACTTCGTCCTTTGCCAGCCTCCGTCTATTTCGCAGTTCCTGTTTTGAGTTGCAAATGTGTGCAACCGAACCGGTATCAAATACCCAGGCACTACAACGAGAGTTGGTAAGGTACACATCAATAACATGTATATCATATATACCTTGTTAGGTGTTGGCCACCTTCTTGTCAGCCAGATACTTGGGGCAGTTCCGCTTCCAGTGACCAGTTCCCTTCCAATGAAAGCACTCAGTTTCTGGCTTGGGTCCAGCCTTGGGTTTCTTCACGGGAGGGGCAACTGCTTTGCCACTCTTCTTGTAGTTACCCTTCTTACCCTTGTCATTCTTCTTGAAACTAGTGGTTTTATTAACCATCAACACTTGATGCTCCTTCTGAATCTCAGACTCAGCGACTTTCAACATCGCAAACAGCTTGGCGACTGACTTGTTCATCCCGTGCATGTTATAGTTCAACATGAAGCTCTTGTAGCTAGGTGGCAGTGATTGAAGAACTCTGTCAGTGATCGCCTCTGGTGGAAGGGCCATCCCCAATTCAGCCAGACGGGTGGAATACCCAGACATTTTGAGTATGTGTTCACTGACAGACCCATTCTCCTCCATCTTGCAAGCATAGAACTTATCGGAGGTCTAATACCTCTCGATCCAGGCATTCTTCTGAAAGATAAACTTCAACTCCTGGAACATATCATATGCTCCATGACGTTCAAAACGTCTTTGAAGTCCCGGTTCTAAGCCATACAACATTGCACATTGAACTATTGAGTAATCATCAGAACGTGTCTGCCAGGCGTTCGCAACGTTTGTAGACTCTACTGGAGCGGGTGGTTCACCAAGCGGTGCATCAAGGACATAAGCCTTTTGGGAAGCCATAAGGATAATCCTTAGATTACGGGCCCAGTCTACAAAGTTACTTCCATCATCTTTCAACTTGGCTTTCTCTAGGAACGCATTAAAATTCAGGGGTGCTACTGTGCGAGACATTGATCTACAACATAAATTTTGCAAAGACAACTTAGACTATTATTCAAGATAATGAGTTTAGTTAATCATATTACTTAAAAAACTCTCACTCAAATTGACATCCCTCCGGTCATCCGAGTGTTACATGATCCAAATTCACCAACCCAAGTCCGATCATCACGTGAGATGAGGTGGTTTCAATGGTGAACATCTCCATGTTGATCATATCTACTATATGACTCATGTTCGACCTTTCGGTCTCTTGTGTTCCGAGGCCATGTCTATACATGCTAGGCTCGTCAAGTTTAACCCGAGTGTTCTGCATGTGCAACACTGGCTTGCACCCGTTGTATGCGAACGTAGAGTCTATCACACCCGATCATCACGTGGTGTCTCGAAACGACGAACTTTTGCAACGATGCACACTCGGGGAGAACACAATTTTATCTTGAAATTTTAGTGAGGGATCACCTTATAATGCTACCGTCGTCCTAAGCAAAACAAGGTGTATAAAAGGATTAACATCACATGCAAATCATAAGTGACATGATATGGCCATGAACTTGTGCTTTTGATCTCCATCTCCAAAGCACCGGCATGATCTCCATCGTCACCGGCATGACACCATGATCTCCATCATCTTGATCTCCATCAACGTGTCGCCATGACGTTGTCACGCAAACTGTTGCTTCTACGACTATTGCTAACTCATAGCGATAAAGTAAAGCAAAACGGCAAAAATAAATTAAAGACAACCCTATGGCTCCTGCCGGTTGCCGTACTCATCGACATGCAAGTCGTGATATTCTATACAAAACATGATCATCTCATACATCACATATATCTCATCATGTAATTGGCCATATCACATCACAACATACCCTGCAAAAACAAGTTAGACGTCCTCTAATTGTTGTTGCATGTTTTACGTGGCTGCTACGGGTATCTAGCAAGAACGATTCTTACCTACGCAAAAACCACAACGGTGATACACAAATTGCTATTCAACTTTCTCAAGTACCGCCTTTGTCGAATCCGATCTAACTAAAGTGGGAGAGACAGACACCCGCCAGCCATCTTTATGCAACAAAGTCACATGTCAGTTGATGGAGCCGGTCTCTCGTAAGCATACGAGTAAGGTTGGTCCGGGCCGCTTCATCCCACAATACCGCTGAATCAAGAAAAGACCAAGAGAGGAAGCAATCTTAGCATCAACGCCCACAAACTCCTTTGTGTTCTACTCGTGATCTCATCTACGCATAGACTTGGCTCATGATGCCACTGTTGGGGAACGTTACATGGGAAACAAAAAATTTCCTACGCACACACAAGATCTATCCATGGTGATGAGCATCTACGAGAGGGAGAGTGGATCTACATACCCTTGTAGATCGCTAAGCGGGAAGCGTTAACAAATGCGGTTGATGTAGTCGAACGTCTTCGCGATCCAAATCGCTAGTCGTCCCGCGATCCAATCACGATCTAGCGCCGAACGGACGGCACCTCCGCGTTCAGCACACGTACAGCTCGATGACGATCTCCGCCTTCTTGATCTAGCAAGAGGGAGCGGAGAGGTAGATGAGTTCTCCGGCAGCGCGACGGCATGGCGACGGTGGTGGTGGAACTATTCCGGCAGGGCTTCGCCTAAGCACCGCCGAAACTAGAGGGAGACGATCTAGTGGGGAGAGAGGGCTGTACCGTGGCCTTTGGGTTGGGTGCGGCTGCCCTCTCTCCCCTCCAATATATATTGGAGGGAGGAGAGGGGCCGGCGCCCCTAGGGTTCCCCCTAGGAGTCGGCCGAAGGAGGTGGAGGTGGAGGAGTCCACCTCCAATCCTACTCCAAGTAGGATTCCAATCCTACTTGGAAACCCTTTCCTCCACTTGGGGTTTTCCACCCCTAGCCACATGGGCCTTAGTGGGGGGGTCAGCCAGCCCACTAGGGGCTGGTTTGCCTCCTACCACAGCCCATGAGGCCCTTTGGGGTCGGTGGCCCCTCCCGATGGACCCCCGGAACCCTCTCGGCACTCCCCGTACACTACCGGAAATAGCCGAAACCTTTCCGGTGACCAAAACGGGACTTCCTATATATCAATCTTTACCTCCGGACCATTACGGAGCTCCTCGTGACGTCCGGGATCTCATCCGGGACTCTGAACAACCTTCGGTCATCACCATGCATAACTCAATACTATCGAAACGTCACCGAACGTTAAGTGTGCAGACCCTGCGGGTTCGAGAACTATGTAGACATGACCGAGACACCTCTACGGTCAATAACCAATAGCGGGACCTGGATGTCCATATTGGTTCCTACATATTCTACGAAGATCTTTATCGATTGAACCTCTATGTCAAGGATCCAGTTAATCCCGTACGCTGTTCCCTTTGTTCTTCGGTATGTTACTTGCCCGAGATTCGATCGTCGGTATCTCTATACCTAGTTCAATCTCGTTACCGGCAAGTCTCTTTACTCGTTCCGTAATACAAGATCCCGTGGCTAACTCTTTAGTCACTTTGCTTGCAAGGCTTATTGTGATGTTGTATTACCGAGTGGGCCCTGAGATACCTCTCCGTCACACGGAGTAACAAATCCCAGTCTCGATCCGTGCCAGCTCAACAGACACCTTCGGAGATACTTGTAGAGCATCTTTATAGTCACTCAGTTATGTTGCGACGTTTGATACACACAAGGTATTCCTCCAGTGTCAGTGAGTTGCATGATCTCATGGTAATAGGAACAGATACTTGACATGCAGAAAACTATAGCAATAAACTGACACGATCATATGCTACGTTCATAGTTTGGGTCTTGTCCATCACATCATTCTCCTAATGATGTGATCCCGTTATCAAATGACATCTCATGTCTATGGCCAGGAAACCTTGACCATCTTTGATCAACAAGCTAGTCTACTAGAGGCATACTAGAGACACAATGTTGTCTATGTATCCACACATGCAATTGAGTTTCCAATCAATACAATTATAGCATGGATAATAAACGATTATCATGAACAAGGAAATATAATAATAACCACTTTATTATTGCCTCTAGGGCATATTTCCAACATAGCCATCATCTTATCCCAAACAGTCTACAAAAGTATATACTATGATGCAATTATAAGAAAACAATCATAAGTATGTCCAAACCAGAAACTCAATACAATATCTTTTAACAAACTATATCAATACTATGCCCAATCTCACCTTCTGTGGCATTTTAATGTAGACTCTTATGGATGCACTCAGTGTGTACTACAGCCTAATAATCTTTCGCCTAATTAAATCCTTTGGCACCTTCTTTCTTGCCTTCACTTGCCGCTATTAACCCAGGAAAATAAGGAAAGAAAAGAAATCAGTAGTCAAGCCGACATAACACGTCAATCGCTTAGATGGTAATTTTACAAGTGGAACATATGTGCAATTATATTTCCTAGGTAACATAACAAATGAAAGTATGTATCGAGTTTGGTAATGGCCTCTCCCTATTTTCCAGACCGCTTAAAAGCTCGACGTAAAGGTCGACAAGTGCCACCACTGACGTGGCTTGAGACTGCATCGGTATTTCCCCAAAGAGGAAGGGATGATGCAGCACAGCGACGGTAAGTATTTCCCTCAGTTATGAAACCAAGGTTATCGAACCAGTAGGAGGATCACCACCACCCAATAAGCAGCACCTGCACACAAACAACAAATACTTGCAACCCGACGCGAAAGAGAGGTTGTCAATCTCTCAACGGTAAAAAGATATATTAATTAGTGATAGATAGGAGAGATAGATCTCTCAAGAGCACAAAATAAAAATGGCAAATAAAATATGCAGCAATATGTTTTTGGGTTTTTGGTTTTGTAGATCTGAAAGTAAAGATTGCAAAAAGATAGATCGGAAAGTAATATGTTGGAAAAGTAGACCCGGGGGCCGTAGGGTTCACTAGTGGCTTCTCTCATGAGTATAGCGCACAGTGGGTGAACAAATTGCTGTTGGGCAATTGATAGAAAATTTAATAGTCATGAAGGTATCCAAGGCGATGATCATTATATAGGCATCACGTCTAAGATAGGTAAACCGACTCCTGCCTGCATATACCTCTATTACTCCACACATCGACCGCTATCCAGCATGCATCTAGTGTATTAAGTTCATGGAAAAACAGAGTAATGCAATAAGAATGATGACATGATGTAGACAAGATCTATTCATGTAGGAATAGACCCCATCTTGTTATCTTTAATAGCAATGATACATGCGTGTCTTGCTGCCCCTTCTGTCACTGGGAAAGAACACCGCAAGATCGAACCCATCACAAAGCATCTCTTCCCATGGCAAGAAAAATCGATCTAGTCGGCCTAACTAAACCAAAGATTCGAAGAAGAAATACGAGGCTATAAGTAATCATGAATATAAGAGATCAAAGAAGACTCAAATAATATTCATGGATAAAAACTAATCATGAACTCAAAATTCATCAGATCCCAACAAACACACCGCAAAAGTTTACATCAAATAGATCTCTAAGAGACCATTGTATTGAGAATCATAAGAGAGAGAGAGAGATGAAGCCATCTAGCTACTGCCTACGGACCCGTAGGTCTATGATGGACTACTCACGGATAATCAAAGAGGCACCTATGAGGAAGATGAACCCCTCCGTGATGGTGTTTAGATTGGATCTCGAGGTTCTGGAACTTGCGGCGGCTGGAATTGTGTTTCGTTGACTCCCCTAGGGTTTTTGGAATATTTGGGAATTTATAGGCATCAGAGGCGGTGGAGAGGGGCCCCGAGGAGGGCACAACCCATCAGGGCGCGCCGGGGCCCCCCGGCGCGCCCTGGTGGGTTGTGGTCTCCTCGGCCCACTTCTCCATCACTTCTTTGGCCCACCTGGTGTCTTCTGGTCTAGAAAAAATCTCCAAAAAGTTTCGTCGCGATTGGACTCCGTTTGGTATTGATTTTCTGCGAAGTAAAAAACAAGCAAAAACAGCAACTGGCACTTTGGCACTATATCAATAGGTTAGTCCGAAAAAATGATATAAAGTTCTTATAAAATGATTGTAAAACATCCAAGAATAATTATATAACAGCATGGAATAAGCAAAAATTATAGATACGTTGAAGACGTATCAACCATCACTGTCTATGTTGCTTCTATTCTAACGCGATCTACTTGAGGTGAGGTCGCCCCATTATTTACAAATGCGCTCAATCATCTACTACCATTGCCATGGTGTTCTTGCTGCATACGTGCTTATAGTCTACCTGCATTTTTTGCTGGCTTGCAGACCAGGAGACGAGATTCTATGGGGTCCAGCTCCTAATGATTGATGATCTACAATTTGTCTAATTCCAGTTCTTGCAGCCACCCACTCCGATCCTCACTTCGTGATAGTCATGTAGTTTCTTATGTGTTGGCCGGAAAACCGTACTAATTGTAATTCTGTTGCTCTCAAATTTTCTAATGTGTCGTTGTGTAGTTGCAAACGTCTTTCACTTGATTGGCTTGACCTCTTATTATTATTATTCTGCATATTTTTATATGATATTAGTAGTCACTCGAGCATTGATTTTTTATGTGTTCACTACAAGTTTTTTTTTAAAAAAAAACTTCCATCTTCCTTTGTGCTAAATGTTCTTTCTTACTGAACTATCGGTCCAATTGTAGGTTGCCTGTTGCGCCTAAAGGTTGGATAAATGGTGATATCGTAAAGCCGATTCGGGAAAGCGGGTGTATGGTGTGCGTAAATTAAGAAAACAATTTATAGTCTGTGATGTTATCATTACATTCTAATTTAGTATATGCGATCACCTCAAGTAGGGAAGTACTGAATGCACCTCTCTGGCGAGTGGACACATCAGGGCGCCATATTTTCCTCAATCGATTTCAAAACAAGGCATGAAACTGTCATACACTCTTTTATTGTGGCAGCTCATATTTTAAAGTGATGGCCGAGCTGACGATGCAACCATTATTTGGGAAAGTATTCTTAAAACATGAATTGCATGCAGTTTAACGGCTATATGCATGGTTGGTGAATCACTATTAACATAATCTAGCAAGCGGTGAGATCATGGTAATGTAGGTGGCTGATATTAGTAAAGTTTACGTTGATTACCCCTGGGAGAAAGATCCCCATGTCCTTATTGTGGGCGTGGTGGTTCAGTAGTGGAGGCAACTCTCTTCCACCATGCATGCTGAAACATTGGGTGCGTGCTTAGAGCAGCTAAGACAATGGTGGATGTGTGGTTGGTTGACGTGTCGTGATTGCTGGTCGATGCCATGTATTGCTGGATTGACGAGCTTCATTGAGCTCTATGTGGTGGGTGCACCGATGGAGGTGTCTTGTGATTATTTATGCAGCCATCTTAACACTTTGCTACAATTAGGTTGTATGGGTGTGGAAGACGTGATCAAAGGAAAGTCTCCAATGTTGTCGGAACCGGTGATTGAGAAAATTCGGTCGTCATCGCCGTGCCTTCCTTGGCCGGCTCTGCCACTGGGGTGGGTAGCTCTCTCTGTTGATGGTTCTTATTGTGTGGACGATGGAGCTGTAGGATATGGTATGGTCTTACGTGATGACAAAGGTGGTGTTATTTTTGCGGCTTACCGGCGCATTTATCACTATAACGAGGCGCTGGAAGTGGAGTTACATGCGATTATGGAGAGAGTAAGTCTTGCAATTCAGCGGTCGAATCGACTAGTTCAGCTACAATCTGATTGCTCGGTAGCTTTGTCGGCACTGTCTAATGATTCACTTGACAGATTAGCATATGGTCATCTCTTGGCAGAAATCAAAGGTTTACTGGAGAATAGGGTGTTTATTCGTGTTAAAGTTTCTCGTGATCAAAACAAAGTTGCACATTGTTTAGCAAATTATGGTAGATCTGGGGATAGCACTGCGTGCTGGCTTAACCAATCTCCTCCTTTTATGTCGGAACTTGTTGCTAAGGATTGTAATTCTGTGAGTTTGGAATAAAACAACCTATTTCCATCGCAAAAAAATCTGCCATTCTCCTCCTCCACGGTGCACGACACCCTCCACAATAAATGAAGCACATAAGCTGCATCCTTACAAAAACCATCGCCTAATCCAACGACATTGTTGCTCGAGAAACACCGAACCGAATCCAGACCACGACAACAAATAACAAATCTAATCCAGAGGAAACAATACAAACCAGATCGCACGCAGGGCGGAGCAACAGGCACGCGGACGACCAGAACAGCAGTGACGCAGATCGCATGGACGGGGAAGCAGCGGCCCAAGCAGTAGCCGCGGAAGCAGCACTGCCAGCCAGCGGGAACAACACGACGGCGGGGATCCTCCAAACACAGCAGAATCGAGGCGTACCCAACACCCCCCAAATTGCCAATCTCCACTGTCCAGAGCTGCGCCGAGTCGCTAACCAGTTGAGAGGACACGCTCACAGGAAAGCCTATACACACACCCGACACGGACACACACACACCTAACACACTGCATGCATGCCTCTTGGGTCCTGGCAGGCACAAGCGACGAACAACGCTGCGCACCTACGCATGGTCACGGGCGGACATGCCTTCTTTTTAGGCAACGGGCAGTTGTGCCTAATCGGAATAGCTGTGCCGGCGTGCCAAACGGGCCGCCGTGCCAGCCCGTTTAGCAAGGGGCCGCGCCTAGTCAGGGAGGCCAGGACACGCCCGAGTACATAGCTCGGGCCATGCGAAATCACTAGTTAGGGAGTACACCTCGCGACGATTACGCGGGGTGTACTCCGCGCGCGACAAGTGTCGCGTTCTGGGCGTGTTGGAGACCTTTCAACCGCGCTCAGTGCGTGACACTTGTCGCGCTGAGGAAGAGTCCCGTTATTTCCGGTTTCCGGTTTCCTTTATCTGGTTTTCTTTTTTTTAATTAAGTCCCTGAACAATTTAGGTTTTCTAGTAATGCTTCGATCTATTTGTTCAGATTTGTTTCGTCTCGTCCCGCCGCCGTCGTCGTCCGGTCCACCGCCGTCCTCCGCTGCCGTCGTCCGTCCTGCTGTCGTCGTCCTTCCGTCGTCGCCCCGCCATCGTTGCCCCGCTGTGTTCGCCCCGCCGTCGTTGTTTCCTGTTTCCCTTTTTCTTTTTTTCCCATTATATTTCCGGGAAATTGAGATTTCAGGGGAATTTACGGGTGGGGGCTTCCAACACAATCAAATGTCTACTTTCAACTCGGTTGTGGAATCAGTTCTTACCGGTCACTGTTTCTTTGCAGGTAATGGCTTGCCCCTTTTGCCGAGCTCCAGGTGGCCCTTGTTCTTCGTTTGATTCTTGTGCGTCTGTCTTCACTGTGGTGCTGGATCGTCGCTGTTCAAGGCGTGTTGTAAGATTCTATTTCTTGTTTATCTGACTGTGGCATATGGTTGATGTTGTTTTGGTTGGAATGTATTCTAATGCCTTCGTTTATATGATTTTGATGTTTGCTTCCATTCTTTTTGTAGTATGTTCCGTGCAGTGTTAGATCACATCTTGCTCGGTACATTGAGGAGTGCGGAGCTTTAGCTATTCGGAGGGGTGACAAAGATATTGATCTTGCTCTTCACAGCAGTGAGGTTACTTATATGATGTTCTGTTTAGACATGGTCGGGTGAGCAGTAAATTCCATGGTCCTTCCTAGGAGGAACTTGTGAATGATTATGGTCTCCGTCATCGTGACATGATGACTGTTAGGCTTGAGCACTATGGAACTATGATTGGTGTTGATTTTCATCGGAATGGTGTTATGTTGTTCCCTTTACCCTGTGTTGGTCAGTTTTTTTTTGAGTGATTTTAAGTTTTGTTTCAGCTTATATGTTTTGCAGTTCTGCTGAACTTGTGAAATTATTATTTTTGTAGCTCTTGAGGATCTGAGTGAAACTCAGAGGGAACTTGTTGACAGTTGTTTTTATAGTCGTGGTGTCTTCAGTCTGAATTATCACCAAATGTATTTCATGTCGCGACAGCTCTTTGATGACAACTACATATTGTGTACTCCTTTTGTTCATAGGATTGATTCCATGAATGTTAATGGTCAACATATGGTGAGCTTTGTTTTTGGCTACTGTTTATTTATTTGTTCTTTGCTCTAGTATACTGTTTTAAATTTGTAAGTTGAACATCATATAACTTGATGTTTTTTGTCAGGTTATTCCGAGCATGGTTGTGAGGAGTTTGAAGGATTTTGTGTCAATTCCTAGGACTCGTTCTTTAACTCTTGAAATTACTTTGGATTCTGAAGATGTTGATATATCTGTGAGCATTCCTTGTTCCTACTTTATTGGCTTGGGTGGTAGAATGGTTTTCAAAAAGGAAGGTTTCGGTAATTTTCTTCGGACATCATCTATTGAAGTAAACAATTTGGTGCTCATAACCTTCAAAGAGCGTGATCAGGAGCTTGCTGTTATTTTCAGCCCTCTGCCTCAGTGATCCTACTTAGAGACTGTGAAGTAAAACATTTGTGTAGCGTATAGTTGTATGCAGATGTTTTTAATAATATATATGGTACAAAAGATTGTTATTTAGAATTATATATATTCAGATATATAAAACTTATATGTATATAGGTGGACTGTGCTTCTTGTCTCCCAGCGACACGTGCGTCTCTCACATTGTACACCCGTGCACCTTCCTAGTATAAAATCGTGCTGTAGTTTTACATCACGGAACGTGTTTTCGTGTCTCACTATCAGGCGTGCCTCACACACATAAAGCACAGTGCATATCCGGATTACAGATACGTGCATCTTCCTATTATGAATCTGTGCTTCTGTTTTGCATCATGGACGTTCCTGTGTAAAAACCGTGCATCGTGTTTCCATATTAGCCGTGATCTCGTACACTCACTGCCGTGGATGTGCTGTGTACAGATACGGTGCATCTTCCTAATATAAAACAGTGCTCTGTCTTACATATGAGCGGTGCCTCTCGTACTCGCACAACTGTCAATCTACTGTGTGCACATACAGTGCATTTTCTTAATATAAGTCTGTGCTTCTGTTTTACATCACGGAGATTGTGTCTAAAACCGTGCTTCGTTTCTCCCCGCCAGACATGCCTTGCGCACGCACCACTGTCGATGTGCTATGTAGAGATACAGTGTTGTGTACAGATACATGGCACAAGAAACATTGGTTCGTGTCTCCCAGCCAGCTGTGACTCTCGCAAACAAAGCACAGTGCATATCCACAGTAGACATACGTGCATCTTGCTTAGATGAATCCGTGCTTTGTTTTTGCATCCCGAACGTTCCTACTTAAAACTGTGCTTTGTGTCTCCGTGACAGCCGTTCGTCCCGTATAGTTGCCTGCCATGTGTGCGTGTTGCACACAAAGCACTGGGTGCAGTTTTATTGTTCCCAACCGTCTTGCACACAAATTCAGTTTACAGAACGTTGTCAGACTTCAAATATCCAGTTGGTTCATATGAGCTTCATAAGTGCCATTTCAACTACCAATGTAGCACCATCTTGATATGGGCAAAAGATAACTTCAACCTAGCAAACAAACCAGTCCTTAGGGGCAGCGTTTTAATTGCGGCACTAACATCAGCTATACAATGCGCTGAAAGATAATGGACACAGAATGATCATTGCGCTCTTTGAATGTTATCAGAAGAACGTCCTTTTCAGCAAAGCCTGTATCGAGCAGGAATTCTTTGAAAGAATACTTCTCAATCACCATCCTGCCGTCTTTTTGCAGATGGAGTATGATGAAGGTGTGATGACACGGGATCCTTTTTCTGCAGCTTCAAGGGTCATCCTACCGTTGGCAGGCACATCCACCGACGTCTTCAATGTTGAGACAACACTCCTTGGAATTTTCTACAAGAAATAGATATAAAATAAATAGAAAAATGGTTATTTTGACGTTGAATTAAATAGTGGGTATGTTCAGTGTGGAAACGATATAATTTATTTTATTGAAAGTAAGCTTACATAAATCTAATTTGTTATGGAAACAGTAATTGACAAAAAAATCAATAGATAGATCAAGAAAGGAGAACAAACAGCATAGTGATATGTATTTTTAGGCATAATAGAAATGCAGAGTTTGTTAGGTTGTCAGCAGGTCAAAAGTTATCACTACTTGCAGGTATAATAGATTGTTAGCATGTCAAAAGTCATGTTTGAACTTCATACTTGCAGGTATAATAGATTGTCATGAGTTCAAAGGTCATGTCTGAACTTCATACTGAATGGTGAAAAACATCAAGTTCTAGGAATAAATTTCGTTGAAAAACAGTAAATACGGAGAGTGATAACTAACCATGATAGCATCTTTTGTGTTTGTCGTTGTCAACACATGGACAAACGGGCGGCAACGGATGAATGTATCTCCAAAAAGGCAACGCAGAAAGAACCGTGTCTGGTTGTACGTAAGCTCAATATCACGCGTGTAGACACAGCATTGAACGTACTCGTGGTCATTGGAAGAAAGATCGTCGAGAGCTGGAATAACAAATTGTATAAAATTAGTACTAAATCATTCCTGATTATAAAAGCTGGCAAAAAATTTAATTGAAATTTTATAGTCTTACCGAGATGAGGCATTGGAAAGAGCCTTCGAATTCTGCGATAAGGTATGACCTCCAGATTCAGTCCATGGTCAGGTGTGAAACATTCTATGCGGTCTCCAGGCCGAAGAGCATAATCAATAGCAAATTCCATCCAACCATCACCCTGTAGCTTTGTGTGTTTTGGACTGTGCTTAAAGGTAACTTGATAGGACCTGTTTTCTGGGGTAACAAGTGTAGGCTCACTCTGCTTGCCATGACATTTTTGTTGTTGCTCCTTCTGTGTATTTATGTAATCAGCAAGAAATGCTCTGGCATTGCAAGGCACGTACTGTGAAAATTATTAAAAATGAAAAGCTATAAGTAAAAATTCAAACTCTTTGGGCATTCGCTAGTTAAAGAATTTGTGTAATTCACAGCGATATAGTATGATAAATTAATGACTAGAATGTTTTGCATGGTTTAATGTATAGATATGGAGACAGAGAAGTGATTGTGATAGGCAAAAAGATGGAATAAGATATAAAAAAAACTTGATAGTCCAAAAGTGGACATCAAAAGTGGATCATGTTCAGTGTCTTCTGAATAAGATACAGAGATAAGTATGGTAAATTTGTCCACTAACCATGCGTCTCAAGCAATTCTCATCTAGAATAAGATCAAACTCCTGCGTTTCTCCAGCGTAACGTTCGCAACGGCCTTTTGGATTGCGGCAAGTAGGGCAAACCATACCTGGTTAAATTAAGAGCAAAAAAGTTATGGAACAACTAGAAATTGGTGAAATTAGATAACAAAAAACACGTTAGGTTAAACAAATAGCTACTGCAAATTCATCCTTCTTTTCATAAAAGAAATCTGACCAGGTTTGTGGACAAGTAATTAGAAACTGAGCAGCAAATCTATTTTTACAGTCCCCTCGTCAGTACAGAAATACAGGAGTGATGAATAGATGACTAATTTATTTTTCTAACCGTCTTAGATTTCTTTAGAGAAGGATTAATTTGTAGCAGATCTAGTCGATGATTAATGAAACTAACTTAGACCCTAAACTTAAAACAAGAAAAATCAAATGAACATGTTGAAAAAACGTAATCAAGGATTCGATAATGGAGCGGACGGATACATTTTAATAGGATCCATACCTGTGGAAGCCATACCTGTGAAAGCAGATAAGCAGCCGGGTGCGAACGAGGATGGAGCAGAGCAATACAAAGGAAATGAAGGGCGTGCAAGTTCTGTACAAGCACAACTTAGAAATTAATAAACAATAAGAAAGTGTAGAGCGGAAGACGATCGGGGAAGATCTACGAACCTTAGAGGCGGACCAATGGGGATCGGCGAAGAACCACGAACCCTAGAGGCGGAGCAATTGGGATCGGCGAAGAACCACGAACCCTAGAGGCGGACCAATTGGTATCGGCGAAGAACTTCGAACCCTAGAGGCGGACCCTGGAGGCGGGCAATGGTGAGAGGGATAGTTTCGGACTCATGAGGAGGGAGAGATGGAGGTAGCGAAGTGATTGAGAGAGCCAGAGGAATGGAATAATATATAAAGAACATTGTATTTTTATTTCCTGTGTCTATAGAGGCTCACTCCCGTGCCCGTAGAGGCTTCACTCGCGTGCCTATAGAGGTTTACTCCCATGCCTGTAGAGGCTTCACCCCCGTGCCTCTGGTCCACGTCCCTGCAGGTTCAGACTTCACTCTCCCTTGTCTCTTGTGCCTACACACCCGTGCTGTGCACTGTGGCTACGTCCGTGCCTGTAGTGCCTTAACTTCCGTGCCTTGGGCGCCTGTAGTGCAACATGCCCGTGGGTATAGAGAGTTTACAACTTTCTAGCTGGGTATTCGGACACATGGCACTTGTACCACACTTTTGTGTATGCAGAGGGTGTTGTTACCAGTACGTCGAGAACCCCCAGGTGCGTGCCTGTAGAGGCTTCACCCCCGTGCCTCTTTTGCCTGCACACCCGTGCACAAATCTATAGGCTATATGAGGTTGTACACATATAGGCTAGTAGAGCCATGTGTGTGGTGCCGTCGGATCTAAGATGGACGATAGGGTGTCCCTTAGCTTTCTCGCACTCTTCTCTAGGTGTGTACATTGGTGAAAGGACCAACTCATGACTGATGTCGCGCCTATTGGATGTGACTATTCAGTTACCTTGCCATAATTAATTTGGATGTGACGCCCCATTAAATTTTTTGCCCAGCCGTGAGTGTAGGAGGAATCATGATTCGACGCTCTTGGGAAGCACAAGCGTCTATTGACGGTTTGCAATTCACATTGATGGACATGGTAATTGAGGTTGTCTTCCATCAAGTTTATATACCAGTCGGTTCCTGCAGGTCACCACATGTCCCCATTCTCGCGACGGAAGCGACGCGTAGCCATTTCCTCATCGTCTTCACCACGTCCAATTCTTTTCACAGAACCTCAGCTCTAGATTCCAACGCCACCTTTCTTGTGTGGCATGGATGACGGGAAGAACACTACTGAGTATCACGAGATATGGCCTGATGGGAACACGAAGCTGGATGTCTGGTACACCAACGAGCCTTACAAGGTCGAGGAGATCATTGCCATGTATGAGCAATGGTTGCGGGAGGACGAGTACAAGTTTGTTGGTCTGGACCTGGAGTACACTCGGAAGGATTATTGGGGGAATAGGGAAGTTGCCGTGATTCAACTGGCGATGCGCAAGCATGTATTGCTCTATCACATGTGCAAGGCGAGATCGCAGTGTCCAGCTTTGAAGGATTTCCTCGAAAACAGAGGTATAACATTCGCTAGCGTGGATGTCAGGATGGACAGAAGGGTTCTTCTTCAAAGTTACATTAATATTCCAAGAGAGTATCACATCGACATTCAGGAGCAGTATATGATCAAAGGCGGCCAAGAAAGGGACTCAATGGCAGACCTGGCGGCAGACATCATAGATGAATCTTACAGGGATATGAAGTCAACGTTCCCAAGAGATAAGCATCACTACTGGGATTGGAAGCCACTTTCTCCGGAGCATTTGAAATATGCAGCAATTGTATGTGATTTTTTTTTTAAATTTGAATTTTTGTTTTCACAAAGATGCTTGTTATTATTCTAAATTTTCATGTCCGTTCACTTTTTCTTCAGGACGGGTATGTTAGCTATGAGCTTTACCGCCGTATTGTGAAGATGAAGGACCGTCTGCATAAGCGCTTGCTACCTTGCTACAGGCGTCGACGTTTTTGAGCAATCTCCTTCTGGATGGGGTCTCAAGAGAAATACGTGGTGGTTAACTTCTATCACTTGCAGTTAGTTACTATTTTATTTTGTGTAAAATGTTATGGTGTTTGTTCACCCGGAGGAAATTGTACTTTGAAAAATTGTGACTTCCTGACTCCATGGTAGCCATGCTTCTAGCACACGCACCCCCGTTCACCCTCTGCGTGGACATTAGTGCATCTTGCTATTATAAAACCGTGCTCTTGTTTCCATCACGTACCTTAGCTTTGTGTCTTCGTGCCAGCCGTGCATTTCGCACACGAAGCACAATGCCTATCCAGAGTGCCCATACGTGTATTTTTCCTCATATGAACCGTGCTTCCGTTTTGCATCATCGACTTTCCTCGCTAAAACAGTGCTTGAAGTTTTCATATTCATCGTGCCTATTGGAGACGCAACCCGGTGGACCCTCTGAGTACACAACTGTGCATTTTGCGATTATAAAACCGTGCTCTGGTTTTGCATGACGGACCTTTGCTTTGTGTTGTCTGCCAGGCGTGGCTTTCGCACACGAATCATAGTGCATATCCATAGTATCCATACGTGCATCTTCCTGGTATGAATTCGGGCTTCTGTGTTGCATCATGGATGTTCATGTCGAAAAATGTCCTCCGTGCCTGTCGCTCACGCACGACCCTGACACAGGAGTTAAAGTTTTTTTTTATCGGTCAGAAGTTAAAGTGTTTAGAATGGCACTTTGAGAAGCTGAGGTGGAAGAAACATAGTTGTACAGACACTAGTGGAACTGAAGGACGACAATATCGAAGCATTCGGATTTCGTCGTGGGTACGGCGGTGAAGTTAGGAGAGGCATCGAATTCTGTTATTTAGAGTCATGGTCGTGCGTGATTGTGCCAAATGTTTGTTCTGAGACGTTTCCTCAGAGAAGCACTGTCCCTTGTTATGAGGAGCCACGGACCTATGATAGGAATAGTCACGGTCTTGTTTCTCTCTGCCAAAATTTCACCACCTTATTATAAAAGTACAGTACGATTTTAAGTACGGCAAACATACTTTTTATACGACAGATATCTGGTATAGATATAAATGTATATTGAATCACAGAGCACGAGACAGAACAGGTGATTTTTTCTTGTTCTGACAACTAGGTGTTAGAATAGTAGACTTCAAATGTTCGGTCTTCTACGTTGTATGTTGTGCTGGTTGAAGACATTTTGCAGTTCTTCGAATATTTTACCCTTGTTGTGGCCAGATGTCATCATTTTGTAAGTGAGTTGTTCTCGCAACGGCTTCACATAGATCTGCAAGGAGAGAAATAATAAACTTAAGAAAAATTATTCTAAAACTCAATGGTACAGCTCGCTTGTTTCAACATTATATAGTGTAACATCTTGTGATTTGACACAAAGCAAACTTACTTTGTTGATAAAAAAGGATGACCTCGTATCAATGGGCGGCATCAAGTGCATTATGAATATACCGCTGTCGTCCCTGTCAAATGAGAGTAATATATCGGTGATTACAGGATGAATAACACATATGAATTATGAATTACAGGTTGACAAGCCCATATTGATGTACATGTACAGTAACAAGAGACTCACTCTCTTTCGGAGTTAGTTATGCATGTCACAGGTTGTACACTGAAATCGTTTATTCTGTGAGGATGGGTATTGTAAGATGAATGGTACGCTCTCTTGAAGTTTCCAATCACAATGTCTGAATGTTCCTTTATACCCTCACAATTGATAAAAGGACACAGGATCTCGAAGCATTTCTTCTCGAAATTAACGATTATCAAGTATATAAAGTGGCCTTGTCTCACAAGAATTAACACCTAAAACAGTGAGCAGGAATATTTGTGAGGGGAAAGAATAGGAAAAACTGGATAAACAAAGACCAACACAGTAGAGCGAAGTTAGCAAGATCAACTCACAAAGTTGCAGACGTTTGACATCCTGTAGCCAATTGTTTTTTCTACAATGTATTGTTTTAGAAGTTCAATGCTTACATCTTTGACCTGAAATTTATCCTGCAAAAGATAGATGCTTGCTTACTATTCTTTGGTACAGTTTTTTATTAATATTTAAAAAAAGGTAGAGGAATTAAATTAAAACTTACTGAAGCTTTGATGTACATTATGTGCTTGTGTAAGTTGTGTTTACTGTAAAATTGTTCTTTCAGCAACAACTCTGAGTAAGCATCCATCACGTATTCATTCATATAACCGTAGACCTTCATCGATAGACCGAAGGTTCGATGGTCAGCCCAGCGTCGATTGATGAAAAATATCCTCTTGCTGCCAAAAAAAAGGCCCATTAAATTTTATGAATTACTTATTTTGACATTTAACTTGATGAGAGGCGACCAGTTTTCAAAATGCAAATATAGCCCTAACCTATAGTGATGAGAAGAACACAGCGTGATCAAACTACAAGGACAGTTATGTTGAAACATGGCGAAACCGAAACACTGTTTCGAAGTAATATGTAAAAAAAACTAAAAACTACAGGCGAACCATTTGAATGTATTATCTCCAAGTTTCCAGTCATTATAATAATAATAATAATAATAATAACAATATTTCAATTGATGAAATGTTTTCTATGGTGGTAACAATGATCTCGTTACCTGTCATCTCTGCCTGGCGGTGGCGTGTTCTCGACAACTGTTTCGTATACGAGTTTCTCTACGAGCATAGAATCTCTTATATCCAACAATCTGAAGCAATCATGTTGGTTATTTGTTGGATCAGTTAGCCGAGGCTGTTGCTGCAGATCATAATGATTGTTCTGGGAGTCAGGTGCACTAGAACCGGTTTGACCATTGCCGATACGTTGATGGCCATGATAATGGTTTTGGTGCTGGCCCTCATTGTAACGGTTGTTTCTCTGTAGCATAGGCCCTCTTGTTTGCTGCTGCTGCATCTGTGTTGTAGACATACCGACGCCTGGTTTGCTGATTTGGTTCGGAGCAATGTCTGCTGATGTATTGTGTTGATGTGGGCATGAAGACTGTGTATTATTCGTCTGTGAATGTAAGCTGTTGTAACTTTGCCCATGGTTATGCTGATGGTTGTATTCATCGTGTGGGCGCTGTTGGCTGTGCAAGCGACCATTATTTCGAACATTTCTATGATGGGAGGATTGGAAATTACATTCAGGAGGTTGTTGCTGGTATTGTTGGTTGAAGAGCTGGAGATTATAATCAGAGGGGGGTTGTTCCTAGCAATGTGTGGACAGAGTATTTGGTCTGGGAGTTTGTGACCAGGCAGATTGGGTTAAACCCATAGAGTATGACGTAGCAATGGGAGCTTGTGACCAAGGAGATCGGGTTAAACCCACAAAGTATGACGTAGCAATGGGCTGTGAGAGGCAACTAACGTTTAACATTGGCTTAGGAGCTGATGTGGTATGTATAGTTGACCCTTCAGTATAAGTAAGGGTGGACCTCGCTGAAGAGCTTGTAGCCCCAGATATGTGCATCAGAGTATTAGGTTGACATTCTTTGAAGCCTACATGCTCAGAGTTGGCTGGCCTGTTCTGTCGTTTTGTTGCCTTGTCAATTTCTTCATATATTGATGGGTCAGACCATATGTTATCATCATCAATGAATGCAGCATCATGCAAGGCTTTTTGGTTGTCAACAAGTTGTCGCTTATTGGATACATCTTTGGGTGACTATCCTAAAGGCTCTATTATCCTGACTCTTTTCTTCGTTGGCGGCGTGGCCCCATTTGCTGCATTGGGCATCATAAGTGAGGGTCTCTTGTCAGCTGTAATTCGTTCGTTGGCCTGCTTTACATGCTGGCTCTTGAAGACAACAGCGCTCACACTGTTAGTTGGATTCTCAGTAGCTGGTGCCCGTATTTCTTCAGTGGCATCTTTGGTTGTTTTGGCAAAAGTGGCAGCAACGAATGGAGCATCACTGGTGGATGCAAGGTTTTTTTGTTGAGCATGCTCACCAGTTGTGTGAACCAGTTCAATTCCAGAACCGCTGCCGGAACGGCAGGGGACAGCTGCTGTATGAGTGGGTGTGTGGCTGAACTTGGAGTCTAATGCAAATTCATATGATTTGGACCCACCAATCTTGTTCTCATCACTCAAATTGCTAGTAGCATTGACCTGGGCTTTCATGGTGGGAGTAGAACATTTGTCGGTAGCAGTGTCTATCTTGGTTACAGCTTCGGATACAATGAGCTTCTCCGTGCTTGTTGGAAAATTTTCAACAATTGTGTCATCACCGTTGGAACGTCCAATAATGACTGGCATTTGATTAATCAGAGGAGCAGGCTGCTCAATAGTCTCACTTGTCAGTGGAGCGACGATGTTTAACTATTTCTCATCTGTACAGTCTGAGGTGTGAGCTTCAGTAGCAGTAGCTTTGCTTGATTGCGTTGGTTCTGTGATTACATGTTCGCGTTCTGTGGAAGCTGTGCAGATGTTGGCTGCAGTGGGTGCAGTGTTCTCGGATGAATTTTCGTCAGTTAGTATCATTCCTGTGTTCTCGTCCAACAACTCAGATGTTGACACGAAATGTTCATGAACAGCTATCCCATCAAGGCAGGTATTATAAAAGTGTCTCAAAGTTTCCAGATGTGACCTAGCATTGGCATCCAAGTCATTGGTCTTGAGGTCTATCTCAATGACCTCCAAGCGCAATTTAAGCTCGGTTGATGTTTGATGCTGTAAGGATAGCTGGGTATTGAACTGTTCCTTATCATACTGGTTTTGGGAGGGTGACACAGGAGTACCGCAACAACCATTTAGATTATCCATCGAGTATGATGAGGCACGTGAAAAATTGCTTGAGCCACTGCTACATGATCTATGAGGATTTTCTTTGTGGTAATAAGCAAGTGATGGAAAAGTGGAAGGAAGTAATGAAAAGGTTTCTTCTCCGTTGGATTCATCTTTCTGTAAGTTACAATATACGCCGCGGTCAGTTCGTTTGACTTCCTGCACACCAAATTCCCTACCAAGAGAAAGAACCTTTTCCAGTTTCTACTCAATGACGGGTTGAATCACAGAGAAAAATTCTATGTACATCTCGTTAATGATTTTGCCAAGATCTGCTTTAGCCTACAAACGAGACATAAAAAAAACAGCATATGCTATTAATATAACGTTAAATGAATAATAACATGCAAAAAATCTGTATGGAATGTTGGACTGCAGGAAGCATAGTTAGACTACTGCATGAAGCAGACGAGGAATCACACAAGGCCTATCCAAGAATCACAGTTATAATAATCACATAATCACAGCTGGACTGCCGTTGGGTAACACAGCTAGCCTACTGTACGAAGCACAACTAATTTATCATGTGAGGAAGGGCTATAACCATCATAGAACCAGAAACTACCTACTGTTTGTTCTCAAGCAGCACAACTAACCTACTGTAGGTAGGAGGCACATGTAACGTAAACGAAGCCTGCTGTAGAAAGCACGGCCAACATGTAACCTATTGCAGGTAGCACACCTATAATGATTTAGTAGGGGTAGTTATATCCTAATGCAGCGAGCCCACGTACCTGTTTCCTATATATGCGGACTTATATGTTGAATCAGTTTGAAAACTTACAGGGTGTGCAATTATTGACAATTTAAAACAACAAATATGGGTCATGGGTTCGACATGACTCACCGAAGATAATTTGCATTCTGGCACAAACTGTTCTAAGTAGGCTTCTAGTTTGGTACCCATTCGAAAGAATGACCCTTCAGAGCCATTTGGTGGGTAGAAAGGTGTGCACCTTATATCCTTTAGCTGTGATAATGGGCAAGAAAACAAATAAGTACAGGTGAAATTAAATTAAGGTATGGAAGCTAAATCATTCTGCTGAGAGGTAAGAGTCCAGAGAGTAACAAAGAATGAACTTCACTCACAGGGTGTTTGCCAAAATTTCCTTCCTCTGATGACAGTCTATCTAGGTTAGTATAATTTTTAACAGCGTCTATATCCCAGATAGGTAGCCTTGATGGCAAATCATTTTTCATATACATCACCTTGATATCCAGGTACTCAAAGTAGCTTATCTGCCGGAGATAAAAAGGTTAAAAATGGATCAGATGCTCAGCACTTACGACGGAGGAGAATTCAAAGAAAAAAGTAGTGAACCAACCACGGGTATCAGGAGGCAGCCACACAATGCGCCGATGAATTACTTATCCTTGAATGTCTGGAGTGATGTCACCAACTTGTCTAGAGTAGCTCCGGACCAATCATATGATGGGATATCTGATGCTGGTCCTTCAAGAGCTGCTAGGTAATCTGGGCTTACACATTCATATGTCGTCGGGCATAGAAATACTGCAGTTGCAAACATCACAAAAACCCGCTGAAATGATTCTCCTGTCAGTTCCGGGGTCATGAGATCAATCAGTTCTCTGATGCTTGGAGTCTGCGCGGCACAATTTGTCTCGGACTTAACCTGACATCTGAAAGCTTCTGAGCACCTTTTAGCAATCATTTTGCCTCCCAGTGGAATTCCCAGTATGCGGTGCACGGTGTAAGAGTTGATAAGGAATGTGAATCCACTGGGTAATATGAAAGAACTTGAGCTGCTGTCAAAGTAACGTACAAGCCATCGAATGAAACTCCTTGGGATCTCTTGGCAGGACAAGTCTAGTAGGTTTCCAAACCCAATGTCTCTGACAAGTTGCTTCTGGTCGTCTGTCAGCTTGTCACAAATAGATATGAACTTCTTAAGGCTCAATTTTGTACTGAAATCTTCTTCATACTCGGCCATTGTAACTGCTCTGCGAACAAAATTAAGAATTGAATTTGAAAAAATGTATTGAATCTTCAATATAAACGTCTTGTGAATAAGAAACACGTATGAGACGATTATTACTCATTTTTTGAAAGCAAATGCAACAAGACACATGGGAATCACTGAAAAAAAGAACCTACTGCGAGCCTGATATTTGCTTCTTCCTTCTGTACTCCTGAACGAGCTTTTCGTGTGCTATGTGTTTGGACTCGGTCCTTATCCTTTCCTTTTCTAGTTGGTCAGGGACCATGAAATCTTGTGTCACGAGCTCTGTGCCATCCACAGACTGAGACTGGGTCTCTGAGAGCTGTGGAGTGGAGTCCATCCCATCCATTGCTACGTAACAGGCCATGAGACATGATGATTACTACCTCAACTAGCTACGACAGATGTTAACAGTTGCTGTGACATCTGAATTAATTGAGAAAGATGTTAACTCCGAGTTAACTAGCGTAAGTACTATTTGACTATTATAGAGGATCAAAGGTGTTCGTAACACTATGAATAGCAGGATCGAAATTAAAATCAGCATACAGCTGACAGGTTAGAACTGTGGGTCAGTCGAGTGAAACCTCGGTCAGAACTGATTGTAAAGTGCAAACAAAAGCACGGCCGTGCCTTCGGCACACCCATCCACGTGGATTTGGTGCATACACACCCGTGCATCTTACCTGGTATAAATCCGTGCCTCTCTGATTGTAGAGTGCAAGCAGAAGCACGGCCATGCCTCTCTGATTGTAAAGTGCAAACAAAAGCACGGCCGTGCTTTCGGCACACCCACCCACGTGGATTTGGTGCGTACACACCCGTGCATCTTACCTGGTATAAATCCGTGCCTCTCTGATTATAGAGTGCAAGCAGAAGCACGGCCGTGCCTCTCTGCTTGTAAAGTGCAAACAAAAGCACGCCCGTGCCTTTGGCACACCCACCAACGTGGATTTGGTGCATACACACCCGTGCATCTTACCTGGTATAAATCCGTGCTTGTGGTTTACATCACGGATGTTCCTGTCAAAAACCTACAGCTAAATCCTGGTCTCCAACAACGGAGTGGAACAAATGATGGACCATACAAACATTTGTTTTAAAACTTTCTATACAAGAAAATAAGATGCATACATCTCAGGTGCCTCTGATATCTAATCTTGTTGCAACCTTCATGTGCAGGACTTGACAGAGAGCATGACAGATGAGTCAAATAACTGCAAGATTCCTTTAACCACAGTTAAGGGAAAACAACCTGCAGAGAAGCAAGTGGTATACAGAGCCGGCTATGGTGACAACACAAATGTTGTGGTGGAAGCAACGCAGGTCCTTGGGTTTACGTGTACCGAAGGAACAGAGAACAACATTCGTGAAGATGACGGGAGAGAAGGAGGCAACAACATTCGAGAAGTAGTGATGGACTGGACCTCAAGCAGTGATGGCACCCCCGCATCCGACAAGCAAGCGAGCTGCAGCAGCTCTGTCAGAAATGAGCTAACGCCTGGTCATGAAAGTAATGATATCTCAAGTGACAACGATGACCCCAATGGAGACACGTTAGACAGCATTGATATGGGGAAGGCAACGCAAGAAGAGAAAGATATGGACGAAATGTTCAAATGAAGCGCATTCCCGTCGATTGAGGAAGTGACGCAGGCACGTGAACCAGAGGATGGCTTACATTTCAAAACAAGGGACGATGCCTTCTTTTTCTTCTGCACATATGCCAGAAAGGTTGGTTTTTCGGTGAAGCGATCAACCACTAGAAGAGCAGGTCCCGAGCATCAGATTGACAAGAAAGTGTTCCGGTGCACAAAGGAAGGTGCGAATAAAACAACCGAGAGACTTGTGAAGCACAGAAGGAGAAATTGCTTGATTAGGACAGGCTGTCCCGTTGAGATAACAGCAAAGAGAGATACAGAGAGAGGAATATGGTACTTGAGGAATGTACGCCTAGAGCACAACCACGTGCTACACCCGTCTGACTGGATGCTGAAATTTATGAGGTGCTATAAGAACATGAGACCCGAGGAGAAATTTTTTATCTAGGTCCTGCAGAAGGCAAGGCTAGAGCCAAGAAAAGTCATGCAAATCTTCACTGCTATGGGTAAACCGAGGCGAGAAATTATGTTCGACACCATTTACATAAGCAACATTTCATGCCGGGACAGGCTGGAGAAAGGAACACATATATCGAGGACACCATGAAGCTCTTTGCAGAAATGCAGAGGAAGAGGGCAGGGTTTCACCATGTGGAAGAGACCGATGGAAACAACGTGGTGCGAAGCCTGTTCTGGACAGACTCCTTGTGCAAGATGAATTACGGCCTGTACGGAGATTTCGTGTCTTTTGACACAATGTTTTCCACGAATATCTATGGCTTACCGTTTGCACCAATCATAGGGGTTGACAACCATGGGTCAACCGTCCTGTTTGGAATAGGCCTTTTAAAGGATGAGACCATAGGGTCATTCAAATGGCTCCTAAGTACATTTGTTGAGGCAATGGGAGGAAAGGAACCGAAGTACATAATAACAGACCAGGACAAGGCGATGAAGGCGGCAATAGAGCAAGTACTTTCGAGGACCAGGCACAGGTTCTGCTTGCGGCATATACGGAAGAACATGAAGGAGAACAACGCAACAGTGTTTGCGCAACACCCAGGGATGTCTGATGAGTTATTTCTAATAATCAAAAACTCACTAAATCCAGATGAGTTTGAAGGTTCATGGAAAAGAGCGATTTCAAAATACAATGCAGAAGGAAACACGCATCTGAATACGTTGTGGGAACTACGTACATTCTGGGTGCCAGCCTACTTCAAGGACTGCTTTTATCCATTCTCATCAACAACCACACGTAGTGAGAGCACAAACTCAATGTGGAAAAATTATGTGAACCACAAGGATACCATAACGAGGTTTGTCGGTGCGTATAACATCATTCAACAAAATTGCCTTGCCACGCTTGACAAGAAAAGGCACCGAACAGAAGAGAAGATACCATCACGAGAGACAGGTTTTCCAGTTGAAACAGAAGCAAGCGAAATATACACTAATGAAATTTTCAGGAAATTTCAGCTAGAGCTGCGCAACCGCACATACTATAAGTGCCACGACCTGGCAAAAGGTAGGCAATACCTTTTAAAAAGGATCCCATCGAAAGAAAAAGACAGGAAACCGTACCCAGGTGAGGAATTTGATAGGTCTGAATTCAGGGTAGATGTGGATGAGCATAAGGAAATATACACGTGCAGCTGCAAGAAGATGACTAGGGATGGCATTCAGTGCTGCCATGTACTTAAGGTTATGGACCAGACAGGTATGGTTGAACACCTTCCAAAGTCTTTTATCATCCCCAGATGGACCAGGAATTGATCAGATAGCTTGAGACTACTGGCTACAGGTCAAGGTAACAACATGACCGCACAAGAAGATGAAACTATGAGATTTGGTCTCGCGTACGCAGAGTTGTCCGATATATGTTCACATGCTTGCAGGAAGGACAAAGCATACAATGTGCTCTTGGAGTGTATGCAAGAAATGAAAATAAAAGTCATGACTGCACTCGCAGATGAAACAGACACGGGCAAAAATCCATGTGACGCAAGTCTCAAAAACCCTCCCATGAGTGGCTCGAAGGGAACGAAAAAAGGAGACCAAATCAAAGCTAGTTCTGAGAAGAAAGTAAAAAAAAAAGCAAACACATTTGCGGACGTTGCAGTACAAAAGGTCGTACAAAAACGCATTGTCCGACTAAACCAGAAGTGATTGAAAAAATGAGGATTCAAGAGGAGAAGAGGAAAGCACGGGAGGAGAAGAAGGCAAGGTCAACGAAATGGCCGACAACACCAACGACTGCATCGAGAATATCAAACGGAGGAGGAGAATGCACTCCAAGCCCAGGACCAAGATGGTTAACACCAGCATCAACGCCAACAACCCCACTGTCAACGCCAACAACCGCACTGACAACAGAGCATCGAAAGCAAAGTCCTCCAACCACACCAGAATCTAGTATCACACAAGGAAGACACACAAAATGTCCGCAAGCAGACTTGGTTCAAGGAACAGAATGTGCGCAGCCTACCTTGAGAAGAGAAAGAACGGAATGGAGACTATTTTGTACCGGCGAACAATATGAGTGAAGAATTAAAAGGTAAAAAGAGAGCCTAAACAGAAATAATATAATGTACAGTATCTAGCACCGTAGAGTATTGCTACGACTTCAAGAAATATGCCCATGACGAATTATTCTAATTTTTGTTTTTTGCCGTTTATTTTTTTTTAATATGAGAACGGCGAGGAAGTATGGAAAGTATGCGCAGATTTGGAGAAAGAAGAATGGATCTCTGAATATTCAAAAAACAGTACCATCCGTTGTAGTAAAGTCTCTTGTAAGTTTTCTTGTGTCTGTAGGAGAGAAAGAGACAGAACGATTTATTTTTCTTGTGGCGTTGCAATAAAAAATGACTTGTAAGTTCTGTTTTATAGTACCATAGAAGCGACATACAAGACCAATAGATTTACTTCTAGATTTACCCCGTGGTGCGGCTGCGCCATCTGATAATTAGCGTCTGAACACGTGGCCGTGCATGTCACACCTGTGCCTCTTTTGTCCTGACGGCGTTGCACCTCTGACAATTATGTTTTGGCACTCTTCTTGAACAGGCTGAGCAACCGAAGACATTTTGAACACAGAGTCACGGACGTGCATTTTATGCATGTATACACGTGCCTCTAATGACCGGATGCCCTACTCCTGTGAATGTTTCACATGGAGTGCCTCCACTAGAGTCACGGCTGTGCCTCTACAAGTGGACGTGTTAGACATAACATTTTATAGCCCAGAGGCAGGACCGTGGTTTTGCTACATCAACATCCGTGCTCCTGCTTTAATCTTAAAGCGTACTTTTCATGATCTCGCGGCCGTGGTTCCTACACTGAATACATGGCCGTGCCTCTGATAATTAACGTCTGAACACGTGGCCGTGCATGTCACACCTGTGCCTCTTTTGTCCTGACGGCGTTGCACCTCTGACAATTATGTTTCGGCACTCTTTTTGAACAGGCGGAGCAACCGAAGACATTTTGAACACAGAGTCACGAACGTGCATTTTATGCATGTATACACGTGCCTCTAATGACCGGACGCCCTACTCCTGTGAATGTTTCACATGGAGTGCCTCCACTAGAGTCACGGCTGTGCCTCTACAAGCGGACGTGTCAGACATAACATTTTATAGCACAGAGGTAGGACCGTGGTTTTGCTGCATCAACATCCGTGCTCCTGCTTTAATCTTAAAGCGTACTTTTCATGATCTCGCGGCCGTGGTTCCTACACTGAATACATGGCCGTGCCTCTGATAATTAACGTCTGAACACGTGGCCGTGCATGTCACACCTGTGCCTCTTTTGTCCTGACGGCGTTGCACCTCTGACAATTATGTTTCGGCACTCTTCTTGAACAGGCGGAGCAACCGAAGACATTTTGAACACAGAGTCACAGACGTGCATTTTATGCATGTATACACGTGCTTCTAATGATCGGACGCCCTACTCCTGTGAATGTTTCACATGGAGTGCCTCCACTAGAGTCACGGCTGTGCCTCTACAAGTGGACGTGTCAGACATAACATGTTATAGCCCAGAGGCAGGACCATGGTTTTATCGTCTCCAGTCATCTGTTTGCTCCAGTAGCAACAGTGCAGATTCTCCCACACGTCCGTGCTTTTCGTAGTATACATTCTAATAGCGCATGATGAATGAATGACATAGGTTATTCATGTGTACAGTTATTCATGTGTCACTTCCTTCGAAGGCCTTTTTGTGTATCTTTTTACATCGGGGAAGTTCCTGGCAAAAAAACCGTGCTTCGTGTTTCCCTCTACCACACGCACACCCGTGGATCTACCGCGCAAACAACCGTGCGTGTTGTTAGCATACAACCGTGCTTTCCTTTTGACATCGGGGAAGTTCCCGGCAAAAAACCGTGCATCGTGTTTCCCTCTTCCACATGCACACCCGTGAATCTACCGCGCAAACAACCGTGCGTATTTTTAGCAGAGATCCGTGCTTTCCTTTTCACATAGGGGAAGTTACCGGCAAAAAACCATGCTTCGTGTTTCCCTCTAGCACACGCACACCCGTGGATCTAACGCGGAAACACCCGTGCGTATTGTTAGCATACAACGTGCTTTCCTTTTCACACCGGGGTAGTTACCGGCAAAAAACCGTGCTTCGTGTTTCCCTCTAGCACACGCACACCCGTGGATCTAACGTGGAAACACCCGTGCGTGTTGTTAGCATACAAGCGTGCTTTCCTTTTTACATCGGGGAAGTTCCTGGCAAAAAACCGTGCTTCATGTTTCACCACACGCACACCCGTGGATCTACCGCACAAACAACCGTGCGTGTTGTTAGCATACAACCGTGCTTTCCTTTTTACATCGGGGAAGTTCCCGGCAAAAAACCGTGCATCGTGTTTACCTCTTCCACACGCACACCCGTGGATCTACAGCGCAAACAAATGTGCGTATTTTGAGCATAGATCCGTGCTTTCCTTTTCACACTGGGGAAGTTACCGGCAAAAAACCGTGCTTCGTGTTTCCCTCTAGCACACGCACACCCGTGGATCTACCGCGGAAACACCCGTGTGTATTGTTAGCATACAACCGTGCTTTCCTTTTTACATCGGGGAAGTTCCTGGCAAAAAACCGTGCATCGTGTTTCCCTCTACCACACGCACACCCGTGGATCTACCACGTAAACAACCGTGCGTATTTTTAGCGTAGATCTGTGCTTTCCTTTTTACATCGGGGAAGTTCCTGGCAAAAAACCGTGCTTCGTGTTTCCCTCTACCACACGCACACCCATGGATCTACCGTGCAAACACCCGTGCTTATTTTTAGGATAGATCCGTGCTTTCCTTTTTACATCGGGGAAGTTCCTGGCAAAAAACCGTGCATCGTGTTTCCCTCTACCACACGCACACCCGTGGACCTACCACGTAAACACCCGTGCATGTTCCGTGCATACATTCGTGATTCGCAATGGTTTTTGATCCTGACCCTATATTTTTTCTCTTTTCTGTGTTTACAACTTTATCTTTTTGTGTTTTATTTTTTAAAATAATTCCTTCTTCTGATTTTTGAAATTTATTTATTTTGGGTTTTTCTTAATTTTAAGTTTGTTTCCTTGTTTATTGATTGGTGCTGTTAAATTAGCTAAAATATTGACGGCGTGGCCCCACACAGATTCGCCGAGAAACCCGAAGGTCCGACGGGCGCCTCGACCGTCACTGCGGTGTGAACGCCGCGTGGCGCCGCGTGGCGCCGCTCATCCTCCCCGCCCGAGGTCGGGGCCGGCTATTTAACCGTCCGGTGCCCCCCAGCCCTAACACATCCGCCTCCTCCCTCTCTCCGCCGTCAGCCGAGCCCTTCCGCCTCCTCTCGCTGCTCCCTCCCCGTCAGGATGGTCCGCCGACTCATCACCACCTACGCGCAGCTGACGCCGGAGCGGCGCCGACAAATCGAGGAGGAGTACCACGCTCGCCGCGCCGCCCGCATCGCTGCAGGTCTCCCTCCGGACTCGCCGGAGACGGAGGAGGAGGTGGAGGCGGAGGAGCTGCCGGAGGAGGATTATCCGGAGGCAATGGAGGAGGAGGAGGAGCCGGAGCAGGAGGCTCCCGGCTTGACCATGGCGGAGACGGATGCGGAGTTCGTCATCTCCCAATCGGATGAGGCCGAGGTAGAGGCCAACCGCCGGCTCATCCGGCAGAGGCGGGCTGAAGCGGACGCCCTCTTCGATGAGCTGGAGGCCGAGATCGAGGCCGAGGAAGCCGCAATGGAGGGGGCAGCAGCACCGGCGCCGGAGGGGGCGGAGGGGGCAGCAGCGACGGCGCCGGAGGGGGCGGACCTGCGCCGCTCGCACATCTATCTGCCGGAGGGGACAGAGATCGTCCACATCTCCGACGAAGAGTAGATAGCTTTTAACGTAGTACGTAGGTTCATTTAGTTGCATGCTTTTGTATGGATTTGAGGAAGAAATATGAGATGTCCGGATGCAACAAGCTATATTTGAGGCGTGACCGGTCAGCGTCCGCGGACGCGCCCGGGCGCGTCCGCGGGCGTTTGAGGGACCGGATTTGCAAGGTCCGGTTGTAGATGCTCTAAACGCCTGTGAATAGCACGGTGGTTAACAAAAAATATTGATCAAATAAAAAAAAACACGATCACAGATGAAACCCATGGTCCCATCGGTTGCATCAGTAAAACCCACGATCACAGAAGAAGAACAACCCACGGTCTCCATGACCGCATCACCATGGGAGATCGTGCGGTTCCTCCCTTACGGCCATCCCACCCATAATTACAGACCTCCAGAACAACATAGATCACCATTGCGCTGCCATCACTTCCCCTCCCACTCTTCCCTCTCCACGAGAAATCCACGAATCCTTCTCCAGGGCTCCGGACGATGGGTTTCATCAGGGAACTCAAGGAGGTGGAGGCACACGACACCATCAAGTTGCACGTCATCCACACCAACGACCTAAAGAAGGTGGAGGAAACGATCAAGCACTACGAGCAGCACCTCAAGTACCAGCGCAACAAGATCGTCGGTGTTGATGTCGAGTACACCGACGAGTCAACGCACAAGCAGAAGGCCGCCCTCGTCCAGCTCTCCGTCGGCAAGACCCAGCCGGTGCTGCTATTCCAGCTGAGCGCCGCCGAAGACAAGTGCACGGCGTTTGACAACTTCCTCGCAGACACAAGGTACACTTTTGCTGGCTTCTCCATCGACCAGGACATCGAGAAGCTTGACCGCGTTGGCCTGGAGATCGGCCACTTTGTCGATGTGCAGAAGGAATGGAGGGTGCCCGAAAGCACCAAGTACTTGGACTCGCTTGGCGACGTCTCCAGCATGCTCATCGACGACGACTACATCGACATGAAGTACAAGATGACCGACCAAGATCACAGGCTCTGGGACAAGATGCCCCTGCCCGAGAAGCACATCGAGTATACGGCAAAGGACGCTTACACCACGTACGAGATATGGAGCCGCCTCACCGTCGCCCAGGACGGACTTAGCCGTGCAAAGCTGGAGAAGTCCAAGAAGCGCGCGAGGAACTGGTGAAGATGAAGTTGATGCACCCCAACAAGTATCTTCAGGATTGCTCGATCGTAGTCTTCTTAGATTACAAGTTAATTTTCTTTCGAGTTGTTAGTTTGCTTTTGCTTTCGCCAGGGTGCTTGTGATGTACTAGTTGATTTGCTTTGGAATCATGTAGTAGTCTGCTTAAGTACGAAACAAGCTTACTCTGATGTACATTACTGGATGCTGGAGTAGTATGCTGGTGAAGATGAAGTTTTCCCTCTAACATACCACGGCCATAGAACCTCCTTCATGTGTCACTTCCTTCGAAGGCCTCTGCCGTAGCAGCATGTCTTTTCGTTTGTTTCAACAGATCTGCTTTACAAAAAACTGTGATGCTAATTACCATACATCCGTGCTTTCCGTTTTACATCACGAAAGTTCCTGGCAAAAAACCGTGCTTTGTGTTTCCCTCTAGCAGACGCACACCCGTGGATCTAACGCGTGCAGACCCGTGCGTGTTGTTACCATACATCCGTGCTTTCCATTTTACATCGGGGATGTTCCCGGCAAAAAACCGTGCTTCGTGTTTCCCTCTAGCAGACGCACACCCGTGGATCTAACGCGTGCAGACCCGTGCGTGTTGTTACCATACATCCGTGCTTTCCGTTTTACATTGGGGAAGTTCCCGGCAAAAAACCGTGCTTCGTGTTTCCGTCTAGCACACGCACACCCGTGGATCTAACGCGTAAACAACCGTGCGTATTTCTAGCATAGATCTGTGCTTTCCTTTTTACATCGGGGAAGTTCCTGGCAAAAAACCGTGCATCGTGTTTCCCTCTACCACACGCACACCCGTGGATCTACCGCGCAAACACCCGTGCGTATTTTTAGGATACGTGCTTTCCTTTTTACACCGGGGAAGTTCCTGGCAAAAAACCGTGCTTCGTGTTTCCCTCTACCACACGCACACCCGTGGATCTACCGCGGAAACATCCATGCGTATTGTTAGCATACAAGCGTGCTTTCCTTTTTACACCGTGGAAGTTCCTGGCAAAAAACCGTGCTTCATGTTTCCCTGTACCATACGCACACCCATGGATCTACCACGGAAATGACCGTGTGTATTGTTTGCATACAAGCGTGCTTTCCTTTTTACATCGGGGAAGTTCCTGGCAAAAAACCGTGCTTCGTGTTTCCCTATACCATACGCACACCCGTGGATCTACCGCGGAAACAACCGTGCCTATTGTTAGCATACAAGCGTGCTTTCCTTTTTACATCGGGGAAGTTCCTGGCAAAAAAACCGTGCTTCGTGTTCCCCTCTACCACACGCACACCCGTGGACCTACCGCGTAAACACCCGTGCATGTTCCGTGCATACATTAGTGATTCGCAATGGTTCTTGATACTGCCCTATATTTTTTTATCTTTTCGGTGTTTACAACTTTATCTTTTTGTGTTTTATTTTTTAAAATAATTCCTTCTTCTGTTTTTTAAAATTTATTTATTTTGGGTTTTTCTTAATTTTAAGTTTGTTTCCTTGTTTAATGATTGATGCTGTTAAATTAGCTAAAATATTGATGCTGTAAACGCCTGTGGATAGCACGGTGGTTAACAAAAAATATTGATCAAAGAAAAAAAACACGATCACAGACGAAACCCACAGTCCCATCGGTTGCATCAGTAAAACCCACGATCACAGAAGAAGAACAACCCACGGTCTCCATGACCCATGGGAGATCATGCGGTTCCTCCCTTACGGCCATCCCGCCCATAATTACAGACCTCCAAAACAACATAGATCACCATTGCGCTGCCATCACTTCCCCTCCCACTCTTCCCTCTCCACGAGTAATCCACGAATCCTTCTCCAGGGCTCCCGACGATGGGTTTCATCAGGGAACTCAAGGAGGTGGAGGCACACGGCACCATCAAGTTGCACGTCATCCACACCAATGACCTGAAGAAGGTGGAGGAAACGATCATCCACTACGAGCAACACCTCAAGTACCAACGCAACAAGATCGTCGGTGTTGATGTCGAGTACACCGACGAGCCAGCCCACAAGGAGAAGGTCACCCTAGTCCAGCTCTCCGTCGGCAAGACCCAGCCGGTGATGCTGTTCCAACTAAGCGCCGCCGAAGACAAGTGCACGGCGTTTGACAACTTCCTCGCAGACACAAGGTACACTTTTGCTGGCTTCTCCATCGACCAGGACATTGAGAAGCTTGACCGCGTCGGCCTGGAGATCGGCCACTTCGTCGACGTGCAGAAGGAATGGAGGGTGCCCGAAAGCACCAAGTACTTGGACTCGCTTGGCGACGTCTCCAGCATGCTCATCGACGACTACTACATCGACATGAAGTACAAGCTCACCTACGAAGATCACAGGCTCTGGGACAAGATGCCCCTGCCCAAGAAGCACATCGAGTACGCGGCAAAGGACGCTTACGCCACGTACGAGATATGGTGCCGCCTCACCGTCGCCCAAGACGGACTTCGCCGTGCAAAGCTGGAGAAGTCCAAGAAGCGCGCCAGGAACTGGTGAAGATGAAGTTGATGCACCCCAAGAAGTATCTTCAGGATTGCTCGATCGTAGTCATCTTAGATTACAAGTTAATTTGCTTTCGAGTTGTTAGTTTGCTTTTACTTTCACCAGTGTGCTTGTGATGTAGTTGATTTGCTTTGGAATCATGTAGTAGTCTCCTTAAGTACGAAACAAGCTTAGTCTGATGTACATTACTGGATGCTGGAGTAGTATGCTGGAGTATTATGCTGGTGAAGATGAAGTATTCCGTCTAACATACCACGGCCATAGAACCTCCTTCATGTGTCACTTCCTTCGAAGGCCTCTGTCGTAGCAGCATCTCTTTTCCTCTGTTTCAACGGATCTGCTTTACAAAAAAATGTGCTGCTAATTACCACACATCCATGCTTTCTGTTTTACATCACGGAAGTTCCCGGCAAAAAACCGGGCTTCGTGTTTCCCTCTAGCACACGCACACCCGTGGATCTAACGCGTGCAGACCCGTGCGTGTTGTTACCATACATCCGCGCTTTCCGTTTTACATCACGGAAGTTCCCGGCAAAAAACCGTGCTTCGTGTTTCCCTCTAGCACACGCACACCCGTGGATCTAACGCGTGTAGACCCGTGCGTGTTGTTACCATACATCCGCGCTTTCCGTTATACATCACGGAAGTTCCCGGAAAAAAACCATGCTTCGTGTTTCCCTCTAGCACACGCACAGCAATGGAACTAAGGCGTAAACAATCGTGCGTATTTTTAGCATACATCCGCGCTTTCCTTTTTACATCGGGGAAGTTCCTGGCAAAAAACCGCGCTTCGTGCTTCCCTCTACCACACGCACACCCGTGGATCAACCGTGTAAACAACCGTGCGTAGTTTTAGCATCGATCCGTGCTTTCCTTTTTTACATCGGGGAAGTTCCCGGCAAAAAACCGTGCATCGTGTTTCCCTCTAGCACACGCACACCCGTGGATCTAACGCGTGCAGACCCGTGCGTGTTGTTACCATACATCCGTGCTTTCCTTTTTTACAACGAGGACGTTCCCGGCAAAAAACCGTGCATCGTGTTTCCCTCTACCACACGCACACCCGTGGATCTACCGCGTAAACAACTGTGCGTATTTTTAGCATGGTTCTGTGCTTTCCTTTTTACATCGGGGAAGTTCCCGGCAAAAAAACGTGCATCGTGTTTCCCTCTAGCACACGCACACCCGTGGATCTAACGCGTAAATAACCGTGCGTATTTTTAGCATCGATCCGTGCTTTCCGTTTTACATCGGGGAAGTTCCCGGCAAAAAACCGTGCTTCGTGTTTCCCTCTAGCACACGCACACCCGTGGATCTACCGCGTAAACAACCGTTTGTATTTTGAGCATGGTTCCGTGCTTTCCTTTTTACATCGGGGAAGTTCCCGGCAAAAAAAACGTGCTTCGTGTTTCCCTCTACCACACGCACACCCGTGGATCTACCGCGTAAATAACCGTGCGTATTTTTAGCATCGATCCGTGCTTTCCTTTTTACATCGAGGAAGTTCCCGGCAAAAAATTCTACCACACGCACACCCGTGGACCTACCGTGCAATCAACTGTGCGTATTTTTAGCATGGTTCCGTGCTTTCCTTTTTACATCGGGGAAGTTCCCGGCAAAAAAACGTGCATCGTGTTTCCCTCTAGCACACGCACACCCGTGGATCTACCTCGTAAATAACCGTGCGTATTTTTAGCATTGATCCGTGCTTTCCTTTTCACATCGGGGAAGTTCGCGGCAAAAAACCGTGCTTCGTGTTTCCCTCTACCACACGCACACTCGTGGATCTACCGCATAAACAACCGTGCGTATTTTTAGCATGGTTCCGTGCTTTCCTTTTTACATCGGAGAAGTTCCCAGCAAAAAAACGTGCTTCGTGTTTCCCTCTACCACACGCACACCCGTGGATCTACCGCGTAAATAACCGTCCGTATTTTTAGCATCGATCCGTGCTTTCCTTTTTACATCGGGGAAGTTCCCGGCAAAAAATTCTACCACACACACACTCGTGGATCTACCGCGCAAACAATCGTGCGTATTTTTAGCATGGTTCCGTGCTTTCCTTTTTACATCGGGGAAGTTCCCGGCAAAAAAACGTGCATCGTGTTTCCCTCTAGCACATGCACACCCGTGGATCTACCTCGTAAATAACCGTGCGTATTTTTAGCATCGATCCGTGCTTTCTTTTCACATCGGGGAAGTTCCCGGCAAAAAACCGTGCTTCGTGTTTCCCTCTACCACACGCACACCCGTGGATCTACCGCGCAAATACCCGTGCGTATTATTAGCATACAACCGTGCTTTCCTTTTTACATCGGGGAAGTTCCTGGCAAAAAACCGTGCATCGTGTTTCCCTCTACCACACGCACACCCGTGGATCTACCGTGCAAGCATCTTTTTGTGTTTTATTTTTTTAATTAATTCCTTCTTCTGTTTTTTATAATTTATTTATTTTGGGTTTTTCTTAACTTTAAGTTTGTTTCCTTGTTTATTGATTGATGCTGTTAAATTAGCTAATTTTGCACAGCCATTTTTAAACAGCCGTGTACAGACCAAAAAAAGCTGCAGATACATTTTCAAACAGCAGTGTACATACAGACATTTTTAAACAGCCGTCGGTTCAGTTTCCCACACAAAAACTTCTAGTTGGAATGTAACTTGCCCCACTACCACACTACCGCCGGTTCAGTTTCCCAAACAAAAACTTCCAGTTGGAGTGTAACTTACCCCACTACCACACTACCGCCGGTTCAGTTTCCCAAACATTTATATAGGCGCCACCCCAGTCATAGAGTCCCTTGCCATTTGAACGGTTTCTTTTTTCCTCGGTTTCTCCTCTCCTCCATTCCTCTCATCGTCTTCCTTGAAAACTCTGATATTTCGACGTGATCTGATCCCTTTTTATTCTTCCTTGGGTTGTTTTGTTCAGGCACTTCATTGAGGTCTGCGGTGGTTCCATCTTCCTTTCTCTGTGCGATTAGCGTGGCCCTCATTCTTTAGGGTTCCTCGTATAAATTTCATGTGCTTATTCATTTGTTGTACACTAGTTTGATTTTTCTGACTGAAACGCTGAAGCAACCATTTGTTCAGGGTTTCTCTCTTTCTTTTTTTTGCTGTTTTCCTGTGTAGATGTTATGCCTTCAACTAGAGCAAGCATTTGTTTAGTTCCTGATAGTTTTTTTTTGTAGATCTGGTTTGTTGGAACAGTTATCAATCAAATAGACATTCTTATTCTTCTGTATCTGATTTATTTGGGTTCTCAATTTTTGTAGATGGACACATATGCTTCTGCATCATCAAAGAGAAAAGGAGAGGTTTCTAAGGTTACAAAGTTGCTCTATAATTACTGTAGTAGTATGCTTATGTTTATTTTGTGTTATGATTTCATATTGTTATTTACATGTTAATCCTTCTGTCGTAGGCCAAAAGGCCCAGAGTGGATTGTGATGAAGTTGAAGATGACACTTGTCGTGTAAGTTGATTTTTTTTTGCCATTGAAGTTTGTAAAAGCTTTCTTACTGTTTATATGTTTAAAAGCTACAGACTATTAATTACTAGTGTTTTTGTTCATCTTTTTTATTGTTTACATGCTTTAAATGCTTGTTTAGTTGTCTTGTTGATTATCTATTTGTCAAGTTATTAATTTCTTCATTCTTTTTTTCTTTTTTGTAGTTGTATGATCGAGCACCGCAGGTCCTAGAGATTGCCATTTCCACAAAGGAGCAGCTAGGCCTCCATTATGGTCTGGTTGACAATGTTGCTGTCTTCTCAGTGTCACGCAACTTGTTCCCAGCGTCATTCTGTGTTGCTTATGCACTTCATGACTATCTTGGGGATTGGTCATTTAAGGTAGCAGACCATTTCATCAAAGACGAGGTTGTTGTCAAGTTTGACAACCTGTTCTCTGTGAATGTTGTCCATGGAAAGAATTTCAAACAAGGTGCAAGCACTAACAATTATGCAGTTATGATGGCTACCAAAGTTGTGGAGCTGAAGCCTTGCAAGCCTGATTGGTTTGGTCTTACAAAGACTCAAATCATTCGACCTGTCCCTTCTTCCGACAGTGTCTCTACTGTCGATGCTGGTGCTGCTGAAGCTCCCAAAGATGTTCGTGGGGGCGCGAGTGGTTCTGCTTGAGGAAATGCATAAGGTGCTGGTGCTGCTGAAGCTCTGATAGACAGCAATTTATCTGTTTTATGTCCAATGATCTATCTATTGTATCAATATGTATTAGTGAACTACCAGCTACCTCTATTTTTTTAGTTGTTAAATGTAATGTCGCAGGTTCTGAATCTTGTTTGAATGGAATGTGTGGAAACTAAGTTTTTATCAACATGGTCTTTGAAGTTTTTAATGTTCCTGTTTTCTTTCTTATTTTTGTTATTTTTCAAACCTGAAACACATGTGTTCGTAGCACTTATGAAGTAGATTTTTTTTTTGCAATAACAGCTGTAGAACTAATTTTTCTTGCACCCGTGCGTCTACCTAGCGTACACCCGTGGTTTTCGTTTTACATCACCGAAGTTCCTGGCAAAAAACACAAACTTTCGTGTTTCCCTCTAGCACACGCACACCCAAACCCGTGGACCCACCGCGTGCGCACCCGTGCGTCTACCTAGCGTCCATCCGTGGTTTTCGTTTTACATCACCGAAGTTCCTGGCAAAAAACCCAAACTTTCGTGCTTCCCTCCAGCACACGCACACCTACACCCGTGGACCTACCGCGTACGCACCCATGCGTTTACCTAGCGTACATCTGTGGTTTTCGTTTTACATCACCGAAGTTCCTGGCAAAAAATCCAAACATTCGTGTTTCCCTCCAGCACACGCACACCCGTGGACCTACCGCGTACGCACCCGTGGTTTTCGTTTTACATCACCGAAGTTCTTGGCAAAAAACCACCCCTATTAACTTCAAGACGCCCGTGAGGAGTGATCCCAAATTAGCACCACTTCATCCCATGCTTAGATTCTTACATCCATACAAAAGCATGCAAAATAAAAAAATTACGTACTACGTAGCTACTCCTCGTCGGAGATGTGAAATATTGTATGGCAGGTGTGTCAGACGGTGGATGGCCTATTTTTGTCAAATGAATCTATTTATGTGCTGCCTTCATTATAGTGCATATCCTTAATATAAATCCGTGCTTCTATTTTACATCACGGACGTTCCTACATAATACGTTGCTTCCTGTTCATATTTTCCGCCTAATACCATGCTTCATAATTCCGTAGTATCCGTGCCTTTCGCGCAGTGGACCTGCTGCATACACGCCCGTGCATCTCGCTAGTATAAATCCATGCTTCCTATTTTACTTTGAACATAAATATTTATCAGGCGAAGCAAGAGTGAAACTGCCTCATGCAGCTAATGTATGACACTTGGAATGAACCAACGACGTTTGCAATCTAATATATATGAGATGAACAGCATGTCATGTGTCTTTTGGCTCTCCATTAATATTTCAATACAGCATTCATATCTAGAACACTACAACTACACGGCCTCTATGCGAGGTTGCAAAAAAATAACACCAACACCCGGTTCCATGTCCAATCATAAATTTATACCAGCCGAATAGTTTTCCCAATGCTGTCCAATCAACATGATACCTAACAATCATTCTTCAAGAATTTCCTTGATCATGAGAAGCTCATACCTATTTGCAGATCCTTTCTCAACAAGATCAGAAACGACGGTTTCCATCCTCTTCTTATTCCCCTTCAGCATATTCACCTCCTGCTCCAGAAAATCTCTGTCCAGCTTGGTCTCATCTCTCTCCTCCTCGATATTCTGAACAGCACCCGTGAGACACGCGTGGATGGACTTGAGCTCTTTATGATCGATGTCGAGTTGCTTCTTCTGCCTTTCAAGGTTCTTGAGCTTAAGGTTCAATTGTTCGACGTCCTTTTTAAGCTTGCTCATCTCTTCTTTCTGTTCCTGGCGTTCGCCATTACCCTTGTGCAACATCTGCCAAAGCTTGAGCAGGCACCTCTGCATTATAAGAGGCCAAGGCTGATCAACCCATTTGACGACTCCACAGTTCACACCTCTCTGCAAGGGAAACAAAAAGGGAAGAAACAAATGTGAACAGAGATTATTAACGTACTACACGAGATTTAAAATTGCACTAACTTTCTTCTAACGAGCCTCAATTAATTGCGCCTGGCGAAGAAACAAATGGGAACAGCCAACACCAGTAAAACTATCTTATTTAGAAAGTATGCATTAAGTTAGAAATTATCTTAGTACAAGTAATATGTTTTCCTCGAGAAACTAGCTAACGTTAAACAGTAGCCTAGTAGAGAGCTAGATATAATAGCCAATGACTTTTAAAATTAGTAAGATAGATACAATAAACAGCGACCTTGAAATTTAGTTTGTAAATTCCTCTTATAATGGTTCCAACTAAAAAGGTTTTGTTTGTAACAATATCTCCTATTTGCAACCAACTTGATGTAACAAAGTAACAGGGATTTCGAAAGTGGCTAACTTTGACAGCACAGCCGTAGAACCTCCTTCCTGTGTCAATTCCTTCAAAGGCCACACACCCCAGAGGCTTGGTGTCGTGGAGCACGCAGTACAGAGGGAGACCTTCCTCTTCACCATGAAAATCTTGGTCTACGATTGTATCAGGGTTCTCCTGCAAGCACACAAGTACCTTTTGAGGTCAAATCAAATATTCCCAAAAACAAAACACCAAAATCAGAACTGCTCATGTAAGCGGAAATCTGTTACATAGAAATCGAAGTCCATGTCATGGAAGTACATCTCTTCATTCTTCATGTCTTTGCTGATCTTAGATGTCGACATGGTACAGCGGCTGTGGGCAGAAGCGGCGCCATCTTACTCGTCGTATCAGTGAATATACAAGGGGGTTGGGTGGTTTGGAGAGACGGGGAAAGAGAGCTAAGGACGCGGTGATACACGAAGAAGGCACCGCGCAGGGCACGAGGATCCTCTGCCATTTGGCACCCTGCCGTTTTGGCACTGGCCAGTGGGTCCGTTGGAAACCTGACCCACATGTTAGTGGCCCAACCCTCGCAGGGAGTTTTCACATGGCCCCACTCCACCAAACGTCTGTCTGGGTGACGAAAGATCCCACCTACTCACCACTTTTTTTCTTTCTGGTATTTTTCTTGCGTCGGGAGGAGTGCTTGGCGTGACGAAGCGGCATTTACAGAGGGAAGAAATGGGGTGAACTCGCCGACGTTACTTCTATCTCTCACGTCTCTCTATCTCCCTCTCTACCTCTCCCTCTCTCTTATTACATACATTTTTTAGTTTCATCAGGACATCCATTTCTCCAATAATTACTCCAAAAATACGAGGCTGTCTGTTTCTCGTAAACAGAGTTACTTGCTCTTCCGCTTTATCCTCACATCTGGTTCTTTCACTTTAGCTCGTTCCCCTCTTTATGTCTACGGTTCGTCTGTCTTACTTAGATCTCCACACTTTTTACAGTGTTTTTCAATTAGCGTGTGTCGGATTCCTGCATATGTTACCCCTTTTTAAGTACTTGGGCGAACAATCTTGAGGGAATGCAGTTGGTTGTTTTCCGCCAGTCTCTGCCACTCGTGGTAGATGTGTGAAGTTTTCTTTATACAAACACTAACATCAAAAGGATATATATTACTTTGTCTTTTCTCATTAGATTGAGTACATAACACTGATGCATTCATGCATAGTCTTTTAATTGTCTCTTGGCATAAATGGTTACACATGTTGTCATAGATCTATTTAGTCTTTTTTCCAGATCTGATGCATCTCAGTCTTATATATTGTTTTGTATGCGCAGACAGCGATGAACTGTGATGTTTGCTGGAACCTCGGTTGTCATGGTCGTGAATCAGCTGTTGACAGCTCTTTCTTGATTGTCCCTTTGCCTCGTTGTTATGAGTCGTACCTGGTAAATTTTGGGTATCGGTAACAAGAACATTTGTTTTGTGCCTTTGCTTCTACCGTTCTTACATAAGGAATAATATTAATCGAGCAATATAAGAGATATAAATAATGACACATAATCATTCTTGTTAGTAACTTTTTGGCATGGTTGTTTTGATCTATGAATCATATATACTTATTTTTTCTTCTTATTTGCCAGTATGTCCCTTGCTATTACCGGAAGCAGGTCCTCTCTTTGATTTCTTTATGGAAAGAAGAAGCTTTAGTTGATGGATTTGAAGAAGATGATTTGAACGTTGTGTTTGGAACCGACGAGGAGTTGTCATACAATATTAAGTTTACCGATTGCGCTTTTAGGTCCAAGTTTCATGGTCCTAGGTGGGAAAAGATGATACACGACTATGATCTGCGTTACGGTGATATTATCAAACTGGATTTGCAAGGTGAAGATTTCTTCTTTCACATTGATATGCAGTTGAATGAATCTCGAGGGAGTCACAAAGCCGTTCCCAAACCTTCTGTTGGTATGTTACCCTCGCCGATCAAGAGACTATGTGATCCGAATCTCGGCGAAGATCGTCTGACTGAATATTTGTTTTTACCATGTAGTGTGAGATTTATCCTTTTTAGTGACCCTGTAGTCAATATTTCTAAGTATACCGTATTTAACTTTTCAATTCATTCTGACAAATTGATTTACCATGCAGCCACAATTTTTTGCTTCAGACATGCTGACTTATAGATGATTTTATTGTTCAGCTCTTCAAGATCTCAGTATATCCCAGAGAATCTACATAGACAAGACTGTCTACACCCGAGGCATAAAACTTTCATATACAGAAATGGTGTGCGTGACCAACCTTGTTTTAAGTGCTAAGGACATCCCTGTCATTGCCTTCGTGCACTGTCTAAATTTTAGCAACGTTCAGAAAGGCCGTTTGGTTAGTCATTTTTTGTTTCTACAAGCCAATCTCCACATGTCACTCCCCTTGATGCAATGGCACAACTTACAATGATTTGTTTTTGTACAGAAAATACCTACTGTTGTTACCGATGCTCTCAGGATGAAGCTTGGATATTTTCCTCTAAAGGGCAGCATCAGGCTTGTTGAACTCTCTAGTTCCATCGATTTGCCTGGCACGTACTGCTTGCACAAAGATGGAAGGTTGGCAATATCCGGGTTATCTGCTTTGACAAATGAAGCTAGGTTGACAATAGACTCGGTTGTGCTCTTCACAATCCTCAGGGGAGCCATGGACGATAAGGAGTTGCTCTCACTTGTAATTGTTGGTCTCTACAAGAAAACTGTCTGAAGTGCGGCGCTTGCAGCAGGGCTCGGTTGCACAAACAATCGTTCAACTTTTGCGTCGTTTGTTAGCTAGATACACAACTCTGGTGGATCAACTGCAGGTGCGATTAAGAAGCCCCTTTTGTCCTTGCGGCCGTGATTCTCGGAGTAAACGTGTCAGCGCAATTTTCTACGATACTTGTGTTTTACCCAGGCACGACCGTGTACGTAGGACCTACGTAACCGTGCGTCCAAGGGTGTACAATTCAGCGGAAATGCTTGCAAGGTGTGGAGCCGTACCTTTGACAATGAAGGTGTGACTGGAAACATTCGCAATACTATAACTAAAAATGTTCATAACATATGCAAAGTATATAGTGTTTGAATGTGGTTTAAAAAGCAAACTAGATCACAAGCAAACCTAAATTTAGCACAGGTAAAACAAAAACTAGATGGCACGAGCACTTTCACAGACACTTTCTATGCCGGCACCTTCTTCAACTTCAGTTTATGCGTTCGTGCAGATCGTGGGTTTGCGACGCAACCGCTTGGAGTGGTAATCATGGGATTTTTTGGATCAATGCGTATTTATTAATTGTGAACTTTCCACCCCAAATTTCCTTCCTAGTACCCTTGATGGATATATTCCTGCTTCCTCTTCCTATTTCCGTCTAAACCCTTGCTCCCTGCTTCTGTACCAGCCGTGCCTCTCGCACAGGCACACCAGTGGTTCTATTGCGTACAGAACTGTGCATGTGTTGTTTATGTGGACCCGAGGGGGAAGACTACAAAAGCATCTTTAAGATGGACAAAAAAGGCTTCTAAATGTGCTCGACTTTTAGTAAACAAAAGGTGTCTCTCTTCCAGCGGTGCCTCTCTCACACGCCCACCCGTGCATGTCCTACGCACAAATTCGTGCATCTTCCTTACATAGGACAGTGCTCTAGATTTACAACACGGACCTTTGTTTTACATTACGGACTTTTGTTTTATATACTATGAAACAACCGTGGCCCAAGCATGGAACTGCCGCGTACATATCCGTGCTTCTGCCTAATAAATCCGTGCTCCTGCCTAAATCCCATGATTTCATATTTTCCCGTCTAAAACCATGCTTCGTGTTGCTGTACCAGGTGTGCCTCTCGCACGCTCACCCGTGGATATGCTGCCTACACACCCGTGCATGTCTGTCGTATAAAACCGTGCTTCGTATTTCCTTCTATCACACGCTCACCCGTGTATTTACTGCGTACACACCCGTGCATTTGACCCCTCACCTCCCCCCTCCCCACTTAAGCCTTTCATGATTTTTTTCTTGCATCCGCGCAGTGAATACCTAACCGTCTTTCCAGATCTACCTCATAGAGCTCTGCTCGGACCTCGGAGGCAGCGCCACACACAGACAAACGGAAATGGAGATAGAGATGGAGATGGAGATGGACATGAAGAGGAGGATGAAATCGGAGATGGAGCCCGCTGCAAGAGGGCGAGGCTCAAGACACCGTCGACACCCTCCTCAAGGATTTCAACGGTGGTCGAAGAGGCGAGAAGCGGCGTTGCGAGCTCCTTCGTGGGTGCACAGCACAATAACAATGCTGCTAACAAGGTTACAGATTCAGCAAAAGGTACAGGCATTGTTTCAGCACAATAACAATGCTGTTAACAAAGTTACAGATTCAGCAAAAGGTACAGGCAATGTTTCACCACCCCTACGTAAAACCCAGATAGATCAGTGGCAGCAACATCTAACCCCAACGCTGTTTTCAGCACTTACAATTGAATGGATCCGTTAAATCCAGGTGCTCAACGCGTGCGTGTCTTAAATCCAAGTGCTTGTTCTTGCAACTTGCCGACAATCTAAGGCAAGCATATTTAGAAGCCTTTTTGTCCCACTGAAGCACCTCTTGTTGCTGTTTGTAAAATCCTTCCGTGAAGTCTTCGTGAGAAAGAAACTTAAGCCTGATAGTCTCCAGCTGTCTTGCGTTGAGAATAAAGAATGTTGCAAATTGAATGCTTTTCTCGCATTGTATATAGCCTAAAAGCGTCACTGACTTCAAACGAACGTCGTGATGGTGCTCACAAGAACAGTCGTTCGTAAGACTTTCCTCATTAGAGACTCCTCCCTAAATAGGCACAAAGATTTAAAATGCTTAAGGTCTATAAAGAAAGATTCTGTTGAAACAACAAGTGAATGATTAATCCTAACTACCTCCGTTCTGTCTGATAAAGTTTTTTTTTAACTTTTTGTCTAGACACATATATGTCTAATACATACATATTTGTCCATGACATACAAATCTAAGACAAGCCTTTTTAGATAAATGGAGTAGTACACCATGCAGGATATGTGTTTTCAATGTGTATGAGAATGATCACCTTGATATACAAGTTTTCCAAGCTTCTGAAGCATTGCACCAAGGCAACGACTGCGCTCACATTACAATCCATATTGATAAGCAACGTCTTGACAGATTGAACCGCTGTGGATGTGCTGACTGTCGGCAAGCACTTCATGAAGAATAAAACATAATATTAATATAGAATAAAGATTGGATTACATGGAACTTGCTTGTTCGAACGAATGCAACTGAAAATATTGTGGAAAGTCAGTACCTGAATAAATATACGGTGTTGTGCGATGCTGGATTCATCAAAAATATCAGATAATTTGCCGAAGGCCTCCAGTTTAGGTGCAGAGATGATAACTATCTGCAAGTTCTTGCTATGATCATCACAAATCAACCGTTGAAGTGAGGGGGCATCCTCTATAACAACTTTGCCATGGTGTCTACAAATGCCAATGCTTATAAGGTTAGGTGAGTTTATTCTGATGCAATGGCTCTTGACTGTCCAAACAAGCATCAGGCATTTGAGTGCAGGGCAACTGCTACAGTGGATTATGCTTTGTAATGAGACTTCAGATATATCAACATCCACAAGCGAGAGTCTCCTGAGCAATGGTAGTTTAAGCGCCCGTACATAATTTTCTGGTAACTTGCAAAGAGAAAAGGCGATGGTGTGGAGAGAAGAGGAAATCTGAGGGTTGAATGCCGGTGGTGATGGCATAAGCGAAGGGCATGAGAATGGTAGTACGTCACGTTGTCTCATAAATCGTGGGAACATGTAGTAAAACTCAAGCACCTAGAGATTGTTCGATCTGGGGGATTCGAGCCAGGAGTCGACAGTCGAGGGTCTGCACTGGAGGTAGAACGACGGTATGCATAGGCTGTGAACTGCGCCCTCATGGCCGGAGAAGATGGCCTCCGGAATGTTCGAATCAACATCACCGACAGGTTCTCCACTAAAAAAAGTTCCAGTGTACGTTATGCGGATGAGCTCCCCCGGTGTGGCGGACCAAGCGAAAATCAACTCGAAATCTAGTTTTTCAAGGGGGTTAAAAACTCGAGCGAGAGGGATCTCATGGCAGTCCAGATTCAGAGGAGCCGTGCGCCAAAGAGGGCGCCACCGGGTTGAGAGGATTTGAGTGCGGATGCCCTCCTTAGTGGAGAGACGGGAGATGATCTCACCGAGGATGGCGTGCGGGAGGTCGCTGATGCGGTCCGGACCAGACTCCTCTTCCTGAACCTCGGTTCTAACGAAGGCACCCTCGCTGCTTCCATCCGCCACCGCCAAACCCCCAGAGGAGCGCGTCGTCGGTGGCGCGACCCTCGCCATATTGGTGCTCGGGGCACCGAGATGGATCTCCATCTCCGTCTCCATTGCTTGCTCCGTGCCGCCTACGAGAACCGCTCTGTGCGGTGTGGAACTGCCCAAAGTGTGGCTTTCACTGCGCGCACATCCAGACGGCTAAAAAATATATAACTCTGCTTTTTTAATGTTTGGAGATTGACACATTTCCGTGCCCTTGTGTGTTGGAGATTGTTGAGCTCTACAGGCACAGTTCCACGTGTAGTAAAGCCACGGCCGTGTACTAGAATTTTAACAGTGACTGTGCACAGGCTTGTAGCCTCTGCGTGCACGGTTTTGAACAGTAACAGGTTTTACCCTCTGACCCTAGGTGAGAGGCGGCATTCGTGGCTCTCCCGTGGTGCACGTCTTTCGTCAGCGAAATTCAACGGGGGCATGAATCTTCAGACCTCTGGGGCACACTTCTTCAATGAGACGGGGCACGTGCGTGTCCCTGTTTGTTGGAGATCATTGCGCTGTGACAGCGTTTCCGTCCGTGCGCTGGCTGCACAGGCACGGTTCCGTGTGTAGCAAAGCCACGCCGTGTACTATAATATTAACAGTGACTGTGCACGGGCATCGGAGAAGAACAATGAGCACTGCTCTGTCTTTGGGCAGAAGCATTGCCGTTCAACATAGTGACAATAGCACTTATGAGTTTAGTTGTGGGATCAAGCTGTCCACAAAATTTTTGTAGTAGAGTCACGAGATGGTGTCGAAGCATCAGTCAAATGTGTAGAAAACAACCGAAATGAACATTAGTAATTCACCACAGTTATACGTACTAAAGTGATGAAGGTAAACATTAGACCGTTTTTGATTCTGAATTTACACCCCTGTCTAGCTGGACATAATTATATATTTAGTATATACGACCACCTCCTGTCATAAGTATATACTAAAACGCATCGTGCAGTCTGTTGGGTAGGACACTACCAAAAAACTATTCAGGAGAGATCACTGATTATGAGGCGCAGTAAGCTCATATCTCGCATTCTGGGCCAATGCTTTTCAATCGTGATAAGGACTATTGAGCCAACTCTCAGCTGAGATTCTTCTGCAAAATCCGAAAACCCTGTTACTTCCATTCTCCCGTCAGCTCGTATCGAGTAAGTCGTCTGAACGTCGATTTCATCGTAGATCTGCACAAGGCTTATGGCGCCTCTTGGCGGAAGGTAAACAAGATTGGCCTTCATTGTTTTTACAACAACTGATGGAATTCTCTGCAGATTGTTATTACGGATAAACAACAATTTTTTAGCACGCACACAAAACAAATTAATTACTAGTGAAAATTAGAAGTGTGGTGAAAACAAATAAAAAATTACTTACCAGCCTGCCAGTCGTGATATTTGTGACGTTGAGACGGTGGACAAATTGTATCGTTGGGAAGTCGTGGGCGTTGAAGACAAAGTAAATAAGGTCTCCCATTTGTCTGTATGACAGTTCTAGCCCTGGAGTTTGGACTATCTTGTTGATGTATTCTTTCTCTGAAGCATTAAGTTCATCTAGAGCTAAATAAATAAAAACTTGTTATGCCAATTTGCTTGAAGTAATAATGGCGTGCAAAAGTACAGGGAGTTATACCGAGAGAGAATCTTTGGATTCAGTTAATGCAGTTAAAGGCATAGGCGATAGAATGGCTAATGTGTTATTTGAAATCACAACTAGCTTTGAATAGTTGCCTGAATAGTTTAGTGTATACAAAATTTAAACAAAGGGGTAGGAGCATTAATAGTAGCTGAAACAAAGTACAATGCCAAAAGAAAAATGATAACGCAAATCAGAAGTTGTTGGAGGGGTAGATGAAAACCATACCAACTGAAGGTTTTGGTTGTGCTCTGTAACCTCCTCGACATTCACTGAGCCTCAGATCAATTTGAATGGAGAGACCCTCGCCATCTAAGTTTATGATGACGATATCTTGGTGGCGAAGGTCATAATCACTCATTAACTTTGTCCAGCCAGGTCCATGAATTTTAGACCTGACAGTTTCATCAGTAATGTGTACTTCATATGAGAGATTTTCTTTTGTCAGAAGTACGGGGTTCTTAATTTTGCCTTCTTCTTCCAGAGCTCGTTGCTTCCATAGGTTCACTAAGGAAACCACGTGCTCCCTGCAATAGCATGGTATGTACTGCAAAAAAAGTTAAAATGCTTCAATCAGTAAGAAGGAATTCTACAATCAGTTAAAAGGTAGGGTTTTCCTGATTCCAAATAAATGCTTCAGGCAGTAGTCAAGCATTTGGTAAAAGATGTGCTTTGAAAAATGCAATCATTTCATTCACTGTACACATCTGCTTACACTGCATGTCTCGTAACACAACGGTAAAACCATACCAACTGAAGGTTTTGGTAAAAGATGGAATTAGAGAAACTTTTAGTTCATCTCGTGAGAAACGTAACATGGTAGTAATTTATGTGCATGTCGTGCCAAAACTTTTCTCCTTACACTGCATGTCTCGTAACACAGCGGCAGCTGAAGTGCTATTGTAGCGCAGAGAACGCCTGTTTCTAATCCAGCGCAGTTGACGTTCTTACAGAATTTGCAACTCATAATTCTCCTGCAAAATATATAGCAAAGGTATAAGAAATTAAATGTGAATTTCGATATGTATGAAATTATCAGCACAAGCATGTTCGAGTAAAGAGTTGTTCAGATGCAAAGTCATGAAAAGACATGTGCAACGGCTTGATTTATGACAGCTCAGTTCGTGCAACAATTATAACAAGAAACTAGTGTTTACTTTGTTGCCAATGCAAAGATGCATGCCCAGCTAGTTATGGAAGTACCATTGCGAAATATATTTTTCCTGAAAACTTATTTAAGTAATTATGTATGATATTAGGCAGTTGCATTGTATTACACACATCTGTATCTAATAATACAACAGTTTTGCGTCCAGACGCTCGGATCTCCTTTCTAATTCCACCACCTTCCTGAATCGATGATCTATCAGTGTCATCCACGGCCCCAGGGCCGGTCTCACCACACCGTTGTCGGTAAGGGATACAGCGCAACGCCTCCTCCACTTTCCCCTTTAACATCCGCCCACGCCGTTTTTAGCCACAGAGCTACTGGGTTTTCTCTAACGTTCCCACCTACACTGGTGGAGTTTATTTGTCTCCTACGACTAGGACGTCGTACCTCGCTGTCGGTTGTAGAGCTTTGTCCTGCTCCGACGACGTCGTTGATGTCGGATATTGACGGCGTGCACAGCTTCGTCCTGGCATTTAGCGGATCTGTATGAGATCACCGCAAATTTTTAAGTGTGATAGCATAGATCCATCGATTTACAGCACAAAGAAACAAAAACCTCCAAGATTGAACAGATCATAGCAAAAAATTGATGCGGAAATGGAGAGATAACATACAAACCCTAGAGTGAGTTTGAGGATCGAGAGAGAAGAGAGGGCGCGAGAGGAATAGAGAGTGTTGTACAGCGGTATAGTCGGATATTGTTTTTACTGTAAGGAAGGGGGTGTAGTTGGGGCCACCAAAACGAACGCTGAGGTTTTAGCTTTGCATGTAGAGAGCTTCGGTTGCCTCAGGAATCACAGTCGTGCCTTTGTGCTTTGAAATATTCTAGTTGCACGTTCACTTAAATAGCCACGGTTTGACAATCGAAGGAGGCACGCCTGTGCGGATGAGTTGCAGATGTTTTAATTGACGCGTGTTGTATGAGACGGTCGGTTGACACTCTAGTTGAGGCACAAGACTACATGCAGAAGAGGCACGGTATTCCGTTTGTTTCCTTAAATGAGAGAGAGGGGCACGGATCGGACTCTCGGTAAAGCACGTTTGTGCGTCTGTGAATGAGATGTTTTGTCTAACGCCTAGTTCAACGATAGGAGGCATGGACTGCAGAGGCATGGTATTGTGTCTCTGTTGACTCTATGGGTTCACTCTAGTTTGATTGTCATAGGCATAGGCTTGAAGCCATGCCCCCACATGCGGCACTGCGTCGAAATTAGATGCCAAATCACTGATAATAAGAAGAGAAGAAACTAGGTTGGTTTTTTAGCATGCGTCAGCCATCTTTATTTTGTTTTGTTAAGCTCTTCATGGTTGTACAAACACGTAGTGAACATAGTAAGAGAAAGCACAGTATTGATGTCATAATTATTGCTGCTACAAAACACAAGCTATTAGTCAGACAAATTCTACACAAGACCTTTATGCTTTACACAGCAGTAATTAGAAGACGACAACTGCATCTCACAGGCCCTGAATTCAGCATTCGCAAGTGAATGGATTTGACAATTCCAAACACTCGACGCGTGTGTTTGCTAAATCCAGGTGCATATGCTCGCAACTTGTTGTTAGTTCAAGACGAGCACACTTAGAAGCCCTTTTGTTCATGTGAAGCACCTTTTCTTGCTGTTTGTAAAATTTAACCGTGAAATCTTTGTGCAAGCGGAACTTGAGCTTGATGGTTTGTAGTATGCTTACATTCTCAGTAAAGAATCTCAGAAACTCAATGTTTGCCCTTGTGTTTTCATATTCTTCAAGTGTTATTGTCTTCAAGTAAATCCGATGACTCTTGAGAAACACCTGGTGCTTTTGGCGCCATTCATTTGATAAACCTCTCTCATCCCATCCTGTTGCCTAGATATACACAGAGACTGAAAAACAGTTAATGTCTGGAAAGCACCTAAAATACTGTCAAGAATGTTCACTGGCTGTACATACACAAATAAAATATATATAAAGAGCAACAAAAACTGTTATAGTGTTACTGCTATGTATGGGGAAACCCATGGAATACCATGTATGTGAAAGCCCATAGAATACTATGTACTGTACGGGTTCTCATTGTGTGTTAGATGATCACCTCGATGAATAGGTTCTGCATGCATCTGAAGCATCGCAACAATCCAACAACCTCATCTAGTTTAAAACATGTCTGCGAGATATATAAGGTCTTGACGGAATCCATCACTCCTGGTATGTTGTGTATGGACAGACCCTTCATTTGATCATATATAGAAGATTATGTTATTAGTTTGTGTTTATGAAAGTGAATGCAGCACAATGTATTGTGGAATACCAGTACCTGAATGACTGTAGAACCAAAGACGATCTTCGATTCATCAAATAAATCCGAAATTTTTCCCAAGGTGTCCAGTTTAGGCGCAGAAACAATAGTTATTTCCAACCGTGTATCTACAGAATCGTGGAGCAATCTTCAAAGTGAATGGGCATCCTCGATGTTGAGCTTCCCTCTGTCACAACGAATGCGATGCTGATAAGATTAGGTGAGTTTATTCGCAGACAGCGGAATTCCTTGTTGCAAACAAGTAGCAGGTATTGCACGGCAGGGCAACAGGAGTGCATCATCTTGTGTAGCGAGACATCCGATATGTAAACTTCCACAAGTGAAAGTCTCTTGACTAGTGGGAGGCAAATCGTTTCTACTAGATTGTCTGCTAGTTTGTAGAGGGTGAATGTGACCGTGTGGAGGGAGGAGTAGAACCTCGAGATGGACATTGGTGCTGAGGGCATATATGAAGGGCATCGGTGTGGTTGGCTGACGGCCCGATGGAAGAATTTTGGGAACAGATGGTAGAACTCGATAACTTGGATTTTGTCCAGTTTTGCGGATTGGAGCAACTCATCGACGGCACTGGGTTGGGACTGGAGGTAGCTCAATGGGATGCAGAGACGGTGAACGGACCCCTCGTGGCCGGAGAGAATGGCTCTAGGAAGGATAATATCATCAGCTGCAGATTCTAAACGGCAGTCAATGCCGATAGGTTGGAATTGAGTTCCGACCTGAGTGGTCTGGACTACTTCCTTGGTGGGCAGAATGCAGATGATTTCGCACCTGATTGTTTCCAGACTGTTAAAGACACGAGTGACCGGGATCTCACGGCAGTCGAGGTTCAGCGGAGCGGTGCGCCATAGATTTCGCCACCGAGAGGCCACGGCTTGGGTGCGAATGCCATCCTTGAGCGGCAGACGGTAGATGATCTCGCCAAGGATGGCGTCTGGGAGGTCGCTGATGCGGTCCTTAGAAGATCCACCTACTTGTTGCTCAGATCCACCTGTGCACTCGACCCACCTATGCATGCTCCTAGGGAGCGTACACTCTCCCCTCCTGTCCTTGTACCTACTGGAAGGACACTCTGTCCTCCTCGTCGGCGGATGTACAACCGACCTCCGTCGTGGCGCGAACCTCATCTTCTTGCTGCTGGAGGCAGCCGATTCCATGTCCGTTGCGGTGTTCGCGGTGCCTCCGCTGAAACTCTGTGTGCGGTGGATCTGTAAAGAGTGTGTTAGGGCTTTATGATATCGCCCTTTTCTTTTCGAAGTACCGTATGTATATTAATGGGGGGGAAGGCGAGTCCCAGGGTTCCTGACACTAGTTTCGACGCAATGGCTGCACACCAGTGCTTTTAGAGGCTTCAACCCCGTGCCTGTAGAGGCTTCACTACCGTGCCTGTAGAGGCTTCACTCACGTGCCTTATGCAAAGGGTGTTGATATCAGTGCCTCGGGAGCCCCACGTCCTTGCCTGTGAAGGCTTCACACACGTGCCTGTAGAGGCTTCAACTCGTGCCTGTAGAGGCTTCACTCCCGTGTCTGTGAAGGCTTCACTCACGTGCCTATAGAGGCTTCACTCCCGTGCCTGTAGAGGCTTCACTCCCGTACCTTTGGAGGCTTCACTCACGTGCCTGTAGAGGCTTCACTCTCGTGCCTGTGGAGGCTTCACTTCCGTGCGTGTACAGGCTTCACTTCTGTGCCTGTAGCGGTTACACAGACGTGCCTCTAGCGGCTACACAAACGTGCATGTAGAGGCTACACAAGCGTGCCTGTAGCAGCTACTACACAAGCGTGCCTGTAGAGGCTTCACTCATGTGCCTTTCCACTACGACCCTGCAGGTACAAGCTTCACTCTCCCGTCTCTCTTGTGCTTACAGACCCGTGCTGTACACAATGGCTACGTCCGTTCTGTAGTGCCTTGACTTTCGTGCCTCGGGCGCCTGTAGTTCAACATGCCCGTGGCTATAGGGGCTTTACAACTCTCTAACTGGGTATTCGGACGCATGCCACTGCTACCACACTTTTGGTGTACGCAGAGAGTGTTGATACCAGTGCCTCGCGAACCCCACGTCCATGTCTGTAGAGGCTTCACACACGTGTCTATAGATGCTTCACACACGAGCCCGTAGAGGCTTCAAACACGTGCCTGTAGAGGCTTCATACGCGTGCCTATAATGGCTTCACTTGCGTGCCTGTAGAGGCTTCATACACGTGCCTATAGCGGCTTCCCTCCCGTGCCTATGAAGGCTTCACTCGCGTGCTTGTAGAGGCTTCATACCCGTGCCTGTAGATGCTTCACACACGAGCCCGTAGAGGCTTCAAACACGTGCCTGTAGAGGCTTCATATCCGTGCCTGTAAAGGCTTCACTCGCGTGCTTGTAGAGGCTTCATACCCGTGCCTGTAGCGGCTTCACTCCCGTGCCTGTGAAGGCTTCACTCGCGTGCTTGTAGCGGCTTCACTCCCGTGCCTGTGAAGGCTGCACTCGCGTGCCTGTAGAGGCTACACAGGCTTCAATAACGTGCCCGTAGAGGCTTAACACACGTGCCTGTGGGGGCTTCACTCACGTGCCTGTAGAGACTTCACTCCTGTGCCTAGGCTTCACTCCCGTGCGTCTGCAAGCTTCACTTTCGTGCCTGTAACGGCTACACAGACGTGCCTGTAGTGGCTACACGGACGTGCCTTCAGAGGCTACACAAATGTGCCTTCAGAGGCTACAATTACGTGCATGTAGAGGCTTTCATCCAGTGCATGTAGAGCCTTCACTCCCGTGCCTCTGGAGGCTTCACTCCCGTGCATGTACAAGCTTCACTTCCGTGCCTATAACGGCTACAAAGACGTGCCTGTAGCGGCTACACAGACGTGCCTTCAGAGGCTACACAAACGTGCCTTCAGAGGCTACAATTACGTGCCTGTAGAGGCTTCCATCCAGTGCCTGTAGAGGCTTCCATCCAGTGCCTGTAGAGCCTTCACTCCCGTGCCCGTGGAGGCTTCACTCCCGTGCGTGTACAAGCTTCACTTCTGTGCCTATAACGGCTACACAGACGTGCCTATAGCGGCTACACAGACGTGCCTTCAGAGGCTACACAAATGTGCCTTCAGAGGTGTTAATACCAGTGCCTCGAGAACACCACGTGCGTGCCTGTAGAGGCTTCCCTCGCGTTCCTGTAGGGGATTCACAAACGTGCCTGTGAAGGCTTCAAACAAGTGCCTGTGGAGGCTTCACTTACGTGCCTGTAGAGGCTTCACTGTGTAAAGCACGGGTGTGTTGGTCGTGCAGCGTGTTTCGTCGTGCAGCATGCAATCGTCTATCTGTTGCAGAGTCACGGGGGTGATTCTTGTAGAGGCATGGGATCAAGCCGTCGACAGAGACATGTGTATGAATTTTCTAGACAAACGATTCACGAGTCTTCATTTACATGCACATAAACACGGAGATGGACTTCGTTTACATGTTTACATTGGGAAAACAGCTATGGTGACAGTTTATCCGTGCCGTTTGACAAGTATTAGTCTTCATCCTTGTTTAAGATCCTTCGAATCTGTTGACCCATCGCATCAGGTTTGACTTCGTTTTCTTCACTGAGTAATAGCATGTATAGTGCTTCCGCCTTCCAGGTTTCTAGTTCATCCTACGAAAATTCACCAACAATAATTAAATAATATGTAATCTTGGCACTAGTGCATACAAGTGTATATGTAACAAGAAGTAAAAAATATTCCAGTTTTCCCATATGCTCCTAGCACAGTGTACAGTGTGAGGGTAAACTTACGTTGAAATGATCTATGTCTTCAACGAATTTCATGCCATTGTACAAGAATGCAAGCTTCAGAGCAGCATATGCTGATTCACCCTTGTCAACCATTGGAATGTCTTCCACGAACTTTATTTGCCAATTACCCTTCTGCTTGGTTTCCATATCCCTGTGATGTACCACGTTGAAAACTGCTTTAAACCTAGGTACCTGCAAGTATAGTTTGAAGAAATCAGCAAGTGCAAATTTTTGAATTGGATTTTTTTAAGGGGGGTGGAGGGGTGGTTTGAAGAAATCAGCAAGTGCAAATTTTTGAATTTAATTTTTTTGTATTTAGGATACTTACAACTTTCAATTTGTGTTTGTGGTAGGCATCAGTGTCTCTTTCCCTTTTCTTCTTTCTTGCTTCGAAAATGTCAAACAGCTTATCTGCTTCCTCATCGGTCAAATTGTAAATGCTTGGATCACTTTCTTCCTGCATTTCCTTGAGAGATACTTCATGAGGATCGATGATGTGGACTTTGTTCGTGTATTTGTCCAGCATATATACGGCGTAATGGCTTTCCTTCTCCATTATTAAGAATATCTGCAAACACGAAAGTTTTTTTGTTATTTAATGCTATACGAAGGAATTTCCTCAAACACGTATTTTGATTATGTTTTGGAGAGAGGGCTTTTACCATATTTGATGTTGAGAGCTTCTCCTGCTGATGTTCGTTGAGGTACAGGGGAAACAATTGTTTCTTCTCTTTATCCAATTAAGCTTTAAACTTGCTAACGCCTAGAGCGTGATTCTTTATTTTCAGTATATGCTGCACCAAAAAGAAATAAACTATTATCGACATGAAACATGCAAATTTAGAAGGACGTGCGTGCTTTTTTAAAATTTACCTCTGCAAAGGAAGGGCCTAATATTATCCTGTCTTCATCACTTTCTTGTGAAGGTATTCTGCTTTCCCATATATGTGCTATTTCGTTGAGCACCCTCTTTTCAATGCGAGCTTTGTTCAGACCTGGTGTTGGTCCAAATGCTGCCTTCAGTTGCGCTCTAGTTAAAATTGATTCTCCGGAGTCTCCATGCCTCCGCTTATATAGATTTTTGCTGTGAGAGAAAAAAAAGAATTATTGCTGTGGGGCAGTCTATAAAAAGTTTCTTGAGGTATTTTTCTGTCTGCATGAGTAAACAAGTCACTTTTTGAATTCATTCTGCCAGCTGTTGTTCATGATTATTTGCATGAGCTTGGCTGCGTCGTCCGTGTGGTCGAAGCGTGGTGCTTCATGTTTTGGATATGTCACGCTGCTTCGTTGTCTGCGCTTGTGTTTGCTACTTGTCTCTGTCAAAGCAGGTAAAAATTGATTGTCAATGTTTCTATGCTAGAAAATATATGCCAAACCGTCTAGTCATAGCTTGTCCGCGTGTGTCATTCCAGAAAAGTTATCTTACCTTCCTTGGTTGAAAAAAAGTTTGAATCTGTTGGTTTGAATTTTTGTATTCGTGGAGGCAGCTGGTCCCACTTTATGCTGTTGCTTTTACCAAATATCACTATGAATAGGAACTCTGGTTTCCATTCGTCATCTACCTTACTATGCTGCAGTCATGATATCCGAATACTTATTATTTTCATGGAAACTATGATGCTCAAAATAAATAAAATTGCTATATTGTTAACTTACGTGGAGTTCGTCATCGTCCTTCACCAGTGATTGGCCGTTCCAGTATTTTGCAAAGTGGACCATGAATTGTCCGCATTGCGTATCCCTTTGTTTTGGCGTGGAAACTCTTTTAGGCCTGGCTGCTAACTTTCCCCAATTTGGTTCGTCGTGGGCTCTTAGTGCCGCTTCCCCGTAATGTCTCCTCATCAGTAGATACATCCTTTCAATCTGTGATTTCAATTTTGTTTTGTTGTTAAGAAAAGTAACCATACCGTGTTATCAGCAGAGAGATAACAAAGGCTTCAGACCCACATACCAGTTCTTTATGGCTTCTATGGTGGTCTCTCCATGTCGTCTTACTATAATGCTTGTAATCTAGCGAGTCCAGAATGTCAACTGTATCCTCGTACTTGTTCAGGACATACAAAGTGTGGTGCGAAGAGATGTTATGAGGTATCATGATCTGCATCGGGTGACAGAGAGAGTCAAATGTCATGTGAACATGCGGGCTTAAGAAGGAGAAGAACTGATGTGAAGTGAACTTACAAGCTTCTTGTCTAGAAGGTTTATTCCTTTCACGATTGTTTCGAACTGTTGTAGTGATTCATCCTCATTGAACTCTTTTAGTCCTCCACCTCTAAATTCGAGGCCGAGTACAAGCTGCAACAAAGAAGGAGTGTACGTTTAGCAAAACATTTTTCGATCGATTATGTGATGGAAGTGCTTTCGTGGAAGAGGGTTCTACATACATTTGCGAATTCTGATGTGAGAATAACTTTATCGCTTGTGTTGTACTGTTTCTGTTCTGTCCATTCTTTGAACAATGCGTTACACATGCTGGCCTCCATCTGTCCATTTGTTCCTTTCCGGAGCTGCTCCAGCATGAGTTTTCCGCTAATACAATCTTCACGATTTGCGCTTTTATACAGGGATGCTCTGCAAAGCAAAAAAGGTTTACACAAAAAATAGAGTCACTGGTTAGCTAGCTTCACTTGTCTTTCTTTTTTCAGGGCAGAGAGTCTACTTACTCTCCGCATTCCTCCTGCCCTTCGTTGCTCATTAGATATTCATGAAGGGCTCTGGCCTTGTCCATGTGAATGAAGTGTTGATGCTCAAATGTTGGAAAGTTAGTTCTGCCGTACAGCCTGGTTGACCGTTTTATCGTCCTCTTGATAGATATTATGTTTGTCGGCGTGATCTCAGATGACTGACGTGTTGAGGTACCTGGGGAATCCGACAGGAACCTTGCCAGGCGCTCCGCAGGTTTCTTGTTAAATTCATCCTCATCAGCCATAGTTAACGCTGTTTTGAAATCTTGAAAATTCATACGTCATCGAACTACAAGTTCATCGTAACTTTCTAGTTGAGTAGGTGTAAGGCCCTTAAGAAAGAGTGCCAGTTCTTCTTCAGGGGATAGCGTTTTTGGGAGTAAGAAGTCCAAAGAATCGTCTGGTCCTGTGCTTGATGTGCTGCTTACTGCTAGTTTTTCTGCCAATTTTCTCTTGACACCTTTGTTTGCTTCTTTACGAACAGACATGGCAGCATCGCGTTTCCACTGTTCAAGCATCCTCTATTCAGATATCTTTCTCTTCTCGTTGACATTTTCTTTTTCAGTCTCCTCCTCGGTTGGGCCGGGGGGTCGATCTGGTTCTATTGGAGGATCCTTGCGTTCATGCTCCGTCTGCAAATCGGCATCTTGTTGCTCATGTTTCTCTCTGTAAGTTTCCTTGCTGTCTTGGTTAAGTTCTTTCTCTTGACTGCATGAATTGTTGTCTTGTTTGTCTTCTTCGACTTCACTGTCCACCACTTCAATAAATTCTATCTCTCCAGTGCATACATCAATTTGCTCGGGAGATTGAGGAATTTGTTCTTCAGTTATGCCACAATCGACCTGTTTCATGTCTCTATCTTCGATTACAACTTTATGTTTTAACATAGCTATCCGATCAAACAAACAGATAAAAATTGTGAGGCTTTGCTTGTAAAAACTACCTCTCTGCAGAGAATTAGTTTTTTGTTTTTTGAAAGACGAACCTGTCATGCAGTTTAGCAATACTAGGTTTGTATTGCCCATGTGTTCGCTCATTAAATGATACAGAATTCTCTTCCTCAACTCAGGGACTTGTTCTTCTGTCAGTGAGATGGTTGTTCCTTCTTGAGAGTAGTGCTTGAGGTTCATGTACATGTAGAACGCACAGTCCAGTCTGCGAGTTGGGAGAATGATTCGTTAATATTGCTGGCCCCTTGGTAGGAAAATACTTTCTACGTTTTTCAAGTTAAACTGTCTCAACGAGCTATATTTAGGATTGGAAGAAATAAATGTTAGACAAAAGATAAAGAACAAGGATGTTAGTAGTGTTTATGTGTCTGGTCCCTGAAGTGGCACGTCCACGATGACCTTCTTGAAATTGTCAATGTTACTTGGTGAAAGTTGAACCTTTGAGCTTAGTTGTTTCCAGATCCTCTTTAAATTTCTTGTTACAATGTTGAAGAATTGTCTTGGCTCGTTATTATCCTTTATAGAGTCAAGAAGCTCAAAGCGCTGTTTTTTCATGTTGAGTGCTATGGTTACGTAGTGACCGATGGTTTTGTCTTTCGTGAACCCCCCTATGGCAGTTGGCAGATGGAACTGCAAAAGGACAACAATGAAAACATAAACATTTGTAACATAAACGTAAACATCTGTAATCGTTCTTAGATATGGTAGTTTGTTCTGTTTACCATGTCATAATCTTGCAGATGTTCTCCTTCGTTGATATCGAAAAACCTCCTAAGCTGCCCGGGCAGAAATTTTTGTTTTATCTTTTTGTCATCGCGGTCTCTAAAGTTCAATGGATCTTTGCTATTGGCTCCGTGTATTGCATGCTGCTTGTTTTGTGAAGCGTACATATAAAGAATTTGTCAGTCCACATGTGCACAGGCTGATATTCATTTACTTAAAACATGATATTGTGTCGTGATTTTTACTTACAGTGTTGTTTAGTGTTAGGATCTTCCTCCGTGTGCCCTTGAATTCATTTTTTAGGAGCAGTATCATGGGCTCGATGATTATACTGTTCACCGCATTACCATCTGTGAAGCTTCTAGCAGCGTCTCCGATCTTGGTAATCACATTCCCCGTTATTATGAAATCATCATCTCTTTAATATATATATACATAGAGAGATAGAGATAAAGGGTATATTTGTTCACAGGAAAAAAACATTGAAATAATTTATTCTGTGGAAGTAACATGGACTTACTTTTCTTCGACTGTCCATTCCCTGCTGCAAACAGCGTTGTATATTTTTTCGATGGTTTCTTTCGTGGGCTCAGTGTCTTTGCTGCCTCTTGTACCTGAAGAGGACATGATTTTAGGTTTAATTGGCATCGTTTGCTGCTACAAGTTGAAATAAAATGTTATGTTTTTAGAGGGGTTGAAATAATATTTTTAATTGCCTGATTTGCTGCTAGAAGTTGTACCTTGTCCTTTGTCGTCACTTTCCTGCCATGAGGTGCCTTGGTTTCTGTTGCGTCCTTGTTTTTGTCCAGAACACTCTGAAGATTTGCTTCAATTTGTATATGTGTCAGCTCATCTTCTTGGGCTTCCTGCCTTGTTGTGCCATGAGGTGCCTTGGTTTCTGTTATGTCCTTGTTTTTGTCCAGAACACTCTGAAGATTTGCTTCAATTTGTATATGTGTGAGCTCATCTTCTTGGGCTTTCTGTGTTATCACGGAGATTTGTAGTTAAATCAAAATAAATTTGCAATATTTAATTTTATAAAAGCAGTTTGTGGAATACCACCGCTTCGGATGTTGTCGCCGGTGCCGTGTCCTGTCGTCCTGTTGTTTGTTGCTCATTGCCAGTATGCTCTCGTTTCTCTTGCGGCTGTTCAAAGAAAGAGGTAACTTAAAATGTGATTTCATTTGTGCCTCGGGAGCTATTTTTTTCAATTCAGTGAAGCAGCTTATGTTAATTTACCTCTACAGATGCTGTTGCCGTTGTAGTCCTTGATATTTCTTTCTCGCTGAGTGAATGTTTTGTATCTCCAGTGTCAGCGATGTATGCCATTGGAATAATATGTTTGTTGACCTCTTCTGGTTGCTTGCTTACGTGTACAACGTCGGTACTCTCCTTTGTTTCTTGCAGCTGTTCAAACTAAAAATAAAATATTAGGGACTGTATTTCTTCCTTGACCACCAATTATTTTTTAAATGCTGTAGAAACAGTAATTGTTGGTTGGTGGTGTTGACCTCGTCAGTGTTTGTGAGCTGGGCTGTGCCTTGCACTCTCGCTTCTTCTTCATCATCTACTGAAGTTCTTGGGTCTGTTTTTTGCAAGTCTTGTTCTTGGTCTCCGGTGACAGCATTGCCTTGCTGTTCTATGCTGATGCTTTCGTTTGTTTCTTTTTCCTGTTTGATGAACCAAAAATGTAAATAACGATGGAACTTCATTTGGAATGTGCGATCTCTTATAGTTCTTGTCCAACTGTACCTCTTCAGACATTGGTGCCTGTGGGATCTCTCCTAGTTTTTCCTTGTCAAGTGAAGATTGCTCTTCGGTTACAACACTTGGTTCTGTTGTATTGACAAGCTCCCCTGATTTTTTGGTTTCCTCTTGTCGGGTTTCTTGTTGTTCTTTTGCAGCAGTGGTGTCGTTTGTTTCCTGCATCCATTCAGATAAAAAATGTTACTGTAATTAACCAGAACCCCAGGATAAATCTCCGAGATAGGTTTTTTCTTGTCGTTTTATTTTACCTGTCCTTCGGTCGTTGTGGTGTTTGTCTCTGTCTGCACTGCTATTTCTTTTTGAGGTAAAAGAGGTTCCTGGAGCTTGTCATCAACTACCATCTCTGAGCCTTGTATCTCCGTGTCAGGAGCAACTTCGTCTTGATTGTAGCTTTGATGTGACTTAGATTCGTCAAGGGATCCAGGTTCAACCTGGGATGCCTGTTGTCTTTCCAGTTCTTGCAGTACCTGGAGACGAAAGATGGTGGGTTTAGCATCGGTACTCTCCTTTGTTTCTCCGGTGACAGCACTGCCTTGTTGTTCTATGCTGATGCTTTCGTTCGTTTCTTTTTCTTGTTTGATGAACCAAAAATGTAAATAACGATGGAACTTCATTTGGAATATGCGATCTCTTATAGTTCTTGTCCAACTGTACCTCTTCAGACATTGGTGCCTGTGGGATCTCTCCTAGTTTTTCCTTGTCAAGTGAAGATTGCTCTTCGGTTACAACACTTGGTTCTGTTGTATTGACAAGCTCCCCTGAATTTTTGGTTTCTTCTTGTCGGGTTTCTTGTTGTTCTTTTGCAACAGTGGTGTCGTTTGTTTCCTGCGTCCATTCAGATAAAAAATGTTACTGTAAATAACCAGAACCCCAGGATAAATCTCCGAGATAAGTTTTTTCTTGTCGTTTTATTTTACCTGTCCGTCGGTCGTTGTGGTGTTTGTTTCTGTCTGCACTGCTATTTCTTTTTGAGGTAAAAGAGGTTCCAGGAGCTTGTCATCAACCACCATCTCTAAGCCTTGTATCTCCGTGTCAGGAGCAACTTCGTCTTGAGTGTAGCTTTGATGTGACTTAGATTCGTCAGGGGATCCGGGTTCAACCTGGGTTGCATGTTGTCTTTCCTGTTCCTGCAGTGCCTGGAGACGAAAGATGGTGAGTTTAGCATCGGTACTCTCCTTTGTTTCTCAAGGCTCTTGAAGTTAAAAAAGTAATTATTAGGGATTGTATTTCTTCCTTGACTACCATTTAAAAAAATGATGTAGAAACATGAATTGTTGGTTGGTTGTGTTCACCTGTTCAATGTTTGTGTCCTGGTCTGTGCCTTGTACTTTTGCTTCTTCTTCTTCTTCTAGAGCTTCTTCTAAACATGTCTAAACATAACCAGGAAAAGAAATAAACGAAAGAATCGGCATAGAACAGCAATTGGTGCATGTGGGATCTCATTTGGAATGTGTGATCGGCATAAAATGATAGAACTTCATTTGGAATGTGCGATCTCTTATAACTCTTGTCCAACTTTACCTCTTCACTCATTGGTGCCTGTGGGATCTCTCCTACTTTTTGTGTGTCAAGCGAAGGCTGTTCTTCTGTTACAGCAAATGCTTCTGTTGTACTGACATGCTCCCCCGAATTCTTGGTTTCCTCCTGTTCTGTTTCTTGTCGTTCTTTCGTAGCAGTGGTCTCATTCATTTCCTGTATCCATTCAGATAAAAAATATTACTGTAATAAACCGGATCGCAGGATAAATCTCCGAGATAGGTTTTTTCTTGTCGTTTGATTTTACCTGTCCGTAGGTCGTTGTGGTGTTTGTCTCTGCGTCCACTGCTATTTCTTTTTGAGAACAAATAGTTTCGAGCTTGTCAGCAACTGCCATCTCTGAGGCTTCTATCTCTGTATCAGCAGCAACTACGTCTTGAGTGTGGCTTTGCACAGCATCCTCTAGTATTTCCTGTTCTTGTAATACCTGGGTATGAAACATGGTGAGTTTTCTGGTACATTTTGCTTAGACCTTTTGTATGTGGGTAAGTTGGTTATGGAAGGTCACCTCATTACTGTTTTCTTCTTGTTGTTCTTTTTCATCTTGTGATCTGTCGCTGCTTGAGCCTATCTCTGTTGGACTTGTTTGTTGTTTCTTGTCCAACCGAGTCTACATTTTGTTCCAGGTTTGTTAGCTCGTAAAACACATACGTATGCAGCTTACAAGAGAAAAAAGATTGTTTATACTCACTTTTTGGCTGGTTACGATGCCCGAGGATGAGCCTTTCCTTCTGAGTTCTCTCGTGTCTGCAGAGATGACAGGTGATTTCTTCTTTGGATACTCGTGCTCACTGTTGTTGCCATCTTTTAGCTGCTTCTTCTCTCTTCTGGCTCGGGTTTCATCTGTAGTCTTTTGTGTTCTGGTTCTTTTCTTTCCCTCTTCTTTCTCTCCTTATTCAATAGTTCTTTTTCTCGTTCTTCTCAGTGGTTCTTCTACTGTTTTCACCATTGCTGTCAGGTTCCTATTGCAAATCATGCGCTGATAGGCATTGTGTTGATTGAAAGTATCAATCAGTGACACCGTTTGGTTTATCAGACTTTCTCTGGCTACTTGGTCGTAATTTGCCTCATCGTCAGTGCATCCTGTCACATTATCCTGCCTTAACGCGGGTAACTCTGTTGCTTCAGCAAGCACTTTTTCCAACAACTAGCAAAGTGTCCCGCTCGATGCGGGGCTAGAATTTATACACTTCGGTAATGAGAAATCTTATTTAATTTTCTAAATAAAAATTGAACCAAATGTGATGACATTACAAAAATAATATCTCTGCAAACATAGTTTTGTCTTAGGCATGGTTGATTTATATTGATATATAAATATATAAGTTATCTATTTATCATTTACGTGCTAATTATACATGCCATACTAACTGTTTTGATGACCAATCGTGTCGCACAGATTATATTTGTGTTACCATTTCTTGTGTAGGCATAGGTAAATTTGCGATCGATGTGCCTAATTTCCATTTAAATTTTAATTTAGTGATTTTTTATGTAAGTGTTTCTTAGTTTGTGATACAAAATTAAAGTTGATTTAAGTATTATACATATCCATAAAATATGTTGTGTTAGTTTTTTTTGTCACGTGCAGTAAGAAGCTAGCAAAACCAATGTTAGATATTATTTTGACGTGAGTGAAGTTTGGCACCAGATTGTCCACACTTTGTAGAAAGAAACATCGGAGAGTGGCGTTTTGGCTCCTAGGTGTATATACACCTATTATGAAATACATATAAAAAACACATTTCAAAATGTTCAAAAAATTCAAGAAAAAACCCCGTGTGTACATCCGGACATCCTATGTTTGTACACAAAAATTCGATGAAAAAGGAAAAATTTTGTGGCCTGTATAAAAAAGATAAAAATATGCCTCGTGAATAGCTGTAATCAAGCATCGAAATTTGTCTTTTTTACACAAGCCACAAAAAATGTCCTTTTTCGTCGAAACTTGGTGCACGCATATATAATGTCCGGATTTACACGCGGGATTTTTTCTCGAATTTTTCAACATTTTGAAATGTGTATCTAGACAATGGGTGCATATACACCTATGGGTCAAAGTGAATTTCCGGAAACATCGTCCACAATACTTGCTTCAAAAATGTCGGCGTGCCATTTTTACCCATTGTGCTAGGGCTAGTTTTGGGGCATTTTTGTCTCTTGGGTATTATGTCGTGTGCGTGTGCTAGTAGATAGGATTAGTGAAACTGTTTGCCTTTAGAAACATTGATTATATGTTGGGATTTTCTATAGTATTTTACTTTTTTCCGGTTTGCCCTATGTATATCAGGTATCAAGTTACTTAGTCCCCACCTGTTAGTTTTCATATACTTCTGTATTTTTATTTATCTAATTTTTTGTATTACTTGCCTAAAATATGGAATTTTTTTCTATATCAGAAAATTTGTACTTATGAGATTTTTTATTTACATTTTATTTTGTGTGTTCATATTTTTTTTATCATTTTTCATTTCCAGTGTATCTCTGGTAGAGTATCAATGCATGCATGTCCTTGCATGCGTAATTAGATGAATGTTTTTGAGAGATTTGTAAGAGATACAACTTGTTGCGCATGGCATGAAAATATAGGAAAATTGATCTATCTATTGTATCCACACGCGTAAGGGGTTAAGCTGATTATTGCTTGATGTGTAATGTGAGCATGCATACGTTGGCTGAACTAAAAGGTTTATTGGTTTAGACCGTCCTCAACATACTCGGGCCATGGATCATCGCTACTTCTAATCGAAGAAATTATGGAGGAATTATTTTCTCAACCATTCTTGGAGCACAGATCATACTAACATAAATCTATGCATGTATGATGGATCCATCCGTCCAAGGATGTAACATCACACGTATGGGCGAGATAATAGACAGAAGTCAAAGAGAGAATATTTCCGTCGCATTGCAATGGTGGATAATTTTTACCAATTATACCTTCATTCGGTTGTTTCACTCTAATTGGTCAATGAGACGCTAGAGCGCTCGATAGGCCCAAGGAACTATATCGGAACATTGCCAGAGGACTCAATCGGGGTACTATAAAAAAATCATGCTTCCATATATATTAGTGAAGAATGCATGCAACATATAGAAAGGCATTAGGCGACGTCCAGTGCTTGTGATAATGCATGTATATTTGTTTTTCATGCATCAACATAAGCACGTACATACATGCATGTAGAAAGGAATAGGCCCACGTCATGCATGCATGTAGATGAAGAGAGTCCTATGCATGCACGTCACATATAGTTTTTTTAAGAATTCCTATCTCCTATGCATGCACGTCACGTGAAGCTATTTCTTTTAACTCTCACAATTCACATCTCCTATGCATGCACGTCAGGTGAAGTTATTTTTTTAACTCTCAGGTAACGCTATCAAGTGTGTCAATAATTACGTAACGTGTGAACGAATCTTTTTTTCATAATGGCAATGGTGGGTAATTTTGAGTTAAAAGATATCTAATGGCTATAAGTTTTTTGTCTATTAAATAAATGGTCAGATGTTTCTGATTATTGTGGGATTTTCTAACTTAATTCTCTTTTTTCTAGTTAGCCCGTCAAACACTTTTTATATATAATAGATTTGTTGATCTTTTTGAAGGATTCTTTAGATCCTTTGCTGGTGCTTGTCTCGTGTTCGCTTCTCGTTCTGGTGCTGGCCGTTGCTTCACGCCTAAGCTTGGGTGGATCTAGTAGCAGTTTTGTCGTTTGCTGGTCATGTCTCTTACTCTGTGATGGTACCAATTGCTTTGAAGTTGAAGGTGATCCTGCGTTTCCGTTATTCGTGTAGAATATCCTATCTGCTGTCCCTTCCATGTCTGCATTGTTTCGGTAAGACAAAGATTGTTAGAATGAACAGTGTTTTTACACGGTATGAGGAATTCATAGACAACAGAGATACCTTTATCTTGCCAAATTCATAGTCATCTGGACGTCCTTTTCCATCCTTCTTCATGTCTTCTTTAGCTATCTTCTTTAGATCCTTCTCATCAAGATAGTTCGCTCTGGGCGTTGAACTTTTGTCCATTCTTTTAGATATTCTGTTCATTTCTCTTGTGTTTGGTAACAGCAGGGAGTCGAGGTACATGATTACTGGTCCCTGCACCAAGCCGTAGAGGTGGTCTTGGTTTACTTTTTCACCCTTTTTCATTCGTTGCCAATCAATGGCTCCATCCTTGATCGTTTCGACAATGACCTGGCAGAAATCCATCTGCGCCATATCTACATAATTCATATCCCTGACCATTACTGCTTGTCTGTTGTAGCGAGGGAAGGTTGTTCCACAGACAACCTTGTTGAAAAATATAAGGAAAAAGATTTTGACAGCCTTCTTGTTTTCTTCTTCTCGATCTATTTCTACAAGCTCCTTTAGTTTCCCAATCTGATCTGAATGTTTGAACTCAGTATTTTTGAAGCCAAGTTCTGACTGTAGCTCCTTCATTGATTCTAAGCAATTCTTTGGCCTTGGTGCTGACTTTTTGTTGCCGTTCGGGTATCCAAAAACTTTATGGATGGCTTCCTTGGTAATTCTTATTTCCTTGTCTTCGTCACCATCATCGAAGCTTATCGTCATGTTATTTGTGTCCATATTTTTGTAGATGTATGCTGCGAGGTTCCTGTTGATTGACCCTGCTATTTTGCAGTCCTCTATGCTGCCAAAGCCAGCCGTCTTAACATCTTTTCGGTGACATTCTTTGAGAATTGCCCATGCTTGCTTGACCTGTAGAAATGTAGCTCCAGCCTTGATTTGACATTTTTCGTCAGTTTGTGTTTTATCTTCTTCGTTGGCTATCATCGGTGGCGATTGTTTTTCGCTTGTCCTTTTCCTCTTTCTCCTCTTTTGGCTTGTATTTCCCTGATTCATAAAAAATAGAAACAAATGTTTTGTTAGGAAGTACCGTTCTGTTTTCAGTAGAGAAAATAGAAACAAATGTTTTGCTAACAAACGTTTTGTTAGCAACAAATACTTGTAGAGAAATCAACTCTTACATGATCGTTGTCGTCCTCTCCGGCATCGCTGCTGTGTGCAGGAATGAAATCATTGTCACCACTGGACTCCTCTGAAACTCTGTTTTTTGAATCCTCTCCTTCTTCATCTCGCTGTTGTTTGTTTTTGTTCTTCCTGTCGATTTGTTTTTTGTTTCCAGATGGTTTTGCTTGATGATGAGCTGGTGGGATTACCATTAGAGGCTTTGGCTGTTGCTTCAAGGTATCACTCATGACTAAAGGCTCAGTGCTTTTCTTTCTCTTATGTGTCTTTTCCACAAGATCAGCACCATCTGTTCTTTCTGGCTTTCTCTTTGCTTTTTGCCTGCTGTAAGTTACCGTGGTTTTCCGTGGCTGTGGTACGGCGGCAGGTGCCTTTTTGTGCTTGCTTGGTCCCGTCCTTGTTCCTGGTTGGCCAGGAGAGATGCTGTGTCTATCTGGAAATTCTGTATTAATTTGAGAGATGATTGTTTGAATATCAGCGTCTACATGCCCTGCTTAATAACGAGTTAGCAGATAAGGTTTGTGACACAATAATTTATATAAACAGTAAGACATAGTTCTAAATCATACTGATGGATTATACATGAGATATACTGCCTTTTGGTGATAATAAGGTACTATGCAAGCATTCTAAAAGAGTTGTAATTGGAATGCAGCATCTCTTTGTCATTGGAATCACAGTACAGCAGAAAAGAGTTGTTACTTAGAAGCACAGTTGGACGATAATAGTTGCCTTGATTGACTGCATGCTGTGCATGTATGACTGTTGAATCAACCAAATTACCTATTTTCTCTTGCTCATTTTCCTTGAAGTCCTTCGCACCAGCCATTTCTACATGTAAAACGACGTGCTGTAAGGGACCTAGTTGGATTTGACAGCAAATTAGGTCACGGTTTGTTTGATGCTTGAAGCACGTATTTTCTACACATGGAGCACGGATTTTGAAAATCAGGTCACGTAATTTGAAATTCATAAAATGTAGGTATGTAAACAATCGTGGGTAACTATTTTCCTACGCTATTTCTACTTGTTAGATAAGTTGAGACAAAGTATTCGAAAACAGATTTGGTGTGGCTGCTAGGGTTTCTGTTCGTCCAAGGCGGGGAAATGGATACTACGAGTGACCTGGTGCTACAGGATGCAATGCAGAAACGTTTACCTTCGAATTCGCGTGCGGGACTCCTCGAATCCATCCGCTCGCTCTGTCGTTGCTCTTTGTTGTTATCTCCGCCGCTGGTTTTGCGAGCGTAGTTCTTCGTCGACGGTCGCCGCCGGTGGGAGGGGTTCTTGTGGCGGGCACCTTTTCAGTGCTTGTGTCGGAGTGGAGGGCGTTTGGCGAAGCGCGGCGCCGGTTACCGGCGCGCGAATTCCGTGTGCTTGACAAGGAGAAAAGCAGAGCGTGCGCGAGGGGAAGTGTTTGAGATTTTCGATTGGGGGAAGAAGGAACGCAGTAGTAGAGAGAGCGAGGGAACCGATGGAACCGTCCTGAATCTTGCTTCAAGATTGGTGAAGGGCCGGCTTCTTTTTTGCTTTATTCTCAACCGTCAGGGGGCGTGACGCTATAATCACGGGCGTGTCGCACCACAGGCATGAGTTCCAATAGACATTTAGATAGCCACTGTGTAAAGCACGAGTGTGTAGGCACAAGAGTCACGGGAGTGTAGGCACAAGTGTCACGGGAGTGTAGGCACAAGAGTCACGGGAGTGTAGGCACAAGAGTCACGGGAGTGTAGGCACAAGAGTCACGGCAGTGAAGGCCCAAGAGTCACGGAATAGGCATTTAGATAGCCACTTTTTAAAGCACGGGAGTGTAGGCACAAGTGTCACGAGAGTGTAGGCACAAGAGTCACGGCAGTGTAGGCCCAAGAGTCACGGAATAGACATTTAGATAGCCACTTTTTAAAGCATGGGAGTGTAGGCACAAGTGTCATGAGAGTGTAGGCACAAGAGTCACGGCAGTGTAGGCCCAAGAGTCACGGAATAGACATTTAGATAGCCACTTTTTAAAGCACGAGTGAGTAGGCACAAGAGTCATGGGATTGTAGGCACAAGAGTCACGGAATAGACATTTAGATAGCCACTGTGTACATCACGGGTGAGTAGGCACAAGAGTCACGACAAAACACGCGCTCCGACCTATGACCCCCCCTTCAAGATTTATATGAATGCTAACCGAGCCGAATGCGAGCCAGGGTTGCGCCGCCGAAGGCGCCGTTTGCACGCTGCACGACAAAACACGCTGCACGACAAAACACGCGCTCCGACCTATGACCCTCCCCCCTTCAAGATTTACATGAGTGCTAACCGAGCCGAAGGCGAGCCAGGGTTGCGCCGTCGGAGGCGCCGTTTGCATGATGAAGATTCATGAACCGTGGCTCTGAAGATTGATGAAACGTGCCTCTAAAGATTCATGAACCGTGGCTGTGAAGATTGATGAAACGTGCCTCTAAAGATTCATGAACCGTGGTTGTAATGATTGATGCACCGTGGCTTTGCAGATTCATGAGGTGTGCCTCCTCTGCTTGCATCAGGGGTGTGAAACTTGAAAGTTCGCAATGATTTAGACAGTTGTTGAAAGTTTTCATTGATTCCACAACCGAGTTGAAAGTTGACATTTGATTGTGTTGGTAGCTCCCACCCGTAAATTCCCCTGAAATCTCAATTTCCCGGAAATATAATGGGAAAAAACGAAAAAGGGAAACAGGGAGCCAACGTCACTTGCCGCGGAAAGGGAAAACTGAAAACGAAAATAGTCCAAGGGGTTAGCTGAAAAATGTACGAAACCAGAAACCGGAAAGGGAAAACCAGGAATCTGCGGGGGTTCGCTCCGTGTGTGACACTTGTCGCGCACCTAGCGATCGCGAAACGTTCCTTCGTTTCGCGCGGAGGGAGCGCTCGCTAACTAGTTGCTCTCCGGGCCATGCCGTGTTTGTCCCGTTTAAGCCAGGCCAGGCCGTGTCAAGCCGGGCCGACCCATTTGGCGAGGTTCGCACACATTGAAACCCATATACACCTGACATGCGAAATGTTGTGGCCCACAACGCGTCCATCCTTGAACAGGGGGCGTCACCATCCTTGAACAGGGGGCATCACCATCTTTTTTTAGGGTCTATATTTTCATGGAGTTTTTTTCGCAGAAACAAATGTGATGACATGGTCAAAATCGTACCCCTCAATTGAACGAGGGAGTTCCTACCCCTAGGAGTTCTTTTCTCCCAAAAAACAGATTTATTATAATAGTTCATCAGAAGTACAAAGCATCTCAAACATAATAAAAAACACATCGAGATTCCGAGACCACCAAACGACCACTACTGCTGTCAGAACGAGCCACTGACTGGTTGTTGTCGCCAATCCTTTACCTGAAATGGCTTGACATTATTGTATGACAACCGGATAGTTTTCATGCATGTGCCTGATACATCTCCAACGTATCTACTTTTCCTCACTCTTTTGCTCTTGTTTTGGACTCTAATTTGCATGATATGAATGGAACTAACCCGGACTGACGCTGTTTTTAGCAGAACTACCATGGTGTTGTTTTTATGCAGAAATAAAAGTTCTCGGAATGGAACGAAACTTTTTGGATAATTATTTCAGAATAAATGAGAATTATTGGAGCCAAAATCCACCAAAGAGGGGGGCCAGGGTGAGCATCACCCACCAGGGCGCGCCAGGCCCCCTGGGCACGCCCTGGTGGGTTGTGCCCACCTCATGGCCCCACTTGCCCTAACTCCGCCACTATAAATTCCTATTTTCGGAGAAAAAAATCAGAGAGAAAGTTTCATCGCGTTTTACGATACGGAGCCGCCGCCACCTCCTGTTCTTCATCGGGAGGCCAGATCTGGAGCCCGTTTGGGGCTCCGGAGAGGGGAATCTTCGGTCTTCGTCATCACCAACCTTTATCCATCGCCATATCCATGATGCTCCCCACCGGAATTAGTAATTCCTTCGTAGGCTTGCTGGTCGGTGAGGAGTTGGATGAGATTCATCATGTAATCGAGTTAGTTTTGTTAGGGCTTGATCCCTAGTATCCACTATGTTTTGAGATTGATGTTGTTATGTGATGTCTACTACGCAACTTTATTCTTGTAGACTTTGTTGGCCTCCAAGTGCAGAGTTTTGTAGGACAGTAGCAATTTTCCCTCAAGTGGATGACCTAAGGTTTATCAATCCGTGGGAGGTGTAGGATGAAGATGGTCTCTCTCCAACAACCCTGCAATCAAATACAAGAAATCTCTTGTGTCCCCAACACACCCAATATAATGGCAAATTGTATAGGTGCACTAGTTCGGCGAAGAGATGGCGATACAAGTGCAATATGGATGGTAGATATAAGTTTTTGTAATTTGAAAATATAAAAACAGCAAGGTAGCAAGTAACAAAAGTGAGCAAAAACGGTATTGCAATGCTTGAAAACAAGGCCTAGGGTTCATACTTTCACTAGTGCAAGTTCTCTCAACAATACTGACATAGTTGAATCATATGTAAATCCCTCACGTGCGACAAAGAGTTCACTCCAAAGTCACAAATAGCGGAGAACAAACGAAGAAATTATTGTAGGGTACGAAACCACCTCAAAGTTATCTTTTCCGATCAATCGTATGAGCTATCCCTATAAGTGTCACGAATAGCCCTGGAGTTCGTACTAAAATAACACCTTAAGATACACATCAACCAAAACCCTAATGTCACCTAGATACTCCAATGTCACCATGAGTACCCATGGGCTTGATTATACGATATGCATCACACAATTTCAGATTCATCAGGTTCAATCCAACACAAAGAACTTCAAAGAGTTCCCCAAAGTTTCTACCGGAGAGTCAAGACGAAAACATGTGCCAACCCCTATGCATAGATTGCCAAGGTCACGGAACCCGCAAGTTGATCACCAAAACATACATCAAGTGGATCAATAGAACATCCTATTGTCACCACGGATATCCCATCGCAAGACATACATCAAGTGTTCTCAAATACTTTAAAGACTCAATCCGATAAGAAAACTTCAAAGGGAAAACTCAATTCATCACAAGAAGATAGAGAGGGGAAAACTCCATATGATTCATCTATATTAATAAAGCTCGCGGTACATCAAGATCGTGTCATCTCAAGAACACGAGAGAGAGAGATCAAACACATAGCTACTGGTACATACCCTCAGCCCCGAGGGTGAACTACTCCCTCCTCGTCATGGAGACCGCCGGGATGATGAAGATGGCCTCCGGTGATGGTTTCCCCCTCCGGCAGGGTGCCGGACCGGGCTCCCGATTGATTTTTCGTGGCTACAGAGGCTTGCAGCGGCGGAATTCCCCATCTTGGTTTCTTTCTGGAGGTTTCTGTATGTATAAGAAATTTCGGCGTCGGAAACAAGTCAAGGGGGGCCACGAGGCGACGACAAGCCAGGGGACGCGCCCTAGGGGGGGCGCCCCCTTGGCTTGTGGCTGCCTAGTGGCTCTTCTGGCCCAACTCCAATGCCCCGTGGGTCTCTTCTGGTCCATAAAAAATCACCGTAAATTTTTATTCCGTTTGGACTCCGTTTGATATTCCTTTTCTGTAAAACTCCAAACCAAGGAAAAAACAGAAACTGGCACTGGGCTCTAGGTTAATATGTTAGTCCCAAAAATAGTATAAAATAGCATATTAATGCATATAAAACATCCAAAACCGATAATATAATAGCATGGAACAATCAAAAATTATAGATACGTTGGAGACGTATCAAGCATCCCCAAGCTTAATTCCTGCTCGTCCTCGAGTAGGTAAATGATAAAAACAGAATTTTTGATGTGGAATGCTACCTAACATATTCATCCATGTAATTTTATTTATTGTGGCATGAATATTCAGATCCATAAGATTCAAAACAAAATTTTAATGTTGACATAAAAACAATAATACTTCAAGCATACTAATAAAGCAATCATGTCTTCTCAAAATAACATGGCCAAAGAAAGGTATCCCTACAAAATCATATAGTCAGGCTATGCTCCATCTTCATCACACAAAGTATTAAATCATGCACAACCCCGGTTTTAGCCAAGCAATTGTTTCATACTTTAGTGTTCTCAAACTTTTTCAACTTTCACGCAATACATGAGCGTGAGCCATGGACATAGCACTATAGGTGGAATAGAATATGGTGGTTGTGGAGAAGACAAAAAAGTAGGAGATAATCTCACACCAACTAGGCGTATCAACGGGCTATGGAGATGCCCATTAATAGATATCAATGTGAGTGAGTAGGGATTGCCATGCAACGGATGCACTAGAGCTATAAGTGTATGAAAGCCCAAAAAGAAACTAAGTGGGTGTGCATCCAACTTGCTTGCTCACAAAGACCTAGGGCAATTTTGAGGAAGCCCATCATTGGAATATACAAGCCAAGTTCTATAATGAAAAATTCCCACTAGTATATGAAAGTGACAATATAGGAGACTCTCTATCATGAAGATCATGGTGCTACTTTGAAGCACAAGTGTGGAAAAAGGATAGTAGCATTGCCCCTTCTCTCTTTTCTCTCATTTTTTTTTCATTTTTTTCATTTTTTTTTCTTTTGGTGGGCATCTTTGGCCTCTTTTTTTTTATTTGGGCTTCTCTGGACTCTTTTATTTTTTGTAAAGTCCGGAGACTCATCCCGACTTGTGAGGGAATCATAGTCTCGATCATCCTTTCCTCACATGGGACAATGCTCTATAATGATGATCATCACACTTTTATTTACTTACAACCCAAGAATTACAACTCGATACTTGAACAAGATATGACTCTATATGAACGCCTCCGGCGGTGTACCGGGATGTGCAATGATCTAGCGTAGCCATGAAAACATCATGCTAGCTATCTTACGATCATGCTAAGCAATATGACAATGATGGTGCGTGTCATGATAAACAGAACGGTGGAAGTTGCATGGAAATATATCTCGGAATGGCTATGGAAATGCCATAATAGGTAGGTATGGTGGCTGTTTTGAGGAAGGTGGGTTTAATGCACCGGCGAAAGTTGCGCGGTACTAGAGAGGCTAGCAAAGGTGGTAGGGTGAGAGTGTGTATAATCCATGGACTCAACATTATTCATAAAGAACTCACATAATTATTTCAAAAGTCTATTAGTCATCAAAACATAGTACTAGACGCATGCCCCTAGGGGAAGGGTTGGTAGGAGTTAACCATCACGCGATCCCGACCTCCACACAAAGGAAGACATTCAATAGATAAATCATGATCCGACTTCGTCACATAACGGTTCACCATACGTGCATGCTACGGGAATCACAAACTTTAACACAAGTATTTCTACCAATCCACAATTACTCACTAGCATGTCTCTAATATCACAATCTTTATATCTCAAAACAATCATAAGGAATCAAACATCTCATAGTATTCAATACACTTTATATGAAAGTTTTTATTATATCTCTCTTGGATGCCCATCATATTAGGACTAAATTCATAACCTAAGCAATTACCTTGCTGTTTAGAGACTCTCAAAATAATATAAGTGAAGCATGAGAGTTCATCAATTTCTATAAAATGAAACCATCGCCGTGCTCTACAAAGATATAAGTGAAGCACTAGAGCAAAAGACAAACTACTCCAAAAAGATATAAGTGAAGATCAATGAGTAGCCAACAATTAAATAACTATGTGAAGATTCTCTCATCTAAGAATTTCAGATCTTAAGTACTTTATTCAAACAGCAAAAAAAAATGACATTCCAAGGATAGCACATATCATGTGAAGAAGCAAAAAACTTAGGTTCAACCGATACTAACCGATAATTGTTGAAGAAGAAAGGTGGGATGCCAACCGGGGCATACCCAAGCTTAGATGCTTGAGACTTCTTGAAATATTAATTAGGGATGTCTTGGGCATCCCCAAGCTTGAGCTCTTGTGTCTCCTTAATTCTTCTCATAGCCCGGTTTCACCTATTCTCAAAAACTTCATCCACACAAAACTTGAAAAGAACTCGTGAGATAGGTTAGTGCACATAATAATAAATAAACTCTTTATGTACTGCCAAGACAAGTTGCACAATAATTTTCAAACATCATCTACTGTTTACTATCGTTTCCACAATTTATATCTACCAATATAGGCTATGGAAACTATAGGATAAGCAGATAACAAAACTATGACAATAATCTGTCCAAACAGAACAGTCTGTAGGAATTTATGAAAACAACGTACTTCCTTAACTCAAAAAATTATGAAAATTTAGGAAATGCTAATAATTTATATGATAATACTGTGTAAAAATTTCAGAAACTTTCCACGTTCCAGTAAAATATGAAAATTCAAACACTACAGCAAAAGTTTCAGTTTTTACACAGCACACATCAAAACATGCAATGCAAGCATCCTAAGACAATTCTTGGAACTTTCTATTGAAAAACAAGATTATGAATAACACCTAACAGAGAATAACAAAATATAATGACGATCCAAGCAAAGCACATATTATGTGACGAATAAAAATATAGCTCTAAGTAAGATATACCGATAATGTTGAAGACGAAAGAGGGGATGCTTCCGGGGCATCCCCAAGCTTAGGCGCTTGAGTCTTCCATGGATATTACCTTGGGGGTGCCTTGTTCATCCCCAATCTTAGGTTCTTGTCACTCCTTGTTCTCCTCATATCGGTGTCTCACCCAAAACTTGAAAACTTCAATCACACAAAACTTAACGGAATTTCGTGAGAAGGGTTAGTGTAATAAAGATAAATAATTCACTTAGGTACTGTCAAGACAAGATTCATAATTGTTCCCACATGATACCTACTGTATTCTATCATTCCCATAATTTATACTGCTAAATATAAGCTATGGAAACACTAAAACAAGCAAACTATGCATGCAAAACAGAATCTGTCAAAAACAGAACAGTCTGTGAAGATCTGTAGTGTAACCATAGTTCCCTGTCTCTAAAAATTCTTAAAAATTAGGAAAACCTGAAGAATTTGTATATTAAGACTGTGTAAAAATTTCAGATCATTATCACGCTCCATTAAAAAATCAAAATTCCTGTACTGGAGTCAAAAGTGTCTGTTTTGGTTCAGCATCAATTCTACTCATCTTGTGAGTCATCCCGAAGGCTTTACTTGGCACTTTATTGAAGTAAATGATACGAAACATGATTACTACAGTATCTTAATCATGTGAACACTCAAAAACAGAAAGTAAAAGTGTTGGGTTGTCTCCCAACAAGCGCTTTTCTTTAATGCCTTTTAGCTAGGCATGATGATTTCAATGATGCTCACATAAAGAGTAGTAATTGAAACATGCAAGAGAGCATCATGAATCTCATGACAAGCACATTTAAGTCTAACCCACTTCCTATGCATAGGGATTTTGTGAGCAAACAATTTATGGGAACAAGAATCAACTAGCATAGGAAGGCAAAACAAGCATAACTTCAAAACTTTGAACACATAGGGAGGAAACTTGATATTATTGCAATTCCTACAAGCATATGTTCCTCCCTCATAATAATTTTCAGTAGGATCATGAAGGAATTTCACAATATAACTATCACATAAAGCATTATCTTCATGATCCACAAGCATAGAAAATTTGTCACTCTCCACATAAGCAATTTTCTTGTCATTCATAATAGTGGGAGCAAACTCAACAAAATAACTATCATGAGATACTTGATTGACATAACCACTTTGAATATTAAAATCACGATGACAAGTTTCATGGTTACTATCACTCTTTATAGCATACATGTCATCATCATAATCATCATGGATAGTAGGCATGTCATTATCATAACAAATTTGCTCATCGAAACTTGGGGGACTAAAAATATCATCTTCATCAAACATAGCATCCCCAAGCTTGTGGCTTTGCATATCATTAGCATCATGGATATTCAGAGAATTCATACTAGCAATATTGCAATCATGCTCATCATTCAAGGAATTCTCATTAAGTATTTTCATAAATTCTTCCTCTACCAATTGAGCACAATTTTCCAAACCATCATTTTCACGAAAGACATTAAAAAGACGAACCAATTGATGCAACCTAAACTCCATTTTTTTGTAGTTTTCTTTGATAAAACCCAAATAGTGAAAAACAAGAAACTAAAAGATTTAATTGCAAGATCTAAAGATATACCTTCAAGCACTCACCTCCCCGGCAACGGCGGCAGAAAAGAGCTTGATGTCTACTACGCAACTTTATTCTTGTAGACTTTGTTGGGCCTCCAAGCGCAGAGTTTTGTAGGACAGTAGCAATTTTCCCTCAAGTGGATGACCTAAGGTTTATCAATACTTGGGAGGTGTAGGATGAAGATGGTCTCTCTCAAACAACCCTGCAATCAAATACAAGAAATCTCTTGTGTCCCCAACACACCCAATACAATGGCAAATTGTATAGGTGCACTAGTTCGGTGAAGAGATGGTGATACTAGTGCAATATGGATGGTAGATATAAGTTTTTGTAATCTGAAAATATAAAAACAGCAAGGTAGCAAGTAACAAAAGTGAGCAAAAACGGTATTGCAATGCTTGAAAACAAGGCCTAGGGTTCATACTTTCACTAGTGCAAGTTCTCTCAACAATACTGACATAGTTGAATCATATGTAAATCCCTCACGTGCGACAAAGAGTTCACTCCAAAGTCACAAATAGCGGAGAACAAACGAAGAAATTATTGTAGGGTACGAAACCACCTCAAAGTTATCTTTTCCGATCAATCGTATGAGCTATCCCTATAAGTGTCACGAACAGCCCTAGAGTTCGTACTAAAATAACACCTTAAGATACACATCAACCAAAACCCTAATGTCACCTAGATACTCCAATGTCACCACGAGTACCCATGGGCTTGATTATACGATATGCATCACACAATTTCAGATTCATTAGGTTCAATCCAACACAAAGAACTTCAACGAGTGCCCCAAAGTTTCTACCGGAGAGTCAAGACGAAAACATGTGCCAACCCCTATGCATAGATTCCCAAGGTCACAGAACCCGCAAGTTGATCACCAAAACATACATCAAGTGGATCAATAGAACATCCCATTGTCACCACGGATATCCCATCGCAAGACATACATCAAGTGTTCTCAAATACTTTAAAGACTCAATCCGATAAGAAAACTTCAAAGGGAAAACTCAATGCATCACAAGAAGATAGAGAGGGGAAAACTCCATATGATTCATCTATATTAATAAAGCTCGCGGTACATCAAGATCGTGTCATCTCAACAACACGAGAGAGAGAGAGAGAGATCAAACACATAGCTACTGGTACATACCCTCAGCCCCGAGGGTGAACTACTCCCTCCTCGTCATGGAGACCGCCGGGATGATGAAGATGGCCTCCGGTGATGGTTTCCCCCTCCGGCAGGGTGCCGGAACGGGCTCCCGATTGATTTTTCGTGGCTACAGAGGCTTGCGTCGGCGGAACTCCCCATCTTGGTTTCTTTCTGGAGGTTTCTGTATTTATAAGAAATTTGGGCGTCGGAAACAAGTCAAGGGAGGCCACGAGGCGACGACAAGCCAGGGGGCGCGCCCTAGGGGGGGCGTGCCCCCTAGGCTTGTGGCTGCCTCGTGGCTCTTCTGGCCCAACTCCGATGCCCCATGGGTCTCTTCTGGTCCATAAAAAATCACCGTAAATTTTTATTCCGTTTGGACTCCGTTTGATATTCCTTTTCTGTAAAACTCAAAAACAAGGAAAAAACAGAAACTGGCACTGGGCTCTAGGTTAATATGTTAGTCCCAAAAATAGTATAAAATAGCAAATTAATGCATATAAAACATCCAAAACCGATAATATAATAGCATGGAACAATCAAAAATTATAGATACGTTGGAGACGTATCACTATGACTTTGCTATGCCTAATGCTTGTCACTAGGGCCCGTGTGCCATGATTTCAGATCTGAACCGTTTATGTTATCTACTCTATATCTATGTTCTTGATCCGATTTTGCCTAGTCATATGCACCTATTACGTGTTATGATCCGTCAACCCCATAGTGACAATATTTGGGATACTTTGCGGTGATGACCGTAGTTTGAGGAGTTCATGTATTCACCATGTGTTAATGCTTTGGTTCGGTTCTCTATTAAAAGGAGGCCTTAATATCCCTTCGTTTCCTCATGGACCCCGCTGCCATGGGAGGGTAGGACAAAAGATGTCATGCAAGTTCTTTTCCATAAGCACGTATGACTATTTACGGAATACATGCCTACATTACATTGATGAACTGGAGCTAGTTCTCTGTCGCCCTAGGTTATGACTGTTATATGACAAATATCATCCAACGAGTTACCGATCCAATGCCTACGACCTTTCCACTTATTGTTCTTGCTAAGTTACTATTGTTGCTCTGCTGTTCCAACTACTACAAAACTACTTCTACTACTGTTACTGCTACTGTTACTGTTGCTACTTCTATCAAACTATCATATTACTGTGCTACTGATCACTTTGCTGCAAATATTTAATCTCCAGGTGTGATTGAATTGACAACTCAGCTGCTAATACTCTCAAGTATTCTTTGGCTCCCCTTGTGTGGAATCTATAAATTTGGGTTGAATACTCTACCCTCGAAAACTGTTGCGATCCCCTATACTTGTGGGTTATCAAGACCTTTTTCTGGCGCCGTTGCCGGGGAGCATAGCAATATTTGTTGAGTCACTTGGGATTTATATCAATTTATCACTATGAAGAATCTGAAGGATACTAAGACCAAGATTTTTCCCTCTACTACGAGGGGAGGTAAGGAACTGCCATCACAGTCTGCACTTGATTCACCTTCTGTTATGAGTACGCTTGCAACACCACCACATGCTAGTAATCATGATATGTCGCAAGTCATTGATGATGCTACCTCTGCTATGAATTATGCTATTGATGATGCTAGTACCATGCTTGATGATAATGGCCACTAGGAGAATTTCTCGATGAACAAATTGCTAGAGCTAAAAGGAATGAAACTACTGAAATTGTTGAGACTGCTGAAACTGATGAAGCTTGTGAAACAGATGATGACTATGAAACACCTATTAGTCCTAGATCTCCTAAGTTTGAAATGCCTAAGATACCAGAAGGTTATGTTATGGACGAGGAGATAACTAGAGAAATTCTTTCTTGCAAGGATAGAGACAATCTTAAGAAATTGCTATGCAAGTATAAGGAAAAGACTTTGAATGCTAAAATGAAATGTGATCCTAAGTTTGCTACTTCACCTATCTTTGTTACCGATAAGGATTTTGAGTTCTCTGTCGACCTAGAGTTAATTACTTTGGTTGAATCTAATCCTTTCCATGGCTTTGAAACTGAAACTGTAGTGGCACACCTTACTAAGCTGAATGATATAGCCACCCTCTTTGCTCATGATGAAAAGATTCGCTACTATTATATCCTTAAGTTATTTCCGTTCTCATTAAAGGGTGATGCTAAGACATGGTACTATACTCTTACTCCTGGTTGTGTGCATAGTCCCCAGGATATGATTTACTACTTCTCTGAAAAATATTTTCCTGCTCATAAGAAACAAGCTGCCTTACAGGAAATATTTAATTTTGTGCAAATTGAAGAAGAGAGTCTCCCACAAGCTTGGGGGAGGCTTCTCCAGTTGCTTAATGCTTTGCCTGATCATCCTCTCAAGAAAAATGAAATACTTGATATCTTTTATAATGGACTAACCAATACTTCTAGGGACTTCCTAGACAGTTGTGCTGGTTGTGTTTTCAGGGAACGAACTGTTGAACAAGCTGAGGAACTATTGAATAACATATTGAAGAATTATGATGATTGGACTCTCCCTGAACCACCGCCTAAACCCACTCCGAAGAAGAGGGGTATCTTATTTCTTAGTCCTGAAGATATGCAAGAGGCAAAGAAATCTATGAAGGAAAAAAGGTATTAAAGCTGAGGATGTTAAGAATTTGCCACCTATTGAAGAAATACATGGCCTTGACACACCACCACCTCCACAGGTGGTAGAGGTAAATTCTTTATTAAAGTTTAATGAAGGTGATATCCCTCACAATAAACATCCTAGTCAATTCTTATATGAGTTTGACAACTATATTATGAAGCAAGATCATTTCAATGCTCATGTTCTAAAACAATTGAAATACAATTCGCTATTTAGAATAAGTAATGATGTTAGAGGTGTAGGAAAGCATGCCTCTATGGTTCAAACTCAGTTAGAACAAGTTGCTAAGTCTCAAAAAGAATTGCTTGATGAAATGAATAATGATATGCATGATTTTGCTGCTAGAGTAGTAACTAGAGGAGGTAGAATGACCCAAGAACCACTCTATCCTGAGGGTCATCCTAAAAGAATTGAACAAGATTCTCAGAAAATTAATCATGATGCACCTAGTCCTTCTAAGAAGAACAAGAAAAAGAAAAATGATAGGACTTTGCATACCTCTAGTGAACCTGAGACACAAAAACCTCCTGATAATAATGATGTCTCTATTTCCGATGCTGAAACTCAATCTAGTAGTGAACATTCACCTAGTGATAATGAAAATGATAATGATTATGTTCACGATAATGCTCAACCTAGTAATGATAAAGAACTAGATAATGATATTGAAATAGAGCCTGCTCCTGATCTTGATAACCCACAACCTAAAAATATGATAAAAGAGATTTTGTGGCTAGGAAACATGGTAACGAAAGAGAGCCATGGGTTCAGAAACCCATGCCATTTCCACCTAAGCCATCTAAGAAAAAAGATGATGAAGAATTTGAGCGCTTTGCTGAAATGATTAGGCCAGTCTTTTTGTGTACCCGCTTAACTGATATCCTAAATATGGCCCCTTATGCCAAGTATATGAAAGACATCATCACAAATAAAAGAAAGATACCTGAAGCTGAAATCTCCACCATGCTTGCGAATTATTCTTTTAAAGATGGAGTACCTAAAAAACTAGGAGATCCTGGAATACCAACTATACCTTGCTCTATCAAAAGAAACTATGTCAAAACTGCTTTGTGTGATTTGGGAGCCGGTGTTAGTGTTATGCCTTTCTCCTTATATAAAATACATGATTTGAATAAACTCACACCTACCGAGATATCATTGCAAATGGCTGACAAATCAACAACCATACCTATCGGTGTTTCTGAAGATGTGCCCGTTGTTGTTGCAAATGTTACTATCTTAACAGACTTTGTTATTCTTGAGATGCCCGAGGACGACAACATGTCGATTATCCTTCGTAGACCCTTTTTGAATACTGCAGGGGCTGTTATTGATTGCAATAAAAGCAAAGTCACTTTTCATATTAATGGTAATGAGCACACGATGCACTTTCCGAAGAACAATTTCAAGTGAATGGTATAAATGTTATTGAAGAATCTCTGACCATCACTATTGGAAGTTTTCAATTACCTCTACCTACTGCCAAAAAGAAACATGATATACTTATTGTTGGGGATATGCGCATCCCCATTGAGGTAACTTAGTGTTTTACGAAAGTTCTTCGGTTTCATGCTAATCGGAAGTGGTTGTTAATAAGACTTGATCAACCTTATTAATGAATCATTTTTTTGAGGTATGACGTCGATGAATCTAGTAAGCACAATTCTTTGCTCTCACCTTTTATGTTCTGTTTTAGTTAGTCAAATAAAATAAAATGTCATGATTATCCTGTTTTCTGCTTTCTCCGTGCAATAAAAAAATGACCCAAAACTAAAAATTCTCAGAATGCCCTGAAAATTTAACATGATTTTTTCCGAATATTTATGAATTTTTAGTGCAAATAACACCAGAGGGGGGTGCACCTGGTGCCCACAAGACACCAGGGCGCGCCAGCTCCCCTAGGCGCGCCCTGGTGGGTTGTGGCCCCCACGTGGCCCCCCTCACTTATCTCTTTAGCCCACATCATCACCTACCTCCAGCAAAAAATCACCACAGCCACCATTTTCGTGTTCTTGATCTCAAACCCGCGGATTTCGATCTCTTTGCTCGAAGCTCCGTTTCTGAAACTGTTTGGAGGGATTGCTACTTGGTATGTGACTCCTCCATTTCTCCAATTAGTTTTTGTTTTAGTGGGTTATTTTTAGAGTAATTAGCTACTCTTGGTGCTGCTGTAGATGAGCTTGCATGTTGAATTCTTAGAGTTCTAAGTGGTTTGAATGCTCAATATGGCATCTATGCATGCTTAGGAGTAGTTGCTAACAATCTTACAAAGTTTTGTTGACAAATTTTTGTGGACTAATTTTTTATAGGAATAAAAATGCAATTCTTTAGGAGTTCTTCGAGGAGAAGATCCTCGGGAGCCTCATCGAGTGGAAGCTCAGTTCGACAGTCTTATGTTGAACCAACCGAAAGCTCGATGAGAGATGCCGCTACCAAATCATGCTTGTGGCCTTGCGACGAGTTTATGGAAGGTGCAGGTATTAAGGAGGAATTTGATCAATTTATTCACAATACAGAGCTTGCTCCCTTCATTGCAGATAAGTGCCCCCAACACCTCGAACTCACGAAAACCTTCACAAAGAAATTTAAATAGTTTCCTCGTGAGTCTAGAGTTTCGTTCAACCTGTACGATCATTCATTTACCATGCCATTAGAAATGTTTAGCGAAGCATGCAAACTTCCATATGAGGGTTCCCTCGATGAACCAAGAAAAGTTGAGTACGAATCATTTTTAGTTAATCTTTGCTTTGGCGAAAATAGGGGGGTTACACAAGGGAGAATTAACAGCATCCATTTTCCATCACTACAATATTTTGCGCTCTTTAACGGTAAATGTATTGTAGGCAAACAAGATTGTAGCACACTGTGTGCTCATGATTTGAGTCTCTTACACACTGCCATAACTGGGAAGAAGGATTATAATCTTGGTGCAATTGTTGCACGGAGGTTGCAGCTTAATGCTGATAGTGGTAATTTTTATGGAGGAATCTATGTCTCCCGTGTAGCTAAGAGATTAAATGTTTCACCATGGCATAATGACCCCATCCTACCCACTCAGTATTTAGACTTTGATGCCATGAAGCGTCATAAGTTCCTTACGGGTACGACTACCAACTACACCTATAACTTGAGATTTAATAAAAAAAACGTTGTGCCTGTTGCTTTGCCTGCTCCTGCTCTCTTTGATTTTCACACTAGGTGAAGATATTATGTTCTCGAGAGCGAAGCCCATGCGTAAAACGCAGAGGTTGAAGCTGCCAGGAGGGCCGCGGAGTCTGCTCTGAGGGCTTCAATGAGCCATCGCCCAGATTATTATTCATACGGATGGTGATTGCCAAGCTAGGCCAAAAGCCTAAGCTTGTGAGAGTACGTATTTCCACCGACATTACATTCATGTTCACACATTTCATTCCAGTTGTCGGTGTTCACACTCTTTCATTGTAATATCCATGCTTCATTTGTTTTCTCGCTTTCTTCTTGTGTGTTTGAAAAACTTTGAGAAAACCCAAAAATATTTCCTACTTCTTTTTAGTTTTCTTTCTAGCTTAGTTTAATTGTTGCATCAAAATAAAACCCAAAAAGATTTCTCGCTTCTTCTTTTATTTGTTGGGAGCTTTCCCGTGTAAATAGTTTTTCTCGTTTTTGTTTTTCTTCTTTAATTTGCTTTCTTCAAGAAAAACCAAAAACTCCAAAAATATTTCAGTGTTTTTCTCTGAAATTCTTTTCTTTTTACTCGAGTCGTACCTAGGAGAAGACCACGATGAAATTGTTGAGTGGTTCTCATCTGTATTGTCGTTTATCTAACAAAGAGCACATGTTACTTTGTCTTCTCCTCTTGAATAAAATGTTTGCAGATTCCAGCTTAGTCCACGACATTCTTGCACTATTATTATTTTCCTATCATTCGGTCGTGCAAGTGAAAGGCAATAATGACAACATTTGATGAATTGACCGTGGCAGAGAAAGGCGGGTATGAACTCAACTTGTTTTTGTTTTTGTAAATATGTTTAACCTAGTATCCCTTGATTCAGTTCATTATGATCAAACATGTTTGCAATGACCGTTAGAGATTATAGTTGTTCATGCCATGCTTAAGTAGCTAGGAGTGGATAATGATTTATCTTGGGTGTCAACATGCATTAAAATGGTTGTGATGCGGTATGATGATATGGTATCCTCCTCTAAATGTTTCAAGTGGCTTGACTAGGCACATGTTCACGCATGTAGTTGAATCAAAACCAACATAGCCTTCATGATATTTATGTTCATGGTGTCCATATCCTACTCATGCTAGTATTCAATGTTGATTATATGTAATGCATGTTCATGACCGTTTTCGCTCTCTAGCTGGCCGCTTCTCAATCTAATTGCTAGCCTTCGCCTATACTAAGCAGGGATACTGCTTGTGCATCAAAACCCCTAAACCAAGTTATGTCAGATGAGTCCACTATACCTACCTATATGCGGTATTACCCTGCTGTTCCAAGTAAATTTGCATGTGACACCTCTAAAAATTCAAATGAACCTCTGTTTTGTGTGCCTGGACCGCTCATGGAGCGACAGGGGGCGGTCAGTATGTTCCATGCTAAGTGGGTTATTCTCATGATGAGTGTTTATTCACTTGTCCTTACACGAGAGGGGCGGTAATAGGGATTCCCAGTCCCGAAATCAAAAAAATCAAAAGTAATTAAACAAAACTCCTCCAGGAATGTTGTTGGTTTGGACGGTCCCCGTGGATGCGGCTCGACGTGGAGTGTGATTGTTGGTGGAGGGGGAGTAGACCTTTACTTTTATCGCTTGGGAACCGCCGCTAATTTGTTTAGCATGGAAGATATTGATAACTCTTGGTCATGACGTTGACAGGAAGGGTGTACCTCCCAAAATTATATCTTTCTCTGTTTTAAACTTTGAGCTCTGGCACCGCTGCAAATCCATGCTTCCCTCTGCGAAGGGACTTTCCATTTACTTTTATGTTGAGTCATCACCTTCTCAAATAAGCGCCAGACCTGAGAGCACTATTGTCATCCTCATGCATTGTGTATAGTTGATGTTGGGTGCAGCATGACTGGATCTTTTCTACCATGAATTACAATGTTTAGTCACTGCTTGAACTTTGGAGGTGCTCTGCATTTATGTTTTGCGGTCTCAGAAAGGGATAGCGAGATACCACTATTGTCATATTGTATCATGATTGTTTTGACGAAGTGTTGGCGTTTGAGATATATTATTAGTGCTCGCTAGTTGCTTATGTTATCGATATGAGTAAATATAATTTCTAAGAGTTATTGTTGACATGGTTAGTCATAATCTTTCATGAAAACCTGGGTGCTACTTAAGCATATATATATATATGTAAACAAGAAAAAAAGAGTTCATAAAAGTTTTTCTTTATCACTTTCAGTTTGTCAACTGAATTGCTTGAGGACAAGCAAAGGTTTAAGCTTGGGGGAGTTGATACGTCTCCAACGTATAAAATTTTCCTCACTCTTTTGCCCTTGTTTTGGACTCTAATTTGCATGATTTGAATGGAACTAACCCGGACTGACGCTGTTTTCAGCAGAACTACCATGGTGTTGTTTTTGTGCAGAAATAAAAGTTCTCAGAATGGAACGAAACTTTTTGGAGAATTATTTCAGAATAAATGAGAATTATTGGAGCCAAAATCCATCGAAGAGGGGGGTCAGGGTGAGCATCACCCACCAGGGCGCGCCAGGCCCCATGGGCGCGCCCTGGTGGGTTGTGCCCACCTCGTGGCCCCACTTGCCCTAACTCCACCACTATAAATTCCTATTTCCGGAGAAAAAAATCACAGAGAAAGTTTCATCACATTTTACGATACGGAGCCGCCACCACCTCCTGTTCTTCATCGGGAGGCCAGATATGGAGCCCGTTTGGGGCTCCGGAGAGGGGAATCTTCGGTCTTCGTCATCACCAACCTTTCTCCATCGCCAATTCCATGATGCTCCCCACCGGGAGTGAGTAATTCCTTCATAGGCTTGCTGGTCGGTGAGGAGTTGGATGAGATTCATCATGTAATCGAGTTAGTTTTGTTGGGGCTTGATCCCTAGTATCCACTATGTTCTGAGATTGATGTTGCTATGACTTTGCTATGCCGAATGCTTGTCACTAGGGCCCGAGTGCCATGATTTCAGATCTAGACCATTTATGTTATCACCTCTATATCTATGTTCTTGATCCGATCTTGCCTAGTCATATGCACCTATTACGTGTTATGATCGTTCAACCCCATAGTGACATTATTTGGGATACTTCGCGGTGATGACCGTAGTTTGAGGAGTTCATGTATTCACCATGTGTTAATGCTTTGTTCCGGTTCTCTATTAAAAGGAGGCCTTAATATCCCTTAGTTTCCTTATGGACCCCGCTACCACGGGAGGGTAGGACAAAAGATGGCATGCAAGTTCTTTTCCATAAGCACGTATGACTATTTACGGAATACATGCCTACATTACATTGATGAACTAGAGCTAGTTCTGTGTCGCCCTAGGTTATGATTGTTACATGACGAATATCATCCAACGAGTTACCGATCCAGTGCCTACGACCTTTCCACTTATTGTTCTTGCTAAGTTACAATTGTTGCTGCTGCCGTTCCAACTGCTACAAAACTACTACTACTACTATTACAGCTACTGTTACTATTGCTACTGCTATCACTATCATATTACTGTGCTACTGATCACTTTGTTGCAGATATTTAATCTCCAGGTGTGGTTGAATTGACAACTCAGTTACTAATACTCTCAAGTATTCTTTGGCTCCCCTTGTGTCGAATTTATAAATTTGGGTTGAATACTCTACCCTCGAAAACTGTTGCGATCCCCTATACTTGTGGGTTATCAAGAGTGCCCCTAAGGACTAGCACCCTGGTGCCACCACTAACATATTTTCATTTTGGGTTAATGGATTTTGTAGATGAATCAATGTGATATGAACATTTCGTCACCCCAAAGGTTCTTTGGTTTCGAGATTAGTAGTTTGGTCATTGCTTTTTCTGATCAGTGATATGCTTGCTTGTGGTACTATGCTGCCATTGGCTCGTTTGACAACTCTTAACTGATCGAGCGATGATTATCTCATTATTGTTTAGTTTTAATTTCTTTGTCATCCCTCAAGATATGATTTTATATTTATTACTGTGCATGTTGTTTGAATTATTTAGGACATTATCATGTGGTGACATTGGATGCTTTGTTAATTTTGAGTATAATTAGGTAACATTGAATGTTCTCCAAGCTACTTGCCGTTGGTACTTGCATGGTCTTCAGTTTGTGCCAACAACAATTTGAACGTGTCAGCATAGTATGGTGATAAAACCTGGTTAACGAAGAAAAATATATATGAATGCAATTCATTTCAGAGATACAAGTGGTTACTATGCTTCCTATTTTTATAATGCATTTTAAATACATTATATAGATCCTTACCTGACACCCAAAAAACTTGCAGAGGTTCATCAACCAATGGAAGGAAGAAATGAAAGGAAGAAAACTGGATCTTAATGACTACATATCTTAGTTACCATAAGTTATGTGACCAAAGCAATATATATGATGCATCTGTGCCTATGTAGCTTTGCTTAGCATGACCTGATCTCATGACTTTGTTTTAGCCTATGAACCTACCATCAATGTAATATATAGCACTATGTATGAACTATTTCCTTATGTTTAGAGAATATCGGTCTCTTAATATTCCAACTTGCATGGTTTGCTTTCGGCCTTTGCGCCATTGGCGCAACGGGTAAAGGAAAGAAAACTACTGTCCCGACAGCAGCTCATTTTAAAGTGGCCGACTGGGCAAAATCCAATATGTTAGAGCTCCATCTTTCAGAGCTTGTCAAAGTCGGCTTGCTTCCATCAAAGGAAGAGATCGGATGTCGTGTAGATGAACAGGAGACCCGGCCTCAGCCTGATCAAGGTGAGGTCGTTGTCTTTGCATACCACCTCAACAGAGGGTTCAAGCCGTCGGGTTCCAATTTTTATCCGTGACACACTCCATTAGTATAATGTGTGGCCCCAAGACTTAGGAACCAATGCCATTCTAAACCTTAGCAATTTTCAAGTCTTCTGTGAAGTGTAGCTCCAGATGGAACCTAATGTGCCTCTGTTTCTGGAATTCTTTTACTATAACAAGCATACAAAGTGAAGTGGAGGGCCGGCTTTGGAATGCTGCGGCGTAACCATCCAGAAGCGCAAACAGTGCATTTATCCAGGCTTGAAGTTAGCGAGTCATCCCAAAGCTTGGAAAATACATTCTTTTACTGCAAAGACACTTCGCCCATTGATGAAAATGGCTCGCCGGGTTACCATGTCGACCGACTTGAATATAACAGCCAAATGAACTCATATAGACCGGTTGAGGAGCAGGAAGCACTGAAACATATTTACAAGAGTATACAAGCTGTGTTGGCTCGTGGACTCAAAGCCACAGACCCGACTGATGGCTCGAGAATTTGTGATATTTTTCGAGTGATTCTCATTAGGTTTTCACCAGATATTTATTACTTCTCATTTAATTCTAACGCTAATCCCCCAAAAGATAAGAAAATATGTTGTCCATTGTTTGGTAGGAAATGTCATATATGGAAGGAAACCAAGGAGAATTACTGCAAATCAAGTCAAATGGAGCAACTTCCATGTTGAGAGCCAAGCCACCAGGCGTGCAGATAAAAAGACTACCTTCCATACGACCGCAAGCACTCGTATGAGAAGTCATATGGAGTGCCAACAAGACCACAATGTCTATACAAGACACTTTCGTGAAGTGACCCAGGGGGACAAAACCCTACTAGCAGGCAGCGCAACCAGAACAGAAGAAAATGAGATCTGAAGAACCTATGGAGTTTGTCTTAGTTTTGGTCCTTTCATATCCATCATCATCTCATCCTTCACCATTGTAAGAGGAATTCCAAGTTGTGAGAACAATTGTAACTCTATTTTAATCCCATCTGGAGATCAAACTATTTGGATCATCCATTTCATCTTATTGTGGATATTCACGATATTATCGATATGGTTTTCATTGGGTCAATCTCTGTTGTGATTGGTTTCTCTCTTAAAATGCATCAGTAATTCCCCATAGGCATGGGAGATGTAGGTGAGTGGTAAGATTCATTTGTGCCTAATCTATATGTCGCCATTTGTATTTGTAGTAGTATGATCTGTCTAGTAAGTTGTTATACTATGTTGAACTCTATGTGTTGTCCAATTTTAAGGGCTCAAGAAACATAATCTCAAGACCTACACAGGTAACACCTATTTTTTAGGGAATCCATGACAACTTTCATATTCCCAAGCAACATATTCTACAACTTTCATATACTTTTGACAACATTTTATATTATTTTTGGGACAAACATATTGATTTGTGCCCAATGCCAGTTCCTGTTTTTTTTTTGCATATTTTTTCTTTCGAGGAAAATCCATATCAAACGAAGTCCAAATGCGATAAAAAAATTACGGAGTTTTATTTTGCAATATATGTGATTTTTGGGAGGTGGAATCAACCCAAGGCAAGACTCGAGGTGGTCCCAGGGTATCCCGGCGCAGCCAGGGGGTCAGGGCACGCCGGGTTACCTTGGGACTCCCTCGTAAGTTGGTTGGGGCCCTTATTTCGCGGCAAGAAAAACAATTTCCAGATAAAAATCTCCTTGAAATTTCAGCCCAATCGGAGTTACGAATCTCCAGGAATATAAGAAACGGTGAAGGGCCACAAATATGACACAAAAACAGAAGAGAAACACACAGAGAGAGATCCAATCTCGGAGGGGCTCCTGACCTCCGGGAGCCATGTAGGTCATGGACCAGAAGGGAAACTCTCTTCCCATCTAGGAGGGAGACCAAGAAAGAAGAAGAAGGACGGGGGCTCTCTCCCCTTCTCTCCCGATGGCGCTGGAACGCCGCCGGGGCAATTGATACGTCTCCAATGTATGGATAATTTACAAAATATTCATGCCAGATTTACCTATGTCTACAATACTTTTATATGATTTTCATGCATTTTATATGATTTAATTAGAATTAACCTGGACCGACGCTGTTTTCAGCAGAATTACTATGGTGTTGTTTTTTATGCAGAAAATAGAAGTTCTCGGAATCACCCGAAACTTTTTGACGATTTTTTCTGGAAAATATGAGAAATGCCGGAGCGAAGAACCACCGGAGGGGGCCACCTGCTGGCCACAAGCCAACGGGGTGAGCCAACAGGGTGCGCCCACCCCCTGGGCGCGCCCTCATAGCTTGTGGGCCCCTTGTGGCTCCGGTTAGCATGATTCCAACGCTGAAAAATCCTATATATATAGAAATCCTCAAAAATAAACCTAGAACTTCCGCTTTGCTATCGCAACTCTCTGTATCAAAAAAAAACCATCAGGAGGGGGAAATCATCACCGGTGGCCATCTTCATCATCCCAGCGGAGGCCATGACGAGGAGGGAGCAATTCACCCTCGGGGATGAGGGTATGTACCAGTAGCTATGTGTTTAATTTCTCTCTCTCGTGTTCTTGATATGGCACGATTTTGATGTATCGCGGGCTTTGTTAATACAGTGGGATCATATGGTGTTCTTCCCTTGCTATCTTGTTGTGATGAATTGAATCTTTCCCTTTGAGATCTCGTTATGTTGGATTGAATACTTCGGGGCTTGAGAACACTTGATGCATGTCTTGCATGTGGATACCTGTGGTGAAAATGGGGTATTCTATTGACTCACTTGATATATGTTATGGCATCAACTTGCGGATTCCAGTGACCTTGGGGGATCTATGCTCATGGGTTGATGCACGTTTTCATACTACTTTCTTCGATAGAAATCTTGGGGGTACTATTTGAAGTTCTTTGTGTTGGATTGAATATGATGAATCTGAAATTGTTTGATGCATGTCAAATAATTAACCCATGGATACTTGATGTGACATTGGAGTATCTAGGTGACATTAGGGTTGATTTATATGTATCATTGGTGTTATTTTAGTACGAACTCTAGGGCTGTTTGTGACACTTATAGGATTAGCCCAAAAGATTGATCGGAAAGAATAACTTTGAGGTGGTTCTACTACCTATAACAGTTTCATCTTATGTTCTCCGCTACCTATGAACTTTGGAGTGATGCTTTGTTGCACGTTCAGGGATGATCATATGATTCTATTATGTTAGCATTGTTGAGAGATTGGACTAGTGAAAGTATGAACCGTAGGCCTTATTTCCAAGCATCAATATACCGTTTTGCTCGTTGTTTGTCACTTGCTACCTTGCTTTTTTTTATCGGTATGGGCTTGAATGTTCTTATTTGGCTTGTTTGGGCTACTGGATTTATGTTCTTAATTTCTTGGCGGGGGTATTGGCAGGAATTAATTGAGACTTTAGCATGGGCTCATGAACGCACACCTTTAGCTAATTTAATTCGCTGGAGAGATAAGCCTATTGACAGGATTTATCCCTACTTTAGCTACTTTAGCAGCTTGGCCAATTACACGGAATTCGCGATTATTCTATTTCTTGATGCTCGCAATACTCCGCAATTTGGAAAAAATGGAGTTGTTAGGTTGGGGTCCTGGGTAGAAACTGTTGATCTTTTAGTAGGTAAATTAACGCCTCAGCCCTCGTTAAGATATGTTATCCGAACCAACTCCCACGTAGAAAACCAAGAGTAGTGAGTTACAAAACCAAGAGCAGTTAGAATCGCATAGCTGCGTGCCCCTTTTTTGACTAGCTTCTCGGCGAACGAACAAAATGGTCAAAGGGATATTATAAAAAAAAATCAAAGGCGGTTATTCAGTAGCCATCGCGGGTTTCATTACTTTTCTTCCATTAAAAAAAGCTCACTCTCACGAGTGGAACTACTCTTTACCGAACAAGAACAACGGTCGGTCGGTTTGGAAACCTCGACCTCCCTCTCTTCACAGATTGTGTGTGTGGTTTTATCAGCCTTTGCTTCTTTATGAAAGCAAGGTAGTAGATTTGGCTTTATTCAGCTAAAAAGAAGTGTGTGTGTGGCAGCCGTATCTACTCGCCCCCTTCTTCATTCATCCATTTAGGTAAGAATGGATCCAGGGAACCTGGCTCGGGAACAACCCTGAAAAAACACAGTAAGAGACTCCTATTTCAAAGTGTATCTTTTAAGGGAAAAATGAAAATAAAAGTAACCCCTTTTTTCCCATTCCCTCTCTATTGCATGGGTGGAAGAACTAAAATGGAGGATTCTGAAAAAAAGGACGAAGGCTTGTTGGCTTTGGTTGTTGGCGTGGATTATCTTGTTAAGCTGTGCAGAGATGGTGAGCGTGAAGAAAGGACACTACCATCAAAGAAAGACAGCTGTAATTTTCTATTTACTGGTCGATCCCATCTCTCATGGAATCAATTCCTTTTTTGAATGTACAAAAATTTGGGGAGTTTAGCATGTCTGGAAGCACGGGAGAACGTTCTTTGGCTGATATTATTACCAGTATTCGATATTGGGTTATTCATAGCATTACTATACCTTCCCTATTAATTGCACCATTTGTGAAGGTGGCTTACCCACAATTGTTGACGTTCTACTCTTTCCCATCCTCACAGAGCCATTGATGCCACATGTCTAGGATTCGAAAAACTCCTTGTGTGATGTGGAAGGACGCACCTGAGTCCACAACCCAAGTCAAAGTATCATCACGCACTATAACACTCTTCATCTTCAATGACTAAATAGTCCTCACATTCTGCAATTGGTTGGGGAATAGGGTCGGATCAAAGTAAGGAATGGGAATAGCACTCACTCGTTGAAGGTACGCAAGAAACATGGGTTGTCCTCTCCCTTACTTAAGTCCTAGTCCATCTTACTAAAGAGAAAGTTCAATATTTGGTTCGAGGAGGAAGTGATTTCCGGGAACTAGCAGACCAAGCCAATCAACAAGGTACCTCATACTTTTCAGGCTAGAAATGCCATATAGTTAATGGAACTATCCGTTTTGGTCGATCTTGATTAGTAGATTGCTAAACGAATGAGTTTTGGATTGAGATTTCACATAAGCATTGCACAATGATCCGCATTAGGTGGGGAGCAGCAATGATACCACCGGCCGGGAATATTGCACTTGTATCACCATCTCTTCGCCAAACTATTGCACCTATACAATTTGCCATTGTATTTGGCGTGTTGGGGACACAAGAGATTTCTTGTATTTGATTGCAGGGATGTTTGAGAGAGACCATCTTCATCCTACACCTCCCACGAATTGATAAACCTTAGGTCATCCACTTGAGAGAAATTTGCTGCTGTCCTACAAAACTTTGCACTTGGAGGCCCAATAACATCTACAAGAATAAAGTTGCGTAGTAGACATCAAGCTCTTTTCTGGCGCCGTTGCCGGGTAGGTGAGTGCTTGAAGGTATATCTTTAGATCTTGCAATTAAATCATTTAGTTTCTTGTTTATCACCGGTTTGGTTTTATAAATGAAAAGTACAGAAAATAGAGTTTAGGTTGCCTCAATTGCTTCGTCTTTATAATGTCTTTCGTGAAAATGATGGTTCGGATTTTTTTGCTCAATTGTTAGAGGAAGAATTTATAAAAATGCTTAATGTGAAATCCTTGAATGATGAGCATGATAGCAATATTGTTAGTATGAATTCTCTGAATATACATGATGCTAATGACATGCAAAGCCACAAGCTTGGGGATGCTATGTTTGATGAACATGATATTTTTAGTCTCCCTACTTGTGATGATAATATTCACTATGATGATAGCATGCCTCCTATGTATGATGATTATATTGATGAAAGTGGGTTTGTAAGAGTGACAACTTTAGGTACTAGTGATCCCACTATTTCGGAGGGTGTTGAATCTTATGGAAATAATTATGAAAGTGGATTTGGAGAGGTCATGACTTTATTTAGTAATGATTCCGCTATTTCGGAAGAGGTTCTAATTGATTATGACAACAAAGTTGCTATCTATGATGATTATGGTGATGAAATGTATGCTATAAAGAGTAATGATAACCATGAAGCTTGTCATCATGATTTTAATTTTCAATTTGGTTATGTCGATCAGGTATCTCATGATAGTAATTTTGTTGAGTTTGCTCCCACTATTATGAATGAGAAGTTTGCTTACGTGGAGAGTAATAAATTTTCTATGCTTGTGGATCATGAAAAGAATGCTTTATGTGATAGTTATATTGTGGAATTCCTTCATGATGCTACTGAAAATTATTATGAGAGGGGAAGATATGCTTATCTATATTTCAATAATATCAATTTTCCTCTCTATGTGTTCAAATTTTTTGAAGTCATGCTTGTTTTGCCTTCCTATGCAAGTTGATTCTTGCTACAATAAATGTTTGCTTGCAAAATCCCTATGCATAGGAAGCGGGTTAGACTTAAATGTGCTTGCCATGTGTTTCATGATGCTCTCTTGCATGTTTCAATTATTACTTTTTATGTGAGCATCATTGAAATCATCATGCCTAGCTAAAAGGCATTAAAGAAAATCGTTTGTTGGGAGACAACCCAATATTTACACTTTCTGTTTTTGTGTGTTCACATGATTAATCTAATGTAGTAATCATGTTTTGTGTCTTTTATTTCAATAAAGTGCCATGTAAAGCCTTTGGGATAGTGTGGATACTTGTTAGTTTGATTCTGTGCAAAAATAGAAACTTTTACGTCCAGTGCAGAATTTCTCTGATTTTACTGGATAGTAAAAAAAATCTGAAATTTTTACATAGTTTTTCTATGCAAGTCTGTGCATTGTCCTAATTTTTAGAGTCAGGGAAGTATGGTTTTTATTCAGATCTTTACACACTGTTCTGTTTTTGACAGATACTGTTTTGCATGCATAGTTTGCTGGTTTTGGTGTTCCCATAGCTTATATTGAGTGATATAAATTATGTGAATGGTAGAATACAGTAGGTATTACGTGAGAACAATTATGAATCTTTTCTTGATAGTAACTAAGGGAAAGATCTTTATTTATTATACTAACCCATCTCACGAAGTTCCGTTAAGTTTTGTGTGATTGACGTTTTCAAGTTTTGGGTGAGACACCGATCTGAGGAGAATAAGGAGTGGAAAGAACCTAAGCTTGGGGATGCCAAAGGCACCCCCAAGCTAATATTCAAGGAATACTCAAGCGTCTAAGCTTGGGAATGCCTCGGAAGGCATCCCCTCTTTTGTCTTCAACATTATCGGTATATCTTACTTGGAGCTATATTTTTATTCATCACATAATATGTGTTTTGCTTGGAGCGTCATTTTATTTTGGTGTTCTCTATTATATGTTATTTATTATAATTCTTTTCAATAAAAAAAGTTCCAAGAATTGCCTTAAGATGCCTCAATTGCATGTTTGATGTGTGATGTGTAAAAACAGAAACTCTTGCTGTAATGTTTGAATTTTGATATTTTACTCGAACATGCAAAGTTTCTGAAATTTTTACACAGTGTTGTATTACAAATTATTTATCATGTCCTAAATTTTTAGAATTTTTTAAGTTACAGATGTAAACCATTTGAATTAATTTCTACAGAATGTCTTGTTTAGACAGATTGATGTCATAGTTTTGTTATCTACTTATCCTAGTGTTTTCATGGCTTATATTGGTAGATATAAATTCTGGAAATGATATTATACAGTAGATACTATTTGGAAATTATTATGCAACTTGTCTTGGTAGTACATAAAGTGTTGATTTATTCTTATATCACTAACCTATCTCACGAGTTCTTATCAAGTTTTGTGTGGATGAAGTTTTTGAGACCTAGGTGAAACCGTGATATGAGAGAAATTAACAAGACACAAAAGCTCAAGCTTGGGGATGCCCAAGGCTCCCCAAGTCAACATTACAAGAAGTCTCAAACATCTAAGCTTGGGGATGCTACGCATCCCACCTCTCTTCGTCAACTATCGGTTCGCCTATATTGAGCCGAAATTTTTATTCGTTCACATGATATGTGCTATTCTTGGAGTGCCACTTTTGTTTTGTTTACTGTTTGAATAAATACTAAGATCTGAAAATATTTATTTAGAGAGAGTCCTCACATAGCTACTTGATTGTTTGACTACTCATTGACCTTCACTTATATCTTTTGAGAGTAGTTGGATGTTTACTCTTGTGCTTCACTTATATCCTGAGAGTAAATTGTGAATGAATTGAATATCATAAATCTAAAATTATCCATGTGCTTTATGCTTAGTATTAGTTTCACATTTGGTTTAGAAAGTAAAATCTATTTAAGTTTGACAATCATAGTATTGGTCATACAAGCAATTCATGAATGATTAGTATAAGAGAACTTTCACATACAAATATATTATCTTGGACATCTTTTATGATTGTGAATACCCATTAATTATTTTCAACCTTGATCAAATTGTTGAAGTTGGACACGAAAGACAACGTAATGGTTATGTTTGGGTATATTTGCATAGAACTTTTATTGTTATGGATCCTCCAACATGTGGTGCTTGTTTAGAACCTTTTGCTAGCCAAAACTTCGTACTAAGTAGAGATACTACTTGTGCATCCAAACCCTTGACCCAAGTTTCTTCCATGGGAGTCCACCACACCTACATATATATGATATTTCACTGCTATTCCAAGTAAATTTGCATGTGACACCTCTAAAACCTTCAAATAAGCATTCGTTTTGTGTGCCCGTACAGCTCATGGAGCGATCGGGGCGGTCAATATCTTCCATGCTAAGCGGGTTATTCTCATGATGAGTGTTTATTCACTTGTCATTGCACAAGAGAGGCTGGTAAAAAGGATTCCTAGTCCTGCATAATACAAAAATAATTAAACAAGAACTCCCCCTAGAAAGTTGATTGTTTGGAGGGAAACTGTGGATTCGGCCAGTCATGGAATGTGTTTGAATGGTGGAGGGGGAGTAAAATTTCAATTCCATTTGAAAACCGCCATTAATGTGTTTAGCACGGAAGATACTGAAATCCCTTGTCGTGACGTTAACAGGAAAGGCACACAACCCAAAATATATTCATCTATGTTATAAGCAATGAGCTCTGGCACCTTTGTAAATCCCTGATTCCCTCCACGAAGGGACATTCTATTTACTTTTTTGTTATTTCCTGTCATGTTATGTTGAGTCAACTACCTATTCCAACCTCAATCTATTAGGTTGCAAGCATCATGTGGTGGGGAAAGATCTAAACACATATATCCAGTCAAATATATTTGATCATGATTCATTATTGTTGACAATTATCTTCATGATAAGTATGTTGGGAGGCAAAACATTAAGCCCATATCTTTCTCTATGTTCGATGGATGATGTTTGTTCTAAAAATATGCTTTGAGTACTAGCAAGCATAGAAGATTATGTGATAATTGAGTATATGGAGATCTTACTTAGACTTTGTTATAATTTTTTGATGACTAAGAACATAGATTGTTAAGTTTCAAGAGAATGCATTGTTTGAACCATAGCATGTGAATTGATTGCTACTTTATCAGGATGAGTTTATGAAAAAGACTCGTTGTTTATGATGCTTGACAAAGTGATTGGAATTATAATTGATCAATATTATACACTATGCTAGCATTCACACTTCATAAATTATTTCTTTTATCATTTACCTACTCGAGGGCGAGTAGGAATTAAGCTTGGGGATGTTGACACGTCTCTAACGTATCGCTAATTTATGAAGTATTCATGCCATATTTACCTATGTTTACAATACTTTTATATGGTTTTGATGCATTTTATATGATTTAATTAGAACTAACCCGGACTGACGTTGTTTTCAGCAGAATTACCATGGTGTTGTTTTTTATGCAGAAAATAAAAGTTCTCGGAATCACCAGAAACTTTTTGACATTTTTTTCTGGACAATATGAGAAATACCGGAGCTAAGAACCACTAGAGGGGGGCCACCTGCTGGCCACAAGCCAACAGGGCGTGACCACCCCTGGGTGCGCCTTGATAGCTTGTGGGCCCCTCGTGGCTTCAGTTAGCGTGATTCCAACGCTGAAAAATTATATATATACAGAAACCCTCACAAAAAAACCTAGAACTTCCGCTCCTCCGTTGCAACTCTCTGTATCAAAGAAAAACCCATCTGGAGCCCTTTCGGTACCCTGTCGGAGGGGGAAATCATCACCGGTGGCCATCTTCATCATCCCGGCGGAGTCCATGACGAGGAGGGAGTAGTTCACCCTCGCGGCTGAGGGTATGTGCCAGTAGCTATGTGTTTAATCTCCCTTTCTCGTGTTCTTGAGATGGCACGATCTTGATGTATCGCGGGCTTTGTTAATACATTAGGATCATATGGTGTTCCTCCCTTGCTATCTTGTTGTGATGAATTGAATCTTTCCCTTCGACATCTCGTTATGTTGGATTGAATACTTTGGGTTTGAGAACACTTGATGTATGTCTTGCATGTGGATACCCGTGGTGACAATGGGGTATTCTATTGATTCACTTGATATATGTTATGGCATCAACTTGCGGATTCCGATGACCTTGGGGGACCTATGCACATGGGTTGATGCACGTTTTCATACTACTTTCTCCGATAGAAATCTTGGGGTACTCTTTGAAGTTCTTTGTGTTGGATTGAATATGATGAATCTGAAATTGTTTGATGCATGTCGAATAATTAACCCATGGATATTTGAGGTGAAATTGGAGTATCTAGGTGACATTAGGGTTGATTGATATGTATCATTGGTGTTATTTTAGTACGAACTCTAGGGCTGGTTGTGATGCTTATAGGAATAACTCAAAAAATTGATCGGAAAGAATAACTTTGAGGTGGTTCTACTACCTACAACAATTTCTTCTTATGTTCTCCTCTACCTATGAACTTTGGAGTGATTCTTTGTTGCACGTTGAGGGATGATCATATGATTCTATTATGTTAGCATTGTTGAGATATAGGACTAGTGAAAGTATGAACCCTAGGCCTTATTTCCAAGCATTAATATATCGTTTTGCTCGCTGTTTGTCACTTGCTACCTTGCTGTTTTATATTTTCAGATTACAAAAACCTTTATCTACTGTCCATATTGCCCTTGTATCACCATCACTTCGCCGAACTAGTGCACCTATACAATTTGCCATTTTATTGGGTGTGTTGGGGACACAAGAGATTTCTTGTATTTGATTGCAGGGTTGTTTGAGAGAGGCCATCTTCATCCTACACCTCCCACGGATTAATAAACCTTAGGTCATCCACTTGAGGGAAATTTGTTGGTGTCCTACAAAACTCTACACTTGGAGGCCCAACAACGGCTACAAGAATAAAGTTGCATAGCAGACATCAGCAATCATCGTGACGGCGATCTACACCAACAACTCTGTCGTCTTCCTCAACACCACCATCACCTTCCCTCATCTATTTACAGCAGTCCACTCCCCTGCAACCCGTTGTACCCCCTGCTTGAACATGGTGCTTTATGCTTCATATTATTATCCAATGATTTGTTGCCATCCTATGATGTTTGAGTAGATCCTTTTTGTCCTATGGGTGATTGGTGACTTGCTATGGTTGGTTTAAATTGCTTGTGGTTATGTTGCTGTCCTTCGGTTCCCATAATATGAGAGTGCTCGTGGATCACACCATAGGGTTAGTTGTATGTTGATAGGACTATGCATTGGAGGGTAAGAGTGACAGAAGCTTCTTCCTAACATAGAAATTAATTCATATGGGATTGAAGGGGGACAAATATATGTTAATGCTATGGTTGAGTTTTACCTTAATGAACGTTAGTAGTTGCGGATGCTTGCTAATAGTTCCAATCATAAGTGCATAGAATTCCATGTAAGCGATGACATGCTAGCAGTGTCCTCTCCCACATTAAACTTGCTATCGGTCTAGTGACTTAGCCAATTGCTTAGGGACAATTTCGCAAATCCTACCACCACTTTTCCACACTCGCTATATTAACTTAACTGCAATTTGTTCTAGACAGACCCTAACTTTTATTTTTCATGTTCTTTATTATCTTGCAAACCTATCCAATACACCTACTAAGTACTTCTAATTTATTTCTTGTACTAGGTATAGTGAACATTGTTGCGTATACAGTTGTATCGGTGGTCGATAGAACTTGAGAAAATATTAATTCTTTCTTTAGCTCCTCGTTGAGTTCAACACTCTTACTTATCAAAAAAGGCTACAAACGATCCCCTACACTTGTGGGTTATCAAGACCTTTTTTCGGCGCTGTTGCGGGGGAGCAATAGTGTGGGGTTGATATTCTCATGTGTTCTTGTTTGCTTTATCTCTAAGTAGATTTTATTTTCAGTTCTTGTTTTCAATCTTTAGTTACGGGTAGGAAATGCAAAATACCAAAAAAATAGTTGTACTTGCTAACACGGTGGTTGAGGAACCACCCAAAATCTACCATACTGCTGAAGCTTTTTACTTGGATCATCTTCAATCCCTTTGTGCTCGTGGTAAAAACCCAACTAGCTTAGTTGAGGGAAAATCATTAGATGAGCATGCTTATTTTGTGCGATGTCACTTATCTCAAAAAGGGAAACTCTTATGGCATCAAATTAATTGTTTGCATTGCTATGCTTCGAATTTATGTGAAATACATGATTTTACTTGTTGTTCTGGAGGCACTGAAAAACACCTTCCTTGCCAATGTGAGTTTAATGATAATGAAATACTATCTTCCTATGCCAAGGATATCTACAATTATTATGAAACTGAACAAATTGAAGAATTTGTTGCTTTTAAGGGTGCATATGGAATTGCTTCTTTGATTGAAAACTATGATGCCATTCTTTAAAAATCTAAATTTTTTGACATACTTAAATATTGCGATGAAAACTATGCTTCTAATGCTTATGTTAAAGAATTTATTGAGAGAATGGTTGCTACCTTTGAAGAGACTAATATTTTGCAGGAACCTATGGAAGAAGAAATTGTTGAAACCGTGGGCTCATTAGATGAAAAAGATGAGGAGGAGAGCGAAGAACAAAAGGAGGAAGAGCGGATTAGCTACCCTTGCCCACCTTCTAATGAGAGTAACTCTTCAACTCATACATTATTTAATTTCCCTTCGTGCTCACCGAAGGATGAATGCTATGATAATTGCTATGATCCCTTGGATTCGTTTGAACTGGCCCTTTTTTGATGAACGTGATGCTTGCTATGCTTGTGGTCATGATGCCAATATGAATTATGCTTATGGAGATGAACTTGCTATAGTTTCTTATGTTAAGCATGAAATTGTTTCTATTGCACCCATGTATGATAGTCCTATTATCTTTTTCAATTCTCCCAACTACACTATATCGGAGAAGTTTGCGCTTATTAAGGATAATATTGATGGGTTGCGTTTTACTATTACACATGATGATTTTGATGGATATAATATGCATTTGCTTGCTGCTTCTACTTGCAATTATTACGAGAGAGGAACTACATTGTCACCTCTCTATGTTTCCAATACGATAAAATTGCAAGAAACTATTTATACTATGCATTGGCCTTTACTTTGTGTGCATGAATTGTTCTTTTATGATAGGCCAATGCATAGGAAGAGATTTAGACTTTGTTATTATATGATATATATTACTTTGTGCTCACTACTTAATTACGAATCATTGTTAATTAAAATTGGCTTTGATATACCTTGGGATGCGGGTGGATCAATTACTTGAGCACAATATGCCTAGCTTAATGGCTTTAAAGAAAGCGCTGTCAGGGAGACAACCTGAAAGTTTTAGGGAGTCATTTTATTCTTCTATGTGATTTTAAAATAACTATAAAAGTGGCCCGCTCGATGCGCGGGCTAGAAATTTCAAAAGTTTAATACTATGTTGTATTATTTGGCGCGTGAAAATTTTCATTCAAACCTAAAAACTAACATAGTTTTAATATTTTAAAGGAAATAAATCTCTTTGTAGCATGTTGCGGGCAGTGTGATTGTTATCTTAAAAATAATGCAATATAATTGAAAACAATAATGCTAGAGAAAATTTATTTTTGTATAATTATGAAGAAGTGTCGGTTGCTAGATATTTAGAACTTATATATTTGTCGATCCGTTCTGGTGCAACCATGATTACCTCTTGGTAGTGGCCTACGTTCTTGTAGATTTACATTTAGTTATGATGATCATATGCAGTGACTTGTTTACATATTAATTATGAAAATGAAGAACTATTGGTTTTGATATTTTAGTTAATAGATGATTTGCAAGATCGGGGAATGAATAATTAGTGTTTTTAGAAAATTTAACTTATCTCCCTCTTAATACGTTGAATGCCATATTTTTTATATAAAATTGTGGGAATAATATTTATCATTTAAAAACATAGTAAGAACCAAATTTAAATTTGAATTTTCTATGCAATTTTGCATCTGTACGAATGCTAAAAAAATGGATTGATTTTTCCGTGAGAATTCTATGCGTACCAAAAATAATAATTATAGAGTGCTTTAATACATATTACATGAAGTTGTGATCATATAGATAAACGATGTTATTTTAACAATGGTGAATTATTATTTATTTTAACAGGCTATATGACATTTGAAAGACCTATTCACTTTAGTACTCATATTCGGCTTTTTGCAACGTCGTACCCTCAGCTAATATATGATATGAGTTATACAAGTGAGGATTCTACATAGGAGCAACTCTCCTGCATTTCTGCACATAATATACAGGTGCAGATGATTGAGTGGATGTTGTGCTCGAATGTCGAGAAACTGACAATCTCTGTGGGATGTTGTTGGAGTTGTAGAAGCCACCTCAACTTTAAGTTACTCAATAGATGGATTCCGTATTGTTGATGTAAATGTTGGTTTGAACACAATTGCTTGCCTTCCAGATGAAATAAATAAGTCGCCAAATTTAGAACACCAATTTGCAACTGAATAAGACATATAGTAACTTGAGTATGTCTCGGGACCCATATGGCCAACAATGCTGACTATTTAATAGTATAGGATCAGATCTCTAAGACACTCATATATATCTGAATCCATGTTCTACCTCTCTAAACATCACAAAATTCATGTTATATTTTATCTTGTGACTCGTGAGGTGATTGATGCATTAATTAATTGATGTTATATATAAGTGCATGAGCGGTGCTTATGATCTATGTTTCAGTACTATGCCACATTGATCAACAACACTCGTGTGCGTGCTCAATGAGGTACATTGAAGTATAATGCAAAACAAAAAATGCGCACAAAAACCTCTACAAGATGTAGTTTACAATTCTCCTAGATGGATACTATGGCTATATCTCCATTGGATCTACGAACACTAAAAGATAATATTGACAAAGATCACACCTGACCATAAAGTTCAACGAAGAAGAAACCAATAATATTTCTACCCTTGTTGCTAATCTAAAACCAAGGCTAAGATGGATCCCTTGTCAGTGAAGCATCATCACCTCGGACAACAACACCATGCATTAACTCTGCCTCCTTTGTCCACACCATTATGCGATAGTCTCCATGACTGCAGAAGGGCCTCCTCAAGGAACCTTCTCTTCTTGTGTTGACCTTGAGTCGTGGGGCAACCCACGATACTTGTGTGGTATTTTATTAGTCATGTGTTATCCTTCGCCAACTCTTCCTTGTCCCATCTCACTCTCTCCGCTTCTCATGCACGTGTGAAAAGGTCGCATACCATGAGGCACCATAGTCAATCAAGGCCTGCAGTTGAGGAAATTCGAGGACTTCTGTAAAAACAAAATCTCAACAAAAAAAGTGGTGGAAATACTCCAGCCACAAATCAACATTTTTTTCATATCTTCCTTTCTTTTCATGCATAATTTCTGGCTACAATATGGCAGGAAAAATGATGCTAACATGTGTTGATTGCTCCTAGCTATTGAACTACAGGTAATTTATGTTGTTACTGTGTCGGTGCACTAAGGATTGGGTCCTTTAGTACCCCGTACTTGTGCACGAACAATTGTAGCCACACCTGCGGCCAGGCCTGCTGGGGAACAACCGAATGCAAGTTCATAAAGTCAAGGAGGCATCCAAGACAAGGCAATAATCAGAAGATAGAAGACCGAAGGCTGGAGCCCCGGCAAGATCTTGCCGGGACGGCTCACGGCCCCGGCAAGGCTCGCACCCGGCAAGACCTCGCCACTCTGTCACTGCTCCAGTGCAGCGACTAGCTTGTCGTTTAGCTATTGTCCTCCTGGGTGCGTGTCAGATGCTAGTGGTAGAAGGACTTAAGCGGTGCTGATGGGACGGCTTCTTTTCCCATCCCCAAGACGCTAAGGGACACCTCAACGGAGCATTAAATGTTCTTGTCCTAAACCGTCAATGTTAGGTATGATAACACTGTAGCCACTTTTACACCTCATGTATGCCCTGTACGTCACTGTTGGTGACCCCTTCGAACATATAAAAGGAGGCCCAAGGCGTAGCTACAGGGGGATCGGATCTTCTCTAGCCCATTCTGCATGAGTAATGGCTGAGTACTGTAGCACTCCCAGAACTTGAGCTAGAACACATCCAATACAACCAAGCAGGAGTAGGGTTTTACGCACCTTTGCGGCCCGAACCTGGGTAAAATTCCCGCGTATTGATCGTCAGATCTGCTCTCTGTACAAACCCTTCCCCTTGCCAAATCGTAAAGGGGTCGTCTCAATCCCATAGGTGTCGTTTCTCCGACATCTTTGGCGCGCCAGGTAGGGGGAAGAAGGTTGTGCGGACCTGATCTGGTGACTAGCGCACCAGTTCTTCATCATCTTCGTCGCCATGGCCCCCAAGAGGAAGGGTTTCACGGCGGTTGGACCATCCACGTCCGTTGTGCCTGTGCTTACACGCACGGGCGACGGTGTCGACGCGGGTGGAGGAGGTAGAGATCCAGAGCTTCCACGACGCTCTGGTGATCATAGCCAGGCGAGCGGCGTCGTTCGCGCCGCTAGATCTAGGGATGGAGCTGTGCTGCCAACAGGCGGTGCAGCGAACTCCAGAGATGGAAGGGCGCCTTCCAAGACACCCACACCAGCGCATGCGCCGCGACCTTCTCAGGGCGCGCGCGATGAATGTCGCCGTGATGTTGGTGGGTCCGGGCGTCCCCATGGAAAGTCTCCTGAGCATCAACCTCGGGATGTGCGAGACCAGCATGCACGTCCACATGCTGGTGGAAGCGGAGTACGGTCGCGGGACCATGATCTAGCTCCTTCCAACATAGTTGGGAGTCAGAGCATATCACGTTCCTCGCACCTGTCGCCGCCGCCTACACGAGCAGAAGCGCTGGCACGCGCACAGCTGCTTCTGAACTTCCCTCCTGCTGCGGACAAGCTCGACGAATGGAGAGCTGCCATTCAGAGCCTCGTCGGCCTCACCAACGAAGATAAGCCGGAGCAGGCGGAGCCCTCGCGGCGGCAGTCCATCGAGCCGGCACACGTCGGTGGTGAGAAGACTGTGGGCGGTACAACTACAGTGTACTCTCCTCCACAGCGACAGTAGCGGACGCTGACTCGACAGGTCGACACCCGTGATGACGATTCCACGGCGTCGTCCGATCCGCGAACTCGCCGCGATCAACGTCAAGTTCTTCGGGAGCGAGGCAAGGAAGACGCTCGAACCACCATCGAGCGGCGGCGGGAAGCGCGCTATCAATCTGACAAGCGCGCAGGACCTACTGTAGACAAGCCAGCGCCAGGGTATCCTGTCGATCTACCTTACGAGGTGGGTTGTCCAGCGTTTACCCGTGAGCTGCGGCGAGTCCAGGGGCCCAATTCCCGCACGTTCTAGCTGAGGTCCCGGAGAAATACGACGGCAAGACCCACCCGTTAGAGTTCCTGAGCGTCTACACCATTGCGGTGCAGGCTGCCGGGGCTCATGACGACAAAATACTCACTAACTACTTCCCGTTGGTGCTTAAGCCCAACGTCAGGTTGTGGTTGATGCATCTGCCGGAGAATTCTATTTCTTCTTGGGCAGACCTGTGCCATAAGTTTGTTGGCGCCTTTACCGGAGGCCACCAAGCTCCTGGCCAGGAAAGCGATCTGCATCTCATCCCCCAGAAGGAAGGCGAGACTTTGCGCAAGTACATCCAAAGGTTCAGCCGCATACATCACAACATTCCAGACGTTCATCCTGCCGCTGTTATCAACGCGTTCCATCAGAACGTGCGCAACCGCAGGATGCGGGAAGAGCTGGCGATGAACAAGGTCAGGGATGTTGCCGAGCTTTATGCTCTGGCAGATAAGTGTGCTCGAGCTGAAGAAGGGAGGAGACTCCCCGGCGAAGATGCTGGCGCAGGGGTCGATTCTGGTGATGAGGACACCGCCGTTCCGGCAAAGAAGGGCCGGCGGCATAACAGGAAGCGCAAGGGCAAGGCCGTGCTTGCCGTTGAGGGATCCGGCAACCCCGGTACCGCCAAGAAGGCCAAGGTTGATGACCCCGGCAAGGATGTTGCCGGGTGTGCCTCCTGCCAGGCCTTGGCGGCTGCCGACAAGCCAGACGGTTCCGGCAAGCAGTACTGCAAGATCCATCGCACCAAGGGCCATGTTCTCCAAGACTGCCGGCAAGTTGAGCAGCTTGTCGAGAAGCAGAAAGCCGAGTACGAGAGGCGAGACAAGGAGAAGGCCCAGGATGGCGCGGAGGGGTCCGGCAAGAAGCGTGGTGGCCGAGGAGGTCGCCGCGGCAAGGCCAAGCAACAGAAGGACCGGCCCGCTCGAGGCCGCGACAAGCAAGAGGGGGGTGATTATGACATTGAGGAGGACGACGAGTCCAGCGAGCAAGAGTTCCAGAAAGCTACGGACGCCATGTGCGTTGACGGAGGTGCCTCCTTGCATTCTTCCCACTGCCAACTTAAATAGTGGGCGCGTGAGGTTAATGCGACTGAGCCATCTGTCGGCACCCGGAAGCCTTTGAAATGGTCCACCACGCCTATCGTTTTCGACGTTGAGGATCACCCTGATCGCATAACTGCGGTTGGGTGTTTGTCGTTGTTGGTCTCACCAACGATTCGCAACCTCAAGGTGACGAAGATGTTAGTTGACGGTGGGGCCGGTTTGAACTTGATCTCGCCCGAGGTAATCAAGAGATTGCAAATTCCTGATGGAGATCTCGAGGAAACGGGCTCGTTTCAAGGGGTCAATCCAGGAAGGAGCCAGCCCAAGGGAAAGATCACGCTGCCGGTGACATTTGGCAGTGACCTGAATTTCAGGACAGAGAAGATTGTCTTCGACGTCGCCAGGATTCCGTTGCCATATAATGGGATCCTTGGCCGTCCAGCACTGGCCAAGTTCATGGCGGCATCACATTACGCCTACAATGTGCTGAAGATGCCCAGGCCGATGAGCGTTATCACTGTCAGTTCTGACAAGAAAGACGCGCTTATCTGCACCGATCAACTCTACCGGGAGGCAGTTGCAGCATCTGCCGCCAAGGCACTTGCTCCTGCCGCTGAAACTCCCTGGGGGAAGAAGACCGGCAAGACCTCCCGCACACACTCCGGCAAGCGCGCCTCCTCGGAGTGCTGCTCTCCTGTTGAGGATGTGCCAGAGAGTTCCACCGGTAAGAGCAAGAAGTCCAAGGCTGCTCCGCCAGAGACCAAGAAGGTGCCCGCCAAGGAAGATGGCTCGGGAGGAACTTTCACCATAAGTTCCACCCTCGACAGCAAATAGGAAAGCGTGCTCGTTGCCTTCCTGCGGGCGAATGTCGATGTGTTTGCATGGCAACCATCTGATATCCCCGGTGTTCCCAAGGAGGTGATTGAGCACCACCTTGCCGTCTGTCCACACGCGCGGCCCGTCAAGCAGAAGGTCAGGAAACAAGCTTTGGAGCGGCAACAGTTTATTGCCGAAGAAATTAAGAAGTTAGAAGCGGCAGGCTTGGTTAGAGGAGTACTTCATCCAACATGGTTGGCCAATCCAGTTGTAGTGCGCAAGGCGAATGGAAAATGGAGGCTATGTATTGACTATACAGATATCAATAAAGCCTGTCCAAAAGATAATTTTCCCTTGCCGCGCATCGACCAGATTGTGGACTCCACTGCCGGCTGCGACTTGCTGTCATTCCTTGACGCCTATTCAGGCTATCACCATATTTTCATGGCCAAGGAAGACGAAGAGAAGACCGCATTTATCACCCCATGTGGTACGTATTGCTTTTTGCGTATGCCTTTCGGGTTGAAAAGTGTTGGTTCTACATTTGCAAGAGCGGTCCAGATTGGTTTTGAGCCCCAGCTACATAGAAATATGGAAGCTTATATGGATGACATAGTGGTCAAAACCAAGGACAAGGCAACGCTCATATCAGATTTAGAAGAAACATTTGCCAATTTGCGCAAGATCAACTTAAAGCTCAACCCTGAGAAGTGTGTGTTTGGTGTCCCATCCGGCAAGCTTCTCGGGTTCTTTGTATCTCAACGTGGAATTGAAGCAAATCCCGACAAGATCAAAGCAATTGAGCAAATTGAAGCGCCAAGACGTGTCAAGGATGTGTGTCGCCTTGCCGCCTGCGTCGCGGCTCTGAGTAGGTTCATCTCAAAATCTGTTGAGCGCGCCTTGCCCTTTTTCAGAATATTGAAGAAGGCAGGTCCAATGAAGTGGACTCCGCAGGCGGAGGCAGCGCTGCAGGATTTGAAGAAGTACCTCTCCTCTCCGCCAGTCCTAGTCGTGCCAAAACCACAAGAGCCGTTGCTGCTATATTTAGCGGCAACAAATCAAGTGGTGAGTGCCGCGCTAGTGGCAGAGAGAGAAGTTGATGAAGAAGCAGCGGCAACGGCAGGACCGCCAAGCGACAAGCCGGGATCCTCCCCGGCAGGGTCTGGTGCTGACAAAGCAGGATCTGCGCAGCCAAATGAATCAATTCAGAAGAAGAAGATGGTGCAGCGCCTGGTCTATTTTGTCAGCTCCCTTTTGTAGGGGGCTAGGTCAAGATATTCTGGTGTGCAGAAGTTGCTCTTCGGCCTCCTCATGGCCTCGACGAAGCTGCGCCATTACTTCCAAGCACACGAGATCACTGTTGTCACTCGCTTTCCGTTGTAGCGGATTTTGCGGAACCCAGATGCTACCGGCAGGATTGTGGAGTGGGCTTTGGAGCTGTCAAGCTTTGGTCTCAAGTTTGAAAGTACTTCGACCATCCAGAGTAGAGCCTTGGCGGAGTTCATTGCAGAATGGACCCCAACGCCAGATGAAGAAGTTCCAGAGTCAACTCTCCCCGGCAAGGAAACAAATCAAGAGTGGATCATGTATTTTGATGGGGCTTTCTCGCTGCAAGGCGCCGGTGCTGGCGTGCTGCTTGTCGCACCCACCGGAGAGCACCTCAAATACGTGATTCAGATGCATTTTCCCCGGGAGAGGTCAACGAACAATACTGCGGAGTATGAAGGGTTGCTTGCCGGTCTCAGGATCGCGGCAGACCTTGGAATCAAGAAGCTCATTGTCAGGGGTGATTCTCAGCTTGTCGTCAAGCAAGTCAATAAAGATTATCAGAGCCCGTTGATGGAAGCTTATGTAGATGAAGTAAGGAAGTTGAAAGAGCATTTTGACGGTTTGCAAATGGAGCACGTTCCTCGTGCAGAAAATAGCATTGCTGATGGCCTGTCAAAATGCGCTGCTCTCAAGTTACTTGTGGAACCAGGGACTTTTGTGCTTCGACTGACTCAACCATCCGTGACACCATCAATGGGACAAGAGAAGAGAAAAAAGTTGAGTTCCGGCAAGTACTTCCCGGCAGAGCTCCCAGAAGCCGCCGGCAAAGAAGTTGCCGGAAACGACGCCAAGCTTGCCGGAGAGCGACAGGCTCCGGCAGAGCCTCAAGCTCTTGTCGTCGAGACAAATGCTCCCGCCAAGCTTGCCGGGGAACAGCAAGCTCCGGCAAGGTCTCAGGCCCTTGCTGTCGAGACGATTGCTCCCGCGGCAGAAGATATGCCTTTAGTCCTTGCTGTTGAGCCCTAGGCTCCAGCATGGGCATAGCACATCGTCCATTTCCTTCAGACAGGAGAACTCCCTGAGGAACAGGAAGAAGCGGAAAAACTAGCCCGGCGGTCCAACATGTACCAGTTCGTGGACAATGTCCTGTACAGAAAGAGGCCGAACGGTGTGAAATTGAAGTGCATTTCTCGGGAAGATGGACTGGAGCTGTTGGCAGAGATACATGGAGGCATATGTGGCTCCCACATAGGATCAAGAGCACTTGTCGGTAAGGCATTCCGGCAAGGTTTCTTTTGGCCCACTGCTCTCCAGGATGCAACTGCGCTAGTAACCAAGTGTGAAGCATGCCAGTTTCATTCAAAGAAATTGCATCAACCAGCTTAAGCTCTTCAGACAATCCCTCTCACCTGGCCAATTTTGGTCTGGGGGCTCGACATCTTGGGCCCTTTTCCCCGTGCTACCGGGTGCTTTGAGTACTTGTACGTTGCAATCGACAAGTTTACAAAGTGGCCGGAAGTGGAAGCAGTGAGGAAGGTGACAGCACAGTCAGCCATCAAGTTCTTCAAAGGAATAGTTTGCCGCTTTGGTGTACCAAACAGGATCATCACCGACAACGGCACACAGTTCACGAGCCGCACCTTCATGCAGTATGTCCAAGACCTTGGCGGCAAGATTTGTTTTGCTTCTGTTGCCCACCCGAGGAGCAACGGCAGGCGGAAAGGGCTAATGCTGAAGTGTTGCGAGGCCTTAAGACGAGGACTTTCGACAAGCTGCGCAAGTGCGGAAGGCGCTGTATTGATGAGTTGCCGGTGGTTCTTTGGTCAATCAGGACGACACCGAATCGAGCCACCGGCCAGACACCCTTCTCCCTAGTATATGGGGCGGAAGCAGTTCTCCCCACGGAACTCACATACGGGTCACCTCGAGTGCTCGCTTATGATGAGCTTGAGCAAGAGCAGCTGCGGCAAGATGACGCTACGCTCCTTGAGGAAGATCGTCTTCAGGCTGCTGTGCGAGCTGCATGCTACCAGCAAGCTTTGCGCCGCTATCATAGCCGCAAGGTTCACGCCCGAAGTCTTGAGGAAGGCGACCTTGTTCTTCGGCGCGTTCAGTCCGCCAAGAATTCCAACAAGTTGATGCCGAAGTGGGAAGGCCCTTATCGGGTAGTGCGAGTCAGCAGGCCTGGCGCAGTCCGCCTGGAGACCGAAGATGGCGTCCCAGTGAGCAACTCCTGGAATATCGAGCATCTTCGTAAGTTCTAGCCATGAGGCGCGGTTGCCGGGTCTCCCGGCAACCCCTTTTGTACAAGTCTTGCCGCTGAAGCATGTAATCCTTTGTACAAAGCCAGGCGCAGACCCTGTGCATAGTTGAATAAAGCTAAGTGTTTTGCAAATCTTGTTGATGTTCATGTTTACTTATGTGCACGTTTATCTGAGATATTGTATTACACTTATCTCCAGCAAGTGCTAACGAACCACCAAGGTTCCATATCTCTATTTTCTCTTCTTTCTTTTTCTCAAAGGACAGAAGGTTCCCTCGCATGCAAGTTTGCCGGGGAGGAAAGGATGGTATGGATGCCGACAGGCGACATTCAAGGTTGACATCTTGCCGGAAGAAGTACAAGCGGAAAAGCTAAGTTGCTAAGTTGCAGAAACTTTAAACAAATTTTCTGTTTTTGTTATTCTCCTTGAACGATTTCAACTCTTGTATGGAAAACCTGCACGCAAAGGAACCTTGTTGTGATTGGTTGCGCCCTTATCCTGTTTCGAGTCCGCTCAACAGTTTAGGTGGCTGCACTGAAAACACCAAGGTCTCTTGCCGGTGGCGGCACCGCCAGCAGGCTGCTAAAGTCCCGCGCCTAGCGCTCGCGGCAAGGGTGCACGCGCCGGCAAGTTTCCAATCGAGCGTAGGGCGAATACATACAGAAAGAAATTAAACAAGGGGAATAGCATAGCATTTGTCCAGAACATAGCAAGTTATATTACATCAATCTTGCCGCGGTTCTGACATAAGATAAACTGTTCTTGGCATGGATGGCGGCGAGAAGTAAGGCAACTAATCCCGGCGATCGCCTTCAACCCTCTTGACTTGGCTTACCCTGTCGATGATGGGCGCGACGAGCTCCTCAAGCGCCTTGACGTCTACATCCTTCGACAAGCGGTCGAAGACGTTGGAGAGGTTGATGCCGGGGTTCTTGTGCACCACTTTGACGAGCATCTTGCGGAGGACGGCCTGGCAGAGTTTGCGCGACTCGCTGGCCAGATAGGCTGTTCGGTCGGAGTGAAGCTGCTCCAGGGCTTCAAGTGTGCAGTCGAAGAACATGGTCAGCTTGGCGCTCGGGGACACCCTGTCGTCTGAAGAGTACCTGAAGCCTTGCAGGCCCATGGTGGACAATTGTGCGGCAAGCTTCTCCGCAACATCGACAAGCTTTTCAGTCCAGATTTGCACTCTTGACACATAGTCGTTGTGAGCGGCGGCAGCGCTCTTGAGCAGCTCCTGCTCATTTCGGAGATCTTTGACCAAGGCCTTCTCTCGAGCCCTACCGCCCTCAAGAGTCTCCTCCAGCGTGGCCAGTTTCGTTTTCAGATCTTCGATGGAGTCAGTGGCTGAAGAGAGCTGTTTGGTCTTGTCGGATATGGTGACCTGCATCTCCATCAGGCTGTGGAGAGCTTTGTCTCTTTCAGCTTCGAGTGTTGAGATCTTCTTACCATGGTCCTCGAGATCTGCCTCCAGCTTCTTCACCCTCTCCTCCAGCAAGTTCTTGGCGGCCTCTGCAGCTCCGGCAGCATCGATGGCCTCCTTTAGCTTGCCGGCATGGTCTGTGGTCAGGGCCTCAAGTGTCTCCCTGTGCTTCAGTTCCAGATCCTGGGTCCGCTGCGCGACAAGCCTTTCAATCTCCTCGTCCTTGGCGCGGAGCTTGTCGGCAAGTGCCTTCTCGCGAGCGGTCAGGTCGTCATCATGAGCCTCAAGCCCGACGCGGAGCTCTCTTAGGCGTGCTTCCTCTGTGGCGGCCTGTTGTTTGGCATCTTCCTGTGCCTGCTCAACGTCGGACTGCTTCATGAGGAGCTCGTCCCACCTTCGGCTTAATTGCTCTTGACCCGCCCTCAACTCCTGAAAAGCTTCGGCAAACCAGGCCTGCATTTCCTCAACGCGTTTCTGGAGATCTACTTCAACCTTGTCGACAACCGCGGCCCTGGAGTCTAGTTTCTCCTTCCGGGCGCGGTGGAGTGCTTGGAGCTTCTGGTAGTTGTCGCCCATGGCCTTGAGGAGCTTCTCTTCTTCAGATTTACTGCTACTGGTGCTTGGTTCATCAACGACCTAGAGCCCAGCAGCGGCGATGGCGTCTTCATCAAAGACTTCCCCTTCAGTTGGCGCCCTAGTGCTTGCCGTGCCTGGGATGCTGACGAACAAGTTGTCGCCAATCTTGAGGTACTTGCTTGACGAGGGAGCTTCGGATGTTGGTGGCTGTTCCTCAACAGCCGCCTCCCGGCAGCTGGGGGCTCTGTGTCCGGCGTAGCGCCTGGCGCTCCTGCGGCAGGGATGCCATCAGTACGGTCACTAGCCTCCTCGCCGGCCCTCTCGGCGGATTCCTTGGCGGCCTCTTCCTGCGCAGCCCTGGCAGCTTCGGCGCTGGCATCCTTGGCGGCCTCGGCGGCAGCATTCTTGGCGGCTTCGGCAGTTTTGGCGGCAGCATTCTTGGCGGCCTCGTCAGCGGAAATCCTGTCAGCCTCGGCGGCAGCATCCCTGGCGGTCTCCTCGATGACAGCATCGACATCCATATGCTCCACCGAGGGAATGTCTGGGAGCCAAGAAAACAAATCAAGATGAGATTGAGATGGAAGTTCAAGAAGACAAAAAAAAGAAGGAAAACAGAATAACAAATACCTGTGCCAACATTGGTTGTCGGCGTAGAGCTGCCAGTGCCCATGCTTGCCGGCTCTTCCTCATCGCGATAAAGCACGCTAGAGGAAGTCCTTGCCGGAGATCCATCTCTGGGCGGCGTAGCTGACGAAGGCGGCACGACAGGGGCGGCCTCCGATGGTTCTCCTTGTCGTTGCTCTCCTCCTGCACGCCTGGTGATGTCAGCAGTGAAGATACACACCCCGGCACTTGCCAGCGGAAAGTGAGTAACGGACTCACGCTGGGGGCTGCGCCGGGGGCTGTGTTGAGGGCTGCATCGTGGGCTTGACTCCGGGCTGACGTTGATCGTCTCTGGCGCACCTGAGGTGCTTGCCGGCGGTTTGTCACCCGTCGAGGTCTTTGCCCTCTTCGCTACCCTTTGTGCCAATGTTTCTGTATCATCTCTGCAGGAGCAAATCAAAGCAAAACAAATGAGATAAGAAAAAACAAAAATTCAGAAAGTAAAGGACGCGGCAAGATCTTTACTCTTCTTCTTCTTCTCCTGAGCTAAAGGCAGAGAGGTCGAAGTCGACTTCCGCCACGGGAGGAGGTGGAGGGGTGCTCCTAGGCCGCTTGGCTGCGGCGGGCGCGGGTTGCTGATGAGCCCCTTGCCGCTGCGTGGCCTTACCGGCTGCCCCCTTGCCGGGGGCTCCATCGCTCGAGGAAGGATGGTGGACTGCGGTGCCAGAGGCGGCTCTCCTAAGAACGCGCCTCTTCCTCACTTCGAGAGCTGGGGCCTCCTCGTGCAGCTCTTCCTCGGCTGTATCTTCGGCAGAAGGACCCCCGGTAGATGTGCCACCCTGCTCTTCGGCAGCCTCGCCCTGCCCGGCAAGATTCTCGTCCGGCAGCGTTTCCCCTCCGCTGGTTTCCTCTTCCAAGAAGCCGGCGTTGCCGGCCTCCGCGGCAAGATTTGCCTCCTCCACCCTGGTGGCGATGTACGCCAGCTCTTCATCAGTGGTGGCGCGGACGAGGTTTTCTTCTGCGCGGATGGCCTTCTCCGACAGATTATCAAAGAATTGTTGTGCCTGCTCCTTGGACGTCTCGATCCAAGTCCCGTCAAGGCTGTGAGCGTCAAACACCGGCATCATGGCAATGATTGAAGTCAAAGCGGAGTTGTTGCACAAGGGAACTATGCCTGCCGGCAGTTTGCACACCACATCACCCTTGAACAGTTTCTAGCAGAGGGTTGCATGCTGCATAAGCGTCGAGTTATGGTTCAGCCCAGGGCGCAGCCTCATGATGTCTGCCGCGTTCCAGAATTCCCAAGCTGGCCTCCCCTTGTTCTGCAGAGGGGCGATGCGCCGGCGAAGGAAATCGGCGCCTATCATCTCTATTGTGAGCCCGGCAGCTCTGAGGCGGTGAATCCTGGTAGTAGCGACTGTGAGCTTCTTATCGTAAGGATCGAGGGCACTCCAGTCGTTGCTGCGCACTATCTTCGTCTGCCGCGGCAAGCAGAAGGGCTGGAGTTTTGTCTCCTGAATCCAGCACCACTTGGCCCGCCATTCATCCCACTTCTCGCGGTAGGCCCCCTCTGGGTAAACCTCCTTGGTTCCTGGCCGTGGAGTCCAAGCGATGGAACCGGAAAGGGCCTCGCCCTTTTGGATGCGAGGAATAAAGTAATGGCGGAAAAGGGCGGTGCTAGGGACTACTCCGGCGAAGTTTTCGCAAAGGTGAGCGAAAACTGACATGCATGTCACAGCATTCGGCGTGAAATCCAAAAGTTGGAAGCCGTATGTGAGCATGATATCGTTGAAGAAATCAGAGAAAGGAGGACAGAGCTCGCAGTAGAAGTAATCGGCAAAGAAGTGATACTTATTTGGGCCGCCTCTGGAAGAACCTGGACTCACGAGGGTGGCGGGGTGCACTGTCGTCTCCGCCGCCCACATCATCTGGTACCGCTCCTTCAGAGTGCCCGTGTCGAGCACCGGCGGAAAGACGGCGTGCTCCTTCCGCATCCGCGCCATCTTGCTCTCCGAGATAGCGGCGTCCACCTCCTTGCCCTTGCTTGCCTTGGGCGGCATGGCGACTGTGGGGGCTGGGGCCGAGGGCGGAGAGGGCGTGGAGGTGTGGATGAATGGGAGGGGCTCTGTTCCGACTCGAGGAAGAAGACGACGGCGGTTCCCAGATTGGAAAAGACAAGAGGTAAATGAGCGGCGCCTCTGCGGATTCCTTCTTATGGGGAGGACGCGAGGCCGCCTCTTTATTAAAATAATATTGAAACGCTTCGCGAGCGCGCTGCTGTAACAGCCGCGCTGCGCACGTCCCCCACATCCCGCATTCAATGGGCGTCGTGGGCGACGCAGTAAATGGAATGATTACGGTGGATAACTCCTGCCACGTGTGCCCGTGCACTGTTTGGGCCTGGCCCAACAACGCCTCGCACCCGTGTATGTCCCAGGCCCAGGGGCTCCTGTCGGTGCACTAAGGATTGGGTCCTTTAGTACCCCGTACTTGTGCACGGACAATTGTAGCCACACCTGCGGCTAGGCCTGCCGGGGAACAACCGAATGCAAGTTCATAAAGTCAAGGAGGCATCCAAGACAAGGCAATAATCAGAAGATAGAAGACCGAAGGCTGGAGCCCCGGCAAGATCTTGCCGGGACGGCTCACGGCCCCGGCAAGGCTCGCACCCGGCAAGACCTCGCCACTCTGTCACCGCTCCAGTGCAGCGACTAGCTTGTCGTTTAGCTGTTGTCCTCCTGGGTGCGTGTCAGATGCTAGTGGTAGAAGGGCTTAAGCGGTGCTGATGGGACGGCTTCTTTTCCCATCCCCAAGACGCTAAGGGACACCTCAACGGAGCATTAAATGTTCTTGTCCTAAACCGTCAGTGTTAGGTATGATAACACTGTAGCCACTTTTACACCTCATGTATGCCCTGTACGCCACTGTTGGTGACCCCTTCGAACGTATAAAAGGAGGCCCAAGGCGTAGCTACAGGGGGATCGGATCTTCTCTAGCCCATTCTGCATGAGTAGCGGCTGAGTACTGTAGCGCTCCCAGAACTTGAGCTAGAACACATCTAATACAACCAAGCAGGAGTAGGGTTTTACGCACCTTTGCGGCCCGAACCTGGGTAAAATTCCCGCGTATTGATCGTCAGATCTGCTCTCTGTACAAACCTTTCCCCTTGCCGAATCATAAAGGGGTCGTCTCGATCCCATAGGTGTCGTTTCTCTGACATACTGCCTAAACCGGCCACATCTATTAACTGTCACGGAAGACTTGAGGAATTTGAGGAATCAAGTGTCTTCCTGAGTTGCAAATGTACTAAGTTTGTAGTGCCGTAGTCATGCACCCGGGAGGCACAACCATGATCTTGTACTACTGGGTCTCCTGAGTATGGCATACAGATATAGAGATCATACATTGTATTATATATACTATATAAAAGAAATGGAGACTACAACCGGAAGGAACACATGTGCTAGCTATTACTATATGTACGTCCTGATGCATAGCTGAATCAGCTGGCCGTGTGCATGCTGCAAGTCAAACTTGGCCGATGACGCTGATGTGTATGCATCAAATATTTGTTAACCTGAAACTTATATGTGCATGAAGGAGTAGCTAATTGATCTGAAACTTCCAATATGCATGAAGAATTAGCCCATCAATCTGAAACTTCTAATGTGCATGAAGATTAGCCCATCAATTAATTTACATAATTTGCTGACCCGCGGATGTTGAGTTGAGGTGCGTCCGTTTCCGGCCAGTCGCGGATTTCAAGCAAGCAAGATACGTATACTTGCATGTACATCTTGTACGTCTCGCCAGATGCCTCCAGCCGTAGCCAAAACCATCGGCGACCAATTATAGTTTTTTTTACCGTGTTATTTGCCTTGGTATAAGACTGGGAGCGCTCATGAGAATAAATGGAAATTGATGGTGCAGATCTAACGGTGATGACATATAAAATTGAACGAACGGATGTTTCTATTTTTTGTGTAGGGATGGAGAGATGGAGTAGTACGATAGGATCTGGACATGCATTTTTTTTGGGATCTGGACTTGCATTTTTGTAAGGATCTGGACGTGCTGTTTTTTTTTTGGGTTGCGTTCTTCACTTTTTAGCAACTTTTTTTTTTGCATCGACACTTTTTAGCAACTTGTACGATCTTAAATAAGAAGATTAGAATCGATAGACGAAAGTAGTATGATTGGATCTGGACATGCGGAGGCCTGTCTTTTTTTTCTTAGTCCTAAATAAGGAGATTTGGAGATTGGATCTGGAGATGCGTACACCTATCATGGATCTGGACATTTGGAAGCCTATCTATTTTTTCCTTCTTAGTAACTTTCCTTTTTCTCAGTTCTATGTTTGGTCCATTAATTATCTTTAAAAAGATAGTGGTCCACCAAATCAACGACCAGATGTTTCTAATTATTATGGTAATTTCTATATTATATTTATTTTTTCTGATTAACCCGTCAAATACCTTTTATATATAATACATTAAAAACAAAAAAATAAATTGGGAAACTTAAAACTTTTTCAAAAAGAGAACCGATTGGTTAGTTATGCATTGGAGAAGTGAGGGTCGACCTTGAACACTTGTGTTCATGCTCATGAAAACAATGTAGAATTTTTCATGAAAGTTTCTAGAAAAAATAATTATCCCCTTGTACAAATCCATTGTATTATAAAAAAATATGCCAAGATTTACCTTTGGGATGTTTGAATTGCTTGTTTGATGTGTGTTGTATAAAAACAGAAACATTTGCTGTAGTGTTTGAATTTTGATATTTTACTGGAGAGTGAAAAAATTCTGAAATTTTTACATAGTACTTTTATACAAATGTTTTACTACGTCCTAATTTTTCAGAATTATTTGAGTTACAAAAGTATATGTTTCATTAGCATCTTTACAGGCTGTCCTGTTTTTCACAGATTGATGTTATAGTTTCTTTGTCTACTTATGTTTGAATTGTTGTTGAGCCCCCATTGACTTGGGAGCCATAGAATTGTGATAGAATACAATAGGTAATGTTAGATTATAATTATACAATACCGTTATGGCAGGACATGATGAGACTTGATGATTATATGTACTAACCTTTCTAATAAAATTTCTGTTAAGTTTTGTGTGGATGAAGTGTTCGAAGATCGAGGAGGTATCCATATGAGAAGAATAAGAAGAGGCAAGAGTTCAAACTTGGGGATGACCAATGCACCCCAAGTAAATATTCAAGGAGACTCAAGCGTCTAAGCTTGGGGATGCCCCGGAAGGCATCCCATCTTTCTTCCTCGACAATTATCGGTATCTCTCGGTTTTTGTTTTGTTCACATGATATGCGTAAATTCTTGGAGCGTCGCGTGCCTTTTATTTTTATTTTAGTAATGCACCATGCTGGTATGGGATAGTCCTTGGTTGATTTATAGAATGCTCTTTGCACTTCACTTATACCTTTTGAGTATGACTTTATAGAATGCTTCATGTGCTTCACTTATATCATTTGAAGTTTGGATGCCTGTTTCTCTACATATAAAAACGGTTATTTGTAGAATGCTCTTGTTCTTCACTTATATTTATTAGAGCATCTTCAGGTCTTTTGTAGAATGAATTAAACTCTCATGCTTCACTTATACCTATTTAGAGAGTCAACAGGAATTGGTCATTCACATGGTTAGTCATAAAATCCTACATAAAAACTTGTAGATCACTGAATATGGTATGCTTGATTCCTTGCAATAGGTTTGCAAAATTAAGATAGTAATATGTGGGTGCATGAGTGGATGATTGTGGATTAGTAAGAATATTGGTGTTAAGGTTTGTGATTCCCAAAGCACGCACGTATAGTCTCTAGCTATGCGATGAAGTTGGAGCATAATTTATCCATGATTAAAATCCTTTCTGCTGCTATAATCGAGGGTGCGCAGTGATTAACTCCTACTAACCTCCTCTCTAGGGGCATGCGAGTATTACTTTGCTTCGAGAGAGATAATAAAACTTTCACAATAAATATATGAGATCTTTATGACTAATGTGAGTCCATGGATTATACGCACTCCCACCTTTCCGCAATTTGCTAACCTCTTCGGTACCGTGCATTGCCCTTTCTCACCTCAAGAGTTGGTGCAAACTTCGTCGGTGCATCAAAACCCCGTGATATGATACGCTCTATCACACATAAGCCTCCTTATATCTTTCTCAAAACAGCCACCATACCTACCTATCATGCCATTTCCATAGCCATTCTAAAATATATTGCCATGCAACTTCCACTGTTTCGTCACATGACTTGTGTGTTCATCATCATATTGCTTTGCATGATCATATAGCTGACATAGTATTTGTGGCAAAGCCACCGTCCATCATGTCTACATGTTATGCTAGATCATTGCACACCCTGGTACGTTGCCAGAGGTATTCATATAGAGTCATAATTGTTTTATGTTGAGTTGTAATATCGAGTTGCAAGTAAATAAAAGTGTGATGATCATCTTTATTAGAGCACTGTCCCAGTGAGGAAAGGTAAATGATTCCCCCGTAAGTCGGGATGAGCTCTAGACGAAAAAAAGAAAAAAAGAGAAAAAATATAAAAAAAGAAAAAAAGAAAAGAGAAAAAAGGAAGAATAAAGAAAAATAAAAAAATGAAATGAGAGAAAAGAGAGAAGGGGCAGTGTTACTATCCTTTACCACACTTGTGCCTCAGAGTGGCACCGTGTTCTTCATATAGAGTCTCCTGATTTGTCACTTTCATATACTAGTGGGAATTTTCCATTATAGAACTTGGCTTGTATATTACGATGATGGGCTTCCTCAAATGCCCGAGGTCTTCACGAAGCAAGTTGGATGCACACCCACTTAGTTTCATTTGAGCTTTCATACACTTATAGCTCTAGTGCATTCGTTGCATGTCAATCTCTACTCCTCGCATTGATATCAATTGATGGGCATCTCCATAGCCCGTTGATCCACGTAGTTGATGCGAGACTTTCTTTTCACTTTGACTCATTTGATATCTATCACCATACTCGATTCCACCTATATGCTATGTCCATGGCTAACACTCATGTATTGCGTGGGAGTTAAAAATGCTGAAGCGCGTTAGAGATACGAGTCAATTGCTTGGTTTGACACCGGGGTGCTCGTGATTTATACTTTATGCTAGGAAGACTAAGCATGATAGGCTATATGATATTTTGGGATATCATTCTTTAGCATTGTTATTTTGAAAGGACATGATTGTTTGCTAGTAAACATGAGTATGGATGTCTTTTTGTGAAATGATAGACTATTGCCATGAATCACTTGTATCTTAATATTCATGCTATGATTAGACATTTGTTCAAGATTATGTTAGATAGCATTCCACATAAAAATTATCTCTTTTATTATTTATCTACTCGAGGACGAGCATGAATTAAGCTTAGGGATGCTGATACGTCTCTGTCGTATCTATAATTTTTAACATTTCCATGCCAACATTCTACAACTTTCATATACTTTTGGCAACATTTTATATTATTTTTGGGGCTAACATATTGATTTAGTGCCCAGTGCCAGTTCCTGTCTTTTTGCATGTTTTTTGTTTCGCAGAAAATCCATATCAAACAAAGTCCAAACGCGATAAAAAGTTACGAAGATTTATTTCGGAATATATGTGATTTTTGGGAGGTGGAATCAACGCAAGGCGGTGCCCGAGGTCATCCCAAGGTATCCCTGCGCGACCAAGGGGTCAGGGTGTGCCGGGTTGCTTTGGGACTCCATCGTAAGTCGGTTGAGACCCTTATTTCGCCGCAAGAAATATAATTTCCGGATAAAAATCCCCTCAAAATTATAGCCCATCGGAGTTATGAATCTTCGGGAATATAAGAAATGGTGAAGGGTCAGAAAATAGGACGCGGAAACAGAAGAGAAACAGAGAGAGAGATCCAATCTCGGAGGGGCTCCTGTCCTCTGGGAGCCATGGCGGCCATGGACCAGAGGGGAAACTCTCCTCGCATCTAGGGGGAGACCAAGGAAGAAAAAGAAGGAGGGGGGCTCTCTCCCCCTCTCTCCCGGTGGCGCCGGAACACCATCGGAGCAATCATCATGACATCGATCTACACCAACAACTCTATCATCTTCCTCAACACCACCATCACCTTCCCTCATCTATTTATAGCGGTCCACTCTCCCGCAACCCGATGTACCCCCTACTTTAACATGGTGCTTTATGCTTCGTATTTTATCGAATGATTTGTTGCCATCCTATGTTGTTTGAGTAGATCCTTTTTGTCCTATGGGTGATTGGTGACTTGCTATGGTTGATTTAAATTGCTTGTGGTTATGTTGCTGTCCTTTGGTGCCAATCATATGAGAGTGCGCGTGGATCATACCATAGGGTTAGTTGTATGTTGATAGGACTATGCATTGGAGGGCAAGAGTGGCAGAAGCTTCTTCCTAACATAGACATTGATTCATATGAGATTGAAGGGGGCCAATATATCTTAATGCTATGGTTGGGTTTTACCTTAATGAACATTAGTAGTTGTGGATGCTTGCTAATAGTTCCAATCATAAGTGCATAGAATTCCAAGTAAGGGATGACATGCTAGCAGTGGCCTCTCCCACATAAAACTTGCTATCGGTCTAGTGGCTTAGCCAATTGCTTAGGGACAATCTCGCAAATCCTACCACCACTTTTCCAACGATGAAACATGACCATAGAATGAAATATAATCCCGTGAGGAGGAGTTTCATCACATTAGGGTGAACCACCTACATAACTCACATATCAAATACTATGAGTATGATACAAGGTAACTGGTATTACTATCGCACTAGAACACTTGATATATTCTTACCATGAACTGAGTTCTCTTCGCGCATAATCTCTTCATTGCAGGAAACACAACGCTACTTCTACTTTCATTTATGTTATTTACTTTCAATAGTTATACCATTATAAATCTTTTATACTTGTTAGGCTAGTTTATTTGTCCAGTAGGACAGTAACAATATTTGCATAAGCACAAGTGGTTACTTCACACAAGAACTGTGACACCTTGTGTGTGACAGAAGTGCCAATATAAATACTCTCATGTGCTCTTTGTTGGGACGATAACTAATTGGGATACTTCCACGAAAGTGCTACATCGCCCTATTTGGCTTGCAGGCATCAACTAGTGCCATTGCTGGGGAGCTAAGCACTGAGTATTTGTTTTGTAACTGTTTTTGCAGGTATTGTTACTGTAGATGCTTCCTGTAAGTGACAGGGGATCTACTCGTTCTGGAAGAACGTATTTACCATATTATATTGCTTGTTTCCCTCAGGGGCAACAAGCTTCATTAATAGAAAAATACAAAAATAATCAAACTGTTGAGTGATATGTCTCCAACGTATCTATAACTTTTGTTTTTTCATTCTATTATTTTATCAATCTTGTATGCTTCATATGCCATTTTATATCATTTTTGGGAACTAACCTATTAACTCAGTGCCCAATGCTAGTTGTTGTTTTTTTGCTTGTTTTTGTTTTTTTAGAAAATCTGTACCAAACAGAGTCCAAACATGACGGAACTTTTTATTATTTTTTCTAGACCAAAAGAAGACCTGGAACCTTCGGGAGGAGACCAGACGCTGCACGAGTGAGTGACAAGGCCACGGGCGTTCCCTATGCCCTTGTGGCACCCCTGTGGGTCCCCTACACTGCTTATTCGTCTTATAAATCCCCAAATATTCCAAAAACCCTAGGATAGCACTCGGAACTATTTTTCCGCTGCCGCAAGTCTCTGTTCCGCCGCGATCCCATCTGGAGGCCTTTTTCGGTACTCTGTCGGAGGGGGAATCCATCACGGCGGCCATCTTCATCAACCTTGTTGCCTCCCACATGATTTGTGAGTAGTTACTACAGGACCTACAGGTCCATAGCTGTATCTCTCTCTCTCTCTCTCTCTCTCTCTCTCTCTCTCGTTTGATCTTCAATACAATGATCTTTTCGGAGACCTATTCGATGTAACTTTTGCGGTGTGTTTGTTGGGATCCGATGAATTGCGAGTTTATGTTTAGATTATTCATTGAAAGTAATTGATCCAATTTGAGATTTATTATGTGTGATTTCATATAGCTATGTATGTTTTCCAACCTATAAGTTTGCTTTGGCCAAGAGATGAGTAGATCTTCAAAGGGAGTGGTGCATAGTAGTAGGTTCAATCTTGCGGTGTCCTCATTCTGTGACGGGAGGAGTAGCGAGGCACGTATTTGTATTGCTGCTACTAAGGATAAAATGACGAGATCTAAACATATTATTTATTTTTACTTTGTCTAGATTATGTCATCTTGCTTAAAGCATTACTCTGTTTGTCATGAACTTAATACCATAGATGCATGTAGGATAGCGGTCGATTCGTGGAGTAAAATTGGTAGATGCGGAATCATTTCGGTCTAGTTATCATAGACATAATTCCTATATATATAGATCATGCCATGAATAACGACATAATTATTTGCTTTTCTATCAATTGCCCAACAGTAATTTGTGCACCCGCCGCTACTATGGTCATGAGAGAGATGCCTCTAGTGAAGCTATGGCCCTCGGGTCCATCTTCAAATTTTATATATAAAAACATTCAAAAATATTTTTTGTTATGTATTTAATTTTTATTAGTGTTTATTTATCCTACACTATTAAGATTTTACGAAAAGGTGTGACGGCACCCGGGTGTCCCGACCCCCTGTTATCTATCCGTTCAGACTTGCTAAGATTCGTGCGGTGGTCAGTCCATCAGCAGACCATTTGCAGAAGATGTGCTTATCCAATGAATTTGACGGCAACCGAGGCATGCAACAGGTCCTAGGTGTAGGCTGCAGGTCTAGATGTAGGCTGCAGGTATGTTCAGAATGCATGCACAATATAGTATCTCTCGTCACATTTTCTCTCTCACATGCTGTCTCTCACCAGCTCTCTCTCCACGGACACTCTTTGTCCCACTTGTACAAACTTCTCTCATTTTCTCATTAGAAAAAGCGCTCCCTTCTTTACTTCTCAATGAAGAACGGTGGTACATACTTTGTCTCTCTTCAATTTTTAATTGAATCAAACGAAGGGTCTCTCTTAGAACGGTCACATGCCGTCGTTTTGTGCGTATATGAAACGGTTATGTCAGAGAAATTGATTGGGACGCATGAAGGGTCCCAATCTCTTTCTCTCAATGGAGGGAGCGCTGACAGCTGCGGGGGAATCTGCCCGTGATGAACAGTACCCAACGAGAAGCCCAGCTCGTTTTCAATTTTTCTACTCCTGATCTTACTGTTCACTAGCCCTGCTAATGCAACCGGCTGTAGAAGACTTGGCACAGATATTCATGAATCGGAATCTGCATGGACGATCAGGATAAAGGGGTGCCTGGACAGCCGGGTCCTGAAAATCCACTCTCAAGATTTTATTCTTGCAATTAACGAGTACAAGGGGCTTGACAACCCTTTTTTCCGAGTTGGGTGCAAGTATTTGTTCTTGTGTGTGCAGGAACTGTTGACCGTGTGTTTGGATAACTTTCTATTGAATCGATAACGTTGGTTCTTAACTGAGGGAAATATTTGTTGCTACTTTACTACTCCATCCTTCCTCTTCGGAGAAAAGCTCAACGCATCTATAAAGTAGCACAAGGATTTCTGGCGCCGTTATCGGGGAAGCTATCAAACATACCGAAGGTTCCTTCACACACATTATCATTTACTCGGTCTACCTTTTACCTGCTTTTATTTTTAGTCTACAAAAAAATCAAAAATGTCAAAAATATCTTGTGTGCTATTTTTCATGTTGACTCAAGAATTTTAAAAAGAAAGCAAAAGAATATGGATCCTCATCGAAAATCCAATATGGCTCATACGATCATATGCTCATATTATCTGGATCTATGCTTTGCATAGGGATCTGTGCCTGCAGTTGTATAACTAGACGTATCGGTTTTCTTTGGAATATGGGAACAATTGTTCTGACTCCCTCCTGTGCAAGATTAATGCTAGAACAGCCATTTCCTGGACCGACGATGTGTAACATCAGGACCAGGATCGAGGCGAGGCGTCCGTCTAAAGCTCTCAACCCAATTTATTTAATCGCGCTGCTCACTCACCCAGATCCCCTATCATCATCTTCTCCCTTCTCCGTAACCAACACCTCATGCCTCAGCAAAGGGCTACTCGTTTTTCTCCTCGCCCATCATGTCGAGAAAGTCTTCACAAACAGAAATGTCGATCGATTACCCCCGAAATATTATTTTTTTAGAATCCTTGTTTTTTTAGGTTCCCTTTCAGAATTGTTTCAGAATTCATGAACTACCGAAATTCAGAACAAATCATCAAGCTAGATGGTCCTCTCTACAAGCATTGTGTTAGTTCACCACTTCACCTATGTACCCTACAATGTTCGTTCAGTATAACAAAAACAACTCAGAATTCAGAGCTTCAGAGAACAGCAAGAAGCATGCACGTGCACAAATTACGTATCCGTAATCACTGCGCTACGATCCAATTGGTAGTTTGCTATGTACATATCATCAAGCGATTACTTCTTAATCCATCCCGACACTCGAGGATCTGGCTTCACAACAGGAGACACGACTGACTCGGCCGACAATTGTCCCTGTTGTTGGCATCGTCCGCCAAGGTCTCCTCTCCGTGAACCAGCACTGCAACTGAGGAATCCTGTGGCCAGCCGGTTCCGCTGGCTACTCAGAGCATTTACAGGCGGACATTGCAAATTCGGTCCCTTTACGCCCCGCGGACGTGCCCGGGCACGCCCACGGACGCGCCCGGACGGTCCCTCATATTTCACTCCGTGCATCCACATGTCTCGTATCTGGACTCTCAAATCCATATAAAGCCATGCACGTCGATCATCCGATACAAATTGTTCGAATTCAACAGTTCAAAAGAAGCAAATGAAATCATAGTTCAACAAACCGGACATGCCAAAATGAAATCAATGCCCGGCCGACAAGTTCTGCTTGTCGGATCACTGGCCGGACGAGTTCGTCCGTGCGTTCTGCTCCGCCTGGGCATCCTTCTCCGCCTGCATCCGGGCAACGATCGTCGCCTGCATCCGGGCTGCCTCCTCCTCCTGCATCCTGGCCGCCTGCTCCGCTGCCGCAGCCGTAGCCGCACTGGCCGCCTCGAACGCTCTACGTTCGTTGATCTCCTTCTTCTTCTCCACAAGCCATTTCTTGGCATGTTCATCCAAGGTGGATTCATCCGCCAACATGATTTTCGCATCCTCCGCGTCCTGTGCGAGTTACAACCTCTCCTTCTCGAGCTCAATCTCTCCAAATGTCTTGGCCTTCTCGAGTTCCCATTTCATCGCCGCCTCTTGTTTACTGAACTCGATCTTCTCCCTCTTAATTACAAGCCTCCTCTCCGCCCTCACACGGTCCCACTCCATCCTCTCCTTTTGCCGACAGACGAGGCGGACTGCGTCTCCGTCACGGCGGTTATGGACGGGCTGGAAGACATCTTGGCGACGGATCAGGGCAGGTGGTGAGGATGGAGAGCAAGGGTGCCGGACGGCGAGGGGTCGGGCGCGGGAAATGGTGGAGGGCGGCGGGAGGAGGAGGAAGGGTTTGGGGAATTTGGGGCAATTTGAGGTGGGGTCGGGCTGTCGGGTCCGACGTGGCAGGTGTGCCCAGGCACGCCCGGGCTCCCCTATACCCGCCCCATATTTGGGTTGGAAATGAGGGGTGCCGGTCAGCCCGGGCGTTTGAGGCCGGTTTGAGAGGCCCATCAGGGTCGATTTTTTTTGACCGGGCGGTGACCGGGCGGCCTGCCCGGGCGTTTGAGGAGGGTATGAGGGGTCCGGTTGTAGATGCTCTCATCTTGTTCATTTCACTCAGATTTGGGCATAGGTGCAGGACGACGTACATGAAGATCGTTAGCCTGCCTACGGTTCTCAGCAGCTACCAAATAACACCGGCGACCATGGGAGAAGAAAACATTAGTGGCGCGTTTGGTTGCCTGCATATGGCCCAACCAGGCCCGCACGGGAAGTAAACGTCCTGTTTGGTTACCCGCATACACTATTGGGCCTGCATCGCACGGACTTTAAAGCAGTCCCGAGCCTGCACCGCGAGCTACTGCCGAATCGGCAGTTTCTCGAGAGCCTGGCTCGTGCGAGCGCACATGGGTGGGGTCCTGCATGAGAGGAGGCAGGAGGGATGCAAACTGTGTGTACGTGCTTCTTCTTCTACCTCCACTAACCTCCTCCCTAATCTCTTTTCTTCCTCCTCCTCTCTAATCTACACAACGGTGCTTCGATTCGAGATAAGCTCTACACGAAAAAGATGCACATCAATTTTACGGTTCCATTTTTGCGATCGGTTCGCAGTTTCGTCGACCGTAAATGCTTAATTTCGTGTTCATGTTCGGAGCAATTTTGGACGAAATTTTGTCAAATTCTTCGCGTACGGTTGACCGTTTGAAATTTCCTTTGACCGGCAGCTTCATCACACAGTTCCACACGACATTTGTGTTGCAAGTTTTCTGTTTCGACAATCCTATCGCAGCAATTACGCGCACACTGCATTTCTTCTCCTCTGTCCTCTGTCTCAAAGCCCTCCTATTCGTCCCTTTCGACGCCAGCGTCGTTCCTCCTCCTTGCCGGCATCCTACTACACTCAAGTCATTCCGACATCGGTCATCTTGGCCTCTTCTCTCTCGTCCTACTGCACTGACGCTGCCATGGCGCAAGCACTCCGTTTCTCCTCTGTCCAATGTCTTCGTGTGGACTTTCTATGCGACGACGAGGCTAGCAACTAGTTCGCCGCGCCGCCAACGGGGTCGCTCGCGCATGACTCCGTGTACGTCGTGTCGGACGCAGCGCCACGACCACCATCCACCGTACTCGCCATGGCCGAACACACACTGCATTTCTGCTCCCATGTCCTCTACCTGAGCGCTCCTCCGCACGGGCTTTCTCTGCAGCGGCGACACTAGCAACTAGTTCGCCGCGACGTCGGCAAGAACGCTCGCCCGAGACTCCCTGCTCATCCTGCCGGACGCGACGCCGCGGTCATCGTCCACCGCAGTCGCGAGGCACAGTGTCTGTGTTAGGTGTAAGTGTTATCTCTTAATCATATCCCACGTATGCAACCAAACACCGTGTAGTTGCGTGAACCGAGCCAATGCAGGCAACCAAACGCTATGCCAAAATTGATCCCCTAATGCGAGAGAACTAAATGCGGACAACCAAACAATGTGCAGAAATTGGTTTAGAGGCTGGATTTACTCACACGGCCTCCGGTGAGACTGTTTGAGTAAATCCAGCCCCAACTACTACGTGCGCCGAACGCGCCCTAGTAGACTCACCTGCGATCCGAATCTGCCAGGAAATCCATGGCGGCTCCTCCACACCTTGCGCCGGAAGCACTATCCCAAATTTATCGGGCTTGCTTCATCTCGTTGGCAGCCACCCGCGTGTCACCATTAAAGCGGCTGAGTTGTGCCTATTCTTTGTGGCGAACAGTTCTTTGAAATGAATGAAAATTATCTACCTTGGTCCAGTTAAGGCTGGCCATAGTGGGGGTATCTTAGCTAGTATCATGCACTTGGGACTAGCAAACATGCTGATGTGGCAGACAATTAAAGAAGAGAGAGAGGGTTAGAGTAACATAGGTAGATATTGTATCATGTTAAATGCTATGCTACTATGTGGCATGCATGTCAATAAATAAGATCACATATGATACTAGTTTATGATATTATGCATTATAGAGATAGTATCATACACTAGTATCATATGCATGATACTACTCTATGATACTCCCCACTATGAGTAGCCTAAGACGCAAGTACTGTGCCGGCGGTCCATCTCGTCAACTTTGCACGCCTTCTCCCACGGCCCCCCACCAACCTGCCAAATATGTAGGTCTTCAACATACCAGGGTACTCGGTCGTATCATACGGGTGTTGTATGTCCGCCGCGGAATACAACACTTTTGAGAGCTCGCACGAAAAACATTTAATGCGCTGCTAGCCTGCCAGATCAGGTGTTGCATGGTCCAGATAATGGGACTATATTGTAGTACGACCCATATTGCCGCTCTCGATCATCATCCACTTGCTAATCTTCTCAAATTTGGTGCTTGTCGTAAACCAATAGCTAATAATGAAGAAGTTATAAAAGTAAATGCTATCGGGATACATTTATTGAATGAAAATCATGATTTAAATGATGTTAATATAAATTCAATGAAAATCAATTGTGCTAATAATCATGATTGGGGTGACAATGTTTCTTTTGATCTTGAAAAATTATTTAAGCTAATAATGAAGAAGTGATAATTACTGGAAACCAAAAAAAAATTCAAATATACACGAAAGTCACATTGATCATATTATCCATAATATTAACAGATTTGCATTTTGCAAAGGCATGCTCATAGATTTCACAACAAAGCTAATAAAACTATATATGGTCGAGAACTTTATAATTAGATGAAACCTACAAAAAATTGAAATTTAAAGTTACCTAAACATTTTGATTTTGGATAATGAAGCAAAGCTCCACACTATGTTGAAAAAGTGTAGTTGAAATAAATTGATAGGTACATATAAATTAGGGAAAATTAATGCATTCCTTTTGGGCATATGAAATACATAATCTAAGAGTATTTTCAATTGTAGCCATATCAAATGAAGCATGGTATAGAAATATGGGATCCCTAGAAATATATGCCCAAAATGAGTGCAAATGAAGATGACAGTGACAAATCTAGCCATGTGAATTAATGAAATCAATTGTAACAATCCAATTCCAAATATTTCTAACTGTTTGTTTATATAGTTGCTGAGGGGATATAATTTGGTGTAGCAAGCATGAATCTGATATAGAAAACCCTATCTCTCATTACAATCTCTGTAACATTCAAGCATGAATCTAATACAAAAACCCCTATATCTCTCATTATGATTTACCAACAAGAAGAAGAGGGTGGAGCATTCAAGCACAAATCTAATACAAAAAAAACTTGTCTCTCAAACCAACTATACTAATGCAGGAATCATAATCTAACTAACTAACCATATATTCTAAATATTAGCACTAACTAGGAAAGGGGAATGAGAAGAAGTACCTCCTCGACCACCTACTCGTCGCCGGCCTGCGCACCTGCACGCATTGCGCCGCTCGACGTCTTCACCTCTAGCTCCGGCACGGTCGATTCGGGGCCTGCCACCTCCTTCTCCTCCAGATCGGCCGCAACAGCTGCAGCTCCAGCGACTACGGTTGCAGCATGCCCCGCACCGCCATGGACGCATGCAACTTCCCGCACGGCATTTGGCGCGGTCCCCGCACCCTTCTCCTCAAGCACGTCTTTGGCCGCAGCGGATGCAGCGTCAGGAGCGTCCTTCATCGGAGCCAGAAATAAGCGGCCGGAAAGAGGGAGGCGGTGGGGTGAGCAAGTCGGTGCGGTGGTGGTGAGGGTTTTGCTGCGGCGAGGGAGGCGATTTGGGGGAAAATGGTGGGGGCAATGCGGCTTGTGGTGGTTCCCTTTCTCTTATACGATGGGACGTTTTGGACGTTTTCCATCGACACGTGCACACCCACGACCACGGTGCGGTGAACGGGAAAGTGTACAAATACCAGTATACGGTCATCATACAAAGTAAACAGGTCGTACATGCTCTACGCACGAGTAAATTGACCAATCCACGTCCCACTTGTCATAGACTGTAACGGCCAGGCCCACATATCATGCGTGGCCCACATGTCTCTTCGGCCCCACGCGTTAGTAACTAAGGAGGTAACGGTCAACTGCGTTGACCCGACGACAAGGCTCCGTTCGGGCTTTTGTGAGAGTGGGGCGAGTGGGGGAGGGTAAAAGCGAGGAAATTTAGACTCCTTGGGCAAAACTAAGCACAACTAAGCAACCAGGGTCACATAAATAGAAATCCATATTATTTTATCAATCATGTACGCTTTATATGCCATTTATATTATTTTTGGGAACTAACCTATTAACTCAATACCCAATGCCAGTTGCTGTTTTTCTGCTTGTTTTTTGTTTTTCAGAAAATATGTACCAAACGGAGTCCAAATGTGACGAAACTTTCTGATGATTTTTTCTAGACCAAAAGAAAAACTGGAAGCTTCGGGAGGAGACCAGACACCGCACGAGGGAGCGACAAGGCCAGGGGCACGACCTATGCCCATGTGGTGCCCCTGTGGGTCCCCTACACTGCCTCTTCATCCTATAAATCCCAAAATATTCCAAAAACCCTAGGAGAGCACCCCAAAACTATTTTTTTGCCGCCACAAGTCACTGTTCTGTCGCGATCTATCTGGAGGCCTTTTCCAGTACTCTGCCGGAGGGGGGATCCATCACGGAGGCCATCTTCATCAACCTTGTTGCCTCCCACATGATGCGTGAGTAGTTCCTACATGACCTACAGGTTCATAGTTGTAGCTAGATCTCTCTCTCTCGTTTGATATTCAATACAATATCTCTTCGGAGACCTATTCGATGTAACTTTTGCGGTGTGTTTGTTGGGATCCGATGAATTGTGAGTTTATGTTCAGATCATTCATTGAAACTAATTGGTCCAATATGATATTTATCACGTGTGATTTCATATAGCTATGTATGCTTTCCGATCTATAAATTTGCTTTGGCCAAGTAGATGAGTCGATCTTCACAGGGAGTGGTGCATAGTAGTAGGTTCAATCTTGCGGTGTCCTCACTCTGTGGCAGGAGGAGTAGCAAGGCACATATTTGTATTGTTTCTACTAAGGAGAAAGCGACGGGGTCTGAACATATTATTTGTTTTTTAGTTTGTCTACATTATGTCATTTTGCTTAAAGCATAACTCTGTTTGTCATGAACTTAATATCATAGATGCATGCTGGATAGCGGTCGATTGGTGGAGTGATAGTGGTAGATGCAGAATCGTTTAGGTCTAGTTATCAAGGATGTAATGCCTATATATAGATCATGCCATGAATACGACATAATTATTTGCTTTTCTATCAATTGTCCAACAGTAATTTGTGCACCCACCGCTACTATGCTCATGAGAGAGATGCCTCTAGTGAATGTTATGGCCCCCGGGTCCATCTTCATATTTTATATATACAAAAATATTTGTTGTTATCTACTTTTTATTAGTATTTATTTATCCTATTCTATCAGGATTTATCCTTGCAATTAACGAGTACAAGGGGCTTGACAACCCTCTTGCCAGCGTTGGGTGAAAGTATTTGCTATTGTGTGTGTAGGAATCGTTGATCGTGTGTTTGGATAAGTTCCTATTGGTTCGATAACCTTGGTTCTTAACTAAGGGGAATACTTGTTGCTACTTTACTACTTCATCCCTTCCTCTGCGGGGAAAAACCCAACGCATCTACAAAGTAGCATTGAGCTTAACACTTTGTTTGCAGAAATGTCGATTGCTATGAAGCCAAAGAAGAATGTAAAAGATCATTGTGCTCCAGTAACGATTTCTCCTATAGAATATCCTACCAATTATGCAGCGGAGTACTCGACTGACTGTGATCTTATTAAGGAAGTCAAAAAGCATGCCTTTGTAGGAACTGAGGAGGAAGACCCTCGAGCACATCTTATGTTCTTTGATACTCTTTGTGGAACCTTTAAGTTAAAAGATGTGTCATGAGAATTTGTTTTATTAAGACTTTCTAGATTTTCTCTAAAAGGCGATGCTAAGAATTGGTATAATTGATTGCCTCAAGGAAGTATAACCAGCTGGCTCATGTGTGCTGAAAAATTTATGGCTAAATTTATTCCATGCTCAAAAATTATCAAACTACGAAGAAACCTTACCCTATTCATTCAAGAGAATGGTGAAAGTCTCTATGGAGCCTGGGAGAGATATTCTAAGTTTTTGAATCTACGTCCTAGTCAGGATTATGCTGATTTATGTCTTTAACTCTTGAAGAAGGAAGAGCACCTATAGAGAAAATTATGACTCTAGAAGAACAGTGAAATAATGATGAACCAGTCAAGCCCACTAGAAAAATATATCATGTTGAAGATATGGAAGAATTCAAAAAGGTTAATCAAGAGAAAGGTAAGCCTTTTGAACAAGTTATCAATGAAAAAGTGGATCTCTTTAGTATTTATCAGCAGGAGGACGAACTTCAAAAAATGATGAATAACTTCAAATTTCATCAAGACAACTTCAACAAAGACCTCGAAAGATGCATCCATCATAATGAAAAGGTTATAGCCTACCTCCGCGATGATGTGGAAGGTTTAAGTCATGCGGTAAAGAATTTTGATAAACATACTCGTATGATATAAACTCAATGCTCTCAAATTGATGAAACTCAACCTTTGATCCTCACTCAATTAGATAGAGATAACCTTGTTTCTACTAATGAAATTGAAACTCTTAGTGGTAAAAGAACACATGACCGTGAAGGCCTAGAGTGGTTCGAGAGGGAACAAGAGCAAAGAAGAAAAGAGAGTCAGAGCCAAACCCAGGAGAATAGAGAACTTCTCTTTGGATAGGAAGAACCAGAAGAGCAAGTCCATCAAGAAGCACAGGATGACGAAGCGGAAGCAGATAAAGAGGTTGATCCTGATGTTGAGACGGTGGATGGTGACAATACCAACAACACTAGATCACCCTACCCAACTAGAGGAGAAAGTAGTCAAGCATCGAGGAACAAAGAAAAAGGTAAGGAAAAAGATAATGGTAAAACTAAGAAGACACTCCCTTACCCTAAAGTTGTAAGACCACCCTCTAATGATGCACTATATTCCTCTTTTCTACAAGCAATAGTTGGCCTAGAAGTTTCATTGCACGTAAGTGATATATTGAAAATCCCTACCTTTACCGAATTCATGTGTGATCTCGTTAACAATAGACAGAGTTTGAATTTAAAGGCACATGTAGTAACAATAACAGAATAGCCCTTTGAAGGAGAAATACCGGAGAAACTTGGAGACCCGGGTATACCTACAATATCTTGTTCAGTTGGTAATCTCGATATAAATAATGCTCTTTGTGATGTAGGGGCAGGAGTTAGTGTAATGCCTCTAACTCTCTATCACATGTTGAACTTGGTAGAGTGTGTGCCCACAGGTATAACCTTGCAGATGGCAGATAAGTATACAAAGAAGCCAATTGGAGTGGCTGAAAATGTGCTATTGAGATTAGATGGGCATATTATACTAATTGACTTTGTTAATCTTGATATGACCGAAGATGAAAAATTATCTATCATTCTCGGTAGGCATTTTAAATACCGCAGGTGCATCGTTGGATTGTGCAGAAGGGAAAGTAAACTTCAAATTTACGATGAAGAAATCGTGAGGTATTTCCTGAAGAAGCCTCCACCACCTAAGCGAGTATGTGCGGTAAGTAAAGAAAATCTCAGACCACTAGAGACTTAAAAAACTACTAAGGTATGAGGTTGAGCTTAGCAACCTAAAACCAATGCTTAATGGGAGGCAACCCATCATTTAATCACATTTTTACCTTGTAATGTTGCTCTCGTAAATAATCTGATGAAGAACTCTAGAAAAAGTTTGTTTTTGACTTTGTGTCGTAGGAGAAAAATCAAAGAAAGAAGATAGAAGGAGGAGAACCAAGAGAGAAGAAAAACAGAGGCAAATACCGCGTACCATACGGGTGCAAGAGCCCGTATGGCCGATCACATGGAAAGAAGGAGGAAACCTCGAAGAAGATCATGATCTAAAGACGGGATATCGAACGATCGCAGAGCGCTCGTTTCAGCAGTCACATGAAGTCCATGGCGAATGCATCGACAAAGTCCAGGTTAAGATGGCATACCATGCGACCACTAGCGGTTGTCTGAGCGGTCGTTTGAATCCTGGGCAGAAGCAATGAGAACAAACAGATCAAATGATGACCTTTTATGCGAGCGGGAGCGATCGTTCGAGCGGTTGTATGGAGTTCTGCCTCTCAAGGTTTTCACCTCCAGAGTGAACGACAGCCTTTCATATGAACAACACCGCTCGTATGGGGGGGTCATCCCAGGTATGCAAACCCTAGATTGGCCGATTTGAATGCAAGACAATGTTCCATATGAGTGGTACCGCTCGTATGGGCAGTCGTATGGCGTGCAATTTCCTTTAATAACACCACCGGTGCAAGGGGAGCTTCTTCTTCTCCTCCTTGCGCCCTCACCTCTCATCTCTCTCTCTCTCTCTCTCTCTCTCTCTCAAACCTTAAAAAAATCCTTCATAACCTCTGTTTCCTCGCAGATTTCGTTCGTTTGACCCGTGCATCTTCATCCTCAGTGATTTTCTCCTCCAATCCATGGTTTATTTGCAAATTTCCACGGTGATTTCATCATTGTTCTTACCCTAGATGTGCAAATATTTTTGTTTTTCCATTCGATTTGAATGTTAGGATTCAAAGTAATTGGTTAGGGTTGATCTTAGATAGTGTTAGAACTCGATCCCAACGTAAAACTTATATTTTCTGTTTTCTTTTTGTTGTGTGTAGGAAATGATGAGATCGGCGATGACCATGGAGAAGAAGACATTTGGTTAGCGTTCTAAGCGTGCCCGGATCGAGGGGGTGGCCATCGTGCTACCGTGAACAAGGATTTTGCACGAGTCAATCGTCGGGGGATGATGACCATGAGGTGGAACTGTGATGCGTTCATGGAGTCCTAAGGGCTCCACAACGACTTTGCATGACTAGCGGACAACGCCGGGATGTGAGTTTTCAACAACTTCCATTACCTCACCTATCACACCATCACCGTCAAGTTCCTCTCCACCTTAGAGCACACTCTCGAGGATTTGAGGGTGCCGGTGAGCTGCTCCTTCATGCTTGGAGGGGTGCCATGTTTGATGACACTCAAGCAGTGGTGCAAAGTCTTTGGGTTCGAGAACCATGGGTATCTCGATAGCAAGGGCGCCCACCGCTGAAGTCTCGCGACTTGGGATCTCATCTCCATCCAGGATGAGCACGACTTCTCTGGTAAGAAGGGATCGAACATCCAGAACCCCGCCATTCGCTACTTAATGACCTTCCTATCCAACACTATTTTTGTAGGGGGAACCTCAGGGGCATGTCAAGCTATGACATGTGTGTGCTCCATGCAACACTCCACCCCAACTTAGCCCCCAAGCCAAACTTGGGAGCTTTTTTTATGATCCACCTCAGTAGGCAAAGCAAGCAAGCGAGGGGGGTATTGTTGTGGAAGGCCAAGTGACTCATCTCGCTGATCACTTTGATCTCAATTTAGTTGGTGTTGAGATCATGTTCCCGGGCTAATGGTACTTAATCGTAGGGTTATGACTAACTATCATTTACTTGGGCTCGTATAGGGCGAGCATTGTTACAAATGTCCCCTACCTAGTGGTAAGACAACTGATGTGCGCTTACCTCTGCTGTAAGCTTTTACTATTTCTGCACGCGATATGTGGGTTCTGTCTATTGATGAACTCAAGGAGTTTAGACATATAGCCGAGTTCGGGAATGATATTCATCCCGAACCAGGACCAGCATGGGATGCCGCTGCTGAGGGGCTGGTCATGATTGGGATGCACGGGGTAATGCACCCCAGTATGCTTAGTGGTTTAACTATGGGCATGATGGTGACTATGTGCCTAGGGTAGAGTTCTAGCAGTTGCAGCAACAGGTAGGAGGGATCCGTATGGACCTCTGTGATACCAGCAACAACATTAACCTGCTTAGTGGGAACATGTAGTCCCTCTTCCCCTTCCTGCAGCTACATCCATGTGCACGAGGAGCGTCCTCTAGTGGCTCATCTCATATGTAGTGGCCTCATACTTTTTAGAGGGGCGACGATGACGAAGACATGGACTAGAGAGTAGGCCAAGAGCCTAATCTTGGGGGAGCTCATTCCCTAGTTATTCATGCATGCATATTTTATTTTTCTTCTTTTTCTTTTATTTAGCATGTTTATTTTCAGTTTGCATAATAAATTGTAGAGCAAGCTTTTATCTTGCTTTGTTGGAATTCTCTCCGTTTGTGTTTTGTTTCTTCAAGCCCACATATTTTTTTCACCACTAACAAGTTGGAAATGAAGAAAATGAAGACAAGAATTGACTGAGGGAGGAAGTGAGCCAGCGCGAGAAGTTATAACATATGCATAATCCCTTGTCTCTCACATTATTATTTAAGAGATAATTTTCATTTGACTCACTGCACTTGAGTTAGTCCCCCTCCTTAGTTGAATATCAGTTAGTCATAATTCCCAACTTCAAATTTTGCTAGTGAAACCTTGTTGTGAAGCATGTTTCTTACTCCAAACAGAAATTCTCCAAAAAAGTTAGGGCCTCAGATTTTTTAAGAGAACGGGCATTTAAATATTTCAACTCCATAATACTAAATTTGATTGAATCAATGTCACCTATTGATAGAATTTTTTTGAGTAATAGATATTTGAGGTGATCAAGATTATGCCAGAATGTATTCGCGATACTAAAACCATGAAGCTCCAACTTATGGTGGGCTTTACGTCTCGTTGTTATATGTTGAGATGATTCGTGTGAGTGCAGCACCGTCATGGAATTGGAGATTGTATGGTAAATGACCGACCTTCTCTAAAGAAGTGTGTAAGTAGCACTGATCGCTGAGCTCAAAAGAGACAACCATTCTTGATCCATAGTGCACAAATTAAGCCACAACGGAAAGCCATTGCATATAGTCAATTTTGGCATAACCCCGTCACTGAGATTTGAAGTTCCAAGGAACAATGATTAAGAGAAGTGTTTGAGATCCATGACTAGGAGGTACTTGTCAATGTTAATGAATTGCTTGAATTCCTTGCTCTCTTCATCTCTGAAACCCCCTGATGCATTTGTTTTATAAAGATCCTAAAAGAATATCTGTAACACCCCCAGTGGTTAGCTACAGTAATCTCACATGATAATGCCAAGTCACCATGATTAATAGTCCTTAATCATTATTTGGACCATATCTCATTTCAAATTCCAATTCAAATGGAAATTCAAACTCAAAGTGAAAATAAAGTTGTTCAAATCCAGGAACTAAAATGTTCATAATATTGCAAATAATCCAGAGGCAATTATAAAATTATAATCAACATTAATAGAATTAGTTAAATAACTCTAGCAACCTAAAACAGAACCAAAACAGAGATATTTAATCCATTTCTATTTTAATAAAATCCAAATAAAAAGATCTGGACTCCTAACCATTTTATAGCAGTGCTAAATATTTCACTGAATTTATTGAGCTAAGTCACATGTTTTGCAAAAGTCAAATGGGGGCCACACATTTCATAAAAGAGAAAAGAAAGAAAAACAGAAAGGAAAAGAAGAAAAAGGAAAAGGCCCGCGCTAGCTGGGCCTAAGTCAGCACAGTGCGGCCCAGCCCACAGGCGCTGGCCTTTCCCTAACCTTGCGCCAGAGCCAGCCATGGTGCTGGCAGATGCGCGCGCGCCCCCGCGCCAGGCCCCCCTGTTGGAAATATGCCCTAGAGGCAATAATAAAATGGTTATTATTATATTTCCTTGTTCATGATAATTGTCTATTGTTCATGCTATAATTGTATTAGCCGGAAACCGTAATACATGTGTGAATACATAGACCACACCATGTCCCTAGTGAGCCTCTAGATGACTAGCTCGTTGATCAATAGATGGTCATGGTTTCCTGGCCATGGACATTGGATGTCGTTGATAACGGGATCACATCATTAGGAGAATGATGTGATGGACAAGACCCAATCCTAAGCATAGCACAAGATCGTGTAGTTCGTCTGCTAGAGCTTTTCTAATGTCAAGTATCATTTCCTTAGACCATGAGATTGTGCAACTCCCGGATACCGTGGGAATGCTTTGGGTGTATCAAACGTCACAACGTAACTGGGTGACTATAAAGGTGCACTACAGGTGTCTCCGAAAGTGTCTGTTGGGTTGGCACGAATCGAGACTGGGATTTGTCACTCCGTGTGACGGAGAGGTATCTCTGGGCCCACTCGGTAATACATCATCATAATGAGCTCAATGTGACTAAGGAGTTAGTCACGGGATCATGTGTTACGGAACGAGTAAAGAGACTTGCCGGTAACGAGATTGAACAAGGTATAGGGATACCGACGATCGAATCTCGGGCAAGTAACATACCGATGGACAAAGGGAATTGTATACGGGATTAATTGAATCCCCGACATCGTGGTTCATCCGATGAGATCATCGTGGAACATGTGGGAGCCAATATGGGTATCCAGATCCCGCTATTGGTTATTGGCCGGAGAGGTGTCTCGGTCATGACTGCATGGTTCCCGAACCCGTAGGGTCTACACACTTAAGGTTCGGTGACGCTAGAGTTGTAATGGGAATTGTATGTGGTTACCGAAAGTTGTTCGGAGTCCCGGATGAGATCCCGGACGTCACGAGGAGTTCCGGAATGGTCCGGAGGTGAAGATTTATATATGGGAAGTCCAGTTTCAGTCACCGAAAAGGTTTCGGGGTTTATCGGTATTGTACCGGGACCACCGAAGGGGTTCCGCGGGTCCACCGGGAGGGTCCACCTGCCCAGGAGGACCTAATGAGCTGTAGTTGGGTGGGAACCAGCACCTTAGTGGGCTGGTGCGCCCCCCCCAAGGGCCCAAGGCGCCTAGGGTTGGAAACCCTAGGGGGGCCGCCGCCCCCCCAAGGGCCCAAGGCGCCTAGGAATGGAAACCCTAGGGGGGCCGCCGCTCCCCAAGGACCCAAGGCGCCTAGGGTTGGAAACCCTAGGGGGGCCGCCGCCCCCCGGGGGGCCACCGCCCCCCCCCCCCCCCTCTAGATGGATCTAGGGGGGCCGGCCCCCTCTCCCCTTCCCCCTATAAATAGTGGGGGGGTGGGAGGGCAGCCGCACACCCTTCCCTTGGCGCAGCCCTTCACCCTTCCTACACCTCCTCCTCCTCCGTAGCGCTTAGCGAAGCTCTGCCGGAGAACCACGAGCTCCACCGCCACCACGCCGTAGTGCTGCCGGAGCTCTCCCTCAACTTCTCCTTCCCCCCTTGCTGGATCAAGAAGGAGGAAACGTCCTCGGGCTGTACGTGTGTTGAACGCGGAGGCGCCGTCCGTTCGGCGCTTGGATCGGATCTTCCGCGATTTGAATCGCCGCGAGTACGACTCCATCAACCGCGTTCTTTGTAACGCTTCCGCTTAGCGATCTTCAAGGGTATGAAGATGCACTCCCTCTCTCTCGTTGCTAGCATCTCCTAGATTGATCTTGGTGACACGTAGGAAAATTTTGAATTATTACTACGTTCCCCAACAGTGGCATCATGAGCTAGGTCTATGCGTAGATTCTATGCACGAGTAGAACACAAGTAGTTGTGGGCGATGATTTGGTCAATTTGCTTGCTGTTACTAGTCCTATCTTGATTCGGCGGCATTGTGGGATGAAGCGGCCCGGACCGACTTTACACGTACGCTTACGTGAGACTGGTTCCACCGCCTGACATGCACTTGTTGCATAAGGTGGCTAGCGGGTGTCTGTCTCTCCCACTTTAGTCGGATCGGATTCGATGAAGAGGGTCCTTATGAAGGGTAAATAGCAATTGGCATATCACCGTTGTGGCTTTTGCGTAGGTAAGAAACGTTCTTGCTAGAAACCCATAGCAGCCACGTAAAACTTGCAACAACAATTAGAGGACGTCTAACTTGTTTTTGCAGGGTATCCTATGTGATGTGATATGGCCAAAAGGATGTGATGAAATATATGTGATGTATGAGATTGATCATGTTCTTGTAATAGGAATCACGACTTGCATGTCGATGGGTATGACAACCGGCAGGAGCCATAGGAGTTGTCTTAATTTATTGTATGACCTGCGTGTCAATCAAAAACGCCATGTAATTACTTTACTTTATTGCTAACCGTTAGCCATAGTAGTAGAAGTAATAGTTGGCGAGACAACTTCATGAAGACACGATGATGGAGATCATGATGATGGAGATCATGGTGTCGTGCCGGTGACGATGGTGATCATGCCGCGCCCCGAAGATGGAGATCAAAGGCGCAAGATGATATTGGCCATATCATGTCACTTTATGATTTGCATGTGATGTTTATCATGTTTTTACATCTTATTTGCTTAGAACGATGGTAGCATAAATAAGATGATCCCTCACTAAAATTTCAAGAAATGTGTTCCCCCTAAGTGTGCACCGTTGCGAAGGATCGTTGTTTCGAAGCACCACGTGATGATCGGGTGTGATAGATTCTAACGTTCGCATACAACGGGTGTAAGCCAGATTTACACACGCGAAACACTTAGGTTGACTTGACGAGCCTAGCATGTACAGACATGGACTCGGAGCACGAGAGACCGAAAGGTCGAACATGAGTCGTATAGTAGATGCGATCAACATGGAGATGTTCACCATTGATGACTAGTCCGCCTCACGTGATGATCGGACACGGCCTAGTCGATGTGGATCATGTGTCACTTAGATGACTAGAGGGATGTCTATCTGAGTGGGAGTTCATTAAATAATTTGATTAGATGAACTTAATTATCATGAACTTAGTCTAAAATTGTCTTTACAATCTATCTTGTAGATCCAATGGCCCACGCTAATGTTGTCCTCAACTTCAACGCGTTCCTAGAGAAAACCAAGCTGAAAGACGATGGAAGCAACTATACGGACTGGGTCCGTAACTTGAGGATCATCCTCATAGCTTCCAAGAAATTATATGTCCTTGATGCACCGCTAGGTGACGCACCCGTTTTCCCAGCAATTCAAGACGTTATGAACGCCTGGCAGTCGCGTAGTGATGATTACTCCCTGGTTCAGTGCGGCATGCTTTACAGCTTAGAACCGGGGCTCCAAAAGCGTTTTGAGCAACACGGAGCATATGAGATGTTCCAAGAGCTGAGAATGGTTTTCCAAGCTCATGCCCGGGTCGAGAGATATGAAGTCTCCAACAAGTTCTTCAGTTGTAAGATGGAGGAAAATAGTTCTGTCAGCGAGCACATACTCAAAATGTCTGGGTTGCACAACCGCTTGTCTCAGCTAGGAGTTAATCTTCCGGATGACTCGGTTATTGACAGAATCCTCCAGTCGCTTCCACCTAGCTACAAGAGCTTTGTGATGAACTACAATATGCAAGGGATGGAGAAGTCCATTCCTAAGTTATATTCGATGCTGAAATCAGCGGAGGTGGAAATCAAAAAGGAACATCAAGTGTTGATGGTGAATAAGACCACTAGTTTCAAGAAAGGCAAGGGTAAGAAGAACTTAAAGAAGGACGGCAAAGCAGTTGCCGCGCCCGGTAAATCAATTGCCGGGAAGAAGCCCAAGAATGGACCCAAGCCTGAGACTGAGTGCTTTTATTGCAAGGGAACCGGTCACTGGAAGCGGAACTGCCCCAAGTACTTAGCAGATAAGAAGGCCGGCAACGTCAAAGGTATATATGATATACATGTTATTGATGTGTACCTTACCAGCGCTCGTAGTAGCTCCTGGGTATTTGATACCGGTGCGGTTGCTCACATTTGTAAGTCAAAACAGGAGCTGCGGAATAAGCGGAGACTGGCAAAGGACGAGGTGACGATGCGCGTCGGGAATGGTTCCAAGGTCGATGTGATCGCCGTCGGCATGCTACCTCTACATCTACCTTCGGGGTTAGTTTTAAACCTCAATAATTGTTATTTAGTACTAGCTTTGAGCATGAACATTGTATCTGGATCTCGTTTGATGCGAGATGGCTACTCATTTAAATCTGAGAATAATGGTTGTTCTATTTATATGAGAGATATGTTTTATGGTCATGCCCCGCTGGTCAATGGTTTATTTTTATTTAATCTCGAACGTGATGTTACACATATTCATAGCGTGAATACCAAACGATGTAAGGTTGATAATGATAGTCCCACATACTTGTGGCACTGCCGCCTTGGTCATATTGGTGTCAAACGCATGAAGAAACTCCATGCAGATGGACTTTTGGAGTCTCTTGATTATGAATCATTTGACACGTGCGAACCATGCCTCATGGGCAAGATGACTAAGACTCCGTTCTCCGGAACAATGGAGCGAGCAACCAGCTTGTTGGAAATAATACATACCGATGTATGTGGACCGATGAGCGTTGAGGCTCGCGGTGGCTATCGTTATGTTCTCACCCTCACTGATGACTTAAGCAGATATGGGTATGTCTACTTGATGAAACACAAGTTTGAGACCTTTGAAAAGTTCAAGGAATTTCAGAGTGAGGTAGAGAATCAACGTGACAAGAAAATAAAGTTTTTACGATCTGATCGTGGAGGAGAATATTTGAGTCACGAGTTTGGCACGCACTTAAGGAAATGTGGAATTATTTCACAACTCACGCCGCCTGGCACACCTCAGCGTAATGGTGTGTCTGAACGTGGTAATCGCACTCTATTGGATATGGTGCGATCTATGATGTCTCTTACTGATTTACCGCTATCATTTTGGGGATATGCATTAGAGACTGCCGCATTCACTTTAAATAGGGCACCGTCTAAATCCGTTGAGACGACACCGTATGAATTATGGTTTGGGAAGAAACCTAAGCTGTCATTTATGAAAGTTTGGGGATGCGATGCTTATGTCAAGAAACTTCAACCTGAAAAGCTCGAACCCAAATCGGAAAAGTGCGTCTTCATTGGATACCCTAAGGAAACTATTGGGTATACCTTCTACCTCAGATCCGAAGGCAAGATCTTTGTTGCCAAGAATGGATCCTTTCTAGAGAAAGAGTTTCTCTCGAAAGAAGTAAGTGGGAGGAAAGTAGAACTTGATGAGGTAATTGTACCCCCTCTCGAACCGGAAAGTAGCGCAACGCAGGAGAATGTTTCTATGGTGCCTGCACCGACTAGAGAGGAAGTTAATGATGATGATCATGAAACTTCTGATCAAGTTACTACTGAACTTCGTAGGTCCACGAGGACACGTTCCGCACCAGAGTGGTACAGCAACCCTGTCCTGGAAATCATGTTGTTAGACAACGGTGAACCCTCGAACTATGAAGAAGCCATGGCGGGCCCAGATTCCAACAAATGGCTTGAAGCCATGAAATCCGAGATAGGATCCATGTATGAGAACAAAGTATGGACTTTGGTGGACTTACCCGATGATCGGCAAGCCATAGAAAATAAATGGATCTTTAAGAAGAAGACTGACGCGGATGGTAATGTGACCGTCTATAAGGCTCGGCTTGTTGCTAAGGGTTATCGACAAGTTCAAGGAGTTGACTACGATGAGACCTTCCCACCCGTAGCGATGCTGAAGTCCGTCCGAATCATGTTAGCAGTTGCCGCATTTTATGATTATGAGATCTGGCAAATGGACGTCAAAACGGCATTCCTTAACGGTTTTCTTAAGGAAGAATTGTATATGATGCAGCCGGAAGGTTTTGTCGATCCTAAGAATGCTGACAAGGTATGCAAGCTCCAGCGCTCCATCTATGGGCTGGTGCAAGCATCTCGGAGTTGGAACATTCGCTTTGATGAGGTGATCAAAGCGTTTGGGTTTATACAGACTTATGGAGAAGCCTGTATTTACAAGAAAGTGAGTGGGAGCTCTGTAGCATTTCTCATTTTATATGTGGATGACATATTGTTGATGGGAAATGATATAGAACTTTTGGAAAGAATAAAGGCCTACTTGAATAAGTGTTTTTCAATGAAGGACCTTGGAGAAGCTGCTTACATATTAGGCATCAACATCTATAGAGATAGATCGAGACCCCTCATTGGTCTTTCACAAAGCACATACCTTGACAAGATATTGAAGAAGTTCAATATGGATCAGTCCAAGAAGGGGTTCTTGCCTGTATTGCAAGGTGTGAGATTGAGCACAGCTCAATGCCCGACCTCGGCAGAAGATAGAGAAAAGATGAGTGTCATTCCCTATGCCTCAGCCATAGGCTCTATTATGTATGCCATGCTGTGTACCAGACCTGATGTGAACCTTGCCATAAGTTTGGTAGGGAGGTACCAAAGTGATCCCGGATTGGAACACTGGACAGCGGTCAAGAATATCCTTAAGTACCTGAAAAGGACTAAGGATATGTTTCTCGTTTATGGAGGTGCCAAAGAGCTCGTCGTAAAGGGTTACGTCGATGCTAGCTTCGACACGGATCCGGATGACTCCAAGTCACAAACCGGATACGTGTATATTTTGAATGGTGGGGCAGTCAGATGGTGCAGTTGCAAGCAAAGCGTCGTGGCGGCATCTACATGTGAAGCGGAGTACATAGCTGCTTCGGAAGCAGCACAGGAAGGAGTCTGGATGAAGGAGTTCATCACCGACCTAGGAGTGATTCCCAATGCGTCGGGCCCGATGACTCTCTTCTGTGACAACACTGGAGCTATTGCCATTGCCAAGGAGCCCAGGTTTCACAAGAAGACCAAGCACATCAAGCGCCGCTTCAACTCCATTCGTGGTTACATTCAGGATGGAGATATAGATATTTGTAAAGTGCATACGGATCTGAATGTCGCAGATCCGTTGACTAAACCTCTATCACGAGCGAAACATGATCAGCACCAGAACTCTATGGGTGTTCGATTCATCACAATGTAACTAGATTATTGACTCTAGTGCAAGTGGGAGACTGTTGGAAATATGCCCTAGAGGCAATAATAAAATGGTTATTATTATATTTCCTTGTTCATGATAATTGTCTATTGTTCATGCTATAATTGTATTAGCCGGAAACCGTAATACATGTGTGAATACATAGACCACACCATGTCCCTAGTGAGCCTCTAGATGACTAGCTCGTTGATCAATAGATGGTCATGGTTTCCTGGCCATGGACATTGGATGTCGTTGATAACGGGATCACATCATTAGGAGAATGTTGTGATGGACAAGACCCAATCCTAAGCATAGCACAAGATCGTGTAGTTCGTCTGCTAGAGCTTTTCTAATGTCAAGTATCATTTCCTTAGACCATGAGATTGTGCAACTCCCGGATACCGTGGGAATGCTTTGGGTGTATCAAACGTCACAACGTAACTGGGTGACTATAAAGGTGCATTACAGGTGTCTCTGAAAGTGTCTGTTGGGTTGGCACGAATCGAGACTGGGATTTGTCACTCCGTGTGACGGAGAGGTATCTCTGGGCCCACTCGGTAATACATCATCATAATGAGCTCAATGTGACTAAGGAGTTAGTCACGGGATCATGTGTTACGGAACGAGTAAAGATACTTGCCGGTAACGAGATTGAACAAGGTATAAGATACCGACGATGGAATCGCGGGCAAGTAACATACCGATGGACAAAGGGAATTGTATACGGGATTAATTGAATCCCCGGCATCGTGGTTCATCCGATGAGATCATCGTGGAACATGTGGGAGCCAATATGGGTATCCAGATCCTGCTATTGGTTATTGGCCGGAGAGGTGTCTCGGTCATGACTGCATGGTTCCCGAACCCGTAGGGTCTACACACTTAAGGTTCGGTGACACTAGAGTTGTAATGGGAATTGTATGTGGTTACCGAAAGTTGTTCGGAGTCCCGGATGAGATCCCGGACGTCACGAGGAGTTCCGGAATGGTCCGGAGGTGAAGATTTATATATGGGAAGTCCAGTTTCAGTCACCGGAAAGGTTTCGGGGTTTATCGGTATTGTACCGGGACCACCGAAGGGGTTCCGGGGGTCCACCAGGAGGGTCCACCTGCCCCGGAGGACCTAATGGGCTGTAGTTGGGTGGGAACCAGCCCCTTAGTGGGCTGGTGCGCCCCCCCCCAAGGGCCCAAGGCGCCTAGGGTTGGAAACCCTAGGAGGGCCGCCGCCCCCCCAAGGGCCCAAGGCGTCTAGGGTTGGAAACCCTAGGGGGGCCGCCGCCCCCCCCCCCTCTAGATGGATCTAGGGGGGCCGGCCCCCTCTCCCCTTCCCCCTATAAATAGTGGGGGGGTGGGAGGGCAGCCGCACACCCTTCCCTTGGCGCAGCCCTTCCCCCTTCCTACACCTCCTCCTCCTCCGTAGCGCTTAGCGAAGCTCTGCCGGAGAACCACGAGCTCCACCGCCACCACGCCGTAGTGCTGTCGGAGCTCTCCCTCAACTTCTCCTTCCCCCCTTGCTGGATCAAGAAGGAGGAGACGTCCCCGGGCTGTACGTGTGTTGAACGCGGAGGCGCCGTCCGTTCGGCGCTTGGATAGGATCTTCCGCGATTTGAATCGCCGCGAGTACGACTCCATCAACTGCATTCTTTGTAACGCTTCCGCTTAGCGATCTTCAAGGGTATGAAGATGCACTCCCTCTCTCTCGTTGCTAGCATCTCCTAGATTGATCTTGGTGACACGTAGGAAAATTTTGAATTATTACTACGTTCCCCAACACCCCCTTCCGCTGCTCGACAGCGCGTCGCCGCAGCTGCCTCTGGACGGATAAGAGAAACCCCCGGACCCCCCCCCCTGACAAACCCTAGCATTCTCTCCCCCTCTCTCCCTCGCTCTCCCGCCTCTCCCGAGCGCAGTCATGGCTGCCCCTCTCTGAACCATGTAGCCAGCGGCCTCCCCTCGTCGCCCCACTGTGTCAGGAAGCTGCGCCGGCGTCTTCTACTCCGCCTGCGAGTAGCAGGTCGAACCAGGGAGCCCTCCTGCGTCGCCGTCGCTTCGTTCCCCTCTTCGGCCGCCGCATCGACCTCGCCGTCGATCTGCTCGCCTGCGACCTCCCCGGCCTCTCCGACCCCTTCATCGCCTTCCCTGTGAGCCACCGGTCATTGCTGACCTCCCCTCTCTCTCTCTGGCGCGCCGTAGCGTAGTCGCCGTCGTGGCCGAGCCCCTGTCTCCGCCGAGCCGCTCGCCGCGGACGCTCTCTTCCACCCCGGCCAAGCCAACGCCTCCACCGTGCTGCTGTAGTTCCCTGCCGGCGCGCGCGTGCTCTGCTTCGACTCGGGCGAGTCACTGGACTCGAAACCGAGCTCGCCGTGTATTGTCCGCCGCTAACGGTCGCCGTAGTCCCTGTTCCGTCCACCCCCGCGACCGCTGCTACCCCCAGGTCGATGCGCGCCGTCGCCCGGGTCATGTAGGTACTCGTGGTGGCCCAAATGGCCACCCGTAGCTATTTTCCGGCCACACCCGAGCCGCGCCGCCGCTCGGATGCTCGTCGCCGGCGCACGGGCGATTTAAACGTCGGTGGGGTGACACGTGTCGCCACCTGGGACTAACCCCCACCCTAATACTCGCTGACAGATGGGCCCGGTACTGTAACGCTTCGTTTAGGGACTAATTAAATCACTAACTAAAAGTTAATAGTCACTGACAGGCTGGGCCCACCTTTTAATTAACTCTGTTTAATATAAAATAAACTTAATTAGGTCTACTGTGTATGACATGCGGGCCCAGCCCACTATTCCTCTGGATAGGGTTGGCTGGGTCAGCCTGTTGACTCAGCTGGGGGCCCACCAGTCAGCCACTGCTGACTGGGCGTTGACCTAGTCAACCTGGCCCCATTGCCAGCCTCTCAGCCTCTCTGGCTGGGTATAACAGTGGGTGCACATAGCAATTTAGTATTTAAATAATTCGAATTAATAATAATTTAGAAATTCCAGAAATTCTTTAAAACTTTGAAAAATCATATCTTTTAATTCGTAACTCGGATGAAAATAATTTATACATGAAAGTTGATCAGAAAAATCCCACGAATCCAAATACGCTGTCCGTTCATCTGTCACATGCTCCTAGCATGATGAACATGGACATTTAGCATTAGGATCATCTGTCCGGTAATAGCCAGAGACCCGGAAAATATCGTCGGATATTATTCCGACCCATCTGCTACGTGCAATACTGCGTTAGTGCATGCCTAGCTCTGCGTTTTGCCATGTCATGCATCGTGTTGCATTTGTGCTTTATATTTATTGTTTCTTCCCCCCTCTTCTCTCCGGTAGACCCCGAGACTGACGGTGATGCCGGGTACGACTACGCCATTGACGATCAGCCTTTTGCCACAGAGCAGCAAGGCAAGCAACCCCCCCTTGAGCATTCCGATATCGCCTATTCCTTTCCCTCTCATTCTTGCATTAGATTTTTGCTACTGTATTAGTTAGCTCCTATTCTGATGCATAGCCTGTTTTTGATAAACTGTTACTATACCTGCAATCATATCAACTGTTTAGTATAGGTTGATCAATGAATCCCCAGTGACCCCTTAGTCCCAGTTGCCCCTGCTTCTTCATCGACGACTCGACGACTCGAAGACTCGGTCAACCGACCGACGCGCCAGGCCCCTCACATCACCGCACACCCCTTAAGTATGGCACTGCAGAGCTACTATCGAGTGTCGAGGGTGATACCTCACTTAGCACTCCCGATGTTAATTTTGTAGTGTAGCTAATCGGTCGTGGGTATCGAGGGTGATTCCTCCTTCCCATTTATCGATAGCGACTCTTGCTATACACATACCTCGAGTGGGATCCATCGAGGGTGATTCCTCGGATATCCACTTGGTGTATAACCACACAGTTACTTTAACTTGACATTGTTACATGTGGAAGACGGGACTGGCGGGACAGGCGGTACCACCCTGGTTGAGGTGGACCTGAGTTCCCGACAGTCTTGAGACGGGTCGGCCCCAAGGGTACCCGTGTGTGAGATGTGGTGGGATGCGCCGGTAAGGCATCCAAAGGATTATGTTGAGGCGTGGACGGGCAGGAGAGGCCCTTGCCACACATCCTCGAGTCGGGGTGACGGGACCGCACTTTATGGGTCGCACTTGCCCCGCATTAATAAAATGCTAATGGGTTGGGTACTTGATCTGAGTTAGGTCGTTGGCCTTAATACGCACTAAACTTCACGTGGGAGAAGTTATGGGTACTCAGCGTCGTTGTATCAGCCGAAGCTCTTCGGACGTCAGCAATGGAGCGGCGCGCGCCGGATTGGACTGGACGGTACAACTCTTGGACTGGAGTGTGCTAGGTCTGTTTCCGGCCGCGTTCGCATCGTGCAGGAGTGCAAGCGCAAGTGGGCCCACGAACCTGCGCGCTTAGGATTTAGACCGGCGAGCTGGCCTCTTCGTTGAGCCTAGGTGGGGCGACGACGTGCTGATATCCCGAGGCCGGGCATGACCCAGGAAAGTGTGTCCGGCCGGAGGTGATTCAGGCGTGTTGGGGAATATGTGGTGCACCCCTGCAGGGAAGAAATTATCTATTCAAATAGCCGTGTCCACGGTAACAGGACGACTTGGAGTTGTACCTTGACCTTATACAACTATAATTGAGATTTATTTTGAAATGAATGTGGCTCCGAGATTGCTTCCTCGCAGGGAGTCGGGGAAGAATCTCTGGGCGTGGTTACTTAATAAAATTGCTACAATAATATGACTATATGTGAGATACCAATCTGCACTCTTCTAATGCTGCAAGATGTTGAAGATGCTAGTCTTCGATAGGACTAGGCCTTCCCCCCTATTCTTGCTTCTGCAGTCAGTCCAGATATACCCCATTCTTTGATAATGATGCATACTTAGCATAGATCTGATGTCAGTCTTGCGAGTACTTTGGATGAGTACTCACCGCTGCTTTGCTTTCCCTTTCCCCCTCGATACGTTGCTGCGTTCAGACGATGGAGCCCAGGAGATGGAGTACGCCGGAGACGACTACTACACCACCGCTGGAGCCTACTACTACATGGAGGCTGCCCCCGACGCTCAGGAGTAGTTAGGAGGTTCCCAGGCAGGAGGCCTCGCCTCTTTCGATCCGCTGCTTATGTTTGTGCTAGCCTTCTTAAGGCAAAACTTGTTTAACTTATGTCTGTACTCAGATATTATTTGCTTCCGCTGACTCGTGCTTGTCGAGCTTTGTATTCGAGCCCTCGAGGCCCCTGGCTTGTAAAATGAAGCTGTATGACTTTAATTTGTGTCTAGTGTTGTGTTGTGGTATCAATCAGTGAGTCCCTAATCTTGATCGTACGCATTGTATGTATGACTAGCGTACGGTCGAAATTGGGGGCGTCACAAGTTGGTATCAGAACCGACTGCCTGTAGGTAGCCCCCTTTCCAACTCCTTGGCCGAAGTTGAGTCTAGTACTTGAAAAGCTTTTACTAACATAGTTGTGTGGCTTACGGGCCCACATCTCAATCGGGTGGTATTAGGATCTTTTATTCCTCGTCTATACTCTGGGTTCTGATCTCTCTTCTCTTTCGGGTTAAAGATTTTATTAACTCTAACTCTAGGTTCTCATAACTACTTCCCCCGGAGAGCCCCTCATTCCAGATGATGGCTCGATTCATCAGAAGACTTCGAAGATACTCTCCTATGTTCTCCCGAGGACTTGTGCTCATCGCTTTTGCGATTCCCTTCCACCGTCAACCCCTATGGAGGACTACATGCAATTGTCGCTCCTACTTTCATATCCAGTTGCTCTTGTTATTACAAGGTACATCGAATTATCTTACCGGAGATTCGTTCTTCCTCGGTGGATCATGTGTTACAGAATTCTTCGAAACGCTATTCAATCGCCCGTAATCCTCTGCAGCCTGTTGCTCTTGAAATTCTTGCCTGCTTGCATTATGGTTAATTCCATATGTCTAGCAATGTTCATTAAAATCCCTTATGATTGTCATTCTGGTCATATTGGTTCAACATGAGTGCAAATGCACGCAGTCATCAGGTTATCCTTTTAAATTATCTTTCTGGCTCAGACGTCCTTCCGGACAGGAGTTGGTTCTCGGCAATTCAAACCTTTATTGATTGTCCGACTAAGTCTTTTCGACTTATCCATCCTTGATCAGAGCGTCTGCTTCTGATCCTTAGTTTTGGAAATCATAATTCCTTTGTATTTTAAGCATCAGACTATTCAGGTGCTTCTTGAATCCGATACCTCTGCATTCTTTCTTCCTCTGATTGAGTACCGATACTCACATCAACTCCGTGGTGGATCGCCCGATCCATTGTTGGATTATTATCCGACAGTGTCGTTCATATTCAATCACCTTGTGAGTTCTTCCCCTGATACATAATGCCTTTGGTAAATTGTACCCTCTGTTTTGCCAACCATGCTCTACCTTCGAGCTTGTGTTAACTACTCTTGAAGCTGGTGGTACATGCCCCTAAGATACCCCAATGGGTTGAACCTATGTCCTCCCTAATCCATGAGAACCCGAAAGTTTTCACGGGTCATACTCTTATGGAGTTTTGCCAGATAAATTTTCAACACTACAACATCGTCCAAAGCAAGAAATGAATGAAATGTTATACATTGATGAAGTGGGAGTCGACATTGAACTTGTGTTCATGCCCATGGAAATGATGTAGACCGTCTCGGAAGCTTCTTGCAAAATAATTATCCATCCGTATGATTCTTTCAGTATCCTTAATTTGATCGATTGCAGTTATGGTTCCGACCATGCTATCCTTATTTATTTATCCGAAAGGAATTCATTCCGGTGCCTCGTCAATTTTTGACAAAGTTAAATTATCTGATGTCGCAGGTCAATGAACCAGTTCTACTTCTATCATGTTCTACCTTCGAGTTTTACCCTCTGGTATCTCGAGGATATCACGCCTTTGCACTACATCTTATTAACTTTGATGAGGTAATAATTTTCCTTGTCTTAATCACTCCACGGGTGCTGGGATTGTTGTCAACCGAGAACACCGATTGGAAAATTTATTCCACACTGCAATTCAATACCCCTTGTAATTGTTACTGGGAATATCAAAGTCAACCTGGTTATTCCTAGACCATCGGCTACATCCTTATCTTGCTATCTTTGACTGTGCTACCTCGTCCTTCTTCGGTGCACGAATTCTTCAGAGTGTGAGCACGGCTTACGTCGAGCTTTTGACATCATGTTGCTTGTCCTAAAAGGCAACTTTGGTTCCGAGCTTGCATCCTATCTGTTGTTCCTATAACTTTCCACTTCGTCATCCCCTGCTTGACGCCGTCGCTGTTCGATTGCATTCTCTTGAAAACTCTCGACAAATGTGTCATGATCACCTTCAACACTTCAACTTCTTCCGAGATGTCAACTGAGTTCATGATGAGAAATACCTTCCTTGCCCTCGATAATTTTTGTTATCATCGACAACCTCCTTGACTTCCTTTCATCGTGAACTTGTCCATGTTATGGATGCAACCTGCTATCCAACTTGTATTATGTTCTATCTTGAAGTATTACTATCTTTTATGCTGAGTATGTTGTGAGGATTGCCCCACCTCTTAGAAATTCCTGGCATAGTGATACTTCTCACAATCACCGTTCTTTCTTGGTCCCCGTGTTGATTCTAATCGGGATACCAACAAACAAACGATGCTGCTTGAATTCTGTACTTCTAGCAACCCTATTGCTTTGAAGTTAAAGATCGACAGTTCGTTCTTAGACTGTTGGTTATTGAATCGTCACTCTAGCATTGATCTTGCTGCCTAAGGTCATATTTCGGTCGCACTTTTAAACCAAAACATTATATCATTTGAACTGACAAATGTCATCTCCTTGTTCACCTAATTGTGGAAATCCATTCTTTTGGAAATCTCGATGGATTGTCGCTGAGCCCATCAGACACCTCCTCATCCTCTCCTTGGTTTAATGATGAACTCTTGTTTCGGGACCCGCTCCCATAGTTCATTTTCCGAGGTTCTTGCAACATCATCTCGTAGGTCTGTGTTGCATCCTTTTCTCCTCAGGCTTTCTTTGTCTGAAGTTTCCTGACACCAACCAGATCTGAATCTCGGACATATATGATGGTTGGAACATTCTCAAGAATTATAACTTTGGTCTTTATTACTCGGTAAGGTGATGTTGTAGCTAGCACACCTGGCCGGATGCCCTATTGTTATAGTGCTTTGTTCAGCAAGGATTGCCATTCTTCCATGGGGAAATTGTAAGACTTATTTTATAAGTTGTTCCTACTGGATCCTTTGTGTATCCAAACTCCATCTTTTACTCGAAAACACCATATCATTGCTATCCCGGAGCATGCATGTGGTATATCGATCATCAACAGGAATAATGTAAGCTCAATGCTAGTTGTTTCTTGATCAATTACCCAAACACCATTGTATGGGAATGTCATGAATATCCTCGCCCCTTTACCTAAATGGTTATCTACTTACTATCCTGTCATGTATACCATGCTCTGTTTTTCGTTGGGAAAGATATACTCCTAAAACTTGAGTATAACCGCATTTTCCTTTCCTTTGGTCTATTTAATGTGATGAACACATTTTCCTTTCCATTGGTCTGGTTGATCTAATAATCACATTTTCCTTTCCATTGGTCTGTTTGACCTTTCTTGAGATTATATGGTCTAAGCAGTAATAATTCTCTGCTTAGGTAAACACCTCGGTGAACAAGTCTGTCAGTAAGATCCTGTTACTATTGTTGATAACATTCCGGTAGCCACCGGTGGACGAGAACTTTGCCTATTGGTCCGCCTCGTTTCTCCGAGCAGGAAAATGGTTCTATTCGTCCCCCGCCCTTGGTACCGACGTTGTTGCCAACATACCTGACCAGCTATCCTCTGACACGTCTTCTTTCATGACCGTGCAAGTTGTCACCGCTCTTCCTGCTCTTAACCACATGGTCGGCCCATAACCCTCAGTTCCACAGGATCGAAACCTGACTCTCCTGTACATCTTTGATTCCAAAGTATCCTTTGCACTTGGCTTCGTTTGTAATTCCCGAGCCACCGTCCAAGGGAATGATCTATTCTAATATCAGACGCGATATTTATTCTCGTTGCCCTGAACCCCCCCTTTTCGCTTTCAGATTAGGCATCAAATGATTGCCTACCCGTTTGAAACTTTTACACCGTCGCATTTTGCTCTTAGTGATCCTCGAGTCTTAACTTGAGAAATAAATCTTGTGTTCCTCCCTGAGTTCGCCGTCAGATGCCCAGCTTTGTTTAGATTCGTTCTTCCAGAGTTTTCCCTCTAATCTTATTCGTAGGACGATGAAGATCCCGAAGAAAGGATGACGACTTCATCATGATGACCTGAAGCAGAAACATGAATACCTCAACGAAAGGGATCAACTTCTTCGAGAAGAGTAACCAAGAACGAGAAGATCCGTTAGAAATTTCGTAACCAGAACTTCCCCCTTACTCCCCCTCTTAAATCTTGGGACGAGATTTCTTGTAGTGGAGGAGAATTGTAACACCCCCAGTGGTTAGCTACAGTAATCTCACATGATAATGCCAAGTCACCATGATTAATAGTGCTTAATCATTATTTGGACCATATCTCATTTCAAATTCCAATTCAAATGGATATTCAAACTCAAAGTGAAAATAAAGTTGTTCAAATCCAGGAACTAAAATGTTCATAATATTGCAAATAATCCAGAGGCAACTATAAAATTATAATCAACATTAATAGAATTAGTTAAATAACTCTAGCAACCTAAAACAGAACCAAAACAGAGATATTTAATCCATTTCTATTTTAATAAAATCCAAATAAAAAGATCTGGACTCCTAACCATTTTATAGCAGTGCTAAATATTCCACTGAATTTATTGAGCTAAGTCACATGTTTTGCAAAAGTCAAATGGGGGCCACACATTTCATAAAAGAGAAAAGAAAGAAAAACAAAAAGGAAAAGAAGAAAAAGGAAAAGGCCCGCGCTAGCTGGGCCTAAGTCAGCACAGTGTGGCCCAGCCCACAGGGGCTGGCCTTTCCCTAACCTTGCGCCAGAGCCAGCCATGGTGCTGGCAGACACGTGCGCGCCCCCGCGCCAGGCCCCCCCTTCCGCTGCTCGACAGCGCGTCGCCGCAGCTGCCTCTGGACGGATAAGACAAACCCCCGGACCCCCCTGACAAACCCTAGCACTCTCTCCCCCTCTCTCCCTTGCTCTCCCGCCTCTCCCGAGCGCAGTCATGGCTGCCCCTCTCTGAACCATGTAGCCAGCGGCCTCCCCTCGTCACCCCACTGTGTCAGGAAGCTGCGCCGGCGTCTTCTACTCCGCCTGCGAGTAGCAGGTCGAACCAGGGAGCCCTCCTGCGTCGCCATCGCTTCGTTCCCCTCTTCGGCCGCTGCATCGACCTCGTCGTCGATCTGCTCGCCTGCGACCTCCCCAGCCTCTCCGACCCCTTCATCGCCTTCCCTGTGAGCCACCGGTCATTGCTGACCTCCCCTCTCTCTCTCTGGCGCGCCGTAGCCTAGTCGCCGTCGTGGCCGAGCCCCTGTCTCCGCCGAGCCGCTCGCCGCGGACGCTCTCGTCCACCCCGGCCAAGCCAATGCCTCCACCGTGCTGCTGTAGTTCCCTGCCGGCGCGCGCGTGCTCTGCTTCGACTCGGGCGAGTCACTGGACTCGAAACTGAGCTCGCCGTGTTCTGTCCGCTGCTAACGGTCGCCGTAGTCCCTGTTCCGGCCACCCCCGCGACCGCTGCTACCCCCAGGTCGATGCGCGCCGTCGCCCGGGTCATGTAGGTGCTCGTGGTGGCCCAAATGGCCACCCGTAGCCATTTTCCGGCCACATCCGAGCCGCGCCGCCGATCGGATGCTCGTCGCCGGCGCGCGGGCGATTTAAACGCCGGTGGGGTGACACGTGTCGCCCCCTGGGACTAACCCCCACCCTAATACTCGCTGATAGATGGGCCCGGTACTGTAACGCTTCGTTTAGGGACTAATTAAATCACTAACTAAAAGTTAATAGTCACTGACAGGCCGGGCCCACCTTTTAATTAACTCTGTTTAATATAAAATAAACTTAATTAGGTCTACTGTGTATGACATGCGGGCCCAGCTCACTATTCCTCTGGATAGGGTTGGCTGGGTCAGCCTGCTGACTCAGCTGGGGGCCCACCAGTCAGCCACTGCTGACTGGGCGTTGACCTAGTCAACCTGGCCCCGTTGTCAGCCTCTCAGCCTGGGTATAACAGTGGGTGCACATAGCAATTTAGTATTTAAATAATTCGAATTAATAATAATTTAGAAATTCCAGAAATTCTTTAAAACTTTGAAAAATCATATCTTTTAATCCGTAACTCGGATGAAAATAATTTATACATGAAAGTTGATCAGAAAAATCCCACGAATCCAAATACGATGTCCGTTCATCTGTCACATGCTCCTAGCATGATGAACATGGACATTTAGCATTAGGATCATCTGTCCGGTAATAGCCAGAGACCCGGAAAATATCGTCGGATATTATTCCGACCCATCTGCTACGTGCAATACTGCGTTAGTGCATGCCTAGCTCTGCGTTTTGCCATGTCATGCATCGTGTTGCATTTGTGCTTTATATTTATTGTTTCTTCCCCCCTCTTCTCTCCGGTAGACCCCGAGACTGACGATGATGCCGGGTACGACTACGCCATTGACGATCAGCCTTTTGCCACAGAGCAGCAAGGCAAGCAACCCCCCCTTGAGCATTCCGATATCGCCTATTCCTTTCCCTCTCATTCTTGCATTAGATTTTTGCTACTGTATTAGTTAGCTCCTATTCTGATGCATAGCCTGTTTTTGATAAACTGTTACTATACCTGCAATCATATCAACTGTTTAGTATAGGTTGATCAATGAATCCCCAGTGACCCCTTAGTCCCAGTTGCCCCTGCTTCTTCATCGACGACTCGACGACTCGAAGACTCGAAGACTCGGTCAACCGACCGACGAGCCAGGCCCCTCACATCACTGCACACCCCTTAAGTATGGCACTGCAGAGCTACTATCGAGTGTCGAGGGTGATACCTCACTTAGCACTCCCGATGTTAATTTTGTAGCGTAGCTAATCGGTCATGGGTATCGAGGGTGATTCCTCCTTCCCATTTATCGATAGCGACTCTTGCCATACACATACCTCGAGTGGGATCCATCGAGGGTGATTCCTCGGATATCCACTTGGTGTATAACCACACAGTTACTTTAACTTGACATTGTTACATGTGGAAGACGGGACTGGAGGGACAGGTGGTACCACCCTGGTTGAGGTGGACCTGAGTTCCCGACAGTCTTGAGACGGGTCGGCCCCAAGGGTACCCGTGTGTGAGATGTGGTGGGATGCGCCGGTAAGGCATCCAAAGGATTATGTTGAGGCGTGGACGGGCAGGAGAGGCCCTTGCCACACATCCTCGAGTCGGGGTGACGGGACCGCACTTTATGGGTCGCGCTTGCCCCGCATTAATAAAATGCTAATGGGTTGGGTACTTGATCTGAGTTAGGTCGTTGGCCTTAATACGCACTAACCTTCACGTGGGAGAAGTTATGGGTACTCAGCGTCGTTGTATCAGCCGAAGCTCTTCGGACGTCAGCAATGGAGCGGCGCGCGCCGGATTGGACTGGACGGTACAACTCTTGGACTGGAGTGTGCTAGGTCTGTTTCCGGCCGCGTTCGCATCGTGCAGGAGTGCAAGCGCAAGTGGGCCCACGAACCTGCGCGCTTAGGATTTAGACTTGCGGGCTGGCCTCTTCGTTGAGCCTAGGTGGGGCGACGACGTGCTGATATCCCGAGGCCGGGCATGACCCAGGAAAGTGTGTCCGGCTGGAGGTGATTCAGGCGTGTTGGGGAATATGTGGTGCACCCCTGCAGGGAAGAAATTATCTATTCAAATAGCGGTGTCCACGGTAACAGGACGACTTGGAGTTGTACCTTGACCTTATACAACTATAATTGAGATTTATTTTGAAATGAATGTGGCTCCGAGATTGCTTCCTCGCAGGGAGTCGGGGAAGAATCTCTGGGCGTGGTTACTTAATAAAATTGCTACAATAATATGACTATATGTGAGATACCAATCTGCACTCTTCTAATGCTGCAAGATGTTGAAGATGCTAGTCTTCGATAGGACTAGGCCTTCCCCCCTATTCTTGCTTCTGCAGTCAGTCCAGATATACCCCATTCTTTGATAATGATGCATACTTAGCATAAATCTGATGTCAGTCTTGCGAGTACTTTGGATGAGTACTCACCGCTGCTTTGCTTTCCCTTTCCCCCTCGATACGTTGCTGCGTTCAGACGATGGAGCCCAGGAGATGGAGTACACCGGAGACGACTACTACACCACCGCTGGAGCCTACTACTACATGGAGGCTGCCCCCGACGCTCAGGAGTAGTTAGGAGGTTCCCAGGCAGGAGGCCTCGCCTCTTTCGATCCGCTGCTTATGTTTGTGCTAGCCTTCTTAAGGCAAAACTTGTTTAACTTATGTCTGTACTCAGAGATTATTTGCTTCCGCTGACTCGTGCTTGTCGAGCTTTGTATTCGAGCCCTCGAGGCCCCTGGCTTGTAATATGAAGTTGTATGACTTTAATTTGTGTCTAGTGTTGTGTTGTGGTATCAATCAATGAGTCCCTAATCTTGATCGTACGCATTGTGTGTATGACTAGCGTACGGTCGAAATTGGGGGCGTCACAATATCCATCTTAAAGAAAGAAATATTTTCTCTTGCCTAAACACTTGGTTAACAAAGAAAATTTGGTTTGAGAAGTTATAACTAGTGATAGGAAACTAGACGTGGAGGCAACGAGCTTAGGTGCAACTTTTCAAATGTGAATACTTTCTTGAATGAAATTGCAAGATAAGTGAAGATGGATATGTCATATTCTCTCGAGCCGGTAAAACTTTTTCTACCCAATCAAGCTCCCATTCTTTCTCTTGATTTCTCGTTTGATCGAGGACGAGCAAGTTTTACGCTTGGGGGAGTTGATGGCTCGAGAATTTGTGATATTTTTTGAGTGATTCTCATTTGGTTTTCACCGGATATTTATTGCTTCTCGTTTATATCCAACACTAATCCTCCAAAAGAGAAGAAAACATGTTTTCCCATTGTTTGGCAGGAAATATTATATATGGAAAGAAACAAAGGAGAATTACTGCAAATCAAGTCCTGTTGAGAGCCAAGCCACCACGCGCAGTAGACCAAAAGACGGCCTTCCATCGTATGCAGCGCCAATAGGACCACAACGTCTATACAAGACACTTTCGTGAAGGGAACCGGGGGGAAGAGAACCCTAGCCGCCGCCGCAACCAGAACAGAAGAAGAAGAGATGTGAAGAACCTTTGAAGATCTTCTTAGTTTTGGTCCTTTCATCTCCATCATCATCTGATCATTCACCATTGTTAGAGGAATTCCAAGTTGTGACAACAATTGTAAGTCTATTTCCATCTCACCTGGAGATCAAACTATTGGGATCATCCATTTCATCATATTGTGGATCTTCAAGGTATTATCGATATGGTTTTCATTGGGTTAATCTCTGGTGTGATTGGTTTCTCTCTTACGATGCATGAGTAATTCCCCATAGGTGTGCGCGATGCATGTGAGTGGTAAGATTCATTTGTGCCGAATCTATATGTCCTCATTTGTATTTGTAGTAGTATGATATGTCTAGTAAGTTGTTATAATGTGGTGAACTCTATGTGTGTTGTTCAATTTAAGGGCCCAGGCAACATGATCTCAAGACCTACACAAGTAACACATATTGTTTAGGGAATCTATGACCTCTGACGTGCCAGGTGGATATATCTAAGAGGACCGAAGACAATATGAGATTATGGTTAACCACAAAACTTAATGAATGGTTCTGGTCCAAGGACCTTAATTGTGGAGATGACCACTCCGTGGCAACGACGAAACAGGACCAGAGAGTGAAATATAGTCCCGTGAGGAGGAGTTTCATCACTTCAGGGTGAACCGTCTATAGAACTCACATATCAAATACTATGATTATGATACAAAGTAACTGGTATTACCGACGCACTAGCACACTTGATATATTCTTACCATGAACTGAATTCTCTCTGCGCCTAATTTCTTCATTGCAGGAAACACAATGCTACTTCTACTTTCATTTATGTTATTTACTTTCAATAGTTATTACCATTATAAATATTTTATCCTTATTACTTTGGTTTATTCATCCACTAGGATAGTAACAATACTTGCATAAGCTCAAATAATTACTACACTACACAAGAACTGTGATAGCTTGTGTGTGACAGAAGCGCCAATATAAATACTCTCCTCTGCTCTTCTTTGGTACGATGACTAATTGGGATACTTCCACAAAAGTGCTATACCACCCTGTTTGGCTTGCAAGCATCACTGACCCGGTGCTGGGTCGAATGGCATATTCAACCTCTTAGTGTATGTGTTCATCTGCTCCATCAGTATTCAAGTCTCCCAGAGATGATATGCGCTATTCTCCAAAAGAGTTAGACGCGACCAAGGTTACCAAAGCCGCCAAGAAGATCTTGGGCGAGACCCTTCAGGAGATTGCAATTGTGGTCCTCGCTCCCTTCGAGGCTAGCAATCCAGCTCCTGTAGTAAGTTTATTTTGACTCAATTGTCAATCTTGTATTTTTTTCACTTTGTTATGCTTTTGACAACATAGACTTGTATTTCCCATCCTGACATCAATTGGTGGAAGACCAACTTTGAGCCCTCAAACTCTCCTGAAGATAAGTCGGCTGATGAACAAGCAGGGGAAAACTTCGATGAGGTAGAGGAACTTTATTCCCTTGGTCGGCTTCACAATTCACTTGCTGACGCCGGCTCTCCACAGGATAATACTGGGACCAACAAACCGGCTGAAAGGGAAGTGACTCCAAGTGCCTCAGATGTTGAGCCCATTGTCCAAAGGGCGACCTGACTTGCAGTAAGAAATGTATCTTTTCTCATCCATCAACTTCGTTGGATCAAAACTTACCTTTCAAGAAAATACAGCATGCCGAAAGCATGAAAAGGAGGACCCAAAGTTCCAGCTCCGACGAACCACCAAGTGATGGGCTTTCACACGGGCGTTCTCCTCGTCGGGTCCATAGGAGAGAGCGGCTAAGCCCAACTCCATCTCATCCTCAAGCCAGCCAGATGAAGGCTCCGCTGCCACGATCAGACTCAGCATATCATACTCCTTCCACTAGCGCAGGCAGCTCCTATACAAATGTTTTTTACCCCCTTTCTGTGACGTAGTTTTAAACTGTCACCTTGCCTATGTGTACGATAGGGGGGCTATCCCACACGACATAGATAAATCATCAATGATGCCTCCTCTAGTCACACACGCGGGGCAAAAAGAGCTCGTGTATGATTGGGAGGCCCATCGCAAACAGACATATTGTAGAAGTCATGTGAGATGCACTTGGCATCCCACAAGGTGAATCCCAAAGATATGTTTCCGTTCGTACGGTACATCACACACAATTTTCTGCAGAACACCGTCTATGATATGTGTGGCCAGCACACGCGATTATTATAATTCTATCGTTTTCATTATTTAATACATCACGCATGATGCCTAGAAGAATATGTTTGGCATATGGCCGCCATCACACACAGTTTTATGTGGAAACGTTTGTGCAAGGTGGCCTAACACACATAGTTTGTCAGCCGGAAGTCGTGTGTGATTGTTCACTCATCCAACACGCCAACTTTCTAGAAACCGTGTGAGTTTGTTGAGGTCATTGCCCATGGTGGTGTCTGAGAAACCGTCTGCAATCGGAAAACCCAATAAGTAACCTGATTACCCTATTATTTATAATCCATTTAGTAATCAAATTGACATTTCATATCTAGCACACAATATATTTCATATTTGTATTACGACAACTAGGATTTCATAATTGAAATCACATCAGAGTACAACACCATGTAGCTTCAACATTGAGTTACACAATATGGGCATACACCTAGCTACCCAATAAGAACAACAGGAGCAAAGTTTCACATGCAACATCAAAAACCTTTGGAAAGTAGCATCATAGACGGTAAATAGACAGATGAATCTCGTCTAGAAAATTGTTGAAGCGGAAGGCAAATATTGAGCCTTCACTGATGTTGAAGGTCCTTGCAACTTTAGGCCAGTGCCTATGGATGGTTACCCGCCCATCCTTCATCCTCTTGAGGAGGACTTCAATATTATACCATGGGTATTGTATGAATACCTTCCTCGCCTCTTGACTATACTGATGGTTTTGAGATGTAATCATCGATGAACTGCTTTGGAAAGGACTGGAAACAAAGATATGCGTAAATATCTTTTCTAAAATTTGAAATGTCATAGAGGAAAAAATACAAGGTAAAAGAGATAGTGCCATCCTATAGTTGACTGATGTCTTCTTAATTGTGCAGACAAACATCTTGTTGTTTTTCATCGCTAGTTTTTTTATCTTAACAATCTTTCTGAGTTTCTTGATTTGACTGATGTTCATGAACACCTCATTTCCCCACATGCAAAATGGGTCGAACAATGGGTCTAAACCTCTTACAACAGGACCTACATATGCAAGATCAAATTATTAGAAGCCTAAATATTAGAATGGTTCCTACAAATGCACTATATTGGGATATTAGCCAAAGGATCATGCATGTGCAAACCTCGATGGTAAACTTCAGTGTCTCCCATTGCTTCTCCCTGCAATGTATTTAAGATAGATATTGAGCAGGTTATAAGTGAGATTTGGTGTGCTATCAGTAAAATATGTTAATGAAAAATAAACGCATCGCAGACCTAACATATTAATTCAAGCCACATGGAAAATCCAAGCGTGCTAAGAACTATGAAATATAGCAATTGTATATGTTTCACATGTATTTAGTACATCCAAATTTGATTTACTTCTCGCATGCATAACAATACAAAATTGTACCAATAACAATCGAACATCACAATGCAAAATTGAACCAAACAGGTACATGGTCATCACAACAAATGAACTAAATAGTTAACTGAGCACCACATTGCACAAACAGAACATACTAGAAGGTCAGATTGCATGGTAGCATTACATTGGACATTTCACTAGAATTTCTTAAGGAAAGGCATGAGCAGAACATGCAACAGATAAACCAAACATGCTCAACCGGCATAGCTAGTTGAACATAGGTCCATATTAATTAAGATAAAAAACAAGCTATTCCTACTCGTCGTAGATATCAATAACGATGGGCTTGGAAGAGGGCGAGGCCTCCACATCGTGGGTGCCCTCCTCGTAGTGGTGAGTGGCCTGAGCCTATCCGGGCACCAACTTGCCGGCTCTGGAGCTGAAGAAATGGGCACTCGGAGAAAACAACTCGTAGTCTTCACCGAAGGCACTGGCGGAGTCCTCGAGAAAACACCACGAGCTATCGTTTAAAGCGGCCAACCGCGTGGCCACATCCACGCGCGAGGCGTCGACAGTGACCTCGACGACGAGGTGCTGCTCCAAGATCTGGGGGTCGACACGCATGGCAGCCATCGCGGCCTCATCCATGCGTGCGGCCGTGATTTTCTTCTTTGCTGCCAGATGCTCCTTGAGATCCTGGCTATACTGCATGCACCATGTCTTTCTGCGGCGATTATTTGGGGGATGGGGCGGTGATTTCGGTGGAAGGTGTCGCGCCGATGGTCGGGGTATGTGGGATGGATGAGGAGAGGGTGGAGGGGGAGGTGGTATGGGGAAGGTGTGGATTACCTGACTAGATGGAGGAGGCCGAACAGCAGGAAGGAGCATCGCTGACGAGGAGTCGGCGCTGCAAACAAACAATGACGGCTTGAACTTGGGAAGGAAGGGGGAAGCAGGGGAAATGTGGCTTTTGGTTGGTACAAGGGGTGGGGGAGGTAGATGTTTGCGCAGTAGCCCACAATTTTCGTTCGGTGCAGCGAAAAACTGTCGCACAAAGTCACATTGGACACAATCCGTTTACCAGAACTGTGTGTGATATCTAACATCACATACGAATCATATAGTTTACCCCGTGTGTGATGAGTCTGAACATGGAAATTTTTGTCTCCAAACTTCCATCGTAAGATATTGGATACTACATTGCACACTGTACTTGCATTTTATTTTCATTTGGAAGACAAAATGTGGATCCAGCGGTAAAATTTGATCTGAATTTCCTTCGTTATAGTAGTCATCCACGTCATTGCTTAGTTTAACATCACTTGCAAATTTGAGTGCTACACAAAAGAGCCTACAACACAGTCTGCACTTACTTAATCAAGCAATTAAACAAAGTTAGTTGACCTAAACATTACTCTAACAAAAGACCAGCGCTCTAAACAAAGACTAATATTTCGCCTGGTGTTTGTCGATCTCCGCCACCCATAACTAGCTCTCGCTCGACGACCTCCGGGGGAAGGTATCCATTGCCACATACTCCACCGGCATCTCGCAGCCCTCGTTCATCATCTCTTTGGATAAGGCCGCCACGAGCCGGGAGCGGGCGGCCTTCCTCCAGGTATGAATGACCACCATCTTGGCTAGGGAGGCTGCCAACGAACGGACGCCTGCTCAAGCACACTCGGCGATTACTAACTCATCGGACGTGGGTTGCCGACCGGTGTCGGAGAAGGCCGTTGTGATTTGTGTAGTGACCGGCAGAAGCTGGGCGTGGGTGGCCTTGAGATGGGCATGGGCGGCCACCATCAGGGCTATGACTACCGCCGAGAAACTAACAACTGTTGTGTCATTCTCTCCATTTGCCATCCCCGTTGCGGCTGTTGCTGCTGCCCTCTCAGCTGCAGCAGCTACCCTTTCGGCTGCTGCGGCCGCCCTGTCGGAGATAGCAGTCACGCTCACGCATGTTGTGAGCGCGCTCACGGCTGATGTGGTCGCGCTCGGGACAGAGTGGGTTGCCGAAGATGCCCTCATGAAGGGGATCCACGTCCCCATCTTTCACCAGCAACGATTGAACAGTAAAATGGGCTTGGGGAGCCAGTGCGGTTGACGCACCAGTGGTGGACTGTAGCCGACGAAGCTTCCAGCCTAAGCCATATATGAGGATTGGCCAAAGATATTTTGTACTACATCACACACGATTCATGATAATGAACTTTTTGTGATATACTTAAGTTCATTTTGTTTTTAAAACAAAAAATGAGGTTACTTCGACACAGGACGGTGTTTGGATTGCAAAAAAATTTATTTGCAGTGAACACAAACCAATAGGAGTGTCATGCTAAAATATGGAATTATTCACGGTTCGTTTGGCATTTTTCATACATTACTTGAGTTTTCTAGGCATTTAATGTGTATAATTCAAATTTGAACTACAATCACAAGGTCTGGTGCATCAAAATGGGTGAAAAATCATATAAGTGTTCATGGCGCATATTTAGGTCCCATGCAAGAAATGGGATTGGATTTCAAACATCTCGGGGTATTGGCTAGGCCACAAACATTAAGAAACTTGATTTTTAAATTACTGTAAATCCAACTCGTCAGAAATTCATGAAACTTGGTATGTTATTATGACATGACACATATGTGTCGTGGTATAAAATTTGTCCAATTTGGGACAAGTTTAGGCACAAGCCCCTTACAAACCGGAGCTTCTCAAGGGAAGCATTGTGGTTCCGATAGGAAATGTGTCACCTTATGTGGGCGAAACGACATCCGCTGCCTCTTCTCGCCTTCAAATTTTTCTAGAGGCAACATAGACCAATAGGAGTGTCGTGCTAAACTATGGAATTATTCAGGGTTCGTTTGGCCTTTTTATACATTAATTGTGTTTTATAGGCATTTAATGAGCATAATTCAAATTTCAACTACAGTCACAAGGTCCGGTGCATCAAAATGGGTTGAAAAATCTTATAAGTGTCCATGGCTGCATCTTTAGGTCCCATGCAAGAAATGTTAATGAATTTGAAACATCTTGGTGTCGTGGCTCGGCCATAGGCATTGAGAATCTACGTTTTAAAATTCATGTAAATCAAAAACTCGTCAGAAATATATGAAACTTGGCATAGTGTCATGGCATGGCACATATGTGCCGTGGTAAAAAAATTATACAATTTGGGACAAGTTTTGGCACAAGCCTCTTACAAACCGGAGCCTCTCACAAGAAGCTACGCGGTTCCGATAAGGAACGTGTGTCACCTTTTGTGGGCGAAACGACATCCGCTGTCTCTTCGCCCCTTGATTTTTTCTAGAGGCAACATAGACCAATAGGAATGCCGTGCTAAAATATGGAATTATTCAGGGTTCGTTTGGCCTTTTTTATACATTAATTGAGTTTTCTAGGAATTTAATGAGCATAATTCAAATTTGAACCACAATCACAAGGTCTGGTACACCAAAATGGATCGAAAAATCATATGTGTGCCCCTAGCTACATGTTTAGGTCCCATGCAAGAAATGGGAATGAATTTCAAACATCTCGGTGTTGTGGCTCGGACATAGACATCGAGAATCTAGGTTTTTAAATTCCAGTAAATCCAAATCTCATCAGAAATTCATGAAACTTGGCATCGTGTCATGGCATGGCACATATCTGCCGTGGTGAAAATTTGTCCAATTTGGGACAAGTTTTGGCACAAGCCTCTTACAAACCGAAGTTTCTCATAAGAAGCTACGTGGTTCCGATAGGGAACACGTGTCACCTTATGTGGGCGAAACGATATTTGTTGCCTCTTCTTCCCTTGAACTTTTTCTAGGGGCAACATAGACCAATAGGAGTATCGTGCTAAAATATGAAATTATTCAGGGTTCATTTGGCCTTTTTTATACATTAATTGAGTTTTATAGACATTTAATGTGCATAATTCAAATTTGAACTACAATCACCAGGTCTATTGCATCAAAATGGGTTAAAAATCATATAAGTGTCCATGGCTACATCTTTAGGTCCCATGCAAGCAATGGGAATGAATTTCAAACATCTCGGGGTATTGTCTCGGCTACAAACATTGAGAAACTTGGTTTTTAAATTACCGTAAATCCAAAACTCATAAAAAAATCATGAAACATGGCATGTTGTCATGACATGGCACGTATGGGCCGTGGTAAAAAAAATCCAATTTGGGACAAGTTTTGGCACAAGCCCCTACAAACCGGAGCTTCTCACACGAAGCTTTGTTGTTCCGATAGGGAATGTGTCACCTTATGTGGGCGAAACGACATTCGCTGCCTGTTCTCACCTTGAACTTTTTCTAGAGGCGGCGTAGACCAATAGGAGTGTCGTGCTAAAATATGGAACTATTCTGGTTTCGTTTGACTTTTTTTATACATTAATTGAGTTTTATATGCATTTAATGTGCATAATTCAAAGTTGAACTGCAAGCACAAGGTCTGGTGCATAAAAATGGGTTCAAAATCATATAAGTGTCCATGGTTGCATCTTTAGGTCTCATGCAAGAAATGGGAATGAATTTAAAACATCTCGGCGTCTTGGCTCGGCCACAAACATTGAGAAACTTGGGTCTTAAATTCATGTAAATCGAAAACTCATCAGAAATTCATGAAACTTGGCATGGTGTCATGACATCGCACATAAAGGCATCGTAGGATTTTGTTTTCCTACTCGAGACACGTTTTTCAATATATATTTTTCTGGAGCAAACATTGAGAATCTTGGTTTAAATTATAGTAAATCTATAACTCACACAAATTTCAAGAAATTGGGCAAGGCGTCATGATATAGCACAAATATGTTGTGGTGTTTATCGTGTCCACTTTGAGAAAAGGCACATACATTAATAGCTATCAAAAGCATTTTGGAACAAAGAACTGTCACGTTACCATCACAAACGGTTATATTATTTACGGACCGGGGGCGTTCTACTGCACATTTAGGTGTTGTTAGGCGTCACACTCTTTATTGGCTAGGAGGTGTCGTGCGAGCAACTGTTTGAGTAGACGGGAGGCGTGCAAGCTGTCCTCCGCTACTGATACGTCTCCGTCGTATCTACTTTTCCTCATACTTTTGACCTTGTTTTGGACTCTAATTTTCATGATTTGAATGAAACTAACCCGGACTGACGTTGTTTTCAGCAGAACTACCATGGTGTTGTTTTTGTGCAAAAATAAAAGTTCTCAGAACTGGACGAAACTTTTTGGAGATTTATTTTACAATAAATAGAAAAATACTGGAGCCAAGAACCACCGGAGGGGGAGCCCTGGCTGGGCACGATACACCAGGGCGCGCCAACCCCTCCAGGCGCGCCCTGGTGGGTTGTGCCCACCTCGGGGCCCCACTGCCCTAATTCTGATGCTATAAAATCCTATTTTCGGAGAAAAAAATCAGAGAGAAAGTTTCATCTCGTTTTACGATACGGAGCCGCCGCCACCTCCGGTTCTTCATCGGGAGGCCAGATCTGGAGCCCGTTTGGGGCTCCGGAGTGGGGAATCTTCGGTCTTCGTCATCATCAACCCTTCTCCATCGCCAATTCCATGATGCTCCCCACCGGGAGTGAGTAATTCCTTCGTAGGCTTGCTGGTCGGTGAGGAGTTGGATGAGATTCATCATGTAATCGAGTTAGTTTTGTTAGGGCTTGATCCCTAGTATCCACTATGTTCTGAAATTGATGTTGCTATGACTTTGCCATGCTTAATGCTTGTCGCTAGGGCCCGAGTGCCATGATTTCAGATCTGAACCGTTTATGTTATCACCATTATATCTATGTTCTTGATGCGATCTTGCTAGTCATACGCACCTATTACGTGTTATGATCCGTAAACCCCGGAGTGACAATAGTCGGGATACATTCCGGTGATGACCGTAGTTCGAGGAGTTCATGTATTCACTATGTGTTAATGCTTTGTTCCGGTTCTCTATTAAAAGGAGGCCTTAATATCCCTTAGTTTCCTTATGGACCCCGCTGCCACGGGAGGGTAGGACAAAAGAAGTCATGCAAGCTCTTTTTCATAAGCACGTATGACTATTTACGGAATACATGCCTACATTACATTTATGAACTAGAGCTAGTTCTGTGTCGCCCTAGGTTATGACTGTTATATGATGAATATCATCCAACGAGTTCACCGATCCAGTGCCTACGAGTTTTCCACATATTGTTCTTGCTAAGTTACTACTGCTGTTGCTACTGTTCCACTTGCTACAAAACTATTGCTATCACTGTTACCGTTACTGTTACTGTTGCTACTGCTATCAAAACTACCATACTACTGTGCTACTGATCACTCTGTTGTAGATATTTAATCTCTAGGTGTGGTTGAATTGACAACTCAACTGCTAATACTCTCAAATATTCTTTGGCTCCCCTTGTGTTGAATCTATAAATTTGGGTTGAATACTCTACCCTCGAAAACGGTTGCGATCCCCTATACTTGTGGGTTATCAAGAGCTGCGTAGGCTCAAAGGAAGGCGTGCGAGCAGTACGCTGTAGGCTCACCGGGAAGCAAGCCCTTTGACCATGGCTGATCTGCCCGCCTCGCTTCCAACTTGTCCATCAATGACGCCTGAGCCGCTGTTTAATACGCGTCCTTACTGCCCACTCACTCACAATCCTCTCTCCTCACCTCCCCTTCCCCTCTATCATCCAGACCTCCACCTACGCCATGGCACGCAAGGATCATATGCCACTAGTCTTCCGGTTTGGTGAAGTCGACCCCGAGCCGGAGGAGATAGAACATAAAGACGAATGAGACGTCATGAACATGGCCCTGAATGAGCTACAGGCCGCAGCGGATGCTACCCCCATGCACTCGCCAGAAACCATCCTCGCGCCCGCGCTAACAACCATACCTGTGGAATTGACGGGCGGGTCATCGAGCATCATCTTAGCGCTGGAAACCACGGGCGTCAGCGAGGTCCCCGCGGACCCACGCGAGCTCGTGTACGTTCAAGCGTGTGTGCTTGTGTGCGCCCCTGCACCCGCCGCACCGGTCCATGTGTGCATGCCCGCACCCACCGCGCCCATGCTCGTCCGCGCGCCTGCGCCCGTGCCCGTGTGTGTGCCTGCAACCGTGGCGGCTCCCTCAGCGGCCTGGGATGCTGCCTGCTACTTCTTGAGTTTGCGTTGGTTTTCCCTTGAAGAGGAAAGGGTGATGCAACAAAGTAGATAAGTATTTCCCTCAGTTGTTGAGAACCAAGGTATCAATCCAGTAGGAGATACAAGCAAGTCCCCAATCTTCGCACCTACACAAACAATCAAACTCTTGCACCCAAAGCTATAAAGGGGTTGTCAATCCCTTCACGGTTATTTGCAAGGATGAGATCTGATAGAGATAGATATAAAAGATTGCTAAAACGAAAAGTAAAACAAAAGTAAAAAAGAATGCAGCGAAGTATTTTTGGTGTTTTTGGTTTATAGAACTGAAAATATAATATGGAAAATAGACCCGGGGGCCATAGGTTTCACTAGAGCCTTCTCTCATGAAGGAAAATAATACGGTGGGTGAACAAATTACTGTCGAACAATTGATAGAAAAGCGCATAGTTATGACGATATCCAAGGCAATGATTATGCATATAGGCATCACGTCCGTGTCAAGTAGACCGAAACAATTCTGCATCTACTACTATTACTCCACACATCGATTGACTCCTGCTTGCATCTAGAGTATTAAGTTCATGAAGAACAGAGTAACGCATTAGGTAAGATGACATGATGTAGAGGGATAAACTCAAGCAATATGATGAAAACCCCATCTTTTTATCCTCGATGGCAACAATATAAATACGTGCCTCGCTACCCCTACTTTGTCACTGGGTGAGGACATCGCAAGATTGAACCCAAAACTAAGCACTTCTCCCATTGCAAGAATTACCAATCTAGTTGGCCAAACCAAACCAATAACTAGAAGAGACTTGCAAAGATATGAAATCATGCATATAAGAATTTAGAGAAGATTCAAATAATATTCATAGATAATCTGATCATAAACCCACAATTCATCGGATCTCGACAAACACACCACAAAATAGTATTACATCGGATAGATCTCCATGAAGATCATGAAGAACATGGTATTGAATAACAAAGAGAGAGAAGAAGCCATCTAGCTACTAGCTATGGACCCGAAGGTGTGGTGAACTACTCACGCATCATCGGAGGGGCAATGGAGTTGATGTAGATGCCCTCCGTGATCGAATCCCCCTCCGGCAGATTACCGGAAAAGGCTCCAAGATGGGATCTCACGGGAACAGAGGCTTCCGGCGGCGGAAAAGTATTTTCGTGGCTCTTTTTGGTATTGGGGGAATATTTGGGAATTTATAGGCCGAAGAATAGGGTTAGGAGGCCTGCTGGGGGGCCACAAGCCAGGGGGCGCCCCCCCCTAGGGCACGCCCTGGTGGCTTGTCGCCTCCCGGCAGGTCTCCTGCCTTCATCTCCAAGTCTGGTAGGTTTCTTCTGGTCCAAGAAAAATCATTGCGAAGATTTTATTCCGTTTGGACTCCGTTTAATATTCCTTATCTGCAATACTCAAAAACAAGGAAAAAAACAGAAACTGGCACTAGGCTCTAGATTAATAGGTTAGTCCCAAAAATAATATCAAATAGCATATTAATGCATATAAAACATCCAAAACAGATAATATAATAGCATGGAACAATAAAAAAATTATAGATACGTTGGAGACGTATCAAGCATCCCCAAGCTTAATTCATGCTCGTCCTCGAGTAGGTAAATGATAAAAACAGAATTTTTGATGTGGAATGCTACCTAACATATTTATCCATGTAATATTCTTTATTGTGGCATGAATATTCAGATCCGCAAGATTCAAAACAAAAGTTTAATATTGACATAAAAACAGTAATACTTCAAGCATACTAGCAAGGCAATTGTGTCCTTTCGAAATAACATGGCCTCAGAAAGCTATCCCTACAAAATCATATGGTCTGGCTATGCTCCATCTTCCCCACACAAAGTATTTAAATCATGCACAACACCGATGACAAGTCAAGCAATTGTTTCACACCTTTTATGTTCTCAAACCTTTTCAACTCTTACGCAATACATGAGCGTGAGCCATGGATATAGCACTATAGGTGGAATAGAATATGGTGGAGGTTGTGAGGAAAAAGGAGAAGATAGTCTCACATCAACTAAGCGTATCAACGGGCTATGGAGATGCCCATCAATAGATATCAATGTGAGTGAGTAGGGATTGCCATGCAACGGATGCACTAGAGCTATAAGTGTATGAAAGCTCAAAAAGAAACTAAGTGGTTGTGCATAATGATGAAAAATTCCACTAGTTATATGAAAGTGACAAAATAGGAGACTCTCTATCATGAAGATCATGGTGCTACTTTGAAGCACAAGTGTGGAAAAAGATAGTAGCATTGTCCCTTCTCTCTTTCTCTCATATTTTTTTTAGGTGGGCATCTTTGGCCTCTTTTTTTTATTTGGGCTTCATTGGCCTCTTTTATTATTTGTAAAGTCCGGAGACTCATCCCAACTTGTGAGGGAATCATAGCTTCCATCATCCTTTTCTCTCACGGGACAATGCTCTAATAATGAAGATCATCACACTTTTATTTACTTACAACTCAAAAATTACAACTCGGTACCTAGAACAAAATATGACTCTATATGAATGCTTCCGGTGATATACCGGGATGTGCAACGATCTAGCCTAGCAAATGACATCAAAAACGGACAAGCCATGAAAACATCATGCTAGCTATCTTACGATCATGCAAAGCAATATGAAAATGATGGTGCGTGTCATAAAAACGGAACGGTGGGAGTTGCATGGCAATATATCTCGGAATGGCTATGGAAATGCCATAATAGGTAGGTATGGTGGCTGTTTTGAGGAAGGGTATATGGTGGCTGTTTTGAGGAAGGTGGGTTTAATGCACCGGCGAAAGTTGCGCGGTACTAGAGAGGCTAGCAAAGGTGGAAGGGTGAGAGTGCGTATAATCCATGGACTCAACATTAGTCATAAAGAACTCACATACTTATTGCAAAAGTCTATTAGTTATCGAAGCAAAGTATTAGACACATGCTCCTAGGGGAGAGGTTGGTAGGAGTTAACCATCGCGCGCTCCCGACCCTCACACAAAGGATGACAATCATTAAACAAATCATGCTCCGACTTCGTTACATAACGGTTCACCATACGTGCATGCTACGGGAATCACAAACTTTAACACAAGTATTTCTACCAATCCACAATTACTCACTAGCATGACTCTAATATCACCATCTTTATGTCTCAAAACTATATGCAAGGAATCAAACTTCTCATAGTATTCAATGCACTTAATATGAAAGTTTTTATTATATCCCTCTTGGATGCCCATTATATTTGGACTAAATTCATAACCTAAACCAATTACCATGCTGTTTAAAGACTCTCAAAATAATATAAGTGAGGTACGAGAGTTCAATTATTTCTATAAAATAAAACACCACCGTGCTCTAAAAAGATATAAGTGAAGCACTAGAGCAACATTGCCTAGCTCAAAAGATATAAGTGAAGCACATAGAGAATTCTAATAAATTCACGATTAATGCGTGTCCCCCTCAAAAGATGTGTGCAGCAAGGATTATTGTGTCAAACTAAAAAGCAAAGACTCATATCATACAAGAAGCTCCAAGCAAAACACATATCATGTGGTGAATAAAAATATAGCCTCAAGTAAATTTACCGATGGATTGAAGACGAAAGAGGGGATGCCTTCCGGGGCATCCCCAAGCTTAGGCTCTTTGGTATCCTTGAATATGGCTTGGGGTGCCTTGGGCATCCCCAAGCTTAGGCTCTTGCCACTCCTTATTCCATAGTCCATCAAATCTTTACCCAAAACTTGAAAACTTCACAACACAAAACTCAACAGAAAACTCGTGAGATCCGTTAGTATAAGAAAAATAAATCACCACTTTAGGTACTGTTGTGAACTCATTCTTTATTTATATTGGTGTAATATCTACTGTATTCCAACTTCTCCATGGTTCATACCCCCCGATACAACCCATAGATACATCAAAATAAGCAAACAACACAAAGAAAACAGAATCTGTCTAAAACAGAACAGTCTGTAGCAATCTATAGACGTCGAATACTTCTATAACTCCAAAAATTCTGAAAAATTAGTAAAATCAGTAAAATTTGTATATAAATCTTTTGTAAAAATTTCAGACTCATTCGACGCTCTGGTGAATTTATAAAATTCCTGGACTGAGCGCAAAAGTTTCTGTTTTTCAGCAAAATCAAATCACAAACACCGTAGACCATCCCAAAGGTCTTACTTGGCTCAAACACTAATTAAAACAAGAAAACACAATTACTACAGAGGTAATAATGTGTAAAGCACTCAAAAACAGAAGCAAAAACAAAAGCAAAAGAAATAAAATTGGGTTGCCTCCCAACAAGCGCTATTGTTTAACGCCCCTAGCTAGGCATAACGCAATAGATCTAGGTATTGTCATCTTTGGTATGCAATCCATAAGTGGCTCTCATAATAGGTTCATGAGGTAATTTTATTTTATTTCTAGGAAAGTGTTCCATTCCTTTCCTTAATGGAAATTGGAATCTAATGTTTCCTTCTTTCATATCAATAATTGCACCGATTGTTCTAAGGAAAGGTCTACCAAGAATAATAGGACATGTAGGATTGCAATCTATATCAAGAACAATGAAATCTACGGGCACATAATTCCTATTTGCAACAATAAGAACATCATTAATCCTTCCCAAAGGTTTCTTAATGGTGGAATCCGCTAGATGCAAATTTAAAGAGCAATCATCAAATTCATGGAAACCTAGCACATCACATAAAGTTTTTGGAATCGTGGAAACGCTAGCACCCAAATCTCACAAAGCATGGCACCCAAATCTCACAAAGCATGAAACAATCAAAAATTATAGATACGATGGAGATGTATCAGCATCCCCAAGCTTAATTCCTGCTCGTCCTCGAGTAGGTAAATGATAAAAAAGATAATTTTTGATGTGGAATGCTACCTAGCATAATCTTGATCATATATCTAATCATGGCATGAATATTAAGACACAAGTGATTCAAAGCAATAGTCTAGTTTTGACATAAAGACATTAATACTCAGGCATCCCAACAAACAATCATGTCTTTCAAAATATCAAGGCTAAAGAACGCTATCCCTACAAAATCATATAGCCTTGTCATGCTCTGTCTTCTTAACGCAAAGTATAAATCATGTACTACCCCGGTGTCAGCCAAGCAATTGGTTCATACTTTTTAACGCGCTTCAGCATTTTCAACTCTCACGCAATACATGAGCGCAAGCCATGGATATAGCACTATGGGTGGAATAGAATATGGTGGTAGGTTTCAAATGGGTAAAAGTGGAGAAGAAAGTCTCGCATCAACTCAACGTATCAACGGGCTATGGAGATGTCCATCAATAGGTATCAATGCGAGGAGTAGGAATTGTCATGCAACGGATGCACTAAGAGCTATAGTGTATGAAAGCTCAATATGAAAACTAAGTGGGTGTGCATCTAACTCTATAATGAAAAATTCCCACTAGTATATGAAAGTGACAACATAGGAGACTCTCTATATGAAAAACATGGTGCTACTTTGAAGCACAAGTGTGGAATTAGCATGCCCCTTTTTCTTTCCTTTTTTCTTCTTTCTTTCTTTTTTCTATTTTTTTCTTTTTTTTCTTTGTCCAGAGCCTCATCCCAATTCCATGCTCAAAAATCAAATCAAAATATAATGAAACAAAACTCCCCTAGGATTGTTGTTTGTATGGACGGTACCCGTGGATTCGGCTTGCCGTGGAGTGTGATTGATTGGTGGAGGGGGAGTAAAAACTTTACCATTCTGTTTGGGAACCGCCTATAATGTATCTAGCATGGAAAGTATTGTGAGCTACCTTGTTGTTTTCGTTGACAGGAAAAGCATGCCACTCAAAATATTTTTCTCTCTCAATTTAAACCTTGAGCTCTGGCACCTCTACAAATCCCTACTTCCCTCTGCGAAGGACCTATCTATTTACTTTATGCAATTTTTTATTTTTGCTTTGAGTCTCCATCTTCTCTTATAAGCACCAACTAGGGGGCACTATGATCGTACTTGAGCATTGGGCATAGCTAATATTTGAGTGTGTTTCATGAATGGATCAATGATTGAGCATGATGGGCTAGGGATAACTTTCTTTAGTGTTGATATTTTGAAAGACATGGTTGCTTGTTGACATGCTTGAGTATTGAAGTCATTATGTTAAAACTAGACTATTGCTTTGAATCATTTACAAGTCCAAATGTCCATGCTATACAAAGAAGAAAAGAATATGATGAACATGTTAGGTAGCATTCATAAATTATTTCTTTTATCATTTACCTACTCGAGGACGAGCAGGAATTAAGCTTGGGGATGCTGATACGTCTCCAACGTATCTATAATTTATGAAGTATTCATGCCATGTTTACAATAATTCTATATGATTTTGGTATGATTTTATTAGAACTAACCCGGACTGACGCTGTTTTCAGCAGAGCTACCGTGGTGTTGTTTTTGTGCAGAAATAAAAGTTCTCGGAATGAGCTGAAAATTTACGGAGAATATTTTTGGAAAATATAAAAAATACCGGAGCAAAAATATACCGGAGAGGAGTCCCGAGGAGGCCACAAGCCTAGGGGCGCCCCCCCCCCTAGGGCGCGCCCCCTTGGCTTGTGGGCCCCTCGAGCACTCCCCTAACGTGATTCCAACGCCAAGTATTCCTATAAATACAGAAACCACCGAAAAGAAACCTAGATCGGGAGTTCCGCCGCCGCAAGCCTCTGTAGCCATGAAAAACCAATCGGGAGCCCGTTCCGGCACCCTGCCGGAGGGGGAAACCATCACCGAAGGCCATCTTCATCATCCCGGCGATCTCCATGACGAGGAGGGAGTAGTTCACCCTCGGGGCTGAGGGTATGTACCGGTAGCTATGTGTTTGATCTCTCTCTCTCGTGTTCTTGAGATGACACGATCTTGATGTACCGCGAGCTTTATTAATATAGATGAATCATATGGAGTTTTCCCCTCTCTATCTTCTTGTGATGAATTGAGTTTTCCCTTTGAAGTTTTCTTATCGGATTGAGTCTTTAAGGATTTGAGAACACTTGATGTATGTCTTGCGATGGGATATCCGTGGTGACAATGGGATGTTCTATTGATCCACTTGATGTATGTTTTGGTGATCAACTTGCGGGTTCCGTGACCTTGGGAATCTATGCATAGGGGTTGGCACATGTTTTCGTCTTGACTCTCCGGTAGAAACTTTGGGGCACTCTTTGAAGTTCTTTGTGTTGGATTGAACATGATGAATCTGAAATTGTGTGATGCATATCGTATAATCAAGCCCATGGGTACTCGTGGTGACATTGGAGTATCTAGGTGACATTAGGGTTTTGGTTGATGTGTATCTTAAGGTGTTATTTTAGTACGAACTCTAGGGCTGTTCGTGACAGTTATAGGGATAGCTCATACGATTGATATGAAAAGATAACTTTGAGGTGGTTTCGTATCCTACAATAATTTCTTCGTTTGTTCTCCGCTATTTGTGACTTTGGGGTGAGCTCTTTGTCGCACGTGAGGGATTTACATATGATTCAACTATGTTAGTATTGTTGAGAGAACTTGCACTAGTGAAAGTATGAACCCTAGGCCTTGTTTTCAAGCATTGCAATACCGTTTGTGCTCACTTTTGTTACTTGCTACCTTGCTGTTTTTATATTTTCAGATTACAAAACCTATATCTACCATCCATATTGCACTTGTATCACCATCTCTTCGCCGAACTAGTGCACCTATACAATTTGCCATTGTATTGGGTGTGTTGGGGACACAAGAGACTCTTTGTTATTTGGTTGCAGGGTTGTTTGAGAGAGACCATCTTCATCCTACGCCTCCCACGGATTGATAAACCTTAGGTCATCCACTTGAGGGAAATTTGCTACTGTCCTACAAAACTCTACGCTTGGAGGCCCAACACGAGTCTACAAGAAGAAGGTTGCGTAGTAGACATCACCCAACTTGTGGGGGAATCATAGTTTCCATCATCCTTTCATCACTGGGACATGCTCTAATAATGAATAATGATGATCATCACACTTCTATTTACTTACAACTCAATATTACAACGATAGTAGAACAAAGTATGACTCTACATGAATGCAATACTCTAGTGTAGCAAAGATATCAAAAAAACGGACAAGCCATGGAAACATCATGCTAGCTATCTTACGATCATGTAATGCAATATGACAATGAATGCTCAAGTCATCAAAACGGAAGCGATGGAAGTTGCATGGCAATATATCTCGGAATGGCTATGGAAATGCCATAATAGGTAGGTATGGTGGATGTTTTGAGGAAGATATAATAAGGCTTATGTGTGATAGAGCATATCATATCACGGGGTTTGGATGCACCGGCGAAGTTTGCACCGACTCTCGAGGTGAGAAAGGGCAATGCACGGTACAGTAGAGGCTAGCAAATTGCGGAAAGGTAAGAGTGCGTATAATCCATGGACTCACATTAGTCATAAAGAACTCACATACTTATTGCAAAAGTTTATTAGCCCTCGAAGCAAAGTATTACTACGCATGCTCCTAGGGGGGAGGTTGGTAGGAGTTAACCATCGCGCGCCCCCGACCTTCACACAAAGATAGACAATCAAGGATAAATTGTGCTCCAACCTCCTAGCATAACGGGAGACTATACGTGCATGCTTCGAGAATCACAAACCTTAACACCAATATCTTACTAAACATGATCATCCACTAGTACCTCCCACATAATATCATCTCTATATTGCAAAACTATTGCAAGGAATCAAACATATCATATTCACTGATCCATAAGTTTTATGTAGGATTTTATGACTAACCATGCAAATGATCAATTCTCGTTGACTCTCTAAATACATATAAGTGAAGCAAGAGAGTTTAATTCTTTCTACAAAAGACCAAGCTCTATCAAATATAAGTGAAGCAAAAGAGCATTCTACAAATAACGGTTTTCTATGTGAAGAGAAATAGGCAATCCAAACTTCAAATGATATAAGTGAAGCACATGAAGCATTCTATAAAGCCATACTCAAAAGATATAAGTGAAGTGCAATGAGCATTCTATAAATCAACCATGTACTATCTCATACCAGCATGGTGTGTAAAAGAAAAGTGAAAACTAAACACAAAAGACGCTCCAAGATTTACACATATCACATGAACGAAATGAAAATGAAAACATACCAATACTTGTTGAAGAAAGATGGGATGCCTTCAGGGTCATCCCCAAGCTTAGACGCTTGATTCTCCTTGGATATTTACTTGGGGTGCCTTGGGCATCCCCAAGCTTGAACTCTTGCCTCTCCTCCTTCTCCTCATATCGACACCTCCTCGATGTTCGAACACTTCATCAACACAAAACTTAACAGAAGACTGGTGAGATCCATTAGTATAATAAAGCAAATTCCTACTTTAAGTACTATTGAAAACCCATTCATATTTTATATTTGCATTATCCATGCTGTATTATAACTTCTCCATGGCTTATACCACCGATAAAATTGATAGTTTCATCAGAACAAGCAAAACAATGCATCAAAAACAGAATCTGTCTTAACAGGACAGTATGTAGTAATCTGAACTTTGACCATACTTCCGTAACTCTAAAAACTCTGAAAAATTAGTACGAAATAAAAATTTTGTATAGAAATACTGTGTAAAAATTTCAGAAACTTTTGACGTTCCAGTAAAAAATGAAAATTCACTCACTACAGCCAAAGTTTCTGTTTTTACACCGCACATACCAACAAGCAATCTAATCATCCTAAAGGCAAATCTTGGCACATTATTTTTATAATACAATGTATTTGTACAAGGGGATAACTATTTTTTGTTGAAAAGTTTCTATGATTCAAGATTCACAAAGTTTCTGTGGGCATGAACAAAAGTTCAAGGACGTCCCCCACTTCAACGGTGCTCATCATCTCTCTCACTTTCACCTTTCTTTTTGTGAAGTTTTAGGTTCCCCTCTATATTTTTTTTGTTTTTAAACTTTATAAAAGCACACAACATAAATAAATGACTCTCTAAAACTTTCGGGTAGTCTCCCTGGCAGCACTTTCTTTAAAGCCATTAAGCTAGACATAAAGTACTCAAGTAGTGGATCCACCCGGATCCCAAGGTATATCAAAGCCAATTTAATTAACAATGATTTTTAATTTAGTAGTGAGCACAAAGTGATATATATCATGTGAGAACGAAGTCTAACTCTTTTCCTATGCATCGGCATGTCATACAAGAACAATTCATGCACATTAAGTAAAGGCCAATGCATAGTATAAACAGTTTCTTGCAATTTTATCGTATTGGAAACATAAAGAGGTGGAGATGTAGTTCCTCTCTCATAATAATTGCAAGTAGGAGCAGCAAGCACATGCATATTATATTCATCAAAATCATCATGTGTACTAGCAAAACGCAACCCATCAATATAATCCTTAATAAGAGCAAACTTCTCCGATATAGTGTAGTTGGGAGAATTCAAAAAGATAATAGGACTATCATGTGTGGGTGCAATAGCAACAATTTCATTCTTAACATAAGGAACTATAGCAAGTTCATCTTTATAAGCATAATTCATATTGGCATCAAGGCCACAAGCATAGCAAGCATCAAGTTCATCAAAAAGGGATATTTCAAATGAATCCAAGGGATCATAGCAATCATCATAGCATTCATCATAGCATTCATCCTTCGGTACGTGCGAAGGGTAATTAAACAATGTATGAGTTGAAGAGTTACTCTCATTAGAAGGTTGACACGGGTAGCTAATCCGCTCTTCCTCCTTTTGTTCTTCACTCTCCTCCTCATCTTTTTCATCTAATGAGCTCACAGTTTCAGCAATTTCTTCTTCCATAGATTCCTGCAAAATATTAGTCTCTTCAAAGGCAGTGGTCATTCTCTCAATAAATTCAATAATATCAGCATTGCAATCATAATTCTCATAGCAATATTTAAGTATGGCAAAATTTTCTGATTTGTAAGAAACATCATCATACTTTTCAATCAAGGAAGCACCTTTGAAAGCAACAAATTCTTCTATTCGTTCCACATAATAGTAATCATAATACCTTTAGCATAAGAAGCTAAGGTTTCATTATCATTAAATTTGCATGAAAAGGGAAGGTGTGGAGCGTTCATCCTAGAACAACAAGCAATATCATATCTCAAGCATAGCTCCCGAGCATACCAATGCAACATATGAATTTGATCCCATAACAATTTCCCTTTTGAGTCAAGCGATAATCTCTAAAGTATTCACGTTGATCCAACATTACTCCCATTATCAAGTTGAATCATATGCACTTATGATAGGAACTTTCCGTACTTGGATCATATGCACTTATGATAGGAACTCCAGCAAGCATCCGCAACTACCAAAGATCATTAAGGTAAAACCCAACCATATCATTAAGTATCAAGTCCCCTTTACTCCCATACGCAACAACCCACCTACTCGGGTTTATGCTTCTGTCACTCAAGCAACCCACCATAGGCAAATCATGAACATATTGCAACACCCTACAACGGGGATCCCTCACGTTTGCGCGACACGGAGGGCACCATACGACAGCACCATATCAACATACAACTCACATCCATAACATCATACCACAATTAACCCATAGGACAAAAGAGATCTACTCAAACATCATAGGATAGCCAAATATCATTGGAAAATAATATATGGAGTTGAGCACCATGTTTAAGTAGAGATTACAGCGGGGAAGAGAGGTGTTACACCGCTGCATAGAGGGGGAGAGAGTTGGTGTTGATGGCGGCGAAGTTGTTGGTGTAGATCGCCGTCACGATGATTGCCCCGGTGGCGTTCCGGCGCCACCGGGAGAGAGGGGGGAGAGCCCCCCTCCTTCTTCTTCTTCCTTGGCCTCCCCCCTAGATGGGAGGAGAGTTCCCCCTCTGTTCCATGGCCTCCATGGCGGCGAAGGGGCAAGAGCCCCTCCTAGATTGGATCTCCCTCTCTGTTCTCTTCTGTTTCGCGTTCCTGTTTTCTGGACGGAAACCGTTTCTTATATTCCCGGAGATCCATAACTCCGATCGGGCTGAAATTTTGAGGGGATTTTTATCCAAAAATTAGCTTCCTTGCGCCCGAAGGAGAGATCCAACCGACTTACGAGGTGGGCACAAGACACCACCACGCGTTTGGGACCCTAGGGCGCGCCCTGATGTATCGTGGGGGCTATGGGCCTCTGTTTGCGTTGATTCCACTTCTTAAAATTCACAAATATTCCAAAAAAATCTCCGTAAATTTTTATCGCGTTTGGACTTCATTTGATATGGATATTCTGCGAAACAAAAAACATGCAACAAACAGGAACTAGCACTGGGCACTGGATCAATATGTTAGTCCAATAAATCATATAAAATGTTGCCAAAAATATGTGAAAGTTGTATAATATTGGCATGAAACAATCAGAAATTATAGATACGATGGAGACGTATCAAGGAGGCTACCGACGAGCTGGTGGAGTCGAATTCGTTTCCTGACACTGCTGTCCTCCGCCGCTCCAGACGCGCCTCCTTGAAGCGGGGACACTCAACATAGATCTCCGCATTCCGCGTCGCCGCTGCGGCTTGTCCTGCAGCCATAGCGTCGGTGAGCTTCTTTGTGTGCGCAACCTGGCGCTCTACCTCCTTCTCAGAGCCTCCTGGAGTGGTAGACAAAGGAAAAGCCGTTGATGACTCTAGTGTGCCAGCTCCTGGAGTTGTAGACAAAGGAATAGCCGTTGATGACCCCAGTGTGCCTCCTGCGGCAGAGTAGAATTTTTCTTTCTGCAAAAAACAATATATTCAACCCAGATGGGCGTGTATAGGGTAGAAAAAGAGTTAATGTTTAATCAGGTTGTGTGTCTCTAAACACTTTTGTTTGGCTTAGATGAAATGAAGTAAGCGAGCTCCTCAGATCAAATGCCGACTTTCATAGCCTTGTTGGTTTATCTTAAGCTCTCATATAAGCCAGCTTTCGCGTTACTTATGCCGGTGTGATCAACTCAGATAAATTCTGGGTCAACTAAGTCCATAATAGGCATCAGAGTTGATTGATTTTATAAGGTGCACAACCAGGTCACATAAATGCGAGTGGCGTCTGATTTACGGGCAAGTGTAACTAGTAAAATAAGTTGGCGTATGCCGGGTTAAAGGGTGATTAGCTGAACTTTGAAGTTTCAAGCTCCCAAGTAACCAAATGATTAATTGATAAAGACTCCATCCTCAATAATATGAGATGAAAAACAAACCCTGGGTTCCAGGGAAAGTCGGCTTCATTCTAATAATCATTATATTAACATAGTGACTACAAGTTACTTTATGTATAATAAACATAATTGTTGTAAATAAAAACTATGTGTAATAAGGACGTCGTAGAGCTATGTTCCAAGGTCTGGGAGTTTCTCCCCCAGGTGTACGCATTTTATCATGTTCATGTATATCAATGAGATAGTAGGATTCGTTGCCAAGACTCTTGCTGACAACAAAGGGTCCTTCCCATGGGGGGAGAGCTTGTGCATCCCTGTCTGCTTTTGAATCAGATGGAGAACTAAGTCACCCTCTTGAAAGGTACGGCTTCGAACTCTACGGCTATGATAGTGTCATAGGTCTTGCTGATATATCACTGATCTCGATGCTGCAAGATCACGTGCCTCTTCCAGGGCATCAAGGGAGTCTCAACGAGCTGCTTCGTTTTTTGGTTAGACGTAAGCGGCCACCCTTGGCGAGTCATTATAGACATCACTTGGCAATACAGCCTCTGCACCATACACAAGGAAAAACGGAGTATAGCTCGTTGACCTGTTGGGAGTAGTCTGTATGCCCCATAACACAGCAGGAAGTTCTTCAACCCAACAGCCAGCAGTGCGCTTGAGGGGGGCCTGGAGCCTGGGTTTAATACCATGCAACAACTCGTGGTTTGCCCGCTCTGCTTGTCCATTAGACTGTGGGTGAGCCAGTGAAGCCAGATCCTGCCGGATGCGTTCTTTCCCACCGAATTTCGGCATAGCGCCCTCGAATAGGTTATTGCCGTTGTTTGTGGATGATAATGTGAGGATATCTGAATCAAAACATGATCTTCTTCAGGAATTTAACTGATGTCATTGCAACTGCTGATGGGTTTTGCCTCTACCCATTTGGTGAATTTATCAATTGTGACCAATAGGTGGGTCTTCTTGCAAGAGGATGGTCTAAAGGGACCAACCATGTCAAATGACCACGTGACTACAAATGACCACGTGATTGGAATCATCCTAAGAGCTTGTGCTGACATATGATCCTGTCGGCGTATCTATGGCATCCATCACACGTGCATACAATTTGTTCTGCATCTGCATGAGCTGTAAGCCAGTAGAATCCATGTCTGAAAGCCTTTGCAACTAAAGACCTGGAACTGGCATGATGACTGCAATCTCCGGAATGAATCTCATTGAGCATCTCTTAGACTTCTTCTGGAGATACAAATCGTTGAAAAAATCATGTGGCACTTCGTCTATGAAGTTCTCCATTGTATTATTGTGTATGCCTTAGAGCGTCTGACAATCTGTCGGGTGATGATTTCCTCTGTTGGGAGCTCGCCTCATGTTTTGTACGCCAGATAAGGCTCCGTCCATGCTGGGATAGCATGTGCTGCAACGACTAACGCAGACCCAAGGTTTGGGTTTGTGATGTGCACTTCAATGGGTAACTTAACTAATGGATTGTACAACTCATCCAGGAACACATTGGATGGTATGGTTTTCTTCTGAGAACCTAAACAAGCCAAAGCATCACCCTCTTCATTGAGTCATCGATCTATATGGTCAACCTGATACTCATTGAAGTGACCTGCGATTTTGTAACTATAGATTTGTAAGCCACCATGACAAGGTCTTTAGAGTCCCAACTCCATGTAACCTGTTGAGAAACGAGGTCTGAGTCTCCTAGACATCTAATATGACTAATTTTCATCTCTTTCGCGATCCGCGGTCCGTGAAGCAAAGCCTCGTACTCCGCAGTGTTATTCGTGTAGTTGAATAAAATTTGCAACACATAACGGAACTTGTCACCTCGAGGGAATTCAAGACAACTCCAATCCCCGTCCATCCAACTACCTGGACCCATTGAAATGCATAGTGCAATACTTGGTGTCCGACTTCTCTGGAGGGACTTGCAGTACTGTCCAGTCGTTGATGAAATCGACTGAAGTCTATGACTTGATAGTAGTTCGTGACACATACAAGATCTGCTATGGTCCTAGCTCAATAGCACTTCGTGATTCACCCTGTAGCGTCTATGTTCTGAATGATGTTAGCCAAACGTGCATAACTAATGACGGTGAAGAGGTGTTCTTGGAAATAGTGCTTCAGGTTGCGACTCGCCATAAATACACTGAAGATAAATTTCTTCCAATGTGGGTAGCTGATGACCCACAAGTATAGGGGATCTATCGTAGTCCTTTCGATAAGTAAGAGTGTCGAACCCAACGAGGAGCAGAAGGAAATGACAAGCGGTTCTCAGTAAGGTATTCTCTGCAAGCACTGAAATTATCGGTAACAGATAGTTTTGTGATAGGATAATTCGTAACGGATAGCAAGTAACAAATGTAACAAAGGTGCAGCAAGGTGGCCCAATCCCTTTTGTAGCAAGGGACAAGCCTGGACAAACTCTTATATAGAGCAAAGCGCTCCTGAGGACACATGGGAATTTCTGTCAAGCTAGTTTTCATCATGCTCATATAATTCGCGTTCGTTACTTTGATAATTTGATATGTGGGTGGACCGGTGCTTGGGTGCTGTCCTTACTTGGACAAACCTCCCACTTATGATTAACCCCTCTCGCAAGCATCCGCAACTACGAAAGAAGAATTAAGATAAATCTAACCATAGCATGAAACATGTGGATCCAAATCAGCCCCTTACGAAGAAACGCATAAACTAGGGTTTAAGCTTCTGTCACTCTAGCAACCCATCATCTACTTATTACTTCCCAATGCCTTCCTCTAGGCCCAAATAATGGTGAAGTGTCATGTAGTCGACGTTCACATAACACCACTAGAGGAGAGACAACATACATCTCATCAAAATATCGAACGAATACCAAATTCACATGATTACTTATAACAAGACTTATCCCATGTCTTTAGGAACAAATGTAACTACTCACAAAACATATTCATGTTCATAATCAGAGGAGTATTAATTATCATTAAGGATCTGAACATATGATCTTCCACCAAGTAAACCAACTAGCATCAACTACAAGGAGTAATCAACACTACTAGCAACCCACAGGTACCAATCTGAGGTTTTGAGACAAAGATCGGATACAAGAGATGAACTAGGGTTTGAGAGGAGATGGTGCTGATGAAGATGTTGATGGAGATTGACCCCCTCTCGATGAGAGGATCGTTGGTGATGACGATGGCTTCGATTTCCCCCTCCGGGAGGGAAGTTTCCCCGGCAGAACAGCTCCGCCGGAGCCCTAGATTGGTTCTGTCCAAGTTGCGCCTCGAGACGGCGGCGCTTCGTCCCGAACGCTCCCTTTTGATTTTTTCCAGGTCAAAACCCTCCATATAGCAGAAGATGGGCACCGGAGGCCTGCCAGGTGGGCCACAAGCCATAGGGGCGCGCCCCCCTGGCTTGTGACTGCCTGGTGGGTCCCCTGATGTATTTCTTTCGCCCAGTATTTTTTATATATTCCAAAATAATTCTCTGTAGATTTTTAGGACTTTTGGAGTTGTGTAGAATAGGTATCTCAGATTTGCTCCTTTTCCAGTCCAGAATTCCAGCTGTCGGCATTCTCCCTCTTCATGTAAACCTTGTAAAATAAGAGAGAAAAGGCATAAATATTGTACCATAATGTGTATTAACAGCCCATAGTACAATAAATATCAATATAAAAGCATGATGCAAAATGGACGTATCAACTCCCCCAAGCTTAGACCTCGCTTGTCCTCAAGCGAAAGCCGAAAAAGATAAATATGCCCACATGTTTAGAGATAGAGGTGTCGATAAAATAAAATACGGACATGAGGGCATCATGATCATCCTTAGAACAGCAACATATATTGACATATGATTTCTTATGCTAGGGTAACAATTCATTCACAAGGTAAAGTATGAATCAAGAACCCTATTGAGAACCAACAAACTATGATCTCAGTCATTGAAGCAATTCCAATTTATCATAACGTAGGAAAGAGTCAACATAAGAGCTTGTAAAGCAAATCCACATACTCAATCATCTTTTAATCTTTCATAATTGCTAACACTCACGCGGTACCTATGAGGTCAAAGCTTCAATCGGACACAGAGAAAGATAGGGGCTTATAGTTTTGCCTCCCAATTGTTTACCTCAAGGGTAATGTCAACAGAAATAACTCATGCTCACCCACATCCGAGTGGATATATGTGTCTAGATCATTCCCCAACACATGACGCTTGCCAAGAGATAAAGGCGAAATAAAGTAAGTGGTGAAGATCACCGCGACTCTTGCATAAAGATAAGTACTAGAAAAATAAAAGTAACAGATAGGCCCTTCGCAGAGGGAAGCAGAGGTTGTCATGCGCTTTTATAGTTGGATGTGCGATCCCTTAATGCAAAAGAATGTCACTTTATATTGCCCCTTGTGATAGAGAACTTTATTATGCAGTTTGTCGCTTTTATTTCTTCCATATCACAAGTTCGTATAAAGTTTATTTTCCTCACACTAATAGATCACACATATTTAGGGAGCAATTTATATTGCTTGCACCGATGACAACTTACTTGAAGGATCTTACTCAATCCATAGGTAGGTATGGTGGACTCTCATGGCAAAACTGGATTAAAGGTGTTTGGATGCACAAGTAGTATCTCCACTTGGTGCGGAAGTTTTGGCTAATATGGGGTGGAAGCAAGCGACACATGTTGAAGGATCTAAAACAATATAATTTCTATTCGGAAATAAGCAAACATAACCCATTATGTTGTCTTCCTTGTCCAACATCAACTTCTTAACATATAATATTTTAATGAGTGCTCACAATCATAAAAGATGTCCAAGATAATATATTTATATGTGTACCTCTCTTTCTTTATTACTTCCTTTTAATTGCCACAATGACCAATAGCTATGTTTGTCGACTCACAACAAATTTCCATCGACATACTTCTTATATGTGAATTCATCGCTCCCCATAAGATCATCATATATGCTCTTTGCTTTTATTCTTTACTTCTTTCTATTTCTTTTTCTCAAGATCATAGCAAACAAGCAAAGCCCTCAACTCAAAACTACTCTTTATTATATAACTCTCGGACTTGCTTACATAGGGGGAACATAAGGCAAAACTCAAAACTAGATCACACTAAAACTTTATTCTACGAGATCAAGATATAACCAAAAGGATCGAACTAAGAAAAAACGATAAAAGTAAAAGATGTGATGGTGATACGATACCGGGGCACCTCCCCCAAGCTTGGCACAAGCCAAGGGGAGTGCCCATACCCATGTGTTTAGTTGTCTTGCTTCGGAGGTGGTGATGTTATATTCTTGGCGATGATGCCCCTCGGAATGCGATTCTCCTCCTCAAGCTTATTATTTTGCTGTCTGAGATCCATTATTTCCTTGCGAAGTTTTCCCGTTACGGTTAGAGCTCCCATAACCCATGGATGTTTCATTGCTGCAGGGGAAGAAGCAACACTCTTTTTCATATTTTCATAAGTAAGAAATTTAGCATTGGGAGGGATAACCGAATTCGGAATTGCTGAGCTCTGAAATTCTTCCAACATGGCTCCAGGTTGTAGACGAGAGGTAACTTCTTGGTCTTCCTCCATGGCATCTATCCTCTTCAAGTCGGCCTCCATCTCTTCCTCTGTGGCCTGCCCGAAGTGGTTGGCTTCGCTGTAAACTCCAGGCCCCGGTGTCAGGTGAGAGGCTTGGCTCTCCCCGACCGACTCTTGCGAAGACATCTTGCTCTAAATCTGCTGCAGGAACGGCTCAAAACGAAAACAGGAAGTATTGTCGTGATACGAAGGTCAAAACCTTCGGGAGATTATATAATGAATTTTTACCGACCCGAAGGAGTGTTCCACAAGAAAACGGAGTCCGGAGGGTACACGAGGTGGCCACAAGCCACAGGGGCACGCCCAGGGGGGTAGGGCGCGCCCCCCTGTCTTGTCGCCTCGTGCGCTCTTCGGACTACTTTAAATTTTCCTAATTTTTTAAATATTCCAAAATGGAGAAAAATTGCTGTTGAAAAAGTTTTGGAGTCGGTTTGCTTACCGTAACACATACCTATTCCTTTTCGGAGTCTGAAACGTTCTGGTAGGTTTCCCTAATGTACTCCTCCGGAGTTATGGTATTGATAATATTTGTTTTAACATTTATGGGAGTACCTGAGATATAATGTTTGATTCTTTGCCCGTTTACCACCTTCGGATTTGTGCCTTCGGCGTTGTTGATCTTGATGGCACCGGAACGATATACTTCCTCGATAATGTAAGGCCCTTCCCATTTAGAGAGAAGTTTCCCTGCAAAGAATCTTAAACGAGAATTGTATAACAAGACATGGTCACCTACATTGAATTCACGTTTTTGTATCCTTTTATCATGCCATCTCTTAACTTTTTCTTTAAACAACTTGGCATTCTCATAGGCCTGGGTTCTCCATTCATCAAGTGAGCTAATGTCAAATAACCTCTTCTCACCAGCAAGTTTGAAATCATAGTTGAGCTCTTTAATTGCCCAATAACCTTTATGTTCTAGCTCTAGAGGTAAGTGACATGCTTTACCATAAACCATCTTATACGGAGACATACCCATAGGATTTTTATAAGCAGTTCTATAAGCCCATAATGCATCATCAAGTTTCTTAGACCAATTCTTTCTGGATCTATTAACAGTCTTCTGCAAGATCAATTTAATTTCTCTATTGCTCAATTCTACTTGACTACTAGACTGAGGATGATAAGGAGATGCAATTCTATGATTAACATCATACTTAGCAAGCAATTTACGGAAAGCACCATGAATAAAGTGTGAACCACCATCAGTCATTAAATATCTAGGGACTCCAAATCTAGGGAAAATAACTTCTTTAAGCATTTTAATAGAAGTGTTATGATCGGCGCTACTAGTTGGAATAGCTTCTACCCACTTAGTAACATAATCAACAGCAACTAGAATATGAGTATACCCGTTAGATTGTGGAAAAGGTCCCATATAATCAAAGCCCCAAACATCAAATGGTTCAATAACAAGAGAGTAATTCATAGGCATTTCCTGACGTCTACTAATATTACCAATTCTTTGACATTCATCACAAGACAAGACAAACTTACGAGCATCCTTGAAGAGAGTAGGCCAATAAAAACCAGATTGTAGTACCTTATGTGTAGTTCTATCCCCAGCATGGTGTCCTCCGTAGGCCTCAGAGTGACACTTGTGAAGGATCTATTCCTGTTCATGCTCAGGCACACAACGTCTAATAACACCATCTACTCCTTCTTTATAAAGGTGTGGATCATCCCAAAAGTAATGTCTTAAATCATAGAAGAACTTTTTCTTTTGTTGGTATGTGAAACTAGGCGGTATAAATTTAGCAACAATGTAATTAGCATAATCAGCATACCATGGAGCATTGTGCGAAGCATTTATGACAGCTAATTGTTCATCAGGAAAGTTATCATCAATAGGTAGTGGGTCATCAAGAACATTCTCTAATCTAGACAAGTTATCTGCTACGGGGTTATCGGCACCTTTTCTATCAATAATATGCAAATCAAATTCTTGTAGCAGAAGAACCCATCTAATAAGTCTAGGTTTAGCATCCTTCTTTTCCATAAGATATTTAATAGCAGCATGATCGGTGTGAACAGTTACTTTAGAATCAACAATATAAGGTCTGAACTTATCACAAGCAAACACAACTGCTAAAAATTCCTTTTCAGTGGTAGCATAGTTTCTTTGAGCACTGTCTAGAGTTTTACTAGCATAATAGATAACATTTAGTTTCTTATCAACTCTTTGTCCTAGAACAGCACCAACAGCATAATCACTAGCATGACACATGATTTCAAAGGGTAGGTTCCAATCAGGTGGTTGAACAACAGGTGCGGAAATCAAGGCTTTCTTAAGAATTTCAAATGCTTCTACACAATCATCATCAAAAACGAATGGAACATCTTTTTGTAAAAGATTGGTAAGAGGCCTAGAAATCTTAGAGAAATCTTTAATAAACCTCCTATAAAAACCAGCATGACCAAGGAAACTTCTTATAACTCTGATATCCGTAGGACACGGCATTTTTTCAATAACATCAACTTTAGCTTGATCAACTTCAATACCTCTTTCGGAGATTTTGTGCCCCAAGACAATACATTCATTAACCATAAAGTGGCACTTTTCCCAATTCAAGACAAGATTAGTTTCTTCGCATCTCTGCAAAACTCGATCAAGGTTGCTCAAGCAATCATCAAAAGAAGTTTCGTAAACGGAGAAATCATCCATGAAAACCTCAACAATCTTTTCACAAAAGTCAGAGAATATAGCCATCATACATCTTTGAAAGGTAGCAGGTGCATTGCATAAACCAAAAGGCATACGTCTATAAGCAAAGGTACCGAAAGGGCAAGTAAAAGTGGTCTTTTCTTGATCCTCTTTTGACACAGGTATTTGAGAGAAACCAGAATAACCATCTAGAAAGCAAAAATGTGTATGTTTGGATAGTCTTTCTAGCATTTGATCAATAAAAGGTAGAGGGTAGTGATCTTTTCTAGTAGCTTTATTTAATTTCCTAAAATCAATTACCATTCTATATCCTGTAACAATTCTTTGCGGGATCAATTCATTTTTATCATTAGGAACAACGGTAATACCTCCCTTCTTAGGGACACAATGAACGGGACTAACCCATCTACTATCAGCAATAGGATAAATTATACATGCTTCCAGAAGCTTTAGTATTTCATTTCTTACCACTTCTTTCATCTTAGGATTCAACCGTCGTTGGTGATCAACAACTGGTTTAGCATCAGGCTCCATATTAATTTTATGCTGACATAGTGTGGGGCTAATGCCCTTAAGATCATCCAAAGTATATCCAATAGCGTCACGGTGCTTCCTCAAAGTTTTCAATAATCTCTTTTCTTCATGCTCTGAAAGGTTAGCACTAATAATAACAGGATATATCTCCTTTTCATCAAGATAAGCATATTTCAGAGTATCGGGTAATTGTTTAAGCTCAAACACGGGATCACCCTTGGGTGGAGGAGGATCCCCAAGTATTTCAACAGGCAGGTTGTGTTTCAAAATAGGCTGCTGATCAAAGAAAATCTTATCTATTTCATTCCTTTCATTCATATGCATATCATTTTCATGGTCTAGCAAATATTGTTCTAAGGGGTCAGTAGGAGGCACAGCAATAGAAGCAAGACCAATAATTTCATCCTTACTAGGAAATTCTTTGTCATGGGGTTGTCTACGAAATTTAGAGAAATTGAACTCATGAGACACATCCCCAAAACTTACAGTAACAGTTTCTTTTTCACAATCAATCCTAGCATTAACAGTATTCAAGAAGGGTCTACCAAATATAATGGGACAAAAATCATCTTGTGGGGAACCAAGAACAAGAAAATCAGTAGGATACTTTATTTTCCCACACAAGACTTCAACATCTCTAACAATCCCAATTGGTGCAATAGTATCTCTATTAGCCAACTTAATGGTAACATCAATTTCTTCTAACTCAGCTGGTGCAATATCATTCATAATTTCTTGGTATAAGGTAAAGGTAATTGCACTCACACTAGCACCCACATCACATAAGCCATGATAACAATGATCTCCTATTTTAACGGAAACAACAGGCACGCCAACAATAGGTCTATGTTTACCCTTAGTATCAGGTCTAGCAATTCTAGCAGCTTCATCACAGAAATGAATAACATGCCCATCAATATTATCAACCAAGAGATCTTTAACCATAGCAATATTAGGTTCAACTTTAATTTGTTCAGGGGGTGTAGGTGTTCTAGTACAACTCTTACGAACCACAGTTGAAGCTTTAGCATGTTCCTCTATTCTAACAGGGAAGGGCGGTTTCTCAATATAAGCAGTGGGAATAACAGGATCAGCATTATAAATAATAGTTTCTTTCTCAACTTTAATAGGTTCAACTACTTTAACTTCAATGGGAGGATGGTATTTAAACCACTTCTCCTTGAGGAGATCAACATGAGTAGCAAAAGATTCACAGAAAGAAGCTACTATCTTAGAGTCAAGTCCATATTTAGTGCTGAATTCACGAAAAGCATCGGTGTCTATAAAGGATTTAACACAATCAAACTTAAGGTTTATACCTGACTCATTACCTTCGTCGAGTTCCCAATCTTCAGAGTTGCGTTTAATTCTTTCCAATAAATCCCATTTGAATTCAATATCTTTCTTCATAAAGGAACCAACACAAGAAGTATCGAGCATGGACCGATCATTATTAGAAAGCCGAGCATAAAAATTCTGAATAATAATTGCTCTCGGAAGCTCATGATTGGGGCATGAATATAACATTGACTTAAGCCTCCCCCAAGCTTGAGCGATTCTTTCTCCTTCACGAGGCCAAAAATTATAAATATAATTCCGATCACGATGAACCAGGTGCATAGAATAAAACTTCTGATGAAATTCCAATTTCAATCGGTTGTAGTTCCATGATCCAATATCATCACATAGCCTATACCATGTCAATGCCTTCTCCTTCAAAGATAAAGGAAAGACCTTCTTCTTGACATCATCCTCGGGCAAACCTGCAAGCTTAAATAACCCACAAACTTCATCCACATAGATTAAATGCAAATCAGGATGTAGTGTTCCATCTCCTGCATAAGGATTAGCTAGCAGTTTCTCTATCATACCCGAAGGAATCTCATAATAAATATTTTCAGTAGGTGCAGTAGATTGAGGAGCATCTCTTTGTGCTTCCGGTCGAGGTGAAGGTACCCCGAACAAACCCCTCAAAGGATTATTTTCCATAGTAACAAGTGACAGTAAATTTCAGCACACTAAATAAATTTTTCCTTACCAATTTCCACTCACCAAAGGCGCTTCACTCCCCGGCAATGGCGCCAGAAAAGAGTCTTGATGACCCACAAGTATAGGGGATATATCTTAGTCCTTTCAATAAGTAAGAGTGTCGAACCCAACGAGGAGCAGAAGGAAATGACAAGCGGTTCTCAGTAAGGTATTCTCTGCAAGCACTGAAATTATCGGTAACAGATAGTTTTGTGATAGGATAATTCATAACGGATAGCAAGTAAAAAATGTAACAAAGATGCAGCAAGGTGTCCCAATCCCTTTTGTAGCAAGGGACAAGCCTGGACAAACTCTTATATAAAGCAAAGCGCTCCCGAGGACACATGGGAATTTCTGGCAAGCTAGTTTTCATCATGCTCATATGATTCGCGTTCGTTACTTTGATAATTTGATATGTGGGTGGACCGGTGCTTGGGTGCTGTCCTTACTTGGACAAACCTCCCACTTATGATTAACCCCTCTTGCAAGCATCCGCAACTACGAAAGAAGAATTAAGATAAATCTAACCATAGCATGAAACATGTGGATCCAAATCAGCCCCTTACGAAGCAACGCATAAACTAGGGTTTAAGCTTTTGTCACTCTAGCAACCCATCATCTACTTATTACTTCCAAATGCCTTCCTCTAGGCCCAAATAATGGTGAAGTGTCATGTAGTCGACGTTCACATAACACCACTAGAGGAGAGACAACATACATCTCATCAAAATATCGAACGAATACCAAATTCACATGATTACTTATAACAAGACTTATCCCATGTCCTCAGGAACAAACGTAACTACTCACAAAACATATTCATGTTCATAATCAGAGGAGTATTAATTATCATTAAGGATCTGAACATATGATCTTCCACCAAGTAAACCAACTAGCATCAACTACAAGGAGTAATCAACACTACTAGCAACCCACAGGTACCAATCTGAGGTTTTGAGACAAAGATCGGATACAAGAGATGAACTAGGGTTTGAGAGGAGATGGTGCTAATGAAGATGTTGATGGAGATTGACCCCCTCTCGATGAGAGGATCGTTGGTGATGACGATGGCTTCGATTTCCCCCTCCGGGAGGGAAGTTTCCCCGGCAGAACAGCTCCGCCGGAGCCCTAGATTGGTTCTGTCCAAGTTCCGCCTCGAGACGGCGGCGCTTCATCCCGAAAGCTCCCTTCTGATTTTTTCCAGGTCAAAACCCTCCATATAGCAGAAGATGGGCACCGGAGGCCTGCCAGGTGGGCCACAAGCCACAGGGGCGCGCCCAGGGGGGTAGGGCGCGCCCCCTGGCTTGTGACTGCCTGGTGGGTCCCCTGATGTATTTCTTTTGCCCAGTATTTTTTATATATTCCAAAATAATTCTCCGTAGATTTTCAGGACTTTTGGAGTTGTGTAGAATAGGTATCTCAGATTTGCTCCTTTTCCAGTCCAGAATTCCAGCTGCCAGCATTCTCCCTCTTCATGTAAACCTTGTAAAATAAGAGAGAAAAGGCATAAATATTGTACCATAATGTGTATTAACAGCCCATAGTGCAATACATATCAATATAAAAGCATGATGCAAAATGGACATATCAGTAGCGCTCCTTGGAAGCTGTGAGGACTTCGCTGATATAATAGAGCGGTTATTGAACCAGATGCTCTTTCCCTTTCTCCTTGCGCTCCACAACGACTGCTGCACTAACTTCCTTGTTGTTTGCAATGATGTACCACAACATAGGTTCCTTTTTCAGAGGAGCTGCAATAATTGGCGCTTCGGAGAGCTGTTTCTTGAGGGCATCAAAAGCAGTGTGGCTTCTGCGTCCCAATCAAAAGTATCAATTCTCTTCATAAGTCGGTAAAGAGGGATCACCTTCTCGCCTAGCCAGCTTATAAACCGGCTCAACGCAGCCTCGCATCCTGTCAGCTTTTGAACATCGTTGAGGGAAGCCGGCTTTATCAGGTTGACTATCGGCTGGATTTTTTTAGGGTTTGCCTCGATACCTCTCTCTGATATGATGAAACCAAGGAGTTTGCCTGCTGATACGTCTCCAACGTATCTACTTTTCCTCACCCTTTTGCCCTTGTTTTGGACTCTAATTTGCATGATTTGAATGAAACTAACCCGGACTGACGCTGTTTTCAGCAGAACTACCGTGGTGTTGTTTTTGTGCATAAATAAAAGTTCTCGGAATGGAATGAAACTTTTTGGAGAATTATTTTGGAATAAATAAGAATTATTGGAGCCAAAATCCACCGAAGAGGGGGGGCAGGGTGAGCATCACCCACTAGGGTGCGCCAGGCCCCCTAGGCGCGCCCTGGTGGGTTGTGCCCACCTCGTGGCCCCACTTGCCCTATCTCCGCCACTATAAATTCCTAAATTTGGAGAAAAAAATCAGAGAGAAAGAATTACCGCGTTTCACGAGACGGAGCCGCTGCCACCTCTTGTTCTTCATCGGGAGTCCAAATCTGGAGCCCGTTTGGGGCTCCGGAGAGGGGAATCTTAAGTCTTCGTCATCATCAACCTTTCTCCATCTCCAATTCCATGATGCTCCCCACCGGGAGTGAGTAATTCCTTCGTAGGCTTGCTGGTCGGTGAGGAGTTGGATGAGATTCATCATGTAATCGAGTTAGTTTTGTTAGGGCTTGATCACTAGTACCCATTATGTTCTGAGATTGATGTTGCTATGACTTTGCTATGCCTAATGCTTGTCACTAGGGCCCGAGTGCCATGATTTTAGATCTGAACCATTTATGTTATCATCTTTATATCCATGTTCTTGATCCGATCTTGCCTAGTCATATGCACCTATTACGTGTTATGATCTGTCAACCCCATAGTGACAATATTTGGGATACTTCGCGGTGATGACCGTAGTTTGAGGAGTTCATGTATTCACCATGTGTTAATGCTTTGTTCCGGTTCTCTATTAAAAGGAGGCCTTAATATCCCTTAGTTTCCTTATGGACCCCGCTGCCACGGGAGGGTAGGACAAAAGATGTCATGCAATTTCTTTTCCATAAGCACGTATGACTATTTACGGAATACATGCCTACATTACATTGATGAACTGAGCTAGTTTTGTATCGCCCTAGGTTATGACTGTTATATGATGAATATCATCCAACGAGTTACCGATCCAGTGCCTACGACCTTTCCACTTATAGTTCTTGCTGAGTTACTACTGCTGCTGCTGTTCCAACTGCTACAAAACTATTGCTACTGCTGTTACCGCTACTGTTACTATTTCTACTGCTATCAAAACTATCATATTACTGTGCTACTGATCACTCTGCTACACATATTTAATCTTCACGTGTGGTTGAATTGACAACTCAACTGCTAATACTCTCAAGTATTCTTTGGCCCCCCTTGTGTCGAATCTATAAATTTGGGTTGAATACTCTACCCTTGAAAACTGTTGCGATCCCCTATACTTGTGGGTTATCACCTGCCGGTACCCCGAAGACAAATTTTTCTTAGGTTCAGCTTTAACTGATATGTGTGAACTTTTGCAAACGTTTCCTTCAGATCATCGATTTGGGATTTGATTTGCTGAGATTTGACCACAATGTCATCGACGTAGGCGTGCACATTGAGTCCAATCTGCGTATGCAGACAATTCTGGATGCACCGCTAATAGGTTGCACTAGCGCTCTTTAGACCAAAAGGCTTTGATGTATAACAAAATGCTCCAAAAGGTGTGATAAAAAATGTCTTTTCCTGGTCTTCTAGCTTCACCTTTATCCGATGATAACCAGAATAAGCATCCACAAAACATAGGGACTCACATCCAGCTATTGAGTCAATGATCTGGTTAATGCGAGGCAGAGCAAATGTATCCGTGGGACAAGTCTTGTTCAGGTCTGTGTAGTCAACACACATTCTCCAAGTTCGATTATTTTTCAGCAAAAGGATTGGGTTAGCCCGCCACTCAGGGTGAAAGACTTTGATGATGAATCCGGCTGCCAGTAGCCGGGCTACCTACTCTCCAATAGCTTTGCGTCTCTCGTTATTAAAGTGAGGGGGAATTGCCTATCAGACTTCATCTTGGTGTCAATATTTAAACTGTGCTCAACGAGTTCTCTTGAAACGCCAGGCATGTGAGAAGGTTTCCATGCAAAGATGTCCCTATTCTCACGGATGATCTCGATGAGCGCGCTTTCCTATTTATTTGTTAGGTGTGACCCAATGGTAAATTGATTAGAGGAGTCCCTCGGGGTGAAATCAACTTGCTTGGTATCTTTAACTAATTCGAACTTCAGCTTAGACTCCATAGCCGGTTTCTTGAGTGAAGTCATGTCCTCTGGGACAACCTGGAGTTTGTAGAGCTTCAACTCTTCCTATGCATAGAATGTCCCTGCATAAATAGCATCTCCTTCATCACACTCCAGTGCAATGCCCCGATCTCCATTGACGGTGATAGTATCGTTGGGACCTGACATTTTCAACTTGAGGTAGACATAACATGGTCATGTCATGAATTTTGCATAAGCTGGGCGCCCAAATAGAACATGATATGGGCTCTTGATTTTGACAACCTCAAATAACAGAAACTCAGACCCGTAGCTTTTCTGAGTGCCGAAGGCGACTTCTAGGTATACCCTCCTGATGGGCTGGGCTGACTTCCCATGAACAATCCTGTGAAATACCGTCGATGATGGCTACAGTTGTTTATGTGTGAGATTCATCCTATTGAACGTGTCGTAGTATAGTATGTTAATACTACTGCCTCCATCCATCAGTACTTTGGATAACTTATATCCACCAACCCGAGGAGCAACGACCAAAGATAGACTCCCAGGATTATCGACTCATGGATGATGATCTGCTTGACCCCAAGTGATAGGCCGTTCTGACCAGTTGAGCCATTGCGGTACTGCGGGTGCCACCATATTGACGGCGCGTCTATGCAACTTCCTATCTCGTTTGAGCGTAGTGGTGGTGAAAAATGGTACTGATAGTTGTTCGGTTGCTTGGGGTTGCTCTACAACCCAGACTGATTATTGTGATTATGCGATCCTTGGCCAGCTCAATGGTGGTTATGCCTTTCATTTCCAGCGCCCATATTACCAGCTCTTGAGTTTCTAGGGTGTCCACCATTGTTTCCTCCATCGTTGTGGTGACCACTAGGTCCTCCATTTTTGAACTCCTGCATTATATAGCATGCAGTCCTCCCAAGCATGACTCGAAGGACGTCCCGACCTGCCATGATGAGGGCAGGGTGCCTTTAGAGCTTGTTGGTAGTTACTTGCGCAAAATCCCTACGACTGCTTCTTGAAACCGGAAATGTTGTTCTGACACTGACCTTTGTATCCAGGGTTGGTATGGCTGACCAAGTTGGAATTTCCATCCTCGTTTTTTCCGCTTGTTGCTGTTATTGCCGTGATATCCATTGTTATTGTTCTGATGGCTCTTACCACCATTCTTCTTGCCTTTCCCAGACTTCTCACCATCAGAATTTGGGTCTTCAATTTTGTCGGACTCCGCATACTTGGTCATTGCTTCCATGACCTCACTCATATCTCCCACAGTGTGTTTGATGCGCCCGAGCTTGTGAGTCAATGGCTTGAACTTGCAGTTTTTCTCCAAAACCAGAACAGCTATCTGTGCCGTGATGCTTTCCGAGGAGTGAATAATTTCTGCCACCCTGCATGTACAATGATGGGTTGACTCTCCGTCTTTCTGAATACAATGCTCCAGATCAACGATTGTTGTTGGACGCTTGCAGGTTCCTTGGAAATTCTTGACAAAATGATCCTTCAGTTCTTGCCAGGTGTGGATTGAATTTGTTGGCAGATTCTTCAACCACGCCCGTGCCGGTCCTTCCAACATCATGGTCAGGTACCTGGCACAAACTCTGTCACTAACTTCCAGCATATCCATGGCTAATTCATAGCTCTCAATCCAGTCGGCGAGAGTCATGTCTGTAGTATAATTGAGGACCTTGCGGGGTCCTTTGAAATCTGGTGGCATACGCTCGTTCCTCAAAGCTGTCCCCAAACACCGAGTGGCAATGGTCCTTCCGACGAATCATGTACCTACCGGGGTTTGAGTTGTGGCGGGTGGGTTTGTCATGTTTCCTGCCCTGGTTGGAAGTAATCAGAAAATGTATTTCTTGCAGTCACTACTCGCACCGCTCGTGCGTTATCAACAATAGCTTGCGCATCTGAGACCGGCCTTGGCTGCTGGTTATGCACGTGACGCTCCCTCTGACGTCGTGCATTGCTTGACCCTGCTGGAACAGGTGACTCTCCACGCCGAGTGGAAACCCTCTAGCTGTTGTAAGGCGTGGAGTGTAGCCTGTGATGACTGTTTGTGTAATTCGCCTGCTGCGTGACCGCTGTCTCCAACAGTTGGATTGGCTTCCTTGCCTCAACTTTGAACAGACTGTTGCCCTGGATGGGGATCATCGATAGGTTGTTCGTCGCTGCATACACATTATCCACTGGGTTAGAGTAGTAATCATCCGGCGTGTGGAAGCGTACCGGCGGCTGCTGGATCTGTTGTTGGTTAGCCGACTGCTGGATCTGGTGTTGTTGCCGCGGCTGGAATTGACCTGGAGATGGTTGTTGCATCTGTTGTTGATTTGGGGGCACGAAACCAAGACCCGGCTAATGTGCATCGACTCCTGCAGGGGGTGCTCCTCCAATATCGGCTCCCAGGTTCATACCCGACGTCATCTGGGCAGGGCCACCTGGTGGTGTTTGAAAAGATTCGGTGGCTCCAGTTGTCCTCCCTTCGTTTGAAAACGGCTCTGGTGCCTCCTCTGCTGCACTGTAGCCAGCTCACCTTGACGAGAAGTAATGTGCACTTGTTCGTTCTTCACGCGCCAGGTTTCCTCCAGGACGTTTTTCTGGGCCTCGGCGAGATGTGCGTTTTGTGTCGCTATCACTTGCTGGACTTGGGCGAGCTGTTTACGACACTTCTCGATCTCCGTTGCACGAGCAGCGACGTTCATTGAGGTCATTTTTGTAAAGTTTTCATTGCTATGGTTTTTTCGTCTATTCGATACTTTATCCGATCTTATATTATAATACACAGTTTCTCTAAAAAAAATCGTTTTACTGTCACATTTCCTTGACCACAACATATTCATCCACTCTAGAGACCTTCAAAGTATCACATATTTCGTTCAGTGAGAGATGATGTTTCCGCCGACTATGAGATGCCTGTGGCAACTTTGTCAATCTTAAGATGTTATGCTCGATCAATATCTCGAAGGTGTTCATAGGGGTAGGGAGTGTACATGCGTTTATAGGGTTGAGTGTGTACGTGGGTGTATGTGAGCATCTGTTAAAAAAAAAGAGCATCTGCGATTTAAAAATAATAATATATGGGCATTAAGATTTTTTTCATAAAGAAGAGACGAAGGTATGGTATTCGCTACTCTTCTTCAGTATCGAAGTGGTTATTTACCAGAAGTAGAGTCGGGCCCACATTTAGCGATGACCGCCGAGACCCTCAAACTGTCAAACACTGACGGACAGAGAAAACACTGAAACTCACACATCCACGCGGGGACAGCACGACCGACCGCACGCACACGCGCGCGTCCCCGGCGACGTCACCGGAGGGAGACGGCGACGAGCTTCGGTCCCCGCGACCTTCTCGCCGGAGCTCCCTAGGCGGCCGCCGCCATGGCTCGCCGGTCTTCGTCCTCCTCCTCGTCGGGGGCGTGGCGCTACCTCAACCCCGCCTACTACCTCAAGCGGCCCAAGCGCCTCGCGCTCCTCTTCTTCGTCTTCGTCGCCGCCACCTTCGCCTTCTGGGACCGCCAATCGCTCGTCAGCGAGTACGAGGTGCGCTCCCCCGTCTCGCCCCCGGAGAATTCTCCTCTGATCCGGGTCGGAACCGCGGGGATCTGATTGAATTTGGTTGTTGCGGAAGTAGCTTCGAATTCGTCGCGGCGCTGGTTGCTCGCTGGATCTGGGTAGCGATGATGACTTGGGGTTAGAGCCGTCGGGACGAATGGGTTTAGGCTTATGCTGCGTCTGCCTATATGGGGCTCATTTGGGAGAGATTGTGCCGAGGATCTGGCGTTCCTTTTGAATCTTGACGCTTTTGTCTGAGATTTGATCTTTTGAGCGAGTGGATCTTATGAGGGACCACTAGGCTACAGCTCAACTATACGTGTGTAACAATTATTGGTATTAGCTTAGATTTCTTTCCAGCTTTGACTGTAATTTGGCGAAGAATTGTGTGTCTTTCCAATCCCAGAATTACTGGGATGAATATGGGTACAGTGAGGTACTTTAGCAGCTTAGATTTTTCTCAGGCGGGAAAACCCTAACTGTTTTAGTTAATCCGGGGGAATAATCCAGACCTTGCCATGTCTCTCAATTACTACATGGTGTAGATTTGGAGAACTGAATACTAGTTAGAACACTATTATACTCCCTCTGTTCCTAAATATAAGTCTTTTTAGAGATTACAATATGAACTACATACGAAGCAAAATGAGTGAATCTACACTCTAAAATATGTCTATATACATCCGTATGTAGTCCATATTGAAATATCTAAAAAGACTTGTATTTAGAAACGGAGGGAGTACATGGCACATGGCACATGCAACTTTATGATTGTGGTTTGTAGTGAAACTGTTCGTTGAATAGCTGTTGTATTCTGAGGAGCGACTGTAACTGTGATTGCCCTGTTATGTTAGTATAGTCATATAGAGACTCATATTGGTCTAAGCTTGGCGAGATACAAATGTTCGTTGGGACTTGTTATGAGTAATTAAATAATTTGGTGGATGCGACATGCGAGTATGCGACACGTGAGCTGTACTATTTATACTACTGTTTGTTAGATATGCTAGTTAAGTTGATCCAGTTCGCAATAAGCGGATGAGTGAAATCTGAATTGGATGTAAGGTTAATATCCCATCTGCTAGTTAGAAATGCTATTTATTTGATCTTTTCTCTAATTTTGTTGTACCATTCTTGTGTGACAGTGTGAGAGTGAATGAAGGTATAGTATTCAGTCAAGAAATTTTGGTAATGGCTCATGTATTTGACGTCATCACGGATGGCAAGATATAGTGTGGCATTAGATTGTTGTAGTTCATTGCCACTGTTACTGTGATCAGTAGGTATAGTTGGGACTTGTGTGTGTATGGCTGTACGGTGACATATTATTTGATTTAATTTGACTAATATAAATCTTTCTTAAATATGCATATACCTCTTACATTCCTATATCACATGAGTTCATTGTCAAATGTAAAGCTTAAGAACCTGAGCATCACTATAATTAGTGCTATCCAAAAGCAGCATGTGGCCAAGTTGAATTGTGCTTGTTGGCATGATAACTACGGCTGCTAAATGTGAATGAATAATGATGAGGTTTTGGGATGCACTTGATAAATGTGTTCTTGCCGCTTCATTTATTTGGTACCATCTCTACTCTGTAGACATGCAGTTCAGCTTCTCTCTTTTTTTTTTGAAGAAAGGCATCGAGTGTCATTTTATATTTCATTATTCATTGCTTGTTTTTCAACCTTATTTGCTGTATTAATCTAATTTCTGTTTTCTTGTGTTGCAGTCTGAGATTTCCCGATTACAAAATGAAATAAATCAGTTGCATGGTCAGGTATGTACTATTGCAATTTTTGTAACTGCCATAGGGTTTACTTTCTTTCTTCCTTTTAATCAACATTATTCTTTTTCCTTTGAAAATTTAGCGAATTTTCTGTCTCTGTAGTTAAGGAAGGCTGGTGTTCAACTGGAAGAAAATCCAGCAATTGAAATTCCCAGAAAAGATCTTGTAGAGATTGATCCTATTAATAATGAAAGGAGGGAAAAGGTTAAGGAGGCTATGCTCCATGCCTGGAATTCCTATGTAAAGTATGCATGGGGAATGGATGAGCTTCAGGTATGCTTAGTAATTCTGCTCTATAATTTGTTTTCATTTTCAATTTGTCTCGAAAAACTCTACAATGTTTTCGTTCTTCATCTTTTCAGCCGCAATCAAAGAATGGTGTTAATAGCTTTGGTGGTCTCGGGGCAACCCTTGTGGACTCGCTAGATACACTGTATATAATGGGCCTAAGAGATGAGTTTCAGAAGGCCAGAGAGTGAGTTCCACTTGTATTGAACCATGCAGAGATTTCAAAATGCTGCAGCTGGTTCTTTCATTTCATCCATTACCGAAATTAGCATTTGATTTTAGTTTTCTTTTATGAAAGTTCAGTTCTGTATATAATTAGGCTATGTTACCTTGAACTTCCTAATGTAAAAATATGCATTGGACTAATCCAGTTAGTAGGAATATGATTCTAGCAATTCCATAGTTCTCATGGCCCTCAGGGGTGGCCAAGGGGGCTTGTCTAGGTGCATGGCTTTTACAAGGCTTATTGGGCATTTATGTATTTGGTCCATTCATATGTCCATATATTCCCTCTATGCTACAGGATAATCCGAAGGGTCTTCTTGACTATCTTTTTGTTGGGCAGTCTATTGGTTTCATGGCTTTCATCTGATCTATCCATGCAATAAAAGACTAATATTTTATTAATGTATTAGATGTCCGTTTCTTTTGTATCATCTCACATCATAGTATTCCTTGCAGCCATTTGAATACTTTGTTGTGATTTATGTCATACTCCGGATCTGACGTGTGTCCATTTCATGATAATAGCTGGGTGGCAGAGTCATTAAGCTTTGACAAGGATTATGACGCAAGCGTTTTTGAAACGACCATAAGGTTGCATTACAAGGTTTATCTTTGTTATAGTATTCTTGCAGATATTTGGCTGCATAGGTCTATGCCATGTAGCCATATCGCATTATGATTTACTAGCTTAACTGTCTAAGCTTATGTTATCTATTCGTATTTAGGGTTGTTGGAGGTCTCCTCAGTGCATATGATATGTCGGGTGACAAAGTATTTCTCGAAAAGGCGAAGGATATTGCTGATCGATTGTTACCTGCCTGGGATACAACATCTGGTATCCCTTATAATTCAATCAACTTAGCTCATGGTCGAGCTCATAATTTTGGATGGACCAACGTGAGTAACTGATGCTCTATTTTCCATTAAGTACCTACTGCCGCTGCAAGTTCCTTCCAAACACACGAATATTACAATCATGCTTATTTACCAGCATACCAGTAAGCTTCAATTTTATACCAAGGCTTAGAAATCCATCTCAAGCCTCAATGCTCAGATACAGAAGTCACTTACATGCTACTGAGCGTTGATCTCTGCGGTGCAACTTACCATTGAGAATCACTATCAAATATTGTCTTTTTTTTATGACACATTTCACGTGAACCTATTTTGTTTTCTCTAATGGACGATGAATCATATGCTTTATTATTTCTGCAGGGTGATAGTATCCTTGCAGATTCTGGAACGGAGCAACTTGAATTTATAGCTTTGTCCCAGAGAACCGGAGATCCTAAGTACCAGATGAAGGTTAGTATTTCATTCACCGTACCTGTAATTTGCTGGGACAATTCTTTGTTACTAAGTGTTGTAGCTAGTTTTGTGCAAAACATAGCTACCAGCCACACTCAAGAGTGGGAAGTTCTCTTGTTGGATTCGTAGTCTCAATCTACTGCTATTTTTTGCTAGTAAAATTCCCATGTATGTCTGGCATGTTTGTACATTCAAATCCATCCTATATGTCTTCTTTTTTGGCCCCTTTTTTTCAGTATTGATCTCTCATGTTTGTTGCCAAAATATTATTCTAGGCAGAAAATGTCATCCGACAGCTTCAGAAGATATATCCAAGTGACGGCTTACTTCCTATCTATATAAATCCTCAGTCAGGACAAGCATCATACTCAACAATAACATTCGGTGCTATGGGAGATAGGTAATGCTATTTATCCTACTATTTGAACCAAGTTATATTCTAACTCAAATAGTGGTGCTCTATTTTTGCCATTCAACCATGTAATATTTTGTGCAAATTGTTAAGCAAGTTTGATCTATCTTATTGGACCATAGATAAATTTTTTTATCACATATTCGGTTGATATTGACTCCAAAAGATAAAAAGAACTCATATTTGCATGCGTGTTTCAGCTTCTACGAGTACTTGCTCAAGGTCTGGATTCAGGGGAATAAAACCGAGAGCGTAAAACATTACAGGTGCAAGCCTGACTTCACAATTCATCATAATCCTTTTCATCATTTTTAGTGAAAAGTCAATTTATTCTGCTTTGTAACATGATTAATATTTCCATTTACGGTGCTTAACTCAGACAAATGTGGGAGACATCAATGGAAGGTTTAATAAGCTTGACCAGGCAAACTAAACCCTCTAATTACACATATATCTGCGAGAAAAGTGGTGGCTCGTTGTCTCACAAGGTAAAGAATCTCCATTCTGCTGATTGTCAGCAGGATGCTTTCTAAAGCTTATCTTGCATTGTCTCTCTAAAGTTCTGACTGGTTCGGCTTGTGACCGACACAGATGGATGAACTTGCATGCTTCGCCCCTGGTATGCTGGCGCTTGGAGCCTCTGGTTATGGGCCTGAAAAAGCTAAACAAATTATGAATCTGGCAGAAGAGGTAAATCCTCTTAAGGAATCTCATTTCCGTATCCAATATTTCTTATTATTGCATATGGTTTTGTTCTGTTTGTCTATCTGATTTCCTTTTCCTATTCTCTTTATAGCTTGCTCGGACCTGTTATAACTTTTACCAAACAACTCCCACAAAGTTGGCTGGAGAGAATTATTATTTCCACGCAGAACAGGTAGTGTGCGGGCCCTTATCTTCTTTCTAGCAATCCAGTACCATGGCATCAACTCTTTTTGTTAAAAACAATGTCATCAACTAGTGGTACTTTCCAACTTCATAGGATATGAACGTGGGCACATCATGGAATATCCTGAGACCAGAGACTGTGGAATCACTTATGTACCTGTGGCGCCTTACGGGGAACAAAACATACCAAGATTGGGGATGGGACATATTCCAGGCATTTGAGAAGAACTCCCGCATAGCATCTGGATATGTGGGACTAAGAGATGTAAGTTCTTAGTGGCACCTTCCATCCTGGAATTTCCCCACTGAAAACACCTGCCTTACACTACACAAAACTTACTGCAATGTTTCGATCTCAGGTCAATAGTGGTGAAAAGGACGACAAGATGCAGTCCTTCTTCCTAGCAGAGACGCTCAAGTACCTCTATCTGTTGTTCTCCCCTCCGTCAGTCGTATCTTTCGATGAGTGGGTCTTCAACACTGAAGCTCACCCTTTGAGAATCGTTCCGACACATGGTAGTAACGGCCAGTCAATCGAAACTGCAACGCCAGTGGTCCGACTGTTTGGTAGGAAGCAAGGGAAACAGGGGTAGGCCTGAACAACAGAGCAGAGGATTTTTGCATCCGCCGTGTGATTGTGACCTGCCTTGTTGAGAACGTTATGTTACGATGGGAATTTCTTCCTGCAGCGGCAAGGGTTGCAAATCACGGCACTAGGCTATGTAGGCAACACAATTGTAGGTAGAACATGATGGATAATCTGGGGCATGCTGACCTTGAGAGTATAACCAAAGATCAGCGGCCCCATGAAAGTTTTCATCTTCGAACTTGCCTATGCTCCATGCGTTATTGATTTGCAACGCATATGTAACTTAGTGTCCATAGGTTGTTGCTGTCCTGGGGCTCTCCTGGAGTTGTATCTTTATTGTTTTGATTATATGATATATAAAAAGGGTTGTGTTTTCTTTCAGTATCTACATTTTGTTTGGACTTTTGGAAACACTTGCTGCATTTAAGAGAAAAAGGTATGTGGGCCTGTATTTGGGCGTTCTGTGCTACTTGGTGAGAATATATTCATGGTATATACAGTAGTAAAGATGTGGAATTAGAATGAATAAGCGATAATCCATAATCAAACCAAGGAATTATTTTGCTTATTTAGGAGGATCAGTGTCAATAACAAATTGACAATTCTACTCTCTCTGGGTTCGAATAGTTTCTTGATTTATACACATGTTTGATGGAGCGTCTATTTTTCTGCCTGGACATCCCAAGATGGAAATTAATCTCGATTCACAAGGCTAGCCGTGTATTGTATTTCATTTTGTAACCAACGCCATTTTGCCTAGGGTATATAAGCCTTTTTTAGAAATTTCAATACGGGCAACATACATATGTATATAAATATATTTTAGTGTGTAGATTCACTCATTTTCCTTTGTATGTAGTTCATATCGAAATCTCTAAAAATGCCTATATTTAGGAATGGAGGGAGTAAATCTGTAAGTCCATCCATAAACTATAGTGCATCGAATTTTTTTGTACGAAGCCAGTGATTGTATTTTCCCACCATGGTCATTCCACATTTTCACAAGCAACATGGGGACCATGCTTGTGACGGCTTGATGTTGCATATACATTGGAGATGCCCTAATACAACTTAAGAGATGTTAGTTCCCCTCGATAATAACTACACTCTTTTCGCAAAAACAAAACAATATTCGCACTCGTATAAGCAAGAAATAAAGGAAGTGGGTGGCATGTGGAGTTTGGTGAAGCAATGAAGTAGTCTATAAATAACTACCTTCCTCATGTAGCAGAAGCAATGCCCGCAACTATGATAGGTGTGTTTTTCTTTTGAGGCGAGTACAATAGAGGTGGTATAGAGGTGTGTGACGGTGTGAGGAATGGAGAAGTCTAAGAGGAAAGCAAAAATGTCCAGCACGATGAGTGTGGCACCGATACTTGAATGGGGACGTCTTTTAGAAGTGGGGTGTATTGGAAATTTCAGTTAGAGTCAGAGGATGCTAAAAGGTCCACTATCATAAGGAATTGGAAGCAAAGGAGGGCCTTCATGTACAGATTGTAATCATTGAGCAAACAAATTTGGATGTTGAAACTGTGCGACACATACACCGTCTCATCTCAGATAACAGTGTCCTTTTAGTTGGAGGATCTATGGTTTTCCTTGAGAAAAAAGAGGAACCCTGGTTTCATTAGCCATATGGGGATTAGAGTGGCACAAGAAGAAAATATAACATCTTATATGAAAGGAATGGAATGAGAACAATTGTTCCTTTTTTTCTCTTTTGAAACTAAATGGCATTATGGTTTTAGTGTCCTACAGGTCAAACGAAGGAACAAACCCTCAATTCCTTTGTTACCCAAACAACAACATATCTTTTGTGTCATTTCACTAATCTGTTCAGAACGAAGAACATATACGTAGTCAAAGAGTAATACCCGAACTAACAAAGGTTTATCAGAATGACCTCTTCTTGGGAAATAGGTCGTTCAGGAGGATGCCTCTCATTTCAAAGCACATTAAACGATCACAACGAAAATCATGCCTCCTTAATTGCATAAAGTACCTCGGATTAAACTTTCGCAGATTATGGCTAATAAGAGTAGTCTCAATGGCATATACAATAAGAACTCACACTAAAGAATGTGATCATTAACTAAGAGCTAAAAGTGATTTGTCTTCAATTCGAAACAAGTATTCTAGGCATACCGATTTGAAGGTCTGGCTGCACGTTAGTAATCCATACTTCCATGTGGTCGAAACAGGCTCTCGCCCAGCTTTAAGCCCAAACGGTTGAACCGATGCAAAGTGGTGAGAAAATCGTCATACAAGCAGGTCAAAAGGGAAAAACGACATGCGAGAAAGTGGCGAGAATGGCACCCACTCGACCGAGCATGAAAACATGAGTCGCCATACCTAACAAGAGGTGACCTAGATTACCGACCAAGAACGAACCGCACCACTTGGGAAACCACCGGACCCTGATGCACCGAACGCACCAAGCTATTGCCGGAGAAAATTGGTATCACAGGGCCCGCATTTGGAAATTGTTTCCTACGCTACTTGGTGAGAATACATTCATGGTACATAGTAAATATGTTAAATTAAAATGAGTAAGTGGTCATCCATAATCAATCCTAGGAATTATTTTGTGTATTTAGGAGGGCCAGTCTCAACACTGAGTTGGCAATTCTACAATCTTTTGGTTTGAATATTTTGTTGGTTTATACACATGTTTGGTGTCGTGTCTATTTTCTGTCCGGCCAACACGTAAGATGAAAATTAATCTCAATTTAGTGACAGAGACAGAGAGACATTTGGGGACATGATAAACCATATTTTCACACCATGGTCATTTACTCATTTTCATAACCAACATGGGAACCAGGCTTGTGACGGTCTGAGGTTGCATACATTGGAGATGCCCTAATGTACCTTAGCGTTGTTAGTTCCTCTTGACGATAACCACACTCTTCTGAAAAAAAAAAGAGTTACACTCATAAGAAAGAGAGCAGAAGGCAACAACTCGGACGTGGAGTTTGGTGAAGCAATGAAGTCTGCACATGCGCCCAGTCTATAAATAACTACCTTCCTCATGTAACAACAACAATGCTCGAAATCACAACAGAGGTGTTTTTCTTTGAGGGGCAATCACACATAATGTCACTATGGAGAGGAGAGCAAAAATGTCTAACACGATGCGTGAGGTGCCCATACTTGAATGGGGCATCTTTTAGAAATGGGATGCATTAGAAATTTATGCTGGGGTTAAATGAAGCCAATACATTCAGTATCATAACGAATTCAAAGAAATGACGCGCCGTGCTGCACCGTCTAGAATCAATGTGCAAGGAAATTTGGATATTTTCTCTAGCAAATTTGGAAAACAAGTATTCTAGGCATTCTGTTGTGAACGTCCGTCTTCCTTGCCACTTAGTACTACCTCCATGTGGTCTCACTCCACAACACACCCCCGTGTGGGAGACAATGCATCAGTGTCGGAGCTTGACCAAGTCCTTTGAGGGGCCAAATAGAATATATGTGCTAGTGGAGGGGTCAAACACACAAAATTTCATAATAAGCTCTCTCTCTCTCTAAAAACATTATGCATGGATGGGCCAATCCTGAGGGGGCCACAGCCCCAGCAACACACTAAGCTCAGTCGTTGCAATGCATGTATTAGCACACATTTTTTTCTTGACAATTTAAATAGGTACTGCGCATTGTACTAAACATACCAAAAATAATAATTTCACAAGTAATGTCGTACTCAGAAGATACACATGTAGAACAAAAAGCGAGTTCATAAATACGAACTTCCTCATAGAGAGAAAAACACAACATGGAGAAGCTTGCAACTTGCTGGACTGTAAATTAAAATAATTCGGAATATGTCCACTGATTACATGATGGAGCGTGAGATTGGTCAATAATCAAGCACAAATGTCATGTAGAATCCTTGTAGTTTCAAGATATTAGCCTAATAATTTACTCCCTCAGATCCATATTACTTGTCGTTGGTTTATATACTAACTTTGTAGTAAACCAACGACAAGTAATATGAGCCGTAGGGAGTACTCAAATAAGGAAAATTGTTACTAAAGCGGAAGTTAATAAACCTCCCAACAGAACATGTAGACATGAACTGATAATCCTACCAATGCAAATGCCATCTAGCTACCGTTCCCCCCTCCGTCAGTTGTATCCTTCAGCGAGTGGTTCTTCAACACCGAAGCTCGCTCAATGTTGTGATACTGATAGCAAACCAACCAACTTACACAGCAATGTCAGTGGTCCTATCGGTTTTGAGGAAGCACGGAAAACAAGAGTAGGAGTAGGACTTGGGAGGGTTAGTTTCATGTGCCTGCTATTGTGACCTGACTGGTTGAGAACGTTTACAGAGGGGAATTTCTTCCTGGAACGGCAATGGTTGCAAAGCATACCATTGGGCTATTTAGGCAACACAATTAAAGGTAGAGCGTGATGGATCAGCTGGGCATGCTGAACCTTCAAAGTATAATCGAAGCACTTTTGCTTCGGTCCACCCTCTCTAAACACATTAACGGAGGAGACCTCTCCATACCCCTTCATAATAAAGGGTAGGATGGTCTCTTTGAAAATACATCGCCCGCAACCAACGCACAAATACGCCGCGAGAGATATCCAGAGCAATGGGCCGGCCCATCATCGACCTCTTAATATAAAATGAATACATGAGAAAAGGGGTTAGCCAAGGATCGACTCCAGGTCTCCTAGTTGCAGTGTTGCACCACAAGGCACTAGCTCACGGTTGGATTTGTGATATAGTAGTAGGGCGCGACCAACTTAAGGTAAAAGAGCCGGTTATTCAAAGGTTTTTCTGTTTTCGTTTTTTTCTTTGTTTTTTCACCAGTTTTCCTTTTTTCACTGGGTTTTTTTATTCTCTTTTCTTTGTTTCTTTGTTTATTTTTAGGTTTTCACCGGCTCTTTTTCTTTTCTTCTTCAGCTTTTTTCGGTTCTTTCTCGTTTTTCAACGGGTTTTTTTTTTGGTTTTCTCTCGATTTTCACCGTTTTCTATACACATTTAGGGTATATATCTAATGCATTTTTTTCTAATATATGTTCAACATTATTTAGTCAGGATTAACATTTTTAATACATGGTTAACAATTTTTCTATACACATTTAATACTTTTCAAATGCTTAACTAAAATTTTCTAAATAGAATATTAACCTTTTTAATGCATCATCAACATTTTTTCTGTACATATTTAGCATACTTCAAATACTTAATTAACATTTTTCAAATATAAGTTTAACATTTTAATACATGGTCAACATTTTTTATACACATTTAACATTTTTCAAATGCTTGATTAACATTTTTTAAACACTTTTTTTAACATTTTTTCTTCGTTGTTAAGGTGGTAGCCGTGAATACCCATCGACTACCTAGAAAAGGTAGAAGAATAGGACCTATTATGGGCCATACAATGCATTACAGACGTATGGCCATTACCCTTCAACCGGGTTATTCTATTCCACTTCTAGATAGAGAAAAAAACTATAGGAGAATACTTAATAATATGGCGACACATGTATACAAAAAACCTATATCCCGAGCACACGCAAGGGAACCGTAGACATGCAAGTGAAATCCAATCCACGAAATAATTTGATCCATGGACGGCACCGTTGTGGTAAAGGTCGTAATTTCAGAGAAATCATTACCGCAAGACATAGAGGGAGAGGTCCTAAACGCCTATACCGTAAAATAGTTTTTCGACGGAATCGAAAAGACATATCTAGTAGAATCGTAACCATATAATACGACCCTAATCGAAATGCATACATTTGTCTCATACACTGTAGGGATGGTGAGAAGAGATATATTTTATATCCTAGAGAGGCTGTAAATGGAGATACTATTGTTTCTGATACAAAAGTACCTATATCAATGGGAAATGCCCTACCTTTGAGTGAGGTTTGAACTATTGATTTACGTAAATGGAAGTAACCAATTAGGTTTATGACAAAACCTAGAAATCGACCACTGATCCAATTTGACTACCTCTACAGGATAGACCTCAACAGAAAATTGTTGAGTAACGATAGCAAGTGATTGAGTTCAGTAGTTCATCATAGAAAATTATTGACTCTAGAGATATGGTAATATGAAGAAGACAAAATTGTTTGAAGCACGCACATAACCGAAAGCGTCCCTTGTATCAAAGAGAGGAGGATGGGTTATTCACATTTAATTTGATGGCCAAAGACAAATTGAAAGCTAAGCAATGGTAATTAAGACCCCGGGGGAAATAAGGATGTCTCCTACGTTACCCATAATATGTGTATTCGCTTGGATTAACTTTCTTAAGTACATGTTCAACTTACACACACATTATATATTTTTGTATACATGAGAGACATTTTTTCTGTACATATTTAACATGTTTCAAATGTTTGGTTAACATTCTTTCCACAAAAAATGTGTAAAATGTTTTTTAATATGCATTTTTAATATTTTCAAGCATAAAAAAAAGAACCTGAAAAAAACGAGGCCGACATCCCCGGCACATTTGGGCCGGCCCATCTAGCGCTCAACAAAACGCGTCGTACACATTTAACATTTATCGAACTTCTTTTGCACCTTTCTTAGTGTTTGTTTTTAAAGAATCCGCGAACGCATGGGCCGGCCCAATAGGCGCCCGACAGGAGAGATGTCATCGACTAGTTGGGACACGGCCTAAGAGTTTTTTTCGTTTTTCTTTTATTTTTCGTTAACTTATTTTTGTCCTTTTTGAAATTTATCATTCTCTTTGAAACATGTTCAAAAAAAATTGAAATACTATTTGGAATAACAAAAAAATGTTCCTGTTTTAAAAAATTGTTTACAATTTCTTAAAAAAAATCTGGAATCTCAAGAAAGGTCCCCGTTTTCGAATGTTTTACTCAGAAATTTAAGAAACTAGAACAATGCCCGTGCGTTGCTACAAAACTATAAAATATGAGGAGTTAGGTCACTGGCTTAGGAAACTGTCAAAATACGGTGGCGCCATGTGGAATTTGCTCGCGGTTCACTATTAAAAAGATCAAAAATATCACAAAATATCATGCGTCGGGCATTGGAGAATCTTAAGTGACCATGGTCCTTTACAGACACAACATTTCAAATGTTGAAACATATGAGAATAGACATTGGTAAGTTGACTGCACAAGGTCGTGGATCAGGTAGGAGGATAATGTCTATCATCGTTTTTGAATTACAATCTGTTCACTCTCTTGTTCTGTGATATAAAACTAAAATAACTTGGCTGGGTGAAAAAAAAATAGCATTATGTTGAGTTGGAGTCGCATTTCTGCATTTGTTATTTGTGCCCAAGTATTAGTTTCACATGAATAGTAGTGTATTGTTTATTTGTGTTCGGTCCCACATGTGAGTACAAATACATTTGTTTATTTATGTTCGTGGAAGGTTGCTATTCTCAATGTGGGTAGGGGTGCATGTGTTTATTGATGAAGGTTGTTGGTCCCACATGTGAACTCATCACCAACTCCAATCTTTATAAGTAAGAAAAATATTTGCATTTCAATGAAAGTTGATAAAAAATTTAAAAAAATATGTGGTTTGCACTTTGTGGTCAATTTATCTATTATCGGGAATTTGTTAATAATTTTGGAAAAAGTGTTCAAGTTTATAAAATTTGCATACAAAATTTGAAATTCCAAAATTGTGACAATTTCAAGAAATGGTTAGGACATGAGAAAATGTTCATGTTGATTTATAATATTTTTTTTGCAAATAACATAAAAAATTAAATTAAGAAAAACTACATGCTCATAGATGCAACCGTCTAGCCTAGTTTGGCACACTCCTCTCAACTGGTTATTTTTTTGGACTACGCATAAATGACCTGAAATTTTGCAAGTAGTTGGGCATGCCCATGATAGGCATACATGACAGATTTGAAAAATTCCAGCATCGTTTGCATGTCCCGACATGCCCAACCATTTGTAGGCCCTTTTCATCGGGAAAACTCCAAAAAATGCAAAAGTTATCAAAACCCCAACCAATTTGACCTACTGCCTTGAATTTTTCATACAAGGTCGTGGAAAAATTTTAGGGTCATTTTAAGGATGTCGAGAAACAAAATGCTCACAAACAAAGCCTTCTGGCCTACTGAACACCGTCCAACATTGTCTATTTTCTCCAACTTTTGCAATAGGCTGGGCATGGCCATGTGGTTGGAATCCAAGTCAGGTTTGAACGATTCTGACACCATATGCAAGTTACGACATGTCTGGCCATGTATCGAGCGTTTTTTTACCGAGAAACTCATGAAACTGCAAAAAATGTCAAAAACCAAAACAAATTCGCATGGTGCTTGTAATTTGTCATAAAATTCCATGGAAAATATGGGGTCACTTCAAGAATGTCAAAAAATGATGTGCTCTTAGATGGAGCCTTCTGGCCTACCCTAACACCCTCTGTTGAACATGGTGTTTTTGTGGACATTCCTAAAATTACCCCAACTTTTGCCATCAGGTGGGCATGCCCATGATAGGCATCCATACCAAGTGTGAATGACTTCCGACACTATATGCAAGTTGTGATATGTCCGACCATTTATTGGCCTTTTCGACAAGAAAACTCCAGAAAATGCAAAAATTGTCGGAAACCCATGCAATTTGACATGGTGCTTTGGATTGGTCATAAAAGGCCATGAAAAAATAGGATCATTTCAAATATGTCGAGAAACAACGTGCTCTCACACGCAGCCTTGTGGCATATCTGGACACCCTTCCGTTGAACTTGGTATATTTTTGGACATTTTTGACATGACGTCAACTTTTGCAAGCAGGTGGGCATGCCCATGGTAGGCATCCATGCCAGGATTGAATGATTTTCGACACCATATACAAGTTGTGACACGTCCCACCATTTATCGCCTTTTTTGACCGAGAAACTCCAAAAACATCAAAAGTTGTTGAAAACAATTTTTTTTGGCATGATGCCTTCAATTAGTCATATAAGCATATGAAAAAATTAGGTCATTTTGCGCATGTCGAGAAACAACATGCTCTCAAACAAAGCTTTATGGCCTACCCGGACACCGTACATGTAACATGATGTTTTTTGGACGTTCTTGAAATGACTTCAACTTTAGTGAGTAGGTCAATATCCTGATGGTCGATATTCATATCAGGTTTGAGGAAAAATGTATTTAAAATCATAATTTAAACAGGTACATAAACTATTATGTTAAGTTTTAACATAGCAAATAAATACAAAGGGATAAAATTGAAAATAGATGTTTTTAAAAGTATTTATCAAATATTTGAAGGTAAAAAAAGTAAACTCGTAAAGTAGGATAGTTACTTAAAACTTTTATTTTGTTATTCCAAAAAATATCTCAATTTGTTGAACAAGTTTCTAAAAGAAAAATAAATAATAAAAAAGGAGAAAAATGAATTAACAAAAAAGAGAAGGAAAATGAAAAAATAGAAAATAAATCCTAGGCCTTGGCCCAACTAGGCGACGACATCGCTCTGGTCGGGCGCCTGTTAAGCCAAGCCAAGCGCTCATGGATTTTAAAAAAGTTCAACGATTCATGAAATGCCCCTGTTTTCAAAATTCGTTCGCAAATAAAAAAATGTTCCCACTTTTCAAACTTGTTCGAAAACTCAAAAAAATTTGAGGAGTTTCAAATAATGTCTGCTCTTTCAAAAATTGTTCCTATTTTCAAAAACAATCTAGGCAAATTTAAAAGTTCTGCGAAATTCACAAAAAAATTGGTTTCGATTTTTTGTTCGTATTTTTATGATTTTATGAAATTCCAAATTTTAATGTTTTTCAAGAAATGTTTGAAAAAATTAAGAAAAAATCGTGTTCAAAATTTTGTATGCTCTTTCTAAAAAATATTCGTGTTTTGACATTCTGAGAATTTTGAAACAAACATTTTTTCAATATTTCGGTAAATGTGAATATTTTTCTTTTTTTATTTTTTTAAAAAAGAGAATATTTTCTGAAAATTTGAACAAATCTCTGTGCGTGGCACCATCTATTTGTGGAGCTGCTAGTCAGCGCTTTAAGTGCCGGTTAGGAAATAGACGGACGGGTGGTACCGGAGTAGGTTCCTCGGCAACCGCATACGTTTTAATGGAGCGAGGCGAATGGACCGGTGCCGTTTGAATGCAGACAGACGAGGCGTGCACCGGGAAGCGGCGTGGCGGCGCTCTCAACCGGCGTGCGGCTTCATTGCCGTCTCCAGTGAGCAGGTGCGTCCTATCTAGGCCCGCATGTATGTGGGGCTGACGTTGTGAAGCGGCGCTGACCAGCGTCGGACGGGAAACGTTCGGACACGAGAGGGGTTTTGGGTGGGCCGGGCTAGTCAACGTTGGATGACAAAATACGTCTGGACGATTGCGGGGGGTTTTCGGCATTGGAGATGTCCTTAGACTAGTTTTTTGTTTCATGTTGTATCATCAGATCTTCTATGTAAAATGCCTTCTCATCATATTTTATTGTTTGATCGTGTATTTGGAATTTTGGATGCGTTGCTTTATGTATAAAATGAGACGGAAAGCATGTTTCATAAACTATATCTTTCTAGCGCAGCTGGACCTAGAGCGCCCTGGTGTAAACGGGTTTCGGTGTGGGAGGCGATACTGCCCCCGTATTTGCGCAATGTTGCATGAGCATGCCCGAGTATTTCGTGTGTGAGAGAGCCTGCCAGAGAGAAGATAGCGTTGGCATGTCACGCGCTGCACGGTGCAAGGCCGTGCATCCACATCACATCCGGTGAGTAGGCTGTGGCCGTGTCACGTACAAGCCTGCAGTAGGCCAGTAGGGGAGGGTCGGAGGGACCAGACAAGACAAGAAACCGGCGCGTCGCGTAGCCTACCGAGGAGGAGGCCCAGATGCGCACTGCTCCGAGGATGGCCGTCCAAACTCCAAAGTGGTCTGCAACGGGCAACGCCCAGATCTGCCTCCCATGCTGCGCCCGGTCCCGTCGCGGCGTCGCCTCATCAGGGCCGATGACGCCCGCGTGCTGCAACCGCGCCCCTGGGTTGTACGTACGCACTTTTTTTTTTGAACACGTACGTACGTACTACTAGACGGTAGTACGAGGGGTGAAATCCAACCGGGGAGTCTCTGGGGAAAGGGAGGTCACGGGGTACAAAGAAAAGGAATTCATGGGCTGGCTGTAAAATCATGATACTTTTTTATTAAAAAATGTTTCATCCAAGAAATATGTCCTTTCAAAGAAAAAAAATATCTCCTTAGAGCGCGCCCGATCAATGACCAAGCGTGTCTATTTTAAATCTTATTTGTCCATCCATGCAACCACACTCCTCATCTTCACCTTCATATATCCGGTCACTTGCATTTGATTGATGAACATGAAGAAAAATAAAGAAAAAAAATGAATAAAGAAAAAGAAAAGGTGGTTCGGAGCGTGGCTGTGTCCTACGTGGCAGACTGACTGGGTGCGTTCGCGATCCCTCATATCCTCACTACATTTGTCCTCAATATGAGGGTTCGCACACATCCCAGACTTATAGGAACGATATGAGGGGTTCGCTTGAGTCACCTTTTTTATTCTCTCTCCTGGCGTCCTCGAACGTTTGAGAAGGAATTGAGGATGCCAGTAGTAGATGCTCTAAGGCATGCATGATGAAAAAGACACTGGTTTTTACCCAGATTGGGGCCACCCAGACCCAGAGGTGTACAACCCTACTTCTTGCTGCTTGATATGGTGGCAAGATTACATCAATCGTTTCTCTCCAATGTGCTTGAGGAGGAAGAAGTGCCGCTAGTTATGTGGTTGTAGTTCTTCTAGCACTAGCTATTTGGGGATTTGTGTTCTATTGGTTGTCCAACCCTTTGTTATGTGGCCTCGGTCCTCCTTTTATATGAAACAAGGGGATACCTCAGTGGCCAGTTTGCAACTACCAGTCCCATATTAAATGCGAAGACATGTATTGGCCTACGCCATGTCGGGTAGAAGAATCAACTGCCTTGTCGGAGTAGGAATGAAGGCGCACTCCTTTTTACCATGACACATCAAGGGAGGTGTGTCACTCTTGTGGTAAAAGAGGTGTGAGAGATCACTTTTGTCTTCACCTATCCACCTAGTAGCAGTGGTCTCCGCGTTACAGCTAGCCTCGCGCCGCTGTAGGCCATGGCAGGAGTAGCTGTACCGCGCTGTCATAGCTAGCTGCCGGGCACCATTGTAGGTTGGCCCTTGGAGCAATTTCCGCGGCGGTGATGTGGGGGATGTCGGGAAACGTAGTAGAAAACAAAAAAAAATCCGCCCTACGATCAACCAGGAACACTATGAAGATACAGTAATGGTTGGGATCATGACCGTTACCGTCACCGAGTTGCAGCGGAAAAAGAGCGTGACGATGTAGATCGTACTTGAAGTCCCTCGAACCTTAGATGAATGATCTCTCGAACTGAAGACCGAAAGCACGACCTCTCTACTTGGTTGCAAGCGTGCAGTCTTCACGATCTGGTAGCACTTCGCCGTCCAGAGCTAATCGTCGCCGGGGAATTAGAGGGAGAAGATTAGAACCATATTGAGCTTCTAATTATGAGTATTGGAGGAACTAGACTTATCTCTAATTAGTCAACTAGGACCAACTAGAACTAGAACTAGAAGAACTAGAGGAGGCTCTAAAACTTGTGTGTTCAATAGGTGCCAATACCTCAAGTGTATATATAGGTTGGAGGGGAGAGGGAGGCCGGCCAAGGGTCCTCAGTTCGGCCCCCTTCCTTAGGGAAGGGAGGCGCCTCCCACTTGGGCCCTTGTGGCCCAAGTTGCCTTCCACCTCATGGCCTTTTAAGGCCCGTTGGTATTTAATTAAATATAAATTATTTTAAATACCTTTAGACCATTTTATATATAATCTAACATCCTTGAAAACATTTTCCAGCTATATATTATTTATTGGTAATACCCGGTATTACCCGATACTCTCCGGAACCCTTCCGGTGACCCCGAAACGCTTCCGGATCCTCTCAAAACTATTTCGTATACTAATGAAACAATTTCACAAATATGTACTCATCGCTCCCGTGCTACTAACACTCAGCAGATCGTAAGTACCTTAAGCTTGTAACCCCGTAGGTTCGGTAACTCATAGACATGAACGTTACCCCTTCGTTCAATGACCGATAGCGGAACCGTGGACGTCCAAATCGATCCCTATGAGCACACGAATGATATTCGAGTGAACCTTTGGTTATCATATGACATTCACGTTGCTTCGTGATACTTTACAAGACCCGAGAATCATCGGTATCCTCCTGAGTCATCACATGCCCGTTATACCGTTATCCTCATTACCGGTTTTGTTCTTCTTTCTCGTTTTCGTGTACCAACATCCCCGTGACTAGGTCACTTGTGTCTAGCCAGACGATGATTGATCCCGTCACATCGAGAGGGCCTTAAGAACATCTCTGCATCGTCGAAGGAGCAAATCCCACTCTTGAGCTATCTAGTCCCTTGTCAAACTTTCCGATGAACCTGTAAGTTGTCGTTATAATCACCTAGTTACAGATGACGTTTGAGCAATCCCAAAGCTCATCGTACGATAAGAAGTGACAATGATACTCTCATGGTCTAAGAAATATAAAACACATGCTAACACTCCGTGCTATAACAATTGATTCAGACGACATTATCTCAAAGTATAGCAAACAAGTTTGGGTCGATTTAATATGATCGTTCTTCTAACGTCATACTCTCAAATTTTTAGGACTATCGTTACACTTAACGATATCCTAAGAACCGTAAAACGTGCTCACTAACACCACTTGAACCAGTCTTAGAGACAAGACTGGGAACCTTATTTTACCGTTTATCATTTCACACGCGCATATGAGTTTTCCACTGAATCGCGTATTCCAGGATCATAACAGTTATAGCATAGAATATAAACTCTTAATTATGAATATGAAAATATAATAATACAATATTATAGCTTCTAGGGCATACTTCCAACAGGGGAAGTCGTTGCCGGGGCAACGCTAGCAGGGCCGCGGTTGGCGGGAAGAGAGGCATGGTCATGCGTCGCGCGACACTGTGTGTGTGCGTTGCTGGAAAGGGCCCAGGCAACTTACACTTTGCAGTGCCCGTGAATGGTGGAATCCTTACTTTGCAATCTTGGTCTTGACGTTGTCAATGATGTCAGAACTCAAGACCTCAAAGAGTGATGGTCTTGCCAGTGAGGTTCTTCCCAAAGAGTTGCATGCCATCTTGTCGATGGAGGACAAGGTGAAGGGCAAACTCCTTCTAGATGTTGTAGCCATCCAGGGTGCAATCATCCTCAAGCAGCTTGCCAGCAAACATGAGATGCTGCTAGTCTGGTGGAATGCTGGCCTTGTCCTGGATCTTAGCCTTAGGTTATAGTGCAGTAACTAGAGCCAGCGTGCTAACCAGCACTGTCATGGCCCATGCTTGATATGTCTATGAGATCCATGTTCTCACTGGCCCGACACAATGGTTTTATATGATTACATAATTCATATGAGTTCTTCATGGAATCTGCTATCCATATTTCAATGGATTTTGTCTTTTCATAGTCTACCTTTTTTCCAGGTGTTCATAGAGTCTATCTTTACGGAATTCTTTCATTTCGATGACAATCATGGTATACATCTAGGCCATTAGAAGAATGCTAGCTTTTCAAGATTCCAGGGCATCAAATTTTTAAGTTTTTCCTACTTTAGTATTTCCAAATCTTAGGAACCAAATTAAAATGTGGAGGGCTACACATTTTTTTACCTTCACTTATTGTATACCCATTAATGTTCAACAATTAAATCTCGAGTTGTAGTTAAGCGTAGAACTAAATTAAGAGAATTTGACATGAACATCAGTGCAGTATGTTTCCTTAGATATACTATTTTCCAATGATACAATCTAGAACTTGATGGGTTTGGTCTTTTATTTAAGATAAGATCAAGTACTACAATCTTTTTTCGTGAATACGCAAATGTTGCGTATCTTTTCATTGATAGAAGGAGATTGTGGAAGTAACGCCACATGTAAGGGGTATGATTGATGTCTATACGTGGGTGTGATCGCAATGTTTTCGCCGTTCTATTTGTCGTATGTGTGTTTTGAACGCAATCGGTGGCTTGTGGGCTGATGAAACCCTACCGTCTAAATTAATTCTTGTGTATCTAGGAAGGATAATGGAAACCTCACATGATTAAAGCATGGAGACTACTTCCAGCAAAAAGAAGATTAAAAGAGATGCGGGTTTTTCATTTTAACGGATCTAGACTTACATTCAAGTGGAGTACTAAACTAAAAGAGTATTCGACATGAAGTACATGGCACCACATGGAGTAGTATTTGACAGTGAAGTCTTTTTAGGAAGAGTCAGTTGGTCGATTTTTTTGGCAAAACGGTCAATCTTAATATGTTTCTCGCAAAGGAAAAAAACCTAGATATAGCCGCGTAGTAATTTTTGAACTATATAGACTTGTCACTGCATATTTTGTTCATTTTTCTAGTATTTTTGTTTGGCAACATATACAAATCGCGTGCTGGGGCATGGTATATCGAGACAGGCGAGCGAACAACTATATCCAAGTAAGATGTCTTCAACCGTAGGCCCTATTGCGTTCAGTGTCAATCCAAAAGACCAAAACATTATCTTATCATGGATGCGTACGAAAGCAAGATGGGCACACGCATGCATAAACTTTAATGTTTATTAGTCAACAAATAAACACATATAGTAATGTACCAAACCGTTTGTGTAGGAGTAGTATGATTTTTCAAAGGATGTACGCTAGCGCCGCTAAAGGAAAAAAATAATCTTAAAGCCCTGCTACTGTAGCGTGTACTCCTCCACATGGGCCTCCCGTGGGTCGTGTATCCATCGAGGCGTACGCGAGCCGGTAAAAGTAATACCCAAACGGGTCGCTGCCGCGCGCGGTCCTGCCCCTGCTCCCGCCTGCGCACCCTCGTCCCCTCCGCTATATATGGGGGCTGTCATGCCATCCCCGGCACCGGCCATTCAAAATCCCCAGACTTTCCAAGGCCAAATCCCATCTCCCTTCGACCCCCGTCTTCTTCCTCCTCCTTGCGGCCGAGGGGATCGTCGATCGATGGCGACAATGGGGGTGGGCGGAGCGGTGAAGATGATCTGCGGGGCGAAGGAGGAGCGGGTGGTGGGCACGGGCAAGGCGCCCGGGGCGTGCCCGTCCTGCGGCGGCCCCGTGGTGGCCACCGACGTGGAGAGCGAGCGGCGCATCCTCTGCCTCCCGCTGTGCCTCAAGAACAAGCGCAAGTACTCCTGCACCAGGTGCTTCCGCCGCCTCGTCACCATCTACAGCTAGCCGAATTCAAGCTTCTACTCCTACCGATCGATCCATCCATCGATCACCTAGCGTGCGGAGTCGAACAATCCCCGAGTTCTTTGGTTCTTAGCTGGCCGTGGTTTACGGCCCTAGAGTAGCTTGCTATCCTGGCTAATGTAATGTAATGGTGATTCTGTGCTAATTCTTCTACTAGTTTCTAGGGGCTACTAGTTGCCATATCCAGCTAATCTGGTGGGCGTGCGTCACCTGAAGAGCTGCAAAACTGGCACTCTGCTGTGTCCTCTTGCAGCAACCTGTCTGTCAATGGTGCCGTGGCGGGGCACCTCCGCGTCAATGCGCAGGCCAGTAATGGAAATTTGGAACGCGCCAGCTCCTCCTTCTTGACTAAGTAAGATTGTGTAATTAACGCACGGCTGGGACCGACCATCATGCTGAGGGGTCATAAAATGCAGTCCGACCCCACTGCCCAGTGGCACGAGCCACACCCCCGCATCACACACGCAGAGACCGTCTCGACCGATCCCGCAAGGCTGTTCAACCTCTACTGTTTTCTTTCTTTTTTTGCCAAGTAACCTGTACTGAATAAACAGTATTAGCAGCCACAGAATCTGCGTGAGTGCGTGCAGTAGTAATGTGCTGCTGTACTGCAGTACAGTGGTAGCTGCCGCAAGTCGACGGTGACGCCCACAGGTTTTGGCTGGCACTGCCATCAGCTCATGCAGTGCTCCCGCAACCACAAGCCACGGCAGAAGCAGCCGGCGGTCCGTCCGTCCGTTGGTTACCTGTTCCTTTCGCGGGCAATCACGTACGTGGTACGAGTAAAATCCCCGCGATTCGACCTGCACGGCTCCACATTACCCGTCCCGCCGGCCAAATCTGAACGCGCAAACGAGCCAGACCCTTTTCTTCAGTTTTCACTTTGTAACCGGAGTCTCCATTAGTTGCCAAAAAGGAAGATTGGTAGTACTGATCTGTGCATTGTTTCGAGTTCCCGCCCGGCACCAAGATGCGCTCAGGGATGAACTGTAGGATCATCCTCCAAAAGGGAAAGGTTAATTGGTGCGTGCAAACCATGCGCGCCGCATTTATTCAGTGCCTAATCAGGGATCACAGCACATGGAAAACACGATTTATTCAAGAAACTCAATGCCATGTCCAGGGGGGAGGGGGAAGGGTAGGTATAGGGAGTGCTAGCGAAGAAGGAAGGCAGAGGCCCGTTCAACTTTGTCCGCCCGGCACGTGTGTACGCAAATAACATAAAACACGACAAGCTGCATCTCCTCCATGCTTCAATTGATGTGCAGATTCATGCATCGCCTGCTCGGGCATGGCTGCTGATTCCGGCCGACGCGTGGCGGCGGCGAAACGCGCACGCTGGGAAATTGCGCCGCAGGAGTAATAGGCGACCGATCGAGCTGATAGGTCGTGCAACTGTACCCAAATCGATGTCGCTGTTATCCTCACATGTTGATATCGGTCTCTTATAGCCACAGCCCTCAGGGGCAAGAGGCTTCCGCGCACATACGAAAGCTCGTTGTGAAGCAGAAAAAAGAATGCGAGGGATGAGGACGTACTACGCGCGTGGAGATCTGATCAAGAAGCTGCTGGTTGGCTTGACCTCGACCGACTGGAACCAAATCATCCGAAAAACTGATGGCGACGACAGAGGACGTCGCTCCTTGCAACTGCCGAAAACGGAAAGGCCAAGACCGGAGGTTGGGGTCACCGCCACTAGTAGTTGAATGGAGACTACATTTGGAATGAGATGCATTAGAAAATTTAGGTGGAGTTCCATGGAAATTACAAGTACGATGGCACAAGCATTCAGTCACACTGGAAAACCAAGTGGTACATGAATTCACGACTTCGGTTAAAAGTAGGGCCTGGCTCTTCAAGCTTCCCAATGCGGAAGACATAGCAGCAAGTCATTATTTTAAATTATTATTTAGGCTCTAAAACGCTTACACATGTTGAGCAGTAGCATAGTGACTCTCACTTCTAGGCTAACCTAACAAGGGCCAAGTGAACTTCTCTCTATTTTGATAACTGTTCGATTAAGGATCATTCTCAAGTGAGATCTTGAAAGGATAAATGTATGGGGAATATCTCACTCAATGACCAATATTCTCGCTTGATTAGGTGCTGGATTCGTGCCCGCCAGTTTTGTGGTCCAAGGAGCCTTATTGAACAGGAGTTGCTGGCTTAGAATCATATGTGTTACAGCCTTAGATGCACACTGCTCGACAAACAAGACTCTGTTTGATATAATTTGTCCAACCAGTTTTCTACCAAACCAATGTGTACAATGTTGATGCATTCTATGCTCCAATTCAAACCCAAAAAATATGGAAAATTGAAAGTCTATTAAAACATTTTTTTCCTGGGGTATCTCAAAGTGTCATGTTAACCAAGGATTATCAACTTAGCCGAAATTGCAGGGGTATCTCAAAATGTCACTTTCGTGATCATGATGAGACCATGAAGCGTCAACTTTTGACTGTCACTTTGTATGCGTCTGGTGAAAAATTGGCCACGTGAAGCCTCATTATGTCCTCATTGCTATCATGTTTGATAACTGGTAATGAGTGACGGAAGCAGTGATTTGGTGCCCAGGTGCATTTGCACCTGGGCATGAAGAGTAAAATCATTTAAAATACACAAACAAATAAGAAAATCTGAATTATTTTGTCATCGAAGATGCTTGAGTGTGTGAGAAAATTTGTGATGGTTGGACATTCGAGATGGTCGTAAAAAACAAAATTTGGTGGTAAAAGAACATTGAAAAAGTACACTATTTTGGGCTCTTTTTTTTTTTGCCTAGAGCTCCTCGGAAGTCCAGACATCACAAAAAATTGCTCGTCCTTGCATACTCGATCATCTTTGATGCCACAAACAATCATTTATTTTTATTTTTTATTACTGTTTTTCATGAATCTATTGTTCATCGGGTGTGGATGAACCTGAGCTCAGAAGTGAATTACTGACAACTGACCCCTTTTTTACAACATGGTCACTTACTCATCTTTGCAGCCAAGATGGGACAGGCTTGTGCGGTCTTGAGCTGCATTCCTTGGAGACGGTACCCTAATGCAATATTAGACAATGTTAGTTCCTTCAAAATAACTACACTCTCTTTGCAAAAACAATACAATAACTATGCTGATAAGAAAGGGAATAAAAAGCAGCAACTGACATGTGAAGTTTGGTGATGCAAAGACGTCTACACTTACACCATGTCTATAAATAACTACCTTCCTCGGAAGAAACAATGCTCGAAACAACAGTAGAGGTGTTTTTCGTTTTGAGGTAACTAAAATAGAGGTGTGTGAAAGTGTGAGTTAATCTCACATAATGAAAGTATGGAGAAGTCTAAGATGAGAGAGAAAAATGTCTCGCTTGATGAGTGTGAAACCAATACTTGAATGCGGACATCTTTTGGAAATGTGATGTATTGGAAATTTTAGTTCGATGAAATTTATTGCCCTTCATTGTACTTTGAGGAGTAGGGTGACCTAGATATTTGATTTCAAAGGTAGACGCAACCACACCTGTACATCTTTGGAGAGCCATTCAACATTGTTTTCAATCAATAGCCAGATAAAAAACATGATGAATAACTTCACAGAGGTATCGGCTGTAGCTGTCAAAAGCAGTAGAAATACGCTGGCCCATGAATTAGTAGCGCATGCAAGAAAGTTTGGGAATCAGAGTGAGCTTGCTGATATGCCCCCTCACCTGAGATCCCTAGTGTAAAAAGAATGTAATCTGCCCGCTCCTACCTCATATCCATAGGCTGTTCTATGTCCTTTCTAAAAAAGTAGTTAAGAGGTAGAGGCCATTGACACATCCAATATCATAAGGAATTGGAAGTAAAGGCACGCCTAGTTGCGTCGTCCAGAATCAATAAAGGGCAGCCCGGTGCATGTAGCTCCCGCTTGCGCAGGGTCCGGGGAAGGGTCCGACCACTTTGGGTCTATTGTACGCAGCCTTTCCCTACATTTCTGCAAGAGGCTGTTTCCAGGACTTGAACCCGTGACCTCATGGTCACAAGGCAGCAGCTTTACCACTGCGCCAAGGCTCCCCTTCCGTCGTCCGGAATCAATGTGCGAGTAAATTTGGATATTGAAACTATACACACATACACCGTCTCTCCCTGAAAAGTGTTGTTTTAGCTACGCGATCCTTGTTTTTTCTTAAGACCATGCTGAATAACCATTTGATGATTAGAGTGGAATATGAAAAATGTAACATCTCATGTCAAAGGAATAGAACACTAGTAGAAAAAGGGCCATTTGTCCCGGTTCCAGAGGGCCATTTGTCCCGGTTCTGGAACCGGGACTAAAGGGTCGGGACTAATACCCAAAACCTTTAGTCCCGGTTTGCTTACGAACCGGGACCAAAGGCCCTCCACGTGGCGCTGCCTGTGGCGGGGGAGGGAGGACCTTTAGTCCCGGTTGGTAACACCAACCGGGACCAAAAGGCGGCCACGCGTCAGCAGGTCGCAGTCGCTGGGGGTTTTGTTTTTTTTGGAAGGGGGGGTTTTGAGGTTTTGGAGGGTTAATTTAGGGGTTTCATATTGTGTTAGCGAGCTAATAGAGAGAAGTGACCTCTCTTTTTCCGTGCTTGGTCGACGCTAGCTACTACACATATAGAGAGAACTCGACGCTAGCTAGTAAGCAAATAAAGGAAACCATTAATTACACAAGATCGTCATGAACATATATAGAGAGAAGTGACATCTCTTTCTTCGTGCTTGGTCGAACAACAAGTTTTCGTATATCTATCCGACGCTGCTACATATGTACAATATATAACATCCCTTACAACAATTTCAATTTCACATAGTATTCTCCGTGTTCAGGTATGACGTGGTCAAGAAAGAATCCCGCCAATTCCTCTTGAATTGCTCATATGCGATCATGTGGTAGGAGTTCATCCCGCATCTGCCAGATCTAATTTAAAGAAGGGGGTCAATACATATATATGAATGAAACTCAACACAATTGATGGTAATATATAAAATAAAATTGTGAATATTGTTTACGTACTTCAAATTGTTTCTCAGAGGAGGCCCGTTCAGAGGTATAGTAGCGAATGAACTCGCATACGTAGTATCCACATAAATGAGTGTTGGGTGCCTGCAACAAGCACTTTACGAGAATAGAGTTCAATCAAACTGATAAGAAAGCATGATAATGGTATTGATGAAACTAGAATCAATGAGAGATGCGCGGAAGTAGCTAGTACTACTTACTTTGGGGTGTGTAAATCGCAGCTCCTTCTTCAGACCCGGAACCTTAGCGGTGAATGTTTTCCAAACCCTGGCAGGCAAAGAAAATGATTACTTGATATCAGGAAATGAACGAAAGTTGCCGATATGGTCCCGGTATTGATTGAACTTACTTCTGGAGCATTGCAGTCATGTCCGCATAATACTTGGGATCTTTACGGAGCGAGTCTAAGACAGTTACTAATGCCCCGTCAAGGTTAATGGATAGCAGAATATAGTGGAAGCTGCGCACGCATAACTCATCAATTACATTACTTAACCACGAGTAAGCGGAACCGAATATGCAGAAGACAGTAACACTCACTTGAAGTTGTAAGGAAAGAGTATTTCCCTTTTGTTTTGATGTGTAAGGAACGTTTGTAGCAAGTTGTTCTCGGTATCTTCAGCCGCCTTTCGTACCGACCATTCATTTACGGTATTTGGGCTAATGAACCCAACGTCGAAGATTCCTATTTGTTTGCATTCGACCATCTTCAATCTGCATAATATAGTGAGGATAATTATATATACATGCAATGAACGAGCTGAGCTAGAGACTTAATTATAGAAGTAATACTTACAGACAGTAGCAAGTCATGAGTTGTTTGTCGAGGGCCTTTTGATTGTATAATTGAAATAACTCCACAAATTCAACAGGCAGCAGGTCGACTCCAGGGAAGTCATGCTCTTTTTTAATTCCGACTAACAAACTGTCTTTCCCAGACCTCCTGCAGGTTTCCATGTACCAGTCATGCAATTTTTGCATCATCGTTGTTAGATGAGGATGATCAGGTTTGATGAGAGGCTTCCCGTGCTCGTATCTAAAGACGTCTACTACCTCAGCCGTTTCAAACTGTACATCATCGGGCAGGTAATCATCAAGAGTGGTACCGGGCAGTAGCACCGGATGATTAGCGATATCGCTAGACACCTTGAACGGGGGGCACGATTGCTTCTCCTGTTCGCCGAGCTGGGGAATTGTTTTCCCACTTCTTCGTTTTTTCGCTCTTGCAGCACTGGAAGTACTTCCCGACTGCTGCGCTTCAGCATGTGTCTTAGTAATTATGCGTTCATAGTTGGAATCCGGCGGAGGCGGTGGTGGTCGCTTCAGGGCATTGATAGTGCGCTTCACTTTCACCGGATCTACCTTCTCCTTCGGAGGTGGAGTTTTCTTTGCAAAATGGTCCCTCAGTTGGGCACGACATATGTCCTCGTTTTCCTGCTCGGTCCTCTCATATGGTAACTTTTCCAGAGGCTTGAGAGATGGACCGTATCTGAATTGGCTCCCGCCTCTGCTTGTACTGCTAGCCGCCGGAGCGGCGGCGTCTCTCTTCCGTCGTTGCTGATGAGGCGGAGAAATCCGACGCGCCGGAGGAGCCGGAGCGGCGGCGTCTGTCTTCCGCCGTTGCTGACGAGGCTGAGGAGGAGGCGCACTGCTCCGACGCGCCGGAGTAGGCGAAGGAGGAGGCGGAGTGCCCTGACGCGTCGGAGGAGCCGGAGAAGGAGGCGGAGTGCCCTGATCACTCGCCGGAGGAGGAGGAGGAGGAGGAGGAGGCGGAGTGCCCTGACTCGCCGGAGGAGGAGGAGGAGGAGGCGGAGGCGTCCAGTTTGGAAGCTTGATGTACTCCTTCTGCCATAGACATGTACTCCTCAGAGCATGAACCAGCCGATTCTCCCCTTCACCTGTAGAGTGGTCAAGCTCGAGCTCCTCAAATCCCTCCATTACTTCATCCACCATCACAACAGCATAGCCATGTGGAATCGGACGGCAGTGAAAAGTTCCGTTGGGTTGAGGAGGTGCAACAGAGCCGACAGCCGCCTTGAAAGTGAGGTTCCGGAATTTCGTCATAAGCTCGCAATGTTGAGCCTCCGTGATAGTATCCACGGGGTAGCTAGGAACCGTGAAGTCAGGCTGAACGAGCTCCGTGGAAGCCACGCTGCTTCTCCGCTGAGATGGCGGGGTAGCTTCGTGCCGCTGAGATGGTTGGCCGGCAGCTCGCTGGCTCTCAGCTTCCTCTAGCTTTTGTAGTCTTGCATTGAGCTTCTGCATGTCGCTCAGCTCCTCTTTCCTCTTTCTCTCCCGGCTTCTGTAACCGCCTGCGTCGGGAAACCCAACCTTCCACAGAACGGAGCCTGGTGTGCCTCGTGTTCGTCCAGGGTGCTCAGCATTCCCTAGGGCCTCAGTCAGCTCGTCCTTCTCTCTGTCGGGAATGAACGTCCCTTCCTGCGCTGCGGTGATATACTTCTGAAGCTTCGTGACGGGTATTGCAAGTTGCTCGTCCGTCCAACGGCACTTCCCTGTTTCAGGGTCCAAAGTTCCCCCAACCCCGAAGAACCAAGTCCTTGAACGGTCTGGCCAGTTCAATGTCTGTGGTACGACCGCTTTAGCAATCAGGTCATTCTCAGCTTTGTCCCACAACGGCCGGGCTTTGAGGTAGCCACGTGACCCCGTGTGATGGTGATACTGCTTCTTTGCAGCGTTGTTCTTGTTTGTCTCTGACATTTTCTTACTCTTGTCCGATGTCTTGTAGGCCACAAATGCGGGCCAGTGATCTCTTATCTTCTCAAATCGGCCGGTGAATTCTGGAGTCTTCCCTTTGTCGACAAACTTTGATTTCAACTCCTTCTTCCACCTCCTGAATAGATCTGCCATCTTCTTAAGAGCACACGCCTTGACCAGTGGCTCTATAATTGGCTTATTCGGATCCTCCTCTGGCGGTAGGGTGAAATTTGCCTTCAGCGCGGTCCAAAGATCATCTTTCTGTCTATCGGTGACATAATCACCTTCAGGGGCGTCGTCCTTAGGCTTATTCCATTGCTTGATGCTGATCGGGATGTTGTCCCTAACAATAACTCCGCACTGAGCAGAAAATGCATCCTTGGTCCGCTTGGGTTCAATCGGATGGCCATCGTCCGCGAGTGCTGTGATCGTGAACCTTTCATCCTTGCGCAACCTCTTCTTCAGGCCTCGTCTCGTTACCGAAGTTTGGCTCGATCCGGAGGGCTATAAAAGAAGAAAGAAGAGTTAATATATGTACATACCAAAACAATTAATGCATCAATTAGCTAGTCAGCACAGGCTTAATTAATATATATACCTCGCCGGACTTTGCAACAGCTCCCTCCTCCGTTCGGTCACCGGAGCCGTCATCATGGTCTCCTTCTTCCTCCGGCATTCGGTCACCGGAGCCATCATGATCATGTCCTTCCTCCTCCATTGTTCGATCACCGGAGCCGTCATCCTCTCCTTCCAGACCATCGGTGTCGTTGAGAAACGACAAGACATCACGTCCGCCGAGGATTATGTCCCCCAACAACTGTTCTTGTTCCAAGTCTCTTTGAGCCATAGTTTCTGCAAATATTACAACATGGCAATTAATATACAAACATGAATGTCCGACGTCCGGACCGCCTCTCTCATGAATGTCCGACGTCCGGACCGCCTCTCTCATGAATGTCAAACAAGGGATTCTCTTAACCTTTAAGGGATTTAATTAACAAATGATACATAGACTTGTTCGGGCGAGAGGGGGTTGATCGACGTCCCCCCTCATGTCGAAGTTACCGGAGTTTTCTTCTAGTGGTTTGGGTGGCCTCGAGAGATTGTCGGGTAGGGGCGGGAGGGGGTAGGAGATCGACAACGCTTTTTTTCTAGGGTTTGGGTGGCCTCGAGAGTTGGTCGCCCGGTATATCGAGAGGGGGGTGAACATTTTACCTTAGTAACTTAGAAAAAAAATGTTATCGGGGAGGGGGTATATCGACAACGCTTTTTTTCTAGGGTTTGGGTGGCCTCGAGAGTTGGTCGCCCGGTATATCGAGAGGGGGGTGAACATTTAACCTTAGTAACTTAGAAAAAAAATGTTATCGGGGAGGGGGTATATCGACAACACTTTTTTTCTAGGGTTTGGGTGGCCTCGAGAGTTGGTCGCCCGGTATATCGAGAGGGGGGGTGAACATTTTACCTTAGTAACTTAGAAAAAAAATGTTATCGGGGAGGGGGTATATCGACCCCCCCCTCATGTCGAAGTTATCGGGGAGGGGGTATATCGACAACGACATACATACATGGAAAAAAATGCTATCCATCTATACATACATAGCCACATACATATATACATGGAAAAAAAATGCTATGAAAAAAATACATATATGAACAAAAAAATTAATACATATATGAACATCCATACATACATATAGCCACATACATATATACATTATATATATATGAACAAAAAATTCATCATATAAAAAATGAACAAAAAAATGATATGAATTAACAGAGCCGGGGCGGGGCGGCGGCGGCTCACAGCGGGGGCGGCCGGCGAGGGCGACGGCGGGGCCGGCGAGGGCGTCGGCGAGGGCGGGGGCGGCGAGGGCGTCAGCGACGGCGACGGTGGGGGCGGGCCAGGGCAGGGGCGTGGCCGGGCGCGCTCGGGGGCGGCGGACGGCGTCGGCTGGCGAGGGCGACGGCGGGGGCGGCGCGCGAGGGAGCCGGCGACGGCGTCGGCTGGCGAGGGCGACGGCGGGGGCGGCGCACGAGGGAGCCGGCGACGACGGCGACGGTAGGGGCGGGCCGGGGCGCAGGGGGGCGGCCGGGCGCGCTCGGGGGCGGCGGACGGCGACGGCGTGGGCGGCGGACGGCGTCGGCGTGGGCTCGGGGGCGGGGCAGGGTCACGGGCGACGGCGACGGCGTCGGGGCAGCCTGGCGGCGTCGAGGAGGTCGGCGTCGTTGGGGGGAACTGCGAGATGAAAATGAAAATTTTCACAAGTGCTGCTTATATACACACAGCATTGGTCCCGGTTGGTTGCACCAACCGAGACTAATGCACCCCTTTAGTCCCGGTTGGTGCCACCAACCGGGACCAAAGGTCTCTTTTCAGCAGCCCAAAGGGCGGGAAGCAGAGACCTTTGGTCCCGGTTGGTGGCACGAACCGGGACCAAAGGTAGGCATTGGTCCCGGTTGGTGCCACAACCCGGGACCAATGGCCTTGCACAGCGGCGTGGTGGGAGTTTAGTCCCACCTCGCTACTTGAGAGAGTGCCGCACCTGTTTATAAGGCGCGGTGCGCCAGAGCCTTCGAGCTCCTCTCTAAAGCAGGCTTACGGGCCTAACCACTCTGTATCTGCCTGTGGGCCTTCTGGGCCTTCTGCGGGCCTGAATCCTGGCCCGACTGGCTGGTTGGGTTTCTAGTCGTATTCAGACCGTGGTGGCCCAGTAGGCGGCATTTTTTTTAATTTTTTTGCAGTTTTTTTGTTTTGTTTTTTGCATTATTTATTTCTTTTCTTTTTTTCTTTATTTTTTAAATTCTTTTTGCTGTTAGGTCACAAAAATTATAAACTTTCTGTTAGTGCCATTAGTTTTCAAATTTGAATAGTTTAAATTTGAATTTTTTTAAATTTGTGTGAATCACGAGTTTGTGAATAACTTTACTATAAAAATAGATTTTCGAGTGATTCTTTTTCCTGCTATTTAATATTACTGTGTTTTATCATTATATTCAATTTGGTAATTTTTAGGTTATTTTAAATGTCCGTTTGAATCAAAAACAGATTTTATTATTTTAGTTTGCTATTAAAGTTTCTAACAAAAAAAATTCTTTATGAAAATTCTTTTTGCTATTAATGTTTTGAACAAAAAATACTTTGATAATTTTAGCTACATCAAAATGCACCATTCAAAGCCACATCATCAATTTTCAACCCTTTCTGACTTCATTTGGTATTTTTCATGCATTTACTGATTTTTTGAGCTAAATGACCCTGAAATTGAAAAGCACTACAAATGAACTCTGAAAAGGTTGAAAGTTGGCATGGTATCATCATTTCACCCACATAGCATGTGCTAAAAAGTTGAGAGGGTTACGGCAAAAACTGGATGCACTTCGTGTACAAAATGGACAATCTCTTTCGAAGTATCAGGGTTTCGGACGAAAACTCATCTGTTACAAAGGGATTTCATTTTTTTGAACTTATTTGAACTCCAGACTTTTTGTGTGTTCAAAATGCACCATTCAAAGCCACATCATCAATTTTCAACCCTTTCTGACTTCATTTGGTATTTTGCATGCATTTAGTGATTTTTTGAGCTAAATGACCCTGAAATTGAAAAGCACTACAAATGAACTCATCTGTTACAAAAGGCATTTCATTTCTTCACATGTAACTGCAATGATATAGTTGTGGAGAGAAAGTCTTCACTTTTTCTTCGCTTGTGTCCTTTGCTTATTGCGCCGTAACCATGGATAATCTTCATCGTTTAACAGGGTGCTTGGGTCAGCCTTAACTTTGAAGGGAGGAATTTCATGAAACTTTTCATAATCTTCAGACATGTCTGTCTTGCCCTCCAATCCCACGATGTCTCTTTTTCCTGAAAGAACTATGTGGCGCTTTGGCTCATCGTATGATGTATTCGCTTCCTTATCTTTTCTTTTTCTTGGTTTGTTAGACATGTCCTTCACATAGAAAACTTGCGCCACATCATTGGCTAGGACGAATGCACTAGTACAAAACAGGGCATTGGTCCATGCCAGATCGGAGCATTAGTCCCGGTTCTGTTACGAACCAGGACTAATGGGTGCATTAGTCCCGGTTCGAGCGGCGCAGGCATCAGTCCCGGTTCGAACGGGGCCTTTAGTCCCGGTTGGAGAGACCAACCGGGACTAAAGGGGCTTCGAACGGTGCCAGCCCCTTTAGTCCCGGTTGGTATCTCCAACCGGGACTAAAGGCCCCCCCCCTTTAGTCCCGGTTGGTGTTACCAACCGGGACTAAAGGGGTTGAGGCTTTAGTCCCGGTTGGTAACACCAACCGGGACTAAAGGTAGTTTTCCTGTTTTTACATTTGTTTTCTGTTTTTAGTTTCTGTTTTAAATTGCTTATATCTTTTAAGATATTTGATGTTTTTGAGTGATTCTTTTTGCATTAGATTCAAAATTTTGTCTAGTTTCTGTTTGTGCCATTAGTTTTCAAATTTGAATGGTTTAAATTTGAATTTGTTCAAATTTGCTTCAAACCCTAGATTGTGAATAACTTGAGTTTACAAATAGTTTTTAATTTAATTCTTTTTGGTCCTAGTCATGTGTTAGATTGTTGTCACAGTAAGATTTATTTGGTTATTTTTAGAATAATTTAAATTAGGATTTTAATTAAAAAAATGAAATGCATTTGTAACAGACGAGTTTTCGTCCGAAACCTTGATACTTCGAATGAGATGGTCCAGTTTGTACACGAAGTGCATCCAGATTTTGCCGTAACCCTCTCAACTTTTTAGCACAAGCTATGTGGGTGAAATGATGATACCATGCCAAGTTTCAACCTTTTCAGAGTTCATTTGTAGTGCTTTTCAATTTCAGGGTCATTTAGCTCAAAAAAACCAATAAATGCATGAAAAATAGCAAATGAAGTTAGAAAGGGTTGAAATTTGAGGATGTGGCTTTGAATGGTGCATATTGAATGCACAAAAAGTGTGGAGTTGAAATAAGTTAAAAAAAATGAAATGACTTTGTAACAGACGAGTTTTCGTCCGAAACCTTGGTACTTCGAATGAGATGGTCCAGTTTGTACACGAAGTGCATCCAGTTTTTGCCGTAACCTTCTCAACTTTTTAGCACAAGCTATGTGGATGAAATGATGATACCATGCCAAGTTTCAACCTTTTCAGAGTTCATTTGTAGTGCTTTTCAATTTCAGGGTCATTTAGCTCAAAAAAATCATTAAATGCATAAAAAATAGCAAATGAAGTTAGAAAGGGTTGACTCTGGCTTGGTTAACCTTAGTTGTGACTCTGGCTGGGACGGTGCTAGCAGATGTGTAGTCGACGGTATGATTGGATGGACACCAACCCGGACTAAAGGGGTTCAGAAATTTTCAAACTCTACCCCCCCCTCGTGGACCGCCTTTTTTAGTTTTGTAGAAAATAAACAAAAATGATAAAATCTTCAAAAAATAAAATCCTTTGAGATGTAGTTAGGTTTTGGTGTCTAGTTGGTATAGAAATTTTGAAATATGAATTTTGACCTTTTTTGCAAAAAAACGAAAAAAAATGTAAAACAGCCATAATTTTTGCATACGATGTCGAAAAAAAAAGTTTAATATATAAAAAAAAACTAGAGAAAAATTGGGACTCGATTTCACCGAGGTTTACCCGGTGAAGTTTTCTCAGATTCTCAAATATCCAAAAGGACAAAAAGTTATTTCAAATCAAAAAAATAATTTTAAAAATTTTAAAAAATAATTTAAAAAAAATAAATGATGTCATATTTGCATTCCTCACATTTTTCTGATAATAATGGATATATTATTTGTCGAATTTCGATTTACAGATTTAAAGATATTAATTATGTCATATTAAATGAATAAATGGCAAAAAAATTAATAAAATAATATTATTACTTATTTTATTGTCATTGAAATTCAATATTATTAGTACTTATTTTGTTTATTTTAATAATTGTTTAGAATTCAAAAAATTAAATCATGTGACATCATGACCTAAGGGTTAACAGGATTGATAGCTTAAGATTGTCAGGAAAACAACAAGTGCAGTCTTGGAAACTAGGGGAGATAGAACCTGAAAGTTAAGCGTGCTGGGGCTGGAGTAGTGAGAGGATGGGTGACCGGCCGGGAAGTTAGACGATTTGGAATGAGTGCTGATTAGAGACGAGAGATTAAATTCTGAAGCAGTGAGGAGGGGTGATTAGAGATTAAATTGTGAAAATCAGAAAAAAAAATAAAAACAAATCAAAAAATTTGAAAAAAAAATTTGAAATTTTTTTTTTGATTTTTTTTCCTTTAGTCCCGGTTGGTGTTACCAACCGGGACTAAAGGTCCTCCAGCCCACGCACAGAGAGCGGCCACGTGGAGGGCCTTTGGTCCCGGTTCGTAAGCCAACCGGGACTAAAGGTCTTGGGCATTAGTCCCGACCCTTTAGTCCCGGTTCCAGAACCGGGACTAAAGGCCCTTACGAACCGGGACTAAAGGGGGTTTTTCTACTAGTGATGGTTCGTCTGTGTACCCAAGATTGTTCAGATCCACTGTTGTCATTCCGTACTGTGGGTCTTCCTGTACCCCGCCTCCTGACAGATTGACCCATTTGCACTGAAACAAAGGGACCTTGAAATCATGTCCATAGTCAAGTTCCCATATGTCCACTATGTAACCATAATATGTGTCCTTTCCCCTATTGGTTGCTGCATCAAAGCGAACACCGCTGTTTTGGTTGGTGCTCTTTTGATCTTGGGCGATCGTGTAAAATGTATTCCCATTTATCTCGTACCCTTTGTAAGTCAATACAGTCGAAGATGGTCCCCTGGCCAACGAGTACAACTCATCAGAAACAGTGTTGTCACCCATGAGACGTGTTTGCAGTCCTGATGTGTTCATATGTAATCCAGTCGTCACACTGCTCCGGGTGTTTGGAGCGCAGAATATTCTTGTGTTCATCGACATACGGGGTCACCAAGGTAGAATTCTGTAGAACTGTGTAGTGTGCTTGAGACCAAGAATGCCCGTCCCTACATATTATTGAGTCCGCTCCTAGCGTGCCTTTTCCAGTCAGTCTCCCCTCATACCGCGATTGAGGGAGACCAATCTTCTTAAGGTCAGGAATGAAGTCAACACAAAACCCAATGACATCCTCTGTTTGATGGCCCATGGAGATGCTTCCTTCTGGCCTAGCGCGGTTACGAACATATTTCTTTAAGACTCCCATGAACCTCTCAAAGGGGAACATATTGTGTAGAAATACAGGGCCCAGAACGACAATCTCGTCGACTAGATGAACTAGGACGTGCGTCATGATATTGAAGAAGGACGGTGGGAACACCAGCTCGAAACTAACAAGACATTGCACCAAATCACTCCTTAACCTTGGCAGGATTTCTGGATCGATCACCTTCTGAGAGATTGCATTGAGGAATGCACATAGCTTCACAATGGCTAATCGAACGTTTTCCGGTAGAAGCCCCCTCAATGCAACCGGAAGCAGTTGCGTCATAATCACGTGGCAGTCATGAGACTTTAGGTTCTGGAACTTTTTCTCTGCCATATTTATTATTCCCTTTATATTCGACGAGAAGCCAGACGGGACCTTCATACTGAGCAGGCATTCAAAGAAGATTTCCTTCTCTTCTTTGGTAAGAGCGTAGCTGGCAGGACCTTCATACTGCTTTGGATGCATGCCGTCTTTTTCATGCACACGTTGCTGTTCCTCCCGTGCCTCCGGTGTATCTTTTGTCTTCCCATACACTCCCAAGAAGCCTAGCAGGTTCACGCAAAGATTCTTCGTCACGTGCATCACGTCGATTGCAGAGCGGACCTCTAGGTCTTTCCAATAGGGTAGGTCCCAAAATATAGATTTCTTCTTCCACATGGGTGCGCGTCCCGCATCGTCAGTCGGAACAGATAGTCCGCCAGGACCCTTTCCAAAGATTACTTGTAAATCATTGACCATATCAAGTATGTGATCACCAGTACGGAGGGTAGGCTTCTTCCGGTGATCTGCCTCACCTTTGAAATGCTTTCCTTTCTTTCGACATTGATGGTTGGTTGGAAGAAATCGACGATGCCCCAGGTACACATTCTTCCTGCATTTTTTCAAATATATACTGTCGGTGTCATCTAAACAGTGTGTGCATGCGTGGTATCCCTTGTTTGTCTGTCCTGAAAGGTTACTGAGAGCAGGCCAATCGTTGATGGTTACAAACAGCAACGCATGTAGGTCAAATTCCTCCTGTTCGTTCTCATCCCACACACGTACACCTCTTCCATTCCATAGCTGTAAAAGTTCATCAACTAATGGCCTTAGGTACACATCAATGTCATTGCCGGGTTGCTTAGGGCCTTGGATGAGCACTGGCATCATAATGAACTTCCGCTTCATGCACAACCAAGGAGGAAGGTTATACATACATAGAGTCACAGGCCATGTGCTATGCTTGCTGCTCTGCTCCCCAAAAGGATTAACGCCATCTGCACTTAAACCAAACCATACGTTCCTCGGGTCACCTGTAAAGTCGCCCCACTTTCTCTCGATCTTTCTCCACTGCGACCCGTCAGCGGGTGCTCTCAACTTCCCGTCTTTCTTACGGTCTTTTATGTGCCATTGCATCAACTCGGCATGCTTTTTGTTTCTGAACAGACGTTTCAACCGTGGTATTATAGGAGCATACCACATCACCTTGGCATGAACCCTCTTCCCGGTGCGCTGGCCCTCAACATCACCAGGGTCATCTCTTCTGATCTTATACCGCAATGCACCGCATACTGGGCATGCGTTCAAATCCTCATACGCACCGCGGTAGAGGATGCAGTCATTAGGGCATGCATGTATCTTCTGCACCTCCAATCCTAGAGGGCATAGAACCTTCTTTGCTTCGTACGTACTGCCGGGCAATTCGTTATCCTTTGGAAGCTTCTTCTTCATTATTTTAAGTAGCGAACTAAATCCCTTGTCAGATACACCATTGTCTGCCTTCCATTGCAGCAATTCCAGTGTGGTACCGAGCTTTCTGTTGTGATCTTCGCAATTTGGGTACAACCCTTTTTTGTGATCCTCTAACATGTGATCGAACTTCAACTTCTCCCTTTCACTTTCACATTCTCTCTGTGCATCAAAAATGACCCGGCGAAGATCATCATCGGGCACATCGTCTGGTTCCTCTTGATCTTCAGCTTCCCCCATTGCAGCATCACCGTATTCAGGGGGCGGGTAGTTGTCATCATCCTCTTCTTCTTCGTTGTCTTCCATCATAACCCCTCTTTCTCCATGCTTGGTCCAAACATTATAGCGTGGCATAAAACCCTTCTCAAGCAGGTGGAAGTGAAAGGTTTTAGAGTTGGAGAAAGCCTTCGTATTCTCACACACAGTACATGGACAATGCATAAAACCATTCTGCTTGTTTGCCTCAGCCGCTTCGAGAAAATTATGCAGGCCCTTAATATACTCGGAGGTGCGTCGGTCACCGTACATCCATTGCCGGTTCATCTGCGTGCGTTATATAGTTCTCATTATTGAACAACATATAACTCTCTAGAGCATCTAATTAAATCATACAAGTAAGAACTATCTAGAACAACATATAACCAAAACCATCGCACTATATAATAACAAACAATAATAAAAGTAAGAAAGTTACACAAGTATCTATCTAAATCATACAAGTAAGAACTTTTTTCTTTTAGAAAGAAGATAAGAAGAAGAGGCTAACCACGGTGGTGCCAGCGCCCAGATGGGCGCGGGCGATCGACGGCGGTGAGGACGGGGACGGGACAGGACGGACCGCCAAACCTAGACAAATCTTGAGGAAAATGTAGCTTGGACAATGAGCTTCCAGAGGAGAAAGCTTAAGTGTGGCTCGGGCATTTCATCGAACACCTCATGTGCATAGGAGGTGAGCTAGAGCACCACAAAACTCTCCCACGGCCGGCCAAAAAAACAGAGCAGTGCACTGCTCTCCTCGCGGGGGTATATATAGGCCGACCATTGGTCCCGGTTTGTGACTGGAACCGGGACTAAAGGACATCATTTGGTCCCGGTTCCAGCCACAAACCGGGACCAATGGTTGTGGGCCAGGAGCGAGGCCCATTGGTCCCGGTTCGTGTCTGGAACCGGGACCAAAGGGGTCAGACGAACCGGGACCAATGGCCCACGAGGCCCGGCCGGCGTCCTGGCCTCACGAACCGGGACCAATGCCCCCATTGGTCCCGGTTCGTGAGTGAACCGGGATTAATGGGCTTTTCAGGGCTGGACCAAAGCCCTGTTTTCTACTAGTGGAATGACAACTATTACTTCTTTTCTTTTGGAACAAAATGGCAACAATGGTTTTAATGGATGTGTGCATCGTATGATGCAGAGGCTGGGGTTATCTCTTTTTTGAAGAAAATAATAATGGCTTTAATGTCCTTCAGGTCAAGAGAATAGAAACAAATCCTCAATTCCTCTGTGACCCAAAAAACATCACATGTTTTGTCTCACTTCACTAATCTGTCACTTTGTATGCGCCCACTCAAATATTGCCCACACGTCGTCTAACTTATGTCCTCGTTGCTATGATGTTTGATAATTGAGGGGATATAAATGGTTAAGAGTTGTTACCATGATCAGAGTTACGTACTAATCAGGGTCTATTGCTTTGTATGTAACTCTAGTCAAGCTAACATGTAAATTTGTTAAGACATCCATAAACCTTAGTTCATCAGAATATTTAGATTGGAACAACAAACATTTACATGGGGGGGGGGGGTGCACTGGTGGACTGTTTGACACAAGAAAAATATCTAAAAGAAACTCCGGGAGAAGGGGAAGGGGAGTGTATTTCTCTCATGCGCCGGGGAAAGAAAAAGCAAAAGTGCGGGCGTGCCAGTGTACCGTAGTACACAAAAAGAGTACGGACACGAGTATTTCATTAATCTCATTGGAGAAACAAAATTACAAGTTCCCATATAGAAAAGTGCGCTCCGTGGCCTACTAGCGCGGCCATGCTGACTATGGCGATTGTGTGATCTCCTGATTCCCGGGGCCTAGGAAGGCTCCCGGTTAATTACTCCCACGGGTTGCTCCACGGGATACCTCCGATTGAGCCGTGTGGTCGTCATCGTCGTCTTCGCCTTACGTTCTCCATGCATGATGATGATGATGTGTGTGTGTGGGCAGCGGCAGAGCCCATGTCCTCGTCGGTACACGCTACAACAGGAAACCCCCTTCAGCAACGCATCAATGCGTTGCCCAATGTCGATATAAGCGCTGCTAAGGTCTACACCAACGGATCTATATCCGTTGCGGTAGGTGGCGTTGGAAGGGTCTACAACAACACATATACATGCGTTGGTAACTAAGGGTCGATATAAGCGTTGTAAGTTAGCAACGTATAAGCTAAACCCAACAACACTTCATATGCGTTGGTGGTTACCCTACAAAAATGGATTTTGGAATGGAGAAACTAATTATTGCAACCCTGAAAGTAGTTGCTACATAGATTATGAGGCTAATGTAGCTAGTGTACAGAAGATGAATTTAGTAAAAGAGACCTCGTATATTAAATCAACAATGTTGCTTTACACAGAACATCATCCAAAGAATACATGATATTGCATATAGACATGCTTTATTCTAACTACTGCATGTCAGAGTGGTATTGCTGATATTCAGCTTGTACACATGTGTTTAACAAGAACATGTGCTCTATACATAAACCTAAGCTATCACATGAGCATCTAGACTAACATGTTTCTTCAAACTAAAACCAAACCGATCAGTATCTCTTGGCATCCATAACTCCATATCCTAAAGATAGTTCCTGCCAGCTGCAACTATAATAAATTGCATACTCTTCACTTCATCTTCTGCTGGGAATGAAGAAAATACAAAGAGTTAAGTATACCACTTTGGATAATAAACAAGGATAATAAACAAGTACTTGACGAGCATGGAATGAATGCTACGTGTTGTAAGAAATTATTAGAACTCTAAACCTGTGTCTATTCTGTACCTGAAACAAGCATATGAAACTGAAAGCTTAATTAGTTGTTGCAATCATGAGCAGTTTGTGCTTAGAGGAACTGTAGCTGCTAGTAGTAAGTGGTTGCTTGATATACTTACACCATTGGAATCTAGTCAAGTGCTTCTACTAAAATTTTCTCAACTGAACGGGTATGCATGTCGCACCATTAGCCAAGAAGTGATGTCTTCTCGGACGATTTTAGCAAGAATAATTCAGATGTAAGAACTTCTACTAACGCCTGCAAATATCAAACAAAAACTTCAGATTTTAAGTTGTGGAACATGATCACTAATATAAGTTCCTAGCACATTGTTCTTGGTCTATCCCGAGACTTCATTAATCATCTGCTAAGTCGTGTTTAACTATCTCTGATGGTTATGATAAAAAAGTAAGGTAGGTTGTTTATCCAGTGCATTGTCCCTGGATGGTACTACCAGGAAGAGTAATACTGATAACCTTGATATGCTGAATTTTTGAAGGAATAGTGCATGCACATCTACTGCATTAATTTAGTACAAGTTATTATAATGTACTACAAAGAAATTATGAACTTGGTCTGAATGTCTACATATTCTGAATGTGCCTGCATGAGCCCGTATGTCTAGATGTGCTAGCTAATTGTCTACATAAGCCTGTATGTGGATAGTGACATCTGAATGTATATACTATATAGCAGCCAATTTGCAAACTTAGCACTAAGCAAAAGTAGCTCAACTGAGACACAGACACCCGCATGTGCCCGTCGGGCGTAGCGGATAGTGAAAACTTGTGTATACTGCTAATCCTGATATTTTGGTTGCGGACGTTCCGGACAGATGTGGACATGTCGCTGAAGTGTCCACTTGCGTCATGAATCTAAATGAACAATTAACATGGCATATAAAGCTGAAACCATATACACATGATGCATGCGCAAACACACACACACACACACACACAAACACACACACACACACAGAGACACACACACACAAAGAAACAAGGGATTGCTGAACACCACACTTACGTGGTGTCATTGGCGTGCTCCCATCATTGTTGGTCCTTTATCTTCCAAGCACACATGAAATTCAGAATCTGATTACCTCAAGTAGCTTTGTATCTTTACTATTATGGGTAACCTGCAGGACCATAGTTCACTAAGTGACAAATTAAAATTCACATAGTAGTGAGAAAAAAAGATGTAGTGTGGCATCTCGCGAAGCGTTTTTGTTGTGATGCATCCTTCTGGTCCAAAAAATGTTTGCAATTCATCATAACATGCAAATAAATACAAAGATTAAAATATTTAGAAGTACTTGAAGCTAAAGAAAATATTTCAAATGAATCAAAATTTTACCTACATACTTTCGCATGCTGGCATGTGTGAGATGTCTAGACTATGATTCATATACATTTTTATGTCGTTCTGTATACTCATGCTTAATATTACTGAATAAGGAGAGGTTGTGCACTTGGAATATTATTTCTCCATGAAAACGGAAGCTTTTGTAAGAGTGAATAAGTAATGCGCAGTACCCACGTTTCAACAGAAAACTAGATTTTGTCCATATAAGCTACGAAAGATGCAAGCATTGATATCAAAACAAGACTGGTGAATAGTCATTCAAGGTAAAGTAATTATTTTCTGCAGTGTAATGTGGCACTCTTGAGTATGATAGACATGTATAGAAATACACATAGATAGTACAGGCGCATCACACAATTATTATGGTCGGCACAACCGGCAAAAACATGCATAAGAAAATTAGAGGATCAGGTTTCCTCAAACAAAAAAGAGGGTCGCTAGCCATAACTTAAAGATAGTAGTACCAATACTCATTGACCAATTTAATTGGAAGGGGACAACGATGTTTTCCAATCTCGTAACTAATTGGTCCACCCAGGGCACAAGTGAAAGTTTAGAGAAGCTAGGGCAGCAAATGCTAATGGAATTATAGAATACAGTGGACACGAGTGGCGATGGCGACCTCCGCTCCGCTGTCCTCCATGGCGCAGGCTTGACGACATCGACGGTGGGCAGCGTCGTGGCGTGCTCCATGTCGCCGTCTTCCACGGCCCCATCATGATGAAGTAGGCGCGAGTGGCAATGGCGACCTCCGCGCCGCTGTCCTCCATGGTGCCGGCTTGACGATATCGACGGTGGGCGGCGTCTTGGCGTGCTCCATGTCGTCGTCTTCCACGGCCCCATCATGATGAAGTAGACGCGAGTGGCGATCGCGACCTCCGCGCTGCTGTCCTCCATGGCACCGGCTTGACGACATCAACGATGGGCGGCGTTGTGGCGTGCTCCATGTCGTCGTCTTCCATGGCCCCATCATGATTAAGTAGACGCGAGCGGTGGTGACGACCTCGGTGCCGTCGGCCTTCATGACGCCGTCGTGACAAAGTGGGCGGCATCTCGGCAAGCTCGGTGTCGTCATCTTCACCACATCGCCGTGATGAGGTAGACGCGTATGGTGATGTCGACTTCCGGGTCCTCGGCGTCCATAGCGCTGGCTTGGTGAAGACGAGCTCCGGCGAGGTGTCGACTTCGTCTTCCGGTCCGACGGTTCCATCTCCGACGGCGCTTCGACTTCGTTTCCCGGTCCGGCGACTCCATCTTCGGCAGCGGTCCGATCATGCGAACGTTGTCTTGGGTAGAGCTTCGACGGCGTCTGGTTTGTGTGCGTGCATGCTGTATGCAAAGCAGGAACAAGGAAAATAAGGGATGAGTTAGATCAAAGTCTCACCGTCCGGGATGTTGAGCTTCGCGTCCATGTCGCAGCGGGGGTAGATGTGCGCCGGCCTTCTCCTCTCCGTGTACGCCGGCGTGGATGATGGCTGGGTGAGTAGAGTGCTGCGTCGTGGGTGTTTCTCCGTGCTTGATGGATCTCTCCCCTCTGGCCGTGCGTGCCTCTCCTCCGGCTGCCTCCTCCTGATGGATGCGTGATGGATGGATGTCTCCGTGTGCTGATGGATGGATGTCTCCGTGTACGTGCTGATGGATGGATGCGTGGGTTCTGTCCTCTCTGGCCGTGCCTCCGCCCCCCTCTCTCCGTGGCTGGGTGCAAGTATTTATAGGCAGGAGGTGTGGGCAACCCGGCGGCTGAAGACGGGCCAAACGTCCCGATTTTCTTGGACTAGATATGGATGAACTACTTTGCTGGGTTCGTGGTTGATGGATGGCAGGTATGGTTTCCTTCTTCGACGTCATAGTCATGGTGGGGTGTCAGATCTGGAGTTTGATGGCGTGTCCGGGGTGTTGCCCCGGTCTGATTCGTTCAACGGCAATAGCTTCATCTTTGGTGAGCCACCTTGGAGGTCCGCAAAACTGCATATCAGTGATGGAGTCGCGTCGAGCTCGGGTGAGGGAGGTGATCCATCATTATTTTCTTTGGTGGCTGCTATGGTGGTGTTGGAGACAGGTGACGAACGTTGATGTCAAGCTTAGCGATGTTTTGCTATCTTTTCAGTTTTGTCATGTCGGTTTTTACGTGACTTGTAATTTGATCTTTATGATATAAATGAGACACGTATTATCATGCAAAAAAAATAGTGCAAGTATACATTAGTTAGTACGTGGGCAAACTTAGAATGCATGCAAGCACGTAAAAACTGAATCTAGGATAGCATGTTACGTGTGTGTACATATACACATACACCCAATATCAACCTAGACGTGTATTGCACCTAAGAAAAAACATCATTTATATTTAAACTTAGATTTTCTGAAAGTAGGAAGCACCAAAAACACATCAAACAAATGCCCCCTCACCAAATAAAATTCGAGTGCGAAGCGATCGAACTTTGTTTGGTGAAACCATTTTTGTTTTGTAAAGATTCGGCGCATCAACCTTTGTGCAGCCTAGAGAAGTATTGCGCCGGGCTTCAGCGACATTGAGCACCGTCCCGAAGATGATTCATTTGGTAGCGATGTGATCTGGTGTAGGCATGTTCATCCACACATGTGTTCTCTCGAGAGCTTGTTGGGATCGTATAACATGCACGTTGCCAGCCAACAAAGCATCCCTACCCGTCTTCATTCCATGGCGAAACAACATGCCTTGTCTTGAAAATGAAGTAAATAAAATTTACCGAACTCGTCGCGACCGCCTAGCTGCTGCGGTGCCAGCCGACTAAATCGGAGGGTTTGACAGATTCATGCTAGCCGCACTGGCGCATTGCACTGCTTCCGTGATCTTCATATGATGATGTAGGTGATTGGTCGCCGGGGTGCCGTCGGCGCCTCCGTGGACGCATGGGTGTTTCTGCCCCTAAGCGAACACGGTGTAGGTCGGTGTAGAGGTTTGATGTCGGGATGTCGTCGACATTTATGGCGTATAGGCTGGTTGCCCCCGCGCCTGCGATGATTGTTGGTGTAGGGACCCGGTGTCGGGATGTTGTCAGCAACGCTAGAAACACCAAACAAAAAAAAGCAAACCAAAGAAGAAAAAAAAGGTTTTTTTTTTAAATGTTGGCTTTCCCGTTATACACCAGCTATAGGCATGATATCCGAGAAGGCTACCGAAAGACTTGTCATTGGGAATCGTCAAAAGAACCTGACGATTACAACTCAACAACTACATAAGCCTTGGTGTACGTGTATGAAGACGCCGTGTTTCGGGATGCTTCCGAGAGGCAACAAAAATTCATACTCTAGCCCATCATCGTACGGAAGGGGGGCCCACAGCTCAACATGCCCCCTGCACATGCCTCATGAACCAGGAGACTTGGGCATGGTAGGTTCAGGGTAGATGGTTTTGGGAGAATAGCTTGACGATTTTTCTTCATGCCTTATTGAAGGGTGGTGAATAGCTACCTTCCGCCTTCATTCCAGTGGGTCCCTTACTGCTTGGGACAACTTGACTGCTTCTTGGACTCTTGGTATTTATTTTTGATTGCTTCTTGGAGTTTCGGAAACTTTCTTATTGGGGATTGCTTGCGTGGGCTGATTGATTGGCCGCGAACTTCATGAGCTTGTTTGAACTTCTTGAGGATTTTACTTGAACTTCTTGAGTATTATTCTTCCGTGACTTCTCGGGGACCTACCTTGAGAACTTGGAAGGCACATGTTCACCTTTGTGGACTAAGAAGGCCCTCCGGCATTTTATCTAGGGCTTGGTGGCGTCTCCCAGGGTTGTCATGTAACTACGCACCGGACCAACTTACATTGGATCAGGCGGCACATCATGAATCTTTTCCTATAGTCTCCCCTGGGATGCGAGCCTCCGTGAACATGAAGCATGCCGGGAAACATGACAGGCGCGGGGTCTCGACACTTAGAAGTGCCCAAGTAATCATCTCCGCTGCCTCCGGAAGCATACGCCTGATACATGTCGTGCATTGTGGGTGTGGGAGCCGCTCCACCTGCAACTTGACACATTGTGCGACCCTTCGACAAGTCCTAGGGTAGCCAAAAACTTCAATCAACAGCATGATGTAGTAGGGGAAAGCCGTTTTTTTTTGTTGGATAGAGTCCGTTAAAAAATGAGGAGACCGAGAAAAATATCCACAACATGCAACGAAGAGTGCATCATGGATCCGATAGACCACTGAAAAGGGTCTCCCCAAGGAAAAAGGGCAACGAAAGAGGCAACATTTTAAGAAAAATATTTTTTAAGAAACCTTCCGTTGATTGGGGGCATAGGCCGGGCTCCCTGGGAATCGATCAGCTGGTATGCACCCCCATCGTAGACTTGCTCGATGACGTATGGTCCTTCCCACTTTGGCTCGAACTTCCCCTTCGTCTTGTGCGTGATGACGATGGGCCGACGCAACACGAGGACCAACTCGCCCTTGCGGAATACGTGTTGCTTGACGAGCTTGTTGTAGGCTCTCACCATGTTTTGGCGGTAGAGCTCCAGGTTTTGCAGGGCATGAAGTCGCTCCTCTTCAAGGGCGTCAAGCTCCTGGAAACGAAGTTGTACCTATTCATCTTGGGTGAGGTTTTCCTGGATAGCCACCCGTAAAGAGGGTAACTGGATCTCCAATGGCAGGACTACTTCACTCCCATAAACGAGAGAGAATGGGGTAGCCTGCGTCGGGGTACGAACTGTAACGCGGTACGCCCACAAGGATTTGAAGAGACGGTCATGCCAGTCTCTCTTGTGCCTTGTCACCGTCTTCTTAAGTATCTTGCCAAGCATCTTGTTGAAGGCTTCGATTGCGTCGTTGGCTTGAGAGTAGTAGCTAGTGGAGTAGTTCCACTTGATCTTGTACTTCTCCATGAACCTGTACATCTTCTTGGACTTGAAGTCCTTGCCGTTGTCGGAGGTGATGCGGTGTGGTATCCCAAAGCGATATATGATATTTCGCTCTAGGAAGTTGATGACGTTGTCGCTCTTCACCTCCCGTAGCGGAACAGCTTCCACCCATTTGGAGAAGTAGTCCGTCGCGGCGAGGATGAAATGATGCCCCCTGGAGGATGGAGGGTCGATGAGGCCGATGACATCGATTCCCCAGGCGTCAAATGGCCAAGAGGGAACGGTAGGGTGAAGAGGGACCGGCGGCTGGTGCTTGAAGTCGCCATGTACTTGGTAGCTATGGCATGACTTCGCGACCCGAAGGCAGTCAGCCATGATGCCAGGCGAGTAGTATCCCGCCAGATGTATGCTATGGTATATCTTAGCTTCTCCTTGGTGCCCGCCGCAGACTCCATGGTGCATCTCCTGGAGGATCTTCTCGGCTTCGCCTCGGTTAACGCATCGAAGTAGGACCTCCTACCCATGAGACCGCCTGTATAAGACACCTGCATCATAAAGATAGAAAGGGAGTCGTCGTTGTAGTTGGCGTCTCGCGACAAGGTCGTTGGGGAGACTGCCATGCTTGAAGTAGTCGAGGAAGGGTTGCAGCCACTCTCCTTCCTCCATTGCATTCGTCATGATGGTGTTGACTTCGTACTCCATCGGGATAAGCTCCAGGACAGCTGGGAGTAGCCACCTTTCTTCAACATTTACCTGCATGGTTCAATCATCTGGGAGCACTAATGCTGCCGCTAGTTTTGCCAAGGCATCAGCAGGCACATTTCTGCTTCGTGGGATATGGAGAATTTCAACATGTTGAAATTTGTCCATGAGGTTCTGGGCCGCAGTGTAGTACGGCACCAGTTCAGGCTTGCGAACTTCATACATGTCGTTGACTTGACAAACGATGAGTTGGGAATCACCGAAGGCCCGTAGAGAACGAACTTCCATCGAGAGCGCTAGGAGAAGGCCGAAGATGAGAACCTCATACTCCGCCTCATTGTTTGAGCATTCTTCTTTGAGGAGGGAGAATGAGTGATACATCACCCCTCCTTGCGGCGTCTTGAACACCAAACCCGCGCCTGCCCTTCGCCTTGGGGTTCCGTCAGCATCGGCGTCCGTGCGAGAGGCTCCGTCGAAGTAGAGCTCCCACGATGCATCGAGGTCGACGGCGAAGACCTCCTCGTCAGGAAGGTCGGTGATGAGAGGGGAATCATCTGGAACTGGGTGTGCCGCGAGGAACTCCGCCAAAGCCTGCCCCTTGATCGCCTTCTGAGGCACAAAGGTGATGTCGAATTCCATCATGAGAAGCGCCCATTTCCCTAGTCGTCCCATGAGAGCGGGCTGACTTAGAACATACCTTACGGGGTCCTCTCGTGCGACAAGCCGGATCTGGTGCTTCAACGTGTAGTGCCTCAACTTCTTCAAAGCGAAGATTAGGGCGAGGCATAACTTCTCAATTGAAGAGTAGTTTCGCTCGGCTCCTACCATGGTGAGGCTCAATTAGTAGCAGGCCACCTCCTTCCCTTCATCATTGTTCTGGTCGAACAAAGCGCCTACCGAAGTAGGCTGCGCTGCAATGCATAGGATGAGTGGGCGCCCCTTTATGGGAGCTGCCAAGATAGGAGGATTAAGGAGGTACCTTTTGATTTCATCGAAGCCGTGTTGGCATCCCTCATCCCACACGAACGGAGCTCCTTTCTTCATGAGGCTCGAGAAGGGCTGGATGCGTCCGGAGAGGTTGGAGATGAAACATCGGATGTACGCCAGCTTCCCCTGCAATGACCTCAACTCCTTGAGATCTTGAGGTGGCGGCATGTCAAGGATGGCCTTGATCTTCTTAGGCTCGATCTCTATGCCTCGATGACGAACGACGAGGCCGAGGAAGAGTCCTGACTGAACACCAAAGGCACACTTCAACGGGTCCATCTTGAGCTGATGTTGGTGTAGACGCTCGAAGACTACCCACAGATCCTCTAGGTGACACTCGCGTTCTCTGGTCTTGACCACCATGTCATCGACGTAGCATTCGACTGAATGGTGAATCAAATCACCAAGAATGCACGTCATGGCTCGCTGGTACGTCGCGCCGGCGTTCTTCAATCCGAATGGCATGACAATGTAGTAGAAGTTGCCCTTCGGGGTCCTGAAAGCGGTGTCGATGGCGTCGTCTGGATCCATCTTGATCTGGTTGTAGCCTGATGAACCGTCCATGAAGGATAGCGCGCCATGCCCCGTGGTGGAGTCGACGACTATCTCCGGGATCGGCAAGGGAAAGTCGTCTTTGGGGCAGGCTCGGTTCAGGTCGCGGAAGTCCTGGCAGATCCGTATTTGCCGATTCTTCTTCTCCACCGAGACGATATTGGCGAGCCACCTTGGATACTTGTGTTGGGGAACGTTGCATGGGAAACAAAAAATTTCCTACGCACACGCAAGATCTATCCATGGTGATGAGCATCTACGAGAGGGAGAGTGGATCTACATACCCTTGTAGATCGCTAAGCGGGAAGCGTTAAGAAACGCGGTTGATTTAGTCGAACGTCTTCACGATCCAAATAGCAAGACGTCCCGCGATCCAATCACGATCCGTCCCGATCTAGCGCCGAACGGACGGCACCTTCGCGTTCAGCACACGTACAACTCGATGACGATCTCTGCCTTCTTGATCCAGCAAGAGGGGGCGGAGAGGTAGATGAGATCTCCAGCAGCACGACGGCGTCGTGGTGGTGATGGTGGAGTTATCCCGGCAGGGCTTCGCCTAAGCACTACCGGAATCTATTTGGTGGAGGAACTAGAGAATAGAGAACTAGCACGTGGCCATATTTCTTTGGGGGCTCTATTCCTCTAGTATATATAGGAGGGAGGGGGGAGGAGGCAGCCTCCCTAGGGTTTCCCCTAGGGTCGGCCGAACCAGGGCAAGGACGAGTCCAATCCACTTCCTACTAGGAAGTGGATTCATATTAGGAAGGAGTCCTATCTCCACCTTTTTTTTCCTCTTGGGCATATGGGCCCTTATGGGGTCGGTTCCCCAGCCCATTAGGGGCTGGTGCGCCACCTCTTGGGCCCATGTGCCCCCCCGGGGTGGGTGGGCCCCACCCGGTGGACCCCCGGAACCCATTCGTCACTCCTGGTACACTACCGGAAATATCCGAAACTTTTCCGGAACCCAAATACCACTTTCCTATATATAAATATTTACCTCCGGACCATTCCGGAGCTCCTCGTGACGTCCGGGATCTCATCCGGGACTCCGAACAACCTTCGGTCACCAACACATATATCTCAATACTACCGAAATGTCACCGAACGTTAAGTGTGCAGACCCTGCGGGTTCGAGAACTATGTAGACATGACCGAGACACCTCTACGGTTAATAATCAATAGCGGGACCTGGATGCCCATATTGGTTCCTACATATTCTATGAAGATCTTTATCGGTTGAACCTCTATGTCAAGGATTCAGTTAATCCCGTATGCTGTTCCCTTTGTTCTTCGGTATGTTACTTGCCCGAGATTCGATCGTCGGTATCTCTATACCTAGTTCAATCTCGTTATCGGCAAGTCTCTTTACTAGTTCCGTAATACAAGATCCCGTTGCTAACTCTTTAGTCACTTTGCTTGCAAGGCTTATTGTGATGTTGTATTACCGAGTGGGCCCTGAGATACCTCTCCGTCACATGGAGTAACAAATCCCAGTCTTGATCCATGCCCACTCAACAGACACCCTCGGAGATACCTGTAGAGCATCTTTATAGTCACCCAGTTACGTTGCGACGTTTGATACACACAAGGTACTCCTCCGGTGTCAGTGAGTTGCATGATCTCATGGTCATAGGAACAGATACTTTGACATGCAGAAACAATAGCAATAAACTGACACGATCATATGCTACGTTCATAGTTTGGGTCTTGTCCATCACATCATTCTCCTAATGATGTGATCCCGTTATCAAATGACATCTCATGTCTATGGCTAGGAAACCTTGACCATCTTTGATCAACGAGCTAGTCTATTAGAGGCAAATTAGGGACACAGTGTTGTCCATGTACCCACACATGTATTTGAGTTTCCAATCAATACAATTATAGCATGGATAATAAATGATTATCATGAACAAGGAAATATAATAATAACCATTTTATTATTGCCTCTAATGCATATTTCCAATAGTCTCCCACTTGCACTAGAGTCAATAATCTAGCTCACAACGCTATGTGATTTACATTGTTATGAATCTAACACCCAATGAGTTCTGGGGTTCGATCATGTTTTTCATATGAGAGAGGTTTTAGTCAACGGTCTGCAACATTTAGATCCGTGTGTTCTTCGAAAATCTATATGTCATACTGCAGATGCTACCACGCTCCACTTGGAGCTATTCCAAATGGCTGCTCCACTATACGTATCCGGATTGCTACTCAGAGTCATCCGGATTGGTGTCAAAGCTTGCATCGACGTAACCCTTTACGACGAACTCTTTATCACCTCCATAATCGAGAAACATTTGCTTAGTCCTCTAGTTACTAAGGATAATTTTGACCGCTGTCAAGTGATCCACTCCTGAATCACTCTTGTGCCCCTTTGACAGACTCATGGCAAGGCACACACCAGGTGCGGTACACAGCATGGCATACTATATAGAGCCTATGGATAAGGCATAGGGGACGACCTTCGTCCTTTCTCTTTCTTCTGCCGTGGTCGAGCTTTGAGTCTCACTCAACTCCACATCTTACAAATCAGGCAAGAACTCTTTCTTTGACTGATCCATTTTGAACTCTTTCAAAATCTTGTCAAGGTATGTACTTATTGAAAGTCTTATCAGACGTCTTGATCTATCTCTATAGATCTTGATGCCCAATGGTTTAAGTAGCTTTATCCAGGTCTTCCTTTGAAAAACTCCTTTCAAACAACCCTTTATGTTTTCCAGAAATTCTTCATTATTTCCGATCGACAATATGTCAACCACATATACTTATCAGAAATTCTGTAGTGCTCCCACTCACTTTCTTGTAAATACAAGTTTCTTATAAACTTTGTATAAACCCAAAAGCTTTGATCACATCATCAAAGCGTATATTCCAACTCCGAGATGCTTGCTCCAGTCCATAGAAGGATCGATGGAGCTTGCATACATTTTAGCATCCTTAGGACTGACAAAAACCTTCCGGTTGTATCACATACAACCTTTCCTCAAGGAAACCGTTAAGGAAACGATGTTTTCACATCCATCTGCCAGATTTCATGATCGAAAAATGCAGCAACTGCTAACATAATTCCAACAGACTTTTAGCATCGCTACGGGCGAGAAAGTCTTCATCGTAGTCAACTCCTTGAACTTGTCGGAAACTTCTTTGCGACAAGTCGAGCTTTATAAATGGTGACATTTACCATCAGCGTCTGTCTTCTTCTTAAAGGTCCATTTGTACTTAACGGCCTGCCGTTTAACGGGCAAGTCTACCAAAGTCCATACTTGGTTTTCATACATGAATCCTTTCTCGGATTTTATGGCTCCTAGCCATTTGTTGGAATCCGGGCCCACCATCGCTTCTTCATAGCTCGTAGGTTCACTGTTGTCTAACAACATGACCTGCAAGACAGGATTGCCATACCACTCAGGAGCGGTACGAGTTCTTGTCGGCCTATGAGGTTCGGTAGTAACTTGATCCGAAGCTTCATGATCATCATCATTTGCTTTGTCTTCACTTGGTGTAGGCGTCGCAGAAACATCTTTCCGCGTCGTGCTACTATCCAACTGAAGTGATGGTTCAACAACCTCATCAAGTTCTAGTTTCCTCCCACTCAATTCTTTCGAGAGAAACTCTTTCTCGAGAAAGGACCCGTTTTTAGCAACAAACACTTTGCCCTTGGATCTGAGATAGAAGGTATACCCAACGGTTTCCTTAGGGTATCCTATGAAGATGCACTTTTCCGCTTTGGGATCGTGCTTATCAGATATAAGCGTCGCATTCCCAAACTCTGAGAAATGACAGCTTAGGTTTCTGCCAAACCAAAATTCATACGGTGTCATCTCAACGGACTTAGATGGTGCCCTTTTTAAAGTGAATGTAATTGTCTCTAATGCATAACCCCAAAACGATAGTGGCAAATCGATAAGAGCCATCATAGTACGCACCATATCCCATAGAGCATGACCACGACGTTCAGACACACTATCACACTATGGTGTTGTAGGTGGCGTGAGTTGTGAAACAATTTCCACATTGTCTTAAGTTACATACCAAACTCGTAACTCAGATATTTACCTCCACGATCATATCGTAGACATTTTATCTTCTTGTCACGATGATCTCAAACTTCACTCTGAATTTTGTTTGAACTTTTCAAACGTTTCAGACTTGTGTTTCATTAAGTAAATATCCACATATCTACTCAAATCATCAGTGAAGGTAAGAAAATAGCGATATCCACCGCACGCTTCAACACTCATTGGATCGCTACATCAACATGTATTATTTCCAATAAGTCACTTGCCCGCTCCATCAAATCGGAAAACGGTGTCTTAGTCATCTTGCCCAAGAGGCATGGTCCGCATGTCTCAACCGATTCGAAATCGAGTGAGTCAAAAGATCCATCAGCATGGAGTTTCTTCATGCGCTTTACACCAATATGACCTTGGCGGCAGTGCCACAAGTATGTGGTACTATCATTATTAACTTTGCATCTTTTGGCATCAACATTATGAACATGTGTACTACTACGATCGAGATTCAATAAACCATTCACATTGGGTGCATGACCATTGAAGGTATTTTTCATGTAAACAGAATAACCATTATTCTCTAACTTAAATGAATAACCGTATTGCAATAAACACGATCTAATCACGTTCATGCTCAACGCAAACACCAAATAACATTTATTTAGGTTCATCACTAATCCCGAAGGTAGAGAGAGCGTGCGATGGTGATCACATCAACCTTGGAAACACTTTCAACACACATCGTCACCTCGCCCTTAGCTAGTCTCCGTTTATTCTGTAGCTTTTATTTCGAGTTACCAACATTTAGCAACTGAACCGGTATCTAATACCCAGGTGCTATTAGGAGTACTAGTAAGGTACACATTAATAATAATATGTATATCAAATATACTTCCGTTGACGTTGCCAGCCTTCTTATCTTTACCAAGTATCTAGGGTTGTTTTGCTTCCGCGATCGCTCTCCTCATAATAGAAGCACTTAGTCTCGAATTTGGGTTCAACCTTGGGTTTCTTCACTGGAGCAGCAACTGGCTTGCCATCCATGAAGTTTCCCTCCTTGCCCTTGCCCTTCTCGAAACTAGTGGTTTTACTAACCATCAACACTTGATGCTCCTTCTTGATTTCTACCTTCGCGGTGTCAAACATCGCGAATAGCTCACGGATCATTATTTCTATCCCTGGCATTTCATAGTTCATCACGAAGCTCTAGTAGCTTTGTGGTAGTGACTTGGAGAACTAAACCAACCACTATCTTATCTGGAAGATCAACTCCCACTCGCAAGCGATTGTAGCACCCAGACAATCTGAGCACATGCTCACCGATTGAGCTATTCTCCTTCATCTTGCAGGCAAAGAATCTTGTTGGAGGTCTCATACCTCTCAACACGGGCACGAGCCCGAGATCCCAATTTCAGCTCTTAGAACATCTCATATGTTCCGTGATGTTCAAAACGTTTCGAAGCCTCAATTCTAAGCCGTAATACATGACGCACTGAACTATCAAGTAGTCATCAGAACGTGCCTGTCAGGTGTTCACAACATCTACAGACAACGCTTGAGGGGGTGGCGCACCGAGCGGTGCATTAAGGACATAAGCCTTCTGTGCAGCAATGAGGACAATCCTCATATCACGGACCCAGTCCGCATTATTGCTACCATCATCTTTCAATTCTATTTTCTCTAGGAACGTATAAAAACAGGGGAGTTACAGCGCGAGCTATTGATCTACAACATAATTTGCAAAGTCACTTTGACTATGTTCTTGATAATGAGTTCAATTAATCATATTACTTAAGAACTCCCACTCAAATCAACATCCCTCAGGCTGTCTAAGTGTGACATGATCCAAATCCACCAACCCAAGTCCGATCATCACGTGAGATGAGGTGGTTTCAATGGTGAACATCTCCATGTTGATCATATCTACTATATGACTCATGTGCGACCTTTCGGTCTCTTGTGTTCCGAGGCCATGTCTGTACATGCTAGGCTCGTCAAGTTTAACCCGAGTGTTCCGCATGTGCAACACTGGCTTGCACCCGTTGTATGCGAACGTAGAGTCTATCACACCCGATCATCACGTGGTGTCTCGAAATGACGAACTTTCGCAACGGTGCACACTCGGGGAGAACACAATTTTATCTTGAAATTTTAGTGAGGGATCACCTTATAATGCTACCATCGTCCTAAGCAAAATAAGATGCATAAAAGGATTAACATCACATGCAAATCATAAGTGACATGATATGGCCATGAACTTGTGCTTTTGATCTCCATCTCCAACGCACCGGCATGATCTCTATCGTCACCGGCATGACACCATGATCTCCATCATCTTGATCTCCATCAACGTGTCGCCATGAGGTTGTCGCGCCAACTATTGCTTCTACGACTATTGCTAACTCATAGCGATAAAGTAAAGCAAAAACGACGAAAATAAATTAAAGACAACCCTATGGCTCCTGCCGGTTGCCGTACTCATCGACATGCAAGTCGTGATATTCTATACAAAACATGATCATCTCATACATCACATATATCTCATCATGTAATTGGCCATATCACATCACAACATACCCTGCAAAAACAAGTTAGACGTCCTCTAATTGTTGTTGCTTGTTTTACGTGGCTGCTACGGTTATCTAGCAAGAACGATTCTTACTTACGCAAAAACCACAACGGTGATACACAAATTGCTATTCAACCTTCTCAAGGACCGCCTTTGTCGAATCCGATCCAACTAAAGTGGGAGAGACAGACACCCGCCAACCATCTTTATGCAACAAATTCACATGTCAGTTGATGGAACCGGTCTCTCGTAAGCATATGAGTAAGGTTGGTCCGGGCCGCTTCATCCCACAATACCGCTGAATCAAGAAAAGACCAAGGGAGGAAGCAATCTGAGCATCAACGCCCACAAACTCCTTTGTGTTCTACTCGTGATCTCATCTACGCATAGACCTAGCTCATAATGCCACTGTTGGGGAACGTTGCATGGGAAACAAAAAATTTCCTACGCACATGCAAGATCTATCCATGGTGATGAGCATCTACGAGAGGGAGAGTGGATCTACATACCCTTGTAGATCGCTAAGCGGGAAGCGTTAAGAAACGCGGTTGATGTAGTCGAACGTCTTTGCGATCCAAATCGCAAGCTGTCCCGCGATCCAATCACGATCCGTCCCGATCTAGCGCCGAACGGACGGCACCTCCGCATTCAGCACACGTACAACTCGATGACGATCTCCGCCTTATTGATCCAGCAAGAGGGGGCGGAGAGGTAGATGAGATCTCCGGCAGCATGACGGCATGGTGGTGGTGATGGGGGAGTTATCCCGGCAGGGCTTCGCCTAAGCACTACCAGAATCTATTTGGTGGAGGAACTAGAGAATAGAGAACTAGCACGTGGCCATATTTCTTTGGGGGCTCTATTCCTCTAGTATATATAGGAGGGAGGGGGGAGGAGGCAGCCTCCCTAGGGTTTCCCCTAGTGGTCGGCCGAACTAGGGCAAGGAGGAGTCCAATCCACTTCCTACTAGGAAGTGGATTCATATTAGGAAGGAGTCCTATTCCTTCCTATCTCCACCTTTTTTTTCCTCTAGGGCATATGGGCCCTTATGGGTTCGGTTCCGCAGCCCATTAGGGGATGGTGCGCCACCACTTGGGCCCATGTGGCCCCCCGGGGTGGGTGGGCCCCACCCGGTGGACCCCCGGAACCCATTCGTCACTCCCGGTACACTACCGGAAATACCCGAAACTTTTCCGGAACCCAAATACCACTTTCCTATATATAAATCTTTACCTCCGGACCATTTCGGAGCACCTCGTGACGTCCGGGCTCTCATCCGGGACTCCGAACAACCTTCGGTCACCAACACATATATCTCAATACTACCGAAACGTCACCGAACGTTAAGTGTGCAGACCCTGCGGGTTCGAGAACTATGTAGACATGACCGAGACACCTCTACGGTCAATAACCAATAGCGGGACCTAAATGCCCATATTGGTTCCTACAGATTCTACGAAGATCTTTATCGGTTGAACCTCTATGTCAAGGATTCAGTTAATCCCGTATGATGTTCCCTTTGTTCTTCGGTATGTTACTTGCCCGAGATTCGATCGTCGGTATCTCTATACCTAGTTCAATCTCGTTATCGGCAAGTCTCTTTACTCGTTCCGTAATACAAGATCCCGTGGCTAACTCTTTAGTCACTTTGCTTGCAAGGGTTATTGTGATGTTGTATTACCGAGTGGGCCCTGAGATACCTCTCCGTCACACGGAGTAACAAATCCCAGTCTTGATCCATGCCCACTCAACAGACACCCTCGGAGATACCTGTAGAGCATCTTTATAGTCACCCAGTTACGTTGCGATGTTTGATACACACAAGGTACTCCTCCGGTGTCAGTGAGTTGCATGATCTCATGGTCATAGGAACAGATACTTTGACATGCAGAAACAATAGCAATAAACTGACACGATCATATGCTACGTTCATAGTTTGGGTCTTGTCCATCACATCATTCTCCTAATGATGTGATCCCGTTATCAAATGACATCTCATTTCTATGGCTAGGAAACCTTGACCATCTTTGATCAACGAGCTAGTCTATTAGAGGCAAACTAGGGACACAGTGTTGTCTATGTACCCACACATGTATTTGAGTTTCCAATCAATACAATTATAGCATGGATAATAAACGATTATCATGAACAAGGAAATATAATAATAACCATTTTATTATTGCCTCTAGGGCATATTTCCAACAACTTGATATCCTTGATGAAACCTGCAGCGATTAGTTTGTCTACCTCGACGATGAGGTCATCTTGCAGTTCCGGACGCAAGCGTCGCGGTGCCTGCTTGACGGGGCGAAATTGTGGGTCAATCGCCAGCTTGTGAGTGGTGACACGAGGGTACAACCCCGGCATCTTCTTGTAGTTCCAAGCAAAACAATCTCGATACTCCATCAAGAAGCTTCGGTACTCTTCTCGCTCCTCTTCCGTCAGCGTGGCGCTGACAAAAGTGGGGCGCGGGTCGTCATCTATCCCGAGGTTTATTTGAACAAGCTCGTCGATGGTCGGCTACCCCCCGTCTTCTAGCTCTTGTGGTGCTGACGTGGAGATGAGCTCCTCTTCATCACTTGGCTCGTTGTTGATGGAGTGTTTTTGATGAGGAACGGCGGGCAAAGTGTCGGAGTCGTCCCTTGATGACACCGATGTGGCATGGCAGTTGACTCGTGTTCCGCCATTGAGCTCCTCAGCTTCATCGCCAGGGACATCATACGTGTAGTATCCCATCGCATGGTGAGTCGAATCACCGATGACGTATGTCATGGCATGCTAGTACATCACACATGCATTATTCAAACCGAAAGGCATGCCGATGTCGTGGAAGTCTCCCTCCAGGATTGGTCTCCCTCCGTCTTCTGGTTCTCGTGGGGGTGACGTGTAGCCGAGCTTCCCCTAGTCGCTAGGAGCGCCGAGGTCGATGTAGCCGAGTCCAAACTTCGGTTGGGACTTGCATTTTTGCTTGATGAGGTCCTCCGCTTGTCTCCACCATTCCTCGCATATAGCAGGCGGTGGAGGCATCCTGTTGTTTCGCCGAAGAGTGATCCCGGCCTTCTCCAGCAAGCGAACCATCTTGGGCTCGACCTTCATTGTGGATAGCGCCTCCTCTTGTTCACTACAAGGTTTGGGAAACTGACATATAGAATCACATTGTTTTACCTCTGGAACCTTGTAGAATATGTTATGGACTCCGCATCCGGATGAATTGGGAATAGCCCAAACCTCCAATGGAGAAGTCACTGAGACGTAGAGTGACGGGGGCTGCACGCCTCGAGCTCCCCTTGCAAGTTCCTCCATCTCTTTAACTCTTGTTCTAACCACTCCTTGCGCAAGCGCGGGTTCCTCCTTTGGAGTCCGGCGTGCCCGCAACGTGATGGTTGGTGGCGCATCATTGATGCCCCTTAGCATCCCTGGACCATCCTGGGCACCTGCAGAGCTTCCAAGTGTTAAACAACCAGGATCTTGGTGCGCCGAGGTCGATGGAGAGGGGGTAGCTTCTTGCGGACGTGCTGTAGCCGACCTCAAAGTAACTGATGTTGATGTCAGGAATCTTGCCTTCAGCAACAAAGGGGCCGCTGGGGCTGATGCAGAAGAGCCTATCCCATGATGCACCATTGAGGACGACTGCCTACGCCCTTGTCTCCTGTGGCTTCGCGAGGACGAGCCCTTTGCGTCAGCAGGAGAGCATGGCATGAGGAGGCGCTTCATCTCAGCCGCCGGTGCAACGCCTGGTTTGATCAAGACATCCGCCCCAACCGTTCGTTGCTGTCTTCTACGGGGAAGTAATACTTTGCATCTGCATGGTGAGATTCCTGCACAGTGTAAGGAGAGACGTTGCCGATGATGCGCTGCTGCATCCCTTGGGTGTCGAGGAACTTCAGGCACTGGTGAAGGGTGGATGGTACAACGCGGTACTTGTGAATCCACGTCCTCCCCAGGAGGGCCGAGTAGGAGGTGTTCGCTTCGATGACAAAGAACCGCACCTTGAAGCTGAACGTGGACATCTGGATCTTCAACGTGATGGCGCCTAGCGTTGACTTTCCTTGGTTGTCGAAGCCGCAGATCATTATGTCTGTGGACTCCAAGTCGTCCACCGTGAAACCAGCCCGCGTCAAGCTCCGAAGGGGTAGGATGTTCACGGCGGACCCTAGGTCGATGAGGATCCTACGAAGATATGCAGCGCCAATGTTACCTTCCATATAGAGTGGTCGGTTGTGGTCACCATCCTCTATGAGCTTGTCCTCCTCGTCAAATGTGATTTCATTCACGAACAGGGGGTTGGAGAAGAGGCGGTGTTTCGCCATGGACACGTCATAGAGCTCCGGAGCTTGAAGCGCCTTGATAAGGGCTTCACGAAGGTCGGGCACCATCATGGGGGCATCGTGCACACTCAAAAGTGCGGGGATTCGTTTGAGGTGGGCGATGATGTTGTAGTCGACGTCATGCGGCTTCGTCTTCTCTTGACCTTGTTCTTCACGCACTTCGTCTTGCAAGGGCGCCTCTTTGGAGGCAGCCGGCTTGGGCACTGTCGTGGTTTTGTCACGGCAGATGTCCTAGTGTAAGGACTTAGGGGTGAAGCCATCGCTACGGCGGTTAACTCGAAGGGGTTGATCGGGACGAAAGACACAGGTTTACCCAGGCTCGGCCTCTCTCGAAGGAGGTAATAGCCTACGTCCTGCTTTGAGTTGTATTGATTGGATATCGATTACAATGTAGCGGATTCGCTTGACCTAGTACTCGATCAAAGGTTTCCTGCTCTAAACCGCCCAGGGAACCCGCCTTTATATACACAGGTCGAGGCCCTAGGCTTACAAGAGTCCGGGCTGGGTTACATCTAGTAACCGACCTTATCTCTAACTATCCTTGCCTTGTCTGGCAAACTATCCCACGGCAGCTCACGCCTCCGGGTCACACTTAGCCTTCCGGCTCTGGGCCTCTTCTAGGCCCATCTAGTAAATCACCTCCAGGCCCTGTCCTGACCTTTCAGCCTGCTCAGGCCTTACTGCTAAGCCACCAACCTCATGACCCGGCCCCTCCTGGGCGGGTCTCACCACGGGGTTATGTCCCCAACATTAGGCCCCAGATTGATTTGAACTTTTTCATGTCAATCTTCAAGTCTTCTAGTTGGCGAGTCTTGCATTCCTTGTAAGTACCCGACCTGCAATAAATCTTCATGACCCGCCATGTGAAAGACGGGTGACGTCATCTCTGACAAATCCAAAAAATCCCGATGACATCATAACGGATCTTTGCATTAACTAGTCAAACCAAGAATCGAGGCGTTTTCTTGGTCAATCATCACTTTGTCTAGCCGATTCCCGCGTGAGACTGTTGCTGTTCCATCCCCTCATAAATAGGCGCGTGGGGTCTTTATCCTTTTCACTTTTCCCCGTCGCCGCCTCTTTCTTTTTCTTCCTCCAGACGCCCGCGCAGCCGAAGCTCCTCCGCGCCGTCCAGACCTCGCCGTCATCTTCAACAAGGCCACTGCATCGCCCTGATTGTGTCCAGAGCTTGCCGGCGCTCACCCGCATCTCCTGCGCATCTCAGGTTCCATCTTCTTCCTCTTCCGAATCTGCATTAGTTCATCGGGCTTTCTTCGGGTCCGCCGCCGTTCATCGGTGTTGTTGCCGTAGATGAAGGAAAGGAAATACTTTTAGGCTTCCATCCACTAGCAAAGACCCACGGCGCTCCGCTTGATACGTTTTCCATGCTTATTGTAGATCTTCCTTTCACGGGAACTCATATATGAACTGTCGGTTCTTCGCTGTCATTTTAGGTTTAGGAAATATTTTCCTTTTTTCTTCACTCGCAGATCTTATAACTGCAGCCGTAGTTGTTGGAACCTGTTTGTCCACACTTAATAATTTTTCAGTACTTCCTTAGTAAACTTGACCCGCCAGGATGCTGCCGGGTCTCCCTGACGAGTTATATATCAGTTTAAACCTGTAACTGACGGCGGCTCATAGTTTTAATAATGACCCGTCAGATGGCGTCGTCATCTTCAAATCATCATTGTTTGTCATGCAGCGTTTTTAACCCGCCACATCTTCATATCCTTCCACAGCCTTTTAACCCGCCGTCATGGCTAAAGCCCTCGCTTCTTGCGATTGGGTAGGCTCTGGGGTTACTGAAGAAATGCTCAACGACTTTGTAGTCATGGGAGTTTTGCCGGTTCAGGATGTTATCCACTGGCGGGTTCCTGGCAACGAAACCACTCCCAATCCCAAGGATGGGGAAGTCATTGTGTTCACAGACCATCTTCTTCGTGGCTTCTCACCGCCCGGGTCTAAATTTTTCCGGGACGCCATGCACTTCTACAATCTGCACCCTCAGGACATTGGCCCCAACTCTGTCACCAATTTGTGCCAGTTCCAAATTCTCTGTGAGGCTTATTTGCAAGAAGAACCGTCTGTTGACCTCTTCAGGGACTATTCCCACATCAAGTGCCAAACAAAGATTGTGGATGGACCAAGCCTTGAACTTGGAGGTGTCTCTATTCAGAGGCGGAGGGATGTATCCTTTCCGTCAGCGATTCTGCCCAGTCATCCCAAAGACTGGAATCAAACCTGGTTCTACTGCAAAGACACTTCCCCAGAAGGAGGGAATACCCTGCCGGTTTATCGTCCTTACCGGCTCAGCACCGGTACCGAGCTTCCAGACCGGATGTCTGCTGCGGAGCGCGCCCAGTATGGCCCAACTTTCTCGAAGATAAGGGCCCTGTTAGCCAACGGGTTAACTGGTGTTGATCTGACCCGCTGCTGGGTCTCTTGGAGAATTCTGCCGCTAAGCCGCCACAATGCCTTAATGTGCCAATTTACTGGTGAGGTGAATGACCCTCAGCGCTTCAACCAGACCCCCCTGACAGACAAGGACCTCAATACAATTGTCAAATCACTGCTGGGAGAGCCGCAAGAAGTTTGCAACAAGACGGGGCTAAGCCCTTTTTATGCTCTGAACCCAGCTCCTCCGGTAAGACCTTATTGTACCCTTTCTTTACTTTCCGTTAGACTTATTACTTTACCTTGTTTAACCTTTTCGCCAATGCATTTATTATACACAGGCCGACTCATCTTTCTAGAATAAGAGATTAACCACCGCCTCTACCTCCAAGAAGAAAGCAAAAGCAACTAAGACTCGGGCTCCCTCTCGTAAGAAAAAGCCAACAGCTAAAGAGCTGCTTGAATTGGACGACTCGGAGGTAGAACTTGACTCTCTTGGCCTTCTTTTCATGCAACTTATTGACGCTGACTTCCCTCAGGCTGACGCGGAGGCAAGCGAGGCCGGAGCTGCAGAGGTAACTATCATCTCCTCTGACTCGGAATCTTTGCCAACAGTGAGAATCCGGCGGGTCATCCGGAAAGTAAAATTTTCACACCCCGACTTTCTTTTGAAGAAACAGCAACATGACGCTAGGCGTCAGACCCGGAGCGGCGGCTCTGAAGATCTGGTGGCCGGCTTACCTGACACTCCGGCTCGTCGGAAACGTCGCAACGAGGTATTTCATATCTTGTACTTGTATTTCTGCATATTATTCTTGCGATGTCACTTATTCATACTTCTTAATTTAACTGTCAGGAATCACCTCCTTCATCTGGCGACTCAACCGCCTCCAAACTGCCTCCCCTTGTTATCAACCCGGGGTAAGCTTCTTTGCATCTTCTTTCTGCTTATTGCTATTCTGTTCTTGCATATAACTGATAATGGAAACTTTGTTTGCAGGGCCCAGGCTAAGAAGAGGAAACTGAGCGGGTCATCTCCCCGTCCGGATGTCTCAGAGCCGGTGGACCCGGGACTTGGAACTTCTGAGATTCCAGTGGACACCTCCGGGGCTGACCAAGGCCCCCATAAAGAAATTCCTCAGCCTACTAAGCCAGCGGATGCCGATGTTATAATTTCTGAGGCCAATCCGGAGGCGGATCCTAAGCCGCCCAGCCCCCTGCCGACAACCCAAGACGTACCTGTTCAAGAAGAAGAGGTCACTATCACCGGCTCAGCCTACACCGCTCCAGCCCCTTCCAACGTGCTAACCAAGCACATCAGCAAGGATGAGGCGCCTTCACCTGAGAAGGAGAAGGCCAAACTTGACCTACCCAACTTGGAGAAATTGACTGCTGATGAGCTGCATTCGGGTTATCTGAGCCGTCTTGTCGCGAGCCGGGACATGGAGGCCAAACTAGTTGATATGATGAAAAGGAAATATGAGGTACTGCACTTTCTACTCTCTGTATACCCTTACGTAGCCCCCAAGGGCCGACTTATATTCGCAAAGATAAGCCGGGTCTTCAATAATATGTAGAATGTGATAGACCAACGTGTAGCCCCCGAGGGCCGGCTTATTATGCCAATAATGAGCCGGTACTCATTGTCTTGATAAATGCAAAAATGCCAAGTGTAGGCCCCAAGGGCCGGGTCATTATGCCAATAATGAGCCGGAACTTTTGTAGATCTTAGACTTGTAGAGCAATGTGTAGCCCCCAAGGGCCGGGTTATCTTGATGAAGATGATCCGGGTCTTATTTGTATTTTGATAAACTTGAAAGAATTGATGCACATTAGCCCCCAAGTGTCAAGTATATTGCATGCAATCTGCTTGAGACTTGTAATAGCCCTCTGTAGTACCTCTAAGCACTACTATGAGCCGGACTGGCGGCTTAAAATTGATAATCTTGTTGTCTGACAATTTGTAACGTGTAGGAATCTTTACACGTGGCCGGGTCGAGCTTGACCGACCTCAGGAAAAGCCTAGCACTGCACCAAGACGCCCGGGCTGAGGCTGACACCAAGTGGCGGCTCTCCTCGGCAGAACTGGAGAAGATCAAGGCAGAATTTAAAGCATACAAGCAAACTGCTGAAGCCAACGAGGCCGCCTTGACTAAACGTGCAGAAGATGCCGAGGGCCGTCTAAAACCCATCACTGAAGAGCTGACCAGCTTGAAGTGCCATATAGCTCGAATGACCGAAGCCGTCTTTGGTAAGCATTGCTGATTGTTGTGAATATTTTCCAAAAATTCTCATAGAGACTCGCCTGGCGGCTTACAACTTGTTATGTTTTCAGGCAAGCGAACCCGCCAACTTCCGGACGATAGCTTGCTGAAGCTGAAAGCTTTATACGCTTTCACTGAACAGCTATATGCCGGAAGCCTCTTCACCATCAAGGCTGTCTTCGGCGAAAAAGGGGTTCCAAAGTTGATCAAGGATGTTCTGAAGTGCCTCTCCACCGTCCCCCAACATTTCGAAGAGATGAAGAAATCAGCCGCCCACAAGGGCGCAATATCTGCTCTAAGCCGGGCTTTGGCGTATGCGCCGGAGCTTAACCCGGAAGAGATGACGGGGGGTTTCCCACAGCTAAAGGACGACGGGTCAGAGTTCACTCAAGATGACTACACCTGTTGCTTCAGAGCATCTCGAGTGTTGGGCAGCCAGTTAGCCGCACAAGTTGGTATGAAGGCGTACCAGGCGGCTTACGACAACAACAACGCGCGAGTCCGAGCGCCCACATTTGAGCCAAAGGATCTGACTCCCCAACGGCGTAAGCATATCTTTGCTCCTGATGTTGACCCGTCTCCAATCTTGCATGACGAAGCTGAATTTGAAGCTTTAATCAATTGCAACTGGGATATGGACAACCTTCAGATCCGGGAAAACGAAGACCCGGCGCAGGATGACCCGTCGACGAGCTAGACGAAGAGCCGGCCTTCAATGAGGTTAACCCGGGCAGAGCTGAGCCGCCGGGTTATAACTTGTGAAAAAACTTGATCCCCACATTTTGGGTCCTCTGAGGCCTTGTAATAGCGGTAGGGAAAACTTGATTGCCTGTGCTTGTGCCTTCATGCACTTTTTAAACTTCTTCAACTCATATGCCGGCGACTTAAAACCTTTTCAGCATGAATGTCTTGACATAATGATATGAATTCATCAACTCCCACTCTCGGGTTATACTCCATGAGCAATGCTAAGTCGGGATTACCCAGGAACTTAGAATCTTATCATGAAATATGCCTGCAAAAATAAACAGTAGAATATATACTTGTATATCTCCTGTTTTGTAAGCCGGCTTTAAAGGCACAGCAAGAAGAGATAACTCTTATTTTTGTTTTGTAAGAAAAAAAATTGTATTGCTTCAAAGAAGGTAGGCATAAAAGCCTAAAACCTTGTAAGCTGGCTCTCACGTGACATAAATCCACCGTTTAAACCTTAACAAGTTCAGGGTCTTTTAAAAAGATTGACGTTGCTAAGAGTACGAATGGGCCACATAGCGGAGAGACTACAACAGACAAGGCGAGTTTATCCTAGCTCACTGTAAGCCGGCTCTCTCGTGACAAAAGCCGCCGTTTTAACCTTGACAAGTTCAGGGTCTTATTGCGAGATTGACTGTCAAGTTCAGGGTCTCTTTGCAAGATTGATTGTCAAAAGTTCGGCGGGTCACCTGATGGAGTAGCAAGTTGCAAACAGGCAGGTTTAACTCGAATATGGCATATAAAGCTGGTCAAGAGGGTATGAAAGCTAAACCCAGTGGGTTGGAAGCCCCCAAGTGACCTTATGAAGAATCAACTCTTTGCACGAAATTTGGTGCAGGAAAACGGCAGAGACCCCGAATTTATAGGGATGCCAGCTTTATTATATTTAAAAAAAATAGTATATACAATGACAGAAGTATGTACATTGATGAGAGCCGGCGGCTCAAGTATAGTATGGCCGAAGATGAGCAATGTTCCATGGTCTGGCAGTCTCCTCTCCAGAAGTGCGTGATTTATCGCCCTCCCATATATCAATGAGATAATAGGAACCATTGTTGAGATCTCTGTTGATCACAAAAGGTCCTTCCTAGGGAGGTGACAATTTATGCATATCGGACTGGTCTTGAATCAGCCGGAGCACTAAATCGCCTTCTTGGAACGTCCGGGTCTTGACTCTGCGGCAATGATAGCGACGCAGATCTTGCTGGTAAATCACCGACCGTGCGGCCGCAAGATCCCGTTCTTCGTCTAAGGCATCCAAAGCATCCTGACGCGCCGTCTCATTATCAGTTTCAATGTAAGCCGCCACCTTGGTCGAGTCATGACGGATATCACTGGGGAGAACAACTTCTGCGCCATAAACCATGAAGAAAGGCGTGTAGCCTGTTGACCTGTTGGGGGTGGTTCTGATGCTCCAAAGCACTGAAGGTAACGCCTCCACCCAACAACCCTGCGTTCGCTCCAAAGGAACCATAAGCCGGGGTTTTATCCCTCTCAAAATTTCCTGGTTAGCACGCTCTGCTTGGCCGTTTGACTGTGGGTGAGCCACGGAAGAAATATCGAGGCGAATGTGTTCACCGTCACAAAACTCTTTCATAGCCCCCTTGGGCAGATTTGTACCATTGTCAGTAATGATACTATGAGGATAACCAAACCGAAAAATCAGCTTTTTGACGAACTGAACTGCTGTTGCCGCATCACACTTACTGACTGGCTCTGCCACAACCCACTTAGTAAACTTATCAACCGCCACCAAGAGATGGGTCTTCTTGTCTTTAGACCTTTTAAACGGTCCAACCATATCAAGCCCCCAGACCGCAAATGGCCAGGTGATTGGAATCATCCGTAACTCTTGAGCCGGCACATGGGCACGTCGCCCAAATTTCTGACACCCATCACACTTGCTAACCAATCTCTCTGCATCTGCATAAGCTGTCAACCGGTAGAAGCCGTGCCGAAAAGCTTTCGCCACCAAGGACTTTGACCCGGCGTGATGACCACAATCGCCATCATGTATCTCTTGCAAGATTTCTAGGCCCTCTTCTGGAGAAACGCACCGTTGAAAAATGCCAGTCACGCTGCATCTGTGCAACTCGCCATTGATAATAGTCATGGATTTAGACTACCTTATGATTTTTCGTGCCAAAGTCTCGTCTTGGGGTAACTCGCTGCGAGTCCAATATGCCATATAAGGCAGCGTCCAATCAGGGATTGCGCGGAGAGCCGCCACCAATTGTCCTTCCGGGTCAGGTATAGCAAGATTCTCTTCCGACGGTAATTTAACCGACGGGTGATGCAGTACATCCAGAAACACATTAGGTGGCACCGGCTTACGTTGAGACCCCAGTCTTAATAACGCGTCCGCCGCCTCATTCTTCCGACGATCAATATGATCCACCTGATAGCCTTTAAAGTGACCAGCAATAACATCAACCGCCTGGCGATAAGCCGCCATGCGAGGGTCCTTAGAATCCCACGTGCCAGAAACTTGCTGGGCCACCAGGTCTGAGTCGCCAAGGCATCTGACCCGGCTCAAATTCATCTCCTTGGCCACACGGAGCCCATGGAGCAAAGCTTCATACTCAGTTGCATTGTTAGTACAGGGAAACATTAGCCTCAAAACATAACAAAACTTGTCACCTCGTGGGGAAGTTAAAACAACTCCAGCCCCCGAGCCTTCCAATTGTCTGGATCCATCAAAAGGAATCGTCCAATACGTGTTGTCCGGCTTCTCCTCGGGTGCTTGACATTCTGTCTAGTCATTGATAAAATCCACCAGGGCTTGAGATTTAACAGCCGTCCGAGGTACATACTTCAGATTAAGAGGCCCAAGCTCAATTGCCCACTTAGCAATCCTACCGGTGGCTTCTCTATATTGAATGATATCTCCCAAAGGGGCAGAGCTGACCACCGTGATTGGATGCCCAAGGAAATAATGCTTCAGCTTGCGATTTGGCATGAACACTCCAAACACCAACTTTTGCCAATGTGGGTATCTTTGCTTGGATTCTGTCAAGACCTCACTGACATAGTAAACCGGCCGTTGGACTGGATATTCCTTGCCTGCTTCCTTGCGCTCCACCATGACTGCAGCACTGATGGCTTTATTATTAGCCGCCACGTACAGGAGCAAAGGCTCTTTTTCCACCAGAGCAGCCAAAACGGGCGGCTCAGCCAACTGCTTTTTGAGCGCCTCAAACGCATCATTGGCAGCATCGCTCTAGATAAAGTAATCCGTCTTCTTCATCATCTGATACAAAGGAATAGCCTTCTCACCCAGGCGGCTTATGAACCGGCTTAAAGCGGCAATACGACCCGCCAAGCGCTGGACATCATTAATGCACGCCGGCTTAGACAAAGAAGTGATGGCCTTTATCTTATCTGGGTTAGCCTCAATGCCCCGCTCGGAACCAAGAATCCCAAGAGCTTGCCTGCAGGTACACCAAACACACACTTGGCCGGGTTAATCATCATCTTGTAAACCCGCAGGTTATCAAAAGTTTCCTTCAAATCATCTAGCAGAGTCTCCTTCTTCCTTGACTTGACCACAATATCGTCCACATAAGCATGAACATTGTGCCCAATCTGACCATGAAGACAGTTCTTCACGCAGCGTTGATAAGTCGCTTGCACACTTTTGAGTCCAAAAGGCATAGACACGTAGCAGAAAGCTCCAAAAGGTGTGATGAAAGTCGTCTTCTCTTGGTCTTTGACTGCCATCTTGATCTGATGATAACCCGAATAAGCGTCCAGGAAACATAAGCTCTCACAACCCGCCGTTGCGTCAATGATCTGGTCAATACGGGGGAGAGCAAACGGATCAACCGGACACGCCTTGTTGAGATCTGTGTAATCTACACACATGCGCCACGTGTCGTTCTTCTTAAGTACAAGCACGGGGTTAGCTAACCATTCCGGGTGAAAAACTTCCACGATAAACCCTGCGGCCAAGAGCCGGGCCACCTCTTCCCCAATAGCTTTACGCCGCTCTTCATTGAAACGACGGAGGAATTGTTTGACCGGCTTAAACTTAGGATCCACATTAAGGTGGTGCTCAGCGAATTCTCTCGGTACACCCGGCATGTCAGATGGCTTCCATGCAAAGATGTCCCGATTCTCACGGATGAATTCGATGAGCGCGCTTTCCTATTTGGGGTCCATATTGGACCCAATAGTGAACTGCTGAGATGAATCGCTAGGAACAAAATCCACCAACTTGGTATCTTCTGCCACAAATTTCAGGGGCGGCTCACCTTCAGTACTGGGCTTCTTCAACGAGGTCATATCCGCCGGGTCAACATTGTCTTTGTAAAATTTGAGCTCGGCCTCAGCACAACTTGATTCTGCATATGTCGCATCGCCTTCCTCGCACTCAAGAGCAATCTTCCGATCACCATGCACTGTAATCGTTCCCTTCAAACCAGGCATCTTGAGCTGCAAGTAAACATAACAGGGCCGTGCCATGAACTTAGCATAAGCCGGCCTTCCAAACAGGGCGTGATACGGGATTTTGATTTTAACCACCTCAAACCACAAAGTCTCCATCCTATAGTTGAACTCATCACCAAAGGCTACCTCAAGGGAAATTTTCCCTACTGGATAAGCTGATTTGCCAGGCACCACACCGTGAAAAATTGTGGACGACGGCTTGAGATCCTTGTCAACCAGGTTCATCCGGCGAATGGTGTCATAGTACAGGATGTTGATGCTGCTGCCACCATCCATAAGTACCTTGGTGAACACGTAGCCTCCTACTTGGGGAGCTACCACAAGGGCTAAATGCCCCGGGTTATCCACACGCGGCGGGTGATCTTCCCTGCTCCAAGTTATTGCATATTTAGACCATTTTAAGTACTGCGGAAGAGCCGGCATGGCTGCGTTAACCGCCCGCTTGCGCACTTTCTGATCCTGCTTATCAAGGCTTGTTGTAAAAACGTGATACTGGCCTCCATTAAGCTACTTTGGGTTACTCTGATACCTTGACTGGTTGTTTTGTTGCTGACCACCATTGCCAGACTGCTGATTATGACCTCCATGGTTACCTTGACCTTGATAACCAGAGTTTGAGCCACCTGCACTGAAGACGGACCCCTGAGAGCCGGATCCTGATCCGCCAGGCGATTCGTTGCCGTTACTCACTGCTAGAGATCGCCGGTGACTCCAAACGCCGTCTATAACTGCGGCTTGGAATGGGGGTTGAGTGCACACGACTCCGGTTGTAAGTATACTTCTCCTGTTGAGCCACCGCAGTCTGTAAATACCCAATAGCATGTTCTCCACCGGGTTATGGGGAGTGCGTTGAGCCTGGCGGCAGCCGCCACCATGTTCTCCACCGGGTTAGAATAATGACCGGGCGGTGTCAAAAAATGCTGCGGTGGGGTCTGATTCCTGCGGAACGGGTCTGGCTGCCGACGCTGAGTCGCCCCCCTATTCCCAGGTACTTCCGCCGCTCGGGTCATGGTCAGAGGTGTGTTCTGTCCTGCTCCCGGCGTGTTGAAAAGATTTCTTGGCTCATACTGATCCGGCAGGCGGGTCTGATGCCTCATCCGAATAACTGCATCCGAGGCTTGTTGATCCAGATTAAGGCGAAAAGCTTCAGCCCTGAGACGCTCCGACTCAGCATCCATCTGAGCCTGCAACGCGTTGATTTCCTCCTGGGCCCTGGCCATCTGGTCCTTCAACCTCGCGATCTCCGTATTACGGGTTGCTTGGTTTTCCGCTGTGACCTCGGTTCCCATCAGAGTTGTAAGTTCATTCATCAGATCTAGCAAAACTTGAGCCGGCGGCCTGGTTGACCCGGCGCCTGCCGCTCCAGCGGCCGCTGTCCCAGCCGTCGTGCTGCCAGAAGCCGGTGTCGATCCAGCCATGAAGACGGCGGCTCGGCTCGGCGGGTCATAGGGCTCCGGGTCATGGCAATCCTCAAAGTAGCCCCCAAGCCCGCCGTTATGAAGCTGGTAGATTGATTCCGCCTCTCCTCTCGAGGATCCATCCTCTGAGAAGATGAGGGTTTCCTCCCGCGACATGGAACCTTCCTCAAGTTCCGCGCCTTGGGTGAAGCCGACAAAGACGTGCTTCCGAGCCGGGTTAATCCGGGCGGGTCGCGCGCGCCGGGACGACTCGATGAGGTTGGTGCAGATGTCCGGCCCGGGCTTAGATCCGCCGATCTTGCCGATGAAGATGTGAATCCCGGCGAAGGGGACCCGGTACCCGTACTCAATTGAGTCGGCCTCGGGGCCCCATCCAGCGTCGTCGATGTAGAGCTTGCCCGCAACGACTCATGGTCATCCTGCCAACGGCGTATCCCTCGATCCCTGGGAGAGAGCCCTTCGAATACTCCAAACCACCAAGCATCTGTCCCACGGTGGGCACCAACTGTCGTGGTTTTGTCACGGCAGATGTCCTAGTGTAAGGACTTAGGGGTGAAGCCATCGCTACGGCGGTTAATTCGAAGGGGTTGATCGGGACGAAAGACACAGGTTTACCCAGGTTCGGCCCCTCTCGAAGGAGGTAATAGCCTACGTCTTGCTTTGAGTTGTATTGATTGGGTATCGATTACAAGGGAGCGGATTCACTTGACCTAGTACTCGATCAAAGGTTTCCTGCTCTAAACCGCCCAGGGAACCCGCCTTTATATACACAGGTCGAGGCCCTAGGCTCACAAGAGTCCGGGCCGGGTTACATCTAGTAACCGACCTTATCTCTAACTATCCTTGCCTTGTCTGGCAAACTATCCCCCGGCGGCTCACGCCTCCGGGTCACACTTAGCCTTCCGGCTCTGGGCCTCTTCCAGGCCCATCTAGTAAATCACCTCCAGGCCCTGTCCTGACCTTTCAGCCTTCTCAGGCCTTACTGCTAAGCGGCCAACCTCATGACCCGGCCCCTCCTAGGCGGGTCTCACCACGGGGTTATATCCCCAACAGGCACCCTTGTTTGCTTGATCTTCAGTGGTTCAGGTAGAACCTTACCTCCACGCAAGTTCATGTTCACCTCTTCTGGTTGTACGTCATTCTTCGTGTCTTCAGCGTGGAACATCTCTTGCTCTTCGGGTGTGAACACACCTTCCGAATCAGAGCTCGGTGTGTCACTATAGCTGAGGACGACGTTGCAACTTTCGATGTTCGATGATTGGGACGACCTAGCTCCTTCTTGGTCTTCCTCGCTCTCCTCCGCCGGTACCTGCACCCGAGCGTGTGGCATTAACTGCTCCAAAGTGGGCAAAACATACCTGGCCGCGAAAATGACTCGTCTCCCTCTGATCTAGGGACGAATCTTGGTGGAGGGCAGCGTTGACTTGGATCAACTCGCCTTAGGACCCTTGGGATGGCTTGCACCAGGGGAGTTGGGTGAGGAGGCCGCGATGGAAGGCTCCTTGGGTACGGCCTTCGGCGAACCATTCTCCAAGGCTCGTCCTTGTGGATGGCTGGGGTTACCTCCCGATGGAGGGAAAGTGTTTGCGTCGCGGAGAGGACGAAGCTGGATAGCTGATCTTCAACGTGTGCGAGCAGCACCCACGTTTCCTCGTGCTTCGTTTCATGACTCGGTGAAGAAGATGAGGCCACGCTCACCACATTCACCGCGTGGTAGTCTGGGTTGATGGCTTCTGGGTCCAAGTTAACCCTCTTCTCATTAACGGCTCTATGGAGCCATTCTTTGAAGGCGACACAATTCTCGATGACGTGACCCACATACCTATGATATGGACAAAACAATGGATTATCAGTCATCCTCACCTGATCCGGCCTCCGAGGTTCTGGCAGGTTCAATGCTCGATGCTCCTGTAATAGCCCGAGACCGACGCTCCAAAAGATTCCCGTTTTTTTCCATTGTCGTCGTGTGATTCGCTTGGTTGTCGCATTCATTATCGCATCATTCGCTTCATCCGCATTTCATCTGCACTCCGTTGCCGTCATTTTTTTCAAAAGTTGCATCCGTTCGTAGTCACCGGTTCTCTCCATTCTTGTCGTTGACCGTTTTGAGATCAACCACACACACACGCCCGCGGCATCGTTTAAAAAAATGTTTTTAAAAGTGCGCGAAAAAAATTCTCGGATTGGGTCGAAATTTGGCGTGCGGTATTGTTTTATTATAGGTAGACCGTCTGCCAAGTTTCGTCGCAATCAGAGGTCGTTTGATACCCCAACGGTCGACCGTAGCGGCACCGTCATCGGGTTATTCGTCGGACGTTTTTGGTTTATAAAACCCTGTTGCCGGGCCGCATCTCTCACTTCTCTCAGCCCAACCCCCTCTACACAGCCACAACCAGCCCACCTAGCTTGCCCCTCTGACCGGACCGTCCGATCGCGATCGGATGGCCGAAAAACCAACCCTAACCCTCCCTACTACTATATATGGACGTCCTCCCTCTCCATTTTCGGAAAACCTAGCCCCTAGCCCTTCCCCTACATCCATCCGCCGCCAACCACCTAGTTTTCCGTGCCTCCCCACTGTCTCGCCGCCATTTGTCCCGCTGGGAACCAGCCCCAACAGCCAGCTCCCAGCCGAGCCGCTGGATCGGCTTGTGAGCCACGATCCAGGCCGTCCGCGGCCAGATCGGACGGCCAGAGAGCCGACCAGCCAGCCAGCCAGCTTCCTCCAGTCGCAACCGGCCTCCCACCACCGCGGGCCCGCGAGGCCCGAAGCAGGCCCGCCGGGCCCGAACCGCCGCCGCCGCGAGTCCCGCTGCCTCGCGCCCGATCTGGATCGGGGGAGCCCGATCCCGGTGCCCGAGCTCTCCCTCCGGCCCCGACCGTGCTCCGTCGCCGCCTCGTTCGACCGGAGCCCCCGACCCCGCCGGACCACCGTCGCCCCAGGCCAGAGCTCCGTCGCCCCCTGCTCTCCTCCTCCCGTTCTGCCCCCGATCTCTCTCTCTCACCTCTCATGGCTCTCTGCCCCTTGCTTAACAGAGCCACCGCGACACCGACCTGCACCATCGCCGCGAGGAATGGATCCGCCATGGCCGGATCCATCCAGATCAGCCTCGCCTTGCCCCGTTCCTGCCGGATCCGGCGAGATCCGACCGGAGTTCGTCCCGCCGCCGTTGCCCTGTTCGCGAGGAGGACGACGCGCTCGTCGCGTTGACCAGCCACCGGGCTCGCCCTCGTGGGCCAGCGCCTCCTCTCTGCCTCATCTGCGCCTCTGTGGGCCGCGCGCACAGCCGGCCCAGCTCCAAGCCGGCCCATGGCCATATGGTGAGCCGCCTCTATCCTATGCCCAGTACGATGTTAACTATCCTACGCTCATTGAACCTGCCGGACCATGCCCAGTTTCGGCCCAACAATTGTTTTTTTTCCTGCATGCGAATTTTGCAATTATCCATGGGAACGCCAGTTTTACAGAAAAGACCCTCATGATCATGCATTTAATAACTCCACAACCGTGCATCGGATTAAAATAAATTATATATGTAAAATGTTCAGAATTTTGTGTAGTTTCACAATATCCAACTTTCACACATGTTTAAAATATTTAAACTTGCTGTTTGTTAAAATTTGCGTTAATGCCATGCTAGAACGGTTTTTTTTCATAACTACTTAACCGTAGCTCCGTTTAAAATGATCCACATATGTAACTTGACTAGAAAAATGTGTAGAATCACATGATGCACTTTATTTTCATGTTTAAAAAATAAAAATTATGTTAAATATAGATCTGGACCAAATTCATAATATGCATATGGGGTCATTTCGGAAATGCTATATGTTGCTTCCGGCCTCATTTAAAATGCCAACATGATGTAGTTGTTCATGCTTCGCCTCTTGCCATGATTAACAACATTTAAAATGATGGTCTAGTTAAAACAACCTTAACTGCATTTTTCGTAACATGGAGAGTTATTATTTTGTTATATGTATGTTCTCCTTCTCCATTTAAAATTGCTTAATTTCTTCCCCACCTTATGCCATGACCACCCATGTTAACAACATTTAATATTGATGAGTACCTAAACGAGAGTGAACTAACTAATTCAAATGTGGAGTTTCGTCAATATGCAACCCGTTGCATATTGAGCTTCACTTAATGTGTAGTGTTTGACTGTTGCATCTTGCCATGCCATGCCTTGCATATTTAAACTTGACATGCATCATCGTTGCTTGCGCATCATGTCATGCATATGTTGTGGTGTTTATCATGTGTTGATTGTTGTTTCCGGATTGCTTCTTCTCGATAGATTTTTGAAAGCGTTCGGAGTGTGAGGATTCGTTCGACTACGTCGGCTCGTCTTATTCGTTGATTCGTTCTTCTTCCAAGCGGGATCTCAGGCAAGATGACCATTTCCCTGGATACCATTACTATCATTGCCATGCTAGATGTCTCGTTTTTTTCACTTGTCTCGCTACCTACCACTTGTTTGTCAAGCCTCCCAAAATGCCATGATAAGCCTCTAACCCCTCCACATCCCAGCAAACATTGTTTGGCTATGTTACTGCTTGCTCAGCCCTTCTTATAGCGTTGCTAGTTGCAGGTGCAAATTGTTTCCATGTGCCAACATGGATATCCTTTTAATATATCACAATATTATTGCTATTTAATTTAATGCACATATATACTTGGTAAAAGGTGGAAGGCTTGACCTTTTGCTCGGTGTTTTGTTCCACTTTTGCCGCCATAGTTACTTGTGTACCGGTGTTATGTTCCATATTGAGCGCTCCTAACATGCTCGGGGTTGTTATGGGGACCCCCATGATTTTCGTTTTAGGATAAAACTCATCTGGCAAGGCCCAACATTGGTACTACATTTGCTCAACATAATAATATTGAACACCGTTAGTAATGCATAGGGCGTCATGAACCCATGGATTAATTTAACATAATACAGGGGGGCCAGTGCTGATGGTGTTGGTCCCAAATGGGCTGCCTGCGGGGCTGCCTCGAGGAAACTCGGGGATTAGTTTTCCCCGTAGCTAGTCCCATCTGGTCGTGTCCTGAGAACGAGATACGCGGCTCCTATCGGGTTCGTCGACACGTCGGGCGGCCTTGCTGGATTTGTTTTACCTTTCTCGAACGTCTTGTGCGCGGGATTTCGATGACACTTCGGGCTATCTCGAAGTTGAGATTTTCCATCGGGATTCCGCAAATACTACGGGTGATTCCGCGGTTGAGGAATTCCAACGCAGCTTGTGGTAGTTTGTGATGGACTAGTTGGAGCACCCCTGCAGGTTAAATCTTTCGGAAAGTCGTGCCCGCGGTTATGTGGCAACTTGGAAACTTTGTTTAACACCCGGTTAGCAAACTTGAAGTAAACTCAAATAAAATACACCAACTGTGTGCGTAACCATGACTGTCTCTTCTCGTGAATTTATGATCCGAAAGAGAACATGGTGGGGTTATGTTTGACTCGTCGGTAGGTGTTCAGGATCACTTAGTGATCATTACTAGTTCACGTCCGTTTATGCGACGATCACCCTTCTTTATTCTTGTACCCGTAAGTTAGCCACTCAAATAAATGCTTAGTGCTTGCTGCAGCTTCACCACTTAACCATACCTCACCCATTAAGCTTTAATAGTCTTGATACCCTTGGAAATGAGATTGCTGAGTCCCTGTGGCTCACAGATTACTACAACAATAGTTGCAGGTACAGGTAATGCGATGATTTGACGTGAGCGCGATGCTTGTTTGATTTGGAGTTCTTCTTCTACTTCTTCGATCATAGGATGGGTTCCAGGCCGGCAGCCTGGGATAGCAAGGATGGATGCCATTTTATCGTTTGATTTCGTCCGTAGTCGGACCCTGCTCTTATGTATGATGATTTTATATGTTGATGTATTGATGTGATCTTGATTTAGCTGTGGCGAGTGTAAGCCAATTCCATATACTCATCTCTTCTTTACATGTACTTGTAATGATATCCATTCTTGCGAAACGACGAGATGCGCTTCTATCCCTGTTGAGGCCCTCGAGCCAAAATGAGGATAGGATCGCATCTTGGGCGTTACAGCTCCATCAGCTGACTGAACATGTCCTTGACAAGTTCACGACGAAAGATGTACTACTTCTTGAGGAGCTCCTGGATCGATGGGCGTTGCCTTCCTCCTGCCTATTCGCCTCTTGCGCCCAAGACCGGAACATGGCCTTGTGGTGCAGATGAGAAGATCTTGGTGGTGTTTGCTTCCACTGGTGCCTTTGGCTTGCCACCATTGTTTGCTTGCTTGGACGTAGCAGCGAAGCACTTGGCAGGGTCGTATGCGCTGGCATTCTTGTATAGCTCCATTATCTGCGGTGACTTCTCGAACTCGTGCTTCGTGGCTGCTACCGCCGTGCTTAGGGCACTGAAGGTCCTGGGCTCGCGCCGAGAGACATCAAGTGACCAATGTTGTTGCATCCCATGGACGCACATCTCGATCGCGTCCTCGAGGTGCATCTCTCTGGTGAGACGCACATAGCTATTGCGGAAGCGGATGATGTAGTCATCAATGGACTCGTCTCGTCATTGTCGAACTTATGCCAGCTCGACGACAGAGAAGTCTTTCTTCATGGCGACGAAGTGCTTCTTGAAGACTTCCTTCATGCCCGTCCAACTTCCGATGGATCCAACCGGTAAACGGCTGTACCAATGGAAGGCAGGTCCAGTTAGCGACCCTGAAAATTGGCGCAAGAGAAGTGACGAGCTGTTTGCGGTGTCCCCGCATGCCGCCTCGAAGTGCGCTAAGTGCTCCCTTGCGTCACCGGTTCCATCGAATTGGCGGAACTTCGGTGGGTGCCACCCTGAGGGGTATGCCACCATGTTGTGCCATGCCTCATAGGGCTTCTCCAGCTCGCTCTCTGAGGTGCGAGGGGCTTGATCTATCATCATTTGCTTGAACTTCTTGGCCACCATATCTTCAACGATGTCGTGGCAGTCCTTCAGCATGCTCGCGTTTGGCGCAGCGTTGGCAGAACCAACGGGGCTAACCCATGGCCGAGCATGCGTGCTGGGGTCTTGGCGCTGGCGCACTTCATTTGGCGGCGCTACTGCATGAGTGTCGCCTAGTAGCTCTTCCTCCTGTGGATCCACCACCCGTTGAGGTACGCCTCATGGTGGAGCACCTTGGTTGTTCATCATAAGCTCGATGAACTGGTCGAGCTTTGAAGATAACTGGTCGATCGTCTGACGCTGGTCCCGAACCTGTTCTTCTAAGGAAGCTTGTCGCACCGCTACTGCTTCTGCGTTGACTGGATCTTGGATGACACCATCGGGCTCCTGGGCGACACCGCCGCTGTTCACCATGCGAACTGGCGTAGTGTGGAGATCTTCAACACCATCATCCGAGTCTGACAAGTCAGACGGAACAAGCTCCTGGTAAGGAGGGGAGTTCGGGTACCTCTCCAACGAAGGCGAAGATGATAAGTCGGAGAAGCCCTCCTCGTCATCGGGATCGTCTTGGTGCTCTCCATCTCCAATAGGCTCGTCCGTTACACTCTGACGTGCAATGGACCTTAGTCGCGTGTTAGCTCTAGGCCGACTTGCAACTTGATGAAGTTCGTCAGGGTCTTCGGGAAGACGCGCCGTGATGTTGGTGTAGCGGCGCGGGGATATGTCTGGATGTCACGAAGAGCTTCCATCCGTTAGCGAGCCTTTCCCTGCAGTCACAGGAAGACATGGAGCCTTGGATCTTGCTCCTTCTTGAGATGACGCGGAGCTTGTCTTGGGTTCCCCCTCCGCACCTTTGAACCATGCACGCACATGGCCTAGGCGAGGCAAGAAAGTCTTCCGAAAGTCCGCCTTAGGGTTTGGCACGATCTCTTCATCTGAAGGATAGCCAAACTCATGGGTGATGCACGGTGGCCGCCATCCATTACTTGACTCTTGACTAGGTTGTACTCCTAGAGTGCCGCACAAGGCAAGGTTCTTCTCACCTGGCTCCTTTGCTTTGTCAGCCTCCTGCTGAAGCTTAGCCTCCCCATCTTGACCCACTCTTTCAGTGGGAACGGGAGGAGGATTTACGGGAAGTGTTGCACTTGGTTGGAGGGCGACGTTGGTTGTAGCCTCTGGAGCCGCTTCTTTGTTGGTGGAGGTCGTGGGCTTGGCTACTTCAATGCCCTCCATCGGCGTGGTCGTCGCCGCCGCTGTCTTTGGGTCCTCTGATAGGGGTGGTGTTGTGGCCGCCTTTGCCCGTTCACCACTTTTTGGGGCTAGGGATGTGGAAGGAAGGGCTCCCTTGCTCCATGCCGCTTGTGGACGACTTGCGTGGTTTCGGTGCCAAGCGACTCAACAGGTAGTTGTACCGATCATGCCGCTCCAAGTCGGGGGAGATGCGGAATCTGATCCTGTCATTTTCTTGAACAACCGCGCCGTCGGGTTGTAAACGTACCTGTGTGTGTCGAAGGACTAAGTCCTCGAGTTCTTTGTATAGAACTTGGCGGTTTCTCCGGCATCTCTCCCGCTTGCGTTGGTTATCCGTCGGAAGGCCGCCCGCCCTTAACGGCACCGGTGGAGTTGGGAGAAGTGGTGGTGCAGCGCGCCGCGTGGATGATGAAGTCCTGTCAATCGTCGCCTGCAGTTGTGGTCGGTCTCCCCGTCTGGGAGGGGACAAGGGTCGTGGCGGAAGCGTCGATCGCGGAGGCTCCCGTGGTCGCCACTGTTGAGTCGGTCGGGGGCCCCTTTCTTCGTCTTGGTGTCTTGACCGTCGGTTCCAACGTGGTGGCATGTTAGGATGCCCCTGTTGCTGGAGATGTCGGGTTGGTGATGGTGATCGTCGGGGTGCCAGCGTGTGGCGCTCATGTTGAGGACGATTACTTGGGGATTCACGCCTCATCCTTCCTGCAGCTTGTGTCGATGATGTACTTGGCGCCGTCGAATCATGCAAACGCTTCTAGATGTTGTTCATCTGCTCTTGGAGGTGGCGAAATTCCCGCCGCAGGTCTTCATCACGTGGGGTGGGTGCTTCATGGCGAAGGACGGAAAACCTGTTGTCGTTGGGGAGAGACTTCCCTTCAACCGCCGAAGTGTGGAGGCATGGTGCCCATGCGCCGCGCCGAGTGTCTTCAAGGTTGATGGAGATTGTAGGGCCCGGTAGAGCGGGCTCCTTGTGTGAACGCCGTTTCCAGAACTCCTTCATAATGGCTCGCCTCACCAGCTGCTTGACCTTGGTTGGCTCGTATGCCCAGTCATCGGGGAACAAGTCATACGGCGGGGTCAGGGTGCTCCGGTATGTGAACACCTTGTTTGCCAGGTCCCTTGCTCCAAGGGACCAATCCTCCTCCGGGACCATGCTCTGAGCGAGGCGTGAGGTAACCTATTGATGAAGTAGCTGTACCTTGTGATACCTTCGTCTGTAGTTTCGAAGAGGATGCGGGCTTTCAGACAAACGCGCGTTCGCCATAAGCCTCCGCGGGTTGTGGGAGATGGCTTCCAAGCCCTCGAGCAGCTCGACCTCGGTGCGCCGTGGTGTTGGTCGCGATGGCTCCGAGTGTGAAGTTGGAGCGGGGGCGTGATGGGACGTCGCTCCCGCCCGCCTGTTGGCGGCCTTGGCACGAAGGCGTTGAGCCTCCACCATGTCTCCTTTCATATATGCCCTTGTTGACTCCTTCAATAGGGCACGTGCCTCGAGCATTAGCTCGTGACGCCCCTTCTTCGCCTTGGCGGCCTCCCGCCTTTGCGCCTTCTTTACCTGCACAGTTTGAAACTGCGCAGGATCTTGTGCTTGATGCATGTAGACCTTCTCGCCGAGCTCGATGAAGACCGTGGGCGGCAACGATCCAAACTGGAGCAACACTGGCTTCGAGTTGCTTCCGTGTGAGAGTCCGCCTGCATGAAAAGGGATCTCGATCAACGAAAATCCTCGTCAATACCTTGTCATGCAGCATGCTATGCGGGTTGGGAGACGGGCGAAGATGACTCTGACGACCACAGCGAAGCAGAGATGGGAGGAGAACCAGGTCCCACCGGGCATGCCAATTTGTTTGACACGAGAAAAATATCTAAAAGAAACTCCGGGAGAAGGGGAAGGGGAGTGTATTTCTCTCATGCGCCGGGGAAAGAAAAAGCAAAAGTGCGGGCGTGCCAGTGTACCGTAGTACACAAAAAGAGTACGGAAACGAGTATTTCATTAATCTCATTGGAGAAACAAAATTACAAGTTCCCATATAGAAAAGTGCGCTCCGTGGCCTACTAGCGCGGCCATGCTGACTATGGCGATTGTGTGATCTCCTGATTCCCGGGGCCTAGGAAGGCTCCCGGTTAATTACTCCCACGGGTTGCTCCACGGGATACCTCCGATTGAGCCGTGTGGTCGTCATCATCGTCTTCGCCTTACGTTCTCCATGCATGATGATGGTGATGTGTGTGTGTGGGCAGCGGTAGAGCCCGTGTCCTCGTCGGTACACGCGCCGCAAGTAGCGTGGCCTTTGCTGTGGCCATGCCCGCCCTCGCCGTCGAGCCTCGTCGGTCTTGGCAGAGTTGGGGTAGTCGTTGTTGGGGTAGCATGGATCGCGCTCAGCTTGGACTTCTCGGCGACCAGAAGCTTCGTCGGGGCATGCAAGGGGCTAGGCCTCGCGGGAGTAATTGTCGGTGGAGACCGGCGTCGGTGTAAGACCGGCGCGTTGCTTGCATCAGCATGACCGGTGTGGTCGACGCCTCGTTCCGACCAGACGCCGAGTCTACGGCAGTCGGCGTAGTCAAGACGTCGTCTCACGAGTTGGCCGAGGAGCGGTGTTGTTGTTGTTGTTGTTGAAATCGTGTCGTGTGTCACCTCGCCTTCGCGCCTTGTCTTCGGGTGGTGTCGCCTCGCTCGGCTCCGGCCTACGATGAACGAGACAGGGTGGCCGCGGCGCCATGGCGGGGCACCATCTTCACGAGTGGAGTGCGGGCACCGGTGTAGGGCGTCGGCTTCATGATGTGGCGTCATTAGCTGGGACTCCAAGTCTTCCTAGAGCATTCGGCGCGGCGTATAGGCGATGGCATGCCGAGCTCCATGCTCCGTCTTGAATGGTATACCACGAAGTGCTGAAGTAGAGTAGTAGACAACGCGGTGACGATCGCTGCTGTTGCCGTCATCATCTTCGGATGGTCGCCTTCTTGCCATCAGCCGGCTAGGAAGTATGTGCATGGCTCATGCACGTGCACATGCCATGTACGTGCACTAGTACTCCTTCTTTCATTCGTCTACATACGGAGGACGCATGGATGACTTGAACGACAAAGAGCACAGGGCGAGTGCACGCGGCGGCGAGCCAGCCGGCCGTCAGTCTTCACGCCTTGAATCCCATGAGAATATATCAGGAGTTCCCTGTCGTTGTTGTTCCCGACGCTAGCTTGACGAAGTTGTCGCCGGGCGGCGTTCAGGCGGACTCCGCGTTTTCGTCATCTACGTCACCGGCTCCATGAAGTCGGCGAAGGGCGTGACGGTGAACTCTGGGTCTCCGTCTTGAACGGCATCTCTCCGGCGTGACGAAGTAGAGAACCGGTCGTGTGATGTTGAGCTCCGGTCGTGTCGTCACCCTTTGTGATACCGGCTCCGTGTCAGCGTCTTCTATGGCGCCGTGGTAGGGTGGTTGTTGTTGGTAACGGTGACTTCCGCACCGTCGACCTCCATGGCGCCAGCTTGACGGGACAAATGATGGATGGGGTCGTCGCGTGCTCCATGCCGTCGTCTTACGCGTCCTCATCACGATGAAGTAGAGGAGAGCGATGGCGGCGACCTTGGTGTCGTTGACCTCCATGGCGCCATCGTGACGAAGTGGATGAGAGCAGTGGCGGCGACCTTGGCGTCGTCGACCACCATGGCGATGTCGTGATGAAGTGGGTGGCATCTCCGCGAGCTCCCTGTCGTCGTCTTCCATGGCCCCATCATGATGAAGTGGACGCGAGTGGCGATGGCGACCTCCGCTCCGCTGTCCTCCATGGCGCAGGCTTGACGACATCGACGGTGGGCGGCGTCGTGGCGTGATCCATGTCGCCGTCTTCCACGGCCCCATCATGATGAAGTAGGCGCGAGTGGCAATGGCGACCTCCGCGCCGCTGTCCTCCATGGTGCCGGCTTGACGATATCGACGGTGGGCGGCGTCTTGGCGTGCTTCATGTCGTCGTCTTCCACGGCCCCATCATGATGAAGTAGACGCGAGTGGCGATGGCGACCTCCGCGCCGCTGTCCTCCATGGCGCCGGCTTGACGACATCAACGGTGGGCGGCGTCGTGGCGTGCTCCATGTCGTCGTCTTCCATGGCCCCATCATGATTAAGTAGACGCGAGCTGTGGTGACGACCTCGGTGCCGTCGGCCTTCATGACGCCGTCGTGACGAAGTGGGCAGCATCTCGGCAAGCTCGGTGTCGTCATCTTCACCACATCGCCGTGATGAGGTAGACGCGTATGGTGATGTCGACTTCCGGGTCCTCGGCGTCCATAGCGCTGGCTTGGTGAAGACGATCTCCGGCGAGGTGTCGACTTCGTCTTCCGGTCCGACGGTTCCATCTCCGACGGCGCTTCGACTTCGTTTCCCTGTCCGGCGACTCCATCTTCGGCAGCGGTCCGATCATGCGAACGTTGTCTTGGGTAGAGCTTCGACGGCGTCTGGTTTGTGTGCGTGCATGCTGTATGCAAAGCAGGAACAAGGAAAATAAGGGATGAGTTAGATCAAAGTCTCACCGTCCGGGATGTTGAGCTTCGCGTCCATGTCGCAGCGGGGGTAGATGTGCGCCGGCCTTCTCCTCTCCGTGTACGCCGGCGTGGATGATGGCTGGGTGAGTAGAGTGCTGCGTCGTGGGTGTTTCTCCGTGCTTGATGGATCTCTCCCCTCTGGCCGTGCGTGCCTCTCCTCCGGCTGCCTCCTCCTGATGGATGCGTGATGGATGGATGTCTCCGTGTGCTGATGGATGGATGTCTCCGTGTACGTGCTGATGGATGGATGCGTGGGTTCTGTCCTCTCTGGCCGTGCCTCCGCCCCCCTCTCTCCGTGGCTGGGTGCAAGTATTTATAGGCAGGAGGTGTGGGCAACCCGGCGGCTGAAGACGGGCCAAACGTCCCGATTTTCTTGGACTAGATATGGATGAACGGCTTTGTTAAAAATCAGTCGACTGAGACTTCGCGAAGTCTAAGTCGATACTATAATCCGTTGATCTTGCATTGAGATTCGTGCAAACAATTTTTTTTTCAGTTTTTTTATCATGGATGAAAGCACGCCTCGAATCTGATAGCTGATGTTTATCTTCCCTTTCTCTTGACGCGTACGCCTGCACAAAGAAAAGGAAAACCATCTCGTACGCACCTAGTTACCCGACTGCCGGTGGATCATCTGATTGATACGTGATGCTCAGGAAAGCCAAGCCGGTGTTGTTCGATCGCCAGGTGTTCGAGTACGTATATGCGTGTTTGCCGGCCGGTATACGGGTACTTAAAGAGATACGTATACTGTATGCATGACATATACGTGGACTTGGCCTTTCAATTTGTATAGCATCTAGTGCAAGTATACATTAGTTAGTACGTGGGCAAACTCAGAATGCATGCAAGCACGTAAAAACTGAATCTAGGATTGCATGTTACGTGTGTGTACATATACACCCAATATCAACCTAGACGTGTATTGCACCTAAGAAAAAAACCATTTATATTTAAACTTAGATTTTCTGAAAGTAGGAAGCACCAAAAACACATCAAACATGGACATGATAAAAAAAATCTAAGCCATTGACCTTTTTTACACTATGGTCATTTACTCATCTTCGCAGCCAGATGGGCCATGCTTGTGACGGCTTTAGCTGCGTACATTGGAGACGATGACCTAATGCATTATTAGGCAGGGTTAGTTCCATGAAAATAACTGCACTCTCTTCGCAAAAGAAAACAAAAATAACTACGTTCATAAGGAAGAAAATAAAATGCAACAACTGACACGTGGAGTTTGGTAATGCAATGAAGTTTGCACTTACACCATGTGTATAAATAACTACATCCCTCGGAAGAAGCAATGCTCGAAAAACCGGCAGATGTGCTTTTATTTTTTATGTAACCACAGTGGAGGTGTGTAATATTGTGGGGTATCACATACTATCAAAGTATGGAGAAGTCTCAGAGGGGAGAAAAATGTCCCGAACGATGAGTGCGACACCAATACTTGAATGAGGACATATCTGGGAAATGTGTTGCGTTGGAAATTTTAATTAGAGGTAGAGGCCATCAAGACATCCAATATCGTAAAATTGGAAGTAATGGCACCCGTTGCTTCGCTGTCCGGAGTGAATGCGCTTGAAAATTTGGATATTGAAACTATACGCACATACACCGTCTCATACCAAAAACTAGTCTCATTTTGGTGAGAGGATCACTTGTTTTTCTTCAGATCTTGGTTTCACTAACCATTTGGGGATTAGAGTGGAACATGAAAAAAATGGAACATCTCATATGAAAGGTACAAAATGTCAATAGTTGTTCCTTTCCTTTTGAAACAAAGTGGCAAACATGGATTAATGTTCTTTAGACCAAGAGAAGGAATAAACAAAAAAATTTCTTTCTGGCCCAAAACACATCACATGTTTTGCCTCTCTTCACTAATATGTTCAAAACAAAACAAAGGGCATATGCATGATCAAAAAGTAATACTCAAACTACCAAAGGTTGATTAGAATGATCTTCTTATTGGGAAACAGATTGCTCGAGAGGATGCCTCTCAGTTCAACACACAATATACGTCCACAATGAGAAACATCTACCTGTGTAAAATGCAATAATCAGCTTGTAGTGTCACCTCCATATCCAACTTCCCTACTCTTCATCTGAGGTGCGTACCCATGGCAGTGCCACCAATATGCTCATGATGTTAGGGAAAAAATGTTGCCATGGTTAATCAATGGTGGTCACTTGGTCTTGTCACTCACATTGCTATCATGCATGAATGGTCGTAGAGGACATTCTCTTTGAACCAAACACCTTTTCCCCTTAATTGGAGATGAGCCAGATATATAAGATTTTAAAACTTTACACCTCCTCCAGTTGCTCATCCATGCCTCCCCGCACGCTCTAGCCGTTACGTCCCGCCGAAGATGCTCGTCCCATGGTGTGCATGTTGTGTAGCCGCATCAAGGTCGAGCAACATTGCGTGCTCTATCTCTGGTGCTCTTGTGACATCATTGTGTGTGCTTCTGCCAGGGTTGAAGCATGCGGTCGCAAAGGTGTCACAAGAAGAAGGGTTGGTGCTAATGCAGGCTCACACATGTGCACAACCGGTGCTGCGGCGAGACGAGGGTCCTCCTCGGGCCACACATCGATGGCAGTAAGGAAGGCGATGACTGTGCGAGCCGAGGTACAGCCTAAGGTGTTGTCAATTGTGACGGTAGGTGTGGCCGATTTGGTTCGCTTCTGAGTAAATAAACCAAGATAAAAAAACAGAAGGAAAAACAAATGCCTATGTGGCATGCACAGTTAGCACAAAACACACCCGCGCCCACCCATAACGGGCGCATGAGGCACTCCACCCAGGTCCACGCCATCAAGGCATATCAGACGGCGTTGAGAGCCCCAGGGAGTCAGCCGCACGAGGCCAGCGCAAAACAGATGACGTGAGGGCCTCCTCGTCGAACCATGTGCACACATATAGCGCGAGCGACACACCCCACACACTTCTGGCTCGCTTGTGGTCCACCAGTCATGGACTGCCCAGCCAGGTCGCCTAGGTTTGCGTCGTCTGAGCAGATCGGACATGGCACGGAGAGGCCTCCCAATGAGGTGAGGAGGTGGGTACTCCAACATCCTTTGTAGGTGTAATGTACATACTCATAGCAATGCCATTGCTATCCTTATAGTTTGTTCAAGGTGATCTTTGGATGTTGGCACCGACATTGCTATCCTACATGAATGGTGCAAAGGGCATTCTCCTTGAACCCACGCCCCCTTAGTTACATCAAGCATCTCACATTAATTTTTTGCATATTATGGCTAAATTTGTGTTTACTATTATGGCTAATAATAATACTCTCAATGGCATATACAATAAGAACTCGCAGTAAAGAATGGCAATCATTAACTAAGACTTGAAAGTGATTCAATCTTTAGTTAGAAACAAGTATTATTATTTTTCAGAGGAGAAAAAGTATTAGGCATACTGATTTGAAGGTTGGTGTATCCATGCCACTTAATAATGCATACGTCCATGTGGTCTCACCTCATAGGTTTAGCTACGACGCATAATACATCCCTATGTGGGAGATCATGCATGTTTTTTTGATAATTTAAATAGTTATTGGGCATTTTACTAAACATACCAAAAAATAATAATTTCACAAATAAGGTGGTACTCACAAGATACAAATGCAGAACAAAAGCAAGTTCATAAATATGAGCTTCCTCACAGAAAAAGTAACACAACCTGGAGAAGTCTGTAATTTGCTGGACCATAAAGCATAATGGAGCTAGAGATTGGCCAATAATTAAGGAAAATGCCATGTAGAATCCTTATAGTTTCAAGATATTAGCCTGCCGATTTGCTAAAATAAGAAAAATCACCATGAAAACCGAAGATAATGAACCTTCTAACAGAACATGAAGACATGAATAAATAAACTTGCTGATGCAAATAACATTTAGCTATTGATCTCCCCTCCATCAGTTGCATGCATCCTTTGACAAGTGGGTCTTCAACAGTGAAGCTCGCTCATTGGGAATCTTGTGATACATGAAAGCAAACCAGACAATTGTCACTGCAACGTCAGTGCTCCTATCGTTTTGGAGTGTTATTTTCATGAGGCGTGCTAAGTGCTATTGTGACCTGCCTGGTTAAGACCATTATGTTACAGAGGGGAATTTCTTCCTAGAGTGGCAAGGGTTGAAAATCATGGCATCATCCTATATAGGCAATACAATTAAAGGTAGAGCATGATGGATAACCTGGGCATGATGGACCTTCAACATAATCGAAGATCAGCAGTCCCATGAACGTTTTCATCTTCGAACTTGACCACGCTTCATGTGTTATTGATTTGCAACACATATGTAACTTAGTGTCTGCAGGTTAATATATCATATACAAAAATGGGATGTTTTTTCCTTAAGTAAGCTTCGAATATTACATGTTTTAGGACTTTGGAGATATTGGTGCATTCAAATGAAAAATGATTAGGGGACTGTATATGGAAATGGTTCACGGCACTAGTTGGTGACTACACATTCTTAGTGTATCGAAGTAAGGAAGAAAGAATGTGTACATGAGAAATAGAGGGGAAGCAGTTGACATAAAAAAAAAATTATGGGTCATGATAATTCTGTTTTTAAGCCTGTCGCCGTATTCTCACACCATGGACATTTTTCACAACCAAGATGGAGCCAAGCCTGAGACTGCATGAATATTCCCTAATGCACCTTAGGAGTGTTAGTTCCTTAACAGCTACTACACTCTATGTCCTCATAACAGGCTGAGCTCGCAAAAAAAAAAAAAAAGTCAGTGTCGGCCACATGAAGTTTGGTGAAGCAATGAAGTCTGCACTTACACCCGGTCTATAGATAACTAGCTTTCACATGTAGTAGAACCAATACCTGATCTACAATAGAGATGTGTGACAGTGCGAGGCAACCACGTACAACGACAATAGAGTCTAAGAGGAGAACAAAAACAAAAACAACCAACACGATGAGTCTCATACTGCTAGTCGAGTAGGGACAACTTTTAGAAATGGGATGTGTTGGAAATTTCAGTTTGAGATCAACGTCCAGGATACGTGTAACTTCAGAAGGACTATCGGGCCATAATAAAACTCACTGGTATAGAAATCCAAGACTCGGGGTTAAATAGGAACCTGCTGTGTAAGTGGTTCTTGAAGCTTCTCAATGAGAAATGCATGTGGCAAGAACGGAAGGAAGATTCTGATCTTCAAAGGAATCTCTACGGGCTCAATCACACACACATGCCGGGCTCCGGTGTTCCTGCTTGCGCTTACCCTGAAATGGAAATTAGCTAGATCATTGCTGTCCCAAATCAGTTCAAATAATGTACGGGTCAGTTGCTACAGTCTAGGTGATAACAAGTATAATCTGGATTTGTTAGGATCCGGTAGCTGTACAAAGTATGATTAACATCTCGTCTAAGATTCACTATGGGAATATGCTCGGCAGAAGCTACCACTGATCTCTTCATGAACCAACCTGGCTACGTCCTCTCCAGTTTGCAGGTGCCCATGTAGGAATGGTGCCTGTCACCCTGCATATTCCGGTGAATATACCGCGCCGGTGAAGAATATACTCACACAAGTGGGAAGAACTACCAGCTCGTTTGCTTAACACTGCACATGTCCCGTTGCACTTACACTAACAACCTACTTGTCTGCGTAACATCTCGTACGCCCCGTCGCATTTGGACGGCAAATCTTGGAGCATTGTCTAGTCGTTAATCACATGCCGCTCCAGTCTGCAAAGAACCATGGAACAAAAAGTCCCCCAAAAAAAATTCCTGCGCAAGTAGTCGCTTGTGATTATGTAAGGGCATGCCTCAACATCGCAGCCAGAGTTATCCATTTTGCGTGCGTTTCTTCTTTCTCGTGCTTATGTAGCTTAATTTGCTGCTGAAATGGCAAAGTGCGCGTGTGACACGCAAGAGATCTCTGTCGTCTCTCATTTGAGCTGCTAGCGCGAACCGTCTGATTCAGTGTCAAATGGCGTGACAGAGGGAAAATGGACTTTTGGGGGTGGAAGCAATTGAAGAAAAATGGCACAGGTTTTTTAAGTTGAAAATGGCGCAGATTTGTGGATAAGTGCCCCGTGCATAATTTGCAAGTCAAAAGGAGAGAAAAAAGTAGTTGCAATTTGTACCCTACACTTCCTCAATAATAAACCTTCACGACTCTGGTATTACTAATAATTTAAAATTAACACCAACGGGGCATTTTATATGAGAATCAAGTAAAAGAAAAATAAGCATTGTTGGAAAGAAGCATGTATCCCCAATAAAAATTTGAGCTAGGCCCTGAAAAACAGGGGAAAAAAAAGGAGGCGTGGTAGAGCGATGTAACAAATGTTATGTTGACATTATGTTCGATCATCATCATGAAGGCGTGTCACGCGTGAGGAATGGGGGGGGGGGGGGGGGGGGGGGGGGGGGGCTCCATATAATTCCTGAAAATAGAAGGAACATGTTCCTTAGTCTCCACCACGACCCTAGCCAACTGCATCGTCAACGAATGATGCCAAGCCACAAAGTGAACTAATAGATCATGAAGTAGGAGCAATCTATTATTTATTATATTTCTCATCACCATCCGAAAGAGCTGAGGCTGTCATTGAAGCAATTCTCGACCAAAAACCTACCAAAACTAGTAGTCATAACTGACGGATTCCCCCTCTCAAAAGTTTCATGTGGCACCATAGATAGCATCGAAACAACATAAATTAAACAAATATATGGATCTTATTCATACACTGTAACATGTCAACTTATACGGTTTTGCCTGCAATCATCTACTACATGCGAATTAAGCGTAACTCATATGGTTAAGTTTGTTGTGGTGAAGCAAACCAACCTGTGGTTGGATGATTAAAGGGACTGTGGTATCCCCAGCCCACCAGGGTTCAAATTCTGGTACTTGCATTATTCCTAAATTTATCTCAGGATTTCTGGTGATGGGCATTCAGTGAGAGGAGACGTTCCCGTCGACAACGAGGCGTCTACGATGACTTGGTAAATCTCAAGATGATATGCTGAACGCTTGCGTTTGTATTGTGTTAAAAAAAAAGTTTGTTGTGATGAAACCAGTCCACCAGAGTTCACATTTTTCTAAATTTATTTCGTCTTTTTTGGTGATGTTCGTTCAGTTGAAGAAATGTTTTTTTTTCAAATATGAGGCGTTCATGATAACTTTACTAATCTCAAGATATTATGCTGGCTATCTCTATTTTTTTCCTATGCAACTGCATCAGGCCACGACTGTTTCTATAAACTCATGGTTGGACCTAGAGCGCCTTGGTGTGGTTTTTTTGGGTGAGAAGTCCTTGGTGTGAAATCGTGAATGGATTTCGGTGTGCTCCAGTGTTTTGTCTGAGAGAGCCCGCGAGAGAAAAGAGACCGATGGCACCGATGGCACATCACGCGCTGCCCTGTGCAAGGCCGTACATCCACATCACATGCGGTGCTTAGGCTGTGGCCGTGTCACGTACCTGTCGGCACTAGCGGGGAGCCGGGGAGGGACCAGACGAGACACGCCACTGTACCAAACCGGCGCGTCGCGTACCGATGCCAGTCCAGATGGCAGATGCGCAACGCTCCGAGGATGGCCGTCCAAAGTGGTCTCCCGAGGGACCTGCAACCGGCGCCCATGCCGCGCCCGGTCCCGTCACCTCATCAAGGCCGCTGACGCCCCGCGTGTATACCTGGCCACAGGCAGCCTGGTCAGGACGGCCCGACCCGACCCGATCCGGGATTGGCCACGGGCAGCCCGGCCCGATCCGACCCGGTCTAAAAATTCCGGGCCGGGCCGGGCCTAATCGTGCTATCGGGCCAGGCTCGAGCCTGAAAATTGAGCCTGATGGTCTGATCTGGTCGGGTCGGGTTCGGGCTTGTGTAAAAATGAATTTTAGCTGTAGTCGTATCGGGCCGGTTAGGCCAGGCCGAGCTCGGGCCTAATTTTTTAGCATCGAGCTTTTTTGGCTCGGTCCAAAGCCCGGCTCGACCCGAGATATGCCCAGGTATACCCGCGTGCTTCAAACCACACTCGTAGCTCGTACTATTACGTGCACGAGAGGTGAGGCCAACTCCAAGGCATGACCCAAGCGCATGTTTGTTTTGTTTGGATTTTGTCTGTTTGGGTAGGGCGACGGTGTCCGGTCTTTTTTTGGATGCGCTGGCCATGCGTCCAACGCGTGGACACATCTCTCGGTCGCATCTTATCCCCCGCTGCATGCAAAACTAACAAACAAAGATTACACCATGTCATTAGCCACAGTTCACGCCGACAAAACTAGCGGCCGGCAAACATATGCCAACATACAAAATGATCAAGCCCCAAGTTTTACGCCGGCAATAAAGCCAGTGACCGGCATACTAGCCAGCCTCCAAAATGAACAAGTTTTTCACGTCGACAACAAAACCAGCGGCCGACACACTAGCGCCAGCCTTCAGAAAGAACGACCATGGTCCACGGCCGAGGCCTCCCTAGTCCAGGCCGTCTTGGTCGAACATCTCCTTTCGCCAGTTCGCAAACCAAGTCTTTCTCCTCGGGGGCATGTTGATCAAGTCGACACTCATGATCGCAAGCGCCACCTCTTTTGCTTCGGTGTCGGCAATGGTGGCCTCGATCACGAGCTTCTTCCCTTGGGCGGCCTTCTCCATGTCGAGCTTCCTCCTTTTGGCGGCCTCCTCCATGTCAAGCTTCGTCGTTTGGAGCTCCAAGTATATCTTCATTTGCTACTCCTTCCCTTTGCTCCTCCTCTCCTCCCGCACTTCCTTTTGAGTCATCATGCCTTGCAAAGTTTCTTGCAAGGCGAAGGATGCCGCATCACGTTTCTCGTTAATCTTCAAGTTGGTCTATACCTAGGCATATATCGGGCATGGGCGGGTTTTCGGGCTGGACCAAAAAAAGCCGGTGCTGAAAAACTTGGCCCGAGCGCGGCCTGCCCCGACCGTCAGGCCTAATAAATAGGGCCCGAGCCCGACCCGACAAGGTCCGGTCGGCCCTGCCCGACTATGGCTAAAATCCATCTTTTCACAGGCCCGAGCTTGGCCCGGCCCGACCCAGGATTTTTGGGTCGGGTCGTCCGGGCCGGGCAGCCCGTGGCTAGGTATAGTCTTGCCCCTCGGCCTCTTGAGCGCATCTTCTTCATTCCCAGCCACGACCGCCTTCCCTTTCTTCTTCTTCATTAGAGCGGCATATTGCTCTTTGAACTTGGGACAATCTTTCATGAGCGACCACCAATGGGTGAGAGTGAATGGCTTGTTTTTGTGGCGTGCCTTGAAGGCTTCCAAAGATTAGAATGCCTACACAATCAGAGAGAAGACCACAAGCAAATGTCACAAAATGCAAACATGAACATGGCATGAAAATGCACAATAGGAGAGGTCATACCAAGTCATCCACGCCTAGGCCATTCACGGGACGGGTTTCAACGCTCTCAAGCGCGGCACAAAACTTGTTGCATTATTGTTGGATGAACCCCATCTCTTTTGGATTGAGTTGATACCATATGTGCTCGCAAACTTGTAGGGCGCAAACTTTCTCCTCTCATGAAATGTTTTGTGAACTCTCGTTCAAAATACGGATCCTTTTTGCCCAACACCAGTCTTGGGATCTTGGCCTATCTCCATCCAACTCTCGCAAATCAAAGAGTCGTCATCTTTGTTGTATGATCCGGTGCGAATGCTTTCCCCCCTTTTTTGTGCCTCGACTCCTTGGGTGAGCTCATCGATGAAGATCAATGGATCCTCTACAATATCGACCTCTTCTTCCTGACCTTTGTAATAGATGTCCTCATCTTCATGCCATGAGTTGCCATGGTCGTCCGCATATTCTTCACACCATATTGGCCGTGTCCGTCTTGGCTTTGTGTCTCCTCGGGATCGAAAGCATGGCCTTGATCGAAAGTGTTTCCTTGGCCGTCGACGTGGAAAGCCTGGCCATTTTCCTCAAAGATGACGTTCTCCATGAACTAGGTGTACTCAGGGTGTGACGTATCGATAATTTATGAAGTATTCATGCCATGATTGCCTATGTTTACAATACTTTTATATGCTTTTGATGCACTTTATATGATTTATTTAGAACTAACCCGGACCGATGCTGTTTTCAGCAGAATTACCGTGGTGTTGTTTTTTTGTGCAGAAAATGAAAGTTCTCGGAATCGCCCGAAACATTTTTATGATTTTTTCTGGAGAAAAAAGAAATACTGGAGCGAAGAACCACCGGAGGGGAGCCACCCGTGGGGCACAAGCCATCAGGGCGCGGCCCCCCTAGGCCGCGCCCTAATATGTGGTGGGGCCCACGTGGCACCATTGCGCGTGATTCCCACGCTGAAAATCCTATAAATCCCAGAAACCCCAGAAATAAACAGAGACACTTCGTTCTGCCACCACAACTCTCTATATCGATGAAAAACCAATCTGGAGACGTTCGAGTACCCTACCGGAGAGGGGAAACCATCACCGGTGGCCATCTTCATCATCCCGGTGGAGGCCATGACAAGGAGGGAGTAGTTCACCCTCGGGGCTCAAGGTATGTACCAGTAGCTATGTGTTCAATCTCTCTCTCTCTCGTGTTCTTGAGATGTCACGATCTTGATGTATCACGGGCTTTGTTAATATAGTTGGATCATATGGTGTTATTCCCTTGCTATCATGTTGTGATGAATTGAATCTTTCCCTTTGAGATCTCGTTATGTTGGATTGAATATTTTGGTTTGAGAACACTTGATGTACGTCTTGCGTGGGATACCCGTAGTGACATTGGGGTATTCTATTGATTCACTTGATATATGTTGAGGCATCAACTTGCGGCTTCCGGTGACCTTGGGGATCTATGCATAGGGGTTGATTGCACGTTTTCATACCACGTTTTTCGATAGAAATCTTGGGGTGCTCCTCGAAGTTCTTTGTGTTGGATTGAATATGATAGATCTGAAATTGTTTGATGCATGTCGCATAATTTACCCACGGATACTTGAGGTGACATTGGAGTATCTAGGTGACATTAGGGTTGATTGATATGTATCATTGGTGTTGTTCTAGTAAGAACTCTAGGGTTGTTTGTGATACTTATAGGAATATCCCAAAAGATTGATCGGAAAGAATAACTTTGAGGTGGTTCTACTACCTACACCAATTTCATCTTATTGTTCTCCGCTAGATAGGAACTTTGGAGTGATTCTTTGTTACACGTTGAGGGATGATCATATGATTCAGCTATGTTAGCATTGTTGGGAGATTGCACTGGTGAAAGTATGAACCCTGGGCCTTATTTCCAAGCATTAATATACCGTCTTGCTCGCTGTTTTACACTTGTTACCTTACTGTTTTTATATTTTCAGATTACAAAAACCTATATCTACCTTCCATATTGCACTTGTATCACCATCTCTTCGCTGAACTAGTGCACCTATACAATTTGCCATTGTACTGGGTGTGTTGGGGACACAAGAGATTTCTTGTATTTGATTGCAGGGTTGTTTGAGAGAGACTATCTTCATCCTACACCTCTCACAGATTGATAAACCTTAGGTCATCCACTTGAGGGAAAATTGCTACTGTCCTACAAAACTCTACGCTTTGAGGCCCAACAAAGTCTACAAGAATAAAGTTGCCTAGTAGACATCAAGCCGTTTTCTGGCGCCGTTGCCGGGGAGGTGAGTGCTTGAAGGTATATCTTTAGATATTGCAATTAAATCTTTAGTTTCTTGCTTTTAACTAGTTTGGTTTTATAAAAGAAAACTACAAAAGAATGGAGTTTAGGTTGCATCATTTGTATCGTCTTTATAATGTCTTTCGTGAAAATAAGGATTCAGAAAATTGTGCTCAATTGGTAGAGGAAGAAATTATGTAAATACTTAATGAGAATTCCTTGAATGATGAGAATGATAGCAAGGTTGCTAGTATGAATTCTCTGAATATTCATGATGATAATGATATGCAAAGCCACAAGCTTGGGGATGCTATGTTTGATGAAGATGATATTTTTAATCCCCCAAGTTTTGATGAGCAAATTTATTATGATGACGCCATGCCTCCTATCTATGATGATTATGATGATGACATGTATGCTATAAAGAATAATTATAACTATGAAACTTGTCATCATGATTTTAATTTTCAATTTGGTTATGTCAATCATGTATCTCATGATAGTTATTTTGTTGAGTTTGCTCCCACTACAATGAATGAGAAGAAAATTGCTTATGTGGAGAGTAATAAATTTTCTATGCTTGTAGATCATGCAAAGGATGCTTTATGTGATAGTTATATTGTGGAATTCCTTCATGATGATACTGAAATTTATTACGAGGGAGGAACATATGCTTGTAGGAATTGTAATAATACCAAGTTTCCTTCCTACGTGTTCAAAGTTTCGAAGTTATGCTTGTTTTGCCTTCCTATGCTAGTTGATTCTTGCTCCCATAAATTGTTTGCTCACAAAATCCCTATGCATAGGAAGTGGCTTAGACTTAATGTGCTTTTCATGACATTCATGATGCTCTCTTGCATGTTTCAATTACTATTCCTATGTGAGCATCATTGAATTCATCATGCCTAGCTAAAAGGCATTAAAGAAAAGCGCTTGTTGGGAGACAACCCAAGACTTTTACTTTCTGTTTTTGTGAGTTCACATGATTAAGCTACTGTAGTAATCATGTTTGGTGTCTTTTATTTCAATAATGTGCCAAGTAAAACCTTTGGGATAGTATGGATACTTGTTGATTTGATTATGTGCAAAAAACAGAAACTTTTGCCTCCAGTAAAGAATTTCTATGATTTTACTGGAGCGTCAAAAAATTCTGAAATTTTTACACGGTATTTATATGCAAATTCTTTAAGTTTTCCTAATGTTTCAGAATTTTTAGAGATAGGGAAGTATGGTTATACTGCAGATCTTCACAGGCTGTTCTGTTTTTGACAGATTCTGTTTTGCATGCATAGTTTGCTTGTTTTAGTGTTCTCATAGCTTATATTCAGTGATATAAATTATGTGAATGGTAGAATACAGTGGGTATTATGTGTGAATAATTATGAATCTTGTCTTGACAGTACCTAAGTGAATGATCTTTATTTATTATACTAACCCATCTCACGAAGTTCAGTTAAGTTTTGTGTGATTGAAGTTTTCAAGTTTTTGGTGAATTACCTATATGAGGTGAATAAGGAGCAGCAAGGACCTAAGCTTGGGGATGCCCAAGGCACCCCCAAGGTAAATATCCTAGGAATACTCAAGCATCTAAGCTTGGGGATGCCCCGGAAGGCATCCCCTCTTTCGTCTCCAACATTATCGGTATATCTTACTTAGAGCTATATTTTTATTCGTCACATAATATGTGTTTTGCTTGGAGCGTCATTTTATTTTGTTAGTATTTGCTTTCTGTTATTTATAATCTTGTTTTTCAATAAAAAGTTCCAATAATTGCCTTAAGATGTCTCTATTGCATGTTTGATGTGTGCTGTGTAAAAACAGAAACTTTTGCTGTAGTGATTGAATTTTCATATTTTACTGGAACGTGGAAAGTTTCTGAAAATTTTACACAGTATTTTATTATAAATTATTTATTATGTCCTAAATTTTGAGAATTTTTTGAGTTACATAAGTACACTGGTTTAATAGATTGCTACAGACTTTTCGGTTTAGACAGATTGTTGTCATAGTTTTGTTATCTACTTATCCTATAGTTTCCATAGCCTATATTGGTAGATATAAATTGTGGAAACGATAGTAAACAGTAGATGATGTTTGAAAATTATTGTGCAACTTGTCTTGGCAGTACATGAAGTGTTGATTTGTTCTTATGTGTACTAACCTATCTCACGAGTTCTTTTTGAGTTTTGTGTGGATGAAGTTTTTGAGACTTAGGTGAAACCGGGATATGAGAGGATTGAATGAGATACAAAAGCTCAAGCTTGGGGATGCCCAAGGCACCCCAAGTAAATATTTGAAGAAGTCTCAAGCATCTAAGCTTGGGTATGCTACGCATCCCACCTCTCTTCATCAAACAAATATCGGTTAGCCTATGTTGAGCCTAAATTTTTATTTGTCCACATGATATGTGCTATTCTTGGAATGAATTTTTATTTAGTTTTCTGTTTGAATAAGATACTCATATCTGAAAATCTTTATTGAGAGAGAGTCCTCACATAGCTACTTAATTGTTTGACTACTCATTGATCTCCACTTGTATCTTTTGAGAGTAGTTTGATGTTTACTCTTGTGCTTCACTTATATCCAAAGAGTAAATTGTGAATGAATGAAATATCATAAATCTGAAATTATCAATGTGCTATATTCTTAGTAGGAAGTTCACATTTGGTTTAGAAAGTAAAATCTATTGAAGTTTAACAATCAATGTATTGGTCATATGAGCAATTCATGAATGATTAGTACAAGAAAGAGAACTTTCACATACAAATATATTATCTTGAACATATTTTATGATTGTGAATACCCATTAATTATTTTCAAACTTGATCAAATAGTTGAAGTTGGACAAGGAAGACAACGTAATGGTTATGTTTGGGTATATTTGCATAGAAGTTATATTGTTATGGATCCTCTAACATGTGGTGCTTGTTTAGAATCTTTTGCTAGCCAAAACTTCATACTAAGTAGAGATACTACTTGTGCATACAAATCCTTGAGCCAAGTTTCTTCCATGAGAGTCCACCATACCTACCTACATATGGTATTTCACTGCCATTCCAAGTAAATTTGCATGTGCCACCTCTAAAACCTTCAAATAAACATCCGTTTTGTGTGCTCGTACTGCTCATGGAGCGACGGGGCGGTCATTATCTTCCATGCTAAGCGAGTTATTCTCAAGATGAGTGTTTATTCACTTGTCATTTCACGGGAGAGGTTGGTAAAAGGGATGCCCAGTCCTGCATAATACAAAATTAAATAAACGAAAAGTCCCCTAGAAAGTTGATTGTTTGGAGGGCAACCGTGGATTCGGCCAGCCATGGAATGTGTTCGCATGGTGGAGGGGGAGTAAAATTTAAATTTTGTTTGGGAACCACCAATGAAGTGATTAGCATGGAAGATATTGAAAACTCTGTTGTGAAGTTGACAAGAAAAGCACACCACTCAAAATTAGATATTCATCTCTGTTTTAAACAATGAGCTCTGGCACCTATGCAAATTCCTGCTTCCGTCTGCGAAGGTACAATCTATTTACTTTCATTCTATTTCCTATTCATACTGAGTCAACTTCTTATTCCAACCTCAATCTATTAGTTGGCAAGCATCATGTGGTGGGGAAAGATCCAAACATATATATCCAATCAAATATATTTGATCATGATTCATTATTGTTGACAATTATCTTTATGATAAGTATGTTGGGAGGCGAAACTTCAAGCCCCTATCTTTCTCTGTGTTCGATGGATGTTGTTTGTTCTAAAAATATGCCTTGAGTATTAGCAATCATAGAAGACTATATGATAATTGAGTATGTGGAGGTATTACTTAGACTTTATGATGCATTGAAAATGTTGGATGACTAAGAACATATGTTGTTAAGTTTCAAGAGAATGCATTGTTTGAACCATGACAAGTGAATTGATTGCTACTCTATCATGATGATTTTTATGAGAAAAAGTTGCTAGTTATGATGCTAGAAAATTGACTGAAAATATCAATGATCAGACTTATATATTATGCTAGCATTCACACTTCATAAATTATTTATTTTATCATTTACCTACTCGAGGACGAGCAGAAATTAAGCCTGTGGATGCTGATACGTCTCCAACGTATCGATAATTTATGAAGTATTCATGCCATGATTGCCTATGTCTACAATACTTTTATATGGTTTTGATGCACTTTATGTGATTTTTTAGAACTAACCCGGACTGACGTTGTTTTCAGCAGAATTACCGTGGTGTTGTTTTTTGTGCAGAAAATGAAAGTTCTCGGAATCGCCCGAAACTTTTTTATGATTTTTCTGGAGAAAATAAGAAATACAGGAGCGAAGAACCACCGGAGGGGAGCAACCCATGGGGCACAAGCCATCAGGGCGCTGCCCCCCGAGACCGCGCCCTGATATGTGGTGGGGCCCACGTGGCTCCGTTGCGTGTGATTCCAACGCTGAAAAATCATATAAATCCCAGAAACCCCAGAAATAAACAGAGACACTCCGTTCCGCCGCCGCAACTCTTTGTATCAACGAAAAATCAATCTGGAGACATTCCAGTACCCTCCCGGAGAGGGGAAACCATCACCGGTGGCCATCTTCATCATCCCGGCGGAGGCCATGACGAGGAGGGAGTAGTTCACCCTCGGGGCTCAGGGTATGTACCAGTAGCTATGTGTTCAATCTCTCTCTCTCGTGTTCTTGAGATGTCACGATCTTGATGTATCATGGGCTTTGTTAATATAGTCGGATCATATGATGTTATTCCCTTGCTATCATGTTGTGATGAATTGAATCTTTCCCTTTGAGATCTCGTTATGTTGGATTGAATATTTTGGTTTGAGAACACTTGATGTACGTCTTGCGTGGGATACCCATAGTGACATTGGGGTATTCTATTGATTCACTTGATATATGTTGAGGCATCAACTTGCGGATTCCGGTGACCTTGGGGATATATGCATAGGGGTAGATTTCACGTTTTCATACCACGTTCTCCGATAGAAATCTTGGGGTGCTCCTTGAAGTTCTTTGTGTTGAATTGAATATGATAGATCTGAAATTGTTTGATGCATGTCGCATAATTTACCCACGGGAGGTGACATTGGAGTATCTAGGTGACATTAGGGTTGATTGATACGTATCATTGGTGTTGTTCTAGTACGAACTCTAGGGCTGTTTGTGACACTTATAGGAATATCCCAAAATATTGATCGGAAAGAATAACTTTGAGGTGGTTCTACTACCTACACCAATTTCATTTTATTGTTCTCCGCTAGATAGGAACTTTGGAGTGATTCTTTGTTGCACGTAGAGGGATGATCATATGATTCAACTATGTTAGCATTGTTGGGAGATTGCACTAGTGAAAGTATGAACCCTAGGCCTTATTTCCAAGCATTAATATATCGTTTTGCTCGCTGTTTTACACTTGTTACCTTGCTGTTTATATATTTTCAGATTACAAAAACCTATATCTACCTTCCATATTGCACTTGTATCACCATCTCTCCGCCGAACTAGTGCACCTATACAATTTGCCATTATATTGGGTGTGTTGGGGACACAAGATATTTCTTGTATTTGATTGCAGGGTTGTTTGAGAGAGACTATCTTCATCCTACACCTCACATGGATTGATCAACCTTAGGTCATCCACTTGAGGGAAAATTGCTACTGTCCTACAAAACTCTGCGCTTGGAGGCCCAACAAAGTTTACAAGAATAAAGTTGCGTAGTAGACATCAGGGTGTGACGTGGCTTGAGACTGCGTCGGTATTTCCCCAAAGAGGAAGGGGTGATGCAGCACAGCGACGGTAAGTATTTCCCTCAGTTATGAAACCAAGGTTATCGAACCAGCAGGAGGATCACCACCACCCAATAAGCAGCACCTGCACATAAACAACAAATACTTGCAACCCGACGCGAAAGAGAGGTTGTCAATCTCTCTACGGTAAAAAGATAGATTAGGTAGTGATAGATAGGACAGATAGATCTCTCAAGAACACAAATAAAAAGAGTAAATATGCAGCAATATGTTTTTGGGTTTTTGGTTTTGTAGATCTGAAAACAAAGATGCAAAAAGATAGATCTGAAAGCAATATGTTGCAAAACTAGACCCGGGGGCCGTAGGGTTCACTAGTGGCTTCTCTCATGAGTATAGCACATGGTGGGTGAACAAATTACTGTTGGGCAATTGATAGAAAATCAAATAGTCATGACGATATCCAAGGCGATTATCATTATATAGGCATCACGTCCAAGATAGATAGACCGACTCATGCCTGCATCTACCTCTATTACTCCACACATCGACCGCTATCCAGCATGCATCTAGTGTATTAAGTTCATGGAAAAACGGAGTAATGCAATAAGAATGATGACATGATGTAGACAAGATCTATTCATGTAGGAATAGACCCCATCTTGTTATCCTTAATAGCAACGATACATGCGTGACTTGCTGCCCCTTCTGTCACTCGGAAAGAACACCGCAAGATCGAACCTATCACAAAGCACCTCTTCCCATGGCAAGAAAAATCGATCTAGTCGGCCTAACTAAACCAAAGATTCAAAGAAGAAATACGATGCTATAAGCAATCATGCATATAAGAGATCAAAGAAGACTCAAATAATATTCATGGATAGAAACTGATCATGAACTCAAAATTCATCGGATCCCAACAAACACACCGCAAAAGTTTACATCAAATAGATCTCCAAGAGACCATTGTATTGAGAATCATAAGAGAGAGAGAAGAAGCCATCTAGCTACTGACCCGTAGGTCTATGGTGGACTACTCACGCATCATCGGAGAGGCACCTATGAGGAAGATGAACCCCTCCATGATGGTGTTTAGATTGGATCTCGCTGTTCTAGAACTTGCGGCGGATGGAATTGTGTTTCGTCAACTCCTCTACGGTTTACAGAACATTTGGGAATTTATAGGCATCAGAGGCAGTGGAGAGGGACCCCGAGGAGGGCACAACCCATCAGGGCGCGCCGGGCCCCCCTGGCGCGCCCTGGTGGGTTGTGGTCTCCTCGGCCCACTGCCCCGGCACTTCTTTGGCCCACTGGGTGTCTTCTGGTCCAGAAAAAATGTCCAAAAAGTTTCGTCGCGATTGGACTCCGTTTGGTATTGATCTTTTGCGAAGTAAAAAACAAGCAAAAAACAGCAACTGGCACTTTGGCACTATGTCAATAGGTTAGTCCTAAAAAATGATATAAAGTTGTTATAAAATGATTGTAAAACATCCAAGAATGATAATATAAAAGCATGGAACGAGCAAAAATTATAGATACGTTGGAGACGTATCAGCATCCCCAAGCGTAATTCCTACTCGTCCTCGAGTAGGTAAATGATAAAAACAGATTTTTTTATGTGGAATGTTGCCTAACATGTTCATCATATTCTTTTCTTTTGCATAGCATGGACATTTGGACTTGTAAATGACTCAAAGCAATAGTCTAGTTTTAACATAATGACTTCAATACTCAAGCATGTCAACAAGCAACCATGTCTTTCAAAATATCAACACTAAAGAAAGTTATCCCTAGCCCATCATGCTCAATCATTGATCCATTCATGAAACACACTCAAATATTAGCTATGCCCAATGCTCAAGTACGATCATAGTGACCCCTAGTTGGTGCTTATAAGAGAAGATGGAGACTCAAAGCAAAAATAAAAATTGCCTAAAGTAAATAGATAGGCCCTTCGCAGAGGGAAGTAGGGATTTGTAGTGGTGCCAGAGCTCAAAGTTTTAAATTGAGAGAGAAAAATATTTTGGGTGGCATGCTTTTCCTGTCAACGAAAACGACAAAGTAGCTCACAATACTTTCCATGCTAGATATATCATAGGCGGTTCCCAAACAGAAAATAAAATTTATTCCTTTTTCCACCAAACTTTCACTTTCCACGGCGGGCCATATCCACGGTTGCCTTCCATACCAACACTTTCCAAGGAATTTATTATTTGACAACATAAAGTAAATATTTTTTCTTTTTCATTTCGGGAATGGGCATCCCTATTACCGCTGCACTCTCGTGCAATGACAAGTGAATAAACACTCATCTTGAGAATAACACATCTAGCATGGAAAAATATTGGACACTCCCCACCGTTTCATGAGCGGTACGGGCACACAAAAGAGAAAATTTATTTTGAAAATTTAGAGATGGCACATACAAATTTGCTTGCAACTGCATGGAAATACCGCATATAGGTAGGTATGGTGGACTCGTAAGGAAAAACTTGGTTTAAGGATTTTGGATGCATAAGTAGTATTTCTACTTAGTACAAATGGAGGCTAGCAAATAGATTGGGAAGCAACCAAACCAAGAAACGAAAAATCACATAAGTGAGCATTGCACATAACTAACACCGAATAGTGCACCACAAGTAGGATGTAATTTCATTGCATAACTATTGACTTTCGTGCATGCATAGGGAATCACAAACCTTAACACCAATATTCCTACAAAACATAATTACTCACTAACATGACTCACATATCACTATCATCATGTTTCAAAACTATTACAAAGAATCAAGTTTAATTTGTCCAATGATCTTCATGAAAGTTTTTATTATATCCTCCTTGGATATCTATCACTTTGGGACTAGTTTCATACATTGCCATTGCTTTTTGGCAAGCTCAAACAAATTTAAGTGAAGCACATGAGCATAAAGATTTCATCTCTCAAAAAGGTATAAGTGAAGCATGAGAGGATTTCTTCAAAATTTACCTACTCTCAAATTAATCTAAGTGAAGCATGAGAGTATTTCTACAAAAATTTCCAAGCACACCGTGCTCAAAAAGATATAAGTGAAGCACTAGAGCAATTCTATAGCTCAAAAAGTTTAAGTGAAGCTCATAGAGCAATTCTAACAAAGCATAGCATGATTTTGGATTTCTCAAATAGGTGTGTACAGCAAGGATACAAAGGAAAAACTAACAAACAAAGCAAGCAAAGATACAAGACGCTCCAAGCAAAACTCATGATATGTGACGAATAAAAATATAGCTCCAAGTAAAATACCGATGGTCGTTAGAAGAAAGAGGGGATGCCACTCGGGGGCATACCCAAGCTTAGTTGCTTGTTTCTCTTTGGATATATCTTGGGGGTGCGGTAGCATCTCCAAGCTTAGGCTTTTTATCACACCTTATTCCTTCATCCATCGTGATCTCACCCAAAACTTGAAAACTTCAATCACGCAAAACTCAACAAAATCTTCGTGAGATCCGTTAGTATAATAAAGCAAATCACTACTTTAGGTGCTGTTGCAAACCCATTCATATTTTATAATTGCATTATACCTACTGTATTTTAACTTTACCATGGTTCATACCCTTCAATATAAGCCATAGATTCATCAAAACAAGCACACAATGCAACGAAAACAGAATCTGTCTTAAACAGAACAGTCTGTAGTAATATGTACTCTAACCATACTTCTGTAACTCTAAAAATTCTGAAAAATTAGGACAACGTAAGTAATTTCTATAGCAACAATGTGTTAAAATTTAAGTTCAAGATAACGTTCCAGAAAAAAATGAAAATTCATATACTGGACGCAAAGTTTCTGTTTCAGATTCAACATCACTTCTACTCATCCTATGAATCATCCTAACGGTTCTACTTAGCACAAACACTACATAAACCATAAAAACATAATAATATCAGAGGTATAATTGTGTCAACACACAAAAACAGAAAGGAAAAATCAAAAAATTATTTATTCATTGGGTTGCCTCCCAACAAGCGCTATCGTTTTACGCCCCTAGCTAGGCATAATGGATAGATTCAAGTATTGTCATCTTTGGTTTTGGATCCATAGGATGCCCTCATGATTGATTCATATGGTGGATTAATTCTTGTTCTAGGAAAGTGTTCCATACCCTTTCTCAAAGTAAATTGAAAACGAATATTGCCTTCTTTCATATCAATCACGGCACCTATAGTGCGTAAAAACGGTCTACCAAGTATGATGGGACAAGACGGATTGCAATCAATATCAAGCACAATTAAATCAATGGGCACATAGTTCCTATTTTCAAGAATAAGAACATCATTAATTCTTCCCAAAGGCTTTTTAATAGTAGAATCCGCCAAGTGCAAGTTAAGAGAGCATTCTTCAATATTGGTAAGACCAAGCACATCACATAGAGATTTCGGAATCGTGAAAACACTAGCACCCAAATCACACAAAGCAAAGCATTCATAATTTTTAATCTTGACCTTAATGGTAGGTTCCCACTCATCATGTAATTTTCTAGGAATAGAAATCTCCAACTCCAACTTTGCTTCAAAAGATTTCATCATGGCATCAACGATATGTTTGGTAAAAGCTTTATTTTGCTCATAAGCATGGGGTGAATTCAACATAGATTGAAGCAAAGAAATACATTCAATCAAAGAGCAACTATCATAATTAAAATCTTTGCAATCCAAGATAGTGGGCACATCACTAGTTAAAGTTTTGACCTCTTCAAACCCACTTTCATCAAAATTTTCATCAAGATTTTCACCCTCCAAATTATTGGGATGCCTTCTAGCTAAAGTTGACTCTACTTCAGTCCCTTAATTATCAATTTTAATATTACAAAAAAAGGAATCAATAGAAGAAACACCAATCACTTTAAGATCTTCATCTTTTTCATTAAGGCAATCACTAGAAAACTATTTTTCTAAGATTTCTCTTTTAGCTCTAAGCATAGCGGTTCTTTTCTTACTTTCATCCATAGAGATATATAAAGCTTTAATAGATTCATAAATCTTAGGCACAAAAGCTTTCAACTTGAGATTTTCAACATCATGAGAAATTCTATCAATGCTTCTAGACATATCATCAATCTTATTCAACTTTTCTTCTATCGTAGTATTGAAAGCCTTTTGCGCATTGATAAATTCTTTAATATTACTCTCAAGATCAAAGGTATTCCTATTATTATTGTAGTAAGAATTACCATAGGAATTACCATAATTATTAGAGGAATTTCCAGGAAACGGCCTAGGATTAAAATTACCTCTATAAGCATTGTTATTGAAATTGTTGTGCGAGACAAAATTCCCATCTACGGATTCACTATTTTGCTCAATCAAGGTAGACAAAGGCACATCATTAAGATCAATAGGAGCATTTTTACTAGCAACCAATTTCATCAAAGCATCAACTTTATCACTCAAAGTACTAATTTCCTCTACCGAATTAACCTTTTTACTAGTAGGTGCTCTTTCGGTATGCCATTGAGAATAATTAGCCATGATATTATCTAGCAATTTAGTAGCTTCACCCAAAGTAATCTCCATAAAATTACCACCCGCGGCGGAATCTAAAAGATTTCTAGAGACAAAATTCAACCCCGCATAAAAAAATTGTATGATCATCCAAAGATTCAAACCATGTGTAGGACAATTTCTTAGCATCAACTTCATTCTTTCCCAAGATTGTGCAACATGTTCATGCTCAATTTGCTTAAAATTCATGATTTGCGTCCTAAGGGAAATAATTCTCGCGGGCGGAAAATACTTACTGATAAAAGCATCCTTGCACTTATTCCAAGAATCAATACTATTGCGAGGCAAAGAGGAAAACCAAATTTTTGCACGATCCCGCAAGAAGAAAGGAAATAATTTCAACTTCACAATATCATTGTCCACATCTTTTTTTCTTTTGCATATCACACAATTCTACGAATGTGTTTAGATGGGACGTGGCATCCTCATTAGGATTACCGGCAAATTGATCTTTCATGACAAGATTCAACAAAGCGGCATTAATATCACAATACTCCGCACTAGTGGCGGGAGGAGCAATAGGCGTACTAATAAAATCATTGTTATTAGTATTGGAAAAATCACACAACTTGGTGTTCTCTTGAGTCATCGTGACTACGCAAACAAGATTGCAAGCAAGGAAGAGATCCGGCAAGAAAAAGGGCAAACAAAAAAGAGGGCGAATAAAACGGCAAATTGGTGAAGTGGGGGAGAGGAAAACGAGAGGCAAATGGCAAATAATGTAATTGTAAGGAGATGAGATTTGTGATTAGGAACCTGGTAGATGATGGTGGAGTCCCCTCGGAGCCTACGATAGGCATGTAGAAGAGACCGCTTCCTCCCCGGCAACGGTGCCAGAAATTCCTTTGACGTGGCTTGAGACTGCGTCGGTATTTCCCCAAAGAGGAAGGGATGATGCAGCACAGCGACGGTAAGTATTTCCCTCAGTTATGAAACCAAGGTTATCGAACCAGTAGGAGGATCACCACCACCCAATAAGCAGCACCTGCACACAAACAACAAATACTTGCAACCCGACGCGAAAGAGAGGTTGTCAATCTCTCTACGGTAATAAGATAGATTAGGTAGTGATAGATAGGAGAGATAGATCTCTCAAGAACACAAATAAAAAGAGTAAATATGCAGCAATATGTTTTTGGGTTTTTGGTTTTGTAGATCTGAAAACAAAGATGCAAAAAGATAGATCTGAAAGCAATATGTTGGAAAAGTAGACCCGGGGGCCGTAGGGTTCACTAGTGGCTTCTCTCATGAGTATAGCGCATGGTGGGTGAACAAATTACTGTTGGGCAATTGATAGAAAATCGAATAGTCATGACGATATCCAAGGCGATGATCATTATATAGGCATCACGTCCAAGATAGATAGACCGACTCCTGCCTACATCTACCTCTATTACTCCACACATCGACCGCTATCCAGCATGCATCTAGTGTATTAAGTTCATGGAAAAACGGAGTAATGCAATAAGAATGATGACATGATGTAGACAAGATCTATTCATGTAGGAATAGACCCCATCTTGTTATCCTTAATAGCAACGATACATGCGTGTCTTGCTGCCCCTTCTGTCACTGGGAAAGAACACCGCAAGATCGAACCCATCACAAAGCACCTCTTCCCATGGCAAGAAAAATCGATCTAGTCGGCCTAACTAAACCAAAGATTCGAATAAGAAATACGATGCTATAAGCAATCATACATATAAGAGATCAAAGAAGACTCAAATAATATTCATGGATAGAAACTGATCATGAACTCAAAATTCATCGGATCCCAACAAACACACCGCAAAAGTTTACATCAAATAGATCTCCAAGAGACCATTGTATTGAGAATCGTAAGAGAGAGAGAGAGAGAAGAAGCCATCTAGCTACTACCTACGGACCCGTAGGTCTATGGTGGACTACTCACGCATCATCGGAGAGGCACCTATGAAGAAGATGAACCCCTCTGTTATGGTGTTTAGATTGGATCTTGAGGTTCTGGAACTTGCGGCGGCTAGAATTGTGGTTCGTCGACTCCTCTAGGGTTTTCGGAATATTTGGGAATTTATAGGCATCAGAGGCGGTGGAGAGGGACCCCGAGGAGGGCACAACCCATCAGGGCGCGCCGGGGCCCCCCTGGCGCGCCCTGGTGGGTTGTGGTCTCCTCGGCCCACTCCCCCGGCACTTCTTTGGCCCACTGGGTGTCTTCTGGTCCAGAAAAAATCTCCAAAAAGTTTCGTCGTGATTGGACTCCGTTTGGTATTGATCTTCTGCGAAGTAAAAAACAAGCAAAAACAGCAACTGGCACTTTGGCACTATGTCAATAGGTTAGTCCCAAAAAATGATATAAAGTTGTTATGAAATGATTGTAAAACATCCAAGAATGATAATATAAGAGCATGGAACAAGCAAAAATTATAGATACGTTGGAGACGTATCAAGGTGCATCAGGAGTGGCATTCCATCAAACAACTTGTGGGCGCCGGGAAAGTTGGTCGTAGGAATCGACCGGTGCTACTTACTTTGCATCCCGTCTGACGACTGGCTAGCCTTAGGCATGACATTAAGGTCGATGAAGGGCGGGATGGCAGGGGTGGCTGGCCCGATCACGCTACTGTACGATGACGTTGAGAACCGGGTCTGGCCGTGCAGTCGCGACGTGGAGAAATCAGGCGTCTACGGTGTTACGGAGGAAGTCGATGACTGGTACTGTAGAGGGCGAACGGCCGACGAGCCTGTGCTCACCATGATCATGGAGGTAGCGGAGAGAATGGCCGGCGCCAGTCGGCACAACCCTAACACCATGAGGGCGTGCACCGTCACTATCTGCAAGGAGTTAGCGATGACCTCCTCGTTCTTGTCGACGACGGCCTTGTACTGCGCGGCCTTCTCCATGGTCGCGACCTCGGCGATGTAGTCGGCCTCAAGTTTCTTCTCCGCCACTGCAGTCTGTCTTCCCATCCTCTTGGCCGACTCACGGTCAAGGTGCGCCTGCTCCTCCGGCATGATCTCTGACCGCGGCTTCTTTGGGACCTTCTTCTTCGCCGCGGGCTGCACGATGGCGGCTGGGTCGGCAGGTTTCTTCGGGGCCATGGAAGAGGAAGGGGGAGGGGAGCGCGGGAGGGTTTTGGGGGAGGGAGGGAAAATGGAGGCGTCTGTGCCACCGATGGGCGGGACATGGGAGGACAAGGGTGCGCGTCCCGCCCATCCGCGCGATGTCTGCTTTGACGCAAGCGCAACCCAAATTTCGACCAGGGATGGGACGAAAGCGAACAGAAAACAGACAAATATCCATTTGCTCACGCACGTTGGGCTGGGTTTTGTGTCCATTTACCCCCAAAACTGATGCGGCTGGACCATTTGGGGTTGCACGTTGGAGTTGACCTAAAATCCAACCGAATCTCTGGAGAAAACGAGATCACGGGTAAAAAAAGGAATTCAAGGACAAGCCATAAAATCATGATGTTTTTTTTTTCAAAAACACTAGAGGTCTGACGTGAGATTTTTATTCATGGAAAATCTAACATTTTTCATGACAATTTATATTGTCGTGATGGCAATTTTTTTAACGCAGAGCCTACGCACACTCTTATATATATGCACATACACTCACCTTTATGAATGTATGGATGCACACCCTACCTCTATGAGCACCTCTGAAAGACTGAGTCGGCATATCATCTTGAGATTGAGGAAGTCGTCACATACATCTTCATAGTTGACGAGAACTTCTACCACTGAACGCACAACGTTGAAAGGTGTGAAATAAATACCGAAAAAATGCGAGCACCACCGTTAAGTCTAGGACTTGAACTCTGGTGGGCTGCGGATATCACTGTCCTCCTACCCATCGAACCACATGTTGGTTCGCGATGATGGCAAATTTAATTTTTAATCACGACAATTTTCTGAGGAAAAAATGAACAAAGGCGGTTTTGCCATGCTCACCAACTAAACTTTTCATCCTTGGAGAACATAATTTGGCATAAAATATTTGATTTGACATGGTCGAAAATCTGACATGAGGTGTGTAGTGAAGTCCTTTTTGTGGGGAGAACTTCTGGTCTACTCATTAGCTGTCAAAATAGTACAAAGGACACTAGAAGTAACAAAAATACATTCAGATTCGTAGACCACCAGGGGACAACTACAAGCACTAGAGGAAGTCTAAGGCGTGCAGTCATCATCATCCCTTCCTCATTGGAGTTAGTCCAACCTTATTGTAGTAGACAGTCGGAAAGTCGTGGTGCTAAGGCCCCACATGACCAGCGCACCAGAACAACAGTCGCTGCCAATAAAGAGAAGCATAGATCAAAAGTATCCAACCTGTAGACACATGGACGAACGAAGATCGGATCCAAGCGGATGCGACGAAGACAAACACCAACTGCCAGAGACAAACCTCCACACGCCCTCCAACGACACTAGAAACAGCATCGGGACGGGGGCTAGGCATGAAGTGTTGGAAATATGCCCTAGAGGCAATAATAAATTGGTTATTATTATATTTCCTTGTTCATGATAATCGTTTATTATCCATGCTATAATTGTATTGATTGGAAACTCAAATACATGTGTGGGTACATAGACAACACTGTGTCCCTAGTATGCCTCTAGTAGACTAGCTCGTTGATCAAAGATGGTCAAGGTTTCCTGACCATAGACATGAGATGTCATTTGATAACGGGATCACGTCATTAGGAGAATGATGTGATGGACAAGACCCAAGCTATGAACGTAGCATATGATCGTGTCAGCTTATTGCTATTCTTTCTGCATGTCAAAGTATCAGTTCCTATGACCATGAGATCATGCAACTCACTGACACCAGAGGAATACCTTGTGTGTATCAAACGTCGCAATGTAACTGGGTGACTATAAAGATGCTCTACAGGTATCTCCGAAGGTGTCTGTTGAGCTGGCATGGATCGAGAAGTCCAAGTGGGGAAGGGAAGGAATCCTACTAGGAGTAGGATTGGAGGTGGACTCCTCCACCTCCACCTCCTTCGGTCGACTCCTAGGAGGATCCCTAGGTCGGCCAGCCCCTCCCCTCCCTCCTATATATACTAGAGGGGAGAGAGGGCAGCAGCACAAGAAACCCCAAGCCACAGTGCAGCCCTCTCTCCCCCCGTCTATACAGTTTTTCCTCTAGTCTAGTTTCGGCGGTGCTTAGGCGAAGCCCTATCGGAATAGCTCCACCACCACCGCCACCACGCCGTTGTGCTGGCGAAGAACTCATCTACCTCTATGCTCCCTCTTGTTGGATCAAGAAGGCGGAGATCGTCATCGAGCTATACGTGTGCTGAACGCGGAGGTACCGTCCGTTCGGCGCTAGATCGGAAGGACCATGATTGGATTGCGGGACGGTTCGTTATTGGATCGCGGGACGGATCGTGATCGGATCGCGGGACAGCGATTTGGATCTCGAAGACGTTCGACTACATCAACCGCGTTTCTTAACGCTTCCCGCTTAGCGATCTACAAGGGTATGTAGATCCACTCTCACTCTCGTAGATGCTCATCACCATGGATAGATCTTGCGTGTGCGTAGGAAAATTTTTGTTTCCCATGCAACGTTCCCCTACAGTGGTATCAGAGCTAGGTCTATGTGTAGATGAGATCACGAGTAGAACACAAAGGAGTTTGTGGGCGTTGATGCTCAGATTGCTTCCTCCCTTGGTCTTTTCTTGATTCAGTGGTATTGTGGGATGAAGCGGCCCGGACCAACATTACTCGTACGCTTACGAGAGACTGGTTCCATCAACTGAGATGTAAACTTGTTGCATAAAGATGGCTGGCGGGTGTCTGTCTCTCCCACTTTAGTTGGATCGGATTTGACAAAGGCGGTCCTTGAGAAGGTTGAATAGCAATTTGAGTATCACCGTTGTGGTTTTGGCGTAGGTAAGAATCGTTCTTGCTAGATACCCGTAGCAGCCACGTAAAACATGCAACAACAATTAGAGGACGTCTAACTTGTTTTTGCAGGGTATGTTGTGATGTGATATGGCCAATTACATGATAAGATATATGTGATGTATGAGATGATCATGTTTTGTATAGAATATCACGACTTGCATGTCGATGAGTAAGGCAACCGGCAGGAGCCATAGGGTTGTCTTTAATTTATTTTCGTCGTTTTGCTTTACTTTATCGCTATGAGTTAGCAATAGTCGTAGAAGCAACAGTTGGCGCGACAACCTCATGGCGACGCGTTGATGAAGATCAAGATGATGGAGATCATGGTGTCATGCCGGTGACGATGGAGATCATGCCGGTGCTTTGGAGATGGAGATCAAAAGCACAAGTTCATGGCCATATCATGTCACTTATGATTTGCATGTGATGTTAATCCTTTTATGCATCTTATTTTGCTTAGGACGACGGTAGCATTATAAGGTGATCCATCACTAAAATTTCAAGATAAAATTGTGTTCTCCCCGAGTGTGCACCGTTGCGAAAGTTCATCATTTCGAGACACCACGTGATGATCGGGTGTGATAGACTCTACATTCGCATACAACGGGTGCAAGCCAGTGTTGCATGTGCAGAACACTCGGGTTAAACTTGACGAGCCTAGCATGTACAGACATGGCCTCGGAACACAAGAGACCGAAAGGTCGAACATGAGTCATATAGTAGACATGATCAACATGAAGATGTTCACCATTGAAACCACCTCATCTCACGTGATGATCGGACTTGGGTTGGTGAATTTGGGTCATGTGACACTCGAATGACCAGAGGGATGTCATTTTGAGTGGGAGTTTTTAAGTAATATGATTAACTAAACTCATTATCATGAACATGGTCAAAATGTCTTTGCAAATTATGTTGTAGATTACTAGCTCGCGGTGTAGCTCCCTTGAATTTTTTATATGTTCCTAGAGAAATAGAGTTGAAAGATGATGGTAGCAATAATGCGGACTGGGTCCGTGATCTGAGGATTGTGCTCATTGCTGCACAGAAGGCTTATGTCCTTAATGCACCACTTGGTACGCCACCCCCTCAAGCGTCGTCTGTAGATGTTGTGAACATCTGACAGGCACGTTTTGATGACTACTTGATAGTTCAGTGCGTCATGCATTACGGCTTAGAATTGAGGCTCCAAAACATTTTGAAACATCTCGGAACATATGAGATGTTCTAAAGAGCTGAAATTGGGATCTCGAGCTCGTGCCCGTGTTGAGAGGTATGAGACCTCCAACAAGATTCTTTGCCTGCAAGATGAAGGAGAATAGCTCAATCGGTGAGCATGTGCTCAGATTGTCTGGGTGCTACAATCGGTTGAATCGAGTGGGAGTTAATCTTCCAGATAAGATAGTGGTTGATATAGTTCTCCAAGTCACTGCCACAAAGCTACTAGAGCTTCGTGATGAACTATAAAATGCCAGGGATGGAAATAATGATCCCTGAGCTATTCGCGATATTTGACACCGCAAAGGTAGAAATCAAGATGGAGCATCAAGTGTTGATGGTTAGTGAAACCACTAGTTTCGAGAAGGGTAAGGGCAAGGAGGGAAACTTCATGGATGGCAAGTCAGTTGCTGCTCCAGTGAAGAAACCCAAGGTTGAACCCAAACCCGAGACTAAGTGCTTCTATTATGAGGAGAACGGTCGCTGAAGCGGAACAACCCTAGATACTTGGTAGATAAGAAGGATGGCAACGTCGACAGAAGTATATTTGATATACGTGTTATTGATGTGTACCTTGCTGGTACTCCTAGTAGCACTTGGGTATTGGATACCGGTTCGGTTGCTAAATGTTAGTAACTCGAAAAAAAAGCTACGGAATAAACGTAGGCTAGCTAAGGATGAGGTGACGATGAGTGTTGGAAGTGTTTCCAAGGTTGATGTGATCACCATCGCACGCTCTCTCTACCTTTGGGATTAGCGATGAACCTAAATAAATGTTATTTGGTGTTTGCATTGAGCATGAACGTGATTAGATCATGTTTATTGCAATATGGTTATTCATTTAAGTTAGAGAATAATGGTTATTCTGTTTACATGAATAATACCTTCAATGGTCATGCACCCAAAGAGAATGGTTTATTGAATCTTGATCGTAGTGATACACATGTTCATAATATTGATGCCAAAAGATACAAAGTTAATAATGATAGTACCACATACTTGTGGCACTGCCGCTAAATGTCATATTGGTGTAAAGCGCATGAAGAAACTCCATGCTGATGGATCTTTGGACTCATTCGATTTCGAATCGGTTGAGACACGCGGACCATGCCTCATGGGCAAGATGACTAAGACCCCATTTTCCGGTATGATGGAGCGGGCAAGTGACTTATTGGAAATGATACATGTTGATGTATTCGGTCCAGTGAGTGTTGTAGCGTACGGTGGATATCGTTATTTTCCTACCTTCACTGATGATTTGAGTAGATATGGGTATATTTACTTAATGAAACACAAGTCTGAATCGTTTGAAAAGTTCAAGCAAATTCAGAGTGAAGTTTGAGATCATCGTGACAAGAAGATAAAATGTCTACGATATGATCGTGGAGGTGAATATCTGAGTTACGAGTTTGGTATACAACTTAAGACAATGTGGAAATTGTTTCGCAACTCATGCCGCCTGGAACACCATAGTGTGATGGTGTGTCCAAACGCCGTAGTCGTGCTCTATTGGATATGGAATGTACTATGATGTCTCTTATCGATTTGTCACTATTGTTTTGGTGTTTTTCATTAGAGACAACTACATTCACTTTAAATAGGGCACCATCTAAGTCCATTGAGATGACACCGTATGAATTTTGGTTTGGCAGAAACCTAAGTTGTCATTTCTTAGAGTTTGGGAATACGACGCTTATGTCTGATAAGCTCGATCCCAAAGCGGTAAGGTGCATCTTCATAGAATACCCTAAGGAAACAGTTGGGTATACCTTCTATCTGAGATCCAAGGGCAAAGTGTTTGTTGCTAAAAATGGGTCCTTTCTCGAGAAAGAGTTTCTCTCGAAAGAATTGAGTGGGAGGAAGGTAGAAATTGATGAGGTTATTGAACCGTCACTTCAGTTGGATAGTAGCACGACGCAGAAAGATGTTTCTGTGGCGCCTACACCAAATGAAGAGGAAGTTAATGATGATGATCATGACACTTCGGGTCAAGTTACTACCGAACCTCGTAGGCCGACAAGAAATCGTACCGCCTCTGAGTGGTACTTCAATCATGTCTTGGAGGTCATGTTGTTAGACAACAGTGAACCTACGAGCTATGAAGAAGCGATGGTGGGCCCGGATTCCAACAAATGGCTAGGAGCCAAGAAATCCGAGAAAGGATCCATGTATGAAAACCAAGTATGGACTTTGGTAGACTTTCCCGTTGAACGGCAGGCCGTAGAGTACAAATGGACCTTTAAGAAGAAGACAGACGATGATGGTAAATGTCACCATTTATAAAGCTCGACTTGTCGCAAAGAAGTTTCCGACAAGTTCAAGAAGTTGACTACGATGAGACTTTCTCACCCATAGCGATGCTAAAGTCTGTTGGAATTCTGTTAGCAGTTGCTGCATTTTTCAATTATGAAATCTGGCAGATGGATGTCAAAACATCGTTTCCTTAACAGTTTCTTTGAGGAAAGGTTGTATGTGATACAACCAGAAGGTTTTGTCAGTCCTAAGGATGCTGAAATGTATGCAAGCTTCAGCAATCCTTCTATGGACTGGAGCAAGCATCTCGGAGTTGGAATATACGCTTTGATGAGGAGATCAAAGTTTTTGGTCTATACAAATTTTATGAGAAACTTGTATTTACAATAAAGTGAGTGGGAGCACTATAGAATTTCTGATAAGTATATGTGGATGACATATTGATGATCGGAAATAATGTAGAATTTCTGGAAAGCATAAAAGGGTTGTTTGAAAGGAGTTTTTCAAAGGAAAACCTGGATAAAGCTACTTAAATATTGGGCATTAGGATCTATAGAGATAGATCGAGTCGTCTGATAAGACTTTCAATGAGTACATACCTTGACAAGATTTTGAAAGAGTTCAAAATGGATCAGTCAAAGAAAGGGTTCTTGCCTGATTTGTAAGGTGTGGAGTTGAGTGAGACTCAAAGCTCGACCACGGCAGAAGAAAGATAAAGGACGAAGGTCGTCCCCTATGCCTTATCCATAGGCTCTGTATAGTATGCCATGCTGTGTACCGCACCTGGTGTGTGCCTTGCCATGAGTCTGTCAAGGGGTACAAGAGTGATCCAGGAGTGGATCACTGGACAGCGGTCAAGATTATCCTTAGTAACTAGAGGACTAAGGAAATATTTCTTGATTATGGAGGTGATAAAGAGTTCGTCGTAAAGGGTTACGTCGATGCAAGCTTTGACACCTATCCGGACGACTCTGAGTAGCAGTCCGGATACATATAGTGGAGCAGCCATTTGGAATAGCTCCAAGTGGAGCGTGGTAGCATCTGCAGTATGACATATAGATTTGCAAAGAACACATGGATCTGAATGTTGTAGACCGTTGACTAAAACTTCTCTCACATGCAAAACATGATCGAACCCCAGAACCCATTGGGTGTGAGATTCATAACAATGTAAATCACATGGTGATGTGAACTAGATTATTGACTCTAGTGCAAGTGGGAGACTATTGGAAATATGCCCTAGAGGCAATAATAAATTGGTTATTATTATATTTCCTTGTTCATGATAATCGTTTATTATCCATGCTATAATTGTATTGATTTGAAACTCAAATACATGTGTGGGTACATAGACAACACTGTGTCCCTAGTATGCCTCTAGTAGACTAGCTCGTTGATCAAAGATGGTCAAGGTTTCCTGACCATAGACATGAGATGTCATTTGATAACGGGATCACGTCATTAGGAGAATGATGTGATGGACAAGACCCAAACTATCAACGTAGCATATGATCGTGTCAGCTTATTGCTATTGTTTCTGCATGTCAAAGTATCTGTTCCTATGACCATGAGATCATGCAACTCACTGACACCGGAGGAATACCTTGTGTGTATCAAACGTCGCAATGTAACTGGGTGACTATAAAGATGCTCTACAGGTATCTCCGAAGGTGTCTGTTGAGCTGGCATGGATCGAGACTGGGATTTGTTACTCCGTATGACGGAGAGGTATCTCAGGGCCCACTCGGTAATACAACATCACAATAAGCCTTGCAAGCAATGTGACTAAAGTGTTAGCCACGGGATCTTGTATTACGGAACGAGTAAAGAGACTCGCCGGTAACGAGATTGAACTAGGTATAGAGATACCGACGATCAAATCTCGGGCAAGTAACATACCGAAGAACAAAGGGAACAGCGTACGGGATTAACTGAATCCTTGACATAGAGGTTCAACCGATAAAGATCTTTGTAGAATATGTAGGAACCAATATGGGAACCTAGGTCCCGCTATTGGTTATTGACCGTAGAGGTGTCTCGGTCATGTCTACATAGTTCTCGAACCCGCAGGGTCTGCACACTTAAGGTTCGGTGACGTTTCGGTATAGTTGAGTTATGTATGTTGGTGACCGAAGGTTGTTCGGAGTCCCGGATGAGATCCCGGACGTCACGAGGAGCTCTGGAATGGTCCGGAGGTAAAGATTTATATATAGGAAAGTGGTGTTTAAACTCCGGAAAAGTTTCGGGCATTTCCGGCAGTGTACCGGGAGTGACGAATGGGTTCCGGGGGTCCACCAAGTGGACCCACCACACCCCAAGAGGGCCACATGGGCCTTAGGGTGGCGCACCAGCCCCTGGTGGGCTGGGTGGCCAGCCCAAGTGGGCCTATGCGGCTGGAATTTTGGGGAAAGGAAAGTCCATGTGGGGAAGGGAAGGAATCCTACTAGTAGTAGGATTGGAGGTGGACTCCTCCACCTCCACCTCCTTCGGTCGACTCCTAGGATGATCCCTAGGTCGGCCAGCCCCTCCCCTCCCTCCTATATATACTAGAGGGGAGAGAGGGTAGCAGCACAAGAAACCCCAAGCCACGGTGCAACCCTCTCTCCCCCCGTCTATACAGTTTTTCCTCTTGTCTAGTTTCGTTGGTGCTTAGGCGAAGCCCTGTCGGAATAGCTCCACCACCACCGCCACCATGCCATTGTGCTGGCGGAGAACTCATCTACCTCTACGCTCCCTCTTGCTGGATCAAGAAGGCGGAGATCGTCATCGAGCTGTACGTGTGCTGAACGCGGAGGTGCCGTCCGTTCGGCGCTAGATCGGAAGGACCGTGATTGGATCGCGGGACGTTTCGTGATTGGATCGCGGGACGGATCGTGATCGGATCGCGGGACAGCTAGCGATTTGGATCGCGAAGACGTTCGACTACATCAACCACGTTTCTTAACGCTTCCCGCTTAGCGATCTACAAGGGTATGTAGATCCACTCTCACTCTCGTAGATGCTCATCACCATGGATAGATCTTGCGTGTGCGTAGGAAATTTTTTGTTTCCCATGCAACGTTCCCCTACAGTGGTATCAGAGCTAGGTCTATGTGTAGATGAGATCACGAGTAGAACACAAAGGAGTTTGTGGGCGTTGATGCTCAGATTGCTTCCTCCCTTGGTCTTTTCTTGATTCAGCGGTATTGTGGGATTAAGCGGCCCGAACCAACATTACTCGTACGCTTATGAGAGACTAGTTTCATCAACTGACATGTAACCTTGTTGCATAAAGATGGCTGGCGGGTGTCTGTCTCTCCCACTTTAATTGGATCGGATTTGACAAAGGCGGTCCTTGAGAAGGTTGAATAGAAATTTGAGTATCACCGTTGTGGTTTTGGCGTAGGTAAGAATCGTTCTTGCTAGATACCCGTAGCAGCCACGTAAAACACGCAACAACAATTAGAGGACGTCTAACTTGTTTTTGCAGGGTATGTTGTGATGTGATATGGCCAATTACATGATAAGATATATGTGATGTATGAGATGATCATGTTTTGTATAGAATATCACGACTTGCATGTCGATGAGTAAGGCAACCGGCAGGAGCCATAGGGTTGTCTTTAATTTATTTTCGTCGTTTTGCTTTACTTTATCGCTATGAGTTAGCAATAGTCATAGAAGCAACAGTTGGCGCGACAACCTCTTGGCGACACGTTGATGGAGATCATGGTGTCATGCCAGTGACGATGGAGATCATGCCGGTGCTTTGGAGATGGAGATCAAAAGCACAAGTTCATGGCCATATCATGTCACTTATGATTTGCATGTGATGTTAATCCTTTTATGCATCTTATTTTGCTTAGGACGACGGTAGCATTATAAGGTGACCCCTCACTAAAATTTCAAGATAAAATTGTGTTCTCCCCGAGTGTGCACCGTTGCGAAAGTTCGGCATTTCGAGACACCACGTGATGATCGGGTGTGATAGACTCTACGTTCGCATACAACGGGTGCAAGCCAGTGTTGCACATGCAGAACACTCAGGTTAAACTTGACGAGCCTAGCATGTACAGACATGGCCTCGGAACACAAGAGACCGAAAGGTCGAACATGAGTCATATAGGAGATATGATCAACATGAAGATGTTCACCATTGAAACCACCTCATCTCACGTGATGATCGGACTTGGGTTGGTGAATTTGGGTCATGTGACACTCGAATGACCAGAGGGATGTTATTTTGAGTGGGAGTTTTTAAGTAATATGATTAACTAAACTCATTATCATGAACATAGTCAAAATGTCTTTGCAAATTATGTTGTAGATTACTAGCTCGCGCTGTAGCTCCCTTGAATTTTTTATATGTGCCTAGAGAAATAGAGTTGAAAGATGATGGTAGCAATAATGTGGACTGGGTCCGTGATCTGAGGATTGTCCTCATTGCTGCACAGAAGGCTTATGTCCTTAATGCACCGCTCGGTACGCCACCCCCTCAAGCCTCGTCTGTAGATGTTGTGAACATCTGACAGGCACGTTTTGATGACTACTTGATAGTTCAGTGCGTCATGCATTACGGCTTAGAATTGAGGCTCCAAAACGTTTTGAAGCGTCTCGGAACATATGAGAAGTTCTAAAGAGCTGAAATTGGGATCTCAGGCTCGTGCCCGTGTTGAGAGGTATGAGACCTCCAACAAGATTGTTTGCCTGCAAGATGAAGGAGAATAGCTCAATCGGTGAGCAAGTGCTCAGATTGTCTGGGTGCTACAATCGCTTGAATCGAGTAGGAGTTAATCTTCCAGATAAGATAGTGGTTGATATAGTTCTCCAAGTCACTGCCACAAAGCTACTAGAGCTTCGTGATGAACTATAAAATGCCAGGGATGGAAATAATTATCCCTGAGCTATTCGCGATATTTGACACCGCGAAGGTAGAAATCAAGATGGAGCATCCAGTGTTGATGGTTAGTGAAACCACTAGTTTCGAGAAGGGCAAGGGCAAGGAGGGAAACTTCATGGATGGCAAGTCAGTTGCTGCTCCAGTGAAGAAACCCAAGGTTGAACCCAAACCCGAGACTAAGTGCTTCTATTATGAGGAGAACGGTCACTGAAGCGGAACAACCCTAGATACCTGGTAGATAAGAAGGATGGCAACGTCGACAGAAGTATATTTGATATACGTGTTATTGATGTGTACCTTACTGGTACTCCTAGTAGCACTTGGGTATTGGATACCGGTTCGGTTGCTAAATGTTAGTAACTCGAAAAAAAAGCTATGGAATAAACGTAGGCTAGCTAAGGGTGAGGTGACGATGAGTGTTGGAAGTGTTTCCAAGGTTGATGTGATCACCATCGCACGCTCTCTCTACCTTTGGGATTAGCGATGAACCTAAATAAATGTTATTTGGTGTTTGCATTGAGCATGAACGTGATTAGATCATGTTTATTGCAATATGGTTATTCATTTAAGTTAGAGAATAATGGTTATTCTGTTTACATGAATAATACCTTCAATGGTCACTACGCATAGGTCCTATTTTTAGGCTAAGTCATGCCAAATTTTTTTTGGTTCTAAAATATCGTTTTGCTCTACCCCGCAGGCGACCATGGTCCGCACGATGACCGAAGGCATCGTGAATAGGTTTTTGAGATCCGCGAAGGCCGAGATGCTTCAAAAGAACGAGACGGAGATAAGATGTCCGTGTCGAAGATGCAAGCTGACGGGCCTTATGGACCCGGATTCCAGACAGGTGCGGGACCACCTGCTCATGCGTGGTTTCATGGATGGCTATCGGTGGCAAGGTGATGAAGATGATTATGAAGTCGTCCATGGGGGCCGGGCAAGAAATAAGGAAGGGCAGCAAGACAACAGCGGCGAGGGCGGGCGAGAAGACGAAGAATCTTCAGGACATGATCACGAAGTAGATGCAGGGCACAGTCATCATGTAGAAGATGCCGGACATGATGATGAGGAAGATCAAGACGAAGGGCATGATCATGAAGATGAAGATGCCGGAGCAGACGACGATGGACCATCGATGGGCTGGGTGCAGGACCCTCATATTCAAGAGCTGCTTCTCAAGCAGACGGGTAACGCAAGAGCTGCCGCCCGAGAGAAAGCCAAGCTGGATCAACTGGAGATAGACGCGGTTACTCCATTGTATGAAGGATGCAGGCCCGAGGATACCCGCCTGAAAGTAACGCTCATGGCTCTGGAGATGAAGGTAAAACACAAAATGACCGACGCATGCTTCGACGAGAACATGTCATTCTGGCACGAACGTCTTCCCAAGGGGAACAAGTGCCCGACCAGTTTCGAGGAGGCGAAGAAAATCGTGTGTCCTCTGGATTTACCGCACGTGAAATACCATGTGTGCATGAACGATTGCATCATTTATCGGGACGAGCACGCGAAGTCTACCATATGTCCGGTGTGCGGCGTCACTCGATACAAGAAGAGGAAGAAAGCTCCTCGAAAAGTGGTGTGGTACTTTCCGATCACTCCTCGTCTGCAGAGGTATTTCGCGGACCCTAAGCTAGCAGAGCTCCTGCGTTGGCACGCGGATAGGGAGAAGAAGAAGCGAGAAGATGACGGAAATGATCCGGAGATAAATAAAAAAGACAAGATGCTGAGTCACCCTAAGGATGCGAGCCAGTGGCAAGCGTTGAACTTCGAACACCCAGAATTTGGGGACGATCCAAGGAACATCATGCTGGGCACGAGCACCGATGGAGTCAATCCGTTTGGCAGCCAGAGAAGCACACATAGCACCTGGCCTGTGTTTGTGTGGATGTACAACCTTCCCCCCTGGATGTGCATGAAGAGGAAGTACATTCACATGAGTATGCTAATTGAAGGGCCGAAACAACCAGGGAACGACATCAATCTGTATCTGGGGCTGCTGAAAGAGGAGCTAGACACGCTGTGGAAAACGCCAGCCAATACGTGGGACGCCGCAGCGAAAGAATATTTCCCTATGAGAGCCGCACTGCTCACGACGGTGCACGACTATCTCGGTTACGGATATGTCGCGGGGCAGGTGGTCCACGGATTTTGTGCATGCGTCAGGTGCATGGATGACACAACGTATCGCCAGCTAGATAGAGAACCCGGGTCTTCGAAAACCGTGTTCATGGGACATCGAAGGTGGCTTCGCGACGATGACGCATGGAGAAAACGCAAGGATCTGTTCGATGGTGAAACCGAACCCCGAAGACCCCCACGTACGAGGAGCGGCGAGGAAATAGATGAGCTGTTGGAAAATTGGAAAGAGTGCCCACCGCCGGGAAAGAAGCGAAAGGCGCCAGAGCCGCTGCTGAAGGTATGGAAAACGAGGTCCGTTTTCTGGGACTTGCCGTACTGGAAGATCCTCCGTGTGCCTCACAGCCTTGATGTCATGCATATCACGAAGAACGTGTGCGAGAGTCTGCTTGGTACCCTGCTCAACATGCCAGAGAGGACCAAAGATGGGCCGAAAGCAAGGGCAGACTTGCAATCAATGGGCATCAGGGAGGAGCTTCACGCAAAACGCCCTAATGATGATGATGATGATGATGATGATGATGAGGCGAAGGACACGGAAAGTCGTCGCAAAGGCAAAAAGGCCAAGAAGATCGAATATGACTGCCCTCCCGCGTGCTTCACTCTAAGTCAGAAGGAGATCGAGCAGTTTTTCGCCTGCCTCGTAGGAGTAAAACTTCCTTACGGTTACGCGGGGAAGATAAGCAGATACCTAGACTCAGCGAAGCAGAAGTTCAGCGGGATGAAGTCTCACGACTGTCACGTGCTGATGACGCAGATACTTCCAGTTGCAATCCGTGGGATCATGGACGCGCACGTCCGTGAAACGCTATTTGGCCTATGCAACTTTTTCGACGTCATCTCTCGGAAGTCGGTTGGCATGAGGCAACTCAGAAGGCTACAGGAAGAGATCGTGGTGATACTATGCGAGCTTGAGATGTACTTCCCGCCCGCATTCTTCGACGTTATGGTGCATCTGCTGGTCCATATCGTGGAGGATATCATCCAACTCGGGCCGACGTTCCTGCACAGCATGATGCCGTTCGAAAGGATGAATGGTGTCATCAAAGGATACGTTCGCAACAGGGCACGTCCAGATGGAAGCATAGCCAAGGGCTTTCTAACCGAAGAGTGCATCTCCTTCTGCACGAATTATCTAGGCATCGAGAACCCCGTTGGTCTGCCCGTCAACAGGCACCTCGGCAGGCTCGCTGGATGTGGTCACCGCGAGGGTCGCCGCGAAATGCATGTAGACTTCAAGGGTCGACTCGCCGACTTTGAAAGAGCAAACCTAGTCGCGCTGCAACACATTGACGTGGTCGATCCTTGGGTGGTAGAGCACAAAACCTCTATTGAGAAGACATACAATGACCGAGGTCAACAGTGGACGGACGGAGATGTACTCAAAGAGCACAACTCATGTTTCACGCGTTGGTTCAAGGACAAGCTTCTGTCGTACCCTTTACATGAGGATTCTTCCGCGGAAGAAAAACTCATATTCGCCTTGTCACAGGGCGCCGAGCACAACCTGATGACCTATGAGGCGTACGATATCAACGGCTACACATTCTACACCGAGGAAAAGGACATGAAGAGCGATTATCAGAACTCCGGGGTAACGATGGAATCCTACACCGGTAACGACAAGGACAGATACTACGGAAGGATCGAGGAGATCTGGGAGCTGAGCTACGCTGGAGAGAAGGTCCCGATGTTCCGTGTCAGATGGGCCAAGAGCGTCCTAAAAGAAGACCGGTATTTCACCACCATGGTTATACCCGAAGCCAAATCCAAGACCGCGGGCGCAAACGTCACCGCGAAAAATGAGCCATGGGTACTGGCGTGCCAAGTGGACCAATGCTTCTTCATTACCGACCCGTCAAAGCCCAGTCGTGTTGTCGTGAGGAGAGGCAAAAGGAACATCATCGGAATGGATGGAGTCGCCAATGAGCAAGACTTCGACAAGTACGGCGACCCGAAGATGGAAGATGACGACGACGATGAAGTACCACACACCACAAGAAGAAGCCGGACCACCCTACCTAAAGGACGTCCGTTCAAGAGAAGAAATCAAGGGGTTCCGGGGCTAAATTATTCAACCGCGAGAAAGAAGGGCAAGAAGATTGTGAAAAAATGTTAGTAGTAGAATTGATGTTATGCTAGAATTGATGTTATGCTAGTGCACTATACTGCTCCAGAATTGTAGGCTATTTTGCCCAAAAATTAAAACAACAGCAAGAAAAAAAAGGTTGGGGGAAACGGGGCTCGAACCCACGACCCCCTTGTTCATTTCTGTGGACGAGTTCTAGTGAGTTATAGGCTATTGACCAATCTGGTCATCTTTGTTTTATTGCATGACATTGCTACAAAGGTGGGCACATCTAGTGAATATTTGTACTATGTATATTTATGAACTTTCTCAAAAAAATTCAAAAAAAAAGTTATTTATACTATGTATATTCATGTACTATGTATATTTGTACTACTGTTGCAAAAATTAAAACAACAGCAAAAAAAAAAGGTTGGGGGAAACGGGGCTCGAACCCACGACCCCCTGGTTGCGCGCCCGCACTGCTACCACTACGCCACTGCACGAGTACATGAACAGAAGGGGGAAACAACAGAGAAAAACACACACAGAAACTGGCCTTAGTAATGGCGCACCCCTAAGAGGTGCGCCATTGCTATGAGGATACTTATGGCGCACCCCTAAGAGGTGCGCCATTGCTATGCGAGGATACATAGCCAAAATTGCAATTTGCCCGCGCCGCAGTTTGCCAGCAGTTTGCCCGCGCCGCCCCCACCCTCCAGTGTCGCCGCCGCCGCTCCCCGCGCCCCCACCCTCCAGTGCCGCCGCCGCTCCCCGCGCCCCCAGCCCCCCACCCACCCTCCAGTGCCGCCGCCCCCAGCCCCTCACCCCTTTTCCCCACTCGACGCAGAGGAGGAGGTCGGCGGCGACGCAGGTGAGCTCCCTCCCCCCTCCCCCTCTCTCTCCCCGCCGGTACGCCGCGTCCCCAGCCCCAATACCTTCCGTGCGCCGTCACCTCCCTCTCTCTCTCTCTCTCCCTCCCCCCTCCCCCTCTCTCTCCCTCCGACGCAGTGTTCTGATTTGCTGGTGCTCCAGATCTGAAGGAGATCGCCGTGGTGATCGAGGCGGGGTCGCTCTCCAAGGAGGTCTACGCCGGCTCGCCGCTCGGGACGTCTCGGCCTAGGTTTCGTGATCTGTCCCCTGTATGTAGGCATTTTTTCCTAACATTTTAATGAATTAGTTGTTGGAGGGGAGACTGAAAGTAGTGTTTGGGAGGGTTTCTGAGCATCGACCTTACTCTGTTTGTATAGTAGTAGATCCATCCTGCCTGCAGAAATCTCCTAACATGTACTGAATTAGTTGTTGGAGGGAGACTGGATATTAATGTTTGGGTGGGTCTTTTTTGGTTTAACAATCCTATATAAATACTTATGAATGTTTACTATTTTAAATCAGTTTTCACAGCACAGCACAGTATGACGAACCTGTCGAGGCCATATCCAGCAAAAATGGTCTAGCTGCTACTTATGGCATTATTAAGTAACCTAGGATTATTTCAAAAGCTTCATCCCTTTTCTCTTTTGGCATTCGATAATTGTATTTTGTTTGTTGGTTCCAGGGAGCTAGAGCTGCATCTGCACGTCAAGGAGCTGGAGCTGCATCTGTTGTAGGCTGCCCATCTACTGCCCATTTCCTCTGGTACTGGAGTTGGAGTTTAGTGTACTGGACACTTTCATAAATTGCTAGGGTACTTCCTCTCCTTTCTCTGCTGTACTACTTGTGATGCTGCTGCTACTTGTGATTTTGCTGCTGCTGTACTACTTGTGATGCTGCTGCTACTTGTGATTTTGCTGCTACTTGTGATGATGCTGCTGTACTACTTGTGATGATGCTGATGTACTACTTGTGATGCTGCTGCTGATGTACTACTTGTGATGCTGCTGCTACTTGTGATTTTGTCAACTTGTGATGCTGCTGCTACTTGTGATCTTCTGAAATGACCCCTTTCTCCTGAAATGTTGATTAATTTCCGTTTCGGTTGAGAATGGGGCACTCCTAGGTCAAGAAAATTAGCAAAGGTCATGCCCAATTTTCTTGACCTAGAAGGTGCCCGATTCTCAACCGAAACAAAAATTGAACTGAAGCGGAAAATTAAGCTGCGACCGCGCGCTGCCAATTCATAAAGGCCGGCCCATGGCAACATCATCAACGACAAATACTACTCAACTACTTAAACAAGAAGAAATCCGGAAAATGCAGACTTGCATCAATTCACTTGCTTCAAATAAACATATAGACAACAAACAACTTCTCCTTGGAACAAAATCAACCAACTTCTCCTTTATTCCAAATCCCTTCCCTTAGGATAATAAATATCTATACAATGCTTGCTAATATCCTCGCAAAAAAAATGCTTGCTAATATCACATCAGTCCTTATCTTATTCCGACTGGTCCTAGGCATGCTATTAACTATTAAGAGTTATCCATTGGGCTAAGTTATCCACCCATTACCACTAAAATGACCCATGTTTGTTTAGCTAAGTTATCCATTTTTTCCTATTTTAGTGCGAACATGGCCAACAACGATGAGGCCGGCGGTTCGGGCAAGCAATTCTGGGAGCTGTCCCAGGAGATGGAGGAAGAACCTCACCGCTATGAGGACGCCGCGGAAGACACCGATCCCGACTACACAACCCCTAGTGGCGTCGGGGATGACACCACTGATGGTGCCACCGGGGATGCCACCACTGATGATGGCAGCGAACGCACAGATGGCAGCCAACCGAAGAGGCAACGGAAGGACCGGCGCCCGAACGTGCTCGGCACCGTCAAGGAGGAATTTTCTGAAGTGTCCTCCACTGGGCATCCAACGGCGCCCAAAAAATTAGTCGGTGGGTACGCGGCACAACTCGGGTGCATTCTCCGGAGCACCGTCTCGATCAACACCGAGAACCTAAGGCATCGTGACCGAGGGAATTTGCGCAACCTCCTCTTCACGAAGCTGCACGAACGATACAAGTTCCCCGGTGACTTCGCAAACACACGCCTCTCAGGGAATAAAGTGAACAGTGCCGCCCTCACGAAGATGAGCACGGCCCTGGCTACTTGGAGAGCCGCGGTGAAGAAAATGATTCTAAGAGGTGATAGTTATGAGAAGATCAAGGAGAAAAATCCTTCGATCAGCGAAGCTGACTACCTGGAGTTCAAGATCAAGTGCGAGAGCACCGCATCCGCGGAATCAAGTCAGTGGGGGAAAGATATGCGGGACTTGAACTTAGGGGTCCACAAACTCGGTCCCGGCGGTTACAGAGTGGAGGAACCTAAATGGGACAAGGAGGACGCGGAGCGTGCCGCGCAAGGCCTACCGCCCCTCTTCGATAAATACCATGAAAAGCAGACCAGGAACTATGTCAGGGCCCGGTACAAGGAGGACCCGGTAACAAAGGAGCTTACCACGGATCCGAAGGTGAAGGATCTTGAGCGTGTTCTGGTAAGGAATACACCCCCGCGTAATTAGCTCCATATGGTTGCATTCTAATTAATGGTTCACGTTCCTTCCGCAGGAAACTGAAAGCAGTAGCGCGGGGTCTCAGAGCTCCCCGTCTGCCCCTTGGGACAGCACTTTAAATAGGGCGTTGAACGTAATGAAACACAAGGATAAGTTCAGTAAGCCATCGTCAGCTGGTCGTGTGGCCGGCGAAGGCTTGTCCATGAAATGGTCGGAATACTATAAGGCTGGGCGAAAGGAGAAAAAGACCAGCTCGGAAAGCCAGGAGCGCGAGGTTAAAGAACTCAAGGCACAAGTGGCGCGGATTCCGGAGATGGTCCAAGAGCAAGTGCGAGACCAACTGGGAGCGACGATCACCGCCATTATGCCTACCTTGCTTGCCGGGCTGCGGGGGTGGATTGCGGGCGGCCAACAGGGGCCGCCCCCGATTCCCAGCTTCACGGGCAGCAACTCGCACAACGCGCCGGCATTGGTGTCTCCGGCGGAGGCGGCGTTGGTGACTTCGGGGCCGGCGCCAGTATTGGAGCTTAATGCACCCGGGTGTGGGAAGAATACGCCGGCCGGCACCTCGGCAACAAGCGGCCCCTCCGTCACTTGCACGCCCGCCGTTGGCGGTGCCTCGACATTAGCCGAGCTCGACGCCATCACGGTAACTAAGCCTCGGCCGATGACTTCATCTCCTTGCCTTTGACTGGGCATCCCTGACGCCCTACATGTTTTCGCAGGGCGCCGCCAACGTTCCATGCACTCTCCTGCACTTCGTGAACGGCGAGTTGATCGATGTCGCCAAGGCCAAAATCGTTGAACCGGGCAACCGCTTGTTCCACGGTAATCCGATGCCACCCGCCGTGTATAGGGTTCAACTGGTTCGGGTGCTGCGGGGCTGCGACGACGTGTTACCTCCGTATCGACCCCCTGGGGCCGACGATGATGATGTGATGACCCTCAGCGCCTCCTACAACTGGTCCTTGCTTTGGCCGAAGAGCCAGATTCGTTTGGGGGCGGGGGACACCACCCCACAGACAACACCGCCAGTCGTGCCGTCGCCAAGCCATGGCAAGACCGCCGCAACGCTACCGCCGTCAGCTGATCCGGACATGCATATGGCACAGGATCCGGACGGCGACGATGATACATTTTCCAACGTCGATAAGTACTTTAACGAACATGGGTACGATGACGACTTCTTGGCGGGGCCTCCTTCTCAAGAACCCAACCCTGCAAAAGACGATCGCGATCTAGCTGGTACCGCGGAGAAACCCAATTGCAACAGGCGTCGTCTGTTCAGTTCTCAGGAGACGCCTCCAGCTGACGCCTTCACTGAGACTCAAACAGCCGAGGTGCGAAACATTATCAGCCCCAACACACTCAAGAAGGTGGTCTCTGAGCAGAACTCGATCCCATTACAGCAGAAGAAGAAGGAGAAGGGACGGAAAAGAAAAAGTGGCAAGGGTGCGAGCCAGCCGGCACCGACTACGATCCGTGCTCAGGACGGGCCACCAATATCCAAGGATATCTCGAGGAGGGTGCATGTGGCGGGTAGGCCGATGCTACCGACTAATCTGCTCAATGCTGCAACCCCTGCTATGCGGAATCTGCATGACGGTGTTCTTACTATGGAGAAGCGGCGTCTCTCCGAGAAAGATGTGGCATACCCGGTTTTCGTGGCCAAGGTGCCAGAGGGCAGGGGCTTTGTCGATAGCACCATGGGGCGTATGATCGTCCTGCGGTTTGATGACATCTTCGCTATGTTTAACCTTTATCCGCTGCACTACACCTTCATTCGGCTATTTTCGCTCAGTATGGAGATGCGGATCATTAGAGACAAGACCCCGGACATCGTGATAGTCGACCCCTTCTACATGCGTGCCAAGATCTTGGGCAGCGCTGGGGACCGGCAAGTCGCGAGTTCATACCTCGAAGGCGTCATCCTGGCGAACCAGGATAAGGATAACTTCCTCGTGCCTTACTTTTCCGAGTAAGTCATCCCCTCACCGCCCCGTAACATATGATTTCTTAGATTTCGATCGTTCTTTTTTTTTCTAACATTCCGTGTTTTGTGCAGTGACACACATTGCACACTCATCCTCTTAAGCCCGAAATATTCCACGGCCACGTATTTCGACTCGGACCGTCAGTCGAAGAAAGACTACACAAATATTAAGAAAGTTCTTGATGATGTTCTCCCCGTCTACGCCAAATCTGGAGGCACCTTCAAGAGGCCAATTTGTAGGTACGGCAAGCACGTGTTCACCCACACAACGACGTTCCCCTGCGTCAAGCAGCCGCCTGGCAGTCAGAAGGATGCCTACTACGCCCTCCATCACATGCGGGCGATCGTACGGAACCATCATCAGCGTATGCTACCAAATGAGCTCAAAGAATGGGCCGCACGCTTGTCGGCAATCCAGGACGAGGACATCAGACAAGAATTCTTTCGCATCCAGTCGGAGTTGGCGGAAATCATCTATGAAGATGTCCTTCGTACCTCGGGGCAGTTCTACCTCAACTATCAACCGTCCAACAGTGACATAGAAACAACGCTACAAATGCAGGCTGACAACGACCGCACATTCATGACCATCACGAAAGACGGCAGCTTCATCCATGCTCCGGTCCCTGAGTCGAGTCGAAAGTATTGATGCTATGTAGTTCTGAAATATCGATTAGCTCATGTTGTAATTAAACTTTAATGAACTTGTATGTCTCTTCAGTTTGGACATTCGTTCAACTTATATGTAATCGATGCTATTTATTAGTAGGACCATGAACCGTGCTATTAATGTGTTGCTTTTCTCTTTCGATCCTTTTGTTGCATGCTTATATATTGCTTATATATTATCTGTGAATTGCTACTAACGTTTTGTTTGTCTAGTGCATAGAGATGCCGTCGTATGTCGTGTACAAGGGTGAGGTTCCCGGAGTCTACGACGACTGGGAGGAGTGTCGGAGATAGGTTCACCGTTTCAGCGGGAACAGTTACAAAGGGTACCCCACTAGGGCGGAGGCGGAATCTAGATACGCGCGCTATCTAGCGGGAGAGAGGAGGGAGCGGAGGAGGAACCGGATGAAGACCAGTTTCATCGCGATGATGCTCATCGTGACCGCATCTCTCTTCTATGTGATGGTAGTTTAGATGATCGATATCGACTTTGTAATATGACGACAAACTCGCTACTCGCGGTCTCGAGACCTAAACTTCGCTAATGTTTGAACTTTGTTCGCTATTTCGAATTCGGAGACTAATGTGATGAATTGTATATATTATGTGATGTTTATACTTGACTAATTGTAGTTTATACTGTATTGCAAACTGTATATTCTGTGCTGTATTATTGTATTCTGTAATCTGTGGAAATACTAGAAAAGCAGAAAAAAAAATCCTTGAATTAATAGTAGTGGCGCACCACCTTTCACATTAGTGGCGCACCCTGCTACCTTACCAGTGGCGCACCCATAGGGTTACCAGTGGCGCACCAGTAGGGGCCCTGCTACATTACCAGTGGCGCACCAGTACGGTTAGCAGTGGCGCACCAGTAGGGTTAGCAGCGGCGCACCAGTAGTGTTACCAGTGGCGCACAAGTAGTGTTAGCAGTGGCACACCAGCAGTGTTACCAGTGGCGCACCAGTAGGTGCGCCACTGGTATTTGGGTTACCAGTGGCGCACCAGAGGTGCGCCATTGCTAATCATTACCAGTGGCGTGTTAGTAGTGGCGCACCCATAGTGCGCCACTAATAGCAATATATGGTGCGCCACTAATAGCCTTTTTTCTAGTAGTGCTCTCTCTACCTTCGGGATTAGCGATGAACCTAAATAAATGTTATTTGATATTTGCGTTGAGCATGAACGTGATTAGATCATATTTATTGCAATACGGTTATTCATTTAAGTTAGAGAATAATGGTTATTCTGTTTACATGAATAATACCTTCAATGGTCATGCACCCAAAGAGAATGGTTTATTGAATCTTGATCGTAGTGATACACATGTTCATAATATTGATGCCAAAAGATACAAAGTTAATAATGATAGTACCACATACTTGTGGCACTGCCGCTAAATGTCATATTGGTGTAAAGCGCATGAAGAAACTCCATGCTGATGGATCTTTGGACTCATTCGATTTCGAATCGGTTGAGACATGCGGACCATGCCTCATGGGCAAGATGACTAAGACCCCGTTTTCCGGTATGATGGAGCGGGCAAGTGACTTATTGGAAATGATACATGTTGATGTATTCGGTCCAATGAGTGTTGTAGCGTACGGTGGATATCGTTATTTTCCTACCTTCACTGATGATTTGAGTAGATATGGGTATATTTACTTAATGAAACACAAGTCTGAATCGTTTGAAAAGTTCAAGCAAATTCAGAGTGAAGTTTGAGATCATCGTGACAACAAGATAAAATGTCTACGATATGATCGTGGAGGTGAATATCTGAGTTACGAGTTTGGTATACAACTTAAGACAATGTGGAAATTGTTTCGCAACTCATGCCGCCTGGAACACCATAGTGTGATGGTGTGTCCGAACGTCGTAGTCGTGCTCTATTGGATATGGTACATACTATGATGTCTCTTATCGATTTGTCACTATCGTTTTGGCGTTTTTCATTAGAGACAACTACATTCACTTTAAATAGGGCACCACCTAAGTCCATTGAGATGACACCGTATGAATTTTGGTTTGGCAGAAACCTAAGTTGTCATTTCTCAGAGTTTGGGAATACGACGCTTATGTCTGATAAGCTCGATCCCAAAGCGGTAAGGTGCATCTTCATAGAATAGCCTAAGGAAACAGTTGGGTATACCTTCTATCTCAGATCCAAGAGCAAAGTGTTTGTTGCTAAAAACGGGTCCTTTCTCGAGAAAGAGTTTCTCTCGAAAGAATTGAGTGGGAGGAAGGTAGAAATTGATGAGGTTATTGAACCGTCACTTCAGTTGGATAGTAGCACGACGCAGAAAGATGTTTCTGTGGCGCCTACACCAAATGAAGAGGAAGTTAATGATGATGATCATGACACTTCGGGTCAAGTTACTACCGAACCTCGTAGGCCGACAAGAAATCGTACCGCCTCTGAGTGGTACTTCAATCATGTCTTGGAGGTCATGTTGTTAGACAACAGTGAACCTACGTGCTATGAAGAAGTGATGGTGGGCCCGGATTCCAACAAATGGCTAGGAGCCAAGAAATCCGAGAAAGGATCCATGTATGAAAACCAAGTATGGACTTTGGTAGACTTGCCCGTTGAACGGCAGGCCGTAGAGTACAAATGGACCTTTAAGAAGAAGACAGACGATGATGGTAAATGTCACCATTTATAAAGCTCGACTTGTCGCAAAGAAGTTTCCGACAAGTTCAAGAAGTTGACTACGATGAGACTTTCTCACCCGTAGCGATGCTAAAGTCTGTTGGAATTCTGTTAGCAGTTGCTGCATTTTTCAATTATGAAATCTGGCAGATGGATGTCAAAACATCGTTTCCTTAACAATTTCTTTGAGGAAAGGTTGTATGTGATACAACCAGAAGGTTTTGTCAGTCCTAAGGATGCTGAAATGTATGCAAGCTTCAGCAATCCTTTTATGGACTGGAGCAAGCATCTCGGAGTTGGAATATACGCTTTGATGAGGTGATCAAAGTTTTTGGTCTATACAAATTTTATGAGAAACTTGTATTTACAATAAAGTGAGTGAGAGCACTATACAATTTCTGATAAGTATATGTGGATGACATATTGATGATCGGAAATAATGTAGAATTTCTGGAAAGCATAAAAGGGTTGTTTGAAAGGAGTTTTTCAAAGGAAAACCTGGATAAAGCTACTTAAATATTGGGCATCGGGATCTATAGAGATAGATCGAGACGTCTGTTAAGACTTTCAATGAGTACATACCTTGACAAGATTTTGAAAGAGTTCAAAATGGATCAGTCAAAGAAAGAGTTCTTGCCTGATTTGTAAGGTGTGGAGTTGAGTGAGACTCAAAGCTCGACCACGGCAGAAGAAAGAGAAAGGACGAAGGTCGTCCCCTATGCCTTATCCATAGGCTCTGTATAGTATGCCATGCTGTGTACCGCACCTGGTGTGTGCCTTGCCATGAGTCTGTCAAGGGGTACAAGAGTGATCCAGGAGTGGATCACTGGACAGCGGTCAAGATTATCCTTAGTAACTAGAGGACTAAGGAAATATTTCTCGATTATGGAGGTGATAAAGAGTTCGTCGTAAAGGGTTACGTCGATGCAAGCTTTGACACCTATCCGAACGACTCTGAGTAGCAGTCTGGATACGTATAGTGGAGCAGCCATTTGGAATAGCTCCAAGTGGAGCGTGGTAGCATCTGCAGTATGACATATAGATTTGCAAAGAACACACGGATTTGAATGTTGCAGACCGTTGACTAAAACCTCTCTCACATGCAAAACAAGATCGAACCCCAGAACTCATTGGGTGTGAGATTCATAACAATGTAAATCACATGGTGATGTGAACTAGATTATTGACTCTAGTGCAAGTGGGGGACTGTTGGAAATATGCCCTAGAGGCAATAATAAATTGGTTATTATTATATTTCCTTGTTCATGATAATCGTTTATTATCCATGCTATAATTGTATTGATTGGAAACTCAAATACATGTGTGGGTACATAGACAACACTGTGTCCCTAGTATACCTCTAGTAGACTAGCTCGTTGATCAAAGATGGTCAAGGTTTCCTGACCATAGACATGAGATGTCATTTGATAACGGGATCACGTCATTAGGAGAATGATGTGATGGACAAGACCCAAACTATGAACGTAGCATATGATCGTGTCAGTTTATTGCTATTGTTTCTGCATGTCAAAGTATCTGTTCCTATGACCATGAGATCATGCAAGTCACTGACACCGGAGGAATACCTTGTGTGTATCAAACGTCGCAACGTAACTGGGTGACTATAAAGATGCTCTACAGGTATCTCCAAAGGTGTCTGTTGAGCTGGCATGGATCGAGACTGGGATTTGTTACTCCGTATGACGGAGAGGTATCTCAGGGCCCACTCGTTAATACAACATCACAATAAGCCTTGCAAGCAATGTGACTAAAGTGTTAGCCACGGGATCTTGTATTACGGAACGAGTAAAGAGACTCGCCGGTAACGAGATTGAACTAGGTATAGAGATACCGACGATCAAATCTCGGGCAAGTAACATACCGAAGAACAAAGGGAACAGCGTACGGGATTAACTGAATCCTAGACATAGAGGTTCAACCGATAAAGATCTTCTTAGAATATGTAGGAACCAATATGGGCATCCAGGTCCCGCTATTGGTTATTGACCGTAGAGGTGTCTCGGTCATGTCTACATAGTTATCGAACCCGCAGGGTCTGCACACTTAAGGTTCGGTGACGTTTCGGTATAGTTGAGTTATGTATGTTGGTGACCGAAGGTTGTTCGGAGTCCCGGATGAGATCCCGGACGTCACGAGGAGCTCTGGAATGGTCCGGAGGTAAAGATTTATATATAGGAAAGTGGTGTTTAAACTCCGGAAAAGTTTCGGGCATTTCCGGCAGTGTACCGGGAGTGACGAATGGGTTCCGGGGGTCCACCAAGTGGACCCACCACACCCCAAGAGGGCCACATGGGCCTTAGGGTGGCGCACCAGCCCCTGGTGGGCTGGGCGGCCAGCCCAAGTGGGCCTATGTGGCTGGAATTTTGGGGAAAGGAAAGTCCAAGTGGGGAAGGGAAGGAATCCTACTAGGAGTAGGATTGGAGGTGGACTCCTCCACCTCCACCTCCTTCTGTCGACTCCTAGGAGGATCCCTAGGTCAGCCAGCCCCTCCCCTCCCTCCTATATATACTAGAGGGGAGAGAGGGCAGCAGCACAAGAAACCCCAAGCCACGGTGCAGCCCTCTCTCCCCCGTCTATACAGTTTTTCCTCTAGTCTAGTTTCGGCGGTGCTTAGGCGAAGCCCTGTCGAAATAGCTCCACCACCACCGTCACCACGCCGTTGTGCTGGCGGAGAACTCATCTACCTCTATGCTTCCTCTTGCTGGATCAAGAAGGCGGAGATCGCCATCGAGCTGTACGTGTGCTGAACGCGGAGGTGCCGTCCGTTCGGCGCTAGATCGGAAGGACCATGATTGGATCACGGGACGGTTCGTGATTGGATCGCGGGACGGATCGTGATCGGATCGCGGGACGGCTAGCGATTTGGATCGCGAAGACGTTCGACTACATCAACCGCGTTTCTTAATGCTTCCCACTTAGCGATCTACAAGGGTATGTAGATCCACTCTCACTCTCGTAGATGCTCATCACCATGGATAGATCTTGCGTGTGCGTAGGAAAATTTTTGTTTCCCATGCAACGTTCCCCTACATGAAGAAACTTATTCCATATTTAGGATATTTCCTTTCAAAGAAATACGAGGTCTGGTATGTATAGGATTATTATGTATAGGTAGATTAATGTGTTTATATGAGGTAAATGTTATCTGCCTGACGTCAGAAATTTTCTCTCTCCCAGTAAATGTGTTCGTCGCCATCGGATGCGTCGTACTGAAAGCACAAATGCTCCCGTGGTGGTTTTGATAATTAATGACAACATACATTGTCTTTTGGACTAATAGTTTCATCTAGTACATTTCAGGAAAAGTCCAAAGAAAGGATTTGCTAGGAGATATAGTGAGGAGAAACCCCTTGGATGCAAAGGAATCCCATTGACAAAAGCTTCAAGACTCTATATTTTCTTTTATGTGAGTTGATCACAAGTGAGTCCATATAGGAAAGCCAATACTGTTAAAAGGGGATGAGGTACTGATGATCATCCGGTTGCTCAAGTGCTTAGAGATATGCCACCAAAAGCCTCAATCAAACTCCCACAAAACATTATGTCCAAAACCCTAAACTGCCAAATCGGTGCCACCAACATTTTCCATTCGGTCTCACCGAGACAGATCCTAAGCCAAACTCTAGCACCTCGATAGAACTAAGATTACATTCGGTGCAACCGAAAAGTAGTGACCAACCTTCTATGATCGAAATATTTAATTTAGGAACTTCCGAGTTTTATATTTCGATGTCACCGAAGTGGTGGATCTGCCTAGGTTAAATTAAATCGGTCTCACCGAAAAGCCAAAGATTAGAACATTTTGCACTAGTCGGTAGAACTGAGATTATACTTTGGTTTCACCAAGTTGGGCAATAATGTTGTAACAGTTGGATTTTTGGAGAAGGTTATAAATACCCCTCCATCCCCTCTCACTCATTGAGAGAGCCATTGATATGTCCATTTTGCATCATGATTTCTTATTGATAATTATATTATTCTTGGTCATTATTCCATTTTATGATACAATTCTTATGCCTTTTCTCTCTTAACTTACTAGGTACATAACAAAGAGGGAAATTACCGGAAACTGGAATTCTGGATCTGAAAACAAAGAAAAAGGCTGAAAATTCTCTGGACTCCAAATGACCTGAAACTTCACGAGGAATTTTTGTGGAATATATATGAATTGATGATGCAAAAATATACCAGAGGGGGGCCGCCTGTTGGTGCCAAGCCAATAGGGTGCGGCCACCCCCCTTGGCGCGCCCTGATGGCTTGGCAGGCCCACAGGCGGCCTCCGGTCCCCCCTCTTCTGCTATATGATGTGTTTTGACCTAGAAAAAATCAAGAAGATATTTTCAGAATGAAGCGCCGCTGTCTCGAGGCGGAAACCTGGGCAGAAGCCCTTTTGCTCTCCAGCAGAGTGATTCTGCCGGGGAAACATCCCTCCTGGAGAGGGAAATCGAAGCCATCGTCATAACCAACACTTCCTCCTTCGTGGGAGGACCAATATTCATCAACATATTCACCAACACCATCTCATCTCAAACCCTAGTTCATCTCTTGTATTCAATCTTTGTCTCAAAACCTCAGATAGGTACTTGGGGGCTGCTAGTAGTGTTGATTACATCTTGTAGTTGATGCTTGTTGGTTTACTTGGTGGAAGATGATATGTTAAGATCCTTATTCATAATTATTATAGATTACATCTTGTAGTTGATGCTTGTTGGTTTACTTGGTGGAAGATAATATGTTCAGATCCTTATTCATAATTATGATACCTCTGATCTTGAGCATGGTGATGATTTGTGAGTAGTTACTTTTGTTCCCGAGGACATGGGAGAAGTCTTGTTATAAGTAATCATGTGAAGTTGGTATTCGTTCGATAGTTTGATGATATGTATGTTGTTGCTTCCTTTAGTGGTGTCCTGTGAACGTCGACTACATGAAACTTCACCATATTTGGGCCTAAGGGAAGGCATTATGGAGTAATAAGTAGATGATGGGTTGTTAGAGTGACAGAAGCTTAAACCCTAGCTTATGCGTTATTTTATAAGGGACTGATTTGGATCCACATGTTTCACGCTATGGTTAGATGTATCTTAATTCTTCTTTCTTAGTTGTGGATGCTTGCGAGAGGGGGTAATCATAAGTGGGTTGCTTGATCAAGTAAGAACAACACCTTAGCACCGGTCCACCCACATATCAAATTATCAAAGTAACGAACGCGAATCAACTCAACAAGATGAACATGACTAGATGGAAATTCCCATGTGTCCTCGGGAGCGCTTGCTTCATACTCCCTCCATTCCATAATTTAGTGCGTCTGCGTTTTTCGAAATCTAAATTTGATCATACATTTAACAAACAAGACCGATTACGGCGGGAGCAAAAATTATACCACTAAATTCATATTTTCGATACGAATTCAGTAATATAATTTTTGCTCCCGTCGCAATCGGACTCTGGTTAAATGTATGGTCAAACTTAGATCTCGGAAAGCGCGGGCGCACTACATTATGGAATGGAGGGAGTATAAGAGTACTTTCAGGCTTGTCCTTTGCTACAAAAAGGATTAGGCTATCTTGATGCACACTTGTTACTTGTTACGGATTGTCTTGTTGCAAAACTATCTATCACTGTTACTCACAACATTTGCAGAGAATACCTTGCTGAAAACTGCTAATCATTTCCTTCTGCTCCTCGTTAAGTTCGACACTCTTACTTATCAAAAGGACTATGATTGATCCCCTATACTTGCGGGTCATCAGCCATCAGAACGAAACTACACTTCCATCATTCATTTTTTGAGAGAGAACCACCTACTTATGTGTTGAGATCAAGAGATTCCACTCCAGCCATTAGATCCTTGATTTCTAGCCTCCCCAAGTTGTTTTCCACCCAATCATCCTCTTTACCAACCCAAATTCAATGAGAGAGTGATTGAGTGTTGAGGAGACTATCTTTTGAAGCACAAGAGCAAGGAGTTCATCATCTATACACCATCTATTACCTTTTTGAGAGTGGTGTCTCCTAGATTGTTTAGGTGTCGCTTGGGAGCCTCCTAATTGTGTGGAGTTGAACCAAGAAGATTGTAAGGGCAAGGAGATCGCCTGCTTCGTGAAGATCTACCCCGAATGAGACTAGCCCTTCGTGGACGTAAGCCATGGTGGAATAGACAAGGTTGCTTCTTCGTGAACCCTTCATGGGTGGATCCCTTCGTGAACTCGCGCAGCCGTTACCCTCTATGGGTTGAAGTCTCCATCAACGTGGACGTACAATAGCACCACCTATCGGAACCACGCCAAAAATCTCCGTTTCTTCATTGCATTTGATATTCCAACTCTACCATCCTTATATTTGTTGCAAATGCATGATATTTACATTCCGCTATTCTATCTCTAGATATGCATGTGTAGGACTCTTTGGATGCAACTTAACTTGTGCTAAAATCTGCCTAATTCTCAAGCAAATTACAAAAACTGCTCATTTGTCATGTTAAGTGTCTATTCAACCCCCCTCTAGACACCTCTTCTTGATCCCACACGTACGCGTCTTGAAGCAGGGGAGAGGAGACATGTAAACTTTGAAACTCGTTCGACACAACAAAAAAGCGGCGCGAACACTCTCCCATCAAAATGCTCCCGCCCACCACACTTGCTAGCACCTCAAACACCCACCTTGGAGACCTGGGTTCGAATCCCTATTTCCCCCTCTCTTTTTTATTAGCTGTCAAAATTATTCAAAAAGTTATTTTAGGTACACGGATCTAGAGGAAAAAATGTCAATGGCAAATTCCCCCCCCCCCCTAGGCACAAACGGTAATCACCACATTTGTTAGGCAACGGGTTTTTTGGCACCAAATTAAATGCCAACTTTATTTTCATGCATCATTCCAAATGTGCCATGTGTCCATGGCAAATATATTTTACACACCATCACAATTTTTTCAATTACCACATGGCAAATTGGTTACACCATGGCAGTTCTGTTGTAGTGCAATAGAAATTTAATTATTTAGACCATGGTAGGTTTTTGTAAGTAGCATGGCAACTTCATTATTTGTAGACATGGTCATTTTTTGTATGTAGCATGACATATTTCATTACTTTTAGACCATGATTTTTTTTCCAGCTAGATTATGGCAACTTTGTTATTTACATTAAGAAAATTTAATATTTCAACCATGCCAGGTTTATTAATTAGACCATGGCAATTTTATTAATTAGATCTTGGTATTTTTTATTGTTTTTTGCAACATTTTTTTGTCATTGGATGGTATCAAATTTTAATTGTACTCACAATTTCTCTTCCCTTTTCTGTATAAGATGTTTTGAGCTCATGGCACTTTTTTTTCTTCAAATAATCAGCTAACTGAGCCTCTAGGCCAACTGGGGGTCGCGATGGACCCCCACCAGAGCAAATGCTCGAAACGTTCGTTGGTCCATTCCTCCCCCATCATACGATACATTCGCGAGGGGAGACCTCCCCGGCTAATGTTCGATTGCTATTAGGGTCCTTTATATGATTATATAAACCAAATGCTATTGAACTGACGTTCGAATTTTTGTGTTCTCGAGCAAACAACTGCAGGTGCACCGGATTCCATGCGTAAATCGTAAAGTGTTCGCTCCACACACCCTTTTGAGAGAATTTGGAATCGATGACATTAAACGGTTCACAAAGGATGATAATCTGAGCGAACACATCCGGGTTGGCAAAAAAAATTCTTAAAGCATGGGAAATTTCAGCATTTTTTATTGATGCAGCATGTCAAATTCCTTCTTCTAGCATGGCAATTTCTAAACAAATAGGGTATTTTCTTTTTTATGTTGACAATTTTGTATGTTGCATTGTGACAAATCTCTAAAAAATGTAGAACAATTACTGTTGTGGTGGCATGGGAAATCACTGACAATCTTTCAGCTAGCATGGCATTTTTTTCTTTACAACATGGAAAATACTTTATAATAGCATGTCAAACATATTACTTATAGCATGGTAATTTCCGAGCAGCTGTGTGTGTTTTCTAGGAACTACCAGATCGTGATGTTCGCTCAAAAGAGCCTCCTTTAGGGAACGATAGTTAGCTCAGGTGACCTTCTAAGGGGATATCAATGTGTTATTGGGGTCCTTATATAATTCATATGATTTTTCCATGCAATCCACTATCCATATAATTTGAAAGGAATTTTTTGTTGTTTTTTTGTCCTGAAAGAAAGAGAAGCCTTCTCACCCAGTTTCTATCAAACAAACCGCATGGTTCGTTGCAACAAACCCTGTATTAAAAAAACTTACAACAAAATGTAACATAAAAATTACCAAAAGAAAAAAAGAAAGCAAACCATCTAAACAAGTAGCAACCACCAGACTCCATGCTAATATTACATGACCATGAAACATTACCAAACCAAATGTCTAAAGCATCATCACACTAAAACTACACTAGAGTAAAACAATTAAAGGGAACACATGCATCCAAGAGAAAAACCGACATAGAAGCACTTCCGCGGATGTCAAAGTTGAAGAAGCTTCAACCATTGATCTGAAGAAATGTAGGACGCCATCTTTGCGATGCTCGGTACACTTAACATGCTACCTACTATATGATTTTTGCTCCCAACATCAATATATTTTTGTTTTTTCCTTTATATGAAAATTTTCCGAATTCGTCATCCAATAAAAAATAAATTTGATTGGTATAGTTGGACCATCAATCATCTTTCTCTCACATCCTATGTCATTTCTACATCTCCAAATAACCAAAAATGTGGCAGCAACACCAACCAATACTAACACTTTTTTCCCACGGGAAACTCTTAATCCAGCTACCAAAACACACATATATACTATATACTAAAACGGGAAGCTTTCCCTTTTTCTCCCTTTTTTGATTTTTTTTTTCAATCTTCTACTGTTCATTATTAAAGCAAGAAGCTTTCCTTCCTTCTATTTTGTTTTCTTTTCAATTTTTTACTGTTCATTTACGTGTCCAACATGCGAATAGGAACCGTGAATATTAATCATTCAATCTTCTGCTGTTTATTTATGTGTCCAACAATGAATACTATCACGTGTAAACGGTGCCCCGGTTGTGAACAATATTTCAGAAGAAAAAAAACATTTTTTACGTACAGAAAACAACACAGGGTTTCAGATTTCCAAAATGATTTTTGCGAAAAGTATTATTTATGAATAGTACCATTTATTTTTTATATAAAAAGTATTATTTATGAATAGTATCCATTAAAAATGGCTTCTTTTTTACGTGTTGTATATTATCATGTGTTTTTTACATTTTCAAAAGAAGATCTTCATGTATATTTTATTGCCCTCTTACACGTACAAGTACTCCGATATTATTATTATTATTCCTGCTCAGTTACGGGTTTTCTCTAATACAATTATAGCATGCTATCTTTTAGACTTACTTATAGGTAAAAACCCCGAATAAATACCAGTTTAGTTGGATTTGATCAATATTCATATTATGTGATAATTAATTTTACATATTGGCATTGCTCTTAGTGTTAAAAATATAGGCCTAATAAATACCAACTTAATTTTATCTGATCTATATTCATATTATATAATAATTAATTTTACCTATTGGCATTGTTCTCAGTGATAATAAAGTTACCGCCCTTCCATTCCAATTTTACTACGAAGCCAAAATCCAAGGAAATGATAGCATCTTGGGTGCCAACTTTTTTTATTGTTTAAAAGAGCATTGCTCATTTTATTTTTCCTTAGATTTATTCTTATAGACTGTTGCCCCACGATTTTATTTTCCTCTAACAGTTTGAGTGAAATCTGAATTTAAGAGAACATTGTTTTCAAAACAGTAACTTTGTATGGAAGCAGTGCTTCATGTGACCTGTTTCCATGCGCACTGAATAAACTGGAATATATCCATATCCACCAAAAAAACTTTATACGAACAATACCTGAAATGTAAACCGGAATAGTACCAACACAGTGCATCCGCATGAACAATAATCCTAGAAAATACAAAAAGGAAAACCAGAGTTTTTCTATAAAACAATTAGTGATTACTTTCCTCCTTTTTTATTTTTTTGTATTACCTACTGTTGAGTTATGATCCACCAAACCTCTACAGCCATTATGATCGTCGCTCACCCCACCATCCTTTGCTCACCATGCAAGATAAGAAAAATCTCACTCTATCAGTAGTACTCACACCTACAAAAAACACCTTTGATGCTACTGATTTTAAAATTGTTCGCCTACTAAAACTCCCAGGTAAGTACGATAAAGGCATAGCATGCCAAATACAAATATAATACATAAAGGTCATGCATGAAGAAGTCTCTGGCACCATGATAAGAAACAATACAGTTAAGAAATATTATAGCACTGATTCTGCTTCTCTTATTGAATGTCGTCAGGCCTCACATGTTGAGGAAATTCCACAAGGACAAAAAATAAAAAACACAAATGGTTTACCCACAGGGAGACTAAAAAATATTTTCAATTGGGTACATCGTATTTAGAATAATTTGTTCTGTACCGTACCTGTAATACTTAACTATTTGCCATAAATAAATCACGATTCATTCAAAATTTCAATCGCATGATCCTTAAAACACTTTCGTTCTATTAAAAACATGAAATGGACGTCATCGGCAACGATCTTTGTCGCTCAATACAAAAAACAAGTCAAGCATCTCTACACGCAAGGACAAAAAGAACAACTACGATAAATTTAAGCGTTTTATAAATAACTTTATTGCACAAATAAACCGTGTCAAAACGAATCTACACCTTCTTTCCGTCCTATAAAACCCAAACAAAAGAAACAATTCTAACCAGCTAAACATGAAAAAAAACTGCATGCAATAAAAATAAAAATTGAATTACTTATTCAAAATATAAACGAGCCTTCTAACAGGCGCGGCGTGCGCCGCGCATCTTCGTCGCTAGTTTAAACTATCAAGTATAGACCTTAGAATGAAAGCACACTTAAAAAGGCTCCAAACCAACCTAGCAACAGAGCATCTGAAGAAGAGTGCCCAATGTTCTTATCATGACCACATACGACACAAATGTTATTACCTTTCTATCCCCTTCTTAGGAAATTGTCTAGCTAACTTACTATTTTAAAACATAAAACAAAGTTTTTATTTTATTTTTGGTGGAACTTTAATCTTCCACAAAAACTTTTATGGCAATCCACTATTTGTCACAACTAAACGTCTAGACATAAATTTGACAGCTAATGCCCCATCAGTGGTTAACATCAATTTTGATTGAAATGTTGGTATCACACATTTCAATCTCCTTACAACTCAACTTGAGACTATCCGAGAGAGCTGAAGTATCACCCCACATGGTCCATCTATATTTTAAACCCTCCCATCCCTTTTGTAAGGCATCAACCACAGAAATATTGTGATCAAAGCACAAATTGTATAATTTGTCACTACATATTTTCAGATGTTTATCATCAACCCGCCAATTATTCCAATTATTTTTTCATTACCCACTATGTTCTTACAATGTTGGTAGAAGATATATTTGATTTTCATTAAACTGGATCAGAAGTGGGAGACCCCCACTTTTTGTTTAATCCTAGATAGGCATCCATTTTGGACATATCTATTCAAAATAATAGTTTGCCATAGCCCATTTTCAGTTTCCAGTTTTCAAAATCACTTATCCATCAGAACTTCGTTCCTAAGTTCAAGATTCAAACTACCCCCCCCCCCCCCCCCCGCGCGCCGATAGTTTGGTCTACAACAATATTTCTAGTTCACCAAATTATTATTTTTATCTTCATCTCCTTGTCAAACAAATCTGGCCAATTTTTTCACTCTTTTCATTAACATATAGTTTAACTTATTTGAATTGTTGTACTTGAACATCAATCATGGCATACATCTAATCCTTCAGAAAAACGCTAGTTTTTCACTAGTGCAACATAGCAACATCCGTTTACGTGCTTCCGGTTTATGTAGGATTTAACATGACATCAAATTTCTACATTTTACATTTTCGGTATTTCAATTTTTATGAACCATATTAAGGTGTGGAGGGCTATGCCTTTTTTTCCTTTACGTGGTTCACCCATTATTTTCAACATTTTTTTTTGAGTTATAGTTAAGTGGAGAACTAAACTAAGAGAATTTGAATGAACACCATTGAAATATGTTTCCTTGAATATTCTATTTTCCAACTGATACAATATGGATCCCGATGGGTTTGGCCTTGCATTAATAAAAAGTAATGCAACCTGGGAGCTTGCTTTTTCGTCGCAAATTGTGAATGTAACACTACACGAATGAGGGATAATCGATGTCTATATATGGACTTGATTGCATTTTTTTCCGTCATTCTTTCTATTGTACGTGTGTTGAACTCGGTCGATGACTTGTAGGGTCACGAAACCCTACCGTTTAGATTAAATAATTTGTAATCTAGGAAGGACGGTAGAAACTTTCACATGATTAAAGTGTGGAGGCTACTTCCATCAAACAAAAATTATGGAGACTACGGTTTTTCCAGCTCAACAAATCTAGAGTTACATTGAAGTGGAGTAAAGAAATAAAAGCTAATTCAACATGTAGTACATGGCACTACATGTAGTAGTTTATAGGTGGTGTATTGTTTTTGGGAAGACTAAATCGTTTGTTTTTTTTTGGAAAATTGATATTAATTCATTTCTCGCAAAAAAAAGTCAATCATGCCTTATATTTTACTTCCGCCATCCTATAATATAAAAGCGTTTTTCTACACTAGCGTAGTATCAAAAATGCTCTTATATTTTGAAACGGAGGGAGTATGAAGGAGAAAGTAATAGTTTTTGAACTATATTAATTTGGCCCAACAAAGCCATCTAATGTGGCACCATCACACTACAAGCAGAGGCGGATTCAGGCCCAGGCAGCCCGGGCGGCTGCCTAGGGCGTCTCTCGTATTTCCTTCGTTGTCTGTAGCTACAGTATTGCACTGTAGCTACAGTGTCCCGGAGGTGGCCTGGGACAGCCTGGGTCTTCACGTATTCCTGGGTCCGCCACTGATTACAAGTACCATGCACGTGCATAGTTTGTCCATTTCTTAAGTATTTTTTAACACAATACAAACGCAAACGCTTGTATATACGCGCATATATACTCAAGTATTTTTTGTTGACAGTGCGTATACAAATGACTTACTACCAATGGATGCATAGTGTTTTGTCTGAAAGACCAAAAATATGATGGAGTACTAGGATATGATGCATCGAGACGGGTGGGCGAACACATCTAACTAAGATGTCCCCTGTTATGCATAGTGTTTTGTCTGAAAGAGCCAAATATTATTACCAATGGATGCGTACGAAAGCAAAACGGGCACACGCATAGATTTCACAGTTTGTTAGTCAATTTTTTTCTTTAAACACAGCACAGACACAAGCGATCATACATACGCGTATACACTCATCTCTATGAACGCACACACGCACATCCTACCCCTATGAGCACTCCGATAGACTGAGCCGGCATATCATCTTGATATTTACGAAGTCGTTGTAGGCGTCTCGTAGTCGACGGAAACGTCTTTTCCCACAGAAAGCGTATCGCCGGAAATCCTGAAATAAATCCAGGAAAAATGCGAGCATCGGGATTTAAACCCTGATGATTGGAGGATACCATTGTCCCTCTAACCATCCAATCACATGTTGGTTCGCTTCACAGTTTGTTAGTCAAATTAACAAATGAAATCGCGTTATAATGGGCACACACATAACTAAGATGTATCCACATGTAAGACAGTGCTTTAGGCTTGTTTTAACCTTAAAAGAGTCTTATATTTTGGTACGGAGGTACTAGTATTATTTTTATTATTTTTAGGAGATACACTAGCGGTTTATCGAAAAAGGAAAATCGGTGCTGCTAGCTTTTCTTTTTTTTTTTGAGACAAATCAGTGCTGCTAGCTGGTACTGTAGCGTGTCCTCCTCTACTAGCACTGGAGGGCCGCACATGGGCTAGCCGCCCGTGGGGGACAAATTCCCTGTTTTGACCCTTTGCCGTTAGTTTAGCGTGATTTGACCCTATGTGTAATTTTTTTCAGATCTGACCCTTTTCCTATCGCCATTGTCTTTGGCGGTAGGGTAACACATCCTACCGCCAAGGACTTTGGCGGTAGGACTTACTTACACCGTCACGTTCGTTCGACGCAAAAAATGACCCTACCGCCACCGTCTATGGCGGTAGGGACCTGCATGCAATTATAATAAAATGAAAATTACATGCAGGACCCTACCGCCATAGACGATGGAGGTAGGGTTACACATCCTACCGCCAGAGACTATGGAGGTAGGGTTTTTTCGCACGAAACGGACGTGACGGCGTCGCTAAGTCCTACCGCCATAGGCCGTGGCGGTAGGTTGTGTTACCCTACCGCCATAGACAATGACGGTAGGAAAAAAGGTCAGATCCGAAAAACTTTTGCACATAGGGTCAAATCGTGCTAAACTAACGGCAAAGGGTCAAAACAGTGAATTTGTCCGCACGTGGGTTGCCCATCCTGACGTACGCGTGCAGGAAAAAACCCAAATACCTACGCCTGTCGCTGCCGCACGCGCAGGCGCAGCGTAGCGGTCCGCGCACGGTCCTGCCCCTGCGCCCTCGTCCCCGCCGCTATATATGGGGCCTGCCATGCCATCCCCGGCACCGGCCACCAAAATCCCCAGACTTTTCAAAAGCCCCAGATCCCACACCTCCCTCCGATCCCTCTCTTCTTACTCTCGTGCGACCGAGGGCATGGCAACAATGGGGGTGGGCGGGGCGGTGAAGATGATCTGCGGGGCCAAGGAGGAGCGGGTGGTGGGCACGGGCAAGGCGCCCGGCGCGTGCCCCTGCTGCGGCGGCCCCGTGGTGGCCACCGACGTGGAGAGCGAGCGGCGCATCCTCTGCCTCCCGCTGTGCCTCAAGAACAAGCGCAAGTACTCCTGCACCAGGTGCTTCCGTCGCCTCGTCACCGTCTACAGCTAGCTCAACCCCATGCCTCTGCCTCCTACCGATCCATCCATCATCTAGCGTGCGGAGTCGAACAATCAGTTAATCATCCTCCCGAGTTCTTTGGTTCTTCTTCTTTGCCGTGGTCACGGCACTAGAGTAGCATGCTAGCCTGGCTAATGTAATGTAATGTAATGGTGATTATGTGTTGATTCTTCTACTAGTTTCTAGGGAGTACTCCTAGTAGCTAAATCTAGCTAATTTTGTGGGCGCGCATCACGTGAAGCGTTGCAAAACTGGCACTCTGCTGTATCTTGCAGTAAGCTCTCTGTCAATGGTGGCTTTAATGCACCGGCCAGTCCTGGAAATTTGTAATGCGATTCCTTCGTTAAGATGGTAATTAACGTACTGATGGGACCATCGTGGACACGCAGATACGCAAAAGTACATTGGCCCGTCTCGATCAATCCCCCCAAAGCCTCGATCACTGCACTGATGCACAGCCACGGAATCACTGTCGCCGCATGTATTGTGCTGATCACTACAGTAGTACTAGCAGCAGCCGCAGATCGACGGTGACGCCAGGCTTTGGCCGGCTGTAGTATGCATGCTCCCACAAGCCACGGCAGCCGGCCGGCCGTCCGTCCGTTGGTTACCTGTTCCTTTCGCGGGCATATCACGTACAGTACGACGTACGAGTAAAATCCCCACGATTCGACGGGCGCGTCGATCTGCACCTGAACGCGCAAACGAGCGAGACGCGCACCACGCAGACTACATTGGGACCTTTAGTTGCCAAAAGGAAAATTGGTAGCAACACGTTGGGAGAGTGCCGTCTGCCGTGATCTGATATCCGGGTTGTTATGAGTTCCGGGCAGGCCCGGCACCAAGATGCGCTCATGGATTAATTACGATTATCCTCCAGAAGTGGAAGGTCTGTGCGTGCAAGCCATGCGATGGGCGCCGCAATTAGTCGGCGTCTAACCAGAGATCGCCAGCTCGCCACACATGCAAAACGAGATGATTCGAGCGAGACTCGCCGCTCGGCGGCGAGCTACTTGTCCACACACTCCCAACTGGAGAGGGGAAGGGTAGGTGGAGAAAAAGGAGCTACATGGCCATGTCTATATCTATCTATTAACGTATAGATAGATAGATATGCAGACTCATGCATCGCATGGTGGGGGTATATTATGGCTGCTAATTAATTGCGCCGGAGGAGTAATAAACAACCGAGCTGCTACGTTGCGCGCGTGCTCTCTTTCTATACACAAATCGATCCCTGTCGTTGTTATTTGCTGATGCACACGAGATATAACTGGTGACGGTATCGGTCTTAGCTACAACCTGACATGCGAGAAGCTTCTACGCACGTTTTGAGGGCTCATTGCGGAACAGAAAAAAGAACACGAGGGGTGCGTACCATTGCTGGAGATCAGGTGTGGAAGCTGCTGATGCCTGACGGGCCGGCCTTGACCGATTGGAACGAGCTCGTCCGAAAAACTGATAGCGACGACAGAGGGCGTCGCTCGTTGCAACTGCCGAAAACGGAAGGGCCAAGACCGGAGGTTGGGGTCACCGGCATGCGTCGTTCAGTGGGTCTATTTCGGTGTCTCCGCTGATATCTTGCACCTGCCCACCACGGGAAGCGCTGGTCGGGGAAATTTGCACCGGCCGGCAGGGAATATCTGTACGTGCTAATTTATTTCCATGAGAAATTAGATAGGATTCTGGTTAGTCCTAGTTGTAATAACTACCTTATGTTACAGAGTATCAATGGGAGACACTCAGATTTATCGCCGAGGTTTGCACATGGTTTTTCGGCTAATTGCAGAATCATTTTAATATTTAGGTTTTAATAATCTGGTCTTGCATATGTAGGTCATGTTGTCAAGGTTTAGACTCAATGCTCGACCCATTTTGCATATGTGAAATAAAACGTCCATGAATATTAGTCATGCCAAGAAACTCAGAAAGATTGTTAGGATAGACAAACTGACAACGAAAAACAACAAGATCTTTGTTTGCAGAATGAAGAAGACATCGGTCAACTATAAGATGGTACTAACTCTATTACCTTGTTTTTTCCCTATGCGCCATTTCAATATTTAAAAAATATATTTAGGCCATCACCAAAGCGGACCCTCAAACCGCCCACAACCATCCGGACTGCGTGGTCCGGACGTGTTTAGCCATCCAACGCGGACTTGTATCGGTCCATCGAGTGGTCTGGACGTATTTTTTTCCGCAAACATGAGACAAACTTGGGGGGGGGCTTTACGGGGGGGCGGACCACCCAAACCAGCAGCCACGTAGGACTCTGACACCCCCGGCCCAGACGAAACCCCACCCAAAACCCCTCCTGGACCCAGCGCTTTCATCCTCCTAGCTTCTCTCCTCTCTTGCCTTCGCCGCCGCTCCATCCCCCCAGCCGCCACGTCACACCCCTGCCGAAACTCGACAAGTCCGTCATCTCAAACGGTACACCCGGGCTACACGCCGCTTCTCCTCCGCCGTTGTTCCACGACTCTCCTAGGACCGCCCCGCAGGTACCACCCCCTCGTACGGTGCTCAACATGCCCGACAATTGTTCGGTGAATTGCCCCAGCTAATTTTTTGTCCCTTCTTCTTTGAAGCAATGGATTTGAATATGAAGTACATATACGAGCACTATTTTGAGTTGTCTGACGAGGAGGACTACACGAATGAGACGTCGATGATGCAGGCGGTGCTTGCAGATATGGAGCGTGCGGAGGAGCATGTTCTCAATTTCAGGGATCAATCAAGGGTCATCGAGTGCTCAACCGCAACCGGGCACGCTACCATTTGACGCCGATGGACGACTACTTTACCCCAGATGCCCTCTTCGTTGACCATTTTCGCCGGCGCTTCCGGATGCGAAAAAATGTCTTCGGTTGTCTCTACCATGGCGTCCTGTCCTTTGATGACTACTTCATCTTGAAGAAAAAAACACCGTGGAAAGGATTGATTTCTCTGGTTACCAGAAGTGCATGGCCGCACTGCGAATGCTTGCATATGGCATTGCCGCTGATTCGTGGGACGAGTACCTACGGATGTACGAGAGAACATGCAGAGATGCCATGGTTAGGTTTGCAATTGACGTGGTCGAGGTGTTTGAACGTTGGTACCTAAGAGAACCAACTATGGCAGACACTGAGTGGCTCTTGGCAATCTCGGAAGCAAGAGGGTGGACAGGTTTGCTCGAATCTCTTGACTACATGCATTGGAAATGGAAGAAGTGCCCAAAGGCTTTACAAGGCAATAGCAGGATCATGTTAAGAAGTCCACCATCATTCTTAAAGCAGTTGCATCACATTATATTTGAATTTGGCACCCTTTCTTTGGCATGCTCGGGTCTCACAATGACATCAATGTGTTGTAGCAATCACCATTGTTTGCGAGGTTGATTGAAGGAAAAGCTCCTCCTTGCCACTATACTGTCAATGGGCATGACTACAATATGGGATACTATCTATTTGACGGTATCTTGCCACCATATGCTACCTTCATCAACACTATCTCTAACCCAGTTGGCTAGAAAAAGTCTCACTTTTCCCAAAGACAAGAAGTAGCTAGAAAGTATGTCGAGAGGGCATTTGGAGTTCTTCAAACACATTTTGTAGTTGTTTGTGGACTTGCTAAATAATGAAATCCGGATACCCTGTGGAAGGCGATGACTTGTTGTGTGATCATACACAACATGATCGTGGAGAATGAGGGTGAGGATGTTGCCACATGTCTTGAGTTTGAGAAGATGGGTGATCCTACCGAACTTCCCGACCAAAATCTGGTCACATTTGAAGAGTTTGTTCAAATGCATCAACAAATTCAACATCGAGCAACTCACGAGCAAATGAAGGAAGATCTGATTGAGCACCTGTGCCGCTTAAGGGGGAGAGTAATGTTAGAGTGTAATATTTGAATTTTTTTAGTTAGAACTACTACTGCATTTGAAGATTTGAACTATTTTAGGCTATATATATGCGGCTATTTGAACGTGCGGGCCCTAAAAATATGGGGGCAGATGTATGCGGGCAGCGTTGGATGGCCGCTCCCGCATCTCTGTCCGCGGTCTCGCCCCCCCCCCCCCCCCCCCCCATCCATGGACGGATGCAGGAGATAATTTTCAGGTCAGCGTTGGAGATGCCCTTATGCATATCTTTATTTTCAGTCCCTTCCAAAGCAGTTCACCAATGCTTACCTCGCAAACCACCTGTATGGTCATGAGGCTAGGAAGGTATTCATATAACACCCATGGTATAATATTGAAGTGTTCCTCAAGAGGATGAAGGACGGACGGGCAATCATCCACAGACACTGGCCTATAGTTGCAAGGACCTTCAACATCGTTGAAGGCTCAATATTCGCCTTCCACATCATCAGTTTTTCAAACGAGATTCATATGTCTATTTACCGTCTATGATACTACTTTTCAAAGGTTTTTAGATGTTGCACGTGAAACTTGGTGTTGTTGTGTAATGGAGTTTGAACTAGCTATATGGTGTCACTGAGTGTTGAACTAGCTATATGATTGTGTATTGTGATGCTTTCCAAAGGGAAGAATTGATTTTGCAGAGGTGCGAGAGCTCAAGGTTTAAAACTGAGATGAAATTATGATTTTAAGTGGTATACTTTTCTTGTCAACGTCACGACAGAGTTTTCGGCATCTTCCATGCTAAACACATTATTAGCGGTTCTCAAGCGGAATTGTAAAGTTTACTCCCATCCACCATACATACACAAGTCATGGTTGACCGAATTCACGGGTGCCCTCCAATATTTCAACTGTCTTGGAAGTTTGTTTAATTTATTTATTTTTATGCAGGAATGGGCATCCTTTTTACCAGCCTCTCTCGTGCAATGACAGGTTGATAAACGCCCATCTTAAGAATAACCGGCTTATCATGGAAGATACTGACCGCCCCGTCGCTCCATGAGCAGTACGACACACAAAACATATGTTTATTTGAATGTTTAGATGTGGCACTTGCAAATTTACTTGGAATGGCAGGGTAATACCGCATATAGGTAGATATGGTGGACTCATTTGGAACAACTTGGATTTAAGGATTTTAGATGCATACGCAGTATTCCCGCTTAGTACAGGTGAAGGCTAGCAAATAAATTGAGAAGCGACCAACTAGAGAGCGAAAACGGTTATAGCTATGCATTGATAATAATTAACATTTAACGCTAGAATGAGTAGGATATAAACACTCTGAACATAAATATCATGAAGGCTTCAATGGTTTGAATCAATTACATGTTTGCACATGTGCCAAGTCAAGCCACTCGAACTACTCAGAGGAGGGTACCATACTAACATACTACATCACAACCATTTTAATGCATGTTGACACATGAGATAGATAATTATCCACTCCTAGATATTTAAGCATGGCATGAGCAACTATAATCTCTAATTGTCATTATAAACATGTATACTCATAATATGCTGAATCAAGATCGGACGAGCTAAACATATTTACAAAAACGGAAAACAACAGAGTTCATACCATCTTCCTTTACCATGATCAATTCATCAAATTATCGTCATTATTGCATTTCACTTGCACGACCAAATGATGTGAACATAATAATAGTACAAGTGTGTCGTGGACTAAGCTGGAATCTGCGAAACGGTTTATACAAAGGGGAAGACAAGGTAATATTGACTCTTTATTAGATAAACAATAGTGCATATTAGAGCCACTCAACATTTTCATTGTGGTCTTCTCCTTTCAACGACTCAACTAAAAGAAAAGAAACTCAGAGAAATACACTGAAATATTTTTGGAGTTTTTAGTTTTTCTGAAGAAAGCAAATAAACGAAAGAAAACCGAAAAGCGAGAAACTATTTACACGGGAAAGCTCCCAACAAGCAAAAGAAGAAATGAGAAATCTTTTTGGGTTTTCTTTTAATACAACATAATTAAACAGGAAAAAAATCGAAATGAAGCGAGAAATATTTTTGGATTTTCAAAGTTTTTCAAACACACAAGAAAGCGAAAATAAAACTAATATGGATATACAATGGAAGAGGATGAACACCGACAATTGGAATGAAATATGTGAACATGAATGTAATGTCGGTGAGAAATACGTACTCCCCCAAGTTTAGGCTTTTGGCCTAGCTTGGTAATCACCACCCGTAGTAGCCATCGCATCCAGTAGGGAACTAGTTAGACGGGGGCACTTGAGCGTCCCAAACTTGGGCCTCGTTCTCCGCCACAGCCAACTCGTTCCGACAAGCGATTATGTCCGATGGCATGATGACATATGCGTGTCTGGCATGATAGTCAAACAAAGAAGGTGCAGGGAATAAAATAACATCGTGAGTCTTCTCGCTATATACCACGTTATAGTGAATGTGGTGTGGAGGCTCAGGTTCATCGATAAATTGGTGTTATATCATAGCTTGGTGATCCGGATAAACCTTAGGCCGCAAGTGATCATTATGGTGTATATTGACATTAAAGCGTTTTACTAAGCGAGTGGCATAAATACCACCATGAACCTTTCCCCTAGTCCAGTTAGTGTGCAGGCGGCGTGCAATAATAGCTCCTAAGTTGTATGTGTTGTCATTGAAAAGTGCACGGCATAATATAGTGAGGGTAGGCGCACTGAGACTACCACCTTCCTGTTGGGGAACGTTGCATGGGAAACAAAAATTTTCCTACGCACACGCAAGATCTATCCATGGTGATGAGCATCTACGAGAGGGAGAGTGAATCTACATACCCTTGTAGATCGCTAAGCGGAAGCGTTTAAGAAACGCGGTTGATGTAGTCGAACGTCTCCGCGATCCAAATCGCACGTCGTCCCTCGATCCGATCACGAACTAGTGCCGAACGGACGGCACCTCCGCGTTCAACACACGTACGGCTTGATGACGCCTTCACCTCCTCGATCCAGCGAGCGATGATGAAGTAGTGGTTGAGTTCCAGCAGCACGACGGCGTGGTGATGGTGGTGAGGAACAATCTCTGCAGGGCTTCGCCAAGCACTACGGAGATTATGACGGAGGAACTAGAGGGCTAGGGTTGCCGGCACACGGCTTGGGAAATCCTGATCAATCCCGTGTGCTAGCCCTGCCCCTCTATTTATATGTTGAGCCTTGGGGTCTAAACTTGGAGTAAAAGCCTCCTCCGGGTCGGTTTTGCCCGCACAAGGTCGGTTTGGCCCGCAGGGAAAGAGTCCAACTCGGATCCCTGCCGAACCGTGCACAGCCGCGCACAAGCGGTAGTACCGCTTCACACAAGCGGTAGTACCGCTTGGGCGGTAGTACCGCTTCCAACAAGCGGTAGTACCGCTCGGGCGGTAGTACCGCTTCACCAAGCGGTAGTACCGCTTACGCGGCAGCAAAACTACTTTTGCACTTTCCAATACCTTGTGGGCTTTATCCCTTTGGCTCATATAAAGTGTTGCTGCACCCGAACACTTCGGTAAACATCCGGAACCCCTTCCGGTGAACTCCGGAACTCTTCCGGAGATCAAAACACTATTATCACATATATCAATCTTTACCTCCGGACTATTCCGGAGATCCTCGTCATGTCCGGGATCTTATCCGGGACTCCGAACAACTTTCGGTCACCAACATAATAACTCAATTATACTAATCGTCACCAAACGTTAAGTGTGTAGACCCTGCGGGTTCGAGAACTATGTAGACATGACCGAGACACCTCTACGATCAATAACCAACAGCGGGACCTGGATGCCCATATTGGCTCCTACATATTCTACGAAGATCTTTATCGGTCGAACCTCTATGTCAAGGATTCAGTTAATCCCGTATGCTGTTCCCTTTGTTCTTCGGTATGTTACTTGCCCGAGATTCGATCGTCGGTATCACTATACCTAGTTCAATCTCGTTACCGGCAAGTCTCTTTACTCGTTCCGTAATACAAGATCTCGTGGCTAACACTTTAGTCACATTGCTTGCAAGGCTCATTGTGATGTTGTATTACCGAGTGGGCCCTGAGATACCTCTCCGTCACACGGAGTAACAAATCCCAGTCTTGATCCATGCCAACCCAACAGACACCCTCGGAGATACCTGTAGAGCACCTTTATAGTCACCCAGTTACGTTGCGACGTTTGATACACACAAGGTATTCCTCCGGTGTTAGTGAGTTGCATGATCTCATGGTCAAAGGAACAGATACTTGACATGCAGAAAACAATAGCAATAAACTGACACGATCAAATGCTACGTTTACAGTTTGGGTCTTGTCCATCACATCATTCTCCTAATGATGTGATCCTGTTATCAAATGACATCTCATGTCTATGGCTAGGAAACCTTAACCATCTTTGATCAACGAGCTAGTCAACTAGAGGCTTACTAGGGACACAGTGTTGTCTATGTACCCACACATGTATTTGAGTTTCCAATCAATACAATTATAGCATGGATAATAAACGATTATCATGAACAAGGAAATATAATAATAACCAATTTATTATTGCCTCTAGGGCATATTTCCAACAGTCTCCCACTTGCACTAGAGTCAATAATCTAGTTCACATCACTATGTGATTTACATTGTAATGAATCGAACACCCATGCAGTTCTGGTGTTGTTCATGTTTAGCCCTTGGAAGAGGTTTAGTCAACGGATCTGCAACATTTAGATCCGTGTGTACTTTGCAAATATTTATGTCGTCCTCCTTGATGTAATCGCGGATGGAATTGAAACGTCGTTTTATGTGTCTGGTCCTCTTGTGAAATCTTGGTTCCTTGGCTAGAGCAATGGCACCAGTGTTATCACAAAACAGAGTCATTGGGTTAAGCGCACTAGGCACTACTCCAAGATCTGTCATGAACTCCTTCATCCAGACACTTTCCTTCGCCGCCTCCGAGGCTGCGATGTACTCCGCTTCGCATGTAGAATCAGCTACCACGCTTTGCTTGGAACTGCACCAGCTAACCGCACCCCCATTAAGAATAAATATGTATCCGGTTTGCGACTTAGAGTCATCCGGATCAGTGTCAAAGCTTGCATCGACGTAACCCTTTACGACGAGCTCTTGATCACCTCCATAAACGAGAAACATGTCCTTAGTCCTTTTCAGGTACTTCAGGATATTCTTGACCGCCGTCCAGTGTTCCATTCCTGGATCACTTTGAAACCTTCCGGCCATACTTATGGCAAGGCTGACATCGGGTCTTGTGCACAGCATTGCATACATGATAGAGCCTATGGCTGAAGCATAGGGGATGACACTCATCTTTTCTCTATCTTCTGCAGTCACTGGGCATTGAGTCTTACTCAACTTCACACCTTGCAATACAGGCAAGAACCCCTTCTTGGACTGATCCATTTTGAACTTCTTCAAAACTTTGTCAAGGTATGTGCTTTGTGAAAGTCCTATTAAGCGTCTCGATCTATCTCTATAGATCTTGATGCCTAATATGAAAGCAGCTTCTCCTAGGTCCTTCATTGAAAAACTCTTGTTCAAATATTCCTTTACGCTTTCCAGCATTTCTATATTGTTTCCAATCAGCAATATGTCATCCACATATAATATTAGAAACGCTATAGAGCTCCCACTCACTTTCTTGTAAATACAAGCTTCTCCGTAAACTTGTATAAACTCGAACGCTTTGATCACCTCATCAAAACGAAGATTCCAACTCCGAGATGCTTGCATGATTCTGACGGACTTAAGCATCGCTACGGGTGAGAAGGTCTCATCGTAGTCAACTCCTTGAACTTGTGAAAAACCCTTTGCCACAAGTCGAGCTTTATAGACGGTGACATTACCGTCCGCGTCCGTCTTCCTCTTAAAGATCCATTTGTTCTGAATGGCCTTACGCCCTTCAGGTAATACTTCCAAAGTCCAGACTTTGTTTTCATACATGGATCCCATCTCGGATTTCATGGCCTCTAACCACTTCTCGGAATCCGGGCCCATCATCGCTTCTCCATAGCTCGTAGGTTCATCGTTGTCTAACAACATGACCTCTAAGACAGGGTTGCCGTACCACTCAGGAGCAGTACGCGTCCTTGTCGACCTACGAGGTTCGATAGCAACTTGATCCAAAGCTTCATGATCATCATCATTAACTTCCTCTTCAGCTAACGTAGGCTCCACAGAAACAATTTTCTGCGCTGCGCTACTCTCAGGTTGAAGTAAAGGTTCAACAACCTCATCAAGTTCTATCTTCCTCCCACTCAATTCTTTCGAGAGAAACTCTTTCTCAAGAAATGTTCCGTTTTTAGCGACAAACACTTTGCCTTTGGATCTGAGGTAGAAGGTATACCCAACTGTCTCTTTTGGGTATCCTATGAAGACGCATTTCTCCGCTTTGGGTTCCAGCTTTTCAGGCTGAAGCTTTTTGACATAAGCATCACATCCCCAAACTTTAAGAAACGACAGCTTTGGCTTCTTGTCAAACCAAAGTTCATATGGCGTCGTCTCAACGGATTTCGATGGTGCCCTATTTAAAGTGAATGCAGCTGTCTCTAATGCATAACCCCAAAACGATAGTGGCAAATCGGCAAGAGACATCATAGATCGCACCATATCCAACAAGGTTCGATTACGACGTTCGGACACACCATTACGCTGTGGTGTTCCAGGCGGTGTCAATTGTGAAACAATTCCACACTGTCTTAAGTGACTGCCAAACTCATAACTCAGATATTCTCCCCCTCGATCAGATCGTAGGAATTTAATCTTCTTGTTACGATGATTCTCAACTTCACTCTGAAATTGTTTGAACTTTTCAAATGTTTCAGACTTGTGTTTCATTAAGTAAATATACCCATATCTACTTAAGTCATCAGTGAAGGTGAGAAAATAACGATAACCACCGCGCGCCTCAATACTCATCGGACCGCACACATCAGTATGTATGATTTCCAATAAGTCACTTGCCCGTTCCATTGTTCCAGAGAACGGCGTTTTAGTCATCTTGCCCATGAGGCATGGCTCACATGTGTCAAGTGATTCAAAATCAAGTGACTCCAAAAGTCCATCAGCATGGAGCTTCTGCATGCGTTTCACGCCAATATGACCTAAACGGCAGTGCCACAAGAAAGTGGTATTATCATTATCAATTCTACATCTTTTGGCATCAATGTTATGAACATGTGTTTCATTACTATCGAGATTCAATAAGAATAAACCCCTCACATCGGGTGCATGACCATAAAAGATATTACTCATATAAATAGAACAACCATTATTCTCTGATTTAAATGAGTAACCGTCTCGCAATAAACAAGATCCAGATATAATGTTCATGCTTAACGCAGGCACCAAATAACACTTATTTAGGTTCATCACTAATCCCGACGGTAATCGAAGAGCGAGCGTGCCGACGGCGATCACATCAACCTTGGAACCATTTCCCACGCGCATCGTCACTTCGTCCTTTGCCAGCCTCCGTCTATTCCGCAGTTCCTGTTTTGAGTTGCAAATATGAGCAACCGCACCGGTATCAAATACCCAGGCACTACAACGAGAGTTGGTAAGGTACACATCAATAACATGTATATCATATATACCTTGTTTGTTGTTGGCCGCCTTCTTGTCAGCCAAATACTTGGGGCAATTCCGCTTCCAGTGTCCAGTTCCCTTGCAATGAAAACACACAGTTTCTGGTTTGGGTCCAGCCTTGGGTTTCTTCACGAGAGGAGCAACTGCTTTGCCACTCTGCTTGGAGTTACCCTTCTTACCCTTGCCATTTTTCTTGAAACTAGTGGCTTTATTGACCATCAACACTTGATGCTCCTTCTGAATTTCAGACTCAGCGGCTTTCAGCATCGCAAACAGCTCGGCGACTGACTTGTTCATCCCGTGCATGTTATAGTTCAACACGAAGCTCTTGTAGCTAGGTGGCAATGATTGAAGAACTCTGTCAGTGATAGCCTCTGGCGGAAGGGGCATCCCTAACTCAGCCAGACGGGTGGAGTACCCAGACATTCTGAGCACGTGATCACTGATAGACCCGTTCTCCTCCATCTTGCAAGCATAGAACTTATCGGAGATCTCATATCTCTCGATCCGGGCATTCTTCTGAAAGATAAACTTCAACTCCTGGAACATCTCATATGCTCCATGACGTTCAAAACGTCTTTGAAGTCCCGGTTCTAAGCCATACAACATTGCACATTGAACTATTGAGTAATCATCAGAACGAGCCTGCCAGGCGTTCACAACGTCTAGAGACTCAACTGGAGCGGGTGGATCACCAAGCGGTGCATCAAGGACATAAGCCTTCTGGGAAGCCGTAAGGATAATCCTTAGATTACGGGCCCAGTCCACAAAGTTACTTCCATCATCTTTCAACTTAGCTTTCTCTAGGAACGCATTAAAATTCAGGGGTGCTACTGCGCGAGCCATGATCTACAACATAAATATAGCAAAGACAACTTAGACTATTGTTCTTAGATAATGAGTTTAGTTAATCATATTACTTAAAAACTCCCACTCAAATTGACATCCCTCCGGTCATTCGAGTGTAACATGATCCAAATCCACCAACTCAAGTCCGATCATCACGTGAGTTGAGGTGGTTTCAATGGTGAACATCTTCATGTTGATCATATCTACTATATGACTCATGTTCGACCTTTCGGTCTCTTGTGTTCCGAGGCCATGTCTGTACATGCTAGGCTCGTCAAGTTTAACCCGAGTGTTCCGCACGTGTAACATGGCTTACACCCGTTGTATGCGAACGTAGAGTCTATCACACCCGATCATCACGGCGTGTCTCGAAACGACGAACTTTCGCAACGGTGCACACTTGGGGAGAACACAATTTATCTTGAAATTTAAGTGAGGGATCACCTTATAATGCTACCGTCGTCCTAAGCAAAATAAGATGCATAAAAGGATTAACATCACATGCAAATCATAAGTGACATGATATGGCCATGAACTTGTGCTTTTGATCTCCATCTCCAAAGCACCGGCATGATCTCCATCGTCACCGGCATGACACCATGATCTCCATCATCTTGATCTCCATCAACGTGTCGCCATAAGGTTGTCGCGCCGACTGTTGCTTCCACGACTATTGCTAACGTTTAGCGATAAAGTAAAGCATTACATAGCGCTTAATGATTGACACGCAGGTCATACAATAATTAAAGACAACTCTATGGCTCCTGCCAGTTGCCGTACTCATCGACATGCAAGTCGTGATATTCTATACAAAACATGATCATCTCATACATCACATATATCTCATCATGTAATTGGCCATATCACATCACAACATACCCTGCAAAAACAAGTTAGACGTCCTCTAATTGTTGTTGCAAATTTTACGTGGCTGCTACGGGTTTGCAAGAACCGTTCTTATCTACGCAAAACCACAACGTGGTGTAGTGATTGCTTTTTGATCTTCTAAAAGAACCCTCTTCATTGAACCGATTCAACTAAAGTGAGAGAGACAGACACCCGCCAGTCACCTTTATGCAACAAGTGCACGCAGCGGTAAAACCAGTCTCGCGTAAGCGTACGCGTAATGTCGGTCCGGGCCGCTTCATCTCACAATACCGCTAAATCAAGTATCAACTAGTAACGGCAAGCAATATGTATACACCCACGCCCACAACTCGTTTGTGTTCTACTCGAGATCTCATCTACGCATAGACCTAGCTCATGATGCCACTGTTGGGGAACGTTGCATGGGAAACAAAAATTTTCCTACGCACACGCAAGATCTATCCATGGTGATGAGCATCTACGAGAGGGAGAGTGAATCTACATACCCTTGTAGATCGCTAAGCGGAAGCGTTTAAGAAACGCGGTTGATGTAGTCGAACGTCTCCGCGATCCAAATCGCACGTCGTCCCTCGATCCGATCACGAACTAGTGCCGAACGGACGGCACCTCCGCGTTCAACACACGTACGGCTTGATGACGCCTTCACCTCCTCGATCCAGCGAGCGATGATGAAGTAGTGGTTGAGTTCCAGCAGCACGACGGCGTGGTGATGGTGGTGAGGAACAATCTCTGCAGGGCTTCGCCAAGCACTACGGAGATTATGACGGAGGAACTAGAGGGCTAGGGTTGCCGGCACACGGCTTGGGAAATCCTGATCAATCCCGTGTGCTAGCCCTGCCCCTCTATTTATATGTTGAGCCTTGGGGTCTAAACTTGGAGTAAAAGCCTCCTCCGGGTCGGTTTTGCCCGCACAAGGTCGGTTTGGCCCGCAGGGAAAGAGCCCAACTCGGATCCCTGCCGAACCGTGCACAGCCGCGCACAAGCGGTAGTACCGCTTCACACAAGCGGTAGTACCGCTTGGGCGGTAGTACCGCTTCACACAAGCGGTAGTACCGCTTGGGCGGTAGTACCGCTTCCAACAAGCGGTAGTACCGCTCGGGCGGTAGTACCGCTTCACCAAGCGGTAGTACCGCTTACGCGGCAGCAAAACTACTTTTGCACTTTCCAATACCTTGTGGGCTTTATCCCTTTGGCTCATATAAAGTGTTGCTGCACCCGAACACTTCGGTAAACATCCGGAACCCCTTCCGGTGAACTCCGGAACTCTTCCGGAGATCAAAACACTATTATCACATATATCAATCTTTACCTCCGGACTATTCCGGAGATCCTCGTCATGTCCGGGATCTTATCCGGGACTCCGAACAACTTTCGGTCACCAACATAATAACTCAATTATACTAATCGTCACCAAACGTTAAGTGTGTAGACCCTGCGGGTTCGAGAACTATGTAGACATGACCGAGACACCTCTACGATCAATAACCAACAGCGGGACCTGGATGCCCATATTGGCTCCTACATATTCTACGAAGATCTTTATCGGTCGAACCTCTATGTCAAGGATTCAGTTAATCCCGTATGCTGTTCCCTTTGTTCTTCGGTATGTTACTTGCCCGAGATTCGATCGTCGGTATCACTATACCTAGTTCAATCTCGTTACCGGCAAGTCTCTTTACTCGTTCCGTAATACAAGATCTCGTGGCTAACACTTTAGTCACATTGCTTGCAAGGCTCATTGTGATGTTGTATTACCGAGTGGGCCCTGAGATACCTCTCCGTCACACGGAGTAACAAATCCCAGTCTTGATCCATGCCAACCCAACAGACACCCTCGGAGATACCTGTAGAGCACCTTTATAGTCACCCAGTTACGTTGCGACGTTTGATACACACAAGGTATTCCTCCGGTGTTAGTGAGTTGCATGATCTCATGGTCAAAGGAACAGATACTTGACATGCAGAAAACAATAGCAATAAACTGACACGATCAAATGCTACGTTTACAGTTTGGGTCTTGTCCATCACATCATTCTCCTAATGATGTGATCCTGTTATCAAATGACATCTCATGTCTATGGCTAGGAAACCTTAACCATCTTTGATCAACGAGCTAGTCAACTAGAGGCTTACTAGGGACACAGTGTTGTCTATGTACCCACACATGTATTTGAGTTTCCAATCAATACAATTATAGCATGGATAATAAACGATTATCATGAACAAGGAAATATAATAATAACCAATTTATTATTGCCTCTAGGGCATATTTCCAACACTTCCTCCATAGCAGTCAAACATTTCCCTATAAATAACGCAAAGTAGTATACAGCAGGAAAATGTAAACTAGTGGTTCTGGCTTTCAACACGCCCCTAAGTTCTCCCACAGTTAAGGTAAGGAGGAAGCCTCGAACTCCTCTGGCCTAGGCTCACTTAATCCACGTCAGAGGGAATCAAACATATTTGACAGACTCAGTGAATGGTATTTCATAATGTTCAACATATAAGTCAAAGCGTACCCAATTGTGTAGATTGTAGCAGGGAGGCGGGCCCTAGCATGTCGAAGGGGTCAGCCACCCTTCGATACATTATGGAGACAAAGATGGCAAGGATGGCAAGGACGATATCATTGGCAAGGTGCAAGCATCATTAGTGGGAAGTTAGGTAAATCAATGAGTCATGTGCATGCATACTAGCTAATCTAGGAGACACGTGTCAGGTGTTCATATCCAAGTGCATGTCGATATGTGGTTCCGTTGCAGTTGAAGTGTGTCAGGGTGGAACCACTATACAATGAGTTGTATAACTCTGCGCTAAAATATGTGTGGAGAAAGGATGGCATGTGGTTATCTACGTGTCTCGACAAGAGATCAAGATGGAGCATGTAGTTGAATGGTAATCAATAAAGTTGAGTATGTAGAATAAGGCATTATCTCTATGTGAACCCAAGTGCTCATTAACTGGTATGTAAAGAGGGAGCTAATCTAGTCGGCTTGTCCCAATGGAAGCACTGAGTTGCATCAACAAGTCTTGAATCTTAAACAAGTTAGGATTCGAGGGTGTACAAGAGATGACAAGTAACAAAGATTGTTAGAAATAATCTTCCCCTTATAAAGCCCATTATGAAGTTTTTGTTTGCTAGCTTAACATGTCTGGGAGTTAAAGATTGAACAGGTATTTCTACTACTGGTACTACTGTAAATATATATGGTGTTTGGCTTGGTGCATTATGAAGTTATTTGTGCTAGGTCTAGATTTAATTCTTTTGACTAGTCATGTTGTTGTCCTGTTGAGAGTTGCGGTAGGTCTAGGTTTAATTCCTTTAACTAGTCATGTTGTTATCCTATTGTGTCTGGTTCCTAGGAGTGTACATATAAGCTCATTCGGGCTGGAGTTTTTAAAAACAGTGAAACCGTAGGAAACATATAGCATGATATGTATCATTGGTTCAAGTTGTATGTTCGTATCATAGCATGTGTTTCATGAAATTTCGATGCAACCGATCGGTGGGAGAAATCCAATAAGGAATCCAGCTTGCTAATGAACCTTTTGGATTTGGAGGCATCAGGATTGAAGCTTAAACTACTGGTCTCTGTAACACTGCTAGAATGCCAAATCGGGGTATCGCAAGAGCCATCATGGTCGATGAGCTCCTCTCCCTATGCATCGATGGGCCAGACATGTGGGCTGCCCTTGCATGCCCGACTCAACACGCCCTAGAGAAGCCCTGGCACCTCTTGCCTACAATAACAACAACAATTACCTTTTGTGCTTGTGGAATGAATGGAATTCTGACTCGGCTCTACAAGAGTAAAAACTCCCTTTTGCGCTTGTTTCGTCGAACGAAAAGTTAAATATTGCATACACAACAACAGTAGTACAACTTGTATACAATGCAAATTAGTATTGTTGCCACCATAATACAGAGAAAATTAGTACAATTGCCTCCGTGCACAAGAGAACCACCACCATCTTGGGGGGGTGACCTGAATTTTTTAGGGATTGTAGACACATATATGAAGAGAACATCCACACACAAAAATTGACACATCTAAAATTGAATTTTTTAAACTGCTATCATGGGAGCACTTAATTGATAATATCACTTGATATTCTCCCCTCCAATTACTCCGGTGGTCTCCCACCCAATCAAATGGGCAAGATTAAATGTTTTGCCATAGCCCCACGCACGTCCTGCCCGAGTCACTTAGCCACGACCTTCCTCACCCAATATCCATGCTAATGCACATAATATGGTAGAGGACAGAAACAAAAGCTTGTTTGCAAACCACGGTAAAAATATTAATAATGACTCAAAACCTCTAGAGGAAATGTGAGATTTCATCCAAACATGTCTAGTTCTGAATACAAAAAAACACATGCATATTCATCATCTGCGTCCTAATGTGAAACAAGTTTATCCTTCCAACACATGCTATTATCAAGGAGATCATTCAACCTAGTTTATCCTTCTAACGAGCTGGTTGATATAGTTCTCACGGTTACCAACATCACCACCCTCAACGTAGTGGTTCCTTTTCTTCTTCAGACCACCAAGGGGTGCCTTCAGCTTGAATGGCCACACGAAGTTTCTCGCCTCCTCGTGCACAAGTCCTCGATGCAGATGATGTTGTCCTTTCCCAAACCCTGAGAGCGGATGGCAATGATAACCTTAGTATGGATTTGGAGCACAGAAGAGCCACATGCATATTGTTGAAGACCCAAACCTCTTTCATGACTTTGTTGTTGGTCAGAGGGATCCTTTGCTTGTTGAGTTTTCCATAACCTCTCTTTTAGATTAGCTCCCTGACACTCCTGGGGTTAGGGTACCTACACATATAACGAAATTATACAAGTCAACAACACTGTAATATCATATCAACTCTGTAGTGATCTGACTTGCATCACTTCAGATCTTGGTTGATGGCACTACATAAGTGAAAATGCTTGCATATAGTTTGTTGGAACATTTAACAAAACAAGCTAAATAAACAAAATTGATAGGAAGTGAATCAAATTTAGGATGGTTTAAGTTTCAAACTAAACTTTCCACAAGACTTCGGCCGATATTAGTCGCAGTAAGAGCAGACAGCCTCACCATTTTGGACCACGGTGCATTGTCTCGTTGTGAAGTCGAGGGTTGCAACCCAGATAGTATTTCAGTGATGGATAGGGAGTCGCAGGCACTGTTGGGCATCTATGAGCTCCTTTTCCTAACCGAGTGCTGATTCGATACAAGCCCCCTCATTGAACGTATAAAGGACAATATAGACCTTTGACAAATCATAGATAATGTATAGTGGGTTGCCCAGAACGTATATGCTGCATATATGTTTACCTTTGTAAACGTATTGTAGCGCAACAACTTAAAAAAAAAGGCACGCTAGGCACCCTCGTTGGGATTTGAACACATAACCAGTGGAGCTAACAACTGTTGGTGAAGAAAATTGAACGCGCACATTTAAGAATTAAATGCCACAGAATCCGGATAGTTCTTAAAAAAAATCAAACATTTCTTGGAAATTATGAAGAATTTTAAAAAAGCGAATAATGTTTGAAAATCCAATTATTTATTTATCACCTCAATTAAATTTTGAAATTCCATTTTTTTAAGTGTGAACATTTTTTGATAGAAACAAAATTTGAAAATCATGAAACTTTCTGAATTTTGATAATAAAATTTGATAATGGAAACATTGTTTGAAACAATTTTTCAAAAGCATGGACAATTTATAAAATTACTGAACATTTTTCGAACACATGATCATTTTTTAAGCTGCTGAGAAAAAAATTTGAATTCCTAAACATTTTTAAAATTCCTAAACAATTTTTGAATTTATGAACAAAATCCCATGAAAATGAAATGGCAGTGTGAGGGATCAAACCCAACACTCGTCTCTAGCCACACGAGCTAATAAGATTCACTGTCTAAGTAGGAAACGTGGACTACAAGAACTATCCCCAGCGACTGGTTTACTGTGTGAACCGATCTTTTTCTCGCTATTTCGTTTTCTTTTCTTGTTTTTTATTGTTTCTTTTTCATTTTTCGTGGACTACAACAAAATTTCGAATATATTTTCTGGATTTTTTGGATTTTTTGAAATACACTAACAAATTTGGAATCTACAAAAATATGAAGGAGTGAAGCATCGACTTGTCGATAAAGGACAACAGCTGGCATTGATAGAATTTACTCGTACGCGCCTGATAGTTTCCTGATTGGGTCGGCTCACTCGATGGGTTCGGGCGTGGGAATTAGTTCAGAGTTGAGACCCATGAGTAGAGGCTGGCCCAACCAAACCTGACCCGACTACCAGATTGACTTCGGTCGGGTGCCGGCCTAAGTGTTTGCAGATTTTAAAAAAGTTCATCAATTTTGGAAAAAAATGTTCAAAAACTTCAAAGATTTTAAAAGTAGTTCATTAAAAAATGTTGCAAAAAATATTGAGAAACTAAAAAGGATTCACAAATCTGAGAAAGCGTTGACGAATTTATTTATTTATTAGTTTGAAACGTCCATGAATTTTAAAAAATAGTGGGAAATAGAAAAGAAAAATGAAAGAGAAAGAGAATGAAAAAGTATAGAATAAAACAGAACAAAACCCAGTTTAAAAGAAACACGAAAAAAAACGGCCTAAAATTTCACAAAGTTGCATTTGCCACGTAATAAGCAAAAAAGAAAGAATAAAAAGCAAGTGGACACAACAAGTTACTTGTCCTGGTTGGTTAGTAGAACTTGAAATAAACCTTGAGGTTTGTAGTTCGAATCTCCTGAGGCACACATTTATTTTGAAGATTAAGAAAAAGAAAACTTAGGACGTATGTGTCACGTACGCCGGTCCGTGTACGGGAGGTACGTACACATGCCGCATATCGGCGTGCTCGGTGTGGGTGGTGTATTTAAAATAATACCATCCTACTTTATTATGAGGGGATGCAGGTCAATAAAAACTTTATTGTACCGAAGCAGAAGTATTTCTAACCATCCATGAAGCTTGGCGTGTGGGAAACAATTGCTTGCCATGTGGGCAACAACCGATCAAAAAAATGGATTGCCACATGTGATGCCCTGAATATGCTATATACTCCCTCCGTTTCAAAATAAGTGTCTTAACTTTATAATATTTTTAGTATAAAATTATATTAAAGTTAAGACACTTATTTTAGGTCGGAGGGGGTAGAGGGGAGCCACTTAGCCACGTCTCTTTGCGCTTTTCAAATTGTGGGACGGTGCTTGTGGTTCCCTATGAACATCTGACTTCAGCTTGTTAAGGTACCGCGGTTTCTGTATACAGTGAATATTCGTTTTACTACGGACCTTGACCAGCAGAACGGAAGATGAATGTTTCCATAGTTAAAAATAGCAACGAAGCACACCACCAACCTGAGTAGAATTAGTAGCCAACTATTAAGACCAAGCAGTGTGCCGGAGGATACAAACAAAAGCGATTCGTCGCCCACCGTAACAACATTAATAATAACTCAACACCACTAGAGGTAATCTAGAAATGTGAGATTTCTTCCAAATATGTCTAGTTCTGTATGCAAGAGACACATACATATTAGCCAGTAAGGTTATGGTAGGCCATAAAGAAAAGGTTATGGTCGGCCACTTCCTTACTATGTTCGGCCACTTCCTTACTGGTATACGTCAGGCGACCGTCGTCACCGTACTCTTTAGGATCCTTCATTACTCCGAAGAGTGAGGAGGCAGCAGATATCAATGCAGGGCGAATTTTGACAGTTGCAATGCATGCAATAGTAAAACTCGAGTAGAGGAGCCAAACCCCTAAGCCACATGGTCGCTTTCATCACCAAGAAGCATGAGAACCCTTGGCAGGCATACAGACCGATGTCAAGGGCGAGCGTTTGTTTTATCGGTTTTGCTATTAATCGGGTACCTGGAAATTTCTCTAGCGTCTGTTACCTTCTTCCTTCCTTCTTTCCTTCCTTCCTTCTGGCATGCCGGAGCTCGCCGGAGAAGAAGAAACCTCGTCGGAAAAGAAAGCCCCACTTTCTATCTTAGGGTGAATTCATTGCTCCATTATTTATCTTAGGGTGGGGGTGCAGGGGATCGCCGGATGTCTTCCCTAGTGCGGCGGGGCATAGAGGGATCGTTGGGATGGCGGCAGGCAACGGTGGTGGGGGAAGGTTGAGGGGAGGGCGGGGCAGCGAGGCGAGGCGGTGCGCAGTAGCGCTTGCCGGCTGCTAATGGTGGAGACCGGTGGTTAGGGCAGGGTAGGCTGGGGGCGACGCGTGATCGGGAGGAAGAAGAGAGCGAGGTTGAAGATGAACAGTGCGGTGATCTGTTTTGGACCGTTGGATTAAGATCTAGTCATTGATGTGGAAGTGACTGGTGGATGGAAAATATTCAAGTACCTGGCGTATGGTCAGTCCCTTGTTTTATAGTCAAGTGTGCCTTGGTTTTTTTTTAAACAATCACCGGGGGGAGAGGATCCCCACCTGAATATATTACTCAAAGGGCCAAAAGGCCAAGCGTTACATCATACGTTTCAACGAGAGGAGAGCTAAAGGCACCATGACATGGCGGTCTCCCTTCTAACAGGGTCCTCAAATCTGAAGATCCAAAGGATGAAGTCAGAGATGATGTTTTTGAGGGTTACATTTGCGGAGTGAAACTCGTGGCGGAACACCCTAGCGTTACATGAGTCCCAAATCTTCCAAAGCACGACAAGAGCGACAGTAGGCCAAATGGTGATGTCAAGGCCTACCGGTGTGCCTTGGCTTTTGTTTTCACTGCTCTATCCTCTTGTCTTTTTTTGCGACTACATAAGATACATCACCATGTGACAAAACATTTAATCTTTGAAAGCATGCAGCAAGAATTTTAATAATATGCACTACCGAGCCTAACTCATACCAACTAGAATGAACTTGCTAAGGTTGGCCATGGTGGTGGTAGTTTAGCTGATATCATGCACTTGGGAATAGCAAACACATTGATATGACAGAGAAATTAAAGAAGAGAGAGGGAGTTAGAGTAAAATAGATAGATACCGTATCATGTTAAATGTTATGTTACTTTGTGTCATGCATGACAATAAATAAGATCATATATGATACTACTCTATAATACTATGCACTACGAAGATAGTATCATACACTAGTATCATATGCATGGTACTAGTATACGATACTCCCCACTATGAGTAGCATAAGCTATCACATGATATATGTGGTAAACTATCTAAAAATCCCAACATATCAAAGAATGAACTTGCTAAGCTAGCGAATTATGGTGCTTGTCCTTTTCACTACGGTGCATGGAATGCTTTGAGAAAAGAACGGGAACAACGCCTGGCGCTTGGATCATCACCGCTTTGCCTCTCAGGTGCATCGATCACAAATCAATGTGGCGAAGCCATGGCTCCCATCAAGGGTCATTTTGTCTTCACTGTGTCACGGGCAGGATGCTCGCCACCACCTACCAAAACCAAAGCTGCTAGACTGTAGTTAATGCATTGTTGCTGCACCTAGACGACGCATCAATGTTTGTATTTCCAGAGTTTATATTTTTCCTATGACATGGGAGTTAAATTTTGGTTCGTGACCAAGAGCAAGGCCGCACATCTTGAGATTGATTATGCAGTCACTGCTTCATAATACATGAATTTATTCTGTCGGCCTAGTTGAGTGGGCATGTGCACAAGATCGATAAACGAACTTTATCTATATATAACTTGGAACAACAAGTGGCGCACAAACAACATGTGCGTGAATAATCTGAGAATCGTGTCGTTTTGTTGTTTCGGTGTTTCTTTGAACTTGTTTACCCATGAAGTTTTCTTCTTCTAAGCGGCTAAGTTAATGTGGAGTAGCTGGGGCCGAAAGATTTTATAAGTAATTCCATCTTCAATGGTGAAATTAATTGGTTGTGCCCTGCTTATCTCATGTGCATGGTTGAATAGAGTTTGTGTGCATAGTCATGCATACATAAATTTCGGCATTCATGTGTGTCAGTGTTATTTTGTGTGGCCGTTCCATGAGAGGGCCCTAATATTTGGTAATCAATAAAGGTGAGTATGTCAAATGAGGCCATATCTCTATGTGAGCCCGTGTGGTGATCAACCGGTATGTAACGAGGGAGCTAGCGTAGTCGGGTTGTCCCGGTCAATGCATTAAGTTGCATCAACAAGTTGTGAAGGAGTACAAGAGATGACAAGTAACAAAGATTGTTGGAAATACTCTTGTCGTGATAAAGCCCATTTTGAAGTCGTTGTTTCTAGCTTGCCATGTTTGAGAGTCGAGACTGGACAAGTTTTGCTACTACTACTGTAAATATATATGGTGTTTGGATTGGTGCATTATCATGACCGAGTTAGTTGTGGTAGGTCTAGATTTAAGTCCTTTGGTTGGTCATGTTGTTGTCCTGTTGAGAGTTGCCGTAGGTCTAGGTTTAAGAGCTTTGACTAGTAATGTTACTGTCCTGTTGAGTCTGGTTCCTAGATGTGTGTGTGTATATAAGCACACTAGGGGCTCAAGTTTTTTAACAGCGATGAAATTGTTGCACGAAATGCCAACTGGGAAGAAACAAGGAAAGAGATATCCTTGGTTAAAGTTGTGTGTTAGCGTCATAGCCTGTGTTTCATGATATTTTGATGCAACCGATCGGTGCTAGAAATGCAACAAGGAATCCAGGATTTGGAGGCATCGGGAGTGAAGCTTAAACAGACAATCTCTTTGTTGCTGCTAGAGTGCGAATGGACGTTGAGCTGATGTCATTGCCAGATCTCGTAAGTGCCATCCTGGTCTATGAGCTCCTTTCGCGAGGCATCGATGGGCCATTCCGGTGGGCAGCAATTTCTTGTGGCACAACCCGCTCTCTCTATGCCCTGACTTCTCTGCTCTACAAGAGAAGCAGCAACTCCCTTTTGCACTTGTGGAGCAGTGCTTACTTCGATGGAGTTTAGACTCTGCTCTCCAAGACAAGCAACAACTGTATAAACAGCAAAAGTAGTACCAACCAATGGCGGAGCTTCGTGAGGGCAAAAGCGTGCTATGGCCCGCCCAGCCTGGGGTAAAAATGCATGTGGTTGTACAGATATACGAGTAGCCCAGCCCACGACTATCTTGCTTTCTTGCCTGCATGTAGTCTCGCCTCTTCACGGTTCTCTTGCATCCAGCCTCTGTTGCTCGATGCCTCCCTCGATTCCTCTTCCTATCCAGCAAAGCAGCAAACCGACGCTAGGGCACGCTAGCAGCGGCTGCAGCCAGCCGAGCGACTAGCAACCTAGACGACGAGCGCTGCTGCACAGGCACATGGGTACCCCCCCCCCCCCCCCCCCCCCCCCCAAACTCATCACTGTACTATTTTTCCTATAAAATGTACTGTATGTTATAGCTCTCTGAAATTCAATCAATTGATAATACACATTTTAATTTGGTACTCCGTCCGTATCAAAATATAAGACATTTTTTGACAGTCAAATGTCAAAGCGTATTTTCCTAGAGAGTAGGAGATAATTGTCATTTGCAGCAAGGCTAATCAACACAGAATCAATTTGGTTTTCAAGAGAAAGCCACTGGCACCAACTGACTCCTGCATGCAGAGCAAACTAGTACAACTGCCTCCAGTAGAGGAAATAGAGGAAATTAGCTGGACAGGAAATTTGCGTTCCTATAGATCAAATATGGCAGAGCGACACAGGGTCTGGGCAGAACGAGTAGCCAGCTATTATAAGACCAAATAATATAATAGGACAGAAACAAGAGCAGGTTTGCAACCCACAGTAAAAGCATTAATAATGACTCACAACCTCTAGAGGAAATGTGAGATTTCATCCAAACATGTCTAGTTCTGAATACAAAAAACGCATGCATATTCATCATCCGCTTCCTAATTTGAAACAAGTTTATCCTTCCAACACAGGGTATTATCAAGGAGCTCATTCAACCTAGTTCATCCTTCTAACGAGCTGGTTGATGTAGTTCTCACGGTTACCAGCGTCACCACCCTCGACGTAGTGGTTCCTCTTCTTCTTCAGGCCACCGAGTGGCGCCTTCAGCTTGAATGGCCACAGGAAGTTGTTCGCTTCCTTGAAGTGTGGGCCAACGGTCAAGATCTCATGCACAAGGTCCTCGATGCAGATGATGTTGTGCTTCCCCAAACCCTGATAAGAACACAGAAATGGCAATGATCAACTTAGTATGGATTTGGAGCGCACAAGGGTCACAAAGGCATTTGGTTGAAGAAACAAACCTCCTCGATGACTTTGTTGTTGGTCAGAGGGATCCTTTGCTTGTTGAGCTTTCCATAACCTCTCTTGTAGATCAGCTCCCTGACACTCTTGAGGTTAGGGTACCTAGACAGATCATGAATTATACTAGTCAGCAACAATGTAACATCATATCAAGTCTCTAGTTGATCTGACTTGATCACTTGGAACCTTGGTTGATGGCACTACATATGAGAAAAATGATTGCCTATAGTTTGTACCCACATTTAACATCACCAGCTAAACTAACATAATTGCTTGGGAGTGAATAAAGCAAGGATGGTTCGGGTTTCAGACTAAACTTTTCACAAGACTTTGCAAGTGGCTAAACAAGATAGCCTGAAGCAGTAAAATGGCTTAGTAGACAGTAGATAACACAGCGGTAAATTCATCCAACCAAAGACCAGGTACTCCCTCCGTTTCTTTTTAGTCTGCATATAAGCTTTGGTCAAAGTCAAGCTTGGTAAAGTTTGACTAACTTTATATTAAAAAATATCAACATTTACAACATGAAATCAATATTATCAGATGCACCACGAAATGTATTTTCATACTATATAGTTCTAGTATAATAGATGTTCATATTTTTTGATATAAATTTGGTCAAACTTTGTGTTGTTTGACTTTGAACAAATCTTATACACGGAGTAAAAAGAAACGGAGGGAGTAAAATTTATTTAACATTAGGAGTCGAGGAAGACAACAGGAATGCATTCAATTAAGACTCAAAAGGTAGACAGATAACAGACCCGTAAGCAACATATGGCTCAACCCGACGCAGCATGTTAATGGTGGCCTTGTTGACCTTAAGGAACACACCATTAAAAATCTGTAGAAGTAAATTTTAGCAGTGAGCATCAGTAGTCATTTTCAGAAGTAGATGTATAAAGCAACATGTGCATTCACAGGACCAAATACTGATCAACCCACCTGCCTCAAACGCAAAAGCTGCAAGATCTTCTTGGTCTTTGGGTGCATAGCATTGATACTGTAGTGAAACGTTTCAGAAAATTAGCATCAGAACAAGTGCACACAAACCCAAATCAATGCAGATAGCAATGATCAAGTGGCAAGTGATGCCTTACCCACGGATACGGACGACAAACAGCAGCTTTGCCTCAGGACTGACATAGAACCCACCCTTCATCCGGGCCTCACGCTTAAGTTGCACCAGCTCCTTGTCCTGCTCACAACACCCACATTAGCATATTGAGTAGTTGACAGAGTTTTCGTTCGTTACTGAGAGCACGTTTATTAATGATTCCATCAGACAGAAACACCAACATGTCAATGATCAATCAAGCTAGATTAGAGCTACGTGGTAGTGGTACATATGTTGGACTACAGCAAAACAAACTGAATCTGAAGGAATTAAACAAAACTAACACGACTCTACATAGATATCAAGTTGACTAGTAATGCACAGCACAAAACCATACAAAAATGGACAGGTATGAACAAATCTTGCATATAGTACTGCTAAACTCCGATCATTCCTTCCCTATAGCTGATACAGTCCAAATTCGACTGGGCACCGCCCCAAAACCTAATCAGTGGTACAACCGCACATCGCACGTTTGCAACTCCAGAATACAATCCACAGCCACGAACGAGCAAGGGGTATTGGATCGAGCGAGACATGAGCAGCGATCTGACCTGAGCCTCATACTCCCCGGCGTACTGCTGAGCGCGGGCGTAGATGACCTTGGTGTTCTCGGCGTCCTTCTTCTTCTCGTCGGCGACCTTCTGCTTCTTCTGGGTGTCCCAGAGCTCTCCCCTCTTCCTCTTCATGTTCACCGACTCCGGCACCGGCACCTTCGCCGCCTCGGAGGCCATCTGCGCGGACGCAATCAACCACAGATCCTTCAGGCTTGGATCGAGACGGGGAGGGAACGGTGGCGGGTTCGGGCGACCGGTGCTTACCTCGACGAGCTGCGCTTCGTGGGAGAGGAGACGGCGAGGGTATGGGGAGAGGCGGCGGCGGTGACGGGGTTGAGTGCGCGGGTTAAGTAGGAGGGGTTTGGCTTGCTAGGGTTCGGGAGGGGCATCCGACGGTCGCGAGTGGCTTGATGGGCACGTGGATGGAGATGGAGCATGGCCCGGGTAATAGCACAAGGTATTTCATGGGCTTTGGGCCACTGCTTCGTTAGCGGTTGTTACTACCAAATATTTTGTTCTTTTTCCACATGAATAGCGAATTTTGCTCAAAAAAAAACATGAATAGCGAATGGGTTTTCAAAACTTTGGAGCAAATGGGAAAACCCAACTGAAAGTAACTGGGCCTGCAGCTTTTGTTAGCCCAAGCACGTTTCGGCCGCCGCGACGACTTCGGACGTCTGTGTAACCAATGTTTTAGTTATATAAAAAAATGTTGCTCAGAAAAAAAGTTATATTAAAATATGGTTTATGTTTTTGCAATAGTACTTGGATTTAAACCATTTGGATGCAACATGTACCTCCCAAAAAATTGAATGCAACATGTACAAATTAGAATCAAATTTTCTCAAAAAGAAAGTAAAAGATTGATAATTTTTGCAAGTACAAACTAACACGAGAATGTTCTATGATACATTTTGTAGAATAGGAATCATTAATGCAAGTTGTTTTGAAACGTTTACTTAATTTGCTATAAGCCTTTTCTTTTTTACGAAAAAGTGATCAGATCTATTATGACAGTTTATCAGAAAGACAAACTATCTCAAACATAATAAAAATTACATCAAGATCTCTAGACAACAGGGCTATCACTGCCATCGCCAGAACGAAACGTCGGTGCGTCGTTGTCACCACTCCCCTACCGGACCAGGCTTGACCTTATCAATGTCGATGACAACAGAGAAGTCTACATGCACGTGCTCCTAAGGACCAACGCCCTGGAGTCGTAGCCATCGTTGTTGAAACCTTGAATAGATATAAAGAAACCGACACCAAATCTCGTAGTCACGCACGCACAAAGAGAAACTCTAAATCTCGTCGTCATAACTATATGGTAGGAATCTACGCCGGAGCTCCGCCTACTATGTCCAAATGAACGAACTCGGGGAGGTGGAGTCCAGAAGACAATGTTGAATAAGAAGCATCGTCATCTGCCCGAGCATCATACCTCCGAGAATTAAAATTACCTAACATAAACTACTAGCAGGAGTGAAGGCAACTGGATTAACCTCCTCGCCAACGGCCAATAGAGGGGAGGAGAACCCACGGGCAGGATGCCTCTTCATCATATCTACTTTTTCAAACACTTTCGCTCTTGTTTTGTACTCTTGTTTGCATGATTTAAATAAAACTAACCCGGACTGGTGTTGTTTCCAGCAGAACTACCTTGGTGTTATTTTTGTGCGAAAATAAAAGTTCTCGGAATTGGACGAAATTTATAGAGATTTTTTATGGAATGAATAAAAATATTGGAGCAAAGAACTATCGGAGGGGCCCACCGTCAGTCCACAGGCCTGGGGGTGTGCTCATCCCCCCCCCCCCCCCGTGAGCATGTGGGCCCCATGGGTCTCCATCTGACCTAATTCCACGCTTGTATATTCCATCTTCCCGGGAGAAAAAATCGGAGAGAAAGTTCCATCGCATTTTACGATACGGAGCTGCCACCACCTCATGTCCTTCATCGCGAGCCCTAATCTGGAGTCGTACGTGGCTCCAAAGAGAAGGATTCCTTGCCTCGTCGTCGCTAACGTTTCTCCATCAACAATTTCATGATGTTCACCAATGGGAGTGAGTAGTTCCTTTGTAGGCTTTCTAGACGGTGATGAAGATGGATGAGATTTCTTATGGGATCGAGTCAATTTGTTACTCCATGATCCCTAGTATCCATTATGGTCTGAGGTTGATGTTGGCTATGACTTTGTTACACTTAGTGCTTGTCACTAGGGCTCGAATGCCATGATTTCAGATTTGAACACTTATGCTTTTCATGATTATTTACGTGAGATGTTGATCTGCACCTATTATTGTTCTGGACCGCAGACCCCAAAGTGGAAATAATTGAGATACTCTCCGGGGACGATTGTACTTTTAGGAGTTTATGTATTCATTATTTGCTAATGTTTTGTTCCAGATTTCTATTAAAAGGAGAGACTTAAGTACACTTAATTAGTTTTCGTTAGGACCTTGCTACCACGGGAGAGTAGGACAAAAAATGTCATGCAAGTTCTTGCCGCAAGCACGTATGGATATATATGGAAGCCTACACATGATTGATAGATTGGAGCTATTACGTGTCGCTCTAGGCTGTGACTGTTACATATTGAATTTTATCCAAATATCCATCGCTGCTCCATGGCATACGCTTTAATAGTATAGTAGTTGATCAAGTTATTATTACTGGTGCTATTACCGTTGCTACTGTTACTATTACTTTATTATCACTACTACCATATTACTGTGCTACTAATAAATTGCTGCAATGAAGTGATTCTCAAGAGTGGTTGAATTAAAAACTCAACTACTAAGGCTTATAAATATATTTTTCGCTCCCCTTGTGTCAAATAAGTAAATCTGGATGAAATGCTAACCTTGAGGATTGTTGCGATCCCCTATACTTGTGAGTCATTAGTGTAGTCACCCCGAGAAACATTTGCCCTAACCGCCAGAGTGAACGGGAGAAAATACTCAGATAAAAACTAATGTTGTTGCCATCGCCGTCACAATAAGCATTCTTTCTTGACAACCATTATCTGCGGAGAAGAAACAAGGAAGTTGAGATATTTGGTTGCGATGAACAAGGCTACACATTGGGGGTCGGGGTGGGCATAAAAACCGACAAACCGATACCGAACCATAATTTTGGTCTTTTTGCTCGTAAAGGCAAATTCATTTTTTTACACCTGCTACCCGAATTAATTTTGTTCTTTTCAGAATTAGCCAACTAATCTATAGAGAAAATCGAGCAGATTGGAAGATGTTACAAGCTTCTTCGTGCGAGTATTCCGAGAGACGATGAAATATCACGCGCCACGTGCATGTGAGACAGGAACCTCACACCCATGGGGCCAAGCAACCAGTCACATGCAAATCTCAAACTATTGTGGGATTTTTCATGAAGCATGAGGGCATCTCCCAAGGCAGACCCGCAAACCTCCTGCAACCGTCCGGACCGTGCGGTCCGGACCGCGAAAGCCATCCAACGCGGTCCTGTATCAGTCCGCGGGTGGGCTAGACGCGATTTCTCCCGCAAACCGGAGACGAAAGTGGGGGAGGTTTGCAGGAGTCCGGACACGAGAAACGCCGCTATTCGCCACCCCTGGTTCACCCAAAACCCTTCGCGGACCCCAGCGACTCCATCCTCCTCATTTTCTCTCCTTCTTTCTCCCTCTCTTGCCTTCGTCGCCGCTCCACCACCCTGGCCACCACACCACACCCCTGCCAGAGTTCTAAGTTTCCGTCACCCTCCGGCGCTCCATCAGGGCTCCCCGCCGCTTCTCCTTCGTCTCCGTTCAGCTCCTGTCCTCCGACCGCCCCGCTAGGTACCATCCTCTATTGTTAATTCTCACCATGCCCGCCAACTGTTCGATGAATCGTCGGAGCTGAAAACAGTTGTCCCTTCTTCTTTCTAGCAATGGATTCCGATTTGGAGTGCATATAAAAGCATTATGTCGAGTCGACCGACGGCTCATCGGACGAGGAGGACTATTCCGATGAGACGGCGATGATGCAGGCGGTCCTTGAAGACGCGGAGCGTGCAGAAGAGCATGTTCTCAATTTCAAGGGCTCAATCAAGGGTCATCGAGTGCTCAACCGCAACAGGGCACGCGGGCATTTGACACTGATGGCCGACTACTTTACCCCCGATGCACTATTCGCTGACCATTTTCACCGGCGAATTCTGATGCGCACGACTGTCTTCGATCGTTTGTACCATGGCGTCCGGTCATACGATGACTACTTCATCCTAAAGAAGGATGTCATGGGAACGATTGGCTTCTCTGGCTACCAGAAGTTCATGGCCGCACTCCGGATGCTTGCATATGGCACAACCGCGGCTTCGTGGGACGAGTACCTACGGATGTCTGAGAGCACCTGCGGGGATGCCATGGTCAGGTTTGCAACTGTCGTGGTCAAGGTGTTCGGCCCTCAATCCCTGAGAGAACCAACTGTGGCAAACACCGAAATGCTCTTGGTAAACTCAAAAACAAGAAGGTGGTCGGGTTTGCTTGGATCTCTAGACTGCATGCATTGGGAATGGAAGAACCGCTCGAAGGCTTTGCAAAGGCAATATCAGGGGCATGTTAAGAAGCCCACCATCATTCTTGAAGCAGTTGCATCACATGATCTTTGGATTTGGCATGCTTTTTTGGCATGCTCGGGTCTCACAATGACATCAATGTGTTGTAATGATCGCTGTTGTTTGCGAGGCAGACTGAAGGAAAAACTCCTCCTTGCCACTATACTGTCAATGGACATGAGTACAACATGGGTTACTATCTGGTTGATGGTATCTATCCTTCATGGGCTACCTTTGTCAGCACCATCTCTAACCCAAAAGGCCAAAAAAGTCTCACTTTGCACAAAGACAAGAAGCAGGTAGAAAGGATGTCGAGGGGGCATTTGAAGTTTTGCAGGCACGTTTTGAAGTTGTTCGTGGACCTGCAACAATGGGATCTGAAGACCTTGTGGGAGGTGATGACATGTTGTGCGATCATGCACAACATGATCGTCGAGGATGAGGGTGACGATGTTACTGCAAGACTGAAAATTGAGACACATGGATGATCCTATCCAACTTCCGAAACAGAATCCGGCACATTTGAAGAGTTTATTCGAATGCATCAACCAATTCGGCATCGACCAACTCACGAGCAACTGAAGGAAATTTGATTGAGAATCAGTGGGCGTTGAAAGGGGACAACAATGTTGGGATTTAATATTTGAACTTTTACAAATTTGAACTAGTGCTGCATGCGGCTATTTAAACATCTGTACCCTTTGCATGTAGTTATTTGATCGTGCAAACTTGAATAAAATAAGCAAGACCGGAAGTATTGTGGCAACGGTTGGATGTTGCCCTCCCGCATTCGTGTCCGCGGACGAATGCAGGAGGAAATTTGTGGGTTGCCCTTCGAGGTCCCCTGAGCCTGCTCAAGTTTGATTGATGTATACATGCACAGGAGAGCTCCTATTCTCCAACCCATGCATTGGAAAGTGAGCTAACCCACGCCACTCGCCCCCCCTCGACGTGAATTTGGTCTCGTCCAAGTTTGGGGCAGGGCGCCCCTATTTCCTTTTTTCTCTTTCTTTTAGGTTTTCTTTGCATTTGCTATTTTCTGTTTTCTTCTTAAAACAATACAGGATTTCGAGAAAATCATGAAATCAAATAATATGAATTTTTGAAAATGTTCCTCATTAAAAAAAACAAAAAAATTATAAATGTTCCTGATTTAAAAAAACCAAACTTTTAAAAATCATGAATTTGTAAAACGCTATTGGATTATAAAAAAATTGTCACAAACCAAATAATGTTCATTAATTTGTAAAATGTTCTGAATAGCAAAAAAATGTTTATGATTTTGAAAATTGTTAATTAATTTTAGAAAGAAAAAAAATAATTTTCTAAAAATGTTCACAGATTCAATTTTTTTTTGCCAATTTTAAATTTTGTTCTCAAATGTAAAAAATGCTGGCTCATTCATAAATTGTCCATGACTTTTAAAAACGTGTTTTTGAATATCAAAATATGTTCACAAATCTGAAAAATGTTCACCAATTCAAAAAATGTCTACTATTTCTAAAAGTATTCCCAAATTTCAAACATGTTCACTGATTCAAGAAATGTTCATGAATTTTAAATGTTGTTCTCAATTGTTTTTTATAAAATCACAGTTTTTAAAAATATTCACCAATTCCAAAAATTGTTCAGAAAACTTAAATGGGAAATAATGAAAATGAAAATAAATAAAATAATAAATAAAAACACATAAAAATGTTCCCAAATTAAAAATGAAAAGAAAATATAATAAAAAACTAAAAAGAAATATATAAAAGGTGAAAAACATGTTGAGGGAAGGTTCTAGAAGCTTCCCAAACCCGGCTAGAAAAAAGACATAGAAAAACCATGTAATGGGCCGCCATGATGCTAATGGGGGTGGTGTTTTGTCGGTATCCATCGACCCCCGCGCTAAATAGGATCCACCCCGTGCACACCACGACAACCAATGCACTAACGCGGGATGAATCCATGATGCATCGTGTTGTTCCGGGTTTAGTCCCACATCGCCTCATTAGGCACAAGGAAGGAGACCTCAACTATATAATAGTGCGATGCATGTATTGATAGGCACGCAATCGAGGGGTCCTTTTGGATCTAAACTGATCACTCAATCGATTTAGCCGGTTGACAAAACATTCGGTTTCAATATTTTTAATGTAAATTTTTGGTTAACAATTATGCTACCCAAAATTTAATAAAAAACTGAAATCTGTCAACCGAAGTTTTGGTTAACATCGAACGCCGAGGCTGGGTGGGATAAGCTATAGAGAGTTGACACAAAGAGTTTCAGACACTGAATTATAATAAAGAAGCAAAAGTTGAGAAATTTATTGTTTGTGCTATGATTCATACATGTTGTCAATATGGACCTTTTTTGGACTTCACTACAATTTTCATGTCAGATTTTTCACCTTGGCAAATCAAACGCTTTTTATGGTTTTACGTGTTTGTCAAGGATGGCAAGTGTAGTTGGCAAATGTGGCAACTCCACCTCAGTTTATTTTTTACTTGAAAATTGTCGTGCTCGTAAACTAAATCGGTCATCCTCACACCAATTAAATTTACCCTTAAAATCCTTCGATTTGCCATGCTTAAAAATAGTTTTTATGTGGAGTTGCTTCAAATTATTAAGAGTTCACAACACGCTCCGAGGCTACCGTCGAGCTCCCACACTCTGGTGGTACCTTGAACCAAGCTTATTTGTGCAGCCTTTCCTAGCCAACCTATGTGCGACACTATTAGCCATACTTCAAAATCTGGGTCAGATTTTTAGCATTACCGTTTTTTTTTAAAACATCGTCGACATGGGACTTCATCATACTGGACCGGACTAATAATCTATTTTTGCGTGGGTTCGATCTGTTTCGTGGGGTCAATCATGGGCTGGCCCAGCGGCGCAAGGAGATACGGACCCCAGCGAGGCCCCCCGTACATTTCTCTGTCTAGACTCTAGCCGCACATGGGACGTGGACACCGGAGCGGAGCTGAAGGGAAGAAGCCGAGAGAGGTCGGTGCGAACTAGACGTGCAAGGTGCAACCCCAGTCCGTTGTATACACTGTAGCTATCAACCTAGGCAGATATGCTAGGCTGTGATCGATCCTCCCAAAGCATCAGCCCGGGATCAGAAAGGAGAGTTTTTCTTTGACGTATATAATAAATAAACAAAACAAAGGCGAGCACACACCTCAGTGACATGTTTTCAGAGGGACACCTCAGTGACGCACTGACATGTGGTGCTCAAGAAAAGAAAGAAGATCGGAATGACTGGACGATTAGCCCATGTGAGTGGGGCTGGTCGAATGTTTTACGTTTCCAGGGTGGCAGAGTGCATGTGCCGTATGACCTCTCATGGAAACCAACGTTAAAAGGGTGCTGTCTGCTCGATTGGCACGGTACAATGGACCAGCGCAAGGTACTGCTTGATGAGCTGTGCCACGACAGCTTCCATGTCACCTTTGTACGATGCTGTGCTCCACTAGCTCAGTTGTGTGTGTGTGCGCGCGATGGCAGCTCCGCGAGAACGACGGATGTCCGCCTCCGGGACCGCGAGGAGCCGCTCGGGTTCGAAGTGGGAGCAGGAGCGACAGATATTTGTGAAGAGGCGCCTCGTCGGCTCGTCGGCCCATGGATTAGGACGGGCCGGAACGCTAATGCGGGAGGAACTAGCCTATCACTCTATCTTTCTTTTTCTTTCGAACAAAAGTCAATTGATTTGGTTGGAGATCTCGCCGACCTGCCTATAAATAGTAATTTCAAAAGTGCCCCTCGAAATCACCATCCTAATTCGAGAGAAAACTAGTGCTAGTATACTACATATCGAAGTGCATAATATCTTAGGCTAGTGGCATGTGATATCATCCTAACATGAGATTAATAAAAACAATGTATTCTCCGATTACATGCTATGATCCGGCAGTATCATGATATGACCCCACATGTCGTTCCTTCGTTTAATGTTGTGTCAACTGTCAAGTTCGCACCGCATGATACTCTCGTAGGCTGGTTGTAATGGGGGTATCATATACTAGTATCATGCATATGATACTAGTGTATGATACTATATCCATAATGCATACAGTATTATACTAGTATCATGCATATGATATTAGTGTATGATACTACATCCATAATGCATACAGTATCATAGGATAGTTTATTTAATGTCATGCATGACACATAGTAGCACATCATTTAATATGATAGGGTATCATGATATGATACTCAACCCTCTCTTCCTTCATTTAATTTTATGTCATCTCATCAAAATTGCATAGTTGACATGCATGATACTACCTATGATACTCCCATTACGACCAGCCGTATAATACTCCACTGCTAGAGGTTTAACTCGAAATCAAATGCATACCACCTCTCTTTCGGTTTATAGGGCTCAATTCAAAAATCTCACCAACTACTCCCTCCCTTTCGGTTTAGGCTGGCCATAGTGGGGGTAACTTAGGTGGTATCATGTACTTGAAAATAGTAAACATGCTGATGTGGCAGGGAATTAAAGAAGAGAGAGAGGGGGGGGGGGGGGGGGGGTTAGAGTAACAGAGATAGATACCGTATCATGTTAAATGCTATTATACTTTGTGTCATGCATGTCAATAAATATGATCTTACATGATACTACTCTATGATACTATGCACTATAAAGATAGTATCATACATGATACTCCCCATTATGAACAGCCTTATAGGGCTCAATTCAAAATTCTCACCAACCAAGGTTGATGGTGAGTGGTGGAATATTTTTGGTAGTTTACAAAAGTAATCAATCAATGCACTCGTTTTTCTCAAAAAATTATGTTTACCAATGCTTTAATTGCAATGCATGCATGTGTGGCCAATAAATAACAAAGACCTTTTACATGCATTGGGTAGTTTTCTCTTAAGCCTTGCATGCGGAAATTTAATGCACCTCAAAATCTAAACATGTGACGAGAAGCAATAGAAATGAGACTTGTAAAATGGAAAAAACGGAAATTTTAAGTTAAGCCCTATAAACCGGAAAGGAGGTAGTAGTAGATGATGAGTGATGGAATAGTTTTTATAATTTGCAGAAATACTAAATTAATATGCTCGTTTTACTGAAAACGTTGTGTTTATCAATGCATTAATTGCAATGCATGCATGAACAAAAACTTTAACATGCATTGGTCAATATTCTCTTAATCTTTGCGTGCAATGATTTAATGCATCTTGAAATCTGAATATGTGACGGGGAACAATCAAATTAAGGCTTATAAAACAAAAAAACTAAAATTTCGAGGTAAGCCCTATAAGAGCATCTACAGCCGGACCCCTCATGCCCCCTCAAACGCCCAGGCAGGCCTCAAACGCCCGGGCTGACCGCACTCTTCATATCCAACCCAAATATGAGGTGGATATGGGGGAGCCCGAACGCGCCTGCCACGTCGGACTGATGGGATGGACCCACGCGGAATCGCCCGGAAACTCGGCGGTCCGACGAACGCCTCCTCCGTCCCCGCGGTGTGAACGCCGCGTGGCGCCGCACCGGGGGGGGGGGGGGCGTAATCCTAGTCCGGCTATTTAAGCCGACCGCCGGCTCCCAAACCTTACCCTCCACACTTTCCTCCTCCCGTCCGTCGCAGCCGTCAGCCATGCCCCTACGCCGCCGCCACTACACGATCCAGCACCGGCTCTGGCTCCTTGAGCAGGTCCGGCTCCGGAGGGCCGCGGGGCTACCTCTGGATCCAGTGGAGGATTTTGAGGACGAGGAGGAGGTGGAGGAGGAAGAGGAGGAGGGGGTGGAGGAGGATGAGGAGGAGGACCAGGAGCCGCCAGAGGAGGCGCCCGCGCTGGATGTGGGAGAGGAGGAGCAGGAACCGGCGGAGGAGGCGTCGGTGCTGGATGTGGGGGGGGGGGAGGAGGCACCGGCGATGGAGGATGACGAGGATCTTCGGGCGGAGCAGCAGGCCATCCTGAAGTCCGTCCACTCGGAGTCGGCGGCGAAGGCTAGTCGTCTTCGTCGGCAATAGATGAAGGCAGCACGGGCTGCGGCGGAGGCGGCTCAGGCTGCGGCCAACGACGATGAAGAGTAGGATAGTACGTACTACGTAAGAATATCTTTTGCATGACTTTGTATGGATCTAGGGGATGAAATATGAGAGAGTTGGATGTGGACGAGCAGATTTGAGGGCTGACCGGCCAGTGCCCGCGAAAGCGTGGACGCGCCCGGACGCGTCCGCTGGCATTTGAGGGTCCGGATTTGCAAACCGTGGCTGTAGATGCTTTAAAGGGTCAATTGATCATTTACCCCGCCTTTACTATGCCCTGGCCAAAATTCCCCACTTTACATTGCAATTGATAAAATGCCCAATCTTTGTTGTTCCTTTGGATAAAATGCCCCACACTTAACTTGATGGCGTATCTTTGGCGTATGACAGAAATGAGAAGGTGGAAAAGACCAAAATACCCCACAACAGAAAACAAAATGTGAGCAGCCCATCAGATCTTGTTTGAATGCCCAAAAAATCAAATTTTATCCAGAAACCAACATGCACGGAAAAATATTTACAAAATACGAAAAATCAAGTATATTCTTAGCAGTGTATTGAATTTCAGCCATTTCTGAACATAGAACAAAGAGAAAAACAAGATTAAAATTTGTGTTCAAATTTGTTCAAAATTTGGGTGAAAATTTAATATGCCTTTGTTACCGGATACGGAAGACAGCGGTCGCTGTCACCAACAAAGCCTACAGTGGCTGCCCGCGGCGGCTAATGGAGGAGATGGAGAGGGGCTGATCGCTGCGGCTGTTGGAGGCAGCCGACGGCCGCGACGGCTGGTGGAGGAGATGGAGTTGGGGCTGCTCGTTGCGGCTGCTGGAAGCGGCCGCCTGTACACCCATGTCGGTACTCAACGAGTATGTCACCTCCCACGATACACCCGGGCTCCACGCCACCGACACGAGCCTCGCCTCCGACCGCCGCTCAGGTACCATCCGCTCATGCGTTGCTCACCATGCCCGAAAAGTGTTCGTTGTATTACCGGAGCTATTTTTTTTGTCCCTTCTTCTTTGTAGCAATGGATGGTGAAAGGACGTGAATGTTGTTGGAAATATGCCCTAGAGGCAATAATAAAATGGTTATTATTATATTTCCTTGTTCATGATAAATGTTTATTATCCATGCTATAATTGTATTGATTGAAAACTCAAATACATGTGTGGGTACATAGACAACAATGTGTCCCTAGTAAGCCTCTAATGGACTAGCTCGTTAATCAAAGATGGCTGTGGTTTCCTAGCCATGGATAAGAGTTGTCATTTGATGATGGGATCACATCATTAGGAGAATGATGTGATGGACAAGACCCAAACTATGAACATAGCATATGATCGTGTCAGTTTATTGCTATTGTTTTCTGCATGTCAAGTATGTGTTCCTATGACCATGAGATCATGTAACTCACTGACATCGGAGGAATACCTTGTGTGTATCAAATGTCACAACGTAACTGGGTGACTATAAAGATGCTCTATAGGTATCTCCGAAGGTGTCTGTTGAGTTGGCATGGATCAAGACTGGGATTTGTTACTCCGTGTGACGGAGAGGTATCTCAGGGCCTGATGACCCACAAGTATAGGGGATCTATCGTAGTCCTTTCGATAAGTAAGAGTGTCGAACCCAACGAGGAGCAGAAGGAAATGACAAGCGGTTTTCAGTAAGGTATTCTCTGCAAGCACTGAAATTATCGGTAACAGATAGTTTTGTGATAGGATAATTCGTAACGGATAGCAAGTAACAAATGTAACAAAGGTGTAGCAAGGTGGCCCAATCCTTTTTGTAGCAAAGGACAAGCCTAGACAAACTCTTATATAAAGCAAAGCGCTCCCGAGGACACATGGGAATTTCTGTCAAGCTAGTTTTCATCATGCTCATATGATTCGCGTTCGTTACTTTGATAATTTGATATGTGGGTGGACCGGTGCTTGGGTGCTGCCCTTACTTGGACAAGCCTCCCACTTATGATTAACCTCTCTCGCAAGCATCCGCAACTACGAAAGAAGAATTAAGATAAATCTAACCATAGCATGAAACATATGGATCCAAATCAGCCCCTTACGAAGCAATGCATAAACTAGGGTTTAAGATTCTGTCACTCTAGCAACCCATCATCTACTTATTACTTCCCAATGCCTTCCTCTAGGCCCAAATAGTGGTGAAGTGTCATGTAGTCTATGTTCACATAACACCACTAGAGGAGAGACAACATACATCTCATCAAAATATCGAACGAATACCAAATTCACATGATTACTTATAACAAGACTTATCCCATGTCCTCAGGAACAAACGTAACTACTCACAAAGCATATTCATGTTCATAATCAGAGGAGTATTAATTATCATTAAGGATCTGAACATATGATCTTCCACCAAGTAAACCAACGAGCATCAACTACAAGGAGTAATCAACACTACTAGCAACCCACAGGTACCAATCTGAGGTTTTGAGACAAAGATCGAATACAAGAGATGAACTAGGGTTTGAGAGGAGATGGTGCTGGTGAAGATGTTGATGGAGATTGACCCCCTCTCGATGAGAGGATCGTTGGTGATGACGATGGCTTCGATTTCCCCCTCCGGGAGGGAAGTTTCCCCGGCAGAACAGCTCCGCCAGAGCCCTAGATTGGTTCTGTCCAAGTTCCGCCTCGAGACGGCGGCACTTCGTCCCGAAAGCTACCTTATGATTTTTTCCAGGCCAAAACCCTCCATATAGCAGAAGATGAGCACCGGAGGCCTGCCAGGGGGCCGACAAGCCACAGGGGCGCGCCCCCTGGCTTGTGACTCCCTGGTGAGTCCCCTCTGGTATTTCTTTCGCCCAATATTTTTTATATATTCCAAAATAATTCTCCGTAGATTTTCAGGACTTTTGGAGTTGTGCAGAATAGGTATCTCAGATTTGCTCCTTTTCCAACCCAGAATTCCAGCTGCCGGCATTCTCCCTCTTCATGTAAACCTTGTAAAATAAGAGAGAAAAGGCATACGTATTGTACCATAATGTGTAATAACAGCCCATAATGCAATAAATATTAATATAAAAGCATGATGCAAAATGGACGTATCAACTCCCCCAAGCTTAGACCTCGCTTGTCCTCAAGCGAAAGCCGAAATCGATAAATATGCCCACATGTTTAGAGATAGAGGTGTCGATAAAATAAAATACGGACATGAAGGCATCATGGTCATCTTTAGAACAGCAACATATATTGACATATAATTTCTTATGCTAAAGTAACAATTCATTCACAAGGTAAAGTATGAATCAAGAACTCTATTGAGAACCAACAAACTATGATCTCAATCATTGAAGCAATTCCAATATATCATAACGTAGGAAAGAGTCAATATAAGAGCTTGTAAAGCAAATCCACATACTCAATCATCTTTTAGTCTTTCATAATTGCTAACACTCACGCGGTACCTATGAGGTCAAAGCTTCAATCGGACACAGAGAAAGATAGGGGCTTATAGTATTGCCTCCCAACTATTTACCTCAAGGGTAATGTCAACAGAAATAACCCATGCTCACCCACATCTGAGTGGATATATGTGTCTAGATCATTCCCCAACACATGACGCTTGCCAAGAGATAAAGGCAAAATAAAGGAAGTGGTGAAGATCACCACGACTCTTGCATAAAGGTAAGTACTAGAAAGTAAAGGTAACAGATAGGCCCTTCGCAGATGGAAGCAGAGGTTGCCATGCGCTTTTACAGTTGGATGCGCAATCCCTTAATGCAAAAGAACGTCACTTTATATTGCCCCTTGTGATAAAGAACTTTATTATGCAGTCGGTCGCTTTTATTTCTTCCATATCACAAGTTCGTATAAAGTTTATTTTCCTCACACTAATAGATCACACATATTTAGAGAGCAATTTTTATTGCTTGCACCGATGACAACTTACTTGAAGGATCTTACTCAATCCATAGGTAGGTATGGTGGACTCTCATGGCAAAACTGGGTTAAAGGTGTTTGGATGCACAAGTAGTATCTCTACTTGGTGCGGAAGTTTTGGCTGATATGGGGTGGAAGCAAGTGACACATGTTAAAGGATCTAAAACCATATAACTTCTATTCGGAAATAAGCAAACATAACCCATTATGTTGTCTTCCTTGTCCAACATCAACTTCTTAACATATAATATTTTAATGAGTGCTCACAATCATAAAAGATGTCCAAGATGATATATTCATATGTGAACCTCTCTTTCTTTATTACTTCCTTTTAATTGCAACAATGACCAATAGCTTTGTTTGTCAACTCACAACAAATTTCAATCGACATACCTCTTATATGTGAAGTCATCACCCCCCATAAGATTATCATATATACTCTTTGCTTTTATGCTATACTTCTTTCTATTTCTTTTTCTCAAGATCATAGCAAGCAAGCAAAGCCCTCAACTCAAAACTACTCTTTATTATATAACTCTCGGACTTGCTTACATAGGGGAACAAAAAGCAAAATTCAAAACTAGATCACACTAAAGATTTTATTCTACTAGACCAAGATATAACCAAAAGGGTCGAACTAAGAAAAACGATAAAAGTAAAAGATGTGATGGTGATACGATACCGGGGCACCTCCCCCAAACTTGGCACAAGCCAAGGGGAGTGCCCATACCCATGTGTTTAGTTGTCTTTCTTCGGAGGTGGTGATGTTGGAGTTGTTGATGAGGTTGGAAGCTTGTCTAGTCTCCTCTTAAGCATAAAATTCTGTTCTCTCAGATCGTCTACTTCCTGCTCGAGCTTCAATATCCTTTGACATAATTCTTGCTTGCTCTCCTGCAGGAAACGAGAAGGGATAAATAGAACCTTGGGTTTTCTTCTTGTGTTTGGGAGGCTTGATTTCCTGAACTCCACGTGCATATCTCCTGGTCGAGGCAGGGGGATCTCCTCTTCATCCGAGCTTTCTTCCTCATACTTGCCTTCTTGTTCCTCCTCCGAGAGCAATCCATTAGGATCTAGGTCCCCATAGAGCTTGGGATTGGCAAGGTAATGCGATACATAGCTCTCCCCATCGGAATCTTGGGACGACATCTTGCTCTAAATCTGCTGCAAACAGCTCAAAACGAAAACAGGAGGTCTTGTCGTGATACGAAGGTCAAAACCTTCGGGAGATTATATAATGAATTTTTACCGACCTGAAGGAGTATACCATAAGAAAACGGAGTCCGGAGGGTACACGGGGTGGTCACAAGCCACAGGGGCGCGCCGAGGGGGGTAGGGCACGCCCCCCTGGCTTGTCGCCTCCTCGTGCACTCTTCGGACTACTTTAAATTTTCCTAATTTATTAAATATTCCAAAACGGATAAAAATTGCCATTGGAAAAGTTTTGGAGTCGATTTGCTTACCGTAACACATACCTATTCCTTTTCGGAGTCTGAAACGTTATGGTAGGTCTCCCTAATGTACTCCTCCGGAGTCATGGTATTGATAATATTGGTTTCAACATTTATGGGAGTACCTAAGATATAATGTTTGATTCTTTGTCCATTTACCACCTTCGGATTTGTGCCTTCGGCGTTGTTGATCTTGATGGCACCGGAACGATATACTTCCTCAATAATGTAAGGCCCTTCCCATTTAGAGAGAAGTTTTCCTGCAAAAAATCTTAAACGAGAATTGTATAGCAAGACATGGTCACCTACATTGAATTCACGCTTTTGTATCCTTTTATCATGCCATCTCTTGACTTTTTCTTTAAACAACTTGGCATTCTCATAGGCCTGGGTTCTCCATTCATCAAGTGAGCTAATGTCAAATAACCTCTTCTCACCAGCAAGTTTGAAATCATAGTTGAGCTCTTTAATTGCCCAATAAGCTTTATGTTCTAGCTCTAGAGGTAAGTGACATGCCTTACCATAAACCATCTTATACGGAGACATACCCATAGGGTTTTTATAAGCAGTTCTATAAGCCCATAATGCATCATCAAGTTTCTTAGACCAATTCTTTCTGGATCTATTAACAGTCTTCTGCAAGATCAATTTAATTTCTCTATTGCTCAATTCTACTTGACCACTAGACTGAGGATGATAAGGAGATGCAATTCTATGATTAACATCATACTGAGCAAGCAATTTACGGAAAGCCCCATGAATAAAGTGTGAACCACCATCAGTCATTAAATATCTAGGGACTCCAAATCTAGGGAAAATAACTTCTTTAAGCATTTTAATAGAAGTGTTATGATCAGCGCTACTAGTTGGAATAGCTTCTACCCACTTAGTAACATAATCAACAGCAACTAGAATATGAGTATACCCGTTAGACTGTGGAAAAGGTCCCATATAATCAAAACCCCAAACATCAAATGGTTCAATAACAAGAGAGTAATTCATAGGCATTTCCTGACGTCTACTAATATTACCAATTCTTTGACATTCATCACAAGACAAGACAAACTTACGAGCATCCTTGAAGAGAGTAGGCCAATAAAAACCAGATTGTAGTACCTTATGTGCAGTTCTATCTCCAGCGTGGTGTCCTCCGTAGGCCTCGGAATGACACTTGTGAAGGATCTGTTCCTGTTCATGCTCAGGTACACAACGTCTAATAACACCATCTACTCCTTCTTTATAAAGGTGTGGATCATCCCAAAAGTAATGTCTTAAATCATAGAAGAACTTTTTCTTTTGTTGGTATGTGAAGCTAGGTGGTATAAATTTAGCAACAATGTAATTAGCATAATCAGCATACCATGGAGCATTGCGCAAAGCATTTATGACAGCTAATTGTTCATCAGGAAAGCTATCATCAATAGGTAGTGGGTCATCAAGAACATTCTCTAATCTAGACAAGTTATCTGCTACGGGGTTATCAGCACCCTTTCTATCAATAATATGCAAATCAAATTCTTGTAGCAGGAGAACCCATCTAATAAGTCTAGGTTTAGCATCTTTCTTTTCCATAAGATATTTGATAGCAGCATGATCAGTGTGAACAGTTACTTTGGAATCAACAATATAAGGTCTGAACTTATCACAAGCAAACACAACTGCTAAAAATTCCTTTTCAGTGGTAGCATAGTTTCTTTGAGCACTGTCTAGAGTTTTACTAGCATAATGGATAGCATTTAATTTCTTATCAACTCTTTGTCCTAGAACAGCACCAACGGCATAATCACTAGCATCACACATAATTTCAAAGGGTAGGTTCCAATCAGGTGGTTGAACAACAGGTGCGGAAATCAAGGCATTCTTAAGAATTTCAAATGCTTCTACACAATCATCATCAAAAACGAATGGAACATCTTTTTGCAAAAGATTGGTGAGAGGCCTAGAAATCTTAGAGAAGTCTTTAATAAACCTCCTATAGAAACCAGCATGACCAAGGAATCTTCTTATACCTCTGATATCCGTAGGACACGGCATTTTTTCAATAGCATCAACTTTAGCTTTATCCACCTCAATACCTCTTTCGGAGATTTTGTGCCCCAAGACAATACCTTCATTAACCATAAAGTGGCACTTTCCCAATTCAAGACAAGATTAGTTTCTTCGCATCTCTTCAAAACTCGATCAAGGTTGCTCAAGCAATCATCAAAAGAAGTTCCGTAAACGGAAAAATCATCCATGAAAACCTCAACAATCTTTTCACAAAAGTCAGAGAATATAGCCATCATACATCTTTGAAAGGTAGCAGGTGCATTGCATAAACCAAAAAGCATACGTCTATAAGCAAAGGTACCGAAAGGACAAGTAAAAGTGGTTTTTTCTTGATCCTCTTTTGACACAGGTATTTGAGAGAAACCAGAGTAACCATCTAGAAAGCAAAAATGTGTATGTTTGGATAGTCTTTCTAGCATTTGATCAATAAAAGGTAGAGGGTAATGATCTTTCCTAGTAGCTTTATTTAATTTCCTAAAATCAATTACCATTCTATATCCTGTAACAATTCTTTGCGGTATCAATTCATTTTTATCATTAGGAACAACGGTAATACCTCCCTTTTTAGGGACACAATGAACGGGACTAACCTATCTACTATCAGCAATAGGATAAATTATACCTGCCTCCAGAAGCTTTAGTATTTCATTTCTTACCACTTCTTTCATTTTAGGATTTAACCGTCGTTGGTGATCAACAACAGGTTTAGCATCAGGCTCCATATTAATTTTATGTTGACATAGAGTGGGACTAATGCCCTTAAGATCATCAAGAGTATATCCAATAGCAGCACGGTGCTTCCTCAAAGTTTTCAATAATCTCTTTTCTTCATGCTCTGAAAGGTTAGCACTAATAATAACATGATATATCTCCTTTTCATCAAGATAAGCATATTTCAGAGTATCCGGTAATTGTTTAAGCTCAAACACGGGATCACCCTTGGGTGGAGGAGGATCCCCAAGTATTTCAATAGGCAGATTGTGTTTCAAACTAGGCTGTTGATCAAAGAAAATCTTATCTATTTCATTCCTTTCATTCATATGCATATCATTTTCATGGTCTAGCAAATATTGTTCTAAAGGATCAGTAGGAGGCACAACAATAGAAGCAAGACCAATAATTTCATCTTTACTAGGCAATTCTTTGTCATGGGGTTGTCTACGAAATTTAGAGAAATTGAACTCATGAGACACATCCCCAAAACTTACAGTAACAGTTTTTTTCTCACAATCTATCTTAGCATTAACAGTATTCAAGAAAGGTCTACCAAATATAATGGGACAAAAATCATCTTGTGGGGAACCAAGAACAAGAAAATCAGTAGGATACTTTATTTTCCCACACAAGACTTCAACATCTCTAACAATCCCAATTGGTGCAATAGTATCTCTATTAGCAAGCTTAATGGTAACATCAATTCCCTCTAATTCAGCTGGTGCAATATCATTCATAATTTCTTGGTATAAGGTAAAGGGAATTGCGCTCACACTAGCACCCACATCACATAAGCCATGATAGCAATGATCTCCTATTTTAACAGAAACAACAGGCACGCCAACAATAGGTCTATGTTTACCTTTAGTATCAGGTCTAGCAATTCTAGCAGCTTCATCACAGAAATGAATAACATGCCCATCAATATTATCAACCAAGAGATCTTTAACCATAGCAATACTAGGTTCAACTTTAATTTGTTCAGGGGGCGTAGGTGTTCTAGTACAACTCTTACGAACCACAGTTGAAGCTTTAGCATGTTCCTTTATTCTAACAGGGAAGGGTGGTTTCTCAATATAAGCAGTAGGAATAACAGGATCAACATTATAAATAATAGTCTCTTCTTCAACTTTAATAGGTTCAACTACTTTAACTTCAATGGGAGGATGATATTTAAACCACTTCTCCTTAGGGAGATCAACATGAGTAGCAAAAGATTCACAGAAAGAAGCTACTATCTCAGAGTCAAGTCCATATTTAGTGCTAAAATCACGAAAAGCATCGTTGTCTATAAAGGATTTAACACAATCGAACTTAAGGTTTATACCTGACTCCTTACCTTCGTCGAGTTCCCAATCTTCAGAGTTGCGTTTAATTCTTTCCAATAAGTCCCATTTGAATTCAATATCTTTCTTCATAAAGGAACCAGCACAAGAAGTATCGAGCATGGATTGATCATTACGAGAAAGCCGAGCATAAAAATTCTAAATAATAATTTCTCTTGGGAGCTCATGATTGGGGCATGAATATAACATTGACTTAAGCCTCCCCCAAGCTTGAGTGATTCTTTCTCCTTCACGAGGCCAAAAATTATAAATATAATTCCGATCATGATGAACCAGATGCATAGGATAAAACTTCTGATGAAATTCCAATTTCAATCGGTTGTAGTTCCATGATCCAATATCATCACATAGCCTATACCATGTCAATGCCTTCTCCTTCAAAGATAAAGGAAAGACCTTCTTCTTGACATCATCCTCGGGCAAACCTGCAAGCTTAAATAATCCACAAACTTCATCCACATAGATTAGATGCAAATCAGGATGTAGTGTTCCATCTCCTGCATAAGGATTAGCTAGCAGTTTCTCTATCATACCCGAAGGAATTTCATAATAAATATTTTCAGTAGGTGCAGTAGGTTGAGGAGCATCTCTTTGTGCTTCCGGTCGAGGTGAAGATACCCCGAACAAACCCCTCAAAGGATTATTTTCCATAGTAACAAGTGACAGTAAATTTCAGCACACTATATAAATTTTTCCTTATCAAGTTCCACTCACCAAAGGCGCTTCACTCCCCGGAAACGGCGCCAGAAAAGAGTCTTGATGACCCACAAGTATAGGGGATCTATCGTAGTCCTTTCTATAAGTAAGAGTGTCGAACCCAACGAGGAGCAAAAGGAAATGACAAGCGGTTTTCAGTAAGGTATTCTCTGCAAGCACTGAAATTATCGGTAACAGATAGTTTTGTGATAGGATAATTCGTAACGGATAGCAAGTAACAAATGTAACAAAGGTGCAGCAAGGTGGCCCAATCCTTTTTGTAGCAAAGGACAAGCCTAGACAAACTCTTATATAAAGCAAAGCGCTCCCGAGGACACATGGGAATTTCTGTCAAGCTAGTTTTCATCATGCTCATATGATTCACGTTCGTTACTTTGATAATTTGATATGTGGGTGGACCGGTGCTTGGGTGCTGCCCTTACTTGGACAAGCCTCCCACTTATGATTAACCTCTCTCGCAAGCATCCGCAACTACGAAAGAAGAATTAAGATAAATCTAACCATAGCATGAAACATATGGATCCAAATCAGCCCCTTACGAAGCAATGCATAAACTAGGGTTTAAGATTCTGTCACTCTAGCAACCCATCATCTACTTATTACTTCCCAATGCCTTCCTCTAGGCCCAAATAGTGGTGAAGTGTCATGTAGTCTATGTTCACATAACACCACTAGAGGAGAGACAACATACATCTCATCAAAATATCGAACGAATACCAAATTCACATGATTACTTATAACAAGACTTATCCCATGTCCTCAGGAACAAACGTAACTACTCACAAAGCATATTCATGTTCATAATCAGAGGAGTATTAATTATCATTAAGGATCTGAACATATGATCTTCCACCAAGTAAACCAACTAGCATCAACTACAAGGAGTAATCAACACTACTAGCAACCCACAGGTACCAATCTGAGGTTTTGAGACAAAGATCGAATACAAGAGATGAACTAGGGTTTGAGAGGAGATGGTGCTGGTGAAGATGTTGATGGAGATTGACCCCCTCTCGATGAGAGGATCGTTGGTGATGACGATGGCTTCGATTTCCCCCTCCGGGAGGGAAGTTTCCCCGGCAGAACAGCTCCGCCGGAGCCCTAGATTGGTTCTGTCCAAGTTCCGCCTCGAGACGGTGGCGCTTCGTCCCGAAAGCTCCCTTATGATTTTTCCAGGTCAAAACCCTCCATATAGCAGAAGATGGGCACCGGAGGCCTGCCAGGGGGCCCACAAGCCACAGGGGCGCGCCCAGGGGGTAGGGCGCGCCCCCCTGGCTTGTGACTCCCTGGTGGGTCCCCTCTGGTATTTCTTTCGCCCAATATTTTTTAGATATTCCAAAATAATTCTCCGTAGATTTTCAGGACTTTTAGAGTTGTGCAGAATAGGTATCTCAGATTTGCTCCTTTTCCAACCCAGAATTCCAGCTGCCGGCATTCTCCCTCTTCATGTAAACCTTGTAAAATAAGAGAGAAAAGGCATAAGTATTGTACCATAATGTGTAATAACAGCCCATAATGCAATAAAGATTAATATAAAAACATGATGCAAAATGGATGTATCAGGGCCCACTCGGTAATACAACATCACAATGAGCCTTGCAAGCAAAGTGACTAAAGTGTTAGCCACGTGATCTTGTATTACGGAACGAGTAAAGAGACTTGCCGGTAATGAGATTGAACTAGGTATGGAGATACCGACAATCGAATCTCGGGCAAGTAACATACCGATAAACAAAGGGAACAGCGTACGGGATTAACTGAATCCTTGACATAGAGGTTCAACCGATAAAGATCTTTGTAGAATATGTAGGAACCAATATGGGCATCCAGGTCTTGCTATTGGTTATTGACCGTATAGGTGTCTCGGTCATGTCTACATAGTTCTCGAACCCGTAGGGTCTGCACACTTAACGTTCGGTGAAGTTTCGGTATTATTGAGTTATGTATGTTGGTGACCAAAGGTTGTTCGGAGTCCCGGATGAGATCCTGGACGTCACGAGGAGCTCCGGAATGGTCCGGAGGTATAGATTTATATATAGGAAAGTGGTATTTGGGTTCCAGAAAAGTTTCGGGCACTTCCGGTAGTGTACCGGGAGTGACGAATGGGTTCCGGGGGTCCACCGGGAGGGGCCCACCCACCCCCGGGGGGGGGGGGCACATGGGCCCAAGAGGTGGCGCACCAGCCCCTGGTGGGCTGGGCAGCCGACCCCATAGGAGCCCATGCGCCCAAAGCAAAGGGAAAAAAGGGTGGAGGTGCCTTGGAGGGGAGGGACTCCTCCCTAGGGTTCCACCTCCCTTGTGGGAGGAGGACTCCTCCCCCCAGGTTCGGCCGAACCCCTCCTTGGAGGAGGGGCTAGGGCTGCCTCCTCCCTCCCCTTCCCCCTACATATAGTGGGGGTTTTGAGGGCAGACACCACCTGAAAAGCCACGTGCTGCCCTCTCTCCCTCTAGATCATCTTCTCCTCTAGATTAGTTCGGTAGAGGTCGGCGTAGACCTGCCGGATTAGTTCACCACCACCGCCACCACGCCGTTGTGCTGTCGGAGAACTCATCTACCTCTCCGCCCTCGCTTGCTGGATCAAGGAGGCGAAGATCGTCATCGAGCTGTACGTGTTCTGAACGCGGAGGTGCCGTCCGTTCGGCGCTCGTGATTGGATCGCGGGACGGCTTGCAATTTGGATCGCGAAGACGTTCGACTACATCAACCGCGTTTCTTAACGCTTCCCGCTTAGCGATCTACAAGGGTATGTGGATTCGATCTCCCCTCTCGTAGATGCTCATCTCCATGGATAGATCTTGTGTGAGCTTAGGAAATTTTTTGTTTCCCATGCAACGTTCCCCAACAGTGGAATCATGAGCTAGGTCTATGCGTAGATGAGATCACGAGTAGAACACAAAGGAGTTTGTGGACGTTGATATTCAGATTGCTTCCCTCCTTAGTCTTTTCTTGATTCAGCGGTATTGTGGGATGAAGCGGCCCGGACCAACCTTACATGTCCTCGTACATGAGACCGGTTCCATCGACTGACATGTAACTTTGTTACATAAGATGGCTGGCGGGTGTCTGTCTGTCCTACTTTAGTTGAATCGGATTCGACAGAGGCGGTCCTTGTAGAAGGTGAAATAGCAACTTGTATATCACCGTTGTGGTTTTGCGTAGGTAAGAATCGTTCTTGCTAGATACCCATAGCAGCCACATAAAACATGCAACAACAAATTTGAGGACGTCTAACTTGTTTTTGCAGGGTATGATGTGATATGATATGGCCAGAAACATGATGAGATATATGTGATGTATGAGATGATCATGTTTTGTATAGATTATCACGACTTGCATGTCGATGAGTACAGCAACCGGCAGGAGCCACAGGGTTGTCTTTAATTATAATGTGGCCTGCGTGTCACTCATTAAGCGCTATGTAATGCTTTACTTTATCGCTAAGCGGTAGCAATAGTAGTAGAAGCATGGTTTGCGCGACAACCCCGATGGCGACACGTTGATGGATATTAAGATGATGGAGATAATGGTGTCATGCCGGTGACGATGGAGATCATGCCGGTGCTTTGGAGATGGAGATCAAAAGCACAAGTTCATGGCCATATCATGTCACTTATGATTTGCATGTGATGTTAATCCTTTTATGCATCTTATTATGCTTAGGACGACGGTAGCATTATAAGGTGATCCCTCACTAAAATTTCAAGATAAAATTGTGTTCTCCCCGAGTGTGCACCGTTGCGAAAGTTCGTCGTTTCGAGACACCACGTGATGATTGGGTGTGATAGACTCTACGTTCGCATACAACGGGTGCAAGCCAGTGTTGCACATGCGGAACACTCGGGTTAAACTTGACGAGCCTAGCATGTACAGACATGGCCTCGGAACACAAGAGACCGAAAGGTCGAACATGAGTCATATAGTAGATATGATCAACATGGAGATGTTCACCATTGAAATCACCTCATCTCACGTGATGATCGGACTTGGGTTGGTGAATTTGGATCATGTAGCACTCGGATGACCGGAGGGATGTCAATTTGAGTGGGAGTTTTTAAGTAATATGATTAACTAAACTCATTATCTTGAACAATAGTCTAAGTTGTCTTTGCAAATTTTATGTTGTAGATCAATGGCTCGCGCAGTAGTTCCCCTGAATTTCAATGCGTTCCTAGAGAAAGCTAAGCTGAAAGATGATGGAAGTAACTTTGTAGACTGGGCCCGTAATCTAAGGATTGTCCTCACGGCTTCCCAAAAGTCTTATATCCTTGATGCACCGCTCGGTGAGCCACCCACTCCAGTGTCGTCTCCAGACGTTGCGAACGCCTGGCAGTCGCGTTCGGATGATTACTCAATAGTTCAGTGTGCTATGCTGTATGGCTTAGAGCCGGGACTTCAAAGGCGTTTTGAACGTCATGGAGCATATGAGATGTTCCAGGAGTTGAAGTTTATCTTTGAGAAGAATGCCCGGATCGAGAGGTATGAGACCTCCGATAAATTCTATGCTTGCAAAATGGAGGAGAACGGGTCTGTTAGTGAGCACATACTCAGAATGTCTGGGTATTCCAACCGTCTGGCTGAGTTGGGAATTGCCCTCCCGCCGGAGGCGATCACTGACAGAGTTCTTCAATCACTGCCACCTAGCTACAAGAGCTTTGTGTTGAACTATAACATGCAAGGGATGAACAAGTCAGTCGCCGAGCTGTTTGCGATGCTGAAAGTCATTGAGTCTGAAATCCAGAAGGAGCATCAAGTGTTGATGGTCAATAAAACCACTAGTTTCAAGAAGAATGGCAAGGGCAAGAAGGGTAACTCCAAGAAGAGTGGCAAAGCAGTTGCCCTTCCCGTGAAGAAACCCAAGGCTGGACCCAAGCCAGAAACTGAGTGTTTTCAGTGCAAGGGTACTAGCCACTGGAAGCGGAACTGCCCCAAGTATCTGGCCGACAAGAAGGCGGCCAACACCAAACAAGGTATATATAATATACATGTTATTGATGTTTACCTTACCAACTCTCGTTGTAGTGCCTGGGTATTTGATACCGGTTCGGTTGCTCACATTTGCAACTCAAAATAGGAACTGCGGAATAGACGGAGGCTGGCAAAGGACGAAGTGACGATGCTCGTGGGAAATGGTTCCAAGGTTGATGTGATCGCCGTTGGCACGCTCGCTCTTCAACTACCATCGGGATTAGTGATGAACCTGAATAATTGTTATTTAGTGCCTGCGTTAAGCATGAACATTATATCTGGATCTTGTTTATTGCGAGACAGTTACTCATTTAAATCAGAGAATAATGGTTGTTCTATTTATATGAGTAATATCTTTTATGGTCATGCACCCAATGTGAGGGGTTTATTCTTATTGAATCTCGATAGTGATGATACACATGTTCATAACATTGATGCCAAAAGATGTAGAGTTGATAATGATAGTACCAATTTCTTGTGGCACTGCCGCTTAGGTAATATTGGTGTAAAACGCATGAAGAAACTCCATGCTGATGGACTTTTGGAGTCACTTGATTTTGAATCACTTGACACATGTGAACCATGCCTCATGGGCAAGATGACTAAGACCTCGTTCTCTGGAACAATGGAACGGGCAAGTGACTTATTGGAAATCATACATACTGATGTGTGCGGTCCGATGAGCATTGAGGCGCGCGGTGGATATCGTTATTTTCTCACCTTCACCAATGACTTAAGTAGATATGGGTATATTTACTTAATGAAACATAAGTCTGAAACGTTTGAAAAGTTCAAGCAATTTCAGAGTGAAGTTGAGAATCATCGTAACAAGAAGATTAAATTCCTACGATCTGATCGAGGAGGAGAATATCTGAGTTATGAGTTTGGCAATCACTTAAGACAATGTGGAATTGTTTCACAGTTGACGCCACCTGGAACACCACAGCGTAATGGTGTGTCCGAACGTCATAATCGAACCTTATTGGATATGGTGCAGTCTATGATGTCTCTTGCCGATCTGCCACTATCGTTTTGGGGTTATGCGTTAGATACAGCTGCATTCACTTTAAATAGGACACCATCTAAATCCGTTGAGACGACGCCGTATGAACTGTGGTTTGGCAAGAAACCAAAGTTGTCGTTTCTTAAAGTTTCGGGATGCGATGCTTATGTCAAAAAGCTTCAGCCTGAAAAGCTGGAACCCAAAGCGGAGAAATGTGTCTTCATAGGATACCCAAAAGAGACGGTTGGGTACACCTTCTATCTCAGATCCGAAGGCAAAGTGTTTGTCGCTAAGAACGGGTCATTTCTCGAGAAAGAGTTTCTCTCGAAAGAATTGAGTGGCAGGAAGATAGAACTTGATGAGGTTGTTGAACCTTCACTTCAACCAGAGAGTAGCGCAACACAGAAAGATGTTTCTGTGGAGCCTACATCAGTTGAAGAAGAAGCTAATGATAGTGATCATGACATTTCGGATCAAGTTACTATCGAACCTCGTAGGTCGACAAGGGCACGTACTGCTCCTGAGTGGTACGGTAACCCTGTCTTGGAGGTCATGTTATTGGACAACGATGAACCTACAAGCTATGGAGAAGCGATGGTGGGCCCGGATTCTGACAAATGGTTAGAGGCCATGAAATCTGAGATAGGATCCATGTATGAAAACAAAGTGTGGACTTTGGAAATATTACCTGAAGGGCGAAAGGCCATTCAGAATAAATGGATCTTTAAGAGGAAGACGGACGCAGACGGTAATGTCACCGTCTATAAAGCTTGACTTGTGGCAAAGGGTTTTTCACAAGTTCAAGGAATTGACTACGATGAGACTTTCTCTCCCATAGTGATGCTTAAGTCCGTCAGAATCATGTTAGCAATAGCTGCATTTTTCGATTATGAAATTTGGCAGATGGATGTCAAAACAGCGTTCCTCAACGGTTTCCTTGAGGAAGAGTTGTATATGATGCAACTTGAAGGTTTTGTCGATCCAGAGAATGCTGACAAGGTTTGCAAGCTCCAGCGATCCATTTATGGACTGGTGCAGGCAGCTCTATAGTGTTTCTAATATTATATGTGGATGACATATTGCTGATTGGAAACAATATAGAATTTTTGGAAAGCGTAAAGGAATATTTGAACAAGAGTTTTTCAATGAAGGGCCTAGGAGAAGCTGCTTTCATATTAGGCATCAAGATCTATAGAGATAGATCAAAACGCTTAATATGACTTTCACATAGCACATACCTTGATAAAGTTTTGAAGAAGTTCAAAATGGATCAGTCCAAGAATGGGTTCTTGCCTGTGTTACAAGGTGTGAAGTTGAGTAAGACTCAATGCCCAGTGACTGCAGAGGATAGAGAAAAGATGAGCGTCACCCCCTATGCTTCTGTGATAGGCTCTATCATGTATGCAATGTTGTGCAGAAGACCAGACGTCAGCCTTGCCATAAGTATGGCCGGAAGGTTTCAAAATAATCCAGGAGTGGATCACTGGACGGCGGTCAAGAATATCCTAAAGTACCTAAAAAGGACTAAGGAAATGTTTCTCGTTTATGGAGGTGATCAAGAGCTCGTCGTAAAGGGTTACGTCGATGCAAGCTTTGACACTGATCCGGATGACTCTAAGTCTCAAAACGGATACGTATTTATTCTCAATGGGGGAGCGGTAAGCTGGTGCAGTTCCAAGCAAAGCGTGGTAGCTGATTCTACATGCGAAGCGGAGTACATAGCTGCCTTGGAGGCGGCGAAGGAAGGTGTCTGGATGAAGTAGTTCATGACGGATCTTGGAATTGTGCCCAGTGCATTGAACCCAATGACTCTGTTCTGTGACAACACTGGTGCCATTGCTCTAGCCAAGGAACCAAGGTTTCACAAGAGGACCAGACACATAAAGCGACGCTTCAATTCCATCCGCGATTACATCGAGGGAGGAGACATAAATATTTGCAAAGTACACACGGATCAGAATGTTGCAGATCCGTTGACTAAGCCTCTTCCGCGAGGGAAACATGATCAACACCAGAACTGTATGGGTGTTAGATTCATTACAATGTAAATCACATAGTGATGTGAGCTAGATTATTGACTCTAGTGCAAGTGGGAGACTGTTGGAAATATGCCCTAGAGGCAATAATAAAATGGTTATTATTATATTTCCTTGTTCATGATAAATGTTTATTATCCATGCTATAATTGTATTGATTGGAAACTCAAATACATGTGTGGGTACATAGACAACAATGTGTCCCTAGTAAGCCTCTAATGGACTAGCTCGTTAATCAAAGATGGATGTGGTTTCCTAGCCATGGACAAGAGTTGTCATTTGATGATGGGATCACATCATTAGGAGAATGATGTGATGGACAAGACCCAAACTATGAACGTAGCGTATGATCGTGTCAGTTTATTGCTATTGTTTTCTGCATGTCAAGTATGTGTTCCTATGACCATGAGATCATGTAACTCACTGACATCGGAGGAATACCTTGTGTGTATCAAACGTCACAATGTAACTGGGTGACTATAAAGATGCTCTACAGGTATCTCCGAAGGTGTCTGTTGAGTTGGCATGGATCAAGACTGGGATTTGTTACTCCATGTGACGGAGAGGTATCTCAGGGCCCACTCGGTAATACAACATCACAATGAGCCTTGCAAGCAAAGTGACTAAAGTGTTAGCCACGGGATCTTGTATTACGGAACAAGTAAAGAGACTTTCCGGTAACGAGATTGAACTAGGTATAGAGATACCGACGATCGAATCTCGGGCAAGTAACATACCGAGAAACAAAGGGAACATCGTACGGGATTAACTGAATCCTTGACATAGAGGTTCAACCGATAAAGATCTTCGTAGAATATGTAGGAACCAATATGGGTATCCAGGTCCCGCTATTGGTTATTGACCGTAGAGGTGTCTCGGTCATGTCTACCTAGTTCTCGAACCCGCAGGGTCTGCACACTTAACGTTCGGTGACGTTTCGGTATTATTGAGTTATGTATGTTGGTGACCGAAGGTTGTTCGGAGTCCCGGATGAGATCCCGGACGTCACGAGGAGCTCCGTAATGGCCCAGAGGTAAATATTTATATATAGGAAAGTGGTATTTGGGTTTCGAAAAAGTTTCGGGCACTTCCGGTAGTGTACCGGGAGTGACGAATGGGTTCCGGGGGTCCACCGGGAGGGGCCCACCCACCCCGGGGGGCCACATGGGCCCAAGAGGTGGCGCACCAGCCCCTGGTGGGCTGGGCAGCTGACCCCATAGGGGCCCATGCGCCCAAAGCAAAGGGAAAAAAGGGTGGAGGTGCCTTGGAGGGGAGGGACTCCTCCCTAGGGTTCCACCTCCCTTGTGTGAGGAGGACTCCCCCTAGGTTCGGCCGAACCCCTCCTTGGAGAAGGGGCTAGGGCTGCCTCCTCCCTCCCCTTCCCCCTATATATAGTGGGGGTTTTGAGGGCAGCCACCACCTGAAAAGCCATGTGCTGCCCTCTCTCCCTCTAGATCGTCTTCTCCTCTAGATTAGTTCAGTAGAGCTCGGCGTAGCCCAGCCGGATTAGTTCACCACCATCGCCACCACGCTGTTGTGCTGCCGGAGAACTCATCTACCTCTCTGCCCTTGCTTGCTGGATCAAGGAGGCGGAGATCGTCATCGAGTTGTACGTGTGCTGAACGCGGAGGTGCCGTCCGTTCGGCGCTAGATCATGATTGGATCGCGGGACGGCTTGCGATTTGGATCGCGAAGACGTTCGACTACATCAACCGCGTTTCTTAACGCTTCCTGCTTAGTGATCTACAAGGGTATGTGGATCCGATCTCCCCGATGCTCATCTCCATGGATAGATCTTGTGTGAGCGTAGGAAATTTTTTGTTTCCCATGCAACGTTCTCCAACAAATGTCGCCTACAGGGGGGTTGAATATGCGCTTTAAAATAATTACGGTTTAGGCTTGAACAAATGCGGAATAAAACTAGCGTTTAATATGTCAAGCACAAAACCTAAAACAACTAGGCTCACCTATGTGCACCAACAAATTATGCTAAGCAAGATAAACAACTGAGTGATAGCAAGATATATAGCATGAAACAATATGGCTATCACAAAGTAAAGTGCATAAGTAAAGGGCTCGGGTAAGAGATAACTGAGGCACGCGGAGACGACGATGTATCCCGAAGTTCACACCATTGCGGATGCTAATCTCCGTTTGGAGCGGTGTGGAGGCACAATGCTCCCCAAGATGCCACTAAGGCCACCGTAATCTCCTCACGCCCTCGCACAATGCAAGATATCGTGATTCTACTAAGGGACCCTTGAGGGCGGTCACTGAACCTGTACAAATGGCAACCCTTGGGGGCGGTCACCGTACTCGTACACTTTGGTAACCCTTGGGGGCGGTCACTGGAACCCGTACACATTGCTCGGGGTAATCTCCACAACCTAATTGGAAACCCCGACGCTTGCCTGGAGCTTTACACCACAATGATTGAGCTCCAAGACACCACCAACCATCTAGGGCGCCAAAGCACCCAAGAGGAACAAGCTCTAGGGTGCTCAAACACCCAAGAGTAATAAGCCTCTCAAACTTCACTTCCACGTATCACCGTGGAGAACTCAAACCTATGCACCAAATGCAATGGCAAGGGCACACGGAGTGCCCAAGTCCTTCTCTACCAAATCCCACCACAACAACTAATGCTATGGAAGAAAATGAGAGGAAGAATGAAGAAGAACATGAAGAACTCCAAGATCTAGATCCAATGGGTTCCCCTCACATAGAGGAGAAAGTGATTGGTGGAAATGTGGATCTAGATCTCCTCTCACTTTTCTCTCAAGAACTAGCAAGAATCATTGGAGGGATTGAGAGTTAGCAAGCTCGAAGAAGGTCAACAATGGGGGGCAAATACGAGCTCAAAGGATGAGATCCAATGGGGAAGAAGACCCCCTTTTATAGGTGGAAAAAAATCCAACCGTTACCCCCATAGCCCGCACACAAGCGGGACTACCGCTCCGGAGAGCGGCACTACCGCTTATAAGCGGTAGATCCAGGAAAGAACAAGAAAACGGCAGAAACCTCGAGGCGGTAGTGCCGCCGGAGTGGTACAACTGCTCCTGCCAGCGGTACTACCGCTAGTTAGCGGTACTACCGCTTGTTACAGCCGCTCAACTTACGCTTGGGTGGCGCGGGGCATCAGACATGTGTGTGGTGGCTGGCGCGGACGCCAGAACCACCTGAGCGGTACTACTGCTCCATAGCAGTGGTACTACCGCCTGAGTGTTGAAAATTGTCCTGAGAAAGAAACGGCCATAACTTCCGCATACGAGCTCCGAATTAAGCAAACTCAAGCTTGTTGGATAGAGGACGACAAGAGATGTGAAACCTCTATGAGTGAAGAACCGACAAAAACTCCAACATCGAAAACATCATAGAAGATGCATATGGACTCCGTTTTTGATGAACTCGAGCTTGTCATGAAGATGACCATAAGCTCTAAAACTCACAAAGAGAAACACCAAACAAGAACCAAGAAAGATGATGCAAGGATGCAAATGGTTTGAGCTCTCAACGAACGATACAATCAAGCTACTCACTTGAGAGCCCCCCTTGATAGTACGGTGATCTATCCTATAACCCGGTCTCCCAACTACCACCATGAGACCGGTAAAATAGAAAACCTATCAAGGGCAAACCTATACCTTGCACATAGTCCACTTGAGCTAGATGATGACGATCTTGACTTCCTCAAGATGGACCACATTTCTTGATTGCGTTGGCTCGATGAAGACTAATTGATTGCTCCCCCATACTCCACTATGGGTGATCCACACTTCGGCACATCTTCACAAGTCCATTGTCACCACAATGGATGACAAGCTTCAAGCATGATCTCTTCGTGATGCTCCACTTTAACTTGCTCACCGCAATCTTGATGACGATCACCACTTGATGTCATCCTCCATGGGTTGTATGAGATCTTCCTCTTGACGCAAGCCCATGGAAACATACCTAACCCACATAGAACTCTCACGTAGACCATGGGTTAGTACACAAAGTGTAATGGACAATGCTTACCATACCATGGGATCACTGGATCCCTCTCTGTACATCTTGTATGCTTTGTATGTTGATCAACTGGATTCACTCTTTGACTAGTCTTGATCAAACTTGTATCTTATCTTCTCTCTTCATAAAGATGATGTGATGTCTTGAAGGTAAACATGAATGCTCACACAATCTTCTTCTTCAAGACATGCTTGCAATAAGCTCAACTCTCACATGACCAATCTTTGGATAAAACCTTGAATACCACCTTGGTCACCATATAAACTCCTTGAAACCAACAGATGGACTTCAAGAAGTGCCTATGGACAAATCCTTCGAATATAACTCAAGGCAACCATTAGTCCATAAGGATTGTCATCAATTACCAAAACCAAACATAGATAAACGTGCTCTTACAGATGCAGATATGGAGTACATATGCGAGCACTATGTTGAGTCGTCAGACGGATCATCTGACGAGGAGGATGATGACCCACAAGTATAGGGGATCAATCATAGTCCTTTCGATAAGTAAGAGTGTCGAACCCAACAAGGAGCAGAAGGAAATGACAAGCAGTTTTCAGCAAGGTATTCTCTGCAAGTGCTATAAGTAATAGTGATAGATAGTTTTCTAGCAAGATAATTCGTAACAAGCGACAAGTAACAAAATAAGCAAGTGTGTAGCAAGGTAGCCCAATCCTTTTTATAGCAAAGGACGGCCCTGAAAGTTCTCTTATAGGAAGCAAAGTGCTCTCGAGGACACATGGGAATTTCTGTCTAGTCACGTTCATCATGTTGAGTTGATTCGCATTTGTTACTTTGATAATTTGATATGTGGGTGGACCGTTGCTTAGGTGTTGTTCTTACTTGAACAAACAACCTACTTCTGATTACCCCCTCTCGCAAGCATCCGCAACTACGAAAGAAGACTTAAGATAAATCTAACCATAGCATGAAACATATGGATCCAAATCAGCCCCTTATGGAATAACGCTTAAACTAGGGTTTAAGATTCTGTTACTCTCGCAACCCATCATCTACATATTAATCCACAACGCCTTCCCTTAGGCCCAAAGTATGGTGAAGTTTCATGTAGTCGACGTCACATAACACCACTAAAGGAAGCAACAACATACATATCATCAAAATATCGAACGAATACCAACTTCACATGATTACGTATAACAAGACTTCTCCATGTCCTCGAGAACAAAAGTAACTACTCACAAATCATCACCATGTTCAAGATCAGAGGTGTAATGCATATGATAAAGGATCCAAACATATTATCGTCCACCAAGTAAACCAACAAGCATCAACTACAAGATGTAATCAACACTACTAGCAACCCCCAGGTACCAATCTGAGGTTTTGAGACAAAGATTGAATACAAGAGATGAACTAGGGTTTGAGATGAGATGGTGCTGGTGAACATGTTGATGAAGATTGGTCCTCCCATGAAAGAGGAAGTGTTGGTGATGACAATGGCTTCGATTTCCCCCTCCCGGAGAGAAGTTTCCTCGACAGAATCTCTTTGCCAGAGAGCAAAAGGGCTCCTGCCCAGGTTTCCGCCTCGAGACGGCGGCACTTTGTCCAAAAAGTATCCTCTTGATTTTTTTAAGGTCAAAACACTTCATATAGCAGAAGAAGGGACTGGAGCTTGCATGTGGGCCTCCCAAGCCATCAGGGCGCGCCCTATTGGCTTGGGAGCCACAGGTGGACCCCCTCTGGTGTTTCTTCACTTCAGAAATTCAGATATATTCCATAAAAAATCCTCGTGAAGTTTCAGGTCATTTGGGGTCCAGAAAATTTTCAGCTTTCCCCATGGCTTTCAAGTCAAGAATTCTTGTTTCCGGCAATTTCCCTCGCCGTGTTAGATCTTGCAAATTAAGAGAGAAAAGGAATTAGAATTATATCATAGAATGAAATAATGACCAAGAACAACATAACTATTAATAAGAAATCATGATGCAAAATGGACGTATCAACTCCCCCAAGCTTAGACCTCGCTTGTCCTCAAGCAAAAGCCAAACTTGATAATAATGACCACATAATTAGAGAGAGATGCGTCGATAAAAAGAAAATACGGACATGCGAGCATCATGAATAATACCATACCAGCAAGCTTTCATCATATAACTTCTCATAAACAAGTAACAATCTATCCACATATATTGAAGTATGGAGCATAAACTTTATTGACAACCAACAAACTATGTTCTTAGTCATTGAGACAATCACAATTCATCGTATTTCAGAGAAGAGTCTATGTAAGAGCTTTCATTTTAGCAAGTTCACATACTCAACTATCATTTAGTCTTCTATGATTGCTAACACTCAATGCATATTTTTGGAGCAAACGTCCCCGTTAGACACATAGGAAGATGGGGGCTTTATTTTTTTCGCCACCCAACTTATTTACCTCAAGGATAATGTCAACAATAATAACTCATGATCATCTACATCCAACTGGATATATATGCCTGGATCTTTCCCCAACACATGATGCTTGCCACTAAAGAGTTAATAAGATGGAATAGGGATGAACATTATTGACTCTTGCATAAAAGTAAATGCCGAAAAGTAAAAAATTGGCCATTCGTAGAGGGAAGCAGAGGTTGTCATGCGCTTTTTATTTTGGATGTGCAAACTCTTAATGTAAAGAAACGTCACTTTATATTGCCCCTTGTGATAGCAACCTTTATTATGCAGTCCGTCGCTTTTATTTCTTTGCCATCACAAGATCGTACAAAGCTTATTTTCCCTTAAAATAAAAGATGATACATATTTTTTAGGAGCAATTTTTATTGCCTTATGCACCGATGACAACTTACTTGAGGGATCTTATTCAGTCCATAGGCAGATATGGTGGACTCTCACGGCTAGAAACTGGGTTTAAGGGTTATGGATGCACAGGTAGTATCTCTACTTAGTGCGAATTTTTGTGCTAGAAGAAGATAATAGACAAGCACCACATGTTAGAGGATCCATGACAATGTAACTTCTATATGAATGTAAACAAACATAACTCATTACGCTGTCTTCCTTGTCCAACATCAACTATTCAATCTTGTAGAAATTATTTGATGGGGGCTCACAATCAAAAAATATGTGCAAGATAGTGTATTTGTATATGAATCTCCTCTCATCTTTCATAATTTTGCATGGATTGTATTGGTGACTAATACTATGTTCGTTAACTCCCAACAACTTTTACCAAGAACACTTCTTTTCATGTGAAGTCATTACTCCCCATGGGATTAGCATGTGATCTTTCTACTTCTTTTATTTCATTGCTATGATTGATATATGAGAGTAAAGCAGCAAACTCAAACTAATCTTTATTATATCATTCTCACACTCGGTTATAGGGATAGATAGATCACAAAGCAAGCACTCTAAGCAAAGCAATACTAAACTTTTATTCCTCTAGATCACTAAATAGCTAAGGATCGAACTAAGAAAGATGATAACGGTAAAAGTGATGGTGATACGATACTAGGGCACCTCCCCCAAGCATGGAACAAGCTAGAGGTGGTGCCCATACCCATGTACTCAAGTGTCCTTCTTGGGTGATGGCGGTGATGAAGTGATCCTCTTAGAAATGATGCTCTTTAGGATATGGATCTCCTCCTTAAGTTTATCGACCTCTCGCTTAAGGTCTAGGTTTTCCTTCCGAAGTTTGTTGGTGATGTTCATTGATCCTTCCATCAAAGGATGGGTTTTACTAGTGGAGGCAACGGTAGTGTCTACCTGCGTATGATGATAAGGGGTAAATCGAGTATTGGAAGGTGTAACCTTGCTTGGTAAGCTCGACTTTTTGAACTCCACATGCATATCTCCAGGTTGAGGTAGAGGTATCTCTTCCTCTGTTGACCACCCATAAGGATCAATATCCCCATAAACTCGGGGATTGGTGATGAGATGTGAGACATAGCTCTCCCCTCCTGAATCTTGTGATGACATATAGCTTCTAAATCTGTCAGAAAAACAGCTCGAAACAAGAACAAAGGGGAAACTTGCGATGCGGTGGTCAAAACATACGAGAGTATATATAATGATTTTTTCTAGGACAAAGTCGGTAGAAGAATACTTTGGTAAGCTCGAAAAAAGAGAAAAAGAAAAAGAAAAGGAATGGAAAGAAGAAAAAAAGATAAACAAGAAAAGAAAAAAAATTAAATGAGTGAAAAAGAGAGAAGGGACTTTGCTACTATCCTTTACCACACTTGTGCCTCAAAGTGGCACCATGTTCTTCATACGGAGAGTCTCTTGAGTTGTCATATTCATATGCTAGTGGGAATTTTTCATTATAGAACTTGGCTTGTATCTTCCGATGACGGGCTTCGTCAAATGCCCGAGGTCTTCATCAACAAGCAAGTTGGATGCACACCCACTTAGCTTCCGTTGATCTTTCATACGCTTATAGCTCTAGTGCATCCGTTGCATGGCAATCCCCACTACTCGCATTGATATCTATTGATGGGCATCTCCATAGCTCATTGATACGCCTAGTTGATTGATACTTGTGATCTGCGTTGGGTTTTCCGTGAAGATGAACGGGTAATTACAGCACAAAGTGGGTAAGTATTTCCCTCAGTTATGAAACTAAGGATTATCGAACCAATAGGAATATCAATCCTCAGCCGTCTTCAGTGGCCGCACACAAATGAACAAACAACTTGCACCCAATGCGGGCAAGAGGGTTGTCAATCCCCTTGATCTCGTTATTTGCAAGCAAATGAATTGTGTAGATAATTGTTGATGAATACAAATTCCAAATAAATAAAAAGTAAATAAAGGCAGCGAGGTAATTGTAGTTTTTGTAAATATATAAGTGAATAGACCCGGGGGCCATAGCGTTCTCTAGTGGCATCTCTCATGTAGGCGACATACGCTGGGTAAACAAATTACTGTTGGGAAATTGATAGAAAAGCAGATAGTTATGCGATGTTCACGGGAATGATCATGTATATATTACTCCACTCATAAGCAAATAGGCCGACTCCTACCTGCACCTATTACTATTACTCCACTCATCGACCGCTATCCATCATGCATCTAGAGTATTAAGTAAAACAGAGTAATGCTTGGAGAACGATGACATGATGTAGACAAACTAAACTCAAACAATATGATTGAACCCCATCCTTTTATCCTTAGTAGCAACAACACAAAGACGCATCTTGTCCCCTACTTTGTCACTGGGATATAGAAACTCGCCAGGTTGAACCTACCACAACACACCACTCCCACCGATGAAATATCAATCTACTTGGCCAAAGCACATCAATAGATCGGAGAGCATTACAAAGCTATAATGATCATGCAATTAAGAGACAATATATATCAGAGGTATCTCAAATACTTTTCATGAATAATCTGAACATAAACCCACAATTCATCGTATCCCAACAAACACACAGCACAATAGGATTACATCGGATAGATCAAAGCGAAGATGCGATGATCATTGTATTGACGATCATAAGATAGAGAGATTGCCATCTAGGTACTAGCTATGGACCCGCAGGTCTGTGGTGAACTACTCACACATCATCATGAGGGCAGCAAGGTTGATGAAGAGGCCCTCCGTGCTCGATCCCCCCTCCGCCAGGGTGCCGAAACAGAGCTCCAGATGGCCTCACGACGGAACAGAGACTTGCGGCGGCGAAAAAAGGGTTTCGGGACTGCCTTCAGGGTTTTTGCAATATTAGAGAATTTATAGGCCGAAGAGGGACGTCGGGAGAGCCACGAGGGGGCCACCACATATCAGGGCGCGACCCCCCAGGGCGCGCGCCCTGATGTGTGGTGGGTCCCTCGTCCACCTCCTGGCCTCCTTCCGAAGCTTCTAGGTCTTCTTATAGTTCAAAAAAAATCATCAAAAAGTTTCGTGGCAATTGGACTTCATTTGGTACTGTAAACCTGAAAAGGCAAAAACATGCAGAAAACAGCAACTGGCACTGGGCACTGGGTCAATAGGTTAGTGCTCAAAAATATTATAAATTGGTAAATAAAGACCCAAAACATATCCTAGAATGATAGTATATCAGCATGGAACAATCAAAAATTATAGATACGTTGGAGACGTATCAAGCATCCCCAAGCTTAATTCATTCTCGTCCTCGAGTAGGTAAATGATAAAAAACAGAATTTTTGATGTGACATGCTATCCACTATGTAATCTTATGCGTGTATGCTCATTGAGAAAAGATGAATCAACAAATACTAACATAGCAATAATTAAAATGTAAGAAACAAAATTGTTAATTCTTAAAAGTATACGATCCTTAAGAAATGTTTACCCCCATTCATCTTGTTATATTAGCAAGGCAGGGCTCCATCTTCAGCACATTAATACAAATGTTAAGCACCACGGTGTCCAAGTCAGGCAATTGGTTCGTACTTTTTCAATATGCATCAACTTTTTATTCTTCACACAATACATGAGCGTGAGCCATTGGACATAGCATTTAAGTGGAATAGAGTATGGTGGTAGATATCAAAGGGGTAGGAAGTGGAGAAGGTAGTCTCACATTAACTAGGAGTACCAACGGGCTATGAAGATGTGAATGCGAGGAGTAGGGATTGCCATGCAAATGATGCACTAGAGCTATAAGTGTATGAAAGCTCAAATGAAGCTAAGTGGGGTGTGCATCCAACTTGCTTGCTCATGAAGACCTCGGGCATTTGAGGAAGCCCGTCATAGGAATATACAAGCCAAGTTTGTAATAATGAATAGGTAATTCCCACTAGCATATGAAAGTGATATATCATGAAACTCTCTACATGAAGAGCATGGTGCCACTTTGAGGCACAAGTGTGGTAAAGGATAGTAGCAAAGTCCCTTCTCTCATTTTCTCTCTTTTTTTGAATGGATGGTGGGCTCATTTGGCCTCCCCCATCTTTATTTTCGTCCGGAGTCTCATCTCGACTTATGGGAGAATCATCGTCTCCATCATTCTGTCCTCACTGGGACAATGCTCTAATAATGATGATCATCACACTTCTATTTACTTACAACTCAATATGGAGAACTGATATGAAGATATGACTCTGTATGAATGCCTCTAGCAGTGTACCCGGATGTGCAATGATCTAGCATGACATGTATCAAAAACATTATGAACGGTGGCTTTGCCACAAATACTATGTCAGCTCTATATGATCATGCAAAGCAATATGATGATGAACGAACTAGTCATGTGAAGTGACGATGGAATTTGCTATGCAATATATCTCGGAATGGCTATGGAAATGCCATGATAGGTAGGTATGGTGGCTGTTTTGAGGAAGATATAATAAGGATTATGTGCAACAGAGCGTGTCATGTCACGGGCTTTGGATGCACGGGCGAAAGTTGCACCGGTCCTCGAAGTGAGAACGGGATATGCACGGTACCGAAGAGGCTAGCAAATTATGAAAAGGTGAGATTGCGTATGTCCATGGTTTCACATTAGTCATAAAGAGCTCATATACTTATTGCAAAGTTTTATTAGCTTATCATAGATCAAAGTACTAATTGCATGCCCCGAGGGAAGAGGTTGGTAGGAGTTAACCATCGCGCGCTTCCGACCCGAAACAACACTAGGATTTCAACGAGGAATAGAAATGCTCACACATCATCACCATGCCTCTTTAGTTTTTAGATGAACAAAAAGGTCAACCTTTCTTAATATCGACACTTCTACGGTTTAACAATTATGAACTCACACCTATTTCATATTACTACACCAATCTCATTGACCCACAATTTCTTTATATGTGCTACATGATGGTTTTGATTATCACTCATTGAATACCTAATATTCTTGGACTAGTCTTTATGACCCATGCAAATTACCGTCACTATTTATTATCTCTCAAACAAATATAAGTGAAGAATGAGAGTGAAATTATTTCTATAAAATCTACACGCCACAGATAACCCACAAGTGTAGGGGATCGTTTGTAGCCTTTTTCAGTACATAAGAGTGTCGGACCCAACGAGGAGCTAAAGGTAGAACAAATATTCCCTCAAGTTCTATCGACCACCGATACAACCCTACGCACACTTTAACGTTTGCTTTACCTAGAACAAGTATGAAACTATTTTGTAGGTGATAGGATAGTTTGCACGAATAAAACTAGAAGTACTATGTGGGAATAAAACTACGAGTAAATGCAAGATAATAAAAGTTAGCTGTTTAGTAGAAAGCTTTTGTCAAACAAGAAGGTTATTTGTCCCTAGGCAATTGATAACTAGACCGGTAATCATTATTGCAATTTTATATGAGGGAGAGGCATGAGCTAACATACTTTCCATACTTGGATCATATGCACTTATGATTGGAACTCTAGAAAGCATCCGCAACTACCAAAGATCATTAAGGTAAAACCCAACCATAGCATTAAGTATCAAGTCCTCTTTACTCTCATATGCAACAACCCACCTACTCGGGTATGTGCTTCTGTCACTCATGCCACCCACCATAAGCAAATCATGAACATATTGCAACACCCTACAGCGGGGATCCCTCACGTTTGTGCGACACAGAGGGCACCATAGGACATCACCAAAATAAAACATACAAATCATACCAACCACGATCATCAATTAGCCCATAGGACAAAACGGATCTACTCAAACATCATAGGATAGCCACATATCATTGGGAAATAATATATGGAGTTGAGCACCATGTTTAAGTAGAGATTACAGCGGGGAAAAGAGGTGTTAGACCGCTGCATAGAGGGGAGAGAGTTGGTGTTGACGGCGGCGAAGTTGTTGGTGTAGATCGCCGTCACGATGATTGCCCCGACGGCATTCCGGAGCCACCGGGAGAGAGGGGGAGCGAGCCCCCCTCCTTATTCTTCTTCCTTGGACTCCTCCCTAGATGGGAGGAGAGTTCCCCCTCTGGTCCATGGCCTCCATGGCGACGGAGGGGCAGGAGCCCCTCCAAGATTGGATCTCCCTCTCTGTTCTCTTCTATTTCGCGTTCCTGTTTTCTGGCCGAAAACCGTTTCTTATATCCCCGGAGATCCATAACTCTGATTGCCCTGAGATTTTAACACGATTTTTTCCGGATATAAGCTTCCTTGCGCCCGAAGTAGAGCTCCAACCGACTTACGAGGTGACCACAACCCACCACGGCGCGCTTGGGCCCTGGGGCGCGCCCTGGTGTACTATGGGGGCAGTGGGCCTCCTTTTGCGTTGATTCCAACTCCCAAAAATCACATATATTCCAAAATAATTCTCCGTAATTTTTTATCACGTTTGGACTTCATTTGATATGGATATTCCGCGAAACAAAAAACAAGCAACAAACAGGAATTGGCACTGAGCACTGCATCAATATGTTAGTCCAATAAATCATATAAAATGTTGCCAAAAATATGTGAAAGTTGTATAATATTGGCATGAAACAATAAAAAATTGTAGATATGGCGGAGACGTATCAGCATCCCCAAGCTTAATTCCTGCTCATCCTCGAGTAGGTAAATGATAAAAATAATAATTTTTGATGTGGAATGCTACCTAGCATAATCTTGATCATATATCTAATCATGGCATGAATATTAAGACATGAGTGATTCAAAACAATAGTCTATAATTTGACATAAAGACATTAATACTCAAGCATCCCAACAAACAATCATGTCTTTCAAAATATCAAGGCTAAAGAATGCTATCCCTACAAAATCATATAGCCTTGTCATGCTCTGTCTTCTTAACACAAAGTATAAATCATGTACTACCCCGGTGTCAGCCAAGCAATTGGTTCATACTTTTTAACGCGCTTCAGCATTTTCAACTCTCACGCAATACATGAGCGCAAGCCATGGATATAGCACTATGGGTGGAATAGAATGCGGTGGTAGACATTAATATAGAGAAGACAAAAAGAAAGATAGTCTCACATCGAAGCGGCTAATCAACAGGCTATGGAGATGCCCATCAATTGATATCAATGCGAGGAGTAGGGATTGCCATGCAACGGATGCACTAAGAGCTATAAGTGTATGAAAGCTTAAACTGAAACTAAGTGGGTGTGCATCTAACTCTATAATGGGAAATTCCCACTAGTATATGAAAGTGACAACATAGGAGACTCTCTATATGAAAAACATGGTGCTACTTTGAAGCACAAGTGTGGAATTAGCATGCCCCTTCTCTCTTTGTCTCTCATTTTTTCTTTTTTTTCTTCTTTTTTTTTATATTTGTCCAGAGCCTCATCCCGACTTGTGGGGGAATCATAGTTTCCATCATCCTTTCCTCACTGGGACATGCTCTAATAATGAATAATGATGATCATCACACTTCTATTTACTTACAACTCAATATTACAACTCGATAGTAGAACAAAGTATGACTCTATATGAATGCCTCTGGCAGTATACCAGGATGTGCAATGATCTAGCGTAGCAAAGATATCAAAAAACAGACAAGCCATGGAAACATCATGCTAGCTTTCTTACGATCATGTAAAGCAATATGACAATGAATGCTCAAGTCATCAAAATGGAAGCGGTGGAAGTTGCATGGCAATATATCTCGGAATGGCTATGGAAATGCCATAATACGTAGGTATGGTGGCTGTTTTGAGGAAGATATAATAAGGCTTATGTGTGATAGAGTGTATCATATCACGGGGTTTGGATGCACCGGCGAAGTTTGCACCGACTCTCAAGGTGAGAAAGTGCAATGCACGGTATCGTAGAGGCTAGCAAATTGCGGAAAGGTAAGACTGCGTATAATCCATGGACTCACATTAGTCATAAAGAACTCACATACTTATTGCAAAAGTTTATTAGCCCTCGAAGCAAAGTATTACTACGCATGCTCCTAGGTGGGAGTTTGGTAGGAGTTAACCATCGCGCGCCCCCGACCTTCACACAAAGATAGACAATCAAGGATAAATTGTGCTCCAACTTCTTGGCATAACGGGAGACTATACGTGCATGCTTCGGGAATCACAAACCTTAACATCAATATTATTACTAACCACAACCGTTTACTAGTACCTCCCACATATTATCCTCTCTATATCGCAAAACTATTGCAAGGAATCAAACATATCATATTCAGTGATCCATACGTTTTATGTAGGATTTTATGACTAACCATGCAAATGACCAATTCCCGTTGACTCTCTTAATAGATATAAGTGAAGAAAGAGAGTTTAATTCTTTCTACAAATTACCATGCTCTAATAAATATAAGTGAAGCAAAAGAGCATTCTACAAATAACTGTTTTCTATGTGAAGAGAAACAGGCAATCCAAACTTCAAATGATATAAGTGAAGCACATGAAGCATTCTATAAAGCCATACTCAAAAGATATAAGTGAAGTGCAATGAGCATTCTATAAATCAACCATGGACTATCTCATACCAGCATGGCGCATAAAATAAAAGTGAAAGCTAAACACAAAAGATGCTCTAGGATTTACACATATCACATGAACGAAACGAAAACGAAAACATACCGATACTTGTTGAAGAAAGATCGGATGCCTTCCGGGGCATCCCCAAGCTTAGATGCTTGAGCCTCCTTGGATATTTAATTGGGGTGCCTTGGGAATACCCAAGCTTTAACTCTTGCCTCTCCTCCTTCTCCTCATATAGAGACCTCCTCGATCTTTGAACACTTCATCCACACAAAAGTTAACAGAAAACTGGTGAGATCCATTAGTATAATAAAGCAAATTACTACTTTAAGTACTGTTGCAAACCCATTCATATTTTATATTTGCATTATCCCTGTTGTATTATAACTTCTCCATGTCTTATACCACCGATAAAATCGATAGTTTCATCAAAACAAGCAAAGCAATGCATGAAAAACAGAATCTGTCTTACGCAGGACAGTCTGTAGCAATCTGAACTTTGACCATACTTCTGTAACTCCAATTTTTTTGAAAAAATAGGACGAAATAAACATTATGTATAGAAATATTGTTCAAAAATTTCAGAAACTTTTGACGTTCCAGTAAAAAATGTAAATTCACGCACTACAGCCACAGTTTCTGTTTTTACACCGCACATACCAACAAGCAATCTAATCATCCTAAAGGCAAATCTTGGCACATTATTTTTATAATACAATGGATTTGTACAAGGGGATATTTTTTTTGAAAAGTTTATGTGATTCAAGATTCACAAAGTTTCCATGGGCATGAACAAAGTTCAAGGAATTGCCCCACTTTCATGATGTTCGTCTCTCTCACTTTCACTTTTCTTTTTGTGATGTTTTAGGTTACCCTCTATATTTTTTTGTTTTTAAACTTTATAAAAGCCCTCAACAGAATAAAATGACTCTCTAAAACTTCCGGGTTGTCTCCCTGGCAGCGCTTTCTTTAAAGCCATTAAGCTAGGCATAAAGTGCTCAAGTAATGGATCCACCCGGATCCCAAGGTATATCAAATCCAATTTTAATTAACAATGATTTGTAATTTAGTAGTTAGCACAAAGCAACATATATCATGCAATGACGAAGTCTAACTCTCTTCCTATGCATCGGCATGTCATAAAAGAACAATTCATGCACATCAAGTAAAGGCCAATACATAGTATAAACAGTTTCTTGCAATTTTATCATATTGGAAACATAAAGAGGTGGAGATGTAGTTCCTCTATCATAATAATCGCAAGTAGGAGCAGCAAGCACATGCATATTATATTCATCAAAATAATCATGTGTAGTAGCAAAACGCAACCAATCAATATAATCCTTAATAAGAGCAAACTTCTCCGATATAGTGTAGTTGGGAGAATTCAAAAAGATAATAGGACTATCATGTGTGGGTGCAATAGCAACAATTTCATTCTTAACATAAGGAACTATAGCAAGTTCATCTCCATAAGCATAATTCATATTGGCATCTTGGCCACAGGCATAGCAAGCATCAAGTTCATCAAAAAGGGATATTTCAAAAGAATCCACGGGATCATAGCAATTATCATAGCATTCATCCTTCGGTAAGCACGAAGGTGTCGGTGTCAAAACCGGCGGATCTCGGGTAGGGGGTCCCAAGCTGTGAGTCTAGGATCGATGGTAACAGGGGACAAAGGAGACGATGTTTACCCAGGTTCGGGCCCTCCTATGGAGGTAAAACCCTACGTCCTGCTCGATTATATTGATGTGTATGAAGGTTAGAGAGTTGATCTACCACGAGATCAAATAGCTAAAACCCTAGATGAGTTTCCCTGTCTTACAATCTAAAACCCTCTGGCTTATATAGACGCCAGGGGTCCCTAGGGTTACACATGGTCGGTTGACCACCGAAGGAAAAAATGTGCCTATTCTACTATCTTAAACTTGAAAGACACGCCACGGCTCCTGAGGTCTCCTCCCTAGCGACGGGGCCTTCGATCAGTCCAATCCTCAGCGAGCGGCCCATGAGTCCGGCCTATAAGAAATAGGCCGGCAGTCCGAGAACCCCTTAATCCCGGACTCCCTCAGTAGCCCCCGGACTAGCCTCCAATGCCGAGGCATATTATCCGGACAATCTTGCGCGTCAAAGTCTTCGGCTTGCGAGGCGAGTCCCTCTATCCCTTCTTGTTCGACAACCATCCCGTCATCGATGGACTCTCAATCGTTGAGAACTTGCGGGACCCATTGTAACAACTTCAACGCCCCTCGATCCCTGTGCGCTGAGGGGAGACGGGCGGCCCAGCATCTTTCTACAAGACTGTCCTTCCCACAAGGAGGGCACCACCCATTTAAACAGGCTTAATCGTGGTCTGAGCCACCCCTTCCTCTTCTTCATCAGAAAAAGCTTCAAACGAGAGATCACCAAAAAACATGGCGAGCGTCCCTGGCTCTTCCTCGCGTCCTTACGGCACCCTTCCCAGGGATTGGGCAAGTTGCTATGTATCCCTCCTTCGGCTGCGCGACCTCGAGACCCAAGGTTATCTTCCCTCCTCGGATCTGGCGGCTACCCGCGCCGGATTAACTTCTTATGGCAATGAGGCCTTCGCAGAGAACTTCCCTAACCCTCACAAGGGAGAGCGGGTATGCTTCGTGCCTTTCCTCTTGCGGGGCCTAGGGTTCCCCATTCATCCCTTCTTGAGGGGATTATTGGAATTCTACGGGATCCAGCTCCATCATCTTACCCCCGGATCTATTCTGCACATCTCGGGCTTTGTTGCTCTTTGCGAGATGTTTCTGGGCTGCGAGGCCCACTTTGGATTATGGAGGAAGTACTTCTGTCTCGTCCCCCGCACTCGGGGTGAGACAATTCGGGAAGTCGGAGGAGCCGAAGTATGTCGTATAGCCGGGATAGGGTATCCAGTGGGGACTCCGAAGAAGGAGCCCGAAGAATGGTCCTCGGAGTGGTTCTATATTGAGGACGAGCTCGGAGGGGTCTGCCCGAATACTCCGACGCCCCTTTGAAGAAAAGGTATAACTGGCGACCGAAGAGTTCATCCCAAGAGGAAGATGCCGAAGTGCAACGCCTGGCTACCCAAGTAAGGCTGGTAGCTCATAACAAGTTGACCATTATTGATGTGATGGCCGCCGCCATCGCCCGATGCGTTCAACCCCTTCAGCAAAGGATACACCCTTTGTGGCGTTACAACGGAACAAGTGACACCACTCGTTCCCGACGGCTAGACCCTGCCAATCAAGCGGCGATGGCGGCCGTACTGGCAGACCTGTTCAAAGGGGAAGAAAAAGACTTTGTTCGGCTACCGGTTAAGGAGGGCTACTCGGGTTATAACCCCATCGAATGGGTAAGCCTTTCGACTTTGTGACCTGAGTTCGGGTTTTTCACTTGCCCCCTTTTGACCGAAGCTTTCAATCTGTGCGAACAGAGATGGAGGTGCTTTGTCGAGACAATCAACTGTCCGGCGCCTCAACCAGAGAACTACTCTCGTGATGACGATCCAAGATTCCACGATGATCCGGAACTGTCGATCGAGCACGAAGACGGGGTATTTTACCAAGAGATCCTTGATGGTTCAAAGGTGGCTATCATAGCCGATCACCCCGGGTCACTCCCTTCTTCTACTATAGGCAAAAAGAAAAATTCTTCCCGTAAAAGGCAAGCGACCTTCGTCGACCCGAATGTGCCGGTTTCTGCTCCCAAGCGTCGTCGGTCCACGCGACGAACGTCGACTACGACAACAATGCCCGGACCGAACAGCAGCAGGAGTCCTTCATGTGAGCCAACCACGGGGACAACCCCGACCACTTGTTCAACCAAAAGGTACCTCGTTCGGCCGCTTAATCTATTGTTAACATGATCGATAGGATTTTACAGAAGATCTCATGTCGAAATACTAAGGAAACGAGTACAACCGTCTTCTGCTGGGAATGTTGCCGGGGTGCCTGGCAGCACTCATGAATCAAGACCTTCTGCTCATGCTGAACCTGCTGCGCAGACCCCTGTGGCCAATCAGGCCCCTGAAGATTCCAAGGACGCAGTATCAGTCACTAACTCCGAGGTAGAGAGTGTGATGAACCACCGGCGGCGACAAGAAGCCCTGCGCCACCAGGTGTTTTCCGGACAAGAGTTTAATGCTCTATGTTCGATAGATGCGTACATTGGAGCTGCCCGAGCTGGGCTTGGGGAAGCCTTAAAATTGATATCTTCCAGCCTGAGGTGAGTGATTGGTTTTAATAATCCGGACACACGTATTAACCCAGTAGTCCCCGAGCCTTGAATTGGTCGGGACGACCGAGTTAAGGATCCGTGTATTGTTTTATTGATGATGTAGGCTTCAAGGCAGCAGAATGAGCAATTGGCCAAGGACCTGGAGGTGAGCCGAACGCAGGTGCAAGCCGTGAAGGCCGAACTTGAACAAGTGAAGAATTTTACCCGGGAGGCGCATGGTGAGTATGTCCATTTGGCCGATCTTAGTATATAGTCTCATGGTGACACAGGGGTACTTGTAGCAGCTGAGTCTATAGGGCAGTTGCAAAAAGATTTAGATGCAGCCTGTCGGGGATATACCCCACGGTATGACCCGGAATGGTTATGACCCGGTTACAGTTATGACCCGGAATGGTTATGACCCGGAATGGTTATGACCCGGTTACAGTTATGACCCGGAATGGTTATGACCCGGTTGACAGTTATTACCCGGCAGACAGTTAAGTCCCGGAGATGAGTCCCTGAAAGATGAGTCCCTGGAGATGAGTCCCTGGAGATGAGTCCCTGGAGATGAGTACCTGAAAGATGAGTCCCTGAAGATGAGTCCCTGGAGATGAGTCCCTGAAGATGAGTCTTGAAGATAAACCCGGTTGTAAGCCGCCCGGGACTGTAAGCCGCCCGGGACTCAGAAGCCCGCGATGGATAGTCATAATAGGTTAAGTCTTAATCCGACTTGGACTCTACATGTATACCGCCCCTTCAACTTATATAAGGAGGGGCAGGTCACCCCAAGAGGGTCAAGTTTTTAGACGTCTCAATAGACAGGTCTTAGACAGACAAGTCATTAGAGATAGTCAGATTAGAGGTTCTCGAGATTGGAGGTAGCGACTCCGCACCCTTGTAATCGAGATCGTGATCATCATCAATATAGACAAAAAGCAGGACGTAGGCTTTTACCTCTATCAGAGGGGCCGAACCTGGGTAAACTCGCGTCTCTCGATTCCGACCAACCCTTCTCAAGCCGCCACCTAGTTGCGATGACCTCACACCTAAAGTTCTCTCACGAGGACATCTACCGTGACAAATCCACGATAGTTGGCACCCACCGTGGGGCCAACACACGGTGGTGTTGAGTTTTTGAAGGATCTTTCCCAGGTTTCGAGAAGTTCGCAAAGTCCCGGATGAAGAAAAGCCGGTTTTTGCAAGGACCTACATCAATGTTGAGTTCACTAAATCAAGATCAGAAATTTTTATGGCGTTCATCAGTTCGGTTGGCAAGATCGTTAAAGAAGATTCCGAAGGTTAGCATGATGGGGGTCGCCATTTTTGTTCAGCATGGATTCACCGGGTCCGATGGACGCAAATCGCCAACACGCATCAGGCCAAGCCCCCATCAAGTCAAACTACGGATTAAACACTGTTTGGCAATTGACCCGGATGCCTCTGCCATGGTGGCAGCCGCCTCTGCTAAGCAAAGGAGTACTAATCAGATACGACTCCAAGTATAACAGCCCGCAAGTCAAAAACTACTTAAGATGGAAAGGAGTACTACTTGATCCAGCAGAGATTCACGTGAGCTAGTACTACTCAAGGAAGAGAAAAAGGAAGTAAGACTCGGTCTCTGCCTCGGATTGGCCAGGGCGCACAAGCTCCGCCTCGGACTCGCCAAGGTCGCTCCGGCTCACGCACTTCTGTCAAACCGCCGTTCGGGCCAGGCCTTGCCGCTCCGATGAGCCGCCACCTCCGCTGAGGCTCGCCTCGCCGGCGCTAGTCTGCCGTTCTACGCCTCCGCTCCGAGCACCCTTGGCCGCCTCCATAAACCCGACCGTTGCCGAGCCTCCTCGGCCCTGAGCCGCCTCCGCCAAGTCACCGACGAGCTGCCTTCAACCTCGTCAAACCACTGCTCGATCCCGCAAAAATCAGGTCTAGTCGGGCGCGCCTCCGCCACCGCTCGCGTGGCTTCGCCGAGCCGCCGGCCGTCTCCAAGACGCTCCTCCCCTGCAGACGTCCGAGCCGCCGCCGTTCTGGCCCTGAGCCGGCCTCGCCTCGTCAAGGGCTGCTGAGCCGCTGGCCTTTCCAGGCCGCTTCCGCCTCCGAGAGCCGACTCCGCGGGCGAGGGGCTGGTCTTTGTCAAGTCGCCGTTCCGAGCCGCCGAAGTCCTCCGCGGCCTTGAGTCACCCTGGGCTCGCCACGGCCTCGAGCTGCCATCATTGACCCGCCGCCTCCTCTGGCAACTCGCCCCGCCCGGGCTCCTCGTCTGAGCTCGACCAGGGCTGATGCGCCACCGGCACCGCTTCGGCACCGCGCGCCCGCGGCCCGTCCTTGCCAGTTCCGCCTGCCTTGCCTCTGGCCTGGCCACGCGCCGGCCTCTGCTCCTCTGCCATGAGTCGCCGTAACACCTCGCTTCACCCCGCCGGCTTCGCGCCCGTTCCGCCGTGCTTCGCCCTGCTGCTAGTACCGAGCCGGCCTGCCACTGGTAAACCGAGACGCCGCGAGCCACCGTGCCTGCTGGCTCTCCGCTGCGCCTGCTGGCCCTCCGTGGCGACCGCAATGACTTGCCTGGGACGACCCGGCCCCCTTCACGCGCGCCTTTGCCAGGCCGCACCTGCCGCCGCTTGCCTGAGTGCCGCCGCCGCTGCTGCCGTTTGCCGGATGCCGCCGACGTTCCGGAGACACCGCCATACAACTCCAGCGCCGTTACCTTCTGCCGTGTCAGATTCACCACCCTGAACCGCCATCTCTGACACCAAGGATATTCACGCGCCGCTGAGCTTTGTGCCGACGCTTGTCCCGCATCCGTGCCGCCACCGCGCAACTCCGCCTCCACCTCGCCGTTGCGCCCGCGTGCCGGCTCCCTTCGCTCTGCCTCGCCTTAAGCTGCCTCAAGCTGGCCGCCGACGTTGCCCCCTGACCGCCGCCGCGTCCTGCTAGCCGCCCCGTAGCGCCGCTTGGCCCGGCAGCACCTGAGCCGCCGCAGCGCCCGTCTCCGCGCGCCGTTGCACTGCGCCGTTCGAGCCATCGGTCGCCTGCGCCAAGCTGGCCCCCGCCTTTGCTCGACCCGTTCCGCGCCGGGTTAGCTCCGTTGCACCTCGCCCTTGCTTTAAGCCGCCTCGCCCTGCAACTCCGCGCCCTGAGCTGGACCGCCCCGCCACGTCGCTCCTCCGAGCCGCCGCCGCGGGCTCCGCCTCTGCCACGATCCAGCGCGGCTGAGCCGCCGCGGCCTTCTGCTTCGCCCAGGCCTCCCTCGCCGCGCCTCTGCTGCCACCACGCTCGCCGCTGCGAGCTGCCGTTCGGCCAGCCACCGCGCCGCGCCTGCGAGCCGCCCCACTCCGAGGCCTCGCCCCGCTGCGCCGGCTCTACCCCCACAGCTCCGCCTCCGCCGCCACGGGCTCGCTTCGCGCGCCTGTTCGCTGTTCCTCTACACCCCCGCTCCCGTGGCCTGGTTATTTGCTGGTCTGACCGGCTCTCTTTTGCAGATATGGCCGGTTGAGGGATAAAGGAGAGAGGTGGGAGCCGGTTGAGGAAGAAATATGAAGGAAGGCCACGTGGGTGCTACTACTGTTTTCAAAGAGTATCCAGGCGGTCATCTGACTATATTCAATATTATCCAGCGCGGGCATCCGCATTCGTCCGATAAAAATACCAGGTGATATTTATCCTATCAATTTCTCAGTATATTTTTCATGTGAGAACAATTACTCTGTCTTTGTAATATTTTTACACAGGACAATTATTCATTGCCAAAGTTACATTATACCGTGGAGATGGAGCGTGCGCCGAGCATCGTTCAACATCGGTGTTTGCCCGTGCCATGCTACGCGGCCAACTTATTGTCTGCACCGGCTTACAACACCGTGGCCGTCTCTCGCGGCCGCACCGGCTTACAATGCCGCGGCCCTCTCTCGCGGCCGCACCGGCTTACAACGTCGCAGCCGTCTCTCGCGGCCGCGTCGTCTTCAAACGTTGCGGCTGACTTCTACATCTACAACGACATGCTGGTGCTGTGCTTGCTCGTTCAAGCAGCCCAACGGACGCTCATGAGTCGCCGCCCTGCGGTCCGGTCTACATCGACATGCTGGTGCTGTGCTTGCTCATTCAAGCCGCCCAACGGACGCTCATGAGTCACCGCCCTGCGGTCCGGTCTACATCGACATGCTGGTGTTGTGCTTGCTTGTTCAAGACGCCCAATGGACGCTCATGAGTCGCCGTCTTGCGATCCGGTCTATTCCAACAATTCTGAATAAAGTCATGATATATTATCAGCCTCTGCCTCCACCGGATAGTTCACTGGATAGGCGTGCAAGTCGCCGCCACTGCGTTTTCATTAAACTTCAACAACTAGCTGGGAGGAACCGCTGGTCGGATTACTGACAAAAATCATATGGGATCATTTATAACCCGCCATCTCAACATTCCACGGGTTCATGTTGCGTTATCAACGCCAAGGGCATACAATGAGTGTCGCAAAGATCATCAACTCGCCACATGCTTGGGGCTTCAATAAATTTCAGTTATCAGCCATCAACCATATACCGGTTTATGCCACAGTCAATTATGAAGACTCTCAAGCTGCCTCTTCGAGTCGACTTAAGACTCGGGGGCTACATACATGGATCGACACATTTTGGTCGTTTTCAACAAGAACCTTGGGTCATTGCGAGGAAGACAACCCGGTCCTGGGTGCACTACCTTATTGGCGGAAAATTTAAAGTCGCCCAAGAGGACGAGCCGCCATGTTGCGACCGTTCAAACATGGGTGCCCGGATTTATTGGATCATCATATGGTCACTTGGGGGCTTTCATACTCTCTTGGCCAGGCTCTATATGCCATGAATTACATACAAAGGAGTTGATCCTTAATCAGGTCACTTGGGGGCTTTTAAACCCTCTTGGCCAGGTTTATATTACAAAGGAGTTGATCCTTAATGTGGTCACTTGGGGGTTTCCAGCCCTATGGGTTTAGCTTATTTACCATCTTGACCCGGCTTTCCGCCATGTCCGAGTTAAACCTGCCTGTTTGCAACTTGCTACTCCCCCATGTGACCCGCCGAACTCTTGACAGTTATTCTTGATAAGAGACCCTGAACTTTTATAAGTTATTCTCGCACGAAGACCCTGAACTTGTCAAGGTTTAAACGGCGGCTTTTGTCACGAGAGAGCTGGCTTACAGTGAGCGAGGATAAACTCGTCTTGTCTGCCGTAACCCCTCCGCTATGTGGCCCATTCGTACTTTTAGCAATGTCAATCTTTTAAAGACCCTGAACTTGCTAAAGTTTAAATGACGGATTTATGTCACGTGAGGCCCGGTTTACAAGTTTTTTCTTTAGGCTTTCCGCCTAGTTTCTTCGGAAACAACACAAAATTATTTATAAAAACAACAGTTATCTTGTCCTACCGCGCCTTTAAAGCCGGCTTATAGGACGAGACATACATCATCATACATTGCATCATACATTACATCATCATTGCATCGTCATATCATGCATCATATATGCATGGATATCCTGGTTTATATTACAGGAACCGGTTGTCAAGCCGGGTTACATATTCCAATCCTTAATAGCCAACATGGCTGGATTTTTATTATGGTTTTCATAACCTATATTGGATGATTGAGGTTTTCAAAAGCCCCTTCAGAGTAATGGCTGTTTTTTGCTTCATCCAAAAATACCAGCTCACATCAGGGAGCATGGTTCAACATTGATATGCAAGGATTTCAGCAATGTCAGTGGATATGATTTTATTCTGCAATGAAAGGAATAGTCCCGAGTCGCTGCAGGCATACAACCCGGCACTTGGGGGCTACACCACTCAGATCAAATTTTCTAAAGTCCCAAGTCGCTGCAGGCATGTGACTCGGCACTTGGGGGCTACAGTCTTCAGCTGCTGAAACAGATTGTAAAGATCCAAATTGAAGACCCGGCCCAGTATTTTCTTACTAAGTCGGCCCTTGGGGGCTACACATTGCTCCTCAAGTCTATATGATCAGATCTATAAAAAAGTTCCTGCTCATTATTGCATAATGACGCGGCCCTTGGGGGCTACACTGGCTGAAGTTTTATGAGCATAAGATACTTACAAGTCCCAGGTTGCTGCAGGCAAGACAACCCGATACTTGGGGGCTACATATGTGGAACATTTAACTTATGACTGGTGACTCAGACGAACAATCCGGATTTCTCCAGGGTTGCAATATTTATATTGAAGCAAGTCTTAAAACTATCACTATGTTCCCCCCTTAAGACTTGGGGGCTACAGGTAATATGGATATAAGGAAGTCTGAAATATTGAAAGGTAGCACAACATCAGACAAATTTTGATCAAGACAAAGCAGTGGGCAATAAGGATTATTTTTTCTCCAAAAGAGCCAGCGTCAGTATATTGATATGACAGAGTTTCAGAATTTTCAGGAGCGGATCAACTGGTCTTTTTGAGTGGGCCGGTTCTTTTACATATTCTTATTTCAGGAGCTTACCATGAATAAATTCAAGCTAACCTGGGGGCTAATGTCAGGGATATACCCCGCGGTATGACCCGGAATGGTTATGATCCGGTTACAGTTATGACCCGGAATGGTTATGACCCGGTTACAGTTATGACCCGGAATGGTTATGACCCGGTTGACAGTTATGACCCGGCAGACAGTTAAGTCCCGGAGATGAGTCCCTGAAGATGAGTCCCTGGAGATGAGTCCCTGGAGATGAGTCCCTGAAATATGAGTCCCTGAAGATGAGTCCCTGGAGATGAGTCCCTGAAGATGAGTCCCTGAAGATGAGTCTTGAAGATAAACCCGGTTGTAAGCCGCCCGGGACTGTAAGCCGCCCGGCTGTAAGCCGCCCGGCTATAAGCCACCCGGGACTCAGAAGCCCGCGATGGATAGTCATAATAGGTTAAGTCTTAATCCGACTTGGACTCTACATGTAAACCGCCCCTTCAACTTATATAAGGAGGGGCAGGTCACCCCAAGAGGGTCAAGTTTTTAGACGTCTCAATAGACATGTCTTAGACAGACAAGCCATTAGAGATAGTCAGATTAGAGGTTCTCGAGATTAGAGGTAGCGACTCCGCACCCTTGTAATCGAGATCGTCATCATCATCAATATAGACAAAAAGGAGGACGTTGGCTTTTACCTCTATCGGAGGGGCCGAACCTGGGTAAACTCGCGTCTCTCGATTCCGACCAACACCTCTCAAGCCGCCACCTAGTTGCGATGACCTCACACCTAAAGTTCTCTCACGAGGACATCTGCCGTGACAAATCCACGACACAGCCCGAGAATCCCAGAGGTACGTTGAGTCCCAGTATGAGGCCGGCTGCCTTTCGTCGCAACGAAATTTTGAGGAGAAGAAACATCTCCAGGCGGAAACCCGGCAGCAGGTCGAAGAAATTGAGAGTTTAAAAACTCAATTGGCTCAAACCCAAGAAGAGAACCAGAAATTACAGAGGGGCATGTTCGGTAAGTGCGATTATAACGTCGAAGGGTACCTTTAATACATGAAGTGTAATGGACATGCCTCTTCTCATGTATAGGTCTCCTGACCGGGCGGCCTGAAGAAGAGATCGGATCCTACCGGGGGAACCTTTTGAAGGAACTATCCGCCGTACATGAGCGGGCTCGGAAAGCTATGAGGAGCATGATGAAAGCACTATGGCCTGCCGAGAAGCCTCCGGAGGGGATGGCCGAACTGGCTGATCGGTTCAAGGGAGCCCGGTGTCGGTTCGAGCTATGGAAGACATCGGCCTGCCGAGAGGGTGCACGAGAGGCGTGGGCAATGATCAAGACCCGTTATACCGGTCTTAACCCCGAGCATATGGCTCGGGTTGGGCCGGCAGGGCCGGATGGGCAAGAAGTGCTGCTTCATTTGGTGTACGACCAAGTGATGCCCGCCGCTCGTCTCTCGCAAGAAGATTGCACCCTAGATGCCTTAATAGACAATCTTGACCAGCAGCCAGATGAGTGATTTTATGTAACTATGTACTGTAAATCAAAAATTGCTCCGTCTGTGCTGTAAACTTTGTCTTAACCGGCCATCGGCTTCGACCTCCCTTGCTAAGAGCTTGGGAGTGTTCCTTATCAAATATCCTTCAATAAGAGGGAATTCTTTCGTGGAACCAGGCAATCCGGCCATTAGGTGCGAACAGACAGAAAATGCACAAGGAGATATGTTATATTACTGCTTAGTGTAAGAAACAACTTCCAAAGAAAATAGTACCTCTATCGGTACCTTCCTTCAGGCTGCTACGCAAATCGTAGATAGTAAGGCCGTATACTGCTAGTATGCGACTAATGGCTTTTTCGAGAAAAGAAGCCCAAGTAATGGTGATAACAACCATAATTTTTATTTGTTGCTTCCGTCGTAGCCGACCAATTGTCTGCTAAAGATAGCTAGCTTTTGGCTTCACCCGTCTGAGGTACGTATCCGGGTGACCCGGTCGTAACAATCGCAGAGGTGCTCCCTTTACCCTCTAGCCGAACGATCGAGAACGTAGAGGGTAAACACATGAGCGAGGCAACCCAGCTTGGCAAAAATCTTAGTTCTAATTGATGCACATAATGGCTTAAAAATCGACAAGTGAAACATGCATACACAATAAATGTGAATAGATGCTTAAAATATATAATTATCGGCTTCGGGAAGAAGCCCCCAGGTGTTTTGTTCGGGTTTAACATTTGAGGATGTATGCCGAAAAACTTTAACACGAGCTCGGTCTAGCCGACATAAACTTGGGAAAAGAAATCCGAACCTGCAAAATCAAGGTGGGAGGGGACTAAATATGAAAGGAAAGAAAAAAGGGAAAAGGAAGGTAAAAAGAATGACGACACCAGTCTAGCCGTAAAAGCGCCGAAGGCGAGCTGCGTTCCGTGGGTTTGGTTCGAAGCGGTTATCCGGCGGGTTGCGAAGACGATAAGCCCCTCCTGTGAGTAGTTCGTCAATTATGCAGGGGCCCTCCCACTTGGGATTGAGTTTATGCTTCTGCTTCTCCGGGAGTCGTAAGACGAGTTCGCCCACATTGTACGCCTTTGCCCTGACCTCCCTGCTCTGGTAATGCCGGGCTTGCTGTTGATAAAAACTAGAGCGAGCCCGAGCTATGTCGCGCTCTCCTTCTAAGGTGTCCAAGTCGTCCTGCCGATCTAACTCGGCCTCCTTTTCTTCATACATGCACACCCTTGGTGCGTCGTGAATAATATCACAGGGAAGGACTGCTTCTGCCCCATAGACCATAAACAACGGTGTGTGTATCCCGTTGATCGATTCGGGGTGGTACGCAGACCCCACAGAACGGAGTCAAGCTCTTCTACCCAATGGCAGTCGGATTCATGAAGAGACCAGACCAGGCGTGGTTTAATACCACTCATGATGAGGCCGTTGGCCCGTTTGACTTGTCCATTGGTCCGCGGGTGATACATCGATGCGTAATCGAGCTTGATGCCCATGTTTGCGCACCAGTCCTTTACCTCTTGGGTGGTGAAATTGGATCCATTGTCCATTATTATACTGTGCGGGACACCATAACGGTGTACCACGCTGGATATAAAATCGACTACTGGTCCGGACTTGGCTGATTTGACAGGTTTTGCTTCGATCCATTTGGTGAACTTGTCAACCATGACCAGTAGATATTTATTCTTCTTGGTCCCCCCTTTAAGTGGTCCGACCATATCCAGCCCCCAGACCGCAAAAGGCCAGGTAATCGGAATAGTCCGAAGAACTGTTGGGGGCATGTGGCTCTGGTTTGCAAATAGTTGACATCCCACGCAGTGTTGGACAAGTGTTTGGGCGTCCGCTCGAGCGGTGGGCCAGAAGAAACCAGCTCGAAAGGCCTTGCTTACTAAGGCCCTTGCTGCGGCGTGGTGGCCGCCCATTCCTGCGTGGACTTCGGCCAAAAGCTGCCTTCCTTCTTCCTCAGATATGCACCGCTGGAGTATTCCGGTGGTGCTTTTCTTGTATAAATCACCCTCGTGGACTTTATAAGCCTTGGATCGCCAAATTATGCGTCTCGCCTCTGTCTGATCGTCGGGGAGTTCTTGGCGAAGAAAGTAAGCGAGGAAGGGCTCGGTCCATGGTGTGATTACTGCCATGACCTCGTGAGCCGAAGGCGTTTCGTCCATTACGGAGCCCCCGATGATTTGGTCGTCTGGTTCATTTATAGGGGGAACAACCTCTTCCGCGCTGATGGATCTGGCACCCTTATCGTCGTCCTGCCAAACCACCGATGGCTTGAAGAGCCGTTCAAGGAAGGTGTTTTTCGGGACAGGGTCGCGTTTGGCCCCCATGCGGGCCAGTATATTAGCGGCTTGGTTGTTGTCTCTAGCGACATGATGGAATTCCAGCCACTCGAACCGTGCGGATATTTTAAGGACGGCGTTTCTATATGCCGCCATCTTTGGGTTTTTGGCGTCGAATTCGCCGTTGATTTGAGATATGGCCAGGTTGGAGTCTCCCCGTACCTCCAGCCGTTGTATGCCCATTGATGCTGCCATCTGAAGACCGTGCAAAAGTGCTTCGTATTCAGCTGCGTTGTTGGAATCGGCATACATGATTTGTAACACGTATCGGACGTTGTCACCTGTGGGAGATGTGAGAATAACTCCAGCCCCCAGTCCGGCCAATGTTTTTGATCTGTCGAAGTACATCGTCCAATGGGAGTATGTACTATATTCCCTGGGGAGCTCAGCCTATGACCATTCAGCGAGGAAATCTGCCAACACCTGAGATTTAATAGCTCGTCGTGGCTTATAGGCGATTTCGAAAGGAAGGAGTTCAATGGCCCCTTTGGCTATGCGGCCGGTGGCGTCCCTGTTATTGATTATATCGTTCAGGGGTACTTCGGATGCCACCGTGACCGAACACTCTTGAAAGTAGTGTCGGAGCTTCCGAGATGCCATAAACACTGTATAGGCTATCTTCTGGTAATGCGGGTATCTGGACTTGCATTGCGTTAGCACTTCTGACACATAGTAGACCGGCTTCTGTATCTGGAATTTGTGACCCTCCTCTTCTCGTTCGACGACGAGCACTGCGCTAACCACTTGATTAGTGGCCGATATGTACAATAACATTGGTTCACCGACGCCTGGTGCTGTGAGTATGCGGTTACTTGCCAGCAGTGTTTTGATTTCCTCTAACGCAGCCGCTGCTTCATCGGTCCACTCGAAATTGTTGGTCCGTTTCAGCAACCTGTAGAGCGGTAAAGCCTTTTCACCGAGGCGGGAAATAAAGCGACTTAATGCCGCCACGCAACCCGCCAACTTCTGGACATGCTTTAGCTCTGTAGGAATCGCAAGTTCCGATAGGACGCGGATCTTAGCCGGATTGGCTTCTATTCCTCTATGGGAAACAATGAATCCGAGTAGTTTACCAGCGGGAACTCCGAAGACACATTTCTCCGGATTGAGTCGTATATCATACTCACATAGGCTAGCAAAGGTTTGTCTTAGGTCGTCAATCAACTGGCTGACGTGTTTGGTTTTAATGACCACGTCGTCCACGTATGCCTCGACTGTTTTACCGAACTGTTTCTCGAGACATGTCTGAATCATGCGCTGGTATGTAGCCCATACGTTTTTTAGCCCGAAAGGCATTGTGTTAAAGCAGAATGGGCCGTAGGGGGTGATGAATGCGGTTGCAGGTTGATCAGATTCCTTCATTTTGATCTGATGGTATCCGGAATAAACGTCTAGGAAGCACAAAGAGTCGTGTCCGGCTGTGGCATCAATAATCTGGTCTATGTGTGGTAAGGGGAAAGGGTCCTTAGGGCAGGCCTTATTAAGGTCTTTAAAGTCGACGCACAATCGCCAGGATTTATCTTTCTTTGGTACCATCACCAGGTTTGCCAACCATTCGGGGTGCTTGATTTCCCGTATGAATCCGGCCTCTAGCAATTTGGCTAGTTCTTCGCCCATAGCTTGTCGTTTGGGCTCGGAAAAGTGGCGTAGAGTCTGTTTGACGGGCTTGAAGCCTGCGATTATGTTCAGACTATGTTCTGCTAGCCGCCATGGGATTCCTGGCATATCAGAAGGATGCCAGGCGAAGATGTCCCAGTTTTCTCGTAAGAATGCTCGTAGTGCCTCGTCCACCATGGGGTCCAGCTGAGCTCCGATGGACGTTGTTTTATTGGGGTCCGTTGGGTGTACCTGAAATTTAACAATTTCTTCTACAGGTTTAAAGGACGTGGGTTTGGGCCTTTTACTAAGGATCACATCGTCCTTGTCCACTGTTGATCGGAGTGCGGTCAATTCCTCTGCAGCAAAGGTCTCGGCTAGTGCCTCAAGGGCGAGCATTGCTGTTTTGTTCTCAGCTCGAAGGGCTATATTTGGGTCACTGGTGATTGTGATTACCCCGTTTGGGCCTGGCATCTTGAGCTTCATATACCCGTAATGTGGTATAGCCTGGAATTTTGTGAAGGCGTCACGCCCCAACAGGGCATGGTAGCCACTGGGGAAGGGCACGATATGGAAGAGAAGTTCTTCGGATCGGTAGTTTTCGGGCGTGCCGAATACCACGTCCAGGGTGATGCGTCCGGAACAACGCGCCTCTTTCCCAGGGATGATCCCCCGGAAGGTTGCATTGCTATGTTCGATGCGAGATCGGTCGAACTGCATTTTTTCCAGGGTGTCCTCGTAGATGAGGTTTAAACCACTGCCGCCGTCCATTAGCACCTTTTGTAACCTAAAACCATCGATGATGGGGTTTAGGACTAGAGCGGCCGGTGTTCGGCCGGGGCGGGTGGTTGAATGGTCAGTTTCTCCGAAGGTGATGGGTATGTCTGCCCATGAACTTGTTGCTGCCACATGGTAGACCTGTTCGAGTTCTCTAAGAGCTCTTTTCCTCCTATTCCTGGAGGGAAACGTTTCGTAGATCGTCAGGACTTCATTGTTGTGATCTGGTGGTGTTGTTGAACATCTGTTCGGAGGTAGTGCCTCGAGGATGGCCTCTCCGCTTTTTGCGACCTGCCGAACGACCCAGCAAGCTCTAAGGCTGTGCATCGGGCATGTGTTCAGCAAGACAGAATGTATAGGGCATGGCTTGTCCAATAGTTCGTCGAGGACAGTTCTGACCCCCGTAGGGGGTCTATTTCTTTTCTCGGTGGGTTCATGTTCGGCCAGCCGCTTCGGAGGTATCCGCTTTTTCCGATCTCCTCTAGGGTATTCGGCAAAGACTGGTTCCGAAAGTAATCGTTCGGCTTGCCAGGTGCTCTCCATGGCACATTATTTTTGTACCAGGTCCGATAGCTCGGTGAAGTCGTGAATGTGTCGACGGGCTAGAGCGTTGAGGATTCCTTCATCACGACAATTGCGGCTGAAGGTTGCCATTATCTCCTGGTCACTAGAGCCTGGTACTCTGTCTCTAACAAGGAGGAGTCTAGCCCAAAAATGATGGACCGACTCCCCTGGCAATTGTTTAACATCCCGTAAGTCTGAAGACTTGGACTCTCCTGCGATGCTAGAATGCTCGACTTGGGTGGTGGGTGGGAAAAAATTTGGTTCCGCGCCACGATGCGAGTCCGGAATCACGGGGTTCGGCGCGGGGGAGTTGGGGTCCGTATTGACTATAGGACCCTTCCGCGCGGGGTTCGAGTTGCGCGCTAGATCGGGGATCGATCCCGAACTATTTCCGGAGCGAACTCAGGAGTCCGGGTTATAGAAGAGATCTTGATGATCGGAGACCGGGATATAAATCGTCTTTAATTCTGGTTGTCGGGAGGACGAGCCTCCAGCCGGACACTCGACGGTGGCGACTAAGTGAGTGATCGAGGGGGTGCGAATCTCCCTATCATCGGGTTTAAGCCCAATCTGGTCATAGACCGGGGTCTGGTCATCGGACATGCCCATGGTTTGAATCCGATCAAGTAGCTCGTTTAGGGGCGAGACGTCGATGGGGTACGTGTCACCGAAGCGCATGGGGTCGATCCGCAGCGCCGGGGTTCCAGGGTCGCTTGACGGCAAATCCAGGTTATGCTCGGCCGCGGCTGATCCGGGCACATCGACTGGGTTGGGCATTCTAGACAGCCCGAGGGTAGAGGCCACCTCAGAGGTGGGGCCCGATGCTCCCGGCGCCAAGGCGCCGGGATCTGCGGGCTCCTCCATGAGAGCTGAGGGCTTCGTCAAAACAAGTTCTCCCCGTGAATCAGCGACGAACTCTAGGTTCCCGAATCTGATTTCTTGATCGGGGAGGAAACTTCTGATCTGGCCAAGATGGCTAGTCAGATCGGCACGCGACAGGATGTTGCCACCTGCGGAGATCTGACCAGGGACGGAGACATCCTTGTTGCAGATGTCATTGCTCATGATAAGGTGAGCCATCGATTCCTTTGGCGATCACAACGGAACTCTCAATGAAAGCACCAATGTCGGTGTCAAAACCGGCGGATCTCGGGTAGGGGGTCCCAAGCTGTGAGTCTAGGATCGATGGTAACAGGGGACGAAGGAGACGATTTTTACCCAGGTTCGGGCCCTCCTATGGAGGTAAAACCCTACGTCCTGCTCGATTATATTGGTGTATGAAGCTTACAGAGTTGATCTACCACGAGATCAAATAGCTAAAACCCTAGATGAGTTTCCCTGTCTTACAATCAAAAACCCTCTGGCTTATATAGACGCCAGGGGTCCCTAGGGTTACACATGGTCGGTTGCCCACCGAAGGAAAAAACGTGCCTATTCTACTATCTTAAACTTGAAAGACACGCCACGGCTCCTGAGGTCTCCTCCCTAGCGACGGGGCCTTCGATCAGTCCAATCCTCAGCGAGCGGCCCATGAGTCTGGCCTATAAGAAATAGGCCGGCAGTCCGAGAACCCCTTAATCCCGGACTCCCTCAGAAGGGAAATTAAATAATGTATGAGTTGAAGAGTTACTCTCATTAGAAGGTGGGCACGGGTAGCTAATCCGCTCTTCCTCCCTTTGTTCTTCGCTCTCCTCCTCATCTTTTTCATCTAATGAGCTCACAATTTTAGCAACTTCCTGTTCCATAGATTCCTGCAAAATATTAGTCTCTTATTGGACAGCGGAGGAGTCCTCAATATATTCTTTAACATAAGCATTGGAAGCATAGTTTTCATAGCAGTATTTAAGTATGGAATTTTTTTTAGATTTGTAAAGAGTAGCATCATACTTTTCAATCAAAGAAGCAATTTCATAGGCACCCTTAAAAGCAACAAATTCTTCAATTTGTTCAATATCATAGTAATTATAAACACCCTTGGCATAAGGAGATACGATTTCATTATCCTTAAACTCACATTGGAAGAAAAGGTGTTTCTTAGGGCTTCGGAACAACAAGTAAAATCATGTATTTCGCATAAATTCAAGGCATAGCAATACAAACTATTAATATGATGCCAGAAAAATTTCCCTTTTTGAGATAAGCGGTGTCGCACAAAATAAGCATGCTCATTTAATGATTTTCCCTCAACTAATCTAGTTGGGTTTTTAGCTGAGCACAAATGGATCGAAGATGATCCAAGTAATATTCTTCGATAGTACGGAACACTAGTGGTTCCTCAACTTTTGGATCAACGAGTACATCTATTTTTTGGTATTTTTCGTTTCCTACCCATAACTAAAGATAGAAAACAAGAGCACAAAATAAAATCTACTTAGTGACATAGCAAACAAGCACACACAAGAATATTCACCCCACACTATTGCTCCCCGGCAACGGCGCCAGAAAAAGGTCTTGATAACCCACAAGTGTAGGGGATCGTTTGTATCCTTTTTCGATAAATAAGAATGTCGAACCCAACGAGGAGCAAAAGTTAGAACATATATTCCCTCAAGTTCTATCGACCACCGATACAACTCTACGCACACTTTAACGTTTGCTTTACCTAGAACAAGTATGAAACTAGTTTGTAGGTGATAGGATATTTTGCACGAATAAAACTATAAGTATTATGCGGGAATAAAACTACGAGTAAATGGAAGATAATAAAAGTTAGTTGTTTAGTAGAAAGCTTTTCTCAAACAAGAAGGTTATTTGTCCCTAGGCAATTGATAACTAGACCGGTAATCATTATTACAATTTTATATGAGGGAGAGGCATGAGCTAACATACTTTCCGTACTTGGATCATATGCACTTATGATTGGAACTCTAGCAAGCATCCGGAACTACCAAAGATCATTAGGTAAAACCCAACCATAGCATTAAGTATCAAGTCCTCTTTACTCCCATATGCAACAACCCACCTACTCGGGTCTGTGCTTCTGTCACTCACACCACCCACCATAAGCAAATCATGAACATATTGCAACACCCTACAGCGGGGATCCCTCACATTTGCGTGACACGGAGGGCACCATAGGACAGCACCAAAATATAACATACAACTCATACCAACCACGATCATCAATTAGCCCATAGGACAAAACGGATCTACTCAAACATCATAGGATAGCCACATATCATTGGGAAATAATATATGGAGTTGAGCACCATGTTTAAGTAGAGATTACAGCGGGGGAAAGAGGTGTTACACCGCTGCATAGAGGGGGAGAGAGTTGGTGTTGACAACGGCGAAGTTGTTGGTGTAGATCGATGTCACGATGATTGCCCCGGCAGCGTTCCGGCGCCATCGGGAGAGAGGAGGAGAGAGCCCCCCTCCTTCTTCTTCTTCCTTGGACTCCCCCCTAGATGGGAGGAGAGTTCCCCCTCTGGTCCATGGCCTCCATGGCGACGAAGGGGCAGAAACCCCGCCGAGATTGGATCTCCCTCTCTGTTCTCTTCTGTTTCGCGTTCCTGGTTTCTGGCCAAAAACCATTTCTTATATTCTCGGAGATCCATAACTCCGATTGCGCTGAGATTTTAACACGATTTGTTTTCCGGATATAAGCTTCCTTGCGCCCGAAGTAGAGCTCCAACCGACTTACGAGGTGACCACAACCAACCACGACGCGCCTGGGCCCTAGCGCGCGCCCTGGTGTACTGTGGGGGCTGTGGGCCTCCTTTTGCGTTGATTCCAACTCCCAAAAATCACATATATTCCAAAATAATTCTCCGTAAATTTTTATTGCGGTTGGACTTCATTTGATATGGATATTATGCGAAACAAAAACATGCAACAAAGAGGAACTGGCACTGGGCACTGGATCAATATGTTAGTCCAATAAATCATATAAAATGTTGCTAAAAATATGTGAAAGTTATATAATATTGGCATGAAACAATAAAAAATTATAGATACGATGGAGATGTATCAGCCACCATGCTCAAAAAGAAATAAGTGAAGTACTAGAGCAACTGCTAAGCTCAAAAGATATAAGTGAAGCACATAGAGTATTCTAACAAATTATGATGAAGGTGTCTCTCTTTCTTAAATAGGTGTGTCCAGCAAACAATGATTTTGGAAAACTGAAAGTAAAAGCAAACAAAAGCAAATGACGCTCCAAGCAAAACTAATATCATGTGACGAATAAAAATATAGCTTCAAGTGACATACCGATGGATTTGAGACGAAAGAGGGGATGCCTTCCGGGGCATCCCCAAGCTTAGACGCTTGAGTCTCCTTTAAAATATCACATTGGGGTGCCTTAGGCATCCCCAAGCTTAGGCTCTTGCTACTCCTTATTCGTTTATCCATCAAGATAACACCCAAAACTTGAAAACTTCAATCACACAAAACTCAACAAAACCTCGTGAGATCCGTTAGTATAAGAAACATATTGCATAATTTAAGTACTATTATAAATTGATTAAAATTTCATAAATGCATAATAGGTACTGTATTCTAACTTCTCCATGGCTTATACCCTCGATACCATCCATAGCATAATCAAAACAAGCAACTATGCAAGCAAAAAACACAATCTGTCTAAAACAGAACAGTCTGTAGCAATCTGTAGAGAACCTATACTTCTGTAACTCTAAAAATTCTGAAAAATTAGGAAAACCTCGAAAATTTGTATAGCAACACTTTGTAAAAATTCAGATCATTATCACGCTCTAGCACAAAATGAAAATTCCTGTACTGGAGTGAAAAGTTTCTATTTTGTTTCAGCATCGATTCTACTCATCTTGTGAGTCATCCCAAAGACTTTACTTGGCACAAACACTAATTTAAACACAAAAACATAATAATTACAAAGGCAATAATCATGCTATTAAAAATAAATAGAAAGTTTAAAGCAAAAATTTAAGATAACTATTGGGTTGCCTCCCAACTAGCGCTATTGTTTTATGCTCCTAGCTAGGCATAATGCATAGTTTCAAGTATTGTCATCTTTGACACTCCACCCATAAGTATCTCTCATGATTGATTCATAAGGTGGTTTAATTCTCTTTCTAGTGAAGTGCTCCATCCCTTTATTTAATGGGAATTGGAACCTTATGTTTCCCTCTTTCATGTCAATGATTGCACCTATAGTTCTTAAGAAAGGTCTTCCAAGTATTATGGGACAAGAAGGATTGCAATAAATATCAAGCACAATGAAATCTACAGGCACATACTTTTTATTTGCAATAATAAGCACATCATTAATTCTACCTAGAGGTTTCTTAATGGTAGAATCCGCAAGATGTAAGTTAAGGGAACAATCTTCAATATTAGTGAGACCAAGCACATCACAAAGAGTTTTAGGAATAGTTGAAACACTAGAACCAAGGTCAAACAAAGCATTGCATTCATATTTATTGATCTTTATTTTGATAGTAGGTTCCCACTCATCATGCAATTTTCTAGGAATATAAACTTCAAGCTCAAGTTTCTCATCATAAGCTCTTATCATAGCTTCTACTATATGTTTGGTAAATTTTTTGTTTTGTTCATAAGGATTGGGTCAGCTAATAACGGATTCCAACAAGGAAATACATTCTACTAAAGAGCAATTATCATAACTAGTCGTCAACCCGTGCAACTGCACGGGCTAGTGTAGATAATGCCTGTTTTGAGTGAATATTAAGAAATACATTTACAGTTTATACTATCAATGAAGTTGTTTGGCTTTATGTTGTCTGTGCATGGGTTACATTCTATATCCATCAAGAAAAAAACTATAGATTTCATATTCTGGTTGTGTGCCAAACTTGGTGTGTCAATTTTTTTTACATATCTTCCATAATTTGTTTACCTCCCATTTTAATTTTGGTGAAATCTTTTTCCAATATTAATCATACTCACCGAATAATGGTCAAATATGCATGCTTAGAACCATGCCAGTTTCTAAATGTCACTTTTTTGGGATACAGATTGTAGTCCTAATGAGCCGTATTCTGTGATTTGGTTGTTGCTTATGCATTTACAAACTTGTTCTATGGATTATAAGTTATAAATTACTACATTAAACATGTCGCATGGCATTATTTAATTTACTTAATTGTAAGCAACTTCTTCCGATTGATATGAAATTTCAATTAACAATTGTAAAGTTCTGCTTAAAATGCGTTCCACAATATTTTCCTCTCAAAAATATCTTTAAAAATGTACTTGTTCGCAAGTACATAAGCATTAATTGTTGTTATCATGCATAAAATAAATTTATACATATTATCGCAAGAAAATTAGTCTATGTTTCCTGTGATGGATTGTATCTTGGTGATCCAACCAAATGTAAGCTTTGGATAGAGACAGATATCATGTTGCCGAGCATCAAATATACTGTAACGAAGAGGGTTACAAAATTTCGTAACATTTGCAAACAACAATAGTCAAACGGGAAGGAAAACAAGTTTCTAAAGTAACTTAGTAGCCTTTTTATCAATTGCTTAGCTTGCCAAATGAAAGCAGCAATAAAAGCATATCACATGATGTTCCTTCCCATTCAATTTGTACACAGAAATATAATTAGAGAATTTCTAAAATATGGAAGGTCAACAAAACTCAAGGTGGGTACTTGATTTATAACCTACGTAGTAACAACAATAAAGCATGTAATGTCAAGTCACACATAATATACCTACCAAACTTAAAAGGCATTACGGAAATAACTAATGGGAAGATGAATGACTATCCTGCAACCGACTTTTTTTGCCAACATCGTCGCTCTTAAACTTTGTTTGTCTACCCCACAACGACATTGATTTATAGGAAGACCTGATGGGCATAATGATGTCTAAATTAAATCTCATTCCGAATGACCAAGTATAACTCTGTGAATACTTTGTGTTTGAATAAATATACACGGAGGAAAAAAAATCCGAGAAATCCAAAGCAACAAATCAAAAATTCGTTGACGAGCTAATGTTCAATGAAAAATAATAATGAGACTGTTGATGTAAGCAGACCAACATACCAAAATAATAATATTTGGGAGCAATTAAGCATTGCCTTTTGCACGTTACAGCCATGTATTGCTTCGCCTTGTTGTCTATTCACTTTAAAATTTGAACCCCTTAGAAAAAGTTTGAACCCCTTGAGCAGACTGGTTGGCATGTACTTGTTTATTACACCTGCATTGTCCATATCAAAGTTGAGGTAGAGGAGCAACGTGCATATGTTTGGTATCATGGATAACTTTTCAATCCCATATACCCTGCCATGTCTCCAGGATATGTTTTCAGTTGTGCTACTACCAGTCGAGGCCTTGCGCATGCACTGCGCATATTGAACGAAATTACATGTCCAGTAATAATGGATCTAAGAAACATCAATCTCTTACACATGTCCTCAAATAGCAGTGCAATAGAATTATTGATAATGCCATAAAGATTTAATCTCTATGTCATGAAAATCTGCAAGTTATCTATTTTATGATGGATGCCCTCTATAGAGGCAGATTAGTTTGCTCTTATCTTTCATAATGAGCTAAAAATGCAATGTCTGATTTGAACCATATTTCTTATGTTGGATACCATCTATAATGGTAGATAAATTTGCTCTTATGTTTCAGAATGAATTACCATGCAGAAAGATTTGAAATATAATAGAAAACATTAGATGTGCGTCACCATAGGAACACATTTCAACGGGTAAACTTAATCTTTTGGGTACCAATAGTCTAACTTTATTAAGCATCCGAATAATGAAAAGATCACTGAATCTATTATGACCTGAAATTTAAACAACTTGCATTATTTTTTGCAGGGTTATGCTTATGTAAAACAGAAGGCAAGATGATAATTAAACATGTTTCATGAAGATGTCAAATGAGATAGCAGTTGTAAGTTCCATGGATAAGTAGTGACTAACAAAAAAGCATATTAATAAAATAGAAGGGGAACATCCTGGCAATATATTGAGCCGGCATGTTCAAACTGGCAATGAAGTTCTACAGTTTCAAATTGAGCGATGGCTGGGCATAACATTGAGATCAGGGGCATGGTTTCCCTTTGTGTGCGGCTGCAACCGAGGAGAATTGATGAAGCCAGCTTTGTGTACTTGCACATCTGGACGGGAGATCAATCCAGTCCTAAACACGTGTACCTGTGCATCTCGGTTGAACGTCATCGGCAAGAAACTGCAGGATGATGGCCGGCGGCGCGGGATTAACTCGGTTCGTGGGAGGATCTTCGAGCGGTGAAGGCAATATTAGGGAAAGGGCGTGCAGAGGGAGAGGATCATGCGGCGGCGAAGGCGATATTAGAGGAAAGTTATTTATTTTCGTAGGGTCACAGGTAGGACTTTCATTTTACAGGTTTATTAAGTCTCGTGACCAATTCTTATTGTACAATGTTTTTTTAACTGTACAATGGCTACACGTGTAGATAGTTAGGATTTTTTTCTTAAGTCATTGACTGAGGTAATGGTCGTGTCATGACCAATTTGGTACTGTACAATGGTTTTCACGGATAGATAATAATTGTCATTCTTTTAATTTGAGCCATTATAATATGGAACCACATGATTAATGGTCTATATTTTAAAACCTAAAAAAAATGGTCTATATTTTACCTACTTTTTTAATAACATTGGAATTTATAGGTATACATGTAATAGATAGATTTGAACCGTTATAATTTGGACCCACCAAATCAACGGTTTTTAATTTTTATTTTCTCTAATTAACGTGGGAATTTCTGGGGAGTGCATAATTAGTATAAGTATAGATTAAAGTCCTTGTAATCCAAATAGTGGGCACATCACTAGTTAAAGTTTTGACCTCTCTAAACCCACGTTTTTCAGTTTTAGCATCAAAATCATCACCCTCCAAGCAAACGAGACGCTTCTCTACTAAAGTTGACTCATCTCCAGTCCCTTTATCATTTATATTCAGAGAGGTAAATAAATATTCAATAGGAGAAACACCAATCATTTTAAGATCTTCATCATGATTCCGGTAAAAACCGGGTGGAAGAGCTTTTTCTAAGAATTCCCGCTTAGCTCTCAACTTAGCGGTTCTCTCCTTACTTTCATTAATAGATATTTGGATAGATTTAATAGCATAATTAAAATCATGCTTGGGTGTCAAAGCTTTCCCTTTAAGAGTTGACGTGCTTGGACTGCGTCGGTATTTCCCCAAAGAGGAAGGGATGATGCAGCACAGCGACGGTAAGTATTTCCCTCAGTTATGAAACCAAGGTTATCGAACCAGTAGGAGGATCACCACCACCCAATAAGCAGCACCTGCACACAAACAACAAATACTTGCAACCCAACGCGAAAGAGAGGTTGTCAATCACTCTACGGTAATAAGATAGATTAGGTAGTGATAGATCTCTCAAGAACACAAATAAAAAGAGTAAATATGCAGCAATATGTTTTTGGGTTTTTGGTTTTGTAGATCTGAAAACAAAGATTGCAAAAAACGTAGATCGGAAAGCAATATGATAGAAAATTAGACCCGGGGGCCGTAGGGTTCACTAGTGGCTTCTCTCATGAGTATAGCGCACGGTGGGTAAACAAATTACTGTTGGGCAATTGATAGAAAATCGAATAGTCATGACGATATCCAAGGCGATGATCATTATATAGGCATCACGTCCAAGATAGATAGACCGACTTCTGCCTGCATCTACCTCTATTGCTCCACACACCGACTGCTATCCAGCATGCGTCTAGTGTATTAAGTTCATGAAAAAATGAAGTAATGCAATAAGAACGGTGACATGATGTAGACAAGATCTATTCATGTAGGAATAGACCCCATCTTGTTATCCTTAATAGCAACGATACATGCGTGTCTTGCTGCCCCTTCTGTCACTAGGAAAGAACACCGCAAGATCGAACCCATCACAAAGCACCTCTTCCCATGGCAAGAAAAATCGATCTAGTTGGCCTAAACCAAAGATTCGAAGAAGAAATACGATGCTATAAGAAATCATGCATATAAGAGATCAAAGAAGACTCAAATAATATTCATGGATAAAAACTGATCATGAACTCAAAATTCATCGGATCCCAACAAACACACCGCGAAAGTTTACATCAAATAGATCTCCAAGAGACCATTGTATTGAGAATCGTAAGAGAGAGAGAGAGAGAGAGAAGAAGCCATCTAGCTACTACCTACGGACCCGTAGGTCTATGGTGGACTACTCACGCATCATCGAAGAGACACCTATGAGGAAGATGAACCCCTCCATGATGGTGTTTAGATTGGATCTCGCGGTTCTGGAACTTGCGGCGGCTGAAATTGTGTTTCGTCGACTCCTCTAGGGTTTTTGGATTTTCTGGGAATTTATAGGCACGATAGTCGGTTGAGGGGGTGCCCGAGGTGCCCATCCTCCACCAGGCCGCGCCAGGCGGCCTCTGGCGCGCCCTGGTGGAGGGTGGCCACCCTGGGCCCCCTCTTCTGGTGTTCTTTGGCCCATCTTCTTTATTATGGTCCAGAAAAAATCCACAAAAATCCCCGCAGCATTTGGTCTCCGTTTGGTACTGATTTTCTGCGAAGTAAAAAATAAGCAAAAACAGCAACTGGCACTTTGGCACTATGTCAATAGGTTAGTCCCAAAAAATGATATAAAGTTGTAATAAAATGGTTGTAAAATATCCAAGAATGATAATATAACAGCATGGAACAAGCAAAAATTATAGATACGTTGGAGACGTATCAAGAGTTTCCACATCAAGAGCAATTATATCCATGTTTTTAGCCAAAGTGTCAACTACATGCAATTTTTCTTCTACCATAGTGTTGAAAACCTTTCGGAAATTAATAAATTATTTAATTGCGTTCTCAAGATCAGAGGGCATCCTATTAGAATTTGTAGAAGAATTGCCATAAGAATTACCATAAGAATTTCCATAGTTGTTAGAGGAATTACCGAGATACGATCTAGAATTGAAATTTCCTCTATAAGCATTGTTGTTGAAATTATTTCGCGAGACAAAGTTCACATCAATAGCATCATTATTTTGCTCAATCAAAGTAGACAATGGAACATCATTGGGATCAACATGAACATTTTTACTAGTAACCATATTCATAAGAGCATCCACTTTTTCACTCAAAGTAGCGATTTCTTCAACAGAATTTACCTTCTTACCGGTTGGAGCCCTTTCGGTATGCCATTGATAATAATTGTCATAATGTTGTGCAGAAGTTTTGTGGCCTCTCCTAAGGCCACATCCATAAAGGTACCACCTGCAGCAGAATCTAGATGATTTCTAGACACAAAGTTTAGTCCAGCATAGAAGTTTTGGATAATCATCCACATATTTAAACCATGAGTTGGACAATTTCTTATCATTAATTTCATTCTCTCCCAAGATTGTGCAACATGCTCTTGATCTTGCTATTTAAAATTCATTATTTGATTTCTAAGGGAGATGATCTTAGCAGGAGGAAAATACTTGGCAATAAAAGCAACCTTACACTTATCCCATGTTCCAATACTATTACGCGGTAAAGATGAAAACCAAGCCTTAGGTTTACCTCTTAGTGAAAAAGGAAATAATTTTAATTTCACAATATCATTATCCATATCCTTTTTCTTTTGCATGTCACATAATTCAACAAAGGTATTAAGATGTGACGCGGGATCCTCATTAGGACTTCCCGAAAATTGATCTTTCATGACAAGATTTAGCAATGCAACATTAATATCAAAAGGCTCCGCACTAGTGGTGGGTGGTATGGGTGTACTAATAAAATCATTATCTATTATATAGTTAAAACAAAAGACAAATAAGCGAGCATGTTCGTCCACATATGTTAATATTATTTGCACCGTTTGATTAGAATAACAATGGCTGAGATTTAAAAGATTTTACGTAACAAGCTATTGTTTACGTATCAGCATATTGAACTGTCACGTGTACATACATATATGGTAATATAAATTCTCAGAAGAAAATAAGAACCCACGCAAGAAAAAAGACACGTACATAAATTAACTCAATCTGTGTTTTCAAAAAATAAAAAACAATTGGTTTCCTCCCAAAAAAAGGAACCCACGCAAGAAACCAATCAGTCTCCTCCAAAAAAGGCAACCCAAGCAAGAAAAAAGACCGGAGTATGATTGTGTCCTATACGTTGCATTAAATATTACTAGGAGGCTAGGCACAATTACCGATACAAGGAACAAAGAGAAATATTTTCTTTTGAGACCAGAATAAAGGGATATATATGTCGGATTTCGGGCTCCGCAAAACCCTAAGGGATTCGAACCCAGGGGCGTGTGCGGAGATTCTCCAACAGCTTCGCCCCCTCCAAGCTCACAACACAATACCCCGCTCGATGGCAAGGAAGACGATGGCACATGAGAGTTTACCCAGGTTCGGGCCGCTGCGAAGCGTAAAACCCTACTCCTGCCTTTTGGTGGATTGCCTCGCGAGGAGGTTTGTGGATGAACAAGTACAACGATGTGCTTGCGGGGTGGTCGCTCTCCTTCCTACCGGGCTACGTCGTCTCTATTTATAGCGGCCCGGGTCCTCTTCCCTTATCGCAATGGCGGGAAGGGATCCCACAACGGCCAAATTTGAAAGGGGACAGGAGGTACATCTTATCCTGACGAAAGGCGGTCTTCGCCTGCAAAGTTGGTGGTGGTGACACGGTGGTGGGCTCACCGGTGACACCCGTCCTGCCGCGCTCGCTGACCCGGTCTTGTTGCACCGGAATGGAAACCTTTGGCGGGGCTCCTTGGGAACCCGCGTTCATCCTTGTCGCCTTTGCACAAAAGGGGAAACTGCCCCTTCTGGCGTGCTGGCGCCCGCCTGGCCTGGCTGTCGTTACCCTCGGCCTCTGGAGGTTATGTGTGCATAGGAGTCTCTGCCTCTCAGGAGGGGGCCTGGGGAGGCCTTCCCCTTCTGTCTTGACGCTGTCCTCCTCACGAGGGTGGGTTCCTCGCGAGGACCTTGTGTTGAGCGAGGTTGCACAGGGCCGCACGGACCGCCAGGTGGGCCACGCCTTGGGCCGCAAGTAGGCAAGTCTGGGTACCCTGGTATCCAGAACACCGACAGTAGCCCCCGGGCCCAAGGCGCGCTCGAGCCGGCTTCGAGGGGAAAGTCGAAGGGGGTGGCCCGGAGCGCCGCGGGCCCTTATTGCTTGCGGGCCTGGTTTGGCGTGCTGTGCTTGGTGGGGCGCGGGCGTCCCGCCCCATGTCTTCTTGGCAACTGCCCGAACTGACAAAAGCCTGACGTCCAACGCTGAGCCATTATTGCTTTCCTCTTCCGCGCCCTTGCTCTTCTTTCCAGATCTCCATCTCTTGCGAGAACCTCCTCAGATCCCGGCACCGCTCCATCCTCTTCTTGCTCGCTCGGCCCTGGAAGCTTCTCAATGGCTCCCGCCGGCAAGTCGAAACATGAGGCCCAGGGCTCGGCTTCTGCCCCTATCTCGCCAGCGCTCTCAGAGTCCACCATAGCCAAGGACGGAGACCTCGCTCCGGTGCTTCCGTCGACGGCAGATGACTCTAATGAGTGGGGGTGGACCTTGATATGGTGCGGCTCCGTGGAGGGACGCCGCCTGGCCAAGTCGGCCTACCCTTTCTTCCTCCACAGCGTCTTCTCCGGGCTCGTCCCGCCCTTCTCTCCGTTCTTCACCGCCATCCTTGAGCACTACGGGATCCAGGCCCTCCATCTTCAACCCAACTCCATCCTGCTCCTGTCCGTGTTTGCCTTCTACTGTGAGGCTCTCGTGGGCCCTGTTCCGCCATTTCTTCAGCTTGCGGCTTCATGACGGAGCTCAGCGGTCGGCATGCGTCTCCTTCGTCGCGGTCCACAGCGGGAACATGCTCTTCAAGGCCGGGAAGAAGGTGGAGAACTTCAGGAACCGTTGGGTCTTCTTAGATCTCCAGGGCAACGACCCTCGCCTGGAGCTCCCCAAGGGGTTGCCGGAGAAGATCCCGGCGTGGAGTTCCGCGAAGCTCTCCGACCCTCGGGCCAAGCCCATCTTGGAGCGGGTCTTACGAGACATCAGCGCCCGGAAGTTGACTGGGGGAATGATAGTGAAGGAGTTCCTGGTGCAACGCCTGGCGCCCCTCCAGTCTCACTCGAGGCCCATGTGGGACTACCAGGGCGGCGACGACGACATGAGGCTCCGTTCTGCGCCCCTGACCCCCGCGGAGTTGAACAGGGTTGTGACGATCCTGCTCAACGGCGATCCCGGGGACCTTCCTGAGGCCTACGCCCCGCTGTACTGCCGCGACGATAAGGCCGACCTGGTCGCCGCGATGCCCAGCTTTGACGAGCTGGGGCTCTCTCCGGCCGAGAGCTCCGGCGCTCCTGTGGCGGTGTCCTCCGACGACACCGTTGATGGAGAGGACTCGGAGGAGACGGCGGATGACGACCTGGAGGAGGTGTCTCCTCCGTCGCGGAGTGCCCTTCTCCATGGCTTCGATGACGACGACGCCGGCGAGCCCCCTGTCTCAAGTCCTCCGCGATTTGCTAGGGTCCTCAGGGGACCAGGCCCCACACCTCGGGCCGCTCGATCCGCCTGTCGGGTGACCCCGCGGAAGCGCGAGGCTGGGCCCCCTCCGGAGCCCCCAGCTCGCGTCGGCAAGGTGGCCGGAGCGCCCGCCTCACCCCTGCCTGAGCCGCAGCTTGCGGGCGAGGCGACCGTGTCTGGGGCTGTCATGACCTTGCCGGCCGTGGCCGCTTCGAGTGGTTCTACCGCTCCCCCACGTAGCGGCAGCTCCTCGGAGAAGGACGGAGGCCTCCCCGCCTTTGCCGATGTGGAGAGGAAGAGGAAGTGGGTTGGCGTCGAAGAGTAAGTAGTCCCGCTTGGTTTCATGCCGCCTTTCAGTGGTTTAAGTACTGATGGGCCTCTCTTTGTCTGACAATCAGGGGCACCGCCGTGCCGAAGTCGAGGAAGAAGAAGGCCGATGTTAAGCCAAGGGCGCCTTCCGACGCGACGCCCGCTCTTGTTGCCTTGCCACCGCCTGGCGAGGTGCCGGACGTCGCGGGCGACGAGGCCCGTGGGGCGACTCTCCTTGTCGCGGCCGTGGAGCCCCCGATGCCTACCGAAGAGGCCGTCTGCCGTGGTTTTCTCACGGCAGATGCCATGGGGTGGCTTATCGAGAGTGGTTGGGGCCGAAGGACGCCGACGGGCTCCGGGAGCGGGATTAGGCACAAGCGGTGAAGGACACACGATGTACCCAGGTTCGGGGCCCTTCGTGGGAGGTAATACCCCTAGTCCTGCTGGTCTAGTTAGATGGTGGGTGACGTTACAATGGTGCTCTCTGAGCTGAGGTCTAGAGGAGGAAGAAGGAGCAGCCGGCTCCTCTTCCCTTGCTACGTGGGCGTGAAAGTGTGGGATGGGAGAACCCTCTCGTGCTTGCCCGCCCGATGCATGGAGGCCTCGGGGGGTTTTATAGGCCAACCCCCCGGCTTACAATATCCCTAAAGTACTAAAGGGGGGGACCCGGCTGGCAGCCTCTCCAGCCGGCCTGGGGGCTCGCCGGCTGAGCCGTCTCATCGTCCGTAGGGCCCGTCGGCTGTGCGGTCCCATCGCCGACCGGGGCCTGCCAGCCGGCTCTTCTATTGGCCCGCGCCCACCTGCCGTGGCACGGGCCGCCCCGCCCAGCGTCGTCTTGCGCCAGCCGGCCGAAGTCAGCGGTACGACCGGCTGCGCTGTAGCCATGCCGGGGCAGGTAACAGAGTGGACGGCGGCGCAGCGGCACTATGGCTCCGCCGGGTCTCGATCAGTCTTCGGTCAGCGGTACGATCGCCCGGACTGTAGCCACGCGCGCCCGTGCGTCAGCGGTCGCTGTAGCCACATCGGAGTCCGTCGTGGGGGTCGCGTCCCGTCAGCGTACTTGGCCGCAGTGGGAGGGGACGGAGACCTGCCCGTCCAGAGGTCAGCGGGCGGGCTGGTCGTGTAGCGGCCGACCGCGAGCTGACCGTGGACGGGACGACCGGCTCCTGACCAGCCAGCCGCGGGCCAGCCGACAGCAGGCCTGCCGGTAGCTCGCCAGCCGGCCTCGGTCCTGCTGGCCGTGGGCCAGCCGGCAGCGCACCAGCCGGTCGCGGATCAGCCGGCCGTATAGTTTTTTCAGAAGGGGTCGGATTCCCTAGACTTGGCCTACCTAGGGGTAATAACCCCGTCAGTAGTCCCCGAAGCCGGCGGGGGCCCGTGTCCGCCCGACGAGGGGCAGCCGGCGGCTTCATCCGGCGATGCTCGCCTCTCGTGTGGGACCGGTCGGTCAGCTGCGCCGGCTACCGCTCCCGATGCCTCGGGTCCTGTCGCACCGCTTCGGGCCCCGTGCCGGACCGCGGCGTGCCACGTGGGGCGTAATGATGCCAAGGGTCCCGCACCTGGGGCCCGATGGGACGTCCTCCTGGGCCTAGCCCGATAGGCCACGGGCCTAGCCCAATAGGCCTCGGGCCGCAGACTGGGATCCTCTGCGCCCGGACCCCAGCGGCCGCGGCACGCGGTGCCCACGTCCCGCGGATTCCCCGGGGGAGTGGGCGCAGTTAATCCCCACGTCCCCCGGGCGTCGCCCCGTATTTATAAGGGGAGGGGAAGGGGCGGAGGCAGTTCGCGCACCCCTCTCCCCATCGTCTTCCTCCTCTCGCAGTCCATTGCTTCGGCTCGCGCCGCTGCTCCACTCGCCTGCTTCCTTGCGCTCGATCGCCTCGGAGATGGCCGACGGACCCTCCGGCAGCTGGGGCGGTTCCATCATCACCGAGGAGGACATCGCGCACCTCCGCCACGCCCGCATGCTGTCGCCAGAGGACCGCGTCGCCGCCCATCCGCCGGGTGGCGAGGTGGCGCCCGAGCCCCAGGAGGGGGAGTTCGTGGTGTTCGCGTGGCACTTCTCGCGCGGCTTTGGCCTGTCGGTGAGCCAGTTCTGCCGCTTCTTCATGGACACCTTTGATCTCCAGCCGCACCACCTCGGGCCCAACTCCATCCTTCAACTTTCGAGCTTCGTGACGCTCTGCGAGGGCTACCTCGGACTCCTCCCCTTCGTGGAATTGTGGAGGAAGCTCTTCTACCTCAAGGCCTTGTGGAACGACGACGAGCCGTATGCCTGCGGGGGCGTGGTGATATGCGTCCGGGGCCCGCTGTTTCCCCGCATCACCCTCATCGACTTCGTCAAAAGATGGCACCGGACGTTCTTCTACGTGAAGAACGTCGACCCGGCGTGGGACTACATCCGGCTGCCGGCCTTTGTCAACGCCCCGTCCTCGGGGGTGAACTGGACGGGCGACGGGCCGCCTGGAGAGCTGGTCGGGGAGCTGGGCCGGCTCCGGACCATGAGGGCCGGAGAGGGGCTGGTTGCGGCCGATCTGGTGGCCGCCTTCATCGACCGCCGGGTGCTGCCCCTGCAGCAGAGGCCGCACCGGATCTGCGACATGTCGGGCCGGCGGGACCCCTGCCGGCTGTCCACCTTCGACCTGTCGACAACCTAGGTGGCGAGGCGGGTGAACGCCATCACCAACTTCAAGCTGAAGCCAGGGACTTGGAGATTCGGCAAGCTGCCGTACAGCCGGCACGATCCGGCGCCCCTGGTACGCCCTGATGTGATGATTTTCTTCCTTCTTAGTTATTCCAGCCGGCCGCCTCTTGCTCACACGCCACGCTGACCGCAACATTTTGTTCGACAGAACACGCCGGATGGCCCGCACCCCCGGGTATTTCAGGCGGAACGCGCCGAATCCGACCCGGAGGATTTCGAGCTGGGGGGAGGCGTCGAAGAGGGAGCCGACTCCTCGGGGGAGGTTGAGGCGGATGGGGCGATGGGCGACCCAGGAGCCGGCGGGTCTAGAGTGGCTGGTGAGTTCCCCTCCGGACCCTCCATCAAAGATTGGACTGACGACGATGATGATGACGATGATGTCCGGATCTTGGACGTGCCTCCCCCCGCAGCTCGGCGGGAGCCACGCGGACGAAGCGAGGAGCGGCCAGCTCATGGCCAGATGGTCGAGGCCTCACGTCTAGGGAAGAGGCCGGCCTCGGGGCAGCTGTCGGCGCCGCCACCGACTCGCAAGAGAGTGCGAGCGGCCGCCGCGATGCCGCCGGCTCGGGCCAGGCGGGCCCTCCCCGTCGTCGCTGGGTAAGCACTTCTTCTGGATTCTTATCAGTTTTTTGAGTTTTCGAGCCGGCAAGCGCCTGAGGGCCCATATTTTGTCTGCCCCAGGGATGCCATCGAGCTCCACGACACGGAGTCGACCGCCGACCCGGTGGACGCCGCCAGCCTGCAGGCGCAGGAGCACGCGGCCACGGTGCGGGAGGAGAAGAGGCGGCTCGCAGAGATGGGAGCCACGAAGGCAGGGGCGAAGGGCGCGCCCTCGCGTTCGGGGGCCTCGAGCGACGGGAGGCGGAGGCGGTCCTCCGCCCGGTGCGTGCGTCGGACTCGGCGGCGGAATCAACGCGGAGGTCAAGGCCTCCATCGAGTGAGCCGCGAGAGCCGGCCGTGGAGACGGCCGTGGCCCCGCCTATGGCGGAGGTGACCCGGCCGGCGGGAGCGGTTCCCGAGCCGGCTCCGGAGACGGCCCAGCGGGGGGAGGCGGTAGTGACCCCGTCTACCGTCGAGCCGGCCGCGGCGGATGTGCCCGTCGCCCCGGCTGTGCCGGAGGCGGCACCGGCCGGCGGGAGGAGTGAGCCGGCCCAGCCGGCTGTCGAGCCGGTCCGGCAGGCGGTGGAGCCGGTGGTGCCGGTCGTGGAGGGGCGCGAGGCCGGCTCCCGAGCCCTGGTGGTCACCACCAACCTTCCACCGGCTGCCGCCATGGCGGACGCCGGGTCGAGTGGTGGGTCCAGCCGGTCGAGGAGGACCATGCTTGACGTGATCCGGGACTGGGAGGCGCCGGCTCTCGTCCCGGTCGTCCCGGCTCTGTCAGCCAGCATCCGGGCCCTTGCACCTGGGGAGCCGGGCCGCATCATGGCGCACTGCCGTGAGGGGCTGGCTAGGTTCGCGGAGGCCGCCGAAAGCAATTTTCGGCACGTGGAGGAGGCGGTGGAGGTGAGATTCTTCTGCCTTGGGTTGAACTTTCAGTGGGGGCGCACGAGCGCACCCACTAGGTGTAGCCCCCGAGATTCGGGCGGGCTGCGCGGCTGTGTGGCAGCCGGGCCGGATTTATTCCTCTTTTGCCTGTCTAACTTCTTGTTTCTTGGCGCGGAGCAGGCTGAGAACGCCAGGCGGCAGGCGCTCTTTGATGAGGTCGTCGCTATCCACAACCGCGGCAAGCTCGGCTTCTATCGGGTCCAAGAGGAGTTGAAGAAGGCGCAAGGTATGTTTATTCCAGTGGGGGCGCGCGAGCGCACCCACTGGGTGTAGCCCCCGAGAGTCGGGTCGGCTGCTCGGCAGTCGGCCCGGGTCTTCCGCGTTTGAGTAGCTCATGTTGGTTTTTTCGCAGAGGAGCTGATCCCCATTCGGCAGAAGAGGGATGGGCTGGCATCCGAACGGGACCGGCTGGGGCAGGAGCTCCAGGCGGCTACGTCGGAGCGGGACCGGCTGCGCGGCCTGGTTGCTGACGGTCAGGCGGCGCGAGAGCGCCTGACCGCGGAGCTGCAGCGGGAAGAGGCGGCCCGGGAGGACGTCGCCAAACAGGCGGCCGATGCCACCCAGCGGGCCACCGCTCTTCAAGACGAAGTGGATCGCCTCAAGGGGGAGCTTGAGACGCGCGGGGCCGCCCTTGCTCAGGTGGAGGAGGCGCTGGAGAGGGAGCGGAGCGCAGGCCTTCTGTTTGCCCTCGAGATGGACGAGGGTTTCCAGCGTGAGTTTTGTTTTCGAGTCCTCTTCCTTTGCCGGCCGCTTTCGACTTGCTTTTGTCTTGTTTGTTGATTCCTCTCTCTCCCTAGACCGGTTCCCGGATACCCAGCGCCGCGCCGAGCGGGCTGTCGCGGAGCACCGGGAGTGCCTGCGGCAGCGCGGGCAGGAGGTCGAGGAGCACGCCGGCTGGGACGTGCCGGAGCTTGCGCTGGCCGTCGAGAACCGGCTGATCCACGTTTAGTGCTGCATGGACCGGCTCCTTACGGCCGGCAAGGAGGTGATTTCGGCCCTCTGGCCGGGTCGTGGGGCCCCGGAGGGCCGCGTGGCGCTGTGGCTGGAGAATGCGATGGCAGGGCTCGAGGTTTGGAAGGCGTCGGCGGCCCGCTCCGGGGCGCAGATGGCCCTTCGGTTTGTCACCTCATGGTACCCCGGCGTCAACTTGGACCGGCTGGTCACGATGCGTGAGGTCCCCGAGGCGGAGCGAGCCGCCCGCGAAGGCGCCTTGGTCCGCCGAGCCAACGAGCTGGCGTCCTACGTCGACCCGGACGAGCTCCTGCCGGCGCTAGGTGAGGACGGCGAGCCGATCGCCGAGGACTCCTTCGGCAACCCTCAAGGCCCCGAGGACGACGACGTCGCCGACGAGAGCACCGCCTCCAGCACCGGCAGAGACACCAAGGCCGCAGAGGCCAAGGAGGAAGACCCGCCTGTCAGCTAGCCAGGAGCTGGACTAGAACAGGGACGGGGCATCGTCCTTGGGGAAAACGAGCGGGCCTTAGAGTCGTCCGGCTAGGGTTGGGACGAGCCGGCAGAGGCTGGTTTCTAGAGGTAACACGGTCCGGTTGGACCTCTCCGGCTGCTACTCTTCAGGCGTTGTTTGCGTGGTAAGTTTCTTCCTACCCCATGGTTCCGCCAGCCGGACAGCCGGGGGCCGGTCTGTGGCTGGGTAGGGAGGGTAGGAAAGGGTTGCTTGCCCACGGTACTTGCCTGCTTAGGAGAAGAGCCGGCGAGCCCCCGGGCCAGGGAGTCGGACCCGGGTGCCTTGCTTAAAAAATGACAAGCCTTTGATGGAATTGAAAAAGGGGCGTGCCCCAAGTTCCGGCTTGGGGCCCCCATTGCATTCATTAAGTTCCAACAGAAGGGAAGATACATACATACACGGGTTTTTTCCTATGCAGTAGAACGGTCGAAGGAGCGCCGCATTCCAGGGGCGCTCCATCTCCTTGCCAAAGGCGTCTCTCTTGCGTTTCTGCGACTTCTGGGCGTCTATCAGGTAGTAGGCGTTGTTGTGCAGCGCCTTGCTGATAATGAACGGGCCTTCCCATGGGGAAGACAACTTGTGCTGGCCGGCTGTCTGCTGGATCCGCCTGAGCACTAGGTCCCCCTTGCGGAAGGACAGGGGCCGGATCCGCTTGCTGTGGTATTGCCGGAGCTTCTGCTGGTAGATGGCCGTCTGGCTCAGGGCTAGCTCACGTGCTTCTTCGAGTAGGTCGACACCGTCTTCTCTTGCCTCCTTTGCGTCTTTCTCCGTATATAGGGTGACCCGAGGTGAGTCAAACTCGATGTCAGTGGGGATGATCGCCTCGGACCCGTATACGAGAAAGAAGGGGGTGTAGCCGGTTGACCGGTTGGGCGTGGTCCTGAGGCTCCAGAGGACGGCCGGCAGCTCATCGATCCAGCAGCCGGCCGACCGCACGAGGGGCGCCACGAGCCAAGGCTTGAGGCCGGCTAGGATTAGGCCGTTTGCCCTCTCTGCCTGGCCGTTTGACTATGGGTGGGCCACTGACGCGAGGTCGAGCCGGATGCCCTCCTGAGAGCAGAAACGCGCCATCGCACCTTTGGCGAAATTCGTGCCATTGTCGGTGATGATGCTGTGGGGGACGCCGTAGCGGACCGTGATATCCTTCATGAACCGGACGGCCGTGGGGCCGTCCAGTTTCATGATGGGTCTGGCTTCGATCCACTTGGTGAACTTGTCGACAGCCACCAGTAGATGCATCATGCTGCCCCGGGCGGTCTTGAAGGGCCCTACCATGTCCAGCCCCCAGACGGCAAAGGGCCACGAGAGTGGGATGGTCTGGAGGGCCGTTGCCGGCAGGTGACTCTGTGTGACGAAGCGCTGGCATCCCTCACACTTGTCGACCAGCCGCTTGGCCTCTTCCAAGGCTGTCGGCCAGTAGAAGCCGTGCGGAATGCCTTGGCCACCAGGGTTCTGGAGGCGGCGTGATGCCCGCACTCGCCCTGGTGGATGTCGAGGAGGATTTCTTGCCCCTTCTCCGGCTCGACGTAGCGTTGGAACACGCCGGTGGTGCAGTGATGAACTAGCTCGCGGTTGATGATGCTGTAAGCTGGGGCCCGGCGCTGGATTTGTCTTGCCGCGGCCTCATCAGGGGGGAGCTCGCCGCGCAAGAGGAAAGCCAGAATGGGCTGGGCCCACGAGGGGTTCGAGAAGGGAGCCGGCTCGAGCTCGAGTGGAACGCCAGGGGCAGCCGGAGCCGCCGGGTCCGGCCCGTCAGTCCCCGGGACCGGCTCGCCAGTCCCCGAGACCGGCTCGCCAGCCCCCGGGACTGGCTCGCCAGTCCCCGAGACTGGGACAACGGGGGGTGCGGCGATCGCCATCAGGACGGCCGTAGAGTCAGAGCCAACCGCCGTGGGGGTGCCGGATACTGGAGCCAACGGAGTCGGCATCGCCGCCGGAGCTGATGGTGCCGGCAGAGCAGCCGGAGCTGACGGCGCCGGCGGAGCTGCCGGAGCAGCCGGCACGAAGATAGACTCCGATTCGGGGGAAGGCTTGATCGAAGGCTTGGGCAGCCGTTCGAGGGAGACGCCGGCGGGGATGGCCTGCCGGGTGGAGCCGATTTTTTGCCAACGTATTGGCCGCCTCGTTGTCCGCCCGGGGGACGTGGTGGAACTCACAGCCCTCGAAGGAGTCGGTGAGCCGCTGGACGAGGAAGCGATAGTTAGCCATGTTGGCGTCCCTGGCATCCCATTCGCGAGAGACTTGCTACACCACGAGGTCGGAGTCGCCAAAGCAGAGGATGCGCCGGATCCCGATCTCCTTGGCGAGCCGGAGGCCGTGCATGAGTGCCTCGTACTCGGCCACGTTGTTGGAGGCGGCGAAGAGGATCTGGAGTGCGTACTTGAGCTGGTCCCCCTTCGGGGACGACAAGACGATGCCGGCTCCCAGGCCGGTTCGCATCTTCAAGCCGTCGAACTGCATGCGCCAATGCGTGGAGTCTGGGGGAGGCGACACGAACTGGGTCTCGGCCCAGTCGACGAGGAAGTCCGCCATTGTCTGCGATTTGATGGCGGTGCGCGGCTCGTACCGAATCTCGTGGTCGGCGAGAGCGATGGCCCATTTGGCGATCCGGCCGGTGGCATCCCGGCCGCTCATGATCACGCCATGCGGGGCCGCGCTTACCACGGTGATGGTGTGCTCCTGGAAGTACTGCGTGACCTTCTTGGCGGCAAAGTATATGCCATAGCACATCTTCTGGTAGTGGGGGTAGTTCTGCTTGGAGGCGGAGAGGACCTCGCTGAGGTAGTAGACGGGGCGCTGGACCGGCAGCGCTTTGCCCTCTTCTGGCCGCTCCACCACCAGCACGACGCTGATCACGCGGGTGGTGGCCGCGATGTATGCGAGCATTGGCTCCTTCTCAGCCGGCGCCGCCAGAACGGGGGCATTGGAGAGTGCGCGCTTAAGGTCGCGAAATGCCTCGTCCGCCTGGTCGTTCCACTCAAACTTGGGCGTCTTCTTCATGAGCTGGTAGAGGGGCAGCGCCTTCTCGCCCAACCGGCTGATGAACCGGCTGAGCAACGCAAGACAGCCGGCGAACTTCTAGACGTCGTGAAGCTTGGCCGGCTTGTGCATGCGCTCGATGGCCCTGATCTTCTCTGGGTTAGCTTCGATGCCACGGGCGAACACGAAGAAACCCAGGAGCTGGCCGGCTGGCACGCCGAAGACGCACTTCTCCGGGTTCAGCTTGATCTTGTATTCGCGCAAGTTAGCGAAGGTCTCCCGGAGATCGTCGAGGAGGCTGAAATGCTTCTTGGTCTTGACGACGATGTCGTCCACGTAGACGTGGACGTTCCTGCCGATCTGGGGCAGGAGACACTTCTGCATGCAGCGCTGGAAGGTAGCGCCCGCGTTCTTCAGACCGAAGGACATGGTGATGTAGCAGTAGGCTTCGAAAGGGGTGATGAAGGAGGTCTTCAGCCGGTCGGCTGGATCCAGCTTGATCTGGTGGTAGCCGGAATAGGCGTCCAGGAAGGATCGCAAGTCGCAGCCGGCCGTGGAATCGATGACTTGATCGATCTGGGGCAGGGCGAATGGGTCCTTAGGACAGGCCTTGTTCAGGCTGGTGTAGTCGATACACATGCGCCAGGTCTTGTTTTTCTTCAGCACCAGGACTGGGTTGGCCAGCCAGTCCGGGTGGAACACTTCCATGATGAAGCCGGCTGCGAGCAGCCGGGCGATCTCTTCTCCTATAGTACGCCGCTTCTCCTCAGAGAAACGGCACAGGGGTTGCTTGACCAGCTTTGCATCCGGCCGCACATGAAGTTTGTGCTCGGCGAACTTCCTCGGAACACCCGGCATGTCTTTTGGAGACCATGCAAAGATGTCCCGATTCTCACGAAGGAAGTCGACGAGCTCGCCTTCCTATTTGCTGCTAAGGTTGGCGCCGATGGTGACACACTGCTTGGGGTTGGCCGGGTCGATTGGCACCTATTTGGTGTCCTTGGACGGCTGGAACGACGCCTCGCTGGCTGACTGGGACGGGGGAGCCGGCACGGCTGGCTGGTTGGAGGCGTGGGCCACGAGCCGGTCGAGCTACCGCCTCTCCTCCGCTATCTACAGGGCCTCGGCCAGCCGGCTGCCGTCGCGCGCGCACTCGACCGGCATCTTTTAGTCGCCGGCGACGGTGATGATGCCCTTGGGACCCGGCATCTTAAGTTTGAGGTAGGCATAGTGGGGGATCACCATGAACTTGACGAGGGCCGGCCGGCCAGCAACGCGTGGTAGGGACTGTCGAGGTCCACCACCTCGAACCAGACCGCTCACGGCGGAAGTGGCTCTGGTTGCCGAAGAGGACGTTGAGCTCGATCTTGCCGATGGGGGTGCAGGACTTTCCCGGCACGATGCCGTGGAAAACCGTCCGGCTCGCCCGCAGGTCTTTCTCCCCGAGCCCCAGTTTAAGCATCGTGTCGCGATAGAGGATGTTGATGCTGCTGCCCCCATCGATCAACACCCGCGAGAAACGGCAGGTGCGCCTCTCGGAGACGATCGTGGGATCGAGGACGAGGGCGTGGCTGCCCGGGTTTGGCATCACGGCCAGGTGGTCCGCCCGGCTCTAGGTGGCCGGCTTCTCGGACCAATGCATGAACTGGGGGACCGAGGGGACGGTGGCGTTCACCTCGCGCTGGCGCTAGCGCACACTGTGCTTGTCGGTTGCTTCGCTGGTGAAGACGACGTAGGACCCGTCCTAGTTAGGGAACTGGTCATGGAGGCGGCCGTGGTTGGCAGCCGGGGCCGGAGCAGGCGGCTGGGCCGGAGCCGGAGTCGGCGCACGGGGAGCCGGAGGCGGAGGAGCCGGAAGGCCCTCGCCTCGGGCTAGCCGCTGGGAGAAGCTGCATTGCCGGAGCGTATGGGTGGCCGGCTTGGCCCCGGAGTGGTGCTTGCAGGGTAGGTCGAGCATTTGTTCGAAGGTAAGCTTGGGCTGCCAGGCGGCCTTGCCGGTGCGTTGACGCTGGCTGGGGGCCTGGGCAGCCGGTTGCTCCTCTTCGATGGTGGTGACCTGCCGGCTCCCGTAGCGGGGATCCATCTGGTCGGGCTTGCGTTTGTTGTTCTGCAGCTGCCGGTTGTCGGCGGCCGCCCGCGGCGCGACAGGCGGTGGAGCTGGCTTGGCCGGCGTGGTGACCTTCATCCGCATTGCGGAGTCGGCCGTGGCGTATTTGTCCGCCTTGGCCATCAGATCCGCCAGGGTCGCCTGCTCGGAGCACAAGAGCTTGTGCTTGAGGGGGGTGCCGTCGCGGCAACCCTCGATAAAGTACTGGATAGCTTGCACCTCGTGCACCCCCTCGCAGGAGTTGCGGAGCTCGGTCCAGCGTGTGAGGTAGTCATGGAGGGGCTCCTCCGGCCCCTGGACGCACATGGCCAGCTCGCGGGGCCGGCCGGGCCGTTTGTAGGTGCCGGTGAAGTTGCGGACGAAGGCTTCCTCGAAGTCCGTCCAGGTGTTGATGCTGCCGGCTGACAGGCTGTTAAGCTAGGTTCGGGCCGAGCCGGTCAACATGAGGGGAGCGTAGCGTACGGCTACGTGTTTGTTTCCCCTGGCGATGCCGACTGCAGTGGTGTAGTCGATCAGCCAGTCCTCCGGCTTGGCGGTGCCGTTGTACTTCGGGGTGTCGCGAGGGAGAGTGAAGCCGGCCGATAACGGCTCGATGCGGATCCGGGGGCCGAAACATGCCGGGCCGATCGAGCCCTCCTCCTCGAGGAGGGCCGATTGTGCTAGCTGGTCGATGCGGGTTCGGGCATCGTTCTCGCTCCGCGGAACGCGTGGGCCGAGCCAAGCGGCGAGCTCGGGGCGGATAGTCGGGGCAGGCGAGCGGGCGCGTTCCCGCCGTGGGGGCGGGGTATGGTCCCGGCTGCGCCGACTGCCGCCTGCCGGAGCGTCGTTGCGCCGACTGATGACGGCCGGCTGCTCGTTCCGCAGCCGGGTGCGTCCGTTGTGGGACCCAACGCCCCGCCGGCCAGAGCCGCGAGGGGAAGAGGCTTGCTGAACCGGCCGGCGCTGGCCAGCAGTAAGCGGGGCGTCTTCCTCGGGGACGGGAATTTCGGAGCCGGCGTTGATGCCGTCGAGCCGGGCCTGCTGGGCGTTAGCGGTGGCGATGAGGTCTTGGTTGTGTCGGTCCTGCCGCTCTCGCTCTTCGCCCTCCAGGCCGGCGAGGTCGGCGTAGGCTACGTGGGCGGCCCTCAAGTTGGCGGCTGGCGTGTCATAGGTGGGAAGCCTGCCGCCGAGGATCTCCGCGACCACGCGGTCGCGGTTGCGGACATCACCGCGCCGGCTGGGCTCGTTGCCGGCGGGGGTGAGGCCGTAGGAGTTATACTCGCGCTGTGCGGACTCCATCCGACGCTTGGTGGTGGCGAGCACGGTTGCCTCATCGAACAGTAGTCGGCGAGCAGCCTCCAGCTCTGCCATAGCCGTGGCTGGGTTTGTCGTGGGCGCGACGGGGGTGCTGAGGCCCCAAAGCACGGAGCCGAGGGGGTCGGAGGTGCCGGCGCGAGCGGCCGCGGCGGCCGCGTCCGCCTCCGCCCTGGCACGGCCGGAGGTCCTGGAGGAGCCGGTTGCCATTACCCCCGCGCGGACGCGGGAGTCGCCGGCCTCGCCCGGGGCGAGTGCGCCCATGGACGAGGGCGGGTCGAGGCAGTCGAGCACCTGGCCTAGGTACCCGTTGGCAGCCGGCTCGTCGGTGAGGCTCAGCCTACCGACGCGCTCGGTGAGGACGGCGATGTCGACTAGAGCGTCGCTGCCGAGGCACTCGTCGGAGAGGCCGGCAGCGTCGCCCGTAGGGCCAGCGGGAATGGGGTTCCGCCCCGTAGGAGCAAGCCCCACGAGCGTGCAGTTCCGCCCGGATGAGAGGCGGCCGGGATAGGTGGCGAAGGGTCCCGCCCGAAGTGTGACTTCGGCCGGCGCCGCGGAGGGCCCCACGGTGGGCGCCAACTGTCGTGTTTTTCTCACGGCAGATGCCATGGGGTGGCTTATCGAGAGTGGTTGGGGCCGAAGGACGCCAACGGGCTCCGGGAGCGGGATTAGGCACAAGCGGTGAAGGACACACGATGTACCCAGGTTCGGGGCCCTCCGTGGGAGGTAATACCCCTAGTCCTGCTGGTCTAGTTAGATGGTGGGTGACGTTACAATGGTGCTCTCTGAGCTGAGGTCTAGAGGAGGAAGAAGGAGCAGCCGGCTCCTCTTCCCTTGTTACGTGGGCGTGAAAGTGTGGGATGGGAGAATCCTCTCGTGCTTGCCCGCTCGATGCATGGAGGCCTCGGGGGGTTTTATAGGCCAACCCCCCGGCTTACAATATCCCTAAGGTACTAAAGGGGGGGACCTGGCTGGCAGCCTCTCCAGCCGGCTTGGGGGCCTGCCGGCTGAGCCGTCTCGTCGTCCGTAGGGCCCACCGGCTGTGCTGTCCCAACGCCGATCGGGGCCCGCCAGCCGGCTCTTCTATTGGCCCGCGCCCACCTGCCGCGACACGGGCCGCCCCGCCCGGCGTCGTCTTGCGCCAGCCGGCCGAAGTCAGCGGTACGACCGGCTGCATTGTAGCCACGCCGGGGCAGGTAATGGAGTGGACGGCGGCGCAGCGGCACTGTGGCTCCGCCGGGTCTCGATCAGTCTTCGTTCACCGGTACGACCGCCCGGACTGTAGCCACGCGCGCCCGTGCGTCAGCGGTCGCTGTAGCCACATCGGAGTCCGTCGTGGGGGTCGCGTCCCGTCAGCGTACTTGGCCGCAGTGGGAGGGGACGGATACCTGCCCGTCCAGAGGTCAGCGGGCGGGCTGGTCGTGTAGCGGCTGGCCGCGAGCTGGCCGGGGACGGGACGACCGGCTCCTGACCAGCCAGCCGCGGGCCAGCCGGCAGCAGGCCTGCCGGTAGCTCGCCAGCCGGCCTCGGTCCAGCCGACCGTGGGCCAGCCGGTCGCGGATCAGCCGGCCGTATAGTTTTTTCAGAAGGGGTCAGATTCCCTAGACTTGGCCTACCTAGGGGTAATAACCCAGTCACCGTCCCTGCCCTAGGGGACATGCCCGTGCTGCAGCCCGAGGGGCCAGCCCTCGGGGGCCAACTGGGTGTAGGGTCGCCCGCCTCTTCCTTGTCTGTGGTGGTGGTGCAGCCATCGGCGTCTTCTGCCCTTCATGCTTCCGCCCCTCCGGAGGCGGCCCCTGACGCCACACAGACGCCGCCCCCAGGCCATGCCCCGGTGCCACCGACCCGTGGCCCTCTGGTTGAGTCAGGCACCCTGGATGGGGCCTACGCCGTCTTGGATCAGGTCCGAGGCGCTTTGGGTGGCGTCGACGATCGCCTCGCAAGGGGGCGCTTGGTTCTTCTTTCTGGGTGGCTCCAATCTGACGCCTCGGCCGTGGCGTTTTGGGGCCAAGCCGAATCTCCGCGGCTGTGAGCAGGGAGGAGGCCGCGTCGGCCAAGGTAGCCCGGGACGCTGCACTGGCTGACACAGCGTCTGCCACGAAGCGCTGTGACGAGGTGGAGGTCCGCCTGAAGGCCCTTCAAGAGGACAGGTCCGCGCTTGCGGAGAGGCTCCGCCAGCGGGAGGAGGACCTCAAGGCCTGCGAGGCCAAGCTCGCCGATCGTGACTCTGCGCTGTCCAAGGCGGCGGCCGACCTAGCCGCCGAGCGTGAGCAGCAGGACAAGTTGAAGGAGGAAGTGTCTGCTGAGAAGGCCCGGCTTGCCTCCAGGGAGGAGTCCCTTGCCACGGCTGAGGAGAAGAAGGCTGCGGAGCTCGAGGCCTTCCCCTCCATCGAGCTCAGGCTCCGCCGGGCGCTGCAGTCCATCTGCCGAGGGGGATTCACAGAGCCCCTGGCGGCTCCTGAGGTTGGCTTCGTCGGACTTTCTTCAAAGCTCGCCGAAGCGCTTGAGGGTGCCGTCGCCAGGGTGGAGAACGTCTTGGAGAGTGAGTGCCGAGACCTCTTCTCTGAGGCCGCGACGCGCGTCTTCAGCCAACTCTACCTTCGTGAGACGAGCTTCGACTTCGGCTCCGTGATTTGTGCGGTCGATCCTGGGGTTCGCGCCGCTACGGTGACGGCCGTGGAGGGCGCCGTGGGCGCGCTGATGAAGAAGTTCGCCTGCGTCGCCGTTCCCTCGGCTCCTCCTGCAGCCGCGAGGGTTGTCGACGACGATGACAGCGGTAGCGACGTCGACGACGAGCTCCCCACGACCGGGGCGAGCGGTGGTGCCGGCTCCTCTTAGCTTCTTTTCCTGGGTCTTCCCCTGTAATGTTTATCATGCCTCGTGGAGGCATTATACTTGTTTGCATTTCCAAAGACATTTTAATGCTTGTAATGACTGTTAAGCTGTGTGATTTGTTTCCTCGCTTCGCTTCCTTCCTGCTTGCTGTAGCGCTCTGCGTCGGCAGGGCCCGGTCTCGCGCATACCTCGACCGCCGTTGGGGCGTCCGGATCGCCAGGACGATGCCAAGGGGTGAGGGGCTACGAGACCAGTGAGGCCCCTGAGTCGCGATGCTCAGGGGTCCCCCTTGACGTACGAGCAGCCCTCATGAAGGGAACGCGGCGGAGACGGGGTTGACTTGGGGATTTGGAGCGCATTGAGCTCTGCGTCGGCAGGGCCCGGTCTCGCGCATACCTCGACCGTCGTTGGGTCGTCCGGATCACCAGGACGGTCCCAAGAGGCGAGGGGCTACGAGGCCAGTGAGGCTCCTGAGTCGCGATGCTCAGGAGTCCCCCTTGACGTACGAGCGGCTCCCATACCTTTGTTTTTGTCCGGGAGGGGGGGGGGGACGCGTGAAGACCAGGTGCCAGGGACCTGGTGAGGTGGCGTAGCCCCCTTGCAGCCCCCTCACGCGTGCATCCCGGGGGAATGTCGCGAGATGGAGCCGCGAGGGGCCATCCTGAGGTTGAATGCACCCGCTAAGGTGCCCTCAATTGTTTATCCCCAGCGCAGAGCATAGGGCTTCCACGTTGCGTGGGCATAGCCATTGGTGGGCCGTGTCGTCCGTCAGCGCGGAGCATGGGGCTTCCACTTGGGCGTGGGAATGGAACCCCTCCGCGTCCTCGGGGGGCTCCGGCGTGTACAACCCATTAAGTTCGTACGCGTGGCCTGCACGGTAGAATTGGGAGGTGTATATGGGCGACGTGAGACAGCTCAGGTCTCACGTGGCCCTACCTCAAAGGCGGGTTGCGCCTGAATCTTCCGGTGTGAATCGCCGCTTCAAGTCCTGTACATTTTGGAGAAACCTGCGCCGAATGGATTTCCAAGGGCCATCGCTTGAGAAGGCCAAACACCAATGACCCCAGGAGGTGACGTGAACGGGGCCGGCCCGCCAGACAGAGCTCAGCCATTGGATTTATCGACACTGCAGGGACAGACCCGAGCACAGACGCCGTGCCCAGTCTTCTCATGCGACAACTCCGAGGAGAAAACACCCGGCGCGCGGCCCCTAGGGCGGCGAAAGGCCGACCGGAACCGTGCCGCGCGCCCTAACTCACCCACTCCCGATTAGCTCACGCGAGGGCGAAGCACCGATGGCCATGCGAGGTGACGTACACGGGGCCAGCCCGCGAGACAGAGCTCGACCACTTGGATTTTTCGATGCTGCAGGGACGGACCCGAGCACAGACGCCGTGCCAGCCCTTAATCATGAGGCGGTCGAGGGCAGGCTCATCAGGGCGCAACGACATTCATGGCGGCGAAGCACCGAGCATGCAGGTTGGAATACTTAGGGAAATAGATTGAAAGCATGTAAAGTTCCAAATCATGCAGGAAAACGCGGGCAGGAGGAGTTCCAGCCGTCTGAGGATAATGCGGCCCGATGGGTGCCCTCAAGCGGAGCAAACCAAAAAGTTACCTGGTATGGGCCAAAGGATCGCCCGGCGGCGATGCCGCTGAAGCGTGGAGGTAGTCATAGGGGCTTGGCCCTGTGCCTCCACAAGCTCGGCCTTCACGAGCCCGTCGCCTCAGGAGGCTCGGGGCTCCTGCTCGGGCCCGGCGCCTCCTCCAACTCCTCGCGGTGCCTGGCCCGGTATGGCGCGAACATGGCCCGGGCAAGACGTTGGAACGTGTCAGCTGCGTTCGCCAGCCCGAAGGGCATGCTGACGTAGTTGCGCGGGTAGGCCCTGCTGTGACTGGCGCGCGTCGGCCAGAAGACGTCTGATGATGCACCCCTATTGATGCTGGGTACATTGACGTAGATGCGCGGCGCGCCGCCCGGGTCGATGACGGCGACAGCGTTGGGTGGTGCGGGGCCGCGCCCACCTCGCACAGCCTGTGCTTCCTGAAGCTCCTCGATTGCTCTGGTGATGAACTCCCGCGAACGCGCCTCGCGCCGTGCTCCTTGCTCGGATGGGTGCGTGCCGGCGCACGCCCCCAAGTTGTGCTCGAGCACCTCCCTTGTCTCACTGGTCAGGTTGGTAGTCCTCCGGGTGGAAGCCCTCCAGCCCGGCCCAAGGGAGGCGCTGGGCGCGCCTTCCTATGCGAGGGATGAAGGGGCCTAAGCCCCCGGCGCGGACCCTGAGGCGCCGTCCTTAGGGTTTTCAGCCCCCTGGCGTCCCTTGGACAGGAGCCGCTTCTTCTTCCTGGGGGCGTCCTCGCGGGGCAGGACACCTCCTTCGTCGTCCGAGTGCTCGGCGGCCGCGGCATGGTAGGCGCGCTCGAGGGAGCAGACGGCGTCCTTCTCATCGCAGTCGATAGTGATGACGCCGCCACTTCCCGGCATCTTGAGCACGTTGTAGCCGTGGTGGGTCACCGCCATGAACTTGGCAAGGGCTGGGTACCCAAGGATCGCGTTGTACGGGAGGTGGATGTGGGCGACGTCAAAGGTGATGATCTCGGTGTGGTAATTGCTGCGCCCGCCAAATGTGACGGGCAGGCGCACCTGCCCGATGGGGACCGTGGAGCTGTCAGTGACCCCTGAGAAGGGCTTGGTTGGCATGAGCTAGTCGTAAGGCACTTGGAGCGTCTCGAACGCCTCGATGGAGAGGACATTGAGTCCGGCGCCACCGTCGATGAGGGTCTTGGTGATGAGGACGTTGCTGATGGTGGGCGTGCACAACATGGGGAGTGCGCCCGCCATGGCTGAGCATCTGAGTTGATCCTTGGAGTCGAAGGTGATGGCGCACTGGGACCACTTGAGGGGGCACGCGGCCTCAAGCTTTGGAAGAGCCGCGTTCACCTCTCGTGAAAACTTCTTGAAGACACGGTTCGATTCCGGGGCTTGGGCGCCGCCCAGGATGCAAGCTATTGCCCTGACCTCCTGGAAGCCCCCAGCCCCGCCGCTCTGCCTGTCCTCTTCCTTCCTTCTGGGCGGAGGCGGCAGCGGGGGAAGACGGGCCTCGCGAGGGCGGACCTCACGAGGCTGGCCTCAGCGCGACCCCTCCAGAGGCTCGTCGCGCCAGCGGTCCTCATGAGCTTGATCGCGCCAGCGGTCCTCCCGAGGCTGGTCTCGCCACTCCTGACGCGGGTCGTGATTGTCCCAGCGGCCTCCACCGCGGCCTCCGCCACGCCCATAGCCTCGGTTAGTGCGCCTAGGGCGTCGGCCGAAGTGCTCATCACGGACCACCCTGAGCTCCTGACAGTCGATGGTGCTGTGGCTGTTGGTGCCATGGAAGATGCAGAATGGTCGCCCGCCCGCGAGGGGTTCTTCGTCTCGGCCGCGCTTTGCCTCGGGCTCAGCCGCCAGCACCGCGGGTGCCTTGCGCTTTGGCTCCTTAGCCTTGGTCTTCTTGTCTTCGCTTTCCGCCTCCGGAAGCTCGCGGAGGGAGAGGCGGCCCTCCTCGGCCTTCGCGCACTTGTTCGCCAAGTTGAACATCTCCAAGGCCGAGCTCAGGTCGTCGTGGATAGCCAGCTCCTCCCTCATCCTCTGGTCCCTGACGCCGTCGGTGAACGCCGAGATGATGGCCTCATCTGAGGCCCTTGGGATCTTGAGGCGGGTAGTCGTGAAGCGCTGTATGAACTTGTGCAGGGTCTCCTCAGGCTGTTGCTCCACGCGACGGAGGTCGCCCACTCCAAGAGCGTGGTCGCGGGTGCCTTGGAAATTGGCGAAGAAGCGCTCACGCAGGCCTTCCCAGGAGGTGATTGACCCTTCTGGGAGGTTGAGGAGCCAGGAAAGCGCGCCACCTTTGAGCGCCATGGGGAACCAGGTTGCCATGACCTTGTCGTCCCCGCCGGCCACCTGGATGCTCAGCGAGTAGAGCTGTAAGAACTCGGAGGGGTCTGCGGTGCCGTCGTAGCGAGGAGGCAAGTCGGGCTTGAACTTGTAGGGCCACACGGCCGGATGGAGTTCCGGGGCGATGGCGCGGCAGCCCACCGGGCCCACGGGCGGTGCACGCTCGGGAGGAACCTGGTCTTGATGCTCTTGCGTGGCTGCCTCCAGGGGTGCCCGGTCGCGCCACTGGCGCACCGGCGCTGGGAGCGCACGCGCGTCAACGCGCGGCCGCGGCACCACCTGGCAGCTCACTTCTTCCCTCACCCTCGCCGGGGGTCCACGCGGCTGGTCGCGCGGTCGTGCTTCACGCCTGAGCTCGGGGTCGACGTCGCGCTGGGGAGGAGGAGGCGACACATCATGAGCTTCGTCGCCTGCCAGGGAGGGTTGGGGCCGGAACGAGTAGGTGAACGTCGAAGCGTCGCCGGCTGCGCTGACGAGCTCCGCGACGCGCCCGAGCCAGTCGTCGAGGCGGTTGGGGGCGGGGCGGTAGCGCAGCAGCTCGCGCGCCATGTTCAGTGTGCCCGATCCACGCGCCGGCCCTGGGCGGGAGTGGGAGGACGACCTGGTAGCTGAAACGATTGACGGAGTGGCGGTACGGCCGTCGCGCCGCGCGATGACCAGCTGCGACGAATCCTGCTGCTCGTGGGCCTCCGGGCCCGTGGCGGCGTTGGCCACGGGGGGAGGGAGAGCGGCGCGCAGCGGTGCGGCCCACGGGCGCCGTCTGGGCGACACGGGCAGCGCGGCGCTTAGCGCGGGCTCGGCGGGCATCGGCCATCGGAGCGGTGAGGCGGAGGAAGAGCGAGGCTTGAGGAAGACTCCGACACACCCCCTACCTGGCGCACCAAATGTCGGATTTCGGGCTCCGCAAAACCCTAAGGGGTTCGGACCCAGGGACGTGTGCGGAGATTCTCCAACAGCTTCGCCCCCTCCAAGCTCACAACACAATACCCCGCTCGATGGCGAGGAAGACGATGGCACACGAGAGTTTACCCAGGTTCGGGCCGCTGCGAAGCGTAAAACCCTACTCCTGCCTTTTGGTGGATTGCCTCGCGAGGAGTTTTGTGGATGAACTAGTACAGCGGTGTGTTTGTGGGGTGGTCGCTCTCCTTCCTACCGGGCTACCTCGTCTCTATTTATAGCGGCCCGGGTCCTCTTCCCTTATCGCAATGGCGGGAAGGGATCCCACAACGGCCAAATTTGAAAGGGGACAGGAGGTACATCTTATCATGAAGAAGGCGGTCTTCGCCTGCAAAGTTGGTGGTGGTGACGCGGTGGTGGGCTCACCGGTGACACCCGTCCTGCCGCGCTCGCTGACCCGGTCTTGTTGCACCGGAATGGAAACCTTTGGTGGGGCTCCTTGGGAACCCGCGTTCATCCTTGTCGCCTTTGCACAAAAGGGGAAACTGCCCCTGCTGGCGCGCTGGCGCCCGCCTGGCCTGGCTGTCGTTACCCTCGGCCTCCGGAGGTTATGTGTGCATAGGAGTCTCCGCCGCTCAGGAGGGGGCCTGGGGAGGCCTTCCCCTTCTGTCTTGACGCTGTCCTCCTCACGAGGGTGGGTTCCTCGCGAGGGCCTTGCGTTGAGCAAGGCTGCACAGGGCCGCACGGACCGCCAGGTGGGCCACGCCTTGGGCCGCAAGCAGGCAAGTCTGGGTACCCTGGTATTCAGAACGCCGACAATATAAAAATGATTAGCTAGATATTATGTTGGGCCACGGTTTGGGCTGCCTATTTGGCTCAGGTAGATATTATAAATGAAAAAATAGATATTATTTTTGCGGGCAATAAATATATAAAAAATTAATGTTGGAGATTTATCTCTCCAAAATTAAGTTATGTCAATGGTCGAGATTCGTCATATAATACAAACTTTTATTTTGCGGGGGTCACATAATATAAGCTGTTTCCTTTAATTTAGCCAACGTTGCTGTAGAGAGACATATACAATCCCAACTATGCATCCATAGATGGATAATAAAATCAGGTTCCTTTAATTTAGTCAACGTGTCTGTAAAAAGACATATACTATGCATTCATAGATGGATCGATTCCCAGCAAGAACGTGCATACGCTGGTAAAGAACAACACGTCTAAACACGTGACGTACACTATGCATCCAGCACTCGCCCGCCAGGGGAGCACAACAGCGGCCATGATGCTACACGGATCAAAGTAGTCGAGAGACCATGCATACGCAAGTAGACAGAACCACACAGACATATACGTATAGCCCTACACGAACTTAACATCAGGACACACGAAACACGTCCTCCAGTACGCACATAGAATCCCGGCGGGAGCACAACAACGGCAATGATGCTCGGCAGACCAAAGCAAGCGCGAAACTATGCATCCAACGTTGGATTTTTTTTTTGCGGGAAAACGTTGGATTGATTCGTGGTAAGAACGTTCATACGCAAGTTGGGAACCACATGAAAACCCTACACGAACTACTTATCACCAAAGACTTGAGATATTAAGGACGCACGGAACATCATCCAGTACGGACTCAGACACTTAACAGGAGCACCACAGCGGCCATGATGATCCGCAATTCGAATCAGACACAAACATCACATGAATATGCACTTGGACGCCTGATGGTAGCACGATAACGGCAATGATGCTCGGCGGTCGGATAATCAAAGAATGCAGGGCACAACAATGTTGAAGCAATGGATCGAACGATAGGCGAAAGCAGAGCCAACAACTTTTGGTATCACCTGCGTACTTTCCTGATAGCTTACTTTAAGTACACCATAACTTTTTGTAAGAGTTACGTACAACTAACTACTTCCTACTGTCAAAAATAAAATAAAATAACAACTTCCTTATGTACAACCAGTTTCTTCATAGTACCGCTTGAACAGGCATATGGAGTCTAATAAAGAAGAAACAACTTAAGGAATCCAACACAAGTCATGGGGGATGCATATGAACGAATACATATGTAAATCTCTCATGCCTTAAGGTTGCATACTTGCCTGAATAGCATCAATGGAAATGCCAATATGAACGTGATACACATTCAAGCATATATACACATCGAACTTTTTTCTATACACCAGTTATAGATTCGTGTATATATAAAGTTTTGTTTTGCGGGAAGTTAGTTTTTTTGATATAGCGTCAGTGAATATTTGCAGATCTCAAATACCTTATGATCATGTTGATATTTAAGGAAATGTAGAAGTTTTGCGAAATGTTGCTGCATTCGTCTCTAAGTCACTATTTTGTCTTTTCATGACATATATATGTTTTACATTAATTAATTATATAAATAAACGGGATGAAGGTGAACATCCTTCAAGGTTTGTTGAAAAGCTCGATTTTTTTTAAAGGATTGCAATTTAATAAAATTCAGACAAGCTGGGAATAAAAAAAATCCATGAATTCACACGTTTACTATGTTCAAGAAAACAGTGTATGTCTAGGTGATTAGATGCACATGCTTGAACTCAATAAAAGACCCACATGGATGGAGAAGAAAATCCAACATGGTGATATGCGTACTCTGTTATAAAGATTGGTTTAACACTCGCAAGCAAATGTGTTGGTAAATGGCAGCTAGAGTACAACTTATAATAAGAACACAAAAGAAGCCACTATTTAAGACATATATCCGACAGTTAAATATAATAGCCCGATCCCTTGTTTTCTCCGAAAAGCAGAGAATGGAAAGATACGTTCAGCAAAGTCTTGTATATACATTTTCTATGTTTAGGGTTCGTTGTCACCATGTGGCACATGGCGTCGCCGAAGTGGAGTGTTGCTGTCGTGGTGACACATGGCGTCTTGCCGATGTGGGGTGTGTTGTCGTTGCGTCTGAGAAGTGGCTTGTCGCTCACGGATGCTCGTGGTACTAGTTGCTGGCCAGCTGCTTCGAAGTGCATCGTTGATGGAATCTCCTTCAATAAGCTCGATTGGACCGTTCTTCCAAGGTTGCGGTGGTGGCAAACACAAAGTGGGGAAATATTGAGTTCTAGATCAGGATATAACTCATCCATGGTGGCTGCTTTGGAGCGGCTACGACAATCGACTGCTGTCCGACTCCAACACACCACCACAACTGGTGGCCCAAGGATGTCCATTCTATATTACTGAATTGCAATATTAGAATATATAGTAACAAAAAGAAAAAAAATCTCATGCCATCTTTTTATTATATAGTCTCACACCAAGAGATACATCAATATATTGCTATGAAGGAGCTAATAGAACCCTTTGCAACTAGTATTTCAACTTATAAAGTTCTCTAAAGTAAGACATGACTAAATATCGTGTTAACAAAAAAAATAATGATGATGAAAAATACTGCGACACCTCCCTAATTTGAAACAAGCTTAGGAGGGTGCCTTATGACCCTATACTTAATCCTTAGATGATGAAGGTGGTTTGTTAGTGAAGCTCCAAAGAACATGATTTTCTTCCTCCAAATAAGCAATTCGTTCTTTGGGACTTATAAAAGGAGGGCAAATCTCATCTGCTACACAACTAGGTTGTAAGACTAGATATTGACCAAGTTGATGATGAAAGCTAGTCAACCTTGACCCGGATTAATGGTGCTCGTAGAACAACAGGTATATTTTTAATGCAATGATGGAATCTAATAGCGGTAATTAATGTATTTTTAATATTAATATTTTGAATTAATATAGGTATTAAAGAAAATATAAGTGTAGAATAAACATTGAAAAAGTGAGAATTTCAGATCCACGGCAGCGGAAGTCCAGGGTCCGGTCGACCTAAACGTTTCACTTTCACAACGGTTATACTCTATGTTTGATGTCGTCCTTCACGCAGTCGCCTCCCCCTCCAAACAAATTTAGGGTTCCTATGGCTCTTGTCGGCGTCATCACCGGTCTGCCTCGTCTTCAGTGGCCTTAGGGCCATGGCGGCGTGGTGGGTCCCGGCCCTTGCTGGCGGGAGGGTTTTGTTTTTATATGTTTCTTTGAGTTTTTAGGGTATATGTCCTACTCAGAAGACGAGATAGTGGAGTCTCTCTAAAGATGGAATAAGGTTCTCCCGCCTAGCCCCCGTCCCGGTGGTGCCTCTAGCATCGTCGGTGGGCGTGTGGAGGTATCTCTACGACAGATCTGTCTTTGGTGAATTTGTTCGGATCTAATCGTAGGTCGTACATGTCCGTGTGTCTTCGGGTTGAATCCTTTCGATCAACGCCACTCTTCAATGGCGACGGTTGTTATTCTGGTGCGCTGGTCCTATGGGGCCTTAGCACGATAATTGCCCGACTGTCTACTACAACAAGTTTTGCTCTGCTCCGGCGAGGGATGGGCGATGACGGCGGCATGCCTTCAGCTCGCTTCAATGCTCGTAATCGTCGCTAGGTGGCCTACGGATTTGAATGTAATTTTTATTATTTCCGGTGCTTGTTGTACTGCCATGATTCAAGATGAATGGATCGGAAATTTTCCAAAAAAAACATTAAAAGAAGGTATGTTTCTAACTGGATTGAATTATTTTCTTTTTCAGTTAATTTCGCAAAAAGGAAAAAAAGGTGGATAACTCATCTGTATAGTCGTATTAATGTTTTGAAAAAAATCCCCTAAAAAAGGAGTTTGCCACAATGAAAGTCGAAATGTTAGCAAAGCGCGCCGGCATTCCAGATTTTCCCGGTTGCTTCCCACAAAAATGAGAGGAAATTTCGGAGTCCCGCGGGTTATTCCTTTTGGCCAACCGTCGCCTTGTCCGGTCACTCCCCATCACCTCGTCCTCTCCTGTCAAAGGAAAAAAAACTCCGCCTCAACCCTCCCGGCACGGCGGCACCAGTTCTCTCAGATCCGCCTCCGCCTCGACTTGCCCCCTCGAGACAGCGCCGCCTCTCCTCTCGCCTATCATCGTTGCCTTCCTCTTCTCTCCTTCAGCTGCTCTAGAACCACCTCTCCTAGATCCATGCACCACCAGTCCACCACCAACCATAATTCAAGTCTCTGCACTAGAATCCCACCTGGCTGCCTTCGAGCGCCGTCACCGCCCTCTATCCTTGTCTCCTCCGACGTGCGTCTCACCATCGGCACCAAGGATGGCCTCTTCCTTACGCTTTGCATGCATCGCAACATACTCGTTGCGCAGGGCGGGTTCTTCACCGGCAAGCTCTCGGACCGCTGGTCCAATCAGCTGTAGACATTGCCTCAGATCGGCCAGATCTCCGACTGCGACAACGTGGAGGTATACGTTGAGACTCTGCGCCTCATGTGCTGCAAGGATCTCGGCAGGAGGTTGATGAGGAAGGTACGGCCTCTTCTTTTCCTTTAGCGGATAGGCACGGCGCCGCCGTCCCCTACTCGACACCTGGCTGGTGCGGACCAACGCACTCCCTTTCGCTGCAGCAGAGCGGCGATAGACACAATCCCCCACCCCGGGCTGCCCTCACACTGCTTAACGCCCCCCTTCTGCTCGGATGCCCCAACATTAGATTATTGTTGTGTCCTAATCTAACTTTACCCCATTACAATTTTGCAATGTACAGCAACACCAGATGGACTAAATTACTTGACATTTAATGCAGAGATTGATGACATTTGATGCAGGATGATGTATATCAGCTATAACATCTCTTGCCAATTTAGTAAACAAATCCACAATTCTGTATACTATCTTGAGTACTGCATTGCAGAATCGTGGGAAAGTTTAGGTTTGAAGCATTGGCTTAATGGTACTGTATCTATATCATCTAGATTACAGGTGTGTTCTCTCTAATATACTTCTCTGTACATGCATGTTTGTGAATTTCTAAGAGATACGCTTGGTCTAAAATATTACCAGATGTAGTAGCATACCATTTTAATGTTTCAGTGTCATGATGCACTAATTCGTGAGAGAATGGTTGCATCTTCCACCAATTTCCTGGTAATGGTTTATTTGATTATTACTTTTTCAGTAGAACTAATGTAGATGCGTTGAAGCAATGTTACGTTGCCTGTGTTATAGATTTTCCATTTTGGTTATCTCGACAACGAAGCATTGAGTTCCGTTCCATGATTCCAAAATTCATACTTTATGCAAAGTAGAAATGTTCCAATTCCTTGCAGAACTGAGACAGTTGTGCAGAAAGTAGCTTTTCCAATTTGTCTTAGAAAGTTGAAACCTTGCAAGAATCAGTACAGTAGATTATTAGTACTGACTTACACTGTATAGTGTATACTTGCAGGTATGAGTGCCATTGCCTGAGATTAACTGATGGCTGCGCCATTCAACTATTCTTCAGGTTATTGATACGTCTACGGTTCATGACCCCTGCATGCCCAACGAAGACATGATAAGTGTTGTGCTTAGTGTTTGCTTTCGGTTTTTTCTTTGGATTTGTAGAGTTTATTCGCCATGTCAAACCGTTTGATATGCGTCTTGATGTCTTGGTGTTATGTAACAGACTAGGTCCATTTGTAGCTAATTAAATAATGCAGACAATGGTTCTTTCTACTACATAACGTCATGGTCGATGGTCCAAACAATGAAAACCACAACTGAAATTAGTAACCAATGGACTTGCGACGTGCGCTGACATTTGAATTGGCACTGCTGTTTTGCATGAATAGTGTGCTTCAGTTTATTCGTTGCGCATTTATTTATTACTCCTTACGAATAACATGAAACATTGTACTCTTATGTTCAATATTGTGTCAGGACAAGCCTCTCGATGCTGAGGTAAATTACAAAGCACTGGGATTGATGAGATGCGAATGGGGGCGATAATGCACTTGTTAACAGTGCCTATTCAACTTGGACCTGTATAATGGTGATGACACAACAATTACTGTATTCTTCTTCCAGTGACTAGAAAAGATGGCTTACAAAGTGCGATGTCATTATGTGCACAGGTATGCGTGTTTTGCTTATGTTGGTATATGCCCTTTGCTAAATAGATATTTTTTTACTGTGGCAACCAAACAGGGTGCTATTCTGTGTTGAGAATTCTTGTTTCCTTAAGATATGCTGCCACTTTTTATGCCTTAGCATTCTTCTCTATGTAGTTCAGATTCCCTATGAAGTAAAAAAACAGCGGTTCAGAACAAAAAGAGAACATCAACATTTAAATAAGCATTACTATCTTTTTAGTTTCACATATCCCCTAAAATGATGTCCGCTCATTATATATATAAAAAGAGCAGTGTACTTTCTTCTTTCCATGTTGCAAATTTCATATGTACCTTTTGCCTGTCCCAATTTCATATCAGATTAGGAGACATTTGATATATGACTAGGAAGCATCTCGGTCGTATTATAATCTGCTGGTGTTGTGGTGTCATTCTATAACTTTAGTGCTTTGTGAATCTGTGTCAAAATCAAAGTCGAGTGCCAGTGGTACTTCTATCTGTTGTCCACATTACAGCGTTATATTTTCATTTGCACACTTGTGTGAGTTGTGTTGCCATCACCTTATGATTATTTTCATTGGTTCTACCTTGCGATACATGTTTTCATGATTCTCACAACTAGATTGATGATTTGTAGAGATGTGAAGGAATGCTGGAGGTAGTCGCACTGGTGGGAGCAATATTTATGGTGATGAGCATAATATGAGTGGCAAAGATTAGAACATACTTCTTTAAGCGACTCAGCCGAGAGAAGTTCTCAAGCTAGAATGTTGACGATGTTTGATGTTTTTGGACTATTTGTCCTTAGAAAAATGTCAAGCACATTATGATCTAGTTACTATTTCGTTTTTTATGGATCATTAAAGCTAAATGTGACTTGGATGCAACTCTTGTTGTGCTTGTGATATGTTATGAGATTGTGCATTATATAATTCATGTTTTGTCATTTGGGTTGAATGCAAGCAATTCTGAAGTAATCTTGTGATTGTGAGAGTTGCACCTTGCGAAATATATTTGAAATGCGACTTTTATAATATGAACTCGTATATCCAACATGAATAAATTAGACAACCTTCTTGGATTGTCAAACAGTCAATAATTATACTAATTGACGGTCTTGGTTGACCACTTGGCTATAACAATGTTCGACAGTGTATGAACACCGTAACCCATTATTAATTCCGATGGTGGTAGGCACCCTCTCGACCATAACTATATCCGACGGGGCAAATAGACCGTTGACCATTTTCAACACCGACGGGAGAGAAAAGCCGTTGGCAAATGCATAGCTGATGGGGAACGGTCGGCTGTAATTGTCGTCTAGTCATGGTGTGGCAGCCGTTGACCAAGACATGGCCGACGGTTCACCGTCGGCTTGGCACCGTTGGTAAAATTGATAACCGACAGTACCGTCGGCTATGGTAGTAATGGCCGACCGAGCATCACCGACGGGAGATTACCGACGGTCCACCGTCGGTTATAATCTTAGCCGAGGGTGAACTAAAATATCCGACGGGGATTCAACCCTCGGCTATATTGGGATATCTAGTAGTGAATATCCCCATCTTAGATCATATTATGGGTCAATATTATGTCAATGTAGCTAAATTCTTCGATTATAGAAATCAATAGTTAACATAACCTCTATGATGATTCACATATCGAAGACGAAACTTGAGGAGAAATATAGTCCAGCGACAATTAATAATAGGTGACTGGCAAACAAAATGAGACCAAGAATGACAACATATAATATATCTAGCCGCGTAAATGCGCGGGTTGCCCCGCTAGTTATTAGTATTTGGGAAGTTACACAATTTAGTGACCGAACAAGCAAAGTAACAAGCAAGACAAGTAAACTAGGAAGCGAAGAAGTAAACTAGTAACAAGCAAAGATAAATATGTTTGTAAATTTGATTTTTTTGAGACAAGCTAAATGTAACAGTAAATAAAAAGAAGAACAAGTGAATGAAAATTTGTGTGAAGTTACTTGGTAGTTGATGATGATATTCCCCGGCAACGGCGCCAGAAATCCTTCCTGATACTTGTGATCAGCGTTGTGTTTTCTGTGAAGAGAAACAGGTAATTGGAGCACAAAGTGGGTAAGTATTTCCCTCACTTATGAAACCAAGGTTTATCGAACCAATAGGAATATCAATCCTCAACCGTCTTCAGCGGCTGCACACAAATGAACAAACAACTTGCACCCAACGCGGGCAAAAGGGTTGTCAATCCCCTTGATCTCGTTATTTGCAAGCAAATGAATTGTGTAGATAATTGTTGATAAATATAAATTGAAAAATAAATAAAAAGTAAATAAAGGCTGCAAGGTAATTGTAGCATTTGTAAATATATAAGTGAATAGACCCGGGGGCCATAGTGTTCTCTAGTGGCATCTCTCATGTAGGTAGCATACGGTGGGTAAACAAATTACTGTTGGGCAATTGATAGAAAAGCGGATAGTTGTGCGATGTTCACGACAATGATCATGTATATATAGGCATCACATCCATAAGCAAATAGGCCGACTCCTGCCTGCACCTATTACTATTACTCCACTCATCGACCGCTATCCAGCATGCATCTAGAGCATTGAGTAAAACAGAGTAATGCTTGGAGAACGATGACATGATGTAGACAAAGTAAACTCAAACAATATGAATGAACCCCATCGTTTTATCCTTAGTAGCAACAACACAAAGACGCATCTTGTCCCCTACTTTGTCACTGGGATATAGAAACTCGCCAGGTTGAACCTACCACAACGCACCACTCCCACCGATGAAATATCAATCTACTTGGCCAAAGCACATCAATAGATCGAAGAGCATTACGAAGCTATAATGATCATGCAATTAAGAGATAATATATATCAGAGGTATCTCAAATACTTTTCATGAATAATCTGAACATAAACCCACAATTCATCAGATCCCAAAAAACACACCGCACAATAGGATTACATCGGATAGATCAAAGAGAAGATGCGATGATCATTGCATTGAAGATCATAAGAGAGAGAGATTGCCATCTAGGTATTAGGTATGGACCCGTAGGTGTGTGGTGAACTACTCACACATCATCATGAGGGCAGCAAGGTTGATGAAGAGGCCCTCCGTGATCGACCCCCCCTCCGGCAGGGTGCCGGAACGGAGCTCCAGATGGACTCGCGATGGAACAGAGATTTGCGGTGGCGGAAAAAGGGTTTCGGGACTGCCTTCAGGGTTTTTGCCATATTTGAGAATTTATAGGCCGAAGAAGGACATCGGGAGAGCCACGAGGGGGCCACCACATATCAGGGCGCGGACCCCCAGGGCGCACCCTGATGTGTAGTGGGTCCCTTGTGCACCTCCTCGCCTCCTTTCGAAGCTTCTGGGTCTTCTTATAGTCCAGAAAAAATCATCAAAAAGTTTCGTGGCAATTGGACTTCGTTCGGTACTGTAAACCTGAAAAGGCAAAAACATGTAGAAAACAACAACTGGCACTGGGCACTGGGTCAACAGGTTAGTGCTCAAAAATATTATAAATTGGTAAATAAAGACCCAAAAAATATCCTAGAATGATAATATATCAGCATGGAACAATAAAAAATTATAGATACGTTCGAGACGTATCATTGATGCGAGACTTTCTTTCCACTTTGTCTCCTTTTGATCTCTACCACCATATTCTATTCCACCCATATGCTATATCCATGGTTCATGCTCATGTATTGAGTGAGGTTGAAAATGCTGAAGCGCGTTAGAAGTACGATCCAATTGACTGACTTGATACCGTGGTGGTCATAATTTGTACTTATGTGGTGAAGATGGAGTCATGCCATGCCAATATGATAAAATGAGTGGGGAATAATGTTCTTTAAGGATCATATATTTCGAAAGTTAATGATTATTTTGCTTATGTTTATGGATATTACTATATTGATGTTTATTAGTTCATCGTTTCTAAAAGATCATACCTATAATAGATTACATTTTAGGTAGCATGTCGCATCAAAAATTCTGTGTTTATCATTTACCTACTCCAGGACGAGCAGGAATTAAGCTTGGGATGTTGATACATCTCCAACATATCAACAATTTTAGATTGTTCCATGCTACTATATTATCTAATTGGATACTTTATATGCATTTATATGCTATTTTATATCAATTTTGTGAACTGAACTATTAACCTAGTGCCCAGTGTGAGTTGTTATTTTCTGCTTGTTTTTGGCCTTTCAGGAATACTGTACCAAACGAAGTCCAAATGCCCCAATACTTTTTGATGATTTTTTCTGGACAAAAATAAGACCTGGAAGCTTTGGAGAGAGACCGGAGGCCACACGGGGTGGTGCCAAGCCAACAGGGCGCGCCCAAGGGGGGTGTTCGCGCCCTGATGGCTTGGGACCACCTCCCGCAACCTCCTGACCTAATTCCAACTCCATATATTCTCTAAAATCGGGAAAACACCCGAGAGCCAGCCAAAATACTTTTTCCGCCGCCGCAAGTCTCTGTTCCGATGGGAGGCCATTTGGAGTCATGTTCCGGTGCCTTGCCGGAGGGGGGATCGATCATGGAGGGCCTCTACATCAAACCTTACTACCTCCATGATGATGTGTGAGTAGTTTACAATATACCTACGGGTCCATAGCTAGTACCTAGATGGCTCTCTCTCTATGATCTTCAATACAAAGTGCACCGTGATTCCCGTGGTGATCTATCCAATGTAATCCTTCTTTGCTGAATATTGTGGGTTTATGTTCATATTATTCATGAAAATACATTGAGTCTTTACTGAATTCTTATATGCACGATTGTTATAGCTTCATATTACTCTCCGATCTATCGGTTTGGTTTGGCCAGCTAGATTGAGTTATCTTCAGCGGGAGTGGTGCGTTGTGATGGGTCTAATCTTATGGTGCTCTATCCTCTTGACAGAAGGGGTCAAGACACATATTGGATTATTGCCATTAAGGGGAAAACGATGGGGTTTATTCATATTGATTGGATTTACTTTGTCTACATCATGTCATCTTGCTCCAAGCATTACTCTTTTTTACTTAATACTCTAGATGCATGCTGGATAGCGGTCGATTGGTGGAGTAATAGTAGTAGATGCAGGCAGGAGTCGGTCTACTTGTTTATGGACGTGATGCCTATATACATGATCATTGCCGTGAATAAATATTGCATAACTATGCGATTTTCCATCAATTGCCCAACAGTAATTTGTTTACCAACCGTATGCTTTCTTTGAGAGAGAAGCCTCGAGCGAAAACTATGGTCCTCGGGTCTTCACAAAATATATTATTACAGAAACACCAAAAATATTGCTGTCATTTATTTTTTGTTATTTTATTTTATATTTATATTATCAATCTATCACTACTTATCGCTTGCAAGTAACGAGTTCAAGGGGCTTGACAACCCTCTTTCCCGCATTGGGTGCAAGTGTGTGCTCTTTTGTGTGTAGGTGCTGAAGACGGGAATTTGCGTGGTCCTCCTATTGGTTCGATAACTTCGGTTCTCACTGAGGGAAATACTTATCTCTACTGTGCTGCATCTCCTCTCCTTTTCGGGGAAAACTACAACGCAGTTCACTGAGAGAACTAGATCACCAATTTTAAATTCTTGTTTTTTGATTCTTTTGCCATGTCGTCTTTTAACTTTTTCCTTGACCAACTTGGCATTTTCATACGCTTGTGTCCTCCATTCATCTAGAGAGGTAATATCAAATAACCTCTTCTCACCGGCAAGTTTGAAATCATAGTTAAGTTCTTTAATTTCCCAATAAGCTTTATGTTCTAACTCAAGAGGTAAATGACATGCTTTTCCATAGACCTTTTTATACGGGGACATTCCCATGGGATTTTTATGAGCAGTTCTATAAGCCCATAATGCATCGTCAAGTTTCTTAGACCAATTATTCCTAGATCTATTAACAGTCTTTTGCAAGACCAAATTTATTTCTCGGTTAATCAATTCAACTTGACCGCTAGACTGAGGATGATAAGGTGATGCAATCCTATGGTTAACATCTGTTTTAGCTAGAAGTTTTCAAAAAACACCATGAATAAAGTGTGAACTACCATTAGTCATTATATACCTAGGGACTCCAAACCTTGGGAAGATAACCTCTTTAAGCATTTTAATAGAAGTGTTGTGATCAACACTACTAGTTGGAATAGCTTCTACCCACTTAGTAACGTGATAAAAAACAACTAAAATATAAGTGTACCCATTAGAGGAAGGAAAAGGTCCCATATAATCAAAACCCCAAACATCAAATGTTTCAACGGCAAGTGAATAATTCATAGGCATTTCCTGACGTCTACCAACGTCACCAATCGTTTGACATTCATCACAAGAAAGGACAAACTTACGTGCATCTTTGAAAAGAGTAGGCCAATAAAAACGAGACTGTAGTACCTTGTGTGCAGTTCTGTCACCAGCGTGGTGCCCTCCGTAGTCCTCGGAATGACAGTTCCGTAGGATCTGTTCCTGTTCATGCTCAGGTACACAACGTCTAATAACACCATCTACTCCCCATTTATATAGATGTGGGTCATCCCAAAAGTAATGTCTTAAATCAAAGAAGAACTTTTTATTTTGTTGGTAGGTGAAACTAGGTGGTATATATTTAGCAATAATGTAATTAGCGTAATCTGCATACTGATGTCTACTATGCAACTTTATTCTTGTACTCCCTCTGTCCCAAAATAAGTGTCGTTGATCTAGTACAAACTTTGTACTAATTTAGTACTAAATCTCCGACACTTATTTTGGGACGGAGGGAGTAGATGTTGTTGGGCCTCAAAGTGCGGAGTTTTGTAGGGCAGTAGCAATTTTCCCTCAAGTGGATGACCTAAGGTTTATCAATCCGTGGGAGGTGTAGGATGAAGATGGTCTCTCTCAAACAACCCTTCCATCAAATACAAGAAATCTCTTGTGTCCCCAACACACCCAATAGAATGGAGAATTGTATAGGTGCACTAGTTCGGCGAAAAGATGGTGATACAAGTGCAATATGGATAGTAGATACAGGTTTTTGTAATCTGAAAATATAAAAACAGCAAGGTAGCAAGTGGCAAACGGTGAGAAAAACATTATATAAATGCTTGGAAACAAGGCATAGGGTTCATACTTTCACTAGTGCAATCTCTCAACAATGCAAACATAATAGGATCATATGATCATCCCTCAACGTGCTACAAAGAATCACTCCAAAGTTCATATCTAGCGAAGAACATAAGATGAAATTGTTGTAGGTAGTCAGAACCACCTCAAAGTTACCCTTTCCGATCAACCTATTGGGCTATTCCTATAGATGTCACAAACAGCCCTAGAGTTCGTACTAAAATAACACCAATGATACAAATCAATCAACCCTAATTTCACCTAGATACTCCAATGTCACCACAAGTATCTGTGGGTTAATTATTCGACACGCATCAAACAAATTAAGATTCATCATATTGAATCCAACACAAAGAACTTCAAAGAGTACCCCAAGATTTCCATCGGAGAAGGTAGGACAAGAACGTGAATCAACCCCTATGCATAGATCCCCAAGGTCACTGGAATCCGCAAGTTGATGCCATAACATATATCAACTGAATCAATAGAATACCCCATTGTCACTACGGGTATCCGCATGCAAGACATACATCAAGTGTTCTTAAATCCAATATTCAATCCGACATAACAAAATCTCAAAGGGAAAGATTCAATTCATCACAACAAGATAGCAAGGGAAGAACATCATATCATCCAACTATATTAACAAAGCCCGTGATATATCAAGATCGTGCCATCTCAAGAACACGAAAGAGAGAGAGAGATTAAATACGTAGCTACTGGTACATAACCTCAGCCCCGAGGGTGAACTACTCCCTCCTCGTCATGGCCTCCGGCGGGATGATGAAGATGGCCACCGGTAACGATTTCCCCTCTCCGGCAGGGTACTGAAAAGGCTCTAGATGGGTTTTTCTTCGATACAGAGAGTTGCGGCGGCGGAGCGGAAGTTCTATGTTAACTTCTGGGGTTTTTGGTATTTATAGGAACTTTCAGCGTTGGAATCTCATCAATCGGAGCCACGTGCACTAGTGCAGGCGCCTGCTATACAAACGGGTTTTAACCCCTTTCCGTGACTTAGTCTCAAACCGTCGCCTTGCATGTGTGGGCGATAGGGGGGGCCTATCCCACATGACACGGAAAACCCGTTGGCGATGCCTGCTCCCGGTCACACACGATAGGCAAAATTATGTCGTGTGCGATTGGAAGGGCCATCACAAACAGGTATTTTGGGGAAATCGTGTGAGATGTGCTTAGCATCCCACACAGTGAATCCCAAACGTACGTTTCTGTTCGTATTGTACATCACACACAATTTTATGCATAACATCGTCTGTGTTAGGGGTGGCCATCATGCACGGTGCCTAGAAGAAACTGTTTGGCATAGGGTTGTCCATCACACACACGTTTTATGTGAAAACGTTTGCGAATGGGTGTTCTAACGCACACAGTTTGCGCCCGGAAGTCGTGTGTGATTGTTCACAGATCCAACACACCAATTTTTCAGAAATCGTGTGGGTTTGTTGAGGTCATCGCTGACAGTGTTCTATGACAAACCGTCTGCAATATGAAACCCCAATAATCAGGCTAATTGCTCTATTATTTATAATCTAGCTAGTATACAAATTTACACTTCATATCAAGCACACAATATATTTCATTTCCTATTACGTAAACCAAGATTTCATAATTGAAATACATCAGAGTACAACATCATATAGGCATATACTACCTAGCTACCCAATTATACGACAGGACCGAGTTTCACATGCAACATCTAAAACCTTTGGAAAATAGCATCATATACGGTAAATAGACAGATGAATCTCGTCTAGAAAACTGTTGAATCAGAAGGCAAATATTGAGCCTTCACTGATGTCAAAGGTTCTTGCAACTTTATGCCAGTGCATGTGGCTGGTTGCCCGCCCATCCTTCATCCTCTTGAGGAAGACTTCAAGATTATACCGTGGGTTCTATAGGATTACCTTCCTCGCCTCTTGACCATACAGGTGGTTTGAGACGTACTCATCGATGAACTGCTTTGGAAAGGACTGGAAACAAAGATATGCACAAATTTCATTTCGAAAAATTGAAATGTCACAAAGGGAAAAAAGACAAGTTAAAAGAGATAGTACCATCCTATAGTTCACTGATGTCTTCTTCATTGTGCAGACAAACAACTTGTTGTTTTTGGTCGCAAGTTTCTTTATCTTAACAATCTTTCTGAGTTTCTTGATTTGACTGATATTCATGAGCACATCATTTCCCCACATGCAAAATGGGTCGAACAATGGGTCTAAACCTCTTACGGCAGGACCTACATGTGCAGGACCAAATTATTGTTAGAAACCTAAATATTAGAATGGTTCCTACAATTGCACAATAATGTGCTATTAGCTAAAGGATCATGAAAGTGCAAACCTCGATGGTAAACCTCAGTGTCTCCCATTGTTCCCCCTGTAACGTGTTTAAGAATAGATATTGATCAGGTTTTAAGTGAGATTTGGCGTGCTATCAGTAAAATATGTTAATAAAAAATAAACACATTGCAGATCCAACATATGAATTCAAGCCACATGGAAAAGCCAAGCATGCTAAGAACTATGAAATATAGCAATTGTATGTTTCACATGCATAACAAAATAAAATTGTATCAACAATAATCGAACATCACATTGCAGATGATCACCAAAACAACTGAACCAAACAGTTAACTAAGCATCACTTTGCACAATAGAACATAGTAGAAGGTCAGATTGCATAGTAGCATTACATTGCACATTTCACTAGAATTTCTTAAGGAAAGGCAGGCGCAGCACATGCAACGGGTAAAACAAACATGCGTAATAGGTGTAGCTAGCTGAACACAAGTCATTAGTAATTACGCTTAAAAACAAGATATTCCCTATCGTTGGAGATATCAATAACGATCGGCTTGGACGAGGTCGAGGCCTCCACATCGCGGGTGCCCTCCTCGTAGTGGTGAGTTGCCTCAGCCTGTCCGGGCACCAACCTGCCGGCTCTGGAGTTGAGGAAAGCACGTGCACGCTGAGAAAACAACTCGTAGTCATCGTCGAAGGCAATAGCGGAGCCCTTGAGAAAACACAACGAGCTGTTGTTCAAAGCAGCCAACCGCGTGGCGCGTCCGCGTGCGAGGCGTCGACGGTGGCCTTGACGTCTAGGTGCTGCTCCAAGATCTGGGGGTCAGCACGCATGGCAGCCATAGCGGCCTCATCCGTGCGTGCGGTTGTGATTTGCTTCTCCGCTGCCAGGTGCTCCTTGAGATCCTGACTATACTGCGTGCACCATGTCTTTCGGCGGCGATTATGTGGGGGGGTGGGCCAGTGATTTTGGTGGAATGTGTCACGCCGGCGGTCAGGGCATGTGGAATGGAGGAGGAGGGGGTGGAGGGGGAGGGGGTATGGGGAAGGTGTGGATTACCAGACTATGACTAGATGGATGAGGCCGAGCAGCAGGAAGGAGCGTCGCCGGCGAGGAGGCGGCACTGCAAGCAAGCAGTGAAGGTTTGAACGTAGGAAAGGAAGGGGGAAGCAGGGGGAAATGTGGCTTTTGGTTGGTACGAGGGGCGGGGGAGGTAGATATTTGCGCGGCAGCCCAAAATTTCGTTCGGTGCGGCGAAAAAGTAGCGCGCATAGTCACATCAGACACAATACCTTTAACATAACTGTGTGCGATATTCAATAACACAAACGTATCCTACAGTATATCCTGTGTGTGATGAGACTGAACGTGGAAATTTTGGTCTCCAAGCTTCCGGCGTAAGATATCGGATACTACATTGCACACGGTACTTGCATTTCATGTTCATTTGGAAGAGAAAATGGGGACACGACGGCAAATTTTGGTCCGAATTTCCCTCGTTACATTGGTCATCGACGTCATTGCTTAATTTAAGAACACTTGCAAATTTGAGTACTACACAAAAGAGCCAACAACACTGCCCGCACTTACTTAATCGAGGAACTAATAAACATTAGTTAGTTGACCTAAACATTACTCTAACAAAACACCATCGCTCTAGATAGAGACTAATATTCCGCCTGACATTCATCGGTCTCCACCGCCTCCTCGATGACCAGCTCCCGCTCGACAACCTCCGGGGAAAGGAGATCCATGGGATCCATCGCCACATACTCCAGCATCTCGCAGTCTTCGTCCACCATCCTTTAGGATAAAGCCGCCATGAGCCGGGCGTGGGCGGCCTTGCTCCGGGAATGGACGGCCACAATCTTGGCTAGGAAGCCGCCGACGAACGGACGCCTGCTCGAGCACACTCAGCGATTACCAACACAACGGACGTGGGTTGTCGACCGGTGTCGGAGAAGGCAGATGTGATTTGTGCAGTGACTGACACGAGATGGGCGTGGGCTGCCTCGAGATGGGACTGGGCGTCCACCATCAGGGCTACAGCGACCGCCGAGGAACTGACAGCTGATGTGCCATTCTCTCCATTTGCTATCCCCGTCACGATTGTTGCTGCCGCCCTCTCAACTGCAGCAGCTGCCCTTTCGGTTGCTGCAGCCGCCCTGTCGGAGGTAGCAGCCGTGTTCAAGCATGTTGAGAGCGCGCTCACGGCAGATGTGGCCGCGCTCGGGCCGGAGTCAGTTGCCGAAGTTGCCCTCGCGACGGGGATCCACGTCCCCATCTTTCACCGGCGACGATTAACAAGTAAAATGGTCTGAGGAGTCAGTGCGGTAAACTAGTCGACGGTGTACTGCAGCCGACGAAGCTTCCAGCCTAAGCCATGCATTATGAGGAATGGCCCAAGATATTTTGTACTGCATCACACACGATTCATGCACGTGAACTGTTTGTGAAAGACTTGATTTTCAAAATGTTTTTAAAACAAAAAAATGAGGTTACTTCGACAAAGAACGGTGTTTGGATTGCAATAAGATTTATCTGGAGTGAACAGTGACCAATAGCTGTGTCGTGAGAAAATATGGAATTATTCACGGTCTGTTTGGCATTTTTATAAATTAATTGAGTTTTGTAGTCATTTAATGTGTATAATTCAAATTTGAACTATCGTCCCATTGTCCGTGCATCAAAATGGGATGAAAAATCATATTAGTGTCCATGGCTTCATCTTTAGGTCACGAGCAAGAAATTGGAATGAATTTCAAACATATCGGGGTCTTGGCTCGGCCACAAACGTTGAGAAACTTGGTTTTTAAATTACTGTAAATCCAAAGCGCGTCAGAAATTCTAAAAACTTGGCATGTTGTCATGACATGGCACATATGTGCCATGGTAAAAAACTGTCCAACTTGGGATAATTTTAGGCTCAAGTCCCTTACAAACCGGAGCTTCTGACTGCAATCTTTGTGGTCCCGATAAGGAACACGTCACCTTACGTGGGCAAAACGACACCCGCTCATCTTCTCGCCATGAACTTTTTTTAGAGGCAACTCGGACTAGTAAGAGTATCTTGCTAAAATATGGAATTTTTCAGGGTTCTTTTCTCATTTTCATACGTTAATTGAGTTCTCTAGGCATATAATGTGGATAATTAAAATTTGAACTAAAATCACAAGGTCCAGTGCATCAAAATGGGTTGAAAAATCATATAAGTGTCGATGGCTACTTTGGGCCCCATGCAAGATATGGGAATGGATTTCAAACATGTCGGGGTCTTGGCTCGGCCACATACATCGAGAAACTTGGTTTTACATTCATGTATAAATCAAAAACTCTTCAGAAATTCATGAAACTTGGCATGGTGTGATGGCATGGTTCATATGTGCCCTAATGAAAAATTGTCCGATTTTGGACAAGTTTTGGCACAAGCCCCTTACAAACCTCAGCTACTCACGGGAATCTAGCTTTTGTGGTTTCGGTATGGAACGCGTCACCTTATGTGGGCGAATCGACATCCGTTGCCTCTTCTCGTCTTGAACTATATATTTCTAGAGGCAACATATACCAAAATGATTGTCGCTCCAAAATATGAAATTATACATGGTTCGTTTATCCTTTTTATACATTAATTAACTTTTATATGCATTATTTAACGTGCATAATTCAAGTTTGAACTACATTCACAAGGTACGATGCATCAAAATGGGTTGAAAACCATATACGTGTACATGCATCTTTAGGATCCCATGCAAGATATGGGAATGAATTTCAAACATCTCGCGGTCTTGGCTCGGCCATACAAACATTGAGAAACACGGGTTTTAAATCATGTGTAAATCAAAAACTAGTCAAAAAATTCATGAAACTTGTCATGGTGTCATGACATGCATGGCTCATATGTGCCCTGGTAAAATAATGTCCAATTTGGGACAAGTTTTGGCACAAGCCCCTCACAAACCAAATATTATCACAGAAGCTTTGTTGTTTCGATATGGAATGTGTCACCTTACGTGGGCTAATCGACATCCGCTGCCTCTTCTCGTCTTGAACTATTTCTATAGGCAACATATACCAAAATGAGAGTGTCGTGCCAAAATATGAAATTATACATAGTTCGTTTAGCCTTTTTATACATCAATTGACTTTTACATGCATTATTTAATATGCATAATTCAAATCCGAACTGCAATCACAAGGTCCGGTGCATCAAAATGGGTTGAAAACCATATTAGTGTGCATGCATCTTTAGGTCCCATGCAAGATATGTGAATGAGTTTCAAACATCTCGGGGTCTTGGCTCGGCCACAGAAACATTGAGAAACTCGGGTTTTAAATCATGTAAATCAAAAACTCATCAAAAGATTCATGAAACTTGGCAAGGTGTCATGAACATGGCACATAAAGGCGTCATAGCATATAGTTTTCCTATTTGAGACTCGTTTTTTAATATATATTTTCTTTTAGAGCCAACATTGAGAATATTACGTTAAATTATAGTAAATCTAGAACTCACAGAAAATTCAAGAATTTGGGCATGGCGTCATTATATAGCACAAATATGCTGTGGTATTTTTCGTGTCATTAATAGCGAACAAAAGCTTTTTGGAACAAAGAACTGTCATGTTTCCACGCAAACGGTTGCATTATTTTCAAACCGTTGGCGTTCTACTGCCCTTACGTGCTGCCAAGCGTCGCACTCTTTTATTGGCTAGGAGGTGCCGTGCGAGCAGCTGCTTGAGTTGACAGGAGGTGTGCGAGCTGGCCTCCGCTGCGCAGGCGTGCGGGCAGTACGCCGAAGGCTCACCGAGAAGCGAGCCCTTTGACCTCCGTATCCGCCCTCCTCGCTTCCAACCTGTCCATCAATGGCGCCCGAGCCGCTGTTTAATAGGCGGCTTTACTGCCCACTCACTCACAATCCTCCATATATCTTCGCCTCACATTCCCCTCCATCTTCAGACCTCCACGGCGACCCATGCCATGGTGCAAAAGGATCATATGCCACTATTCTTCCGGTTTGGTGAAGTTGACACCGAGCTGGAAGGGATAGAACATAAAGACGAATGGGATGCCATGGACATGGCCCTGGAAGAGCTGCATGCCACAGCGGATGCTGCCCCGACGCACTCGCCATCAACCATCACCGCGCCCACGCCAGCAACCATCCCCATGGCATTGACGGGCTGGTCGCCCAGCATCATCACAGCGCTGGAAACCACGGGCGTCAGGGAGATCCCTGCCGACCCGCGCGAGCTCGTGTACGTGCAAGGACCAGCGCCTCCTCCTGCCCCCCGTGCTCGTGCGCGCCCTTCACACGCCACACCGGTCCTTGTGCGCATGCCTACACCCACGGCGCCCGACCCCTTGTGCGCGCCTGCACCCACCGCGCCCGTGCCTGTGTGTGCGCCTGCACCCGTCACAGCCCCCTCAGCGGATTGGGCCGCCACCGTCGACAGCTTTCTCACAGCGCCGCTAGTCGCCGCCCCCGGACCCGCGCCCGTCGATCGCGCGATGACCGGCTCTTTGATTGTGAAGTCCATAACATTGTCTTGTTTGAAGAACTGTACAACTGCGCCCCGGAGCACGAGAACGCCACCGCGGGAGGCCGCCACCGCCGCCGCCGCAACTAGTTTTCTTTATATTGTATCTCGATTGTATGAATGTAAAGTGAAAGCTTGACTGAATGAAATCTATGGTTTCATGAACTTAGTATTTATCTCTGAATTCACATAGCAAAGAAAAAAACCATCATAGTATTATCTGAATAAACACTCATCACAAACGGTTCAGGTTGAATACCCATTTGCAGATCGACAACTATCTTTTCTTCGCCCGTAAGCCAAGTCAAAATATTGGCGCGAAGGATTGGTGCAATGCATCATCGCAAACGTTTCTCGAATATGATATGTGTGCCTAGTATAGACAATCCGGGAAGATTTGCATCTATCATATTGGGTAAATTGCCATGTGTCAAATGGGAAACATTGGCATTTGTCGATCTAGTAACACTGGCATTTGTCAACATTGTAGCACTGGCATTTGTCAAGTTTTACAGGAACAAAATCACAATTAGGGTGTAATTTTGCAACTGAAATTCACTTTAAACATGGATTTCATTCATACATTAAGCACTGCTCTTTGTACAATACAGTTCAACTCGACAGCTGAACCGAACAAACTTTTCCCCAATTGTTGCCAACCACGTACTGAAATAGCAAGTTCAACTATATATACTAGCTAATTTAAAGTACATGGTACAATTCAACCATATCTATAGTTAGATGAACTGAACAAAATAGCCCCTAAATACTAGTACTACGGAGGGGCTTTGTACTACTTCCAGCAGAAACGAGCGCGCTCAGTAAGAGCAAGTGGAGGAGGAGCGTGCCGACGAGTTGGTGGAGTCATGTCCATTGCCTGCCAGTGCTGCCCTCCCGCGCTCAAGACTGTAAAAATTTCAGAATTTTTTGACTCTCCAGAAAAATTATAGAAATTCTGCAGTGGACATAAAAGTTTCTGTTTTTGCACGGAATCAAACTAATAAGTATCCACACTATCCCAAAGGCTTTACTTGGCACATTATTGAAATAAAAGGCACAAAACATGATTACTACAGTAGCTTAATCATGTGAACACACAAAAACAGAAAGTATAAGTGTTGGGTTGTCTCCCAACAAGCGCTTTTCTTTAAAGCCTTTTAGCTAGGCGTGATGATTTCAATGATGCTCACATCGAAATAGTATTTGAAACGTGCAAAAGATCATCATGGATCACATGACAAGCACATTTAAGTCTAACCCACTTTCTATGCATAGGGATTTTGCAAGAAAACAATTGGTAGGAGCAAGAATCAACTTGCATAGGAAGGCAAAACAAGCATAACTTCAAAACCTTGTACACATAGGGAGGAAACTTAATACTATTGCAATTCCTACAAGCATTTGTTCCTCCCTCATAATAATTTTCAGTAGAATCATGAACGAATTCAACAATATAGCTATCACATAAATTACTCTTTTCATGATCCACAAGCATAGAAAATTTATTACTCTCCACATAAGCAATTTTCTGTTGATTCAATGTAGTGGGAGCAAATTCAACAAAATAACTATCGTGAGATACATGATTGACATAACCAAATTGAAAATGAAAATCACGATGACAAGTTTCATAGTTATCATTGTTCTTTATAGCATACATGTCATCATCATAATCATCATAGATAGCAACTTGGTTGTCATAATCAATTGAAACCTCTTCCAAAGTAGTGGAATCATCATTCAATAAAGTTGTGACCTCTCCAAATCCACTTTCATAATTATTAAAATAAGATTCAACACCCTCCAAAATAGTGGGATGATTAGTACCTAGAGTTGATACTCTTCCAAACCCACTTTCATCAATTTAATCATCATACATAGGAGGCATGCTATCATCATAATAAATTTGCTCATAAAAACTTGGGGGACTAAAAATATCATCTTCATCAAACATAGCATCCCCAAGCTTGTGGCTTTGCATATAGTTAGTATCATGAATAGCATGAATAGCACCAATAGTGTAACAATTGTTATCATCATAATTTTCCAAGTTGGTGCCAAAAAGATTTTCAATATTATAAGGAGTATCATTATCTTCCCAATCATCCTCATCACAATAAGTAGTAGGCATACCAAAATAATCATCAAGTGTATCATCGTCCACACTACTTTCGTATTCATTTTCAACGATTATAGGAGCAATATTATTTGGGAGAGATACCTTTTTACCTCTACTTTTCCTTCTTTTCTTCTTCTTCACCACCTTATGTGTGGGTTTAAGTGGTTTTTTCGAGCTTCTTATTGAAGAGATTTGTTCGATGGAAAGATCTTCCTTGCAACCTGATTCATCATGAGAAACAATAGGAGAGTATTGGGAGACCTTTACCCTTTCATTAGTATTCCTTTTATTTTATTGGTTTCTCATTCTTTCTATAGTTGGCAATATAAGTATTCTCATTGCAATTCACTACGCAAAACATATAGATTTCTTGCAGATTAGTTTCATTATCATTAATGATAAGGAATATATCAAACCAATCATTTTTATGTGACAATTCTTCACACCCCAAAAATAAAAAAAGTTCATTATAGAGTTCACGGGAGGTCAAATTATCACAATATTTGGAAACGGTTCTATCATGAAAAATGCATGCATTGGAAATTAAGATGACCAACCCTATTGCAAAGTTCACAAGTAATGGGATGGAGAGAGCATAATCTTGTGCCAAATTCATCTACCACTTTAAGACAGAATTGGTTTTGTCATGTTTATGCTTCTTACAAAATCTATCATCCCTATATGGCATGTCTTCACAAATTTTATTCACTCCACAAAAATTGACATGCTTATAGGAAATCTTTTTATCATGACTAGTACAATCATCATTAGCACCATGGGTATTCAGAGAATTCATACTATCAAACATTTAATGCCAAACATTTTATTGAACTCTTCTTCTAACACTTTGGCACAATTTTCTGATCCATCATTTTCAAGAAAAACATCATAAAGGTAAAGAACTTGATGCAACATCAATTCCATTTTTTGTAATTTTCTTTTATAAACCAAACTAGTTATAAACAAGAAACTAAAATATTTAATTGCAAGATCTAAAGATATACCTTCAAGCACTCAACTCCCCGACAATGGCGCCAGAAAATGGCTTGATGTCTACTACGCAACTTTATTCTTGTAGACGTTGTTGGGCCTCCAAGTGCAGAGTTTTGTAGGACTGTAGCAATTTTCCCTCAAGTGGATGACCTAAGGTTTATCAATTTGTGGGAGGTTTAGGATGAAGATGGCCTCTCTCAAACAACCCTGCAATCAAATACAAGAAATCTCTTATGTCCCCAACACACCCAATACAATGGCAAATTGTATAGGTGCACTAGTTCGGCGAAAAGATGGTGATACCAGTGCAATATGGATAGTAGATATAGGTTTTTGTAATCTGAAAATATAAAAACAGCAAGGTAGCAAGTGGCAAATGGTGAGCAAAACGTTATATAAATGCTTGGAAACAATGCATAGGGTTCATTCTTTCACTAGTGCAATCTCTCAACAATGCTAACATAATAGGATCATATGATCATCCCCCAACGTGCAACAAAGAATCACTCCAAAGTTCATATCTAGCAGAGAACATAAGATGAAATTGTTGTAGGTAGTCAGAACCACCTCAAAGTTACCCTTTCCGATCAATCTATTGGGCTATTCCTATAGATGTCACAAACAGCCCTAGAGTTCGTACTAAAATAACACCAATGATACATATAAATCAACCCTAATGTCACCTAGATACTCCAATGTCACCACAAGTATCTGTGGGTTAATTATTCGACACGCATCAAACAATTTAAGATCCATCATATTCAATCCAACACAAAGAACTTCAAAGAGTACCCCAAGATTTCCATCGAAGAAGGTAGGACAAGAACGTGCAATCAACCCCTATGCATAGATCCCCAAGGTTGACGGAATCCGCAAGTTGATGCCATAACATATATCAAGTGAATCAATAGAATACCCCATTGTCACTAAGGGTATCCGCATGCAAGACATACATCAAGTGTTCTCAAATCCAATATTCAATCCAACATAAAAAAATCTCAAAGGGAAAGATTCAATTAATCACAACAAGATAGCAGGGGAAGAACACCATATGATCCAACTATATTAACAAAGCCTGTGATACATCAAGATCGTGCCATCTCAAGAACATGAGAGAGAGAGAGAGAGATTAAACACATAGCTACTGGTACATACCCTCATCCCCGACGGTGAACTACTCCCTCCTTGTCATGGCTTCCGCTTGGATGATGAAGATGGCCACCGGTGATGATTTCCCCACTCTGGCAGGGTACTGGAAAGGCTCCAGACTGGTTTTTCTTTGATACAGAGAGTTGCAGCGGCGAACCGGAAGTTCTAGGCTAACTTCTGGGGGTTTTGGTATTTATAGGATTTTTCAGCGTTGGAATCACAATAACCGGAGCCACGTGGGACCCACGAGCTAACAGGGCGCAACCAGGGGCTGGGCCACGCCTTGTTGCCTTGTGGTCCCCTGGAAGCCCTCCTCTGGTGGTTCTTTGCTCTGGTATTTCTTATTTTCCCCAGAAAAAATATAAAAAAGTTTCGGGCGATTCTGAGAACTTTCATTTTCTGCACAAAAACAATACCACGGTAATTCTGCTGAACAACGTCAGTCCGGGTTATTTCTAACTAAATCATATAAAGTGTATCAAAACCATATAAAAATATTGTAAACATAGATGAATATGGCATGAATACTTCATAAATTATCGATACATTGGAGACGTATCACATACTGATAATTGTGATCTGTGTTGGGTTTTCCGTGAAGAGGAACGGGTAATTGCAGCACAAAGTGGGTAAGTATTTCCTTCAGTTATGAAACCAAGGTTTATCTAACCAATAGGAATATCAATCCTCTACAGTCTTCAATGGCTGCACACAAAAGAGCAAACAACTTGCACTCAACTCAGGCAAGAGGGTTGTCAATCCCCTTGATTTTGTTATTTGCAAGCAAATGAGTTGTGTACATAATTGTAAATTGCAAAATAAAATAAAAGAGAAATAAAGGCAACAAGGTCATATTAGTGTTTGTGAATTTATAAGTGAATAGACCCGGGGGCCATAGTTTTCCCTAGCGGCATCTCTCATGTAGGCAACATACGATCGGTAACAAATTGTTGTTTGGCAATTGATAGAAAAGCGGATAGTTATGCGATTTTCATGGCAATGATCATGTGTATATAGGCATCACGTCCATAAACAATTAGGCCGACTCCTGCCCGCACCTATTACTATTACTCTATTCATTGACCGCTATCCAGCATGCATCCAGAGTATTAAGTAAAACAGAGTAATGCATGGAGAACGATGACATGATGTAGACAAAGTAAACTCAAGCAATATGAATAAACCCCATCATGTTATCCTTAGTAGTAACAACACAAAGACGCAACTTGTCCCCTTCTATCACTAGGATATAGAAACTCGTCAGGTTGAACGTACTACAACGCACCTCTCTCACTGAAGAAACATCAATCTATTTGGCCAAAGCAAATCAATAGACCGGAGAGAATTACGAAGCTATAATGATCAGGCAAATAAGAATCATAATATATATCAGAGGTGACTCAAATACTTTTCATGAATAATCTGAACATAAACCCACAATTCATCGGATCCCAACAAACACACCGCATAAAAGGATTACATCGGATAGATCAAAGCGAAGATGCGATGATCATTGTATTGAAGATAAAGAGATAGAGAGATTGCAATCTAGGTACTAGCTATGGACCTGTAGGTCCGTGGTGAACTATTCACACATCATCATGAGGGAAGCAAGGTTGATGAAGAGGCCCTCCGCGATCGATCCCCCCTCCGGCAGGGTGCCGGAACGAAGCTCCAGATGGCCTCCTGACGGAACAGAGACTTGCGGCGGCATAAAATGGGTTTCGAGACTACTTCCAAGGTTTTCATGATATATGAGAATTTATAGGCCAGAGAACGAGGTCGGGGAGCCGCCAGGGGCCCACAAGCCATCACGGCATGCCCCCCAGGGCGCACCCTGATGGCTTGTGGGGACCTGGTGTGGCTCCCGGCTTCCTTTTGAGTCTCCCAAGTCTTCTTCTGGTCCAAAAAAATCATTAAAAAGATTCGTGGCAAGTGGACTTCGTTTGGTACTGTAAACCTGAGAAGTGAAAAACATGCAGAAAACAGCAACTGGCACTGGGCACTAGGTCAATAGGTTAGTGCTAAAAAATAATATAAATTGGTAAATAAAGACCCAAAATGTATCCTAGAATGATAATATAACTGCATGGAACAGTCAAAAATTATAGATACATTGGAGACGTATCAAGCATCCCCAAGCTTAATTACTGCTCATCCTCGAGTAGGTAAATAATAAAAACAGAATTTTTGATGTGGCATGCTACCAATTATGTAATATTTTGCATGCATGCTCATTGAGAAACGATGAACTAACAAATATTAACATAGCTATACTTATAAGCATAAGAAACAAAATCATCAATCTTTCAAACTATACGATCCTCAAAGAATGTTTACCCCCATTCACCTTATTATATTAGCAAGACATGGCTCCATCTTCACCACATTAATACAAATGTCAAGCACCACGGTGTCCAAGTCAGGTAATTAGATCGTACTTTTCAATATGCATCAACTTTTTATTCTTAACGCAATACATGAGCGTGAGCCATTGGACATAGCATTTAGGTGGAACAGAATATGGTGGTAGGTTTCAAAGGGGTAAAAGTGAAGAAGAAAGTCTCACATCAACTCGGCGTATCAACGGGCTATGGAGATGCCCATCAATAGATATCAATGCGAGGAGTAGGGATTGCCATGCAAATGATGCACTAGAGCTATAAGCGTATGAAAGCTCAACTGAAGCTAAGTGGGGTGTGCATCCAACTTGCTTGCTCATGAAGACCTCGGGCATTTGAGGAAGCCCGACATTGGAATATACAAGCCAAGTTTATAATAATGAAAAAGTAATTCCCACTAGCATATGAAAATGACATAACATGAGACTCTCTATATGAGGAACAAGGTGCCACTTTGAGGCACAAGTGTGGTAAAAGATAGTAGCAAAGTCACTTCTCTCATTTTTCTCTCATTCATTTTTTTATTATGGCGGGCTCATTTGGCCTCCCCCATTTTTATTTCCTCACTAGGACAATGCTCTAATAATGATGATCATCACACTTTTATTTGCTTACAACTCGATATGAAGAACTGATAGAAAGATATGACTCTATATGAATGCCTCTGGCAGTGTACCAGGATGTGCAAAGATCTAGCATGACATGTGTCAAAAATATGATGAACGGTGGCTTTGACACAAATACTATGTCAGCTCTATATGATCATGCAAAGCAATATAATGATGAACGAACTAGTCATGTGAAGTGACGATGGAATTTGCATGGCAATATATCTTGGAATGGCTATGAAAATGCCATGATATGTAGGTATGGTGGCTGTTTTGGGGAACATATAATGAGGCTTATGTGCAACAGAGCGTATCATGTCACGGGGTTTGGATGCACCGGCGAAAGTTGCACCGATCCTCAAGGTGAGAATGGGCTATGCACGGTACCGAAGAGGCTAGGAAATATGCGGAGGTGAGATTGCGTATGTCCATGGTTTCACATTAGTCATAAAGAGCACATATACTTATTGCAAAGTTTTATTAGTTTTATCAAAAATCAAAGCACTACTCGCATGCCCCGAGGGAGGAGGTTGGTAGGAGTTAACCATCGCGCGCCTCCAACCCGAAACAACACTAGGATTCAACGAGGAATAGAAATTCTCACACATCATCACCATGCCTCTTTAATTTTTAGACGAACAAGAAGTTAACCTATCTTAATATTGACACTTCTATGAATCAACAATTATGAACTCACACCTTTTTCATATTACCACATCAATATCATTAACCCACAATTTCTCTATCTGTGCTACATGATGGTTTTAATTATACTCATCGAATACCTATTATTTTTGGACTAGTCTTATGACCCATGCAAATTACCGTCACTATTTGTTAACTCTCAAACAAATATAAACGAAGAATGGGAGTGAAATTATTTTTATAAACTCTACACGCCACCGTGCTCAAAAAGATATGAGTGACGTACTAGAGCAACTGCTAAGCTCAAAAGATATAAGTGAAGCACATAGAGTATTCTAACAAATTATGATGAAGGTGTATCTCTCTCAAATAGGCGTGTCCAGAAAACGATGATTGTGGCAAACTAAAAGTAAAAGCAAACAAAAACAAACAACGCTCCAAGCAAAACTCATATCATGTGATGAATAAAAATGTAGCTTTAAGTGACATACCGATGGATTTAGACGAAAAAGGGGATGCCTTCCGGGGCATCCCCAAGTTTAGACGCTTGGGTCTTCCTTACAATACTACCTTGGGGTGCCTTGGGCATCCCCAAGCATAGGCTCTTGCTGCTCCTTATTCCTTTGTCCATCGTGATAACACCCAAAACTTGAAAACTTGAATCACACAAAACTCAGCAAAACTTCGTGAGATCCGTTAGTATAAGAAACATATTGAATACTTAAGGTACTGTTATAAATTGATTCTTATTTCATAATTGCATAATAGGTACTGTATTGCAACTTCTCCATGGCTTATACCCCCCTATACAATCGATAGATAATCAAAACAAGCAAATTATGCAAGCAAAAACAGAATCTTTCTAAAACAGAATAGTCTGTAGCAATCTGTAGAGAAGCTATACGTCTATACCTCTAAAATTTCTGAAAAATTAGGAAAAACTCGAAAATTTGTATAGAAATACTTTGTAAAATATTCAGATCATTTTGTAAAATATTCAGATCATTATCATGCCCCAGTAAAAAATTAAAATTCCTGTACTGGAGTCAAAAGTTTATGTTTTGTTTCAGCATCGATTCTAGTCATCTTGTGAGTCATCCCAAAGGTTTTAATTGGCACAAACACTAATTAAAACATTAAAACATAATAATTACAGAGGAAATAATCATGTTCTAAAAAACAAACAGAAAGTTAAAAGCAAAAATAAAGATAACTATTGGGTTGCCTCCCAACAAGCGCTATTGTTTTAGGCCCCTAGCTAGGCATAATGCATAGTTTCAAGTATTGTCATCTCAGACACTCCACCCATAAGTAGCTCTCATGATTGATTCATAAGGTGGTTTAATTCTCTTTCTAGGGAAGTGTTCCATCCCTTTCTTTAATGGGAATTGGAACCTTATGTTTCCCTCCTTCATGTCAATAATTGCACCTATAGTTCGTAAGAAGGGTCTTCCAAGTATTGTGGGGCAAGTAGGATTGCAATCAATATCAAGCACAATAAAATCTACAGGCATATAATTTTTATTTGCAATAATAAGCACATCATTAATCCTACCTAGAGGTTTCTTAATGGTAGAATCCGCAAGATGCAAGTTAAGGGAACAATCTTCAATTGTAGTGAGATCAAGCACATCACAAAGAGATTTCGGAATAGTTGAAACACTAGCACCAATATCACACAAGGCATTGAATTCATATTTATTTATGTTTATTTTTATAGTTGGTTCCCACTCATCATGCAATTTTCTAGGAATAGAAACTTCAAGCTCAAGTTTCTCATCATAAGCTTTTATCATAGCTTCTACTCTATGTTCGGTAAAAGCTTTGTTTTGTTTACAAGCACTGCATCAGCTAATAATGGTTTGCAGAAAGGAAATAAATTCTACTAAAGATAAATTATCATAATTAAATTCCTTGTAATCCAAAATAGTGGGCACATCACTAGTTAAAGTTTTGACCTCTCCAAACCCACGTTTTTCAGTTTTATCATCAAAATTATCACCCTGCAAGCAAACGGGACGCTTCTCAACTAGGGTTGACACATCTCCAGTTCCCTTACCATTTATATTCAGAGAATTAAACAAATATTCAATAGGAGAAGTACCAATCATTTTAAGATCTTCATCATGATTCCGGTAAAAACCGGGTGGAAGAGCCTTTTCTAAGAATTCCCGCTTAGCTTTCAACGTAGCAGTCCTCTCCTTACTTTCATTAATAGATATTTGGATAGATTTAGTAGTCTCATTAAAATCATGCTTGGTTGGAAAAGCTTTACTTTTAAGAGTTTCTACATCAAGAGCAATTCTATCCATGTTTTTAGCCAAAGCATCAACTACATGCAATTTTTCTTCTATCATAGTGTTGAAAACCTGTTGAGAATTAATGAATTCTTTAATTGTGTTCTCAAGATCAGAGGGTATCCTATTACAATTTTTAAAAGAATTTCCATAAGAATTACCATAAGAATTTCCATAGTTGTTAGAGGAATTACCGGGATACGGTCTAGAATTGAAATTTCCTCTATAAGCATTGTTGTTGAAATTATTTCGCGAGATAAAGTTCATATCAATAGCATCATTATTTTGCTCAATAAAAGTAGACAAGGTCATATAATTTAGATCAACATGATTATTTTTACTAGCAACCATATTCATAAGAGCATCCACTTTTTCACTCAAAGTAGCGATTTCTTCAACAGAATTTACATTCTTACCTGTTTGAGCTCTTTCGGTATGCCATTGAGAATAATTTGCCATAATGTTGTCCAGAAGATTTGTGGCCTCTCCTAAGGTCACATCCATAAAGGTACCACCTGCGGCAGAATCTAGAAGATTTCTAGACACAAAGTTTAGTTAAGCATAGCAATTTTGGACAATCATCCACAAATTTAAGCCATGAGTAGGGCAATTTCTTATCATCAATTTCATTCTCTCCCAAGCTTGTGAAACATGCTCTTTATCTTGATGTTTAAAATTCATTATTTAATTTCTAAGGGAGATGATTTTAGCAGGAGGAAAATACTTGGCAATAATAGCATTGTTATAATTATCCAATGTTCCAATACTATTACGAGGTAAAGATGAAAACCAAGCCTTGGCTTTATCCCTTAGTGAAAAAGGAAATAATTTTAATTTCAAAATATCATTATCCATATCCTTTTTATTTTTCATATCACATAATTCAACAAAGGTATTAAGATGTGATGCGGGATCCTCATTAGGACTTCCCGAGAATTGATCCTTCATGACAATATTTGGCAATGCAACATTAATATAAAAGGGCTCCGCACTAGTGGTGGGTGGTATAGGAGTACTAGTAAAATCATTGTTATTAGTAATTGAGAAGTCACACAATTTAGTAGTATCTTGAGACATGGTGACCGAACAAGCAAAGTAACAAGCATGACAAGTAAACTAGCAAGCAAAGAAGTAACTAGTAACAAGCAAAGATAAATATTTTTGTATTTTTGATTTTTATGAAACAAACTAAATATAAAATCAAATAAAAATATGAACAAGTGAATGATAATTTGTGTGAAGTTACTTGATAGATGATGATGATACTCCCCAGCAACGGCGCCAGAAATCCTTCCTGATACTTGTGATCTGCGTTGGGTTTTCCGTGAAGAGGAACGGGTAATTGCAACACAAAGTGGGTAAGTATTTCCCTCTGTTATGAAACCAAGGTTTATAGAACCAATAGGAATATCAATCCTCAACCATCTTCAATGGCTCACACAAAAGAGCAAACAACTTGCACCCAACGCGGGCAAGAGGGTTGTCAATCCCCTTGATCTCGTTATTTGCAAGCAAATGAGTTGTGTAGATAATTGTAAATTGCAAAAAAAATGACAAATAAAGGCAGCAAGGTAATAGTAGCGTTTGTGAATTTATAAGTGAATAGACCCCGGGGCCATAGTTTTCCCTAGCGGCATCTCTCATGTAGGCAACATACGGTGGGTAACAAATTACTGTTGGGCAATTGATAGAAAAGCGGATAGTTATGCGATTTTCATGGCAATGATCATGTGTATATAGGCATCATGTCCATAAACAAATAGGCCGACTTCTGCCTACACCTATTACTATTACTCCATTCATTGACCGCTATCCAGCATGCATCCAGAGTATTAAGTAAAACAGAGTAATGCATGGAGAATGATGACATGATGTAGACAAAGTAAACTCAAGCAATATGAATGAACCCCATCATTTTATCCTTAGTAGCAACAACACAAAGACGCATCTTGTCCCCTACTTTGTCACCAGGATATAGAAACTCGCCAGGTTGAACCTACCACAACGCACCACTCCCACCGATGAAATATCAACCTACTTGGCGAAAGCAAATCAAAAGATCGGAGAGAATTACGAAGCTATAATGATCATGCAAATAAGAATCATAATATATATCAGAGGTGACTCAAATACTTTTTAGGAATAATCTGAACATAAACCCACAATTCATCGGATCCCAACAAACACACCGCACAAAAGGTTTACATCGGATAGATCAAAGCGTAGATGAGATGATCGTTGTATTAAAGATCAAGAGATAGAGAGATTGCAATCTAGGTACTAGCTATGGACCCGTAGGTCTATGGTGAAGAAGCACTCTGTGATCGATCCCCCCTCTGGCAGGGTGCCGGAATGGTGCTCCAGATGGCCTCCCGACAGAACAGAGACTTGCAGCGGCGTAAAAAGGGTTTTGGGACTACTTCCTGGGTTTTCATGATATATGAGAATTTTTAGGCCAGAGAACGAGGTCGGCTGAGCCGCCAGGGGCCCACAAGCCATCAGGACGCGCCCTGGGGGGCGCGCCCTATTAGCTTGTGGGCCCCTGGTGTGGCTCCCGGCTTCCTTCCGAATCGACCAGGTCTTCTTTTGGTCCAGAAAAAATCATCAAAAAGTTTCGTGGCAATTGGACTTCATTTGGTACTGTAAACCTGAGAAGGGAAAAACATGCAGAAAACAACAACTCGCACTGGGCACTGGGTCAATAGGTTACTGCTCAAAAATAATATAAATTGGTAAATAAAGACCCAAAAAGTATCCTAGAATGATAATATATCAGCATGGAACAATCAAAAATTATAGATACGTTGGAAACATATCACATACCAAGGAGTATTATGGGAAGCATTTATAAGAGCTAATTGCTCAACATGAAAAATTTCATCAATAGGCAGTGGGTCATCAAGAACATTTTCCATCCTAGACAAGTTATCTGCTACAGGATTCTCAGCTCCCTTTCTATCAACAATATGCAAATCAAACTCTTGAGGTAAAAGCACCCACCTAATTAGTCTAGGCTTAGCATCTCTATGTTCCATCATATATTTAATAGCAGCATGATCAATGTGAATTGTAACTTTGGAATCAACAATATAAGGTCTAAACTTATCACATGCAAACACAGCTGCTAAAAATTCCTTCTCAATAGTAGCATAATTTCTTTGAGCACTGTCTAGAGTCTTACTAGCATAATGAACAACATTCAATTTCTTGTCTACTCATTGCCCTAGAACAACACCTACAACATAATCACAAACATCACACATAATTTCAAATGATAAGTTCCAATCAGGTGGTTGAACAATAGGTGCAGAAATTAAGGATTTCTTAAGTATTTCAAAAGCTTCTACAAAATCATCATAAAAACAAACGGAATATCTTTTTGAAGAAGATTAGTTAATGGCCTAGAAATATTTGAGAAATCTTTAATGAACCACATATTAAACTAGCATGACCAAGGAAGCCTATTATACCTTTAACATCTTTAGGACATGGCATTTTCTCTATTGCATCAACTTTAGCTTTGTCTACTTCGTGTCACAACCCTAGAAAGTTTAGTGCCAATAATTATTTGGTGTGTTTAATTGCATCAACATCATCATGTCATCATGTTTAGTTTTCTTATAGTTGAACTGAGGGAAGTGGAAGCCTCAAAACTTTAAATAAAAGAAGGGCAAATAACCCTCAAAATTGCTTTTAGTGAATCCAAATGCTCTAAAAATGTTTCTGAGAATTTTGGCAAGATAAATATTTCAAACCAAAATTTAGGAAAAAATTTAAGGAATAAGTTTGCACTGGAATTTAAATCAATATTGTATTTTAATTTGGATCTATATTCTTAATATATGGAATATATTTTGAAATGTCTCAGATATAATTTATGTGCTTTTGGAATAATCCAGAGAAGTAACATAAAAGTATTCAGAATGGTTTGGCATTGTTTGAATTTTGTTTGAATTCAAAAACAATGGCAAAGGATTAAATGAAAGAAGACAAAAATAGAAAACATAAAATAAAAGAGGTAGAAGCTTACCTGGCTAGCCCAACATTGTGCGGTGATGTCTACTACACAACTTTATTCTTGTAGACTCGTGTTGGGCCTCCAAGCGCAGAGTTTTGTAGGACAGTAGCAATTTTCCCTCAAGTGATGACCTAAGGTTTATCAATCGATGGGAGGTGTAGGATGAAGATGGTCTCGCTCAAGCAACCCTGCAATCAAATACAAGAAATATCTTGTGTCCCCAACACACCCAATACAATGGCAAGTTGTATAGGTTCACTAGTTCGGTGAAGAGACGATGATACAAGTGCAATATGGATGGTAGATATGGGTTTTTGTAATCTGAAATTATAAAAACAGCAAGGTAACCAGTAGTAAACAACAAGCAAAACTTTATATAAATGCTTGGAAATAGGGCCTAGGTTTCATACTTTCACTAGTGCAATCTCTCAACAATGCTAACATAGTTGAATAGTATGATCATCCCTCAACGTGCAACAAAGAATCACTCCAAAGTTCCTATCTAGCGGAGAACAATAAGTTGAATTTGGCGTAGGAAGTACAACCACCTCAAATTTATTCTTTCCGATCAATCTTTTGAGCTATTCCTATAAGTGTCACAAACAGCCCTAGAGTTCGTACTAAAATAACACCAATGATACATATCAATTAACCCTAATGTGACCTAGATACTCCAATGTCACCTCAAGTATCCGTGGGTAAATTATACGACATGCATCAAACAATTTCAGATCTATCATATTCAATCCAACACAAAGAACTTCAAGGAGCACCCCAAGATTTCTATCGGAGAACGTAGGACAAGAACGTGTATCAACTCCTATGCATAGATTACCCCAATGTCACCTCAGGAATCCGCAAATTGAGTACCAAAACATACATCAAGTGAATCAATAGAAGACCCCACTGTCACCAAGGGTATCCACATGCAAGACATATATCAAGTGTTCACAAATCCAATATTCAAACCAACATAACGAGATCTCAAAGGGAAAGATCCAATTCATCACAACAAGATAACAAGGGAAACACACCATATGATCCAACTATATTAACAAAGCCCGTGATACGTCAAGACCGTGCCATCTCAAGAACACCAGAGAGAGATTGAACACATAGCTACTGGTACATACCCTCAGCCCCGAGGGTGAACTACTCCCTCCTTGTCACGGCCTCCACCGGGATGATGAAGATGGCCACCGCATGATGATTTCCCTCTCCGACAGGGTACTGGAAAGGCTCCAGATTGGTTTTTCGTTGATACAGAGAGTTGCGGCGGCGGAGCGGAGAGTCTCTCTTTATTTCTGGGGTTTCTGTGATTTATAGGATTTTTCAACGTTGGAATCACGCGCAACGGAGCCACGTGGGCTCCAGCACACATCAAGGCGTGGCCTAGGGGGTGCCCTGATGGCTTGTGGCCCACGGGTGGCTCCCCTATGGTGGTTCTTCGCTCCAATATTGCTTATTTCCTCCAGAAAAATCATCAAAAAGTTTCGGGCGATTGCGAGAACTTTCATTTTCTGCACAAAAACAACACCATGGCAATTCTGCTGAAAACAACATCAGTACGGGCTAGTTCTAAATAAATCATATAAAGTGCAGCAAAACCATATAAAAGTATTGTAAACATAGGTGAATATGACATGAATACTTCATAAATTATAGATACGTTGGAGACGTATCAGCATCCCCAAGCTTAATTCCTATTCGTCCTCGAGTAGGTAAATGATAAAATAAGTAATTTATGAAGTGTGAATGCTAGCATAATGTATAACATTGGTCAAGGATAATTTCAGCCTCTTTTATAGCATCAAAACCAGCAAGTATTTCTCATAGAACTTCTCATAATCAAGTAGCAAGTTATTCACATGTTAAAGTATAGACCATAAACTTTCTTCAAAACTAGAAAACTATGTTTTCAGTCATCAAGCAATTACGATTCATCTTATTTTCAGGAAGGGTCTATGTAAGAGCTTTGGTTTAGCAAATTCCACGAACTCAACTATCATTTAGTCTTCCATGATACCTGACACTCAAAGCATATTTTTAGAACGAACATTTTCAATCAAACACATAGGAAGATAGGGGCTTAAAGTTTTGCCTCCCAACTTATTTATTTCGAGGATAATGTCAACAAATAATGAATCATTCTCACCTATATACAACTGGATATATATGTCTGGATCTTTCCCCACCACATGATGCTTGCCAACTAAGGAATTAATAGATTGGAATAGGGATGAACATTATTGACTCTTGCATAAAAGTAAAAGATAGGTCCTTCGCAGAGGGAAGCAGGGATTTGCAGAGGTGCCAGAGGTCATTGCTTAAACCAGAGATGAATATATTTTGGGTGGTGTGCCTTTCCTAACAATGTCACGACAAGAGATTTCAATATCTTCCATGCTAATCACATTATTGGCAGTTCCCAAACAGAATTAAAAAATTTACTCCCCCTCTGAAAGCACATTTGCTCCCTTGGTGGTTTTGGTAATTAATAACAACATATATATCATTGAACTAATATTTCCACTAAGCATATTTCACGAAAGTTCAATGATGTGTTGGCAAAAGGATTGTGGAGAAACCCCTAGAAGCAAGGAAATGGATTGGAAAAGCTTCAAGCAAGAGGACTCTACATTTTACTTTGTGAGAAATCACTTTGAGTCCATAGGAAAGCCAATACTATTAAAAGGGGGGTAAGGTACTGTTGGTGAACAAGATGCTCCACGTGCACAAGTGATAGTCACCAAAAACACCCACAAACTCTTCCGCAAAAGTCTGTCCAAGCCTATCTTGAAAATCGGTGCTACCAACAATTTCCACTCGGTCCCACCGGTTCCCACCTCAGACAGACCCATGCCAAACCCTAGCACATTGGTGCAACCGATTCTGGTTCGGTGCCACCGAGTTTAGCTTGCCAACTTTCTGTTACCTCGATTCTTAAAATCGGTACCACCGAGATTTTGGATCGGCGTCACCGAGTTTTGGTAAACTGACCGTTTGTCATCTTATCGGTACCACCGAGATTTATGTATCGGTCTCACCGAGATTCAAAAGTTGCTACCTTTGGAGCAACTCGGTACCACCGAGTTTTATACTTCGGTGTCACGGAGTTGGTCACTTTAGGTGTAACGGTTGGATTTTTGGGGCTGCCTATATATACCCCTTCACCACCGCCCACTCGAAAGAGAAGCACTCAGAACTATTCCATACTTGCCCCATCCAATTTTCTGAGAGAGAGCCACCTACTCATGTGTTGAGATCATGCCATTCCATTCCAACCATATGAATCTTGATCTCTAGCCTCCCCAAGTTGCTTTCCACCAAAGCCAAATCTGTGAGAGAGTGATTGTGTGTTGAGGAGTCTATCATGTTGAAGCACAAGAGCAAGGAGTTCATCGACATTACCGAGCCTATTACCTTTTGGAGGGTGGTGCCTCCTAGTTTGGTTACGTGTCGCTTGGGAGCCTCCTACTTCGTGTTGTGGAGTTGAACCAAGAAGTTTGTACGGGCAAGGAGATCGCCTACTTCGTGAAGATCTACCCATAGTGAGGCTAGTCCTTCGTGGATGGAAGCCGTTATGGAATAGTCAAGGTTGCTACTTCGTGGAACCTTATGGGTGGAGCCCTCCGTGGACTCTCGCGACCGTTACCCTCCGTGGGTTCAAGAGTCCATAAACATGGACGTACGATAGCACCACCTATTGGAACCACGGGAAAAATCTTCGTGTTTCCAAATTGCGTTTGATCTTCCTTCCTACCCTCTACTACATATGCTTGTTGTTACTTTTCGCTGCTATACTCTTATACATGCATGTGTAGGGTGTACTTGAATTGCTATAATCGCTAAAATCTACCAACACTTAAAATTGGGAAAAGGTAGAATTTTTATTTGCTCAAGTAGTCTGATCACCCCCCCTCTAGACATACTTTCGATCCTACAAGTGGTATCAAAGCTTTGGTCTCCATTGCATTGGTCTCACAACCTAGGAGAGTATGGCGTCTAGTGAGGGAAATTATCACCGTAGATGTCCATACTTTGATGGCACAAATTTTGCTAGTTAAAACACAAAATGAAAATGCATATTCTTGGTCATAACCCTGCCGTTTGGGCTGTTGTTCGTGTTGGCTTGCAAGGTGAATTCTTTGGTGATGGAAAGGAACCGGATCGTGAAGCGACCGCGGATGAATTGAAGATGTTACAATACAACGCTCAAGCATGTGACATTCTCTTCAACTGCCTATGCCCCGAAGAATTCAACAAAATCAGCCGTCTTGAGAATGCCAAGGAAATTTGGGATACTTTGGTTGACATGCACGAAGTGACCGAATCCGTGAGAGAATCCAAGTTGTATGTTCTTCAGAGTCAGCTTGACAAGTTCAAGATGAAGAATGGTGAAGGAGTCGCTGAGATGTACTCTAGGCTAGCTCTCATCACCAATGAGATTGCCGGCATAGGAAGCGAAGAAATGACCGACAAATTCATAATCAAGAAGATACTTCGAGCTTTGGATGAGAGATATGACACCGTGTGCACATTGATTCAAATGATGCCCAACTACAAAGATCTCAAGCCTACGAAAGTCATTGGAAGGATTATTGCTCATGAGATGACACTCAAGGACAAAGAAGAGCTTCACAACAAATCTAGCGGTGCTTACAAAGCCACAAGTGATGCTCCCGCAACTTCAAGAGACAACCTTGTCACCAATGAAGAGATAAGCCTCATGGTCAAGAAATTCAACAAGTTCTACAAGAATAGAGGCAAAGAACGAAGCTCCAACTCAAGATATGAAAAGAAGCGTTCGTCAAGTCGTGACCGAAACTGCTACAATTGTGGGAAGCCCGGACACTACTCCAATGAGTGCACGGCTCCCTACAAACGAAGAGAAGAGTCACCTAGAAGACGAAGCTCAAGAAATGAATCACCTCAAAGAGAGAGAAGGAGTAGAGATGATCGTTATGAACGAGACCCTCAAGGAGAAGTAGGGACTCGGAGAAGAAGGACAAGTACACCAAGAGCTACTCAAGAAGAAGACATCAAGCTCATGTTGGTGAATGGGTTTCTGGCACCGAATCCGAGAACCACTCCGAGAGAAGCTATCACTCCAACTCTGACTATAGTCAAGATGAAGGTGTTGCCAGACTTGCATTAGTGACTACCAACTCCTATGATCTATTTGATTCACCAAATGAAGGGAGTGGAAGTTGCTTCATGGCTAAAGACCCCAAGGTATCACACCCTGAGTATCTTGATTTCAATAGTGATGAAGATGATTTACTTGGTGATGATGACTTGCTCTTTGATAAAACTAGTGATGTTAGTCAAAATGAACTTGATAATTTTCATGCTAGTCAAGATAAGTCGGTTTATGATGATAAGATGAAAATAGAACAACTAACTAAAGAATTAAATGCTCTTAAGTTAGCCCATGAATCTAGTCTAGAAGATCATAGAGAGCTTGTAAGGACTCATGAGAAGCTACGCTTCGAGAAGCTCACCTTGGAGCAAGAACATGAGTTTCTTAAAGCTATCAATGACGATCTCCGAAAGAAGACTTCATCTTATCTAGAGAAATGATTACTCTTGTCTACATTCATGCCACAAGTTAAACCTATACAAACTAGTAACAAAGGCAAGAAAGGTTCTTCATCTAGTAGCAACACTAAAAATGTTAAATCTAATGATGTTGCTCCTAGTAGTTCTATTGATTCCACTAATGATGATTCTCTTAGACAAGTTACACTTGAGCAAGAAAACGATTTATTGAAAGGAATTATAGATAAAGGTATCTACAAGAGTCTTGCCGGGTGTAAGCAATTTGAGGAAATTGTACGCAAGCATGGAGGATACCGGAAGAACCATGGCATTGGCTACTTCAACGCAAATGGAGTTGAATGGGAAGAAGGTCAATACCCCAAGCCCAAGTTTGTTCCTCAAAGGGAGAAGTATGAACATACTATTCCCAAGGGAACAAACACTCAAGATGACCTTCCACCACAAGACCACAAGCTCAAGGGCAAGGACAAGCTTCAAGAGGACATTGACTCATATGAAGATGAATCCCAAGCTTTGGTGGAGTGGGTTCCCAAGGCTACTTCAAGCTCAACTTCTACAAGTGCCACTTCAACACCAAGGATCCCCATCAAGTTGATGTGTGTCCCCAAGAAGAAGAACTAGAGAAGTTCTTCAGGGGTGACTTCGCCAATGAAATGCACTCACATTCATTATTGGCAAGAACTAGTTGCAATCCACGTCAACATCATGCAATAGTTCAAGGAGTCACACATTCCCTCAAAGGTAAGCAAGGGACAAGGTAATCAACAAATCCATGGACATCATCATGTATGCTTTGCACTCCATGTCCATAGATATCCTTGTATTTGTCTCTTGTGTGTTGGGACTAACCCATGTAGGTGAGAAGAGTAAGGAAACAACAAGGATGCTCCCAACTCTTGGCGATCTTCATCAACCTTGAGCATCCACCACTACATCATCCACATGAAGTCTTCTACGACAAACCCAAGGTTAGTTTATCCCTCCTATGGGGGGATGTCACATCAAGGGGGAGCTTTACTCTAAGACTTGAGTTAAGGCATCTCTTAGAATGTGACAACATTAAATGCTTTATGTAAAAGTGGTAACCCCACTTGTGCTTAAATGATGAATATCACCTATGATCAAGTATTCTTACTTGGCTCCTAAGTCAATATACTCATATATAGATGACTCCATCATCGCCAAAATGCTTGATAGATGCTAGTATGTATGTGCATGTTTGCCATGATTTCATTTGACATGTTATTGTGTGAGCATGTTGGTCTGCATTTCTTTAACCATTCGAGGACATCCAATTGTTGCTATTTGGCTTTTGATTTTTCTTTTGCTAATTGGATGGACAAGAATGCCTAGGACCACTCTCTAGCTATCTATGATTTCTCGTCTCATATTCCATTCTTGCTGCATCACAAAATTTGAACAAGTACTTTTCGATCTCTCTATGTGAGGAGCACTCGGAGTTCCGTATCGACAAAGTACTGACCATTAAAACCTCCCAAGTGCATCTCGGTGGAACCAATACGAAAATCTCGGTCTCACCGAATGCCTAGGGTTGATCTGGTTTTCACACTCGGTATCACCGATTCCATCTTCTCAGTTACACCGAGTTTCCCTGTCAGCTGACAGTAGAGGAACTCGGTGCCACCGAAAAGTTAGAACCGATGTCACCGACAGCCACGGGTATATAAAGAGGCGGACCCGACTTTTGAAATTACTTTCTCAAACGTCATCCCCTCCAAAACCCTAGCTGCCGAACAAGGACCCCTGGTCATCTCCTTCGTCTTCCCGAGCGCCTCCGCAGTTGGAAGTCCACGCCGTCGACGGAATCTTCACCACCGTCGCCGCCGTAGCAAGATCGTCACCGAATTAGGGTACGATTTCGACCCCTCGTGCGCTCCTCCCGCCAAATCTTGTGCATTAGGACTTTTTCCATCGATAAGACAAGCTTTGAGATTGATATATCCACAAGAACTTCCAGTAGAATAGCGAACGAAAGATTTTTTAGGGTTTAACATCCGCAAATTGAATCTCGGTGGAACCGACGCAAAAGAATCGGTAGCACCGATTCCCTTTTCTGGTCAACTAAGAACAACCTCGGTGAAACCGAGTGCCCATTTTCGGTCTCACCAAAAGTGGTGCCAAGTTTCTGTAATACAGGTTGTCTGTCTCGGTGGGTCCGAAAAGTTTACCTCGGTTGTACCGATATTCACTTGGCAGAATGCAAATCTTGAGAAATTTTAGTTCAAATCTTTGAAAATTGTCTGCATTTTGTGATGACTCAACCCTTCCACTCTTCTATACTATATTTCACAGGGTAAGAGATGTCAGGCTCAGATGACAGTGAGAACAACTTCAGAGAGGACAATATTGTCGTGAGCTCTGGCACTAGTCCTGAAGGGAGCTATGATGATGTACCTAGCTCACCAGATCTGCCCAAAGGTGCAACCAGGGCAAGAAGAAAGCTCAATTCTGATGAGGAGGATGAAGATTTTATTCCAGAAGAGCTGCCCAAGAAAGACACATCTGTCAAGAGCACTGCTGCTGCCACTTCATCCAAGAAGAAGGCAATAAGGAAAGAATATGCCAGCTCAGGGTCAGTAAGAGCACCAGAGAGTGCTAGGGCAACAATGACTGTTGATCCCTCAAAGAAATCTATGCCTAAGAAGGCAGGAGATAAGAAGAAGTCCAGAAAGAGGATCATACATGTCATGGGCAGGCCTACCTCTATGTATGAGGATCCAGAGGCTGAGGCTGAAGAGGAGGAAGAGCCAGCTGCCAAGGCTCCTCCTAAGAAGAAGAAGAAGCTTATGGCTGATGCTATGCCCAAGGATACATCATCCAAAGGCACCAAGACTGCCCCCAAGAAGGCTGCTGCTGCTCCTAAACCCAAGAGGTTTTCCAGAGACATCCCAACTTCTAGCAAGAACAAGACTTCTACTTTCAGGGAAGCTGAGGATGATACACAGTTTGTTTTGATGAAGCTTAGACCACACCTTCCAGAGCAAAATGCCAGCCATCCTGTTGCTGAAGACATGAAGAAGAGGAAGGACTCAGGTTTGAGAGAGTGGAGAGCTATTGATCCCAACTCTCAGAGGAGGACGATAGCTGTGGACTACAGGTTCTTTACAAAGGAGCAACAAGATTTCTATGAAACAGTTTTGCTTGATAAGAGCCCCGCAGTGAGTGACATGAGATATGTGGATTGGAAGCACATCAAGGACAACGAAGACTACTTCCCAAGTGTGCAAGATAACTTCCATTGTATTGGTCTTGATGAGTTTGTTGGTAAGGAGTTTACCACTTGGAACGACGAAATGATCATGCAATTCTACTGCACGACACATTTCTATGGAGATGGTAGGATTGTGTGGATGACAGAAGGCACCAGATATGAATCCTCAGTTGAGGAGTGGGCTGCCATCTTAGGAGCTCCACAGGTGCAAGACGAAGACTTGGATGTGTACTCCGAGTCCAAGGCCAATCACAATGATATGAAGAACATGTACAATCAGATCCCTGCTGCAAACTTGCCATCACACAAGTTTGGATCCATTTACTTCCTCCAGGCTGGTCTACGTACGATCAACACTATCTTAAGGCATACCTTGATGCCTAAGTCTGGAGATGAGAAGATGATAAGAGACTACTCTATCAACATGCTGCTCCATCTTGATCAACATACCAGATTCAGAGTGATGGACTTGATAGTTGAAATAGTGAAGAGGACTGCCGCAGATCAGAAGAGCTCATGTGGATACGCTCCATATATTCAGATGCTTATCAACTCCAAGTTGGAGAAGCACATATATGCACTTGATCGACCACATTTGCCACTCTTGCCAGAGCTAGAAGACAACATTGTGGTGATGGACCCAGATCATCCCACCTCAGGTGCCAAAGACTAGGAGTGAGTAGATGGATCTTCTACTTAGCTCTGTGCTCAGCATGCAGAAGGACATCGGGAACATATTGAAGAACCAGGAGAGCCTCTCGAGGATTGTTGACACCAAATTCCATATTCTCAACAACAAGGTGGATGAGCTCACAGTGACTGTGAATGAGCTCAAGAAGGAAGTTGATGGCGTGCCCAGTCCCCACACTACTGATGATGATGAGGATAGTCCACCTCTCCGGACAGCCACTCAGTTCAGGACTCAGCCCAGATCTGCCACAGTGCCAGTTCCAGAGTCTAGACCTTCTTCATCAGCACTGATGGGGATATGAACCTAGGGTAGGGTCATAGTCCTGACCTACATACCCTACCCAAGGGCACTACCCTAGAGAACTTAAGGACTACAAGGAAGTTTCGACTGAAATCAACAAGACACATGAGTCACTCGACAATATCCACTCGGAGGTTTCTCCCTCCACTCGACGGATGCTTTTCACTCGGAAGAACCAGAAGACAGTCGACCACAGAAGACCAGAAGCCACTCCAGGGAGGCGAATAGGCAAGCGTTCGGCTAAACCATTAGTAGAATTTATTACATACGTTACCAGTAACGTTCATCTTTATAGCCACGATCGAACCCTTGATTGCTGGGTATTGATGAGGGGTAGCGCACTCTATATAAGCCACCCCTCCCCTCTGGCACAAGGGTTCGCACTCCCTGTAACACTGATATTCCACACGACAAGAAGCTCCTGAGCACCGAGACGTAGGTCTGTTACCTCCACGAGAGGGGCCTGAACTCGTACATCTATGTGTACATCCTCGCCGTAGCTAGGACTCTGCCCTCTCCTTTCATACCCCTACCTTCTACTGTCAGGCTCGTTCCCACGACAGCTGGCGCCCACCGCGACTTCCGGCGAGGTTGCATTTTTTCTCCTTCGTCATGTCTTCCGGCGGTGATCTGTTCCTGGGCCACGAGATCCGTCTCGGAGCCCTCACCTTCATCGCCGACGACTCGGCATGGCTCCAGGAAGCGCCTCTTGATGTCGAGGCGCTCCCGATCCGCGGGGCGATGCACTTCTGCGCAAGCTCCTGCAGTGTTCTTCTGCTACAACTGTCGACTCCGTATTTGTCGGCTCTCCCTACTGTTCGTCGCCGCAAGCGATCCGGTCGTTCGCGGTTCCAGCGCTGGGTGAAGCATGCGGTGGCTCGCCAAATTTCGTCTCCGCAGATTTCGGCTATCGAGCCCGCTGAATCACCTCACGGCGCGTTTGATTCAGCGTTAGATCAGTCTGACGTCCCCTCCGAGTGTGAGAGCTGCGATCCTGCGGCTGAGGTTCTTATGGCTGGTTCTCATCAGAGTCCACCACCTGGCTTCAACCGCGACAGGCGCGAAGCTGGAGGACCGTCGAATGAGCGGCACCGCCGGGATGAGGATATCCTACATACTCCCATCATCGGTGCGACTGCTGAGGCTCAGGCCATGGAGGCTACGTGCCTTCGGCTCAAAGAGATGCAGGGGGCACTCGACGAGCGTGCTCGCCATCGTCCCCCCGTTTCCAGTCGTTGTCAGCGACAGTTGTTTCCGAGTGGATCTCATAACAATGTCAAGGTATTCCGTACTCTAATTCTGAATGTTGCAGCAGCTGCAAAGATAGAAGATTCCATTCAGCCGTCCCGTTCGGAGGCTGGCAGGGGTTTGCAGTAGATCCGAGTGTTGCTTGATGCTGTGCAACAGCAGAATTCGGCCGTTTCTCAGTCACGCGACAGATTACATAGTAACTCCCCCAGAGCAGACACAGTTCAGTCGGCACACAGTCCAGGGTCACCTCTGCGTCGCAGGGGTGGAGGTTACCGCGAAGATCAGTACCAAGATCAGGGGCGAGACCATTTTGCTCCTCGTTATCACCGTGATGACCGCCGTCGAGTGCCTACTCCTCCGCAGAGTGGTTCGTATGTGCCCCGGCACTATGATGATAGGCGCCCGTTTGGTGATGAGCGGAACCCTGGGTTCGATGCAAGGAATGTCCTCGCTCAAAGGCGCATCGATAGAGGCAGAGCCCACAGAGATGGTAACGACAGAGATTGTCCGAGTGGAAGTGGTACTGTTGTTTCTGGCCCCGAGTGTTTCAGCAGGGCCATTCATTCTGCAGAGATTCCCCCCAACTTCAGGTTGGCGGCTGGAATAAGCAAGTTCTCTGGCGAGTCGAAGCCAGAAACATGTTTAGATGATTACCGAGTGGCTGTGCAGATTGGTGGAGGAAATGACAACGTAGCCATGAAGCATTTATCCTTGATGTTGGATGGTTCAGCCCGGGCGTGGCTGAATCGTTTAGCTCCTTCTAGCATCTATTGCTGGGAGGATCTTGCCCGAGTGTTCATCAGTACATTCGAGGGCACTTGCAAGCGTCCGGCGGGTTTGATCGATTTGCAGCACTGTGTTCAGAAGCCCAATGAGTCCTTGAGAGATTATATTCAGCGCTGGTCCACTTTGCATCACACAGTGGAGAATGTTTCCGAGCACCAAGCTGTTTGTGCTTTCAAGGCCGGTGTGAAGTACAGAGAGCTTTACCTGAAGTTTGGGCGAATAGGTGACATTTCTCTGAGCAAGATGATGGAGATTGCCACTCGGTACGCCAATGGCAATGAAGAAGACCGCCTCCGTAGCGGCAAAGGAAAGGCAGTCGACAATGATGCCGGCGGCAATTCCAGTCGGAAGCAGAAGCTCAAAGTTGATGCCCCTGCTCAGGCAGAGGCTGCCGCCCTGGCGGCACAAGGCAAAAATAAGGGGAAATCCAAAGCACAGTTTACCCCCAAGAAGTCAAACAATCAGTCCGGAACAGATATCTTAGATTTGCCGTGTGCAATCCACACGAAGAAAGACGAGGAAGGCAATTTGATATTGCCTAAGCATACCACCCGACAGTGCCGTTTACTGATCCAGCAGTTCAAGGAAAGTCAGTCGAGTGAGAAAGCTCCGAAAAAGGAGGAGGATGAAGACAAAGAAGAGTTTCCAGAAGTCAATGCCACTCTGTTGATTTTTGCTGATGTAGAGACCAAGAGTCGACTGAAAGTTATCAACAGAGAAGTCAACATGGCTGTTCCTGCCACCCCCACATACCTCAAGTGGTCTCAGACTACCATTACATTCGACCAGTCAGACCACCCTGCTCATATTGTTACTCCCGGTCGGCAAGCGCTGGTGGTGGACCCGGTTGTGGGAGGCACTCGACTGCGCAAAGTCCTGATGGATGGTGGGAACGGCTTGAACATCTTGTATGCGGATACCCTAAAGGGGATGGGCATTCCGATGTCCCGACTCAGCGAAAGCAACATGCAGTTTCACGGAGTTATCCCTGGGAAGAAGGCCAAGTCACTCGGCCAGATAGCATTGGATGTGGTGTTCGACACCAACAAGAATTTTCGCAAAAAAAAATTGACGTTTGAAGTGGTGGACTTCCAGAGAGCATACCACGCCATCCTTGGCCGTCCGGCTTATGCCCGTTTCATGGCCCGTCCATGCTACGTGTATCTCAAGCTGAAGATGCCCGGGCCCAAGGGTGTGATCACATTCACTGGCAATTGACAGAGGGCTGAGGAGTGCCTTCAGCAGGGCTCCAAAATTGCCGATCATCAGATGACTGTGGTCGAGTTGGAGGAGTCCAAGAAGAATACCGATACTGCCGATCTGCTGCGTGCTAAGATGCCCGCTTCTGTGTCAGCTTTCCAGTTGGCAGGCGAAGTGAAGAAAGTGAACATTCACCCGACAGATCCAACTGCTGCCCCGACCAACATTTCAACGACACTCGACAGCAAATAGGAAGCCGAGCTCATCCAGTTCCTCCGTGAGAACTGGGACATCTTCGCATGGAAGCCTGCTGACATGCCGGGTGTACCCAGGGAACTGGCTGAGCACCGACTGAGAGTCGATCCGAAGGCCAGGCCTGTGAAAGAGCACTTGCGTTGGTCGGCAGCAGAGAAGCGGAAGGCAATCGGCGAGGAGGTGGCTCGTCTCTTGGCGGCTAAGTTCATACGCGAGATTTACCACTCCGAGTGGCTCTCGAACGTGGTTATGGTCCCCAAGAAAGATAAGTCACTCCGCATATGTATTGACTTCAAACATATCAATCGGGTCTGCCCGAAAGATCATTTTCCGCTCCCCCGCATCGACCAGATTGTCGATTCGACTGCGGGGTGCGAGCGTTTATCTTTTCTTGATGCATACTCTGGTTACCATCAGATCCGTCTGTTTGGTCCGGATGAAATAAAGACATCATTCATCACCCCATTCGGGTATTTTGTTATATCACCATGCCTTTTGGTTTGAAAAATGCTGGCGCTACTTTCATGCGCATGATTCAAAAATGTTTGCTTGATCAAATCCCTCGGAATGTTGAAGCATACATGGATGATATCGTCGTCAAGTCTCGCAAAGGTTCTGAATTGCTGTCTGACTTGGCTGAAACATTCGCCAACCTAAGGACGTATGATATCAAGTTAAATCCGACTAAGTGCACTTTCGGTGTTCCTGGTGGCAAGTTACTCGGTTTTCTCGTTTCCGAACGAGGAATCGACGTCAATCCTGAAAAGATCAGTGCTATTACCCGAATGAAGAGCCCTGAGCGTGTGCACGATGTCCAGAAGCTCACAGGTTGCCTGGCGGCATTGAGTCGATTCATTTCTCGTCTCGGTGAGAAGGCATTGCCTTTGTACCGACTGATGAAGAAGTCTGATATGTTCGAGTGGACTCCAGAAGCTGAAGCAGCGTTTGTCGAGCTCAAAGCCCTGCTTTCCACCCAGCCGGTGCTTGCTGCTCCGCACAGCAAAGAGCCCTTGCTCCTGTAAATTGCGGCCACTAATCAGGTCGTTAGTACAGTTCTCACTGTCGAGTGGGAAGAGGAAGGTAAAGCTTACAAGGTCCAGTGTCCTGTTTATTACATTTCTGAAGTGTTGACTCCTTTAAAGCAAAGGTACCCACATTACCAGAAGCTCGTATATGGTATATATCTGTCAGCAAAGAAGGTCGCACACTACTTTCAAGATCACTCAATTTCAGTCGTCAGTGATGCTCCATTGTCTGAGATCCTCAACAATCGAGATGCAACTGGTCGAGTGGCCAAATGGGCTATTGAGCTCCTCTACTTTGATATCAAGTTTGAAGCAAAAAAGGCGATCAAGTCTCAAGCACTTGCTGATTTCCTGGCCGAGTGGATTGAACAGCAGTAGCCAATCCAAATTCACTCGGCACACTGGACCATGTTCTTTGACGGATCGAAGATGCTGAATGGGTCTAGTGCTGGTGTGGTATTGGTGTCTCCAAAAGGCGACAAACTCAGTTATGTCCTACAGATTCACTTTGATTCCTCCAACAATGAAGCTGAATATGAAGCACTCCTGTACGGGTTGCGTATGGCCATCTCACTCGGCGTCCGGCGCCTGATGGTATACGGCGACTCCGATTTGGTAGTCAATCAGGTGATGAAAGAGTGGGATGTCAGGAACCCTGCTATGACTGGATACTGTAATGCAGTAAGAAAGCTTGAGAAGAAGTTCGAAGGTTTAGAACTCCATCATGTTCCTCGAGTGAAGAATCAGGCAGCTGATGAGCTAGCAAAAATTGGATCCACTCGGAAGCCTGTCCCCAGTAATGTGTTTCTCAAGCACCTACATTCTCCTTCGGTGTAGGAAGATCCCTTCACTGAGGAGCCCCCGCAAGCAAAGAGTGCCTCTGATACGACTGAAGTTGACGTCCCAGCAGTCATTGATCTGGTCATGGAGATTTTAGTGATCACGCCCGACTGGACAGTACCTTATATTGTTATGGATGGACAACTCTACAGAGAAAGTGTAACTGGCGTGACTCAGCAGTGTATTTCTCCTGAAGAAGGTCAACTAATTTTGGAGGAGATTCACTCGGGAACTTGTGGTCATCATGCGTCCTCTAGGACGATTGTTGCCAAAGCATACCGAGCTGGTTTCTTCTGGCCGCGCGCCAACGAGATGGCTAAGGAGATTGTTGATCACTGTGAAGGATGCCAGTTCTATTCAAACTTGTCACACAAGCCTGCATCCGCCTTGAAGACTATTCCACTCGTCTGGCCGTTTGCTGTTTGTGGTTTGGATATGGTCGGACCCCTTCGAACAGGCCAGAGTGGATTTACTCACTTGCTTGTAGCAGTCGACAAGTTCACAAAGTGGATTGAAGATAAACCCATAAAGAAGCTGAACTCCCGCACTGCTATCAAATTCATGAAAGAGATAACATTCCGGTATGGAGTTCCCCATAGTATCATTACAGACAATGGCTCCAACTTTGACTCGGAAGAGTTCAGACACTTTTGCTCCTCTCAAGGCACTCGGGTGGATTGCGCATCCGTTGCGCACCCCCAGACTAACGGTCAAGCTGAGCGAGCGTATGGCCTAATCATTCAAGGGCTGAAGCCTCGACTCATGCGAGATCTTGATCATGTAGCTGGAGCTTGGGTCACTGAATTGCCGTCTGTTCTGTGGGGCTTGAGGACGACTCCTAACCGGTCGACTGGACGCACTCCTTTCTTCATGGTGTATGGAGCTGAAGCCGTTTTGCCAAGTGATATCCTTCATAATTCCCCCTGAGTAGACCTTTACTCCGAGGCTGAGGCTGAGCAGGCACGTCAAGACGGTGTATATCTCCTGGAAGAAGAACGCGAGATGGCTTTGATTCGGTCGACTGTATATCAGCAAGATCTGCGCCGCTTCCATGCGAGGCACGTCAAGAGTCGGTCGTTTCATGAAGGTGATCTTGTGCTCCGAGTGGATCAGCAGCGACCTCACAAGCTGGCCCCAGCGTGGGAAGGCCCTTTCATCGTCACCAAAGTACTGAACAATGGAGCCTACCACCTCTTCAACCTCAAGAAGAATATTGACGAGCCACGCGCCTGGAACGCGGATTTGCTTCGACGTTTTTATACTTGATGGCTGAGTTATTTTGATGTAATAAGAGTACTCCAGACAGTTTCGTTTGTTAAAGTTATGACTCCTGCAGTCTATTGTCGATTCCGATCGCGCAATTTCGTATTCAAAAAAATACTCCGAGTGATGAGCGATCCTCTCACTCGGGGGCTTAGCTGCGAACCAGTTTTCGCCTAAGTTAAAAACCCTTCCAAGTGGATACCATTCCATTCACTCGGAAACTTAGCTGCGAACCAGTCTTCGTCTAAGTTCAAAAATACTCCGAGTGACGAGCTATCCTCTCACTCGGGGGCTTAGCTGCGAACCAGTTTTTGCCTAAGTTAAAAACCCTTCCGAGTGGATAGTATTCCATTCACTCGGAAACTTAGCTGCGAACCAGTCTTCGTCTAAGTTCAAAACTACTCCGAGTGATGAGCGATCCTCTCACTCGGGGGCTTAGTTGCGAACCAGTTTTCGCCTAAGTTAAAAACCCTTCCGAGTGGATAGTATTCCATTCACTCGGAAACTTAGCTGCGAACCAGTCTTCGTCTGAGTTTAAAACTACTCCGAGTGACGAGCGATCCTCTCACTCGGGGGCTTAGTTGCGAACCAGTTTTCGCCTAAGTTAAAAACCCTTCCGAGTGGATAGTATTCCATTCACTCGGAAACTTAGCTGCAAACCAGTCTTCGTCTAAGTTCAAGACTACTCTGAGTGATGAGCGATCCTCTCACTCGGGGGCTTAGCTGCGAACCAGTTTTCGCCTAAGTTAAAAACCTTTCCGAGTGGGTAGTATTCCATCCACTCGGAAACTTAGCTGCGAGCCAGCTTTCGCCTAAGTTAAAAATCCTTCAGAGTGGATAGCATTCCATTCACTCGGAAACTTAGCTGCGAACCAATTTTCGCCTAAGTCTGAAATTCTTCCGAATGCTGAACATCCTTTCCGTTCGGGAGCAAAATGAATTCAGTTAAACAAAGGATTGACAGCAAAATGCAGATAAATCCAAAGTTTCTAGCGTGCATAAAAGTTGTTCGCGCAAACGAAAGTACTCAGGCCCAAGGCCTGAACGAAGTTTTAATCGGTTACACCATCACTCGGCATACCGAGGCAAATAAAGTTTTAACTGCGAGCAAAGTATTTTTCAAGCACCAGTGGGACTCATGGGCTCGACGAAGGTGTCTAGATCAATCCCATCAGCAATCCGAGTGGCTGCTTTGATGAAGGTCTCCATGAAGTCTTCAAATTGAAGTTTCTTTGTGTTGATCACTCGGAGAGCCTTCAGTTTATCCTCCCTGGCCTCCTTGCAATGAACCCGGACAAGTGAAAGTGCCACATCAGCACCGCAGCGAGCGGCAGATTTCTTCCATGCCTGCACTCGACCAGGGATCTCATTGAGGCGGAGCATCATCGACTCAGGTCAGTCTGGAGGGAGTCTTCTGGCCACAGTTCTTTGTCAACCTTCTCCAGCGCAGCCCTCAGTCGAGTGATATATCCTTGGACACCCCTGAGGCGAGCTTCAAGTCGAAACATGTCCATGGCCACGGCGTCCCCGATGAGTGACTTGGTGGGATCCAGATTTGGCTCGATCTCCTCAGTTTCCATTTCAAAATCTTGACAGAATTCTGCGCGAAGAGAAAATGAAAATATGGTCACACTGCTGTTCTGAAGAAATCAAAGAAATTCACTCGACGGAAGAAGTTACCTTCAAGCATGCCAAACATCTTCTTCGCGAAGTCTCCTAAGTATTTCTCCAGAGCGCTCCTTCTCTTAGTCTGCAGCTCGAGCTTTTTGATCCAATCGGCCTGTTCTTGCTTGAGTTTGGTGTTCTCTTCTTCCAATTTGCTGGTTGCGGCAAGCTTCTTCTCAGCAGCTTCAGTTTTCTCCTTCGCCACCTTCTGAGCATCAGCGAGTACCTTGTCTTTGTCTTCCAGCGCCTTCTTCATGGTATCTAAAGAAATAGCATTGGTGAGTCGCGCTTGGAGTCGGCGGTTCTCATCACGTACGTCTGTTCGAGTGGATACACTCGGTTCAAAGGATGGAAGATGGAAATGATAGTACAGCTGGCCGACAAAAATTACCTCCCAAGGTCCTCAGCTCAGTCTGCGCACGCTCCAGATTGTTCTTGATGACCTCCAGATCCAGCTGAAGTTGATTCTTCTCCTTCTCCAAGTCGACGTACTTGGCCCCGAGCTCACAGGCTTTCTGAAATCAGCAAAGAAGTGGTTCAGTTGACATGAATATGTCTCTACTACCGAATGGAAAGGTACAAGTTCAGTCGACTGGAAGGCGGCCCGCCGCCCCACCCCACACCCCTATACAGCGTCATATCATGGTTGATGGAAATGATGTCCATGAAACCTGCAGAATAGTTCTTAAGACTACTGCCCATCATAAACGATCGACAGTAGTCTCAGGGACTACACCCAGTGGGTGCACTCAGCGTGCCCCCACTGGACCAGAGGTTACTCGACCAGGTCCGACCTGTCCGAGTATAAAAAAAAGAGCAAACAAGCGAACATTGTCTCTATCAGACCCCCGCCGATGCAAGCACTCGACGGCGGTCTCGGGGACTACACCCAGTGGGTGCACTCAGCGTGCCCCCACTGGACCTACTACCACTCGACCAGGTCCGTCCTGTCGAGTAACAAGCAACTTTCAAAAAGATTGTCTCTATCAGACCCCCGCCGATGCAAGCACTCGACGGCGATCTCGGGGACTACACCCAGTGGGTGCACTCAGCGTGCCCCTACTGGACCTACTTTCACTCGACCAAGATGTCGAGCGACAAGCGACTATCAAAGCAAATTTAAGACCCCAGCCGATGTCTTCGTCATTCGACAGCGGTCTCGGGGATTACACCCAGTCGGTGCACTCAGCGTGCCCCCACTGGACCAAGAACCTACTCGACTAAGACCTGATCTATTCGAGAAGAAAGCAAGCAAGTATGCATCTGAGGAAAACACCCAGTGGGTGTAAAGTCAAGATGGGACAAGATGGACAGGAATTCAATCAGAAACGAACTTACAATCGCACTTACTCGGACATTGGCTTGAAGCGCTGAACGGACATCATAGGCTAACTTGCTGGCCTCATACGCCTCCTTCGTTCGCAGCATCATTTGCCCAGCCTTGATCATGGCTTCTTTGGCAGCTCCAGTCTGGTCTTCTAGGACGTGGTATAGAGGGTATGCAGGCGCCAGCTGAGTCGTTGCTGCAGTTGAGGTCACGAGAGGTGCTTGAGGTTGCCCAATCGGCGCTGAAACCACGAGAGTTGAAGTCGCTGGTGGGGCACTTGACAGGGGAACCATAGGATCAGTTCTAGCTCAGGAAGAATCACCAAGCTCTTGAGAGGACGCAGCAGTCGATCTACGTGGCGCCTGCCCTGATGACGTTCTCCGAGTGCGTACGCGCGGAGTGTCCAAGGCCACGACTTCATCTTCTGCTCCCTGCCGTGGCTCCTCATCGTCTTCCAATTGGATGATGTCGTCAACTGTCAATCGACAACGTTGGCTTATTCATTCGACGAATTACCTTCGAAAAATCAGACTAAAATGAAGATTTATTATACCTCGTTGAGAGGTGGCCGCGTTAGGAGTGTCCACTTCCATGTGATCTCCCTCATCCCGTAGAGGCGACGTCACCGAGGTAGCAGCTCTGGAGAATAAATTTCACGCGGTCAGCAAAGATATGAAGTTCCGCAACAGCAGAATAAGGAAAATAAACACTCACGTTGAGGCGACAGGCACATCGATCTTCATACGGGGCAAGAGCCTTTCGAGGCTTTGGTGCGTCCGGCTTGGGCTGTTTCGCAGCTTTTTCAGTCGACCCAGGTGTCGCGGCACGGTCGCGCTTCGGGTTCCTGGTGCTTGACACCAAAGTTTTGCTTGGAGCGGCCTCCGGGTCTTCACGCTGCTTAGTACGACGTTCGATGCGCGGAGGAGCCTGGGCCTCTACCTCGCCTTCCTCTAGGTCGTCATCGTTGTCTTCGCTGTCATCGGCGTAATCGACATCAGCGCTGCCGTCTGCGCTCCCTTCTTCGTAGTCGGGCTGCTCTCCATTCGGCACGGGCGAATACAAATTCGTAAACTCCTGCAAGACACAAACTGTAAAGTCAGTCGACCGAAGATTCAATCACTCAACGAAATATGAAAGCACTCGACAGAGATGTATCTCACCAGATTCGTCGGCGGGTTCAAAGCAGAGAAGGGCAAGATTCGCTTGGCTCCCAGAGGGTTATCACAGGCTCCAGTGATGCTTCTTAGCCACTGAGCAACAGTCTCGTCGGAGACTTCCTCTGGATGTGTCCGAGTGGTATCTTTGGGTCCCGAATAGTGCCACATAGTGTGATCTCTGGCTTGAAGAGGCTGGATTCGTCGACTGAGAAATGCCTCAAGGAGATCCATACCAGTCACTCCGCTGCGGATCAGATCAACTATTGCGTTCACTAAAATCCCTACTTGGACTTGCTCTACCTTTGTCACGTTCAGTGTTCTGGGAGTTGTAGGTCGATCCAATGTGAAGGGGGGAAGGCCAGTCGACATATTGGGCGATGCTACATCTTTGCAGTAAAACCATGTCGACTGCCAGCCCCGAACAGATTCAGGAAAAGTCATAGATGGAAATGCACTTCTACCTCTCTTTTGGATTCCCAGGCCACCGCACAGCTGGATGACATGGGTCTTGCTATCACTAGGATTGGCTTTCTTGACGCATTGTGATCGGATAGTGAATATATGTTTGAACAAACCCCAATGTGGAGAACAACCCAAGAAACACTCGCACAAGGTGATGAAAGCAGAAAGGTACGAAATAGTATTCGGAGGAAAATGGTGGAGCTGCGCCCCGAAAAAGTTCAGAAACCCGCGGACGAATGGATGAGGGGGCATGGAAAAACCTCGTTCCACGTGGGTGAGGAGGAGAACTCGCTCCCCTTCGCGCGGCTCCGGCTCGATCTCCCCCTCCGACAGCCTCCACCAGCCTTCGGTTACGAGCCCGTCGGCGACGATGTTCTCGACGTCCCCCGCCGTGACCGTCGACGGGAGAAAATCTCCCTGGATCCACCCCGGCGGCGCCGTGAATCGGGTGCCCGACGGCTTCTTCGCTTTGGCTCCTCCCTTCTTGGCGCGCTCGGCCTTCTTAGTCTTCCCCTTCGTCATCGCGGCGGCGGTTGTCGAGGTGGAGCAGAGCAGCGCACTTGGAACAGGGGAGGCGGAGAGAAAGAGGAGATTTTGGGGAGAAGTACTGTACCGGCCCGGTGCTGTCGCGTCTTATATCCGCCCGAGTGAGTCGCTGACCTGCGGGCCCGCCAGATCTCTGGATATCCCGATTTCAGAGGAGGAGCGGTACGTGGCGGTAATGGCGGCGCGAGAATCGAGGCGTCATACCCCCACTTAACCCATTCGTTGCGTCATCATCGCGCGGCGCGCGCTTACCCAATTTTCGAATCCCGTGAAATCCGGGCCTGACGAAGTGACCCGTCGCATCAGAAGACCCTGCTGACCACTCGGACCTGATTCCGTGCTCAACTTCACTCAGACACATTTCAAGAGAGAATCGATAAGGGTGAATGACAAAGATTCCAATCGACGCAGACTTCTACGAAGCCCTAAAATGCACTCGGAATTTTTGTGTCTTATCAGAACCCGCATCGATCCCTTTTTCACTCGAACCCCGATCCATTCGGGGGCTAATGATGGGGATATGTACCTAGGGTAGGGTCATAGGCCTGACCTACATACCCTACCCAAGGGCACTACCCTAGAGAACTTAAGGACTACAAGGAAGTTTCCGACTAAAATCAACAAGACACATGAGTCACTCGATAATATCCACTCGGAGGTTTCTCCCTCCACTCGACGGTTGCTTTTCACTCAGAAGAACCAGAAGACAGTCGACCACAGAAGACCAGAAGCCACTCCAGGGAGGCGAATAGGCAAGCGTTCGGCTGAACCATTAGTAGCATTTATTACATACGTTATCAGTAACGTTCATCTTTATAGCCACGATCGAATCCCTTGATTGCTGGGTATTGATGAGGGGTAGCGCACTCTATATAAGCCACCCCTCCCCTCTGGCACAAGGGTTCGCACTCCCTGTAACACTGATATTCCACATGACAAGAAGCTCCTGAGCACCGAGACGTAGGGCTGTTACCTCCACGAGAGGGGCCTGAACTCGTACATCTATGTGTACATCCTTGCCGTAGCTACGACTCTGCCCTCTCCTTTCGTACCCCTACCTTCTACTGTCAGGCTCGTTCCCACGACAAGCACCTCCTTCAGCTCCTCCAGCACCTCCAGTTGCTACTCCGACTCCGTCCATGACGTCTGCAGAAGTCTTCGCTGATGCCGTTCTCTCGACTCCTTCATCGGCCACCGGAGGAGATCAGCCCCAGAAGAGCGCTTACTTATATATCTTTGAACTTTTTGGTAACTAGTTGCCAAAGGGGCAGAAGATGTATATAGATCTTTAGGCTTCAAGAGAGAGAGAGCGTTGCTTTTTATCGCTTTTCAAAACATTGATATTTTTTGGTTGGTTTGTTTGTGTTAAACTTTGTTGGTGTTTGATCATACACTTGATGTGTATTGCTACTATTTCCTATCCTTGTGATGCTTATGAGATGATAATTCACCTTTACTGGATTGTGTTATGCTATGATATTCATTCCTATTATTCTCGCACACCACCAAGTTGTATGTGACATGGAAGAGTGCCCCACGTACTTAATCGATTGTGCATTTGCATTCAAACGCAAATTCAAAATAATGCACAAATTTAGGAGGAGCTCTTGCTTATCACATACTTCTCAAAGCGATGATTACATTCATTCATTATATCATATATCGAAGCTTTGATCTATATGTTGTCATCAATTACCAAAAAGGGGGAGATTGAAAGCACATTTCCTCCCATGGTGGTTTTGGTAATTAATAACAACATATATGTCATTGAACTAATATTTCCACTAAGCATATTTCAGGAAAGTTCAATGATGTGTTGGCAAAAGGATTGTGGAGAAACCCCTAGAAGCAAGGAAATGAATTGGCAAAGCTTCAAGCAAGAGGACTCTACATTTTACTTTGTGAGAAATCACTTTGAGTCCATAGGAAAGCCAATACTATTAAAAGGGGGTAAGGTACTGTTGGTGAACAAGATGCTCCACGTGCACAAGTGATAGTCACCAAAAACACCCACAAACTCTTCCAAAAAAGTCTGTCCAAGACTATCTTGAAAATCGATGCTACCAACAATTTCCACTCGGTCCCAGCGATTCCCACCTCAGACAGACCCTTGCCAAACCCTAGCACATCGGTGCAACCGACTCTGGTTCGGTGCCATCGAGTTCAGCTTGCCAACTTTCTGTTACCTCGATTCTTAAAATCGGTACCACCAAGATTTTGGATCGGCGTCACCGAGTTTTGGTAAACTGACCGTTGGTCATCTTATCGGTACCACCGAGATTTATGTATCGGTCTCACCGAGATTCAAAAGTTGCTACCTTTGGAGCAACTCAGTACCCCTGAGTTTTATACTTTGGTGTCACCGAGTTGGTCACTTTAGGTGTAACAGTTGGATTTTTGGGGATGCCTATATATACCCCTTCACCATCACCCACTCGAAAGAGAAGCACTCAGAACTATTCCATACTTGCCCCATCCAATTTTCTGAGAGAGAGCCACCTACTCATGTGTTGATATCATGCCATTCCATTCCAACCATATGAATCTTGATCTCTAGCCTCCCCAAGTTGCTTTTCACCAAATCAATCTCTTCCACCAAAGCCAAATCTATGAGAGAGTGATTGTGTGTTGAGGAGTCTATCATCTTGAAGCACAAGAGCAAGGAGTTCATCGACATTACCGAGCCTATTACCTTTTGGAGGCTGGTGCCTCCTAGATTGGTTAGGTGTCGCTTGGGAGCCTCCTTCTTCATGTTGTGGGGTTTAACCAAGAAGTTTGTACGGGCAAGGAGATCACCTACTTCGTGAAGATCTACCCATAGTGAGGCTAGTCCTTCGTGGACGGAAGCCGTTATGGAATAGTCAAGGTTGCTACTTCGTGGACCCTTTTGGGTGGAGCCCTCCATGGACTCTCGCGACCGTTACCCTCCGTGGGTTGAAGACTCCATAAACGTGGACGTACGATAGAACCACCTATCGGAACCACGGGAAAAATCTTCGTTTCTCCAAATTGCGTTTGATCTTCCTTCCTACCCTCTACTACATATGCTTGTTGTTACTTTCCGCTGCTATACTCTTAGACATGCATGTGTAGGGTGTACTTGAATTGCTATAATCGCTAAAATTTGCCAACACTTAAAATTGGGAAAAGGTAGAATTTTTATTTGCTCAAGTAGTCTAATCACCCCCCCTCTAGACATACTTTCAATCCTACACCCTCCACCATTCAAACACATTCCATGGCTAGCCGAATCCATGGGTACCATCCAAACAATCAACTTTCTAGGGGGAGTTCTTGTTTATTTCTTTTTTTATTATGCAGGACTGGGCATCCTTTTTACCAGCCTCTCTCGTGCATTGACAAGTGAATAAACACTTATCCTGAGAATAACCCGCTTAGCATGGAAGATAATGAATGCCCCGTCGCTCCATGAGCGGTACGAGCACACAAAACGGATGTTTATTTGAATGTTTAGAGGTGGCACATGCAAATTTACTTGGAATGGCAGTGAAATACCATATTTAGATAGGTATGGTGGACTCTCATGGAAGAAACTTGGCTCAAGGATTTGGATGCACAAGTAGTATCTCTACTTAGTACGAAGTTTTGGCTAGCAAAAGGTTCTAAACAAGCATAACATGTTAGAGGATCCATGACAATATAACTGCTACATGAATATAAACAAAAATAACCATTACATTGTCTTCCTTGTCCAACGTCAACTACTTGATCAAGTTCAAAAATAATTAATGGGGGTTCACAATCATAGAAGATGTCCAAGATAGTGTATTTTTATGTGAAACCTCTGTTCCTTCAATATTCTTTCATGAATTGTTTAAAGCGCTTTCTATTCCCGTGCCCCTCGTTCCTTAGCTCTACTCATTCATCCCCACGCTCTTAACATTTGCTCACCTTTCCCTACTCGTTAGTCCGAAACCCTCATAAATGGTCACACGGGGGGATGCCGTCGGGTCAATGGTTTGACCGTTAACTACTGACGAATGGGGCCCTGGTTTCGCTGGACTGTTGGGCCGAAGCGCGCCACTCCCTCCATCCCGTTTTGCAGGCGTCTTTTCACAGGTGCCCGCCACGTCGGGCTGACGGCATGGCCAAACGCGGACTCGTCGGGAAACCCGACGGTCCGACGGGCGCCTCGACCATCGGCGCGGTGTGAACGGCGCATGACGCCGCTTCGAATCGCCGCCCGAGGCCATTAGCCGGCTATTTAAGCCGGCCGTCGTCCCCCAGCCCTTGCACATCCTCCTCCTCCCTCCACCCCGCCGCCGCCCGAGCCCATACGCCTCCTCTCGCACTTTCGTCGCCTCATCACCACGTACGCGCATCTCACTCCGGAGCGGCGCCTGCAAATCGAGGCAGAAATGCAGGCTCGCCGCGCCGCCCGCATCGCTGCGGGTCTCCCTCCGTATTCGCCGGAGAGGGAGGAGGAGGAGGAGGAGGAGCATCAGCCGGCGCCCATGGAGGAGGACGACCCGGAGGCGGAGGGGGAGGTCGCCGTCGACAAGCCGAAGGAGATGGCGGAGCAGCAGGCCATCCTGGATTCCATCCGGGATGAGACCGAGGTGGATGCCAACCGCCGGCTCATCCGACAGAGGCAGGCGGAGGCCGACGCCATGTTCGACGAGCTGGAGGCGGAGATAGAGGCCGAGAAGGCGGCAGCGGAGCAGCCGCTGGCGCTGGAGTGGGCGGAGCCGCAACAGGGTAGATAGGTTTTATTATGTAGTAGTATATGGTTTTACATCCTGCATGCTTTTGTATGAATTTTTTTCATTTCTAAATATGAGATGTCCGGATGTGTAATGATGTTTTCAATCTAATATGAACCATGGTGATGTTGAAAAATAAGAAGGAAAAGAAACTATTTTTTGCAGGATGAAACTAATTTGGTGCAATCAAATCAAAAAAAAAAACAAACGGTGCAATCAAATCAATGAAGAAAGGGCCAATAAAGAAAAGGGTGACGGTGCAATCAAATCAGTAAAAAAAACAGAACCAGCGTGTGCACCATTTTATAGGCCTCTTTTATCCTTGTGGGCCTTCGACAGGTCAACGCCTTGTGAAGGCCCAACAAGGACGTGTTTGCATTTTGGGACAGACGAGTGGGCGAGCAGAACCAACCTCTCGCGGATCGCCAACGATCCAACGGTGCGGAGCCGTCCATGTGATCCAACGGCGCGCAGCCTGCACGCGGCCCGCCCTGTGAATTCCTTCTAGAAGACCAGATCTGAGGGCTATCGCTTGGCGCTAGGGTATGATCGGACGGCTGCAGTTCGACGCTAGGGTTTGGAGAGATGCTGCGGGGTTTTGAGCCGGTCAGCGGGGTTATCTTAGGTTTGACCAACTTTTAAATGATGTTAACTAATTCAAAAAAATCAAAAAAAAATAGCAAACCTTCGCGGTTCGTCGTTTCATAAGACATAGTTACCATAAAAAAATATAAACTTGGTTTAGGGATATTTTTATGGAAAATATTCTTTTGAGGTAAGCTACCATCTCCAAGTTCAAATGAGAAGAACAAATTCAAAAATAATCAAAAAAATGGAAGACCTACGCACAATGCCGTTGTATGTGACATGGTTATGACAAAAAATAATAATCTTGGTTTACGGACATTTCCATGAAAACTCCTTCACACAAATGAGCTATCACGTACGAGATTGTATAGAGTCCAAGAAGAGAGTGATAGTGGGTTTGGGTTTATGAAAAATTAAAAAAATTAAAAAAAATCACCATAGATTCATTTTAGTGTGAATAAGAAGGATCTGAACTTACATTTTTATTACTGAAATTTTAAACTGTTTTTATAATGATTTATTTTGGAAATGGTGTGTTTACCCTAACTTTCGGAGCTCACCAACATAGACCAACATGATCATTTGTTTTTTATTTTTGTTTTATTTGTTGTTAGATCATTGCAACCTAGGCTAACATGATCATTGCAACTTCACAGAGCAATGGATTTCAAATGTTGCTTATAATTCAAATGTCAGTCAAAATTCAAATTCAAACATCACATCACGGTCAAAACATCATATCAAATCACATCAACCTATGTTAAGTTTAATTATACATTAATGCCGGCCACAAAGGCTGGCGAGAGTTCACAAGTCTGCCTGGCATTAACTAAAAATATTAAAACTAAAAATAAAAATGAGGAGGTGCGCTGCCCCCTAGGCGTCCTCATCGTCGTCGTCGTCGGGGCCGGTGAGCTCGACGAGGGTCGGCGCCGGGCTAGCCCAGGGGAACGACGTCTCCCAGGCGGTGGCGACGTCGTCCGCCGGTGGCTGCACCGCCGCTGCCTGCGCTTCAGCACAGCGTTCCTCCTCCTCTGCCTCGGCGTCCTTCTCCAACTCCTCAAGCCGCTGACCCTCGCGACGCTCCGCCCGCAGGTGCTGCTGTCGCCATAACTCCAGGTAGTCCCGCTCCTGCTTCGGTGTCGCCAGCATCCATATGGGTGGCGTGCTCACCCACTCCCGCACCACCCCCTCCCAGACGTACTCGTGGAGCGTGAGGGCGGTCGGCGCCTGCTCGAGCCTGGCGGGGGACGGCGGGGCCAGTGGCGGCACGACGCAGTCGCCAGCAGCGGAGAGCGCAATGGCCTCCGCCATCCATGCCTGGTAAGCCGCCTCCTCCTCCTCCTCCTTGCGCCGCTCTTCCTCCTCGCTTTCACAGAGGACAGCTGCCAGCGCCAGCACCTCCTGGTATGCGGCCTCCACCTCCTGGTCCTCATCGCACACGATGAGGGGCGGCGGGTTGCCAGCCCGCACATCGCGGACGACACGCCGGCGCTGCTCCTCGTGCTCAAACGCAAACGAGACCTCCCAATTGGGAGAGTCTGCAGCATAGGCCAGATCGAGTCGCTGCTCGGGCGTGAGTTGCTGCCGCCGGCGCCTCACCTCCTCCGCATGCGCCCGCACCGACCGTGGAACCGTCAGCACTGGGATCCTCTCTGTGCCAGTAGTGTGGCAGAATCACGTCGGGGTAGGGGAGAGGGATGGTGTGCTCCCAGTGCCACCTCGCCTGGTGCACTGGGACGCTAATCCGCTATCGAGGCAGACGGGAAGAGGATGGCGGGGGTAGCGCACGCCAAGGGACGGCGGGGGCCTTGCCCTTCTTCTTGCCGGAGCTCGAGCCGGCCCCTGACAAGATGCCCATGGTGGCTACTAGCTAGGGTTTGGTTTTGTCGCCGGCAGGCTAGGGTTTGTATCCTGCCAGGGGTGGAGGGGGCAAGCGTGGCTCTGGAAGGATGGAAGGTACTGTGGACTGGCCGGTTTCCATTTAAAGAAGGACGACGACCCGAACATGGGTGGTTGACGACCGGGGCCCTCCGCGCGTGCGCATTTACTTTTGGCTATGGGGGTAGTTGGAAGGCCGCCACGCGTCCCCGAGGCGGATGAGGAGAAAGCGCATGCACGTCCGTTCGGCGTCCGTGTGGCCGAAAATGGGGCGGGACGGACTCACTCGTCAGGTCCAATGGGCGACACAGTCCAGCGAGGCCCCACTCGTCAGAGTTAATGGTCAAACCATTGAACCGACGGCATCCTCCGTTGTGACCTTTGGTGAGGGTTTCGGGCTAGGGAGTGCGGAAAAGTGAGCAAAATTTAAGGACGTGGGGATGAATGAGCACAGCTAAGGAACTAGGGGCACAGATGTAAAAAACCCTTGTTTAAATGACCAATGCTATGTTTGCTAACTTCCAATAAATTTTACCGCTTGTACTCCTAGTATGTGAAGTCACTACTCCCCATGGGACAAGAATACGAAGCATATATAATTTCACATTTATGACATTCAATTCATTCAACGTTTACTCTGAGGATATAAGTGAAGCACAAGAGTAAATTTCGAAGTACTCTCAAAAGATATAAGTGAAGATCAATGAGTAGTCAAACAATAAAGTAGCTATGTGAGGACTCTCTCTCTCTCTCAATAAAAAATTTCAGATCTGAGTATTTTATTCAAGCAACAAACAAAACAAAAATACACTCCAAGAATAGCACGCATCATGTGAACGAATAAATATTTAGGCTCAACATAGGCTAACCGATAGTTGACGAAGAGAGGTGGGATGCGTAGCATCCCCAAGCTTAGATGCTTGAGACTTCTTGAAATATTTACTTGGGGAGCCTTGGGCATCCCCAAGCTTGAGCTTTTGTATCTCGTTCAATCCTCTCATATCCCGGTTTCACCTAGGTCTCAAAAACTTCATCCACACAAAACTTGGAAAGAACTCGTGAGATAGGTTAGTGCACATAAGAATAAATCAACACTTTATGTACTGCCAAGACAAGTTGAACAATAATTTTCAAACATTATATACAGTATACTATAATTTCCACAATTTATATCTACTAATATAAGTAATGAAAACTATAGGAGAAGTAGATAACAAAACTATGACAACAATCTGTCTAAACAAGACAGTCTGTAGCAATTAATTTACAAAGTGCACTTATGTATCTCTAAAAATTATGAAACTTTAGGAAATGATAAATAATTTATATTACAATACTGTGTAAAAAAATTAGAAACTTTCCACGTTCCAGTAGAATATGAAAATTCAAACACTACAGAAAAAGTTTCTGTTTTTACACTGCACACAACAAACATGTAATTCAAGCATCCTAAAAGGCAATTCTTGGAAATTTTTATTGAAAAACATGATTATAAATAACAGCAAGAAAATTTTAACAAAAAAATGATGCTCCAAGCAAAACTCATATTATGTGATGAATAAAAATATAGCTCCAAGTAAGATATACCGATAATGTTGAAGATGAAAGAGGGGATGCCTTCCGGGGCATCCCCCAGCTTAGACGCTGGAGTCTTCCTTGGATATTACCTTGGGGGTGCCTTGGGTATCCCCAAGCTTAGGGCCATGCCGCTCCTTATTCTCCTCATATCGATATCTCACCCAAAACTTGAAAACTTGAATCACACAAAACTTAACGGAACTTCGTGAGATGGGTTAGTGTAATAAAGATAGATCATTAACTTAGGTAGTGTCAAGATTAGATTCATAATTGTTCTCACATAATACATATTGTATTATATCATTCCCATAATTTATATCACTAAATATAAGCTATGGAAACACTAAAACAAGCAAACTATGCATGCAAAACAGAATCTGTTAAAAACGGAAAAGTGTGTGAAGATCTGTAGTATAACCATGTTTTCTTATATCTAAAAATTCTAAAAAAATAGGAAAACTCAGAGGATTTGCATAGCAAGACTGTGTAAAAATTTAAGAATTTTTTGACGCTCCAGTTAAATCGGAGAAATTCTGCACTGGATGTAAAAGTTTCTGTTTTTGCATAGAATCAAACTAACAAGTATCCACACTATCCCAAAGGCTTTACTTGACACTTTATTGAAATTAAAAGAAAAAAACCTGATTACTACAGTAGCTTAATCATGCGAACACACAAAAACAGAAAGTAAAAGTGTTGGGTTGTCTCCCAACAACCGCTTTTCTTTAAAGCCTTTTAGCTAGTCATGATGATTTCAATGATGCTCACATAAAAAGTAGTAATTGAAACATGCAAGAGAGCATCATGAATCTCATGACAAGCACAATTAAGTCTAACCTGCTTCCTATGCATAGGGATTTTGTGAGCAAACAATTTATGGGAGCAAGAATCAACTATCATAGGAAGGCAAAACAAGCATATCTTCAAGATTTTCAACATATAGAGAGGAAACTTGATATTATTGCAATTCCTAAAAGCATATGTTCCTCCCTCATAATATTTTTCAGTAGCATCATCAAGGAATTTCACAATATAACTATCACATAAAGCATTCTTTTCATGATGTACAAGCGTAGAAAATTAATTACTCTCCACATAAGCATATTTCTTCCCATTAATAATAGTGGGAGCAAACTCAACAAAATAACTATCATGAGACACTTGATTGACATAACCACATTCAATTTTAAAATCATGATTACAAGTTTCATGGTTACTATCACTCTTTATAGCATACATGTCATCATCATAATAATCATAGATAGGAGGCATGCCATCATCATAATAAATTTGCTCATCAAAACTTGGAAAACTAAAAATGTCATCTTCATCAAACATAGTATCCCCAAGCTTGTGGCTTTGCATATCATTAGCATCATGGATATTCAGAGAATTCATACTAGCAACATTGCAATCATGCTCATCATTCAAGGAATTCTCATTAAGTACAACAACAACAACAACAACAACAACAACAACAACAACAACAACAACAACAACAACAAAGCCTTTAGTCCCAAACAAGTTGGGGTATTAAGTATTTTCATAAATTCTTCCTCTACCAATTGAGCACAATTTTCCGAACCATCATTTTCACGAAAGATATTAAAAAGACGAAGCAATTGAGGCAACCTAAACTCCATTTTTTTTGTAATTTTCTTTTATAACCCAAACTAGTGATAAACAAGAAACTAAAATATTTAATTGCAAGATCTAAAGATATACCTTCAAACACTCACCTCCCCGGCAACGGCGCCAGAAAATGGCTTGATGTCTACTACACAACTTTATTCTTGTAGACTCGTGTTGGGCCTCCAAGCGCAGAGTTTTGTAGGGTAGTAGCAATTTTCCCTCAAGTGGATGACGTACGGTTTATCAATCTGTGGGAGGTGTAGGATGAAGATGGTCTCTCTCAAGAAACCCTGCACTCAAATACAACTATACAAGAAATCTCTTGTGTCCCCAACACACCCAATACAAAAGCAAATTGTATAGGTTCACTAATTCGACGAAGAGACGGTGATACAAGTGCAATATGGATGGCAGATATGGGTTTTTGTAATCTAAACTTATAAAAGCAGCAAGGTAACCAGTAGTAAACAACGAGCAAAACATTATATAAATGCTTGGAAATAGGTATCGGTGTCAAAACCGGTGGATCTCGGGTAGGGGGTCCCGAGCTGTGAGATTAGGATCGATGGGTAACAGGGGACGAAGGAGATGATGTTTTACCCAGGTTCGGGCCCTCCTAAGGAGGTAAAGCCCTACGTCCTACTTGGTTGTATTGATGTGTATAAAAATTACAGACTTGATCTACCTCGAGATCAAATGACTAAACCCTAGATGAGCTTGTCTGCCCTCTACCATCTAAACCCTCCGGTTTATATAGACACCGGAGGTACCTAGGGTTTACACATGATAAGTCTCCAGCCGGAAGTAAAGACGCCGATCCTCTCATCTTGACTTGGAGTGCACGCCGCGTCTTCGGAGGTTTCCTTCTAGAATACGGGGTTGTCGTACATCCTGGCCCTTCCAGCGATAACCAGAGAGCGGCCCACCAAGCCGGCCTATGAGAGATAGGCCGGCGGCCCGAGGACCCCTTAGTCCAGGACTCCCTCAGTAGCCCCCGAACTAGCCCCCAATGCCAGGGGTCAGGACACTAGAAGCTTTGACTGATCGGAGTCTCCGGCTTGCGGGGTGACTTCTATTCCCCCTTTATGATCGGCTGGCTCTAGTCCGGTCGCCGAAGATATGTAGTTATCCGAACATATAGTTATCCGGGCGCCATAAGTCGCTTAACCTCGGAGGCCAAGCGTCAAAGTGTGAACAGTATTTCCTGGCAACCTTTCTGACGAAGGGTCGTGGCCCATCACGACCGCTGAGCCGGTTACAGAAACTCGATTCGCGGTTCGAGGCCGTTTCTCCATTGGCACGTCTTATCAATGTGTAGATCGTGTCTCGTTTATCACGGGATATGCTCAATGCCCTGGGTTATCCCATGCGCGCATAACGGCACGATTGTTTCGGGAAGTGGCGAGGCCTGCGGCGCAGTAAAAGGGGGGCTCTTGGTATTACGGCACCCCATAAAAAGGGAGAAAACCCCCAAGGCCTATTCACGCTCCACATTCGCACCCTTTGCCTCCTCCACCTTCCCAAGCTCCGAGAGCCCAGATCCAGTTCTTCCTCAATCTTCCCTCCGAGTTCGGCCATGGCTGGTTCAGGTTCCATGGGCAAGTGGGAGGCTTCCTCCGTCACCGACAACGATATTCAGGAGCTCAAGCGTGCCGGCTACCTCTCCGCCGACATCGCCCACCGCGCTCCAGAGGCGAATCAGGTGGTTCCCACACCGAAGCCGGACGAGAGGGTGGTGTTTGTCCCCCATTTGATCCGGGGACTGGGCTTCCCGCTCCACCCCTTTGTTAGGGGCCTCATGTTCTTTTACGGGTTGGATTTCCACGACCTCCCCCCGAACTCCTTTATGCACATCTCGGCGTTCATCATCATCTGCGAAGCTTTCCTGCGGGTTCAGCCGCACTTTGGCCTGTGGCTCAAGGTGTTCAATGTCAAGCCGAAGACAGTTGCGGGCGCGCATGCGGATTGTGGAGGGGCGGTAATCAGCAAGCTCCCCCGTGTCGAGTGGCCGGATGGCACCTTCATTGACACGGTCAAGATCTGGCAAAAGGAATGGTTCTATATCACCAAACCAAGGAGCGAGGACTGGGCGGCACCTGCCGAGTTCAGATCCGGACCCCCTGCGAGGCTAACCTCGTGGCTCAAGAAAGGCCTCGACTGGGGGTCGGCCACAGAGTTAAAATCCCTGCAGAAGCGCATATCCTCGATGATTGAGGCCAAGATCGAACTGGTCAACGTGATCCAGGTCATGCTCCACCGCCGTCTCCTCCCCTGCCAGCACCGGGCCTCCCCAATGTGGGCTTACCAGCCCGAGGACCCGCTCACCGTGAGTCAATTCTTCCGCACTACCCACGAGAAATTGTGGAAAGTGCTATTCAAGCCCCAGAAGAGCTGGTCGGCCGAGGAGGAGGACACCGGTCTCGACGCCGAAACCCCTCCTACCAAGGTATGATAAAATTTCTCCGGCTCTGTTATTTGACAAAGAGCTGCCCCTCTTCTCCCTCATCTTCGCAGAAATGGCTGAGCAAGGCCGCTCGGATCGACTGTCCGGCCCCGCAGCCCTAAGACCCCCGGTCGGAACTGTTGACGGAGATGCTCGTCGTGGCGCCGTATTCGGCGCCAGAGAAGAAGGAGAAGAAGAAGAAAAAAGAGAAGGAGGCCCGAGAGGGTCTCCGTCAAAGGGGTCTTCTGGACTCTAAGTCTGAGGAGACCCATGCTTCTTACACTCACGAAGAAGGGCACGAGGATGAAGGGGAGTGCGGTCCCCCCTCACAAGGAAAAGGGCGGCGTCAGCGGACGCCACGGAGGATCTACCGCCTCCTGCCCCGAAGAGGACATGCCGGACAAAGGCAGTCCTGGCCGATGATAACTCGGACTCCGATAAGGAGTCTGAGGCTTTTGAAAGGGTTCCCCGAAGGAACCCAAGGGTCAAGCCCCCAGCCCAGAGGTATGAATTCGAAGACCCTCTAGGTTACTTATATAGAGGTTTTAATGCTAAATGGGCGAACGTCTTTCAATTTGCAGCCCACCACGTGATCTCCCCACAGACCAAATCTCGGACGGGGAGTCTCTGCCCGCCGACCTGGCGGAAAGTGGGACCGCGTCACATCCTACGCCTCCTGGGGTCTCGAAGGAGGCCGTAGAGGTGTTATCGTGCCAGGCTCCTTCTGAGCCGAACACCGGCGGCGGCGGCGACGACGTTATGGCTGAGGTTAACACCTCGGCCGCCGAACACCAGGAGGAAGAACATCTCCGGGCAACTAAAAAGGGGGGACGAAGTCCGGTCCGTCCCTCTCCGAAGACATCTCCGGAGCGCTCCATGCCCCCGGAGCAGCCTGTCTAATCCCCCACCAGAGGGAGGGCTGGCAGGCCCCCACCAGTGCCGCCCATGACTGGGTGGCCGGCGCAGATGGAGGAAGCTTTATCCGGCTCCTCCATCACCGAGGATCACCGCGCCCTTATGGGCGCGGTTTTGCAAGGCATTCAGTCCGTAGATAGCGGACTGAAAGAGGCCTTCAACGGTCTCTTGATGGGCTTCAAGGTGAGCCACGTAATACTCTTTTTCTTAGACAAAGTTAATTTTCCTAGTTTATGCAATACTTATAAGTGTAGTAGCCCCCGAGCCCTGGGTGAGTTTGAAAAACTCACCCGGGGGTCAAACGTCCGAATAGTAATAACGATGCTCAAGGCATCTTTTGTCCTTTTTTATTCTAAGAGCTCCGGAGAGTACTTAGCAGAGGGTCGGAATCCGATAGCTCGGGAGTTTTAATGCACATAGTTTGTTTGTAGGCTTCGTCATCGGCGGCGGCCGCCAACGCAATGGAGCTTGTCGAGCTAAACAGGAAGCTCAAGAGCTTCGATGAGGAGGTTGATCGTCTGAACAAGAGATTCGACGAGACGCAAGGTGAGTCCGAATTGTACCATTCGGGCTATTGTATATCCTCATTGATTGAGATATTCGAATTATCCAGAAGTTTGTATTTACTCATTGTTACCACAACTGTGGCTGCGGAGGTCGAGAACCTCAAGGCCGAGTTGGCCAGGGCGAGGCAGGAGGCCGCACATGAGAAGGTGGCGGCCGAACGGGTGGCAGCCGACCTGTCGGCGTTAAAAGCCGTGAGCGACAAGCATGAGGCCCGGGTGGTGGAGGTGTAGCTGGAGCTCAAGGATGCCAGCACAAAGTGTGAGGCCCTTGAGCAGAAGAACGGAGACCAGGCCACCGAGCTATCCACGCAGAAATCCGAGCTCAAATCGGAGTGTGTTGATAGGCGGTTCTTTGAAGAAGAACTCCGCCAAGTCAAGGCGATCGCGGATGGTAAGCCGTACTTACTGCAATGTGCCTTTGGTGGTAACAGGTTTGCCTTGCTCACCCGGGTGTGGCGTTCCTCAGGCGCCTTTGCGGACCTCCCGAAGAGTGCAGCAGACGCAAACAAATACTTCGCCTCCCAGGATGGGGAAATTGAGCAACAGCTATTTTGGGCGCAATTTCAAGCCCCCGAGCACCCTCCCCTCCTGAGCAAGCAGATGAAATAGTTAATGGAGCTGCACAAGATGGCGGAGCCGGCCATGAGGGACCTCTGCATCCGGCTATGGCCTGCAGAGCCAATGCCGAGCAGTTACTTCGGCTTGGTGCAGAAACTGTGCGACGCTGCGCCTCGAATTGACGCTCTGAAGTGTTCTACGTGCATCGAGGGAGATCGGATGGCCTTTGCAAGGACCATGGTGCACCTGTCGGGGCTCAAGTCGACCGAAATGGCCACCGCGCCTCCACCCCCTGTGAAGGAGCATAGGCGCCCCGAGAAATACTTTTCCGCCGTGATGGACGGTGCTCGGGCGATAAAAGCCCAATGCCCGAAAGATGTAATTTATGAATGAATGTTTTGTCATGTATCCGATGACTGTTCCGCTTTATAATGCGGTTGCATGGTTTATCATGTCTTTAAGCTTTGTATTATTTTGACTCCTGTGTGGCCGTTTTATCTGAAAGTTGCGACTCGTCGGCTTCAGCCCCCATGTAGATACTACACGAGGTGTTTCTACCTCCGCACTGTGACCCTTAGCCGAAGTATCGGTGCCCGAAGGCGGTAGTGTGAGGGGAACAAGGCAATCGGACTATGATGCTTTAGTGCTTTCACTTAGCCGGAGGAGCTTGACTGCGGGGGCTGATGACGAGCCCCCAGTGTTTTGTGATATTCGGATACACCGAGGTTGAAACCAGCATCACATGGTTTGCAATAGTACAAACCCCTCGTATAACACGGAATAACCTCTATCGATTTTTAGTTTGACACTTATCCTCGGATTGCAGACCGGTTCTCGCTTATTATGACAGTCAGTTTTCGGCTTTCTCCACTGAGGTGCTTGACCAGGCGAGCCGGAAGCACAATTGCAACGGTTCTCCCTTTACCCTTTTAGCCGAACGAGCGGAACGTAAGAGGGCAAGCACAGGAGCCGGGCAACCCAACCATTGACCCAAGACATAATTCGGAACCAATTCATATAACGCAACAATCGAGACGCTGAGCACGTAAATAGTAGTGCCGGGGTGATGCTTTTGGGCGATTTTTATATTCGAGCCCCCGGTCTATTAGCTGGTCGCATCGTAGTATGTACCGAACAGCTTTTGCTATAGGCGTCAGCGAGTAGAGAACGGAGTATGTGACATAAAATACCGCAAGGAGGCCGTAAAGGATGCTCTTTATTTTAGATGAATTCTTACAACTCAAACTGCCGAAGCAACTGTTACAGGTATTTTGGAAAGAGAAAAAAATAAGGTGTACAAAGGAGAGGCTTTACCCAGGGTCTTCGATGTGTGGCTTGACGTCCTCGATGTGCCCTGTCACATGTCTGCTCCTTTGCCCCTGAGGGGGTTGCGTTCCTTTAAAGGTAATTGCTATCGGCGAACGGACCTTGGGAAGAAGATCTTGAGACGTCGCCACAGTGTGAATGAACTTTACACTTGGCAGGTCCTAGATGGTACCTGTAGTCTGTCCGAAGACATGTGTTGGCAGTAGTTCGGTCCAACCGGACACTTTCCTTTGATAGTGGGTCCCCACAGCTGCCCATGGTATTTTGAGCATGAAGTTGTGCCTTCTTGGCACATATTTTATAGGAACTAGGGTTGTGCTGTAGGGGGGCGTATCCATATTTTTGTTGTGCGGAAGGTCATTCCAGAAGTTCGGGTTGAGGCCGAACTCGTTTGCTATCAGGACGTGCCTTTATGGCTGATTTGGGCGTCGGCCTATCATCGCCGTACTGGAATTCGGCTGCCAAGACCGTCGTGTGCTCCTCAGTTCGGAGAGAGCGCTCTGTGTTGCCGTTGACAGTAATGACCCCCCTGGGCCCGGGCATCTTGAGCTTCAGGTACGCGTAATGGGGGACGGCGTTAAAGCGAGCGAATGATGTGCGGCCGAGAAGGGCGTGGTAACCGCTGCGAAAAGGGACAATGTCGAAGATCAAGTCTTCACTGCGGAAGTTGTCGGGCGAGTCGAACACTACTTCCAGATTTACGGTGCCCGAGCAGCGGGCTTCGATGCCTGGGATCACTCCTTTAAAGGTAGTGTTGCTAGGTTTGATCCTTGACCGATCTATACCCATCTTTTTCACCGTGTGTGAGTAAATCAGATTAAGGCTGCTAACTCCGTCCATTAGGACTCTAGTGAGGTGAAACCCATCGATAATTGGGTCTAGGACGAGGGCTGCCGAACCCCCGTGACGGATACTGGTCGGATGATCTCGTCGTTCAAAAGTGATCGGGCAAGCCGACCATGGGTTATACTTCGAGGCTATGGGCTGCATGGCGTAGACCTCCCGAAGGGCACGCTTCCTCTCCTTTTTGGGTATGTGAGTGGCATATATCATATTCACGGTTTTCATCTCTGGAGGGAACTGCTTTTGTCCTCCATTGCTTGGACCGCGGGGCTCGTCATCGTCCTCGCTGCGTGGGCTATTGCTTTGCTCCTCGGCTGCGAGCTTGCCAGCTTGTTTGAATACCCAACAATTATGGTTGGTGTGGTTAGCGGGCTTGTCTTGGGTGCCGTGGATCTGACAGGGCCTATCCATAATTTTGTCTAGCGTGGTAGGTCCGTCTCTATTTCCTTTAGAGGGTTTCTTCCGCTGTACGGATTTCGGGTTGCGGAAGCCGGCATTGACGGCCGTGTCCTCCGCCTCGTCGTTGCTGTGGCGGCGTTTGTTTTTGTTACGTCGTGGTTTCCCATTTCCGTCTCGGACTTCAGAGGTGCCAGGATCTTCGGGGTTATGGCTTCATCGAGCTAGCCAGTTATCCTCACCCGCGCAAAAGCGGGTCATTAGTGAAGTAAGGGCGGACATGGTCCTCGGCTTGTCCTGGCCGAGCTGACGAGCTAGCCATTCATCCCGGATATTATGTCTGAAGGAGGCTATTGCCTCAGCGTCCGGGCAGTCAACGATCTAGTTTTTCTTGGTCAGGAACCGATTCCAGAATTGCCGAGCCGATTCTCGTGCTTTCTGGACAACATTCCTCAGGTCGGAGGAGTCCGGTGGCCGGACATAAGTGCCCTGGAAGTTAGATCGGAAAGCGTCCTCGAGCGCTTCCCAGCTCCCGATGGAGTTCTCGGGGAGACTGTTTTACCAGTGTCGAGCCGGCCCCTTAAGTTTTAGGGGCAGATACTTGATGGCATGGAGGTCATCTCCTCGTTCAATATGGATGTGGAGGAGGAAGTCCTCAATCCACACGGCTGGGTCTGTTGTCCCGTCGTATTGCTCTATGTTAATGGGTTTAAACCCTTCACGGAACTGATGCTGCATCACCTCGTCTGTGAAGCACAGTGGGTGGGCAGTGCCTCTGACCCGAGCTATGTCATGCCTACGATCGGCGGTTGGCCGGGCCCGGTATTGTTCCCGACCTCTATTGTTGCGGTCGAGCCAAGACCGGTATCCGTCCCATCTAGCGGGGGGGAGTACCCCCTAGATCCGTAGATGGATCTTATGTTGCCTGCTCTGTAGTACAGGTCCTGTCGTAAGTCGTACCTGTCCTCGTGCCCCGCTGGTTCTTTTCCTCTCCCGCTGGGTGCTTCAGGCCTGTACTCGGCCTCGCCGGCCATTCTATCCCGTCCTCGGGGAGGGCGGTCGGGCCGGTCGTACGGAGTATGCCCGGGAGGCGATGTTTCGAAGGCCTCGTCATCGAACTGTGGCAGCAGCCATCGGCGAGGGTAGCTCTTGGGTTGGTACGGTAGATTGGAACCGTACCCTTCTTCGGCTGCCAAGACCCTCGTCCATCTGTCATTGAGGGTGTCTTGTTCGGCTTTGAGCTGCTGTTGTTTTGCCTTCAGGCTTTGGGCGGTGGCTAAAAGCTACCGCCTGAACCGTTCCTGATCTGCAGGGTTATCGGGGACGGTGAAGTCTTTGGCTTCCAGGTCGTCCTCCTCCTTGACGGGGGGAAGGTAGTTATCGTCCTCGGAATCGTTAGGATCCTCGGTGTCGTGCCGATCTTCGGGCTTTTCCAGGTCCTCCAGTGGCTGTTCGGGGACTTCGGGGTTGCCGAGGTCTTCCGGGGTATCGTTTTCCCCGGTGCCTACAATTGCTTCCCTTCCCTTGTGTGCCTTAGATCGCTTGCGCTGTTTCCGGCGCCTTGACGGTGCCTCGCCGGATTTATCGCCATTATTCTAAGGGCTGCGATTGCCCTTATCATCGGGGGTGTCTACCATGTAGACGTCATAAGTGGAGGTGGCAGTCCATCGCCCAGTGTTGACAGGGGCGGGGGCGCCGTCCTCTTCATCCATGTCTTCTGCCTCCTCATAGGCGTAGTCCATCTTATCCATTAAGTCCTCGATAGTGGCTACCAAGTGGGTGGTGGGTGGGTCAAAAAATTCCCAATGACCCGCCTCCAGACCGATCTGAGCATGGGTCGAGGTCGGGTAGTCTGTGGTTTTTATTGTTAGGATCCGATCCAGTGCCTCGTTGAGCGCTGAGAGCTCGACCGGATCGATCTGCCTAGGACTTTCGGAGTTAACCTCCGAAGTGTCCATACAAAGGGTGTGTTCGGCAGGGGCCGCCCCTGGCCCTCAGGTACTATAACCAGATCCGGACTAGGGGCCAGGTCATCGACAGGGATAGGCCCGAGGGCGGAGTCAAGAAGGAGACCCGAAGTTAAGGCTTCGAAGACTTCGAGCTCGTCAGATGAAACTGCAAGCCCAGCGAACGGAAGATCGCCCCGGGAGTCTACGGAAATCTCTAGGTACCCAAATCTGATCTCTTGATCGGGGGCGACAGTCCCGATCCGACCAAGGTGGCCGGTCGGGTCGGCGTGCAGCATGATGCTGCCGAAAGCAAGAAGCTGTCCGGGGGCGAATGAGTCCCCGTTACGGACTTCATCGCTAAGGATCAGGCAAGCCATCAATTCCTCTCGTGATCCCACAGCGGAACTCTCAATGAAAGCACCAATGTCGGTGTCAAAACCGGTGGATCTCGGGTAGGGGGTCCCGAGCTGTGAGATTAGGATCGATGGGTAACAGGGGACGAAGGAGATGATGTTTTACCCAGGTTCGGGCCCTCCTAAGGAGGTAAAGCCCTACGTCCTACTTGGTTGTATTGATGTGTATAAAAATTACAGACTTGATCTACCTCGAGATCAAATGACTAAACCCTAGATGAGCTTGTCTGCCCTCTACCATCTAAACCCTCCGGTTTATATAGACACCGGAGGTACCTAGGGTTTACACATGATAAGTCTCCAGCCGGAAGTAAAGACGCCGATCCTCTCATCTTGACTTGGAGTGCACGCCGCGTCTTCGGAGGTTTCCTTCTAGAATACGGGGTTGTCGTACATCCTGGCCCTTCCAGCGATAACCAGAGAGCGGCCCACCAAGCCGGCCTATGAGAGATAGGCCGGCGGCCCGAGGACCCCTTAGTCCAGGACTCCCTCAGTAGCCCCCGAACTAGCCCCCAATGCCAGGGGTCAGGACACTAGAAGCTTTGACTGATCGGAGTCTCCGGCTTGCGGGGTGACTTCTATTCCCCCTTTATGATCGGCTGGCTCTAGTCCGGTCGCCGAAGATATGTAGTTATCCGAACATATAGTTATCCGGGCGCCATAAGTCGCTTAACCTCGGAGGCCAAGCGTCAAAGTGTGACAGTATTTCCTGGCAACCTTTCTGACGAAGGGTCGTGGCCCATCACGACCGCTGAGCCGGTTACAGAAACTCGATTCGCGGTTCGAGGCCGTTTCTCCATTGGCACGTCTTATCAATGTGTAGATCGTGTCTCGTTTATCACGGGATATGCTCAATGCCCTGGGTTATCACATGCACGCATAACGGCACGATTGTTTCGGGAAGTGGCGAGGCCTGCGGCACAGTAAAAGGGGGGCTCTTGGTATTATGGCACCCCATAAAAAGGGAGAAAACCCCCAAGGCCTATTCACGCTCCACATTCGCACCCTTTGCCTCCTCCACCTTCCCAAGCTCCGAGAGCCCAGATCCAGTTCTTCCTCAATCTTCCCTCCGAGTTCGGCCATGGCTGGTTCAGGTTCCATGGGCAAGTGGGAGGCTTCCTCCGTCACCGACAACAACATTCAGGAGCTCAAGCGTGCCGGCTACCTCTCCGCCGACATCGCCCACCGCGCTCCAGAGGCGAATCAGGTGGTTCCCACACTGAAGCCGGGCGAGAGGGTGGTGTTCGTCCCCCATTTGATCCGGGGACTGGGCTTCCCGCTCCACCCCTTTGTTAGGGGCCTCATGTTCTTTTACGGGTTGGATTTCCACGACCTCCCCCCGAACTCCTTTATGCACATCTCGGCGTTCATCATCATCTGCGAAGCTTTCCTGCGGGTTCAGCCGCACTTTGGCCTGTGGCTCAAGGTGTTCAATGTCAAGCCGAAGATAGTTGCGGGCGCGCATGCGGATTGTGGAGGGGCGGTAATCAGCAAGCTCCCCCGTGTCGAGTGGTCGGATGGCACCTTCATTGACACGGTCAAGATCTGGCAAAAGGAATGGTTCTATATCACTGAACCAAGGAGCGCGGACTGGGCGGCACCTGCGACGCCATGTTGTATCTACGCATATCGTGCATATTGCGTGTATGTTTGAAATGCATAGGTATGTGTGGGATTCGACACCTAGTCGTATGCCTATGGTAGCCTTCTTTTACAGGGAAATGCCTCTTTGTGCTTCCATTGAGCCCTGGTAGATTGCTACTGCTCTGGACACATTGATTGACCGACATGTATCCTTCTTTGTTGTTGTGTCTCTCCATACGGGAAAATGTCACGCGGTGTAATGGAGTCCATGTAGCTTGCTACGACTCGTCTACACATGTTGATGACTGACACCTGCATTGATGGGTTATGTATGCTTGTTCCTGTACGGTTGTGCCACTTGGGTCTATAACTAGTCATGTTGACCCGGGTTCTCTGACATATGAGTGCCAGCGTCATATTCATATTTGTCAGCCAAAAGGCGCAAACGGTCCCGGCCAAGGTAAGGTGGCATCCGTGGAGCTTATCGTGCATTAGGCCACAAAGTGATATGATGTGTAACATGCTGTATTCGTATGGCTTAGGATCAGGGTCCCGATAGCATTGGTATCAGAGCCTGACTACCTGTAGGATTACCAAGCCAAACTGGTCGATGTTGAGTCTAGAATTGCTTTAGTTATATAAGGGAATTGATTGTGGAAAGGAATGTAAGATTCTGAGTCACCCTCTTCTTTATTCTACGGGGTTTAAAACTAGGCGTTCTCATCTATCTATCAGGATGACGAGTTACTATGTTGCAGACTTTTTGGAAAGCTGTTGTCTTCCCGAATCGATGTCTCCATAAGAATTCAGTTCATATGTTGTCAGTTTTCATGCAGGTTGCCTCATATTTCATGCCCGTACAGTCATTATGTTGTCCGAGTTATCCAAGGTTCACAAATAATCTGATGCAATTGTAAGTCCTTTCATCCCGACTCAATGTCTTTTTGGCCAGACGAAGCACACCCATTATTGTGTTGAGGTACTCTATTACCTTGACGTATCTATCGAAGGGGTTATGAAACCATGTTATCTCAGAGAACCACCCAATAGTCTAGTTGTGTTTTATGTTTCAAGTGTAATAATTCTGGCCATCGTTATCGAAAGCATCTCGTGATATTATGTAGTAAGTAGGTATTCTATTTTTGGGTTCTTGAACCCAAGGATCATTCTGCTCACTCCTGTTGATAGTGTTTGCTCGTCCCTTTAGGATGATTAGTAACCTTGATCTACTCCTCAAGGTCCGTGGTATGTCATTCTTCCAATACCATGAACCATCCCCGGCAAAAGTTCTTCGTGAACCAAATATCACAACAAGAGTGCTCTTGATGAGTTCTCCATTCCATAGTTGTGACCCTGCCAATCTTACTTTTCTGCATGGGTTATCCAGAAGAATTATGTTGAACTCGTTCGACATGCTAATCTATGCATCTACAACTCGGAAAAATCTTGTGCTCGTGAGTTGCCCCTCTTCAGTTGTATTCTGACCTTTATCTAGTAGTGGATAGTCAAGAGTAGTTGTGCATTCATGTTCATCGATGCATATTATTCTTGTGGTCCGTCAAGCCATTCTATTCAAGGATGACTAGGAGAAGCAAACTCCAATACCTTATCCATTTCTAGGATTGGGTCAAAGCAGTTGTGTTTCGCAGATCAGAAAGCCAATCCAGCTCCTGATTCTGTTCTCCCCTGAGGTATTACCCTCTTTTGTGTCAAGAATGTTGTGAGAATTGCACAACCTCTAATGGATTCTTGATTCAGTGATGCTTCTCTCCATCATCATTCATTCCTCGGTCTCCATGTTGTTGTAATCGGAATGCCGAAAAGCAAACTGTGATGTGTGAAATCAATATTCCGAGCAACTCTGTTGCTTGGCGGTTAATGGACGATAATTTCATTCTTAGTGTGTTGGTTGTTGAATCACCATTCTAAGATTGATCGTTCTACCTAGTCAATATTTCAAGGTGCACTCTTCGATCAATGAGTTAGGATTGTGTCAATCCCTCGTTCTTTTGATCATATCGTCTTGCCGTGAAAAGCTAGATTGTTCTCAAGCTTAATAACAGATCGGTGGATCGTGATTTTCTGAATCTCTTCCCGGAAGTATTACCAGGTTGTTCCCTGACTGTTATGTTGAGTTTGTGATTCAGTTAGTTTTCCTATGAACCACCCCTTCTCCAAGAATCGGTGTCAGATACCCCTGAGCTAGTTGGTTAAGCTAAACAACAACTTGGAGAGTTGAAAGATAAAATCTTGATCTAACTTAGTTCATGTCAAAGGGATATCTTCTGTGTTGTGTGTGTTTTTAAGAAATATGATATTATCATCGGTTGAGCCTTATGATCAATTGTTGCATCTATTGTCTTGTCCTATCTTTGATTCAAGTATGGGCTACTGATACGTCTCCAAGGTATCTATACTTTTTTATTGTTCCATGCTATTATATTATCATTCTAGGATACTTTTTGAGTAATAATTTACCAATTTATATTATTTTTGAGCACTAACCTATTGACCCAATGCCCAGTGCCAGTTGTTGTTTTCTGCATTATTTTCACTTCTCAAGTTTACAGTACCAAACGAAGCCCAATTGCCACAAAACTTTTTGATGATTTTTTCTGGACCAAAAGAAGACCTGGGCGATTCGGAAGGAAGCCGGGAGCCACACCAGGGACCCACAAGCTAACATGGCATGCCCTGGGGCGCCGCGCCCTGATAGCTTGTGGGCCCCTGGCGGCTCCGCCGATCTCGTTCTCTGGCCTAGAAATTCTCATATATCGTGAAAACCCTGGAAGTAGTCCCGAAACCCTTTTTATGCCGTTGCATGTCTCTGTTCTGTCGGCAAGCCATCTGGAGCTCCGTTCCGGCACCCTGCCGGAGGGGGGATTGATCACGGAGGGCCTCTTCATCAACCTTGTTTCCCTCATGATGATGTGTGAGTAGTTCACCACAGACCTACGGGTCCATAGCTAGTACCTAGATGGCAATCTCTCTATCTCTTGATCTTCAATACAATGATCATCGCATCTACGCTTTGATCTATCCGATGTAATCGTTTTGTGCGGTGTGTTTGTTGGGATCCGATGAATTGTGGGTTTATGTTCAGATTATTCATGAAAAGTATTTGAGTCACCTCTGATATATATTATGATTCTTATTTGCATGATCATTATAGCTTCGTAATTCTCTCCGATCTTTGGATTTGCTTTGGCAAAGTAGATTGATATTTCATTGGTGGGAGTGGTGCGCTGTGGTAGGTTCAACCTGGCGAGTTTCTATATCCTAGTGACAAAGTAGGGGACAAGATGCGTCTTTGTGTTGTTGCTACTAAGGATAAAATGATGGGGTTCATTCATATTGCTTGAGTTTACTTTGTCTACATCATGTTATCATTCTCCATGCATTACTCTGTTTTACTTAATACACTGGATGCATGCTGGATAGCGGTCAATGAATGGAGTAATAGTAATAGGTGCAGGCAGAAGTCGGCCTATTTGTTTATGGACATGATGCCTATATACACATGATCATTGCCGGGAAAATCGCATAACTATCCGCTTTTCTATCAATTGCCCAACAGTAATTTGTTACCCACCGTATGTTGCCTACATGAGAGATGCCGCTAGGGAAAACTATGGCCCCGGGGTCCATTCACTTATAAATTCACAAATGCTACTATTACCTGGCTGCCTTTATTTGTCATTTTTTTTGCAATTTACAATTATCTACACAACTCATTTGCTTGCAAATAACGAGATCAAGGGGATTGACAACCCTCTTGCCCGCGTTGGGTGCAAGCTGTTTGCTCTTTTGTGTGCAGCCGCAGAAGATGGTTGAGGATTGATATTCCTATTGGTTCTATAAACCTTGGTTTCATAACTGAGGGAAATACTTACCCACTTTGTGCTGCAATTACCCGTCCTCTTCACGGAAAACCCAACGCAGATCACAAGTATCAAGAAGGATTTCTGGCGCCGTTGCCGGGGAGTATCATCATCATCTATCAAGTAACTTCGCACAAATTATCATTCACTTGTTCATCTTTTTATTTGCTTTTATATTTAGTTTGTTTCATAAAAATCAAAAATACAAAAATATTTATCTTTGCTTGTTACTAGTTACTTCTTTGCTTGCTAGTTTACTTGTCATGTTTGTTACTTTGCTTGTTCGGTCACCATGTCTCAAGATACTACTAAATTGTGTGACTTCTCAAATACTAATAACAATGATTTTATTAGTACTCCTATACCACCCGCCACTAGTGCGGAGCCCTTTTATATAAATGTTGCATTGCCAAATCTTCTCATGAAGGATCAATTCTCGGCGCGCCCTGATGGCTTGTCCCTCCCTGGTGGCCCTCCTACCCCCGTTCTCGGCCTATACATTCACATATATTCCAAAAAATACAGAGGGCATCCCGAAACACGTTTTCCGCCGCCGCAAATCTCCGTTCCACCGCAATCCCATCTGGAGCTCCATTCCGGCACCTTGCCGGAGGAGGGATCGATCACGGAGGGCCTCTTCATCAACCTTGTTGCCCTCATGATGATGTGTGGGTTGTTCACCACAGACCTACGGGTCCATAGTTAGTACCTAGATGGCTATCTCTCTCTCTTTTGATCTTCAATACAATGATCCTCGCATCTTTGCTTTGATCTATCCGATGTATTTCTTTTGTACAATGCATTTGTTGGGATCCGATGAATTGTGGGTTTATGTTTCAGATTATTCATCAAAAGTATTGGAGTCACCTCTGAATATTATGATTCTTATTTTTACGATCATTATAGCTTCATAAATCTCTCTGGTCTATTGAAATAGTTGGCCAACTAGATTGATATTTCTTCAGTGAGAGGGTGCGTTGTAGTGGGTTCAATCTGGCGGTGCTCTATAGCCCAGTGACAGAAAGGGACAAGACACATCTTTGTATTGTTGCCACTAAGGATAAAATGACGGGTTTAGTTCATATTAGTTGAATTCTCTTTGTCTACATCATGTCAACGTTCTCCAAGCATTACTCTGTTTTACTTAATACTCTAGATGCATGTTGGATAGCGGTCGATGGGTGGAGTAATAGTATAGGTGCAGGCAGCAGTCGGCCTATCTGCTTATGGACGTGATGCCTATATATACACGATCATTGGCGTGAATATCACATAACTATGCGCTTTTCTATCAATTGCCCAACAGTAATTTGTTTACCCACCGTATGCTGCCTACATGAGAGATGCCACTAGGGAAAGCTATGTCCCCCAGGTCTATTCACTTATATATTTACAAAACCAATCATTACCTTGCAGACATTATTAACCTTTTATTTTATTTTTCAATTTACAGTTATCTACTATTATCTACACACTTCACTTGCTTGAAAATAATGAGATCAAGGGGATTGACAACCCTCTTGTCGCGTTGGGTGCAAGTGTTTGCTCTTTTCTGTGCAGCCGCTGAAGATGGTTGTGGATTGATATTCCTAATGCTTCGATAAACCTTGGTTCTTAACCGAGGGAAATACTTATCCGTATTGTGCTGCAATTACCCGTTCCTCTTCACGGAAAACCCAACACAGATCACAAGTATCAAGAAGGATTTCTTGCACCGTTGCCGGGGAATATCATACCAACTATCAAGTAACTTCGCACAAATTATCATTCACTTGTTCGTCTTTTTATTTTCTGTTATATTTAGTTTGCTTCATATAAATCAAAAATACAAAAATATTTATCTTTGCTTGTTACTAGTTTACTTCTTTGCTTGCTAGTTTAGTTGTCTTGCTTGTTACTTTACTTGCTCGGTCACCATGTCTCAAGATACTTCTAAGTTGTGTGACTTCTCAAATACTAATAACAATGATTTTATTAGTACTCCTATACCACCCGCCACTAGTGCAGAGGCTTTTGATATTAATGCTGCATTGCTGAATCTTGTGAGGAAAGTTCAATTTTCGCGAAGTCCAAATGAGGATACCGCTGCTCATCTTAATACTTTTGTTGAACTTTGTGATATGCAAAAGAAAAAGGATATGGATAATGATTTTCTGAAATTAAAATTATTTCCTTTTTCACTAAGAGATAAAGCTAAGGCTTGGTTTTTATCTTTACCACGTAATAGTATTGGAACATGGGATAAGTGTAAAGATGCTTTTATTTCCAAGTATTTTCCTCGTGCTAAGATCATCTCCCTTAGGAATCAAATTATGAATTTTAAACAACATGATCAAGAACATGTTGCACGAGCTTAGGAGAGGATGAAATTGATGATTAGAAATTGCCCTACTCAGGGTTTAAACTTGTGGCTGATTATCCAAAACTTCTATGTTGGACTAAACTTTGTGTCTAGAAATCTTCTAGATTCTGCTGCATATGGTACCTTTATGCATGTGACCTTAGGAGAGGTGAAAAAACTTATGAACAACATCAAGACAAATTACTCTCAATGGCATACCGAAAGAGCTCCAACTGTTAAGATGGTAAATTCTGTCGAGGAAATCGCTACTTTGAGTGAAAAAGATGCTCTTATGAATATGGTTGCTAGCACAAATACTCATGTTGATCAAAGTGATATGCCTTTGTCTACTTTTATTGACCAAAATAATGATTCTATTGATGTGAACTTTATCTCAGAAACAATTTCAACAACAATGCTTATAGAGGAAATTTCAATGCTAGGTCGTATCCCGGTAACTCCTCTAATAACTATGGAAAGTCTTATGGTAATTCCAATGGAAATTCTTCTAAAAATACTAATAGTATACCCTCTGATCTTGAGAACACAATTAAAGAATTTATTAGTTCTCAAAAGATCTTTAATACTATGGTAGAAGAAAAGTTGCATACGATCGATACTTTGGATAAAAACATGGATAGAATTGCTCTTGATGTTGAAACTCTTAAAGGTAAAACTTTGCCACCCAAGCGTGATTTTAATGGGACCATTAAATCTATCCAAATATCTATTAACTAAAGTAAGGAGAGGACCGCTAAGTTAAAAGCTAAGCGGCAATTCTTAGGAAAGGCTCTTCCACCCGTTTTTTACCGGAATCATGATGAAGATCTTAAAATGATTGGTACTTCTCCTATTGAATATTTATTTACTTCTCTAAACATAAATGATAAAGGGACTGAAGATGAGTCAACTCTATCTAGAGAGCACCCCGTTTGCTTGGAGGGTGATGATTCTAATGCTAAAACTGAAAAAGTGGGGTTTGGAGAGGTTAAAACTTTAACTAGTAATGCGCCCACTATCCTGGATTACAAGGACTTTAATTATGAAAGTTGCTCTTTAGTAGAATGTATTTCCTTGTTGCAAACTATTATTAGCTCACCCAATGCTTATGAGCAAAACAAGGCTTTCACTAATCATATAGTGGAAGCGATGATAAAAGATTATGATGAGAAACTTGAGCGTGAAGTTTCTATTCCTAGAAAATTGCATGATGAGTGGGAACCTACTATTAAAATAAGGATAAATGAATATTAATGCAATGCTTTGTGTGACCTGGGTGCTAGTGTTTCAACTATACCTAAAACTATTTGTGATGTGCTTGGTCTCACCAATATTCAAGATCGTTAACTTTCATCTTGCATATTCTACCATTAGAAACCTTTAGGTAGAATAAATGATGTTCTCGTTGTTGCAAATAAGAATTATGTGCCTATAGATTTCATTGTGCTTGATATTGATTGCAATCCTACTTGTCCAATAATACTTGGAAGACCTTTCTTACGAACTATAGGTGCAATTATTGATATGAAAGAGGGAAACCTAAGGTTCTAATTCCCATTATATAAAGGGATGGAACACTTAACTAGCAAGAGAATTAAACCACCTTATGAATCAATCATGAGAGCTACTTATGGATGGAGTGTCAAAGATGATAACACTTGAAACTATGCATTATGCCTAGCTAGGGGCATAAAACAATAGCGCTTGTTGGGAGGCAACCCAATAGTTATCTTTATTTTTGCTTTTTACCTTATGTTTGTGTGTGATAACATGATTATTGCCTCTGTAATTATTGTGTTTTTATGTTTTAATTAGTGTTTGTGCCAAGTAAAGCTTTTGGAATGACTCACGAGATGAGTAGAATTGATACGGTGCAAAAACATAAACTTTAGCATCCAGTGCAGAATTTCTCTGATTTTATTGGCACGTCTTTTTGATCTGACTTCTTTACAAAGTATTTCTATACAAATTATTTAGGTTTTCCTAATTTTTCAGAATATTTAGATTCACATAAGTATAGTTTCTCTACAGATCTTTACAGACTATTCTGTTTTAGACAGATTCTGTTTTTCCTTGCATAGTTTGCTTGTTTTGATGATACTATGGATTGTATCGGGGGGTATAAGCCATGGAGAAGTTAGAATAAAGTACCTATTATGCAATAATGAAATATTAATCTATTTATAACTGTACCTAAAGTATTTGATATGTTTCTTATACTAACAGATCTCACGAAGTTTTGTTAAGTTTTGTGTGATTGAAGTTTTCAAGTTTTGGGTGTTATCACGATGGACGAAGGAATAAGGAGAGGCAAGATCCTAAGCTTGGGGATGCCCAAGGCACCCCAAGGTAATATTATAGAAAGACTCAAGTGTCTAAGCTTGGGGATGCCTCGGAAGGCATCCCCTCTTTCGTCTCAATCCATAGGTATGTCACTTGGAGCTATATTTTTATTCGTCACATGATATGAGTTTTGCATGGAGCGTCATTTGCTTTAGTTTCCTTTTATTTTTAGTTTTCCACAATAATCATTTTATGTACACACCTCTTTGAGAGAGACACACCTTCATCATAATTTATTAGACTACTCGATGTGCTTCACTTTTATCTTTTGAGCTTCGCAGTTGCTCTAGTACTTCACTTATATCTTTTTGAGCACGGTGGCGTATAGATTTTGTAGAAATAATTGCACTTTAGTTCTTCACTTATATTTATTTGAGAGTTAATAAATAGTGATGGTAATTGGCATGGGTCATCAGACTAGTCCAAAAATAATAGGTATTCAATGAGTGATAATCAAAACCATCATGTAGCACATAAAAGAGAAATTGTGGGTTAATGATATTGATGTGATAATGTGAAAAAGGTGTGAGTGCATTTTTGATTCATAGAAGTATCGGTATTAAGTGGTGTTAATTTCCCATTTGTCCAAATATGAAAAAGGTATGGTGGGGATGTGTGAGCATTTCCATTCCTCGTCGAAATCCTAGTGTTGTTTTGGGTCGGAGGCACGCGATGGTTAACTCCTCCCAACCTCCTCCCTTGGGGCATGTGAGTAGTACTTTGATTTGTGATCAAACTAAAAAACTTTGCAACAAGTATGTGAGTTATTTATTACCAATGTGAACCTGTGGGCATACGCAATCTCACCACCTCACGTTTCGCTAACCTCTTCGGTACCGTGCATTGCCCATTCTCACCTCGAGGATCGGTGCGAACTTCGCCGGTGCATCCAAACCCCGTGGCATGATACGCTTTGTCACACATAAGCCTTCTTATATCTTCCTCAAAACAGCCACCATATCTACCTATGATGGCATTTCCATAGCCATTCTGAGATATATTGCCATGCAAATTCCACCGTTACATCAAATGACTAGTTTATTCATCATCATATTGCTTTGTATGATCATATAGAGCTGACATAGTATTTTTGGCAAAGCCACCGTTCATTATATTTTTGATACATGTCACGCTAGATCATTTCACATCCTGGTACACTGCGAGAGGCATTCATATTGTTTCATAGTTCTTCATATTGAGTTGTAAGTAAACAAAAGTGTGATGATCATCATTATTAGAGAAATGTCCCAGTGAGGAAATAAAAATGGGGAGTCAAAATGAGCCCACCATAAATAAAAAAATGAAAATGAGAGAAAAAGACAGAAGGGACTTTGCTACTATCCTTTACCACACTTGTGCCTCAAAATGCCACCTTGTTCTTCATATAGAGAGTCACATGTTATGTCATTTTCATATGCTAGTGGGAATTACTTTTTCATTATTAGAAACTTGGCTTGTATATTCTGATGACGGGCTTCCTCAAATGCCCGAGGTCTTCATGAGCAAGCAAGTTAGATGCACACCCCACTTAGCTTCAGTTGAGCTTTCATAAACTTATAGCTCTTGTGCATCATTTGCATGGCAATCCCTACTCCTTGCATTGTCATCTATCGATGGGCATCTCCATAGCCTGTTGATACGCCTAGTTGATGCGAGACTTTCTTCTCCACTTTTTACCCCTTTGATATCGACCACCATATTCTATTCCACCTTTATGCTATGTCCATGGTTCACGCTAATGTATTGCGTGAAGAATAAAAAGTTGATGCACATTGAAAAAGTACAAACCAATTGCCTGACTTGGACACCGTGGTGCTTGACATTTGTATTAATGTGGTGAAGACGGAACCATGCCTTGCTAATATGATAAAATGAATGGGGGTAAACATTCTTTTAGGATCATATACTTTGAAAGATTGATGATTTTGTTGCTTGTGCTTACAAATATTACTATGTTGATGTTTGTTAATTCATCGTTTCTCAATGAGCATACATGCAAAAGATTACATATTGGATAGCATGTCAGCTCAAAAATTCTGTTTTTATCATTTAACTACTCGAGGATGAGCAGGAATTAAGCTTGGGGATATTGATACGTCTCTAACGTATCTATAATTTTTGATTGTTCCATGCTATTATATTATCAATCTAGGATACTTTTTGAGTAATAATTTACCAATTTATATTATTTTTGAGCATTAACCTATTGACCCAGTGCCCAGTGCCAGTTGTTGTTTTCTGCATGTTTTTTACTTTTCAGGTTTACAGTACCAAACAAAGTCCAATTGCCCCGAAACCTTTTTATGATTTTTCTGGACCAAAAGAAGACCTGGAAGCTTTGGGAGAAGACTGGAGGCCGCACGAGGGAGGCACATGCCAACAGGGCGCGCCCAGGGGGGTCGGCACACCCTGATGGCTTGTCCCTCCCTGGTGGCCCTCGTACCCCCGTTCTCTGGCCTATAAATTCACATATGTTCCAAAAACCCCAGAGGGCATCCAGAAACACTTTTTCCGCCGCCACAAGTCTATGTTACACCGCGATCCCATCTGGAGCTTCATTCCAGCATCCTGCCGGAGGGGGGATCGATCACGGAGGGCCTCTTCATCAACCTTGCTGCCCTCATGATGATGTGTGAGTAGTTCACCACAGACCTACGGGTCCGTAGTTAGTACCTAGATGGCTATCTCTCTCTCTCTCTCTCTTGATCTTCAATACAATGATCATCGCATCTTCGCTTTGATCTATCCGATGTAATTCTTTTGTACAGTGCGTTTGTTGGGATCTGATGAATTGTGGGTTAATGTTTCATATTATTCATGAAAAGTATTTGAGTCAGCTCTGAATATTATGATTCTTATTTGCATGATCATTATATCTTCGTAAATCTCTCCGATCTATTGAAATAGTTTGGCCAACTAGATTGATATTTCTTCAGTGAGAGGGGTGCGTTGTAGTGGGTTCAATCCGGCGGTGGTCTATATCCCAGTGACAGAAAGGGACAAGACACGTCTTTGTATTGTTGCCAATAAGGATAAAACGATGAGATTAGTTAATATTAATTGAATTCTCTTTGTCTACATCATGTGAATGTTTTCCAAGCATTACTCTGTTTTACTTAATACTCTAGATGCATGCTGGATAGCGGTCAATGGGTGGAGTAATAGTAATAGGTGCAGGAAGGAGTCGGCCTATTTGCTTATGGACGTGATGCTGATATATACATGATCATTGCCGTGAATATCACATAACTATGTGCTTTTCTATCAATTGCCCAACAATAATTTGTTTACCCACCGTATGTTGCCTACATGAGAGATGCCGCTAGGGAAAACTATGGCCCCCGGGTCTATTCACTTATATATTTACAAAACCTATCATTACCTTGCTGCCATTATTTACCTTTTATTTTATTTTGCAATTTACTATTATCTACGCACTTCACTTGTTTGCAAATAACGAGATCAAGGGGATTGACAACCCTCTTGCCGCGTTGGGTGCAAGTGTTTGCTCTTTTGTCTTCAGCCACTGAAGATGGTTGTGAATTGATATTCCTATTGGTTCAATAAACCTTGGTTCTTAACTGAGGGAAATACTTATCTGTATTGTGTTGTAATTACCCATTCCTCTTCACGGAAAACCCAACGCAGATCACAAGTATCAGCCATCGTCAAATCAAACTCAGAACCATAGAGCTTCGTAACGTTGTCTTACTCGTGGAGGTTTCCTTGAGCATACACTATTATATCTTTTGGTCTGACCAATGCTATCAATTTGTTCTCATAGTTGAGGAATTCCATATATATGGATATTTAATGAATGGTTGTTGAGCCCATCAGCAACAACTTTATCTTCTCCATTATTTTGACGAACATCATGCTAGTGTTGGAAACTTTCATAGGCATTATCTTTGTGTCCCATACATGGAGTATATATATGATGAAATAAGAGACTTTCTTTAAGTTCAAATTCATTTGGTGCAAGTTTCCACCGTGAATTCGAGAAAGTTTGTTTTAACTTCCTCTGGAATCATCCCAAGTCAGTCACACACGTGCGAAGTATTCTATGGTTTGATAGACTAATCATCTCCATCCCATATGCAATTCCTAGCACACTAAGCCATTGATTGATTTCTTTAAGGAAAAGAAGTTCCTTCTTAAGAGCAAGACTTATGCAAGGACTTCGTTACCTCCAATGATGGTTCCCACCCAGAACTCGGTAGTGTTTTGTTGTAAGACTTCTATGTGGTCATGCTTGTCTTGGACAGTGTGTTCACATGTGCCTTGCAATCCAACTCATGTTTTGGAGATGTTGCCGTAGTTCATTTCCCGAGAGGCTCGCAATGTCATATCGTCGATTTGTGTTGCAAACCTTCCTTTTCAGACATGTTGAGTCTGAAATATCCTGTCACCAACCAGATCTGAATCTCAGGAAGATATAATGGTTGGAATATCTCCGAAGAATTATAATATTGGTCTCTCTGTAACCCGGTAAAGTGATGTCGTGGCTAACACACCTAGCCGGAAGACCTATTATTATAGCATCTTGTATCAGTAACCTTAGCCACCTCCCCATGAGGACCTTGTATGACTTATTCCAGAAGTTATTCCTTATGGATCTCTTGTGTTCCCGAAGTCCGACATTTACTTGATGTTCTAGATACCAAATGTTACCTATAATTGGGTTACGCTATTTTATCAAGGAGAACATTAGAAGCGGAGTGCTAAATGTCTCTCGATTGATCGTCCAGATTTCGTTCCCTTGGCGTAGCTAAGGTGAAATCTGAGAAAACGTTGTCTTCCTTTGCATCTTCATCCTCCATCATGATTCATCATGGTAGTATGATGTGTTGCCCGGATCCTTGGCATGGATGTTGGTAAAACCCTGATGAATATGGAAATGCTCAAGTTCTTGAGAGCACGCTCGAACACTAGGTTATATCCACGGTATCAATTGGAATGTGCTTTCCGTTTGTCGAGTTGTTTTATAAACTCTAATTCCCTTTCCAAACTGAGTATGCCGTACTTTCGAATTCCTTCAAATGATCATTTGTGAATTGCCTTAGCCTGGTATGAAGAGCTTCAATGATCTCTGTATCAAAAGTAATTATTTTTTCCACTTAAGGGAATAACTCTACGAGTCACCTTCTCTAAGGTGCTCCGTTATGGTATCAAGGGAAACTTAAATCGTAGCTACTTCGAAACCTTTTCACCATCTGTATTAAGCGTGGAACTATTGCCTACCAATTGAACCTCCGTCATCAACCTCATTCCATCGTTCTCGATGTGTGTTTTGTGTCTCAGCTCAATAGACGTTCTTATTTATCATTCTATGAGTTGATCATGAGTTGCTCGATCTTCGTGAAGATCGAATCTTGTAGAATTTTCCTGTTCCTTTTGTCATCGTGTTGGGTGAAGATCTTGAAAGCAAAGACGTAAAAATCAAGATGATGCAATGAATCAACATCTTCAAGAAGGGCAACTGGACAATGAAGATTGTGTTAGTTTTATGTTCCCTCCTGTCCTCTTACCCTACGCCTTAATCTTGGGACGAGATTCTTATTTAGTGGGGGTGAGTTGTGTCGGTGTCAAAACCGGCGGATCTCGGGTAGGGGGTCCCGAGCTGTGAGATTAGGATCGATGGGTAACAGGGGACGAAGGAGGCGATGTTTTACCCATGTTCGGGCCCTCCTATGGAGGTAAAACCCAACGTCCTGCTTGGTTGTATTGATGTGTATGAAGATTACAGAGTCGATCTACCTCGAGATCAAATGACTAAACCCTAGATGAGTTCACCTGCCTCTACGAACTAAACCCTCTGGCTTATATAGACACCAGGGGTCCCTAGGGTTGCACATAGTCGGTTGCCTACCAAAGGAATGAACATGCCTATTCTATCATCTTAAGCTTGAAGGGCACGCCACGGCTCCTGAGATCCTCCCCCTAGTAACGGGGTATTCGGTCAGTCCAATCCTCCAACGAGCGGCCGACGAGTCCGGCCCATAGGGAATAAGTCGGCGGTCCGAGGACCCCTTAATCCCGGACTCCCTCAGTAGCCCCCGACCATATCCAACCCCCATACCTTCATGGGCAGACAAACCGATCACCTTCGGAGAAGTTGACCAACCAATCACCCGCCCCGGCCGAACACCTGCCGCACTAGTCCTCAACCCCATTGTTGACGGCTTCAGGGTACAAAAGGTGCTAATGGACGGCGGCAGTGGTTTAAACCTCATTTACGAGGATACCTTGGAAAAAATGCAGTTCGACTGATCCCGCGTCGAACATAGCAACACAACCTTTCATGGGATCATCCCTGGGAAAGAGGCACGTTGTTCCGGACGCGTTACCCTCGATGTGGTATTCGGAACGCCCGAGAACTACAGATCCGAAGAACTTCTCTTTCATATTGTGCCCTTTCACAGTGGCTACCACGCCCTGTTGGGGCGCGACGCTTTCACAAGATTTCAGGCCATACCACATTATGGGTATATGAAGCTCAAAATGCCAGGCCCAAGCGGGGTTATCACAATAACAAGTGACCCGAATAGAGCCCTTCGAGCCGAAAATAGAACAGCAGCACTCGCCCTCGAAGCACTAGCTGAGACCCTGGCAGCAGAGGAACTGACCGCACTCCGGTCAACAGTGGACAAGGATGATGTGGTCCTTAGCAAGAGGCCCAAACCCACGTCTTTTAAACCCGCAGACGAAATCGTCAAGTTTCAGGTACATCCAACGGACCCCCATAAAACAACGTCCATCGGAGCTCAGCTGGACCCCATGGTGGACGAAGCACTGCGAACTTTTTTACGAGAAAACTAGGATATCTTTGCCTGGCATCCTTCAGATATGCCGGGAATCCCGCAGCGGCTAGCAGAACACAGCCTGAACATAATCGCAGGCTTCAAGCCCATCAAACAGGCTTTACGCCGATTTTCCGAACCCAAGCGACAAGCTATGGGCGAAGAACTCGCAAAATTGCTGGAGGCCGGATTCATAAGAGAAATCAAACACCCCGGGTGGTTGGCAAACCTGGTGATAGTACCGAAGAAAGATAAATCCTGGCGGCTGTGTGTCGATTTCAAAGACCTCAACAAAGCTTGCCCCAAGGACCCTTTCCCCTTACCACGCATAGACCAGATTATTGACGCCACAGCCGGACACGACTCATTGTGCTTCCTCGACGCTTATTCCGGATACCATCAGATCAAAATGAAGGAATCCGATCAAGCTGCAACTGCATTCATCACCCCCCTACGGGCCATTCTGCTTTAACACAATGCCTTTCGGGCTAAAAAACACAGGTGCTACATACCAGCGTATGATCCAGACATGTCTAGAAAAACAAGTAGGTAAAACAGTCGAGGCATACGTGGACGACGTGGTCATTAAGACCAAAAACGACAGCGAGCTGATAGACGACCTTAGGCAAACTGTTGCTAGTCTGCGGGAATATGATATACGGCTCAATCCGGACAAATGTGTCTTCGGAGTTCCCGCCGGTAAACTACTCGGATTCATTGTTTCCCATAGAGGAATAGAGGCAAATCCTGCTAAAATCCGCGCCCTATCTCAACTTGCGATTCCTACAGATCTTAAGCACGTCCAAAGACTGGCAGGCTGCGTGGCGGCCCTGAGCCGCTTTAACTCCCGCCTTGGCGAAAAGGCTTTACCGCTCTACAGGCTGTTGAAATGGACCAAAAACTTCGAGTGGACCGATGAAGCAATGGCTGCACTAGATGAAATTAAAACACTGTTGGCCAGCAACCCCATTCTCACGGTGCCAGGCGCCGGTGAACCAATGCTACTGTACATCTCGGCCACCAGTCAAGTGGTCAGTGTGGTACTCGTCGTCGAACGAGATGACGAGGGTCACAAATTCAAGGTGCAAAAGCCAGTTTACTATGTGTCAGAGGTGCTAACGCCATGCAAGTCCAAATATCCGCACTACCAGAAGATAGCATATACAGTGTTTATGGCATCACGAAAGCTCAGACACTACTTTCAAGAATGTTCGGTCACGGTGGCATCCGAAGTACCCCTGAACGATATAATCAATAACAGGGACGCCACCGGCCGCATAGCCAAATGGGCCATCGAACTCCTTCCTTTCGAAATCACCTATAATCCACAACGAGCTATTAAAATCTCAGGTTTTGGCCGATTTCCTCGCCGAATGGACAGAGGCCGAGCTCCCCAGAGAATATAGTACATACTCCCATTGGACGATGTACTTCAACGGATCCAAGACACTGGCCGGACTGGGGGCTGGGGTTATACTCACATCTCCCACGGGAGACAACGTCCGGTACGTGTTGCAGATCATGTACGCCGATTCCAACAATGCGGCTGAGTACGAAGCACTATTGCACGGGCTTCGGATGGCAGCATCGATGGGCGTACAACGGCTTGAAGTATGGGGAGACTCTAATCTCGCCATCTCCCAAATCAACGGCGAATTTGATGCTAAAAACCCAAAGATGGCAGCATACAGAAATGCCGTCCTTAAAATATCCGCACGGTTCGAGGGGCTAGAATTCCACCATGTCGCTAGAGACAGCAATCAGGCTGCTGACATACTCGCCCGTATGGGGGCCAAGCGCGACCCCATCCCAAAAAACACCTTCCTCGAACGGCTTTTCAAGCCATCGGTGGTATGGCAGGACGAGAATAAGGACGCCGGAGCCATCAGTACGGAAGAGATTGTCCCTCCTAAAAATGAACCAGACGAGCAAACCATTGGCGGCTCCATAATTGAAGAAACGCCTTCGGCTCATGAGGTCATGGCAGTCATCGCACCATGGACCAAGCCCTTCCTTTCCTACCTTCTCCGCCAAGAACTCCCCGATGACCAGAGAGAGGCGAGACGCATAATCCGGCGTTCCAAGGCCTATAAGGTCCACGAGGGTGAGTTATATAAGAAAAGCACTACCGGGATACTCCAACGGTGCATATCTGAGGAAGAAGGAAGACAGCTTTTGGCCGAAGTCCACGCGGGCATGGGCGGCCACCACGCCGCAGAACGGGCCCTAGTAAGTAAAGCCTTCCGAGCCGGATTCTTTTGGCCCACCGCTCGAGCAGATGCCCAAGCACTTGTCCAACATTGTGTTGGATGTCAACTATTCGCCAATAAAAGCCACATGCCCCCGACAGCTCTTCGGACTATTCCGATCACCTGGCCTTTCGCGGTCTGGGGGCTGGATATGGTCAGACCACTTAAAGGGGGGACCAAGAAAAATAAATATCTACTGGTCATGGTCGACAAGTTCACCAAATGGATCGAAGCAAAACCTGTAAGATCAGCTAAGTCCAGACGAGTCGTCGACTTTATATCCGGCATGGTACACCGTTATGGTGTCCCGCACAGCATAATAACGGACAATGGATCCAATTTCACCGCCCAGGAGGTGAAGGACTGGTGCGCAAACATGGGCATCAAGCTCGATTATGCCTCGGTGTATCACCCGCAGACCAATGGACAAGTCGAACGGGCCAACGGCCTAATCATGAGTGGCATCAAACCATGTCTGGTCCGATCTCTTCATGAATCCGACTGCAATTGGGTAGAGGAGCTTGACTCCATTCTGTGGGGTTTGCGTACCACCCCGAATCGATCAACGGGATACACGCCGTTTTTTATGGTCTACGGGGCAGAAGCAGTCCTTCCCTGTGATATCATCCACGACGCACCGAGGGTGCGCATGTATGAAGAAAAGGAGGCCGAGCTAGATCGGCAGGACAACTTAGACGCCTTGGAAGGAGAGCGCGATATAGCTCGGGCCCGATCTACTTTCTATCAACAGCAGGCTCGGCGCTACCAAAGCAGGGACGTTAGAGCGAAGGCATATAATGTGGGCGAACTCATCTTATGACTCCCAGAAAAACAAAAGCATAAACTCAATCCCAAATGGGAGGGCCCCTTCATAATTGACGAAGTACTTACAGGAGGGGCTTACCACCTCCGCAACCCGCCGAACAACCGCCTCGAACCAAACCCATGGAACTCAGCTCGTCTTCGGCGCTTTTACGGCTAGACCGGTGTCGTCATATTTCTTACCTTTCTTTTTCTTTTTCCTTTTTCTTCTTTTGTATTATTTCCTTTCCATTTTAGCTTTACAGGATTAGGTACCATTTCCCAGCATGTGTTCGGCCAAACCGAGCTTGTGTTAAGTTTTTAGGCATACATCTTCAAATGTCCTATCCGAAAAAACACCTGGGGGCTTCTTCTCGAAGCCGACTATTATATATTATGTGCACCGATTCACGTGTATTGTGCATGCACACTTCCCGTATCGTTTTTAAGCCAGTATATGCATCAATTGGACATAAGATTTTGGCCAAGCTGGGTTGCCTCGCTCCTGTGCTTACCCTCAACGTTCCCGACTGTTCGGCTAGAGGGTAAAGGGAGCACCTCTGCGATTGTTACGACTGGGTCATCCGGATACGTACCTTAGACGGGTAAAGCCGAAAGCTAGCTATCTTAAGAAGAAAATTGGTCGGCTACGACGGAAGTAAAAAAACTTGTGGTGATTATCACCATCGCCTGGGGTTATTTTTTCCCCAAAGAAACCATTATCCGCATACTATTAGTATACGGCCTTGATATCTACGATCTACGTAGCAACCCGAAGGAAGGTACCGATAGAGGGACTATTTTCTTCGGAAGATGTTTCTTACGTTAAGCAGTAATATAACATATCTCCCTATGCACGTTCTGTCTGTTCACACCGAATGGCCGGATTGCCTGGTTCCCCGAAATAAATTTTTTTATTGAGGACACTCGATACGGAACACTCCCACGCTCTTAGCAATGGAGGTCGAAGCCGATGGCCGGTTAAGACAACGTTTACAGCATAAACGGAGCAGATTTTGATCTAAAGTACATAGTTACATAGAATCAAACACCTGGCTGCTGGTCAAGATTATCTATTAAGGTATCCAGGGTGCAATCTTCTTGCGAAAGACGAGCGGCGGGCATCACCTGATCGTAAACCAAATGAAGTGGCACTTCTTGCCCATCCGGCCCTACCCGAGCCATATGCTCTGGGTTCAGTTTGGTAAAGCGGGTCTTGATCATTGCCCATGCCTCCCGCGCTCCCTCTCGACAAGCCGATGTCTTCCATAACTCAAAACGACATCGGGCTCCTTTAAACCGGTCAGCCAGTTCGGACATCCCTTCTGGAGGCGTCTCGGTAGGCCCGAGCGCTTTGGTCATGCTCCCCATGGCTCTCCGAGCCCGCTCATGTACGTCGGATAGTTCCTTCAGTAGGTTCCCTCGGAATGATCGATTTCTTCCTCGGGCCGCCCGGTCAGGAGACCTAGACACGAGATGAAGCATGTCCCTTACACTTGATATAATAAATGTACTTTTCGGAATTACGAAGATATAAATACACTTACAGAACATGCCCCTCTGTAATCTCTGGTTCTCTTCCTGGGTTTGAGACAATTGAGTTTTCAAACTCTCAAGCTCTTCGGCTTGCCGCTGGTTTTCCACCTTAAGTCGGTTCTTCTCCTCAAGGCTTCGGGTCAACACACGGTGGCCAGCCTCTTGCAGAGATTCGGCATACCTCTGAGATTGGCGGGCTGCATCCAAATCTTTCTGCAACTGCCCTATGGATTCAGCTGCTATAAAGTACTCTCTCATCAGTACGGGAATGTCGCATGAAATTCGGCAAATTAACGCACTCACCGTGCGCCTCTCGGGTGAAATTCTTCACTTGCTCAAGCTCGGCCTTCACGGTTTGCACCTGTGTTCGGCTAACCTCGAGTTCCTCGGCCAACTTCTCATTTTGCTGCCGTGAGGCCTACATTCTACATAAAACAATATTCAGATCCTTAACTCGGCCGTTCCGACCAAATCAAGGCTCGGGGGCTACTGGATCAATATTTGTGTTCGGTTGTTAAAACCGATTACTCACCTCCAGACTGGATGATATCAGTTTGGCAGCTCCCTCAAGCCCCGCTCGGGCAGCTCCGATGTATGCGTCCACCGAACTTAGGGCATTAAACTCTTGATCGGAAAACGCTTGACGACGCAGGGCTTCTTTGCGCCGCCGGTGGTTCATCGCATTCTCCACCTCGGAGTTAGTGACCGAGACGTCCCCGGAATCTTCAGGGGGGCTGATCCGTCGCAGGGGCCTCTGCGTGAAGTTCAGCCTGAGCAGAAGACCTTGATTCATGATGATTGCTCGGCGCCTCGGCGACGTCCCCGGAAGAAGGTGGTTGTACTCATCTCCTAAGTATTTCGACACGAGATTTTGTGAGTACTTGTTGTAATCATGGCAATGGCCGAACTAAACGATCAAATAAAGTACCTCTTGGTTGAGTGCACGGTCGAGGTGGTCCCCGCAGCTGGCTCACGAGGAGGATTCCTGTTGTTACTCGGAACGGACCCTGCGGCTATCGACGACATTCGACGCGTGGACCGACGACCCTTGGGAGTAGAGGTCGGCTTACTTGGGTTGGCAGGGGTCGCTCGCCCTTTACGGGAAGAAGCCTTATTTTTACCAGTAGTGGAAATAGGTAGTGATCCAGGGTGATCGGCTAGAAGAGCCACCTTGGAGCCGTCAAGGCTCTCCTGGTAAAAGACCCCGTCCTCGTAGTCAATTGATAGCTCCGGATCATCATGGAACCCGGGATCGTCGTCGTGAGAATAGCTCTATGGTTGAGGAGCCGGACAGTCGACTGTCTCGATCCAGCACCTCCAACTCTGTTCGGACAGATTGAAAAGTTTCGATCAGAAGGATTATACATAAATATCCGAACTCATAAAACAAAGCCAAAGGCTTACCCATTCGATGGGGTTATGACTCGAGTAGCCTTCCTTGGCTGACAGTCGAGCAAAATCTTCTTTTTCTATTTCGAAAAGATCGGCCAGTATGGACGCCATTGCCGCCTGATTGGCAGGACCCTGCCATTGGGAATGAGTGGTGTCATTTGTTCTATTATAACGCCACAGGGGGTGAGTCCTTTGCTGAAGGGGTTGAACGCATCGAGAAATGACGGCTGCCATCACGTCGATGATGGTCAACTTACTGTGAACTAGTAGCCTCACTTAGGTGGCTAGGCGTTTTACTTTGGCACTTTCTTCTTGGGATGAACTCTTCGGTCGCCAGTTGAACCTTTTCTTCAAAGGAGCGTCAGAGTATTCGGGCAGACCCCTCCGAGCTGGGTCGAACAGGGGAACGTCCTCAATGTAGAACCATTCCGAGGTCCATTCTTCGGACTCTTTCTTCGGAGTCCCCAGGGATACCCCGTCCCGGCTATACACCACACTTCGGCTCCACCCACTTCCCGAATTGTCCCACCCCGAGTACGGGGGATGAGGCAGAAGTACTTCCTCCATAAGCCGAAGTGGGCTTCGCAGCCCAAGAACATCTCGCAAAGGGCAACAAAGCCCGAAATGTGCAGGATGGATCCAGGGGTGAGATGATGGAGCTGAATCCCGTAAAATTCCAATAGTCCCCTCAAGAAGGGGTGAATGGGGAATCCTAGGCCTCGTAGGAAGAAGGACACGAAACATACCCGCTCTCCCTTACGTGGAGCAGGAAAATTCTTCGCGAAAGCTTCGCCGTTCAAAGAAGTTAATCCGGTGCGGGTGAACGCCAGATCTGAGGCGGGGAGATAACCCTGGATCTCAAGGTTGCGCAGCCGGAGGAGGGATACTGAACAGCTTGCCCAATCTCCGGGAAGGAGGCCGTGAGGACGCAAGGAGGAGCCAGGGTCGCTCGCCATATTCTCAAGTTCTCTCGCTTGGGGCTTTTCGATGGTGAGGAAGAGGAAGGGTTTGCCTAAGCCACGAATCAGCCTGCTTAAATGGGAGGTTCCTCCCCTTCGCTTGCAGGAAGGGCAGTCCTGTAAAAGGCTGCTGGGTCGCCTATCTACCATTGGTACACAAGGATCGAGGGGCGTCGTTAATTCTGGACCGCGAGATTAATGTTGTGGGCCCTGCGACGTTTCGGCGATCGAGAGCTCGCTAATGGTCGGATCGTTGTTTATCGAACATAGAGAGGAGAGGAACTCGCCTCGCAAGCCGAAGACTTTGGAAGAACATGACTGTCCGGACTATATACCTCGGCATTGGAGGCTAGTTTGGGGGCTACTGAGGGAGTCCGGGATTAAGGGGTCCTCGGACCACCGACTTATTCCCTATGGGACGGACTCGTGGACCGCTCGTTGGAGGATTGGACTGACTGAATACCCTGTTACCAGGGGGAGGATCTCAGGAGCCGTGGCGTGCCCTTCAAGCTTAAGATGATAGAATAGGCATGTTCATTCCTTCCGTAGGCAACCGACTATGTGCAACCCTAGGGACCCCTGGTGTCTATATAAGCCAGAGGGTTTAGTTCGTAGAGGCAGGTGAACTCATCTAGGGTTTAGTCATTTGATCTCGAGGAAGATCGACTCTGTAATCTTCATACACATCAATACAACCAAGCAGGATGTAGGGTTTTACCTCCATAGGAGGGGCCGAACCTCGGTAAAACATTGCCTCCTTTGTCCCCTGTTACCCATCGATCCTAATCTCACAGCTTGGGACCCCCTACCCGAGATCCGCCGGTTTTGACACCGACACCCCTCTCCACAGTTTGTTCCCTCAAGAGGTCAGATTAATTTTCAGCGTATGTTGAGGGAGTAGAGTGTTCGTTTCACAGATGGTCTGGTTCCTGAATAAAGTATTATGGATAGTCCTCTTACTACCTACCATGACTCGGTGATTGCTTCGGCCTCGAGTGAGAATTCACCTATGGAGGAAGGCCTCATAGTTCAGGTTAACTACTGCACTTTCAGAGAGAGTGCGAGCACTCTTCCTGCGTCTTTGGACATGGTTATGTCTGTGCTTAAAGCAGTTTCCAGGCCTTATTTGTTCAAGGGTCCCAACTGTCTGCAGCTTCCACCTTTGCCTTTCAGTTTGGTCAGGTTTCTGAATGTTCACTCCATGCTTAACCAGTGCACTTTTCCTGGGGGCTCTGCTAGGAAGGTTGCAAGAAAACTTTGCTTTGAGGACTCTCCAGGCTTCTGCTTGTCACTACCCTCTGCAGTTTGTGAGGATGCTGATGTCAGTTCTTGGGCTGATCCTATGGAGGTGGGTGAAATTCATTCAGAGAATTCTTCTACAGCTGTCTGCTCGCCGGTTACTGCTGCTGTCAGTGCTCCCAAAAGGAAACATCGGAGGGCATCCACTCCAATCACCACCTCTGAGGTTCGAAGAAGTGGCCGCACCAATATGTATCGTGGGTTTAGAGTGCCCCGGCCCACTGATTCTCGCAAGCGCAAGTCTTCGATCATACCTGCAATTGTGATGTTTGTTCCTAACCCTGCTCCTGCGACTTCTATTCCTGAACCTCTCTCAGTTCCAAAGCTGCAGCGGCTTGGCACGGTGGAGTGTGGAATTCCAGCCTCGGAGCTGCAGGAGGAGAAGTTGCTTGCCCCAAGGGTCCCTGACCAAGCTCAAGACTAAAGACCTAAAACTTATTCCATGTGCCCTCGCAGTCTAAATTTATGTCGTTCTCTGTCGTTTTGCTTTTGTGCTACCATACTCTAATTTGTGCTGTTCAGTCCAGTGAACCTTCAGAGTTTTCTTTAGTTTGCAATCAGTCTTTTGCCTAGTATGTGGCCTGATTATCTGTCGCTTGCCAATGAAACATTCCATTCGGCCTTGGAATATCATTTGTTGGAATATCTATGGTATTGGTGCGGATAAAAAACACACGTCGCTTCGCTCCCATATTGACAACTCCGGCTGCGCCATCATTTGCATTCCGGAAACCAAACGCGAGCATTTTGATCATTCTTACATCCGTAAATTTTGTCCTAGGTGCTTTGATCAATTTGCGTTTGTCCCCTCGATTGGCAACTCAGGTGGACTCTTAGTCATTTGGAATAGCGATGTTTTCTCTGGTACGGTGATTCACTCCTTGCAATAGGCCTTGGTTATTTCTTTTAAATCTTTGCAATATTCGGCCACCTGGACGTTAGCTAAAATTTATGGTCCTTGCGCGGGAGAGGAAAGGTCTCACTTTGTTTCCTGGCTATATGATGTGAGTATAGGCTCCAATGAGGACTGGGTGTTGCTTGGTGATTTTAACTTCATGCGATACTCCACGAATAGAAATAAGCCAGGTGGTGATGTATCTGATATGATTACGTTCAATGATATTATCAGAGTGCTTAATCTAGTGGAAATTCCACTTCGTGGTGCTTTCTTTACCTGGAGTAACATGCAGACAGATCCAACTCTCGAGCAACTAGATTGGTTCCTAATATCGAATCACTAGACTTCGTCTTATCCGAGCACTTCTGTTAAGGCATTGGCTAAACCGGTTTCTGATCATGTACCCTACATATTTTTGGTTCAGTCAATTATACCTCGCGTTAAGATTTTCAGGTTTGAAAGCTTTTGGGTATCCCACCCAGGATTTAGAGAGGTGGTTAGTCAAACTTGGAACACTCAAGTGCGAGCAACTGACCCTGCAAGAGACTTAGCATCAAACTTAATCAGCTTCGCCATGCTTTGAAACAGTGGAGTAAGCAACTCTCTAAATTGTCTTTGATGATTTCTAACTCAGAAAATGCGCTGAAGTTACTTGATAATATTGAAGAACAAAGACAATTACTCATTTAGGAATGGAATTTCAGAGTTATCCTTAAAAATCATATTGTTCGTTTGCTTGCCTACAAGCAACAATATTAGCACACTAGATGTGCGGTTCAGTACATTAAGTTTGGTGATGAGCCTACTAATTTTTTTCATAGAATGGCCACCCAGAGGCACATGACCAATTCCATTGCCACCTTGGCATTAGCTAATGGCACTATTTTGGAAGATCCTGATAGCAAGGCGGCTGCTCTTTTCACGGCCTTTCGAGAACGGCTTGGAGCTTCCCTTCCTATTGATATGAAGTTCAACCTAGACTCTCTTATTTCTGCCAATCATGATTTAGGTGGTCTCTCCACTCCTTTTACCCGCAAGGAAATCGATGAAGCAGTGATTAAAATCCGAAGTGATAAATCTCATGGGCCGGATGGGTTTAACGGATGCTTCTTAAAGGCTTGTTGGCACATTATTAAGGAGGACTTTTATGATCTTTGTATGCAGTTTTGGGAAGGTAATCTCTCATTGGATTGTCTAAATGCTTCTCTCATAACTCTCATTCCCAAGAAGCTAAACCCTTCTACGGTAAATGATTATCGGCCGATCTCTTTGCTAAACTGTTATCTAAAGCTGCTGACCAAGTTGTTGGCTGATCGTCTGCAAAAAGTGATATTGCAAATCATTCATGATAATCAATATGGGTTTATCAAAGGAAGGTCCATCCAAGACTGCCTTGCTTGGGCCTTCGAATTTATACATCAATGCCAACAGTCTGGAAATGGAATTGTGCTTCTAAAGTTAGATTTTGAAAAAGCTTTTGACCTAGTGGAGCATGAGCTCATTTTTACAATGATGCAGAAATTGGGTTTTGATGAACGATGGATTAATTGGATCAGGATTATCCTGGCCTCAGGCAACTCTTCTGTATTGCTTAATGGTGTCCCAGGAAAATCCTTTCACTGTAAAAGGGGTGTGCGCCAAGGTGATCCAGTATCACCGCTTCTTTTTGTGCTTGTAGTGGAGCTGTTGCAATATGCGATTAATCATGAGTTTGAGCTCGGAAACTTAAGCTTGCCTATTCCCAGGCAAGGTAAATTTCCCATTATTCAGTATGCAAATGATACAATCATTATTCTACATGCATGTCATGTTCAGCTAGCTCATTTGAAGAAGGTACTTCGGGATTTTGCCCTTTCTTCGGGTCTGAGAATAAATTTCCACAAGTCCATAATGGTCCCACTTAATGTTGATGAGGATACAATCTCAAATCTGGCTGGTAATTTTGGTTGTGATGTGGGCAAAATGTCTTTTACATATCTTGGTTTGCCTATGGGAACTACGCAGCCTTCAATGACTGACTTATTACCCCTGGTGGATCGTGTGGAGAGAAAACTATCCAGCACTTGTTCTCTTCTTTGCCATTCTTCTCAGATCACCCTGGTTAATTCCCTTGCCACCTCCATGTTGAATTATGCAATGTGCACTCTACAATTAAACCCCAAGTTCATTAAGTACTTTGACAAGGTTAGAAGGCGCTTCATTTGGGCAAAAAAATCTGAGCAAGGTACTTCTTGTAACTCTATGATGGCATGGAGTAGGGTTTGCTACCCAAAGTCCTCTGGAGGTTTAGGAGTAATCAACATTACTATCCAGAACAAGGCTTTGCTGCTGAAGTTTCTTAGCAAGTTTTATAACAGAGTAAACCTACCGTGGGTCAACCTAATCTGGGACACCTACTACTCCAATTCCATCCCTCATGCTAATGCAAGTTGTGGTTCCTTTGGTGGAAACAAATCTGCAAGCTCATGCCTATTTTTAGAGGAGTGTCCATTGGTGTGGTGGGGAATGGACATGATATTGCAATGTGGCATGATAAATGGAATGTTGATCCCTTAACTGTTCATTTCCCCTGCCTATTCTCATATGTTAAAATGGAAGATTGTTCAGTGGCCTCATTCTTCTCTTCTACCAACTTGGAGGACCTGTTCCATCTACCTCTCTCCCCTGAAGCGTTCTCTAAACTCCAGTAGGTGCAAGCCCTTAAACCCAGCTCCTTGGATCATGAGGGGGTCTTTGACACTTGGATTTTCCAATGGGGCACGGCATATTCAGCCAAGAAGTTTTATATCAATTGTCACAAAGATATTATTCCTCCTGCCCCAATTATCTGGATTTGGAGTTCAAATTTACAAATGAAACTTAAGGTTTTCTTATGGTTTCTCATGGTTGACAGACTGAACACTAGGAATATGCTAAGGAGGAAACACCTCAATAGTGATGATGGTTTTCATTGTGTTCTATGTGGGTCTGGAACGGAGGAAACGATTGATCACTTGATCTTTTTATGCCCATTCAGTGCCACATGATGGGCATGTGTAGGGATGAACTGGGATCATTCTCAGACTCGGTTGCAAGCCATTCAAACTGTCAGACAGAGCTTTTTAGGGAATCTATTTGTGGAGATTTTTGGGATTATTGCCTGGAACATCTGGAAGGAACGCAACAACTTAATTTTCAGGAACATTCAACCCACTATGGCAGCTTGGAGGGAGAGGACCAAGGGTGATCTCTTGTGGCTAAAGTATAGAGTTGACAAGGAGTATTGGGACTACATCACCCTACTTGCTCTCTCTTTTTAAACTCTATACTCTTTCTTACATTGTTTTCTAGACTTACTACCTTCCCTTCTCTACTAGCTTCTTGATACACTTTTTCTTTCTCTAGGACTCACTTTGTGGGTCTGCCAAGCCCTCTCTTGGGCTATCTAACATATGATGTAAACTCCCTCTTTTTAATATACCACAGTAAGAGCCTCTCCTGCTGATTAAAAGGTCAAAAAAAAGAACCCATCAAAATTGCTTTCAGTGAATCCAAATGCTCTAAAAATGTTTCTGAGAATTTTGGCAACATAAATATTTCAAACAAAAATTTAGGAACATTTAAGGAATAATTTAGCCCTGGAATTTAATCAATATTGTATTTGAATTTGGATCTATATTCTTAATATATGGAATATATTTTCAAATGTCTCTGATATAATTTATGTGCTTTTGGAATAATCTAGAGAAGTAACATAAAAGTATTCAGAATGTTTTGGCATTGTTTGAATTCAAAAACAGTGGCAAAAGATTAAATGAAACAAGACAGAAATAGAAAACATAAAATAAAAGAGGTAGAAGCGTACCTGGCCGGCCCAACACTATGCGGCCCGTGCCAGTCATCTTCAACCTCTGCCAGAAGGCAGAGGCGAGGCTACACACGGCGCTCGCGCGCGTGGGCACGCAAGCTGCCTGCCTAGACCCTCCGAGGCGAGCGTGAAGCTGCGGATAGAATTGGCGGTGCCGTCTACATCTCTCTGGCCTTCTCTCTCTCCCCTTGTGCTCTCTCGCTCACTCTCCTCCATGGCCGAAGCACCGCAACCACGCCGCCATGAACCTCGCGGCCAGAGCCACTCCCTCGCTCCTTCTCCGTGCCCCCGAGCTCCGCAGTGACCTCTTCTCCCTCTCCGACGAGCCACACGTCACTGGACGTCCCCGAACGCCGATACCACCGTCATCTTCAACCTCCGGCAGCCGCTCATGTCCGAGCACAGCAGCATGCTCAGCGAATCCCTAGGAAGCTTTAGAACTCACCATCTAGTCTTGTGGACCACCGTAGCGCCGAACCCGTAGCTCCGGACGCCGCGTTCGTTGTCGCCGCCGTCGTTCTAGACCACCCCAGCATGCGCCACTTGTCCCGTTCGACGCACACGAGCCTCAGCTTCGCGTAGGACCAATCCGCCGTCCAAATGGTCGCCGGAGGAAGATTCCCGAGCGCCTCCGCCACTCTGTTTGGTTGTCGGCGGCTAGCCGCCGGTGCATGTGACGTCGCAATGTCATTAGCGGCTAATGATGCCCCTAAATAACCATGTGAGACATTGACACTCGGCCCCACAGCTGGTCAAAGCTGGGTCAACAGAGGATTAAACCCAGGTTGGCCTTGGGGTCACTGACGTGTGGATCCCACACGTTGGGTTTGACCCAGTTGACTTGCCGATGCGGAGATGATGCACTGCGAATGACATAATCCTTTCTGGATTTTCTTAATTCTAAAATGGATTTGGAAATTTCAGAAAATGTTATGAACTTTGAAAAATCATAGGAATTCAACCGTAACTCCAATGAAAATAATTTATATATGAAAAATGATCATAAAAATATGAAGAATCTGTTTATGCCATATTCATGCATGTTTGAACAAGTTAACATCACCAACTAGGACAATTAGTGATTAGGGCAATGTATGAAATAGCATTTGGAGTTGGAATTCAAACTTGTTTGAATTCCACTTCAATTAACTTGGTTAATTATCCCTCTTAGTCAATTTTGTACCTTAATTTGTCATGTTATACATTATGGTTGTGCATTGCATGAATTGAATGCTGTTCCCTCTTGTTTGTCGGTGGTTGTTCTCCCTCGGGAGACGTTGTACCGACTTTGAGATTGATGTCATCGATGAAGAATCACTGTTATCTTCGGAAGTGCCAGGCAAGAAACCCCCCTTGAGCATCCCGATAATATCCTACTCTCTCGCTCCTGCTCTCTTATACCGCATTAGGACAACAACGATTCAACTGTTACATGTTCCTGTAGTCGAACCCATTCCTCTACATGACCTATCTATGTCACGGTAAATAGTTGAAACCACTTAGCATGAGTAGCAACTGCTTGAGCCTTGTTGTGCTTACTCATCCATGCTTGTTTACTATGCCTACTATGCTTAGAGTCGTGAAGGGTCTGATCCATCTGGGCGATGGATCGGGATGGATGTGTTCATGTCCTATTGTGTGAGAGCTAAGTGTGTGAATCCGATTTGGTAAAGGTAGCGATGAGAGGCCATGTGCGAGTACATGGCGGGTTGTCTCATAGGGACCGTCCTTAAGAACTGTGTTCTTTGTATGTGATCCAAGACAACTACTACCACACGTTGGGCCCTAAAATATGACTCCGCTCGACTTATTAATCACCTAGATCTCTGTCTAGGAGCTGCAACTAGTTTCTGGTGTTTGTAGGACAAGTGCTGGCGACCGTGTTTAGAGTTGCCCGACGAGGTGGGCTTTAGTACGGTAGATGCACAGTGGCACGGTGTACCAAGTGGCACCCGAATGGTGGGCTTGTGGAACCCTGCGCACATCATTTGGGGACGTAATGGAAACTTCGACCGGACTTCCTTGCGGGTTTAGTCTCAAGTAGGCGATAAACCTGGACTAGAGGCTTGTGTGGTTGACGGTCGTGGTCTACATCCACACCGGGCTTCCGCTTGAAGGTTGCAGAGATACATGACATGTATATGGCGCTAAGTGGTGGAAACATGTGTGAATAAGTACACCCCTACAGGGTTATGAATCTGTTCGAATGGCCGCGTCCACGGATATGGACTACTTGGAATGCTTATATGGTTCACAGACAACTTGGACTCGATACTCTAAAATGCGCAAGATAAGTGTGAGTGCTATCGATGGCCTTCTTGTAGGAAGACAGGAGAGAATCCATAGTGGTGTATTAATGTGGTGAACATGTGGACTCGTGTGCGCTCTCTTACCCCAAAGATACTACTTGTAGCTGTAGTACAGGATAGCCAAGAGTCAAAGCTGGCTTGCTGCAATAAACTCCACAACCCCCTTTGTTGACAATGATGCATATGTAGATAATTCTGATGTAAGTCTTGCTCAGTACCTTTGTACTCACGGTTGCTTAATTATGTTTTTGCAGAGGAGACCTTAGTCTCACTAATGGTTTCTACGCGAAGTTCGACGTTGACTGATTAGCTTGGGAATCCCTAACAGAGGTCTGGCTCCTTTGGGAGGGTCGTTGTAGATTTTCAGGCTCCTCCAGCCACTTTTAGTAGATGTCTGTACCCAGACATGATATGCTTCCGCTTGTTGCTTGTATGACTTTGAGTGTTGGGTCATGTGACCCCTGTTTGTAATACCACACTATGTTGGCTCTTATGAGTCTTTAATTAATACTTGAGTCATAGAGTTATGTTGTGATTCCATGTTGTATCTACGCATATCGTGCATATTGCGTGTATGTTTGAAATGCATTGGTATGTGTGGGATTTGACACCTAGTCGTATGCCTATGGTAGCCTTCTTTTACAGGGAAATGCCTCTTTGTGCTTCCATTGAGCCCTGGTAGCTTGCTACTGCTCTGGACACATTGATTGACCGACATGTATCATTCTTTGCTGTTGTGTCCGTCCGTACGGGGAAATGTCACGCGGTGTAATGGAGTCCGTGTGGCATGCTACGACTCGTCTACACACGTTCATGACCGACACCTGCATTACTGGGTTATGTATGCCTGTTCTTGTACGGTTGTGCCACTTGGGTCTATAACTAGTCATGTCGACCCGGGTTCTCTGACATATGATTGCTAGCGACATATTCAAATTTGTGAGCCAAAAGGCGCAAACGGTCCCGGCCAAGGTAAGGTGGCAGCCGTGGAACTTACCGTGCGTGAGGCCACAAAGTGATATGATGTGTTACATGTTGGATTCGTATGGCTTAGGATCAGGGTCCTAACACTTCGATACCTCGTTCAGAGATTTTATGCCCAAGTACTATACCTTCATTCACCATAAAGTGGCACTTCTCCTAATTCAAGACAAGATTAGTTTCTTCACATCTCTGCAAAACTCGATTAAGGTTACTTAAGCAATCATCAAAAGAAGTACCGTAAACAGAAAAATCATCCATGAATACCTCAAAAATCATTTCAGAAAAATCAGAGAATATAGCAGTCATACATCTTTGAAAGGTAGCAGGTGCATTACATAAACCAAAAGGCACACGTCTATAAGCATAAGTTCCAAACGGACATCTGAAAGTAGTTTTCTCTTGATCTTCTGTTGACACGGGTATTTGAGAAAAAACAGAATATCCATCAAGGAAACAAAAGTGTGTATTCTTAGCTAATCTGTCCAACATTTGATCAATAAAAGGCAAGGGGTAATGATCTTTTCTAGTGGTTTTGTTTAATTTCCTGAAATCAATTACCATCCTATAACCAGTTACAATCCTTTGTGGGATAAGTTCATTTTTATCATTAGGAACAACAGTTATACTTCCTTTCTTAGGAACAAAATGAACATGACTTACCATCTACTATCAGCTATGGGATAGATTATACCTGCGTCCAGAAGCCTTAATATTTAGTTCCTACCACTTCCTTCATTTTAGGATTGAGACAGCATTGATGATCTATGACAGGTTTAGTCCGGTTTCATATTAATCTTATGCTGACATAGAGTGGGACTAATGCCCTTAAGATCATCAAGAGTATATCCAATAGCAGCTCGGTTCTTCCTCAAAGTTTTAAGTAATCTCTTTTCTTCATGCTCCGAAAGGTTAGCACTAATAATAACATGATATATCTTCTTTTCATCAATATAAGCATATTTCAATGTATCAGGTAATTTCTTTAACTCAAACACGGGATCTCCCTTAGGTGGGGGAGGATCTCCTAGAATGTTAACAGGCAAATTGTGTTTAAGAATAGGTGTTTGCTTAATGAATATTTCATCTATTTCATTCCTTTCATTCATATGCATATCATTTTCATGGTCTAGCAAATATTGTTCTAACGGATCAGTAGGACGCACGACAATAGAAGCAAGACTAATAATTTCATCTTTACTAGAAACTCTTTATCATATGGTTGTCTACCAAACTTAGAGAAATTCAATTAATGAGACACATCACCTTAACCTTTTCTTTAACACAATCAATTTCAGCATTAATGGTATTCAAGAAGGGTCTACCAAGTATAATGGGACAAAAATTATCTTGTAGTGAACTAAGTACTAAGAAATTAGTGGGGTACTTAATTTTTCCACACAAGACTTCAACATCTCTAACAATCCCAAGTGGTGAAATAGTATCTCTATTTGCAGGTTTAATAGTAACATCGATGTCTTCCATCTCAGAGGGTGCTATATCATTCATAATTTCTTGATATAAGGTAAAAGGAATAGCACTCACGCTAGCACCCATGTCACACAAACCATGATAGCAATGATCTCCAATTTTAACAGAAACAACAGGCTTGCCAACAACGGTTTTATTCTTATCTAGCACATCTTGTTCGTTTCTAGCAGGTTCTTCGATTCTAGCAGCCTCATCACAGAGTTAATTCGTGGGATGAGTACCTATGGATGCCTGAGAGCACATGCGAAGATGCTATGGTTAGGTTTGCAACTGTCGTGGTCTCAATGTTTGGACCTCAATACATGAGAGAACTAAATGTTGCAGACATCAAGAGTCTCTTGGCAATCTCATAGGAAGAGGGTGGCCAAGTTTGCTCGGATCTCTTGACTGCATGCATTAGAAATGGAAGAACTGCCCAACAGCTATACAATGTCAATATCATGGCCATGTTCAGAAGCCCACCAGCATTCTTGAAGTTGTTGCATCACATGATCTTTAGATTTGGCATGCTTTTATTGGACGGTTCTCACAGTGACATCAATGTGCTGCATCGATCACCGTTGTTTGCAAGGGTGACTGAAGGAAAAGCCCCTCCTTGCCACTATACAGTCAATGGGCATGAGTACAACATGGGTAACTATCTGGCTGACGGTATCTATCCTTCGTGGGCTACCTTTGTCAACACCATCTCTAATCCAGTTGGCCAGAAAAAGGCTTACTTTGCCCAAAGACAAGAAGCAGCTAGAAAGGACGCTGACAGAGCATTCGGAGTTCTGCACGCACTTTATGCATTTGTATGTGGACAACCTAAACTATGAGTTGCGGAAACCTTGTGGGGGTGATGACCTTTTGTGTGATCATGCACAACATGATCGTGGAAGATGAGAGTGAGGTGCTGCCGCAACTCTTGAATTAAGAACATGGGTGATCCTGTCAAACTTCCTAATTAGAATCTGGTCATATTTGAAGAGTTTTTTCAAATGCATCAACAAATCTGGCATCGAGTAACTCACAAGCAACTGAAGGAAGATATGATCGAGCATTTGTGTGCGGTTAAAGGGGACAACAATGTTTGAGTGTGATATTTGAACTTATTTAAGTAGAACTATCCCTGCAACATTTGAACATTTGAACTATTGTAGACTATATATATGAGGCTATTTGAGTGTGAGATGAAAAAAATTAGGGTGGGCGGTATGCGGTTATCATTGGATGGACAGCTCCCGCATCAGTGTCCGCAGACTAGTCCCCCATTCCATGGGGGGATGCCACACCGTGAGAAGATATGGATCAGGTCCTTCCATTCCGCCGAGCAAGCAGCACGCGAGTACGGCAAAATGCCGGTCCGCTTGAACGACGTCGATGGCCGCCATAGGTTTCCTCCCGGGTGCCTGTCGCGGCTGGATCCCATCGGCCAGCGGGTGTCCACCGCACGGGAGAGGAGGGAATAACATGAGGCCCGCGAGCGCATCGCGGAGGAGCAAGTCGACAGTGACTACATGGCGAAGCTCCTCCGCCACTACCCGAAGTGCATCGAGGCAGAGCATCGGCTATACGAGTAGTATGTGTCTTGGGTGACACAGGTCATCGATCTCTCTAGTGACTCCGATGGTGACAATGACGGTGATGAAGATGATGGATCCGCCCCTATGATGAGAGGGTTGAACAAAGCGGAGCGGAAGAAACCCGACAACGAGTCTGATTAATAAGTAGTTTAAGTAGTTCTAATAAGTTTTATGTAAAAAAATTCAAATCCACACCAAATTTTGTTTTAGTAAGTTTTATGTAGTAGTATGAACTAAATTTGTGTTTATGTGCCACTATTTTTATTAATCCACTAAGTATTGCAGTCAGTTAGAAACGGTCATTTTTTCAAAGAAGGGTGTCTTCTAAAGGATACTCGGCTATATCTTTCTTAAAATGTTGAGGTTGTGGTCTAATGCTAGGCTGCGGCTGGGGAACATGGTGGTTCGTAGCCTCGGGCAGTGCACCTTCATTCCTTGCCGATATGGTGCTCAGCAGGGCGCGGTGGTTGTGTTGTGTTCGGTGGCTCTTCTCTCGGCCGCCGTTGTTGGTCTCCGCGAGGTGCGCGGATGCGGTCTCTTCGTCCACGGGTTGGTTCGGTGGTGGTGGTGGTGGACTTGCCGAAGCCGATGAAGAAATGATGTGCGATGAGCTGGAGTGGGGCTTGGGTGAAAACCTTGTCTCGGCCCTGTGCCGTGACCAGCTATGGCGTCGGCTGTGGACGTCGTTGACCTTCTTGGAGGCATCGCTGCTTTGCTATCGCACCCCTCTAGCACGGATCCGACCATATCATCCTCTCTAGGGGAAACCCATGATCTTCTGATCGGACGATGACTGCGCTTTGGTGTCGTTTTCCCTTTTGGGGGTTTCATCTTGGAGCTCAGCATCGGCAAGCGGGACTCGAGGTTGGCGGTGGTTGTGGTGACCAGATTTTTTGTGGCAACGATAATGGGGGGAGCTATGTCAGCGACGTGGCAATGGTTGAGGTAGTCGGCTCTTATCTGGCATATCCGTGGGTTTGCCTCGGTCTGTTTGTTGATGTGAGGTTGAAGATGTTGGGGCGGGGCCGTGTGGTATACGATGGTTGGCTGCAGGAAAATCGTTCAGCGATATTCCGCGGCGCCAGCCGTGCCTCGTTTTGTCCTTTGTAGTTCTCCGTCAGAGTCGGAGTTGCGCTCTCTGGTCGCTGGTAGCTGAGTTCTGGCACGGATCTTGATGCATCTTCATGCGGACTATGCAATGTGTGTTCGTTGATGACCGCCTATGACGAAGTCGGAGTTGTTTGCTCAGAATTTAGGGATGGCGATGACGCCTCTAGGGGAGGAGTGATGACGATGACGTCTGTGTATTGTCTCGATGAGGCCCTCCTTGGAGTGGTGTGCGTGGAGTATCTTGAGTATGCTGCTCAGCGGTTGTGATAGTCTTCGCCCGGTTTTTCATGATCAACTGGGCAATTTGGTTTTCGCTCGGTTTTCCCTAATAAGCTGAGCAACCCTTTTCGTCTTAATGAATGCAAGATAACTGTCATTTTGAAGAAAAAGTCACAGAACTTGTTGAGACATATGGTTTTGACTACCATCCAAACTTACTAATTGTTCACGCTTGATCACAGTAATATGGTAATTTCCCACGAAAATGATGCTAACTCTTATTGGGGTTTCATTTGATTGTGATTTATTCGGTGGAATCGGTCGCTTTGAGAGAAATCATAGCTTTGACACTTGAGAGATCATAATAAAGCTCGTTAGTTTTCCAAATAAAAACTAAGAATGCCGTCTAGCACTAATTGAACTTGTTTAGAGGATCTACAACCGAACTTGGCAAATTCGGCCCCTTATAACGCCCACGGACAACGCCCGCCGGCCCCTCATATGTTGCGCCGCACATCCACATACCTCAAATGCCAATCCTAAAATCCATGCAATCCATGCACGTCGATCATCTGATACAAATTGTCCGAAATCAATAGTTCGAAACAAAGCAAATCAAATCATAGTTCAACAAACCGGACATGCCAAAATGAAATCAATGTCCGAGCGAGAAGAGGTGTGCTACTTGTAAACTGCGTTGGGTTTTCCCCCGAAGAGGAGAGGATATGCAGCAAAGTAGATATAAGTATTTCCCTCAGTGAGAACCAAGGTTATCGAACCAATAGGAGAACCACACAAATTCTCTTCTTCAGCGCCTACACAGAAAAGAGCACACTCTTGCACCCAACGCGGGCAAGAGGGTTGTCAATCCTCTTGAACTCGTTACTTGCAAGCTATAAGTAGTGATAGATAGATAAATTGATAAATATAAATTGCAAATAAAAATAAAGTAAATAATGGCAGAAATGTTTTAGGCGTTTTTGTAATAATATTTGTGAAGAGACCTGGGGGCCATAGTTTACGCTAGAGGCTTCTCTCTCGAAGAAAGCATACGGTGGGTAGACAAATTACTGTTGGGCAATTGATAGAAAAGTGCATATTTATATAATATTTATCACGCCAATGATCATGTATATAGGCATCACGTCCATAAGCAAGTAGACCGATTCCTGCCTGCATCTACGACTATTACTCCACCCATCGACGCTATCCAGCATGCATCTAGAGTATTAAGTAAAACAGAGTAATGCTTGGAGGATGATCACATGATGCAGACAAAGTAAATCCAATTAATATGAATGAACCCCCATCGTTTTACCCTTAATGGCAGCAATACAATATGTGTCATGTCCCTTTCTGTCACTAAGATTGAGCACCGCAAGATTGAACCCACTACAACGCACCACTCCCATTGAAGATAAATAAATCTAGTTGGCCAAACCAAACCGATAGATCCGAGAGCATTATGAAGTTATTACAATCATGCATATAAGAATTCAGAGAAGACTCAAATATTATTCATGAATAATCTGAACATAGACCCACAAATCATCGGATCCCAACAAACACACTGCAAAGATGATTACATAGGATAGATCACCGAGGGAATCGCGGTAATCTTTGCATTGAAGAACATATACAGAAAGATAGCCATCTAGATACTAACTACGGACCCGTAGGTGGGTGATTAACTACCCACACATCACCATGGGAGCAACACGGTTGATGTAGAGGCCCTCCGTGCTCGATCCCCCCTCTTTGACAGGGCACCGGAACAGGGATCCAGATGGGCACAGCACGGAACATAGACTTGCGGCGGCGGAAAAAGTGTTTCGAGAGGTTCTCTAAGGTTTTCCCAATATATGTGAATTTATAGCGAAGCGATCAGGGCCAGAGGTCGTGGGAGGTGGCCCCAAGCCATCAGGGCGCGGCCACCCCCCTGGGCGCGCACTGTTGGCTTGGCGCCACCCCGTGTGGCCTCCGGTCTCCCTCCGAAACTTCCAGGTCTTATTTTTGTCCAAAAAATCATTAAAAAGTTTCGAGGTATTTGGACTTCGTTTGGTACAGTATTCCTGAAAGGCCAAAAACAAGGAGAAAACAACAACTGGCATTGGGCACCAGGTTAATAGGTTAGTGCTCAAAAATAATATAGATCAGCAAGTAAATGCTTAAAAAGTATCCTAGAATGGTAATATAATAGCATGGAACAATAAAAAATTATAGATATGTTGGAGACTTATCAGGGTGCTTGTCGGATCACTGGCCGGACGCGGCCATCCATGCCGCCTGCTCGTCCTGCTCCGCCAAGGCAGCCAACTCCGCCTGCATCTTGCCCGCATGATCCGTTGCCGCAGCCGCACTCGCTACCTCGTGCGCCCTACGGTCGTTGATCTCCGTCTTCTTATCCGCAAGCCACTTCTTTGCATGCTCAGCCATATGGGTGTCGTCCGCCAACATGATATTGGCATCCTTCGCACCCCGTGCGAGTTGCAACCTCTCCTTTTCGAGCTCAATCTCTTGAAAATTCTTGGCCTTCTCGAGTTCCCATTTGATCGCCACCTCTTGCTTCGCCAACTCGATCTTCTCCCTCTCAATTTCCAGCTTCTTCTCCGCCCTTGCCCGGTCTCAATCCATCCTCTCCTTTTGTGCATCCAACATGAGCGTATACCTCTCGTCCTTCTTGTTCTCCCTCACCGAAAAAATGCCCGTCCATGTGGACGACATTTTTGTAGCTGCAGCATCACGGGTTATCCGTGCCTTCTCCCACTTGTTTCCCCTGACTTGCCAGTTATCATTTGGCACAGTGGCTCTTTCATTCGTGACGACAACATCGTCCTCTTCATCGTGCAACCCAATGGATTGGTGGGAGCTTGAGCCATCATTCCTCTTCTTGTCGGCCTTGAGATCGGCCACAACTTGTGTCCACTTTGGCTTGCCATTCAATATGACCCAATGGCTAAAAGCAAACGGCTACTTCTCCACCTCGTGATACAAAGTGGCCGCCACCGCCGTCTACCAAACAACATATGTATGAGCACAAGAATGCAAACACAAAAAATTTATTCAAGTCACAACAAGACGAGGCAATTGAGCTTACGTTAGTTGCCACTCCCATCCCACTTTGTCGGCGTTTGGTCACTTGTGGATAGTAGCCAACGTACTTGTTCACTCCCCCTTGAATGATCCCCCATCGATGTTGGAGATATGCCACATCGCGGGTGGTCGCGATAGGATGCGGCTCCACATACTCCTTTTGTTCGTGATACTCCTTCCAAATCTTCTCCCAATACGTGTTCCCCTTTTGCTCGGTCCCGCATATTGGATCCATTGTTGTGGCCAACCAAGCTTTCACCAAGATTTCCTCAAATCTTGAGAAAGCTGGACCTCTTGCCTTCGTCGTCTTGCCCTTATTCTTCTTCTTCTTGCTCGGATTGGGATCGGATGTTGTCCCAACTTCAAATGCGGTGGTGGCCTCCAATTCATACTCCATTTCCGTCTAATCCTTCCTCTGTCCCAAGGGTGTCGGACGGCGTAAGCCGCGTCTTGGTCGGCGCTCGGATGGACGGGGTGCAGGGTGCCGCGCGTGGCGGGGGGGGGGGAGGGACAACTCCTCGAGCATGTCCGCACCTCCCAGCGACGCCGCCACCTCCCTCCCTCGCTGTCGGCGACGCCGCAACTTCCAGGCGATGTTCTCCGTCTTGCAAGATGGAGCGGAGGAAGGGACGCCGACGGACAAGGCCGACTGCATCTCTGTCGCGGCGGATCGGGACCGGTGGTGACGATGGGGAGCAAGGGTGGTGGACGGCGAGGGCTCGGGCGCGGGAAAGGTTGGAGGACGGCGGCAGGAGGAGGAAGGGTTTGAAGGATTTGGTGCAATTTGTGGTGGGCTCGGGGTGTCGGGTCTGACGTGACGAGCGTGCGCGGGCGCGCCCGGGCACCCCATATCCGCCCCATATTTCGTCTGGATATGAGGGGTGCCAGTCAGCCCGGTCGTTTGAGGCCCCGTTTAGGAAGCCCGTCTGGATCAAAATTTCGTGACCGGTCAGTGACCTGGCGACTTGTCCGGACGTTTGAGACGGGTATAAGGGGTCCGGTTATATATGCTGCTAGTGAAGCAAAGTTCCGTCGATTGTCACGGCATCTCTTCCGATCGTGATGCAATAAGGGTGTGTTTGGTTCGTGTCCACCATAATGTGCCTGAGAAAATTGAGTGTGTGGACCCGGCCTAGGAGTGTGCTATCTTTTTGCCTGGTAGGGCTAGCATTGTTTGGTTCGTACCATGCCTGGTTAGAGTATTACAATAGGAAAACGTTTGTTTTAAACTGGCTGATTTCAAAGCCGCGTAAACCGCGTGGAATGCACGACACGTGTCCAGCCCCACGCGCTGCTCACAACCACCCCAGCCTTATCTTCTTCGTGTCCACATGTTCGCCCTCACTCCTTTTCCCCTCCCCCTGTTGTCACACGCGAGAAAGAAGGAATGGCACTGCAGCACGAAGGAGGAGGCCAGAGCCTGGCGCCGCTCGTCGCCAGCGATGCAGCGCAACAAGGGAAGGCCGGAGGCAGGCCCCGCTCATCGTCGGAGGAAGCCGCGTCCCCGTGAATCACGCCACGGCTGCGAAGCTACAATGCAGCACAAGCGGCGCCCCGACCCCGTGGACCTCGCCGGCGCCGGTGCTGCAAAGGAGCTCTCGCCGGTGGCTCCCAGTGTTGTGTTGCAACGCTCGCGCCGGCTGTCGAAGCTTCGGTGCTTCAACGCAGCATTTGTGGTGCTGCTCGCCGGCGACGAAGCTTCAACGCAGCATCCATGGTGCTGCTCGTCGGCGACAGAGCTGCAACGCAGCAGCGATGATGCTTCAACGCAGCATCCATGGTGCTCGACCGGATTTGCAAAGGAGCTTCGCCGGGGCCGTTGAAGCTTTATCGGGGCTGCAATGGGGCTCGACCGGAGTTGTAGTGGAGGTTCGTGGAAGCGTCGGTGCTGCGTTGGAGCTCTGCCGGGGCTGCAATGGAGCTCGGCCGGAGTTGCAACGGAGCTCGCCGGAGCGTCGTTGTGGCGCTGGAGCTCCATCGGGTTGCAATGGAGATCGCTCGAGGCCATCGGTGCTGCGTTAGAGCTTCGTGTGGGGCGGCAAATGGCGCTGGGTTGAAGCTGTCGCTCTCGCTGCTGCCTGCTATGATCCAACGACTCCCAGCACGCTAATCCAACGGCTGAATAGGCGGACGGATGATTTGTAGCACGGACCATTACAATATGTCACATCATATTTACCTTCTGTTGTTTGGACGGAACCACAAATTTGCATGCAAGGCAGTCGGCCAGGCGTCCGGTTCCGCTCTCCTGGGCCAGGCTAATATCCTTGCCTGGTAAAGGATCCTATTTTATTTATCTTCACCAGGCTAATCACACCGGAGGGGCAGCCAGGCCAGGCAAACATTTTTCTCTCGGAACACAAACCAAACAACTACTCCAATCCATATAGGGAGGACGTATGGACTGGATGGACTGTGTTATTAATAGTACCAGGCTAACTTCACGCACCATCCAGGCCAGACATGTAGCAGCGTGGACGCCAATCCAAGGTGCTCCCCCTTTTTTAGGGGATAGAGAAAGGGACATGAATTTTTGGGACATGCAGCCACGCGCTGCCGAAATCCCGGTCGTCCGCTTGCGCACCGCGATTGCTACTTTTTATAGGCCTTTCGCAATACGCGACGCGTTAATTGCTAGCTTTCCCGAATACGTCGTGGTATACACCACACTAGTGGACCAGACGTCATTCAATTGATCGTACGAATACAAAGCCCACGTGCCCGTCCCAGGCGATGGAATAACTGTTCGGAGCTGGGTTCCCCATAGACGGAGATCAGGTTAGCACATCGAAATCCATTATGATATTATGTGGTTTCCTTCCGTACGAGCACACACGCCTGTCTGTAATCATCTGTCGTTTGCCTCACCCCCCGCAGCATGACGAAGTTCTTGGGGCCTGGCTCTGGATCTGGGACTTCTAGCGAGACGTTGGAGTTGGATTTTCAGCCAGATTCTGTGGTCTTGGGAAGCCATTCGGGGCTGCTCGCCCTCCTACGGGAGGTGACCGAAGATGACCCAACCGGCAGGTTTGCAGATTTGTTAGATTCTGTTGATGTTTGTTGAGGACCAGGTTTTACGGTTTCAGACGAGCAAAAGTTTGAAAGGGCAGAGAACAAATACGTAGCGCTTGATGATAAGGTGGGATGGGTTAGGAGGTAAGTTTTGTGTGCCGTAACAGTGTTTGCTGGGTGGCTTTATGATTTGCAGGGCAGGTGGGGGGATTGATTCGCACTGGCATGTTTTAACTTCGCCATTACTCGTATCGACTGACCGTGTCTTGAATTACTTGCCGTTGCGGCGGGTGTGGTGTGCACTTAGCGCCTGGTGTAAATGTTGTTCGCTTCTCCTGAGCGTAATTTAATTATGTTTTGCAGTGTTCTATAGTGATTACCGTACTCGGATTATGTAAACATGGTCTAACATGGACTTGATGCTCCATTACCTACCACGAACGTTGTAGTGTATTATTGATAGGCCATCATGCTACGAGTACATACGGCACGGCATGCACTGGCAGATACATGCAAACACATAAAGCAACCAAAGAGAAAAATTACATACGGGGACTAGAGCAAATCCATCGCCCGGGATACATATGGGAACTACATCAAATCCATCTCGCTGGATACATATGGGGGCTAGAGCAAATCCACTGGACCGGGGAGAGATTCAGAGCTTGTGCATGCAGATAATGGCCATGAGCAGCAGGTTCACGACGCCGAGGATGAACACATGGTTGTGAGCGGGGTGGGTGACGAGTAAGAGAGATGAAGAAGGAGAAGTGAGAATATGGTTTGAGCGACCAAGCATGGGGTTTAAAAGGATCACGAGGAGCGTCACTGAGATGCGAGGGGCCCATAATTTGGTTAAATGCCCGGCTCCTGCCTTGCGGGCCATCTACTGTGCATGTCAGTTGGAAAAATATGCGGGACACAGAGTGTTATACGAGAGGCTAGAATCATTATACAACTTGCTCGTATTCAGATTGCACGAATCACGAAAGAGCATGCGGTGTGGATTTCGGCAGCGCGTGGCCGCATGTCCACTCGCGATTATTCGATAGAGAAAGTTTTTATTTCAAACTAGCAGGTCTAAAGTCCACCGGTCCAAGACTATGGACAAAGAGGGAGGCCGTTGCAACCAACGAGCAGTGCTACAAGCCGTTCATGTATAGTCAGCGAGTCAATGTGAGGCCATGTTCTGTGATCTAAGGATCGACTACGTCCACAAAACAGTCATAACAGGCAACATTTTTCCCGCGATTTTTTTAACAGAGTATTTATGAACATTAAACTGATGGAGATATACAGGCGTGATACATACACGAAACAAGAGATGTACTCTCATCGCACGGTCCCTTTCCCAAAGATAACACTGAAGAGTTCAAACATGTCACAAGGGAAAACCAAGATTTGGAGCCACGTTCCCTCTCCCAGGAAAGTCAAGGCAAGGGCGTCATGGACAAAGACCGCGGTCAGTAGGTCAGTCGGCCAGGTGAGACAGAGATAGAAAAAGGGCAGTTGGTCATGGAGAGGAGTGGTTCATCGGCGGGGTAGACGTTGAGTGCAGCTCGGTAGTGCTCGGTACAGACACAGTGGCAGCGGAGACTGATGACCCGCAGATAGGAGTAGTAGCGTGCTGCGTGCGGGCCCGCCGACCTGCCCGGGGCCACCCCACCTGCCCTTGGCCTCTCGACACGTGCCTATGTCGACACTAGCCTACAGGGCACGTCGCTTCCCAGGTTTGAATCTCCTTTGTTTATTGCTGTCCGCCGCGGCGTCGTGATCTGTGATCGGTCCGCCGGTCACCGTGGCTCCGGCTCGTCGCAGCTCCGACCTACTGCTTCCGCCACTCCTGTCCGTGCAGCGGAGCACGTACGGCTCGGTTCTTTCTTCGGAGAACTCGTCTCTGGACGACTTACTACTACGTCGAGTGGACCCCTTACCGAGCTGATCTGACAAAGCCAGTGTCGCTGGAGTCTTTCTCTTATCCGGTTATTAATACTAAGTGACCGTGACACTGTGTTAATGCTACTTCTCTACCGTCCGCACGTGTACACTTCTCGACGTCTAAGGTCTACTGTGGCCGGATAATTTAGTGAAGGAGGATTAATTAATATTATAGTAGTATACTCAATTATGCCATCCGACTAGTCGGCCAGATATCTGCTTCTGTCGACGTCGCCAAAGGGTGGAGGGGCAGTGGCCCATCTCCTCCTTTGCATCTATTCTCGCCGCTGCAGTCTCACCCACTCGCCAGAAAGCCACGTGCGACCAGTCGACCACCACTCCATGCAAGTTTGCCCCACGCTCCGCGCCACGTACTCCCCGTGAAGCAAGTTTTCCAGCAGCTTGGATTACTTCCGTGGAAAAAAAAGGGTGAGAAAAGGTAGCTCCATATGTCGTCGATCGTGTGCCGCCGTCGTCGCATATGCTATCCGTGGGCAAAAGGAGAATCGATGAATCAGCCCATACGGACGGGCGGGAGAAATCGATCACTGAGATAGCCGCATTTGTCTGCAACTTTTCACTCCTTTTCGGTGGGTTTCAGCATGATATATCTCTCTCATATCTTAACATCGACCATCCAATAAGGATCGCCACGTCCGGTTCTTCTTTACGCGTTAAGATGGAACACGTATCAGTTTACCTTTTCACAAGAAAAGAAGTATCAGTTTACGTTTAGCTTGAGATATACATTAATGGTATTTTTCCTTGGTTCATTTACGTCGGAATATATTGCTTGGTCAGTTGGCCTCACCTGGACATAAATACAAAACCTCCTATGTTACAACACTCTGAATATATTTTTAACACGATTAAGAAGCAAAATTTGAAATTATTTGACATGAGTTCCGGCTATCCATTGGCTTTGGAAAGCATGTAGTCAGTTACGCCACAAAATGTTCTTCTGGCTATTATTGATGAACAGGTTGAGCACCAGGGCTGTATTGCAGAGAAAATCTTTTTATCTGGAAGACTACACATGTGTGTTGTGTAATGATTTTATTCTTGAATCGAGAGATCATCTTTTCTTCAGTTGCAGGTTTTAGCAACATTGCTGGAAATACATATGCCCAAACTGGACTCCGGTGGATTCAGACATTCAAGAGTAGATCTCAACCTTGCGCACTCACCTAAATCTGCCATTTGCCATGGACATTATCATTCATGTCTCATAGGCAATTTGGAACACCAGAAATGACTACATCTTCAAAAACATCCCTCCTAGCTTATATTCATGCAGAAAAAAATTGAAAACTGAGCTACAATGGTTACTACACAGAGCTACCAGGAAATCTTTTGCGGCTATGCCACAATGGATTGAAGACTTCCGATAACTTGTACTTATTCTTTTTATTTATTCTTTCTTTTTTTGGTCATCCTTTGGTTTTGCACCTAAGGTGGCTGATGTAAGGAGTAGGTTGTATAGTTTGTTTCTTTCTTCCTTTTCTTTCTTTCTATATATTGAACTTTGTATTATTTTATTCAAAAATCAATAAAAAATACGCACCAGAGTCCTGCTTTTTCCCTAAAAAAACAAAAAAAAAAGTTCAACCCAAGTTCTAGATAGCGGCTATGCCGGAGCTTGCAAATATGTATGTCAAAATGACAGATGTAAAAACAATGATACGAATCATAATAGCATGTTTTCTGTTTAGAAATGGGTAGCCCTCGTATTTATATTGGAAACCAAGTAGCTCGCTTTGAGGCTAACCAACTAAAAGTCAAAAAGGAATAAAGAGGAGCGTCCATTGGCAGCACACCTGAGGCTTTTTGCTAGTTTCTATCATAAATAATAAGAAAGCTATCATCTACTCCATCTGTCCCTTAATATATGAGTAACTGGGAAGCGAAAGGCAGCAACCACACCCCTACAAAATTTAATGGCAACTAGAACCAGCTTTAAAGGCAAGTAAAACCAAGCAAGAGGGACACATCAGCCTGGAATCAAGGCAAACAAAACCGAGTCCTTTGGTACCTTTTCAAAGTTGGTTACAGACTTATCGCATGCCATCCTAGGGTCGTATCGAAGATATCAATTCATACTTGCTCGAACAGTCTTATTCTCCGTCTCAATGCCATATTATTTTAATGTTTTCATCCATATGCCATGAGTTCAACTAATAACTAACCTGATGAATTAGGCTATAAGGATCTCATAGATTCTTGTTATTGAACCAATCAGCATTCCTACACTTCCAAATAGTCCTAAATACAATGACTATTCAAACGCCCAACAACTTCTCCTAACTCCTAAACACACACAGCCAGAAGTGATGCACACCATGAATAAAACCCAAGGCTGTCTCTACAATTGAAAGCACGTTGTAAAATGCTCCAGAAAAAACGAACAACTTAACATTATATAAACGGATGGTCAATTGTTTCATCTCCAACACAGAATCGATAACATTTATGCCCGTTTGATTCTTGCCACAATAAGTTATCCCTAGGTACAAATACCCTTTCCAAGTACTCTCCACGATAAAATATTTTACTTCTGATGAGTTTTTAGATTCCTTGGATCTCATGTAAAAAAGAAATTTTGCACAACTATCTTATGTACAAAGAGCTAGCACACACCATGTTATGTTTTTGTTCTAGTCCACTTAACCTTATCATATGATCCAGAGAGAACAACCTCATGGCAGGTTCTAATAATACTTTGCCATACAAATAAATTATCCCACGAAAGAGTTGTCTTAAATTTTACAGATCCCCAACCTTTGGTGAAGACATCACCCACCGAAATGTTATATCAAAACAAGTTCCATATACAACATATGGTAGGCACGAGTTAGAGGGCATGTCCCCAACCCACCAGTATTTCCAAAACCTACTATTTCTCCCATTTTGAACAATTCCCATGCAAATCCGATAACAAGAAAGGGGGGTGTCAATCCCCTTGTACTCGTTAGCAGCAAGGATTAATTCTGATAGTAGTAGATAGAAAAATTGCAAAGTAAAAATAAATTGCAGCAAGGTATTTTTGGTTTTTGTAATATGATTAAAGTAGACCCGGGGGCTATAGTCTTCACTAGAGGCTTCTCTCTTAATAACATCACATATGGTAGGTGAACAAATTACTATTGGGCAATTGATAGAAAAGCGCATAATTATGACATTATTCATGGCATGATCAAATACATAGGCATTACGTATGTGACAAGTAGACCAACTCCTGCCTGCATCTACTACTATTACTCCACCAATCGACTCCTGCCTATATCTATGGTAATTAAGTTTATACGAACAGAGTAACGCTTTAAGCAAGATACCATAATGTAGACAGAATAAAACAAATCAATATGATTAAACAACATTGTTTTATCCGTAGTAGCAACATTACAATACGTGCCTCGCTACCCCTTATGTCACTGGATGAGGACACCGCAAGATTGAACCCACTACTATGCACCACTTCCACTAAAGATCGATAGATCAACTTGGCCAAAGAAAACTCATAGATCGGAAAGCATTACATAGCTATACAAATCACACATAAAAGAATTCACAGAGTATTCATTTAAGAATTTATAAAAGATTCAATTACTTTCAATGAATAATCTGGTCATAAGCCCACAATTCATCGGATCCCAACAAACACATCGCCCAAAAGAGTTACATCGAATAGATCTCTGAAGAGAACATGGTGTTGAAGATCAAAAAGAGAGAAGAAGACATATATCTAATCACTATGGACCCGCAGGTCTATGGTAGACTACTCACACATCATCATGGAGGCAGCAAGGTTGATGAAGATGGCCTCCGTGATGGATTCCCCGTCCGGAAGAGTACCGGAAAAGGCCTCTAGATGGGATCGCGGACAGGGGCGAAGCCAGGATAAAAGGTCGCTGGGGTCAACAAGAAGAAGTAGCACTAACGCATCCCCTCAAAATAAAGTAACGATAATATATGGCTAAGAACTACATACCTCGTATTACGTACATGTCTATAATGTTTGTTTAGTAACCTCATCATGATCAGGATCATTGGTTGTGAATGGTGGTGATTCTTACTACCTGCAATTTGAAATTAGCAAAGGGGGTAGTTAGTACTAATTAACATAGAGAAAATACAGTACAACGAGACTACAAACCCTTCTTACTAGCCTAACTAACATTACTATGGGATGGGAGTCGAGGCCTAATCTGGATTGTGTAATCCACGCGATTAAATTACCCACACAGATCTTCAAGCAATTATAAGAAAAATATCAACATATGAATAAACCCTAAGATAATATGAAGGTAAGAATTAGATGAAGAAAGCGGCTTTTGTGCCACTTACAGATCGGACAGAACGAATCTTGAATTCAAATAAATGAGAGGAATGCAGACTGCCAGACTAGCCGCGGCATGGACGGACGAACAGAGGGACCGGGGCGACCTGGGAAGAAAGAAGGGACGGCGGCAGGAGGGCGTGATCGATGATCCATCCGGGTCGTGAACAGCGATCGAGATCGATCTGCTTTCTGGCTGGAGTCTGGAGATCGATCGGAACTATTGGGCTTCTTTTAGGACTATTTGGGCTGCCTGTTGCCTGCTGCCATTACGGAACTGGGCCGGGGTCATTTGTTTTTTCACTGCAATCTTTCTTTTATGGACTGTATGTATGTTACAGTGTTGGGCCGAGGTCATCAGGGTCAATTGACCCCAGCCCAACACTGTAGCTCCGCCCCTAATCACGGAAGAACAGAGACCTGATGTCTGTGATCTGTGTTGGGTTTTCCGTGAAGATGAACGGGTTATTGCAGCACAAACGAGTAAGTATTTCCCCTAGTTAAGAACCAAGGTTTATCGAACCAATAGGAGTAGCACGCAACCACCGTCTTCAGCGACTGCACACAAAAGAGCAAACACTTGCACCCAATGCGGGCAAGAGGGTTGTCAATCCCCTTGGACTCGTTATTTGTAAGCAAGTGAAACAAGTAGATAGTAGTGGATAATTGCAAAATAAAATAAAAGATAATAAAGGTAGTGAGGTATTGAAAGCTTTTTGAAAATTATAAGTGAGAAGACATGGGAGCCGTAGTGTTCTCTAGTGGCGTCTCTCATGTAGGAAACATACGGTGGGTAAAAAATATTGTTGGGCAATTGATAGAAAAGCAAATAATTATATTCATATTCACAGCAATGATCATGTGTATATAGGCATCACATCCATAAACAAATAGGCCGACTCATGCCTACACCTATTACTATTACTCCACTCATCGACCGCTATCCAACATGCATCTAGAGTATTAAGTAAAATAGAGTAATGCTTGGAGAAAGATGACGTGATGTAGACAAAGTAAACTCAATCATATGAATGAACCCCCATCGTTTTATCCTTAGTAGCAACAACACAAAGACGTATCTTGTCCCTTTCTGTCACTGGGATATAGAAACCCGTCAGGTTGAACCTACCACAACACACCCCTCTCAGTAAAGAAAGATCAATCTACTTGGCCAAAGCAAATCAATAGATCAGAGAGATTTATGAAGCTATAATGATCGTGCAATAAGAATCAATTTAAGAACTCAGAGAAGACTCCAATATTTTATCATGAATAATCTAAACATAAACCCACAATTCATCGGATCCCAACAAACACACCGCACAAATGCATTATATCAGATAGAAGATCAAGAGAGAGAGAGAGATATCCATCTACATACTAACTACGGACCCGTAGGTCTGTGGTGAACTACTAACACATCACCATGAAGGCAGCGAGGTTGATGAAAACGGCCTCCGTGATGGATTCCCCCTCCGGTAGAGTACCAGAAAAGGCCTCCAGTTGGGATCACGATGGAACAGAGACTTGCGGCGGCGGAAAAAGGGTTTCGGGAGCTCTCTTGGCGTTTTTTGGAATATATGAGAAGTTATAGGCCACGGAGGGACGTCGGGAGGCGGCCGAGGAGGCCAGTACGCATCCGGGCCTGCCCTAGGGCCTGGCCGCGCCCTGTTGGGTACTGGTCCCCTCGTGTGGCCCCTGGTCATCTTCCGAAGCTTCCAGGTCTTTATTTGGTCCAGAAAAAATCATAAAAAAGTTTCGGGTCGATAGGACTTCGTTTGGTACAGTAAACCTGACAAGCCAAAAACATGTAGAAAACAGGAACTGACACTTGTCACTGGGTCAATAGGTTAGTCCTAAAAAATAATATAAATTGGTAAATAAGTACCCCAAAAGTATCCTAGAATGATAATATGATAGCATGGAACAATCAAAAATTAAAGATAAGTTGGAGACGTATCAAGACCTGCAACGGCGAAAAAATTATTTCGGGTCTCGCTCTTGTTTTTGGCAATATTGAAAATTTATAGAGTTGGAATTAGGTCAGACGGAGCCATGAGGGCCTAGAAGACATCATGACGCACCCTGTTGTCTTTTCGTCTCCTCGTAGGTCTTCTGGTCCTCCCCCGAATCTTGTAGGGTGTTTTCTAGTCTAGAAAAAATAACATCAAAAGGTTTCGTCACGTTTGGACTCCATTTGGTATTGATTTTCTGAAAAACAAGAAAAGAGGTAAAAAACAGCAACTGGCACTGCGCACTCAGTTAATAGGTTAGTCCCAAAAATGATATAAAATTATATATGAAGTATCCACGGTTGATAAAATAATAGCATGAAACAATTAAAAATTATAGATATGTTGGAGACGTATCAGCATCCCCAAGCTTAATCCCTGCTCGTCCTCAAGTAGGTAAATGATAAAAACAGATTATTTTTATGTTGAATGCTACCTAGCATGTTTAAATGTAATCTCTGTTATATGGAATGAATATTTGAGAAACGATGAAGTAATTGATATCAACATAATAATATCTATGAATACAAGAACATAATCATTAATATTAAAAATATACGATGCATAACGAATGTTATCCATACTCATTGAATTATGCAAGCATGGCATGACTCTGTCTTCCTAACATAAGTACAAATCATGAACACCACGGTGTCAAGTCAAGCAATTGGATCATACTTTTTCACACGCTTCAGCATTTTCAACTTTACTCAATACATGAGAGTGAGCCATGGACATAGCACAAGGGTGGAAAAGAATCCGGTGATAGAGATAATAAGGGAAGACAAAAGTGGAGAAAGTCTCGCATCAACTAGGCCGATCAACGGGCAATGGATAGGCCCATCAATCGATATCAATGCGAGGAGTAGGGATTGCCATGCAACGGATGCACTAGAGGTATAAGTATATGAAAGCTCAAACTGAAACTAAGTGGGTGTGCATCCAACTTGCTTGCTCATGAAGACCTCGAGCATTTGAGGAAGCTCATCATCGAAATATACAATCCAAGTTCTATAACAAAAAATTCCCACAAGTATATGAAAATGACAAATCAGGAGACTCTCTATATAAAGAACATGGTGCTACTTTGAAGCACAAGTGTGGTAAATGGATAGTAACACTGCTCCTTCTCCTTTTTTTCTCTTTTTTTGAGTCAACATTCGGAACCTCATCCTCATTCTTTAGAGGAATCATTAGTCTCCATCATTCTTATACCTCACTCTGGCGGTGCTCTAATAATGATGATCATCACACTTTTATTTACTTGCAACTCGATAAGCCTAGAACAATTATGACTCTATATGAATGCCTCTGGCAGTGTATCAGGATGTGCAATGATCTAGTGTAACATGTAATACAATGATGAATGGTGGCTTTTCCACAGATACTATGTCAGCTCTAGATGATCATGCAAAGCAATGTAATGATGAACACACATGTCATGATATGGAACGATGGAAGTTGCATGTCCATATATCTCGGAATGACTATGGAAATGTCATGTTAAGTAGGTATGGTGGATGTTTTAAGGAAGATATAAGGAGGCTTATGTGTGATAGAGCGTATCATATCATAGGGTTTGGATGCACCGATGAAATTTGCACCGACTCTCGAGGTGAGAAAGGGCAATGCATGGTACCAAAGAGGCTAGCAATGGCAGAAAGGTGAGAGTTGTTAGAGCACATTTCTCCATGTATGGTTTTGGTAATTGATGATATCCCTATGGACTAATGGTTGCTTTGAGTTTTACTTAAAGGATTTGTCCATAGGCATCTCTTGAAGTCCATTTGTTGGTTTCAAGGATTTTATGTGATGACCAAGGTGGTGTTCAAGGATTTATCCAAAGATTGGTCATGTGAGAGTTGAGCTTATTGCAAGCAAGTCTTGAAGAAGAATATTGTGGGAACACTCATGGTTACCTTCAAGACATCATCTTTATGAAGAGAGAAGATAAGATACAAGGTTGATCAAGACTAAGGCAAAGAGTGATTCAAGTTGATCAGCACACAAAGCGTAGAAGATGTACCAAGTGGGATCAAGTGATCTCATGGAATGGTAAGTATTTCCATTATGCTTTGTGTACTAACCCATGATCTTTGTGAGTGTTCTTTGTGGGGTTAGGTATGTTTCAATAGGCATGCATCAAAAGGAAGATCTCATCAACCCATGGACGATGACATCAAGTTGTGGTCGTCGTCACGGTTGAGGTGTGGAAGTTCAAGTGGAGCACCACGAAGAGTTCACATGCTTGAAGCTTGCCATTCATTATGGTGATAATGGACATGTGAAGATGTGCTACGTCTCCAACGTATCGATAATTTATGAAGTATTCATGCCATATTCACCTATGTTTACAATACTTTTATATGGTATTGATGCACTTTACATGATTTATTTAGAACTAACCCGGACTGACGTTGTTTTCAGCAGAATTACCGTGGTGTTGTTTTTGTGCAGAAAATGAAAGTTCTCGGAATCGCCCGAAACTTTTTGACGATTTTTTTGGAACAAAAGAGGCACTAGAAGCTTCGTTGGAGGGCCAGAAGAGCCACGAGGTGGGCACAACCCACCAGGGCGCGCCAGGCCCCTCTGGCGCGCCCTGGTGTCTTGTGGTCCACTCGTGGCCCATCTCCGCGTGAAACCAACGCCCAAAAATCCTATATATTCAGAAACCCCCAGAAATAACCCTATACGAGAAGTTCCGCCGCCGCAACTCTCTGTATCGACGAAAATCCAATCTGGAGGCGTTCTAGTACCCTGATGGAGAGGGTAGATCATCTTCGCTGGCCATCTTCATCATCCCGGCGGAGTCCATGATGAGGAGGGAGTAGTCCACCCTCGGGGCTGAGGGTATGTACCAGTAGCTATGTGTTCAATCTCTCTCTCTCTCGTGTTCTTGAGATGTCACAATCTTGATGTATCACGGGCTTTGTTAATATAGTCGGATCATATGATGTTATTCCCTTGCTATCATGTTGTGATGAATTGAATCTTTCCCTTTGAGATATCGTTATGTTGGATTGAATATTGGATTTGAGAACACTTGATATATGTCTTGCATATGGATACCCGTGGTGACAATGGGGTGTTCTATTGATTCACTTGATGTATGTTTTGGTACTCAACTTGCGGATTCCCGAGGTGACATTGGGGTAATCTATGCATAGGGGTTGATGCACGTTCTTGTCCTACGTTCTCCGATAGAAATCTTGGGACACTCTTTGAGGTTCTTTGTGTTGGATTGAGTATTATAAATCTGAAATTGTTTGATGCGTATCGTATAATTAACTCATGGATACTTGTGGTGACATTGGAGTATCTAGGTGACATTAGAGTTGGTTGATGCGTATCATATGGTGTTATTCTACTACGAACTCTTAGATAGATCGATCGGAAAGGATAACTTGGTGTTATTTTAGTACGAACTCTTGGATAGATCGATCAGAAAGGATAACTTTAAGGTGGTTTCGTACCATACAAACAATTTCTTCTTATGTTCTCCGCTAGATAAGAACTTTGGAGTGATTCTTCGTTGCACATTGAGGGATGCTTATGTGATCCAATTATATTAGCATTGTTGAGAGATTGCATTAGAGAAAGTATGGACCCTAGGCCTTGTTTCCAAGCATTAATATACCGTTTTGCTCGCTGTTTACTATTTGCTACCTTGCTGTTTTTATATTTTGAGATTACAAAAACCTATATCTACCATCCATATTGCACTTGTATCACCATCTCTTCGCCGAACTAGTGCACCTATACAATTTGCCATTGTATTGGGTGTGTTGGGGACACAAGAGATTTCTTGTATTTGATTGCAGGGTTGTTTGAGAGAGACCATCTTCATCCTACACTTCCCACGGATTGATAAACCTTAGGTCATCCACTTGAGGGAAAATTGCTACTGTCCTACAAAACTCTGCGCTTGGAGGCCCAACAAAGTCTACAAGAATAAAGTTGCATAGTAGACTCAAGATGTGCCAAAGAGAGGTTCACCCATAGTGAAGTATGGGGGAGCAATCTACTAGTCTTCGTCGAGCCGGCGCAATCAAGAAAGGTGGTCCATCTTGAGGAGGACAAGTGACGTGGCTTGAGACTGCATCGGTATTTCCCCAAAGAGGAAGGGATGATGCCGCACAGCGGCGGTAAGTATTTCTCTCAGTTATGAAACCAAGGTATCGAACCAGGAGGAGGATCCGCACCACCTAATAAGCAGCACCTGCACACAAATAACAAATACTTGCAACCCGACGCGTAAGAGAGGTTGTCAATCTCTCTACGGTAAAAAGATAAATTAGGTAATGACAGATAGGAGAGATAGATCTCTCAAGAACACAAAATAAAAAGGGCAAATAAAAAGTGTAGCAATATATTTTTGGGTTTTTGGTTTAGTAGATCTGTAAACAAAGAGAGGCAAAAAGATAGATCGGAAAGCAATATGTTGGAAAAGTAGACCCGGGGGCCGTAGGTTTCACTAGTGGCTTCTCTCATGAGTATAGCACACGGTGGGTGAACAAATTACTGTTGGACAATTGATAGAAGATCAAATAATCATGACGATATCCAAGGCGATGATCATTATATAGGCATCACTCGGTAATACATCATCATAATGAGCTCAATGTGACTAAGGAGTTAGTCACGGGATCATGTGTTACGGAACGAGTAAAGAGACTTGCCGGTAATGAGATTGAACAAGGTATAGGGATACCGACGATCGAATCTCGGGCAAGTAACATACCGATGGACAAAGGGAATTGTATACGGGATTAATTGAATCCCCGACATCGTGGTTCATCCGATGAGATCATCATGGAACATGTGGGAGCCAATATGGGTATCCAGATCCCGCTATTGGTTATTGGCCGGAGAGGTGTCTCAGTCATGTCTGCATGGTTCCCGAACCCGTAGGGTCTACACACTTAAGGTTCGGTGACGCTAGAGTTGTAATGGGAATTGTATGTGGTTACCGAAAGTTGTTCGGAGTCCCGGATGAGATCCTGGACGTCATGAGGAGTTCCGGAATGGTCCGGAGGTGAAGATTTATATATGGGAAGTCCAGTTTCAGTCACCGGAAAAGTTTCGGGGTGTATCGGTATTGTACCGGGACCACCGAAAGGGTTCCGGGGGTCCAGCGGGAGGGGCCACCTGCCCCGGAGGACCACGTGGGCTGAATATGGGTGGGAACCAGCCCCCTAGTGGGCTGTTGCACCCCCCCCAAGGGCCCAAGGCACCTAGGGTTGGGAACCCTAGGGGGTGGGGGCGCCTCCCACCAACTTGGGGGGCAAGCTCCCCCCCCTTGGCCGCCGCCCCCCCCCCCCCCCCTCTAGATGGATCTAGGGGGGCCGGCCCCCTCTCCCCTTCAGCCTATAAATAGAGGGGGGGTGGGAGGGCAGCCACACCCCTTGCCCCTGGCGCATCCCTTCCCCCTCCTACACCTCCACCTCCTCCGTAGTGCTTAGCGAAGCTCTGCCGGAGAACCACGAGCTCCACCGCCACCACGCCGTCGTGCTGCCGGAGCTCTCCCTCAACTTCTCCTCCCCCTTGCTGGATCAAGAAGGAGGAGACGTCCCCGGGCTGTACGTGTGTTGAACGCGGAGGCGCCGTCCGTTCGGCGCTTGGATCGGATCTTCCGCGATTTGAATCGCCGCGAGTACGACTCCATCAACCGCGTTCTTTGCAACGCTTCCGCTTAGCAATCTTCAAGGGTATGAAGATGCACTCCCTCTCTCGTTGCTAGCGTCTCCTAGATTGATCTTGGTGACACGTAGGAATTTTTTTGAATTATTACTACGTTCCCCAACAAAAATTGCTATAAAGTGATTGCAAAACATCCAAGAATGATAATATAATAGCATGGAACAAGCAAAAATTATAGATACGTTGGAGACGTATCAGCATCCCCAAGCTTAATTCCTACTCGTCCTCGAGTAGGTAAATGATAAAAACAGAATTTTTGATGTGGAATGCTGCCTAACATGTTGATCTCATATTCTTTTCTTTTGTGGCATGGACATTTGGACTTTCAGATGATTCAAAGCAATAGTCTAGTTTTAACATAATGACTTCAATACTCAAGCATGCCAACAAGCAACCATGTCTTTCAAAATATCAACACTAAAGAAAGTTATCCCTAGCCCATCATGCTCAATCATTGGTCCATTCATGAAACACACTCAAATATTATCTATACCCAATGCTCAAGTACGATCATAGTGCCCCCTAGTTGGTGATTTATAAGATAATATGGAGACTCAAAATAAAAATTGCATAAAATAAATAGATAGGTCCTTCGCAGAGGGAAGTAGGGATTTGTAGAGGTGCTAGAGCTCAAAGTTTTAAAATTAGTGAGAAAAAATATTTTGGGTGGCATACCTTTCCTGTCAACGAAAACGACAAAGTAGCTCGCAATACTTTCCATGCTAGATATATCATAGGCGGTTCCCAAACAAAAAATAAAGTTTATTCCTTTTTCCACCATTCTTTTGTAGGGTAACGTAGCAGAAAACAAAAAAATTCCGACCTACGCACCAGCCCAGGACCACTATGGAGACTGCATACAAGGTTTGATCTCTTTCGTTACCGACTCGTAGCGCAGCGGAAGTAGAGTCGATGACGATCGGCGGTGCAGATCCCCGCAGCTAGGATTTACAACCTCCCAACCGCGATGATGTATACCCTCATTTGCCCCTCGGACAGCCCTCCGGGAGGCGGTCGGACAGTCCCCCGGACGGTGTCACGGACAGCCCTTTGGGAGGACCATCGAAACTCGGACAGTCACTCGGACAGCCCTTCGGGAGGACCTTCAAAACTCAGACAGTCACTCGGACAGCCCTTCGGGAGGCACTCTCGAACTAAGACCGAAACTACGATCTCTCTACAGAGTTGCACACATACGGTGTCATCTATCCGGTAGGGCTTCGCCGTCCAGAACTAGTTCCCACCGGAACCCAGACAGCCTTTCGGCTCTACGAAACTATTTCGCTGGGAGGGAGAGAGAAAGCCAGATCATGCATGGCACTTGTATGTGAGAAGGGATGAGTTTTGGGCATCCCCCTCCACCTCTATTTATAGGAGAAGGAGGGGTGGAGGGGCTGAAATTTCAGCCACATCCATCCATGTCATCTCCAAGATATTTTGGAGCAAAAGCCCAAAAAGGTGGCTTTCCAAAAAGTAACCATAAAGCTGATTTCACTATTCACGACGACATTTTTCAGCGTCTGGTCGAACAGAAAATATTTATGTGGGCTTAGAACATTTCCAGTACCCACTAAAATAATTTTCAACACGTTTCGAAACAATTCCGGTTTAGTGATTTTCATCTGCGAAAAGCATCTGAAGCGGTTCCGGCAGCTCCGGAACATTTCCGGTTTTCATCCCGGAAAATTCCAGAAAGTTTCCAGAACGATTCTGGCACCCTCCAAGAATTATCAGGCATGTGCCGAAACCAATTTGACTTTATGGTATCCCCTGAAACAACTTTTCAGTTTCACCGGAACTCATCCGGTGACCTCTCTCTTCGGAACTTTTCCGCCGTCTCCGAAAACTTTTTCCGGAAACTTTCTCTCAGACTCCCTGTCTAGTATTCAGCAGATAGATGACCCTTAAGCGTGTGACCCTATAGGTTCGGTGAAGTATAGACATCACCCGGAACCCCTTCCGATCAATGATCAACAACGGAGCCGTGGACACCCATATTGACCCCTACACCCACACGAATGAATATTCGAGTGAACCTCCAGTTGCCGTGTGCTATTCATGTTGCTTCGCGATATGTTACAAATACCCGAGGTGAGACATGTTGGCATCCCCGTGGATCAACACCTTGTCCACTATGCCAGTTACCTCGTTACCAGTATTGTTCTCTTTTCTCGTTCCCGTGTTCTGGCATCCCCGTGATCAAATCACAAAGTGTCTGGCCAGACGATGATGGATACCGTAACACCGAGAGGGCCCAGAGATATCTCTCCATCGTCGGAGGAGAAAATCCCAATCTTGAGCTATCAAGTTACTTGACATACTTTTCCATGAACCCGTAAGCCGCCGTAATAGCCACCCATGTACGGATGACGTTTAACAAACTCCAAAGTTCATGAAACAAGCATGAAGAAACTCGATACTCTCATGGTCTAAGGAATCATGCAAACGTTAACCATCTCTGTGTTATTAACCATTCAACTTGTGACGAATGTATCTCATAGTATAACATCAATTCGGGTCAATTCAACACAAGTGTTCTACCAACATTGCGCCCTCAAAATTGCCGGCATAGCCATGCCCATGATCAGGAAAACAGGATCATCATGCAATACTTGAGCCAGTCTTTAGAGGCCAGACTAGGAATACATTTTACCGTTTATTATTCCACATGTGCATATGAGTCTTCCTCCAAGCCTCGTGGTTATTGCAGACTCGAGAACCATAGCAGTTATAGCATGGAACATAAACCTAATTATGAACAGGGAGATAATCAATAACATTTATTATTGCCTCTAGGGCATATCTCCTACATCTTTCACATTCCATGGCGGGCCGTATCCACGGTTGCCTTCCATACCAACACTTTCCAAGGAATTTATTATTTGAAATAAAGTAAATATTTTTTTTCTTTTTCATTTCGGGAATGGGCATCCCTATTACCGCCGTACTCTCGTGCAATGACAAGTGAATAAACACTCATCTTGAGAATAACACATCTAGCATGGAAAAATATTGGACACTCCCCACCATTTCATGAGCGGTACTAGCACACAAAAGAGAAGTTTATTTTGACAATTAGAGATGGCACATACAAATTTGCTTGGAACGGCATGGAAATACCGCATATAGGTAGGTATGGTGGATTCATAAGGCAAAACTTGGTTTAAGGATTTTGGATGCACAAGTAGTATTTCTACTTAGTACAAATGGGGGCTAGCAAATAGATTGAGAAGCAACCAAACCAAGAAACAAAAAATTCACATAAGCGAGCATTGAGCATAACTAACACTGAATAATGCACCATAAATAGGATGTAATTTCATTGCATAACTATTGACTTTCGTACTTGCATAGGGAATCACAAACCTTAACACCAATATTCCTACTAAAGCATAATTACTCACTAACATGACTCACATATTACTATCATCATGTCTCAAAACTATTACAAGGAATCAAGTTTAATTTGTCCAATTATCTTCATGAAAGTTTTTATTATATCCTCCTTGGATATCTATCACTTTGGGACTAGTTTCATATATTGCCATTGCTTTTGACAAGCTTAAACAAATTTAAGTGAAACACATGAGCATAGAGTTTTCATCTCTCAAAAAGTTATAAGTGAAGCATGAGAGGATTTCTACAAAAATTTCCAAGCACACTGTGCTCAAAAAGATATAAGTGAAGCACTAGAGCAATTATATAGCTCAAAAAGTTTAAGTGAAGCATATAGAGCAATTCTAACAAATCATAGCATAATTTCGGCTCTCCCAAATAGGTGTGTCCAGCAAGGATACAAGTGACAAACTAACAAGCAAAGCAAGCAAAGACTCAAATGATACAAGACGCTCCAAGCAAAACTCACGATATGTGACGAATAAAAATATAGCTCCAAGTAAAATACGGATGGTCGTTAGAAGAAAGAGGGGATGCCACTCGAGGGCATCCCCAAGCTTAGTTGCTTGTTTCTCTTTGTATATGTCTTGGGGGTGCTGTAGCATCCCCAAGCTTAGGCTCTTTTTACTCCTTATTTCTTCATCCATCGTGATCTCACCCAAAACTTGAAAACTTCAATCACACAAAACTCAACAAAATCTTCGTGAGATCCGTTAGTATAATAAACCAAATCACTACTTTAGGTGCTTTTGAAAACCCATTCGTATTTTGTTATTGCATTATATCTACTGTATTTTAACTTTACCATGGCTCATACCCTTCAATATAACCCATAGATTCATCAAAACAAGCACACAATGCAACGAAAACAGAATCTATCTTAAACAGAATAGTCTGTAGTAATCTGTACTCTAACCATACTTATGTAACTCTAATTTTTTTGAAACATTAGGACAACGTAAAGAATTTGTATATCAACATTGTGTTAAAATTTCAGCTCAATATCACGTTCCAGTGAAAAATGAAAATTCGAACACTGGACGCAAAGTTTCCGTTTCAGATTCAGCATCGCTTCTACTCATCTTATGAATCATCCTAAAGGCTCTACTTGGCACAAATACTAAATAAACCATAAAAACACAATCATAACAGAGGCATAATTGGGTCAACACTCAAAAACAGAAAGGAAAAAGCAAAAATAAATTTATTCATTGGGTTGCCTCCCAACAAGCGCTATCGTTTTACGCCCCTAGCTAGGCATAACGCATAGTTTCAAGTATTGTCATCTTTGGTTTTCAACTCCTCAATCACACAACTAGAATTTTCAAGGATTTAGCATGCATGCTCTCAATGACAACACTTCTATGAAAAAGATCAAATAATTCACTTTTATAAATAGGGTCTCTTACAATTTCAACAAAGTCGGGATGAATACTAATCATTTTAAGATCTCCCTAGTGGCCACTAGGTGAAGAAACTTTGTTCTTAGTGATTTGCGAGGTTTTGCAAATTTTTATGGGAGTCTTTTCAATAGTTTTGATAGAAGAAAAAGCTGAACCCAAGTTACTAAAAATCTCTTCCAACTTATCAATCCGGTAAGGACTCTCTTCTACCCTTTCGTTAACTACTATTTCTTTTTTCCTTTAACAATTTAAAGGCATCTCCCGCCTTAGCCCCAATTTTATTAGCAAGATGATGCATTTTCTTATCCAAATCTTCAATATGTTCATTGGTAATCATCTTCTTTTCAATAGCATCTAATCTCTTCATAACATGTTCAAGAGTTAAAGTTGTTTCATTGATCATAAGAGGAGGTGATCCCACTAAACTTCCCAAAGCATTAAAAGCATTCAAAGATGGACACATCAAGAAATTCCTACCGGTAATCGTATCAACGACGAATCTATACCAAGTGGTGATGTCCACATAAAAACTGCGAAGAAGAACAACGGTAGATTGCTTATGGATAGATCTATTATGAGCATTGCAAATCCTATACCAAGCATCTTTTAGGTTCTCCCCTCCCCTTTGCTTAAAATTAAGAACCTCATTATCGGGAGTACACGCAATAAAGGAAGAACTAGCCATAATGACAGGGCAAGAGATCTGACGAGAAAAAGGCAAACGAAAAAGAGGGCGAATAAAACAGCAAATTGGTGAAGTGGGGGAGAGGAAAACGAGAGGCAAATGGCAAATAATGTAATTGCAAGGAGATGAGATTTGTGATTAGGAACCTGGTAGATGATGATGGTGCCTCCTCAGCGCCAGAGATTGGCACGTATAAGAGACCGCTTCCTCCTCGACAACGGCGCCAGAAATTCCTTTGACGTGGCTTGAGACTGCGTCGGTATTTCCCCAAAGAGGAAGGGATGATGCAGCACAGCGACGGTAAGTATTTCCCTCAGTTATGAAACCAAGGTATCGAACCAGTAGGAGGATCACCACCACCTAATAAGCAGCACCTATACACAAATAACAAATACTTGCAACCCGACGCGTAAGAGAGGTTATCAATCTCTCTACGGTAAAAAGATAGATTAGGTAATGATAGATAGGAGAGATATATCTCTCAAGAACACAAAATAAAAAGGGCAAATAAAAAGTGCATCAATATATTTTTGGGTTTTTGGTTTAGTCTGTCTGAAAACAAAGAGAGGCAAAAAGATAGATCAGAAAGCAATATGTTGGAAAAGTAGACCCGGGGGTCGTAGGTTTCACTAGTGGCTTCTCTCATGAGTATAGCACACGGTGGGTGAACAAATTACTGTTGGGCAATTGATAGAAGATCAAATAATCATGACGATATCCAAGGCGATGATCATCATATAGGCATCACGTCCAAGATAAGTAGACCGACTCCTGCCTGCACCTACCACTATTACTCCACACATCGACCGCTATCCAGCATGCATCTAGTGTATTAAGTTCATGGAAAACGGAGTAATGCAATAAGAACGATGACATGATGTAGACAAGATCTATTCATGTAGGAATAGACTCCATCTTGTTATCCTTAATGGCAACGATACATGTGTGCCTTGCTGCCCCTTCTGTCACTGGGAAAGGACACCGCAAGATTGAACCCATCACAAAGCACCTCTTCCCATGGCAAGAAAAATCGATCTAGTCGGCCTAACTAAACCAAAGATTCGAAGAAGAAATACGAGGCTATAAGTAATCATGCATATAAGAGACCAAAGAAGACTCAAATAATATTCATGGATAGAAACTGATCATGAACTCAAAATTCATCGGATCCCAAGAAACACACCGCAAAAGTTTACATCAAATAGATCTCCAAGATAGCATTGTATTGAGAATCAAAAGAGAGAGAGGAAGCCATCTAGCTACTGTCTACGGACCCGTAGGTCTATGGTGGACTACTCACGCATCATCGGAGAGGCACCTATGAAGAAGATGAACCCCTCCGTGATGGTGTTAGATTGGATCTTGAGGCTCTGGAACTTGCGGCAGCTGGATGTGTTTTTCTTCGACTCCCCTAGGGTTTTCTGAATATTTGGGTATTTATAGGCATCAGAGGCGGTGGAGGGGGGCCCCGTGGAGGGCACAACCCATCAGGGCACGCCGGGGGCCCTCTGGCGCGCACTGGTGGGTTGTGGCCTCCACAACCCACCTCTCTGGCACTTCTTTGGCCCACTGGGTGTCTTCTGGTCCAAAAAATATCTCCAAAAAGTTTCGTCGCGATTGGACTCCATTTGGTACTGATATTCTGCGAAGTAAAAAACAAGCAAAAATAGCAACTGGCACTTTGGCACTATGTCAATAGGATAGTCCCAAAAAATGATATAAAATTGCTATAAAGTGATTGTAAAACATCCAAGAATGATAATATAACAACATGGAGCAAGCAAAAATTATAGATACGTTGGAGACGTATCAACAAGTCGTCATCATCTAGCTCAAGTGGACTATGCGCAAGGCAAAGGTTTGACCCTGGTAGGTTTTTCTATTTTACCAGTCTCATGGTGGTAATTGGGAGGCCAGGTTATAGGATCGATAGCCGTACTATCAAGGCGGGCTCTCGAGTGAGTAGCTTGATCGTAGCGTTCGTTAAGAGCTCAAACCATTGCATTCTTGGCATCATCATCTTTCTTGGTTCTTGTTTGGCTTTTCTCTTCGTGAATTTTAGAGCTTATGGTCATCTTCATGACAAGCTCGAGTTCATCGAAAATGAAGTTCATATGCATCTTCCATGATGTTTTCGATGTTGGAGTCTTTGTCAATTCTTCATTCATAGATGTTTCACATCTCTATATCATTGGCATTTTTATACTGCCTCTTCTTAATATGTGAAAGTTATGTTGCTGTTGGATAGCTTTTGTCGTTCTCTATCCTACAAGCTTGAGTTTGGTCAATTCGGAGCTCGTATGTGAAAGTTATGGCAGTTCGGGTTTTATTGTATCCATATGTTTGCTTGGGCTTCTTTATTACTCCCCCGCGGTAGTACTGCTCTAGGCAAGCGGTAGTATCGCCTATATGCGGTAGTAGAGCTCTAAGCAAGTGGTAGTACCGCCTATAGGCGGTAGTACCCCTGTCCAGTTCTACTGGTACTACCGCTGCCTCTGCACGGTCTCGACTTTTCGTGTCGGACTGGGCGGTAGTGGCACGGTAGTACGAAGCGGTAGTATCGCTTACAAGCGGTAGTACTTCCCGTCTCTGATACGTCTCCAACGTATCTATAATTTTTGCTTGTTCCATGCTATTATATTATCATTCTTGGATGTTTTACAATCATTTTATAACAACTTTATATCATTTTTTGGGACTAACCTATTGACATAGTGCCAAAGTGACAGTTGTTGTTTTTGCTTGTTTTTTACTTCGCAGAATATCAGTACCAAACGGAGTCCAATAACGACGAAACTTTTTGGAGATTTTTTCTAGACCAGAAGACACCCAGTGGGCCATGCGTTGGTTTTCCCTTGAAGAGGAAAGGGTGATGCAGCAAAGTAGATAAGTATTTCCCTCAGTTGTTGAGAACCAAGGTATCAATCCAGTAGGAGATACAAGCAAGTCCCCAATCTTCGCACCTACACAAACAATCAAACTCTTGCACCCAACGCTAAAAGGGGTTGTCAATCCCTTCACGGTTATTTGCAAGGATGAGATCTGATAGAGATAGATATAAAAGATTGCTAAAACGAAAAGTAAAACAAAAGTAAAAAAGATTGCAGCAAAGTATTTTTGGTATTTTTGGTTTATAGATCTGAAAATATAATATGGAAAATAGACCCGGGGGCCATAGGTTTCACTAGAGGCTTCTCTCATCAAGGAAAATAATACGGTGGGTGAACAAATTACTGTCGAGCAATTGATAGAAAAGCGCATAGTTATGACGATATCCAAGGCAATGATTATGCATATAGGCATCACGTCCGTGTCAAATAGACCGAAACGATTCTGCATCTACTACTATTACTCCACACATCGACCGACTCCTGCCTGCATCTAGAGTATTAAGTTCATGAAGAACAGAGTAACACATTAGGTAAGATGACATGATGTAGAGGGATAAACTCAAGCAATATGATGAAAACCCCATCTTTTCACCCTTGCTGGCAACAATACAAATACGTGCCTCGCTACCCCTACTTTGTCACTGGGTGAGGACACCGCAAGATTGAACCCAAAACTAAGCACTTCTCCCATTGCAAGAATTACCAATCTAGTTGGCCAAACCAAACCAATAACTAGAAGAGACTTGCAAAGATATGAAATCATGCATATAAGAATTCAGAGAAGATTCAAATAATATTCATAGATAATCTGATCATAAACCCACAATTCATCGGATCTCGACAAACACACCGCAAAAGAGTATTACATCGGATAGATCTCCATGAAGATCATGAAGAACATGGTATTGAAGAACAAAGAGAGAGAAGAAGCCATCTAGCTACTAGCTATGGACCCGAAGGTCTGTGGTGAACTACTCACGCATCATCGGAGGGGCAATGGAGTTGATGTAGATGCCCTCCGTGATCGAATCCCCCTCCGACAGATTACCGAAAAAGGCTCCAAGATGGGATCTCACGGGAACAGAGGCTTCCGGCGGCGGAAAAGTATTTTCGTGGCTCTTTTTGGTATTGGGGGAATATTTGGGAATTTATAGGCCGAAGAATAGGGTTAGGAGGCCTGCTGGGGGGCCACAAGCCAGGACGGCGCCCCCCCCCTAGGGGCGCGCCCTGGTGGCTTGTCGTCTCCCGGCAAGTCTTCTGCCTTCATCTCCAAGTCTGGTAGGTTTCTTCTGGTCCAAGAAAAATCATCCCAAAGATTTTATTCCGTTTGGACTCCGTTTAATATTCCTTATCTGCAATACTCAAAAACAAGGAAAAAACAGAAACTGGCACTAGGCTCTAGATTAATAGGTTAGTCCCAAAAATAATATAAAATAGAATATTAATGCATATAAAACATCCAAAACAGATAATATAATAGCATGGAACAATCAAAAATTATAGATACGTTGGAGACGTATCAAGCATCCCCAAGCTTAATTCCTGCTCGTCCTCGAGTAGGTAAATGATAAAAACAGAATTTTTGATGTGGAATGCTACCTAACATATTTATCCATGTAATATTCTTTATTGTGGCATGAATATTCAGATCTGCAAGATTCAAAACAAAAGTTTAATATTGACATAAAAACAATAATACTTCAAGCATACTAATAAGGCAATTGTGTCCTTTCGAAATAACATGGCCTCAGAAAGCTATCCCTACAAAATCATATGGTCTGGCTATGCTCCATCTTCCCCACACAAAGTATTTAAATCATGCACAACCCCGATGACAAGTCAAGCAATTGTTTCACACCTTTTATGTTCTCAAACCTTTTCAACTCTTACGCAATACATGAGCGTGAGCCATGGATATAGCACTATAAGTGGAATAGAATATGGTGGAGGTTGTGAGGAAAAAGGAGAAGATAGTCTCACATCAACTAGGCGTATCAACGGGCTATGGAGATGCCCATCAATAGATATAAATGTGAGTGAGTAGGGATTGCCATGCAACGGATGCACTAGAGCTATAAGTGTATGAAAGCTCAAAAAGAAACTAAGTGGTTGTGCATAGTGATGAAAAATTCCACTAGTTATATGAAAGTGACAAAATAGGAGACTCTCTATCATGAAGATCATGGTGCTACTTTGAGGCACAAGTGTGGAAAAAGATAGTAGCATTGTCCCTTCTCTCTTTCTCTCATTTTTTTGGTGGGCATCTTTGGCCTCTTTTTTTTTATTTGGGCTTCATTGCCCTCTTTTATTATTTGTAAAGTCCGGAGACTCATCCCAATTTGTGAGGGAATCATAGCTTCCATCATCCTTTTCTCTCACGGGACAATGCTCTAATAATGAAGATCATCACACTTTTATTTACTTACAACTCAAGAATTACAACTCGATAGCTAGAACAAAATATGACTCTATATGAATGCTTCCGGTGGTGTATCAGGATGTGCAACGATCTAGCCTAGCGAATGACATCAAAAAATGGACAAGCCATGAAAACATCATGCTAGCTATCTTACGATCATGCAAAGCAATATGAAAATGATGGTGCGTGTCATGAAAAACGGAACGGTGGAAGTTGCATGGTAATATATCTCGGAATGGCTATGGAAATGCCATAATATGTAGGTATGGTGGCTGTTTTGAGGAAGGGTATATGGTGGGTTTAATGCACCGGCGAAAGTTGCGCGGTACTAGAGAGGCTAGCAAAGGTGGAAGGGTGAGAGTGCGTATAATCCATGGACTCAACATTAGTCATAAAGAACTCACATACTTATTGCAAAAGTCTATTAGTTATCGAAGCAAAGTATTAGACGCATGCTCCTAGGGGAGAGGTTGGTAGGAGTTAACCATCGCGCGCTCCCGACCCTCACACAAAGGATGACAATCATTAAACAAATCATGCTCCGACTTCGTTACATAACGGTTCACCATATGTGCATGCTACGGGAATCACAAACTTCAACACAAGTATTTCTACCAATCCACAATTACTCACTAGCATGAATCTCATATCACCATCTTTATATCTCAAAACTATATGCAAGGAATCAAACTTCTCATAGTATTCAACAATGCACTTTATATGAAAGTTTTTATTATATCCCTCTTGGATGCCCATTATATTAGGACTAAATTCATAACCTAAACCAATTACCATGATGTTTAAAGACTCTCAAAATAATATAAGTGAGGTACGAGAGTTCAATTATTTCTATAAAATAAAACACCACCGTGCTCTAAAAAGATATAAGTGAAGCACTAGAGCAACATTGCCTAGCTCAAAAGATATAAGTGAAGCACATAGAGTATTCTAATAAATTCACGATTAATGTGTGTCCCCCTCAAAAGATGTGTGCAGCAAGGATGATTGTGGCAAAAATAAAAAGCAAAGACTCATATCATACAAGACGCTCCAAGCAAAACACATATCATGTGGTGAATAAAAATATAGCATCAAGTAAATTTACCGATGGATTGAAGACGAAAGAGGGGATGCCTTCCGGGGCATCCCCAAGTTTGGCTCTTTGGTATCCTTGAATATGGCTTGGGGTGCCTTGGGCATCCCCAAGCTTAGGCTCTTGCCACTCCTTATTCCATAGTCCATCAAATCTTTACCCAAAACTTGAAAACTTCACAACACAAAACTCAACAGAAAACTCGTGAGATCCGTTAGTACAAGAAAAATAAATCACCACTTTAGGTACTGTTGTGAACTCATTCTTTATTTATATTGGTGTAATATCTACTGTATTCCAACTTCTCCATGGTTCATACCCCCCAATACAACCCATAGATACATCAAAATAAGCAAACAACACAAAGAAAACAGAATCTGTCTAAAACAGAACAGTCTGTAGCAATCTATAGACTTCGAATACTTCTGTAACTCCAAAAATTCTGAAAAATTAGGACAATCAGGGAAATTTGTATATAAATATTTTGTAAAAATTTCAGACTCATTCGACTCTCTGGTGAATTTATAAAATTCCTGGACTGAGCGCAAAAGTTTATGTTTTTCAGCAAAATCAAATCACAATCACCGTAGACCATCCCAAAGGTCTTACTTGGCTCAAACACTAATTAAAACAAGAAAACACAATTAATACAGAGGTAATAATGTGTAAAGCACTAAAAAACAGAAGCAAAAACAAAAGCATAAGAATAAAATTGGGTTGCCTGCCAACAAACGCTATTGTTTTACGCCCCTAGCTAGGCATAACGCAATAGATCTAGGTATTGTCATCTTTTGTATGCAATCCATAAGTAGCTCTCATAATAGATTCATAAGGTAATTTTATTTTCTTTCTAGGAAAGTGTTCCATGCCTTTCCTTAATGGAAATTGGAATCTAATGTTTCCTTCTTTCATATCAATAATTGCACCGATCGTTCTAAGGAAAGGTCTACCAAGAATAATAGGACATGTAGGATTGCAATCTATATCAAGAACAATGAAATCTACGGGCACATAATTCCTATTTGCAACAATAAGAACATCATTAATCCTTCCCATAGGTTTCTTAATGGTGGAATCCGCTAGATGCAAATTTAAAGAGCAATCCTCAAATTCATGGAAACCTAGCACATCACATAAAGTTTTCGGAATCGTGGAAACGCTAGCACCCAAATCACACAAAGCATGGCACTCAAAATCTTTAATTTTAATCTTAATAGTAGGTTCCCACTCCCATTGCACTTTCAAATACAAATACGTGCCTCGCTACCCCTACTTTGTCACTGGGTGAGGACACCGCAAGATTGAACCCAAAACTAAGCACTTCTCCCATTGCAACAATTACCAATCTAGTTGGCCAAACCAAACCAATAACTCGAAGAGACTTGCAAAGATATGAAATCATGCATATAAGAATTCAGAGAAGATTCAAATAATATTCATAGATAATCTGATCATAAACCCACAATTCATCGGATCTCGACAAACACACCGCAAAAGAGTATTACATCGGATAGATCTCCATGAAGATCATGAAGAACATGGTATTGAAGAACAAAGAGAGATAAGAAGCCATCTAGCTAGTAGCTATGGACCCGAAGGTCTGTGGTGAACTACTCACACATCATCGGAGGGGCAATGGAGTTGATGTAGATGCCCTCCGTGATTGAATCCCCCTCCAGCAGATTACCGGAAAAGGCACCAAGATGGAATCTCACGGGAACAGAGGCTTCCGGCGGCGGAAAAGTATTTTCGTGGCTCTTTTTGGTATTGGGGGAATATTTGGGAATTTATAGGCCGAAGAATAGGGTTAGGAGGCCTGCTGGGGGGCCACAAGCCAGGAGGGCGCCCCCCCTAGGGGCGCGTCCTGGTGGCTTGTCGTCTCCCGGCAGGTCTTCTGCCTTCATCTCCAAGTCTGGAAGGTTTCTTCTGGTCCAAGAAAAATCATCCCGAAGATTTTATTCCGTTTGGACTCCATTTAATATTCCTTACCTGCAATACTCAAAAACAAGGAAAAAACAGAAACTGGCACTAGGCTCTAGATTAATAGGTTAGTCCCAAAAATAATATAAAATAGCATATTAATGCATATAAAACATCCAAAACAGATAATATAATAGCATGGAACAATCAAAAATTATAGATACGTTGGAGACGTATCAGGCCAAAGAAGAGCCAGGAAGGTGGGCTGTGGAGAGCACAACCCACCAGGGCGCGCCAGGGGGCCCCGGTGCGCCCTGATGGGTTGTGCCCTCCACAGGGCCCCTCTGCACCGCCTCTGATTCCTATAAATTCCCAAATATTCCCAAATCCCTAGGGGAGTCGACGAAACACAATTCCAGCCGCCGCAAGTTCCAGAACCGCGAGATCCAATCTAAGCACCATCACGGAGGGGTTCATCTTCCTTATATGTGCCTCTCCGATGATGCGTGGGTAGTCCACCATAGACCTACGGGTCTGTAGGAAGTAGCTAGATGGATTCCTCTCTCTCTTATGATTCTCAATACAATGGTCTCTTGGAGATCTATTTGATGTAAACTTTTGCGGTGTGTTTGTTGGGATCCGATGAATTTTGAGTTCATGATCAGTTTCTATCCATGAATATTATTTGAGTCTTCTTTGATCTCTTATATGCATGATTGCTTATAGCCTCGTATTTCTTCTTCGAATCTTTGGTTTAGTTAGGCCAACTAGATCGATTTTTCTTGCCATGGGAAGAGGTGCTTTGTGATGGGTTCGATCTTGCGGTGTCCTTTCCCAGTGACAGAAGGGGCAGCAAGGCACGCATGTATCGTTGCCATTAAGGATAAGAAGATGGGGTCTATTCCTACATGAATAGATCTTGTCTACATCATGTCATCGTTCTTATTGCATTACTCCGTTTTTCCATGAACTTAATACACTAGATGCATGCTGGATAGCGGTCGATGTGTGGAGTAATAGTGGTAGATGCAGGCAGGAGTCGGTCTACTTATCTTGGACGTGATGCCTATATAATGATCATCTCCTTGGATATCGTCATGACTATTCAATTTTCTATCAATTGCCCAACAGTAATTTGTTCATCCACCGTGAGCTATACTCATGAGAGAAGCCACTAGTGAATCCTACGGCCCCTGGGTCTACTTTTCCAACATATTGCTTTTCGATCTATCTTTTTGCATCTTTGTTTTCAGATCTACAAAACCAAAAACTCAAAAATATATTGCTGCATATTTTATTTGCCTTTTCTATTTTGTGTTCTTGAGAGATCCATCTCTCCTATCTATCATTACCTAATCTATCTTTTTACCGTAGCGAGATTGACAACCTCTCTTTCGCGTCAGGTTGCAAGTATTTGTTGTTTGTGTGCAGGTGCTGCTTATTGGGTGGTGGTGATCCTCCTACTGGTTCGATAACCTTGGTTTCATAACTGAGGGAAATACTTATCGTCGCTGTGCTGCATCATCCCTTCCTCTTTGGGGAAATACCGACGCAGTCTCAAGCCATGCTAGTCTCTACTGCTCCACTTCCGCTTATAAGTGGTAGTACCGCTAGGACGAGCGGTAGTACCGCTCCGGCGGCACTACCGCCTCGTGGCTCCTCGCAATTTCCCTGCTCAATGTGTACTACCGTCCGAGTGGTAGTAGCGCTCTCCGGAGCGATAGTACCGCTTGTGTGCGGGCTGAGGGGGTAACAGTTGGATTTTCCCCGCCTATAAAAGGGGGTCTTCTTCCCCAATGGATCTTATCTCTTGATCTCGTGTTCTTCCCCCATTGTTGACCTTCTTCGAGCTTGCTAACTCTCAATTCCTCCAATGATTTTCGCTAGTTCTTGAGGGAAAAGAGAGAGGAGATCTAGATCTACATTTCCACCAATCACTTTCTCCTCTATGTGAGGGGAACCCCTTGGATCTAGATCTTGGATTTCTTTGTGAGCTCCTTTTTCTTCCTCTCATATTCCTCCATTGCTTTTGTTGTTGTGGTGGGATTTGGGAGTGAGGGACTTGACCACTTAGTGTGTTCTTGCCATTGCATTAGTTGCATCGGTTTGAGTTCTCCACGGTGATACGTGGAAGTGAAAAGTTGAGAAGCTTATTACTCTTAGGTGCTTGGTACCCTAGAGCTTGTTCCTCTTGGGTGCTTTTGCTCCCTAGACGGTTGGTGGTGCCTCAGAGCTCAATCATTGTGGTGTAAAGCTCCATGCAAGCTTCAGGGTCTCCAATTAGGTTGATTGCCCCGAGCAATTTGTACGGATTCCGGTGACCGCCCCCAAGGGTTACCAAAGTGTACGGGTACGGTGACCGTCCCCAAGGGTTACCATTTGTATGGGTTTGGTGACCGCCCTCAAGGGTCCCTTAGTTGAATCACGACATCTTGCATTGTGCAAGGGCATGAGGAGACTACGGTGGCCCTAGTGGCTTCTTGGGGAGCATTGTGCCTCCACACCGCTCTAATCGGAGATTAGCATCCGCAAGGGTGTGAACTTTGGGATACATCTTCGTCTCCGCGTGCCTCGGTTATCTCTTACCCGAGCCCTTCACTTATGCACTTTACTTTGTCATAGCCATATTGTTTCTTGTTATATATCTTGCTATCACTTAATTGTTTTATCTTGCTTAGCATAAGTTGTTGGTGCACATAGGCGAGCCTAGTTGTTTTAGGTTTTGTGCTTGACAAATTAAATGCTAGTTTTATTCCGCATTTGTTCAAGCCTAAACCGTAATTATTTTAAAGCACCTAATCACCCCCCCTTATAGGCGACATCCACGTCCTTTCAAGAGTGCGTATAGTCCATTAACTCACATTAGTCATAAAGAACTCATATACTTATTGCAAAAGTTTTATTATCCCTCGATGCAAATTACTACTTGCATGCTCTTAGGGAGGAGTTAACCATCGCGCACCCCTGACTCAAACACCACTAGGATTTTAACGAGTAATAAAAATGCTCCAACATCCCGACCATGCCATAACCGACACTTAAATGGGTAGTTAATAACATTTCTTAATATCAATATCTTTACTAACCAATGATCATGAATCTATACCATTTCATATTACTACATCAATATAATCAAGTCATACGGATCAAATTTAGTGATCTACATGAAAGTTTTTATTTTATCATCTTATATACCTATCATTTTCATATTAGTCATTATAACTCGTGCACATTACCACTTCCTATTTAAGACTCTCAAAAAGATTTAAGTGAAGTATGAGAGTGCAATCATTTCTATAAAATATATAACCACCGCCATGCTCTAAAGATATAAGTGAAGCACATGAGCAACTGCATGGCTCAAAAGATATAAGTGAAGCATATGAGCAACTGCATCGCTCAAAAGATATAAGTGAAGCACATGAGCAACTGCATAGCTCAAAAGATACAAGTGAAGCACATAGAGTATTCTAACAAATCATGATGAACGTGTGTCTCTCACAAAAGGTGTGTCCGTCAAACAATGATTGTGGCAAAGTAAAAAAGCAAACGAAATATAATACATGATGCTCGAAGCAAAACTCATATCATGTGATGAATAAAAATATAGCTTCAAGTAACATACCAATGAATTATGGACGAAAGAGGGGATGCCATCCCAAACTTAGACGCTTGAGTCTACCTTGAATATTACCTTTCAATGCCTTGGGCATCCCCAAGCTTAGGGTCTTGCCGCTCCTTATTCCTTCATCCATCGTGATCTCACCCAAAACTTGAAACTTCAGCACACAAAACTCAACAGAAACCTCGTGAGATCCGTTAGTATAATTGGCAAACCATAAACTTAGGTACCGTTATAAACTCATTCATAATTGTTCTTGAATAAGACCTATTGTATTCTAACTCTCCCATGATTTATACCCTAGATACAATCCATAGAATCATTAAAACAAGCACACCATGCAATAAAAAATATATGTCTAAAACAAAACAGTCTGTAATGATAAATTCTGAAAAATTAGGAAAACGTGGGAAATTTCCAGGACAATACTGTGTAAAAATTTCAGCAATTTATAACGTCCAGTGAAAAACGTAAACTCAAATACTGGGTGTATAAGTATCTGTTTTTGCACAAAATCAATTCTACTATCATCCCAAAGGCTTTAGTTGGCACAAACACTAACTAAAAGATAAAAACACATTCATTATAGTGCAACAAACATGTTATGACTCAAGAACATAAAGTAAAATTGCAAAATTAAGATAACTATTGGGTTGCCTCCCAACAAGTGCTATTGTTTTATGACCCTAACTAGGCATAATGCATAGTTTTCAACTCATAATCATAAGGGAGATCGTTCATGTTCCTCTCATACTCCCTTCTTCCAGCCGCGAGTTTTCTAATAGGCAAGGAAAAATAATTAAAAGGACTGAACTTGATATGGGATGGATCCGTGAGATCAAGTTTGAGAGGAGGAAGCTCCTCTTTTGGACCCTTCTAAGTGAAGTCACTTCCTCATTATATATGTTTCTATAGATATATTATCGCATTTTTCCTTAAGTACGGGTCCTAGCCAATTATTTTCTATAGCAAAATCATCATTATGCTCAGAAAGTTTGTCAATCAAGATTAAAGGAGGGACCTTTTTCCTAAGGTTCTCAACATAAGCAGTATAATCAACATATTTCAATTTTCTTATCTCGTCCTCATCAAATAAAATTTCCTCTATAGGTAGGCATTTAGTCTTTATATTACAGTGAGAAAATATTTACCTTGACTCCTTCATAATGTGACCAAATTCATGAACTAGGAATATTGTAACTAAACGTTTGACTGAAGGATCATGAATGTTGAAAAATTCTAGTAGCATTCTTTGTATAGTAGGATGCATGTGCACAAGCTGTCTTTAAAATTCAACTATGAGTAATGATATAGTGATACTTGTGATCTGCGTTGGGTTTTCCGTGAAGAGGAACGGGTAATTGCAGCACAATACACATAAGCATTTCCCTCAGTTAAGAACCAAGTTTTATCGAACCAATAGGAATATCAATCAACAACCGTCTTCAGCGGCTGCACACAAAAGAGCAAACACTTGCACCCAACGCAGCAAGAGGGTTGTCAACCCCCTTGATCTTGTTATTTGCAAGCAAGTGAAGTCTGTAGATGATAGTACATAATTGTAAATTGCAAAATAAAATAAAAGGTAAATAATGGCAGCAAGGTAATGAAAGCGTTTGTAAATATATAAGCGAATAGACCCGGGGGCCATAGTTTTCCCTAGCGGAATCTCTCATGTAGGCAACATACGGTGGGTAAACAAATTACTGTTGGGCAATTGATAGAAAAGCGCATAGTTATGTGATATTCACATCAATGATCATGTATATATAGGCATCACGTCCATAAGCAAATAGGCCGACTCCTGCCTGCACCTATTACTATTACTCCACCCATCGACCGCTATCCAGCATGCATCTAGAGTATTAAGTAAAACAGAGTAATGCTTGGAGAACATTGACATGATGTAGACAAAGGGAATTCAATTAATATGAACTAACCCCATCGTTTTATCCTTAGTGGAAAAAATACAAAGACGTGTCTTGTCCCTTTCTGTCACTGGGATATAGAGCACCGCCAGATTGAACCCACAACAACGCACCCCTCTCACTAAAGAAATATCAATCTAGTTGGCAAACTATTTCAATAGATCAGAGAGATTTACGAAGCTATAATGATCATGCAAATAAGAATCATAATATTCAGAGGTGACTCAAATACTTTTCATGAATAATCTGAACATAAACCCACAATTCATCAGATCCCAACAAACGCACCGTATAAAGAATTACATCGAATAGATCCAAGTGAAGATGCGATGATCATTGTATTGAAGATCAAAAGAGAGAGAGATAGCCATCTAGGTACTAACTACGAACCCGTAGGTCTGCGGTGAACTACTCACACATCCTTATGAGGGCAGCAAGGTTGATGAAGAGGCCCTCCGTGATCCATCCCCCCTCCGGTAGGGTGCCGGAACGGAGCTCCATATGGGATCACGGTGGAACAGAGACTTGCGGCGGCGGAAAAAGTGTTTCGGGATGCCCTCTAGGGTTTTTGGAATATATGTGAATTTATAGGCCAGAGAACGGGGGTAGGAGGGCCACCAGGGAGGGACAAGCCATCAGGGCGCACCGACCCCCCTGGGCGTGCCCTGTTGGCTTGTGCCTCCCGCCCGTCAATGGAATATACAAGCCAAGTTTCTAATAATGAAAAATAATTCTCACTAGCATATGAAAATGACATAACATGAGACTCTCTATATGAAGAACAAGGTGCCACTATGAGGCACGAGTGTGGTGAAGGATAGTAGCAAAGTCCCTTCTCTCTTTTTTTTCATTTTTTTCATCTTTTTATTTTTTTAAATTTTTTATTTATGGTGGGCTCATTTGGTCTCCCCCATTTTTATTTCCTCACTGGAACAATGCTCTAATAATGATGATCATCACACTTTTATTTACTTACAACTTAATATGCAGAACTATGAAGCAATATGACTCAATATGAATGCCTCTGGCAGTGTACCAGGATGTGCAATGATCTAGCGTGACATGTATCAAAAATATGATGAACGGTGGCTTTGCCACAAATACTATGTCAGCTCTATATGATCACGCAAAGCAATACGATGATGAATGAACTAGTCATATGATGTAACGGTGAAATTTGCATGGCAATATATCTCGTATGGCTATGGAAATGCCATAATAGGTAGGTATGGTGGCTGTTTTGAGGAAGATATAAGGAGGCTTATGTTTGACAGAGCATATCATGTCACGGGGTTTGGATACACCGACGAAGTTCGCATCAATCCTCGAGGTGAGAATGGGCAATGCACGGTACCGAAGAGACTAGCAAAATATGAGGTGGTGAGATTGCGTATGTCCACGGGTTCACATTAGTCATAAAGAACTCATATACTTATTGCAAAGTTTTATTAGTTTTATCACAAATCAAAGTACTACTCGCATGCCCCGAGGGAGGAGGTTGGAAGGAGTTAACCATCGCACGCCTCCGACCCGAAATAACACTAGGATTTCGACGAGGAATAGAAATGCTCATACATCCCCACCATGCCTTTTTAATATTTAGACAGAAGGGGAATGAACACCTCTTAATACCGATACTTCTACGAACCAAAAATCATGCACTCACACCCTTTCACATTACCACATCAATATCATTAACCCAAAATACATTACCACATCAATATCATTAACCCGGAATTTCTCTTTAATGTGCTACATGATGGTTTTTATCACTCATTGAATACCTATTATTTTTGGACTAGTCTTATGACCCATGCAAATTACCGTCACTATTTATTAACTCTCAAACAAATATAAGTGAAGAACGAGAGTGCAATTATTTCCATAAAATATATACGCCATCGTGCTCAAAAAATATAAGTGAAGTACTAGAGCAACTGCTAAGCTCAAAAGATATAAGTCAAGCACATAGAGTATTCTAATAAATTATGATGAAGGTGTGTCTCTCTCAAATAGGTGTGTCCAGCAAACAATGATTGTGGCAAACTAAAAACAAAAGCAAACAAAAGCAAACAACGCTCCAAACAAAACTCATATCATGTGACGAATAAAAATATAGCTCCAAGTGACATACCGATGGATTGAGACGAAAGAGGGGATGCCTTCCGGGGCATCCCCAAGCTTAGACGCTTGAGTATTCCTCGAATATTACCTTGGGGTGCCTTGGGAATCCCCAAGCTTAGGCTCTTGCCGCTCCTTATTCCTTCGTCCATCGTGATAACACCCAAAACTTGAAAACTTCAATCACACAAAACTCAACAAAACTTCGTGAGATCCGTTAGTATAAGCAACATATCAAATACTTTAGTTGCTGTTATAAATTGATTCATATTTCATTATTGCATAATAGGTATTGTATTATAACTTCTCCATGGCTTATACCCCTCGATATAATCCATAGCATCATCAAAACAAGCAAGCTATGCAAGCAAAAACAGAATCTGTCTAAAACAGAACAGTCTGTAAAGGTATGTAAAGAACCTATACTTATGTAACTATAAAACATCTGAAAAATTAGGACAACCTGAAAAATTTGTATAGGAATACTGTGTAAAAAATTCAGATTCAAAAGACGTTCCAGTAAAATCAGAGAAATTCTGCACTGGACGCTAAAGTTTCTGTTTTTCCACCGTATCAATTCAACTCATCTTGTGAGCCATCCGAAAAGCTTTACTTGGCACAAACACTGATTAAAACATAAAAACACAATCATTACAGAGGCAATAATCATTTTATAACACACAAACAGAAAGTAAAAAGCAAAAATAAAGATAACTATTGGGTTGCCTCCCAACAAGGGCTATTGTTTTATGCCCCTAGCTAGGCATAATGCATAGTTTCAAGTGACATCATCCTTGACACTCCCTCCATAAGTATCTCTCATGATTGATTCAGAAGTTGGTTTAATTATATTCCTAGGGAAGTGTTTCATCCCTTTCTTTAGTGGAAATTGGAACCTTATGTTTCCCTCTTTCATATCAATAATTGCACCTATAGTTCGTAGGAAAGGTCTTTCAAGTATTATTGGACAAGTAGGATTGCAATCAATATCAAGCACAACGAAATATAAAGGCACATAATTATTATTTGCAACAACGAGAACATCATTTATTCTGCCTAAAGGTTTCTTGATGGTAGAATCCGCAAGATGGAAGTTTAGGGAACAATCTTGAATATTAGTGAGACCAAGCATATCAGAAAGAGATTTAGGTATAGTTGAAACACTAGCACCAAGGTCACACAAAGCATTACATTCATATATATTTATACTTATTTTAATAGTAGGTTCCCACTCGTCATGCAATTTTCTTGGAATAGAAACTTCAAGCTCAATTGTCACATCATAAGCTTTTATCATCGCTTCCACTATATGATTAGTTAAAGTCTTGTTTTGTTCATAAGCATTGGGTGAGCTAATAATGGTCTGCAACAAATAAATACATTATACTAAAGATAAACTTTCATAATTAAAGTCCTTGTAATCTAAGATAGTGGGCACATCACTAGTTAAAGTTTTAACCTCTCCAAACCCACTTTTTCAGTTTTAGCATTAGAATCATCACCCTCCAAGCAAACGGGACGCTCTCTAGCTAGAGTTGACTCATCTTCAGTCCATTTATCATTTACTTTCAGATTAGTAAATAAAGATTCAATAGGATAAGTACCAGTCATCTTAAGATCTTCATCATGATTCCGGTAAAAACCGGGTGTGAGAGCTTTTTCTAAGAATTCCCGCTTAGCTTTTAACTTAGCGGTCCTCTCATTATTTTCATTAATAGATATTTGGATATATTTAATAGTCTCATTAAAATCAAGCTTGGGTGGCAAAGTTTTACTTTTAAGAGTTTCAACATCAAGAGCAATTATATCCATGTTTTTAGCCAAAGCATCAATCGTATGCAACTTTTCTTCTACCATAGTATTAAAAATCTTTTGAGAACTAATAAACTCTTTAATTGTGCTCTCAAGATCAGAGGGTGTCCTATTAGAATTTTTAGAAGAATTTCCATAGGAATTATGATAAGAGTTTCCATGGTTGTTAGAGGCATTACCGGGTTGTTGTTGAAATTTCCATAGGAATTACCATAAGAGTTTCCATTGAAATTTCCATAGGAATTAGCATAAGAGTTTCCATTGAAATTCCATAGGAATTACCATAAGAGTTTCCATTGAAATTTCCTCTATAAGCATTGTTGTTGAAATTGTTTCGCGAAATAAAGTTCACATCAATAGCATCATTATTTTTCTCAATCAAAGTAGGCAAGTGCATATCATTTGTATCAACATGACTATTTTTGCTAGCAACCATATTGATAAGAGCAGCCACTTTTTCACTCAAAGTAGCGATTTCCTCAACAGAATTTACCTTCTTACCAGTTGGAGCTCTTTCGGTATGCCATTGAGAATAATTTGTCATGATGTTGTCCAGAAGTTTTGTGGCCTCTCCTAAGGTCACATCCATGAAGGTATCACCTGCAGCAGAATCTAGAACATTTCTAGACACAAAGTTTAGTCCAGCATAGAAGTTTTGGATAATCATCCACAAGTTTAAACCATGAGTAGGGCAATTTCTAATCATAAATTTCATCCTATCCCAAGCTTGTGCAACATGTTATGATCATGTTGTTTAAAACTCATAATTTGATTTCTAAGGGAGATGATCTTAGCAGGAGGAAAATACTTATCCCATGTCACGTGGTAAAGATGAAAACCAAGCCTTAGCTTTATCTCTTAGTGAAAAAGGAAATAATTTTAATTTCACAACATCATTATCCATATCCTTTTTCTTTTTGTATATCACAAAGTTTAACAAAAGTATTAAGATGAGCAGCGGGATCCTCATTAGGACTTCCCAAAAATTGATCTTTCATCACAAGATTCAGCAATTCAGCATTAATATCAAAAGCCTCCGCACTAGTGGCGGGTGGTATTGGAGTACTAATAAAATCATTGTTATTACTATTTGATAAGTCACACAACTTGGTAGTATCTTGAGACATGGTGACCGAGCAAGCGAAGTAACAAGCAGGACAAGTAAACTAGCAAGCAAAGAAATAAACTAGTAACAAGCAAAGATAAATATTTTTGTATTTTGATTTTTACGAAGAAAACTAAATATAACAACAAATAAAAAGAAGAACAAGTGAATGATAATTTGTGCGAAGTTACTTGATAGTTGGTGATGATATTCCCCGGCAACGACGCCAGAAATACTTCTTGATACTTGTGATCTGCATTGGGTTTCCGTGAAGAGGAACGGGTAATTGCAGCACAATACAGATAAGTATTTCCCTCAGTTAAGAAACAAGGTTTATTGAACCAATAGGAATATCAATCAACAACCATCTTCAGCGGCTGCACACAAAAGAGCAAACACTTGCACCCAACGCAACAAGAGGGTTGTCAATCCCCTTGATCTCGTTATTTGCAAGCAAGTGAAGTGTGTAGATGATAGTAGATAATTGTAAATTGCACAATAAAATAAAAGATAAATAATGGCAGCAAGGTAATGAAAGCGTTTGTAAATATATAAGTGAATAGACCCAGGGGCACAGTTTTCCCTAGTGGCATCTCTCATGTAGGCAACATACGGTGGGTAAACAAATTACTGTTGGGCATTTGATAGAAAAGCGCATAGTTATGTGATATTCACATCAATGATCATGTATATATAGGCATCACGTCCAAAAGCAAATAGGCCGACTCCTGCCTGCACCTATTACTATTACTCCACCCATCGACCGCTATCCAGCATGCATCTAGAGTATTAAGTAAAACAGAGTAATGCTTGGAGAACATTGACATGATGTAGACAAAGAGAATTCAATAAATATGAACTAACCCCATCGTTTTATCCTTAGTGGCAACAATACAAAGACGTGTCTTGTCCCTTTCTGTCACTGGGATATAGAGCACCGTCAGATTGAACCCACTACAATGCACCCCTCTCACTGAAGAAATATCAATCTAGTTGGCCAAACTATTTCAATATATCGGAGAGATTTACAAAGCTGTAATGATCATTCAAATAAGAATCATAATATTCAGAGGTGACTCAAATACTTTTCATGAATAATCTGAACATAAACCCACAATTCATTGGATCCCAACAAACGCACCGTACAAAAGAATTACATCGCATAGATCCAAGCAAATTTGCGATGATCATTGTATTTAAGATCGAAAGAGAGAGAGATAGCCATCTAGGTACTAACTACGGACCCGTAGGTCTGCGGTGAACTACTCACACATCATCATGAGGGCAGCAAGGCTGATGAAGAGGCCCTCTGTGATTGATTACCCCTCCAGCAGGGTGCCGGAACGGAGCTCCAGATTGGATCGCTGTGGAACAGAGACTTGCGGCGGCGGAAAAAGTGTTTCGGGATACCCTCTAGGGTTTTTGGAATATATGTGAATTTATAGGCCAGAGAACGGGGGTAGGAGGGCCACCGAGGAGGGACAAGCCATCAGGGCGCGCCCTGTTAGCTTGTGCCTCCCCCGTGTGGCCTCTGGTCTTCCCCCGAAGCTTTGAGGTCTTCTTTTGGTCCATAAAAAATCATAAAAAAGTTTCGGGGCAATTGGATTTCGTTTGGTAGTGTGAACCTGAAAAGACAAAAACACGCAGAAAATAGCAACTGGCACTGGGCACTGGGTCAATAGGTTAGTGCTCAAAAATAATATAAATTGGTAAATTAATACTCAAAAAGTATCCTAGAATGATAATATAATAGCATGGAACAATAAAAAATTATAGATACGTTGGAGACTTATCATATAGCATCTGCAAAACTAGTAGTTCTAGCAAGGATAAACCCCCCTAACATAGGTAATGATCCTGCACAAGTAAAGAAGTCTTGTATAACTCCTCTTGCTATAATGTCACCACTACCTATTCGAAGTCTTTTTGTATGCATGGTAGTGGTTTCCTCTTTACAAGTAGGATCATTTTTAGCAAGATTTTCATCTATTTACTTAGACAAGTCATCATTAGAAATTTCTTCTAGGCCTCTTTTAGCACTATCATCTTGCTTATCTTTTAGCGATAACTCCGCACTAGTGGCGGAAAGCACCAAATTCGTGTTTTCTTGAGACATAGTGGCAGGCAAGTAATAAAGCAAGCAAGCAAAATAAATATTTTTGTGTTTTTGATTTTTTTTATAGAACAAAAAATAAAAGCTAACAAAAGTAAAACAAGTAATAGATGATTTGCATGAAGGGACCTTGTGGTTATTTGATGATACTCACCGGCAACGACACCAGAAATTCTTCTCCTGCTTGTGAAGGCATTGGGATTTCCCCGAAGAGAAAGGGTGATGTAGTAGAGTAGTGAACAATATTTCCCTCAGTAAAGAACCAAGGTTTATCGAACCAGTAGGAGAATCAAACAAGTAACCGTCAGCAGCACCTACGCACAAAAGAGAAAATACTTGCACCCAACGCGGGCAAGAGGGTTGTCAATCCCTTTGTACTCGTTACCAGCAAGGATTAAATCTGATAGTAGTAGATAGATAAATTCCAAAGTAAAATAAAAGTAAATAAATTACATCAAGGTATTTTTGGTTTTTATAATATGATTAAAGTAGACCCGGGGCCATAGTTTTCACTAGAGGCTTCTTCTTAATAGCGTGGCATACGGTGGGTGAACAAATTACTATTGGGTAATTGATAGAAAAGCACATAGTTATGACGTTATTCATGGCATTATCAAATACATAGGCATTGCGTCCGTGACAAGTAGACTGACTCATGCCTGCATCTACTACTATTACTCCACCAATCGACCGACTAATGTCTCCATCTATGGTAATTAAGTTCATACGAACAGAGTAACGCTTTAAGCAAGATGACATAATGTAGATAGAATAAAACCAATCAATATGATTAAACCCATCATTTTATCCTTAGTAGCAACAATACAATACATGCCTCGCTACCCCTTCTATCATTGGGTGAGGACACCGCAAGATTGAACCCACTACTATGCACCACTTCCACTGAAGATCGATAGATCAACTTGTCCAAAGAAAACCCATAGATCAGAAAGCATTTCATAGTTATATAAATCACAGATAAAAGAATTTAGAGAGTATTTGCTTAAGAATTCAGAAAAGATTCATCTACTTTTAACGAATAATTTGATCATAAACCCATAATTCATCGGATCCCAACAAACACACCGCACAAAAGAGTTTCATCGAATAGATCTCCAAAGAGAACATGGTATTGAAGATTAAAGAGAGAGAAGAATCCATCTAGGTAATCACTATGGACATGTAGGTCTATGGTAGACTACTCACACATCATCATGGAGGCAGCAAGGTTGAAGAAGATGGCCTCCGTGATTAATTCCCCCTCCGACAGAGTACCGGAAAAGTCCTCTAGATGGGATCGCGAAAGAACAGAGACCCGCGGCGGCAAACAAATTGTTTTGGGTATCGCTCTGTTTTTTTTGCAATATTTGGGAATTTATATAGTTGGAATTAGGTTAGACGGAGCGAGGGCAGAAGACATCAGGGGGCACCCCGTTGTCTTGCCGTCTCCTTGTAGGTCTTCTGGTCCTCCCCGAATCTTGTAGTGTGTCTTCTGGTCGAGAAAAAATTGTCAAAAAGTTTCATCACATTTGGACTTCGTTTGGTATTAATTTCCCGAAAAAACAGAAAAATAGGCAAAAAAACAACAACTAGCATTGGGCACTGAGTTAATAGGTTAGTCTCAAAAATGATATAAAATTGTATATAAAGTATCCAAGATTGATAAAATAATAGCATGAAACAATCAAAAATTATAGTTATGTTGGAGACGTATCAATCATTTTTATATAACTTCATGCAACTTACTAGTACTATTTTGTAGCATTACCTACATCGAATAATTGTCCCATTTTTACTGAAAACTAGCAATCTAGTGCAAAACCACCAAACAAGTACATACTTCGGTCCAAGGACAATCAACCAAAAGAGAGAAAAGGCTAAGGAGTGGAGAAGGCATGACGAGGAGCAACAACTAAGCTTTTCTCTTTTCATTTTTTCCAGTTTCTCCTCCGAGTAATAGGAAAACCATCATTTAACTGGGAAGCGAATGACAACAACCACAACACCTTGCAATTTAGAGGCAACTAGAACCAATTTTAAAGGCGACTTCAAAGTTCATAATCTGGTTGGAGTAATTGATTATAGACTTGCTTCATCAATAGAATCAGATTATAAACTAAAAACATTAGTAATTTTTAGCTTATTTGTCTTGGATGGGGCAATCTATTGTGAAACTTCGACAAAACTTCGCTTAAAACGCATGCCAATCCACATGAAAACCCCAAATTCTCTAGAACACACCAAATTGCTCGAACAATTTTGTTCTCCATCACAACGCCACATTATTTTCATATTTTTATCCATATCATATTCCATGAGTTCAACCAATGACCAACATTATGAATTAGGCTAGAAGGATCTCATGGCTTCTTGTTATTGAAACAATCATCATTCATACACTTCTGAAGAGCCCTAAATATAATGACTATTCAGACACCAACAACTTCTCCTAACTCCTAAACACACACAGGTAGAAGTGAACACACCATGAACAAAACACAAGACTATCTCTACAATTTAAAGCACAATGTAAAATGCTCGAGACAAGACGTACAACTAAACATTGTATAAACAGATGGTAAGTTGTTTCATCTCCAACACAGAATCAATAACATTTATTCATGTTTGATCCTCGCCACAATATATATCCCTGGGTACAATACCCTTCCTAAGTACCATCCACGATAAAATCTCCTGCTTCTGATGAATTTTTAGATTCCATTGAATCACGCGTGAAAAAAAAGATGCACAATTATCTTGTGTACAAAGTGCTAGCACACACATCATGTCATTTTCTTGTTCCAACCACTTAACATAATCACATGATCCAGCAAGAACAACCTCATGGCAAGTTTCAATAATACTTTCCTACACGAGTAAATTGTCCCATCAATATGTTGTCTTGAATTTTACAGATCCCCAACCCTTGGTGAAGACATCACCAACCGAAATGTTCTATCAGAATAAATTCCATATAATATATGGTAGGCACGAGTTAAAGGTATGTCCCCAACCACTAGTCTTCCCAAAACCTACTATTTCTCCCATTTTCAATAATTCCCTTGCAACAAGAGTTGAAAATGTCTTTGACTCCAGTAGTTCAGCCTATGACATGGAGTCCCCAGTTTTATGTTTCGCACATTTTTCACACATTTCGTAAGTTTGATTTCCTACGAAACCTTTTGCCGTGTTCAATCTTCTAGACCACCGCTTGGCAACCATAGATTTATCCATAACATCTAAATTTGTTGACAAACCACATATATTTAATAATACGACATGTCTTTTTATCTTGGTTTTCTTGCCAAAATGATATAGGTCTAAGAAATCTGATTTTTTCTCAACTCCCCTAGAAGTTTGTAGAAATACGTCATATAAAGAGAGATAGTAGACAAACAAGACTTGATCAACACATATCTCCCTCGTGTTAACACATTACCTTGCCAACAACTACATATATTCTCTACTTCTTCTTGACTCTATGATTTCTAACTCCATTAGATAATTGCCCATGTGCTGCAACGGGGGCCTAAATATTCTAGTAGTAGGCTATACTATGATTTACCTACCATTTTATTGTTAATGACATTGTGTACGAGATGACATGATTTTATCTAGTAAGCATTTACTGGCTTTCTGAAAGAAAAAATGGTAAAGCGATACGAGGCAGGGCATTTGAGACAGTTTTCAAGGAAAAACGGTGGGAAAACAAAGATGGAGAAAATTACCAAAACTGAATGGGAGGAGGAACAAATGTATAAAAAGTTGGACGAACGACGAGCAGACGACATAACCTTACGTGTTTTGTAAGTAGGGGTCCTAGGCGCTTCATATCTAGCATGTCAATTTAACAAGTGAAGATTCTCTTGTAAGCCTCTCCCTTGTCGATACTCTTATAATAAAAACAGACACACTTATCTTGAAAGTTATTTTTCGTAAATATGGTCATATGTGTCATGCAAGGGAGAGGGAGAGTGGATGGTGGAGTGTGCTTTTCTTGACTTCTATTTAGATATGAATTAGTCGTGTTTCAATTACTCTTCACATATTCTTATTAAGTACATTTATGTATGTTCCTGAATTACTTAGATTCTTTTTGAAACTAAAAGGTACATTGTTGTCCTAAAAGATTGCTCAGTTGGTAGAATAGCATCCAGGTTTTTTTTCAACCGGTTTAATTTCGTCTTCCCCCACCACCGACTGGTTTTTTCCGTCTCTCCTCCCACCATCCCTCCCACCCTGGTCCATCGGTTTATTTTTCTCTCCACTCTTTCATTACAAATCAGCACTTTCCTAACGTGTGACAAATCACGAATTTACTTTCTTTAGTTACCCAAATCAATCGATTCCTCTCATTAGTGCAATTTATTTTAGGAAACAAATAACAGTTTTTAGGAAACAAATACATATTTTAATCTGACTTTCCTAACTTATCCAAATCAACCGATCCCTCTTATTAGTGCAATTTATTTTAGGAGACAAAGAATATATTTTCAGGAAACAAATAACAGTTTTTAATCTAACTTACCTAACTTATCCAAATCAAGTGACCCCTCTCATTTTTTTTAGGATCTCCGAACCCCCTCATTGGTGCAACTTATTTTAAGAAACAAATACCAAATTTTCAGGAAACAAATAAAGTATTTTAAGAAAATTAATATCTAAATCATGACAAACATATCTCGCACGGGCAACTTGGTAGTGTGCGTTCCATGTTTTTTTTCGTATATCCTCCCACCTCGCACGTAACGATCCCCTCGCACCTAAAATTTCCCCCTCGCACGAAAAAATCGGTTGACGACCACGTATTGAGCCCCCCTCGCACGAAAATAATCGGACGAAGACCATGTAGCGAGGCCCCCTCGCACGAAAAAAAACCCCGCATGAACCAGGGAGCGAGGCTCCCTCGCAAAAGAAAAAACCTGACGACCGAGCCTGCCTTCGATTTATTCGCTACAAGGATGGGAACCACACCCTAGACGCCATCGCGGATCCTTTCGCCGCCGCCGATCTATTTGTTAGGGTTCCTCGCACCACGTGATTCCCAGAGTGTCGTTCCTACGACGGTGGACAGAGACTTCGATGCAGAGGAGGGCAAGGGGGAAGCGGAGGAGCGGAGGCCATGGCTGGGGAGCAGGTCACGCGCCGCCATAGGGACAGGAGCGTCATCGCTGGATCTGGGTACACCCTCAGCGTGGTCGCACGTGGGATGTCCTCAGGTAGGTCCATGCCATAGCCCAGGTCGGGATCGGGATGACAATGGCAATGGCCACTCCGTTCAACCATGCGCATAGGCCCCCAGGTTCATGGCACAAGTATCACTACCAACAGGTTGAATCGATGGATGTTGGTATTTAGATCTTGCCCTGTGGACCAGGACGATGTCTATGGAGGTGTCTTCGGAATCGGTGGTGCATCAAAAAAATTGACGTGAAGAACCTGCGCAGGACGAGTTAAACGATTCAGATATGGTCTTTTTTCCATCCCTCTGTAGTTCTCCTTATGCTGCTTCTCATTGAATTTTTCATTTTTACCTTTGTTCCCATATGGCTGCAAGCAACCTTGAGAATGGAAGCTAGCTAGCTCAGTGTGGCACCACCGAGGACAACACCTGGCTCGCTATCAAGGTCATTCGCACATAGGCGCTGTGGAACAGCAGGTGCAACACTGACAGTTGTTACCCTGATGTAGTGATGCGGGCCAAAGCGAGCTGGGATGCATGTGGCGACAAGAGGATTTATATGCCAGCTCCTCCGCCTTCAACATGTCAATTACATGTGAGTTTTTTTCCTTTCCCATTTTTACTTTTGATTATGCAAGTGGATAAAGGTTTTAGGTTGTGTCCTCTTACAATGAAAGATTATCCATATTGGCAGCTCCTATTTTTTATGTATGCTTTACTCTTCATATTTTGATGCCTATACATTTAACTGAAAATGTAGTATAGAGGACCAAAATTCTTCCTGGGAAAGTAACCGTAACATAACTAAAATTATTCTACCTATTTTTATGGATGCCTTATTTTAATTTTTTACCAGCGTATAATTTTTGTTTGTGAATGTTAGGATTGAATTAAACTAAATCCAAGCAGAATAACTCACAAATGAAGATGCCATGCTGCGTATCGACGCTCTGCTTTTGATTGCATCCTCAACCTCGGCCGACAATGCCATACAATGCTTCTTTAACCTCCTTCGCATCCCTTCCTCATGGACGCCAAGCTTGCCATCCTTCCCGCTGCCAAAATGCTAGACAAAAGTTCACCAGAAAAAAATGATTCCATCGTCGGGATCAACATCGCAGGGTTGTTGACTTGGTTGGTCTCTTTGATGTAACTGACATTGGTGGGTCCATGTGGTTGGAGAGCCCGTTTCTCGAGGATGCTGATGCTATCATGCTCATGTACATGCTGGCATGACAGTGCTTGACTTCTGGGAGCAGGTCGGCAACCGCCGCCTCTTGGACCAAGTAAGCTTTGTTGGCCATCTAAATAATCCTACTCTCTTGTTTCTTTTTCTGATTGATAATTGATTCGATTTGCATGGAGGAATTCTGTAAGAAAGAATACAAGCTAACTCAAAATCATCTCTTAGCTGATCAATCTTGTAATTATAAAGAGAAATTAAGCTACCAAAATGATTTAGTTTGGTAGAGAATTTTGCAATATTAACTTCTTGGTTTAGTTACCTATGCAATGGAGAACCCATGCAAATTAAGAATGAAAGGTTGATTGTTATCTGACAATCTGCTTTTCTTTCTGCTCTACATTTTCAGAAACTCTGTACAAGCTCGTGCACATAGGTTCTGGGTTGGTATATTTCCTTATGTAGCCTTTGTTCAGGTAAATCAGACACACATGGGGACTATAGGTAGGCAAACATGGGGACTATAGGTAGCCTCTCTTTTTAGCCATCTTTGTTATTGTTAATGAGTCTAACAATGAATTGCCTACATCTTCATCTTTTCAGCTTTGTTACCAGAGAGCTTCTCAAAGGTTCGAAATATTACGTCGGCACTTTAAGTCTCCCATTTTGATTGCCGTGATTTGCAATTTGTGAGTGGGGGCAGTAGTAAGCTTTTTCTCGTGCAGTTATGTTGTTGTCAGGTGCTACATTCTCCTTTGATTGTTCAAGCTAAGGTTCTTGAAAACAGCATAGCCATGTATGCTGCTTCTATTAGGTGTGGCTGACAAAGACAGGGGGCAATTCAGGCACGCGAAACTCACTTACAATCCAGACAGATCCTACGTTGGAACCATCTCGATGTTCTTCGCCAGCTTCGTCCCATCGATCCTGTATATATACTATTGGATCATGATGCCCCAAGTCATATTTTGTTCCCATGATTATTTAGCAAATGCAAAAAAAATTGTTGTTCATATTATATGTATATTGTTGGGTAGGAGTTTTACCCACTAGATATGAATATTAGGAAGGATATATCTTGTAACAGATCAGATTCAGGATCATGTCATGATTTCTTAAGGGCCTCGTGATTGTTTTTTTTCATTTTAAAAATAAAAACACATAGATGATTATCCTAACTATCATAATTGTATAAGCAAGATTATCAGAATAACTAAGCATTTTTCTTCAGATTAAGTATAGAGTTTAGGGTGAGTTTTCTTTTTTATAGATTTATATTGCCTAATTTGAATCAACAAGGACAATGATATTGTAAGGCTTGAAATTTAGACCAACTTTCTATGTCAAGCTGAAATTTGACGTGCCTAATGCTTATATATACGACCAGTAATTTTTTTCAAAATGCCCGTGGCAACGCACGGGCATTCTACTAGTTGTCCTAAAAGACCAAGGTTGATGTTTGAGTTGGGGGGGGGGGTGTTTTTCTATATATATTCCAAAACTAAATCAATCTAAGGGTGTGGAAGAAAAATCTAAAATGAAACACCACGAAACATTGGATCATTTGTTTCCCATTGAAAAACCATTTGTCGTCTTTTGGATGACTTTTTGCATCTTACCAGTGTTTTGTAGCATTACCAACATCGAATAATTGTCCAAAATTTTCCTAAAAACTAATAACATAGTGGAAAACCACTAAACAAGTACATGTATCTTACTTGTCCAAGGACAATCAACCAAAAGTCACAAAAGCTAAAAGAGTGGAGAAGGCATAAAGAGGAACAACAACTCAATTATTATTATTTTTTGCTAATTTCTCCTTTCAGTAATAGGAAAATCATCATTTAACTCGGAAGCGAAAGACAACAACCACAACACCTTGTAATTAAAAGGCAACTATAACCAACTTAAAAGGCGACTTCAAAGTTCATAATCTGGTTGGTATAATTGATGATAGGCTTGCTTCATCAATAGAATCCGATTATAGACTTGCCCCACGCACAAAAAAAATCCGATTATAGACTAAAAACATTGGTAATTTTCAGCTTATACTAAACTTATTTTTGTCTTGAATGGGGCAATCACTTGTGAAATTTCGACAAAACTTGGCTTAAAACGCATGCGAATCCACAAGAAAACCCCAAATTCTCTAAAACCCACCAACACATCTCGTTACCGACTGGACGTCGATTGGACAGTCTCGACAAGGCTATAGGTATACATTGCTTCTGCATGGAGTTCTTCCTTCCTTCCGTTCCAAGCCGATCGGCATGCGATCTGCCACTTTGATATAGGAGGTCAAACAAACTTTGAGCTTTCGGTCTGTTGCACCTACCACTGCCCGTTTCAGGGTGTCCATGACCGCATCAGGTCATCTACTTCTCCCTTCACTGTACGTTTGGTTTGTGCTTTACCTCCCTTTTGTTACCGAGAAACTATTCCCACGACTTTTGTCAAGATCTCTTTGATGAGGGGCTCGAGATGAGGCCTCTTCGGTTTAGCTTTGCCCCGTCCTGGGACTGGGAGGGAGGGAGGTGGAGGCAACGGCCAGCGAAAGACGTGAACTCACATGCACACTTTCCTTGGTAAGTACAGCCTTTCGTACAGGTGGCATCAAAAGAGGGTGGTAGATGGAGGGAAATTAGACAAAGTTGGAGTACTTGCGAGTGTGCTGTTGCGATTCCCTCCTACCTTTACCTTCTCCCAAGTTCATATCGACCTTGCTTAATTAATTAATTAACCGGTTAGCAGCTTCTGGGCTTGGCCCGTACGTGTAAAGTGCGAATGTTAGTTTAAAAAATGGCGCTAATGATCAAGTTCAATTTCCATGTCTTGTCTGGCCTAGGTGTAAAGCACCAAGATTTGATCTGCACTCCTCGAGGAGAAATGCCAGTGAGCCCGCCCGTCCTCGAAAGCGATAAGAGAAGGCCCACGTACGTAACTTACCTCGTGCTGGAGGTTGGAACCAGCTGCATAATTCCTGCGATCGAAGTCCATGGAGGGAGGGAGAGAGAGGAGAGGAGAGCAAACCATGCATGTTCTCGTTGCTCTGCCTCATGGACGGAGAACACATGCCTGGGAGTTGGGATCGGCAGTACCGTTGCGTCGAGGTGTTCACGTTAGGCCTGCATGCACGGACGATGCTTTGAACAATGGACGGCTACCTTGCTCACGAGCGGCCACATGGACAGCCTGAACCCCGTCCGACTCTGATGGATTCTTTGACCCCGAAGGTTGATGATTAGATCGGGCGGTTGGATTGAATCCAGCGCTCTGGCGGCAACGACAAGCTACCAATGGATTAACAATGGCCTTCAAATCATCGCAACAGCAGGGAAACACATCCACGGCTATCATGGCGAGGCCCAGGGAAACACGCGCAAGTTATTCGATCGGACGACGAATTAGTGCGTGCAAACCCGCCGTTCCCGCAAACCAACCCGGCGGCAGAACGCGTCGTCTCCCAGATAGTGCTGCACTTTTCACGGGCCTGGGTGTAAACTCCCTGTTGGATCCACGCAAAGTAGCATGACATGCATGTGTCACCGGCGCGTCGCGAGCACGGTCCGTGCGATTCTTGGTGTCGACTAGGGCTTTGATGTAGGCTACACGCGGGCTTCACGCGTCCATCACCCAACTCGGACAAGAGCTCCGGTCGGGGGAATATATGCTACGCACGTACGTACGCGCGCGCTAAACTTTAGGCAAGTTCATACGGGAGCATCGAACAATACGTATTGGTAGTGGTATATGCTTGCATGGAACAGGTGCGGAGCCGTTGTTGTCAACAACTCCCTCCCTTCTCGAAGTTGAGGCGGAAATTCGTAGGGGCACACAGGTGCGAAATTGTCTCAACTTAAGTTATATCAAAATTCGAGCGAGCTCAAACGGACCAAAGCTCCAAGTTGAGCTGTAAAAAGTGGCTCATGCTCGGTTTGTAACGAACTCGAGTCAATCTCAAGCTAGTTTCGATGTAAATAAGATGATTTTTTATATATAATCTAATATATTTTTAAAACAACATAGGACACAACATAAGGAAAGAAACCTCTATAAATTATTCTACTCAAAACGGTTAAAATATAAAATTTTCAAAGCAGTTTGACGTATTCTCTTTCAACTGAAGACATTTGCTCAATGGACTAGTACTTAAGAGTAAGCAACATTGAATGAACTAGCAAGAGAACAAAACGAAGGTGCGTCTGCTCTCAAATTTTAACATAAATTAACAAGGTTTAACACAAGTTTCACGGCATACTACGTACCATGCACTAAATTTCCTCCATGCTTGAGCAATCTTCCATGTCTGATAGTAGACAAAATAGAGAAAAGATGCACACAACATAAATGATAACAAATTATCCTATTTTCTTTTAATATATATCATGATTGTTTAATACTGGGTTGGGCCCGCCGTTGGTGTTGTTGGGTTTCTTAAAAAAAATACTCACTCTGTTCTAAAATATAAGGCATATTACTTTTTAGAAAAGTCAAACCTTTTAAGCTTGATATAATTTGAAGAGAAATATATCAAAATTCATAGTATCAAATCGGATTCATCATGGAATGAATTTTCATACTTTTTTTGTTTAATATTGAGGATGTTGATATTTTTTGCTTTGAACTTGGTCAAAACTAAAGAAATTTGACTTTCCAAAAAACTAATGCCCTTATATTTTGGAACTGATGAAATATTTAGTTTGGCGGGTGGGGGAGATGATGGAGTGTGTTCTACTTTTATTTATAATGCGGTGATATGATGGGCCTTTTATGGTGTGGTTCTGTGTTATCTGCTAACCAACGTATATTTAACGCAGGATTGGTATGTTTTATAGGCCGGTTGAGGCTGATTGATTTGAAAATTCGTTCGTTCGATCAAAAGTGTAATCCAAATTCAAAATTGGAATACCTCAATTGAATGAAAAAGCTTCATAACGGGAACATAGGGAATTAAAAATTGAATGGGAGAACCCTTGAGAAATTATTGACCAGGTCAAAATCTGGTTGACCGAATTTTAAACTGAAGACCTCAATTAATTATGAGGCCTTAAAAATTAGGAAGCATATTTTATAATATAAAAGAACTGAATAAAATAGCTTTGATAAATTGTTGACCCGGTCACAATCGGATGACCCAATCCCAATTGAAGACCTCAATTGAATGTGGACTCTTTAAAACCAGGGAGAGAATAACTAGATTGTATCAAGTTATCGAGCTAAAATCAAGCGAGTTAGTGTTGGCTCAAGATCAGCTCATTTCTCAATCGAGTTACATAAAGTGGTGATACCTAACTCCTTTTTTTAAGTAGATTTTAAGTTGAGTCAAAATACGAGTCAATCTCGAACGGCTCACTAGCCTCGAACTTTTCTTGTAGCCTACAAGTAAGTACGGGGGCACACAACAACTCACAAATGTCAAACAAATTGGTGCTATGTTTTCTATACACACCAATACGTACGGAGTGATCCAAAACACCATTTTTTATGGTGCGACAACGCTAAAAAAGTCGAACAAAAACGCCAATTTGTTCAAATCGAAGCCTTATGATCTACAAGTACATGATATAAAATAAGAGGGGAAACAAATAAAGAAAAATGAACAAAGGAAAGTAAAATTATGTCTCGTAGGGGACTTGAAACCATCCAAACAACTGTCCTCTTTGACTTTTCCACCTCGCATGAGTTGCCGGCGTGAATTCGAAAAGTGCAAAACCGTTTGCCACGGTACGTGTATCGATCACGACAAAACAATTAGACTTCTTTTTGAGAAGCCAGATCAAGAAATAAATTTTCCGAGGGGTCATGGATGTACGTAGTTAAGTTTGAAAAGACGCCATTTAGTAGAAAAGACACCGTACATGCCCGTTTAGCCTTTTCTTTTCCGAATCAGTTTAGCTTTAGTCAAGTTCATTCATACGGGAAAGTTGGGCAATCTGTACTAGTGCTTGCATGAGAACACCGTGGATGGTGGTTGAGAAGGTAACACTAGATTCAAAAGAAGACGGAGGAAAAATCGCCCATCGCAAAACGATTTTTTTTCAAAACTGGCACGTTTTTTATAGCAATTTCGAAAACTAGCAGTGCTAACATGTTTTTTGCAAAACTAGCACCCCGTCGGTCGTTCGTTGGCCGAAAAGAGAGTCTTCGGTCATCCATTGGCCGAAGAGGGGCTCTTCGGTCAGGCGTTGGCCGAAGACCTGCGGTGCTGGGCCGAAGACCTGTCTTCGGCCAGCAGATAGCCGAAGAGTCCTTTTCTGTCTTTCGTTGGCCGAAGAGTTCATGCTCTTTACGTCAGAGCCTGACCGAAGTTGCATGGGAGTACTCTTCGGCTTACACAAGACCGAAGTGTTATTTTTTCCACTTAAATGCATTATAATTCCTGCACAACCATTCCCCCTCTTTCACATTCCAACTTTGTACTTTCCCGCAACCATTTCCCGACATTCTATCTCGTCATTTTCTTTCCCGCCCTACTATCCCGCCATTTTCCTTCCCGCCATCTTCTTTCCCGCCATTTTCTTTCCCGCCCTTCTTTCCCGCCATTTTCTTTCCCGCCATTCTCTCCCGCCATTTTCTTTCCCGCCTTTCTCTCCCGCCATTCTTTCCCGCCATCTTCTCTTCTGAACCTATAAAACCCCCTCCGCAGTAAGGTGGGTGAGCAGGCAAGCGTAGTCTCGTGAAGATGTCCGGTTATCCTTTCGATCGTAGTTGTTTTCACCCTGGTATGTCCAAAACTCTTCTTAGTTTAGCCGCCAATTTCAAGATAGACAACAGGATAGTTCCATGGGACGAACTCCTCGGTAGTGACATCTTCATGAATGAGTTGGCTCACCAGTTAAGTAGGAGCGGGTGGCCTTCAAGGACCTTTGAGGAGATACGGAAAGAACTTCTCAGGTTGCATGGTAGATGGAAAAAAGTACAATATAAGAGTGAAGCTTTTCAAAGGGCTGCAATAGAAGATACTTGGTTATGGAGCCAAGACAGTAAGGACGAAGACGATCTTTTCATGCCGAGCACCAAGCCCAAGATACCCGCATCGTCGAAGTCCAAGAGTACCGCACCGTCGAAGGGCAAGAGTGCTGCATCAACGGAGGATGACGACGATGACTTCATGCCGAGCACCAAGGCCAAGAGACCCACATCGTTGAAGTCCAAGACTACCGCACCGTTGAAGGGGAAGAGTGCTGCATCAACGGAGGATGACGACGATGACTTCATGCCGAGCACCAAGGCCAAGAGACCCACATCGTCGAAGTCCAAGACTACCACATTGTCCAAGGGTAAGAGTGCTGCATCAACGGAGGATGACGACGATGACTTCATGTAGTTTGTGGGATGTATTTTTCTAGTTAAGTCGTACCGTTTAATTCAGATGTACTTCTATCTTAATTATCTGTTGTAGTCTCTTTGGAAATGTATCTCGTACCGTTTAGTTGAGTCGTACCGTTTAATTCAGATGTACTACTAATATGAAGTAGACAAGTGTCTTGAAAACAAATCAGTCTCTTACATAGATAATGACTCATACATAGATAGTAACACATACATGAAGGATGTCTGATACATAGATAAGTCCTCACACATGAGAATAGTCTGAAACTAACATGGATGTCTCATACATATATAATCATATCACTGCTGGGGAAGGCGACGAGTCTGGACCTTCCTCTGACGAGGACCGGAAGGCGATAAGCGCTGACGCGGTGGGCGAGGGTCACGAAAACCACGACCGTACATAACCTCGCCTGTCACGGTCTGTGTCTCCTGCGTCGGTGGTGGTGGTGGAGTATGATACAGCGGCTGAGAGAAGTCATACGTGTTTGCAGCTTGGTCATCGTCATCGCCGTAGCCGTCTAAGAACGAACCATCACCACTAAGCATCGGCGACTGCACGACATGCGTGAACGGATGCGGCTGGTTGCTGACTGTAGTAGTGAAGCACATGTCAAATTGAATTGCGAACATACACTGCTTAAAAGAAAAACCAAAAGTAAAGTTACCTGGCCCCATTTGTTGATGCCATGCCGACCCCCCTGGTTGTGAAGGATGTGGCTCATGCCATGCCGACCCCCCTGGTTGTGAAGGATGTGGCTCATGCCAGGACGAGCTCCCTGGCTGTGAAGGAGATGGCTCTTGCCATGCCGAGCTCCCTGGATGTGAAGGAGGTGGCTGATGCCATGACGACCTTCCTGGTTGTGAAGGAGGTGGCGCCGGTGAAGCCATGTGCCGTGACTCTGAACAATGCACAGATGGACGTGGCGGGCGAAGTGCTGGACGAGGAACCGCAACGTCCGAAGATCTTCTACATGTCACTGCTGCGTAAATCCCTCGTAGCTTCTCATCAAAACGCTTCAACCATGAGAGGTGCTCTGGCTGTGGGATAGTATCCCCCCTCTCAACCCGCCGCATTAAAGCGGAAACCTCCTCTCACGCCTCGACTGTCAAGTCACTCTGTACATTGAAGAGTTAGCTAATTGTAAATGTTCAGGTTATGACATGAGTACACATATTAGAACCATAATAGAGGAAGTTGGGTACGTACCGCGTGGTGTCTGGTTCCCATAATAAAGGAAGTTGGGTACATATCGCTGGTCAGAGGGGCTTCAATCTGATCAGGAGCAGCACATGGAACCAAGTAGATCCTCGTTGAATGCCTGTAACGCTGCAGATACAACCCGAACTTGTCCCAGTCAAAGGGTCGAACCTCATCCCAGATATGTGTTGGCGCGGTCGTCCATTCTAGAACATAAGGGCCAATGTTCTGAAGCCAGAAATCCATGGACTTGTTCCCTCCTACGCGGCTCAACCTGAAGCCAGAAACGTGGTAAGCAAAAATCTGAAAGCAGTGCTGACAACTAAATTAGAATTACTTACTTGTGCACGTGTGCCGGTATGTGTGGAATAACTGGAATTTCATCCTCTTGACATCGACCGAACTGTCTCATCACCCTATGAAGAGCCATCTCCTTCACCGTCACGTCGAACACCAATCTCGCCTTGGTCATCCAGTAGTGCCGATCTCTAGTGCACAAGTCAGATATCCCAACAGGATACCTAGATGTTATAGCCTAATGCGAGTAGGGCTCCCAGATAACAACATCCTCGTGCAAAGCATCAAACTGCGCCGTGAAGAACGGGTAGCAGCTCTTCACCTGCATACCCGCATACTGTCTCTGTGCATGACAACAAATAAACATTAGTAATAGTATTGCATGGGAAGAAAAAATCTAATAAAATGTTACGTAATACAAAATTACCTCTCTTCGCGCCCAAACAGATCCCACAGTAGGCAAGTCGCCGATATGTTGCACATAAGCCCCTGCTATGTCTACCAACCCAAACGGTTTATCAACGCAGACATAGGGTCGTCCAATAGGGAACCTCTCATATGACCAGAGCTGCAACAATAGTGGACATCCAACCAGACCTGATCTATGGGAGCTCAACATGCAACCTTTGCACATGCCTCTGTACGTAGCTGCCAACACAGCAGAACCAAAACTCCTCTGCATAATGTCCCCTGGGCAACGTGCCCGTGCACCTTCCCAGGACAACCTGTTTCAACACATTTCATGGTATAGTTTGTTCGATTTGATATGTGTGTCCGGAAAACCCTCTGCGTGGACATAGCCCACTTTACCACCGCATATTTTAATTTCTTCTTTGTATCATACATAGAACCTATCTGGACTTGGTTCAGATGATACTGCCATGGAGTCTCATGGCCATCGTTGACCGTGAGACCGGTGGATAGGTCCCGATCCCATGCGGTAGGAATCGGTACCTCCACTTCATCCTCAGAATTTTCAGAATCCAGATCCTCAGCCAGTCCATCCTCGTCCTCTTCCTCCATCACCCTCTACATTTCCTCCCCTTCCTCATCGCCATCAGCAAAACCAGAACCAGCTAATATTAGCGACCGACTACTCTGCCCAGTATCGTTACCACACAAATTTTGTGGCACGTAATCTGGCTCTTCCTCGGGTTGGCTAGCATCCACATCCATTGACTGTGACCCGGATAAATAAATCTCGTTAGCCACTTGACTGCCCTGCCCGGGTTCATACCCCCCCCTCTGGTTGTCCGGTATTCTCCTCCTTCGCCACAGGTTGCACTAGGGCATATGGGTGGATTTTTCGGTCTCTGCAACGCCTTAACAGGGTCAACCACTGCTGGCTCCTATCTATCAGCATCAACTCCCACTTCACATTTTTACACGATTTGGTCCACAATGCTTGAATACTGACGGAACATACCCCGGGATCCAGCCCAAAACTAGTTGTCAACCAGTACTTCAACTGTCTAATGTCCAGTCTGTCCGGGTCTGGAAGTGTCATGCACATTTTTTATACTCGCTAAGATCAACCCCCAACTCATTATATCAAACATTGCCAGGGCCATAGTAAACAGTCAAATTTACTGATTCAGACATTTCAACCTGTCAGACACTTCCATCTCATTAATCACAACGAACAAAATTATTACCCGCTACACTAACTAACCGCTAAAATGACAGCACAAACCAATTAACACTAAAAAAATGTGACGCGTGATTATACCTTCGACGCGTGTGGCCACCTCACGGAGAACTTGCACCAACGAACAACACCAACGCCACCCCCTCGGCGGCAAGAAGCTGCACCTCCTCCTCACCAGCCAAACCGCCTCCTCCTCCTCCTCACCCCACCATGACTCCAACTCACTTGTACGCACAAATAGCTATCCCATAGGAAAAAAATGACCGTAGGACGGTGGAGATGGCTACAATCTACCGTTTCTGTGGTTTGGATTCGAAAATGGGTGGAGAAACGGAGAGATCAGCGAGGGGGGGGGGCGACGTTATAGAGAGGAACGAGAGAGAGAGCTCGTAAGAACAGCCAGAGGAAGAAGAAACTGGCTCGGGCGTTATCCACGAGATCTTCGGTCGCTGGTTGGCCGAAAAGGCCCGTCTTCGGCCGCTGGTTAGCCGAAAAGGTTTTCGGCCGCTGGTTGGCCGAAGAGGCCCGTCTTCGGCCCAGCTCACGCACTCTTCGGCCTACGCGTAACCGAAGAGGCCTCTTTGGTATTCGGCTGGCCGAAAAGGCCCTCTTCGGCCAACGAACGACCGACGGGGTGCTAGTTTTGCAAAAACCATGTTAGCACTGCTAGTTTTCGAAATTGCTATAAAAAACGTGCCAGTTTTGAAAAAAAATCTCGCAAAACTCGGCTGGATTATGCCTATGAACGCATGAAAAAAAATGATTGATGCAACTGCTCTGGTAGGGGAGCAACGTTAGATCTCAACATCGGTATCAAGGGTGCATTCTCTTCGGGGTGAAAACCCATGATCTATCTTAGGTCGGGCAGTGCGACGTCGGCACGTTGTTCCTTGTTGAAGATTATAGCTTAAAGTTTCGGTTCGGGGGTGATAACCCTAGGTTTGATTTTGTTGTTGGACAAACCAACATTGGCTCATGAATATCATTTCTTTCTTGAATGTGTCGTTTTCGAATCTTGCGTCCTTTACTAGATCACATGTCGCTCGGTTTGCAATAGGCAAGGTAGATGCCGCCATAGAGTAGGTCCAATGTGAATGACCTCATTTTTCTCTTTTGTTTTAAGTTGATTTTATCTAGGGGTGATGATATACATCGTTTTTGATAACTAACCATACGTCTCACCCATTCTTGTCGCGACAACACTAGTTATAGTTATAGTTTCTCACATGGATGAAAAATATATATGACCGTGCTATTTTAGAGAATATATTCAACACTGTATAACTGACAAAGCAACTCATTAGCTCCAAGAGTAGGGCGTCACCAGGTGATAATAAGTGGCCTTATATTTTTATAGTTTGTTTTACAATTTAGACCGGCATTTCTAATTTGTGTCACCAGGTTATAGTTTTGCTATCAGCACTTCACACGCTTATTCTATCAATACAAATATACTATGCTCACGAGAGGGCACATCCTGAACCCATGGACATATAAACCCACTTTTCAAAAAATGTATTTTAAGCACGTTTTAAAGTGTCAAAAATTTAAATAAAAATTCCGCGCATACATGTTTGTCAATATGGGTGTGCGACACAAAGTTTTGTGCAAAAATGTATTTTTGTTTTGTCTTTGCAAAAAAGACAAATTCCAGTTCTTCTAAATAGTGTTCCACGGACACATTTTTTTGTCTTTTTTGCATAGGCCACAAAAAAATATATTTTTTCGTGAAACTTTATGCAAGCAAGTAGAACATGGAGTCGTATCCGTGTAACTTTTTTTTAGATTATTTTAGCTTTTGGAAATGGGTTTTTCGAAGTGGGTTCATATGTACCCAAGTTCATCCATGTACTTTTCCGCACCGGTTTACAAAAAAGCCCATCGAGTATATAGAATTGAAGATTGTATATCGAGTGTTACTGGTCGTTAGTCACATTATAGGTGAAATGTAAATTTGAAATTGCCAGGGCTAGTGGATGTGCCATGCTTGGTTACTATTATGATGCGCATAATCTGTTTTGATATAGCTATGGATATCTGTCGTTTATGGTATGTTTAGATCTGGTCCATCACAAAAAAATGCCACTAGATCAATGGCATGCTTTGTTGTTTAGGGGACGTGTAGTCATCCCTCTGTTTTTCCCACACTGTCTCGATTTTAATATAGAAGCACGTGTAACTAAGATCCACTATTATAAGAATCGATGGTATGTTTATTTTTTTATGTTTACCAGTATCACTCACCTCTCTGTTTTTCCCATGCTCTCGTTTCTGGTAACATGGAAGTATTTATCGAGGAAGCAGAGGCCGGTTGCCTGGACCTTCCCTTTTCGAAAGACAGATCTTCACGCTGACCCCGTTTTACCCGGCACAGGGGCCACCGGATAGAATTCGCGTCGCAACAAAACCCGTACGTGGCGACGAGCCCTTGTGTCTTGTGTGTTAAAAATTTGAGCAGTAGAAGCGCGGAGGACGGGAGACAGCAGACAGCCAGGCTGCCCCCCTCGCCCCACCCCGTCCGCCCGTCCGCCCGCCCTCATAAAAGGCGTTGGCACGGCGTCCGCGTGATAAGAGTGACAGTGCTTTCGGCCGCTGCGGTCACCAGCGGAGAACTCGCAGCGAGACCCCTCCCTCCTTCACAGAAAACCTCCCCTCCCTCCCACCACCTGCTCCACCGGAATATCTACCCTTCTCCGCGGAGGACACGTGAGCGAGGAGGCGGAGCGGATGGAGTCCTCTTCGTCTGGCGGCGGCGCCAAGGCGCGGCGGAGCGGCGGCAGCTGGGGCAGCGTGGGCGGCGGCGGCGGCGGCGGCAGCGACCCCTTCGACATCCCCGGCAAGGGCGCCCCCGTCGAGCGCCTCAAAAAATGGAGGGTGAGCTGCCGCCGCTCCTCCTCCCTCCTTCGCTAGGTTTTTGTTTTCCTGGCATGTTTCGACTGATGCGAGCGCGCGGCGGCGAGTTTCCTCAAGTGCTAGTTCGTTTTTGCAGCCTGGGGTTTCTGCTGCTCGTTTCCTCCAGATTTGCTCGGTTTTACTAGGACCCCATGCCGTGCCTAGGGTTTTTGAATCCCAAATTTATCACCGGTTTCTGTTTTTGTAGAGCAAGCTAGTTCCCCGTCTCCGAGCTTAGGGTTCAGAATCCCGCGGTTTTGCCTCGGCATTATGCGCTCGGGCCTGCGTCTGTGTAGATGATTTGGTGGTTTTCCCCGCTTTTCATGGCTGCTAGGGGGACGGGAGCAGGGTTTTCTCCTTCTGACGCTTCCATTCTCATGCTATTTTTTCCTCTGGCATCCGTGCTTGCCTTCAGATTCAGGACTTATTAGCTTCCCTTTCCCTCCATTATTTTACCGACATATCCCCTCCCCACCGCTTTCCGCTTCCACCGAGCGGGGATGCGTCAGTCGGCCGCCTTTGTTCTTCGATTCGATTGCGCGTGCGCAGGGCCCACCGGGCCATTTGTTTGGGTTTGATTCAGGGTAGCTTCGCTTGCCTATTTCGGAATTGATTCGCGCGTCCACTGGCCTTGTGTTGTGCCCTCAATGCTTTTGAATTGTTTCGTTGCCTTTGACGCCGACTGAAGTTGCGTTAGATTTGGGCCGCTCTTCCCTTTCTCGGAGATACGCTCGCTTTTGCATTTTTCTTCCGAATACAGACGATTTCGTAGAACTCTGTAGATGCCGATGCGCATTATAATATTCTGGATTGGTGGAGTTGCTGGCCACGCGTCCAACTGTGGCATTGCTTGAGCTGCCGACGTGCTGGCCTCGGGAGTATTCTAGCAGATTATTGTGCTGGCGTCTCGAATTTGATAATAGTCATACCTAGGTTTGACTCAGCAGTAGGGTCCGAGACTGGTGCAGATGAAGTAGTATTTAATTTTCTGTTGAGAGTGGCCACATTTGCGTCATTCATGTCGGCAAGCAGTCCTAAAGCTTTTTCAAACATCCCAAATTCCCAATGTTTACAATTCCGTATATACACTGTTCGTTCGTTTCGTACATACTCCCAAATACCACTCGAAAACGACACAATCTGTTGTTATCATGTGCGATTCCTCCAGATTTGCTTTGCGATGGTCTTTTCATAAAGCTCTATTATACTAGGGACCAGTGGCCCGCAACTGTCGGACCTCATTCAGAAATTTAACAAGAACAGGAAGGATTAGCTGGACCTTGTTGAAACATGTGGATGTAGGTCGATTTGATCCCCACTGGGGGCCCTGGCAGCCACCTGCACAAGTGGTTGCTGGTCATTAGGGCCGTGATCCTTTTCAGTTCTTTTGATAACTATTCTTTTGTATGTAAACTGTGTTTGCGTCTAACTAACAACTTCCAGCATTGGAGGGACAAATTTGCAGTCGTGTCCAAAAGTGTAGTTGCACTGGACCTGCTTAAACTTTGGAGTATCTGACATGGCATTTAGCCTGCCAGTTTAGTGCCGCAGTATTCTGCACAAACTTTGTGCTGGTGGTGCAACCCTTTATTTATCTCTTGATGAGTCCTTCTGTTTCTCTTTGTGAAATACATGCCAAGATTTGATTAGGATGTTCACATTGTTTATGGTCATCCAGAAAACATTCAATATTCAGTGCTAGGGCAATGTGGTCTTTGCTGGGTGCTGTCAGCAACTGGAGCTTCTCTTTTTAGGAGACTGGACACATGGATTCTTTCTGCTATTGAGTGCTGATCTTGTGGACTGTTCTGAATGTAATCCCTTTGTCTCTTGTCCACTGCAGCAAGCAGCTCTTGTCCTGAATGCATCAAGGCGATTCAGGTACACATTGGACTTGAAAAAAGAGGCACAAAAGGAGGAAGTCATAAGGAAAATTCGTGCACAAGCTCATGTTATCAGGGTATTGTACCATCATGTATTCTTTTTGTTTCATTTAGTTGATTTATGCTGAATTTTCAATTTCCCTGTTCAGGCTGCATTCCGCTTCAAAGAAGCAGCTCGACTTGGTTCTCAGACAAAGGACGTACCAGGTAATTTACTTTCTCACCTACCTGCTTACCAGTCCTGCCTGTGCTCTGTACAATCGTCGTTTGGGTTTGCTCCTTTGAGCATTCCAAGCAAACAGTTTAACAATGCTTTGTATGAACATACTAATATGTGCTATATGTCATTCGATAGTTGTCATATGAATTCAGACTATAATCAAGGGATGTACAGATCAGTTTCGTGAATTTCTGATATAATTGCTTCAATGATGATTTTTTGCAGAAGCACATGCGGATGATGCACTTGGCTTTGGAATTAAGGAAGATCAGCTTACGGCACTGACCAGAGATCATAACTACTCTGCTCTACAGCAGTATGAAGGGGTGAGCTAGTTCTGTTGTCACTGTGCTTCACACTTTTCTGTCATAGTTTGCCTCTTGTAACTTTCCCTACAGATTTCAGGGCTAGCAAATATGCTAAAGACAGATATTGACAAGGGGATTAGTGGAGAGGAGTCTGATATTGATGCGAGAAAGAATGCATTCGGGTCGAACACATACCCGCGTAAGAAAGGAAGAAGCTATATGGTATGAGATGGTTCTCTTATATTTGTATGTCAATTGCTGTTTTCTGTCCTGTGGGCTCACTCGTGGTGTGTTCTCACTGTTATTTAGGCCTTCGTGTGGGATGCATGCAAAGATTTGACACTCATCATCCTCATGGTCGCCGCTGTGGTTTCATTTGCCTTGGGCATATATACAGAGGTGTGAATCGGATCTTTACTTCATCTGTTCTTTTCTTCTGCATGTTGAGCCAGCATCATTCTGCATACTGTATGCAATTTTCATGACTTGTAGCTTGTAACCAAAACACATTGCATCATTAGTTCATCTGTTCTTTAGCATGTTACTCCCGCATCATTCCTTGTACTGTATACAATTTTCATCACCATTCTTGTGTCTGGTTATGAGTGTATGACTCCCATTAAACCGTTTCTGGTTTCTAGGGGATAAAAGAAGGCTGGTATGATGGGGCCAGCATTGCTTTTGCTGTACTCCTTGTTATTTTTGTTACAGGTATGCCACCACAACCATCTTTCTTGCTTCTGGTTATTTCTGTGAGCAATTATAATAATATCAACATTTAGAAGGGTCTGTCCTTGACTTCACTTGTCAGTGTCTAAATTCCTTAAACAGTATAGATCAGTACCTAATAAGAAAATTAGAAGTAGTTGAAAGTGATGCACAGCATGCATTCCTGAAACTTAGCTTAGACATGTTACTTGGCATTTATTATTAACATCTCACAATATTGTCCAGCTACCAGTGACTACAAGCAATCGTTGCAGTTCCAAAACTTGAATGAGGAGAAACAGAACATTCAATTGGAGGTTAAAATTTTAGACTTAGCTTGTTATAAATTGTTTATTCTTTCCCGAATAATGTCTCAGATGTTCTCGTTCAGGTTGTGAGAGGTGGAAGGCGAATCAAGGTATCAATTTATGATTTGGTTATTGGAGATGTAGTGCCCCTCAAGATTGGTGACCAGGTATGCCATTCATCTTTATTTTGGTTGCAGGCATTTTAGAAACACAAGGTGCTAATCTTATTTCTGTATCAGGTACCTGCTGATGGAATCCTTATTAGTGGTCACTCCTTCTCCATAGATGAATCAAGCATGACAGGCGAAAGCAAAATAGTGAGTAATTACCTTTGTATGCCGTTTTTACCTTTTGGAATTAGTTTAGGTGAAGTATTAAGCTGACACCGCAAGCTGGTTGTTAATTGAAGGTAAACAAAGACCAGAAGTCACCGTTTCTAATGTCGGGTTGCAAAGTCGCTGACGGCTATGGTACAATGCTGGTGAGTCTGTCTGTACCTACCAAGTGCGGAAAATGTTAGGGCCTCTTTGATTCAAAGGATTCTCATAGGATTTTTGAAGGATTAAAATCCTTAGGAATTTTTCCTGTGTTGGTCGTTTGATTCGTAGGATGGAATCCCATAGGATTTTTTCCTATGGATTCATTTGTACTACATTTCATAGGAATTCTAGCATCCACTCCAACCTCTTGGAACAAATTCTTTGTTTTTCCTGTGATACAATCAAACAAACTCAAATCCTATAGGAATGCAATGGACATGCCATTCTAAACCTATGTTTTTGCAATCCTGTGAATCAAAGAGGCCCTTAGCTACTTTCAGCTTATGGAACTTTCTGTACTTTGTGATATGAAACAGTAGTGCAGTAACTTCAATTCATATTTTTCCTGTGGAAACAATATATTTAAGTTATTTATTTGATCTTGCTTGAAACTGTTACTTCCTGAAAAAATAATCGCGAAGGTATCGTGATGCTATAACTGTTGTTCATCTCTCACATTTAAAGAGTGGCATCTTTTTGTCATACATGGTTGGCTAGTCTCTCTTTGGCCAACCTGAGTCCGCCTGGCCCAAGTGTAGTTTCTTTTTTAGGTGTTGTCGTAACATATGTTTGTGGTACTAGATATCTTAATTAATATATACGGTCAGGACAGAGGGTAAGCTAGCGAGGTATGTATTGGAGTAGATCATTGATCATGGGGAATCTACTGTATATTACCCAGGTGACCGCTGTTGGTATTAACACTGAATGGGGATTGCTGATGGCAAGCATATCTGAAGATTCTGGTGAAGAAACACCTTTGCAGGTTGGATACTGTAATTGTTATTACCCTACGCATGAGTTCATGTGTTTACATGTTTTTTTGATCGTATGAATTGGCATGATTTTATTATTCTGGAGTAGGTTCGCTTGAATGGTGTTGCTACCTTCATTGGGATAATTGGACTTTCTGTTGCTGTTGCTGTTCTTGTTGTCCTCTTGGCCAGGTATAGTGATGCATTGTATAATTTGGCCAACTAGTTTTGAGGCTCATTTCTGTCTCCTTGTCTTCTTCTAGGTACTTCACTGGGCATACCTACAATCCTGATGGCTCTCCGCAATATGTGAAAGGAAAGATGGGTGTTGGCGAGACAATACGTGGAGTAGTTAAAATCTTCACAGTGGCGGTAGGTTTTTGATTTAGTATTCATGACTGCTGACTTGCTTTTTACAGTTTCTGTTATCTTATGATCTTGGGATGTAATTAGGTCACAATTGTGGTTGTGGCTGTTCCTGAAGGACTACCATTGGCTGTCACATTGACGTAAGCATAAATTTAATGTGTATTTTTCGCGTACATACTAGCAATCACTTACTAAGTTACACTGCATATTTTTGTCAGGCTTGCCTTTTCGATGCGCAAAATGATGAGGGATAAAGCTCTGGTATGCCATTGCTTGCTTGTTGTGTTACTGTGGTGTGTTCCTTGTCGTAACAGTGGGTCTCATGCATTCTCTCGACCTTTGTTGTAGGTCAGGAGACTTTCTGCATGTGAGACAATGGGTTCCGCAACAACAATCTGCAGTGACAAGACTGGAACATTAACTTTAAATCAGGTGGAAAGCTATTTTTTTAAGTATTGCCTTTGTCTTAATATAGGGAAATTCCACAGTAGGATTTGTGATTTCTCAAATATGCCCGGGCCTTGACTCCTTTCCCCTTTCTTCATTGTCACTATTAAGATGACTGTTGTTGAGGCATACTTTGGTGGAGAGAAGATGGATCCTCCAGATAACACTCAAAAGCTATCTGCTCCTGTGTCAACAATGATTATTGAAGGGATTGCTCAGAATACATCCGGAAGCATATTTGAGCCTGAGGTCAGCCTATACTTATAATTTATGTACATGCACCTTTTCATCCATGAATCTGAACATGTTGTTCTTCCTTTCTCATGTTATGGTTCAGCTGTGTGTGGCTACTGACGTTTGTTCAATGTCACAGGGTGATCAAGCTCCAGAGGTGACTGGATCACCGACTGAAAAGGCTATACTGTCTTGGGGGTTGCAGGTATGGCTTCTCGTAGTAGCGTCAGCCTATATTCTCTGTGTCTCCTGCTTGGTAACCATGATCTGTATATTCAACAGCTTGGTATGAAATTCAGTGAAACAAGATCGAAATCCTCCATTCTTCAAGTCTTCCCATTCAATTCAGAGAAAAAGCGAGGCGGGGTTGCGGTGCAAGTGGTAATTCATTTTTATCCGCAGTAGTGACAATTTGCATAATTTTTTATGGGAGATTTATGGTTCTCTTGGCCTCGGCAAAATTCCTTGTCTGGTAACTTTGCATGACATGTCTCGCGATTTTTTTTTGATTGCCCTTTCAATGAACATTGCTGAATTTATACTTTGCTAATAGGTCAAATAGCATCCGTGTCCATCCTATGGGCATGTATTGATAGTTGTACTGCTAATGGTTTCAGCTGATGAATACCATTTCTATGAGTCTATGTCAGTACCCTTCATTTGTTAGATTTGTTCCACACTGTAGTCCACATTCAGTGGGCGGGCTGTAGGAACAGGTTAATTGTATCTAATATCTAATATCATGGTTACTCACAATTATGAGTAACCTTATGCATCTTTCCTGCTTCCTTCAAGGCTTGAACATTTTGTTGTTGTTGAGAAATTAATATCAAGAGAGTTATAGATGACCATGGATGAATATCTGCTCAATTGGCTGCTAATGTGTTATCTCCGACCTCTTCAAGTAATGCTTTTTTCTTTTTTTCTGGAGGGTGACTCTGAGGTTCATGTTTACTGGAAAGGAGCTGCTGAACTTATTTTGGAATCATGCACTAGTTGGGTTGACACGGATGGTTCAAAGCACTCAATGACTCCTGAGAAAGTAACTTCAAATTCCCATCATTTGCTCAAGTACAGTATGGTTGCAACTAACTAACTAACTAACTAATTACTGTTTAAGGCTGCCGAGTTCATGAAATTCATTGAAGACATGGCTGTTGCTAGCCTTCGCTGTGTCGCCTTTGCATACAGACCTTGTGAGATGAGTGATGTTCCAAAGGAGGACCAGAGGGCTGATTGGGTATTACCCGAAGATAACCTGATTATGCTTGGTATTGTGGGAATAAAGGTAAGTAGAAAACCTGCATTTTAAGCTATTAGCCATGGTATTTTTTCGATAGCTCAGCTCTCCTTGATATTGTGATTAGTGGTTGACAATTGTGTCATTGTTTGCATTTGCATATGCGCATATCGTGTGCGTTTGCATACATGCATATTACTAGTTCTACTGGCATTACTTGTTCTCTCTCTCTCTCTCTCTCTCTCTCTGACCCTCTATCCAATTTGTTTCCACTAAACTGTTCGTCTGGAGAGGTACTAATCATATCTCAAAGAAGTAATACATGCTAAAATTCTGAGTAAAAGCTATAGAAAAAGAAATACTGTTGGACATCTGTTTGCTGCTCTTTAGACACATAACCATAAGGATTGCTCCTAACTCAGTGAATTTTTTATGGTAGTAATGAAGAAGCCTGTACTAGTAACTATAATAACATTTCTAGTGATAATAACCTTTTTTTTTTATCATTTATTGAAATTTTGCATGCACAAGAAGCATGAGCTACTACCAAATCTGTAAGCGATACCAGCATATCTATAACTTGCATGAGGCCATTCTCTTTTGTTTCTTGCTTTAGTGATTATACTGTACTGACATCTAGTAGCAGCCTTTCCATGTCATGAACCATTTAGACCTTCATTGGTTTGCAAGAATTTACAACTAATTCACTTTGCAGGATCCCTGCCGCCCAGATGTTCAAGATTCTATTCGCTTGTGTACGGCAGCTGGCATTAAGGTATTTCTTATATTCTTGTGCGAGTCAGTGATAGTATACTTGTTTCTGCCATATCTTAGTAACTATATACCATGAAGACTAGACGGTCTTCATTTGATGAGTTCCATAACTTTGTTTTGTACTAGCTATGTCAGCCAAGTATTTTTCTGGTTCACTTGTATTCAGTTCATTTTTTGAATGTCTAGGTCCGCATGGTCACCGGGGATAATCTTCAAACTGCCAGAGCAATTGCCTTGGAATGTGGTATTCTTACTGATCCTAACGTATCAGAGCCAACCATCATTGAAGGGAAGACTTTTCGGGAGTTGTCAGATTTGGAAAGGGAGGAAGTTGCTGATAAAATTTCTGTATGTTTATTCTCCTCAACTACTTGCATCATGTTGATTTCAGTGGATAAAACCTATAAGTAGATTACAACCATGTAAGAAACTACAGTTTAACTGTCAGTGTGCACTATGTGCCAAACCAGCAAGTGTTACACCCAACCCTTCACTTTCTGGGCATGCATAGATACTGTAGAGTGATTTGTGTTTGTTTCTGCGATTTCTTGTTCCCGGCAAGATTACATGAACCTGGGAGGTGGGATGTAGTAGTGAAGATGATTTGCATCAGTGTTGTAGGAATCAACCGAACTTTTGTTTGGCGCACACTGTTATCACCTAAATCTCCTGGTATCCATTTGTGTGTTTTAGGGTTATGTTTGTGTTTTGTCTGTGTCTACCATCATGTGCTAAAATGTTAGGCATGAGTGAACAAAGTTTTTTTTCCCATGATTAAAATTATGTGCTATTTTGGCTTAATTTGATGTTTCCATGTGTTCAGTTTATACTAATTGCTTTATGTTTTGCATATCATCTCTATTTTGCCCTTTCAATTAAGTGTACTCTCTGTACATTGTTGCAGGTTATGGGGAGGTCTTCACCGAACGATAAACTTCTACTTGTTAAGGCACTCAGGAGCAGAGGGCATGTTGTTGCTGTAACTGGTGATGGCACAAACGACGCCCCAGCACTGCATGAGGTTTGTGAATTGCTAATATTCATATTGTTTTGCATCAAGCTGTGAAGCAATCTTCACGACATTGTTCAAGAACCACCATCCAAGATTACTTACACAATTTTGAATTTATAGGCCGACATTGGTCTCTCGATGGGCATCCAGGGAACTGAAGTTGCTAAGGAGAGTTCTGATATTATTATCTTGGATGACAATTTTGCTACACTCGTGAGGGTATGTACATTGTGTCCTCATTAATTATTTTTAGCAGATTTTTTTTTCTCTCGTTAGCCTTCCACTACGACAACATCTGATATTTGTTTCTGGATTTAGGTTGTAAGATGGGGACGTTCAGTTTATGCAAACATTCAGAAATTCATTCAGTTCCAGCTGACTGTGAACGTTGCAGCCTTGATAATTAATGTAGTTTCTGCTGTCAGTTCTGGTGACGTGCCACTGAATGCTGTCCAGGTTCGAATTCTTCCAGATCACTGGACAAAGTTCTTTTTCAAGGCTGTGTTTTTTTATGTCTCACTGTAGTTTGTTTAAGTTTTTTTCTTTCTTTCTGCTGGTATACTGAACCGCTTATAAGTTGACATGAATTGCTCATTCCAGTTTCTGTAATAATGGGTAATATTGTATGCTTTTTCCTCCCTTGTTTACAGTTGCTCTGGGTTAATCTAATCATGGACACGCTGGGAGCACTTGCATTGGCGACTGAGCCACCAAACAACCATCTTATGCAGAGAGCACCGGTTGGACGGAGGTTTGTTCTCTTGAGTTATTGTTGCTCAAATATCTTCGTTGGTTTTGGCATAATTTAAGCTCACTTATCTTGCAAACTTCATACATTGGAAGTGGTTTGCCAATATCCCTGATAACATATGTTTTGTGGACCCCACTATGCGAAGTAGGTATAGCGCACATACAGATATGTTTTTCTTTCCTTGTTAGATCAGATGTCATGGAATTGTGCTTGTGCCAACATAGTTTGCTTTCTGCATGCTGACGCTGTGCCCACATTGTTGTTTGCAGGGAGCCTTTGATAACAAATATCATGTGGAGAAACTTGCTCATCATGGTATGCTATATATGCACTTTACTCTTCATAATATCCGTGGGTCATTCTGCTGCCTAACTTATTGTTTCTTTAGGCTTTCTACCAAGTTGCAATCCTCCTTACTCTCAACTTCAAGGGCCTGAGCCTCCTACGGTTGGAACATGACAACCCAGCGCATGCTGAAATGCTGAAAAATACCTTCATATTCAACACATTTGTTCTCTGTCAGGTGAGTCATTGACTTTTGCTCTAGTCTGACTCAGAAATACATACAGTTGATATGGTGGGGTTAAACATAACCTACAATCTTGTCTTCTGCAGGTGTTCAGTGAGTTCAACGCCCGGAAACCAGATGAACTGAATATTTTCAAGGGCATTGCCGGGAACCGCCTCTTCATTGCCATTATAGCCATAACGGTTGTGCTCCAGGTAAGAAAAGGGCGCAGAAGTAGTTCTGTATGCCACATGAAGTGATCTAAGTTCTGCTATTGTCATTTGCTCATTCCTGTATTATATATGTGCAGGTGCTTATCATCGAGTTCCTTGGCAAGTTCACGGCAACAGTCAGGCTGAGCTGGCAGCTGTGGTTGGTGTCCATAGGTCTTGCTTTTATCAGGTACAAGTTCTATTTAGTTTATGAAACAGAACATATATATCTTGTACCCCCGTTTAAAACTTTAGCTGATGGGATTTTCCTCTTCTTTGTTCAGCTGGCCGTTGGCACTCGTGGGAAAGCTTATCCCTGTTGCAGACCGTCCGTTGTTAGAGATGTTCTCTTGCTGCTGCCCAGCCAAGAAAGAGGGTATGTCATGTTCCACATCGTGTGCTTTCTTTCTTTCCTTGCCTAGGCTTGACTTCATGTTGCCTTTGGCCCGCTATCCTCCCGCGTCTTCTTTTGTCGTTGCGAAAAACTATCCTTGCATATCTTCCACGCTGATCATGCCTCACATAACTTTCCATGTTGTGCAGCTGATGATGTGAAGGAAGACGACGGTGTGAAGCAAATCGAGGTGGTGTGAAGTGATGGGCTGGCGTCGAGGAGGACCTTTGCAGTTTTTGCGTGGAGTTTTAACATGATCATCGGGGCTGTAATTATCTGGTGATTTGGATTTGTAAATACACTAGGTTTGAAGTGGATATTAGGTCTTTCTCTTTTGGAGATCTGCCACGCTATCTTTAACAACACGCCTGACCGTGCCCCCCCTGGTGGCTGACTTGGAAGCTGGAATTTAGCTCAAAATGGATCTTGGAAATGAGAACCGACAGTTTGTCTTTTGTTGCTTTTCCAGTTCGTTTATTAATCTGCTCTGCTATTTGCGTGCACATTATTTTCTTGACAGCTGGATTCAAGAAAACTTTGGCTGCAAAACTATTTCAAAACCTAGTGTGGTCAAAACCGGAACGAATCATCTCTTCCTTGATTGCCCACTTGCAAAACTACTATGGCGAACTGTTCATATAGCATTCAACATTAATCCACCAACGAGCATTAATGAGCTATTTGGGACGTGGCTTAGTGGAGTAGACGTAACTATAGCGAATCTTATCCGGATTGGTATAAGTGCTTTATTTTGGGCTACATGGAACATTGGAAATGATATGATTTTTAATGACAAGAACTTCAATAATTTTTTGCAGGTTATTTACAGAGCCACGTCTTGGATCCGTACGTGATCGTTACTCACTCATACGGAATCCAGGAAACTTATGACAATTGGGTGCAACCGGTGGGAGACGGTTGCACGGGTTATCTTCAGCCGATTTGGATGACGACCTAATAATAGGCTAAGTGTATAGACATCGTAGCCTACTTTTGGTTTCGCCGGCTATGTCAGTTTTTATTTTACCTTTGCATTTATTTTTATGCTCACTTCATGAGCACTATGTGGATCTAAGACTTTGTTTTTGAACTTATTCAATAATATGGCTGCATGCATCGATTGATGCAGAGGGCGGGGGCTTCGTTCCTCCTTTAAAAAAAACCCGGAACGAATCAGTCAATTCTGAAGATCAGTATACATTGCCTCGTTGATGGTTCCAAGGTGTAACCACTAGTGCCTTGACGCTAAGCGATGCTGCATTTGCTATGTTATTGCGTTCAGGTGCTGGTTCGAGGTGACACGGCGGGAGCAGGCATATGTGCTGGATTCGTTGGGTTCGGAGTTACAGGTGCTACGCCACACATGCGTTGAAAATTGAGTTAGAATCATGTGTCATGCGCACATATGTTCGTTCGTCCTTTCCCGTGCTGTTAACACACCCATACTACCCCCTCCGTCTGTCTAAATATAAATGTATCTAGTCATGTTTTAGTGTTAGATAAATTTGTTTCTTGACAAATTTTAGACAAGAATTTTGAGACGGAGGTAGTATTTTTCAACCTTTTGTTCACACATGTGCAGCAGCGTAGACGTGTTCCTTGTACTGCTCACGGGTTAGAACTATGAACGACAGCAGAACAGGATCGATGGATCTACACTGTATGTTGACGAAGTTGTCATGAAAAACACACAAGAAGTTGCCGAAAGGCGATGGAGACAACTGACGAGATTAACCGCATACGCGTAAGTTGCCGCTTACGTTGAGTCATCCACGGAGAAAGAGGGCAAGGTATGCAGCGTAGCAGCCGGATCCCACAGCAATTGTTGACGTTCTAACAGCTCGGGGTTCTCTCACAGTCACAGGGAAATAGATGAAGATTGGAGGCCAGCTCTACACCTGTTGTGGTCACACTTCTGGTGTTTCGGTCTCTTCTAATAACTGCAGCGATCATCCTTATCCGAACATTTACATAGTTTTGACCCCTTGATGCTCTGCAACTTTGGATAATATCTGATCGTTTTCACTTGATGTGATTTAAAACTCACTTGATGAGCATCGTTCATCATGTTTTATATCTGCTTTATGCTACATTCAAAGTCAATAAAAGTTTCATTTGTCGAAATAGCATAACTAGGACGTATACAACTAAAAACTAACAATCCAACAGCGAACAAAAAGGATATCGTGACATAAGTAATGTCATTATATAAGCCCAAAACTGTGCCTATGTCGATGGAGGTATGGTCCAATCCGAAGATTATGCTACCACTCATGCTGCGTAAAATCCCAGCCACTCGCTTCAACTACATACATACCGTCGTGAACAATTCTCGTTACTTTGTTCGTTGTAGTGTAGAACACATACGAAGCCAATACGTACGACGATGGCTTAATCTCTTTGGATGAAAGGTAAGATTGAGCTTGAATAGAGTGCACCCAAACAAGGCGTTAGAACATAAGAGCGTTTTTTACACTACCCTAGTGTAAAAAACGCTCTTATATTATGGGACGGAGGGAGTATATAAGACATGTACTTGAAAGAGGTGTGACAACGGAATAAAGCTTATTTTTTCAGTCAAAAAGAGAGAATGTAGTTCATTTTTGCACTTACATGATAGCATGGGTGGTCGAGAGGTGCTTATGCAAATATCCAATGCTAAATTAATACTTCCTCCGTCCAAGATTGTAAGTAGATTTTGGAAGTACTACTGGTAAGAATACGTTGCACACAGAAGCATCCCACGTCCAAATGAGTAAATGAAGCCACGTAGTTGCTTTGCTAATTTCCGTAAACACCAGTCACCACGCTCCGTGCCTTGGAATGATCCACGTCAAAAGAGCTCCTTGCCACACCACCTTCTCCTTATCCCCGCGAATCATGCATGGCCTGCACACGCGCACAACAGAATTCCGCGGGCATCCCACTTGGCTACAGTACAGGCGACCGTTCCGCCGGGGATCACCGAAGTTGAGACCCCTCCCGATGGAGCCTCACCCTCGACGCCTTGCCGTCCGTCGCCGATCGCGCGTCGCCTGTCCCGCTTAACGCCTTCCTTTCCTTCCCGTCTAAGCTAGTGACAGTTAAAAAGACCGATGGGGATACGGGAGAGGGTCCATTCCATACACCTCCCCGTCACGGGATAGAGATGGTCCTGTCCTGTGTTACCCTTACATACACCGGCCCTTTTCGTTCTGTTTTCCCTTAGCTTTCGGGCATCCTTGATTCGGTGCACACGACGGAGCCGGCCGGGTCGGGATGAAAGCGCAGTCCTCCCTCCTCGATCGGGATATGTGTTCATTCTCTGCTTGTCGATCGTTTGCTAAAAACACGCATGTACTACCTCTGTATCCCATCATACTAATACTAATATAAGACGTTTTTGCAGTTTAATTATGGGAACTAGCCAGCTGCATGCACTGCCCAGCTCCGGTCTTGAGTCGCATGTGTAAACCAGTCCGGTATCTTTGTCTTTTTTTTTTTTGCGGGGTGTATGACTTTGTCTTGTACGCACGCACGTACGTAACACGCTCGACTTGCTGCTGCTTTGACTTAACAAGGGATGGGTGCCAGTACTACGCATGCTGTACGGCACGTCTGTATTTTCCACACTTCCAAGTCTTGCGCTCGAAATTTCTTCTCCTGTATGTAAACACCTAGGTCCATCGATTATACGGCGCGATTAATCCACTGTCAAATGTCTAAAAAGTCAGAACAGGCTTGTGAGACGTACGGGATCGCCGGCGCGTGTCAGCAAATCCCCGCAGATTATGTTATCAGTTTTGTTAAAGCACATCTAGATGTGTCATAAGTATCGCACATCTAAGTCTTAGGTCATTGATCTTACGTGAAGATTCGTATGAGTATATTTTTTTTCATTTTTTTTTCATTTATATATTTGAATGAGTCACTTAGATATAAGTAGGACACATCTAGATGTGGCATAGACACACCCGTATGTTATATATGCATGGGGCCGAATGGGACGTATGAATAGCCTGCGGACGGAAATTAACCGCTGTCAATGACCAATCTCTTTTTTAGCCCTTAGTCACGACTCTGCAGTTAATCCGCATATGCCCGGCTGGGTTTATCGTTCATGGATCCGATCTTTTTTCCATGGATGGATGTGTATAATAAAAGAGACTATCCAACTAGGAGTCTGGGACAACATACCAAACTACCAAATGACGTTGTAAACCAACCAGAACAAGTGACAATTGGGTACTAATCAATTAAGTGACGCTGATCTCTGTCCAGCCGATTGCTAATCAACCGAAGTTTACTTGAAATCTGTACTATAACATAATTTTGCGTCTGCAGCAGCCAGCAGCGTGCTTCAAAGTCCATGAACACGCACCGGACGCATCCTATAATCCAAGGAGAGATCCACAAATATTGTTTTATGGGTGGTTAGGAGGTCGACAAGCACAAGTTACCCAATGATGATGCCAGCGGCCGTACGTTATGTACTTGATTCCTTGAAAATCTGTGGGCGCTTACCGAACATAAGACAAAACAATCGAGGTCGCATTATCATTTGTACTAATAATCATGTCTTGCCGTGCTAGCTAACATGTTACACGGACGGCAGTCGGTCTTGTTTCCGTCTGGTTGCTCCAACGGTCAACTATCGATCCTAGTACGTACGCCCGTACAGATCGAATATGTGTCTAGCTGGCCTGGGATGCATGTGCTAGCCGCTAGTGGCCAAATCGACACCAAGGTCAACTTCTCTGCGAGAGTGCTTATCCGTTACAAAACTCCCACTTGGCACATATTTTTCTTGCAGATCAGACAACATGTAGATGTTACGTGTTAATTTGTGTATTTTTTTGGAAGATAGTTGGCTACTTGGTTGTAGCTAGGTACCCACCCCCCTCTCCACCCCTCTTTATTTCCGCCGACGGACGCCTTCCTCCGTGCTCTGTCATGGTGTACTCTTCCGACAAAATTACTTGATTAAACGTTTGAATTTGAAATGAAAAATTTAAACCTCCGGGCTGGAACTTTCAACTTTGAGTAATTGTATATGTCCTCCCTCTCTTTCTCTCTCTCTCTCTCTCTCTCTCTCTCTCTCTCAAAAGAAAAAGATGTATGTCTATTCGCAAAGAAAAAGGAGTGAGCGTATGTCGTGAATTTTCTGTAATTGAAAGGTGGCAGAATCTAGGGCGAAGTGCGATGAGGAAGAGGATGCGTTATTTATGCGATACTCAAATCGAATCTTGACACAGATCGAACTACGGCCACCTGGTGGGTATCAATGCCTAACTGAAAATTTTGCCACATGGAGAAGATTGGCAGGTGGCAACAACCTTGATTTGTCTAGTTGATGTACCACTCACAAGCTAGCAACTACGTACTGACATTGTTGTAGCAATTTGTTAGAATAGCTAGTGAGAATCTATTGCCAGGTGCCTCAGCTATGGACGTTAGTTTGGGAGCTTGCACCACAAGACGCCGATCATAAATATATGATTCAAAATTTGATGTGGTATTGTTCTAACTCTTATTCTGCAATATGTCTATGACATTTTTTTTATGAAACATGATTTGAACAAAGCTCGAAACCTGAAACTTCTGTTGTCAGCCTTTGAGCAAATGTCGGATCTTAAAATTAATTTCATAAAAGTGAATTGTTCTGCTTTGGAGAACAGTTGAGGCGGCGGCCGATTATGCTGACACATTTGGTTGCGTACAAGGCAATTCCCGATTAAATATCTGGGAATACCAATTCATTATTGGTGTCTCACAATTGCGAAGTGGAAGCATGTAGAGGAGCGGCTAGAGAAACGGTTGAGTAGTTGGAAGTGAAGCCGCTCTGAGTTGGAGGACGATTGGTTTTGATTAATTATGTCATCACAAATATAATATCTATATGCTTTCTTTCTTGCAACTCCAAAAAAAGTCCTACAAGGACTGGACTATTTTAGATCCAGATCCTTTTGGCAATGAGATGATGAAAAGAAAAAAAATACAGACTGACCAAATAGAGAGTTGTTTGTAGGCCGAAAGACAACAGTGGCCTTGGAATTCATGACCTTAGGTCGAGAACGAGGCCCTACTTAGTAAATGGTTGTTCAAACTTCTTACTGGGGATGGTGTTTGTCGAATCATGCCGCTCAACAAGTCTGTAGGGCAAAAGGTGATGTCTCCCGCATATTGAAAACCTAGGGACTCACACTTTTGGGCTGACCTAGTGGCGAGGAAAAACATCTCTTTCGTTTTTGATCTTTCACGATGAAGGACGGGCCAGAAACGAGAGACATCTGGCTAGCCAATGCCAGTGTCCAAAAACAATATCCAGACTTGTACAACATTGCCCGCGATACAAATAATACTACGGTGCAGGTGGTCAACTCATTCCCGCCGAATATTTCGTTTAGGCGAGATTTAATTGCATTCCGACTTATGTCATGGCATAATCTCTTATCCCGTCGAGATTCGATTAACTTGTCAAAAGGTTGAGATGTGTTTTGCTGGAACCTCAGTACATCGGGGTCTTTCTTAGTAGTTTTTATTTATCATGCACTCACGCATTCTGAGGTAATAGTGAGCAATAACAAGAAAATTGAAACGAAGATTCCACAAAAAGTTAAAATCTCCATGTGGTATCTTTGTAGAAGAGTTATACTAAGCAAAGGCAACGTCGCACGACGCAACTGGCCATGGAGTAAAAGGTGTTGTTTGTGTACCCATGGTGAGACAACCAATCACATCTTTTTTCAATGCAAGTTTGCACGCTCTATATGATCAGTCATCCAAATAGCATCAAATTTGTATTAGCCCACAAGTGTTGCCAACGTTTTTGGTCTTTGGTTGGGCGATGTATGAAATAGATTCAAAACGCTAATAATGGTGGGAGCATGTGCCTTCCTATGGTCGTCTTGGCTATGTAGAAATGATTTGATTTTCAATGACAAAAATGCTTCTCCTTTATAGGTTATTTTCTTATGTTCCTACTCACTTCGTACGTGGTCTACGCTACAATGGGCGGAGTATCAACCGCTGTTCAAGGAGGTTTGTACGCGATTGGAGTAGGTGGCTATGGAAGTTTTTACACAACATGTGGGTATAGAGGTTTTTAGACAACATGTGTGAAACATAATCTCCGGATCGGTCCATCACCCATTTCATCACTGGCATAGTGTCGGTCTACATGACTCTACTCTTGCCGAATTCTCCAGTTTTTTCATTGCTTTTTTTAGAATGTTGGTGTTTGGCTGTCTGCATGCTACTTATGTAGAGGCCGGGCGATACTCTTAATGCTTTGTATAGGCTTGATACTACATTTTGAAATAATAAAATTAAGCACCCTTTATCGGCGGACGGTGGTGGACCGTTGTGCGTGTGGCCCGACGTATGATGGCGGGGCTAGGTGCGGTGGGCGACGACAGGCTGCGGCCGACGAATCATTCTGGTGACGTTTCGAAGCGCCCCGGCTTGCTCGAGTAAGGTACTTTGGCACTATGGCATGCGAGTGTTGTCGAGCGACGCGCGGCAACCACATCGTCCACGCGTGGAGGAGGTGGGTTCATGCCTGACTTGGGAGGCAGCGTGCGGTGGTGGCGTGCGGTTTGCTGGAGTCCTTTTGTGTATATCTAGGGTTGGCGATGGAAGGTCTCACAGATTGGACAAGGTCCAACATGCTAAGGCCAGCTACTCCAGTGGGCCCTTCCTGGGCTGCCCCAGAGATGATGCTGGCTAACCCTTTGGATTTGACAAGGTATGGATTCCTTGCACGTGGAGCGGCGTTGGTGTGGCCAATCCTGACCGTGCTTCGGCACGACAGTGTCACTCATCCACGAGTCGTGTCAATGTTGATAGTTTGGCGACTTGTTCCGCATGTGGCGGTGGTGTGTTAGTCTTGGACGCCAGGGCGGTGACCCTGGATGGTGAGTCTACACGTCCAACTCTGTCGCGGGAAGTGTGACAGCGACGGTGACGTCTCCTCTTAGCTATTTCGGTAGAAAGGGGAGGGATGGATGGTGTCCCTAGTGTCCTCGCGTCTTCGGCAGTGGAGATCCTCTGTACAGATCTGGAGGCCATGTGCGAGCGGCCGCAGTCCTCCTTGTGTGGTGGGTCGACAACCGTGAGTCTGTGTGTGGCATTTGTGTGGGGTCCAAGCGAAAACTCCATGCTTCGGCATCTGCAGTGACAACACCTATGGGTGTCGCTTCCCTTTGGGGGGCGTTTGAAAGGACGTGGATGTCGCCTAGAGGGGGGTGGGGTGGGGTGAATAGGGGCTTTAAAATAATTACAGTTTAGGCTTGAACAAATGCGGAATAAAACTAGCGTTTACTTTGTCAAGCACAAAACCTAAAACAACTAGGCTCCCCTATGTGCACCAACAAGTTATGCTAAACAAGATAACCAACTAAGTAATAGCAAGATATATAACAAGAAACAATATGGCTATCATAAAGTAAAGTGCATAAGTAAAGCGCTCGGGTAAGAGATAACCGAGGCACACGGAGACGACGATGTATCCCGAAGTTCACACCCTTGCGGATGCTAATCTCCGTTTGGAGCGGTGTGGAGGCACAATGCTCCCCAAGAAGCCACCAGGGCCACCGTAATCTCCTCACGCCCTCGCACAATGCAAGATGCCGTGATTCCACTAAGGGACCCTTGAGGGCGGTCACCGAACCCATACAAATGGCAACCCTTGGGGGCGGTCACCATACCCGTGCACTTTGGTAACCCTTGGGGGCGGTCACCGGAACCAGTACAAATTGCCCAGGGCAATCTCCACAACCTAATTGAAGACCCCGACGCTTGCCCGGAGCCTTACACCACAACAATTGAGCTCCGAGGCACCACCAACCGTCTAGGGTGCCAGAGCACCCAAGAGGAACAAGCTCTAGGGTACCAAGCACCCAAGAGTAATAAGCTTCTCAACTTTTACTTCCACGTATCACCGTGGAGAACTCAAACCGATGCAACTAATGCAATATCAAGAACACACGAAGTGGTCAAGTCCCGCACTCTCAAATTCCACCACAACAACAAAAGCTATGGAGGAATATGAGAGGAAGAACAAGGAGCTCACAAAGAACTCCAAGATCTAGATCCAAGGGGTTCCCCTCACATAGAGGAGAAAGTGATTGGTGGAAACGTAGATCTAGATCTCCTCTCTCTTTTCCCTCAAGAACTAGCAAGAATCATTGAAGGGATTGAGAGATAGCAAGCTCAAAGAAGGTCAACAATGTGGGGACAATACGAGCTCAAAGGATAAGATCCATTGCGGAAGAAGATCCCCTTTTATAGGAAGGGAAAAATCGAACCGTTACCGCCTCAGCCCACACACAAGCGGTAGTACCACTTCCATGAGTGGTACTACCGCTTGGGCGGCAGAGCCAGCCACACAGTGCAAAGGCACGAGGCCACGAGGCGGTAATGCCGCCGGAGCGGTACTACCGCTCGCCCCAATGGTACTACCGCTGGGGTTGAAGTGCATATGCTCCCAAACAAAGAGAGGCAGTGGGGGCGAAGGCAGTTCCGCCTAAGCGGTACTACCGCTGCCCGGAGCGGTACTACCCCTAATAAGAGGTAGTACCGTTGCCTACTACCGCTCATGGTTTGCTAGGCGTTCCAGGCCCAGAAAGAAGGGCGGAAGTGACACAGTAGTAACAGGTGGTACTACCGCTTGGGAGCGGTACTACCGCACCGTACTACCGGCCAAAACCCGCTGAATCCGACACGAAAAGTCGAGACCCCGAAGCCAGCGCTATAGCGCGTGGCATTGGGCAATGGCACTGCCGCCCATAAGCGGTACTACCGCTGCCCAGAGTGGTACTACCCCTAATAAGAAGTAGTACCGCTGCCTTGCGCGGTACTTCTGCTTGGTTCCCTTCAGACCAGAACAAAGGGAACAGATGAATGCAGGAACACTAGAACTGCCATAACTTCTGCAATTGAGCTCCGAATTGAGCAAACTCAAGCTCGTTGGATAGAGGACGACACGAGCTATCCAAAAATGGTAGTATAAAAATGCAAATGATATAGATATGTGAAACCTCTATGAATGAAGAACCGGCAAAGACTCCAACATCGAAAACATCATAGAAGATGCATATGAACTCCGTTTTCGATGAACTCGAGCTTGTCATAAAGATGACCATAAGCTCTAAAACTCACAAAGAGAAACACCAAACAAGAACCAAGAAAGATGATGCAAGCATGCAAATGGTTTGACCTCTCAACGAACGATACTATCAAGCTATTCACTTGAGAGCCCCCCTTAATAGTACGACAATCGATCCTATAACCCGGTCTCCCAACTACCACCATGAGACCGGTAAAATAGAAAACCTATCAATGGAAAACCTTTTCCTTGTGCATAGTCCACTTGAGCTAGATTATGACGATCTTGTCCTCAAGATGGACCACCTTTCTTGATTGCGCCGGCTCGATGAAGACTAGTAGATTGCTCCCCTATACTCCACTATGGGTGAGCCTCTCTTCGGCACATCTTCACATGCACATTATCACCATAATGGACGACAAGCTTAAATCATGTGATCTCTTCGTGATGCTCCACTTGAACTTGCACACCTCAACTGTGATGATGATCACAACTTCATGTCATCCTCCATGTGTTGTATGAGATCTTCCTTTTGATGCATGCCCATGGAAACATACCTAACCCACAAAGAACACTCACAAAGATCATGGGTTAGTACACAAAGCGTAATGCACAACACTTAACATACCATGAGATCACTTGATCCCACTTGGTACATCTTCTACGCTTTGTGTGTTGATCAACTTGAATCACTCTTTGCCTTAGTCTTGATCAAACTTGTATCGTATCTTCTCTCTTCATAAAGATGATGTCTTGAAGGTAACCATGAATGTTCCCACAATGTTCTTCTTCGAGACATGCTTGCAATAAGCTCAACTCTCACATGACCAATCTTTGGATAAATCCTTGAATGCCACCTTGGTCATCACATAAACTCCTTGAAACCAACAAATGGACTTCAAGAAATGCCTATGGACAAATCCTTAATATAACTCAAGGCAACCATTAGTCCATAGGGATGTCATCAATTAACAAAACCACACATGGAGAAATGTGATCTAATAGCGTTGCTTTGGGTCCCCTAATGGTGCTAGGGTCCAGGGTGAAAACCTTAGTCCAACTTTCAAGATCGATGACGGTGGCGCCATGTGTCATCACCCTCCCAAGGGCATCTTGGCAGACCCTTGGTCGCTCTCGATTGCATATGGCTTACGGCGTTGCGTTTGCCGCTTCCCTGGTGTATCGTATCTTAGTCACTACAGTGGGAGTGAATCCATTGATCTCCTTATCTTTTAAACGCGTCTCCGTGGTCTTCGTTCTTGGTCCTTGCTGTCTGAAAGCACAACATGCTCCCTTGGTGGTTTTGATAATTCATGACAACATACATTGTCTCTTGGACTAATACCTTTACCTAGTGTATTTCAGATACAAGTCCATGGAGAAAAGGATTGGCAAAAGGAGATTGTGGAATACCCCAAGATGCAAGGAAATAGGTTGGCAAAGCTTCAAGCAAGAGGACTCTACATTTTACATTTGTGAGAAATCACTTTGAGTCCATAGGAAAGCCAATACTATTAAAAGGGGGTAAGGTTTTGCTGGTGAACAATATGCTCAAACGTGCACAAGTGATAGTCGCCAAAAACATCCACAAGCTCTCCCACTAAAGTCTGTCCTAAGCCAAACACTCAAAATCGGTGCAACCAACATTCCAATCCCGGTGCCACCGATTCCAAACCCTAGACAGACTCAGCCAAACCCTAGTCACTTCGGTGCAACCGATTCCATACCGGTGCCACCGAGTTTAGGTTGCCAACTTTCTGTTACGCAAATTCACATTTTCGGTACCACCGAGAAAGTTGGATCGGCGTCACCGAGATTGGGAATCTGACCGTTGGTCACCTTATCGGTGCAACCGAGTTTCCTATATCGGTCTCACCGAGATTCAAAAGTTGCCACTTTTTGGTCACTTCGGTACCACCGAGATTAACACATCGGTGTCACCGAGTTGGTCATTTTGTGTGTAACGGTTAGATTTTTGGGGATGCCTATATATACCCCTTCACCACCACCTACTCGAAAGAGAAGCACTCAGAACTATTCCATACTTGCCCCATCCAGTTTTCTGAGAGAGAACCACCTAGTCTTGTGTTGAGGTCAAGATCTTCCACTCCAACCATATGGATCTTGATTTCTAGCCTCCCCAAGTTGCTTTCCACCAATCCCATCTCTTCTACCAAGCCAAATCTGTGAGAGAGTGATTGTGTGTTGAGGAGTCTACCATCTTGAAGCACAAGAGCAGGGAGTTCATCGTCATTACCAAGCCTATTACCTTTTGGAGGGTGGTGCCTCCTAGATTGGTTAGGTGTCGCTTGGGAGCCTCCTACTTCGTGTTGTGGAGTGAACCAAGAAGTTTGTAAGGGCAAGGAGATCGCCTACTTCGTGAAGATCTACCCATAGTGAGGCTAGTCCTTCGTGGACGGAAGCCGTTATGGAATAGTCAAGGTTGCTACTTCGTGGACCCTTATGGATGGAGCCCTCCATGGACTCTCGCGACCGTTACCCTCTGTGGGTTGAAGACTCCATAAACGTGGATGTACGATAGCACCACCTATCGGAACCACGGAAAAAAATCCTTGCGTCTCCAATTGCGTTTGATCTCCATATCTCTACTCTTTACTTCATGTGCAATGTCTTTACTTTCCGCTGCCATATTTGTTGACATGCATGTGTAGGGCTGTTAGACTTGCTAATTTGTCATGGAATGCTAAAATCTGCCAACCTATTAACTTGGAAAAAGGTTAGGTTTTTAATTCCTGCTTGTAGTCTATTCACCCCCCCTCTAGACACTCTTCTAGTGATCCCTCAATTGGTATCAGAGCATTGGTCTCCATTGCTTCGGTTTAATGACCGATGAGGAAGATGGATGTGTCTAGTATAGGGAGTTTGAGCTGTAGAGTGCCTATTCTTGATGGAGAGTACTATAGTCAATGGAAAACCTTGATGCTTGAGCTGTTTAATGAGTTTCAATTGAGCAAATATGTTATGTGCCCCTATGTTCCTCCCATTGATCCTTTACATCCCACACACGAAGAGGAAATTGATATGCTATGCAATCTTAGAACTGTCAATCTTATTGTTAGAGCTTTACCTAGAAATATGCTTAATCAAATGAAGAATTTTGCTTGTGCTTACACTTTGTGGAATGATTTGGAGAAACGATATCCAAATCATTCATTGAGTAATATTGATGAAATTCTTCATAAAACTATTGCCTTCCACAAAATGACGCCTAGTGATCCTAAGTTTGATGATTGTCTATTTGAGCTTAGAGACCTCATGCGTGCTAAAGGAGATGTCACTACTATCAACAATATCATTATAGAGGCCCTTCACATTCATAAACTTGAACATTGTCATGATCACAATCCTAACGAATCTCTTGTTCTTTATGACGAGGATTTCCCACTTGATGATGACAATGTGGAACATGGCTACTATGATGAAGATGAGCTGTTCGACATCGAGTATGAGAAGATCATGAAGAATCTAAGTCTCATGGCAAACTTCAAGGATTATATGTCCGGAGGAAAAGAGTGGATTCTCGATAGCGGATGTACCGATCATATGACCGGAGATAGAGAAATGTTTGAAGAGATCACACCAAACCATGGACTGCGAAGGTACGTAACGTTTGGAGACAACTCCAAGGGTAAGGTACTTGGTCTTGGTAAGGTGGCCATATCCCATGATAGCTCTATCCAAAATGTTATGCTTGTTGAATCTCTTGGCTACAATCTTCTTTCCGTATCTAGACTTGCTGACTTTGGATTTAATGTGCTATTCACGAAAGTAGATTGCCAAGTGTTTCGTCAAGATAATCATAAAATGGTCTTTACCGGTTTCCGTAGAGGTGATCTATACATTGTTGACTTCACTAAGAGATCCAAACCTCGCACTTGTTTAATTGCTAAATCTTCTAAAGGTTGGCTTTGGCATAGAAGATTAGGACATGTTGGCATGCGTAATTTAGACAAGCTTATTAAAGGTGATCATATACTTGGTGTTAAAGATGTTATCTTTGACAAAGATAGGCTTTGTAGTGCTTGTCAAGCCGGAAAGCAAGTAGGTGGAAGTCATCCCGTTAAAAATATCATGACTACTAGGAGACCACTCGAGTTACTTCATATGGATCTTTTTGGTCCCAATGCTTACAAAAGCCTCGGTGGAAATTCCTATGGTCTAGTTATAGTTGATGATTTTTCCAGATTTACGTGGGTATTCTTTCTTGATGATAAGTCGCAGGTTCAAAAGATCTTCAAGAACTTCGCTCGCAAAGCGCAAAATCAGTTTGAAGTGAAGATCAAGAAGGTTCGAAGCGATAACGGATCGGAGTTCAAGAACACCCATGTGGATACCTTCCTTGACGAAGAAGGTGTCTCACATGAGTTCTCGGCTACGTACACGCCTCAACAAAATGGAGTTGTTAAGAGGAAGAACCGGGCGCTCATTGAGATGGCAAGAACGATGCTTGACGAATACAAGACGCCAAGACACTTTTGGGCAGAAGCCGTGGAAACAGCATGTCATGCCACAAACCGACTCTACTTGCACAAGCTTCTCGGTAAAACGGCATATGAGCTACTCACCGGTAACAAACCCCAAGTTGGATACTTTCGGGTATTCGGCTCAAAGTGCTACATTCTTGATAAGCATCGTCGTACTAAATTTGCTCCTAAATCTCATGAAGGATTTCTACTCGGTTACGGATCGAACTCTCACACTTACCGTGTCTACAACAACTTCACTCGAAAAGTTGAAGAGATGGTAGATGTGAAGTTTGATGAATCTAATGGTTCGCAAGTCGAACAATTGCCAAATGATGTAGGTGATAAGGACCCTTCGGAAGCTATCCAAGATTTGCCCATCGGCAAGATTCGTCCCATGGAGGTGAAGGAAAGTACTTCATCAACTCAAGTGGAAGCCCCTACTTCACGTCAAGGTGAACCACAACATGACATGGAGGCATCCACAAGCGGTACACGGCAAGATGATGAAGAGGAGGAAGTGCATCATGAAGATCCACCACAACCTCCTTCACCACCACCTCAAGGGAACGACATCGTCAACAACAACGAAGATGAAGGAGATGATGATGAAGAAGAAGAAGCTCCACTATCTAACAAGCCCAAGCTACCCCGAGTTCGAGCTCAAGTGACCAAGAACCATCCCCTAAACCAAATCTTTGGTGACATCCAAACCGGGAGAATCACTCGCTCTAAAACTCGTCTAGCTAACTTTTGTGAGCATTATTCTTTCATCTCTAGCATTGAGCCCTTGAAGGTAGAACAAGCTCTCAAAGATGCTGATTGGGTGAACGCGATGCATGAAGAGCTTCACAACTTCGAAAGGAACGAAGTGTGGACACTTGTGGAGAAGCCCGAGGATGAGCACAACATCATCGGGACCAAATGGGTGTTTCGAAACAAGCAAGATGAAGACGGTCAAGTTGTACGGAACAAGGCTCATCTCGTAGCCCAAGGATATACGCAAGTCGAAGGTATGGATTACGGTGAGACTTATGCCCCCGTCGCTAGACTTGAAGCTATTCACATTCTTCTTGCTTATGCTAATCATCATGATATCACGCTTTATCAAATGGACATTAAAAGTGCCTTTTTAAATGGTGAACTTGAAGAAGAGGTTTATGTTAAGCAACCACCTGGTTTTGTAAATCCTAAGAAACCTAATCATTTCTACAAGCTTCATAAAGCTCTTTATGGTCTTAAACAAGCCCCTCGTGCTTGGTATAAATGCTTAACGAAATTTCTTGTTGAAAAGGGTTTTGAGATTGGTAAAATTGATGCAACCTTGTTCACTAAGAGAGTTAATGGTGAATTATTTGTGTGCCAAATCTATGTGGATGATATTATCTTTGGTTCAACTAACCCTCAATTTAGTGAAAGATTTGGAAGGTTGATGTACGAAAAGTATGAGATGTCTATGATGTGTGAGCTGAAATTCTTTCTTGGCTTGCAAATCAAGCAATCAAGAGAAGGAACTTTCATATCTCAAACTAAGTATACCAAGGACTTGATCAAGAAGTTCAACATGCAAGAGTGCAAAGGTATGAAAACTCCCATGCCTACTAGTGGACATGTTGATCTTACCAGAGAGGATGAACCCATTGATCAAAAGGTCTATCGATCTATGATTGGCTCATTGCTATATCTATGTGCCTCCCGTCCCGATATTATGCTTAGTGTTTGCATGTGTGCAAGATATCAAGCTGCACCTAAAGAGTGTCATCTTTTGGCCGTGAAACGTATTGTGATATATTTGATACAAACACCAAACTTTGGCATTTGGTATCCCAAGGGATCTTCCTTTAACCTTGTTGGCTATTCCGATTCGGACTATGCCGGTGACAAGGTTGATAGAAAATCCACCTCGGGTACTTGTCAATTTTTGGGTAGATCTCTTGTATCTTGGTCCTCCAAGAAACAAAACTCGGTATCTCTATCTACTGCCGAAGCTGAGTACATTGCTGCTGGATCTTGTTGTGCACAATTACTATGGATGACACAAACTCTTAAAGATTATGGAATCCATGTTAGAAATGTTCCATTACTTTGTGACAACGAAAGTGCTATTAAGATTGGTCATAATCCCGTGCAACATTCTCGAACTAAACATATTCAAGTTAGACATCATTTCATTCGTGATCATGTTGCCAAAGGAGATATTAAACTTAGGCATGTTCGCACTAACAAGCAATTGGCCGATATCTTTACCAAACCGCTTGATGAGAAAACCTTTTGTCACTTGAGGAGTGAGTTGAACATCATTGATGCTTCAAACCTGAGCTAGACTCACTCGGATGCTTGCAAGGGCATGAGCTTTCTCAAAACTTCCATGATATTCCTAACATGTTATCTTATGCCATGGAATTCTATGCTCCCTTGTATTGCATCTAATCTTTTGTAGGTACTTGGAAGAACTTCATTCCATGAGATTGCAACCAACTCAAATCCTAAGAAATCTTGTCTTGACCAAGTATCCACATCCCCTCTTGATGATGGAAGGAAAAAGATATCAAAGCATATCCTTGACCCATATTCATAATTCTCAATTTGGTATCATGTCAAATGGATATATCTATTACCCTTCCTTGCATGACTAACCCTTGTAGGTGACAAGTGTACTAAAACGAGAAGGATTGCTCCAAAACTCAAGAAGATCTTCATCAACCTCGAGCATCCTCAACAAGTTCACCTACAAGCTACGTCATCAACATCACTCAAAGGTATGTACTCATGTCCTTGAAAAAGGCTTTACTCCAAGTAATGAGGTAGAGCAACTCAAGTGATATGAAGACATTAAAATGCTTAATCGAAAAATGGTAACCCCATTCCGAGCTTAACGTAGAGTATGACCTATGATCAAGTATTCTTGCTTGGCTCCTATGTCAATATACTCTAATATAGGTGACCTAGTCACCGCCCATCATCTAGTTAAGAATCTTGTGTGGTTCACTCTCTTTTTGTAAGACTTCTCGGAATCACTCAAATCTTATCTAGTTGATATCTCTTTGGAAAATCATTTGCATTCCCTTATTTTCTTTTGTTTCTCCGAAATCAGAAACTTGGTCCTTCGTTCTGTTTCTGACTCGGTGCCGCCGATACAAACATCTCGGTTCTACCGACATTGCAGATGAGCTGCACCACAAAATCTCGGTACCACCGGTGTATCTGTCTCGGAGTCACCGATTTGTTTCTTTTTCTTATTTGCATCCTTTTTTACTCTGTGTTTCCTTTGTGATCTCTCTAGCAATACTTCTGTTACTTCGATGACCCCGTTTATATACAAAAAAAAAGGGGGGGGAGAATAACAAAGCTGATCTTAGGGAGAAAATTTCTTTATTCAAGGATTCCTATCTTAAAGGAAGAAGGGGGAGAATAACAAAGTCTTACATCATCTCAACAGGAGAGAAACTATTTTCCATGATTCCCTCAGCTTTCATGAAACCTACATTCAGTGACCCTTGTTCTCAAGGATCCCTTCTCAGTCAATGATCCCTGTATCTATCCCTGTTTTTGACCTTTTTGGAAATTAATGCCAAAGGGGGAGAAGAACAAAGCTTCATGCTAAAGGGGAGATACATGCTTATGCGAAGGGGAGACATGATCAAGGGGGAGAGCCAATATCAATATTCATACTTACTTAAACAAGGAGAGGATGTTCAGTATCAAAGTAGGAGGAGAAGACAAATTTGGAAGTTTACCTTTCTCACCCTATCCAATTCCAATATCTACATGCTGAGATTCAGGGGGAGAGGATGAACTACTGTTCATATCTAAGGGAAGAAAATTCTAATGATCTTGGAGACATATCAATCGTAATGATTACTATCTTCTATATGTTCTCCATATCTTGGCACTTTTGAGTTCTATTGCCTTTGATTGGTAGAATACTCTTGTGTTTCCTAACACTGTTTTCTCAAGAACTCAAGGTAAGTATATGCATCATACCTTTGATCAAGATGATCTCTTGCTTCTTGCACATATTGTTTGCAAGAGTGAAGTCTTGAACAAGGATACATCTCATTCATATATATTTGATGCATATAGCCAAGATATACATGACTTATTATATCCCTTCATCCATATGTGTGTCCATGCATTCCAAAGCAACTATCCTTTAAAGGACTGCACACATTTAGGGGGAGCAAATCTGAGTCATGTGTCTCTCAAAGTCTTCATTATATCCATGCATATCTTTATTTGAAGCTTTGATTGTATGTTGTCATCAATTACCAAAAAGGGGGAGATTGAAAGCACAACATGCTCCCTTGGTGGTTTTGATAATTCATGACAACATACATTGTCTCTTGGACTAATACCTTTACCTAGTGTATTTCAGATACAAGTCCATGGAGAAAAGGATTGGCAAAAGGAGATTGTGGAATACCCCAAGATGCAAGGAAATAGGTTGGCAAAGCTTCAAGCAAGAGGACTCTACATTTTACATTTGTGAGAAATCACTTTGAGTCCATAGGAAAGCCAATACTATTAAAAGGGGGTAAGGTTTTGCTGATGAACAATATGCTCAAACGTGCACAAGTGATAGTCGCCAAAAACATCCACAAGCTCTCCCACTAAAGTATGTCCTAAGCCAAACACTCAAAATCGGTGCAACCAACATTCCAATCCCGGTGCCACCGATTCCAAACCCTAGACAGACTCAGCCAAACCCTAGTCACTTCGGTGCAACCGATTCCATACCGGTGCCACCGAGTTTAGGTTGCCAACTTTCTGTTACGCAAATTCACATTTTTGGTACCACCGAGAATGTTGGATCGGCGTCACCGAGATTGGGAATCTGACCGTTGGTCACCTTATCGGCGCAACCGAGTTTCCTATATCGGTCTCACCGAGATTCAAAAGTTGCCACTTTTTGGTCACTTCGGTACCACCGAGATTAACACATCGGTGTCACCGAGTTGGTCATTTTGTGTGTAACGGTTGGATTTTTGGGGATGCCTATATATACCCCTTCACCACCACCTACTCGAAAGAGAAGCACTCAGAACTATTCCATACTTGCCCCATCCAGTTTTCTGAGAGAGAACCACCTAGTCTTGTGTTGAGGTCAAGATCTTCCACTCCAACCATATGGATCTTGATTTCTAGCCTCCCCAAGTTGCTTTCCACCAATCCCATCTCTTCTACCAAGCCAAATCTGTGAGAGAGTGATTGTGTGTTGAGGAGTCTATCATCTTGAAGCACAAGAGCAAGGAGTTCATCGTCATTACCGAGCCTATTACCTTTTGGAGGGTGGTGCCTCCTAGATTGGTTAGGTGTCGCTTGGGAGCCTCCTACTTCGTGTTGTGGAGTGAACCAAGAAGTTTGTAAGGGCAAGGAGATCGCCTACTTCGTGAAGATCTACCCATAGTGAGGCTAGTCCTTCGTGGACGGAAGCCGTTATGGAATAGTCAAGGTTGCTACTTCGTGGACCCTTATGGGTGGAGCCCTCCGTGGACTCTCGCGACCGTTACCCTCCGTGGGTTGAAGACTCCATAAACGTGGATGTACGATAGCACCACCTATCGGAACCACGGGAAAAAATCCTTGCGTCTCCAATTGCGTTTGATCTCCATATCTCTACTCTTTACTTCATGTGCAATGTCTTTACTTTCCGCTGCCATATTTGTTGACGTGCATGTGTAGGGCTGTTAGACTTGCTAATTTGTCATGGAATGCTAAAATCTGCCAACCTATTAACTTGGGAAAAGGTTAGGTTTTTAATTCCTGCTTGTAGTCTATTCACCCCCCCCTCTAGACACTCTTCTAGTGATCCCTCACTGTCTCCTTGCAGGAGCGACCCTTCACGGTGTGGAGCGAGGGGGCTATCTCGACGGTGAGACATCCTCTTCCATAGATGGCTCGGTGTGTTCGGGTCTGATGTCTACTACACAACTTTATTCTTGTATACTCGTGTTGGGCCTCCAAGCGCAGAGTTTTGTAGGACAACAACAAATTTCGTCAAGTGGATGACCTATGGTTTATCAATCATGAGAGGTATAGGATGAAGATGATCTCTCTCAAACAACCCCGCAATCAAATACAAACAATCTCTTGTGTCCCCTACACACCCAATACAACAGCAAATTGTATAGGTGCACTAGTTTGACAAAGAGATGGTGATACAAGTGTAGTATGGATAATAGAAATAGGTTTTTATAATATGAATAAATAAAACCAGTAAGGTAGCAAGTAGTAAACAACGAGCAAAATGATATATCAATGCCTAGAAATAAGTCCTAGGGTTCAAACTTTCACTAGTGCAATCTCTCAACGCTGCTAACATAATTTGAATCATATAACCAACTCTCAATGTGCGACAAAGAATCACTCCAAAGTTCCAATCTAGCAGAGAACATAAGATGAAATTGTTGTAGGTAGTAAAACCACCTCAAAGTTATCCTTTTCGATCAATCTATTGAGCCATTCCTATAAGTGTCACAAACAACCCTAGAGTTCGTACTAGAATAACACCTATCATACACATCAATCAACTCTAATGTCACGTAGATACTCCAATGTCACCACAAGTATCAACGAGTTAATTATTCAACATGCATCAAACAATTTCAGACTCATTATATTCAATCCAACACAAAGAACTTCAAAGAGCGTCCCAAGATTTCTATCGGATAAAGTAGGACGAAAAGGTGCATAAAACCTATGTGCATAGATCACCCCAATGTCACCACGAGAATCCGCAGGTTGATGACCATAACATATATCAAGTGACTCAATAGAATACCCCATCATCATCACGGGTATCCACATGCAAGGCATACATCAAGTGTTCTCAAATCCAAAAGATTTAATCCAACATAACGAAACCTCAAAGGGAAAGACTCAATTCATCACACTCAAGATAGAGAGGAAAGAATACCATATGATCCAACTATATTAACAAAGTTCGTGCTACATCAAGATCGTGCCATATCAAGAACATGAGAGAGAGAGAGAGAGATCAAACACATAACTACTGGTACATACCCTCAGTCCCGATGGTGAACTACTCCCTGCTTGACATGGAGACCGTCGGGATGATGAAGATGGCCTCCGGTGATGATTTCCAACTCGGACAGGGTGCCGAAAAAGGGCTCCGGATGAGATCGCTTCGGAACAGAGGCTTGCAGCAGCGGAGCGGAAGTTCTAGGTCAAGTTCCCTTTTTTGGGGATTTATAGAATTTTTGGGCGTCGGTTTCACGCCAGGGAGATGCCCGAAGGGCCCACAAGCTCGGTGGGCGCCCCCCTAGGCTTGTGCTGTGACGCCCGGATAGTTAAGCTACAGTAATCCCACGCTAATGGTGCCATGTCATCACTATTACTGTTGCTAAATCTCACTTCGTTTAAAATCCATATCAAAATTCAAAAATTTAATCAAAGTCAAATTTCAAATTTCTCAAACATGAAAACAAAAATGTTCTAAATGTGTCAAATAATGTATAGGAAATATTGGTGAAGAATCCACATTTTTATAAAGTATTTTAATACACCCAACTGATTAAAACAGCAGCAAAAACAAATATTTCAATATCTTTGGTAATTAATAAAATTACAAACTAATTTATTTACATGTCAAAATTATATTGGCAGTGGTATATTTAGTCATACTAATTTAGGTACTAATTTTATGTCTTACAAAACTATAGTAAATAGAAAAATAAATCAAAACAGAAAAGAATAAAACAAAACAGAAAACAAAAAGAAAAAGGAAAGGAAAAGACCCCCCTCCCCCTGGGCCTCGGCCCAGCCGGACCGGCCCAACGGACCAACAGGCCCACCCCGGCCTCCCTCACCTGCTCCCCCTCCGTGTCGTCGTCTCCGTGGGCGCGCGCGCCTCCGCCGGCCGCAGCGCGCCACCGCGACGAGGGCAGGTGAGCTGGGGGGATAAGGACGGACCCCCACGGCCTCCCTCTCACTCTCCCTCGAAACCCTAGCCGCCCCTCCAGATCTCACTCTCTCGCTCCCTGCCTCCTCTCCACCTTTCCCGAGCGCCGCCATGGTCGGCCACGGCTGAGCACGCGGCCACCGTGCCCCACCCGCCGCTTCTCCGTGTCCACCGGGCTCGCCGCCGTCCGCTACCTCGCCAGCACCAACGAGCCGAAGACGAGGGCCACTGCAACGCCTGCGACGCCGTCGTCTTCAACCTTCGGGCTCCGGTGATCGCCGCCTCGATTCGTCGTCGTCCGTCCTCCCCAGGCCCACCTTAGCACATCTGCAGGCTCGACGTGAGCACCCCGTCCTCCTCCCTCTCTCCCTGCGCTCTCCCCGTAGCCGTAGACGTCGCCCCCGTCTCGCCCGTACTCGCCGCCGCGGACGAGCTCGCCGCCGTAGCCACCGCAGCCGCAGCCCGTGACCGAGCTCGCTTGCGTGCTCTTGGGGCTCCCAGGAGCCCAACGCACCCACGCACACGCCCTCTCGTGCCCTGCGACGCCGTTTGCCTTGCGCCACCGAACGCCACCGCTGCCTTGCTCGTCTCCGGCGACGTTCCGGCCATCCCCGACGCTAGCCACGGCCACCATCGGACGCGGCGCGACGCGCCCGTCCCGTAGGATGAAACCGCGGGCCGAATGCCCCTCTGTACGCCGTTTCCGCGCGTCACCGCCGTCTCTGGTGGTCGCCAGAGCGCGCGCCGGCGTGAAACGCCGGCCGGCCGACGTGGCTGACTGGGCCCCGCCCCCAGTGTCACTGCCAAAGGGCCCCACGGGGCCCGTTGACTGGGTTGACCCAGTCAACGTGCTGACTGGGCAGCCCAGTGCCACTGACTGGTGGGGCCCCTACCCCCAGTGTCTATGACATTTGGGCCCCACCCTGTCAGATACTTAATTAGTAACTAATTTAATTAAAATAATTAATTTACACTAATTAGTCACTGACATGTGGACCCACCTGCTAATTAGGTTAATTAGCTAAATTAAAACCTGTTTAATTAGAACAGACACTGACCAGTGGGACCCACTGGTCAGGTTTGACTCTGGTCAGCCCCTGTTGACCTGCTGGCGTCATGGTGATGTCATGATGACGTCATCATTTACTGTTCTGGATAATGTTGATTTTAATAAATAGAAATAATTCCAGAAATTGTTTAAAACTTTGAAAATTAATAGAAAATAATCCGTAGCTCAGATGAAAAAGTTTTGTACATGAAAGTTGATCAGAAAAATCCCACGAATCCAAATACGCTATCCGTTCATCTGTCACATGCTGCTAGCATGATGAACTTGGAACTTTCCCCTCCGGATCGCCTGTCCGACAAATCCAAAGACCCGGGAAATATCGTCAGATATTCTCCCGCTTCGTCTGCAACGCGTAGTACTGCGTTAGTGCATGCCTAGCCCTGCATGTTACCATGTCATGCATCGTGTTGCATCTGTTTGCTTCTATTTATTGTTTCTTCCCCCTCTTCTCTCCGGTAGAGCCCGAGACTGACGCTGCTGCCGGGTACGACTACGCCGTTGACGTTCAGCCCTTTGCCGCAGAGCAGCAAGGCAAGCAACCCCCCCTTGAGCATTCCGATATCGCCTATTCCTTTCTCTCTCATGCTTGCATTAGATTTTTGCTACTGTATTAGTTAGCTCCTATTCTGATGCATAGCCTGTTTTTGATAAACTGTTACTTTACCCGCAATCATACCAACTGCTTAGTATAGGTGGATCAGTGAATCCCCAGTGACCCCCTTAGTCCCAGTTGCCCCTGCTTCTTCATCGACGACTCGACGACTCGAAGATTCGAAGACTCGGTCAACCGACCGACAAGCCAGGCCCCTCACATCACCGCGCTCCCCTTAGTTGTACGACTCTGCAGCGCTACTATCGAGTACCGAGGGTGACACCTCGTGAAGTACTCCTGATGCTAGCTCTGTAGTGCAGCTAGTCGGTCGTGGTTGTCGAGGGTGATTCCTCCTTCACCACTCCCGACGATGACTCTGTCGTGCAACCCCTCAAGTGTGGGACCCTCGAGGGTGATTCCTCTAGTTCCACCTTGACGGTTTCATCGAGCGGGGACCATTGAGGGTGATTCCTCAGTTCCTGCCTTGATGGTTTAGACACACAGTTACCTTGACTTGACATTTGTTACATGTGAAAGACGGGACTGGAGGGACAGGCGGTACCACCCTGGTTGAGGTGGACCTGAGTTCCCGACAGTCTTGAGACGGGTCGGCCCCAAGGGTACCCGTGTGAGATGTGGTGGGATGCGCCGGTAAGGCATCCGGGTTATGTTGAGGCGTGGACTGGCGAGAGAGGCCTTTGCCACACATCCTCGAGACGGGGTGACGGGACCGCACTTTGAGGGTCGCGATTGCCCCGCATTAATAAATTGCTAATGGGTTGGGTATTTGATCTGAGTTGGGTCGTTGGCCTTTTTACGCACCAAACCATCGCGTGGGAAATTTATGGGCACTCAGCGTCGTTGTATCAGCCGAAGCTCTTCGGACGTCAGCAATGGAGCGGTGCGCGCCGGATTGGACTGGACGGTGCAGCTCTTGGACTGGAGTGTACTAGGTCTGTTTCCGGCCGCCCACGCATCGTGCAGGTGTGCAAAGGGTGATTGGGCCCATGACCCCTGCGCGCATAGGATTTAGACCGGCGGGCTGGCCTCTTCGTTGAGACTAGGTGGGGCGACGATGTGCTGCTATCCCGAGGCCGGGCATGACCCAGGAAAGTGTGTCCGGCCGGAGGTGATCAGGCGTGTTGGAAATGCGGTGCACCCCTGCAGGGATGAATAATCTATTCGAATAGCCGTGTCCACGGTAACAGGACGATTTGGAGTTGTACCTTGACCTTATACAACTATAATGGTGACTTTAATTTGAAATGAATTGTGGCTCCGGGATTGCTTCCTCGCAGGGAGTCGAGGAAGAATCTCTGGGCGTGGTTACTTAATTTAAAAATTTGCTACATAATATGACTATATATGTGATACCAATCTGCACTCTTCTAATGCTGCAAGATGTTGAAGGTGCTGAAAATGCTAGTCTTCGATAGGACTAGGCCCTCTCCTTATTCTTGCTTTCTGCAGCCAGTCCAGATATAACCCCTCCCCTTGATAATGATGCATATTTAGCATAGATCTGATGTCAGTCTTGCGAGTACTTTGGATGAGTACTCACCGCTGCTTTGCTTCCTCTTTTCCCCTCGATACGTTTCTGCGTTCAGACGATGGAGCCCAGGAGATGGAGTACGCCGGAGATGACTACTACACCACCGCTGGAGCCTACTACTACGTGGAGGCTGCCCCCGACGCTCAGGAGTAGTTAGGAGGTTCCCAGGCAGGAGGCCTCGCCTCTTTCGATCCGTTGCTTATGTTTGTGCTAGCCTTCTTAATGCAAAACTTGTCTAACTTATGCCTGTACTCAGATATATTTGCTTCTGCTGACTCGTGTTTATGTCGAGCTTTGTATTCGAGCCCTCGAGGCCCCTGGCTTGTAATATAAAGCTGTATGACTTTATATTTGTGTCTTTTGTTGTGTTGTGATATCAATCAGTGAGTCCCTAATCTTGGTCGTACGCACTGTGTGCATGATTAGCGTACGGACAAGAATGGGGGCGTCACATGTGGCCTCCTCGGTCACCCCTTGGCACTTCTCCGGTGCTCCGTGGGCCTCTTTTGTTCCATAAAAAACCACCAAAAAGTTTTGGCCAATTCCGAGAACTTTTATTTTCTACACAAAAACAACATCACGATAATTATACTGGAAACAACGTCAGTCCGGGTTAGTTCCATTTAAATCATATAAAGTGCATCAAAACTATATAAAACTTGGGTAAATATGACATGAATACTTCATAAATTATTGATAAGTTGGAGACGTATCGGGGTCGTTGGTGTCCAGTGGTTTCTAATGGCAACTTGGCTTTGGTCCTCTTTAGTAGTCTTGGATGCAGTTTGTTTGGCACAACCTCTCCTGTTTTTATTATTTGGTGTTGGGTTTGTGGCACTTGTGCCTCCTATCTGATGTCGTTTATTCTTCTTCTTTCAACCTAATTATTTGAGGGTTTTCTTATCACTTTGTATCAGTTCGGCCGTTTGTGCCTTTATCTGTAAAGAAAGATGAAAGCCTGTTTCAAGAGCTTCAGTTCCCCACGCAAAAATACATGGAAACTTGGCCATTATTCCCCACGCAAGAAGGAAGGCTAGGTGATGAGTCTGAGGTGGTTGCTTAGGGCATCTCCCAACGCAGATTCGTAAATTTGCTCTGGTATCCATCAGCGGACAAGGGGGACCAGTTCGTGGACATTGATGCCGGAGCCGACCATCCAACGATGCCCGCATACATTTCAAGCCGGGTTTTGACTTAGCGGACGAAATCCATGCAAACTGGCTGATATCCATTAAAGTTCGAAAAGAAAATAGCACAAATCATCCATACATAGCATGCAAGTACAACAATGTCCCAAATTCGATGTCCAACAAGTTTTTCAACGGATCATGTCGTCCCACACATACCGCCCCTTCAACTTCATCCAACAGTGTGTGCACATAAATGGTCATCCCTCTGTTCTGTGGTACATGAAGACGACGCGTACGACTACACAATATGAATAGCAACATTAAGTGAATGAATGATTCAATCAACAAGTTGAGGAAGAAGAAGCAAAACTTACGATCTTCTCATCTGTCACGTACAATGACCACCTTGCCTCCAACTGAGCAACTACGTGACACAACTTGGTGTCATTAGTCTGGATGGCGTACAATCGATATGATAACGACCTCACATTGCGATCATGAATGATGTGCATGTTGTAGGGCGCAATGTGCTTTCGTTCGTGAAACTATTCATGCACTTGCTACCAGTAGGTCCCCCCCTCTGCTCCTGCCTACGAAATCCATGGATACGACCAACCACACATCACACATCAACTCATCCTCCAAGGTCGAGTACCCCTCCATTCTTTCTTACTTTGAAAAAACGACATGACGTACGAAAATAAGCTCAATGGCATTTGACCGAACATCTGCGGGGTGTGGTGGACGTCATGGAGGTCGTCGGCAGGGTGGCGGAGTGTACTTGTGTACAGACGACTTCAGGATGGACAACGTCGTCGTAAAACGTGGGCGGGCTCGTCGGTGCTGGTTGTGAACGTCCGACAATGCCTGTGTGGCGTCCGGAGAGGTATAATGGCGACGACGGAGGTGGAGGGTGTGGATGCAAGGTAAGTAGGAGAAGTGACGGAGTGGAAGAAAAGGACGGATTTAGTGGGCCTAAGGTGTCAGAGTCCAACGCGGATGCTGTCCACACTCCCACAACCCTCCAGTTCGTCTGATTGTCTCCACTTTGCGGGAGAAAATGTGTTCAGACCATTGAACAGACCGATATCGTCCTGCGTTGGATGATTTCCGTGATCCGAACCACATGGTTTAGATATATGTGGGCAGTTTGAGAGTCGACGTTGGACACTTAGCTGGCCATGCATGTCAACTATGTCGACTACATCCGCGATGATCTTTTCACATTTCTACTGCTCTCGGGTGACTAATCGGCCTCATTTTAGAGAACTCTACCGTGATACTGTACGTGTAGAGGGGGGGGGGGAGTTACTCATCGAGACAGATGTCACATGTTTAACTCGAAAATCACTCACCCTGTCTTGTCTTAATGAAGTCATTTTGCTAACCCAAATAGAGTATACGTGTAGCACATCTTCTATCTCGGGAGGCTCAAGTTAAATAAGCTTGTTTGTTTGGATTAAATGATTAATGATCCTCCAGGTTTATTGTTTTTACTAGTATTAACGATGTATCTACTACTCCCTCCGTCCTGAATTACTTGTCGCATAAATGAATGTATCTAGACACATTTTAGTTCTAGATACATCCATATTTATTCATTTTTGCGACAAGTAATTCGAGACGAAGGGAGTATTTAAGAAGCAATAACGCAAGTACAATGGCATTCCGAAAAAGAACTAGCTAAGGACATCTTCAATGCCAACTTTCAAACCGCCCGCATCCGTTCGAACCGCGCGGTCCGGACGTGTTGTGCTATCCACACGGGCCTGTATCGGTTTGCAAGCGGTCCAAACACAATTTCTCGAGCAAACTGGAATCAAACGTGGGTGTTTTGCGAGAGCCAGGACAACAGACACCGAGGACTCCAATACCCCCGGCCCACCCAAAAGGCAGGTGGAGCCCGCGCTTTTGTAGCTGCCCACCCTGTTTTCGTGGCGAAATTCCCAATCTCTTCTTCCATCCCGCCGCTCTCCACCCAACTCCCGCCCTTTTCTCGCACTCTCTACTTCCCTCTCGCCATCACCATCGTCATCGCATGGAACCGGAGGAGAGCCTGCCGGAGATGGAGGACGTGATGGAGGTGCTGGAGGACCGACCATCGCGCTCGCCCGGGAGATCAACTCGGTGACGCGTCAAAAGCAACGCGCCAAAGCAAAAGCAGCAAATGAGGAGACCCTTAAGAAATGGGCCGCCGGTGGGTGTGGTGGTCACTGACGAGGCAGAGTTCATGGCCGCGGTGCGTAGATTGTGTCGCGCACCGTACAAACGTCGCCATGGCCGGAGTATTACAAGGCTCCGTACTTCTACACAGCGAAGCAACTGGGTAGGGAGTCCCCGGGCGCCGCCATTGTGCCGTTCATCGTCGATGTCAACGCAGTGCCGCTTCTCTTCTCGGAGTGTTCTTCGCCGCAGCTTGTCCAGGCCCGGACGGCGTGCGGGGATCAAATAAGTGCCCGCACGCTGTTCATGTGTATGCCTAAAGTGGGGGATCCGGCCTACGATGGGGACCAGGAGATGATGGACATCATTCATGATGGAGGCGGAGGAGGAGGTGCCTATGAGGATGGGCAGGTGGAAGACTCGGATCTCACCCAGTATGGCAAATACACCCAGACGACCACGCTGCAAGCCAACACCTAGACGGGCATGCAGCAGGCCAACACCCAGATGGGCAAACATCAACTGGATTGGGCCGCTAGACAGAAGGAGGAGGAGGAGGAAGACGAGGGCAAGGACGATGATTCAGATGGTCTTGCCGGTGATCCGAAGAAGAGGGGTAGAGGAGAAAGCTTCAACGTGCAGGAGGACAAGCTATTGTGCAATGCATGGTTAGCCACTAGGCTCGATCCGATCCATGGCACGGAGCAAAAGGGCACAACCTTTTGGGACAACATTCACATATGGTTCCATGAACACAAGCATTTCTCGCCCAACTCCAATGTGGTCATCTGTAACCATGAATCAAAGTCCCTCAACCATCGATGGTACGCCATCCAAGAGGTCGTCTCGAAGTATTGCATCCACTTGAAGCATCTCATCGCACGATGGCCTAGCGATGCGCAAATCCACGAGCAAATAAGTTCATTTGGCTGGATGTGCATACTTTTGTTAATCACTAGCCAGCTATGCATAGTTTGGTAGCCGGATATGCATTGCATTGTTGATGACCACCTGGATATGCATTGCATTGTTGATCAACACCCGGATATGCATTGGATAGTTGATCACCATCCGGATATGCATAATTTTGTTGATCACCACCCGGATATGCGTACTTTTGTTGATCACCACCCAGATATGCATTGTATTGTTGCTTACTAGTCGGATATACATAGTTTTGTAGCCAGATATGCAAAGTATTGTTGATCACTAGCCGGATATGTATGCATAGGTCTTGACAATGTTTTATTTTGTATCCATCTTGGGCATGTATAGTGTTCAAGAAGTTGGAGAAGAAAAACTTCACCATCATGCATTGTTGGTTGAACTTGAATGGGCAACCAAAGTGAAACCTTTCCATAGCCAAGATCGTCGCCAAAGCCGCCTAGGAAAACAACGATGACCCTACCGACCCAACCCAAGAACCATAGAATAAGGTTATATGAGGGTTTTGAGGAAAGGAGTGGGAGGAGAAGAGGGCGAAGCGAGAAGGTACATCTGGCAAGTTGACGGAGAAGTCGAGGACATTTTGTCAAAGGAGGAGAAGTCATACGTCAAGCGGTCCGACATCAAGGAGGAAAAAAGACGAATAGGTTCAAACAGTTGATGGAAGCGACCGAGAAGAAGCTGACGATTGAAGAGAAGAATGCCTTGATCAAAGAGAAGAAAGCCATGCTCGAAGAGAAGAAGGCTGAGCTTGAAGAGAAGAAGGTGAAGATCACTGCCGATGCGGAGGACGCCAAGATGTTGTCCTTGAAGGTGGAGTCTTTGGATGCCGACACAAGAATGGTCGCGCAAGCCGTCCGCTACAAAATGTTGTAGCTGTTGGAAATATGCCCTAGAGGCAATAATAAATTGGTTATTATTATATTTCCTTGTTCATGATAATCGTTTATTATCCATGCTATAATTGTATTAATTGGAAACTCAAATACATGTGTGGGTACATAGACAACACTGTGTCCCTAGTAAGCCTCTAGTTAACTAGCTCGTTGATCAAAAGATGGTGAAGGTTTCCTAGCCATGGACATGAGATGTCATTTGATAACGGGATCACATCATTAGGAGAATGATGTGATGGACAAGACCCAAACTATAAACGTAGCATATGATCGTGTCAGTTTATTGTTATTGTTTTCTGCATGTCAAGTATCTGTTCCTATGACCATGAGATCATGCAACTCACTGACACCGGAGGAATACCTTGTGTGTATCAAACGTCGCAACGTAACTGGGTGACTATAAAGATGCTCTACAGGTATCTCCGAGGGTGTCTGTTGGGTTGGCATGGATCAAGACTGGGATTTGTTACTCTGTATGACGGAGAGGTATCTCAGGGCCCACTCGGTAATACAACATCACAATGAGCCTTGCAAGCAATGTGACTAAAGTGTTAGCCACGAGATCTTGTATTACGGAACGAGTAAAGAGACTTGCCGATAACGAGATTGAACTAGGTATAGAGATACCGACGATCGAATCTCGGGCAAGTAACATACCGAAGAACAAAGGGAACAGCATACGGGATTAACTGAATCCTTGACATAGAGGTTCGACCGATATAGATCTTCGTAGAATATGTAGGAACCAATATGGGCATCCAGGTCCCGCTATTGGTTATTGACCGTAGAGGTGTCTCGGTCATGTCTACATAGTTCTCGAACCCGCAGGGTCTACACACTTAACGTTTGGTGACGATTAGTATAGTTGAGTTATTGTGTTGGTGACCGAAGGTTGTTCGGAGTCCCGGATAAGATCCCGGACATGACGAGGATCTCCGGAAGAGTCCGGAGGTAAAGATTGATATATGTGATAATAGTGTTTTGATCTCCGGAAGGGTTCCGGAATTCACCGGAAGGGGTTCCGGATGTTTACCGAAGTGTTCGGGTGCAGCAACACTTTATATGGGCCAAAGGGGTAAAGCCCACGAGGTATTGGAAAGTGCAAAAGGAAGTTTTGCTGCTGCCTTAAGCGGTACTACCGCTGGTAAGGCAGTACTGCCGCGTAAGCGGCACTACCGCTTGTGTGAAGCGGTACTACCGCTCAAGCGGTACTACCGCTCATGAGCGGTACTACCGCTTGTACGCGGTACTGCTGGAATCCGAGTGGGACTCTTTCCGTGCGGGCCAAACCGACCTTGTGGAGGCTTTCTCTCCAAGTTTAGACCCCAGGACTCAACATATAAATAGAGGGGCAGGGCTAGCACACGGGATACATAGAGATTTCCCAAGCCGTGTGCCGGCAACCCTAACCCTCTAGTTCCTCCCGTCATAATCTCCGTAGCGCTTGGCGAAGCCCTGCAGAGATTGTTCCTCACCACCATCACCACGCCATCGTGCTGCCGGAATTCATCCACTACTTCACCATCGCTCGCTGGATCGAGGAGGTGAAGGCGTCATCAAGCCGTACGTGTGTTGAACGCGGAGGTGCCGTCCGTTTGGCGCTAGATCGTGTTGGATCGAGGGACGACTTGCGATTTGGATCGCGAAGACGTTCGACTACATCAACCGCGTTTCTTAACGCTTCCGCTTAGCGATCTACAAGGGTATGTAGATTCTCTCTCCCTCTCGTAGATGCTCATCACCATGGATAGATCTTGCGTGTGCATAGGAAAATTTTTGTTTCCCATGCAACGTTCCCCAACAGTGGCATCATGAGCTAGGTCTATGTGTAGATGAGATCTCGAGTAGAACACAAAGGAGTTTGTGGGCGTTGATATTCAGATTGCTTCCTCCCTTGGTCTTTTCTTGTTTCGGCGGTATTGTGGGATGAAGCGGCTCGGACCAACATTACTCGTACGCTTACGAGAGACCGGTTCCTTCAACTGACATGTAACTTCGTTGCATAAAGATGGCTAGCGGGTGTCTGTTTCTCCCACTTTAGTCGGATCGGATTTGACAAAGGCGGTCCTTGAGAAGGTTGAAAAGCAATTTTTATATCACCGTTGTGGTTTTTGCGTAGGTAAGAATCGTTCTTGCTAGATACCCGTAGCAGCCACGTAAAACTTGCAACAACAATTAGAGGACGTCTAACTTGTTTTTGCAGGGTATGTTGTGATGTGATATGGCCAATTGCATGATGAGATATATGTGATGTATGAGATGATCATGTGTTGTATAGAATATCACGACTTGCATGTCGATGAGTACGGCAACTGGCAGGAGCCATAGAGTTGTCTTTAATTATTTTCGTCGTTTTGCTTTACTTTATCGCTATGAGTTAGCAATGGTCGTGGAAGCAACAGTCGGCGCGACAACCTCATGGCGACACGTTGATGGAGATCAAGATGATGAAGATCATGGTGTCATGCCGGTGACGATGGAGATCATGCCGATGCTTTGGAGATGGAGATCAAAAGCACAAGTTCATGGCCATATCATGTCACTTATGATTTGCATGTGATGTTAATCCTTTTATGCATCTTATTTTGCTTAGGACGACGGTAGCATTATAAGGTGATCCCTCACTTAAATTTCAAGATAAAATTGTGTTCTCCCCGAGTGTGCACCGTTGCGAAAGTTCGTCGTTTCGAGACACCACGTGATGATCGGGTGTGATAGACTCTACGTTCACATACAACGGGTGCAAGCCAGTGTTGCACGTGCGGAACACTCGGGTTAAACTTGACGAGCCTAGCATGTACAGACATGGCCTCGGAACACAAGAGACCGAAAGGTCGAACATGAGTCATATAGTAGATATGATCAACATGAAGCTGTTCACCATTGAAACCACCTCAACTCACGTGATGATCGGACTTGAGTTGGTGGATTTGGATCATGTGACACTCGAATGACTGGAGGGATGTCAATTTGAGTGGGAGTTTTTTAAGTAATATGATTAACTAAACTCATTATCTTGAACAATAGTCTAAGTTGTCTTTGCTATATTTATGTTGTAGATCATGGCTCGCGCAGTAGCACCCCTGAATTTTAATGCGTTCCTAGAGAAAGCTAAGTTGAAAGATGATGGAAGTAACTTTGTGGACTGGGCCCGTAATCTAAGGATTATCCTTACGGCTTCCCAGAAGGCTTATGTCCTTGATGCACCGCTTGGTGATCCACCCGCTCCAGTTGAGTCTCTAGACGTTGTGAACGCCTGGCAGGCTCGCTCTGATGATTACTCAATAGTTCAATGTGCAATTTTGTATGGCTTAGAACCGGGACTTCAAAGACGTTTTGAACGTCATGGAGCATATGAGATGTTCCAGGAGTTGAGGTTTATCTTTCAGAAGAATGCCCGGATCGAGAGGTATGAGACCTCCGATAAGTTCTATGCTTGCAAGATGGAGGAGAACGGGTCTGTTAGTGATCACATACTCAGAATGTCTGGGTACTCCACCCGTCTGGCTGAATTGGGGATGCCCCTTCCGCCAGAGGCTATCACTAACAGAGTTCTTCAATCATTGCCACCTAGCTACAAGAGCTTCGTGTTGAACTATAACATGCACGGGATGAACAAGTCAGTCGCCGAGCTGTTTGCGATGCTGAAAGTCGCTGAGTCTGAGATTCAGAAGGAGCATCAAGTGTTGATGGTCAATAAAACCACTAGTTTCAAGAAGAATGGCAAGGGTAAGAAGGGTAACTCCAAGAAGAGTGGCAAAGCAGTTGCTCCTCCCGTGAAGAAACCCAAGGCTAGACCCAAACCAGAAACTGTGTGCTTTCATTGCAAGGGAACTGGACACTGGAAGCGGAACTGCCCCAAGTATTTGGCTGACAAGAAGGCGGCCAACAACAAACAAGGTATATATGATATACATGTTATTGATGTGTACCTTACCAACTCTCGTTGTAGTGCCTGGGTATTTGATACCGGTGCGGTTGCTCACATTTGCAACTCTAAACAGGAACTGCGGAATAGACGGAGGCTGGCAAAGGATGAAGTGACGATGCGTGTGGGAAATGGTTCCAAGGTTGATGTGATCGCCGTCGGCACGCTCGCTCTTCGATTACCATCGGGATTAGTGATGAACCTGAATAATTGTTATTTAGTGCCTGCGTTAAGCATGAACATTATATCTGGATCTTGTTTATTGCGAGACGGTTACTCATTTAAATCAGAGAATAATGGTTGTTCTATTTAAATGAGTAATATCTTTTATGGTCATGCACCCGAAGTGATGGGTTTATTCTTATTTAATCTCGATAGTAATGATACACATGTTCATAACATTGATGCCAAAAGATGTAGAATTGATAATGATAATACCACTTTCTTGTGGCACTGCCGTTTAGGTCATATTGGCGTAAAACGCATGAGGAAGCTCCATGCTGATGGACTTTTGGAGTCACTTGATTTTGAATCACTTGACACATGCGAGCCATGCCTCATGGGCAAGATGACTAAAACGCCGTTCTCTGGAACAATGGAACGGGCAAGTGACTTTTTGGAAATCATACATACTGATGTGTGCGGTCCGATGAGCATTGAGGCGCGCGGTGGTTATCGTTACTTTCTCACCTTCACTGATGACTTAAGTAGATATGGGTATATTTACTTAATGAAACACAAGTCTGAAACGTTTGAAAAGTTCAAACAATTTCAGAGTGAAGTTGAGAATCATCGTAACAAGAAGATTAAATTCCTACGATCTGATCGAGGAGGAGAGTATCTGAGTTATGAGTTTGGCAGTCACTTAAGGCAGTGTGGAATTGTTTCACAATTAACACCGCCTGGAACACCACAGCGTAATGGTGTGTCCGAACGTCGTAATCGAACCTTATTAGATATGGTGCGATCTATGATGTCTCTTGCTGATTTGCCACTATCGTTTTGGGGTTATGCATTAGAGACAGCTGTATTCACTTTAAATAGGGCACCATCGAAATCCGTTGAGACGACGCCATATGAACTTTGGTTTGGCAAGAAGCCAAAGCTGTCGTTTCTTAAAGTTTGGGGATGTGATGCTTATGTCAAAAAGCTTCAGCCTGAAAAGCTGGAACCCAAAGCGGAGAAATGCGTCTTCATAGGATACCCAAAAGAGACAGTTGGGTATACCTTCTACCTCAGATCCGAAGGCAAAGTGTTTGTCGCTAAAAACGGAACATTTCTTGAGAAAGAGTTTCTCTCGAAAGAATTGAGTGGGAGGAAAATAGAACTTGATGAGGTTGTTGAACTTTTACTTCAACCTGAGAGTAGCGCAGCGCAGAAAGAAGTTTCTGTAGAGCCTACATCAGCTGAAGAGGAAGTTGATGATGATCATAAAGCTTCGGATCAAGTTACTATCGAACCTCATAGGTCGACAAGGACGCGTACTGCTCCTGAGTGGTACGGCGACCCTTTCTTAGAGGTCATGTTGTTGGACAACGATGAACCTACGAGCTATGGAGAAGCGATGATGGGCCCGGATTCCGAGAAGTGGTTAGAGGCCATGAAATCCGAGATGGGATCCATGTATGAAAACAAAGTGTGGACTTTGGAAGTATTACCTGAAGGGCGTAAGGCCATTCAGAACAAATGGATCTTTAAGAGGAAGACGGACGCGGACGGTAATGTCACCGTCTATAAAGCTCGACTTGTGGCAAAGGGTTTTTCACAAGTTCAAGGAATTGACTACGATGAGACATTCTCACCCGTAGCGATGCTTAAGTCCGTCAGAATCATGTTAGCAATAGCTGCCTTTTTCGATTATGAAATTTGGCAGATGGATGTCAAAACAGCATTCCTTAACGGTTTCCTTAAGGAAGAGTTGTATATGATGCAACCAGAAGGTTTTGTCGATCCAGAGAATGCTGACAAAGTTTGCAAACTCCAGCGATCCATTTATGGACTGGTGCAAGCATCTCGGAGTTGGAATCTTCGCTTTGATGAGGTGATCAAAGCGTTCGGGTTTATACAAGTTTACGGAGAAGCTTGTATTTACAAGAAAGTGAGTGGGAGCTCTATAGCGTTTCTAATATTATATGTGGATGACATATTACTGATTGAAAACAATATAGAAATGTTGGAAAGCGTGAAGGAATATTTGAACAAGAGTTTTTCAATGAAGGATCTAGGAGAAGCTGCTTTCATATTAGGCATCAAGATCTATAGAGATAGATCAAGACGTTTAATAGGACTTTCACAAAACACATACCTTGATAAGATTTTGAAGAAGTTCAAAATGGATCAATCCAAGAAGGGGTTCTTGCCTGTTTTGCAAGGTGTGAAGTTGAGTAAGACTCAATGCCCAGTGACTGCAGAAGATAGAGAAAAGATTCATTACAATGTAAATCACATAGTGATGTGAACTAGATTATTGACTCTAGTGCAAGTGGGAGACTGTTGGAAATATGCCCTAGAGGCAATAATAAATTGGTTATTATTATATTTCCTTGTTCATGATAATCGTTTATTATCCATGCTATAATTGTATTAATTGGAAACTCAAATACATGTGTGGGTACATAGACAACACTGTGTCCCTAGTAAGCCTCTAGTTAACTAGCTCGTTGATCAAAAGATGGTGAAGGTTTCCTAGCCATGGACATGAGATGTCATTTGATAACGGGATCACATCATTAGGAGAATGATGTGATGGACAAGACCCAAACTATAAACGTAGCATATGATCGTGTCAGTTTATTGCTATTGTTTTCTGCATGTCAAGTATCTGTTCCTATGACCATGAGATCATGCAACTCACTGACACCGGAGGAATACCTTGTGTGTATCAAACGTCGCAACGTAACTGGGTGACTATAAAGATGCTCTACAGGTATCTCCGAGGGTGTCTGTTGGGTTGGCATGGATCAAGACTGGGATTTGTTACTCCGTATGATGGAGAGGTATCTCAGGGCCCACTCGGTAATACAACATCACAATGAGCCTTGCAAGCAATGTGACTAAATTGTTAGCCACAAGATCTTGTATTATGGAACGAGTAAAGAGACTTGCCGATGACGAGATTGAACTACGTATAGAGATAGCGACGATCGAATCTCGGGCAAGTAACATACCGAAGAACAAAGGGAACAGCATACGGGATTAACTGAATCCTTGACATAGAGGTTCGACCGATATAGATCTTCGTAGAATATGTAGGAACCAATATGGGCATCCAGGTCCCGCTATTGGTTATTGACCGTAGAGGTGTCTCGGTCATGTCTACATAGTTCTCGAACCCGCAGGGTCTACACACTTAACGTTTGGTGACGATTAGTATAGTTGAGTTATTGTGTTGGTGACCGAAGGTTGTTCGGAGTCCCGGATAAGATCCCGGACATGACGAGGATCTCCGGAAGAGTCCGGAGGTAAAGATTGATATATGTGATAATAGTGTTTTGATCTCCGGAAGGGTTCCGGAATTCACCGGAAGGGGTTCCGAATGTTTACCGAAGTGTTCGGGTGCAGCAACACTTTATATGGGCCAAAGGGGTAAAGCCCACGAGATATTGAAAAGTGCAAAAGGAAGTTTTGCTGCTGCCTTAAGCGGTACTACTGCTGGTAAGGCAGTACTGCCGCGTAAGCGGTACTACCTCTTGTGTGAAGCGGTACTACCGCTCAAGCGGTACTACCGCTCATGAGCGGTACTACCGCTTGTACGCGGTACTGCTGGAATCCGAGTGGGACTCTTTCCGTGCGGGCCAAACCGACCTTGTGCGGGCAAAACCGACCTTGTGGAGGCTTTCTCTCCAAGTTTAGACCCCAGGACTCAACATATAAATAGAGGGGCAGGGCTAGCACACGGGATACATAGAGATTTCCCAAGCCGTGTGCCGGCAACCCTAACCCTCTAGTTCCTCCCGTCATAATCTCCGTAGCGCTTGGCGAAGCCCTGCAGAGATTGTTCCTCACCACCATCACCACGCCGTCGTGCTGCCGGAACTCATCCACTACTTCACCATCGCTCGCTGGATCGAGGAGGTGAAGGCGTCATCAAGCCGTACGTGTGTTGAACGCGGAGGTGCCGTCCGTTCGGCGCTAGATCGTGTTTGGATCGAGGGACGACTTGCGATTTGGATCGCGAAGACGTTCGACTACATCAACCGCGTTTCTTAACGCTTCCGCTTAGCGATCTACAAGGGTATGTAGATTCACTCTCCCTCTCATAGATGCTCATCACCATGGATAGATCTTGCGTGTACGTAGGAAATTTTTTGTTTCCCATGCAAATACCCAACAGTAGCAACAACAGGAGGAGGAGGCGGCGGACAAGGAGGAGGAGGAGGCGACGGAGATGGAGGCCGTATACGCGTCGGCGACAACACCTTGGCCGTTGAGGAGGGTCGGATTGCCGGTCCGGCAGGGCAAATAATTTCAATATTTTGTATGGACTGCTGGACGGATATTCTTTTGTCACTGAGCATGTAAAAACAAGCATATTTGCCTCTTTTTGAATGTGATCGGACATGTGATCCGGCGCTGGTGTGATCGGATGCGCGCTATGGATCAGACTTCTATTTGAATTTCAAATTGCCCATTACTGACGGACATATATATATGATAGCATTGGATGCCCGCCTCCAACATCCATATTCGTAGACTGGTCTCCTGCCTGGGACAGATGATGAAGCAAATTTCCGGGTCAACTTGGGAGATGCCCTAAGGCTGGCCATAGTGGAGGCATCTTAGCTAGCATCATGCATTTGAGACTAGCAAACACGCTGATGTGACATACAATTAAAGAAATAAGAGAATGTTGGAGTAACATAGGTATATACCGTATCATATTAAATGCTATGTTACTATGTGTCATGCATGTGAATAAATGATATCACCTATAATACTAATTTATGATACTATACATTATGAATGTAGTATCATACAATAGTATGATATGATACTCCCACTGTGAGTAGCCTAAGCAATCGACCTCAAAGCAAATATCCAATTCGGTGTAGGTCCCATGCAAAAGAATAAATAAATTTGCCTGTAGGTAGCATTCGCTCCTGCGTGGAAAATAGCTTACCAAAGTGAATCCCCGAATCCCCGAGACAAGTTGGCGTACCCCGGGCACGATTACATCTTCATTAATCTACGAGTTGGTTGTGTTGACAATTTTGTCATGAAAAAGATGTGAAGGTGCTGAAAGGCGAGGATCACCATGCACAAGACAGGGGAGATTAACTGCATACGCGGGAGAAATAGACGCAGATATGCCGCGTACAGTGGTAATCCCGTAACAGTTGTTGACGTTTCAACGAGCCCGAGCTTGACAGAAGAAAGGATCGAAGATTATGGGATCGAGACGGCCACCTTTTCTCGTCACGTTCACTTTCGTCTCCCATCTAGGAGCAGGGGCAAAGCCTTGTCTGAACTTTCGCTGGAATTTTTCAAGCGTGAGTTTGGATTACTATTGCCGCGGGTCCCTTCCGGGACTGTCCGTGACTTTGAAATTTGAAACCCAAAACGTATCACTCGCTGCTTGGAAGTGTCTCCCGATAAATGAGCACCTCATTTCCAATTTTGTCGCCCCCACGTGCACGCAGCGTCTCCAATCTCTGGCGCACGCACAGAAACGGGCCATGCCATGCCTGCTCCCGCGACCACGACCTGATCGAGCCCCAGCACCACCATCAACCAAACCAGTCTCTCTCGATCACCCTAGCTACCTAGGTAGGCGCCACATAACCCTCCGCGGACGACGGCGACGACGCCTGCACCACGAACTTCCCGATCATAGCCGTCGCGCGCGCGGACCCGCGGACAGCGGCCGGCTCGCGCGAGAAGTCCCGGGAGGCATTCAATGCGACGTTCACACCTCGCCACCGGCGGCGGGGCCGCGGGTCATCGTCGTCCAAGGCGACAGCAAAACTAGTACCGGCGACAAGCTTCCCGTTCACACCCGTCCAACCATCGCCGCCCATGTAAGCTAGTACCAGCACTGGTACCGTACCACTAACAACAAGCTTGGCCGGATCGTTATCGGAGTTAATGACGGTGGTTACGCGGATTAGCGCCATGGACCTCTCCGTGGGAGCCGCGGGCTGCGGTCACGGTGGCGTCAGAGGACGCTGTCTGTACGTGCTACTCGCGGTCACGTACGGGACAGAGACCGTCCGGCGTCCGTTCCTGTGTTCGGGACTGGACCGGCACGGCCGGCCGGTCGTTTTCGTTCTGTTTTCTTTAGCTTTCGACGAACGATCCGGTGGAGCCGATCGGTATGCTACCATATTATCGATCTGTCGCATTAATGGAGGTGTGCCCGGCCCCAAGATTGCATGTGACGCAAGGAACCAAGTACTAAGCGATTATTAGCGGATGCGAGGTCGAGCAGTGTCGCGATGAGATGGATCGCAGTCTGCATAAATGTACGCGTGCACAGCGCGCACGGCACGGCACGCAATCATCCAATTTCAACGTTACTGTAGCTACCTTCTGTCTTTCTTCCAGGTTCCAGCATACGTGCGTGTGTGTCCGCCGTGATCCTGACCTGTATTTTAGTAATCCATCGGGATTATACACTCATGTGGGTCGGTATCCGCTCTTTGCACATTGTTTGTCAGTGGTACCCATATGTGTGTTCGCACGTACGTATGGTTGGTCACAGTCTCACAGACCTCCATCCTGCAACATGGAAAGTGTAAATCACGTACGCATGTATAATAAATTGTATGCTTGGTTGGAAGAGTCACAGTCTCCCCCATGAACCGCATGGTATGGAAGAATTGGACACCCCCTAAAGTCAAATTCTTTGCTTGGTTGGCTCTTCAAGATAGGATTTGAACCGCCGACCGTCTGGAGAAGCGAGGATAGGCAAATTGTGGTCTTTGCCAACTTTGTAAAGGAGCGCAAGAGACGGGGCCTCATCTTTTCTTCAAGTGTCGATACACGCTTCGACTTTGGAGATCAATTATCGAGAAGCTTGGCCTTGCTCACATGGACACCGCCGGATGGCACCTTCATGAATCCGTTGTCGAGTGGTGGGATATGCAAACCCGACAACCATGTTCCCAACCAGCATGCTATGGCCTCTCTCATCATGCTTGTCTCTTGGACTATTTGGAATTAGAGGAATGCACGGGTGTTCCGACACAAGAGCGCGTCACCGCCCATTCTCCTCAACTTCGTTCTTGAGGAGGCCAAACTTTGGGTTTCCGCCAGCGCCAAAAGACTAGGGCATTTCATTTCGTGCGAGTAATTGTTAGGCCGTGTTTATGGGAGCTATGTAAAACTCTAAATTCTACTCTCTAATTGATGAGGCAAATTTTATGCCTCCCTTTCGAAAATAAATAAATAAATTGTATGCAGGTGGTCACATGTAAACTAGCCTGGTCTTGTGGGATGAGGGGATCTGTCTGACTTTGTCTTGGACGTACGTATGCAGGGGGCACGTACGGCTCGCTCGTGCTTGACATGTAGTAGTACAAGCTAAGCTAGCGGTGGGTGTCACGCCAGTACTATATGCATGTACGGCACGTAAGTACTTTTGTACACTTCACAAGTCTAGCATAGACTTGGATTTTCTTCTCTTGTAGTAGTAAGTTGTAAGCTGAGGCGTACGCAATGCAACGAGTATATACGGTGCGGTCCGTTATTTGTCAAAGGCTGCAAAGTCAAACAGGCTTGTTAATTCAATGCAAAAAAAAAACCAGGCTTGTTAATTACCTCCTCTGATCGCCTGCTCGGTGTCAGCAAATCACTGCAGATTTACATTACGCATGCATGCAAAAATACAAACCAGTTAGAATGGACAGACGACTCTACCAGGTTGTTCAAAACAAAGTCTTCAGCATGGATAATATACAAAAGATACACTCGAACAAGCAACAGGGATGGACATACCAAATGGCATTGTAATAACGACCAAACAAAAGTACTGATAATTAAATACTAGCATGACTGATAAGTCCCATACTAATTTAATACTACCTCCTTTCCGGTTTATAGGGCTCAATTAAAAAATCTCACCAACCAAGGTAGATGATGAGTGGTGGAATAGTTTTTGTACTTCAAGGATGATGATGAATGGTGGAGTAGTTTGCAAAAATATTCAATTAATGTGCTCGTTTTACTTAAAAGGTTGCTTTTACCAACGCATTAATTGCAATGAATGCAAGAATTTTAACATGCATTGGTCAGTCTTTTGTTAATCTTTGCATGCAACGATTTAATGCACCTTGAAATCTAAACATGTGATGGAAAACAATCAAATTGAGACTTATAAAACGGAAAAACTAAAATTTTAAGATAAGCCCTATAAACCGAAAGGGAGGGAGTACGATTCATTTCTCTCTATTCGATTCATGAACCACAGCTGTTTTGAATCATTAAATATAATTATGTTTCCTGAGTAGCATATTGGGCTACATACACGTACCGTACGCATGGAAGATTGACAAATGGTTGATTTTTTTTTTTTGGTTGGTGTAAGTGGGCAGGAGAAAACCAGAAACCGAACGGTAATGCTACCGTATGTTTTGTACAATGATTTCCTGAAACCATGATCTGTTGGCGCATTATGATCGGCTGCAATCATGTTGTTAATTTGGTTGCGCTAACTGCCAATTAACCAACATATATACGGGCGGCAGAGTCTTGTCTCTGGAATCAAGGTCGTTTTAGTGTTTGTGCAAAACGGCCAGTGGCTGCTCCAACGGTCAACTGTCCTATGCCCGTGCTGCTGTGCAGATCGAATATATATCGAGCTGGCGTGCATGCATGTGCTAGCTGCTAATCAGCGTGGAGTGGTGGCCCACATGACAAATTCAAAAAGTCAGCTTCTCTGCGAAAGAGCTTATCCGTTACAAAACTTCAACTTGGCCAGATTTAGGGTTTTCTAACACATGGCTTGTACATCTTATAGACGCTACGGTTGTGGATATTCGATTTGGCTCTAGGGAGCACATGCTCCCGCGTGTCAAAAATAAATTTTACAAATGTAAAAAAATAAATAAATAAGATGTGTTTATTGTCACATTCAAATGGTACATGCAAATTTTCAGGTCAAAAACTTAAGCATTTGGACCTGTGCAAAAGAAAAAAAGAAAAACAGATCGGACACAAAATGTTACCTCCAAATGTTACACTTATTTTTTGCTTTATATATAAAGAGGAGCAATAGCCTTTTTGGGTAAATGTTACACTTAATTTTTTCACCGACAAAGCACTACTATCCCATATGGCATAAAAAAAAATTTAAGCACACTTGCCACACTAATATGAACATCTACAACAAAATTGAGAATTTTTAAAATTTAGTTACTATTTATTTTAATTTTACTATTCATTAGGGATTATATATTCCCCAGAGCCAAACGGGTTGTGCATATATTATTCTATCTATGCATAATTGGCTATTGCTTTTAGACTGTTGAAAACCCAGGTCACAAAAACACGGATTTTCTAACGGCTCAGAATGAGCATACACAATTGATTTAGATTGGCGAGCTGCTTTAACAATATTCTGATACAAATTATATACAAGAAATTTCTGGCGTTGACAGGCGGAAACAAAACTGAAAATAACAAAAATACTATATCAATGATTTTTAAGAATAGATTGAAAATACCTCAAAAATGAAAGACTTCAAGAATAAAAAAAATAAGTACAACACCGTGCTGTTTGAAAACATTGAAATATTATTTTTACAAAATATATGATTGAAATTACTTAAACAAATCAAAAGTTATTGAACTTTGTACGAAATGTTTTTGTTTTTTCTAAAATTCAGTGAGATATACTGAATTATGTGTGAAATTTATCAATAATATTTGTAGACTGTTTTGAAACAATTTTTTTTGTACCTATATGAAGTGCTTCTGAAATTGAATGGAATGTGAGTACATTGCTTGAACATTGTGAAATGTTTTTCAAATTGATAGAAACATGATTAAAATAATTAAATTTATGCTGATTCTAAAAATTGTTTAATTTTTAAACCAAGAAAGAGTAATTTAAATGATTTAGAGGAAGTTTTCTTTCTTTCAAATAGCACTGAAATAACTGAAAAACATCAATAGAAAGTGGCAACAGCCCAACATACGTATATCATATTCTTTTCGAATTTTTGGTGAAATAGTTTTTCTAAGAATTTAAATTATTTGGGTTTTGCGGGAACTTATTGAAATAGTCCCTCCATCCTTTAAAAGAAGATCTAAAAATTCATTTAAAGTCAAACGGTACATAGTCTAACCAAGTTTGTAGGAAAAATTATAAAAAACTACAATATAAACTAGATATATTATGGAAGTATCTTTTTACTGCGTATCTAATGATTGTAATTTCATATTGTTGTAACTGATAGTTTTTTTAAAGCTTGGTTAAACTTTAGATATTTGATTTTAGACAATATTTAATACCTTCTTTTCAGAGACGATTGAGTGATATTATTTGGAATTTCTAGTTTGTCAATACCAAAAATCGAAGTGGAGATGCAAAAGAACTAACACCCTACATGCACTGCTTTACACGTGACGGGAATAGATTGGTTAGCAGGAACCCGTGTATAACGGCTATGCTAGAAGTGCCTTTGCCATCCCTAGCCCACTCCACATATTCATTGTGAATTCTTTTGGTATTGTGATTATAATGAACTTACTGTAGGGACCAATATTCCAAAATCGATAAATTATATTGGGTGATTCTACATGTTTTATTTGGAATGCAATTGTCACTAGTCCCACCGTAGCCCTGCTCCTCCCCTCGTCGCCTCCAAATGGCGTTCGTGTGGCAGCCGGTGCCAAGGCATTTTTAATACGTTCTCTTGCGGTGTGACGACCCTGCTCATCGCGGCATACTTCTGCGGGCATTGCTCATGTGGCACTAATCCAACCCTCTTGTGGCGTTGCAGCAGAGGCGTGCAAGACATGCTCTGATATTGGATTTTGTGACGACATCCTCAGGGCGATGGTCTAGTGGGATCATGGGTTTAATGACTTATCGTCTATGATCAACATATTTTAGCTGGCTGCGGTGACACATCATCAGTCCATTGAGTGGAAGAAGGTGTTCGGCTCGAGGAAATTTAATATAAAAAGTTTTCTTAAGTGCATTTTGTATTGCTGTTGTTTAATAGGTGAGTATTTTTTTGTAAAAATAAATAAATAAAGTGGGAGCAACAATTAATTTATCTTAGCTACGATCTACGTTGATCTTGACTGAAAATCTTGCCTCGAACTCAGTTATGAAATCGGCAGGTGGCAATAACCTTGGTACTAGAAGGTGGTAGATGATTAACATGCACGAAAACGAAAAGGAAACACATCTTGTCTTGTATTGCAACAGTAGTTTGGTCTAGGAGAGAAAACAATATTATTGTATCTTAAATGATAACGCCCACACGTGTGGCACGAAGCAACATGGTCCAAACGTATCCATTAACGACTATTTTGCCACATCAAACAGATGGCATCAGTGGAATCTTTTTTGTTTTTCAAACTTAAAAATGTTTTATCTCTTAAATAAAAAATCCGATTAAAAATCCGTTTTCACCAATAAATCCGTCTCGACGAGATCTTCAAAACTAGACCCCATATTGATATGTTTCGATGACCTTTTTTACGTCAAAAGTAGCCATGATGTTTACACTATAGTTGCCATAGAGTTTACACTAAAGTTTTCATGATATGTTTTATTTATGTTTTTTCTTCTAAATTTAAAGTTACCGTTGTATTTTTCAACTACTTTTCATGGAAAAATTTATTAATTGACCATGAAAATTTCTTGTAATTAACCACGGCAAATTTAATTCATGGATCATGACAATTTTTAGTAATTCATCATGGCAATTTTTTTATAGATTATGACAAATTTAGTTTATAGATCATGTCAATTTTAGCATTTTGACCATGGCAATTCTAGTATTTTGAACATGCAAAATATTTTTTGTATGAATCATGTCAAGTTTTAGTGCATGTATCATGGCAAATTTAAGTAATTCACCATGGCAATTTTAGTTTATGGTTCATGGCAAATTTGAGCCATTGACCATGCATTCTTAAAGTAATTGACAACATATTTCTGTTTACTTATGAACCATCTCAAAATTATTTCATGGATCATGTCAAATTTTAGTAATACTCATCATGGCAAGTTTAGTTTCTTAATTTTCTTTTTATAAGATGTCAAAATTTACTTTAAACGTAGAAGAAAAAGTAGTTGAAATATATCATGGCAACTTTAGTGTAATCATGATGGCAATTTATGTGTAATAGACATGGCATCTTTTAACGGGAAAAAATTCGTCGAAACATATCGATATGCGATCTAGTTTCGAAGATCTCGTCGCGACAGATTTAATGGTGAAAATGATTTTTCAATCGGATTTTTTATTTAAGAGATAAAATATTTTAAAAACTGAAAAGATAAAAGATTCCTATTGACATCATCAATTTCGTCACTTGTGCATGCATTCGGTGAGGTGGTGCAATCTGTGGTCATTAGATGTATGGTCTGTTGTTGCTCATACCACATGTGTGAAGGCCCTATTGTATTGATTAAACATAGTACCGGATGCAGCTAACTCTGAAACCGAATCATTGATGTGTTTGGAGTTTGGACTTGAAAGACGCCGACGATCCATATATAACCTAGAATTTGCTGCACTTCTTTTTAGCGTTATCTGCTACACATCGGAGTGACAAGGACCTTATATTTCTACCCTTTCTTTGAGATCTGCTCCTTTTGACCGTTTGATAGCTACTTGTTTATTCCTCAGATTTACCTTTATTCTTAGTTATGTTAGTCTACAGCTGGTTCAGTAGCTGTAGCTCAACTATGAATTGAGTCTATGCAAATCAACTAATTTGGTAATTTGTCTTTAGCGAGTAAGCAGTTCCACGAGTTTAAAATAGCGCACATGTTCAATATTTTTTGGAATTCATTCGACAAGCAAGTCAGTACTCTGATTTCTTTCCACATTTTTTTTCCGAAACAATTCCACATTATTTATAGATAAGGAAAGCCCAGTTAATTAAAGCCTGAGGAGAATGTGCGTGTTTAATTTCAGTAGTGCCCGCATGTCCTATATATCTTGCAGGATTTGGTCCAAATAGTCAATATGCAAGTGGGCAATGGAAAATATACATAGTAGTAATTTGGATTCAATCGCTTGTGAAAATGGAACGGTTGTGTATGACCAGCTAGCTAGCTTAGGGCTAGCCGACAGACGCGATGGCTTGCACCACCATCTTATCATGGCGCATACTTATCGGTCGACGTTCGTCGTTATAATCGGGTGGTACGATCGACCACATGGGCGGGCAGCTGATCTAAGCAGCGACAAGATAATGCATATATATCAGCGTCGTCGTTGTGCTAGCTATAGCCATTTTATATTTCAACTCTGGCTTGCAGCTGGTCTCATGGTGGAAGCAGTTCGATCTCTAGCTGCTAGACTAGATAGCGGTGCAGAAGGTCAAATCTTAGCAGAGGAGACAAAATCCTTGTCCTACACCGTTGTTTTCTATTGAGGCAGTTGCGTATGCATAAGTTAATTCCAGATGAGGCCTAGCTAGTTTCTATCAAGTATAGATATTTTCCACAGGAGACGGTTTGTTAAAGCATACACACGACAAGCATACAGCTAAGCGCCAGTTAGTGCGTAACGCTAACCATCCAAACCACAGGCCATTATTCCTCGGTCATGTCTTGTCTTACATCACATTAGTTTGTTCTTTGCATGGTAAAGTACTGTTGGAAGTAAAAAACCACTGTGACCGAGCTCTGTTTCCGACGAGAAAAAACAGACTTTTATCTTTAAGGGTAGAGATACATATGAGCTAGCCATGTCAACAACGTTGCTCCCATCAGAACTTTTTCACTTGTCATTTTACTGCGTCAATGACCGACCTGGCTAGAGGACGCTTTCTCTCTCTCTCTTTCCTGTGGATTGACTTAGTACTCATTCCGTCCCAAATTACTTATCATAAAAATAGATGTATCTAGACATTTTTTAGTTCTAGATATATTCATTTCTTTTCATTTTGACGACAAGTAATTCCAAACGGCGGGAGTAGGAGTTAATCACCTTGTGTCGTATTACTATTCGTCCTTAATTACATTTTCTCTAAGAAACATAAAGACAGAAAATTAATATTTTATCTTTCCCCTTGACAAGTCAGACAAGCCGTCTGTAACTGCATTAGCTAGTAAGTACTGACTTTTTTCATTTGAGGTTATTTCGTCCAGTTTTCTTCAGTAAAGTGCAGCAGCTAGCAGGTACGGACCGTGTGGTGCTAGACTGCTGCGTGCTTGCAAGTTGCAAGTGACGTATACAGTATGTCTACCTGCTGCGAGTACAGAAACGTACGGTTTCAACGGTTCGGGAAGCCGTTCGTTTAGACTGAAACGTCGACCCTTTTCACATTTTCCTTTTCTGTTCAGCGTAGAGGAGTACTAGCTAGCTCGGTTATACTAGTAGTACGTGACATGATCTCGCAAAAAATAAAAGTAGTACGTGACATGCATGCACAGCTAGACTGGCTAGTTGTACGTGTGCACAAACACGTTGCCGCGTGTCACCGTTCAAGGAACCGCTAATGAGACACGTATAACATGCAAAAAAAAGATCTCGCTTTGATTAGTTTATTAGATAGCCCGGGCAACACGTATGTACGAGACAGCACAACAGACGTACACGTACAACCTGAACCTTATATCGTCTCAAATCGTTCAGACCGGTCACCGACCGGTCACGAAATTTCGACACAGATAGGGATCCTAAACGTGCTCGAACTTCCAGCCTAAATATGAGGCAGATATGAAGGCGCCCGGGCGCGCCCGAGCATGTCCGCCACGTCGGACCCGACAGCCCGACCCCACCGCAAATTGCACCAAATTCATCGCAGAGCTGCCGGATCCATTTGCTCTTTCCTCTCATCTTCTTCCTCCGTGCCGTCCGTCTTGCAGCTCCGCCGCCGCGCGCGCTCTGCGCCATCCGTCTCGCAGCTCCGACGCCGTGCGCGTCCCGCAGCTCTCCCGTCCTCGCCGCGGGGGACGTCGTCGCCGGCCCGGGAGCCACCGCGGTACGTCCGACAACTCTCTGGCTCCGCCTTGCGTTTGATGTGTTCGACACAATGTCTGGCCAGATTTTTTGTGATTTTATTAAGGAAAACGATGGATTCCAATGCTTCGTCCAACAAGGAGTATGGACCGATGGAGCTTGATCAAATGATTCAAGATGAGTTCTTTGATTCCTCAAATTCTAACGAAGAAGTGGACATGATCATGCCCATGACCATGCAAGAGAAAATGGACCGGCAAGTGGAGCATATTATCAATTTCAAGGGTTCAATCAAAGGGAGAAGAGTGACCAACCGGGATAGGGTATCCGGAGCAAAGCTACCGCTGAAGGACTACTTTGCTCCGAACCCAACTTTTCCGGATGATCCATGGTTTCGTCGCCGTTTTTGCATGCGCAAATCATTGTTTTTGCGCATTGTGGAGGGAGTAGGGGCACACGATGACTACTTCAAGCTCACAAGGGATTGCTGCGGTCAACTCTCTTTCAGTGCCAAGAAAAAGTGCATGACTGCAATGAGAATGCTTGCACTTGGTACTTCTATCGATGCCGTTGGTGAGATGGTCAGGATGGGGAAGAGCACATGCTTGAAGACTACTGTGTTGTGGTGGAGGTGTTTGGAGTAGAGTATCTGAGAGAACCAAATGCACATGACACAAAGAAGTTGTTGGCTATTGGAGAGACCAGATGGTTTCCAGGAATGCTCGGATCAATTGATCGCATCATTGGCAGTGGACGAACTGCCCCAAAGGTTTGCGAGGAATGTATCAAGGCCACTGATACGTCTCCGTCGTATCTACTTTTCCTAACGCTTTTGCTCTTGTTTTGGACTCTAATTTGCATGATTTGAATGAAACTAACCCGGACTGACGTTGTTTTCAACAGAACTACCATGGTGTTGTTTTTGTGCAGAAATAAAAGTTCTCGGAATTGGACGAAACTTTTTGGAGAATTATTTTACAATAAATAAAAAATACTGGAGCCAAGAACCACCGGAGGGGGTGCCCTGGCTGGGCACGATACACTAGGGCGCGCCACCCCCTCCAGGCGTGCCCTGGTGGGTTGTGGTCACCTCGTGGCCCCCCTCACCCTAATTCCAGCACTATAAATTCCTATTTTTGGAGAAAAAAAGAGTAAAGGAAGTTTTATTGCGTTTCACGAGACGGAGCCGCCGCCACCTTCTGTTCTTAATCGGAAGGCCTGATCTGGAGTCCGTTTGGGGCTCCGGATAGGGGAATCTATGGTCTTCGTCATCACCAACCCTCCTTCATCGCCAATTCCATGATGCTCCTCACCGGGAGTGAGTAATTCCTTCGTAGGCTCGCTGGTCGGTGAGGAGTTGGATGAGATTCATCATGTAATCGAGTTAGTTTTGTTAGGGCTTGATCCCTAGTATCCACTATGTTCTGAGATTGATGTTGCTATGACTTTGCCATGCTTAATGCTTGTCACTAGGGCCCAAGTGCCATGATTTCAGATCTGAACCGTTTATGTTATCACCATTATATCTATGTTCTTGATCCGATCGTGCTAGTCATATGCACCTGCTATGTGTTATGATCCGTAAACCCCGGGGTGACAATAATCGGGATACTTTCCGGTGATGACCGTAGTTTGAGGAGTTCATGTATTCACTATGTGTTAATGCTTTGTTCTGGTTCTCTATTAAAAGGAGGCCTTAATATCCTTTAGTTTCCTTATGGACCCCGCTGCCACGGGAGGGTAGGACAAAAGATGTCATGCAAGTTCTTTTCCATAAGCATGTATGACTATTTACGGAATACATGCCTACATTATATTTATGAACTGGAGCTAGTTCTGTGTCGCCCTAGGTTATGGTTGTTATATGATGAATATCATCCAACGAATTCACCGATCCAATGCCTACGAGTTTTCCACATATTGTTCTTGCTAAGTTACTATTGCTATTGCTACTGTTCCAACTGCTACAAAATCATTGATATCACTGTTACCGTTACCGTTACTATTACTACTGCTATCAAAACTATCATATTACTGTGCTAGTGATCACTCTGCTGCAGATATTTAATCTCTAGGTGTGGTTGAATTGAAAACTCAACTGCTAATACTTGCAAATATTCTTTGGCTCCCCTTGTGTCGAATCTATAAATTTGGGTTGAATACTCTACCCTCTAAAACTGTTGCGATCCCCTATACTTGCGGGTTATCAAGACCTTTTTCTGGCGCCATTGCCGGGGAGCATAGCTATATTTGTTGAGTCACTTGAGATTTATATCAATTTATCACTATGAAGATTCTGAAGGATACAAGAACCAAGATTTATCCCTCTAAGACGAGGGGAGGTAAGAAATTGCCATCTAGCTCTGTACTTGATTCACCTTCGGTTACAAGTAAACTTGCAACACCACCCCATGCTATTAATCCTGATATGTCGCAACACCACCACATTTTGTTTTCTATTCCACCTTGTCATATAAAATAAAATGCCATGTTTATCATGTTTTCTGATTTCTTCGTGCAATAAAAATGACCCAAAAATAAAAGTTCTCAGAATGTTCTGAAAATTTAAAACGATTTTTTTTCTGAATATTTCTGAATTTCTGGTGCAAATAACACCAGAGGGGGGTGCACCTGGTGTCCACGAGACACCAGGGCGCGCCAGCAACCCCAGGCGCGCCCTGGTCGGTTGTGGTCCTTACGTGGCTTGAGACTGCGTCGGTATTTCCCCAAAGAGGAAGGGATGATGCAGCACAGCGACGATAAGTATTTCCCTCAGTTATGAAACCAAGGTATCAAACCAGTAGGAGGATCACCAACACCACGTAAACAACAGCTGCACACAAAGAACAAATACTTGCAACCCGACGCGAAAGAGAGGTTGTCAATCTCTCTACGGTAAAAAGATAGGTTAGGATAGGATAGATTGGATAGATAGATCTCTCAAGAACACAAAATAAAAGAGGCAAATAAAAAGTGCAGCAAGGTATTTTTGGGTTTTTGGAATAATAGATCTGAAAACAAAAGCGGCAAAAAGATAGATCGGAAAGCAATATGTTGGAAAAGTAGACCCGGGGGGCGTAGGTTTCACTAGTGGCTTCTCTAATGAGTATAGCACACGGTGGGTGAACAAATTATTGTTGGGCAATTGATAGAAGATCAAATAATCATGACGATATCCAAGGCGATGATCATTATATAGGCATCATGTCCAAGATTAGTAGACCGAAACGATTCTGGATCTACTACTATTACTCCACACATCGACCGCTATCTAGCATGCATCTAGTGTATTAAGTTCGTGGAAAAAGGGAGTAATGCAATAAGAACAGTGACATGATGTAGACAAGATCTATTCATGTAGGAATAGACCCCATCTTGTTATCCTTAATAGCAACGATACATGCGTGCCTCGCTGCCCCTTCTGTCACTAGGAGAGGACACCGCAAGATCAAACCCATCACAAAGCACCTCTTCCCATGGCAAGAAAAATCGATCTAGTTGGCCTAACTAAACCAAAGATTCGAAGAATAAATACGAGGCTATAAGTAATCATGCATATAAGAGATCAAAGAAGACTCAAATAATATTCATGGATAGAAACTGATCATGAACTTAAAATTCATCGGATCCCAACAAACACATCACAAAAGTTTACATCAAATAGATCTCCAGGAGACCATTGTATTGAGAATCAAAAGAGAGAGAGGAAGCCATCTAGCTACTACCTACGGACCCGTAGGTGTATGGTGGACTACTCACGCATCATCGGAGAGGCACCAATGAGGACGATGAAGCCCTCTGTGATGGTGTTAGATTGGATCTCGCGGTTCTGGAACTTGCGGCGGCTGGATGTGTTTTTCATCGACTCCTTTAGGATTCCTGAAATATTTGGGTATTTATAGGCATCAGAGGCGGTGGAGGGGGTTCCCGAGGCGGCCACAACCCATCAGGGCCCTGGTGGGTTGTGGGTGGCCTGGGCTCCCTCCTGGTAACTTCTTTGGCCCATTGGTCTTCTTCTGGTCCAAAAAAAATTCTCCAAAAAGTTTCGTCGCGATTGGACTCCTTTTGATACTGAAATTCTGCGAAGTAAAAATCAAGCAAAAACAGCAACTGGCACTTTGTCACTATGTCAATAGGTTAGTCCCAAAAAATGATATAAAGTTGCTATAAAATGATTGTAAAACATCCAAGATTGATAATATAATAGCATGGAACAAGCAAAAATTATAGATACGTTGGAGACGTATCATCATCCCCAAGCTTAATTCCTACTCGTCCTCAAGTAGGTAAATGATAAAAATAGAATTGTTGATGTGGAATGCTGCCTAACATGTTCATCACATATTCTTTTCTTTTGTAGCATGGACATTTGGACTTTTAGATGGTTCAAAGCAATTGTCTAGTTTTGACATAAAGACTTTAATACTCAAGCATGCCAACAAGCAACCATGTCTTTCAAAATATCAACACTAAAGAAAGTTATCCCTAGCCCATCATGCTCAATCATTGATCCATTCATGAAACACACTCAAATATTAACTACACCCAATTCTCAAGTATGATCATAGTGCCCCCTAGTTAGTGCTTTATAAGAAAAGATGGAGACTCAAATAAAAAATAAAAATTGCATAAAGTAAATAGATAGGTCCTTCGCAGAGGGAAGTAGGGATTTGCAAAGGTGCCAGAGCTCAAAGTTTAAATTGAGAGAGAAAAATATTTTGAGTGGCATGCCTTTCCTGTCAACGAAAACGACAAAGTAGTTCACAATACTTTCCATGCTAGATATATCATAGGCGGTCCCCAAACATAAAGTAAAGTTTATTCCTTTTTCCACCATTCTTTCACAATCCATGGCTATCCGTATCCACGGTTGCCTTCCATACCAACACTTTCCAAGGAATTTATTATTTGACAACATAAAGTAATTTTTTTTCATTTCGGGACCGGGCATCCCTATTACCGCCGTACTCTCGTGCAATGACAAGTGAATAAATACTCATCTTGAGAATAACACATCTAGCATGTAAAAATATAGTACACCCCCTACCGTTTCATGAGCGGTACGAGCACACAAAAAGAAAATTTCTTTTGAAAATTAGATATGGCACATACAAATTTGCTTAGAACGGAATGGAAATATCGCATATAGGTAGGTATGGTCGACTCATAAGGCAAAACAGGGTTCAAGGATTTTGGATGCACAAGTAGTATTTCTACTTAGTACAAGTGGAGGCTAGCAAATAGATTGAGAAGCAACCAACCAAGAAACGAAAATTCACATAAACGAGCATTGAGGATAACTAACACCGAATAATGCACCATAAGTAGGATGTAATTTCATTGCATAACTATTGACTTTCGTACTTGCATAGGGAATCACAGACCTTAACACTAATATTCTTACTAAAGCATAATTACTCACTAACAGGACTCACATATTACTATCATCATGTCTCAAAACTATTACAAGGAATCAAGTTTAATTTGTCCAATGATCTTCATGAAAGTTTTTATTATATCCTCCTTGAATATCTATCACTTTGGGACTAGTTTCATATATTGCCATTGCTTTTTACAAGCTCAAAAATATTTAAGTGAAGAACATGGGCATGAAGATTTCATCTCTCAAAATAGTATAAGTGAAGCTTGAGAGGTTTTCTTCAAAATTTACTAACTCTCAAATTAATCTAAGTGAAGCATGAGAGTATTTCTTCAAAATTTACTAACTCTGAAATTAATCTAAGTGAAGCATCAGAGTATTTCTTCAAAAATTTCCAAGCACACCATGCTCAAAAAGATATAAGCGAAGCACTAGAGCAATTCCATAGATCAATTTTTTTAAGTGAAGCATATAGAGCAATTCTAACAAATCATAGCATAATTTTGGCTCTCTCAAATAGGTGTGTCCAGCAAGGGTACTAATGACAAACTAAAAAGCAAAGCAAGCAAATACTCAAATGATACAAGATGCTCCAAGCAAAACTCATGATATGTGACGAATAAAAATATAGCTCCAAGTAAAATACCGATGGTCGTTAGAAGAAAGAGGGGATGCCACTCAGGTCATCCCCAATCTTAGTTGCTTGTTTATCTTTGGATATATCTTGGGGGTGCTGTAGCATCCCCAAGCTTAGGCTCTTTTTACTCCTTATTCCTTCATCCATCGTGATCTTACCCAAAACTTGAAAACTTCAATCACACAAAACTCAACAAAACCTTCGTGAGATCCGTTAGTATAATAAAGCAAATCACCACTTTAAGTACTGTTGCAAACCCATTCATATTTTATTATTACATTATACCTAATGTATTTTAACTTTACCATGGCTTATACCCTCCAATACAACCATAGATTCATCAAAACAAGCACACAATGCAACGAAAACAGAATCTGTCTTAAACAGAACAGTTTGCAGTAATCTGTACTCTAACCATACTTCTGTAACTCTAAAAATTCTGAAAATTAGGACAACGTAAATAATTTGTATAGCAACACTGTGTTAATATTTCAGCTCAATATCACGTTCCAGTAAGAAATGAAAATTCGAACACTGGAGGCAAAGTTTCTGTTTCAGATTGAGCATCGCTTCTACTCATCTTATGAATCATCCTAAAGGCTCTACTTGGCACAAACACTAAATAAAATATAAAAACACAATCATAACAGAGGCATAATTGTGTCAACACTCAAAAACAGAAAGAAAAAGAAGAAAATAAATTTATTCATTGGGTTGCCTCCCAACAAGCGCTATCGTTTTACGCCCCTAGCTAGGCATAAGGCATAGATTCAAGTATTGTGAGGGCTTTCTCAATCCCCGGGGGCTCTTTGCGCTTCCCCTAAATTTTCAGGAGAAGAGACCATCTTGAGATCTAAAATATCCAAACGCTTGTTGCATAGAGTAATCAAAGTATTCATGCGATTGAGGTTCCCACTGATATGTTAAAGAGGTTCATTACATTTTTGCAACTTGACCAAATGTTTATGTAAATCACCCAATTTGTCTAAAATTTAAACCCCCTCTTGTGTAAAACAAAGCCCCTTCTTTGATGGAGGAACCCCCAATATCCCTTCCAAAATTTCATAAGCGGTGTTTGCATCAAGCTCAATAAAGTTCCCTTTAGCGGCAAAATCCAAGAGTTGTTTGTGATGCAAAGCTAATCCTATGTAAAATTTTTGAAGCAAAATCTTTGCATCTCCTTTTAGATTGCAAATGCGTTAGGATTCCATTAGCCTATACCAGACATCTTTCAAAATTTCCCCTTGTTTTTGTTTGAAGTATAGCACTTCAAAATCTGGTGACAAAGAGGGAGTAGTAACGCCAGTCGTAGCAACAAGATAGGCAAACAAGAGATCTGACGAGAAAGAGGCAAATGAAAAAGAGGGCGAATAAAAAGACAAATTTGGTGAAGTGGGGGAGAGAAAAATGAGAGGCAAATGGCAAATAATGTAATTGCAAGGAGATGAGATTTGTGATTAGGAACCTGGTAGATGTTGATGGTGTCTCCTGGACGCCAGAGATTGGCACGTAGAAGAGATCGCTTCCTCCCCGGCAACGGCGCCTGAAATTCCTTTGACGTGGCTTGAGACTGCGTTGGTATTTCCCAAAAGAGGAAGGGATGATGCAGCACAGCGACGGTAAGTATTTCCCTCAGTTATGAAACCAAGGTATCGAACCAGTAGGAGGATCACCAACTCCACGTAAACAACACCTGCACACAAAGAACAAATACTTGCAACCTGACGCGAAAGAGAGGTTGTCAATCTCTCTACGGTAAAAAGATAGGTTAGGATAGGATAGATCTCTCAAGGACACAAAATAAAAGAGGCAAATAAAAAGTGCAGCAAGGTATTTTTGGGTTTTTGGAATAATAGATCTGAAAACAAAAGCGGCAAAAAGATAGATCGGAAAGGAATACGTTGGAAAAGTAGACCCGGGGGCCGTAGGTTTCATTAGTGGCTTCTCTCATGAGTATAGCACACGGTGGGTGAACAAATTACTGTTGGGCAATTGATAGAAGATCAAATAATCATAACGATATCCAAGGCGATGATCATTATATAGGCATCACGTACAAGATTAGTAGACCGAAACAATTCTGCATCTACTACTATTACTCCACACATCGACCGCTACCCAGCATGCATCTAGTGTATTAAGTTCATGGAAAAACGGAGTAATGCAATAAGAACGGTGACATGATGTACACAAGATCTATTCATGTAGGAATAGACCCCGTCTTGTTATCCTTAATAGCAACGATACATGCGTGCCTCGCTGCCCCTTCTGTCACTGGGAGAGGACACCGCAAGATCGAACCCATCACAAAGCACCTCTTCCCATGGCAAGAAAAATTGATCTAGTTGGCCTAACTAAACCAAAGATTCGAAGAAGAAATACGAGGCTATAAATAATCATGCATATAAGAGATCAAAGAAGACTCAAATAATATTCATGGATAGAAACTGATCATGAACTCAAAATTCATCGGATCCCAACAAACACACCGCAAAAGTTTACATCAAATAGATCTCCAAGAGACCATTGTATTGAGAATCAAAAGAGAGAGAGGAAGCCATCTTGCTACTGCCTACGGACCCGTAGGTCTATGGTGGACTACTCACGCATCATTGGAGAGGCACCAATGAGGATGATGAACCCCTCCGTGATGGTGTTAGATTGGATCTCGCGGTTCTGGAACTTGCGGTGGCTGGATGTGGTTATCGTCGACTCCTCTAGGGTTTCTGGAATATTTGGGTATTTATAGGCATCACAGGAGGTGGAGGGGGTTCCCGAGGCGGCCACAACCCATCAGGGCGCGCCCGGGGCCCCTGGCGCACCCTGGTGCATTGTGGGCGGCCTGGGCTCCCTCCTGGTAACTTCTTTGGCCCACTGGCCTTCTTCTCGTCCAAAAAAATTCTCCAAAAAGTTTCGTCGCGATTGGACTCCGTTTGGTACTGATATTCTGCAAAGTAAAAAACAAGCAAAAACAGCAACTGGCACTTTGGCACTATGTCAATAGGTTAGTCCCAAAAAATGATATAAAGTTGCTATAAAATGATTATAAAACATCCAAGATTGATAATATAACAGCATGGAACAAGCAAAAATTATAGATACGTTGGAGACGTATCAGGTCCCCACGTGGGTCCCCTCACTTATCTCTTTAGCCTATTCAATCTTCTACCTCGGAAAAAAATCACCATAGCTCTCTCTCTCTCGTGTTCTTGCTCTCAAATCCACGGATTTCGATCTCTTTGCTCGAAGCTCCATTTCCGAAACTGTTTTGGGGGACTGCTACTTGGTATGTGACTCCTCCATTGCTGCAATTAGTTTTTGATTTAGTGGTTTTGTCGTGGTAATGACCCTGGGGTAGGCTCAGGCCGGCCCGTAGCCCTTTTCAAAACAAAACGGGGCGTGCTGTGCCCCTCGCGGGCCGGCTCCGCTTGGCCGGCTCCGCACCCTGACTGGCTCGGAGCAGGCGTCCCTCTGGCCGGCCCCGAAGCAACTCGCTAGCCGGAAGGCGACACTTTCCACATCAGCCCATGCTGTAGGCCACCGACGCGACGGTGTGACACAACGGCGGCGACCCAAGTACAGCTGACCGGGGCACGCGTGACAACAGTGACACTTTTCCAACCCTCGGTCAGAGCAGGCGAAGGCGATATAGTGGAGGCATGCCCCCGTCCACTCCATTACCTGCCCCCACATGGCTACAGTGCAGTCGGCCGTACCGCTGACCGCGGCCGACTGCGGCTAGACGACATGCCACAGTGGAGGCACGCCTCCAACCACTCCATTACCCGGCCCCCGCATGGCTACAGTGTAGCCAGCCGTATAGCTGACCGCGGCCGGCTACGCTAAGGCGGTGCGGTACAATGCGACCCGTGCCGTGGCGTGACGGGCATGCACCAATGGCGAGGGCCGGCCGATGGGCCCCCACCTCGACGGGACCCTGCAGCTCCGCTTGTCCCCAATCCCGTTTTCGGAGCCCGACGATGTCCTTCCGGCCCGAACCACACTCGATTAGCCTACCCATGGCATCTGTCGTGACAAAAAGGACGACAGTTGGCGCCCACCTTGGGGCCGAGCGCAGCGTCGACCGGAGCCACGCTCCGGGCGGGACCCTTCGCCGACTCCGCTGAGCGCAACGCGCTCGGGCTACTCAGCACTCCGGCAGCACCCGCTTCCGTGGGAGATGACGCGGTGCTGGACTCTGACTCGACCCGCCTCGCGGACGGTGCTTCCGTCTACATAGACAGCCTGTGCGCACGCTTTGGCGAGCTGCGCCTGGGCGATGTGCCGGCCTCCGACGACTGCCTTGGCGTGGGGCTTGTCATCGCCAACTCGACGTCTACTCCAGACGGTGGGGACGCCAACGACCTAGACGGTCTCTGCGCGCTCTTCGCAGGGCTCCGCATCTCCGATGCACCTGCCACCGACGAGTATCCTAGCCTGGTGCTCGACGTCACTGACCCTCCGACGGCTGTTAGCTGCAACGCCCTGGGCGGCGCCGTTGGCTCCGACGTGTGCGTCAAGGTGATGGTCACCGGCTCCTCCACGAGCTCTGGCCACGCCCGGGCGAAAGCCGACAAAGCTGCCGTGGCATCTCGCGCTAGGGCGGAGGCGGACGCGGCTGCCGCCGCCTCCCGTCCTGGCACCTCCGATCTCCTCCGCTCCACCCTCCAGGGGTTGAGCACCCCTATCGCGCCAATGACCAACCCGGTCACTGCCGCGACTGAGCTGGAGACGGCCCGCAAGCAGTTGTTTGCAGAGGCCAATTCCCTCGCGTCCGCCCGATGTCGGATGGAGGCCGCGCAACGCGAATGCAACTCTGCCTATGGCCTTACCTCGGCTGGCAACGAGCCCAGCCGGCGTGGGGAGGTCAGAAACCGCGGCCGCGTGGTCGCGGAGATCCTCGGCGGCAAGCTGCCCACCTACGACACCCCTGCGGCACCAACGAGCAATAGGCCCGCCGTGACCAGGCCCCGGCTGGCACCGGCTCCCTCCGGCCCGAAGGGGACGAGGCGCCGGTATCCGGCGAGCACCGCCAGGCCCAGCATTCCTCCTCTCCCTGCGGCTCTGGGCGCCAGGCCGGCTAGATCCGCGGAGGGCGTTCTCAGCACGGCGACGAGCAGTCGGCTGTAACCAGTCAGCGGAACAACGAGCCGGCCCCGCGCTGTGACCGGGCGCACACGCCCGAGCCGGCAGTTCGACCCGAGCTCGCCGCCCGGCTCATGCCCCGCGTCCCCCGGAGCGAGAACGACGCCTGGGCCCGCCTCGAACGGCTGGCGGAGTCCCTCCTCCTGGAGGAGGAGGGCCCAATCGGCCTGGCCTGCTTTGGGCCACGCATCCACAACGACCCATTCCTGCCCGGATTCACACTACCTCGCGACACACCCAAGTACAATAGCACGACCAAGCCGAGGACTGGCTGATCGACTACACCACCGCAATCGGCATCGCCCGGAGAAATAAGCACGTTGCGGTGCGCTACGTCCCCCTCATGCTGCTGGGCTCGGCCCGGAGATGGCTTAACAGCCGGCCGGCCGGCAGCGTCAACACCTAGATGGACTTCGAAGAAGCGTTCGTACACAACTTCACCGGCACCTACAAACAGCCTGGCCGCCCCCACGAGCTGGCCAAGTGCGTTCAGGGGCCGGAGGAGTCCCTTCGCGACTACCTCACTGATACATCTCCAACGTATCTATAATTTTTGCTTGTTCCATACTATTATATTATCATTCTTGGATGTTTTACGATCATTTTATAACAACTTTATATCATTTTTTGGGGCTAACCTATTGACATCGTGCCAAAGTGCCAGTTGTTGTTTTTGCTTGTTTTTTACTTCGCAGAATATCAGTACCAAACGGAGTCCAATCGCGACGAAACTTTTTGGAGATTTTTTCTGGACCAGAAGACACCCAGTGGGCCAAAGAAGTACCAGAGAGGTGGGCTGTGGAGGCCACAACCCACATGGGCGTGCCGGGGGGTTTTGCCCTCTAGGGCCCCGCCTCCACCACCTCTGACGCCTATAAATTTCTAAATATTTAGAAACCCTAGGGGAGTCGACGAAACACAATTCCAGCCGCCGCAAAGTTCTAGAACCTCGAGATCCAATCTAAACACCATTACGGTGGGGTTCATCTTCTTCATAGGTGCCTCTCCGATGATGCGTGAGTAGTCCACCATAGACCTACGGGTCCGTAGGCAGTAGCTAGATGGCTTCCTATCTCTCTTTTGATTCTCAATACAATGGTATCTTGTAGATCTATTTGATGTAAACTTTTGCGGTGTGTTTGGGATCCGGTGAATTTTGAGTTCATGATCAGTTTCTATCCATTAATATTATTCGTGTCTTCTTTGATCTCTTATATGCATGATTACTTATAGCCTCGTATTTCTTCTTCGAATCTTTGGTTTAGTTAGGCCAACTAGATCGGTTTTTCTTGCCATGGGAAGAGGTGCTTTGTGATGGGTTTGATCTTGCGGTGTCCTTTCCCAGTGACAGAAGGGGCAGCAAGGCACGCATGTATCATTGCCATTAAGGATAACAAGATGGGGTCGATTCCTACATGTATAGATCTTGTCTACATCATGTCATCGTTCTTATTGCATTACTCCATTTTTCCATGAACTTAATACACTAGATGCATGCTGGATAGCGGTCGATGTGTGGAGTAATAGTGGTAGATGCAAGCAGGAGTCGGTCTACTTATCTTGGACGTGATGCCTATATAATGATCATCGCCTTGGATATCGTCATGATTATTTGATCTTCTATCAATTGCCCAACAGTAATTTGTTCACCCATCGTGTGCTATACTCATGAGAGAAGCCACTAGTGAATCCTACGGCCCCTGGGTCTACTTTTCCAACATATTGCTTTCCGATCTATCTTTTTGCCTCTTTGTTTTCAGATCTACTAAACCAAAAACCCAAAAATATATTGCTGCACTTTTTATTTGTTCTTTTTATTTTGTGTTCTTGAGAGATCTATCTCTCCTATCTATCACTACCTAATCTATCTTTTTACCGTAGAGAGATTGACAACCTCTATTTTGCGTCGGGTTGCAAGTATTTGTTTTGTGTGCAGGTGCTGCTTATTGGGTGGTGGTGATCCTCCTACTGGTTCGATAACCTTGGTTTCATAACTGAGGGAAATACTTACCGTCGCTGTGCTACATCATCCCTTCCTCTTTGGGGAAATACCGACGCAGTCTCAAGCCACGTCAAAGGAATTTATGGCGCCGTTGCCGGGGAGGAAGCGGTCTCTTCTACGTGCCAATCTCAGGCGCCGAGGAGACTCCATAATCATCTACTAGGTTCCTAATCACAAATCTCATCTCCTTGTAATTACATTATTTGCCATTTGCCTGTCATTTTCCTCTCCCCTGCTTCACCAATTTGCCGTTTTATTCGCCCTCTTTTTCGTTTGCCTTTTTCTCGTCAGATCTCTTTCTTGCTTGCAATCTTGTTTGCGTAGTCACGATGACTCAAGAAAATACCAAGTTGTGTGATTTTTCCAATACTAATAACAATGATTTTATTAGTACTCCTATTGCTCCTCCCGCCACTAGTGCGGAGTCTTGTGATATTAATGCCGCTTTGTTGAATCTTGTCATGAAAGATCAATTTGACGGTAATCCTAATGAGGATGCCGCGTCCCATCTAAACATGTTCGTAGAATTGTGTGATATGCAAAAGAAAAAAGATGTGTACAATGATATAGTGAAGTTGAAATTATTTCCTTTCTCCTTGCGGGATCGTGCAAAAATTTGGTTTTCTTCTTTGCCTCGCAATAGTATCGATTCTTGGAATAAGTGCAAGGATGCTTTTATCACTAAGTATTTTCCGCCCACAGAAATTATTTCCCTTAGGACACAAATCATGAATTTTAAGCAACTTGAGCATGAACATGTTGCACAATCTTGGGAAAGAATGAAGTTGATGCTAAGAAATTGGCCTACTCATGGTTTAAATCTTTGGATGATCATACAAAATTTTTATGCGGGGTTGAACTTTGTCTCTAGAAATATTTTAGATTCCGCCGAGGGTGGTACTTTTATGGAAATTACTTTGGGTGAAGCTACTAAATTGCTAGATAATATCATGGCAAATTATTTGCAATGGCATACCGAAAGAGCACCTACTAGTAAAAAAGTTAATTCGGTTGAAGAAATTAGTACTTTGAGTGATAAGGTTGATGCTTTGATGAAATTGGTTGCTAGTAAAAATGCTCCTATTGATCTTAATGATGTGCCTTTGTCTACCTTGATTGAGCAAAATAGTGATTCCGTAGATGTGAACTTTGTCTCGCGAAACAATTTCAATAACAATGCTTATAGAGGTAATTTTAATCCTAGGCCTTTTACTGGAAATTCCTCTAATAATTATGGTAATTCTTCTTAAAATAATAATAGGAAAACCTCTGATCTTGAGAGTAATATTAAATAATTTATCAATGCGCAAAAGGCTTTCAATACTACGATAGAAGAAAAGTTGAATAAGATTGATGATATGTCTAGAAGCATTGATAGAATTTCTCATGATGTTGAAAATCTCAAGTTGAAAGCTTTTGTGCCTAAGATTGATGAATCAATTAAAGCTTTATATGTCTCTATGTATGAAAGTAAGAAAAGAACCGCTATGCTTAGAGCTAAAAGAGAAATCTTATAAAAATCATTTTCTAGCGATTGTCTTCATAAGAATGATGAAGATCTTAAAGTGATTGGTGTTTCTACTATTGATTCCTTGTTGAGTAATATTAAGATTGATGATAAAGGGACTGAAGTAGAGTCAACTTTAGCTAGAAGGCGTCCCAATAATTTCGAGGGTGAAAATCTTGATGATTTTTTTGATAAAAGTGGGTTTGAAGAGGTCAAAACTTTAACTAGTGATGTGCCCACTATTTTGGATTGCAAAGACTTTAATTATGATAGTTGCTCTTTGCTTGAATGTATTTCTTTGCTGCAATCCATGTTGAATTCACCCCATGCTTATGAGCAAAATAAAGCTTTTACTAAACATATCGTTGATGCCATGATGAAATCTTATGAAGAAAAGCTGGAGTTGGAGATTTCTATTCCTAGAAAATTACATGATGAGTGGGAACCTACCATTAAAGTCAAGATTAAAAATTATGAGTGCTTTGCTTTATGTGATTTGGGTGCTAGTGTTTCCACGATTCCGAAATCTTTATGTGATGTGCTTGGTCTCACCAATATTGAAGAATGTTCTCTTAATTTGCACTTGGCGGATTCTACTATTAAAAAACCGTTGGGAAGAATTAATGATGTTCTTATTCTTGCAAATAGGAACTATGTGCCCAAAGATTTTATCGTGCTTGATATTGATTGCAATCCGTCTTGTCCCATTATACTTGGTAAACCGTTTTTACGCACTATAGGTGCCGTGATTGATATGAAAGAAGGGAATATTCGTTTTCAATTTCCAATAAGAAAGGCTATGGAAAACTTCCCTAGAACAATAATTAAGCCACCATATGAATCAATCACGAGGGCATCCTATGGATCCAAAACCAAAGATGACAATACTTGAATCTATGCATTATGCCTAGCTAGGGGCGTAAAACGATAGCGCTTGTTGGGAGGCAACCCAATGAATAAATAAATTTTTGCGTTTTTCCTTTCTATTTTTGAGTGTTGACACAATTATGCCTCTGTTATGATTGTGTTTTTATGGGTTATTTAGTGTTTGTGCCAAGTAGAGCCTTTAGGATGATTCATAAGATGAGTAGAAGCGATGCTGAATCTGAAATAGAAACTTTGCATCCAGTATTTGGAATTTCATGTTTTAATGGAACGTGATATTGAGCTGAAATTTTAACACAGTGTTTCTATACAAATTCTTTACGTTGTCCTAAGTTTTAAGAATTTTTAGAGTTACAGAAGTATGGTTAGAGTACAGATTACTACAGACTGTTCTGTTTAAGACAGATTCTGTTTTCGTTGCATTGTGTGCTTGTTTTGATGAATCTATGGGTTGTATTGAAGGGTATGAGCCATGGTAAAGTTAAAATACAGTAGGTATAATGCAAAAATAAAATATGAATGGGTTTGAAATAGCACCTAAAGTAGTGATTTGCTTTATTATACTAACGGATCTCACGAAGATTTTGTTTAGTTTTGTGTGATTGAAGTTTTCAAGTTTTGGGTGAGATCACGATGGATGAAGGAATAAGGAGCGAAAAGAGCCTAAGCATGGGGATGCTACAGCACCCCCAAGATATATCCAAAGAGAAACAAGCAACTAAGCTTGGGGATGCCTCCGAGTGGCATCCCCTCTTTCTTCTAACAACCATCGGTATTTTCCTTGGAGCTATATTTTTATTCGTCACATATCATGAGTTTTACTTGGAGCATCTTGTATCTTTTGAGTCTTTGCTTGCTTTGCTTGTTAGTTTGTCACTTGTATCCTTGATGGACACACCTATTTGGGAGAGCCAAAAATATGCTATGATTTGTTAGAATTGCTCTCTATGCTTCACTTAAACTTTTTGAGCTATAGAATTGCTCTAGTGCTTCACTTATATCTTTTTGAGCACGGTGTGCTTGGAAATTTTTGTAGAAATGCTCTCATGCTTCACTTAGATTAATTTGAGAGTTAGTAAATTTTGAAGAAACCCTCTCATGCTTCACTTGTACCTTTTTGAGAGAAGAAATCTTTATGCTCATGTGCTTCACTTAAATTTGTTTGAGCTTGTCAAAAAGCAATGACAATATATGAAACTAGTCCCAAGGTGATAGATATCCAAGGAGGATATAATAATAACTTTCATGAAGATCATTGGACAAATTAAACTTGATTCCTTGTAATAGTTTTGAAACATGATGATAGTAATATGTGAGTCATGTTAGTGAGTAATTATGCTTTAGTAGGAATATTGGTGTTAATGTTTGTGATTCCCTATGCAATTACGAAAGTCAATAGTTATGCAATGAAATTACATCCTACTTATGGTGCATTATTCAGTGTTAGTTATGCTCAATGCTCGCTTATGTGAATTTTTGTTTCTTGGTTTGGTTGCTTCTCAATCTATTTGCTAGCCTCCATTAGTACTAAGTAGAAATACTACTTGTGCATCCAAAATCCTTAAACCAAGTTTTGCATTATGATTCCACCATACCTACCTATATGCTGTATTTCCATGCCGTTCCAAGCAAATTTGTATGTGCCATCTCTAAATTTTCAAAATAAATTTTCTCTTTTGTGTGCTTGTACCGCTCATGGAACGGTGGGGACTGTCCAATATTTTTCCATGCTAGATGTGTTATTCTCAAGATGAGTGTTTATTCACTTGTCATCGCACGAGAGTGCGGAGGTAATAGGGATGCCCATTACCGAAATGAAAAAGAAAAAAATATTTACTTTATGTTGCAAATAATAAATTCCTTGGAAAGTGTTGGTATGGAAGGCAACCGTGGATACGGCCCGCCATGGAATGTGAAAGTTTGGTGGAAAAAAGGAATAAACTTTATTTTCTGTTTGGGAACCGCCTATGATATATCTAGCATGGAAAGTATTGTGAGCTACTTTGTCATTTTCGTTGACAGGAAAGGCATGCCACCCAAAATATTTTCTCTCTCTCAATTTAAACCTTGAGCTCTGGCACCTCTACAAATCCCTACTTCCCTCTGCGAAGGGCCTGTCTATTTACTTTATGCAATTTTTATTTTTACTTTGAGTCTCCATATTCTCTTATAAAGCACCAACTAGGAGGCACTATGATCGTACTTGAGCATTGGGTATAGCTAATATTTGAGTGTGTTTCATGAATGGATCAATGATTGAACATGATGGGCTAGGGATAACTTTCTTTAGTGTTGATATTTTGAAAGACATGGTTGCTTGTTGGCAAGCTTGAGTATTGAAGTCATTATGTTAAAACTAGACTATTGCTTTGAATCATCTACAAGTCCAAATGTCCATGCTATACAAAAGAAAAGAATATGAGATGAATCAAAAATTCTGTTTTTATCATTTACCTACTCGAGGACGAGTAGCAATTTAGCTTGGGGATGCTGATACATCTCCAACGTATCTATAATTTTTGCTTGTTCCATGCTGTTATATTATCATTCTTGGATGTTTTACAATCATTTTATAACAACTTTATATCATTTTTTGGGACTAAAATATTGACATAGTGCCAAAGTGCCAGTTGCTGTTTTTGCTTGTTTTTTACTTCGCAGAATATCAGTACCAAACGGAGTCCAATCGCGACGAAACTTTTTGGAGATTTTTTCTGGACCAGAAGACACCCAGTGGGCCAAAGAAGTACCAAAGAGGTGGGTTGTGGAGGCCACAACCCACATGGGCGTGCCCTGGTGGGTTGTGCCCTCCACGGGGCCCCCCTCCACCGCCTCTGACGCCTATAAATTCCTAAATATTCAGAAAACCCTAGGGGAGTCGACGAAACACAATTCCAGCCACCGCAAAGTTCCAAAACCTCGAGATCCAATCTAAACACCATCACAGAGGGGTTTATCTTCTTCATAGGTGCCTCTCCGATGATGCGTGAGTAGTCCACCATAGACCTACGGGTCCGTAGGCACCATCTAGATGGCTTCCTCTCTCTCTCTTTTGATTCTCAATACAATGGTCTGTTGGAGATCTATTTGATGTAAACTTTTGCGGTGTGTTTGTTGGAATCCGATGAATTTTGAGTTCATGATCAGTTTCTATCCATGAATATTATTTGAGTCTTCTTTGATCTCTTATATGCATGATTACTTATAGCCTCGTATTTCTTCTTCGAATCTTTGGTTTAGTTGGGCCAACTAGATTGATTTTTCTTGCCATGGGAAGAGGTGCTTTGTGATGGGTTCGATCTTGCGGTGTCCTTTCCCAGTGACAGAAGGGGCAGCAAGGCACGCATGTATCGTTGCCATTAAGGATAACAAGATGGGGTCTATTCCTACATGAATAGATCTTGTCTACATCATGTCATCGTTCTTATTGCATTACTCTGTTTTTCCATGAACTTAATACACTAGATGCATGCTGGATAGCGGTCGATGTGTGGAGTAATAGTGGTAGATGCAGGTATGAGTCGGTCTACTTATCTTGGACGTGATGCCTATATAATGATCATTGCCTTGGATATCGTCATGATTATTTGATCTTCTATCAATTGCCCAACAGTAATTTGTTCACCCACCGTGTGCTATACTCATGAGAGAAGCCACTAGTGAATCCTACGGCCCCCGGGTCTACTATTCCAACATATTGCTTTCCGATCTATCTTTTTGCCTCTTTGTTTTCAGATCTACTGAACCAAAAACCCAAAAATATATTGCTGCACTTTTTATTTGGTCTTTATATTTTGTGTTCTTGAGAGATCTATCTCTCCTATCTATCACTGCCTAATCTATCTTTTTACCATAGAGAGATTGACAACCTCTCTTATGCGTCGGGTTGCAAGTATTTGTTATTTGTGTGCAGGTGCTGCTTACTGGGTGGTGGTGATCCTCCTACTGGTTCGATAACCTTGGTTTCATAACTGAGGGAAATACTTACCGTCGCTGTGCTGCATCATCCCTTCCTCTTTGGGGAAATAACGACGCAGTCTCAAGCCACGTCACTCACACGCTGGACTGAGCTTTGCAACTCCTGTGAAGGGGTGCATGAGGTGCAGGCGATCCAGTACTTCTCCGAGGGCTGCCGAGACAGCACCCTGCTCAAGGACAAGCTCATGTGCTCCGAGCCGTCCACCCTGGCGGAGCTCATGGCCAAGGCAGACAAGTATGCCACGGCCGACTCCGCCATGCGGATCAAGGTCAACTCTGCCAGCAAGGCCATTCCCGCCTTGCCCTCTTCTGCTCGGCTGGCTGGGGATAGCCGGCAGCAGCAAAGCAACAAGTGAAAGGCCGATCAGCCGGATCCCCACTACGGGAATAAGCAAGTCGCCACGATCGAGAAGGAGCAGCCGGCTGCCGAGGCCGCTAGCCAGCGGCAGCGAACCGGCAAAGCCACCTGGCAGCCCAAACTCACCTTTGAGCAGATGCTCGACGCGCCCTACAAAATGCACACCGGGGCGAAGCTGGCCACCCACATGCTCCGGCAATGCAGTTTCTCTCAATGGCTGGCCCGGGGCGAGGGCCTCCCGGTCCCCCCGCCTCCTCCTCCTCGGGCTCCGGCCCCGCAGCCGGCACCGGCTCCAAACAAAGGCCGCCTCCACGACGAGTTCCCAGACCAAGACGGGGCATACGTCGTCTTCACCAGCGAGGGCGGCGACAAGCACAGCCAACGCCAGCGTCGACACGAGGTAAACGCCACGGTGCCCTCGGTCCCCCAATACATGCACTGGTCCGAGAAGCCGGTCACGTGGAGCCGGGCGGATCATCCGGCCGTGATGCCGAACCCGGGCAGCTACAACCTCGTCCTCGACCCCACCATCGCCTCCGACAGGCTCACCTGCCATTTCTCTCGGGTGCTGATCGACGGAGGCAGCAGCATCAACATCCTCTACCGCGACATGCTGCTCAAGCTGGGGCTCAAAGAGAAAGACTTGAAGCCGACCCGGACGGTTTTTCACGGAATCGTGCCGGGGTAGTCTTGCTCCCCCATCGGAAAGATCCATCTCAACGTCCTCTTCAGCAATAAGAGTCACTTCCGCCGCGAGCCGGTTTGGTTCGAGGTGGTTTACTTCAACAGCCCCTACCACGTGTTGCTAGGCAGGCCGGCGCTCGTCAAATTCTTGGCGGTCCCACACTACGCTTACCTCAAGCTGAAGATGCTAGGCCCCAAGGGCATCATCACCATCGATGGTGACTACAAGAAGTCGATCGAGTGCGCGCACGACAGCAGCCAGCTGGCCGAAGCCTTGGTCATCGTGGAAGAAAGGCGCCAACTCGACCGGCTCGTGGCCCAGGCCACCGAGCAGCCGGCCGTACTGGTTCCTCCATCCCAGTCGGCCAACGAGGCGGCTTTCCAGCCGTCCAAAGACACAAAGCAGGCACCGCTCGACCCGGACAACCCCCAGCAGTGCGTCACCATTGGCGCGAACCTTAGCAGCAAATAGGTAGGTGAGCTCGTCGACTTCCTCTGTGAAAATCGGGACATCTTTGCGTGGTCCCCCAAGGACATGCCGGGTGTTCCGAGGAAGTACGCCGAGCACAAACTCCATGTGCGGCCGGATGCAAAGCCGGTCAAGCAACCCCTGCGCCGTTTCTCCGAGGAGAAGCGGCGTACCATAGGTGAAGAGATCGCCCGGCTGCTCGCAGCTGGCTTCATCATGGAAATTTTCCACCCGGACTGGCTGGCGAACCCAGTCCTGGTGCTGAAGAAGAACAAGACTTTGCGCATGTGTATCGACTACACAAGCCTAAACAAGGCATGCCCCAAGGACCCTTTCACCATGCCGCGGATCGACCAGGTGATCGACTCCACCACCGGCTGCGACCTGCTGTCCTTCTTGGACGCCTACTCTGGCTACCACCAGATCAAGCTGGATCTGGCCGACCGGCTGAAAACCTCCTTCATCACGCCCTTCGGGGCCTACTGCTACATCACCATGTCATTCGGCCTCAAGAACACAGGCGCCACCTTCCAGCGCTGCATGCAGAAGTGCCTCCTGCCCCAGATCGGCAGGAACATGCACGTCTACGTGGACGACATCGTCGTCAAGACCAAGAAGAATTTCAGCCTCCTCGAAGACCTCCGGGAAACCTTCGCCAACCTGCGCGAGTACAAGGTCTGACTCAATCTGGAGAAGTGCGTCTTCGGCCTGCCAGCCGGCCAACTCCTGTGTTTCTTCGTCTCCGCCCGCGGGATCGAAGCCAACCCGGAAAAGATCAGGGCCATCGAACGCATGCACAAGCCGGCCAAGCTGCGTGACGTGTAGAAGTTCATCGGCTGCCTGGCGTCTCTCAGCCGGTTCGTCAGCCGGTTGGGCGAGAAGGCGCTGCCCCTCTACCAGCTCATGAAGAAGACCCCCAAGTTCGAGTGGACCGACCAGGCGGACGAGGCATTCCGGGCCTCAAGCGGGCTCTCTCCACCGCGCCCGTCTTGGCCGCGCCGGCTAAGAAAGAGCCCATGTGGGCGTACATCGTGGCTACCACGCGCGTGGTCAGCGTCGTTCTGGTAGTGGAGCGGCCAGAGGAGGGCAAGGCGCTGCCGGTTCAGCGCCCCGTCCACTACCTAAGCGAGGTCCTCTCTGCCTCCAAGCAAAACTACCCGCACTACAAGAAGATGTGCTACGACATGTACTTTGCCGCCAAGAAGCTGAAGCAATACTTCCAGGAGCACACCATCACCGTGGTGAGCACGGCACCGCTCTCAGAAATCATGGGAAGCCGAGACGCGACTGGCCGGATCGCCAAGTGGGCCATTGCCCTCGCCGACCACGACATCCAGTACGGGCCACACACAGCCATCAAATCCCAGGTGATGGCCGACTTCCTCGTCGACTGGGCGGAGACCCAGTTCGTGCCGCCGCCTCCCGACTCCACGCACTGGCGCATGCATTTCGACGGCTCGAAGATGCGAACCGGCCTGGGAGCCGGCATCATATTGTCCTCCCCGAAGGGAGACCAGCTCAAGTACGCCCTCCAAATCCTCTTCGCCGCCTCCAACAACGTGGCCGAGTACGAAGCTCTCGTCCACGGCCTCCGGCTCGCGAAAGAAATCGGCATCCGGCGCATCATCTGTTTCGGCGACTCAGACCTCGTGGTACAACAGGTCTCTGGCGAATGGGACGTCAGGGACACAAACATGGCAAGCTACCGCTTCCTTAGCTGACTGGCTCTTTCGCGGGCTGCGAATTTCATCACGTCTCGCGCGCGGGCAACGAGGCAGCAGATGCGCTGGCAAAGATCGGCTCGACCTGGCAGGGAATCCCAGCCGGCGTCTCCCTCGAGCAACTGCGCAAGCCGTCGATTAAGCCCTCCCCGGAGTCGGAGTCCATCTTTGTGCCCTCCGACTCCACCGGGGCTGTTCCCGGCTCGGGGGCTCCACCGGCTGCTTCGGTCCAGACGGCCGTTTCGGCTCCCGCCTCCGAGCCGGCCCCGGAGGGCCTCGGCTCCAACCACGCCATCGTCTGGGAGATACAAGCCGCTTCCCCAGCCGGCGAGGTCCCGGGGGCTGCCGGGTCGGGCCCGGGGACTTCGACGCCGGCCCCGGCGCCGCCCGGGTCCCTAAATGAGCCGGCGCCGGCTCAGGTGTCTGCGCCAGGGTGGGCCCAAGACATCCTCGCTTTCTTGACCCGCGGCGAGCTCCCCGCCGACGAAACAGTGGCTCGCCAGGTACATCGTCGATCCCCCGCCTACGCCATCATCAACCATGAGCTGGTTCGACGCAGTGCAACCGGTGTCTTCCAGCGCTGTGTCGAAACGGCTAGGGGGCTCAAGATCCTCAAAGACATTCACCAGGGCGAGTGCGGCCACCACGCCGCCTCCAGGACCTTGGTGGCCAAGGCCTTTCGCCAGGGTTTCTACTGGCCAACCGCCTTGGAGGATGATAACCCACAAGTGTAGGGGATCGTTTGTAGCCTTTTTTGATAAGTAAGAGTGTCGAATCCAACGAGGAGCTAAAGGTAGAACAAATATTCCCTCAAGTTCTATTGACCACCGATACAACTCTACGCACACTTTAACGTTTGCTTTACCTAGAACAAGTATGAATCTACTTTGTAGGTGATAGGATAGTTTGCACGAATAAAACTAGAAGTACTTTGCGGGAAATAAAACTACGAGTAAAAAGCAAGATAATAAAAGTTAGTTGTTTAGTAGAAAGCTTTTGTCAAACAAGAAGGTTATTTGTCCCTAGGCAATTGATAACTAGACCGGTAATCATTTTTGCAATTTTACATGAGGGAGAGGCATGAGCTAACATACTTTCTCTACTTGGATCATATGCACTTATGATTGGAACTCTAGCAAGCATCCGCAACTACTAAAGATCATTAAGGTAAAACCCAACCATAGCATTAAGTATCAAGTCCTCTTTACTCCCATATGCAACAACCTACCTACTCGGGGCTGTGTATTCTGTCACTCACGCCACCCACCATAGGCAAATCATGAACACATTGCAACACCCGACAACGGTGATCCCCCACGTTTGCGCGAGACGGAGGGCACCGTAGGACAGCACCATAATAAAATATACACTCATACCAACCACGATCATCAATTAGCCCATAGGACAAAACGGATCTACTCAAACATCATAGGATAGCCACATATCGTTGGGAAATAATATACGGAGTTGAGCACCATGTTTAAGTAGAGATTACAGTGGGGAAAAGGGGAGTTACACCGCTGCATAGAGGGGGAGAAAGTTGGTGTTGACGGTAGCAAGATTGTTGATGTAGATCGCCGTCACGATCCTTGCCCCGGCGGCGTTCCGGCGCCACCGGGAGAGAGGGGGAGAGAGCCCCCCTCCTTTTTCTTCTTCCTTGGACTCCCCCTAGATGGGAGGAGAGTTCCCCCTCTGGTCCATGGCCGCCATGGCGGCGGAGGGGCAGGAGCCCCTCCTAGATTGGATCTCCCTCTGGTGTTCTCTTCTGTTTCACGTTCCTGTTTTCTGGCCGAAAACCGTTTCTTATATTCCTAGAGATCCGTAACTCCGATCGGGCTGAAATTTTGAGGGGATTTCTATCCAAAAATTAGCTTCGTTGCGCCCGAAGGAGAGCTCCAACCGAGTTACGAGCTGGGCACAACCCACCAGGGCGCGCCCTGGTGTCTCGTGGGGGCTGTGGGCCTCCGTTTGCGTTGATTCCACTTCTCAAAATTCACAAATATTCCAAAAAAATCTCTGTAAATTTTTATAACGTTTTGACTTCGTTTGATATGGATATTCTGCGAAACAAAAAACATGCAACAAACAGGAACTGGCACTGGGCACTGGATCAATAGGTTAGTCCAATAAATCATATAAAATGTTGCCAAAAATATGTGAAAGTTGTATAATATTGGCATGAAACAATCAAAAATTATAGATATGACGGAGACGTATCAGCATCCCCAAGCTTAATTCCTGCTCGTCCTCGAGTAGGTAAATGATAAAAAAGATAATTTTTGATGTGGAATGCTACCTAGCATAATCTTGATCATATATCTAATCATGGCATGAATATTAAGACACAAGTGATTCAAAGCAATGGTCTAGTTTTGACATAAAGACATTAATACTCAGGCATCCCAACAAGCAATCATGTCTTTCAAAATATCAAGGCTAAAGAACGCTATCCCTACAAAATCATACAACCTTGTCATGCTCTGTCTTCTTAACACAAAGTATAAATCATGTACTACCCCGGTGTCAGCCAAGCAATTGGTTCATACTTTTTAACGCGCTTCAGCATTTTGAACTCTCACGCAATACATGAGCGCAAGCCATGGATATAGCACTATGGGTGGAATAGAATATGGTGGTAGGTTTCAAAGGGGTAAAAGTAGAGAAGAAAGTCTCGCATCAACTCACCGTATCAACATGCTATGGAGATGCCCATTAATAGATATCAATGCGAGGAGTAGGGATTGCCATGCAACGGATGCACTAAGAGCTATAAGTGTATGAAAGCTCAATATGAAAACTAAGTGGGTATGCATCTAACTATAATAAAAAATTCTCACTAGTATATGAAAGTGACAACACAAGAGACTTTCTATATGAAAAACATGGTGCTACTTTGAAGCACAAGTGTGGAATTAGCATGCCCCTATTCCTTCTTCTTTCATTTTTTTTCTTTTCTTTTCTTTTCATTTTTTTCTTTTTTTCCTTTCTTTTTTCTTTTTTTCTTTCTTTGTCCGGAGCCTCATCCCGACTTTTGGGGGAATCGTAGTTTCCAACATCCTTTCATCACTGGGGCATGCTCTAATAATGAATAATGATGATCATCACACTTCTATTTACTTGCAACTCAATTGTAAGTGCATCTAGTGCCACCCTTTGTTGGTTTTGGAGTATTGAAGACAAATGTGGTTGAGGGACTAATGTGTTTGTGAGAGTTCATAGGTTAACACAGATAGAAGTCCCTGGAGTTTCGGTTTAGCCATCGAAGACGACCCCCAAAAATGTCCAAAGACATTGATGACGGTTGAAGCCATTGGTGGTATGCGAAGACATTCGTTCGAAGACAATGAAACGCGAAGACGAAGTCTTTTGGTAGTTTTGTTTCTTCCTTCCTGAGTCATAGGAACCACCGTACTGTTAAGTGGGGTCGATGTGATTGAAGTCAGATGCTGACGTGATGCTCAACCCATACCTATGTCTTCGAGCGAAGACAATGAGAGGAAATCTCTTCCAGAGTTGGTTGAGTCAGCTTTACTTGCAACCCAAGTAAAGCTGTCGCGTGTGTTTGAAATCCAACCGTTGTGACATGTGTCGGTTGACAATTGACCCAGGGTCATTTAGGTCATATCAGGTCGGGTTGCCCGCTGGCTATAAATAGCCCACACCCTCCACCATGAGAAGGTGGCTGCTCAGAGAGAGATACGGCTGTTGTCATTTTGGAGCAACCCACCTCGAAGACATTGAGAGAAACATCCTGCGAGGATACACCTAAACACCTAGAGCTAGAGTGTTTGAGCATCACCGAAGTCATTCTGTTCTGAGAGAACTGAAGACTTTTTACACTTGAAGACTATGATCTTCCAGACGGTTAGGCGTCTGGGTCTAGAGCGTCCAAGAGTCATTGTGGATTGCCGGGTGACCAAGTTTGTACGGGTTTCGGAAGTCTCCCCTGAAGACTTACCAGAGTGATTGGGCGTTGTCTAAGTGATTTCGGCTCAAGGGGAATAAGGTGAAGACGAGGTCTTCTGAGTTCAATCTCAGCCTCCCTAACCAGACGTACAGTTGTCACAGCAACTGGAACTGGTCCAACAAATCCTGTGTCTTCGTCAAGCAACTGGTTCTATCCTTCAGCTTCTTACATTCCTGTTATGTATCGTGAAGCCTTTGCTTGCTCAGTGTTTGAAGACTTATCCTGAAGACATTCATATCTGCTGTTTATCTTCATTCTATCTAAGTTTGTCTTCGACTCATCTTAGTGTGTATGATGATAATGCTTAATCTGTCTGTATGTCTTCATTGCATTGCATGCCTTCACTAGATCATTGATTACTACCCCTACCTGATCCTGTTTCGCTTCCGCATACTTCGTATACATTCATTGTTTCGAAGCCTTTCATAAAAATCGCCTATTCACCCCCCTCTAGTCGATAACTAGCACTTTCAATTGGTATCAGAGCAAGGTACTCCCTTGTTCTGTGTTTCGGTATAACCACCGTGGAGTTTTAGCTATGTCAACTGCAGGGATAATCAAGGTCTCCGCTGCGTGCCCTGTCTTCGATGGCACTGACTACCCCTACTGGAAGAACAAGATGCGCATGCATCTCGAAGCCATTGACAACGACCTATGGTATATCGTCTTGGCAGGTATTCCTGAGGTTGGCGAAGGTGTTACTGCTGCTGATGTGAAGAGGTTCGCACAACTGGACTCCACCGCAAAGAACATCATTTGTGGTCATCTCACCAAAGGACAGTATGGTCGTGTGAGTGCACTTAACACTGCTAAGCAAATCTGGGAATGGCTGTCCAAAGTGAATGAAGGTGTCTCATCTCAACGAGACTCTCGTGTTGATGTGCTTCGCAACCTGTTCAACCGTTTTAAGAGACTCGACAACGAAAATATTCAGCTTACATTTGATCGACTCACCGACATCTCAGATGAGCTGAATGCACTTGGCGCCACTGATATCACCAAACATGAAGTCGTGAAGAAGCTACTCAGATCACTCGACAGTTCCTTTGATACTCTCGCACTCATGATCCAAGAGCGCCCTGACTTCAAGAGTTTGGATCTAGCCGATATCCTCGAGAGGTTGAACACGCATGAATTCCAACAAGCTGAAAAGAGAGATATCTACGGACCCAGCTACAATCGCTCTCGTGCATTGAAGGCCAAGGCTGTGTCCACATCTTAAGACAACTCTGACTGCAGTTCTGATGATGCTAAAGACTTTGGGAAGGAACTTGCTCTCCTTGTCCGGAAATTTAGGAAATTTGCCAAGTCAAAACGCTATGCAAAATCTTCAAGGCGTGATTCCAAGAGGACTGGAGAAATGTCTTCAAAGGACAGCAAGAAGCAAACTTGTCACCAGTGTAAGAAGACTGGTCACTTTATTGCTGATTGTCCTCAATGGGAAAGGGAATCCAAGAAGAAGAGCAAGAGCTATGACTCAGATGACAAGAAAAGGAAGAAGTATGCAAAGTCTTCATCACATAAGTAGAGCTCCACTGGCAAAGCACATGCCTTCATCATAAAGGAGATGGATTCACAGTCTGAGTCTAGCTCTGAGGCCGAGGAAGCATCTGAGGAGGAATCTGACGCTGAAGTAGCGGGACTGGCAATTGCTTCGGCATATCTCTCCACGTCTGTCTTCGAACCTGAAGACAATGGCTCCTTCCTCCACACCGAAGCCAGTGATGATGATGCTACTCCTGCTTACTGCTTCATGACAAAAGCCTCCAAGGTATCCTCAAAATCCTCACGTCATGACTCTGAATCTGAAGCTGAATCTGATGATGACACGAAACCTAGCTATGCTAAACTTGTAAAAATTGGCATCAAGCAACAACATGCCATGGAGAAAATGCAAACTACTCTAGAAAAAAGCGATGACCTGTTACGCGAAGAGATGAGTCTGAACGAAACTATGGCTGAAGACATGCGTAGTCTTCGTTCAAGGTTTGAGGATCTCCAAAGTCATCATGATGCCCTCTCAACTGATCATGAGAAGCTTTCTCTGGAATATCTTCAGAAAAAGATTGATCTTGAGAAGTTGAGGGAAGCACATGATGATCTACGGAAGGAAAACGACTCACTCCTTGTAGAACAGATCAGTACCGCTCAGGATGATTTTGATGCTCCATGCTTAAAATGTATTGCCCGTGAAGCTAATGATTCAACTGCTGAATGTTCAAATGCTTCTGAAAATTCATTATCTTCAACTGTATCTGTGGCACCTAACCCCTCGTCTGAGGAAGCCACCGCTATCACTGAGGACAATGACAGGTTGAAGACATTGCTTGCAACTGGCATGTACAAGAGTCTGAAAGGACATCAGATTCTTTGTGATGTCCTGAAGAATACTATACTGAACAAAAACCCTAGGAAAGAGGGTGTAGGTTTCGAAAGAAACCTCAATGTTGATGGATCCTACTAGACACCTGAGTAGTACCCCAAAACCACATGGGTTGCTGCAAAAGGTCCTTCAGTCGATCCTTCCACATTGTCAAGCTTCAACTGTGCGAATCCTCTCATTATTGATGAATCCTTTGATTCCAACTATAAACTGTTCAAATGCCAAAATGGTGAAGTGTTTGCCAGATTTATTGGAACTAACTGCAGGAATGGTTCTCCTATGAAGAAGATCTGCGTTCCCAAATGTCTTCTTGAGAAGCTTCGCGTGAATGTTTTGACGACATCTCCCAAGAAGAAGACAAACTCTAGATCAATGTCTTTGAGAAGACATAAGTCTTCATATGATGGCACTAACCATTCTGTTTCGCAGGAAATGACTCTGATGACTCATGAATATGTACACAATGGCATGAACCGCTATGTTCATCCAACCAAGAATTTCTCTGCTTATTTATTTGAATACACTAACCCTCCTGTGAAACGTCCTATTAGGGCATCTTTGCCAAAATTCTCTGATGCTGCCTTACGTCTCATTGCTTCTAAGCCACCCCTTCGCATGTGGGTGGTTAAGAAAAACTAATATCTTCTATGCAGCATTGGGTCTCGAGATAGGAAGAAGCCTATCCCGAAGATCAACTCCGGAGACCTGAAAACATTCTTGTCTGAACACAAGAGAATCAATGCATACCTCATTCAGAATACTTACCACTGTCTACTGCTATATCTTCATCTTAGCATGTTACTCTTACATGCTTTGGTGAACTCGACTAATTCTCAATGCAGGAAGAAAAATCCAATGCCATCGAATGGATTATGGACACTGGATGCACAAGTCACATGACTGGTGATCGAAGCCTATTGATGGAGCAAACTCTTCGACCTCCAACAAAAGATCACATTGTCTTTGCTGACAAGAGCAGCAGCGAAGTATTGGGGCTTGGTAGAGTTGCTATCTCAAGGGACCGGCACATGGAAAATGTCATGCTTGTCGAATCCCTTGGTTACAACTTGATGTCTGTCTCAATGCTCTGTGACTTAGATATGCTTGTCATATTCGGCAAATTTTGATGTGTGGTACTAATGGCCTCTGACAAAACCAAAGTCTTTGAAGGTTTTCGAAGAGGTGACTTGTACATGGTAGACTTCTCTGCAGGACCACAGGTTGCCTCATGTCTACTAGCAAAAGCTTCGGAGTGCTGGCTTTGGCACAGAAGGCTAGGACATGCTAGGACGAGAAACTTACACACACTCGCCAAGAAGAAGCCCATCATTGGCGTCGAGGGTGTCAAGTTCAAGAAGGATCACCTTTGTGGTGCCTGTGAAGCCAGGAAAATGACCAGGGCCAAACACCCCTCGAAGACAATCATGACGACCAGTCGTCCCTTCGAACTGCTACACATGGATTTATTCGGCCCTACTCATTATTCCACCTTCTCTACCACTGCAAATCTATATGGCTTCGTAATTGTTGATGACTATTCTCGATTCACTTGTGTGCATATTATACTCTATAAGACTGAAGTGCAGGATGTCTTCAGGCGCTTCGCAAATAGGTGCATGAACAACTACAACATCAAGATCAAGCACATCAGGAGTGACAATGGCACTGAATTCAAGAACACAGGCCTGGACACCTATCATGATACTCTTGGCATCACTCATGAGTTCTCTGCTCCATATACTCCTCAACAGAATGGCGTAGTGGAGCGCAAGAATAGGACTCTTATTGAGATGGCTCGCACCATGCTTGATGAATACAAGACACCACGAAAGCTATGGCCTGAAGCCATTGACACTGCATGCCATATCATTAACAGGGTATATCTTCACAAGTTCTTCAAGAGAACATCTTATGAGCTTCTCACCGGTAAGAAACCCAATGTAAGTTATTTCAAAGTCTTCGGTGCAAGATGCTGGATAAGGGATCCACACCACACTTCTAAATTTAAACCGAAAGCACATGAGGGTTTCATGCTTGGTTATGGAAAGGATTCGCACACCTACAGAGTCTTCAACATCTTTCACAACAAGGTTGTTGAAACTGTAGATGTGCGATTCGATGAAACTAATGGCTCGCAAAGAGAGCACCTGCCTCCTGTGCTAGATGAATTACCTCCCGATGAAGCTATTAGACGGATGGGCACCGGAGAAATTGTGCCTGAAGAACATGTGGTTGAAGAAGAAGTCATCATTCCTCCATCTACTCAGCGTGAAGACAATGCTGAATCCGAAGACAATGCTGCTGATGAAGACAATGCTCGGCAGCCTGAACAAAGTCTTCGCCCTGCACATCCACGCGTGGCAAATGAAGTCCAAATTGAGCGAATGTTCGACAGCATAAATGCACCAGGTCCACTTACTCGCTCAAGAGCTACTCAATTGGCTAACTTTTGTGGGCACTTTGCTTTTGTATCCATCACAGAGCCCACCAAAGTAGATGAAGCTTTCAAGAAACCAGAATGGATTCAAGCCATGCAGGAAGAGCTTCACCAGTTCGAGCTGAACAATGTGTGGGAGCTCGTAAAGCGTCCTGATCCAAGGAAGCACAACATCATCGGTACCAAGTGGATCTTACGCAACAAGCAAGATGAGTCTGGCCAAGTCGTCAGAAACAAGGCCAGACTTGTGGCCCAAGGTTAGACACAGGTCAAGGGTATTGACTTCGGGGAAACCTTTGCACCTATTGCTAGACTCAAAGCCATTCGTATACTGCTTGCTTATGCTAACCATCATGACATATGCTTGTATCAAATGGATGTCAAAAGTGCATTCCTCAATGGTAAGATTGAGGAAGAAGTATATGTTGCTCAACCACCAGGGTTTGAAGATCCAAAGCACCCTGACAAAGTCTTCAAGCTCAAAAAGGCACTCTATGGCCTCAAGCAAGCACCAAGAACTTGGTATGACACACTCAAGGAATTCCTCAAGAAGAAAGGCTTCAAACCTGGTTTAGTTGATCCCACTGTCTTCACTAAATCCTATGATGATGAATTGTTTGTATTCCAAATATATGTGGACGACATTATCTTCGGCTGTACTAACAACAAATACAGTGATGAGTTTGCTTATATGATGCAAGAGAAGTATCAAATGTCGATGATGGGAGAACTAAAATTCTTCCTAGGGCTTCAGATTCGACAGCAGCCCAATGGCATCTTCATATCTCAGGAGAAATACCTTAAAGATTGCCTTAAGAAATTCGGCATGAATGAAGCCAAAGGCTACAAGACGCCTATGCCTACAAATGGTCACCTCTGCATTGACGGAAATGGTAAAGATTTCGATCAAAAGGTATATCGCTCCATGATTGGGTCCTTATTGTACTTATGTGCATCTAGGCCAGATATTATGCTTAGCGTTTGCATGTGCGCCCGATTTCAAGCGGCACCAAAGGAGTCGCATCACCTAGCGGTGAAGCGAATACTTAGATATCTAGCTCACACCCCAACACTAGGACTATGGTATCCAAAGGGTTCGAAGTTTGAGCTCATTGGCTATTCAGATTCTGACTTCGCTGGCTACAGAGTTGATCGCAAGTCTACATCAGGCACTTGTCACTTCCTTGGACGATCTCTTGTATGTTGGTCTTCGAAGAAGCAGAACTGTGTTTCACTCTCCACTGCCGAAGCCGAATACATTGCTGCTGGCGCATGCTGTACTCAGCTTCTCTGGATGAAGCAGACTCTCAAGGACTACGACATCAACCTGAAGCATGTACCGCTCTACTGCGACAATGAGAGTGCAATCAAGATCTCCTACAACCCAGTAGAACATTCGAAGACGAAGCATATAGAGATTCAACATCATTTTCTTCGGGATCACGTAATGAAGGGCGACATCAACATCAAGCATGCTCACACTGAAGATCAATTGGCGGATATCTTCATGAAGCCTTTGGATGAGAAGAGGTTTTGCAAGTTGCGGTGTGAGCTAAATATCTTAGAATCCTCAAATGTCCTTTGAATGGGAACACATCCTAACGCTTATGCATGTTGATGACTTTGATGCACAACACACGATGTAACGTATGTCTTCAATTAATGAAGACTTACAATCTGAGTGTGAATACATTAACAAAGAATATGACTTCAGAGCGCCACAATAATTGTGCGCCGTGTCTGAGTCAAACATTCTTATACGGTGGATAACGTCACCAACCAAACTCGAAGACATTGCTTTTTATCTCATCCTCTTCACATGTCTTCGTGAGATGAATGTCTTTGGAACATAATTTTTGTTTGCTCGTGTGTTTCAGTTGACAACTATTTGCAGATCTACATTTGGATTAGAGCTTTGTCCTATACAGCATTTGTCCTATAGCTTTGTCTTCAACTTTTTCCTAGGAAAATGTGATCGGACCCGACATTCTCTTCTGTTCTTACCTCGTCCAAGTCTGTTCTAATCCAGTCATATGCATTCTATATTGACACGTGTTGACTGTCTTCACTGTGTCCTTGTCAGTTGAAGACAAATCCACATATTTAATACTCATATCTCAACTGTCTCCGTGTTATTAGCAACAACTCCCGCGCCGCCGCTTTGATTATGGTAGTGGGTTGTCAGGTGGGTTGCATGTATGCCACATGTCCACTAAAACCGAGGAGTCAGGGGCATATCCGTCCAAGCGGTTCGGATGTTTTCACCCCCCATAAATACAAGTTACCCCCTTCCATTATTACCTTCCTCTTCTTCCGCCACCCACGTGCTCAAACCCTAGCGCCGTCGCTGGACTCCATCGCCGCCGGAGACGAAGTGCTTAGCTGCCACGCCTTCTCCGACGACGTACTCACGCCGGCCGCGTACATCTCCTTCACGCCGCCGCCGTAGCTGTCTGTCTCCACCAAGTTAGGGTGAGGCAGATTAAACATCTTGGCCTCTCCGCCTTGTCAAGCTGTTCATCGCGTTCTTCATTGCGGTAAATAAAAGGCTATTTTTACTACATGTTTTGATCTGAAATTTCTACTGAAAATAGTCGGTTGTTGTTTCTTCACTTTCCACTCAACCGCATCTAGATCTAGATATCTATTTTGCCCAATACTTTCACTTTTTGGTCTGAAGATTGGCTTGATTCCTCACTTGTACGAATCCTTGGACTTGTACAAATCTGAAATCACCATATATGCTATAAAAGTGAATGTCTTCGGTAAAAGGTCAATGTCTTCTACACACTGTGCTATCTTCCAAATCTTCTGAGAATGCATATGACCTCTCCTCTTCCCTCGCGTCTCTAACTCTTTCACAGGTACATGTCCGCAGCAGAATTGCTTGGATCTCATAGTCTGAATTCATTTGCAGACTACTTGCAGATACATCTGGAATCGCGTGGTACTTGTTCTTATCTGCGCACCCCTGTGAAGCCTTTGTCGAAGCCAATGGCAGATGATAAACCAGTCAAAAAGGGAGGGAAGCAAAGGCGAAAGAATACAGCTAAAGATCTTCCCCCAGATCTATATGAGCAATACAAGTCAGATGAAGGGGAATCTTATCGTCAGCGCAAGAATCGAATCCAATGGATTCGAAGATATTGGAGTGAGGAATGGTTCAACTACCACTTTGTGACTAAGGAGTATGCTGAGAAGTGTGCTGAAAAAGCACCATGGACGGACATTGTCTACAGGAATCTTCATCCGAAGACTAATGCAGAAGCCATCAATGAGGGGTTCTATCCGTGCATGTTCAGGCCCCCAATGCCTAGCAATCCTCATCCATCAAGCATTCTTGGCTGCCTAGATCATACACAGTCTGACTCTGATGAAGATGATGAAGAGCATCCACCAGCCCCTAGGCCAAAGCCTCTGAAGAAGTCACTGGCTTCAAAGCCCAAGGCTTCAAAGCCTCCCAAGCCGACTGTCTCCTCACCTCAAGCTTCGCGCTCTCCCTCTGTTAATCCAGAAGAGCCTGAGGAAGAAGATCGCCTTCATAGGCGAATGAAAAGGAAAGTTGTTGCCTCCAGAGGTCCGAAGCCAACTCTGTCATTAATGGACGCTGCAAATATGATTGAACTGTCTGACGACGAGTTCGACGATGAAGCCTTAGCTAGGCTCATCCAGCAAAAAGAAGAGGAAGCTAAGCTGCTCGAAGACTTACCTCTCATTGATCCTGTCATCTTTGAACACTTCATAGATGAATGGTTCGCAGATCCCTCTCTCACCATTGATGCCCTCCAGCTTCCAATTGGACTAAGTGTCACCTTCCAAGGGCTGGTGAATGAGGAACTGATGGTGGCTCAGAAAGCCAAGAAGATGAAGGCCAAGATTAGCCATGAAAAGGAGCTGTTCAACCAGAATGTGCACAGGCTCTCCGCTCCTCAGATACAGGGATATCAACTGATGATGGCTGATCTCAAAGCTGAATTTGAGAGGAAGTGTGAAGCTGTCAGAGGCGCCCTAGCGCGCCTAAAGAGAAAGACTACAATTATGGTCCAAGCTCACAACGACATGCTGAAAAGAAAGGCTCTTGGTCAGCCTGCTCTTGCACCGGAAATCATTGCACGCTCAAGGCAAGCTTCAGTGTCTTCGGAAGTGCCTACTCCCACACCGTCTGTGCGTCGTGGCATTGAGTTTCCAGCTGGCTTCTATGGCCCTCGTGCACCTCCGTCTTCCTCTGCTGCTGATAGCAAGAAGACCAAGAAGGCCGAAGATGACGCCAAGAAGCGCAAGGCAGCTACCTCTGAAGCCCAACCTCCGAAGAGGTTGAAGACGAGAAAATCCAAGTCTTCGGAGCCAGCTCAAGAACCAGTACCCCCTACTGCTCCCCAACAAGAGCCCCTGCTCATTAAGCCCATCTCAGTGGCTCCTCCCGCATCAGGAAACTTGGAGAGACAGGTCGTTCTGCATGAGTCTGCTTCCACAAAGACTCAAAGACCTGAAGACATTCCAGCTGCTGAAGACACTACAGCAGCTGAAGACTTTGCTCATGATGACATTGGTGCTGAAAACAATGTTGAGCCAGACCATGTTCCACAGGTGGATGCCCCAATGGTTTCCTCCCCATAGCCAACGAGTGAATTTGTGGACATTGGGACTCCTCTCCAGCCAAAAGTACCTGAAGCTGAGCTCGGTACACCATCACCTCCTTTCTTCCCACCAGTGTCAACTTCACCAGAATCTCCATTTGCTCCTCTGGAGATTGAGACCACCACCAGCACTTCACCACTCAAACGTCTTCGTCGAGGACCTCGAGCTCTTATGTCTCCTATTCCTGAATATGAAGTACGTGTTTCACCGACTGCACCAGTCGAAGAAGTGGTGAGGATTGAAGATGTTCCTTCCAGCCAATCTGCCCCAGAAGGCATGGCCGCTGAAGACATTACTGCCGATGCCACAATGGGCGAAGCCAATGCCCCATCCCCTCATGGCTCTCCTGTCCCAGCCACTCCATCCACTGAAGACCATGAAGAAAACATTGTTATGGCTCGCAATCGGGAGGGAGAGATGGTTCCTATAAGATGGCCTCGCCTTGTTGCACCACCAAGAATGGGACCTCAATATGAGTTCCACCTTGATCGACGCCCCAATGTCATGAACCCCATGCCACGTCTTCCAAGTCTTCACCAGTCTGGCCCTGCAAGACCCTTGGTCTTCGAGTTGGAAAGGTTCAGGCTGAACAACACCTTCTTTGACTCAGACCGCAATCCATACAAGCGTGAAAGAATACAGTCTGACAGGTTCTGGAGTGCTCCACAACGTCAGTACTACATGTGTGTGCTCTATGGTCAGAACAGGATCTTTCCGCACAAACATCTTAGCTTTGAAGCTATGAAAGGTCTTCCCTGTTTTGATCAAGCACTGGATTGTCTTCGCGATGTGGGTCTGCTGCCTTTCTGCACCGACCATGAAGATTGGAACGAGGAACTCATCCTCCAGTTCTACGCAACTCTCCACATCTCTGGCTTCGGTCGTGATGTGAACACTTGGCAGATGGACTTCATGATACGAGATGAACATGTCATTGCTTCACCACTGGAATTCTTTCCTGCAACACCACTTGCTGCCTCTGGTGAAGACTTGGATCCTCGCTTTGAAGCCTATGTGGCTGCCACTCGAAGCCTATTCCAAATGCGAGAAGCCAACATGACTGAGATGCTTACAATGATGCAACCATTGGCTCAAGATGCAGAATAGCCCACTTCATTCTTTGTGGATGATCTTCAGTATTTGCCCCGGACTCTCTATCACATTCTTCGCCACACCATTTGGCCAATCAAATGGCACAACTCCTCTCGCAAGATTGAAGGGCCTCTGAAGACATTGCTCTACAACATTGTATATGGCATCAGGTTCAATCTTCAAAACTTATTCCTTCGCAACCTTGCTGCCAATGGTTTCAATGTCCTCGAGCCGAAGATATATGCTCCCTGGATCATGCGCTTCATCAAATACAGAACCAACACTAGGTTTCTTCCCTCTGCTCGCAACCATAGTGTTTATCTTCCCGATATTGAAGTTGTGCCAACAGATCTGTATCCATCTAAGAGCAAGAATCCAATTGTCGAAGGCACTAGTGGCACTGCTGATATTGAAGGTCTTCACATTCCTTCTGATCCATCAAGGGCAAGACTTATTGGTGCTTTTCGACAACCCAGATCCGGTGCTACCAACACTGAAGCTACTGCCAGCACCCTGTCTCATCAACGCCTACCAAGAAGAGAACATGCACTCACTGATCGTGAACTTCTTGTGTCACTAATCCAAAGGCAAGACAGGCACCATGAATGGACTTGGCGCCAGATGCATTCCATGATGCAAGATGTCAATCCTGTTCGCAACCTCGCCGCCAAAAATGCATTTGTGGCTTATGAAACTAGTCGCCGCTCATGGAGGACTTTGACTATGCTGGCTCCTGAGGACGAGCTTCGAGAAGATGGATTTCACCCTCGCTACAGATTTGGTGCACCACCTCACAGTGCGGAGAAATGGCGCAAGACTCCATCCCTTGAAGATAGTGATTTCTCCTCTTCAGCTCCCTCCGTCAATGTCAGGCTTGCAAATGAAGCTGATGATGCCACCTCCCTGCCTCCATCAACTCGGCGTCGCGACACTGCACCAAGCCCAACTGCACCAGCTCCCCAAGACTCCACTGCACCGTCTTCATCGACACCTGCTGGGAACATGTAGTCTTTCAATGTCTTTGTCCCTTTTTGGTCATTCGATGACAAAGGGGGAGAAGCATTGGATGATAGTCTTCGAACGGGTCTACTAATATGGGCTGGGTGTTATATTTTGCTAAGTTTACAACTCTTGTTTCTGAACATTTGCTGTTTTGGGTTGTAAAACTTAAGTTCTGATGGACGTCTGCACTTTATGTTTACCGTACTCTTTAGCGCTTCCTCAAGTTATTTTCATGCGCTTAAGGTCATTTTACAGACGCCCATTTTTCATTGTGCATTTCATTATCTTCGACATATCTGTTAATGCATAGTGATTGGACTACAAGATATAGGGGGAGATCTCCACAAACTACAACCTGCCATGTGCACTTGCATTCAAAGCAAAACTTTCATATGCACATCTTCAGAGGGAGCTCTCTATATCCAGTAATCAAAATCTTCAAAAACCTTATCTTCACATATATTTATCCCCGTTGAAAACTTCAACCAGTTTGTCATCAATCACCAAAAAGGGGGAGATTGTAAGTGCATCTAGTGCCACCCTTTATTGGTTTTGGAGTATTGAAGACAAACATGGTTGAGGGACTAATGTGTTTGTGAGAGTTCACATGTTAACATAGATAGAAGTCCCTGGAGTTTCGGTTTAGCCGTCGAAGACGACGCCCAAAAATGTCCAAATAATTTGATAACGGTTGAAGCCATTGGTGGTATGCGAAGACATTCGTCCGAAGACAATGAAATGCGAAGGCGAAGTCTTTTGGTAGTTTTGTTTCTTCCTTCCTGAGTCATAGGAACCACCGTACTGTTAAGTGGGGTCGATATGATTGAAGTCAGATGCTGACGTGATGCTCAACCCATACATATGTCTTCGAGCGAAGACAATGAGAGGAAATCTCTTCCAGAGTTGGTTGAGTCAGCTTTACTTGCAGCCCAAGTAAAGCTGTCGCGTGTGTTTGAAATCCGACCGTTGTGACACGTGTCGGTTGACAATTGACCCAGGGTCATTTCGGTCATATCAGGTCGGGTTGCCCGCTGGCTATAAATAGCCCACCCCCTCCACCATGAGAAGGTGGCTGCTCAGAGAGAGATACGGCTGTTGTCGTTTTGGAGCAACCCACCTCGAAGACATTGAGAGAAACATCCTGCGAGGATACACCTAAACACCTAGAGCTAGAGTGTTTGAGCATCACCGAAGTCATTCTGTCCTGAGAGAACTGAAGACTTTTTACACTTGAAGACTGTGATCTTCCAGACGGTTAGGCATCTGGGTCTAGAGCGTCCAAGAGTCATTGTGGATTGCCGGGTGACCAAGTTTGTACGGGTTTCGGAAGTCTCCCCTGAAGACTTACCAGAGTGATTGGGCGTTGTCTAAGTGACTTCGGCTCAAGGGGAATAAGGTGAAGACGAGGTCTTCTGAGTTCAATCTCAGCCTCCCTAACCAGACGTACAGTTGTCACAGCAACTGGAACTGGTCCAACAAATCATGTGTCTTCGTCAAGCAACTAGTTCTATCCTTCACCTTCTTACATTCCTGTTATGTATCATGAAGCTTTGCTTGCTCAGTGTTTGAAGACTTATCCTGAAGACATTCATATCTACTGTTTATCTTCATTCTATCTAAGTTTGTCTTCGACTCATCTTAGTGTGTACGATGATAATGCTTAACATGTCTGTATGTCTTCATTGCATTGCATGCCTTCACTAGATCATTGATTACTACCCTTACCTGATCCTGTTTCGCTTCCGCATACTTCGTATACATTCATTGTTTCGAAGCCTTTCATAAAAATCGCCTATTCACCCCCCTCTAGTCGATAACTAGCACTTTCATCAATACAACAACAATAGTAGAACAAAGTATGACCGTATACGAATGCAATGATCTAGCGTAGCAAAGATATCAAAAAACGGACAAGCCATGAAAACATCATGCTAGCTATCTTACGATCATGTAATGCAATATGACAATGAATGCTCAAGTCATCAAAACGGAGGCGATGGAAGTTGCATGGCAATATATCTCAGAATGGCTATGGAAATGCCATAATAGGTAGGTATGGTGGCTGTTTTGAGGAAGATATAATAAGGCTTATGTGTGATAGAGCGTATCATATCACGAGGTTTGGATGCACCGGCGAAGTTTGCACTGACTCTCGAGGTGAGAAAGGGCAATGCACGGCACCGTAGAGGCTAGCAAATTGCGGAAAGGTAAGAGTGCGTATAATCCATGGACTCACATTAGTCATAAAGAACTCACATACTTATTGCAAAAGTTTTATTGGCTCTCTCGAAGCAAAGTATTACTACGCATGCTCCTAGGGGGGAGGTTGGTAGGAGTTAACCATCGCGCGCCCCCGACCTTCACACAAAATAGACAATCAAGAATAAATTGTGCTCCAACTTCCTAGCATAACGGGAGACTATACGTGCATGCTTCGGGAATCACAAACCTTAACACCAATATCTTACTAAACATGATCATCCACTAGTACCTCCCACATATTATCATCTCTATATCGCAAAACTATTGCAAGGAATCAAACGTATCATATTCAGTGATCCCTAAGTTTTATGTAGGATTTTATGACTAACCATGCAAATGACCAATTCATGTTGACTCTCTAAATAGATATAAGTGAAGCAAGAGAGTTTAATTCTTTCTACAAAAGACCATGATCTAATAAATATAAGTGAAGCAAAAAGAGCATTCTACAAATAATGGTTTTCTATGTGAAGAGAAATAGGCAATCCAAACTTCAAATGATATAAGTGAAGCACATGAAGCATTCTATAAAGCCATACTCAAAAGATATAAGTGAAGTGCAATGAGCATTCTATAAATCAACCATGGACTATATCATACCATCATGGTGCATAAAAAAAGTGAACACAAAAGACGTTCCAAGATTTTACGCATATCATGTGATGAATAAAAATATAGCTCCAAGTGACATACCGATGATTTGGAATAAAAGAGGGGATGCCTTCCCGGGGCACCCCCAAGCTTAGACGCTTGAGTCTTCCTAGAATATTACCTTGGGGTGCCTTGGGCATCCCCAAGCTTAGGCTCTTGTTGCTCCTTATTCCTTCTCATCGTGATAACACCCAAAACTTGAAAACTTCAATCACACAAAACTTAACAGAAAATTCGTGAGATCCGTTAGTACACATAACACCAAATCCCATCATGTCTTTCCATAACATTATTGCACAATTATAATCTAACATTACCCACTGTATGCTATCACAATTCTATGGCTCCCAAGTCAATGGGGCTCAACAAGAATTCAAACATAAGCACACAAAGCAGCTATAACAACAATCTGTGAAAAACAGGACAGTCTGTAAAGATTTGTAGACACGTATTCTTATGTAGATCCAAAAATTCTGAAAAATTAGGAAGAAATAAAAATTTTGTATAGAAATACTATGTAAAAATTTCAGAATCTTTTGACTTTCCAGTAAAAACTGAAAATTCACGCACTACAGCCAAAGTTTCTGTTTTTACACCACACATACCAACAAGAAATCTAATCATCCTAAAGGCAAATCTTGGCACATTATTTTTATAATACAATGGATTTGTAAAAGGGGATAATTATTTTTGTTTGAAAAGTTTCCGTGATTCAAGATTCACAAAGTTTCCATGGGCATGAACAAAAGTTCAAGGCTAGCCACCACTTCAACGATGCTCATCATCTCTCTCACTTTCACCTTTCCTTTTGTGAAGTTTTATGTCCCCCTCTATATTTTTTTTTATTTTTAACTTTATAAAAGAACACAACAGAAATAAATGACTCTCTAAAACTTCCGGGTTGTCTCCCTGGCAACGCTTTCTTTAAAGCCATTAAGCTAGGCATAAAGTGCTCAAGTAATGGATCCACCCGGATCCCAAAGTATATCAAAGCCAATTTTAGTTAACAATGATTTGTAATTTAGTAGTGAGCACAAAGTGATATATTTCATGTGACAATGAAGTCTAACTCTCTTCCTATGCATCAGCAAGTCATACAAGAACAATTCATGCACATTAAGTAAAGGCCAATGCATAGTATAAACAGTTTCTTGCAATTTCATAGTATTGGAAACATAAAGAGGTGGAGATGTAGTTCCTCTCTCATAATAATTGCAAGTAGGAGCAGCAAGCACATGCATATTATATTCATCAAAATCATCATGTGTAATAGCAAAACGTAACCCATCAATATAATCCTTAATAAGAGCAAACTTCTCCGATATAGTGTAGTTAGGAGAATTCAAAAAGATAATAGGACTATCATGTGTGGGTGCAATAGCAACAATTTCATGCTTAACATAAGGAACTATAGCAAGTTCATCTTCATAAGCATAATTCGTATTGGCATCATCGCCACAAGCATAGCAAGCATCAAGTTCATCAAAAAGGGATATTTCAAATGAATCCAAGGGATCATAGCAATCATCATAGCATTCATCATGGCATTCATACTTCGGTATGTGCGAAGGGAAATTAAACAATGTATGAGTTGAAGAGTTACTCTCATTAGAAGGTGGGCATGGGTATCTAATCCGCTCTTCCTCCTTTTGTTCTTCGCTCTCCTCCTCATCTTTTTCATCTAATGAGCTCACAGTTTCAGCAATTTCTTCATCCATAGATTCCTGCAAAATATTAGTCTCTTCCAAGGCAGCGGTCATTCTCTCAATAAATTCAATAATATCAGCATTGCAATCATAATTATCATAGCAATATTTAAGTATGGCAATATTTTCAGATTCGTAAGAAACATCATCATACTTTTCCATCAAAGAAGCAACTTCATAAGCACCCTTAAAAGCAACAAATTCTTCTATTCGTTCCACATCATAGTAATCATAAATACCTTTAGCATAGGAAGCTAAGGTTTCATTATCATTAAATTTGCATGAAATGGGAAGGTGTGGTGACGGGGTTATTACCCCTGGGTATGCAAAGACAAGGGGGTTCGGGCCCCTTTTGAAAACTGTGCAGCCGGCTGGTCCGAGGCCGGCTGGCGAACGGCCGGCATGCCTACTGCCGGCTAGCACACGGCTGGCTGATCAGGAGCCGGCCGCCCGACCCCTGGCCAGCCTACAGCCGGCCGGCTCACGGCCGGCCCTCCCGCTGACCTCTGGGCAGGCAAGCACTTGTCCTCTCCTACTACGACCAAGTACAACGACACGACGCGACCTCCACGATAGACTCCGGCGTGGCTACAGCAACTGCTGACACGCAGGCACGCATGGCTACAGTCCGGGCGTCGTACCGCTGACCATGACCGATCGAGACCCGGCGGGGCAACAGCGCAGCCATGCCGCCGTCCACTCCATTGCCTGCCCCGGCGTGGCTACAGCGCGGCCGGCCGTACCACTGACCGTGGCTGGCAGGCGCAAGACGACGCCGCATAGTGTGGCCCGTGCCATGGCAGGTAAGCACGGGCCAATAGCAGCGGTCGGCTGGCGGGCCCCAGTCGGCGATGGGACCGCGCAGCCGGCGGGCCCTACAGGCAACAAGATGACTCAGCCGGCGGGACCATGGGCCGGCTAGAGAGGCTGCCAGCCCGGTCCCCCCTCTCTGTACCTTATGAATATTGTAAACCGGGGGGTTGGCCTATAAAACCGCCCGACGCCCCCATGCACGGGCAGGCATTCTCCCCATCTCTCTCACTCACTCCCCCGTAGCGACGCAAGAAGGGCCGGCTGCCCCTTCTTCCTCCTCTAGCCAACAACTCAAAATGCACCATTGTAATCCCCATCACCCATCAACTAGACAAGCAGGACTAGGGGTGTTACCTCCCACGGAGGGCCCCGAACCTGGGTTCATCGCGTGTCTCTCACCGCTTGTCCCCAATCCCGTCACCAGAGCCCGTCGGCGTCCTTCGGCCCCAACCACTCTCGATAAGCCACCCCATGGCATCTGTCGTGAGAAAACGACGACAGTTGGCGCCCACCGTGGGGCCGTCCGCGGCGCCGGCCGGAGCCATGCTCCGGGCGGGACCCTTCGCCGACTCCGCCGGACGCCTTGCGTCCGGACCGGTCTGCATGCCCATGGAGCCCGCCCTCGCGGAAGCTTCCGCGACACCCAGCATCGCTTTCGCCTTCTCCGCGGGCGAAACCGCCATCGTCCCCGGTGAGGCCTCGCCCGGGCTCGACGGCATCGACACGCTCCTTGGCGAGCTTCGCCTCGCCAATGCACCGATGCCTGACGAGTACCCTTGCGAGGTACTCGACTGCAGCGACCCCCCGCCATGCGTGGACGCGACCGCCGCGGGCAGCGCTAACGTCCTCCACGTCCGCGCGGAGGCGTTAGCTACCGCTTCCTCCACATCCTCCGGCCTCGCGAGGGCCGGAGCGGCCGCCGACGCGGCTGCCGCCCGCGTCAGGGCGGCAGCGGACGCGGCTGCCGCTGCGGTCGTGCCGGCACCTCCGATCCCATTGTCTCCGCCCTAAGGGGTCTGAGCACTCCTATTGCACCAGCGGTCAACCCGGATGCCGCCAGGGCCGAGCTGGAAACGGCTCACCTGCAACTGTTCGCGAAAGGCCAACTCCCTCGCCACCGCCCGGCGCCGAATGGAGTCCGCGCAGCGTGAGTACAACTCCGCTTATGGCATCACCCCGGCTGGCAACGAGCCCAGCCGGCGCGGGACCGTCTGCGACCACGCCCGCGTGGTCGCGGAAATCCTCGGTGGTCGGCTGCCCACCTACGACACTCCTGCGGCCAACATGAGGGTTGCCCAGGTGGCCTACGAGGATATGGCCACCATGGTGGGCGAGGATCGCGCGCAGCAGGAGCAACACATCAAGGACCTCATCGCCGCTGCCAACGCCTAGCAAGCCGGCCTCGACCCGACCGGCGTCGACTCCAATCTCCCCCGCCCCGAGGGCGAGGGCCTCGGGGCTGCCGACGGCCGCCAGCCGGCCCAACACTCTTCCGCCCCTCGCGCCTCCGGCCGGAAGACCGACGGGGGTCGCAGCCGGCGTTCCCAGCACGGGAACGAGCAGCCAGCCGTCAACAGCCGGCGCAGTCTGGACCACACCCCGCCCCCTCGGCGGGAGCGGGCGCGCTCGCCCCCTCTGGTCGTCCGCGCTGAGCTCGCGGCCCGGCTCGGGCCGCGTGTCCCCAACAGCGAGAACGACGCCAGCCTCCGCCTAGACCGGCTGGCGCAGTCCGCCCTCCTCGAGGAGGAGGGCCCAATTGGACCGGCGTGCTTTGGCCCCCGGATCCGCAAGGAGCCGTTCCCTACCGGCTTCACGCTCCCTCGCGACGACCCCAAAGTACAACGGCGCGGCCAAGCCGGAGGACTGGCTGATCGATTACACCACCGCCGTCGGCATCGCCCGGGGCAACAAGCGGGTCGCCGTGCGCTACGTCCCCCTCATGTTGATTAGTTCGGCCCGGACCTGGCTCAACAGCCTCCCGGCCGACAGCATCAACACCTGGACGGACTTCGAAGAGGCGTTCGTCCACAACTTCACCGGCACCTACAAACGCCCCGGTCGCCCCCGCGACCTCGCCATGTGCGTTCAGGGGCCGGAGGAGTCGCTTCGCGATTTCCTCACGCGTTGGACCGAGCTACGCAACTCCCGCGAGGGCGTGCACGAGGTGCAGGCCATCCAATACTTCACCGATGGCTGCCGAGGCGGCACCCTCCTCAAGCACAAGCTCATGTGCTTTGAGCCGACCTCCTTGGCCGAACTCATGATCAAGGCAGACAAATATGCTAACGCTGACTCCTCTATGAGGATCAAGGTCAACGCCCCCGGCAAAGCCATCCAGCCGCCGGCCGGTCACAGCAGAACAACAAGCGGAAGGCCGACCAGCCGGATCCCCGCTACGGGAGTAAGCAGGTGGCCACCATCGAGGAAGAGCAGCTGGCTGCCCAGGCCCCCAGCCAGTGCCCGTGGACTGGCAAGGCCGCCTGGCAGCCTAAGCTAACCTTCGAGCAAATGCTCAATGCTCCCTGCAAAATGCATTCCGGGGCAAAGCCGGCCACACACACGCTCCGGTAGTGCAGCTTCTCCCAGCGGCTGGCTCGGGGCGAGGGCCTTCCGGTCCCTCCACCTCCGGCTCCGGCTCCGGCTGCCAACGACGGCCGCCTTCGCGACCAATTCCCCGACCAGGACGGGGCCTACATCGTCTTCACCAGCGAGGGAACCGACAAGCATAGCCAGCGCCAGCGCCGGCACGAAGTGAACACCACCATCCCCTCGGTTCCCCAATTCATGCACTGGTCCGAACGGCCGATTACCTGGAGCCGGGCGGACCACCCGGCGGTGATGCCGAACCCCGGCAGCTATGCCCTTGTCCTCGACCCTACCATCACCTCCGAGAGGCTCACCTGGCGCTTCTCGCGGGTGCTGGTCGACGGGGGCAGCAGCATCAACATCCTCTACTGCGACACACTGCTCAATCTGGGGCTCAAGGAGAAAGACCTGCAGGAGAGCCGGATGGTTTTCCATGGCATTGTGCCAGGAAAATCCTGCACCCCCATCGGCAAAATCTGGCTTGACGTCCTCTTCGGCAACAAGAGGCACTTCCGCCGCGAGCCGATATTGTTCGAGGTGGTGGACCTCAACAGTCCCTACCACACGCTGCTGGGCAGGCCGGCCCTCGTCAAGTTCATGGCGGTACCCCATTATGCCTACCTCAAGCTCAAGATGCCGGGCCCCAAGGGTATCATCACCATCGATGGCGACTACAAAAAGTCGATCGAGTGCATGCGCGACAGCAGCCGGCTGGCCGAGGCCCTGGAGATAGCGGAGGAGAGGCGGCAGCTCGACCGGCTCATAGCTCACGCCTCTGACCAGCCGGCCGTGCCGGCTCCTCCGTCCCAGTCGGCCAGCGAGGCGTTGTTCCAGCCGTCCAAGGACACCCAGCAGGTGCCACTCGACCCAGCCAACCCCAAGCAGTGCGCAGCAGAACCCAAGGCGCTGGGCGCGGCCGCCGGCGCGGCTGGCCGATCGGCCCCACATGCCAGAATGGTGCCACCGGATGAAGCCGCCGGCTCCCCCTCCTCGGAAGGACGTGGGCCCCCGCCGGCTTCGGGGACTGCTGACGGGGTTATTACCCCTCTGTATACCAAGACAAGGGGGTTTGGGCCCCTTTTGAAAACTGTGCAGCCGGCTGGTCTGAGGCCGGCAGGCGAACGGCCGGCTGGCACACGGCTAGCTGGTCAGGAGCCGGCCACCCGACCCTTGGCCAGCGTGCAGCCGGCCGCCCCACAGCCGGCCCTCCCGCTGACCTCTCGGCAGGCAAGCACTTGTCCCCTCGTACTGCAACCAAGTACAATGACACGACGCGACCTCCACGATAGACTCCGGCGTGGCTACAGCAACCGCTGACGCGCAGACACGCATGGCTACAGTCCGGGCGGTCGTACCGCTGACCATGACCGATCGAGACCCGGCGGGGCAACAGCGCAGCCACGCCGCCGTCCACTCCATTACCTGCCCCGGCGTGGCTACAGCACGACCGTCCGTATCACTGACCGTGGCCGGCAGGCGCAAGACGACGCCGCATAGTGCGGCTTGTGCCGCGACAGGTAAGCGCGGGCCAATAGCAGCGGCCGGCTGGCGGGCCCCAGTCGGCGATGGGACCGCGCAACCGGCGGGCCCTACAGGCAACAAGACGACTCAGCCGGCGGGACCATGGGCCGGCTAGAGAGGCTGCCAGCCCGGTCCCCCCTCTCAGTACCTTATGAATATTGTAAGCCGGGGGGTTGGCATATAAAACCCCCCGACGCCCCCCATGCACGGGCAGGCATTCTTCCCATCTCTCTCACTCACTCCCCCATAGCGAGGCAAGAAGGGCCGGCTGCCCCTTCTTCCTCCTCTAGCCAACAGCTCAAGGAGCACCATTGTAATCCCCATCACCCATCAACTAGACAAGCAGGACTAGGGGTGTTACCTCCCACGGAGGGCCCCGAACCTGGGTACATCGCGTGTCTCTCACCGCTTGTCCCCAATCCCGTCACCGGAGCCCGTCTGCATCCTTCGGCCCCAACCACTCTCGATAAGCCACCCCATGGCATCTGTCATGAGAAAACGATGACATGTGGAGCGTTCATCCTAGAGCAACAAGTAATATCATATCTCAAGCATAGCTCCCAAGCATACCAATGCAACATATGAATTTGATCCCATAACAATTTCCCTTTTTGAGTCAAGCGATAATCTCTAAAATATTCACGTTGATCCAACATTACTCCCATTATCAAGTTGAATGGGGTCTTCTCAGGATTATCAAAGTAGTATTTAATACTTTGCACATAACTAGCATCGAGGGTTTTAGGAGGTTCCCCATCTCCATGAGTAGCAAGTACCACTATTTTTTTTGGTGTTTCGTGATCAATATCCATAACTAAAGATATAAAACAACTAATAACAGAAAATAAAAATTACTTAGTGATAAAGCAAACAAGCACACACGAGAATATTCACCCCACGCTATTGCTCCCCGGCAATGGCGCCAGAAAAAGGTCTTGATAACCCACAAGTGTAGGGGATCGTTTGTAGACTTTTTCGATAAGTAAGAGTGTCGAACCCAACGAGGATCTAAAGGTATAAAAAATATTCCCTCAAGTTCTATCGACCACCGATACAACTCTACGCACACTTTAACGTTTGCTTTACCTAGAACAAGTATGAAACTACTTTGTAGGTGATAGGATAGTTTGCACGAATAAAACTAGAAGTACTTTGCGGGAAATAAAACTACGAGTAAAAAGCAAGATAATAAAAGTTAGTTGTTTAGTAGAAAGATTTTGCCAAACAAGTAGGTTATTTGTCCCTAGGCAATTGATAACTAGACCGGTAATCATTCTTGCAATTTTACATGAGGGAGAGGCATGAGCTAACATACTTTCTCTACTTGGATCATATGCACTTATGATTGGAACTCTAGCAAGCATCCGCAACTACTAAAGATCATTAAGGTAAAACCCAACCATAGCATTAAGTATCAAGTCCTCTTTACTCCCATATGCAACAACCCACCTACTCGGGTCTGTGTATTCTGTCACTCACGCCACCCACCATAGGAAAATCATGAACACATTGCAACACCCTACAGCGGGGATCCCCCATGTTTGCGCGAGACAAAGGGCACCGTAGGACAGCACCATAATAAAATATACACTCATACCAACCACGATCATCAATTAGCCCATAGGACAAAACGGATCTACTCAAACATCATAGGATAGCCACATATCATTGGGAAATAATATACGGAGTTGAGCACCATGTTTAAGTAGAGATTACAGTGGGGAAAAGGGGAGTTACACCGCTGCATAGAGGGGGAGAAAGTTGATGTTGACGGTAGCAAGATTGTTGATGTAGATCGCCGTCACGATCCTTGCCCCAGCGGCGTTCCGGCGCCACCGGGAGAGAGGGGGAGAGAGCCCCCTCCTTCTTCTTCTTCCTTGGCCTCCCCCTAGATGGGAGGAGAGTTCCCCCTCTCGTCCATGGGCACCATGGCGGCGGAGGGGCAGGAGCCCCTCCTAGATTGGATCTCCCTCTGGTGTTCTCTTCTGTTTCACGTTCCTGTTTTCTGGCCGAAAACCGTTTCTTATATTCCCGGAGATCCGTAACTCCGATCGGGCTGAAATTTTGAGGGGATTTTTATCAAAAAATTAGCTTCCTTGCGCCCGAAGGAGAGCTCCAACCGACTTACGAGCTGGGCACAACCCACCAGGGCGCACCTGGGCCCTAGGGGCGCGCCCTGGTGTCTCGTGGGGGATGTGGGCCTCCGTTTGCGTTGATTCCACTTCTAAAAATTCACAAATATTTCAAAAAAAATCTCTGTAAATTTTTATCGCGTTTGGACTTGGTTTGATATGGATATTCTGTGAAACAAAAAACATGCAACAAACAGGAACTGACACTGGGCACTGGATCAATAGGTTAGTCGAATATATCATATAAAATGTTGCCAAAAATATGTGAAAGTTGTATAATATTGGCATGAAACAATCAAAAATTATAGATACGACGGAGACGTATCAGAGGACGCCAAGGGGCTGGTCGACAAGTGCGAAGGGTGCCAACGATTCAGCAGCCAGAGCCACTTGCCGACTACGGCTCTCCAGACCATGCCCATCTCATGTCCTTTCGTCGTCTGGGGGCTCGACATGGTGGGACCCTTCAAGACCGCGCGAGACGGCATGACGCACCTTTTGGTCGCCATCGACAAGTTTACCAAGTGGATCGAGGCCAGGCCGATCAAGAAGCTGGACGGCCCCACGGCCGTCCGATTCATCAAGGACGTAACCGTCCGCTACGGCATTCCTCACAGCATCATCACGGACAACGACACAAACTTTGCCAAAGGCGCAATGGCGCATTTCTTCTCCGCGGAGGGCATCCGGCTCGACCTCGCTTCAGTGGCTCACCCACAGTCGAACGGCCAGGCGGAAAGGGCAAACGGCGTGATCCTGGTCGGAATCAAGCCCCGGCTCGTCACCCCGCTCGTGGCCTCGGCCGGCTGCTGGATCGACGAGTTGCCTGCCGTCCTGTGGAGCTTGAGGACCACGCCAAACCGATCAACCGGCTTCACCCCCTTCTCCCTTTTGTACGGGTCCGAGGCGGTCATCCCCACGGATGTCGAGTTCGACTCACCGCGCATCACCCTGTACATGGAGTCGGACGCCAAAGAGGCTTGAGAAGACGGCGTTGACCTGCTCAAGGAAGCACGCAAGCTGGCCCTCAGCCGGTCAGCCATCTACCAGCAAAAGCTGCGGCACTACCACAGCAAGAAGATCCGCCCCCTCGCTTTCCGCGAGGGTGACTTGGTGCTCCGCCGGGTCCAGTGGACCGCCGGCCAGCACAAGCTCTCCTCCCCATGGGAGGGGCCCTTCATCGTCAGCAATGCGTTACACAACAACGCATACTACCTACTCGTTGTGCAGAAGACGCAGAAGCGCAAGAGAGACGCCTCCGGCGAGGAGACGGAGCGTCCATGGAACGCGGCGCTACTTCGCCCGTTTTACTGCTAAGGAATCAGTGTATGTATGTACCCCTCACCCTTTTGGGCTAAATGAATGCAGCAGGTGCCCCAAGCCCACACTTGGGGTCTACCTTTTCCACCCACTTCCTTCTGTTCATCCGGGTCCGGCTCCCCGGACCCGGGGGCTCGCCGGCTAGGCCAGGCATCCTCCTTCCAAACCTGTCAAGTACTGTGAGCTAAGCAAATCCCCCCTCTCCTCCCAGCTACAGACCGGCCCCCGGCTATCCGGCTGGCGAGACCCGAGGGATGGAAAAACTTACTACACATGGAACACTCCTGCGGAGGGGCAGCCGGCTCGTATGTCACCGCCAGCCGGCCTCTACCGTGCTCGTTTTTAGCCCATGTCTCGGCGGTCTCCAAACACCACACCGTCTCCCTTAAGGCAAATGCCCCGTCCCAGCTGCAGTCCGGCTCCCGGCTGCCCGGCTGGCGGGGCCGAAGCCGGCAAGGAGAAGGTTGGGGGAAACGGAAACCAAAGGGAAGAAAAGCAATAAAACGAGTCAGAACGCACGATGGTTTGGCTAAACCGAAAAGCATTATGTTATATACAAGAAGCATAAAGGCCCACGGCCGCATGTTCATTACATCCATACACCCCCAGTGGGTGGAACTGCAAACTAACCAAAACAGGCAGGAAATTAAAAGACCACCCTAGCTGGTGGAAGCTCCATCCTTGGCTCCCGCGCGCCCGATGTCGCCATAGGCGTCAGTGCTGGAGGCGGTATCTTCGGAGTGCTGGAGGCCCGGATCATCAAGGGCCAACGCGTACTGGTCCTCCGAAATCACCGCTCCGTCGGCAGCCCACTCCGAGAAGTACTCATCCCACGCGGCAAAAGACGCAAGATCGCTGGCCCGCACGGCCAACTCGTCGGCGACCTACTCCAGCTCCGCGTCGGTGCCGGCGCGCTGGGTGGCCAGCAGTCCTAGGTCCGAATACCAGGACCTCGCAATCCGGAGTGCCATGCTCGTGCCGGCTCGCGCCGCCGAAGCCTTCCAGGCCTCCGCCCGCGTGCGCCCGACTTCCAACCACCACGCCAGCCAGCTGACACAGCTGGGCCGTACCGCAGTCGGCCAGAGGACGCGGATCAAGTCCAGGCCGGCCTTCTGGAGCTGCTCCATGGCCCGCACCACCGCCTTCAGGCGGGATTCGGCAGCATTCCTCAGCTCACCCACCGTCCAGGCGGGAACAGGCCTGATGTGCACGCCCAGGGCGCGTTGCTCCTCGCGATGGGCCTCCGCGGCTCCCTGCGTCTTAGGAAAGAGTTCTGGGGGATGAAGAAAAAGAAGCAACTTAAGAGAAGAAGTCAAGCCTCGAGACGGCACCCAAAAGCAAAAAGTATGAGGCACTTATGACCAAGCAGCGAGTCCATCGATCCCACTTCCTCACGCATCTCCTGCTCCCTCACCGACCACTCACAGGCTTAGCAGTCATAGTCCTCCCGGGCCTTCTGCGCCTCCTCCACGGCCTGCTCCAGCAGCTCGTCCTTGGCCTTCAGTTCCTTGCGGTGGCTCACCGCCTGCTGCTCGAACTCCTGGTGATGGGCCGCCTCACGCTCGCTCTTCTCCGCCTGCAGGTGGTCCGCCGCCTGGCGCAGCTGGTCACACTTCGCGGACAGGAGGTCCCGCTGCTCGCCGAGTTGCACCACCTGGTGGCGGAGGCAAACCGCCTCGGCAGCAGAAGCTTCGCAACACAAAGGCGCCCCCGTCAGAAAGAAAGCGAAGAAAAGGATTCGACCCAGCTACAGAGCAGCCAACCCGAATCCCGGGGGCTACACCCTGTGGGTGCGCTCGGGCGCCCCCACTGGAAAGATTCTAGGATCACCATACCTCGCAGATCCGCCGACATGACGGCCTGCCGGCCCTCGGCCTGCCGATAAAGGCCCAGCAGCATGTTGTACGCAGTCGCCCGACGATCGTGGACGGCCTGCAAGGAACAAGATCGAAGAATGCCGCAGTTAGACCCAACCCGTCTGTCCTCCAACCGGCCCATGTCTCGGGGGCTACACCTGGTGGGTGCACAGGCACGCCCCCACTGGAAAAGGCTCAAGCAGAAAAAAACAACAAGGCAAGAAAAGAAAATGGGGACATAGAACCCTTACAGCAATGGACTGCTCAAGGTGAACCATCCGGTTTCGCGCCACCTGGGCCTCTCGCACCGCCTGGCTGCAGCAGTCGGCGAACTCCGCAATGAGTGCGGCCACCGCGGCCCCGAGGGAGTCGGGTGTGCCTCCGCCTGGGGCGCTGCCGGCCGCGGACCAGGATTCCTATGGCTGGCCCCGGCGCCAGAACCAGCTCCAGTCGTAGCCGGACCCCGTGCCATCATGATCAAGGGACCGCCCCCCTCCGACGATCCGCCTCCTGGCGTCTCGACGGTCGGCCCGGTCGTCTCCGTCGGCGTGGCGGTCGCGGGTGGTCCCCCCGGCACCGCGGCCTCAATCTCCGGGGCGCCACCCCTCGCCGTGCCGCTCCGGTCCACCTCCGGAGCCGCATGCTCCGGCGGCCCGACGACGGTCTCCGATGGAGCATCGTCGCACCCTAGCGGCACGTCGTCGGTCCCCGGCGCCGCTTCTTTGGCGGCCTCCACCGCGCTCACCGCCGCGCGTGCCTCTTCTGCGGTCTGCGCGTCCGCCTCTGCCCGTCACACGGGGTCGTGCACGTCTTTCGACCTACTCTCTTGGCTCGGCGGGTTCGCGGCCGGCGGCGGGTTTGCCGTCTCCGCACGGGTCCTTTCGGCCGCCTGCTTCTGGGCGGCCTCCTCCCAAGGCCGGCGCTGCTCGGAGAGCAGCTCCTGCTCAGCCGCCTCCATATCGCGCCAGCCTGCGCGCTCCCTCTCCTCGGCGGTCTTGTTTCGGGCCGGTTCCGTCGTCCCGCCGCCCGCGGACCCCCCTGGTGGTGCCGTCTTCCCTAGGGCACGCGCCGCCCTATGCACAAGAAACATCAACCAATGGAGCGAGGAAAGAAAATGCGAAAGCAGGGCCGGAGTTCGAGGGAGGCCTACCCAGTCGTCGTGGATACCGCCCGCCTGGCAGGGCCAGCCGGCGCGGCCCGTGGTTTCTTCCCACCGCCTCCGCGACTTCCTCCCGGCTGACCGGCGGCCGCCCTCTTGGCGGCCGTGCGGGAGCCCGCCGGCTGCTTGCCCAACGCCCACTCATCCGCGGCCGGCTCCTCCTGCGTCGGGACCCGGCCGGCCCTCCGAACCCGCTTCCTCGGCGCGGTGGCACCCTCCTTCGAGGCCTCCGGATCCTCCGATGCTGCTGCATCACGCACCCCTCCAGGCTCAGCATCATCATCGGACCAACCGCGCAAGAAAACGTCGAAAGGGTGCTCACCGGCCGACTCCGAACCCCCGACCTCCAGGTCTTCGGCTCGGGGTGATCCGACTGGTGCCTCCCCCTCCATCTCGATGTCGTCAACGTTCTCGATCTCCTCCGCGTCCGACTCCGCCACGTCGGTAGTGGGCGGAGGATGTCTCTGCAGCAGTGGGAACAGCTGCAGTCGGCAGGACGGACTCGGTTACAAAAGGCCGGGGAGAGCGTGTGCGACAAAGAAAATCAAGAGGAGCAGCACGTCGCATACCTGCGGAGCCGGATGCGCCCGGTGGTACGGGAGCTTGCCTCATTGCCACTCCCCCTCGACGAGCTTGGAGGCGGAGAAGAGGTTAACCCGCTTCGCCACGGTCACCGCCATCAGCTCCTTCGTGGAGAGCCGGCATGGGTCGCGCCGTCCGCCCATCTGGCAGATTAATTGGGGCCGACGCTGCAAGGGCTGCACACGACGCACCACCATGGTGCAAAACAGGTCCTCGGTCTTGAGGCCCTCCGCATTGGTTAGCTCAATCAGCTGGGCGCAAAGCTGATCCACTGAGGCGGACGGCTGGTGAGCCGTCTTCCAATTCTGCATCGCAACCGGCGGCTGGTTGACGAACTCCGGCAGCTTGATGAGGTCGAGGTTTTCCTCCTCGTTCCACACATAGAAGAACCCCTTTTGCCAGTTCTTCATAGAATCTTGCAAGGGGAGCTTGGGGAAGCCGGCCCCCGAGCGATGATAAATGAGCGCCGCCCCGCGGGCGGTCATGACCATTAACCCCGTCCTCTAGTCGACCACCCGCTGCTGCTTAAGGAAGAGGAGGCGGTTCCAAAGGTCGAGGCGCGGCTTGATCCCCAGGTAGCCCTCGCATAGGGCGACGAAGGGGGCCAGCTGCAGGACAGCGTTGGCAACGAGATGGTGCGGCTGGAGCCCGAAATGGGTGTGGAACCGGCGGAAGAACGTGCTCGCCGGCAGCCCCAATCCGCGACCGAAATGCTCGGCGAAGACCACCACCTCGCCGACTCGGGGGGTCGGGCTGCACTCCGTGCTGCAATCCGCACCCCCACGAGCTCCGCCGGCGGCAGTTTCCGGCAGTGGCGGAGGTGCTCGATGAAGTCATCGTTAACGTCGCTGCAGCCCCAGGCGCCTCTGCTCCCCATCGGGTCCTCGGCAAGCACGGGAGAGGGGATGGGGCGGTACGCACGGGAGAACAGTCCCCCCAGCAGAGCGGCGGTAGCCAACGACGGCGGCCGGCGGCGCGGATGTCGTGCCTCTCTTTCTCTCTTTCTATCTCGCTCGGCGCAGGGGGCGGACTGGCGAGGAAGTCAACGGGCAGGAGCAGGGGAGCGATGGCTCTCTCCTTGCCCCTTCCCCTTCTTTATACCCCGCGCGGGGTAGTGGGGAGCGGGATCGACGGTGCACGACCCCCCCACTACCCCGCTCTGTGTAGGAGGCGTAAATGCTCGGGCGGGGATGCCAACCGACGACCCTCGCCCGCAGACGATCCTTGCGCGCGGGCCGAGCCCGCGGCCGAGTGGGCCTCGGTCCGCGGCCCGGTCTTGTCACCCACGTGTCCTAGCAGGCCTCGGTCTGCCGCGGGCAACACGCGGCACTCCCGGTCTACGCATCGGGGGACAGGAGGCGCCCGAGCGGTGTTGTCCGGCCAGCCCGCAGCCGCCCTGCACGGCTGGATGGCCCCGGCTCGTCCGAGGCGGCAGAACTTCAAATTGCCGGATCTAAGCCCAAGCGGCCCATAGCTCCCGGCCGGCGGGCCCCTCCGGCTTCAGGGACTACTGTCGGGGGGATGACCCTAGGGTAGGCTCAGGCCACCCCGTAGCCCTTTTCAAAACAAAACGGGGCGTGCTGCGCCCCTCGCAGGCCGGCTCCGCTTGGCCGGCTCCGCGCCCTGACCGGCTTGGAGCAGGTGTCCCTCTGGCCGGCCCCGAAGCAACTCGCTAGCCAAAAGGCGACACTTTCCACATCAGCCCATGCCGCGGGACACTGACGCGACGGTGTGACACGACGGCGGCGACCCAAGTACAGCTCACCGGGGCGCGCGTGGCAACAGTGACACTTGTCCAACCCTCGTTCAGAGTAGGCGAAGGCGACACAGTGGAGGCACGCCCCCGCCCACTCCATTACCTGCCCCCGCATGGCTACATTGCAGTCGGCCGTACCGCTGACCGCGGCCGACTGCGGCTAGACGACGTGCCACAGTGGAGGCACGCCTCCAACCACTCCATTACCCGCCCCCCGCATGGCTACAGTGCAGCCAGCCATATAGCTGACCGCGGCCGGCTACGCTAAGGCGGTGTGGTACAGTGCGACCCGTGCCGCGGTGTGACGGGCACGCACCAATGGTGAGGGCCGGCCGACGGGCCCCCACCTCGACGGGACCCTGCAGCCGGCGGGCCCTACCAGAGACAAGACTACCCAGCCGGTGGGCCCCTGGCCGGCTAGAGAGGCTGCCAGCCGGGTCCCCCCAGGTGTCCTTTACGTATATTGTAAGGCGGGGGGTTGGCCTATAAAACCCCCTGGTGCCCCCCATGCAGCGAGCGGACACACGCACACGCTCATACCCACACACACTCACGGAGAGGAGAGGCCAGCTCCTCAGCTCCTTCCTCCTCCTCCATCCAACAGCTCAAGGAGCAACCATTGTAGCCCACTTGAGTAACGAGCTAGACAAGCAGGACTAGGATTATTACCTCCCCCGGGGGGGCCCGAACCTGGGTACATCGGTGTCTCGCTCCGCTTGTCCCCAATCCCGTTTCTGGAGCCCGACGACGTCCTTCCGGCCCCAACCACACTCGATTAGCCTACCCATGGCATCTGTCGTGACAAAATGACGACAGGTTTATTTTTAGAATAATTAGCTACTCTTGGTGCTGCTGTAGATGGGCTTGCATGTTGAATTCTTAGAGTTCTTAATATGGCCTCTAGGCATCCTTAGGAGTAGTTGCTATCAATCTTATGAAGTTTTGTTGACCAAAATTTTGCAGACTAAAATTTTCAAAAAATTATCTATCGGAATAAGATGAGTTTCTTTAGGAAGTTTTCCTCCAAGAAGAATGCTAAAGGAGTCATTGGGGAATCATCGGACAATGACCTCAACACTCCGAGAATGGTGGAGGTGCGGCCGTGTGAATGGCCGCATAATGCCTTCATGGAGGAGGCTGGGTTCCATCAAGAGTTTGCCCAATTCGTTGCGAATGCTGGGCTGACCAACTTCCTTGCAGCTGAGTGTGACCAACACCACCTCCTTACAAATTCCTTTGTGCAAAATTTTCATTTTCTGAGTAGGAATAATCCTCCTGAGGTGCAGTTTAATTTATATGCCGAAACTCGTCAGATACCGCTCACTGACTTTTGCGACATATGTTTGATCCCTTCTGATGGGGAACTAAGAGATCCTAGACCAGCGGAGTTTGAGCACTTTCTCCTCACTTTGACAGTGGGTGATGAAAGAGGCGTGTCAAATGCCACTGCCACCAGTTTGCAGTTTCCTTCTGTGCATTACTTTGCTTTATTCATCGCGAACTGTTTTACCGCTAGGGAGAAGGTCAGTGCACTCAGTGCCCCCGACCTCGCCGTCTTACTCCGTGCACTGCACAATGATCACACCCTTAGCCTAGGGGCTATTATTGCACGTCACCTACACCTTAACAGGACTAAGGGCAAGATAGATGGTGGTATTTATGCTACTCGCCTAGCGACTCACTTTAATATTCAGATTCGCCAACATGATTATCCCTTACCCTGAGTTTTTCTAGATCACAAGGCAATGGAGGATCATCAATTTATTTATGCTGCTGATTCTTTTCATAACATTCGCTACAACTTAGTATTCAGCGAGGTTATCTGTGATATTATCCCGTTGCCTGCACCTGCTTTGTTTGATTCTATTGCCAGGAACGGATATAGGGTCATGCCAGAGGACATTTTTGCCTACCGAAACGATCTGGCAGCGGCTGAGGAGGAGCCCCAGGAGTGGGACGCTCTGGTGCCCCCGCGACAATACCTCCACATAGAACCGGATGGCTATTACGGATGGTGATTACCAAGCTAGGCCAATAGCCTAAGCTTGGGGGAGTACGTATTTCCACCGACATTATATTCATGTTTACACATTCCTTTCCAGTTGTCGGTGTCTACACTTTTTCATTGTATTATCCTTGCTAGATTTATTTTCTTGCTTTCTTCTTGCGTGTTTGAAAAACTTTGAGAAAATTCAAAAATATTTCTTGCTTCTTTTTGGTTTTTATTTCTAGTTTAAACTAATTTTAGTAGCAATAGAAAACCCGAAAAGATTTCTCATTTCTTCTTTTACTTGTTGGGAGTTTTCCCGTGTAAATAGTTTTTCTCGTCTTTGTTTTTTCCTTCCTTGATTTGCCTTCTTTAATAAAAACTAAAAACTCTAAAAAATATTTCAGTGTGTTTCTCTGAAATTATTTTCTTTTTATTTGAGTCGTACCAAGGAGAACACCACAATGAAAATGTTGAGTGGCTCTCATATGCATTATTGTTAATCTAACAAAGAGCACAAATTACTTTGTCTTCTCCTTTTGAATAAAATGTTTGCAGATTCCAGCTTAGTCCATGACACTCTTACACTATTATTATTTTCATACCATTTGGTCGTGCACGTGAAAGGCAATAATGACGACAATTGATGAATTGACTGTGGCAGAGAGAAGCGGGTATGAACTCAACTTGTTTTTGTTTTTTTAACTATGTTTAACCTAGTATCCATGATTCAGCATATTATGATCAAACATGTTTGCAATGAAAATTAGATATTATAGTTGCTCATTCCATGCTTAAGTAGCTGGGAGTGGATAATGATTTATTTTGGATGTCAACATGCATTAAAATGGTTGTGATGTAGTATGATGATATGGTATCCTCCTCTGAATGTTTCAAGTGGCTTGGCTTGGCACATGTTCACGCATGTAGTTGAATCAAAACCAACATAACCTCTACGATATTTATGTTCATGGTGTCCATATCCTACTCATGCTAGTATTCAATGTTTATTATTCATAATGCTTGTTCATGACCGTTTTCGCTCTCTAGCTGGCCGCTTCTCAATCTATTTGCTAGCCTTCGCCTGTACTAAGCGGGAATACTGCTTGTGTGTCAAAATCCTTAAACCAAAGTTATTCCAGATGAGTCCACTATATCTACCTATATGCGGTATTACCCTGCCGTTCCAAGTAAATTTGCATGTGTCACCTCTAAAATTTCAAATGAACATCTGTTTTGTGTGCCTGGACCGCTCATGGAGCGATAGGGGGCGGTCAATATGTTCCATGTTAAGCGGGTTATTCTCATGATGAGTTTTTATTCACTCGTCCTTGCACGAGAGGGGCGGTAATAGGGATTCCCAGTCCCAAAATCAAAAAATTACAAATAATTAAACAAAACTCCCCCAGGAATGTCGTTGGTATGGATGGTACCCGTGGATTCGGCTAGCCGTGGAGTGTGTTTGTTGGTGGAGGGGGAGTAAACCTGTACTTTTACCGCTTGGGAACCGCCGCTAATGTGTTTAGCATGGAAGATATTGATAACTATTGGTCGTAACGTTGACACGAATGGTGCACCTCCCAAAATTATATTTATCTCTAATTTAAGCCTTGAGCTCTGGCACGTCTGCAAATCCCTGCTTCCCTCTGTGTAGGGACTGTATATTTACTTTTATGTTGAGTCATCACCTTCTCAAATAAGCGCCAGATCTAAGAGCACTGTTATCATCCTCATGCATTGTGTATAGTTAATGTTTGATGCATCATGACTGGATGTTTTCTAACATGAATTACAATGTTTAGTCGCTGCTTGAACTTTGGAGGTGCTCTGCATTTATGTTTTGCGGTCTCAGAAAGGGCTAGCGAGATACCACTGTTGTCATATTATATCATGATTGTTTTGACAAGGTGTTTGCATTTAAGATATTTTATTATTGCTCGCTAGTTGATTATGTCATTGATATTTGCTGAAAACCTGGGTGCTACTTAAGCATATGTATGTAGACAAGAACAAAAGAGTTTGTAAAAGTTTTTCTTTATCACTTTCAGTTTGATAACTGAATTGCTTGAGGCCAAGCAATGGGTTAAGCTTGGGGGAGTTGATACGTCTCCATCGTATCTACTTTTCCTAACGCTTTTGCTCTTGTTTTGGACTCTAATTTGCATGATTTGAATCAAACTAACCCCGATTGATGCTGTTTTCAGCAGAACTACCATGGTGTTGTTTTTCTGCAGAAATAAAAGTTCTCGGAATTGGACGAATCTTTTTGGAGAATTATTTTACAATAAATAAAAAATACCGGGGCCAAGAACAACTGGAGGGGGTGCCCTGGCTGGGCACGATACCCCAGGGCACGCCACCCCCTCCAGGCGCGCCCTGGTGGGTTGTGGTCACCTCGTGGCCCCCCTGACCCTAATTCCAGCACTATAAATTCCTATTTTTGGAGAAAAAAAGAGGAGAGGAAGTTTTATCGCGTTTCACGAGACGGAGCCGCCGCCACCTCCTGTTCTTCATCGGGAGGCCAGATCTGGAGTCCGTTTGGGGCTCCGGAGAGGGGAATCTTCGGTCTTCGTCATCACCAACCCTCCTTCATCGCTAATTCCATGATGCTCCCCACCGGGAGTGAGTAATTCCTTCGTAGGCTCGCTGGTCGGTGAGGAGTTGGATGAGATTCATCATGTAATCGAGTTAGTTTTGTTAGGGCTTGATCCCTAGTATCCACTATGTTCTGAGATTGATGTTGCTATGACTTTGCCATGCTTAATGCTTGTCACTAGGGCCCGAGTGTCATGATTTCAGATCTGAACCGTTTATGTTATCACCATTATATCTATGTTCTTGATTCGATCTTGCTAGTCATATGCACCTGCTATGTGTTATGATTCGTAAACCCCGGGGTGACAATAATCGGGATACTTTCCGGTGATGACCGTAGTTTGAGGAGTTCATGTATTCACTATGTGTTAATGCTTTGTTCCGGTTCTCTATTAAAAGGTGGCCTTAATATCCCTTAGTTTCCTTATGGACCCCGCTGCCATGGGAGGGTAGGACAAAAGATGTAATGCAAGTTCATTTCCATAAGCACGTATGACTATTTACGGAATACATGTCTACATTATATTTATGAACTAGAGCTAGTTCTGTGTCGCCCTAGGTTATGACTGTTATATGATGAATATCATCCAACGAATTCACCGATCCAATGCCTACGAGTTTTCCACATATTGTTCTTGCTAAGTAAGAATTGCTATTGCTACTATTCCAACTGCTACAAAATGATTGCTATCACTGTTACTGTTACTACTGCTATCAAAACTATCATATTACTGTGCTACTGATCACTCTGCTGCAGATATTTAATCTCTAGGTGTGGTTGAATTGACAACTCAACTGCTAATACTTGCAAATATTCTTTGGCTCCCCTTGTGTCGAATCTATAAATTTGGGTTGAATACTCTACCCTCGAAAACTATTGCGATCCCTATACTTGTGGGTTATGAGCCACACCAAAGAAGTCACCATCGTACTAGAAGCAGTGTCATCACATGACTTATGGATTTGGCACACTTTCTTTTGAATGCCGGGTGTCACATCAACGTGCTTCAACAATGTCGTGTGATCAGGTGGCTTTGCAATGGGGAATCACCGCCGTCCAACTACACTATCAACGACCGAGACTAAAACATGGGATACTATCTTGACGATGCCATCTACTCAAAGCACAACTTCTCCCAAGGTGGTTTTGGTAATTAATAACAACATATATTTCATTGGACTAATGATCCTATCAAGCATATTACAGGAAGAGTTCAATCAATGGATTGGCAAAGGATTGTGAGGAGATTCCCTACATGCATGGAACATCAAATGGCAACAAGCTTCAAGACTCTACATTTTGCATTTTGTGAGAAATCACATTTGAGTCCATAGGGAAGCCAATACTATTAAAAGGGGATGAGGTATCCATGATGATCTGGTTGCTCAAGTGCTTACAGTTAGCCACCAAAACCCTCATGAATTCTCCCACAAATATATTGTGTCCAAACCCTAGAGCCTAAATTCGGTGCCACCAAGTTTAGATATTTGGCCCTACTGAGTTTTCCTTAGAAAGAATCTAGAGCCAAACCCTAGCCACTCGGTGACACCAAGTTCCATTTCGGTGTAGCCAAAAACAGTGACCAACCTTCGAGTATCCATTTACTAAATATCGGAATTTTCAAGTTTTGTGAATCGGTGCCACCGAAGTGAGGAACTAACTAGGCCAGCTGAAATTGGACTCACCGAGATTTATGTATTGGTCACACCGAAACGCCGAAATTTGCAACCTTTGCACTAGTCAATGTAATCGAGATTTATCTTCGGTTCCACCGAGTTTGGTAATATTGTTGTAACAGTTGGATTTTTGAAGAAGCCAATATATACCCCTCCACCTCCCTCTCATTTGTAGAGAGAGCACTCAGAACAAGCCAACACTTGCCCCGTTCATTTTCTAAGAGAGAACCACCTACTCATGTGTTGAGATCAAGATCTTCCACTCCAACCATATGAATCTTGATTTCTAGCCTCCCTAAGTTGCTTTCCACCCAGTCAATCTCTTCTACCAAGCCAAATCGGTGAGAGAGTGATTGAGTGTTGAGGAGACTATCTTTTGAAGCACAAGAGCAAGGAGTTCATCATCCATACCACATCTATTACCTCTTGGAGAGTGGTGTCTCCTAGATTGGTTAGGTGTCGCTTGGGAGCCTCCGACTTTGTGTGGAGATGAACCAAGAAGTTTGTAAGGGCAAGGAGATCACCTACTTCGTGAAGATCTACCCCAAGTGAGACTAGTCCTTCGTGGACGTAAGCCGTGATGGAATAGACGAGGTTGCTACTTTGTGGATCCTTCGAGGGTGTAGCCCTCCATGGACTCACGCGACCGCTACCCTCCATGGGTTGAAGTCTCCATCAACGTGGATGTACGATAGCACCACCTATCGGAACCATGGGAAAAATCTTCGAGTCCCGATTATGTTTGATCTTCCTATCCCTACCCTCTACTTATATGTGCATGTCTTTACTTTCCGCTACTATACTCTTATACTTGCATGTTTGGATTGCAGGCTTTGGTGAGCATCCTCATCGTCGGGGTCATAATCTCTTATTTTCCGTTTTTGGCTGCTTTCAGCTAGTTATCCCCTCTTTTCTTCGATCCTACGCCGTGAAGATCGGACCACTCCTTGAACAACCTCTTCTCCGAAGACGGTGTCAGGTCATCTGGTATTCAGAGCAAGGTTTACACGGTAGGATTTGTATCCTTGTAGCGAGATCTATCCTTTTTAGTTTGGTTTTTCCCCGTCCTAGAATCCAAAGCCAAAAAAAGCACACAAAAAATACAGGCCTTTGTTTGCTGAGATATGGTTGTTTGCTTTCCTTCTTTGTGTTTGCTCAAAGTTCCATCAGAAGTGGCTCCTGTTTTTCTTTGAATCTTATTGTTCGATCTGTTGTGTTACAGAAAAAAGCAAAAAAAAAGAGACAAAAAAAGAGCAAAAAAAGAGAGAGAAGAGAAAGTGTTAACCAAGTGTGCAATCATATTCAGTTTGGTGGGAAATTTCAGAAGTTGTATTGGCAAGTGTTGCAACTCAAACGTGGTGCAAGGATCTACAATTTTTTCTATTGCTTCATTTGGTTTGCATCGATTGGATCTCAACACTAGCCTCCTCATTTCTACCCCACCAAGATCCACCAAAAAACCGTCAGCTTCTCTCCTTTCATTCACCCGTCCACTCCTGATTTGCTACCACCACACAACTGCCAAGGAATCATGAGAATTTGGGTAAGCAGGAAGGTGAGCTGAGTGTTTTTCCACATATATATTTTTCTTTGAATACTGGTGTCTGAGAGTTATCATGCCAGGATCCAACTCGAGTGTACATCGACATGAAAATGTGGAAGATGATTTCCCAAAGACTCGTGCGGCGTTTGGTGATGTGATTGAAGAAAGTATAGTTGCAGCTTTGCAAAGGATGTTCGGAGGTCGTATTCCTATCGCGGGTAATGGGGATCAACACCGAGAAAGCCCCGCCACCTCGTTGAGAACGAAGAATAGGCGAATCCCCGTCTCCAATGACCCTCATGATGGTCGTGGATGGGATGTTGATGGTCCTGCCAATGTCGCCTTAGCCATGGCAGTTGTACGAGGCGATGGAGACTTCACCAAACAGAATTCCCATGGATGCGCTGCTGCCCACAAGTATTTTTCTTACCATGGTGACAAGTTTGAGGGCTCCACCCCTATTACCATGGGTCCTTTTCGGTCGATGGTGGACAGAATTTTACCACACCCATGTGAGCGAAAGCGTGCACAACCCAAAATCTCACAACTTGAGAGTGCCAAGAATGGAGAATTGAGTGGCTCCACCAAATATGAGCGAGAATATACACAACCCAAAATCCCACAATTTGAGTGTGACAAGAAAGGTGAGTCAAGTGACTCCACTAAATGTGAGGAAGAGCGTCCACTTTCCAAAATTCCATATATTGAGACTGATAAGAGAGGTGAGTTGAGTGACTCAACAAAATGTGAGGAAGAGTGTCTACTTACCAAAATTGCACACGTTGAGAATGATGAGAGATGTGAGTTGAGTGACTCCACCAAATATGAGGAAGCGTGTTCACTTCCAAAATTTTCACATATTCAGAGTGAGCAGAGAGATGCGTTGAGTGACTCCACCAAATATGAGGAAGAGTGTCCCTATCCCAAAATCCCACATCTTGAGAGTGATAAGAGCGGTGAGGTGAGTGAGTCCACCAAATGTGAGGATGAGATTGTTCAACATGATATTAAGGAAATGAAAGATCTCCACCAACATATACCACACAGTCGGCAAGAGGGGATTAGTGAGTTGTGTGAGTCCACCAAATGTGAGGATGAGATTATCCAACATAAGATTAGAGAGATGAGTGAACCACAACATAGTATACCACAACATGAAAGTGAGAGGACTAGTGAGTTGTGTGAGTCCACCAAATGTGAGCTTGAGGTGTTTCCACACAATACCAAAGAGATTAGTGAGTTGACAATCCCCTTGAACTCGTTACTTGCAAGTATTAATTTCGATAGTGAAATATATATAAAAAGAACAGGTAAAAAATAAAGTGAATAAATTGCAGCAAGGTATTTAGGTTTTTAGCAATATGATTGAATAGACCCGGGGGGGGGCATAGTTTTCACTAGAGGCTTCTCTCTCGAACACATAGCATACAGTGGGTAGACAAATTACTGTTGGGCAATTGATTGAAAAGCACAAAGTTATGATGTTATTGATGGCAATGATTGTGTATATAGGCATCATGTTCGTGACAAGTAGACCGAAACGATCCTGCATATACTACTATTACTCCACCAATCGACCGACTCCTGCCTGCATCTATGGTATTAAGTTCATGACAAATAGTGCAACGCTTTAAGCAAGATGACATGATGTAGACAAAGTAAGACAAGCAATATGTTCAGACCCCGTCGTTTTATCCTTAATGACAACAATACAAGTACGTGTCTTGTCCCCTACTGTCACTGGGATATAGAGCACCGCAAGATTGAGCCCACTACAAACCACCTCTTCCGCTAAAGATAAATCAATCTAGTTGGCCAAACCAAACGGATAGATCAGAGATAAATACAAAGCTATAACAATCATGCATAATATAGTTGAGAAAAGAATCAATTACTTTCAATGAATAATCTTATCATAAACCCACAATTCATCGGATCCCAACAAACACACCGCAAAAGAAGATTGCATCGGATAGAACTCCAAGAAGATCGAGGAGAACATGGTATTGAAGATCAAAGAGAGAGAAGAAGCCATCTAGATACTAGCTATGGGCCTGTAGGTCTGTGGTGAACTGTTCACACATCATCATGCAGGCAGCAAGGTTGATGTCGATGGCCTCCGTGATCGATTCCCCCTCCGATAAAGTACCGGAAAAGACCTCCAGATGGTACCGCGGAAGAAGAGAGGCTTGCGGAGGTGGAAAAAGTGTTTAGGGTGTCTCTCTGTAGGTTAGGGAATATTTGAGAATATATAGAGGTGGAATTAGGTCAAAACAATGTACGGGGAGGGGGTGGTCACAAGCTCGGGGGCGCGCCCTACCCCAAGGGCACACCCTGTGAGCTCGTCGCTCTCTCGTACATCTTCTGACCTCCTCCTGAACCTTCCAGGGTCTCTTTTGGTCCAGAAAAATCATCGTAAATTTTCATCGTGTTTAGACTTCGCTTGGTATTGATTTCTGAAAAGTCAAAAACACGCAAAAAAAACATGAACTGGCACTACGCACTGGGTTAATAGGTTATTCCCCAAAAATGATATAAAATAGCACATAATTGCATATAAAGTATCCAAGATTGATATTAAAATAGAATGCAACAATAATAAATTACAGATACGTTGGAGACGTATCAACACTGCTGCATGGGATGGAGAGCATGCTGACGAGGCCTACACCACAACTCAAAATTTATCTGTCCAACACATATGTCGACCAGAGGTTTGATTTATGGCCCTTCTGTAGGCCAAACACAAGAATGAGTTCAATTCCCCCCTGCGTTGAGTTGGGGCGACCATGCTGGCCTCCACTTTGCAAATGTCGGCTCCTACAAGGTGATCAAAAATGGAGCAGGCACTTCCACTCCTCCAACTCTCATGACGCTGCCTTCGATGCTAGATGCACCAAAACACTCTATTCTATGCAAGGGTTCTTTAGTAACGCTCCATAAAACCCATCTCCAACATGGAAAACAACATAGTGCTTGTTGGCGAATTGTTGGTCATGTGTGACAAGACCATTGCTAAGGTAAGTGATAACTCACAACTATAGGGGATCGCAACAGTCTTCGTGGATAGTATTACACCCTGATTTATTGATTCGACACAAGGGGAGCCAAAGAATATTTATCGGCCTTAGCAGCTGAGTTGTCAATTCAACCACACCTAGGATATCTCTCTGCAGCAAAGATTTAGTAGCACGGCAAGTAATAGTAGTAACAGTGATAGTGACAGCAGCAATTTTGTAGCAGTTGTGATAGTAGCAGCAGCAGTAGTAACTTAGCAAGATTTAGTATATGTAAAGCGTAGGCACATGGATCGGTGATGGATAATGATTTAGATAACATTAATCATGTAACAGTTTCACACTAGGGCGACACAGAACTAGCTCCAATTCATTAATGTAATGTAGGCATGTATTCCATATATAGTCATACGTGCTTGCGATAAGAACTTGTATGGCATCTTTTGTCCTACCCTCCCATGGCAGCGGGGTCCTAATGGAAACTACGAGATATTAAGGAATCCTTTTAATAGAGAATCGGAACAAATCATTAACACATGGTGAATACATGAACTCCTCAAACTACGGCAATCACCGAAAGAATCCCAATTATTGTCACCTTGGGGTATGCAGATCATGACACGTAATAGGTGCATACACCTTGCAAGATAGGATCCAAATCACTCTTATATTCATGAAAACATAATAGGTTCAGATCTGAAATCATGTCACTCGGGCCCTAGTGACAAGCGTTAAGCATAGCAAAGTCATAGCAACATCAATCTCAGAACATAGTGGACACATGGGCCCCACAAGCTAACAGGGCGCGCCTAGGTGGTGAGCATCATGGAGGTGTTGATGAAGGAGATTTGGTGATGACGACAGTGATGAATCCCCCTCTCCGAAACCCCAAACGGACTCCAGATCGGCCCTCCCGAGGAAGAACAGGAGGTGGTGGCGGCTTCGTCTCGTAAAACATGATGAAATCTTCTCTTTATTTTTTCTCCGAAGATGTGAATTTATAGGACTATAATTAGGGTCGGGGGAGCCACATAGGCCCCACAAACTAACAGGGCGTGCCCAGGAGGTGGGCGCGCCCTGTTGGCTTGTGGCCCACAAGCAGCCCCCCTCCGGTGGTTCTTCGCTCCATAGTTCATTATATATTCCAGAAATAATTCACAAAGAGTTTCGTGCAATTCCGGGAACTTTTATTTCAGCACAAACATAACACCAAGGTAGTTCTGCTGAAAACATCATCAGTCTGGATTAGTTTCATTCAAATCATGCAAATTAGAGTTCAAAACCAGAGGAAAAGTGTTTGGAAAAGTAGAGACATTTGAGACGTATCAACTTCCCCAAGCTTAACTCATTGCTTGTCCTCAAGCAGTTCAGTCGATAAACTGAAAGTGATAAAGAAAACTTTGACAAACTCTTTTTTCCTCGTTAATACACATGCTCAGCTAGTGTTCAGGTTTTCAGCATAAATCATAAATAACCAAATCCATGATAAAAATTAAACATCATATTCACTCATGGCAATACATAACCAACTAGAAAGCAATAATAAGATATCTCACATGCCAACAATTTGTCAAAACGATCATGATATAATATGATGACATGGTATTTCGCTAACCCTTTCGAAGACCGCAGAACATAAATGCAGAGCACCTCTAAGGTTCAACCAGCGAGTAAACATTATAATTGAGGGTAGAAAAGATCCAGTCATGCTCACATTCAACATTAACTAAACTCAATGCATAAGAATGACAATAGTGCTCTCCGATCTGGCGCTTGTAGTAAGAAGATGATGACTTAAGAATAACATAAAAGTAAATAGACAAGCCCTTCGCAAAGGGAAGCATTGATTTGAAGAGGTACTAGGGTTCAAGGTTTAAAACATGATTGAAATTATAAATTTTGGGTGGTGCGCTTTTCCTGTCAACGTCATGACAAAGGATTTAAATATCTTCCATGCTAAACACATTATTGGCAGTTCCTAAGCGGAATTGTAAATTTACTCCCATCCACCATACATGCACAAGCCATGGCTGACCGAATCCACGGATGCCCTTCAACATTTTAACTGTCCCGGGAGTTTTGTTTAATTATTTTTGATTTTGCAGGAGTGGGCATCCTTTTTACCAGCCTCTCTCATGCAATGACAGGCGAATATACTCCCATCTTGAGAATAACCCACTTAGTATAGAAGATACTGACCGCCCCGTCGCTCCATGAGAAGTATGAGCTCACAAAACATATGTTTATTTGAATATTAGAGGTGGCAGATGCAAATTTACTTGGAATGGCAAGGTAATACCGTATATAGGTAGGTATGGTGGACTCATGTGGAACAACTTGGGTTTAAGGAATTTGGATGCGCAAGCAGTATTCCCGCTTAGTATAGGTGAATGCTAGCAATAGATTAAGAAGCGACCAGTTAGAGAGCGAAAACGGTCATAATCATGCATTGGGAATAGTTAGCATTGAACACTAGCATGAGTAGGATATGAACACTCTGAATGTAAACGTCGTGAAGGCTGCATTGGTTTTAAATCAACTACATGTTTGCACATGGGCCAAGTCAAGCCGCTTGAATTACTCAGAGGGAAATACCATACTACCATACCACATCATAACCATTTTAATGCATATGTTGACACCTAAGGTAAATCATCATCCACTCCTAGCTATTTAAGCATGGCATGAGAAACTATAATCTCTAATTATCATCATAAACATGTTCGCTCATGATATACTGAATCGAGATCGAACGAGCTAAACATATTTACAAAAACTGAAAACAAGAAGAGTTCATACCAGCTTCCTTTACCATGATCACTTCATCAAATATCGTCATTATTGCCTTTCACTTGCATGACTGAATGATGTGATAATAATAGTGCAAGAGTGCCGTGGACTAAGCTGGAATCTACAAGTCAGTTTTATACAAAGGAGAAGATGAGGTAATATTGGCTCTCTGTTAGATCAACAATAATGCATATGAGAGTCACTCAACATTTTCATCGTGGTCTTCTCCTTTCAAAGACTCAATCAAAAGAAAAGAAATTCAGAGAAACACACTGAAATATTTTTGGAGTTTTTGGTTTTCTTATGAAAGGAAATAAACAAAGGAAAAACAAGAACGAGGAAAATTATTTACACAGGAAAGCTGCCAACATGCAAAGGAAATCTTTTTGGGTATTTTAACTACAACTAATTAAACGGGAAATAAAAATAGAAAAGAAACGAGAAATATTTTTGGATTTTCAAGGTTTTTCAAACATACAAGAAGAAGGCGGAAAAATAAAGCTAACATGGATATACAATGAAAGAGGATGAAGACCGACAATTTATATGAAGTGTGTGAACATGAATGTAATGTCGGTGAGAAATACATACTCCCCCAAGCTTAGGCGTTTGCCTAGTTTGGTGATCACCACTGCTGGTCTGGGTAATTGTTGAAGTGATAGCTCGTGTAGGCGTTCCGTACCGCCTCCTCAGCCAAGTGAGCGGCCTCTACTGCAGCATTGTACTCTTGCACCTCGTGGTCGAGAAGATAGTATCTTCGTCTAGTTTGAAAGTCAAAGAGAGTAGACGCATGCAACGTAACAGAAACATGCTTATATTTATATAATGTTAGGTTATACTCATAATCCCTAGCACTGTCCATTATAAAGTCATGACGATGCATGGCTTCAAAGTCTAAATATCTCTCAGGTAACATGGGGTCATTAGGTTGAGGTGAGGCTCCTAGTTTTGCAGCTACGCGGGCGGCATAAATTCCTCCATACAAATCGCCAACACCCGCGTTACAGTGCAGCCTCCGGGCAACAATTGCACCGAGGTTATAATGTTTTTCACCAGTCACCGCAGTGTGAATAAGGCTCAAATCAGGAGCGCACAGTGCACTGCAATCTTGCTTACCTACTACACATTTCCCATTAAACAATGCGAAGTAAAGAATAGAGGGAAAATGAGTACTTTTTATTCTAGCTTGTGTCAACCCTCTATCTTCTCCAACGCAAAGACTTTTAAGGAACATGTTATAATCATATTTTTGTGGTTTTTCTAGCGAGCCCTAATATGGAAGTTTGCATGCATCACAAAATTCTTCTAGAGTCATACTAAAAGATCTATCATAAATATTAAACAACACTCTAGAAGTATGGTGATGATATTGAAATCCATGCGTGAATGAAAGGGTAAGATTGTAGTGTTGAACACACTTATCTGCAAGGAAGTCGGTGATGCCGGTATTGTAAATGTACTGATCAAATTCCTCTTTAATACCTGCACCTCTCATGAATCATCGCATGGCCAACGGCATGATTTAGCGTCAGCCATGACTATCAGGCTTGTTCAGGGCACACCATAAGCTTGCTGTACCGAGCCCTCACTCGATGACTCACCCGAAGAACGCCTTCTTGAAGAACTCATCCTAAGGAAATTCATTTTCCTAAGCAGAAATTTCTAAAAAATTTGGGCCACAAAATTATGTCAATAAAACTTTGCAAGATTGTTAGCAACTACTCATATAGGTACCTAGAGGCCATATCAACCATTCATACCACTTGAAACTCAAAGAATTCAACATGCAAGATCATTTTAAGTAGCACCAAGTGCAACAAAATATGCAAAATATAAACTAGTAAAACAAAAACTAATTGGAGGAATGGGAGAGTCACATACCAAGGAGCAATTCGTGAAAACGGTTTTGGAAACGGAGTTCCGATCAAAGAGATCGAAAATTTCAGTTTCGAGAGCAAGAACATGAGAGAGAGAGAGTGGATGAATTTTTTCTGGAGGTAGGGGATGACATGAGCTGAAGGGATAAGGGAGGGGGGCCCTGTGGGCCCCACAAGCTATCAGGGCGCGCCCAGGGGGTGCCCCCTGTTGGCTTGTGGCCCACAGGTGCTCCTCCCTGATGTGTTTTCAGCACCAAAAATTCTTAAAAATTCCAGAGAAATTCATGTTAAAATTTTGTGGCAATCTAAGACTTTTTATTTTTGGGTCATTTTTGTTGCATGGGAAATTCAGAAAACAGGAAAATCATACATTTTATTTTATTTAACTAAAAATAACATAGGATAAACTAATGATACAGAAAGTTGTCCTTACTAAATTCATCAACCCCATGTCTTTCAGAAAGGATCCATTAATAAGGTTGATCAAGTCTTATTAATAATCGTTTCCGATTGACATGAAACCGAAGAATTTTCGTATAACACCAGGTTACCTCAATGGGGATTTGCATATCCCCAACAATAAGAATATCATATTTCTTCTTGAAGTTAGGAAGAGGAAATTTAAAACCTCCAATGATGATTGTGGCACTTAGCTCAATGAAATTAATATTATTAACAAAAGTTTGCTTCTTCGGAAAATGCACAATATGTTGTTTGCCATTGACGTGAAAAGTAACATTTCTTTTATTGCAATCAATAACAACCCCTGCAGTATTTAAAAAGGTTCTACCAAGGATAATCGACATGTTGTCGTCCTTGGGCATCTCAAGCATAACAAAGTCTGCTAAGATAGTAACATTTGCAACCACAACAGGAACATCCTCACAAATTCCAATAGGTATAGTAGTAGATTTATCAGCCGTTTGCAAAGATATCTCAGTAGGTGTCGGCTTATTCAAATCAAGTCTTTTATATAGAGAGAAAGGCATAACACTAACACCGGTCCTAAATCACATAAAGCAATTTTAACATAACTTCGTTTAATGGAGCAAGGTATTGTGTGTATACCCGGATCTCCCAACTTCTTAGGCACTCCACCATAAAAAGTATAATTAGCAAGCATAGTAGAAATTTTAGTTTCAGGTATTTTTCTTTTGTTGCTAATAATTTCCTTCATATACTAAGCATAGAGAGGCATTTTCAAAAAATCAGTCAAGTGAGTGCGCAAAAAGACAGGTCTAATCATTTCAGCAAAGCGTTCAAACTCCTCCTTGTCCTTACTCTTAGAAGGCTTACGAGGGAATGGCATGGGTTTTTGAATTCATGGCTCTCTTTCCTTACCATGTTTTCTAGCAACAAAGTCTTTCTTCTCATAACGTTTATTTTTGGGATATGGGTTATCAAGATCTTCAGCGGGTTCTATTTCCACATCATTATCATGTTCTTTATTATTATCTAGCTGAGCATCTACGTGAAAATCATCATCATTATTATTATTATTATCATTATCACTAGGTGCATGTTCGCTTCCAGATTGTGTCTCAGAATCAGAAATAGAAACATCATTATGTTTTTCAGCAGGTTTTTCTATAACAAGTTCACTAGAAGCATGCAAAGTCCTATCATTTTTCTATTTCTGTTTCTTCTTAGATGGACTAGGTGCATTACCATTAGTTTTCTGACAATCCTGTTGAATTCTTTTAGGGTGACCTTCAGGATAAAGAGGTTCCTGAGTCATTCTTCCTCCTCTAGTCATTACTCTTACAACATGATCATTCATGTTCTCATTTAGTTCAGTAAGCAAATCATTTTGTTACTTAGCAACCTTGTCTAGTTGAGTATGAACCATAGAAGCATGTTTACCTAGACCCTTAACATTATTAGCAATTCTAAACATCAAGTCAATCAAGCGATCTATCATCATAGCATTACGTCTTAATTGATCATTGACATAGTTATTGAAATGTTCTTGCTTAACAATGTAATTTTCAAATTCATCCATGCATTGGCTAGGAGTCTTAGTATAAGGTATATCACTTTCATTAAAGGCACGGCGAGAATTTACCTCTACTACCTGTGTCGGGGTGTCAAGTCCATGTATTTCTTCGATAGGTGATAACTTCTTGAAATCTGCAGATTTAATACCTTTTTTCCTTGATAGTTCTTTTGGCTTCTTGCATATCTTTAGGACTGACGAATAGAATACCTCTCTTCTTTTGAATAAGTTTCGGCAGTAGCTCAGGAAGTATCCAATTATCAGCATTTTGCAATATATTATTCAATAATTCTTCGGCTTGCCCAATAGTTCTTTCCCTGAAAACACAACCAGCACAACTATCTAGGTAGTCCCTAGAAGTATCAGTTAGTCCATTATAAAAGATATCAAGTATTTCATTTTTCTTCGCTCCATAATTCATTATATATTCCAGAAATAATTCGCAAAGAGTTTCGTCCAATTCCGGGAACTTTTATTTCTGCACAAAAATAACATCAAGGTAGTTCTGCTGAAAACATCGTCAGTCCGGGTTAGTTTCTCTCAAATCATGCAAATTAGAGTATAAAACCAGAGCAAAAGTGTTTCGAAAAGTAGATACGTTCGAGACGTATCAATAAGCAGAGTAGATCCCACCTCTCCCATGCTGCCCCCGCATGGCGACGCCGGGGTACCCTCCTCCATCGCCGCTGCCAAAGGGCGCGACCAGGTGAAGCCGTGCTTGCGGTGTGGCTTCCCGTCTCCCCGCTCAAAGGGGCTGGCGCGGGCCAATGCTAAAGGGTTGGGATGTCGCGCATGCATAGGAGAGTCAGTTGGCTGACACGGTGATGGGTGCATGCTCAGCTGGGGTGTGGCAGGCTGCAAGGTGGTGGAGCATGTCCGGGTTGTGGAGGCTTTGCTAATTTGGCCGGAGAAGCTCCACAGGCAAAGTGGGCTGCAGGCAACACAAGTTGCAGGCGGCTGGGCATTGGCTCCTTCAGAGGTATGTCTCCGGTGGCGGTTCTTGCAAGATCTGGTGCGTTTCCTCGACGGGTCGGGTGGTCGTGCTGGCTTCACACGGATCTATGCTAGTGGACATGGTGGGGCATCATAGGAGGGACATGTGGTCTTCCCATCCATCACCCTTGAGCCGGTCGCACTCATTCTCCACTCCTCTTCCTCCTCCTCCTCCTCTTTTGCCCGTCTTGGTGCCTACGGGTCCCGGATCCGGCGATGTTCGGGGTGGACTAGTCGTTGTTGGTATCGTCGTTCATAGGGGTTGCCAGTCGGTAAAGGCCGCACCTTTGGATGACCTCGCAAGGGCCTGGATGAAGGGTGGTGACCCGGTTGATGGGAGCCGCGGTGCTCGTGGGCGGAGCTCGCGGCTCAGGTGCTGATGATGTTTGGATGCCTTGGTCGCGTGGGCAACGGGGTACTGGGGTTACGCGATCAGTAGCAGTGGAGAGACAAATGTTCTCTTGTCTAGTCATACAGTGGTCACAAGTGGGTGGGTGTGTCGGGGTAAAATCTATGTCTGGCTTTGGTCAGATAGACGTTGATGGTGTCCTTGGGCGAAGTCCCCTTCTTGAAGGCTTCTTTATGGCTGCTCCTTGTCCTCCGTGTTGCTCTAAGTAAAAAACTTAATCCTTCGGATCAGGCGATGGCGGTGCTCCGGTGTCGTGTCTTTCCCGTTGGCACAACCCTGGAGCTCATGGTTTGTCAGCTTTCGGCTTCGTACCTTTGTGGTGGCTTGTCCATGGTTGTGTGCCTCGTGTACTTCACAATGCTGCTATTGTCGTCATGTTGTTTGCTTGGAGTCGCTTGGGCAGTGATGCTGATTATCAACACCTTTGTATTTTGCCGTGAGTGTGTGTTTTGTACATGTAGTGCCATGTTGTATGTTTTGGCTGTATGATAATCACTGTTTATATATAAAGCATAGTGAAAGCCTTTTTCGTTAAAAAAGACCAATGACAACCGCGGGGTGGTAAGAAAACCACACTTAACATTTTGCTAAATATCCGCTTCCGTATGACGCAGTGTCGATACCATTTCATAATTGAGTAGACTAGAATGAATCCGCACGACAAATCAGTGTATCTCATGTGATATAATTACTTTTTCATGAATCTACCGGTTGTGGCTATGATTTGTCATGAAAGAGATGGGAAGAACGTGACATGAGAGATTAATTGCATATGCGTAAAGTGGCGTTTACGTTGAGTAATCTACCGGATAGATAGAGCAAGACATGCAGCTAGCGTACAGCAGTGATCATGCAGCAGCCTGATTCCACCGTAGTTGTTGACGTTTTAACAGCCTGAGACTGACGGACGAAAAAGAAGATTACGGTGGGATTCCTCCACCCGTCGTCGTCCCGTTCAATGTCGTTATAAGTTTCGATCTAGTGGGAGCACGTACTTAGAGCATCTACAGCGGTAATATCTGTCTTAAATGTATGGCAGCCCGTCCGGTCACTGATCGGTCATGAAATTTCGACCCAATCGGACGCCTCAAACGGGCCTCAAGCGTCCGGACTGACCGGCACCCCTCATATATCCAGCCTAAATATGGACTTGATATGGCGGTGTCTGGACACGCCCGTCATGTCGGCCTGGCCCGCGCTGGCCCGCATCGACCCCACATATATTCGTTCTCATTCACTTGTCGGACCAAACCCTAGCCACTTCACTCCACTCCTCTTCACTCCCATCCACCACCCAAGCTTATCTTCGGCGATCTTCGGCATGGAGGGCAGCGGATCTGACTCTGACTAGTCCGGATTCATCGACGGGGTGTCATTCCCTGCGGGTTGCAGGAGGCAATGGTGGTCCGCATTGCACTCCGCCGCTCCTGCGAGGACAACGCCCGGCCGACGGCAGGATCTGTATGCCGCGACTCCATCGCGTCGGCTCAACGAGCGCTCGTGGTCCTCCGGGGCAGGATCATCGCGGTCCCGGCGGCCGGAAAATATCTCCTTCCCCATCACCGGCCCGGCAGACTGTGAGTCCCACCGGGAATGGGCTGCCCGCCTTGGGAAGGAGAGGATAATGGCCGCCGAGGCCCGTATTGCGGAGGAAATGGCGGCGGCGGAGGCGGCTGATGCGGCGGCGCGGGTGGCCGCAGAGGAGGAAGCCATCTACGCCCGCATTTTGAAGAAATGGCAGTGGAGGAACACGCGTGCCCTCGTCCGAGAGCAGAATCGAGCGGTCCATGAAATGTCCAGACTGCCACCGAAGGTGGAGAAGGAGGTCAGCGACGGTGAGGACAGCTCCGGCGACGAGCAGATCCGGCTCGATCCGTACAGCGTCTTCGACCGGTACTTCCGCGAGAAGGACGACAAGGGCTCCGGAAAGGGGAAGGGCAGCCGTGGTTGATGTCCATCATAGCCAAACATCCCAATTTTTGGTAGTCTGATGGCATGTTAGTAGTGATGGAGTAGTCGGACGATGTGTGTTATGCATCGGCGTAGTAGTTGCATGAGTTTGTATGGGTTTAAGATATCATATTTGAGGTGTCCGGTTATAGAATGCATTATTTAAGGCGTGACCGGTCAGTGTCCGCGGACGCGCCCTGACCGGTCACGCCCGCGTTTGAGGGGACGGATTTGTAAGTTCCGGATGTGGATGCTCTTACACTTTTGGAAAAATATTATCTGAACGTATGCATGTTTGTCTTCGCCCATTTAGAGTATCTACAGCCGGACTTGACAAATTCGACCCTCAAACGTCCGGACGAAACCGGCAGGACCGTGGACACTGACCGGTCATCTCTCAAATTTTCATTTTCACAGTCATGTCTCTCACTTTTTTCGCCACACGTCCGGTCACATTCATATGATTGATGAAGATAAAGTGAAAAAAATGAAAAGAAAGAATAAACAAAATGAAAAGGTGCGTGAAATCTTATACTGGAGATGCAGCAGCACTGACCGGACACGTCCGGACGCATCCCATACTCATCCCATATATGAGGGCAGTATAAGGAGCGTCGGACAATCCAAATATTTAAGGAGGCTTTGTAGGGTCCGGTTAAATCAATTTTTTCATTCTTTTATGTTCGGCCAGTGGTCATACGTTCGTCCGGTTCTTATGAGAAGTGTGGTTGTAGATGATTTAAGCACCACAATTTCGGAGCCCTAGAAAACGAACTTGTACCACCTGGCATGAGTGGTAAGCTATATCAAAAATAATGAACAATAGAAAACGAACTTGCACTGTTTTCTGAAGCCTGAGGCGGATTACTGTCCCGTACTATGGCTGGTCCCTCTTCCTGGACTGTCCGTGAGTCCGAAATGTGAAACCTAAAACATAAATGAGCACTCCATTTCCAATTTGGTCGCGCGCACACAGAAACGGGCCAAGCATGTCTGCTCCGGCGACCACGGCCCGGTGGAGCAGCTCAAATTTCAACCGCCCAACACATATGTGAACCTCCATCGACCAGTCTCTCTCTCTCTCTTGCTCTAGCTCGCACCTATGCTAGCTACCTGCTATGGGGGTCCTGTCCCGGCGCTGCCTCCACCACGAACGTACTGCCTCATGACCGCCGCAAGGTCCCGTGGACAGCGGCTGGCTGGCTCTCGCGCGAATGCGAGGGGTTCACACCACGCCACCGGCGACAGTTCAACTGGCGACGAGATCCCTCCGGTCATCGTCGTCGAAGGCGACACCACGTGCCGGCGACAACCTTTCGGTTCACACCTGCCCATCCCATTGCCACCCGCGCGCGCGTCGCCTGTCGCGCCAAGACCTCCTTCCCTCATGTCAGTTATTATTAGGGTACCACTAACAAGCTTCGCCGGATCGTCGCCCGTATTAAAGACAGTGGTTAAACGAGATGGATCGCGGCGGTGTCAGAAGACGCTACGGATTTCTCCGTGGGAGCCGCGGCCTGCGGTCACGGCGGCGTCAGAGACCGTCTGGCCTGTGTTGGATCGGGAATAGACCCGCCGGCCGCCGGTCGTTCTCGTCCTGTTTCCTTTAGCTTTCGATCGAGGAACTATCCGGAGGCGATGTCGATCATGATTCCGTGGTGCCGATCTATATCGATCTGATTATTGGAGTTGGATGTGCCCGGCCAATTGCAAATAATGCGATAAAACAATTAAGCAGAGAGTGGTTGCGAGATCCAGCCGAGTCGCGATGAATCGATCGTGGTCGTGCTTAAATGTACGCGTGCACAGCGCGGACGGCGCGGCACGCAATCATCCAATCGCAAGGTTACTGTAGCTCCTGTCTCTCTTACACCGTACGTGTCTGCCTGCCGTGGTTTTGTCATGTTACCCGTAAAGGGCATCTCCAACACCCGATGCTCGCAACCATTCAAATAGTATGGTTCGGATGTGTTTTACCATTCAATGCATGCATGTGTCGGTCCGTCGATCGGTTCGAACACATTTTTAACGTAAATTGGAATCAAACTAGGGCTTTGCCGAAGTTCGGACCTCCGTCTTTGTAGGACTCCGACACCCTGACCCAGTGGCAGAGGTAGGGGGTGGACAGGGTGGGCCATGGCCCACCCTGAAATTGAGAAATAGCCTATAATACTGTAGCAGAAAGGCTAAAAAATATAAGGAAAAATAAATTTATATGTATAGTTGTACTCTGGGCCAACCCTGGCCCAGTGGGCTAGGTCCGCCACTGCCTGACCCACTCAAATCCCCCTCTCGGTTTCATTCTCTTTCACTATGTTCCTTCTTCCCCATGCTTTGCATCCACGCTCTTCTTATTCGACACCCCCGCTGAACCTCTCCAGCCACCATGCATTGTTGGACGTCCGCTGCCGGCACCAACGCGTCTGCTCGCCCTGTACTACGGCACTGTCCACCCAGGATACGTTCGCAGCTAGGTACCCCCCCCCCCCTTCGACGACGTCTGTGACGGACACCACGCCCGGCAGGTGTTCGATCAAATTTCATTAAGATTATTTTCAAACTTCTTGTCGTTTTTTAGAAGGATGGTGGGGTACTCGATCATGGTGTATGAGTTGTTGTGCGATGCGTGATTGGCCGTATCCGCGGACTTCTTAGGCAAGAGCAGATGGGGGCTTTTTTGCCAGCGTGTGCATGGTTCGTTTAATGCGCGAAAGCACTTTGCGTCCTACGACGTGCACGTTATCCTTGAACGCAATGTATTGCGAAATGATGAAGTCGTTAGTGTATCGACGGTACACCATCCAAAACTCTGTCACAAAGTTTTGTGGCGAGATTGATCGGCTGGAGGCAATGTGGCCATTGCACGCGGCAACCATGGAGATTGTAAGCTTTGCTTCTTCTTGCTCAACTTGTTGATTAATTGATTCATTAACAATGTTTCTCTACACGTTGTGTAGCCTGTATGCTCTGTTGTGATGTACCACAGGGCAGAGGGTAGATCATTCACGTACACACATTGTTGGATGAAGCTCAACGGATAGTATGCGTGTGGGACAACAAGATCCATCTATGAAATACTTGTTGAACATCCGGTTAATCTTATTGAATTTGAACCATTTCTCGCTGAATTTCAATTATTGTTGTATCAGACTTATTTGCATGCTATGAGGAGATGCCGTAATTCATTCATCATCAATAACTTTCGTGTGTGTCGGCATTCTCTTCACACTGTTTTTTTATTTCATGTCCGGACGTACGTATGGTTGGCCACAGAGTTCCATACTGCTACATGAAAAGTGTGAACTAGCCTGGTCTCGGGGGATCTGTCTGCTGACTTGTGACTTCGTCTTGTACGTACGACGTGCTCGTGCTTGACTTGTACAACCTAGCTAGCGGCGGGTGTCATGCCAGTACTATGTGCATGTACGGCACGTATGTACTTTTTGTGCGCTTCACAAGTCTCGCATAGACTTGAAATTTCTTCTCTTGTAGTACTATAAGTTGTCGGCTGAGGCGTACGTAATGCAACGAGCATATACGGCGCGGTTCATTATTTCTCAAAGTCTGCAAAGTCAAACAGACTTGTTAAATAATAGCTCCTCCGGTGTCAGCAAATCACTGCAGATTTTTCGTTACGCATGCATGTAGAAATCTAAACCAGTTAGAGCATCTACAACCGGATATAATAAATCCGGCCCCTCAAACGCCCGCGGACGCGTCCGCGGGCACTGACCGGGCACGCCTCAAATCCGCTTGTCCACATCCGTCTCCCTCATATTCGAACCCCTATTTTCATACTACTCATGCAACGTGGATCAAATTACGTCGATCAAACGCAGGACATATGAATCCGGACAGCAGATAGCATCACATTGCAACAAAACATCCACCAGTTCATACATACGACGGACAAATTTAAAACTAAACTAATCTAATTAGTACTTGCGGGCCGGACCTTTTCCCTTGCGGTCGCCGGCGTAGCTGTAGTCGTCGGCGGCGGGGGGTTGGTCGTCGTCGGAGGAGGAGGAGGAGCCGTCGGAGGAGGAGGAGGAGGAGGAGTCGGAGACGATCACGAGGCCCTTCAGCCGCTCCGCCGCCCGGTCCTGCCGGCGCTTGAGCTTGGCCAGCTTGGCCCGCTCCTTTGCCGTAACCGCCGCGAGCCGCTCGGACTCCTCAATGGCGATGCGGAGGGCCTTGGCGTTCTTGCGGCGGAGCCTCCTCGCGTCCGACTCCGCTGTCGTGAGTGACCTGCGGCAGACCCACGCGAGGAGGTGGTCCCCATCCAGATCCGCCAGAGCCCGCGCCCGCTCCTTCGCTGTCTCCGCGGCCTCCCTCTCCCTCCGCCGCTGCCTCTCGCGGCGGGCGGCGCGCGCCTCCGACTCCGGCGTGCGCGTCCGGGCCGGAGGGGCGGGCACAAGCACCCACCGCTGCCCCGCAGGGGGAGCAGCAGCGGGCGGAGGGAGGGCACGGCGGGAGGGAGCCCGCCCCGCTGGCGCGGACTGGGCTGGCCGTCGGTCGCCGCTGCCCATGGCACGGGACGGGCCAGCGCCGGCGTCTGAAATGCGCCGACGGGGAGCGGGCGGCTGCGAGGACGCTCCCGATCCGGAGCTGCCTCCGGTCTCCGCCTTGGACCGCTCCAAGGCGATGCGGAGAGCCAGCTTGTACTCCGGATCGGAGTCGCCGGAGGCGCTGCCGGAGCTCGACATGCTCGTCGGCGGGGGGAGAGGAGCGGGTGGAGAGGGGAGAGGAGCAGACGGAGCGAGAGTGAGTGAGCTAGGGTTTCGCCGGACGGGGGTTTTTAGTGGGACGGGGTGGGCCGGGCTTGTCAGGCGGACGCGCCCGGGCGTGCCCGGGCCACCCCATATCTGCCCCATATTTGGGCTGGATATGGGGGGTGCCGGTCAGTCCGGACGTTTGAGGCCCATTTGAGGGGTCCGTCTGGGTCAAAAAAAAATTGACCGGACACTGACCGGACAGCCCGTCCGGGCGTATGAGGCGTGTTTGAGAGGTCCGGTTGTAGACGCTTTAGAATGGGCGGATGGCACTTAGTTTTCGCTTTGGGATATCACAGGAAATTACCGAGCAATCTGTTTTTAGTTCTTGGTCGTGTCACCGATTGGTCATGTATGTACGTACTATGTGCAAAAGGCATTATCATATGTAGTAGCAGCTAGAACGCAGGGATGACATATATGCTTAATGACAATAGTGCTAAGACAAAGTGCCAAACTAATTTAGTAGGACCGATTCGTACCTCTTCGGTTCCTAACCACGGCGGCTCTACAATACTATACTTTGTATGAGTAGCATATATATTCTGGGTACGTTACTTGCACGTACTATACGTATACGTATACGATGGAGGGCAGAGAAATGGTTGAATCTTGTTGGCCGGTCTGGGTGAGCCAGCAGCCGTACGTTGAGTACAATCTGTTGGCGCACTATGGTTTGCCGCAATCATGTTCTCAGGTTAGGTTGTGCTAACTGCAAATTATATAACCAACATATATACGGACGGCATAGCCTTGTTTCTGAAATCTGTTGGTCCATTATGGTCTGCTGCAATCATGTTGTTAATTGCTTGCCCTAACTGCTAAGTAACCAACACATACACGGACGGCAGTCTTCTTTCTGGAATCAGGTCGCCCAGAGTGATTGGGTGAATTCGATAAGTCTACTCAAATACATGTACAGCTGGCGTGCATGCATGTGCTAGTTGGTAATCGCTGTGGAGTGGTGGCCCACATGAACAAATCGATCAGACGAAGGTCAACTTCTCTGCAAGAGAGATCGTCCTTTACCAAACTTCAACTTGTCCAGGTTTTGGGTTTTTCTAATACACGGCTCACACATCGTGTAGAATTCTAGATCCTACGTTTAATTGTGTGCATATTATTCTGAGTATGGTTGGCCATACTTGGATGTAGCTACCCCAGCCCACTCCACCCCTTCTCTATGCATATTTTTAGTATTGCGGTATATTACAACGAAGTTCTTTTAAGCAACCAGTATTCCAAAACAGATTAAATTGTATAGTACTTTCCCCTACAAAAAACAGTTTAGTACTACTATAACATATACGCCAGCAAAAGGAAATGGAGCTATGTGCACTAAAAATGAATTTTTAGGCTGAAATAATAAGTATTTGGGCTCTCTTACTTTTTTCTCTTCTCGGAGTGTCCAAAAATGAGAAAATCCTAACACGTATAATTTGACAATTTGTGGATGGACAAAATGCCCAAAATACCACTAGCGCGTGGCAAATGAGTAGAGTGCTCACATACTAGATGGTTTAGAGAGTGTGGGAACCAAAATGGGGAAAACATATGCTCCAAAGTAGTGATGTGAGCCAGTAAAATAAGACAATAGGTCTTCTTGTTGCTTTATCTATAAACCGGTGTGAAAACCTGTTTTGAGAGATCGAGAGAGATCCTCCCACCTTTGCTAGGATTGCCCATTCTCTTAGGCCGTTAGGGGTGTAATAAATGATTGTCTGGGCATGCCCTTGCCCGTAACTCTGGTGCAAATCTAGACAACAAACTCCCGGTAGGGCGAAAACTCTCGAACCCAAAACAGTGTTAGTACTACCATGTGTAATTCAATATTATGTGCAAGGAGAGAAATCGTCGCTTCTTTCCCGAGAAGATGCACTTACAAAGAAGTGTTGGAGCTAATCCTCACTTAAACTAGACTCAGAACTTTGTTAGTGTTTTCTTTGGCAAGTATAGAGATGCCCCAACTTTTTTTTGGGATTGTTCTTGGCCCTCGTCAATGCCTATTTCTAAAATCACAATGTTTTATTCTAACCGAAAGGTAGAGCTCCTTCCAATTCCTTGGTAAAATATTCATCATGGTATATCATGTGTGCCCTATAAAAAATTGTCCAAAATTGACAATTTGTGACTATACAAAACAAGATATACAAGAATAGTGGTGCAAGTTATATATTGTGAAGTCGCATCCTTTCCAAGTTTATGTAAATGCATATAATATAGCGTGACTTACATGCGTAAACTATTTCATATTATTAAGAAACGCGGGGAGAAATTAAGAGAGAAAACATGGGTGGATGTACAAATAGTTGCCCAAATTACTTTCTATAGTATTTGGGGTGAAAATTGTACTGCTGAGAAGAGGTGTCCTGATTTAATTGTACGGGAATTTGAACATTATAGGCTCTGGCTCATAAATGGAAGCAAGCTTGTACCTAATGCCAATGTTAATGCTGGTGATAGACACATACCTATGTAATTTGAAAATAAAATGAAATAAGAGTCGGCTGATTATTTTAATTAAATTACAGCAAATAATAATATTGAACCAGCGCCGAAGAAGCGCGGCGCATGCCGCGCCCATGGCCATTTACGTCTGCATTTTGTCAAAATAAGCAAGATAACAATATGTATTACGCGATAAAATAAAATGAAGAGGAGAACACGAATTCTATCTTTACCTCATGATCTATGTACACACGTAACCAACATTAAATGTTTTAACAAATTAAGCAAACCGGCGGGCCTACTAATATTTTTTCGTATGTTGTTCTGGTTTATTCGGGTGTACTGTTCTAGATTACAATTCGGTTACTCTTTCAGTCTGTGTTTAGGATGAGTTGAAGTTTTTTGGTTTATTCATGTGTTGTTCCATTTTCACTGGTTTTACTGTTCCATGTTGTTGGGGTTTGTTGTTTCTGTTTATTTGTGGTATTGCTTCGGTTAGCGGAGGAAGTAGTGAAATGCGTGAATCTACACTCAAAAGTATGTCTATATACATCCGTATGTAGTGAAACCTCTAAAAAGACTTATATTAAGGAACGGAGGGTACTTACTACTTAGTTATGCAAGATCGACGGGTGGCAACAACCGTGATACTAGAAGGTTGTAAATGATTAACATGCACGAAATAAATAAAAAAGTGAATGTTGGCTCCTATTGCATTAGTTAACTGATTGCAAGATACCGGGTGCAGCCAACTCTGAACATGGAATCATGGATCAGTTTGGAATTTGGACCTAAAAGACACCGACAATCGGTATATAAATCAGTCTTTGTTTTACTTATTTTACCGTTATCTGTTACAGATCGAGGCATACACATCAGAGTTAAAAGGACCTTAGGTTACTACCCTTTCTTTAAGATCTGCTTCTTTTATGTGTTTGATGGCTACTTGTTTTTTTCCTTGGATTTATATTTATTCTTAGTTAGGTCGATGTACAAGTGCAACTTGGTCAGTAGCTGTATGCTCTTACATATGAACTAAGTGTATGCAAATTAACTAATTTCATAATTTATTTGTAGCAAGTATGCACTTTGGCGAGCTGTAAAATAGTGCACATGTAATTAAATCCCTGAGCAAATGAATACTCTGATTTCTTTCGACATTATTTATTGATAAATAATCATATTTACTCCCTCCGTTACAAAATATAAGACCTTTTAGAGATTTCACTATGGACTACATACGGATGTATATAGACATATTTTAGAGTGTAGATTCACTCATTTTGTTTCGTATGTAGTCCATAGTGAAATCTCTAAAAGGTCTTATATTTAGGAACATGAGGAGAATGTGGGTGTTTAATTTCAGTATTGCTCGCATGTAATTTTAGAAATAGCCAATTTGCAAAGTGGGCTATGTAAAGCTGCAAGCAACCAAAAAACACGCACATAATTTGGATTCATTCGCTTGTGAAATGGAGCGGTTGTGTGTGACCAGCTAGCTAGCTTAGGGCTAGCCGACAGACACAATGACTTGCACCACCATCTTATCGTGGCGCATACTTATCGGTCGTTCGTCGTTTATAGTCGGGTGGTACGATCGACCGATCGATCCATCACATGGGCAGCTGATCTAAGCAAAGACAAGATAATACTGCATATATGTCAATGTCGTCGTTGTGCCACTATCTTATTTTAAATCGAGTTCTAGCTAAGCTATACCAATTTTATATCTCAACTATGGAATGCAGCTGGTTTCATCATGGAAGCGGTTCGATCTCTGGCTGCTAGACTAGATAGCAGTTCAAAAGGTCAAACCTTTTGCAGAGACAAAATCTGTGTTCTACACTATTCTTTTCTCCCGAGGAATTTGAGTATATATAAGTTCATTGAACAGTATTGAACCTAGCTACTAGTTTGTTAAAAGTGTACACAAGCATGCATGCATCTAGGCGTCAACCATCCAAACCACACGCCAATATTCCTCTGTCATGTAGGAGTACATCAAATTAGTTTTTTTCTTGCGAACCAAATTAGTTTGTTCTTTGGATGGCAAAGGACTCTTGGAGAGAAAAGAGCGCACACGGTGAGCTAGCTCTGTTTCTGGCGAGTGAAAAAAAATGGGGCTTTTAGCTTTTATACCGTTCAAGGCTCCCATTTCAACTTCATCGCTCGCATGAGCACCTTTTCACATCTCAGTTTACTGCGTCAAATGACCGACCTAGCCAATGAACGTTTTTCTTCTCGTTTGACTTCACGGATTTAATCATGTGTGTCGTACTATTATACGTCCTTCACTGCATTTTTTTCAAAGAAACATAAAGATAAACAAATGAAATATTTGACCTATCCCTTTGACAAGGCGTGTGTCATTGCATTAGCTAGTACTAGTAGCAGTGATGACCTATCTTCATTTAGGGCTCCTTTGATGCAAATGATTTTTTATCGTAATTTTGAAGGATTAGAATCCTTAGGAATTTTTCCTACGTTGGTTGTTTCATCCATAGGGTTAAATCTTATAGGAATTTCTCCTAGGGATTTTTTGTAGTTCTATTTTTCATAAAATTTCTAGCACCGACTCAAAGCACTTTGATGGAATCATTTGCTTTTCCTAAGAAACAGTCAAACAACCCAAGATGACTATAACAATTTATCATGTGTCTTTTTATTCCCGTGTTTATAGAATTTTGTGAATCAAATTACCCTCACGGTTGCTAGCAACATACGGTCCGTACCTGCTAGCTGTTGTCTGCTTGCGAGTAACGCCTTTCTGGGTCATCTTTATTTTTTCTGGGTCATATACCTGCTGCGGGTACGGAGAACGTACGATGTCAACGGTTCGTTAGTTTAGACCAAAACGTCGATCGTTTTGACATTTTCCTTCTCTGTGCGGTGTATAGGATAAGCCAAATCACAGACAACTAAGCTAGCTGCTAGCTCGGCTATACACGACATGCATATACACAGCTCCACGGGCTAGTCGTACGTGGTACGTACGTGCACTTCTTCTGTGAACATTTGTTGCCCGTGTCCCCGTTCGAGGAACGGCTGTCAGTTTCTTGCACTTAAATATTTTAGCTAGGCCTGCAACACGTACGTATGTAGAACTACAAGGCAGCACAGCGTGCGTACACGTACGTGACCACCTGTTGCGAGCACACATGTTGTACAACGAAGTTGTCTTCCATTTGTACACCTATTTCCCGCTTCCGGGCTTCAATTATCCTAGTCGGACACGTCGACAAAAGTCAGAATCTGCAGACACACCATGCTTATTGTGCAAGCTATATAAAACATGGGTACCTGGCCACGTACGTACCTTTTCTGCTACTATTTTCTTCAACAAAACCATCGTTTTTTTTTTCTTTCTTCTGCAACTGACTAAGTAAACCACGCTGCACACAAGGAAGCTACAATAAGAACAAACGAAATGCAAGTCGAGTTCGGCGGCGCTTCTCAATCAAATTACTCGGGCGCGAGGTGGATAATGTTCGTCCGTACGGCGGTAGTAAAACATGCTAGTGGAAAATTCAGGAAACGCGGAAGCAGCGATAGTAGACACGTACATCAGGACAAAAACAACTCCGTCAGAACCCGTCAATTTCTCGTGTTAATTGGAGCTGCAGGGCTAGATTGCGTCCCCGATCCACAAGCAAAGATCGTTTCTTCGATTGGCCAGGAGCATGGATTGAGCGCCACAACTTTATTTGATTGAGAATCTCGGTTTATGGTCTTTACAAGTGTCCACGGTAAGAAAAAACCCGACGCTTCCGGCCAAGAGTTGGCTGGCTATTAGAGCATCTCCAGCCGTTCGCCCCCCAGGGGGCCGAAATAGCGCCGCCTGAGGCCAAGCCGGCGCTAAAATCGGCCTGGGAGGCTCGGGTTCCCAGCCGCCGCCCCACGGTCGCCTCCCCAACCGGCGATTTCGGCCCAGTATGGGCGCAGATTCGGCCCAAATTCGGCCCAAATTCGACGCTATTTCGGCATAACTTTAACAAATTCGACGCTTTTTCGGCTTAAAATCAACAAATTCGACGCTCTTTCGGCATAAATTCAACAAAAAACTAAATGTTTCGTGCCAAAGTCCTTCATAGAAATTAATACAAAAAAATCAAATAGTTCAATGAAGCAAGTTCCAACATAAATTAAAACAAATCGAGCTAGGCGTTGCCCTTGAGCCTCCATAGGTGCTCCACCAGATCGTCCTGCAGTTCTTGATGCACTTGTGGGTCTCGGATCTCCTGGCGCATATTGAGGTAGGCAGCCCATGTTGCTGGTACCTGGTGATCAACAACTGCAAGAGGTCCCATCCTGTGATATGGTTCAGTGTCAAATACTGGTTCTTCCTGCTCGCTCTCAATGATCATGTTGTGCAAGCAGACACAACAATTCATGATCTCCCACATCTACGATTTCGACCAGGTCAGAGCGGGGTACCGGACAACAGCAAATCGCGATTGGAGCACACCAAATGCTCGCTCGACATCTTTCCTGCAAGCCTCCTGACACTTAGCAAAGTGTGCCTTCTTTGGCGCCACAGGTTTTGAGATAGTCTTCACAAATGTGGACCATCTCGGATAGATACCATCTGCTAGATAGTATCCCTTGTTGTAGTGGCGCCCATTGACCTCAAAGTTCACCGGAGGAGCATGACCTTCAACAAGCTTGGCGAAGACATTCGAGCACTGCAAGACGTTGATGTCATTGTGAGTTCCTGGCATACCAAAGAAGGAGTGCCAAATCCATAGGTCATGTGTGGCTACTGCCCCAAGTACCACACTGCAACCTCCTTTGGCGCCTTTGTACATCCCCTGCCAAGCAAATGGGCAGTTTTTCCATGACCAATGCATGCAGTCGATGCTTCCAAGCATCCCTGGAAATCCTCTTGCTGTATTCTGTGCTAGGATTCGTGCAGTGTCTTCAGCATTGGGTGATCGTAAATATTGTGGTCCAAACACTGCCACCACTGCCCTGCAGAACTTGTATAGACACTCAATGGTGGTGGACTCGGCCATTCGTCCATAGTCTTCTTTTATGTCAGCGGGAGCTCCGTATGCAAGCATCCTCATAGCTTGGGTGCATTTCTGGAGTGAGGAGAATCCAACTGTGCCGGTGCAATCCTTCTTGCAAACGAAATAGCTGTCGAACTCCCGGACGGAATTAACAATCCTGAGGAAGAGCTTCCGGTTCATCCGGTAACGACGCCGAAATACTTTCTCACCGTGCAATGGAGAGTCGGCGTAGAGCATGCAATACCCCTCCATCCGATGCCTCTGCTTGCTCTTACGCCGGCCCGACGCCGAGCCACCTCGCCGGGGCTTGTCATTGTTCACGAACAGGCCAGCCAGCGAGGCGAGTATCATGAGGTGCTCCTCGTCGGCGGTGTCGGCCTCGGCTTCTTCCTCCAACAGGGCCGCGAACGCATCCTCGTCGTCAGAGTCCATGGCCGAGCAGGCAAAACGACGAACACCTTGTCAGCGTGACGGGCGAGCAGCCGCCGGTGTCCTGCCGGCGTGGTGGCGGCCGGAGGACGTCGATGGGCGAGGGTCGGGGAAGCGAAATCCGGCGAGGGGGGATGAAGGGGCGGTCAAAAGAGGCCTTCTAGCGGCAGCGCAGTGGCCGTGAACAGGCGAGAGGCGCCGGAATCGGCATGGGGGAGAACGCGAGGGGAGTGGCTCGGGCGAGGAAAAGGACGAGATTCGCCTGACAGTGGTGTCCCACACACCGGTTTGTTTCCGCCGGAGCCCCCCAAGAGCCCCCAGCGCGCCGGGTTCGGCCTGGGTTCGCCGGCCCAAAAAAGGGCTCTAACCGGCGAAAAACGGGGTCCTGGGGGCGCGACTGGGCCGATTTTCGCCCGCCGGCGGTAAAAAAGTCGCCCGGGGAGGCCTGTTGGGGGCGCGGCTGGAGATGCTCTTATAACCCAATAATTCCTGTTGAAATTCAACACGTAATATACATGATGCGCGCGTCCCTCAAATGAATTATCAAGTACTTTTCGTAATAACATACACCGACATGTGTCCATACACGAATCATTTTTTTCTTTCGTGAGGAAACTGTTTTTCAAGAAAATTTCTGAACGCTAATTCCCCAGTGGTTCCCCGTACTTTTTCTCCTATTTTCTCCCCAACCAACAGCCAACGGGGCCTTATGTGATACCCCGGTGGCGGCGGCGGCGGACTCCGTTTGATCCGTCAGCCGGTGGTGTCAGCTGTCGTGCTAGATCGGTGGGTGGTAGCACAAGGCCGCAATGGTGGAGGTCGTCTTCCTCGCGACAGTGGTGACAACAAGGGGGGAGGGGGCTTCGTCCTATAGCGACAATGAGTGTGGCATGTTGATGGCATATACAAGTGTGACAGTGGTGGATTGGTATGAACGTGGCACATATGCTTGGTTTCATGCACGATGGATGACGACGGTTGGATAAAGTGAGCGCCGCACACAGTGGCACAAGAAGGGTAAGGTCTCCTCAACAGTTCTATCTAGTTGAATGCTCAAGGTCTGTCCTGAACTATTTATGGTTGTCTTAACTGAAAATAAGACAAGGTTGTCTCGTGTGCTCTTGGCGGCACCTTCAGCCTTTTGTTTGCAACTTGCGCCAAATCACTATTAGAGACTGAGGGCTGCTGGATGGCCCCCATGTCTGTGATTTTGGCAACATGGATGACCTTGTTGATGTGGGCGGGCATGCTTTGATCTACTCCCTATGTACATGGTACGTCCGATTGCATGTTTATGTCCACGTTAGGATTGTGAGCATGTACGACTACCGATGAATGACTATCTGGTTTGCAGCAGTGACTTCTTCATTGAAAGTATGGGCGATTATACATGGTGAATTAGGTTTGCTAGTGATTTTGAGTAGAGTTTGTCAAAGCCATGTTGGTATGAAGAACTAAATTCAGACTATATCCATTGAAAAACAAAACTTAGCAAAACTAGAGCTTGTTTGGAGGAAATTATGCGAAGTTCAAATACACCTAAGGGCCGGTGGCCAGGAACGGTGTCAACTAGGGTTTACCCCAAAACAACTAGAATGACTTGGAAGGCTCTAGAACCCTAAATTTATAGCCTTTCAGATCGGTAGGAAACAAAAGTAAAGCAAACAACGACATACAGGAGCTTCTCTACCGTTCGATGGAAGATCGACATTGTCGCATTCTTCTTTTGCGAAGCGGTATGGATGAACATAGGGTGTTTGCCACATGATGGATGGGTCACAATACTTTGTGCCAACAGATCTTGATTCAAACTTAACTGAATTTGCTTCACGTGTAGATTTCTTCACAGAATCCTTGCTAGGGTCCTAATAACTCCCCCAAACAACATGAGACATGTCTGCAGGGCTAGTATTATGGAAAACCTTCTGGATGAAAGTTTCATCTTTCCAAGTGGACTCTGATTTAGGAAGGTTGCTCCATTTGATCAGCCACCTGACCACATGGATGTTTATGTTGCCTTGAGCTCTTGGAATAAGCTTGCGTTGTGGCAATTTTTCTGGTTCAAAGAGGGTGGTGTCATTTGAATTGATGAGTGGTAGTTTGGGGTTGGGTATAGCTTGATAACCAATGTGCTTTTTCAGTTGGCTGACATGAAAAAGTAATGTGTAACTTGCATTCTCGAGGGAGCAGAAGTTTGACAGAGACGTCGCCTATCTTATGCATGACTCGAAAGTTTCCATAGTAGTGTGAGTGTGGCTTCACAAATTTGTGTATGCTAAGAGTTGTGTGCTTGTAGGGTTGTAATTTCAGATACGCCAGATCACACACTTCTGGAATTCTATGTGATCTATTTTTATTAGCCTCATGTTTCATTAGGGCATGTGCTTTAAGTAAGTTTTCCTTCATCTCGGAAGTAGTGTACTCTGCCATCAGGATCGGGAGTCTTCTTAGGAGGGTATAATGTTGCCTCTGCTACCATGTTGGGAGCTCTATTGTAAATAGCTTGAAAGGGTGTAATTTTAGGTGAAGTATGTTAATTACGGTTGCACCACCACTCAGCTAAAGGTAGGCAGTGCAAATATTTATTGGGTTGAATGAACGTCGTTCATCTGAGATAGTTTTCTGAGCACTGGTTAGCTTTGTCAGTCTGTGGTACAAGGTATTGAGATGCAATTTTACTCCAATGTTCTCGAAAAGATCTTGCCAAAGGTTATTGATGAAGACCATATCCCTATCGGTGACATTAACTGAAGGTAGGCCACGCAACCTTAAGATATTTTTAGTAAAAGCTTTGGCCACAATCCTCACGGTGGTTACGTGTTTAAGAGCAATGAAGTGACTATACTTAAACCTCTCAACCACAACCACTATCATCTCTTTGTTGTTGGAGGTAGGGAGGCCCTCCACAAAATCCATGCTGATGATACCAGGCAAATTTAGGACCAGAAGAGGTTGTAGAAGACTGTGATACTTGCATTGTTCAGTCTTATTAATCGGGCATGGGGGACACCGTTTGATGAGGTCTACAATGAGTTATTACATTTCAAGCCAGTGCAATATGAGCTTGACTCCCTAATATGTTGCCATATGTCCGAAATGTCCTTCAATTTCACAATTGTGCAAGGTAGAGACCAATTTTGTTTTGAGAGAGTTATCTGCACCAATGACCATTCTATTTCTCTACCTCTATACCGTTTGTTGTAAAGCATAGTTTTGTACATAACCAGAACTAATCGAGAGTTATGTTATGAGGTCCTTGCAATTGTGATTAGTACTGTAGGTGGCAACTACTTTTGTAATCCACACAACTAGCAATTAAAGTGTGTATTTTATACTGAACTCTCAAGAGAGCATCTACTACTTTGTGTTTTGTTCCTTCCTTGTATTCAACCTTAAAATTATAGCTCAACAATTTTCCCACTAACTTGTGTTGTATGCCTTCTGTCAGATTTTGTTCTTGTATATATTTGAGGCTCTACTAATTAGTTCTGATGATCACCAAGGATGTTGCAAAGTATTGTTTCTAATGTTTCAATGCTTCAGTAATTTCCAAAGCCTTTTTGTCATATGTGGATATAGATACATTTCTAGGGCCAATAGACTGCTGAAGAAGGAGTTTGGTTTCCAAATTACTTTAAAACAACTTCAATGCCATACACACAAGTGCCAGTCTTTAGCACTAAGGCATATGTAAAGTCTGGTAGGGCTAGAACATGTGCATGTGTCATCTTGTGTTTGATGATGTTGAAAGCTTTGTTATTCGGTGCCCGAGGTGAAGTTGTCATTTTTCATAGATTTAAATAGTGTTTTGTAGATAAACCCATAACTGTGGATGAATCTACTATAGTAGCTAGTGAGCCAAAAAAAACTTCCCAGTTGTTACATTTTCTCGAGCAAGTCATTTAATTATAGCTTCTATTTTTACTAGGCCAGTAGTAACTTCGACACCTCTAATAACACGTCCCAAGTACTCCACCTGAGCTTGGGCAAAAAATACATTTGCTCACATTTGCAAATAATTTGTTTGTCTAAAGTGTTTCAAAAACCTGTTGCAAGTGTCCCATATGCTCCTTGAGGTTTTTTTCTTCTAATCAAGATGTCATTAAAGAAAATCAACACAAATTTTCTAAGCAAAGGAGCTAGCACACAATTCACTAACATCTGAAATGTTGTGTGTGCATTTGTCAGCCAAATGGCATTACCAAATATTCATAGTGCCCACAGTGTGTGTTGAATGCAGTTTTCTCAATGTCTTTTTCTTGCATCCTGGTCTGGTGGTAGCCACTTCTAATATCTAATTTTGAGAATGCAATAGCTCCTTGTAGTTCATCCAGCAGATCCTCGGTCAAAGGAATAGGGTACTTACTTTTCATTGTTTGTGCATTAAGCTTCATGTAGTCATTGCAAAGTCACCATGTCAAATATTTCTTTTTCACTAAATATAGCTGGAGAAGAGTAAGGTTGACATTGTCTCTAATGGTATTTTATTTTCTCATGTCCTTAGCGGTGTTTTCCATGGAATGATTTTGGTGGAAAGGGAGTATGTATGGTCGCTGGTTCACAATCTTTGTTTCTCGTACTAGTGGATTAACATGGCCCACCTATCAATTGGGAGGCAGATCCGTGGAGTGCTAAAAACAACCTTGTATTTTTTAGCAATTGATTGAATTGGGAAAGAAATGTTTCTCTCTATAGGTGATTCTTCTAATATTTGGTTTTGTAAGAGTACTACACCATAGATAGGTTTCTCTGAAAAATTCTCCTCGACATCGATTTCCTTAATTCCTAGGCTCTCATCTTGGAAGAGATAGGATTTTTTCCGGTTGACATAGTCACTTGGACATGCATTTCCTCAAAATCTAGTTGCACATGTGTGTGTGGGACATCCAATCAACTCCCAAAATTACATCATAGCCTTGTAGTTTTAAAACTATGAAATCACAGGCAAAGTGTAATCCTTGCATGGACAAATGGCACTCTAGGGAATGAACTATGTCCAGAGTGTTCCATCATTTGTTGCGATCACATTTCTTTTTTTTGTTCGAGTTAGCACACAGCTCTATTTATGAGCTATATTGGGTGTAATAAATACTGATGTCACGTCACTTGCAATCGGGGAAATAGCACAGATATTTTCAAACATAACAGGACACTGAAACAGTTTTTTGGGGATCGATCCCCATGAAATTATGTATTGATATCTCTAAAGTTTTCTCTCCTGGTTTGTCGGTATTTTCGGTGTGTGTTCCTTTAGAAGTTTCAGTAAATTGCACTAGTTATGTTATGCATCCTCATGGACAAGTTTCCTGCAGTGCATGCATCTGTGCTAGGTTTGCCATTTTACGTACTTTTTGTGTCCTGGAAACCATGGCTCCTTGCACTTGTAGTAGATTCCTTTAGTTCTAACTTGATGGATTACAAATGTCGTGTTAGTAGCAATGGGTTTGATGTTCTCAAACTGAACTTGTCTCTTAACAGGGGGGGTATACTGAATAAACACTCTCTCGGGTGGATGAGCTTGATCCATTCTTCTAGCCAACCTGATTACATTCTACAAGTCTACGGGGTCATGACATTGTACACAATGTTGATATTGTCATTGAGGCCAAAAATAATTTGTTTTTATAATAGTCATTGGGTAACACTGGATTATATCTCCTCGTTAGGTTCATGGACTTCTCAAATTTCAGCATATAGTCACGAAGGGTGAGTTTGGTTTGAGGACCAAAACGCATGGAATGTCATGATTCCATTCCGGAGTCATGGGTGGGTTCCATACATGTGTTTGATTGGAGATAAAAAATGGCATGCGTGATTTTGTCCATACATTTGGTTGGAGAGGTGGAATGAGAAGAATCTGAGCCCACTCACCTTTTTCATGTGATAGTGAGAGATTTTCCCTTTTAGCAACAAACGGGAGAATGACGAGGTGATTCCACCAATTTCATGATATGACTCGGTGAAGCATATTGAGGGTATATTCCTTGCTTGAGGATGATCAGATTCTAGTTCCACCACCAACTAAACACTTGAATGGGATGCTAGGAATGGAACCAACCCGTCTTGTGTTGCTATATCCTCAAACCAAACACACCTTGACATAAGCATTTTGGGAGGGAGTTGCTCTCACATTGTAACAAATGGAGGTTTCAACAAACCTATCTCCAATATATATGTAGAACTTGTACCAGGGGATGGTGTTAGCTATCATACCACTTCGTATGGCATTCCTTTTAGGTATGTGAGTGAAATTTCAAAAAAATCATCAAAAGGAGTTATAGTTGCATCAAAGTTCATTTCAACAGTTTGGACCAAGAATCTGTGCCAAAAACCATCAAACCCAGGGATATTGCACTTGGCAGGATTCGCTAGAGCGAATTGTCTTCTATTGTCATTATGCTCTCTTGGTGCTTGCACTGCTCTTCTGTCCTACTAGAACATTTGTTCTTTAGCACTGTCCTATTCGATGGACAATCTACTACACGTCCACCTGATTGGTACTCCAAGTGGGGTGCATGTAGGGTGCTTTGTTGCTGCCATCAAGCTATAGTTCCCTCCTAGTCTGCATATCATGTAAGACTGTAGATCCCACAAAGTTTGGTGTTCATGTTATCTGGAATGGTTGCTTGAGAGGACCTTGAAGGGTAATAGTTTGAGCACTTTCTTGCGCTACATCAGGTGTGTTGGGTGGGTATTCTCTTGGCTTTGGAAAATAGGAAACGAATCGTGTCAGAGAGGACTGCAGATCACCCAGAGTCTTCTGCATAAACCGAAAATTAGAGGTCACAGTTCTCTGAAGTCCACAAATTCCTATCTGTTGAGTTCTTTGTTTTGCTACAGTGTTTTGACATCTAATTGCAACTATTGTAGATCATGGTTATCAGTAATGGAGGAGTCGCCGCACCACCCATCAAAAGGACAAGATAAATTTTAGAATTGGCAAGCTGCCAAGTAACCTCACTATAGAGATGATAAACAAGACAATGGGCGTATTTTACCATAGCTAGTGATGCAACCAAGCCTTGTTTTGCTTATCCTTCCGACGCCTTTCATCGCTGCTATTGTCACGCCACCAAAAGTACACCAGATTTGAGAGGAATGATGGGATTTTACTGCTAAAGAAGTACTCCCTCCGTACCATAATGTATGACGTTTTAGCAGTTCATTTGAGCTGCTAAAACGACATATATTATGGTATAGAGGTAGTAGGTTTTAACAACCACTTTGTGACCATACCTAGGAATGGAACATCGCCGCCAACAACGTTGGACACCACACCAGCATAGGGATAAGGGGAGAAAAGAAGGATTTTATGACTCCAACTCCTCTTCGACACCCAGATCTAGTCACCGCCATGGAATAAACTTTGCTCTGAATACCACTTGTCAAACCCAGGTTGCTCTGAAGAACTAAATTCAAACTATCACTCACTAGACAACAAAACTGAGCAAAACTAAAGCTTGTTCACAAGGAAATTAGGCGGACTTTAGATACACCTAATGGTCAGGAAAATTCGCAGCTAGGGTTACCCCAATACAAGTAGAATGCCCTGGGAGGCTCTAGAACCCTAGCTTTATAGCCTTACAGATGGGTAGGAAATGAAAGAAAAGCAACCAATGACACTCATGAGCTTCTCAGCCATCCGATGGGAGATCAATATTGTCTTGTTCGTCTTGAGTTGCGAAGCGACACAAAGGAACGCGGGGCGTTGGATGAACGTCGGATCGTGATTCAAATTCAACTAAATTTGCTTCGAGTGTCGGTATCTTCGGGGAATCCTTGCTAGGGTCCTGACAAGTTTCAAGCTCCAGAGTAAAAACGCTAGGTCTAGCCTGGTTGTACCTGCCAATGTTGATGCTTCATATCATTTTTTTATGTTGAAGGCATTATCTGAAGTTTTGTTTTTTTGATAAAGAACATTTCATTCAATTGATATATCGAGGTGATATAACCACATTGAAAGAATGTCCGGCCTCTGCATAGCGTGATGCACACAACCAACAAGTCCAACAAACCTAAAAATAAATATTGTTTTACAACAAAAATAAATCAGACCAGCCTAGGGTGGGGCAGATCCTATCTGAAGATTACACCGCCATCCATGTTGGGAGAAAACCTCCCTGACTGTATGCTTCAGACGTGTAGATGCCATCCTAAAAAGGTCTTTGTCCTCCGGCCTCTGCATGATAGACCAAGTACGGAGCCATTGTGTACATGCATGAATAACCTGCACAGGAGATAACCCGCAACGAATTGCCGAACATATTACGTGCACTATGTGGGGAATATAGATTTGAAGCTACTTGAACTATGGCCCAGACTGCACGAGCAAATTTACACTCAAAAAATAAGTGTTTAATGGACTCTCATGTTGGCAAAAGACACATGTTTTGCTACCTTGCCAATTACGTCGTGTCAGGTTATCTCTAGTTAAAATGACCCCTCTGTTTAGAAATCAGAGGAATATTTTCACTCTTAGTGAATTTTGAGCTTCCACAATTTCTTGTTATCAACCGGAACATCACTATGAACCAATGCATCATACAAGGATTTGACTGAAAAGCTTCTGTTCTGATGCAAATTCCATCAAAACTTGTCTGGTTCTCCTGACAGTTGAATGGCCTCCAAACGAACGAGTAATTCATTCCATGCTATCAGGCGAGGCCCAAAAATGTCCCTTCGGAAAGAAATATCAGGGTTTTCTTGTCTCAAGACTTGTTTGATCGTGACGTATTTATGTCTAACAATCATGTACAAGCTAGGATATTGCACCATAAGGGGAGTGACCTCCAGCCAGGTGTCTTCCCGGAATCGGACTTGAGCACCATCCCTAACCGAGAAAGTGTCAAATTGAAAAAAGAATTCCGTGGCCTTCATCACGCCACTCCAAAAATGTGAATCACCAGGTTTCCAAAGAACTTGAGAAATGGCTTTGGACCCCACGTACTTGTTATGAATGATTTCCTGCCACACTCCATTCTCAGTGAGTAGTTTGTATACCCATTTACTTAGAAGAGCGGTGTTTTTAATCTCAAGATCCTGAATTCCAAGGCCCCCTTGACTTTTAGGTCGGCATAAAACACTCCACCTAGCCAGCCGATATTTCTTGGATTCATTATTACACTGCCAGAAAAATCTAGATCTAAAATAATCGTGGCATTGAAGAACCTCTTTCGGTAAGTGAAAGAATGACAACATGTATAGAACCATGTTGCTGAGGACGGAATTTATCAGGATCAGACGTCACCCATACGACAAGAGTTTGGCCTTCCAACTAGCTAGACGTTTCTCAAGTCTTTCTTTCATGTGCTTCCACTCTGCGATAGTTAAATGCCGATAGTGAATTGGAGTACCTAGATACCGAATTGGGAATTGCCCGAGCTGGCAGCTGAAAATCTCAGCATACTCATATGCGGATTCTGAAGTTTGCTGGAATCTTTTCTTCTATGAAAAAACCTAAATTGGCTGCGAGGTCCGTTTGGTATTAGGCTCGGACTATCAGCATCCCTTCATCAACTGGATAGGACTAGCGACATATGTTGCCTGATGGTGGCTTCAGACTTACTGATGTATTTCTTTGTAAGGTCTTTTATGAATAATTAATAAAGTGACTGCATGCATCGTCCAGATGCAGAGGCCGGGGGTCTTCCTCCTTTTCTAAAAAAATGGAAAATCCTAAATCAAGCCTCCATGGATGGATCTAGCAACACAACCAAATGATCATACTAGTTTTTCTACGATAGTTTACAAGGGTAACTTCCCACGCATCCGGGTCCTGCTTGTATTTTTGGCCATGTAGTAGACCTTGCAACTTGAAAATGAGGGATTACCCATTTGCACCTACCACATGTTAAGACTCGCGTATCATACTAGTACTTCATAGTCGTGCTAGCTTGCTGTACGTTTAGCAGTCCCGATGAAGAGTGATGAAGAGGTAACCCTCATTGGTCCCGTGTGGCATGGCATCTTCCATCTCTTGCGTTATCCGATGCGCTTGACCTTCCAAAATTAACCAGCCGCCCAAACTGGCAAATAATACGCAGAGAGAGACAGATAGTAGATGTGAAGTGGGCACTAGTACTATACGTATAGACGTATAGTACGCATAAGTACGGCCGTACCGTGTCGGCCGAGACGCGGAGTCACTCGCACTAGTACTTTCAGCCATCTTTTCCTTCATAAAAAAACCAGAGCCCCGCTAGATAATTAAGCTAGAGCTTTCAATAAAAGAAAGATAATTAAGCTAGCCAGTCACACACACAAGGCATGGGCGCTGTACGGTGTGGAGACGGTTCGCGGGGTCAGCTCTCCGGTACTACTAGATCGGTTGCCTCCCCGTCCCTCTCCACCCCCCGCTACTTATATACCAGAGCCTGGGCTTGTAAGGGTCAGCTCCTTCCTCACCTCACCTCGTCTCGTCTTGCCTATCTCTCTCCTCTCCAGCTCCAGCTCCCTCCCTCCCTCTATCTTCGCCTTCAACTGCAGCTGCGTCTCCTGCTGCTGCTGCCATACTTGTTGCAGCTGCAGACTCCGTCTCGGCAGGAACGAACACCGCCCTCAGGTGAGGTGAGAGTTATATTCATGCTTCGATCTTGGTTAGATTTGGTGTGGTTTCGCTGGCATGCATATGCATCGATTGATCTGCTCTAGTCCCTCTCTCTCTCTCTCTCTCTCTCTCTCTCTCTCTCTCTCTCTCTCTCTCTCTCTCTCTCTCTCTCTCTCTCTCTCTCTCTCTCTCTCTCTCGTGCATGCTTGATTATTCTTTCTCTCTCCGAACTCAATATGTTTTTTTACCGGCGATATCAATTTTGTTGTTCTGAGAGGAAGAGGGCAGATTGTCACAAGCTTCTCAGCATGTGTTACGTACGTATACTGCCTTAACTCGCTTTCTTCCGAGAATACTCTTTGTGGTCAACATCCTCTTTTGGGGAGGTGGTCGCTCGCTCATCACGGATTCCGTTAATCCACGCTTACTGCTTCCAGAAAACAATCTTCTTCTGTACTTTAATTTCTGTTGGTTAATATATTTGTTGACAATCGCCATGCATTTTCATGCTTTTGATAGCCAACTTTTGGAACTCCCGTTATAAGACCAGCATAATTAAGGAAACAACGAGCGTATTTTTAACTTTTCAACAATTTGTTTTCCATTGGCTAACTTGCTCCCTTTGTTGGGTTTCAACGCTCTCCTTTTCCTGCCTTTTCTTTTCAAACGGAACTCCTTCTGGCGATCGATGTAGAACTGACAAGAGCTTCGGTGTCCATCCCATTTTATTGCTCTTGCCCAAGTCGATCTTAACAAGAACACGAGACACCATCGATGTGCTCGCGTCTATATGTAGCTTGAGCCTTGAGTTGCCTAGACCCTAGAGCAACAAACACTGGCTACAGTTTCTTTTTTCCTTTTTGCGAGGAAAACACTAGCTGCAGTTAGAGAAAACCCATTTTCTATCACCACCACTGTACCACTTGCGCTACGTATCATCCACCAACCCTTTTTCTTTCTTCTTAAGCCACATCAGACGGTAGTATTTCCTCTATACTTGCGATGACTAGACTTAGCAGCAGTAGTACTCTACTCAACGTTTGTGATTGCAACATGCAGTTAATGCTGGCCGTCCTTGTGTTTCCCTGTTAGTAGTACAGGTCTCGCCCTCATGCCTCATGTGTCTCAATCTTTAATTAGTCGCATGCTGTTCAACGTCCACCTTTGGCTTAATTATATACTCCCTCCGTTCCAAAATATAGTGTGTCCTCGGTTCCCGTGCTTCAACTTTGACCATAAATTTAACCAACGAGACCGACTGCGGCGGGAGCAAAAATTATATTAGTGAATTCGTATTCGAAAGAAGTTTTCAATTATATAATTTTTGCTCCTGCCGCAGTCGGTCTCGTTGGTTAAATTTATGATCAAAGTTGAACCTTGGGAAGCGCGGGCGCACTATATTTTGGAACGGAGGGAGTAGTACACACATAGCTGGTGTGTCAGCCAGGCGTCTCCTCGATCTGATATGTTACCAACGGCACAATCTCTTGCAGTTCAAATTGATACGTCAGGCGGTAGCATGAGGGACATGGCAGAGAGGAGATCAAGGCATGGGCATGGGCATGCCAACGTCGTGCCCTTCGGGGCGGGAGCAGGAGGAGGGTTGCAGCATGGCGAGCATGACCAGGAGAAGGTCAAGGAGAAGAAGCTGGACATGAGCGGCCTGTCCATGGACGCTCTCCCTCACCTCACCATGTCCCTTGGCCACATCACCACCTTGGACCTCTCCAACAACAATCTCGAGGTATGTTATTTTTCTTGTGTCACGACTACTATCTTTTTATTTCCCTCATCGTCGACAGTTCTTCTAGTCTAATATAGACTTGATGTGAGAAAATTTAAAGAGTATCGGCTAGACTTTTTCTTGTCAGTTTGCCTCCATCGTTTTGTGATCTGAAACGCTCATCCTTGTCTCTTGTAACGTCTGCTTTGAATGGATAACCACCAAGAACGTATCTTGAAATGGCGGTACCATTTTTTTTGTACATATATGGTGATAGGTTAAGTGCAAGATAAGCATAGCCGACTATTAATACATGAAGTCCAGTCACGTACTCAACTGGACGACTAGTATACTCCAGTGATGCTAGTACGATATCGTATCACCCAAGGCAATTAATCTTTTATCTTCTTCCATGATGTCCCCTCTCGCGGCCCTTGTCGATTCAGGGCCAGAAGCATCGTGGCGTCTACATCCAGAAGCATTTTTCCCGGGGATATGCCCCTTCGATCGTCACAGACTCACGTCCTGACACGATTTGTTTAAAAAACTGCAGAGCATTCCGGAGTCAATGATCGCGCGGCTGCTGAACGTGGTGGTGCTGGACGTGCGCTCCAACCAGCTCAAGTCGCTGCCCAACTCCATCGGCTGCCTCTCCAAGCTCCGGGTCCTCAACGTCTCCGGCAACCTGCTCCAGTCCCTTCCGGCCACCATCGAGGAATGCCGGTAAGCACACCGCCACCCGCGATTCCTACTCGCCCACCAACAACACCCGTATGCTACTAGGGTAGGGAACTAGGAAAGCCTTCGACTAACCTGTGTGACGTTGTCATGGGTGCAGTGCTCTGGAAGAGCTGAACGCCAACTTCAACCAGCTGACGAGGCTGCCGGACACGCTGGGCTTCGAGCTCCACAGCCTCCGGAGGCTCTCCGTCAACTCCAACAAACTCACCAGCCTGCCCTTCTCCACCTCGCACATGACGGCGCTGCGGGCTCTAGACGCGCGCCTCAACTGCATCCGCGCCCTCCCCGAGGGCCTCGAGAACCTCGTCAACCTCGAGGTGCTCAACGTCAGCCAGAACTTCCACTTCCTCAGGGAGCTGCCTTACGGCCTGGGGCTACTCACCTCGCTCCGGGAGCTTGACATCAGCTACAACTCCATCTCCGTGCTCCCAGACTCCATGGGCTGCCTAGCCAAGCTCAACAAGTTCAGCGCCGTCGGGAACCCGCTCGTCTGCCCGCCCATGGACATCGTCGAGCAGAGCCTTGACGCCATGCGCACATACCTCAGCTCCAGGATGAACGGCACCGGCGTCAATGCCAAGAAGAAGAAGGGGTGGCTGCCCAGGATGGTCAAGTACAACACCTTCTCTGCGCGGATGACACCCGGACGAAAGAGTGCCCATGACAACTCGGAGGGCTTCTTGATGTCTGATTACCGCTCGCTCAATGGTGCTGCATCTCCAGGGTTCCTCTCCATGCTGTCGCCACGGCGGCTCTTCTCTCCGCGGAGGGATTCGCCCAAGCATCATTAAGGGTGGTCCACTTTGTAAGTTGTTTGATCCTTCAAGTATTCAGATGAAATGCTCCTAGGTGCTGCTGTTTCTGCAGGTGTGTACATATGTCTGAAGAGGTATATATACAGTAGTAGTACAATAGGGCATTGATGTACATAGAAACTAAAAAGGGTGCTTTTACTTTCCTTCTGTATTTTTGTTGTGTTTGTAAGTGCAGTGGATTTTGAGAAAATTGTAAGGTTTGGAATGTAATCCTTTATGTGTTGAATGAACATAAAGTTTGAGGTTTGGAATGTAATCCTTTATGTGTTGAATGAACATAAATTTTGTGGTTTGGAATATTTCCAGCTCACTTAGGTCAACATAGCTTTCAATACTTTTTAAATGAAAACACAGTCCAATATTACCGTTCACTTACTCAACGGAAAATGGCATTTGGCATTTTCTATTCTCTATCCTAGAATGATTGTGATCAGTGCAATTTAAGCTTGATAAGAACTACTTTGTGCATATAGTATTTGACTGCGTTATTTACTTACCAGAATACATGCATTGATATCTTCCCTTCGTTATTACCTTTGAGCATTCAACACTCAAGACAGTAGAGGAGGTTACCTCCATGCTGCCTCCTCAGCAAAACAAAAAAAACATGCTGGCTAAAAATGTCACCAGATCATCAAAGACTGAAGACGTAAATTCTGACTGATCACTATATTCAATACATTATACTCATTGCTAGAAAAGAATCAATCAGTACGGTGCCAAGCAGTGGATCCAACACAAAACTTATCGATTCTCCATTATTTTTCATACCAATACGAGTACATCCATTTCTTAGACAGGAACAATCAGTTGATGAAAGACTGAAACAGGTGTCACCAATAACATGGAACCAAAATGTGTGACTCCAATGCAGCAATGCTACTAGTGCTGACATACCACCACAACAAGACCAGCAACAAGGATAGGTATTATTCTTAAATCATTTGCAAAGTTTTAGCTTCCTGAAGAACGAAGCAACCTGTGACTTTGGGCAGGGTGCTGTGGCTATGCAAGTCAGGATGTTCTCGGGCTGCTCTATCCACAGCTTGTGCCGGACACCAGCTGCTTCCAGCTTCTCAGCCAAGTTCTTCAGCTGTGTCTCCCCTTTCACCTCCAATGTTACCTGATTGCAAAAGGTTCCCAGATCAAAACAAGGATTAATGAACATGAAACTATATAATAGTCCACTCAGGCCGTCACAAGAAGCATGGAATGCAGGGTAGAAGTACTGAATTTAAAAACTTCGTGCTCAATTCCTTTGTGCAGGAATATCTAAGCCAAACAAAATTAAGCACCAGCATAACAGAGAATTCCACTTGGGGTTTCCAAATTTATTTTGTGGGCTGGATGTACTAGGACCATCTTGTGACATCACAGGCATCTTCTCAGATACAGAAATTGTACCAGATTTCCGAGGGTTTTCCAACTCTCAATACAATGAACTATCTCCTTGTTTGTGGCATTCATGGCTTTCTAGTTTCTATTTTCAAGTCACAGGAAGCACCTCCAAACTGGGCCAAGAACACAATGAAGTATATGATGTCAAAGCCTCCACAGACCCTATCACAACAATCACGGTGCAAATGAATGAATGGCTTCATGAGCTATGTGGAGAAAACGAAATGCAAATGCCTATTATTTTTCGAGGGTGGTGCGATGCGGATTCATTTTGTTTAATAGCGAGATGCGAGTGCTGAAGATAAGGGAAGAGAAGTGCAAACAACGGGCGCGAGTTCGTGTGGGGCAAAAGGTCGAACATGCCTTGTGCATGCTGTCGAGGTTGGCGGGCGCGCAGTAGGCGGCGGTGTCCGGGTGGTCGCGGTGCGCCCAGACGGCGGCCACGGCGGCGTGGCACCCCTGCGCCACCACGCTCCCCAGCGGCCACGCGTCCGCCAGGTCGCGCCGCAGCACCACGTACTGCACCACCACGTCCTCGGCCTCCTTCCTCCCTTCCTCGCCGACGGCGGCGGCGACGGTGGCGGGAGACGGAGCTGCGCCCGGCGTGGAGGCGGCCGCGCTCATGCTGGTTCGCGGTGGGGTTCGGAGGATGGGAATCCTGGCGAGGCCGGGGAGGAGGCAGGCGGCGCCTGGGAGCGTGCTGGCTACGGGGGACGGCAAGCGAAGGGGCAGGAGGGACAGCATGGTCGTCACTTTTCTGCCTGTGGTTTGTTTTGCCACAAGTCCACTTGTTTTTTCTTCTTTATTTCTTATATTCTATTTTTCTTCCACTATACAAATTTTTCTATAGAGATGTTTCCCTTCGGCCAATAGGAACAGTTGATTAGATCCAACATGTTCTGTTGTTCTCACTCGGTCGTATAAAGTTTTTGAACAGAACTCCAGTGCCAAACAACTCGCTCATCCTCTAAACTCTGGTGTGCTTCTCATCATGTATCATTTATCCTATTCGCTCTATTTAGGAGGTTAAAATGAAGACCCCATGGTGGAGACTGACCCTCCACTTCACTTCCATGGGTGCTTGAACCTCATCCTCTCTCGCACTCCCTCCCATAGCCTTGCATCAAGCTTACAGAGCTCACTCCCATATCCTAATGGTGGAGACGAGAGCTCGGTGCGGAAGTTCACTAAGGTGTCAAGCTTATAAAAGATGGTGTATTGTGGGCAACGAATTTGGGTTCAACTGGTCTAGCTTCGAAGGGCTCAAGCGAGCCTAACTCACCAAAGGCCGGTGCCCCAAAATACATGCCCTTTATCCACTTCGATGGTTTCAACACGTGAGGGTTACGTTGCAACGATTATGGATGTGTATCTGAAAAACTAATATTATGAATGTGTCTTTTCCTTGTTGCATGTGCTATTCTCATTTGTTGATTGTGTTCAGTTTCATATTATGTGTTTGCAGAACTTCTTTTAATGTTTTCCAATGAGTAGGGATGTGTTGCATGCCCAAACTTTGGTTGTGCAAGCATGATTGAAATGTTGCAGCATACTTAAGAGTTTTTACGGGGTTGCTCAGGAAGTGTTATGATGTTGCGCACATGATGGAAAAATATATTTGCATGTTGTAGTTGGATGTTGCAATGATATAGAAGGTTCTTGATTTAAAATGTATATAAAAATGACGAGTGTCCCAATAGGAAAAATATCATCTGACCAGACCTTGCGAGGTTTTTTTTATGAAAGATTCAGATTATATCCATTCAAGGAAATATGTTCTGCCTGAAACTCAAATACACATGTTAGAAACCCGTGTTGGAGCAACCATAATACTCCCTCTGCCAGGGGTGAAGCTACATGAAGCATCCCTGATGCACAAGCATCAAGATCGAATTATCTTTTCAGTGGCGATTAGCTTCTAAAATCTCAGACTTGGATATTCGATCCGGGTGTAGAAATTGTACGCCAACGATAGTTTATTTAGTCTATTTCAGATAAAGTCCAAAGATAATTCTTTTGGGCTAGTCCTTCTAGGCGCTCCTACATTATCTTTTGGACTAATAGTTTATTTAGTCTATTTCAGATAAAGTCCAAAGATAGAAGTGGCTAGGAATTGTGAGAAGAATCCCCAAGATGGAAAGGAATCCTATTGGCAAAAGCTTCAAGACTCTACATTTTATTTTATGTGAACAATCACAATTGAGTCCATAAGAAAGTCAATACTTTAAAAGAGGATGAGGTATTGATAATGATCTGGTTGCTCAAAGTGCTTAGAGATTTGCAACCAAAATCCTCAACCAAACTCTAACAAAAGATTATGTCCAAATACCTAAGCTGCCAAATTCGGTGCCACCAAGTTTCCAATTTCGGTCTCACCGAGTTAGCCCTAGACAGAACCCAAGGCAAACCCTAGCACCTCGGTACCACCGAGAACCTGTTCGGTACAACCGAAAAGCAGTGACCGACTTTATGGAAAGGAGATATTTAATTTCGGAACTTCCGAGTTTTATATCTCAGAGCCACCGAGATGCGATTCTGCTCAAGGCCAACCAAATCGGTCTGATCGAGATGTTATCATGCGGTCTCACCGAAAAACCGAAAGTTAGGACATTTTGCACTAATCGGTACAGCCGAGTTTTTACTTTGGTTCCACCGAGTTGGGCAATAATGTTGTAATGGTTGAATTTTTGGAGATGGCTATATATACCCTTCCACTGCCCTCTCATTCATAGAGAGAGCACTCAGAACGAACCAACACTTCCACCATTCATTTTATGAGAGAGAACCACCTACTCATGTGTTGAGATCAAGATATTCCATTCCCACCATATGAATCTTGATTTCTAGCCTCCCCAAGTTGCTTTCCACCCAATCATCCTCTTCTACCAAGCCAAATTCTATGAGAGAGTGATTGAGTGTTGAGGAGACTATCTTTTGAAGCACTGGAGCAAGGAGTTCATCATCCATACACTATTTGTTACCTTTTGGAGAGTGTTGTGTCCTAGATTGGTTAGGTGTCGCTTGGGAGCCTTCGGATCATGTGGAGTTGAACCAAGAAGTTTGTAAGGGCAAGGAGATCGTTTACTTCGTGAAGATCTACCCGAGTGAGGCTAGTCCTTCCTAGATGTAAGCCATGATGGAATAGACAATGTTGCTTCTTCGTGGACCCTTTGTGGATGGAGCCCTCCGTGGACTCGCACAACCGTTGCCCTCCGTGGGTTGAAGTCTCCATCAACGTGGACGTACGATAGCACCACCTATCGGAACCACGCAAAAAATCTATGTGTCCTCATTGCATTTGATCTTCCTATTCTACCATCCTTTATGTTTCTTGCAAATGCATTATGTTTACTTTCCGCTGCTCAATCTCTAGATATGCATGTGTAGGAATCTTTGGATGCAACTTAACTTGTGCAAAATCTGCCTAAGTTTCAAGAGAACCAAAAACTGCTAATATATCTTGTTAAGTGTCTATTCGGCTCCCCCCCCCCTCTAGACTCACTTCTCGATCCCACAATATTCAGAGTTTCGTAGTAAAAAGTGAAGATGTAATTCTCCTTGGTTTGACAAGTTTGTGACCAAAAGTCACAAATGATCACATGGTTGAGTATTTCATGGCCTCAAGGAAGCAAATCTAGTAAAAGGTAACGCGCAAATATTTAGCTCCTCGAGTACTTTATTTAGCCATTCTACTATATTTTACTTGGAAAAAATAAGTCAATCATTTGCCGTGAAAATTATTGAACCTTGGCGTTTGTTGATGTATTTTGAGATATGAACATCCAAAACAATTTTCCAAGTAATTTGTCTTTTGTTTTATCATTATAGTTACTTTTTTATTTTTGCATTAGCTTTCGTTATGTGTGGTGGTCTATGATAAAGGTACAAAAGACACTTTTATTTACTACATTATCGTTTGAATTATGTCATGCTAAAATAGTGCATCAAGGTGACTTTAGCTCCAGCTCTGCCCCTGCATTCCACAATATAAGATGTTTTTGTAAGCTGGTTTATTTATATGGACCAGGATTGCGGAACTGTGTACTCGGGGCATGATTCATCACGCATTCAGGCATATGGCCGAGGGGCGGTGCATCAGTATACTTCCTTTTTATGCACGGTATATGAGTATACTTGATGTTTTACTCTCGGTTAGCCCAAGCACTCAAAAGCTATAAAATCTTTTATTGTGATTGGTATCGTAGCGTCGCGTCATTGGTGTTTTTACCGTAGAATGCATGTTCTCCTCGGTCAGAATAGGCAGTTCCTTCCCTTAGACTCATCGTCGATAGTTACCTACCTCATACGCTTCAGAAATGGCTAAATTAATTTCCACTATGTCAACTAAATTCGATTTTTCAAAAATCGTTCAAAACTTAGGGCTTGGATCAAAATATAGATGTGATTCCTTATTTTATTTAGTAATAAAGAGTTCGCAACTTATAGTCAAGGCTATAATAGTTATAGATTTCTTTCTCATTAGGGAAGGCACTCGCAAGCCTAGCCTGATGTTTAGCGTTTGGGGTGGGGTGGGGGTGGGCTTTCACGATGTGGCATGCATATGTAGCTTTCAAAAAACCGTGAACGGTCTAATCAATACACAAATGTATAACTCCCTAGGAATTTCAATTGCACGAGCGTTGAAGTGGGTTAGCTCAAGAAGCAGTTTTCGGGAAGCTTCTATAAAGCTGGTTTGGCCGGTTTTAGAACCTTTCATGCAATTGTTCTCTTTTGGTTTTCTCTAACAGTTTCGTTTCGGTTTATGTTTATTGGTTTTCTTTCAAAAAAACTTTTTTTCAAATACAGGTCAACTTTCTAAAATACTCATACATGTTGAAACAATTTACGTGTATAGGTTGTACATTTGTCGCATACACGTTGATCCTTTATCATAATACATGTTGTACATTTCCAAAAATGGCATTAAACATTTTTTTATACATGGTGAACATTTTTAAACACATGTTTGAACAATTTTCGAAAGTGAAATCAATATTTTTCTAAATTTGCAAACATTTCATTATGTGTTGCAACATTTTTTGAAATAGCACGAACATTCTTTTATATGTGATGAAAGTTTTTCTAAACTTTGTGTACATTTTTTTCCAATTCATTTTTAAATGACATAAAACATATTCTTAAATGTATGAACATTTTTATAAATTTGTTAGGGAAATTTTGAATCGTACGAATATTAAAAAATATGTGAATAATTTTTAACATTTTCATGAACATATTTTAAAATTGTAACGATGATATATTTGAATAGTGTGAATATGTCTAAAGCATTTTTGAAAAAATAAACCCAAAAAAATGTTACACTGCATGAAGATTTAATTAGTGGTGAACGTTTAAAAAAATATGTCACAAATTTTTTGAATAACACTTCCTCCATGTCATAATTCTTGTCATGGCTTTAGTTCAAAATTGATACTAAGACCACAACAATATTATGAAACAAAGGGAGCATACATGTAAAATGTTTTCAAAAATAAAAACGAGTGGAAATAAAAATAAAAAGATGAAGGGAACAAACTAACTATATAAAAACAAGCTAATTAGCCGAAGCAATGACTCCCTACTGGCCAGGCCAATACGGGCTCCTATTGAAAGAGACGCTACTTTGCAGCATGCTGTGCCTGCTATATAGATGCGCGCGCAGACTATTCCCCGCGTACCGCCAGGTCGCTAACAATTCTGCATGGGCGGGCCCACTTTGTGTTTTTTCGTGGTATTTATTTTTAAATTTTATTTTATTTTTATTTCTATTTTATGTTTTTTATTTTTATTTTGTCTTTTTATTTGTTCGAACATTTATTAAATTGGTAAAAAATGGTGAACTATTTGAAATCTTGAACATCTTATGAATTTGAAAAGATTTTTTGAAAGTCACAAACATTGTCTTAATCCGTAAATATTTTATGATTTTCTGAATATTTGTTTCAAATAAAAAACATGTTTTTATTCTGTCAACAATTTATGATTTCCCAAACATGAATTCCTGACATTTTATAATACACACACATTTTTTTAATATAAAA